>CM057079.1:7982600-12792548 GCA_029379335.1 Thymus mandschuricus
AGAGGGCCTATGAGCTTTTGATATTTGTCCGACATATTTGAGTAGTTGTTATTGCTTTCTTAGAAAGATTTAGTGGTTGATAATTTGATCGACGTGGATGATTAATTGTTTTAAATTAATTTCCAAATTCCCAATCGTCCACGTACACCATTTTAATTTGAGATCAAGGGAAATTAAATTGAATAATTAAATTAGGCTCATCATGCATAAATCTTGAATACTCGATTTTAATTAATTAGGATTGTTAGCTAGATCTTGTATAAGTGAGGTATTCATTTCATAATCACATTGAAAAGGTTAATGTACATTGTCACATACTTTCAATATTTCCTTCTATAGGTTTCTCTATTTCTATTTTTTTGTCATATTAATTCTTGTATTTCTATATATTTAATTTAAAGAGTTCCATCCACCGTTATTAGAATATAATTTTTCTTGATTGTAACTGTGATTGTGTGTGTTGACCTATCAGTAGTGAAGTTCGTATCTAACACTGAATCTTTCCTTATACACTCTTAGAAATTGCATGTTACACTCTTAAAAAAATCATGATTGTTTGTATTTTGGAGGAAGACCAAGCCAAGAAAGTATAAGAGACTAGAGAAAGGCCCGACCTAGTCAACTAGTAGTAATGACTAAAGAAGGTTTATTTTGGGAGTGTATAGACTAGGGGTGGGTCGGTACGGTATACCTTTGTATTTTCGTCATACCTTATACCTTACTTTAAGTGACGGTATGCTAATTTTACATACCTTTACCTTACCTTACTTGTCGGTATACCTTAAACCGGTATACCTTAATTTCGGTATGAAGCAAATTACATACCTTTACCATACCTTATTTTCGGTATACCATACCTTAAGCCGGTATGCCACGGTATACCTTAAATTAATTATAAATAAATAAATCAATATATGTATAATTCATATCTTAGAAACTTATAATACAATAAATAGCACCCAAATATTTAAACTCCAAAATTCTTCAAAATAAAACATATTATCAAATTCAAATCCAAAACATCTAAATTCAAAACACAACGAGAGCATAAAAAACTTTCTAATCTCACTCCATAATTTAAGGTATATACATAATATAAGGTATATACCCTACTTGCGGTATATACTGCGATAGTGGTATATACCGCGATACCGGTATATACCTTATTTTCGGTATATACCTCGACAACGATATGTAACGGTATACCCCGGTATTCAAAAGTTGATACCTTTACCTTACCTTTGTCTTCCGGTACGGTATGATACCTTACCGAAAATATCGGTATACCTTAATTACGGTATTTTCGATAAATTTTCGGTACGATATGGACGGTATACCGAATTTTTTTCCCCAGCCCTAGTATAGACGATGATTTTTATTTTAAGAGTGCGAAGTCGATGTGAATCGATGGTATTGTGTTGTGCAACGGTGGTTCAGACGATAGTGTTGGTGGACTGTGGTATGCGAAGCTTGAATATGCTTAGTATATATGTTTATGTTCCGTCAGACTGCTAGTTAAATACACGATTTAATTTATTTTTCTTAGTTCAGTCTCAAAAATAATATTAGTCATCTTAATGAGTATTTTATTCTTAGACTCAGCCTCATAGGATGTTAATCAATCAAATTTTAATTTAATTTATTAATAATTCTATATTTATATAAAAATCTACTAGTAATTTTTTTGGGGGGATGCAAACCCAATTAAGTTACTAGCTGCGTTCGCCTCTAATCCATTATTGAGAAGAATCCCAATTAGTAACTCAGAAAGATGTTCCTCTTCTCATTGTGTGCATTCATAATATGTTTATGAATATCGTGATATACAAAGGTTGCGTTCTCTTTGATGCGAAAGAAAAGGAGAAAAAAGAGAAATTCACTCCATAAATCTCACTCATTTTCTCACATTTTCTATTTTTTCTCTTTCATTTGCACTACAATGGAGAGAAAATATTATCTCTCCAATTTGGTGTTGAAAATATTATCTCCAATTTAAGGAGTAAAATCTCCCCCTCATTTATATAAGGTGAGAAAAGGTGAGAAAATGGGTGGAATTTATAGAGTAATTTTCTCTTTTCTCTCATTTTCTTTCGCATCAAAGATAACGCAACCTTAATGAATAAATATTTTTAATATATATACTCATGGTTGTTAAAAGGAAAAAAGTAAATCCTCTCACTGTCACACTAGCGATAAGCATATTAAAAATATTCACGATAGATAAGAGAATATTTATATAGCAACATCTAATTGAACTGCAAAAACTATAACTTGTTTATTTGTTACGTATTTGACTTTTGCGATTTTAATACTAAATTAATGGATACCAAATGATCTTTCTTCATTTAAAAGTATCATTAATATTTAAGAGGAAATGTAGTGTTTTACCTATTCTCTTAAGTGTTTTTACACTTTTGTTCAAAATATAAAAAAAACTACCAATATACCCACTTTTTCAACTTTCTTCCCAATTTACCCCTACTTTTCCCACTCTCCTTCCTTTTCTCTTTCCTACACATGCACATGTCAACTTCAACTTTTACTTTTTCCTTTTTCTTTTATTTTTTTAATTTCCATCAAGAACCATATTTTTTATTTATTTTTTTATCTAATTTTTATTTCAATTTTCGTGTTCAGTTTTTTTTTTTTTTTTTTTTTTTTTTTTTTTTTTTTTTTTTAACAAGTGTTCCTTGATAAGAAAATGAAATAATTTAGTAAGAATCTGTCAATTTCTTTTACAATCTTACTATCTTATAATGGTAGGAAATCATGTACATATAATATGTAAGAAACGTCATTGTGTTTACAATCTTATAAAATGACTCATTATGTAATATGTAAGAAACGTCAGTTGGTTAGAAAATGACTCATTCTTACCACGCATGGTAAGAAACAATGTATAATCTTATAAAATGTTGTGCAAGAAGTCATGTTCATTCTAACTATCTATCTTACGAGTGCTTCAATAAAACTTGCTAAGTAAGAAACAAACTCGTTCTTATTTACAATCTTTTCAATCTTATTATATATTGTAAGAATCCATGTACACTCTTACCACCTGTTGTAAATATCATGTTCATTTTGTAAGAATCCATGTACAATCTTACCACCTATTATATATTGTAAGAATCCATGTACAATCTTACCACCTATTATATATTGTAAGAATCCATGTATAATCAAGAACCTTTTTATTTATTTATTTTTCTAATATTTTATTTCAATTTTCAAGTTCATTTTTTTTAATATAATTTTATTAAGTACTGCAAAAGTCAGTTGGTTAAAAAATGATTCATTCTTACCACGCATGGTAAGAAACAATGTATAATCTTATAAAATGTTGTGCAAGAAGTCATGTTCATTCTAACTATCTATCTTTTCAAGTTTGTTTCTTACTTAGCAAGTTTTACTGGAGCACTCGTAAGATAGATAGTTAGAATGAACATGACTTCTTGCACAACATTTTATAAGATTATACATTGTTTCTTACCATGCATGGTAAGAATGAGTCATTTTCTAACCAACTGACTTTTGCAGTACTTAATAAAATTAAATAAAAAAAAAATGAACATGAAAATTGAAATAAAATATTAGAAAAATAAATAAATAAAAAGGTTCTTGATTATACATGGATTCTGACAATATATAATAGGTGGTAAGATTGTACATGGATTCTTACAAAATGAACATAATATTTTACAACAAGTGGTAAGAGTGTACATGGATTCTTACAATATATAATAAGATTGAAAAGATTGTAAATAAGAACGAGTTTGTTTCTTACTTAGCAAGTTATACTGAAGCACTCGTAAGATAGATAATTAGAATGAACATGACTTCTTGCACAACATTTTATAAGATTATACATTGTTTCTTACCATGCGTGGTAAGAATGAATCATTTTCTAACCAACTGACTTTTGCAGTACTTAATAAAATTATATTAAAAAAAAAATGAACTTGAAAATTGAAATAAAATATTAGAAAAATAAATAAATGAAAAGGTTCTTGATTATACATGGATTCTTACAATATATAATAGGTGGTAAGATTGTACATGGATTCTTACAATATATAATAGGTGGTAAGATTGTACATGGATTCTTACAAAATGAACATGATATTTACAACAGGTGGTAAGAGTGTACATGGATTCTTACAATATATAATAAGATTGAAAAGATTGTAAATAAGAACGAGTTTGTTTCTTACTTAGCAAGTTTTATTGAAGCACTCGTAAGATAGATAGTTAGAATGAACATGACTTCTTGCACAACATTTTATAAGATTATACATTGTTTCTTACCATGCGTGGTAAGAATGAGTCATTTTCTAACCAACTGACGTTTCTTACATATTACATAATGAGTCATTTTATAAGATTGTAAACACAATGACGTTTCTTACATATTATATGTACATGATTTCCTACCATTATAAGATAGTAAGATTGTAAAAGAAATTGACAGATTCTTACTAAATTATTTCATTTTCTTATCAAGGAACACTTGTTAAAAAAAAAAAAAAAAAAAAAAAAAAAAAAAAAAAAAAAAAAAAAACTGAACACGAAAATTGAAATAAAAATTAGATAAAAAAATAAATAAAAAATATGGTTCTTGATGGAAATTAAAAAAATAAAAGAAAAAGGAAAAAGTAAAAGTTGATGTTGACATGTGCATGTGTAGGAAAGAGAAAAGGAAGGAGAGTGGGAAAAGTAAGGGTAAATTGGGAAGAAAGTTGAAAAAGTGGGTATATTGGTGTTTTTATTATAGTAGGGTGTATTATAGTGTTTCTCTTAAGCATAATAGGTATATAGATTTTTGCCCCAATATTTAATCTATATAATGGTCCGATCGTTAGGAAAATAAAATATGTTAAATATACTAAACCTTACAACTGTTCAAATTTAAGACTCGTTTACATAAAAAAAATTAGGCCCGTAAAAAATAGAATGGAACGAAAGAGTACGGTTATACTCATAAAATTCTTCATTGTGCGACTGGTGTTGTAAGTTGTACAAGTATTACGCATGTGTTATAAGAAATGAAATGTGAAGGGCGGCTTTGACCAAACACGAATAAATTTCAGACAAAATATTTGAAACGACTTACGATTTTGACTTCAATTTTGTTACCAACATGTCGTGAATTTCTCGAAGCTTTCACCGGAGACGCCGCCACGTCAGCATAAGGAAATTTCCAGTTGGCAGCACGTTTTACAACTTACTCCTCGATTTCTTTCATTCGAAAATAACTTCATTACCGTTTTAGGCTCGTGTTATTTAAAATGGTTAATTTTCAATTTTGGGCCAACAACCTATTATGCTTGCTTCATTAGGCATTTAATACATTAACTTTATAGACTAAACTCCCATTTAAAATATATGGACCACCACCATTATACAACACATCTTAGTTTTTTTAATAATTCGAAAAATGGAGGGAGTATTATATGTGCTACTCACCTTCCTCATTTTTTCATTTCGACATTATTTTATTTGATTTTTCAATTGTAATATATTCTAATATCTTATAGTAAATTGATATTGAAATTAATAAATCCAAATATATATATATATATATATATATATATATATATATATATATATAAATATAAATCAAGCTCAATTTGATTTATTATTCACCTTTTGAACTTAGAAGGAAAAAACGAACAGTTCGAACTTTAATTTATATATATATTTTTGGGATTTAATGACTTCAATATTAATTTATAAGGGCATCTACAATGGTTGGACTCTTGTCTATATGGCAAAAGATAGAGCCCAATTTTATTTTTGAGCATTCATTGGGGAGCCCGAAATGAAGAGCCCAGGCTCTCCTACAAGAGCCCGGGCTCTATGTTACTTGTGGGGCCACTCTATGTGCATTTTATTATTTTTTACATTTAATAATAATTATATTGATAAAAAGTGGGACCCAATAATAGTATTAAGAGCCCTAAAATTAGAGCCATGATTGTGGAATATTTTAGGTTTAGAGCTCTTGTCCATGTGTTAATTTATAGAGCCCCATTTGAGGCTCTCCATTGTAGTTGCCCTAAGGTGTTAGTATATATTGCAATTGAAAAAAGCAAACAAAATAATGTTAAAATGAAAAAATAACAAAGATGCTCACGTCATCAGGTGAGTAGCACGTCGTCCCTCTTATATATATATATAAAAATATACAAATATTTTGACGTGGTTTTAAGTAAATGAAGACCATATTGTTATTGTATTTCTCTTGAAATTAAGTTTGATAAAAGAGCCTATATCATCATGCTAAACTCAAAGTACTATACGAATAGACGAGGCAAAAAATATGGTGTCTAAGTAGCTTAGTAGAAACAAATAGTTGTTGGAAACTTAACAAAACACAAAATGTATCCAATTTTGAAGTGAACTACCCAAATTGCCCCCCAACACCACCCCCCCACCCCACCCCACCCCACCCCATGTGCACTTGTCCTTTCCTTTATTTTGAATTCAAATTTTCACATTCATTTACAAAAAAAAAAAAAAAAACTAAATTGACAAAAAAAAAAAAAAAATTAATTTTCCATTTTCATTTTATTCAACTTTTCAAATTCATTTATTAAAAAAAAAAAAAAAAAAAAAAAAAAAAAACTAAATTGACAAAAATATTTTTTTTAATTTTTAATTTTTAATTTTCCATTTTCATTTTATTCTTTTAATTCGATTTTTTATTTCATTATTATTATTATTTTTGATACAACTTACTAAATATCGTGAGTTAGAATGTAGTATATTCTAACCTTAGTCGTGGCATTCCCAACAGGTTCAGTCCAACCGTTAGAAATATCAACCTTCTTACGTTATAATCGCATATCAATGGTTAAAATTTAGTATATTCTAGCCTTAGTCGTGGCATTCTCAACAGTTTCAATCCACCCGTTAGAAATATCAACTTTCTAACGTTATGATCGCATATTGCGTGTTAGAATTTATTATTTTCTAACCTTAGTCGTGGCATTCCCAACAGGTTCAGTCCACCTGTTAGAAATGCCAACTTTCTTACGTTATGATCGCATATAGCGAGTTAGAATTTATTATTTTCTAACCTTAGTCGTGACATTCCCAACAGGTTCAGTCCACCCGTTAGAAATACCAACTTTCCTACGTTATAATCGTATATCCCAAGTTAGAATATACTATATTCTAACCTGTGTCGTGACATTCCCAACAGGTTCAGTCCACCCGTTTGAAATACCAACTTTCCTACGTTATAATCGCATATCAATGGTTAGAATTTAGTATATTCTAACCTTAGTCGTTGCATTCCCAACACGTACAATCCACTCGTTAGAAATACAAAATTTCTTACGTTATGATCGCATATCGTGAGTTAGAATGTAGTATATTCTAACATTTGTCGTGGCATTCCCAACATGTTCGGTCCACCCGTTTGAAATACCAACTTTAATACGTTATAATCACATATCGTGAGTTAGAATGTAGTATATTATAACCTGTGTCGTGACATTCCCAACAGGTTCAGTCCACCCCGTTAGAAAATACCAAATTTCCTACGTTATAATCGTATATCAATGGTTAGAATTTAGTATATTCTAACCTTAGTCGTGGCATTCCCAACATGTTCAATCCACCCGTTAGAAATACCAAATTTCTTACGTTATGATCGCATATCGCGAGTTAGAATATATTATTTTCTAACCTTTGATTGAGAAGAAACAAGAGCAACACAAAGAGATAGAAAGAGAGAGAAGAGATAGAAGAGATAGAAAGAGAGAGAGAGAGAGAGAGAGAGAGAGAGAGAGAGGAGAGAATAGAAAAAGAGAGAGAAGAGATAGAAGGGAGAGAGAGATGCATATGTCGAGGGGAGGGGAAAGAAAGGTGAAGAGTAGTTAGGGTATTTTTGTCTCAACACATGAAACTTGGATAGAAATTATGTTTTGTTAAGTTTGATTCGATTAGTTTCTCTTAAGCTACTTAGATAGGTTGGTATATTTTCTCTTATTTATTCCACCCACTTTATTAAATAATATAGGTATATGGTCACGAAATACCAAATTTCTTACGTTATGATCGCATATCGCGAGTTAGAATTTATTATTTTCTAACCAATGTCGTGGCATTCCCAACAGGTTCAGTCCCCCCCGTTAGAAATTCCAATTTTCCTACGTTACAATCGCATATCCCGAGTTAGAATTTAGTATATTCTAACCTTTTGTCGTGGCATTCCCAACAGGTTCACTCCAACCGTTAGAAAATACCAACTTTCTTACAATACTCTGTCTATAGTTAGTAAGAGTTAACACATTATAATCAACCATTTCTGGTTGCGATGTACATGTTGCATATAATTTGAATTAATTGTTGTTGAGAATCCGCAATTTGTTAAATATACGAATTTAAGTATTATTATTTTTGATACAACTTACTAAATATCATAGAATTTCTTACCCATATTTGTTATATATACGAATTTAAGATATTCTAACCATTTTCCTGTCGTAATAAGTAAGAACTCATACATTCTAACCAGACATTAAGTCCACCCGTTAGAAATAACAACTTTCGTACGTTACAATCGTGAATTCACCGACCACCGGAATTTTTTCCGACGAACCGTCGGAATCATCAAAAAAAAGAAGCTGGTATACATCAAGATACGTCCCAATATACAACAATTCTTGCAAAAAAATTACAAAAAAAACACGCTAGCTTTCTTCTACTCCAACTACCCAAAACCAAAATGGAGCCAAAATAAGATATTTCATTCCCACTTCATATCATCTTCTTCTTCACTAGGATAAAGAAAAACTAACCGAACACCTAAATCGACGACAGATCTTCATACACTGTCTTGATCCCGGGCCTCTCCGACACCGATCGAATGCACCGGAGCGCGATTCCGAGCACCTCCTTCATCCCTTTATCAGCTGCCGGAATCTTCATCTCCTCCACCAACGCAGCATCGAAACACTCTGATCCCGGGCCTTATTTGCAGCGACAGGAGCCTCCAACACATGAGGCGGAATGTCTTCCATCCAGCTTCGCTCTCGGCTCAGTTTTTGGTACCCGGTTTCATGTTGCTGCATAATTCACATCAGTATGAGTACCAAATTCTAACCATCCCAATGCTAGAAATAACTACTCAAGGAAAATTCCGATCAATTGTCCAAATAACCTTCTACTAATGTAATTCAGCTAGCAAAGCCAATGAATTCACCTAGAAGAAGCCAAACATCTAACAAAGATTTTGGGAAAAAATGTCAACATATACCAAGACAAAGACAAGGAAAAAAAAAAAAAAAAAAAAGAAACAACAAAAACTAAAAACGGAGAGAGAGGGAAGAGAGAGAGAGAGAGAGAGAGAGAGAGAGAGAGAGAGAGAATACAGCAGGAAGCTTGTAGGATGGATCAGCAGGCAGAACCCTTCAACTCCAAAAAATTAAAAAAATTAAAAAAGGCAGAAAATTGCACCATAATCTAAGGCTTGATTGCCCCATTTCATCCCTTCGAGCTTCGAATTCTCTGTTAAAAGAGAAAGTATAGGTAGTGAGGATAGAAGTGAAGAGATGGTAGGATGTAGGGGAACAGCCCATATTCAATAAAAGAAAAGAAAAAAAGAAATCAGCTGTATGAAGAGATGACCATGGCATCGCTGCAGCTGAATCTCTTCCACCACCTCCGCCGCTGCAATCCTCTCTACTCCTCCCGGTCGCCGCCGCTCCGCCTCCGCTCCAAACTCACCCTCCGCCGCTGCAATCTTCTCTCCACCGTCTCCGCCACCGTCGCCGCCGTCTCAGTCCACCGTCGCTTCCGAATCTTCATGGTTTCTCTCTCTAGAAAGAGAGCAGAGAGAGGAGAGAAAAAGAGAGAGAGAGGAGAGAAGAGAGAGAGAAGTGAGAGAAGGGAGAGAGAGATGCATATGTTGGAAGAAAGGTGAATAGTGGTTAGGGGTATTTTGGTCCACTCACTTGAAACTTAGATAGAATTTGTGTTTTGTTAAGTTTGAGACAAATATTTGTTTCTCTTATGCTAGTTAGACAAAGGGGTATATTTTCTCATACGAATATCTTGTTATTGTTTATCTTCTACATTACAACATATCGCTTATTATTTTTTTTTTTGACAGTACATATCGCTTATTTTAAATAATTGAAAAAGTTTGAGTAGAGGGAATATTAATCTTCTTGTTGATTTTAACTAATTTAATTAAACACCGTGGCAGCGGAAAAAAGCACTTTATCAAAGTCGTCAATTATGAAAATACGATTCCATGGTGCTGTCACTTTAATTAATTTAAGATTATGGATTATATCTAACTTTCATATTTGTGTTTTTAAAATTTTGGGTTTATTATTGTAACGGCTAAAAAGTATTTGATTCGTAGTACTAAATAATTTCACATAAATATAGAACACAATTTTGACCAACTTGGGAACCAGAATACTATAATGTTGGGTTCTAGAAACAATAAAGATTATTTTTGTTTTTTCAAGCAAAAGAGTATAATTCTTAAATTCAACAAAGATATGCATATAATATTGTTCCCTCCGATCCACTTCACTTGACTTGTTTCATTTTAACACAGAACCTTTGTGCTGTGTTAAACTTGAAAAGTAAATGTTGATTCTTTCTATATTAAAAATCACGTCAATTGAAGTGTGGCGTCTCGATTAAGAAATGAAATCAAGTGAAAAAGCCGGAGGGGTATTGTTTACACGCGTCTAATCTATGAAGGAAAATAGGTAGGTAAAATCTTGCACCGTATTCATTTCTTGGCCGAGGATACAACTATGCGTCAATGCAAGAAATTTTACCTAAATTTATTGATGGAGAAATACCATATAAAAAGAAATAAATTAGTCTGTTATTTTAGTTAGGTCAATATATTTTAAGCATTGACTATTAACATAAACGCTATTATTTGTTGCAGGTACCCATGTAGTGGCAGATCTAGAATTAAATTACTACGGTGGCTAATTTATAAAAAAACAATCATTAATATAATACGAACAATATTTTTGACAAAATCTATACTATTATAAAAAATGTCTTGTTTATCAAAATTTGAGTTGCAAATTTTACCCTTATTATTAAAATAAATCTTTAGAACATTTACATTACAATTACAATATGTACATTTAAAATATAGAAATTCCGACAGCCAGTGGCGACGCCAAAGAGGGGCATTGGGGGTACAGTTGTACCCCCAAAAAAAAAATAAAAAATTAGTAGTATTAGTGCGGGTGAGGTGTTTGATTAAATGACGCAAAGAGGTTATGACAAGCAAACTGCTTTGTTAACTGCTTCTTTATGCTGATAGATTTGTGCCTAATTCCCTTTGTTGCAGAGAAGGGCCATAAGTATCAAGATTCTAAGATATATGGTATTTTTAATGCTAGATTATTAATTTTCGCACCCCCAAATTATAATTCCTGGAGTCGTTACTGCCGACAGCCACAATGTAAACTTCAACTTGCATGCGCTCACCCCGACATAGGTCCGCTCTTGGACATATGTAATGTGATAACCAATGTAATATTGTCAAGTTTTCCCGTTAGGGTTTTCTTATTCATTTATTAATTTGTATATATTTTTTTTTTTGTAAGGTTTGTTTTTATGGTGTATAATTATAACAATCTTCCCACTTCCGAAATTATATCATTATTATCTTAGACGTGAGCTCATTAAATTAATATGTTTATGCTGGGTAGAGGAATAATATTTCACTAATTAGTAGTAAGTTCAAAGGAATGCTACTTTACTCGCTGTAAGCATGTTTAATGTGCTCACGGTTGACGTGATTATACAATATTCAAGGACAAATCTCATTATTATATTTTCAAAAATAAACCCTATATATACTAGAAGAAAATTGAACCCTATACTAAGAAAAATTAAACTGTAAATAAAAAAAAAAAAATTATCGACGCATCACTACCACATCAAAAGTCGACATACTTAATGTATCCATAATTAGTAGGAGAGCATTTCCGTCCAGAATTAATCATATGTGAAGTTACCATACTACTATTGTCCTTTAATGTATATCTTAATTGGTATAGTCAATACATATGTCTATAAGGAAAACATCACGCAAGACCTTACGTATAGGATTGAATTGGCGTCATAAATTATGTACTATAGTTGTATAATGAAAACATGGCATATAGAAATTATACATGTGACTGGTAAAATCCAGTTTAATTAACTTCCAAATAATCTTATCAAGAATTAAATTTGTTAACTAATTAATTGCGAGAGCAATAAATTGCGCTAATTGAGTAATTTTTAAGACTAATCACTAATCAGCATGTGGCAACTCATGGTTGCAATCGGGTCGGTTCCACCTTACCCGCTTAACTATTTACAATCTTCCACTAATATATTGTTTTACGACATAAATTTAAAGACGCGTCACGGAGAACTCAAACTCGGAACTTTTAACTCGAAATTTAACTTCGTATACACACACTCTACTTATATTTTAGTGTTCTAATCAAATTCACCAACCATTTTCACTAAACATTATTTATTAATACAACAAAGAAAAAACTCTAAATTTAATTAATTATAAATAGATTTGGAATTATAAGAATTCATAGATTTAAAGCATGCAAGCGTGTAAGAGTCGCTTATACTCCCCTTTTAAAGCCAATATATAGCTTATAGTAATTGATTAATTATGTGTATTAGGTGTACTTTATATCCATCTCAGGTTTATTAATTTCACAACGGTTTATGTATCGACCCGACTTTCAGACTAACGGTTGACTCCATTGACCATAACTGTCCTAGGTTCAAACGTGTTTAACTTTGGAGTTCTTATGAGTGAAATTCTAAAAAGAAGATGTATCTTGTGGTATGAGTAGTACAAATCAAATCCTTTAATCTCGATATGTAGTTCATTCCTGCATACTCTTGGAATCTCTCTTATTCTGGCATATCTCGGTTCATTCATGTGACCATTCGCTTTGAAGGCCTTACAGAAGATGCTCTTTGGTTGTGCTTCTACGCACTGACGATCACTCCGTACTTTTGCCATAGACGTCACAATTATTAATAATTAAAAGTGTTGTTTTTTGTCAAGTAAAAATGATTTGTACATTTTACTCCCTCCATCCCACTTTAATTGGTTTAATTCATTTCGACACAAGATTTTAAGCGCATGGTTAAAAATGAAAAGTTAAGGTTTTATATTAAAAAGTAAGTGTTCATTCTTTCCATTTTAGAAAACAAGTCAATTAAAATGAGAAGTTTCGATTATAAAAAGAAGTCAGGTGAAATAAGACGAAGTGAGTATTAATAAGGGATACGCAAGAATACCCAAACATTCTCACTACATGAAAAAAAAATCAACGACCAATTTTCAAAGCAATTGTTTTTATTTAATGATTTGCCAAACATTAATATTAAGTTTCACAAGAATGTAAGTTAGCATTGCTACGTGGAGATAACGTAGTACAACCGCGGGATGATTTCACAAACAAGGAATGTTGAGCACATGATTAATTAGAAAATAAGTATTGTCATGTTGGTGCAATTTAGTTGTAGGTATATCATCACGTTACAATTAACTAATAGTACTAATTAACGGATGAAATCACGTAAAAAACTGATTTTTCGTAAAAAAAAAAAAAAAAAAAAAAAGAAATGATATATTCCGTAAAAATTTGTAATGAGCATATATAATTATAATGCATCATTGATCGCAATGCATCATAAATAATGTTATGATGCATTTAGCTATAATAGTGTATCTGCAGTATAATTATAATGAACCAATTAATTTAGACAGTAAATTATTCATAGATCAACCGTCCAGAAAACTTCTCATTTATCGCGAGATCAGTTTTTTCGATACGATCTCTTGGCCTAACCGAAACGATAAATTATGAATCGGACTACTACGTAGGGTGAAATAGCTAATAAATAAGAAACTAGTCACGTATGCTTATTATTTTTTGATAGAAAGTCATGTATGATTAATTGATTATAAATGCTAATAATTGAGGGATGCTTTATTCGATAATTATGCGTTCCAAATCTCAATTATTTATTTCCTCTACTTCCATAGGTGGTTTTATTAAGGAGAGCTAATCGAATTACTAGAATTATTTGATATGTATATCATGTAGTGATTTGAATAGTTAGTGACAATTGATATCTGACCGTCAAACAATTATCCAGTATCATAAACAGTCGACCACTTCAAAATACGAAAATAAGAACACACTTACAAAGGTCCACCATTACAAGTTCTAATATGTTAAAAGCAAGAATTTTGTTCTAATTCGAAAATTATAGCAAACTTTTGGTATAAAATTGTAATTAACTTTTTAAACTTATCACATAACCTACCAAAACAAGGAATCCAAGAAAATTGCATATCTCCGAAAGGCAATGTGAAACTTATTTGTGGACAGAATAAACAGATTAGATTTAAACCAAACATTTAAACTCAAAACGGTGAATACAAATCAAATCAAGATTCACAAATACTCGAATATTATTAGGAAAAAACCCACTACCTAATTTGACTATTACTAAAAAGCTAAATATATTCCCACAAAATATCGTATTCTATTCCTCCAATAAAAATAATACTAAAAAAACCCTGGCGCCGTACAAAAATCAAACCCTTGGCCCACCACTACCTCACGGCGAGAAGTTTTTCGGTATTGCAGTTAAAACCCTGATTTTACAAGCAAAAACACAAATCCTAGAGCGAGAGAGAGAGAGAGAGAAAATACATTCTAGAGAGAGACTAGCCTCCGCTATTTGACCACTACCTTTCGCCTCTCTATATTTTCTAAACTTCCATTAAGTTTTTCAGTCAAATCTTCCCTACGTTTTCCTCCTTCCACTCACTTTCTCTCTCATCCCTCCCTCCTTTTATCTCGACTGCGGCGGCGATGGGATTCTCCAAGGACGAGAAGATGTTCGGCAGGCTGGCGGCGGTGGCGATCCCGAGGTGGATCAAGACCTTGTTTGTGCTGATTGCGATGCTGATTTCTCTGCTATTGTTTTCTGCTCCGGTTCTGCTCGCCGTCGCCGACGCGCTCCTCCCCTCCGCCTTCCTCTCCGCCGCCTTGTCGCCGTCGTCCCTAACGCTCCAGACGCTGTCCTCGCACCTCAGCGACTACGACTTCCGCTACTCGCTCATCGATATCCCCCTCCTCTCCATCGTCCGCTCCGCCATCATCCTCTGTAAGATTTTTTTTCCCCCAAATTCAATTTCCAGCTCGATCGATCGAAAATTCGGCCGATCGGAGCTCCGAATCGTTCGCTGATTTTTTCGAATTTGGTGTTGTTTTTTAGGCGTTTACAGCTTGTGCGACGGTCCGCGGCTGTCGCGGGGGCCGTACCTGGCGATCGCCACCGTGTGCTCGGCGGCGTCGCTGGTGTTCGTGTCTCTGAAGGCGTCGTACGTGTTCATGAGCAGCGGCGGCGGCGGCCACAGCGCCGGAGCGATGGAGATGGCGCTGTTCGTGTCGTCGTGGGTGCTGGCCATAGGGCACGTCGTCGTGGCCTACCGAACCAGCTGTAGAGAGAGACGGAAACTCCTCGTTTACAAAATCGACATCGAAGCTGTAAGTCTATTTTCTCCCTCACCTAAAAATCCCAGGGGCTTTCTCGTCTTTTCACTCCCTGCATATTCTGTTACACACTTAGCTGGTAACATTAATTTATAACTAATCAGATTAGTGCTTTCATATTGCCATTTAGCAATCAATTATAGTATAAATGAATGAGTTCGTTATCAACGAGACTCGAGAAATTGCGTAGCAGGACCCCTACATTGAGCGAGATAGAAATGTGAATGTTGCCCATTCAGAGAGTTTATGTGTTTAAACACGGAATCTACATAAGGAAACATGTTAAGGGATGGGGACAAATTCATTTATTTGAATTTGAAGAAGAAAAAAATATATATATTCAAGAGATTTCTCAATTGTTTGTTTATGAAGAAATCATGTCCTTTATCTGAAACCTTTTCCCTGTAAGTTGTCCTGTTTTATGTTCTCCGAGTGCTTTGTTGCTTACTGGGATTAGAATTTGTCCCTCTCTCTCTCTCTCTCTAAGGCAGTAGCTGGGACCTAGAATTTTTTTCCATAGAAATTTCAGAAAGTAAAGGCCAAAACCAGTATGGAATATTTTCTAAAAGTTGCATTGTCTCCATCTCTCTCTCTCTCTCTCTCTCTCTCCCCCTCTCCTGTAAGTATGATTATGTTAATAAGTAAATGATGGTTATGACTTAATTTGCAGGTTTCAGCGTGCAAGAATGGGTTTCCGAGATATCAAAAAATACTGCAAGAGGCAAGAACTAAGTGAAGATTTACAAGTATTAATCTATTCTTTTTGACCCAGACAACTTCTTCCCAGTTAGGCTTCAGGTAATTGATCAAATCAGTATTAAATTACTATCAAATACATTTTCTGTTTCTTTCTTAGGCTAGTTTGTAGTTTTAACCACTCCCATGTGCAGCTTTTTTTTGATTAACTTACTGATTTTCTGAGTTTTTTTTTCCCGACAGTTTCGTCCGAAGGAGATCTGTAGCCTGATCGAGGAAGCTATAGAGTAGGCGTATATATACATACGACATTTTTGTTTAACGTATACGCATACTTGTATAGTGTGTGGCGTATACGAACGCGTGTAAAGGGTTCTTGGCATGTAAATACGTAGATAGTATGGGGATTGCTCGAATTTCTGCAGGCCGTCTCGTGTAATCTATTCTCAGATTGTGACGCGGTAGGGTTCGTCTGTGCAGGAATTTTGTATTTTTTCTGGTGTCTTTATGCAATGTTGAGAGAAAATTTGTTCCAACATTTGGCCTCTGTTCTTGATTTACATAAATTAGAAACTTTCAAGAGAAAATTTGCACCAACATTCTGCCTCTGTTCTTCATATGCATAAATTAGAAACTGACACGGAACTGCAAACAGAGTGATTCTAATCAACTTGGATCACATTTATAAACATATGATTTGGAATGGGACGAAGACAGTAACAATTAAGGTAACAAATTATGCACTCTGGATTCAGTAATAGTTAGCCTTGTATGGCATAATTTATAATTACAAAAATAATTGCAGAGTATATGTCATCTCTTGCATTCTAATACTCCCACTTCACGAGGCTTTCTTTTCAATAACCTTACTTTTCACTTTTAATAACATTGTTTCTGAAATCGTGGGTTGAAATGAAGAAGAGGGAGTGCTAAATTAGCTGATGTACCTTGGTTTAAAGGTTATCAAACAAAATCAGTTATTATCAATATCCAAACTCCAACTCTAAAGAGAACACTTTATTTGTCTTGCTTAGTTGTACTCTATTTTCAAATAATTATTACAAATAATGAACATTAAAAAAAATTCATGCACCAAACATCCCATAAAAAAATTGATTGAAACCTTAACATGTCCCATTTATTGGCGAAAAGCATCAATTCTCCCACATGGGTACCCAAATAAAATAAAATGAAAAAATGCAAGTGATATATAAGCATGGATAAGATACCTTGAGAGAGAGAGGGGAGAATCTAAAAGCTTCCAATGAAGCAAAAGCAGGGCAGTTGCAAAATGCCAGCCACCATATACCACTATAGAAATACTCATATTTTGTACCCACCTCCAACTCATATGCCATTAGTTATCCTTTTAAATATTTTCTTGAAAGTATATGACTTGTTTTACAGGTCATGGCAAAGATAATGGCCCTGATAGGCCAGAGACATTGATACATTGTTTCTCCCCCAAAAAAATAGGTTTGTGTCCCTAGTTCTGTGCTGGGAAATCAGCAGCCTAATTGCATTTAATTTGTGGGTATTGACAACTCTCAATTCTTTTATAACCAACTTGGATGGAATGATGAGGGCTCCATTCAAGATGCTGAATTAATGCCACCTTTGTGATAATCCTTTGTGATGGCATAAAGAACTGGATGAGAGGGGCTTTCGTTGTGATTCGTACTTGAGACCTTCGATCATAATTGAACGTTGTTACTCGAGTAGGTCATCTATGAGGTGTAGTAGGCTCGGTAAGTCTGGATTTACTATTTTATTCATCGAGTCAACATAGAGAATATTCCTACTGAGCTTTATGAACTTATACAAGCACATATGATAACTTTTAACCTATTTCATCTTATCACTAGTCCAATTAAGGTATGAGCAATCGTAAATAGGAAAATCTCCGTTATGGTGATCATATAATGTATATCGACCTAGGTGAGAAATTTGAGTATCTTACTTGAGTAAAGAAAGGAAAGCCAAATATTTTTTCACTTTCTGACCATTTTCACTATTTCTTTTGTATCAATAAATTTTTTCAGTTGGTACGGATTTTTTTTGTCTAAGCATCCATTTTTCTACATTTACCTCTTATTCATGATAATATTTTCATAGGCTTTGATTGAGAATATTATAAATGGTATCTCCATAGACTTTATTTTCCATCTTAGAGAATATGAGATAAAAAAACATCGAGACCGGATAAAATTTTCATCATTATCTTCTTATCTATCAAGGAGAACGAGATGGGATCCTCTGTCCCCAAATTGGTGTATCAATGGTGTACCGGATATAAAATTAGGAAGTTTTGAATTCTCTCTAGTGATCATTTTGAATTTGGTTATTAGTTTATGTCAAAACCTCCTAATTTTGTATCGGTACACCATTGGTACACCAATTTGGGGACAAAAGATCCCATCTCAAGGAGAACACCCATGAGAAGTTATATCTTTCATTTGTCAATGAGAATAGATCTAAATATGACTAATATGTGTATAAATAGTTTAGGAATTAAACCATTTTCCCTCCTACTCACGTTTGGACACTCATCAATCCATCACATTATGCATGCAACGTGTATTATTATTGATTAGATAAACTATCTAAATATATAGTATAAGTTTGATTGAGCCACCAACTCATAATAAAAAAAATGAAGAATTCATCGCACCTAATTTTTTGTGATGTTATATGATTAGATGATAACAAATGCATGGTCCAGATAGATGATAAAAGGTGTATAGGATTAACAGCATCTGGCTTCAACCAAGCAATGCCAACTGCAGCCTCTGCTACTTATTATTATACCACTATGTTACATCGTTTTCTCCCTCTCTCTCTCTCTCTAAAATTGTTAGTATAATATCTTTTGATTGAGGTGGCCATTTTTTTCTTTTGGTTTAAACGGTAGCTTCTTTTCAAGTTTTATTATTATTGTTGAGAATATTGATTTGTGGAAAATGTCGAGATCGATCTCTCAAGGACTGGTTGAATTTTCACATCTGTGCATGTAATGAAAGAGACATATGAGTTGGGATGTGCATGTATATTGTATATTGAGAGAGAGTGGGAGACGATTCGGACATGATTGATTAGCGGATGGTATCTTTTGTCCCGGTTTAAATGCCTTAATCGAATTAATCTCAAATTTTGATTTTTAATAATTTTATTTTACTTTATTTTATAAATACACAAATTGCTAAATAAACAAACTCATAATTGGGTATCCTTCGACCCTACCCTAATATAACTAGTAAAAGCAAAATTAAATATTACAATAAACACTTAAAAATAAAAGCAAAATTAAATATACAATAAACTCATATTGCACGATTGAAAAATTCTAAAAAATATTAAAATAATCTGTTAAAATGAATTTTTTTGAAATAAAATACAATAGTAAAACTTATAAAATTTTGGATGTGAGACACCAAAATAAAAATAGAGGATCTCAAGTGATTAACTAGAGGATCTGATGTAATGTTTGAACTGGAAATAAATCGAAAGTGAATATTTCTTCCATTCCCACTTCGTTAGTTATGTATGTTATATCGGGTCGTTTCACTTTAATAGTTCTATTTTCTAAAATTAAAAAAGTTATCCCTTACTTTCCAATTCAAACCTATAAATTTTACTTTTAACACTTACTCACAAAATCTCGTATCAAAACAAACATGACTAATGAAGTGGGACAGATGGAGTATAAAACATTTCTAATTTATATGATTTGTTTAGGAAAATAAAGATGGAAGTTGATGGGTTTCTTTTCGGTTGTTGAAACAAATGGGTTTTATTAGAGTAAGGCCCAATTAATGTTTGTGGGTGTACTAAAGTAACAAAGTTTGAGCCCAGATTCAAAAATCAGTTTGTGCCTAAATGGATTTGGACTAAACTTTCACTTATTAAAAATATTTCCAGTTCTTTCTCCATCAAGAATCAGCATTTTATTCAACATTTCATATTGGGCCTTCGTATTTTTATTTCCCTATAACTTTTGAAATAATTTTTTCGGTACTTTAACAAAAGTAACACTCGTCTGTCCATCGTGAGCATGTTTAATATGCTCATAGATAACTGCACAATGATATTAACAAATAAAATAATTTAAATACGTATCCCAGCGTATTAACAAAGTCTAAACCCTAATAAAAAAAGTTTTACATATGGCATTCTATATCGGCCGACTGCGGCGAACGCTTCAGCTTTTAACATATGGTATTTGAATTTTCTTATTATTTTTTCGACAAAATTTATAATACTAGTACACTTGAATATATTATAACTGTATAAGATCTTTATTGGGTAGTGTAAAATTGACATATTATGTGCGGGTAGATAATATAAACATTCAGTTGTACTTATCTTATACTCCCGATCTTCTTAAATGACCACTTCCATTTTGGGGCGTGTTATTTGAAATGACCAGTTTCCTATTTTGGCTCAAGAAAACTCATGTGCACATCTCGTTAATCCTTTTATACACTACCTTTATACACTAAACCCTCATTTTAAGTATGTGGATCACCACTATTATACAAAAAATCTCAATTTTCTTAATACACGTGCCCATAAAAAAGTGATTGTTTAAAAAAAAACGGTGGGAGTAATATAATAATTCCACCGCCCAATTAATATGCCGAGAGGTTTTTTACATACAAACCCTTCGCTATGTAGATATATATGATGGCTAAACTTGGTGCTAAAGAATGGGAGTAATATAATAGGTTAAAATTTACACACATTCCAAAGATGCGTATTTTCATTCCCCTTTCGTTTCATCTAATTCGATCATTTTCCTCGTATTTCACACTCATACAAATTTATTTATGAAAGATACCTGATTCATTCGGCCAAATGATTCAATATCTCTTCCGTCCCGTTGAAAATGACCATTGATACTTAATAAATGAAAGAAACGGGATAAATTAATTTGATGGATAGTGGTGCGCCACGACACGAACCATGTTTTGATTAGTCCATGTGTCAGAACCCAACATATTATAAAACGTGGGTACATTACATTCACCACGTGCCATTTTTCACCTGCTAAATGGAACAGTAGTAGTAATATTACATCCATCTCACTAAATAAACAATATTTCAAAATGACACTAATACCAAGAAAAAAATAATGTGTGGCTATAATTAAATATGATGAGAGGGAGTTAATTACAACCAAGTAATTTTTAGCATTTCAAGAAATGTGTCTAATAAATGAGATAGACCAAAATGACAAATATTGTTAATTTAATGAGATGTAGGTAATATTTTCTTTTAATTTTGTCTCTTGAACCACCACCCAATGTGCTTTGACTAATCAGCTTCCTTTTCATGGTATTGGTGGCTTCACTTCACTAGGGATGGCAACAGATCGAGGACCCGGTCCAGATCCGACGGATCCGGCCCGTTTTTTCGGATTTGGGTCTTTTAATTTTGGACCCGACGGATCTGGACCGGATCCGGATCTTTAAAAAAAAATTCGAATCTGGACCCGGATCTGAAATTTCAGATCCGGATCCGGCCCAGATCCGGCCCGCAGATCCGTTAAATATATAAATATATTTTATTTATTATATATGAATATATGATATAATATGTATTATATTATTATTTTTGTAACCCTATTTTATATTATATTCCGATGAAGATGCGGAACAAATTGATACCATTGATATGGTAATAAATCCATTTACATATTTAATAACTTATATTAATGAAATAAGGGTGTTCTTACTTTCTTTCTTTTTTTATTTCTTTAGGATGTTGCTGATGTCGAAAGTAGTAGTATGGCGGGAGACGACTTGATCTATGAAGATTGGAGACTTTGAATTTTTTGATGCAAATTGTGAAGCAATGTGGGAAAAGAGAAAGTGGCAGATTGTTTTTATTGCTTATTTTGCTGAGTCTATATATTTTGTGAGATGCAATCTTCTATATTTAATATACACTTCTTATTATGTTTTGGACTAGATAATGCATTCATAATTTTTGAAGTGATAATACATTAATACTACTTCATTTGAAAAATTGTAATATATATATATTTGTAATAATATCACGATTTAACTTTTGTCGAAAAAAATTATAATATTACTATTGTAGTGCATTGAAAAAAAAAATCATTTAAAAAATAAAAGCACGGATCCGGATCTAGATCCGTAGACCCGTGGGTCCGTTGGATCTGGGCTCGGACCTAAATTTTTTGGACCCGACGGATCTGGGCTGGATCCGGATCTATGAAAAAAATATGGATCTGGATCTGGACCAAGCAAGATCCGATCCAAATCCGGCCCGTTGCCATCCCTACACTTCACCACCTTCTCTCTCTCTCTCCTCCTTTTCAATTTTCAATTTAATGAAATGTTTTCAATCAAGAAATATAGTTTTTTTTAGAGGCTTATGCAAAAATACCCACATCCCATAAGCCATTTGCAAAAATACCCACTTTCATAACAAAGTGCAAAAATACCCAAATTTCAAGTGACTTTCCTATTTTACCCTTGAATAAGACAAAAATAATGTGGTGTTTGAGGAGATGTTGACGCCTTGTACTTTTTTTTTTGGGTGGAATAGTGTACTTTTGTCATGATTGTACAATCATGAAGTGATTTTTGCATGAAGCACCTGAAATACACAGTGGGAAAATGACATTTTCCGACTGTGAGCATGTGAGGTGCTCGGATTTCAAACGTAAAATTAAACATAGTGAATTTTTTTTTGTGAACAAAACCTCAACACATCATATTTCTCTCACATGTTCATTTTACATTTGAGGTTTCATTACAGAGAAATAGAAAGTGAAATTCTTGTGGGAAAATAAGGATTGCAATTTGGGCTACAATTTCGATCGGAATATAGAAACGTGCGTGAGAGTTTGAAAATTCCGAGCAATATTTCATTACTCTCAACTTAAGAGGTATGCATTTGTATTTATTCTAACTTTTTAAAGCAATATTGCAACAACTTATTTGGAATAACACAACCGATTCTCAAATTCCCTTCGTTTTACTCATTTTCCTGTCGACTAGTTACCATTAGTTAAATGAAGCTTGTTTTTTTTTTTTTTTTTGTGTTATTTTGAATGTTTAGAGGACGGATTTTTGTTGCATTAGATTATGATTTCTAAATTTCATTATTTCTTGTATGCTTATATATGGATATGCATTGTTGAATAACGATTTTGAATGATAATATACTACACTAAAGGAGATTGATCACTGCATATTCATATATGTTTATGTCCATATGATTAAATTTCGATCGAATTTTATAATTTTACGGTCGTATATGGTGTACAAAATATTTATATTACGATGGGAAAATTCATTTTTGTGTGAGATATGTATTTTTCAGTCGTGTTTTACAATTTAGTAATCGTTTATTCACTGATTGTTCATGTAATTATGCCGATATGGATTCGTGGAAATGTTTAATCATTAAATCCGGTGGAGAATGGGTCGACTGTGAATATGTTGGTGGATCTGAACATGTTACGAGTATATCGACTGAACCCAGTTGTTCTATTTCGAACCTCCGGTACAACATTGGCAATGTTTTGCAAGGTGCGAATCTGGGGCTGAATTACGAGCTTTATTGTCTATCACATTCGTAGCGGTCTTCGTGAAAAAGTTGTCCTTGTTACTGACCAACAATTGAATGAATTGTTCATGCATGAGACATATCCAACCGTATATGTTGTTCATAACAATCCAAGTGTTGGACGAGGTGAATCTTCGCAGCATGATTTCTATGTTCCTTCTTTTGATGTTCACGAGCCAACGTCATTCGGATACGACACTGAATTCGGAAGCTATGACCAGAATTTAGAACAAGTTCGACGAATGGCTTCTACTGATTGGTTTCGTGAAGCAGGTTCTGCTTCTGGGTCTCACATAAGCGATTTAAATCTTGAGCAACCCTCCTACACAGCCGATGAACCGGAAATTGGTCTTGAGAATGATGATGATGATGCCGATGAAGATTATGTGCTTGAATCCGATACAGAGGCTTCAGAAGATGAAACTGAGGAGAGCTTGCAGAATTTCACATTTGCAGAGTTTGCTGCATGGATTCAGAGGGAAGGCGGAATGGCAAAACTTTTGGATTTAGTGCATCCGACAAGGGAAGAGTCTGGGAACAATGAAGAAGAGCCATTGGAGGCGGGTGTACCAAATAATTGGCTAGTTCCGGTGATTCCGATCGATGCTCCTGCCTCGATGGTTGCATATGAAGAAGACGCAAATGAGAATGAAGAATTTGCAGAAGGTGCCTACTACAATAGCAAAAGGCAGCTAATTAATGTGGCCGGATCATGGCATATTGAGCAAGGCGCTGAATACAAAGTTGAACGATCTGATCCAGGTCGACTCGTGTGGCGTTGCAAAAAACGAGATGATTGTCCTTTCTTTATGAGAGCCATTAGTCGTGGATCTGTTTGGCGTATCTATAAATTGAATGCAGTGCAAACATGCGTACTTCAATTGGATCACGTGGCTCCTTCTAAAGTCCAATATAAAGTGATTGCAACTCACGTAGCAAAGAAAATTCGTCACGGGTGTGAAATATTGAAGCCCAAGACCATTATGGAGGACCTGATTCGGGATTACGGGGTCCATGTCAAGTATAGTCAAGCATTGAGAGCACGACATGCTGCAATAGAGATGATATATGGTGGATACGACGATTCGTATCAGATGTTGCCCGGTTATCTGCACATGCTTCAGATGGCTAACCCCGGAAGTGTAACAGATTTGGAAATAGGTGCAGATGGAGGATTTCGACACTGCTTTGTTGCACTCAGTGCTACCCAATTGGCTTACTCGTACTGTCTTAGGCCTGTGATTGTGGTAGATGGTACTCATCTGAAAGGG
The DNA here is from genome assembly GCA_029379335.1 of Thymus mandschuricus. Classification (NCBI taxonomy): domain Eukaryota; kingdom Viridiplantae; phylum Streptophyta; class Magnoliopsida; order Lamiales; family Lamiaceae; genus Thymus; species Thymus mandschuricus. Next base: position 8,007,757 of record CM057079.1, read on the forward strand.
AAAAATCGCGGTATCTTGTTTGTTGCAGCGACGAAGGATGCAAATGAGGGGGTGTATCCATTGGCATACGGGTTAGGGCCAATCGAGAATGATGAATCATGGACTTGGTTTCTCACACGTGTGAGGAGAGCATATGGTTGCAGACGCGATCAGCTGATTGTCTCCGATGCTCACATTTCAATTGCAAATGCCGTGATGCAAGTATTTCCCGATGCGACACACGCGTTATGCTACTACCACATCCTCCAAAAATTGAGGACATTCGGAAAATTCGTGCTAGGACTCTATCAAAGAGCAGCGTACGCACATAGGCAAGATGTTTTCGAGGCACGTATGGCCAGCATCAGGGAAGACAAGCCAGCTGCATTCGAAAAGCTGATGTTGATTGGCCCGGAGAAATGGGCAAAATCGATGTGTCCCGTTAGGCGTTACAGTTTCCTCACGTCGAACGCAGCAGAGGTATTCAATTCTAGATTATTGTGGGCCAGACGTTTGCCGGTATGCTCTTTGATTGAGACTATACGACACGTCATGGAAAAATGGTTCGATGAAAGACGGCAAGAGGCAATTGCATCAGAAGATCCGATCTCTGTTGAGTCAATGCGAAAGATCGCTTCGAATAAGAAGAGAGCTCATACGTATAAGGCTGTCTATCTCGGTGAAGGAAATTATAGAGTAGAAAGTGACCGAACTTCGTATATGGTTGATTTGCAAGGCCGGTCATGCACGTGTCGTCAATTTGATCTGGATGGTTTGCCGTGTTCACATGCTATTGCTGCAATACAGTAAGTCTAAATATATGAATAAAATTGTTTACCTCATTATGTTTATTAACTTTATAATTATGAGTTGTTGCAGGATGAGTGGTCAATCTATTTTGACGTATGTGGAGCCCTATTACACGAAAGAAGCTTTTTTTGGGGCCTATAGACATCATATCATGCAAGTACCTCATCGAGATGAATGGAGGCTTCCACATAATGTTTCAAGTATTCTTTGCTTACCTCCAATAGTTGACAAAAAAGCAGGGCGGCCTAGAAAGAATCGGTTTCGGGCTGCTGATGAGGAAACAACGAATAGAAGAAGAGCTACTACCACTGAAGAAGGCGGGTCATCATCTACTCGGCGTCGAGCACCAAAAAGATGTAGCTATTGTCGTGAACCCGGACATACGCGTAGAAGGTGTCCTGGAAGAGTCCCAGATGAAAATTCGGATTGACATCATTGTATTGTAAGCCTCTTTTAAGTTTACATCTTTCTTGATGGGAAAATAATCTGTTATCGGTTGAAAATTAATGAAGTCTGGAAGGAAAATTACACCAACATCGATGGGAAATTCTCTTAAATATTAAATATTGTTAGAACTCAATTCAAAATGACGCAATATTGAGGAGGGTTTCAAATTACATTTTTCTTCTTTTGCTCCGGGTTTATAAACTGCATTAAATCTTCATTCTTCAACATTTTGTTAACATTGAATGGAAATTCTCCTAAAAAAAATTGTATATAATAAGTGTGACTAAAACTAAGCAAAATATATATTCGAATGGAAAATAAAGCTGAATACTGAATTCATTCGATAGGAAAATAAAATTGTACGATAGGAAAATAACATAGTACGAAAGGAAATTAACAGAGTTCGATAGCAAATGGAGTAGTACGAATGTAGATCCTAAGAATTACGATTGTTCATGACATCTTACTCACTATCCACGCTGTCCTCGCATAGATTGAATATACTTTGGGCAATCATCTTTCGATAATCACCCACATGAGAATTACCCCAATGAGTAGAAGGGGAGCCAGTGAGGAGACGCTCAACACACACGAGGGCCAAAGGTCCACAATCCTTGCTACCCACTTGCAATTGTTGGCTTTGGCGAGCAATGACTTTGAGAGTGAGTGGATCATATCGAATATTGAGCCCCGACGTTTGATTCTCCCAAAAATCACTCGCAGTAAGGACCCTCGGAAATAATCGAACCAATGGCTCCAATTGTGTTTCACGATATGCTTGGACATTATGATCTCTCACGTAGTACAATGAATCGTACAACTCAGCGATCCAATTAGCAAGAGAAATCCGAACAGTGACAAAATGTCCATTCAGAAAGCACACAAGGATGATCTAACAATCATAAAAGGAATATTAAGAATTTTTAGTATATTATTTAAGTTAATACGCAAAAATATGCATAACAACTTACTTGTTTGGCCGAGTACCAAGGTCTCATCGTACTCCCAGCATCTATACCCTCGACGGACCGCAAGATGTGATTTGGAGGTTCCCATGCAGCAATTACATCATCGGATTTGTCCTTCAAATCCTCCCAACAACTAGCGAGTGAAATCTGTAAAATGTGGCAAAAATACGATCGTAATAAAGTAATTTATGATCGAATAATAATAAAACAGTGGTCAAATTCGACTGGAATAAACAACATAACAAATGCAAGACAATTTCAACGACTTACAAACACATCCGTGTCGAGTATGATTGTATTGCTTTCATCAACCGTTTCCAATAAGTGATCCTTGTTGATCAATCTCGATCGCAAATGCATTAAATAGAGGTCAACGGTCTTCACAATTCAAAAATAAATTAGGACATAATATTTCATAAATATTTAGTAAGTCACATGTGTTTGAAAATGAATAAAAGGACATTCTCACCGAGCAATCAAAGTCGGTTGTCGGCAACTCGAGCAATCGAAAGAATGATTTGGGTAGAACGTGCGCAGTCTCTTTCATTTGTACGTGTGATCTCCCGGGATCTGACTTGAACTGCTCGTATCCAACTTGTACATCCTTTGGAACCGGTCGAGGCTCCCGATTATTGACGTATGGAGAAGAGAGAGCTCGGCTTGGGACCCTTGCTCGTCGAGGGTTCCGCCTTAGTTCACGAATTGGGATGTTCAAATCATCATCATCATCGTCGGCAACACCCTTACCTTTCCCACTAGGATCATTAATTCGGGATTGCTCGTGTGCAGTAATTGGAGTCGTGAAAGTATAGGTGGGCCCCGCATTCGATCCGAAAATCTGTTTAAGGCGGCAGGAAAATGAGCTTAAACAGTGGGAAAATAAGGCAGATCTACTACAATTGAAGGGAAAATTCTAAAAACTGAAGGGAAACTGAAATATTTCATCATGTAATAGTATTACTACATACCGAATCGCAAAGATGATCAAGGGGCGATATGGATCGGTCAAAATCATGCATTGATTGTCGTCCCGGAATCTCCACATCGGACGTAGGCATGAATGTATGGCCAATATCGTGCACCGAGTGCCTACCAAATTGTTCCATAGAAACCGGCACATCTCTCCATCCTCCACTTCCCATAAAATCAAAGCCCAATGAAGTGGGCATAGATGCATGTGGCATCCCTGTGCATAAAGGAATGGACATATTACCGGCATGACCGTCGTCGTCATCATCATCATCATCATCATCAACATGAGGGGGGCGACGGGGGGCAGGACGAGGGGGACGACGGGGGTCCACATCTCTGAAACCTCGAGAATTCGAGCAACTCATCATGTCCTTTAACTCATCAAACCATCTCTTGATCTTCGGCAAAAATCTCTTCTTCATCTTTTTGTATGTTAACTCGGCAGTCTTCTTCATAAATCTCGTCTCATTTCGATTAAATGATTCTGCCTCATTAACACCTCCGCTACTCCCGGTTGATGTGGAAGTTTCTTGCCTAGGCCTTTTTCCCTTCGACGGCCTCTTTTTCCCCCTTGCATGAGCTTCAACACTATCTTCACTCTTGCTTGAGTCCGACTCTTCTTCATCAGTACCCGAATCAGAGAGTACAATTACTCGTCGTGGGCAGTGCTCCCTAAGCTTCACTGGGTTTCGGGGCGGATGGAACATTATGCCAAGTGGATCTTGGCCAAGAGCAGATTGCATTTATGGCGAAGCCATCTCTTCTGCATCCATTTCCATGGGCACCACGGAGTCGGCCTACATCAATTAGTAGCGACAGGAAAATAAGTGATTATTGTCGTAAAATATGTAATTACGAATGGAAAAATGTATCAGTGATTGAAATTATACCTCCTTTTGGAATATTGGGGCGATATTATCCTTGATTCTCGAACGGAACTTCCACCTCAAAAATCTTGGGTGTGCGTCCTCTTGATCCTCTACTTTCGCAGCTACAAATTCGGCTAATTCCGGCATGATCTCAAGGGACCAAACGTGAAAGGCCCATACAGCTCCATTGAAATGATACTTCTTATTACGTGATATATTCTTGACATAATGCTCCAATGTCAAGAAAGCATAAGCCCCCCACGGAAAATCATTAAAATAGTTCATATCGCCCAACAAAGCCCAAACCCACTCATCAACATAATGGTTAGTCATATGCCAACAAGAATAGGTAAAGCACGAGGACATGTGCTACCCTAAAGTAAGACTCCCCGGTCGGATCATTGATTCTCCTAGCACGAAATTTTTCTAACAATTTGGCGACTGTGATATCACCCCCTCCACTAAACAAGTGATAAGCTTTCACGTGCGAGAGCTCATACTCGCCCGTGGTCTCCACTTCCGACGATCCGAATTTTAACCCCGTTACTAATGCAAATTCGATATGCCCAAATCGAACGTGTGCCCCGTTTAATTCGAACCACATCTCGTGTTCCTGCGCCCCGGGCATAACAATCTCTCGAGACAAAACATGGTGCACGGCCATGCCACATTTTTGACCGGGATTCCAACGAAGAAATTTTCCGAAGCATCCCTCCTCAAAACGATAAAAAAGTTGCCTCCCTCCGACGTCCATCAATGTTTTTCTCACGTCTCCTAAGACTGATAGCTTGTAGTATGTTCCGATTATTGAAGGCACGTCGATTGTCTCCGGTCTTTTGAATTCAACCTAATTAAAAATAAATCATAACATAATTAGTGTATAAATACTATAATCAAAGAAAAAAACATAATTACGGCCGAATCAAACAATTTTACGTTCGCTAGGGGCCTAACTAAAACGAAAATACGACTGTAAAATTCATTATAACGATTGTAATATCATTCTCGAATACAATAATAATATCATCTATAATTTATTTAAATATTACGACAATTACGACAATAAATCACTATTTCCTTCAAAAAGAAAATCTCTTCTAACAACTACGACAATTACGCAAGCACGAGTAAAAATTATTATAAAAAATACCCTTCTAAAAATTAATTTAAATCATGCTAATATTCATTTAATCGTGATTACATTGTTTTAAAATTTTGCATATTCAATAATAGTTAACAATTTAGACAAACTATATATATTTTTTGGCTACACTTCAAAAACCTAAAATTATCTATATGAATGATATATTAACAACAAAAAACAATTATTCTAGAAACGCAGCAGGCAAAATTATCTGTAACAAGTGAAGGGAAAATAAAAACGCAGCGATGGTAATTTGACATCAGTGGCAGGAAAATTATAGAAAAACAAAAAAAAAGACGAATTACCTGTTGATTTCCTTGTGGAAGAGCCATTGTGGATTAGAAATCTCAGTTTTTTTCCGGTAACCTACAAATAATTATTGATTTTACGAGTGTTTTTAGCAAATTCCAGTCGTAGAGAAATATGAAATATGAACAACATCAACTGGAATTTACACGGACGAAAAATACGAAAAGGGGTATGGTACCTTGAAATTTCAACTGATTTCTGATCCTAGTATCTTTCTTCAGTATGTTCGACCAACACTTTTACGAAATTCCGGCGAGATTTCGTCAATTTGGCCGGCCAAATGTGTTTGTGTGCAAAGGGAAAATAAGAAGAGGAGGTGTGGGAAAGAGGCGGATGGGAAAATGATGTTTTCAACACTCAGTCAAGCATTCAATTCAAAAAGTCTGACCAAAAACTGAAAAAGGAAAAGAAAAAAACTGAAAAGTAACTGAAAAAAAAAACTGAAAAGTTCAAAAATGTCACATCTGTGCAGTTTTTTGTTTGCATACGAAAATATAAGGGCAAAATAGGAAAGTCACTTGAAATTTGGGTATTTTTGCACTTTATTATGAAAGTGGGTATTTTTGCAAATGGCTTATGGGATATGGGTATTTTGCTATATTACCACTTTTTTTTAAGTCATTTTTTTTAATAGTAACTAAAAATTTAATAGAATTCCGTCTCATCTAACAGCTCGAACTTAAAGAGAGATTGTAGATCTATCTCATATTATGATTCTCAATACTTCCCCTCAATTGTGGGCTCAATTTTCAAATTAATCCTTTGGGTAGGATGCTGATACGTGAACCAACCCTTGGATTTAATTATTTGTTGGGCTTGGCCCGTGTTTTATTTTATCGAGTCCGTTCCGGGTTTTCTTGTTGGTTCTTTCCCGGCCCGTAAGTCGAACCAACCCTAGGTCTAGGTCTATATATTGAGAGAAGGATGTATTGCCGTGGGGGGAATCAATCAATAATCAAACCCTAATTCTCGCCGTTTTATCTTTTCGTTTAATATTCCATTTCGGTGTGATCGTCGGGGAGAGCCCGCGACTACCTTTGTATCCTTTCGTTGTTTTCGTTCATCTTGATAGAGGAATTCGCCCCATCCTCTATCAATTGGTGCTTTCATTGAGAGCTTCCGAAGTGAAGTCTCTTTGAGGGGGCGAACCATCAATTTCACAGGTGTGTTCGTGCTTGGTTCGTAGTCCTATTTTGCATCAATTTGTGGTTGGAATTATGCGATTTGTGTAGCTTGTGGTGATTAGCTTGATTGGCCGCGTATTTCATTGGAGTTAATTGGAATTAATTGTTGATCTTATCCCAATTGGTTGGAGGAGAAAGGACACCGAATTGTTAGTAGTTTAATCTTTCGGCAGAGCACTTTTGCCGAAGAGACCTGGATCCTCCATATCCTCCCAACCGATGGATACACTGGTTTCGGTACTGCAGCGCCTTGAGGCGAAACTGGACGCCATCGATTTGCTCCCATCGGCATCTCGACCGCCTCGGCCTGACCCCTACCCACCATATGGGTTGTCTTGGGAGTGGCAGTCGCCTCCCGGGACGCCGGCGAGCCTAGCCACACATTCGGTGGAGGTTTCGGTACCGCCGTGGTCTTCGTCTACGTTGCCTGCATCTTCATGGCCGCAAGCCGAATCCTTCCGCCATGATTTTCATGAGCCTATTAGTGGAATGGGCCTCCACACGTCGGGCCTACCTCCCCATAATTCTTGGGACCCACCATGGAGTAGAATAGAGGAGTTTCAAGGTCAATGCTCCTTGTGGAACACTACGGCAGCCTTCCCGTCGTCATGGGATCCTCCGGCGACTCGGATGGAAACGCGTGGGCCTTCATCTCCGTATGAATTCGATCCGATATTGGGCAGGCCACGCACTTCGTGGGATCTTCCAAGTCCTCGTTTTGAAAGCTATGGAGGCGGAGGATCATCACAGTACGAGTACGGAGCGAGCGGAAACCACGGGGGTGAAAGCTATGCGCCGTATTCACACTACGATGGAGGATATTCCGGTGGAGGTTATGCAAACGAGCGTGACTCCTATGTGCCGCCTCCCCTTCCTCCGCAGGACAGCTGCCATGTGCCGGCTCCTCAACCGAATCCGCTGCATTACACGCACCCTCAGCAACCATGGGAATCGCCATGGGCTCAAACCGCTCCCGACTCTTTCCACACCCTATCCACTTGGGATCAATCCTCTACGCAGGCTCATGGCACGATCGTGGCGACGAAGGAGGAAGGAGTTAACCAGGTGGCTTGTGCCGAGAGTGAGACGGGGGTTGTTGATGGAGTGGATGCGCCGGTTTCTGATGAATCGATTGGGCGTGAGGAAGGTGATGCGCTGAATAGAGAGATGGATGAAGTTGAAGAAGAGAGGTGCGATTTCGTGGCCAATGATTTGGATGTTGGGGTACAACTTTCGAATGATAGCAATGGCTCTAAAGCTGCAAAGGATGGTGATTACAGTGAAGCTACTGAAAGCTACACCCGTGCCCTAGAAATCAAAGTTGATAAGTTTGATGAATTTGCTTCTTCCGAATGTGTTTCTGGTGCGGCTGCTTATTATAAATATGGCCATGCAACTTTACTCCAAATGCATGCATTGTTGTACAAAGCCCAAGAGGCTGATCCGTTGGAGGCTATACCAAAAAAAAAGAGTGAAGGTTCAGGAAGAAAAGGGCTGAAATCGCGAGAAGCTTTCCGACGCTTGGTTATTTTCGGTCTCTACGCGCTTGAGGAAGTATATAAAGATCTCCACCTTGAGGACAAGGTGATTTTCAAGGGTGGGGGAGTTGATACGTGAACCAACCCTTGGATTTAATTATTTGTTGGGCTTGGCCCGTGTTTTATTTTATCGAGTCCGTTCCGGGTTTTCTTGTTGGTTCTTTCCCGGCCCGTAAGTCGAACCAACCCTAGGTCTAGGTCTATATATTGAGAGAAGGATGTATTGCCGTGGGGGGAATCAATCAATAATCAAACCCTAATTCTCGCCGTTTTATCTTTTCGTTTAATATTCCATTTCGGTGTGATCGTCGGGGAGAGCCCGCGACTACCTTTGTATCCTTTCGTTGTTTTCGTTCATCTTGATAGAGGAATTCGCCCCATCCTCTATCAGATGCCCAACAAGTGCACACTTATTTGGAGTTGCTTTCAGCAAGATTTGAACACATGACTTCGACGTTGGCCTTTGACTCTGATACCATGATAAAATTCGTCTTATCTAAAAGCTCGAACTTATAAAGAGGGCGAGAATCTATTGACTTATATTATGGTTCCCAATAGATTCTACCACAAAAGACTCAAACTCGAAACTTTTAGCTCTGAAATTTAACACTCTACCGCTAATGCTACCATAACATTTCAAGTTGTAGTAAATTAGAATTCCGCAAGAAATATGCGGCAATTGACAATAATATTTTTTTGTAATTTCTTTACGTTACATACGTTTGTTCATAGAAAAAGTTTGTTTGCAGTTCCATACAAAAATCAAAACAAACACGTTTAAAAATATGTTCTAGAATAAACTTTTTGTACGACGTAACATGATTTTCATTTGGAAGCCTTTCATTTCGAGGCAGAAAGTCAAAGATTAGATTAAATATTGTGATCAAATGATCATAAATATAATTATAGCTTTCAATACAGTTGAAAGTATACATCAATTTCAGACAAACATATGGCTGTTCTTATCGTGCACGAAAATATATTATTATAACCTTAAAACATAATAATAAAAAAATAAAATTTAAAAAACATTATAGTACTTACAATAGGAAGACGTTGATTGGGCAACCGATCGCACTTAATCTGAAATGCCGTGGTTGGTTCGTAAGTCATTAATCAGTGAAGATGTGACAAATCAGCTCACCCCTTAATTATTTTTAATTTCTCTACATGCTTCGTGGTGCGGGACTCTATTACTGTTCTCTACAAGTTCGTTACTTATAATTTTTTTTTTTTTAAAAAACGACTCATGTGTGTGTGAGACTGTGAGTTGACCTATTGATTGGGGTTAAATGTCCTTCGTAACACAATCTTTAAATTTCCTGTTAATTATTTCAAAAAATATATGTATTATTTCATATTATAATCATTCGATTTGATAATGTACTACCCTTGTTCCACTTCATTTGGCGTATGGAGTGAATAGATGTGAGGTGTAAAAATAACGGAGTAGACCAAATGGAGTGAAACGAAGTAAATATCAACACTTTTTTCTTTCATAATATCAAAAATCAAAATTAATAGCTAAAGTGAACACCACGCAACGTATAGGGAGGATCGTATGAACGCCACTCGTCAAACTGAGGGGTACAAAGGGATAATGTGAAAGCATGGGTGACGATAAAAGCACGTATGCTAGCATGGAGACTCCTTCGGAATTGTCTAGAGTGATGAAGAGGGATGAGATGTGATGGTTGTGTTAATGAGAGAGAGACATCGGTTCATGTTTTCATGGAACGCGGGGAGGTTCATCGAATCTACAGAGCATTAATCGATTGGATCGGTGTGAGTTGGGTCACGTCAAGATCCATGGAAGGACATCTTTTGAGTTTTGCAGGTATGTTTAAAAAGGGGGAAATGGAATTGGAGTGTGGGTGGCTTAAGGATGTGTGCAACTTGGGTTAGTTGGAGTGGAAGAATGATTTGTAGTTCGGGGCAAACCATGGAGCCATAGTAGGATTTTTGTCGAAATTAAGTGCCGCTTTTGGAGTTTGCAATATTGTAATGGGGGAAGTCGAGGAAAATATATCATTTAGTGTGTAGGCAAATCAAAAGTTTAAGGTTTGGAACATATGTTAGAAGGTTGATGTGATCGGAAGAGTACTGCTTTTATTGCTTCTCCATTGCTAGCATTCGTCTTGGAATAAACATTACATTTTCCGAGGGAAAGAAAGTCGCTAAAGCGAACAATGAAATTATTCAGAACATCAAGGAGTTTTCAATTTTAACGGAGCCGAAACCAATAATTTTGATTCAACGTACTATTTTCTTTATTTTTGGATCGTTCGACTAGTTAACCTTTAACAATTCGATTCAATTTAACCGCACTACTGAAAATGCTCACCCCAAGTTTTGACAAAGTAAATGAATACATAAGTACTACTATAATATTATAGTCATCAACATTATACCATCACTCCAATGTCATTACAAGATGGGCAATGAATTCAATTTTGGTGAACCTCTAAATATCCAAAATCATGTATAAAGATTAAACTAAGACATGATTACATACAAAATAATAACAAAAAAAAGTAACACGATCAATCCTAATATTATTATTATTATTATTATTATTATTATTATGATTCTCCTAATTGAGATTTTCCTTTAGGGCCCTTTGTCCTAATGTAAAGCCTATATTGATCGAAGGTCATCGGTTGGTACAGTGCGGGTCTATCCGGTGCCAATAATTCCTTCGCCGGTTCAATCAACAAATCGCTCCTTGGATTATAGAAATAGGCCAACGAAATGCGCTCTTGCGCTGAATTCACTATTACTCTGTGCTCCACGCTTTTATATATAGCATTGCTCAACACCTATTATTATAATTGTAAAAGGGTCAAATTCTGTACAAAATTGACTTTTTGTAATAAAAACAAATACTATATATTTTATGAACAATTATAATGCATAGTATATATAACTATAGTAATGTACTCCTTGTTTATCACTGTGCATATAATGCATGCACGCATAGTACTAATTAATCTCGACTGTAAATTGCATGATTGTAGATCAATGGTTCAAATTATTTCTCATTTACTGCATTTCTAAATAAAAAAATCTAATTTTTGTTTGAGCTCCACCATAATTATGTATATAATCACAAAAACAATGCAACGATTAATTTTAGTACCATTTATGATTACTTTAAATTACTTAAATTTGCTCGAACATTAACCATTATCGTTCGGTCAAATACACGAACATCGTGATCGCTATTAATATTGTGGGACAGCAAAGAGGCAGGTCACTATAAATAAAATTAATTATGACAAATATTGTTGGGACCCTGTATTCAAGTTGGAGTTGTTTTCTGAAGCTTTAGACTATACGATTATTAAAAGCAATGGTTGGAAACTTTACAACTAAGTCAAATACTGACAGCACAAGCCATATATTATTCACACGTTTTTTTAAATGTGATTTTTAATTTTATAGTAATATTTTGTGTGAAGAGATTTTGGCCGTGGCCATTAATAAAATAAGGTTTGAATTTTTTTATGTTTTTTGGAATAATTTGTGTTATAGTCTTTAATTAATAATTACATGTGATTGGAATCTATGGCACATAATAATAATAATAATAATAATAATAATAATAATAATAATAATAATAATAATAATAATAATAATAATAATAATAATAATAATAATAATAATAATAATACGGTCATTTTTATATAGTACAATTTTGATGCTTGTTGTAGTACTTATCGTATTGCAACTATGTTTACTTCAATATTAACTACTCTTATGTAAGAATGGTCTAAATCTATTCATATTTCTTACACTTAAATTTATTTTTATAAATTTAGTATGATTACTTATTCATTGATCTTGCAATATATTATTCATTTCGTCCTATCTTATTTGGTTTGTGTCAGACCTACTCGATTGACAAATTTAATTCATATTATTCATTACCAATAGTTTCCTTATGTATGAAAAACTACAAATATTATTCTAATATATGGACAATATTATTATTCCAATCCAACCACTATAAAATTTGTTGCCAATCCTACTTTAATTTTCACATTATTAACCATGTGAATTTTCAACATGCCAAGTCACCACCCAATCGCCAAATATTAAATCCTAGTGAAGATTTGACATCACAATAAATTATAGTGCTAAAATGTAATTGCAATTAGTCATACTTCTTGAGGTATAACATCCAATTAATAAAAAGAGGTTAGATTATCGCCAAAATCAAGAAGTATAGTAGTAGTACCTGAATTTGATCGCCGATATTGACAACGAACGCATGTGGAACCGGTTTGACCGTAATCCAATCATCGCCACGTCGGACTTGGAGCCCCGGAACATTCTGATCCGGAAGCAAAAAGGTCATCCCACCCGGATCTGAATGCGAGGATAAGCCCAGGGTCAGATCTGGCTCCGGGCATTTCGGATAGAAATTGACCCGCAAACACGCCCCGATGTCGTCCCCTCCGAACGAATTCCTCAAAAAATCTTCACTCAACCCGAGATTTATCGATAGTATTTTGAGCATGACCCCACCTAGCCTCACAATCTCTCTTGAATACTCATCAATCACCTCCCTACATTAATTAATTAAGATTAGTGCAATGTTTAATTAATTACTATTTCAATTATAGCACGTGATTTGTCTCTTCATTTGAATCTGAACTACTATTATTGTACAAACAACCGACATAAATAAATAAATAGGACGCCAATGTAAAGTTGTGGGAGAATAAAACACACTAGAAAAAAATGAACAGAAAAGGACCAAATGGTGAATTTTGTAATAAAAGTTTTTTTGGATCTATGAAAATTCCAAATGTCTCTAAATTCGATTGGAATCTTGTGTCCCAACATTTTTAGCATGTTTAATTTGTAATTTTTTTATTACCCATTAAAGAATATCAAATAGAGATTGATACTTGAAATGCAATTTTTTAAAAATCAAATTCATAATCTAATCGGGAATACTAAAAAAATACGAAAAAAGAGACATGATCGAAAGAAAACATGAAGGAAAAGAACAGATCAGGAGGAGAGAGATAGACATACGACAAAAGATGGAACACTGAATCCCGCGTATCTAAATCTGACACACATGACGCATGTAGTGTAGCACCATATTTGGTTATTTACATGCACACAACATATATATCCTAATCTATCCTAATCCAGGAGAATGCAATGCATTGCGCCAAATATATCATCCAACGATTGAGACAAGCATAATACAAAAATTCATATTAAAAAAAAAAAAAAAAAAAATTAGAGAGAGAGAGAGAGAGATACCTTAGGGACATAGGTAGTGAGGGCCACTTATTAAAATCCCTCAAGTTGCAAGGCAAGTAGTGGAGGAAGTAATAGTCGCTCCAGTCAAGAACGGCTCCCTTCTCCACCCCTAAGCGGCTGCCGTAGCCCTCGTACGTCGCCGGCGAGTTGGCGTAGCTCTGCTTCACCGCCATCGGCTGGTGGAAGAACTCCCGCCACGCCTCCTGCGCCGCCTCCATCAGCTCCGCCCTCACCCCGTGGTTCACCACCTGGAAGAACCCCCATTCCTTGCAAGCCTCCCCCACACGTGCCACCACCGCGGCCCCGTCCTCGCCGTCTATCCCTCCCAAGTCGATCAACGGTATGTTCACTGGGGCATCCTCGGCCGCGGCCGCGCTCTTCTTGAACGACGGCCGAGCTTCCAATGGCTTGACGTACCTTGCCGGAATCCCCCCACCGGCCTCGGATAGGGATTGGACGCGGACTATTGGCTCCGGCCAGTCACTCGGGCATGCCATAGTGTATATGCCAAACGAACCCTAATTAATTTTTTTTTAATTATTATTATTTAGAATATATTTGAGGATTGAGTAGTGAAAATGGAGGATGTGTGTGAGAGTATATATAGAAGGGATGTGAAGGGGAAGTTGACATGAAGAGAAGAGAAGAGATGAGAACGTGGAATTAGTGTATAATATTCGTGTGGCTAAGAAGGGGCACTTGTGATTAGCATTTTGTAAAATTTCCTTCTTTTTTTTCTTTTTTTTTTTAAAAAAAAATTGTTTAGAAAAAAATATTTATTTATTTATTTATTAATTTTTTCAATTGGTGGTAATAAATGGCACTACTAAAATGTCGACAAGGGCGCGACGACAGTGTGTGTGTACGCAAAATTTAAAATTAGGATGTTGGCATGTGCTTGTGATGTCGTCTGTCGTATTTCTACACATGTATACGTATACTATATACATGTGTAAGTACACCCTCCGTATTATTATAATAAATAAATAAAGATTAAAAATTATAAAGGAGAAAAGTTCCCCTAATTAATGTACAAGTGGCAATTTTGAGAGGCATTATTTTAAAATGAAGTTTAAATACTTGTAGAGTTTGTGGATATAGTTGTTGAGGTTATTAAATACAGTAATCTTTATGTTCCACAGATAAAGAGATTTGAAATTTCACTGATATAGAAACATTTTCTAATATAGAAAATTTTAACACAATACAATTCAGACACGTTACTTTAACTCATTATTTTTCACTCTAACACACTATCATCACTCTCGTCATAATTATCGCGTCGGAAAAAAAGGTCTATTTAGCAGTGGGATGGAGGGTATAGTAGATTTGTAGAGCGTGTGGATGAAATTGTTGAGGTTATTAAAAAGGTAAAATTGTTGGAATAATATTACTGTATTAATTAAGAATAATTAAGTATGCAGTTATTTTGATAAATAATGTAACGCCATGGGTTCATGTGAAGTATATGCGATGGCTAATGGACAAGCAATGGCCCTATAAAGGTTTAAACTTTAAGGGCTCGTTTGGTAGCTCGGGTCGGATAGTCGGCCCGGGATTCAAACTTAGGTTTCGAGCCTTAGTTTCGTAAGTAATATGTAGTTTGGTTGGGATGTTTCATGTCCAAAGTAAAGTGGAAATGTTGTTTGGTTACACCAACTAATGCATGGGATTAGTATGGGAAATGTCAAAAATACCCCTCAATATTATTTGTCCAGTTCCATTTGTGTGCTCTCTTTTAGTCACAATTTGATTTTGGTGAAAAATAATGAAAGGAAAACCAAATTATTGCACTTTCAAAAATAAAATATACACAGATGAAGATGAACTCAAATGAATAATCAAAGACTCTGTAGCATCTCTCAAACTGCTCAACTCAATTTCCTATAACAATCATACAACTCTTACAGCAAATTATATACACAGATGAAAATGAGGTTCACTGGAGCTATAATTTGTCCACTTCGGAGAACAGAGGTCGGCTCCCTACTCCATGATCGATAGATCGAGGGCCATTCACTGTTTCTTCCATGTAAGTAGCTATTGAATTCTACTCATTCTTCCCATAGCTGTAAAGTTCGAGAGAGCAATATCACAACAGCAGCAATATGCAAAGTGGAAGATGAAAACTTCATCCCGAATATTTCAATAGCAAGAACAGGCATATTGAATCCTAGGCTTATTAAATTCAAACACGTATTTGTATGAAACGAAAGCAAGAGTTAGGTTTATACCTAAAAATAGTGGCAGCAGCAAAGACACCATCGTCCAATCCCCAACAGTCCACAAGAACTAGCTCTCTAATACTCCGACACACTACAAACAAATGCTCCTCCGGTCCGGGATTCTCATCGATGTTCTTACATGACTGGAAACTCAAGCTCTTCAAGTTCCCACAGTAAGACAAAGCAGACAACCACCCCCCTTCCATCCTATGATTGCATATTGTCAACTCCTCCAACATCTGGCAACACTGCCCGATCGCCTTAATCCCATCGTAACTCCCCTCACATCCCACTAACTCGAGCTTCACTAACCGTCTGTGATCTCCGGTACGATGAGTGAGAAATCTTCAAACTAAGAGATGCAGAGGGTGGAAGATGGTTCAAGGCTTGGTGTACGATTTGCTTCGAGAAGAGACATTCAACGAACAAGACACCAAAGCTGCATGAGCCATAACTCACTAGCTTCGACCGGATTCTGGAAAAACGTATTCATTCATACAGAATGAATCAGCATCAAACGAACGGTGCTTGGATTCAAACACACGACACAATTCAACACAATTCATACGACAAACTGCATTTTTTTCGACATCCAAGATTCGAAAAACAATTGAAGATGATCAAGACAATGAACACATTATACGGGAAGAATTTCAAACCTAAACTAATCAGTTCTTCTTCAGCAAATCATCTGAAATCACTCATCATTTCCTTTCTTCAACCGCATTAAATTTTACAATATGAACACAATAAACATGGAGTAGCTCAATCAAAAACACAGCAACAATATATATGAAAATTTGAACAAACAATAAAAGAGAGAATTCGAGCAAAATCCAGCTAAGATATACAAATATAATTTCAAATAATTTATAGCAAACTCTATCCAAATTCAAACCTAACACAGATAACTGAAGAATGAGAAGCCATTACAGAAAACACACAAGCGCAAGAAGATTCTAGCTCTTCATAATCAAAGACTCAAACTTTGAACAATTGAAGCAAAACCCAGAAAGCAAAAACTCAGAGAGAGAGAGAGAGAGGTGTCTACCTCTAAAGAACGGCGGAGGTGATCAAATTCAAGAACCCAATTTCTTGATAAAATGAAACGATTGAAGGTTGTACTGCGTAATTCTCTCTCTCTCTCTCTCCCTCTCTCTCGCGGGTTCTGCCGGCGGCACCCCTCTGTTGAAGGATCTCCGGCGGACTCCGGCGAAGGATCTCCGACCTTCTTCTTGCATTCGCAAATGACATCGCCTCGGTGAGTTGTCGCCTCCGCGTCGGCCTTCGCAGCCTCGGGATCCGCCGCCGTGGGAGGATTCGCCGTCGGGCCAGGTGCCCGCGACGTGGCAGGAGTCGCCGGAGACACCGCCGTCGCCGTTCGAGATCGCCATGGAAGTTGGAGGATGGTAGAGAGGGGGAGAGAGAGAGGGAGAGGAAGAGGGGAAATGAGCTCGACTTGTGCAACCCTAGAAAAATGGAGGGCAATGTTGTATTTTCACATATTAATATGGGCTACTGTACAAAGCCCTCTTATGAAACGGGCCAAATTGGCCAGTGGAGATCACTAAAGGGCTACAGTAATTACGCCCAGGCCCAACAGTTAAACACGGGCCCCCAGGTTCCGTTTTCTCGTCTACCTAACGGGTGATAAGCCCGGATAACAGTCACTATCCGGGGCTTATCACCCCTACCAAACGCAACCTAAAGGCGGAGACCGAATATGCATGTGAACCGGAGTGCATATTCGAAGAGAGCTTAAATTTAAGAATTTGATATTTGCTAATCATATCTGCAAGTGCATCTTCTTTTATTTATTTGTTATATATATATATATATATATATATATATATATATATATATATATATATATATATTTTTAAGTTTATTCATGGGAACTTCAAAATTTTTGGGCAATTATGGGATAGCTGACCCTAGACGTACTCAAAAGATTTGGAACCGGGAATTTGAACCATCCTATTTTAAACTATAACCGAACATCAAATCGTCGAAATCGGCTGTCCGTTTAACGTTCCTATGGTGTGGAACCGTAATAGGGGGTTTCGGTTCCAAATCGGTTGTCTTGATTCGAAATCGGCCAATTATAGAACATGTTTTTTTTTTTTTTTTTTTTTTTTTTTTTTTTTTTTAAATTTTAATCATTTTAAATCTTGTTTTTTAATATTTAGTATGTATAAATCCAATATCCAAGCTTTAATCTTATATAGGTTTCATTTTCATACCATTTACTACTATTTCTTTTAATGCATGATAAGTTTCTTTACTATTACAAGGGTGCTACTCATTCTCAACTTCACTAGTTTTACGATGTAGGATATGTTGTACATGAGGAGTTAAGTTAAGAATGCAGTATATATCGTATTGAAAAAATATTGAAGTAGAAGAAGTGGCAACCTGAACAAAATATATCTATCTCACATTGAAAAAATATTAGATGAATATAACACATACTCCCTACACCCCCCTTTGTCTTGAGATCATAAAAATTAAGGACTGTGAAGTGACTTTTTATCCACTTGTTCAAACTTTAATGAACACAAATATAAAAATTATAAAAATAAAAATAAAAAATTGAATACGTTGTTAGACTAGTTCAGAACCCAGAACCAGAACAGACGTTGGATAGCCTATTCAAAACTAGAACCGTAATTATTGAGGTAAATAACTAGTCCGTCCGATTTCAATGAGTGAGAATCGAATACTGTCCATTCGATTTCGATCCGAACCGGAAACGCGAAAGGGTCCATAAGTGGGCGTCTTGAGTTGAAATCTAAATTGATGTTCATGTTTTCACGGGAGGTGTGTCATTATTCCTTTTCCGCGTGCCATCTTTTTCGTTTCTTATTGTTATCGTTTCTTGCATTTTAAATGACGTTAATCTATTTTTAATACTACATCCGTCCCACAAAAAACGTTACATTTCTTTTTGTCAATTTCTGGCACGTTTTTTCACGCTTCTTGATGATGTGTTTTAAAATAATTTTTTGAAGAATTTTTTCTTTTACGGGATACTATGATAGTTGTATTATCCCGCAAAAGAAAAAATTCTTCAAAAATATATTTTAAAACACTTCATCAAGAAGCGTGGAAAAACGTGTCAGAAATTAACAAAAAGAAATGTAACGTCTTTGGCGGGACGGAAGGAGTATAAATCGATGCTCCCTCCGTTTTCTCTGACGTGACATATTTGTCAATTTGAGGCGTTTACTTTGTGGCCTAACAAACACCACTTTTATCCCTAACATTACAATTATCTTTAACTCCTACCACATATTATCTTTTTTAATATATTTCTTAAATATAGAGTCGAAAAGAAACGGACCACGTCAAAAAAATGGAGGAAGTATTAGCATTTTGCGAAGAGAAAACGATATTGATTTTAGCCATTACGGCGCCGTGATCAAATTGATAATATCCGTTAGTTGTCTTCTCTTGGTCCACTAAACGTGACATATTTCTTACTATAAAAACATCCAACTAAACAAACTTAATTTCTCGTCACCGAACCAAATATTTTTATACTATTATATAGTTTGAAAATTGAAAATATTCTATTATTATCATATATTGCCAACTGCGGTTGGTCTCGAGCATAATATATCTGTATACTTCATTACATTAATTATAATAATAAACGGCAAGTTGCATCTTATTTTTGTTTTATTTAAAGAGAGTGTTCTATCGGGATATATTCAACTTAATCCAAATCGCCACGTTTTTGACTTCTTGAATCAATATAAGATTCATTAAAAATAAATGATAAACAATCAAATATGTCATAGGAATATTTATTTTTAAAATAACGTATTAAGTTGACATTATTCTAGACGTATTAAGTTGACATCGTTTCACACTTGAACGTTGAGATTATGAGGGGATGAATGTGTCAACTGAGACGAGCACTCCGAATAATAGATTGTACGGTATTTATTACATTGATGCTATCACGTGAATCCTGTATTTATAGACCATGAAGTGTATGTCTGCTGATAATACGTTCTCATTAGATCGAAGTTCAAATCATTATAGAATGCGCCAAACTCATGGGTAACTTTTAATTTCCCCCCTTCTTTAGATAGGAAGATTCATAATAATTCTCCATTTTTCTTCAATGGTAACTTGAAATACTTTTAGTTGGAAAAAATGTTTTACCAACTAGATTGTTATTCGTTATCATTGGATCAAGGGGTATGTATATTATTCGTTCTACTTTATCAAATACATAACTTACAAATAGTGTAGGCCTAATTAATTAAGATTGATCATGTGTTTGTTGCAATGTTTTAAAAACCGGACCGGACCGGCCGGTTCGACCGGGAACCGGCCATGGACCGGTCCGGTTTGGACTGTAAAACCGGTGGTCTGTAAGAACCGGCTTTGAACCGCCTGAACCGGTTCGAACCGGTCAAAACCGGATGAACCGGGGCGGTTTTCAAGAAACCGGCCGGTTCTCTCTCTTACCCAAAAAAAATATTTTTTGTGTTTAAAGAGAATTGAACCCATTACCTATTGGTTGACATACTAGAATTTCACCATCTACACTTCAATAATTATTTATACATAATATAAATTTTATTTTATTTAACAATTGACTACATAGAAGTATTATTTATTATATAAATGTCTATTTTATCTCTCTCTTTCTGATTTCCAACTATTTTTTAAGAAAACGACATATTAACGTAATGTTAATTATTCTCATTTTATAATAATAAAGATAATTTTACATTTTTTTAATCTTCATATAGCTACTAAGAATAAAAAATTAAATATAATCAATAACTTTTTATTGAAAAAATATTTTTAAAACATGATATTTAAATTATATTAAGAATAAATTATTATTTTTAGCTTTAATGTATTTTTTACCTTATAAGTTACAAATTTATTCATATTTTTATATATATCATGTATTTATTTATTATTAATATTATTTAATATTAATTTAATTATATAACGGTTCAACCATGGTTTAACTGGTTCAACCAATTGAACCATGACCCGAAAGCCTCACCGATTCGACGTCCGGTTCGGTTTTTAAAACATGGGTTTGTTGGAGTGGGCGGAAGTCAATTTTTGAATTCATTAGTTTGGTTGTGAGTTCGACCCCAAATCAACTTCTCCCTCATTTTCATTATTTCTTTCTAAAATTTTATATTCTTTCAAATTAATTGTTTTTATGCCTTAAATTTATATTCAGATATGTAAAGTTAGTCGGAAAGGGTAAATGTCTCTGGCTCGACGGTATGCGTTGTTGTGCTTTATGTGTGTTATTGGACTGAGGCCATATGTCGTGTTCTTTATTCGCTATTTATATAACTATAGGGGGCAATTCTGTAATTTGAAACCTAGCCGCCTAATAAATCCTGTTCTCTTTTTCTGCTTGTGAGGGTGGACAAATTTACCGAGACGACGGTATACCGGTCATACCATAAAATCAAAAATATGTAATTAGCAGTATACCGAATTTTAGTACCGTATTATACCATATCGAAGATTTTCGGTAGGGTAAGAATTTGAGTTTTTGGGTACCGCGATATATCGATCAATATCGATAATTTGATATACCGAATTTTTTTGGTATATGCCGAATATTTGTTACATATTGATTATTTTTATTGTCAAATAGAACTTTTTTCGGGTAAATATTAAATTTTTCGGTATACCGAACTTTAGTATAGTATACAGAAAATTCGTTACGTTACTGGTGTGGATTTTGTTCTATACCGATTTTTTGGCATATTGAAGATCGGTATATCGAAATGTTCGGTATGGTAACACTATGAAAAATTAGGTGCCTAAAATTTTTTAATACAGTGTCGACATGACCTAACTTAGCCAACGGGCCCAACACATCGGGTGAACCACATAATTATGTGTCCTCTTTATGATTCTGTTTGTTTATGGCTTTATAATCATAATCCCGTAACAACATTAATTAATTATTTATTTATTTATTTATTTTCTAATCATCCTCATTCTTTATCTTCCCTAAAATTCTTCTATATTTTCAATCACCCCCAATTTTTAAAAACTGTCTTTATTAAATTTTTAATTATGTCCCTAATACATTATCATAATTTTTTGAATCATTATTATATTAGTTCTTATCAAATAAATAGAAGATATTTTAGCAAATTTAATGTACACAAACGTCACAAACAAAAGGTAGTTTTGTTTCATCACATACAAATTGGGTATTTTGTTCTACGAGAACGACTATTTTCCATGTAATTTTGTTTCATAGTAATAAATTTCCTCCCAAAAACCCTTTCAACCTCAACATTCTTGTCTAAATCGACAAAGAACCCTTGGGATTTCCAAAGATCATTTTTGGGCAATATCTCCTTAACATTTTACATAAAATATATTCCGAAATAGACCGCCCCAAATCGTAACAAAAAAACAAATATCACCGTATGCATGTGCTGACCTAACTGTAGAGAATTAATATTGGGACCAAATGTCTCGAGTTCGAGTTCTCCGTGATACGGCCTTTATATTTCTGTTAATAAAGTTTGAAAAAAACAACTATCAGCCTACATTGTTGCATCTCATCATCAATATGTAATGATTAAATTAAGTAGCAAATTACTAAACCTTTTATGATAACAAAGCAAAAATCACAATGAACAAACATGACAACTATATGGCCATTCAATCAAGAATGCAAGATGCTATAAATCAGATGACAGAATGTGCACTTCAACTCAAGAGCAATGGGAGACTCCGACGGCGAAATCAACGAGGTAAAGACGAGGCCGGAAGAAGCTCGTGTCATCGACTCATTGATGGCCCAAACTGCGGACTTGGAACGAGCAAGGGAAGATCTCAGACAGGCTAAAGAAGATGCCACTCAGTCGTGGTTAGACTCCCGGCCGCTGATAGATGAGCTCGAAAAAATGCAAGCAGGGCTAGACGGCACGAGAGCCAGAGTCCTCGAAGCAAAGACAAAGATCGTCCAGCTTCAAGCTCAGCTCGGAGATATTGAGAGCCGCATCAAGTCATCGAAGGATGAAGATCAAGCCTTGCGTGTCGTGATCAACGACAAAAACCAAGACGTGCACCGGATGCAGGAAGACATGCAACAACTTAAAAAGAAGATAGACAAGAAAAGGAGGAGGAGATCGAAGCTTAAGCTGGTCATACGCCTCAAGAGGCAGACTCTCGAGGCGTTGGAGCTCTCCTCTGCAGCAATGAGGCTGGATTCGGAGGCCTTCGCCACCTCGGCTGCTCAAGCCCTCTACTACATCAACAATTCGGGGGCGACGAATGTATTGATCGAGTTGAGTAGGGAAGAGTATGATAGTCTGAAAAGAGAAGGCAACGAGAGAATATCGGAAGCAGAGTGTCAAATCTTGGAATCTCAAGAGGAGAGAGCTGCAGCAGAGAAGAGCAGAGACTTGGCCTTTAGGAGGCTGCAGAGCTTGCATACTCCAAACAGATTACGGCACGTGAACACGAGGGGGAAGACGATCCACGAAGAAAGTGTATACACGAGAGACGGAGGTTCGAGCAAAGGGAGAGAGGAGTTGCCGGCTAGAGTTAAGATGCAGAGTCCACAGAAACAATCAAGAAAGAAAGTAAATAGAAAGGAATCGATCTTTTTCAGGATAAAAACTTTCATCGTAAGAAGTTTGAAGAAATACTTCAAGTAAAACATAGTGTTAATTATTGGAGTGCTATTCTTATATTTCCTTGAGAAATGTTACTAATACGTGGAACAAACGAATAAAAGAAATTTTTTAAAGGCCGTACCAAGGGGACTCGAACTCGAGATCTTTCAGATTCGTTATGTTAATCTCAAACCCCTATCGTTGGTTGACGCATAGCATTTTCCAAATCTCTTAATATGGGCCTTTTGTTTGAGGATTGGATACAAAAATTATTGTCAAAATTTTGTCCTATTTTGATGCTTCTTAAAGCCTTTGAATTTTGACCCAATTAAAAATAATAATAATATGGGCTCAAAGGCCCAAATAAATCTGTGATTTTATTTGAACAAAATTTATTTCATCTCATGCTCTTTTATATTTGTATTATGGGCCTTTGTATTATGATGCAATATACTGTCTCCCAACTATCTTGTTTCACTTTTTACTTAAATGAGTGGATCATATTGATAAAACGAGACGACCTAGTCAGCACGGAGGGAATACTCATTCTCAAAATGAAAAAAATCATAAAATGGCCCAAAAATTGTGTAGAGAGAGAGAGAAGGTAAGGGAGGACTACTTTTCCCTCCCAGAAATTAAATAATGTATATTGATGCTAGGAAAATTTAATTAAGAATAATAATTTACATCTGTAATAGTAATTCTTTTTCAATAAACCTATTAGCACCAAAAGTTTTATTTGCTAAAAAATTGAAATATTCACTAGAAATCTTCTCCCTACCTTTTCCTCATCCTCGCCATATAATAAAAATATAATTAATATTTAAATTAATTATTGAGCCTCACTCCTCTTTAGCCTTTGGATATTGATGGGGAACCTCTTTTGAGTTCTTGTTGTTGGAAAGAATACTAGCTTGTCTTGTTCTGCTGCCTCAAAACTGCAATCAAAATAGTAGTAATTAATTGTTACTATTTCTTGTTATTTTTCCAAAGAAAAATAAAATTGAAGTGTTTGTGCAATGTACCTAAATTGGGTGACTAAGCGGTGAAGAAAAACCGATAGCTCGACCCTAGCTAGCTCGGCTCCTGGGCAACGTCGGGGCCCGCCTCCGAACGGGTTGAATGTGCTTATCGGGCTACTTGCTCCCGAACCATTCTGTTTAGTCGAGAACAAATTGAAGCACGAGTTAGTATCACGTGCCTACTTGTGACATTTGCAGTCGATACTATTATCATGTGTATGTATGAGAAAGAAGGTACGGGTTCGATGTGTACCTGCCACCTCCACGGATTGAAAACTCGAGCATCTTTGAAGTGATGTTGATCCATGTGTACTCCTCGGAACGAGGCGAAGACCTTCCATCCTTTCGGAATAGTATAACCTTCTGTTTTTCGAATAAATTAGTACGTGTTTAGAAAATAATAATTGGAGTTTAAAAATGATTTAGCTCAAGGATTTGAATTTGGGATTCATACCTTTGATCGTAACATCGGTTATTGCTCGTCTAAACACCCCACTAATTATGTTTGCTACTCGAAGAGTTTCATTTACCACCTATATTAAAAAGGAATTAAACAATCAAGATCGATAAAAGTTGCAAGTATTTTATGTAAAATGTATGTATTAAGTAAATGAAATGAACTTACACATTGAGTGAAAGACATGGATTTGTAGTCTTCCCATTGAAGGGCTTCCTTTTCTCCCAATTTCACTCTGATTTGTTCATGCTCATCCTGTGGAAAAGGAGAAAATGGGAAATCTCAATTTATGTTTCTCACCATACATCAACTCTAATCACAATTTACAACACTATAGTACAATCACACCTCCCTCCGTCCATGATCTGTAATAGATCATTGAATTTCTAGCCGATCTTGGAGTTTTGCAATGATGTGTATGAGGA
Organism: Thymus mandschuricus; assembly: GCA_029379335.1. Lineage (NCBI taxonomy): Eukaryota > Viridiplantae > Streptophyta > Magnoliopsida > Lamiales > Lamiaceae > Thymus > Thymus mandschuricus. The sequence continues at coordinate 8,033,026 of CM057079.1, forward strand.
ATGCTATACTCCAAAAATTCACATTAAAATTTTAATCTGAAGTCTTAAAACCAGCTAGAAAGTCAACGGTGCTGATAAATTGTGGATAAAGAGTATTGTACACACACGCTCATGTCTTTAACTTAAATGTTAAAATGGATTTCTTACACTAATACAAAAACAGAGTAGCAAACTAATTTAGTTACAAGCCTTTTTTCACATAGTATTTCATATGCATTCCACTACTCAAACACAAGATATAATGCACAATAATGAAAGGAAGAAAGGGAAAATTGAGGGGGGAGTGAGAAAAGTGAGGGTAGAAGGAAGAAGTGTTAGTTCTGACAAAAGGAGGGAGACATAGGCGTGCAGAATGGGTTTGTCTTGGGGTGGAGACCATTAACGTTGTCTGTCTCAACAAAGCTTTGACTATATAGTAGGACTACCCTCTCTCTCTCTCTCTCTTACTTCTGCCATTCTTTTTTGACCATACCACTTTGCTCTCATTCATTAATTCCATCAATGCATTTACTTGTGAAATTGTGTTGGATGCCATTTGCTAAGATGAGAGAGTCTCCTCTCTTCATAGAAACTATGGATTATGGAGTGCTCCGCCGCTAATACGACAATTTTACGTTTAAATGGCTAACACCGTAGATATTTAATTTTTATTTTATTTCTTCGAACTAGATAAGTATAGTCATTACATAGAGGTGAACATTGTTACTACTACCTAGCTACCTAATCACATGATATATAGAAGCATGGAACAAGATCGTAAATAAATTGAAACTTGAAACTTTTGCACTTTGCAGAATCTCAAATTCCCAAAATGCACACACTCTAAAATTTGTGTCAAAAAGAATAACCCTATCACGTTTCCAAAGCACATGTAATTACAAAATGGTGTCTGTCAATATCTTCATTTCCTATTAGGTGGAGTATTCATAATAGTATAAATTTAAAGTAGGATGGATGAAGAAGAGTGTGGAGAAGAGGCAAGGGCATTTTGGGGAATGGGGCAATTTAGTTATGGGGTGAAATGTGACAGAACAGGCGCACGTGTGAACATGAAAGTTGGGGACTTTGAATGGTGAACTATCCTTTTCCACTCAAATTGACATTACTCTAACCCTCACTTTTTCCTTTCAATAAAGCTATTTGGTCATAATGTGGCCGACCAAATAATGACATTTTTCATAATATACGTAATTTTTAAAATGGTAAATGATAACTATAGTTTATTACTTTTATATTTTAATTTAAAAATATTTTTTCCACAAAAAATACATATTTTTCTCTTTTTTTCTAGATAAAAAGGTAAAAAATTCTTTAAAATAGTAAAAATATCAAATAATTAAAGGGTTAATTTTAAAAAATACGTAAAAAATACGGAGCATCACTTTTGAGTTTTTTATCATATAAAAAAGTTTGGCAAAAAAATATATTATTTGATACTTAAAAAAATTATAAAAATTTAATTATGGCCGGCCACATTATGGCCGAATAGAAAAAGAAAAAGAAAACGAAAAAAGAAATTGTAAATTTAAGGGGCAAGACGTAACTGGGCTCATGTTCCCAGCCCACTCGTGTGGCTGTCTGTGGAAAACGTCCACATTTTCTACTTTGTCGGTTTGTCATTTTCTATGCTACTAAATCAAAATATTCATTTTATTACACCTTACTCTCACAACACACATTAATTACACTTGCCACGCGCCACAAAGGAAATCTTAATTGTGAAGGTAAATTTTAAAGTCATTCTACTGAACTAAAGACTAAAGACTCGGACTCGAAATCAAAAGTATCCTGAAACTTACCTTACTACGATATTTCCAATTTAACCACAAAATGATGGAGTACTACATGAGGGAATGAATTGTAATTAGATTCCAAATTGTTTGTTAGGTAGGCCCCACCTCAACCCCCCACATACAGAATTATCCCAATCCTACCAAACAAGTGATTATGTGAGAAACTCACAAACAAGGATTATTTAACCAAATGTTAACCCATTGCCAAATCTTTATTTCAAGGAATGAAAAAGGTAATAACTATGATTAGAAATGTTTCTTGGTTCTAAATTAGTGAGGGGTTTTAGTAATTTTATAAACCAAACTATAGGCCCAGCACCCTGCAACCTGCCGGCATAATCATGGCAAAATAGGAATTCATGTTGGAAACATTTAACTTGGAACTAATCTTTTCTAGTAAGTATATTCTTTTATCCTAATACTTTTTTTTTATACTTGATAGTAATTTGATTTTAATGTATATGTGTATATTGAGAATTTAATACTCCCTCTGTTCCATGACAATTGTCCACTATGAAAATGACACAATAACCAATGCTATAAGAGATAGAAGATTTTATATTATATTAGTTATGAGAGTGTAAAGTTTCCAATTTAGCTAAGTGGACAATTAAATGGGACGTCCCAATAAGGCAATATAGACAATTATCATGGGACGGACAGAGTAGTATTTTTTAAAAAAATATTTGGTTTGTTGCTAGGAATTGGTTGGATGAGATTTTGGATAAGAAGATGATCCATTTAAGAGAAATGCCCACCATACTGGACACCTTGGGAGTTTTGGGTCCCACATGAAATAGTTGGCTCCTATTTTATTATTCAAGGAATTATATAGTCCACCAAGTTCTTAATTTTTACTCTCTTGTCTTCGATATTAGCTTGAAAATATAAAAGATACAGATTTTAAAAAAAGTTGCAAATGAAAAAAGTAAATAGTGTTGGAATAAGGATATCATCCCAATGATCCCATGAATAATACTACCTCCATCTCGTATAAGTAGTCCCATTTGCCATTTTCGTCCGTCTCATCTATTAGTCCCATTTTCTAAAATGGTAGAGAATACTTGGCTAAAATTAACTCTCTCTCTTCAGGATCAATTACAGCAACACATTTCCCCCTTTATTGGCTCTTGTGCCCATTCCAAATGGGACTACTTATATGAGATGGAGGAAGTATGACAAAATTTTAAGATATTATGAATAAAAAAAAGTTATTTTACTGAAGAAATCTTTTTATTTTAGTCCATCACACTAATATTGAAGACGGAAAGAATATGATTTTTCCTCTAAATTAGAAAAATATAAGTATTATAATTAGAGGGTGTCATGTGAGTATACTCTCTAGTCTAGGAGTATATCACTAAAGGAGATCATGCTCTATGAATAAAAACTCCTTTGTAATTAGCAATTTAATTAATTCCAAAAATGTGGGCCCTAAATCATTTTGGCTATGCCCCATTTATACCTTCGTACCTAAAGAATTTTGATAAACAGTGAATAAAATAAAATATAACCCAAACGATCAAATCAAAATATTAAGATATTACTTATAATATAATATTGTAAATTAAACAACATAAGGAATTAGAGTTACCTTGAGCTGAGCCAAAGCGAGGGGGGTTTCGGTGAGGAATTTAACGGCGAGAGTCATGATGGTGGAGGTGGTCTCATAGCCGGCCACTAGCAAGGCCAGCATGAAGTCCACTATTTCCTCGTCGGAGAAGCCGCCGCCGCCGCCCTCCTCGTCCAGCAGCGCCGCCAGCATGTCGTTCTTTCTCTCTCCTCGCTCCGTCTCTCTCCTCCGCTCCCTCACCACTAAGCTCAACGCCTCCGCCACCTTTCCCCGAGCCTACATACATATATATGTGTAAATAATTAATTAAATTGTTTCTATTTCACCCTATCAGTCTCACTTTCCTTATCGACTGTCTCATTTATTAGTTTTATTAAAATCTATTTATTTCTACTTACCTTGATTATCGTGACATCATAAAGAGACTAATAAAGTGAGACGGACCAATATTATTACAATGATCGAGCGAACGGAAAAGAGTAGTTACTTGAATAGCTCTTCTATAAGTGGAGGAGAAGAGGGGGAGAGGGATGGTGAAAAAGCCTTCAATAACTAGCATGTACTCTTTCATGAGATTCTCAGTCCATTCACACGGATCAAAGCTCATCAGCTGCTTCACTGTTAACTGAAAAGTTATCTGCACATTCAACATCACCATCGCCATCAATTTATTTATTAGAAGAAAAAAAAAATAACATAAGCAAAACATTTATTATTATAATAGACTAGTTCAGGTCCTGAACGTAAAAGTGCATACTCAGCAGAATCGAAACGAGAGCTCCAATCTCTCAAAAAGCATGTATATCTATAGATGGGGGCATAGGGGGGTATAGAAGGTTCCTTAGCACATCCACATGTACAATGATGAGAAAACAAAAGCTAATGGGCTAAAAGGCCAAGAGAACCAATGATGCATACTACATGCACATGTGTGTGGGTTCTTTCTGCCTTCTAAATTAAAGTAACACCCTCCCTTACTACTCTTATCATCAAAAAGCTACCCCAAAATACATCAAACGGTTGTATTTTTTAATTCATACTACTCCCGTTCCAACGAATTCGACATGTTTCTACTCGCTCCGTCCTCCATTTACTGACATAATTACTATATTGGGACGTCCTCCATTTACTGACATATTCCGTTTTAGGACGTAGACCCCACAATCACTTTAACACTTTATACATCTACTTTTTATTATTTTAACATTTTAATACTATTAAAAAATTCAAATGGACCCACAATTATTCACTTTAACACTTTAACACATTAATTTATTATTATACCATCAAAATGCAAAAAAACTTATGCCCATAAAACTATGTCAATATATGGAGGACGGAGGGAGTATAATTTTTATGAGTATAAAATAATAGAAAGATGATAAAAATGGTGGGACGAAAAAAGTACTACTCCTTCTGCATTATTCTAATTCGGCCCATAAATATTCATTATGTAACTATAAAATATACAAACGGGCTAAATCGAAAAAAAATGGGGAAGTGTCTTATTTTAAAAATTAAGAAAGAAGGGGAAAAAAAAGTGCTCCTAACATGAAATCATCACACGCATGCACTCAAAACTCCCCACTCCATGAAACTCGATTGCGTGCTAACCTGCGCCTAGATTTTTATATACCCACTTCTAACATGCGCCGTTTTTAACAAAACGTGGCCGAACAGAATCGGACCCGGTTCGGTTTTTTTAATTACCTTCTTAGCCTCCTCCATGAGGAGAACCCGGCCGGTCCAGGAATCCATGTTGAGCCGGACCAAGCGGTCGATGTCGAGGAGGAGGTGATCCCTAATGATGGCCGAGTTGGCGAAGCTCATGGTGAGCGAGTGCATCCGCTTGTGGAGGCTGCCCCTCATGAGCAGCAACGAGTGCCGGCCCAGGAGGTTCGATATCGAGCCCGGGTAGCTCGACTCGAAGAGCCGGCCCTCGTTGTGGAGGATGAGCCGGTTGGCGTCCGGGTCGGCCGAGAAGACGGTCGGCTCGCCGAACAGGTGGGTCGTGAAGACCGAGCCGTATCGGGCGACCCGGTCGTCGATGAAGGGCTCCGGGTTCTCCGTCTTGTAGGCGGAGATGAGCTGGAGGGTCTCCCCGATGAAGGGGAGGCCCAGGTTCCCCGGCGGGAGGCGCCCCCTCCGCGGCGAGGTGGCGCGGCGGAGGAGGGCGAAGATGGCTAGAGAGAGAAGGGAGAGGAGGAGAGAGAAGAAGAACATGGCTTGGGTTGGTGATGGGGGCAGTAATGAGAGCACACGGGTGGGTATATATATATATATATATAGATGAAGAAGTGTGTGCAGGAACACAAGGTGGAAAAGGAAGTTGGGATGCGAACGAAATAAATGTCGGACTTTATCATTAATATTTTTTTTTTTTTTTTTTTTTTTTTTTTTTCAGATCTGTATAAGAATGTACAAAATCTCGTGGTGGTAATTAAAAAAGCTTATATTAATTAACCTTATAATTATGGTGGATTACAAGAAATCGGTAAAATCCACATCATTTACTTGCATTACGAATAATTTAAATGGTTAGAAGAAATATTGAATTATGTATGGATTTAGCAATCGAGTGAAATTTTGTTATACGGAGTATGCTGTAAATATTGTCAATGTACAATAGTGATTATGTTACAAGCAAAATAAAATTTTAGGTTGATTTTATTCTATTTTTGGAGATACAATTTTACTCAAGGTTGTTTGGTTAAGCTTATTTTTAAGAGCTTATGCTATTCCGTCTCATCATTAGTCTCATTTGAGTATATTACGTAAGAATTAAGGAAAGAGAGGGTATATGTTATCATCTATTCTAATGAAAAAGAATTAATTGTAGTCAGACATTCTTTGTTATTTCAGAAAATATGACTAATAAGAGAGAAAAACAAAAATGATAAATGAGACTAGGGATGTCAAAAAAGCCCGAGCCCGACGGGCCGATCCGATTAGCCCGAAAAAAATAGTGGGTTAGGCCCAAAGAATAATAGCCCGAAAGTAAAAAAGCCCGATAGGGCTGGACCGAAAAAAGCCCGAGCCCGATAGGGCTGGCCCGAAAGCCCGGTGGGTTGGCCCGGTGGGTTACCATAAATTATGAATTCATGACATATTTCATTACTCTACTTATAAATTTGATAAATTAGGTTGTGTTTTTAATTATTATTGAGTACTTTTAATTTGTTTTAATAAAAATATAACTTTCATTTTAAACTCCATACGTATTTTATTTCGGCGTTTGGTGAAAAGTAAAATAAAGATTTGACATTCAAAAATATTTTTGTTAAATTCACAATATTTAATAATTTATTTAATTTTTTTATACAAGTATGTGCTAAAATAATAATTATTTTTATATTTATACGATATCAATTTTATTTTTTATAAATTTAATGGCCCGGTGGGCTAGCCCGAAACCCGGTGGGTTAGGGTTAGGGTCAAAAAATAATAGCCCGAAAGAAAAAAAAAAGCCCGATTAACCCGATCCGAAAAGCCCGCAACCCGATAGGGCTAGCCCGAAACCCGGTGGGTTAGCCCGTTTGACATCCCTAAATGAGACTAATGAAGAAATGGGACGGGGGAAGTATGTTTTAAGAAATTATAAGATGTTTCAAAAGCTTATAAACTTTTAAAATTAAGAGCTTATAAATTGTCAAAATATTTGGATAAAGAGCTTATAAACTTAAAAGAAAATAAAATCTGAAAAAAAAAAATGAAATTTGTAATTTTATACAACTAAATGTATGTAAGTGTATATAATAGAAATATAAAAATAATGAGTTGAGATGGAAAAACTGTTTTTTTTATATATATATATTTTTGAGCTTAAAGCTCCAGCTTATTTTGTCAAACACTTTTAAAATGCTTATAAACAACTTAATTATAAGTTGCTTTAATGAACTTGTAAACTTATTCAAACACCCCTTAAACAATTCATGAAAAGTGTGATTGGTATCATATGTATAAAGTTAATAGGTTTAACATGACGAATTGGGTACATTGCTATTTCCATCCATCACATTCTATATGACACTTCTTATATACACTAGTTTGTATAATTTCAAATTGTTATATTCGATAAATGCATCCATTTTAGCATTTCGTATCATCACTTGAAGTGTAAAGATAACAAAGAAATTATAAACCAGAAGTTTATTATTTTGAGAACCATAAGTATTATTCTATCAATCCTGATACCATTAATTTCAAATTGCTAGCAAGATGAAAATTTTCTCCTAGAAGGAGATATACTTATATGATGATAATCATACTCTTCGTTATCTTCAAGGTTTGAGAAACATTGATCTTATTATTTCAAAGATTTTGAGCTTCTCCCAGAAGGTTTGAGAAACATTGATCTTATCTTCAAGTTTGACTAGAGTTTGGTCCATTGTATGAAAGATATTGAGATTGATATTTGTTGATTATTTGGATGCTTGTTACTTATTTTGATCCCCATAATTCTCGTTGTCAAATCCCCAATATCCTATGGGAGGATATATAATTATTATCTTGTGTTGCATGAAGTTCTAGAAGAACTATAATATTACATGTATATTTAGTGATAATCTTGAAGATTTAGTCACTAAGTCTCTCAACGTCTATGTATGAGAAATATATGCATACGTATATATATCTTTCTCATTTATACAGAGTCAATTTCCCTTTATATCATTCAGTCAATTTTGTTAAAATAAAAAAGTTTATAGCACAATTAAAAATACACACCACTTTAACCAATTATCATCACTTTAACCCACTACTTCTATTCATATTATAATGTCCGTGTCGTAAAAAAAATGGCTCTATATAAGCGGGATGAAGGGAATACCGGATTTTCTGAAGAATACCTCCTAGTTCTGTAAAACAAGAATATAACACATTTGTTCCTACGAGTAGAAACCAGGGGTCTCGTTAATGTATTTTAAGCTTAAAAGTTTAAATTTCATTTTCATGCAATAGGAGAAAGAAAATAAATAGGTTATACGAGACCCGTGTTCCATTTCAGCAGTCTTATTTATTGGTCTCATTTTTTAAAATTAAAAAAAAAAAAAAAAAAATTATCTACACTTAACTCTCGGTCTATTTTCAGAATTGATTATAGTCATATATCTCCTACTTCCTTAATTACTCTTATCAAACTAAATGAGATTAATAATAAGTGACGAGGTAGTAATTTGATGGTATGGGGGAGTGGGGCCGGAGTTTGAAGTTGATTGGATCTGGATTTGAGTTATGAATTTTATCTTTGTAAAGAGATTTAGATGCTACACAAATCTCCTACAAACTCATTGCACCCTCTATCCATTGTCATATGCGAAAAAGAATCGAATCTCACTTAAACCCCTAACATCATAAATACGATTCATCACTCTTTAATTATACTTTTATCTCACGTCATTTTGTGATTTGGGAGATCTTATAATTTATTAGCTTATAAATAACTAGTTTAGTAGGATTAGGAATGCTTAACATTATTTTATCCCGAAATGACTCGAATCTCCAATTTCTTTATTAATGAACCGTCTTATCACTAGACCGAGTTTCTTTATTAAAAAAAAATTAAAAGTTTCACATTATTTAAGGCACTCGCAGTGCCGCCCATTTTAGGAGGGTGTACCCGCAAATACCATAGACTCTCTTACTTTTTATTGCTAGAACCCGTCTGGAGAGAGAGGGGTGAGAGAGATATAGTGAGCAACACGTAGCTACATGCGATTCGCTTTTTTTCTTTTAAAAAGAGAGAGGGGTGATAGTTTTAGAATGTGTGTTCATATAAATATATACAATCCACTAGACTTGAGGGGAATAGAGAAGCATGAGGCATTAATTATATCATCAACTACTTATAAACTAATTAAACCCATGAAAATACAATCAACAAACTTCCAAAATTTCTTGATTCTATGGAGTATGGTATCTTCAAAGTGGAGATGGGATAATGCAACTACTTCCATTATAACTCATACTATATTTTGGTTAATTAAGGGGAAAATGTTGTCATGATAAAGACTGCAAAATACATATATTATTAAGAAAAATAAAAATAAAAAGGTTTCTTAGCGGATATCAAGAATAATTAATTCGTGAGGTTTATGGGTTGTTTTATGACAGTTTTTTAATCCTGGGATTTGGACAAATGATGACTTTCCAGTTGGAGGATTTTTCCCTTTCGGGACAAAGCTTTTTATAGGGCAAATAACGTGCTTGTATTAGTGTGACTATTTTTCGTTTGAGACGTTCCCAATATTAGTGTGATATTATACTCGTAGTAAAATGACTCTTTTATTCTTAATAGTAGTATCTATGTGGTATAATCCTTATTCCACCACTACCTACTTTTCTTCAATTTTGCCCACTCGTATTTTCTTAAAATTTATATCATTTCTCTATTTAAGCTAATAAGGAAGTACTAACACGGAGCGAGTATTAGAGCATGTACAATGAGAAGGATCTTACCTATGTGGCAAAAATAAGAACCATACCTTAAATTTCATTCCCATTGGAGGTCTCCAAAATAAGAACTCAGGTTCTTATATAAGATGCAATATCTTATGAAAAAATGGGTCCCACCGCATTAAAACATATTAATTATATGATAATAAAATAAAATCAATTGTTAAATAAAATGATAAAAAAAATTAAATAAAATAATAAGTGGGACCCTCCAATTATTATAAGAATCCTTGTTAAGAATCTTACCATTGTAAATTTTTAATAACAAATGGCTCTTGATTATGTGGCATCTCTAAGAACCTTATTTGGGGTTCTAGCATTGTACATGCCCTTAGTTTTCTATGTTTAATCAAGATCATGTAATTATTTTGCCAGCCTAGTTTAAGTTGGATTTGGACAACCATATCAATTTTTATTTATTCATATGAAAATACCATCATCTTAATTACTTAATTCCCTTCTTCCATGGATAAGGAGAAAACAAAGGCCCTCCCATCGGAACGCAACACAAAGTGCAACTTAAGTTGGTAAGGCGTACAGTTTCCGTTCAATTAATAGGTAACGGTTTCCAATTGCACTTAAAATGTAATTCAAAAAAAAAAATCTAACACGACAATTAGATGACTATTGTAAAAAGGAAAATCCAATTTGATCACTACTTCATACATGAATCTAATTTAGTCAATGGTTATGTGACGGGTTCGATATTTGATTTGACTTAAAACGTTGTCATTTTCATGTCAATCTCTTTTTTAGATCGTGAAAATTTACAGCCGTTACTTTTCGACTATCTTCTTCTCATTAATCGTTGCTCTCTTTTATCCCCACAAGCTGCAATAAGGGGGTCCGATTGCCCTAATAATTGAATTTTCTTTACAAAACACGCTATTTCCCGACGGCCCCTCTTCTTCTGAAGAAGTGTATCACTCAACAAATTGACTTCAATTATTTGAATTCACGAAAAAGAGAAGGAAACAGATGAATGGATTCAATAAGAATGCATTTCAGTATTTAAATGAAGTGCATATCTATAAATTAATAATACTGGAGCAATAAGATTTTATTAATTTTGGAAGATATACACACTACAAAAAAATAGCATAATAGCGACCGAATAATCAGTCGCTGATGAAGGATATTTGGTCGCAAAAATCGTTCTGCGACTAATTGGCGACTGTACACGTGGGTTGCCATTGAGGCCGTCGCGCATGTGAGCTGGCGACTGATGTGTCAGTAGCTAACTATTAGCTACTGATTAGCGACCGAATTTTCAGTCGCCAAAGGTCAGTCGCTAAAACAGTCGCTGGTGACCAGCAACAGATTAGCTACTAAAGTTTAGTCGCTGATTGAAGTGGTAGTAACACATTTAGTGACTGGATTTTTGTAGCCAATCAGTAGCTAAAGTTAATATTAGATTTTTTATTTTTGCTATAATTTATTTGAATGCCTGTTCTATTCAATATATAATAATCCATAAATCTGAAAATACTAATGCATGCATTAATATGTTCTTCGAGTAATGCAAAACACATTGTTTCGATGAAAATAGTATGTACTTCAAAATAGTCACGGGTAGTTGCCATTAAGTATAAAAAAGTATACTTTAACCATTCAACAACTAGACACTCTTCATCAAGGATGTGGGGATGGTCTCATGCTCCTCATGAACTCCATCATTTGTTGCATTTGTGCTTGCATTTGAACCTGCACATCCGCCTGTTTACGAAGTAACTCTTCCAGTTCCTCTTCTCTTTTTTGCCGCTCATCTAGCTGAGTTTGCATCTCCGACAGTCGCTCATTAACCATTGTAGAATTCTGAAAATTTCCAGCTGAATCCCCAGCAGAAGTAGTAGTGAATAGCTCATACATGCATCCGGTGCCAAATACTTTTTTCCTCTCATCCATTGCCACCTCAAGATATATCTTGTTTTTAATGACCTGTTGCTCCTCAATAGTACAAGGCATTGATTCACAAGCAAGGGCAAACCTCCTCTCAACCTCCTCCTATAATTTAAGAACTAAACCAATAAATCAAAAAGTACATTTCTATATGGAATTTAAAATTCATAACAGTAAACTTACATCAATTTGTTGTGCCTTTAAGCATGTATATTTTCCATTCTTATAGTGAAACTTCTTAAAAGTCTCATATGTGGCAGCCTCAATAGGAATCCCCTTTTCCTTGGCCTGTTTAGAAATACATTATCAACATGTGATGAAAAAAAAAAAAAGTAGTATATATGATATTTCAAATAAAAATTACTAACCAGTGCTGCAGCATACGTATGAGCACACCTCGACCCTCCATGATGCGTAACAAACCCAGTCCCAACTCCTCTGGGTTCTGAAAGTCTGTTCCTTTTCGCCTGTGCAGACTTTAGCTTGACATCTCCCCTCGCCCAATAAGCCTTCCAAGCAGCCCATATATCATCACGAATGAAATCTGGTTGTTTTCCCTTAGCCTTGATTTTGCTAACAAAGTCTTTGTACCTCGTTCCAGCTTTTTGAAACCATTTCTTCCTCACAATGGCATTCAATGAGGGATCCCAAGTAAACAATTTCTATGAATATGATAATACAAATTAGTCACTCGCATATGAGGGGAGGAAAGGATTAAATTAAGGAACACAAAGTTGGATCTCAGAGCAAGTGGAAATTTTGAATGAATAATCTTGAAAAATTGAATGACTGCTACTTTTTCAAGAATTCCATTCCAGTATTTTGTTGTGGAGTCATTATTTCTCTGCTCCCTTTTTTTTTTTTTTTTTAATCCCACTTTCACATAGCCCCTGCTTTAGGCATATCAGTTTTGTTAGGTATCTCCCACCAACAGTAGAGAGAGAAAAGAAATTAATGCCTAATGATCATGCATACCATATCATCATTTGAGAGTAACATGCACTATCTTGGACAAGCAATGGGAAGCTAGCTAAAGGCTGTACTAATTTGATACGTGGGCATGTTTGGATTCTTTCCCAGGTTGTTGTTCTATGTAATCTTCAGACATGAGCATCAGCAGCAATTGTCTCTTGTTTTATTTAAGTCCATAGATCGTTCTCAATTCAGATGTTAGACATAATTATGTTTCGGTTTTTTCCTTCCTACCTTTCGACGTTTCTTGTGTTTCTGTTGCATCAAACTCATTATCAATATAAAGGTGCAGCCTCTCTCTCTCTCTCTCCCTCCCCCCTTCCCCCTCTCTCCCTCTCTATCTCTTTCTGGAGATGCAAGAATTTGTTTCAGAAGATGGCAGCTACATGCGAAGGAGGCAAAACCAATAGGAAGAAAGACAATGCAGGAATTAATGCCTAATTAATGTCTAATGATCTTAACTCTCAAGAACATGACGAATTATCAGTTTAGCCGAACATATAGTGTACAATTACCTGAAACGCCTCAAAGTAACTTTCCTTCACCGTTTTGGTTACATTCCTCCAATTATAACCAGACGGGTCTATGTCAGCCTGAAAGCTATCTGTCATAGAAGCTGCTATCTCAAAGTGCGGTACTAACACACTGCAAAAAACCATACCAAATATTTAGTCAATTTATACAAATAAAAATTTTATAATAATAATATTAATACTTACGTGTTTTCAATGGTCACCACAAGACGACCGTCACTGCTCCTTAAGAGTCGATTCACACATCTAACCCGTGAGGCCACATCATTTTGAGTAGCATCCCTGGAAACACCTGCTGTCGTGGTGGGATTCACACTAGTTGTTGATAAGGAGGGCTCTACTTGCCTCGATGACTCTGAGGATTGCAATGGATGTGAACTAGCTCTGCTCATCGCATGTGAACGACCACCTCCTCTTGGAGCCATCTAATAACAGCTTATAATATATATAAAAAATAGTCATTAGAATTTAAAATGGTGTCAATGATAACAAAAGAAAGAGTATATATATATATAATGTACGCATTACTTATCAATTATCATCATTATCATCATCATCATCATCATCTTCAAGGTCTACTAAACCACCATCTGGGTGAGTTGATATGGGGTCGTCGTCTAAAGTTGTAGTGGTAAGAATATCCATTCCTTCATCTTGAAATGGTGGAGATACTATAGAGGTAGATTCCCGAACCGGCACTTCTATATTGGCTCTTGCTTTAATTTTGCAAACCTCCCACCAATCTTTCTTGGACCGTTTCTTACTCGGATATGAGCAATAATATACTTGGATGGCTTGATTTGCTAGGACAAACGGTTCATACTTATTATATCGACGAGTGTGGTTTATAGATACCAACTTAAAAAGGGGGTGCACAAACGTCCCCAAAGGTGATGGATCAAACCACTCACACTTGAACAAAGTCGTCTTTTTCATTGGCAACCCTGGATATTCTAGCACCACGACCTCTAACAACCGACCATAATAATCTATCTCATTTGCCCCATAATTTGCACCTTTAATACAAACTCCACTATTCACAGTGGATTTTTGAGTCCCATACTCAACTGTGTGGAACTTATATCCATTTACAAAGTACCCTGGATATGTAGTAACTCGGCGCAATGGCCCCCGCGACAGATCTCGTATAAATTTGTTGAGCATATTATTCTTAGGATCTGATGCCTATCATATAAATATACATGTCATTAACTGTTAAAATGATAATAATTCATTGTTAATATTAATATATGTTATCAAACAACTTACATATGATTTGAACCAGCTTGCAAACTCCGTGTCCAGTTTGCTTTGAATATCCAATGTAGACATAGATGGATGTAATTCTTTCATTTGATCAATGAACAAACTTCAAAAATAAAATTTCTCAAATAAATATTTGATCACACAATATAACAAGTATTTGAAAATGAGCGTAGAAGACATACTCCATGTAGGTTTCGGTTACTTCAGCACAATTGAGTAGAACATAAATGTGAGCTGCCTCATACTCTTTATCATCCAAATACCTCGTTGAGATTTTTCCAAAACCTCGTCCTGCATGCTTGAATATCGAAAGATTATCTGGATGATCATCTTTTCTAACATCACCTCGACCATCGTAATTACGAGGCTCCTTTCTATGCCTAGTTCTTACATGGTCCTCAAAATAGTACGAGCAGAACGATGTTGCTTCTTCCACTAAGTAAGCATTACAAATAGAACCTTCAACTCTTGCCTTGTTTCTGACATTGTTCTTCAACTTACGGAAGTACCTATGTACATACATGTTAATATCCATAGATCTTTAATTTGCATAATTTTTTTCTAAACTTATATACCTCTCAAATGGATACATCCATCGATATTGAACTGGTCCTGCAATCCGAGCTTCCTCGGCCAAATGGATAGGTAGATGCTCCATTGAGTCAAAGAAACTTGGAGGAAAAATACGTTCCAATTTACATAATATGATAGGAATCTTCTCATGCAACCGACATATTTCATCCATTCTAAGGTTTGTAGAAGTCAACTCCTTGAAAAACAAACATAATTCAGTAATTGGCTCCCAAACATTTGCCGGAAGAAGCTCACGGAATGCAATTGGCAAAATACGTTGCATGAATACGTGGCAATCATGGCTTTTCATGCCAAACATTTGCAGCCTTCGCATGTCTACACACCTGCTCATATTGGATACATATCCATCTGGAAATTTGAGACTCGTTACCCATTTGCATAAAATTGTCTTCTCATCTTTGTCAAGCATATAACAAGCTTTTGGATATTGTCCTGTCACATCATTACGCTTTAATTCAGGCCTATTACAAAACAGGTTCAACTCTTCTCGAGACTTGCTAGTATCCTTAGTCTTGCCTTGAACATTCATCACAGTGTTGAAAATATTATCAAACACATTTTTCTCTATATGCATGACATCCAAATTATGTCTAATGAGTAAAGAACTCCAATAGGGTAAATCCCAAAAGATACTTCTTTTCTTCCAACCAAAATCAGAACGTTTAGAACGCTTGGAGAGTCTGGTATTTGATTCATCAGAATCAAAGTCAGTTACCTTCTTCAGACCTAACATCTCTATTTCAGCCAGTATTTGTCCTCCTGTTTTTGATTGTGGTGGCTCTTCAGTGACCTCCTTATTCTTTATAAATGCTTTCTTATTTTTTCGGAATGAATAGTCTACAGGTAAGAACTTTTGGTGGTTGTCAAACCACGACTGTTTACCACTTACCGGTAGAGTGAAAGCATTAGTCTCACGCATGCAATGCGGACAAGCACATTTTCCTGCCGTACCCCACCCAGATACCATAGAATATGCAGGAAAGTCGTTGATTGTCCACATCAGAGCCGCTCGCATATTGAAATTTTTCTTCAAGGAAATATCATAGGTAAGCACACCATCATTCCACAAATCTTTTAACTCCTTTATCAATGGCTGTAGAAACACATCAATCATCTGTTTCGGGTTGCGTGGTCCAGGCACTAAAATAGTGAGAAACATGTGTGTTTCTTTCATACACATCCATGGAGGGAGGTTATATGGTGTCACTATTATAGGCCATGATGAGTATTGCTGTCCCGATTGGCCAAATGGTTGAAAACCATCGGTACAAAGACCTAATCTCACATTACGAGATTCTGATGCAAAATCAGGAAAAGTCTTATCTAAATGCTTCCATGCGAGTGAATCGGCAGGATGACGCATCACTCCGTCATCAATCGATGATGCATGCCAACGCATATCAGCTGCTGTAGCGTTAGATGCATATAGCCTCTGCAAACGGGGAGTCAAAGGAAAGTAATACATCTTACTGAGCGCTACTCCCGGCTTACCTTGTTTCCCATCCTTTTCTCTAGAATCTTTAAAACGAGGAGATCCACAAACCTTACATTCAACCAGCTCACTATCGGCATCCCAAAAAATCATGCAGTTGTTAGGACAACAGTCAATCTTTTCTACAGGTAACCCCATGCCACGCAACAACTTTTTCGTGCTATAGAAGCTATCTGTAACTACATTATCCTCTGGCACTATTTCTTTCATCAATTCTGTAATCTCATCGAAACATTTTTCTGATATATTATTCTCCGATTTCAAGCTCATGAGACGAGCAACAAGTGATAATTGTGAATGGTTCTTACAACCAGGCCACAACTCCCGATCTGCAGCCTTTAACATGTCATAAAACTTTTGTGCATCGGGATTCGGGGGCTCTTCAGTGTCATCTTCAATTTCATCGATGTTATGTCGAGAGCCTCCAGCTTCCATCACCATCCTATGATATGAATTTGATTCGTGCTCACTGTCGAAATTGGTCTCATCGATATTACGTAGTGAGGATTCCCCATGAATCGTCCAAGTGCGATAATTTGGGATAAACCCATATTTTGCAACATGAAGTCGAACAATATATGGTTTCTGATAGGGCCTATTCTTACATTTCGTACATGGACATTTAATCTTTTCCCCATTCATAAGTGATGGCTGGCTACAAGCAAATTCAATAAAGGTCTCAACTCCATCAAGAAATTCTGTGGTTATTCTACCTAATAAGAGAAACAATTAATGGGTAACATCTTGTTGAAGCATTGCTATAAATATTTCAACACTCATTCCAATATACGAAGCCTAAGTGTAACAACTATCATGCCAAAACATAAAATACAATGATGGTTAAGTTAAAACAGGCCATGGTAAAGAGCTTCAAATTAATTACTTACCACATAAAGTACAACTTCTTGGCACTGAAAAATGTTAGCATTCTTCAAATAGCATCTGTAACGATGTATAAGCATGCGTATAATGTCATCTTTCTACCCCCTAATACAACCCCTAGAACTAACCAAGCTAAGTGTATCTCTTAATCTCTTATAGCTACATAAAAATTAAACTTCTTATCAAAGACCATCTACATGTTCTCTGTGAGCTTCCCTTCTTATTTTAATTTTTCCCTTCTTAAACTCTACTGTATAGTTATTCATGTTTCCTATCATGTAGATATACTGCATAGAACAGAACACTATATACAACACTGTAAAATCGAATGAAACAACCAACAATCTTCCAACTCTTCATCGATCATTCACTAGAGCTGTAATTTCCCAGCAATCTTCCACACATCAAACATTTTCATAAGTAAACTACAGAACAAATACACTAAGCTTTAAATACCACAAGAACAATTGCACTAACCTCAAATATATTGGAAGATATAGTGGTAGGAGCAAACGGGCGGCGAAGGGGAGACAATGTACAGCAACTGAGTAGACAAGCAACTGAGTAGACAGAGGCGGAGAAACACGTACGGCGGCGGAACAACAGATAGCAATTCACGAAGCTAAAGTCAGGATGAACAACGAGCTAATGGCGGCGGCGCAATCAGCAATCGACGGCGAGGCAATGACCAATCCTCAGTGGCGAGGTGACGATCATTCGCCGACGGCGAGAATCAATTTGGGATTGAAATTAGGGCTGGCATCGCGGGAAAGAAATGTGAGAGAAATTGGTCCCAAAATACAAAATAAAATAATAAAGTAAATAATAAAATAATAAAGGTAAATAATAAAATAATAAATAATTACATTAGCGACTGAATGTAACGTCGCTGACACGTGTGACCGATTTTTGGTCGCCAATAGGTAGCCAAATTTGGCGCGAAGAAATCGAGCTTGAGTTGGTCGCAGATTAGTCGTTGATTCGTAGTAATTACTGGATTAAAAAAGTGGTTTCCAATTGGTCGCAGATTAGTAGTAGATTAGCGACCGATATTTATGTAGTCGTTGTTTAGTCGCTATTGAGCTATTTTCTTGTAGTGACATGAATTATTATCTCTTGCTTAATTATGTATTACTCCATCCCACTAATAAAAGAGAGCTTTTTTTTCGGTCCGAGAATTAAGACGAGAGTGATGATAGCAGATGGTATCCTCTGTCCCAAATTCCATGTCTCATTGTGTCCCAAATCATAATCTCTATTAGTTACATATTATATTTTTTTTTAAATAAAAATTGCATTATATAACGAATTATAATAAACATTTATGGGGAAAGAATTAGATTTTTTAATATGCCCTAATTTTGTATTTTCAAGCATTATACAACCAATAAAAGTGAAATCAAATGTTAAAAAATAATTATATAGCATAATTTGGATTAGTAAACCCTAAAAATAATCATAAAATTAACATAAATCATTATAAATTAAAAAAATTGAAATAAAACGTACAAAATTAATAAAAATTGCGATTTGAGAGACACTGTCGGGAAACAGAAGTTGGGAGAAGGGATCCCAAGTCTGATGATAGTGTATTAAAGTGCAGGTAGTGTGTTAAAGTGATGTGTCTGAATTTTATTGGTTTAGAATTTCTATTTTGAGAAATGTCCCTATATCAGTGGAACGTCTTGAAAATGAAAATGTCCTTCTATCAGTGGGACGTCCCGAAAAGGAAATGATCTCTTTATTAGTGGGACAAAGGAGTATAGGATATCACAACATTATTTAATGATACCTTACTATTTTAAATATATCCAAAATCATCCATTACAAATCAAATGCTTAATAATATTATTTCAATAAGCTATCATAATGCTTATATTTATAATTTGTAAGAATTGTTAATTTAAATTTTTATGGGACCTGTATATTTATATTTATATAAAAGGTTATCCTAAAAATGATTAATGTATATATTATTTTATTAAAATTTATGTATTTTTCAATTGATCCCAAGTCGAGACTGAATAAATTCATTATTTTAGAGAGTATTGATTTATCAGTATTAATTTAGAGAGCATAACTAAAATCTTGAGAATTGTACTCGTGATTCCCTTATCTATCTATATCTATACTAAAAAGAGTCTTATGTTACAACATAGTAGATTGTCTATTTTACCCTTCATATATATTATTTTTAGGTAATATTTCATTAATTTATTATTACCAAAAACATAGATTTGTATATGGTATATATTTATTTGATTTACTAAAGCAGCACTATGTATGAATTAATTAGGCGACATAGTGAGAGAATTGATTTTGATTAATTTTCCTTTCCTTGAATTAAGATTTTACTTCTTATTTTCTTATTTTCATTTTTTTCCCTTTATGTATTTAATTGGGTGTAGAAATATGAGTAGTGTTTATATTGATGTTTCTATTCCATTTTTATGTAACAATCGGGTACGTATCAAATATCGATTCTATTAATTTTATTTATTTTATGTCACTATTTTAACTTATTATGATTTCAGATAATTTTATAATTATTTACTAGGGTTCACTCATCAACTTGAGATTTATATTTACTTTAAGCATTTATGTTTTTACTGGATAAAATAGGGTAAATTTTCAACTGAAACTTTAAAAGGTTTATGAAAAGGAAATTGCGGAAACGTAAATATTTAATATTTACATAATGATAATTTGAAGTAATCCTGGCTAGTGGCGTGATGTATAATAGTTTTAGTTGCTGTGAGACGAGGGAGTACTGAGCATTGATATTCAAAATAAAATTACATAGATTGAATGATAAGTAGTATATTTGACGGTAATGTCGATAATGTTTTATAATTAGTACTTTTTAAATAAATATATCAATTACATGTGAAGAAAAAGTTTAGTTTCTAAACATGAGAGAATTTGACTAAGAAAATTTAATCATAATCAATTTATAGAGTATGATATTAATTTAATAATCATTAAGATATAATATGCAATGTTTTAAAACCCGGACCGGACAGGCCGGTTCGATCGGGAACAGGACCTAGTACCGGTTCGGTCAGAGCATAAACCCGGCAGAAGCAGAGAACCGTCATTGGACCGGAAAAACCCGGGTTGACCCTGGGTCAAATTTTTTACAAAATTTTAATGTGGGTATGAGGATTTGAACCCCTGATCTCCTGTTTACATTACAATATCTTTTTCATCCCACCACTTTTATTACATTACATTATTTTGCTTAACTTTATTTAAACATATAAATTATTTTGATTACAAAAATCTATCATACAAGTACTTGTCACAACAAATAAGTTAAATATATATCTTATATTTATACAATTTTAGTAAGAAATTAGTATTAAATCTTTTAAAAGTATTTTTATCAAAAATAAAATACATAAAATAACATCTATTTATTATTTAGAGCTTTAACTAGTAAATTAAATATAAGCTAAGATATTATAATTTTTAGTAAAAAAATATATTTTTTTATATTTTATGAATTTCTATTAATACTAAAGCTATGAAATTTGTAAAAAAAAAAATGATTATAATATATTTATATTTATTTATTATTTAATTAATGAACGGTTCAACTCCGATTTCGACCAATTGACCCGTGACCCGGAGGTCTCGCCGGGTCGACCTCCGGGCCGGGTTTTAAAACATTGATAATATGGGTATATGCGATATAATATTTACTAGATTTATAACAACCTAATAATGATGGATTCTAAATGAAATATCGCCATGTGACATTTAATTTGATGTAAAATTGTAAGAATTAGAAAACAAAATGAACAAGTAAAGATGATTCAAAATTTTGTAATGCAAATTATACTGGAATATGTTTACAAATGTGAATAGATGAGTAAATGAATTAAAATATTAAGTTAGTTTATTTAGCCTTATGTTCATATTGGGGCTTTGTACATGATGAATAGGACGGCCTAATATAGAACTTGGCCGATTATAAATAGAAACATAAGGAGTATAATGTAGTTTCCTAATTAAGATATCCACCGATATATATTGTGAATATGGTACGACTGGCCATGTTCTTTTGTCAATCTAGAAAATTCAATATATTTCCGTAAGGTATGATTTTGCATTCATAATTTAGATAGTACTTTCAAATGAATTCTTTTGAGGCTAAAATTGACCACAATTTTTACTTATGCTTCTTCTTTTTTGAATGTTTTTTTTTTTTTTTTAAAAATGTTCTTATCTACAAGAACAAATTATTCATTCAATCTAATAACCTCCCTTTGAAAATATTTTGCTATGTATGAATTGTGATTTTAATGGAGAGTTAAATGTACTTTCACGTTTAAGAGCTTTTTGATAGGAATAGTTACTAATAAGACATTGGCGAGAGGCTATAACTTAAAGAGTTGTTTTCTATTGTCCATCTATTGTTAATTATTTTATGCATTAATCTTAAATAATAATATTTACTATCTCCGTCCCTTGCTATTAGTCAAATTTGGTTCGGGCACAGGAACCAAGGAATGTGGGGATATGTGACTATAATCAAATTCTATGGAGAGGGAGTTATTAATTATAGCCAATTATTCTTTGTCATTTTAAGAAATGAGGGGAATAAGTAGGACAAACAAAAATGACAAATGAGACTAATGTATATGAGACAGATGTAGTACAATTTTCAATTTCTATATTTTGTGTTATGGTTGGACCATACAACTGTCCTCATTAGTTTCATGACCTAATTAAATTATTATAAGCATGACATTCGATATATCTTTTGAATTGAAGTTTTATAGTATAATTTTATCTTAGTATCTTAGTCTTTGATTTTATTGTGATACAGTTAGATAAGATGTATTCGATTTAACCTCCGTAGGATTAATTATGTTATAATATTTTTTCTATAGTTTTATTTATAAATAGTTTGTTAAAGTATTACTAGATAGAGGTGATCGATTGATTTCCTAAGTCTTAGTTTGTTATTATTTTATAACTAGTTAAATTTGCTATGCATGATAAACCAATTAAATTGGCTATACATGATAAATATTTCGTAGTTTCATATATTATTTTATAACCAATTAAGTTTGTTATACCCGATAAACCAATTTAATTGGTTATATATGATATTGATTGGAATTATCCATAAATTGACTTAGTTAAATTAAGGTAATAGCAACATGAATTTGATTATCATGCATTAGATTTTATTAATTTTAAATCGACGAATTGTTAGTGTCTGAACCTGGTAGCAGTAATTCCTTTAAGGAACGATATCTCTGTCCCATTGTCTGATCATAGCGATCTCCTATGGTACCTACTGGTTCGTCAGGATCCAATTGGTCATGTAAGTTCCGAGTGCTTAATGAACAAAATAAGGGATTTAACGAAAGCCTTAGCTGTGAATGCTCAAAAAAGAATGAATAGAAGAAGGTCTTTATAGTTTTATAGTGCGGATGGAGTGACTGCATCAAAGCTTTCCGGTTCTATTCCTTTATGAAGAAAGAGTTGTTATCGCCTTCGGTTAGCTCTTTCTACTAGTTTACTCCGCTTAACACAGAAAACAAGCTAAAAAATCAATTAATTGAGTTTCTCTCATTATTAATTAATATTATAGGCTCTTTAGATGCAGTATAGTTGATCGGTTACGGTTGTCATTCGATTAGGAAAATTGTTTCCAATATTATCGAAAATTAAGAAGAAAAAAAAAAGATTACATTAGAACGTCTAATGTGGCAATAATTGATATTTTTGTTTGGATATAATAAAGTCTATTTTATATCGAGAGACAGATCTATACTAGACACATGAATAAATAATTATAGTGGTTAATTTTTATTTTTTATTTTTTTATCATGACTTATAATAACACCGTATAGATTTTACTAAAATAAAATTATAATTTACATTAATTATGTCCCAATATATTGATGTTATGATTTTTATATCAAGTAGTAGTATGTTTTTGCACATATACTTGCAGTATTTTTATTTTGTCGTGAATAATATAAAAATATATTACTCCCTCTGTCCCACGCAAGACGATACGTTTCATTTTGTCAATTTCTGACACGTTTTTCTACGTTTCTTGATTATGTGTTTTAAAATATATTTTTGAAGAAGTTTTTCTTTTACGGGATACTATGATAGTTGTATTATCCGGTAAAAGAAAAAATTATTCAAAAATCCATTTTAAAACCTATCATCAAGAAGCGTGGAAAAACGCGACAGAAATTGACAAACTGAAACGTATCATCTTGCGAGGGACAGAGGGAGTATTGAATGAGAATTTTTTTTTTTCATTATTGATTGAGATTTTTTTTTCACTATGTAATTATATAAATATATAAAATTTGTAAGTTTCGTAGGAACAATATTGTATACCATGTAAGATTAATATAGAGAACTTGATACATAGATACATATCATTTTTTGTCTATCTTTTGTAGTATGAATTTGCTCAATGGATATAATCGACAATCAATAGTATTAATTAATAATTTTATTTTCTTGTAATAAATATGAGGTTATACGTGCAAAGCACGTTTTCTATGCTAGTTCTCAAAATAATTAAGCGATTCAAGTTGAAAAAAAACCTACTTGTTGAGTATCCTATTTAGAGATGTATAAAAAATGAAGATAAATTATGAATTATACCCTTGTAACGATGATCATATATATATGCATAATAAACTTCCTCAGTCTCATTCTATTTGAGCTAGTTGACTCTCTAGATAATTTAGGGGTTCGTAATCGTAATAGATTTTAAAATAAAATTTTAGAGTATAGTTTTTTTCTCTATAAGACACTCCCTCAAACTCAGATTAATTGTCATGTTTCATTCTGCCACGCGATTTTAGGTGCAATGTATAAAGTGAAAAGTTAGGGGTTCACATTAAAATGTAAGGGTTAATTGAAGTGGGACGACCTGATTAAAAAAGCAGGACAATTGAAGTGAGACGGAGGGAGTACTACGATACTCGTAGTACATTACTGAAAAAACCATATTCATAAAATTCATTACTACACTACCCCATATTTACTAATAGGTCAACTGACTCAAATAGAGTGGAATAAAGAGAGTATAATATACTGCGCATGCTTTCGTTAGAAACAATTAAACCTTAAAAGCAAGGGAGATTATATTGAAAAGAAAGAAAAACAAGTATATATGACTAGATCGCTGGATCGCTCACTTCAAATTGTTAAAAGCTACTCTCGAAATAAAAGATAGTCAAATATCCTTATATGTGGGACGAAAAGCATACTAACTAGTTACTTTCGTCTCATCGATAACGAGTCCATGAAAACGGAGGGAATATGACTTTAGAGTGGACGATTTCCAGCTCAATGCTCATAATTCACTAACAAAAAAGGAGGAACAGGAGAGATTAAATGTGGGGAAGTTGAAATCTGATGCAAAGGAAGAGTCGAATATAAATATTTAGTGATAGTGTAATTTAGAGACATTGATGGCAGAGCAGGGTTGTATGTAGAAGTCGACCACATCTCTCCTTTTGCATTGCATTGCATTGCAATTGCATGCCTCTCTCTCTCCTCTCTCTCCTCTCTCTGGTGGTGTGCCTGCGCAGAAGCGGACCACGAGATCTAAAAAAATCCTACACCTAGTCTATTTATGAGATGGGACCAATTCTTTTACACCTATTCATTTATTTTTATCATAACCCAATTAATTAAACATGGTTAAAATCATAATAATTGGATATTATCCATCATGCATACACATGCATGGATTGACACCTCTCCTAATTATGTGCCCACACACTGATATGGGACCGGGTATTACTATTTCACGTCCCACTCTAAAATTAATACTATTTCCGTATTTTCCATTCGTGATAACTCGAACTTCGACATTTTTGTTGAAGGAGAAGCGTATGTAGTTGCAGATGTGATTCACGGTTCCATTTTGATAACTCAATTATGGTATAAAATAATAAATTAAAGTATGATATAGGCATTTTCATATAAAAAAATGAATCATAAAAACTACATACCCTAATTTTGAATCTATCAACCTTAATGTAATCGATAAAAGCGAAATTGAATGCTAAAAATTGTTATGGAATTGGATAAGTGGGTCCAAAATGATTGAAAAATTAAACTTAATTGTATATAAATTAAAATTATAGAGGAAAAGATCAATAGAACTAGCTTAAAGTAATTTTTAGGGCACAATCGAAACACAAAAATTAGAAAATTAATATTTGTGTATTAATCTAACGGTAGAGGTTAGTGTTCAGTAGCTACTAAATGTTTCGATTTCAATTCTTTCATGAATACTTAAATTTCTTATTAACGATTTAAAAAAAAGTTTAGAAGAGTGGATCCCTAAACAATCGTGCTAACTATTGAAATGTTTGCATGTATAGGCGAAATTAACCAATTTATTGAATTTTCTCTCTAGATCGATCCCTAACAATTCGTTTTTAGAAATGTAATGATTATGTCGGAATAAAATGTGGGATCTTGTATACTCCTATGGTGTAATGTAATGAACTATCACGTGGGTATAGAAATCCAAAACCGCGGTAATTAAACGTAATAGAGGAGAGGTTGGTGCACTAGGTAGGTTAAACTTGTGTTGCTTAGCGATAAGTTAGAACATGATACGACCCTGCTCCAGGATAGTATCGGTCGCACAACTTCGAGCCTATGCCCAATGGCGGATGCAAGTGTAAGGGGGTGAGGGCTTAAGCCCCTACCCAATTAGAAAAATAAAAAATTTACCCCTTGAAATTTATAAAATTATGATTAGTTTGTGCAAATTATAGTGTAAAAGCCCCTACTCAGATTAAAATATCAAGTAAAATTTTCATTTTACTCAAAAATTATAAAATGTAGCCCCCACTCGACAAAAATTCTGCATCCGCCACTGCCTATGCCTACTCCGATTTCCCTCGACTCTCGAGAAGAACTTAATTCATAATTATCATTCAATAATAAAACCCTAGATTACAACTGAATATATAGACTAACTAGACGCACCCTAATGGGCTCAACTAGACAACGGGCCGATAAACATCACAATACCCATTTATACAATTATTTATTGACGTATCAACTTCTAAAAGTAAAAAAATAAAGGATCCATATATATTGAAATAGAGGACAATTCTATTAATTTTAATAAACAAGTCAATTAAAATATGACGTCTCAATTAAAAAAAAATCAAATAAAATGAGACGAAAGGGTAACTTTTAATGGTCGTACCCACAAAAGTAAAAAGATAAATGAAGAGTAACGAAAGAATTTGAGTATTTATTTATGTGATCGCACACATGTGCGTAAGCAGTCATCGTTTGAAGTGCCCCATTCCTTTCCTATTACCTTTGACTCATCTTACATCTTCTTCCACTCAAGTTTTTCCTTCCTCCAATTATTTGTTCCATTTTAGATTTGTTACTTCCTCCGTTCAGCCAAAGACGTTACATTTTTTTTATCAATTTCTGACACATTTTTCCACGCTTCTTGATGAAGTGTTTTAAAATAGATTTTTGAAGAATTTTTTCTTTTGCGGGATAATACAACTATCATAGTATCCCGTAAAAGAAAAAATTCTTCAAAAATCTATTTTAAAACGCATCATCAATAAGCGTGGAAAAACGTGCCAGAAATTGACAAAAAGAAATGTAACGTCTTTGGCGGGACGGAGGTAGTATATTGGTACCAGTATACGAGTCTAGCATTTTGCTAATATAAGGAATTTTGTAGCTTGAGGGATTTAGTTTGGTATATTTGAACAATTAGAACAATACATTCAAGATAATGAAAATATAAAAAAGAAGAATTCGAACATAATATACAAATTCGGTTCAAGAGTATGAATAATGGAAGGAGTGGGCCAAGTTGAGTCTTTGGTTTAGTTCAACTCTCCCATAAAAAAAATTACTCCCTTCGTACCACTACAACAGTCTTGTTGCTTTTAGATACAAAATTTTAATTCAATGTTTAAATTATATAGTCTGGAAAAATTTTAAGGTTAATTCTTTATATTAATATATATATAATAAAATGAAACGCCGGCGTTTCATTTTAAAGGTTAATTCTTTATACTATGCCGTAAAACAAACGGAATCTAATAAAATGAAACGAATTGAGTAAAATTTGCCGTACAATTCGAACAAATGGAAGGAGTACCGTTCTGATACGTCATTAGGTTATTAGTATTTTATATTATTTATATTTAATAGTTTAGTTAATAAATAATTGTATAAATGAGTATTGCGATGTTTATCGGCCCGTTGTCTAGTTGAGCCCATTAGGGTGCGTCTAGTTAGTCTATATATTCAGTTGTAATCTAGGGTTTTATTATTGAATGATAATTATGAATTAAGTTCTTCTCGAGAGTCGAGGGAAATCGGAGTAGGCACAGGCTCGAAGTTGTGCGACCGATACTATCCTGGAGCAGGGACGTATCATTGGTGCTCTCGTTGAGAGATTTTGGAGCGAGATTTATCGTTGGAGGTATCAACTATCTATTCTTTATTTTACGTTTGAAAAAAAAAAAAAAAGGGTGCTGTGCGGCGGCAGAGGAGTTATTGATTGATAGTAAAGATTTGTTTATGGAGTCACATATCAAATTTGTTTGGGACTAAGCGCTGCGATTGGAAAAGAATTTTTTTTGGAGTTATATATCAAATTTGGTTCTGAATTACAACTAATTTGGTTGGATTTGATAATTGTAGTATGGTTCGGGTTTGATTGCGGCAATATTGTGCGTGATTTTAATTAGACGCTTGGGTAATATTCATTCACCAAGACAGTTCTAATTGGATTTGAGGTGCTGCTATTGTGATTTGGTGGAGATTGAAAAAAAAAAAAAAAATTGCGTTGTGATGGCGATTGAGCACCAATTGTATCAGAGAATAATAGATAAATTAGATGAATGCTTAGCAATAATCGGACCGAATTATGCTAAGAAGAGAGTCGATTTGCCGTGCTTTGATGGAATCGATCCATCAAATTGGATCTTACGAGCTGAAGAGTATTTTGATTGTTTTGATATATATGATGCGCAAAGAGTTCGGCTTGTAGCGTTCGACATGACAGGAGAAGGTGCTGAGTGGTATACATCGATGAAGAAAAATCGTTTGTTATCTTCTTGGGCAAATTTCAAAGATAAGGTGATGAATCGATTCGAGAAAATTCAAGTAGAAGACAAACTTGAAGAGGATATCACGCCATTCGAAGAGTGTCTCTTGACCTGTGTAACAGACGGCGTAGAGAATGTAGCAAATTCAAATTCAGAGTTAGAGGGTAATTCAAAGCAGTCTAATGATTTAGATGTGAAGCCTCTAATTTTGAGTAATGAGCCCGAAGAAAGTGAACAAATAGAGGAATCGAGTTTGGAGCAAAGTGGTGAAGAATTTGATAACCAATCTGATCGGTGATGAGTTTACAGGAATGCAATTTGTCCAAGTGAAATTGTTTGATGATAAGGCCACAAGAATGCAGCTTGTTTGCTTGGAACAAAATGTATCAATCATCGAGAATATGCAGTTAAACATGGTGTTTTGCCCAAGATTTTGTACGAATTAAGATTTTGGCCATTAGCGTGCATAGAGTTAACAAAAGCAATTGTGGCAAGGGAACTTGGAAAAGCAAGGGTGAAAGGAGAATGTTAAGTTATATGCACTCCAGGAAGTTTTCAAGAAGTCGTAGATGAACTTTACTTGCTCCACCTTGAGGACAAGGTGGTATTAAGGGGTTGGGAATGATACGTCATTAGGTTATTAGTATTTTATATTATTTATATTTAATAGTTTAGTTAATAAATAATTGTATAAATGGGTATTGCGATGTTTATCGGCCCGTTGTCTAGTTGAGCCCATTAGGGTGCGTCTAGTTAGTCTATATATTCAGTTGTAATCTAGGGTTTTATTATTGAATGATAATTATGAATTAAGTTCTTCTCGAGAGTCGAGGAAAATCGGAGTAGGCACGGGCTCGAAGTTGTGCGACCGATACTATCCTGGAGCAGAGGGTCGTATCAGAAGTGGAGTAATAAGCATTTTTAATAGTAATTCGTTTTCTTTTCCAAAAAAGAGTATTATGAATAGTAATTGGTTTATACTCTTCCTCTCCCATATTAGCATGGGAAGGGAACTGACATAGAAAGAAAAATAGATAATAGTAGAATAAGGGTCTCAACCCATGATAGTAATAAATATTATATAGGATTATTAAGGGTAGGAACAACATTTTGCAAGGGAATCTATTCAGCATTTTAATCTACCACGCCAATATATGGAACAAACAAAGAGAGTATTATTATTCTCACTACTCTTCCACTTGTGAGCTCGATTTATTGTAGGGGAGATTAAGAAACAAAGATGTGAACAGAAACGAAAATCGGATTCTCTGAAAGGTGTGAAACACTTTCAGATCGAATCAATTCGACGGTTCTATCGAATTGTTCAATCGAATACAATTCAGAGATTGAACTTTGTATGTGATGTTTGAGATAATCAACCAGAAGAAGAAATCGATCAGAAAATAAGAAGAAGAAGATCAACGGGAAGAAACTGATATTTCAGTTTTAAAAAACGGGTAAAGGCATCCTTTCGAAAACACCTTTTCGAAAGCGCCCTTTCGAAAGCAACTTTTCGAAAGTTGCAAAATGGTCCACGAAATTCCGAAAATTATAATTTCGGTGAATTTCCTGCACAGTAACTTTATAGGAAATAAACAATTTCCAAGCTGAGACCCCAGCCAGGGGCTCTGCCCCTTGGACCCCGCTCAGGGGCGTTGCCCCCGCACCCCCGCCAGGGGCTGCCGCCCCTAGGACCCTGCTATCGGGGGCGCTGCCCCCGAACCCCCGTCCTTTAGAGGCTTCGCCCCTAAAATCATAATAAACTCATATAAGCGTGCATTCTGCACCTCCAAACTCATACGATGTATTATTATCGTGAAGATCTAACTCGAATGAGATCCAAGATCTTAGCTAACAAATCTACGGAGTTGAATCTAAGCTCGAAGAAAGTAAAACGCCAAAAACGTAAAGGAAATCGACACCGAGATTTACGTGGTTCGGCATGTAATTGCCTACATCCACGGGAGAAGAGAACCGACAGTTTTACTATGAATCGATACAGCAACAGCTACAACAAGCGTTCAAAGAAGAGAAAGAAATCTGCAGTTTTTATGCAGAAAACCCCTAAGCTATGAACCCTAGCTCTCTACTTCTCTCTTTGTGCTCTGAATCTTTGTAACTCACGAACTGCCCTTCAACTCGATCTCCTCTTTAGCTAAATACCACCGAAGATAGATCATAACCGCTGAAGCCATCCTACGGTCAAGATTAGATGATCAAATGGTCCCCCACATGAGCTGCAACTCCACACGCTTCGTGCATGAGTTTGTTACAACAAACTCATTCCCACATCAGCATGATCCACGTCACCGCCATGTCACTGCCACGCCATCACCTCCTACACACTTGATTGGAGTTGATTAGGCACACCAAATACTCAACAATCTCCACCTTGACTATCAACTTCATAGCAAGTGTTAGCCTCTTCTCCATTCTATTTCCCAATCACTGAGAAACTACCCTAACTAAACTCAGACAATACCTGAATTTAGTTGCTGGCAAAGCCTTAGTCAACATATCAGTTGAATTTTCCTCCGTTGAAACCTTCAACATCTTCACTGTCTCCTTCTCAACTTCATCTCTCACAAAATGCAATCTCACATCTATGTGCTTTGATCTTTCATGAAAGACTTCATGTTTAGACAAATGCAATGCACTCTGATTGTCACACTTTATAGGAACCGATCCCTGCATAATCCCAAACTCTGCAAGAATTCCCTTAAGCCAGATCCCCTCCTTCATAGCTTCTGTGATAGCCAAGTACTCTGCCTCTGTAGTTGATAGAGCCACCACTGATTGTAAGCAAGATTTCCAACTAATAGCAGACCCATACAATGTATAAATCCAACCAGTCTGAGACATTTTTGTGTCTAGGTTTGCTGCATAGTCAGAATCCACATAACCAATCAAACTATCATCTCCAGATCTCTCCATTCTCTGATACTTAATCCCTACTCTTGAACTGCCTTTTAAGTACCTAAGTATGTACTTTAAAGCCTCCCAATGGTATTTACCAAGATTCCCCATGTATCTACTTGCTACACTGAAAGCATGAGCAACATCTGGCCTAGTACAAACCATAGTGTACATCACACTACCAACAACATTAGCATAAGGAACTTTACTCATCTCTTTTACTTCTCCATCAGTCTTAGGTACATGCTGCAAACTTAGCCTAAAATGTTGTGCTAAAGGAACAAAAACCTCTCTAGACTCATGCATCCTAAACCTTTTCAAAACTTTCTGAATATAATCATGCTAAGTTAACCACAACACACCATCATTCCTAATCCTGGATATATCAATCCCAAGTATTCTCTTTGCAATTCCCAGATCCTTCATATCAAATCTAGAACTTAAATCAACTTTCACTTGCTCCACCTCAGACAAACTATCACCAGCTACAAGCATATCATCAACATACAACAACAGATATGCAACTACAACTCCATTTCTCTTCTTAAGATAAACACAACTATCATACAGAGATTTCACAAATCCTATACTCACAGCATGTTCATCAAATTTCAGATACCATTGTCTTGAACTCTGCTTCAAACCATAAAGTGATTTCTTAAGGAGACATACCTTATTCATGGTTTCTGGAGTTGAAAAGCCCTCTGGTTGTATCATATAGATGGTTTCTTTTAAATCACCATGCAGAAAAGTTGTTTTGACATCAAGCTGATGAAGTTCCATATCTCTCTGAGTCACCAAAGCAAGCAATATCCTAATGGAACAATGCTTCACAACTGGAGAAAATACCTCATTAAAATAAATCCCTTCCTTATGATTAAATCCCCTAGCCACTAATCTTGCCTTAAACCTCACTCTTTCCTTATCTATCACCTCCAACTTCTTCTTGAATATCCACTTGCAACTGACCAGTTTCTGTGACTTAGGTTTATCAACCAATATCCAAGTCTTGTTTCTTTCCAAAGAATCCAATTCTTCTTTCATAGCCATAAGCCATTTCTCACCATCACTACAAGCAATAGCCTCTCTGTAATTACTTGGTTCATGATACTCCATGTTCTCTGCAACATTTAAAGCATAATAGATCATGTCTGCCACTCCAAATCTGTTTGGTGGAGTGATGTTTCTTCTTGTTCTATCCCTAGCAAACAGGTAGTTCCTGAGATCATCTGCATCATGGTCATCATGATCTCTGATAGGCTCTTCCTCCCTTTCCAGAATTTCCCTGTCACTCTCCACCTCAATCCTAACAGGAACACTTTCCTTGTCCTTGACCACAGATAGATATGGCATTTCCTCTTCCCTGAACACAACATCTCTAGATATCAATATCTTCTGTTCTCCAGGTTCAGTGCACCATAGCTTATAGCCTTTCACTCCTTTTGGGTAACCAATTAGCACTGCTCTGAGTGCTCTAGGTTCCAATTTATCCTGCTTTACATGTGCATATGCTCTGCAACCAAAAACTCTCAAGTAACTATAACCAGTAGGTCTTCCATACCAAAGCTCATCTGGTGACTTATGTCCAATTGCTGCTGATGGACTCTTATTGATGAGATGACATGCAGTATTTGCTGCTTCCCCCCAAAACTTCTTGGGCAAACCTGAGCTAAACAGCATGCACCTTACCTTATCAAGTATGGTTCTATTCATCCTCTCAACAACACCATTTTGTTGAGGATTAGCAGGAACTGTCCTATGCCTTTTAATACCCTTATCTCTGCAGTATTTCTGAAATTCTTCAGACAAGAACTCCAATCCATTGTCAGTTCTTAAGCATTTGAGTGAAGAACCCATCTCCACCTCAACTTCATTACACCAATCAATGAATCTACTCAAAGCATCTGACTTAGATTTCAGTATATAAACCCACAGCTTTCTAGAGTAATCATCCATGATTGCCATGTAGTATCTTCCTCCCCCAAGAGTCGTAGTCTTTGAGGGTCCCCATAAGTCTGTATATGCATAATCTAGAGGTGACTTCGAACTGTGAGTACCCACTCCATAAGATTGCTTCTTACTTTTTCCCAACACACAATACTCACAATTATCTAGACTTGTACCAGAACAATCACCCAACAACCCTTGCTTTATCAGTTCTCTTAAGCCTTTCTCACCAATATGCCCCAATCTTTTATGCCACAGATTTATGTCATGCACTACACTAATTTCAGATTCACCAACAATGGACACAACATCAAGATAATAAAGACTATTATTCCTGATTCCTCTCATAACCACATCATTACCTTTCAAGACATGCATTACTCCATTCACAGATTTGAAATGAAAGCCTTTAGACTCAAGCATGCCTAGAGATACTAAGTTTCTCTTTAGTTGAGGGATATACCTGACTTCAGATAGGTTTTGATGGATCCATCATGCATTTTAAGCTTGATATTCCCAATTCCTTCAACTGGACAGACTTGATCATTCCCCAGTAACAAAGATCCTGCCATCTCTTCTCTGAAATCATTGAACCAGCTCCTGTGTGGACACATATGGAAACTACTGTCACACCCCGATTTTCCTAACTCTAAAAATAATCAATTTTAATTATGAACAATTAAATCGGGATGCAACGAAGGGTAAAATAAAAAGGGAGAATCATAATTCAATTTATTTTAATTAATTTTAATTAAAATTCATTTAGATTAGCCCGGAAATTTGGGCAACATCTCCCCTTAAACCAGGATCAAGTCGTAGTAAATACCAAAGACTATACATCAGCTAACCAAGTACATAAACCATAACGATGAGGTCGGACCAGACCGCGCCATCATCGGATCCAAGATATTTAATAAAAGTAACTACCGAGGCGGACCAGACCGCTCTACAGTAGGATCCAAAATACATATCGAAAGCATAACAACCGTGGCGGACCAGACCGCACTACAGTTGGGTCCAGAATATATAGTTACATCAAAGTTGCGTTTAAATAGCAGAAGCGAATAAATAAACATTCATTTATCAACCGTTATAGTTTTTATAAATTCGTTTAAGTTTTCGTTATATGAATTCATATTTTTAAAACGTCAAGTTTTAAACTAACAAATGAATAACGAAATAAACTTTAAACGAATATTAACTTTCTAAGTTAACTAAACCATAACTCCCAATTCAATTATTAAATATGATAATTCGGTTATCTAAATAACGAAAAGGGAAATTGTTTAACGATCCAAAGCATACGTAAATTGTTTATAACCAAATAAAAGTTTAAGAAACGGGAAAGGGTCTAACGGTTTAAGTTTTATTATCCTCGTCTCTTGTTTATTCCTCCTTTCCTTTTCTCTCTTCTCGCCCCGTCACTATGCCTCCGGCTCCCAATCTGCAAAACAAAGAAAGTTTCACAGGGCTGAGTACAACTAGCACTCAGTGGGAATCATTGCCAAACAAAGGAAAACAAAAGCAGGGCTTTCAGGATTTTAAAAGAGAGAAGAGAAAGAATAAGTCTTGATCCCATATGACCAAACCATTTAGACGTCCATTTAGGTATTCCCGAGGTTACTCGTAATCGAATCCCGGTTAAACCACCTGTCGGATTATAAGAACATTTGCAGGGTGACATACATAAAGTGTATATAAACCCATCAGTTATGCTAGACGGCATAAATAAGTTATATGCAAGTCTATCGGCTAGGGATCGAGATTTCCGTGGTAAACCCCACTCTCGATCCCGGTGTACACCAGTTGCTCGTTGGTGTGTTAGACCTAACGATGTCAACCCGATATCGTAAAAGATTAGAGCATTAAACCTGGGAAACCTGTGATTCACAATTTAATCCTGAAACAAAGCCTGCACTTGAAGAATATAGAGCTTACTAGCTCAAGAGTTATCAAGAAATAAGAATCCCCAAGGATTTTAACAAGTTCGAATAAATAGATCCCCACCTTTACCGGTTACTCGATTCTTTGGTTCGAATCTTAGTCAGCTTCTTCGGAGAGTCTTCCTACAAATATTTCTTGAGGTTAAGTTACGTTCGTAGTTTCATTCTTAGAATTTTCTAACATAACTTTCTTTTTAATTATTAATATTCCCTAAAATTATATATATAACTTATTAACCTTCAATAATTCTTTTCTTATGTTTTCGCCGTTTGCATGGCTTAGACTTCAACACAAAAGTTGTTCAACTAATCATTAGGAATATTTTGGTGCAAAAATATTAGACATGCAAAAAAGGGTAAGGGTCCTTCGAGTCGAAATGAACACAGTTTCATTTTTAGAAAATTAACGGTGATTCCGATTGTTACCAAATTTTATAGGATGCTAGGTAATCTCATTTCGAAACTATATT
Organism: Thymus mandschuricus; assembly: GCA_029379335.1. NCBI lineage: Eukaryota > Viridiplantae > Streptophyta > Magnoliopsida > Lamiales > Lamiaceae > Thymus > Thymus mandschuricus. The sequence goes on from CM057079.1 coordinate 8,068,867, forward strand.
AATATTTTCAAAACATTTGGACAGAGTCTCGACATGCAGGGAAACATTATCCATGAACAAGAAAAGTATACCAACAACACTCCATTTTCACAAGTTCATTCCGATTAAGAGTTTAATTATTAGGTTACGAATAACTTTAATTCGGTTATATGGATGCAAAAAGGAACACCGGCAACCACCAAAGAAAGGGCGGTTGCACGGCGACGGAGAAGAAGAGAAGATGCAAATGATGAAGGCGATGCATGTCCTATCTCGGGAGTTCGTGGCGACGATCAGCCACTATCCCTAGAATCGAAATCTCCCTACGAGTTCATAGAAATGAACGACATACCTTTCCGATGATTGGAGAAGAAGATATGCTCGAAAAGATGATCGGTGACGATCGGGGCTGTTCTCGGTCTTGAAAGGAAGGTGGCAGTGGAAAGGTGATGGTGCTGAAATGATGAAGAAGATGGTGGCAGCAGCTGCTGCTTGATCGGAGAGATGATCGGCGGCGGCGGCGGCAGAGATGGAGAGATGAAGCTGCTGCTCCTTGCGGCTTCTCGGAGAGAAAGACGAAGATGATGGCTGGTGGATGGTGGTGTTCGGTGGAGGTGGAGATGATGATGGTGGTGATGATCGGAAGTGATGGAGGGGCTGGAGGTGATGGTGATCGGAGATGGTGGTGGATGGCGGAGGTGCTGCCGGCGATGGAGGAAGAGAGTGAGAGAGTGATCGGCTAGAGAGAGAGAGTTGGGTTGGTGGATGATTTCTTCCACTTGAAGGATTAGATGAGGATATGATCAAGGGAGGCGGTGGTGGCCTCTATTTATAGGGGTCATCCCGTCTCCGATCGAACGTCTCGTTCCCGACGAAAAGATATTTTTCCGGCAACGAATTCCGATTTAAGATTTCAAAGGGTTTACGGAATCCACAAAAAATATCGAACACAACGATATAGGTTAAAGAATTTTCGGAAGGAATTTGATAGCTCGAAGATTTTTAAAGAAACGAAAAGATCGAAAATAGACAAACGGCGACTCGGGTTTTCTTAACCATTTATCCGAAAAGTACCTAGCTTCTTTCGTAATTCTTTTAATGTCAAAACTAGGTTAAATATATTAACATTACATTTTTGAAGTTTTATTAAGTTAGAAATAATATTTTTAGTTAACTAATTTTAATTAAATTAAATATTCTAAAATTCTTTTATTAAGAAATTTACATAACTAATAATATCAAAGCTTTTAAATTTAAAATCCTTTTATCATTTTACTATATAAATTATGAAAAGCTTATTATATTAAAGGAAACTATTTATTTTCTATTTTCTAGTATTTAAAAATACGGGTTATTACAACTACATCCTGAATCAAGCACCCATTCGTTTCCTATGGCTCCATCCATCACATTAATCATCTCTGCTCCCTCACACTTTTCTGTGACCTCTACAGCATCTTGCTTAATCCCTTTCTGCTCCATTTTCTTCTTGTATGCAAAGCAGTCCTTCTTCAAGTGTCCCTGCTTCTTGCAGTGGAAACATTTTCTTGTTTCCTTATCCCCTTGATCTTTACTCTTCTGATTCCCAGATTTCTTCGAATCTTGGCCCGGTTTCTTGGTTTTGCTTCCCTTGAATTGCTTGGACTTGATATTAAGACTCTCACCTACTTGAGATTCAGATCTATCCTCAACCTGCCTCTGCAATTCCTTCGATCTCAATGCGTTCTGCACTTTCTCGAGAGTAACCGTCCCATCCCTTCCATACAACATGGCATCCTTCAAATGCTCGAAGGATTTGGGGAGGGAATTCAGAAGGATAATAGCCTTGTCTTCATCATCGATCTTCACATCGATATTTTCCAGATCGTCCAAGAGTTTGTTAAAATCATCCAACTGATCCAAGACTCCTTTCTCCTCGGTGATCTTGTACGAATATAACCGCTGCTTCGCGTACAAACGGGAGGCGGAGGTCTTCATCATGTACAAGGATTCCAGCTTCGCCCAGATCGCAGATGCAGTCGTCTCCTTCGACACTTCTCTCAGCACCTTGTCTGATAAGCAAAGAATCAATGCACTGTGTGCCTTCTCCGCCGTTTCCATCTGCTTTTCCGTCGGGACATTCGTCTTCTTCGATTCATCATCCGACTTAATCGCATCTGCAAGTCCTTGTTGCACCAGTAACGCCTTCATCTTGATTCGCCATAGCCCAAAATCATTCAGCCCAGTAAACTTCTCCACGTCGTACTTCGCCGCCGTCATCTTCTTCCTTAGATTCGATTCCACTCCTAGCTTCCCACAGACGGCGCCAATTTGTGAAGATCTAACTCGAATGAGATCCAAGATCTTAGCTCACAAATCTACGGAGTTGAATCTAAGCTCGAAGAAAGTAAAACGCCAAAAACGTAAAGGAAATCGACACCGAGATTTACGTGGTTCGGCATGTAATTGCCTACATCCACGGGAGAAGAAAACCAACAGTTTTACTATGAATCGATACAGCAACAGCTACAACAAGCGTTCAAAGAAGAGAAAGAAAATCCGCAGTTATTATGCAGAAAACCCTAAGCTATGAACCCTAGCTCTCTACTTCTCTCTTTGTGCTCTGAATCTTTGTAACTCACGAACTGCCCTTCAACTCGATCTCCTCTTTAGCTATATACCACCGAAGATAGATCATAACCGCTGAAGCAATCCTACGGTCAAGATTAGATGATCAAATGGTCCCCCACATGAGCTGCAACTCCACACGCTACATGCATGAGTTTGTTACAACAAACTCATTCCCACGTCAGCATGATCCACGTCACCGCCATGTCACTGCCACGCCATCACCTCCTACACACTTGATTGGAGTTGATTAGGCACACCAAATACTCAACAATTATGATAACTCTGATCAAACTTAGTCAATCCAATTACACTAAAATATCCAACATTTATCAACTCTACCCACTATGTAGAGAGTCTAACGAGTGCACAATTTAAATATATGCTCGATTCGGCAACTCTATCCTTTAGGTAGAGGATTCAACAAGTGCACACTTTTAATATAAGTATGAATAGAGAGGTCTGATCTACATGATTCATCAACTCTACCCTCTATGTAAGGGATCTAGAAGGTCACTTTTAATATGAGTATGAGTAGAGAGGTCCGACAAGTGCACACTTTTAATATTGGTATTGGTATGAGCAGAGTTGTTATTAATGGATTTGAACACATAATCACGGCGTTAGCTTATCTCTCTGATACCATGATAGATTTTCATCTAATCTAAAAGCTCAAACTTAAGATGCGAAATCCATTATATATATTTTTTATTATTCCCAATAAGTATCACTTCAAAACTTTAATTTGACATAAAAATTGTAAAAGTTGGAGGTTTTTTTTAGGTAAAGGAAAAATCGAAAAACAAACAAATAAGTTATAATAATCTTATTTTAACTATAACTTATTTTGGATACGTGCAAATAATGATTGAATTAGGAATAGTGCATATATTAAATTGGCGGATAGATCACATTCAAAAGACATGTCCAGTAAAAATTGAGAAATGACATGGATCATTGATCTCAGTGTGATCTATAGTCTAAATTAACTGGTGCAATATAATTATACTAAAAATGCATTATGATGGTTTGATGCAATATAATAATATAGACCGTGCATTTGCATGCATTATAATGATTCATACCATGCATTATAGTTAGGCAAAAATGCATATAAATACATGAACTTTGCTTGAAATCCATTTTTCACATGAACTTTCAATTTTTTCTGTAAATACACAAACTTTGGCTTGTGTTCAAATTTTTCCATACTTTACAATTTTTCCCAAATTAAAAGTGACGTGGCATCTACGTGGCACCCGAAATTATACACGTATGCACACCGTCAACATCGTATGCAAAATAAATTTTTTAATTCAAAATATATATTATTATAGTAATTTTACAATTTATTTAAAAAAAATGTTTAAAATTCTAGAAACAACGCCAGAAAATCGACACAGCCCCCCTTCCATCTTCTTCCTCTGCCGCCGGCACTGCGACTTCCCGGCGCCGCCTCCAATTTTCCTTTGTTTTCGAAAATTTCCAATTATCAATTTCTCTTAGAAAGCCCCAAAATTTCTCACCATCTTTCACCTTCTACTCTCAATTCCCGGTGACTTCCGTTCTCTCCCTCTCTCTCTCTCGACAGCCACCAACATTGACCCACTTCACAATGTCGTTGCGGACCGCACAACGGTATCACGCACACTCGTCCGGAGCAGCACCACAGTGTCGTCGCGCACAACGTGAAATTGGAGGCGACGCCGACAAGTCGCAATGCCAGCGGCTGAGGAAGAAGATGGAAGGGGGGACTGTGTGTGTTTTCTGGTGTTGTTTCTAGAATTTTAAACATTATTTATTTATTTATTTATAATTTTTATAAATTGTAAAATTACTATAATAATATATATTTTGAATTGAAATTTTATTTTGCATACGATGTTGACGGTGTGCATACGTGTATAATTTCGGGTGCCACGTAGATGCCACGTCACTTTTAATTTGGGGAAAATTGTAAAGTATGGAAAAATTGAACACAAACCAAAGTTTGTGTATTTACAGAAAAAATTGAAAGTTCATGTGAAAAATGGATTTCAAGCAAAGTTCATGTATTTATATGCATTTTTGCCTTATAGTTATAAATAAAGTGCATCATTTTTTATTTTTTACGATAACTCTATTTTATACAGGATCTCACCCCAACTATTAAATTGTTTAATTTAGTTTAATAAAATAATTAAGTTTTGATTCTTTACACTTTCAGGTTTATTATCTATATCCCTTGTTAATTTCAATTGGTTATAGCAAATAAATTAAGGAAGGAGATAATATGTGATTAAAATTAATTTTAAAGATATTGAATTAATTGTAGTCAAGTATTGTAGAGGGAAAAAGGAAAATACCCTAAGTGAAGTTAAAAAACTAAATTTTGCTTTGGATCTTAAAAACATCAAATTATACCCAATTTTTCAAAATTGGTACAAAATTACCCCTGCAAGTTATTGGCGGGATTTCTGCTGAATTATTGCTCACCTAGGGAACACGCATATCAACATCCCTCTCTCTCTCTCTCTCAATCAACTTCCCTCTCTCCCTCTCGAAAACCAGAAACCCGACTCCACTCTCTCACACCGCGATTCCACAAAACCACCGCGATTCCAGCGCGATTGCACCGCGATTCCACCGAGATTCCAGCGCTCTGCCGCCTTCACCTCCCTCGTGCACCCGCCGGAGCTGCTGCACAGAAACATACCGGTCTCCACCAAGCTAGAGCTGCCGACGGTCGACTTCGAGGGGCTGAGCGGCGGCGGCGGGGAGAGGCGGAGGGAGGTGGTGGAGGGGATCCGCAAGGCGGCGGCGGAGTGGGGTTTCTTCCGCATCGTCAACCACGGCATCCCCTTGGAGAAGATGGACGCCATGCTGGCCGCCGTGAGGCGCTTCCACGAGCTGCCGACGCCGGAGAAGATGCCCCTCTACTCCGACGACAGCCGGAGGAGTGTGAGGTTCAGCAGAGGATTTGGACGGGGATTCGAGCTCCGATCGACGGTCCAGATTCGGCGACGCTTACGCGACGTACGATTGCGATGAGGAGGTTGGGTTTGGGTTCAGAAACGCCGCCGCGAAGCAGAGGGTTTGGTGGTCCGATGATGAAGACGATGGCGAAGACGATGGTTTTGGGATTCTCGAAGCTTCGATTGGATTCGATTGGGATCCTAAGGTAGCGTATAAGGTAGAGTTCATCCATAGTTAAACTGAATTCCACAAATTTAGAAGTTTAATTCTATAATTGGTGATTTTTGTGTATGGAGAATGTAAATCTTCAAAATTTGAAGAACTTGATGCAAATCTTCATCACTTCTCTACCAAAACTGGGTTCTTGTTTCGAAAAATACCTTACTTTCTGCAAATTAGACTAATTGCTACTGCTTTTCTTTGTTGCTCTACTGTTTTGTGTTTACATTTCAATTACATGATAAGAGTTTAGCTATGCTGCAGATATTTCAAGCCTTCGGATGGGTGATTCCGGCAGTCGTGGTCTCGTTGTTGATGGGCACCGGCCCCGATGCTGCCATCGTGGCTTTGTTGAGAGAGAGAGATGGGTGTGATTTGTCTGTTTATTCCTCATTAAAGTTGGCTAATTTACGTATGGATTTGTTTGTGATTTGATGATTATTTTTGTTATTAAATGTATATTAGCTGCCTCTGCTTATGAAATGCCTTGATCTTGGAACGTAAAGTCTCATTTATTTTAGCAAAGAAGAACCCATATTTTTTTACGAGCCCAACATTCGATTACTCTCTCTCTCTCTCTCTATCTCTCTCTCACATGAATCGGAATATATTTTGAAAATCTTATTTGATTTGTTCGGTACACAGTACGAAATACAAAAAAAGATTACTAGTCTTGTGTAAGTTTTTGTTCAATTTACATGATATACTTAAGTACACAGTACGAAAGGAAGAAAAGCTTACTGTGTACTTAAGTACACAGTACGAAACGCAAAAAAAGATTACTAGTCTTGTGTAAGGTTTTGTTCAATTTACATGATATACTAAAGTACACAGTACGAAAGGACGAAAATATTACTGCGTACGTAAGTGTACAGTACGAAAGGAAGAAAAGCTTACTGCGTACTTAAGTACACAGTACGAAACACAAAAAAAGATTACTAGTCTTATGTAAGTTTTTGTTCAATTTACATGATATACTAAAGTACACAGTACGAAAGGAAGAAAATATTACTGCGTACTTAAGTGTACAGTACGAAAGGAAGAAAAGCTTACTGCGTACTTAAGTACACAGTACGAAACACAAAAAAAGATTACTAGTCTTGTGTAAGTTTTTGTTCAATTTACATGATATACTAAAATACACAGTACGAAAGGAAGAAAAATCTTACTGCGTACCTAGGTATACAGTACGAAAGGAAGAAAAACTTACTGTGTACTTAAGTACACAGTACAAAACACAAAAAAAAATTACTAGTCTTGTGGTAAGTTTTTGTTCAATTTACATGATATACTAAAGTACACAGTACGAAAGGAAGAAAATCTTACTGCGTACTTAACTACACAGTACGAAACACAAAAAAAAATTACTAGTCTTGTGTAAGTTTTTGTTCAATTTACATGATATACTAAAGTACACAGTACGAAAGGAAGAAAATCTTACTGCGTACTTAAGTATACAGTACGAAAGAAGGAAAAGCTTACTGCGTACTTAAGTACACAGTACGAAACACAAAAAAAGATTATTAGTCTTGTGTAAGTTTTTGTTCAATTTACATGATATACTAAAATACACAGTACGAAAGGAAGAAAAACTTACTGTGTACTTAAGTACACAGTACGAAACACAAAAAAAGATTACTAGTCTTGTGTAAGTTTTTGTTCAATTTACATGACATACAAAAGTACACAGTACGAAAGGAAAAAAATCTTACTGCGTACTTAATTACACAGTACGAAAGGAAGAAAAGCTTACTGCGTACTTAAGTACACAGTACAAAACACAAAAAAAGATTACTAGTCTTGTGTAAGTTTTTGTTCAATTTACATGATATACTAAAGTACACAGTACGAAAGGAAGAAAATCTTACTGCGTACTTAAGTACACAGTACGAAAGGAAGAAAAGCTTTCTGTACATACGCAGTACGAAACACAAAAAAAAGATTACTAGTCTTGTGTATGTTTTTTGTTCAATTTACTTAATCGGGACAGATGATAGCATTCGTAGATAGTGTGCTCACTTTAGTTTTCAAATTTCAATAAGCGAAACAAAGTTTGATGTTTCGAGTAATCATACCCAACCCAATTGACTTTTCTTCCTTTCGTACTGTGTACTTTAGTACTAGTAATCTTTTTTGTATTCTTACTGTGCACTTAAGTAATCGTAAGAGCAACAACCACTTCGTAAAATTCAAATCACAAAAAAGGGACCCAAAAAAAAAACTCACTCCTCCATTTGCTTCACTCATCAACTAATGAGTGAGACGATTCAAAACGGTGAACATAATAATTTATAAATTGCTCAAAACTCAAACATTTATTAATGATATTAAATCCATCTAAATTGAAAAAAAAAAATGAATTGCTCGATTCATGCTACTACTCCTCACCTCTAAATTGAAAAAAAAAATAAAAAATTGAATTGATACAGATGAGATGCCCGAATCCGTTGCAGTGAATCAATCCGTACAGTTTAAGGATCTCAAATTCTGCAAAATCTTCATCCAACGGCTGATTCCAGTTCTCTTTTGCCGGAATAATGAAATGGTACTTCCGCTTAGAAACAAAATGGTGACCCCAACCTGGAAAAACAAATTGAACGAACTTCACATACAGAAATAGATCAAACACCAACAGCAGCAATTCGAGAATGAAGAACAGTAAAACAGTTTCAAGATCGCCACGAATTTCATCAACAAAAACTTGATGAAAAAAATACAACACAATCAATACAATCAAAAATCGAAGAACACACACACAGAGAGCAAGAAGAACTTCAAAGGAAGAACCCATACAAAAAAAAAAATAGAGCTCCACCCACAAACAAACACAACACACAAAGCGTATGAGGGAGAGGGAGGGAGAGAAAAGGGAGGTCGCGAACCCTAGCACGCAGACGACGTAGGGGCAGCAGGCGGTGTCGATGCGGGAGGTGAGGGAGAGCTCATTCTGGAACTCGCGCTCGCCCTGGACGGAGGCCTCGCTCATGAGCTTCACCGCGATCTCCTGGCCGGAGGGGAGGATCTCCTTGAAGACCGAGCCGAATCCGCCTTGGCCGAGGCGGTTCGCGGCGGCGAACGAGTCCGTGGAGGCGGCGAACGAGTCCGTGGAACGGATTTCAGCAGCCCATTTCCCCCACTTCCTCTGCCGTACGCCTTTATACTTTCCGGTAACCGGATTCGTCGAACCGAAGGCCCTCTTCATGCTGGAGCCTTTCTCGCTGTTGTCGGAGCTCTCCGACTCCATAGCCTTCGGAACCAGAGCAGCCCAGTTAGAGAAAGAGAGAGACGGGTAGAGAGAGAAAGAGAGAGAGTGAAGAAATAAAATAGAGAGAGGGAGAGGGTTTGTTTGTATGGAGATCCAATAGTTCAAATTTGAAAAATACACCAAAGCTAGAAAGTTATACCCAAAGCTAAAAAGCAAGGGTATAATTGGAAACCAAACCAAAAAGAGGGTATAAGTTGTGTTTTTTAAGATACAAAGCAAAATTTTGTTTTGTAAGTTGAAATTGGGTAAAACACTATATATTCTCAGTATTGTATGTCATTTCAGAAAATGAAATTAATAAGCGAGGCCAACGAAAATGATAAATTAGGCTAATTACATATGACAAAAGTAGTATTACTTTTTTTTTTAACACGACTCATGAAATATGATATCATAAAAAGAACAAAAATAAATGGAGTTAGGCAAATGTATTACTTACTTCTAAATCAAAATTTTGTAAAATAACTTGATTGTCCCGAATTTATTTTTAAAGCTTTAATGATAAAAATTATGAACGACTCGAATTCAGAACATTTAATTATAAAAAACTTATTTAACAATCGTTGAGCCACACACGCACACTCCGTCACGATTTCAAGTATTATGAATAGTCTCGTGCTCTTCAAAATAAAAATTGGAAAAAAAATAAAAATGATGGCCAACTCTCTCTCTCTCTCTCTCTCTCATCGTAGGGGTGGGGGTGGGGGGTAGGGGTGTGGGTGATTATGATGTTTTACTTACTTCCCTTCCCAATGAATTATCGAGGTCGAATGGGCCTCTCTGCCCACGTGCACGTGTGATACCCACTGCTAATATCACCCGTCGCTTTCCCCTCTCCTCTCCTCCCCTGCCCTAACTCCTCCTCCTCCTCCTCCTGGACCTTCATTTTGTCCATTTCCAAACCACTCGGGCTAATCCACTCGATAGAATTCAAGCATAATATTTATATACAAGGTACATAATATTTTAACGGGACTAATGAAATGAGCCGGAGTTACTTTCACCATAAATAAACTAGCTTTAAGGAGACAAAACGACAAGGCTTTGTTTTTACCTTTTGAAAAATGGTTGGTTGCATTTGTTACTTTTGTATCCTAGTGAACCGGAATAATTAAATAAAAATCGAATTAAAAAAAAAAAACGATTTTTCTAAAATAGAAATATCGTAGTAGTATTATGTTTTGAAAACATTTTGTCCATAAATCCTTTTTTCTTGTACAAATTTGTTTTCACATGTCTGGCCCCCCCTTTCTCTCCTGATTTAAGATGGCAATTAACATTAGATAAAAAAAATTGATCATCAATCAATAAAAGCAAATTATTAGCAGGACGAATGGTTCCTTATTCACCATAGATATTCTTAATATGTTTACAAATGACGTGACACTGATTTATTTAAAGAAAATTGTAATTAATATATTTCACAAAAATAATCCCTACCAAAAAAAAAAAAAAAAAAAAAAAAAAAAAAAACTTACCCAGAAAAAGTTAGACACTAATGAAAAAGCTATTAAGGTGACGATATCATGTCAACGGTGGACATTCTTAGTATGTTCACGAAAAATAGGGCATCATTTTCCTTATTAGCAGCGGAGATATCACTGTATTCAAGAAACGTATGTTATGAGTTGCCAATTCTGATATTGTGCTTCCGAAAATTGAATAATGTAAAATTTTGGATCTAAAATGCTAGTATATTATTTTTTCTTCATAAATTAAATAGACCATATTTAGACCATCTATTTCGGGCCTTGAAGCTTGACTTGACCCATTGGGCCGAGTCCATATTGGTAGACCTTACATTTATTAGGAAGCTATTTAAATCTCGAACACAAAAACGACCGTATGCATTTTTATTTTTTTAAGGTATACAACAGAAATTCTAAAGGTCGCATGACGGAAGACTTGAACTCAAAGACCTTTAAATCCTAATAGGTTAATCTTACCCCCTACTGTTAGGTTAATATACACATACCATATGCATTTTTGTTAATGCGCGGGAGACTTTCTTCTTCCGAAAAAGTAATTTAAAAAACCAAATAAAGAAAGAAAGAAATTCTTTGATGGAAATATGTATTTTGTGTGTGTTTTTTTTTTTTTTTTGTGATTTTTAATATCCAAAGAATCTTGGATTTCACTTGAAAAGGCTATTAGTTCAAGTTACACGAGCAAATGACAAAATTAAAGACTATGTGTGCATATGGTTTACCCTATTATATCGATTAATACGTCAGATCAAAGATATCAGGCTCGAATCTTTCGATCTTTTAAAATGACTAGAATGTCGTAAACATATTTAAACAAACTTCGAAAAACACGGAAACGACCGTATGCATTTTTTTTAAGCTATACAACAGAAATTCTAAAAGATGTAATATGGAGGACTTTAACTCGAGACTTTTAAATCCAGATACGCTAATCTTAATCCCCTATTGCTAGGCCAACATACGCGCATCGCATGCATTTTTATTAATGCGCAGGAGTTTTTCTTTTTCCGAAAAGTTTGTTTGTTTGTTTGTTTTTTTTTTTTTAAGAAAGAAAGAAAGAAATTCTTAGATGGAATAAGCATTTTGTGTGCTTTTTGTGATTTTTAATACCCAAAGAATCCTGAATCTTGGATTTCACTTGAAAAGGCTATTAGTTGAAGTAACACTAGCAAATGACAAAATTAAAGACTATGTGTGTATGTTTTACCCTATTATATCTGTTAATACGTCAGATCAAATATATCATGCTCGAATCTTTCGATCTTTTAAAATGACGAGAATGCCGTAAACATATTTAAACAAACTTCAACTTCGAAAAACACGGATTCAACAAACAATGCCTTGATTTCGACAGCCCTAAAAAGGGATTGAATTTCAACCAATTCTTCATAACTATAAATACCAAAAACAAATCATCCCATTTTCCACAACCAAAACTAAAAAAAAAATGACAAAATCCACCCAATTACTCACGTTGCTCCTCCTCCTCGCCTCCGCCGCCTGCGCCGCCGCGGGCGGGAACCCGTCCACCGGCGTCGACGCCGCATGCTCGAAGACCCCGTGCCCCGACTTCTGCGAGATGATGCTGATGCCATGCGCCGCCGACTTCGCGGACGAAAAGGACACGAAGAAGATGGGGTACGCCGCCCTGAACGCCACCATCGAGCGGGTCCAGGCCTTCAAGGCGTTCATGGTGGGGCAGGGCGTGAAGCAGACCAAGAGCAACGACCTCAGGGCGGCGGTGACCGAGTGCGTCGACAGGATCAGCCGCGGCGAGGCCAGCCTCCAGTCGGCGGTGCAGGAGTTCAACAACACGAGGGGGGCGGCGGAGGCCAACGCGCCGCGGAAGATGGGGAAGGGGGACCCGGGGAAGATGATCGACGGCGCGTCCACGGAGCTCACCGGCTGCCTCGAAGCTCTGAAGAAGAGCGAGGCGGCCTCGGGGAAGGCTGATGGCGGCGCCGGGGTGAGCGCCGACATCAGCCGGCAAGCGATGCGATCGGCGAACGAGACGGTCCTCGCTTGCTCCGTGGCCAAAACCTTTGCTACAATGGCCTAGATTGATGTTTTTTTTTCCTATGCATGTATATACTGGTACTTTTTTTGTATTAAAAAAAATACGATGACTCTAAGCTATGGAGAAATGATAGTAAATTTATAGGGAGGCGAAATTTTTAATTTTTTTAGTATTGTTATAGTTCAATATTAGGTTGAGTTTTCAGAATTGTTAATTGTACGCATAGATGTTGATTTGTTAAAATAGATCCAAGTTCAGAATTCGTTTAAGTATATAAACTAAACATTAAAAAAATAATATAGAAGTACAGTAGTATCAAAATTTGTTTAGGTATGTAAAATATAAAATTAAACAAAAAATAAATAGGCATGTAAATAGAAAATTAAAGGGACAACATAAAAAATAAAAATTACTCCGTAAAAGAAAAAGTAAAATCTAAATAAATAAAAAATGAAAAATAAAAGAGAAAATTAACAATTATAATAAAAATACTCTGTAAAAGGAAACAAATAAAAATAAAAATAAATAAATAATATAGTACGTATATATAACAAATAAATAATGCGGAAATAAATAAAAAATAATATATAATAAATTAAATACATATATTCGAAATAAAGAATAAAACCTGTAAAAGGAAACAAATAAAAATAAAAATAAATAAATAAATAAAAAATATAGTACGTATATATAACAAATAAATAATGCGGAAATAAATAAAAAATAATATATAATAAATTAAATACATATATTCGAAAATAAAAAATATAGTACGTATATATAACAAATAAATAATGCGGAAATAAATAAAAAATAATATATAATAAATTAAATACATATATTCGAAATAAAGAATAAAACTTAATTAAAAAAAAAAATGGCCCATGCAGGTTTCGAACCTGCGACCTTCGCGTTATTAGCACGACGCTCTAACCAACTGAGCTAATGGGCCATGTTGATTTTTAATGTATAAATGTATTTATATAAATAAAATACATAATTAAAACTTTTTAAATGATATTAATGCTTTTAAATGCCGACTCATAATGCTATGATAAATTGCATAGATAATTCCTTGCAACAGAAAGTTAGTTGTAATGGCAGTTGCTACAGTCGGAAATCCTCAATCCACACTCCGACCATTTCTACAATTTCCACCCAAAATCGCCGCCCAAATCAAACCCAATTCCGCTCTTCCGCCGCCACTCTACTTATCCACAAACCCTTCCCACGTGGACCCACTCCATGTGAGAGATCTCTACACCGCCTGCAACCACTCCTGCCACCGCTTCCCCCTAACCGACGCCGCCGGTAGAGTGGATCCCGTCGACGCGCGCAAGCTCCGCACCGCCATTTCCAACAGCTCAGTCGTCGTTTCCGTCTTTACGAGGTCTTCGAGTTCAGTCGACATCGGTGGAATTTGGATGAAGAGAGTGGCGCCGCTGACGCCGGAAAATGGGCGGCTGATAGGGTTTGGCCGGGCTGTTTCCGATTTGGGACTGACGGCTTCCATCTATGACGTCATGGTTAGTTTTTATACTACCTTTGTCCCTTATTGTTATTAGTCTTAGTTGTCATTTTCGTTTGTCCTACTTATTAGTTTCATTTCTCAAAATAGTAAAGAATATTTGACTAGAATTAACCCTCTCTCTTTAGAATTAATTACAACCACATATCTCATGTTTGCCTCTCGTCGACTTGGGAAAAAGTCGCAGATTGAACATATAGCTTGAATGCTCCTCCCCTCTTATGAGACCTTCTATAGGGGTGTAGCCTAATTCTAAAAGGTAGAGCAGAAAGTGAAGATATTTACAACCACATATCTCATGTTTGCAATTCTTGCTTAGTTTTAGAGGGATAGATTTTCTTTCTCAATTTTTAGTGTTTGTGTTCTTATGGCAATAAGTAGCTCGACAAACTTCGGCAACTTCTTACATAACCGTTTGGCGATATTATGTAGGTGCATCCTGATTTCCGAAGAAGGGGAATAGGTCGAAGAATTGTGAAGGGAATCATAAGGTTAGTTTAGTGGTGAATCCACATAGTTTACCTAGTATAATTCTCTCGAAGGTAGAAACGATCTCTGATTTTGTTTCTGTCACTGACATGATATCGTCAAACGTTTAAAGTGCCTGAGAACATCCCAATTTTCTTGCAGAATGCTAATTAACAGGGGCATATATGATATAGCCGCCCTCTGCAATGACAAAGAAAGGTAAATTCTTGAGGTCTCGACTATTTGTGCTCGTTGTCCTTGTATTACTTTGTGGCAACCTAGTTTATAATTCAGTTTTTCATCAGTTATTCAAGCATGCTGTGTGATAAATTCCTCTTCCTTAATCAAACTGCACCGGTCAAAAAATATATTCTTTCCAATTCTAGTCATGGAGCAAGACCCGCAGTCGTAAACAACCTTGAAACGGGAAGTGTTCATTCGTCTTCTGCTAGATTTGAAGCAATCTGACTACTCTAGCCCAAAGTTTGTAGCTGATTTTACTCGTTGTCGTTGTAGTCCTGTTGCGTGCCCCCTTATCATCGTAAACAAACATGCATCATTGGTGCAATATATATGTGCCATCTCCACAGGCAATTTTTTGAAGCATGTGGATTCGGAGAAGACATGCTGGAATCGACTACGATGATGTATGCACGTTCCGGCCCAAGCTATTTGGAGGAAGATCAGCAGATGGTAGGTGCTGGTAGAAAGGTGTTGGTAGTTCCACCTCAGAGAGAATACAAGAACTAGTAACTAATCTTATATCTTACTCCATCAAACTATTGTGTTTTTTGTGCATGAAGATGGAGTGATTGAGTATGGTTTCTTCTCGTGTAGATAACTTGTTAGTTGTGGAGAAGATTACAGTTGAAGTGGGGAAATATTATCTCCTTGTAAATGTATAAAATTGAATAGAAACTGACATACTTGGTTGGTTCCTCATTTAGTCAAACGATAAAATGCTAACAATTAACATAAAATTTAAAGATCGCTCTATGGAGAACTCTAACTCGAAACCTTTTGTTTTGGAACTTAGTTGCCAACACACGCACACAAGGGGAAAATTGACCAATCTCACGGTCATTCACTTGGAGGGTGTTTGGCTAAGCTTATAAGCTAGCTTATAAGATGTTTGACTGCTTATAAGCACTATAAAAGTGTTTGGCAAAATAAGCACTCAAAGAGCTTATAAGATCCAAAAATAAGCAAAAAGTGCTTATAAGCACTCTAAAAAATAAGCTCCTCCACCCCAACTTTTTTTTTTTTTTTTAATTTTGCTTATTTACAACTATAATTCTATTTTATTTTTATATTTATATTACATACACTTCCATTTGATGTTACAACATTATGATTTCAAAAAAAAAATATTTAATTTTATTTTAATTTTCAGATTTTATTTTTTTATTATCTCCTTGAGCTTATAAACTCTTTTATCCAAACACTTCAACAACTTATAAGCTCTTACCCTCATACATCTTATAAGCTCTTAAACATCTTATAAGCATTTAGAGCTTATAAGCTCCTCAAAATAAGCTTAGCCAAACGGGCCCTTGGTCCATAAGGGAAAAGATTTGGTTTTAAAAGAATGTTATCCTATTCGGTTTATGCGTAATTAATATATTCACAGCTAACGCGGCGATAATATAATAACGGAAAATTATTATTGATGAACCCTCGTTTCGTTGCTCGGTAAATTAAATAGTTTGTGTGTGTAATTTGTGCGTAAGAAAGTAAATAACACAGGGGTTACGTGGTTCGATCGTAAGATCTACGTCCACGGGGAGAAAGAGAGAGTTTATGTATTCAAAATAACATGAGTGTGTACAATACAAATGGTTCTCCTATTTATAGTTGATGTCGGTGCCGCAGATCATGGGTGGTTTTCTGTTCCGCCTTTCTCTCCATCACTCCGCGTACTGGTGTCTAGGGCTCAACTCCCTGGGCCTTCGAACTAAGTTGAGGCCGAACTGCTGTCGGGCCGGACTGGTGTTGGGCTGAACTGTTGTTGGGCCGGACTGGTGTTGGACTGAATCGTCTTGGTTGGGCCAGTGCTGAAGTGGGGTAATTGGGCCTAGGGAGATGGGCCATTTGGGCTGAACTGTTGTTTGGCCGGACTGGTGTTGGACTGAATCGTCTTGGTTGGGCCAGTGCCGAAGTGGGGTAATTGGGCCTAGGGAGATGGGCCATTTCCTATCACATCCCCCCCCCCAAAAGACGTGGGGTGATGGAGGTGATGTCCGAAGTGGATGCTTTCTTGTTTGGTATTCTCTGTTCAGTTACACGTACCCCCTTTGTAGCTGTGTAGCGGAATTGCGAAGGTCGATTGCTGAACTTATGCTTTGCGTTTTGCCTTCACAAGATCTTGAATTTCAGCATTCGGATGATTCATGCCGAACTCACATTTGGCGTACCCCCTTCAAAAGAAACTGGATTTCTGTATTCGGCTGGCCTGCCGAAGTGCGTAGTAGCCATTACGCCGAAAACGCGTAAAGTGTGTCAGGTGCATTAAATGCGACTGTTGGTGTCCCGATAAAGCAGGGATTTGACGGGTCCGTTGCATGAAACGCCGTCGCATTAACTAAGCGTATTGAATACGCATTAACTTCCCCCCCCCCCCTTTTATGTTTGATGATTGAAGAATCTAAATCATTTACTCCCCTCATTGAAGTCGAAAGAAACCCTAACTTTCAAATACTCTGCACTGTTCATCGCCATCTTCTATTCGTCTTCAAATCTTCAAGAACTCAAATTAAACAAGTAAGTTATGGCTTCTTATCTATCTATCACTACTTCCAACTCTTCTTCGCGTTCTGTGCCTCTTGCCACCATTTCTTCATCCTCTACGGCGGCAATTTCTTCCGCCGCCGCGTCTTCTTCTTCCTCACAACCGGTCATCTTTTCCGACCATACGCGCCCGTGCGTCCGGTCGGATTGTGAAACCCCTTACCCGGAAACTGTGGAGTTCCCTATCCGTCCCGGTGTCGTCGGGAAGGTGGGGGCCATTGATTATGTCCTTTCTTCTTCTTTTCTTCATACACTTGTTGTAAAATACGAATTCCCTTCTTCCGCTCTTTTGCTTCAACCCCGGGCCGGTGATAGGGCTTGCCGTCCTCCACGGGGTTATGTGTCTGTTTACGCCGACCACCTTAAGGCCGGTCTGCGGATTCCGTATCCGGCTATCTATGCCGAGACATTAGATGTTTTTGGTCTCTCTCCCTCCCAGGTCACTCCAAACGGTATTCTACAGATTACTAGTTTGGAAATAGCCTGTTCTCGGTTGAATGTTCCTTATTCGGCCGAGACTTTTGGGGCTCTTTTCACATTTAAGGATAGGACGCAGGGATGGTATTTTGTTTCATGCCGTAGCAATTTTCTTGTAACTGCCCCATCCAAAGTGCCGAATTGGCAAAAACATTTTTTCTTTTGCCGATTTGAGGGGGCCACATAGGTCGTGTGGCGCCGGGGTGCCGTGAAGCCCTTGAAAAGGCAGAAACATTTTGCCGAACTGGCTGCACGGTTCGACAGTCTCGGCAAAATGCCGATGTCGCTGTCCGAAATCAGGGCTACGGAACCGAGCCCCAATGATCCTTCCACTGCGGTGGAGCCGGGGAGGGGTGAGGTCCCCTTCCCTTTTTTTTTTTTTTTTTTTTTTTTGGGGTACTCTGTGCTGACTTGTTGTCTTTACAGTGAACATGGTGAAGAAGAAGGGCCCTGCCCAAAAGAAGAGGAAGATTGCTGATTCCGGCTCCAGTGCCGGAGTGAAGAAACCGGTGACAGAGTCGTCGGAGAGGACCCGTTCTGAGGTCCCTCCCTCCCGGGCTCTCTTGTCCCCCTCCCACGCCGTGGAGGAAATCAATGCTTCGGGAGTCCGCAAGCTTGTGGCCACTTCGGCATCATCAGAGCCGGATGTGGCCGTGACTGGAGCTCGGCCACCTTCTCCGGTCTTCCCTGCGGTATGAATGTGTAATCGGTCTTTCTGAAATCCGTTACTTGTCGTATGTTTATCTGTTTTCTTTTGTAATTGTAGGGCGTTGAGTCCGCTATTGAGGACTACAATCACGTGTCTAGCGTGATTTTAAAGCTCCTCCAAGGCTCGGTGTCTAAGTACAACCGGGCCACCAAGAAGATCGGGGACTTGGCCGAGGGCAAGTCCAAACTGGCCAAGGAGCTGATGTCGGCCTCCGTCCGGGAGGAGGAGCTGCAAAAATAGTTGGCTGCTGTCACCACCGAGCTCACCGCCGCCAAGGAGAAAGCAGCGAAGTGCGAGGAGGAGTTGCTGGCTGCCCGCTCCCGAGAAGAGGAGATCGCCGCCACGCAGGGTGGGGTCTTCCTTGCTCTTTGCTGAAATGATGTTTTTCAGCAAGAGTTGGAAGTATGGCTACAAGTCGATCAGCGATGAAGAGATGCTCCGCATCTATTTTCGCCAACTTTTGAAGAAGGCCTCCCATTTCCCGATCGTGGAGCACTTGGCCGAGAAGCAAACACTCTGGTCGGCAGACGAGGTGGAAGAGTGCCAAGTCGACCGGGATGTCGAGTTTGAGGCCTTGTGTGGCCCTTTCCGGGAAGAGCTGAAAACCCAACCACTCTCTCCGGATGTGTCCTCCGAGGAAGAGGAGGAGGAGGAGGAGGAGAGGGGGGTGGAGACTGGCCACGTCGGGGAAGCTTATGCCGAGGTGAACAAGACCGCCGAGGTGCAACGGCCAAGTACCGAAGCCGAACCTTCTGGCGGGGTCAGTTGATCCCCCCTCTCTTTGTAATTTATGTTTTGTGATTTGTAATCTCCATGTACTTTCAATTAATGAAATGGTCTTTTTCTCGTAATTCTGAGTATCTCTTTACTTTAAATTTTGTAGAACTTCTCGCCCGACGTCATTGTATACCTTAATGAAATCAAACATTTGAAACATCTGCTTGACGCTAAGGACGTTGAAATTGCTCGGCTCGATAAACGTGCTGAGCATCTTCGTAATGAGTTCGACTCGAAGTATAATGTTTTGCAAATCACATCGGATGCTAATGAAGCGCGGTACCTTCAACTCAAGGAAGATTATGCCGATGCCAAGTTGATTGCCGAAGAGCACGATGAGTATGAACGAGTAATTCATGAGCTCGACGGCAAGACTATATCCGAAGTGGAGTCTGAAGCCCTCGAAGTAATTCGCCATGCCAACCGAGAACAAAAACATCGTGGGCCGGACTCCTGGGAGGTAGCTGAATATGTTGTCGAGATGCGGTATTTTAGCCAGCCTATTTCCCATAATTGTCTCGAGGCAGCCCGTACTGAAGGAGTGGCTTGATGCCTACCCGCAGATTGAAGTGGCAAAGAAGAATGCTTCTCGGTTCCGGGCACTAAGCCCTACCGTTCCTTCCCGGCTTGTCAAAGATCGTATTGACATGTTTCTGCCTCCCTCGAAACGTCCACCTATCCCGAACCGCGGAGACGGCAATTACACGGCCCCTCGGATCACTTGTAGAGGTCGAACTGCCGGGAACCGGGGAGGAGGAACGAGCCGAGGTGGAGGAGCTGGCCGCAGTGGGGGGCAAAGTTCGAGGAGAAAAGAGAACATAAACAAAGATGACCTACGTAATCCTCCGACTAGCGGTTTGGCTAGTTATTTCTATTGTAGCAAGAGGCCGGATGGGAGTGGTCCCTCTGGGTGATCTGTAAAATGTAGACCTGCAAGAAGTAATAAATACTTTTTGTTTCTTATAACATTGTGTATTTTTGTTCCTTGTTTGAACTTAGCTTAAAAGCTTGTTTGTTGGCACGTAGGCCAATTCTTCCGAAGTGGCATTAGGGCCTATCATCGGCTTCCGAAGTGACGCTAGTGTCGCTTCTCGGGCTCGTGATGGCTTTATAGCCTCACTGGCCGAGTTGACAATTGGGTCGATCATCGGGTCTTCCGAAGTGGCCAGGGGCCTGACTTCGGCTTCCGAGGTGACACTTGGGTCAATCATCGGGCTCAAGATGGCGAATAGCCTGTCGTGAGCAACCGAGGTGACACTCGAGTCTGTCATTGGGTTCCTGTTTTGCCGACTCGGTCGGGAGGGGTGGTCCCCTAGTCGTATGATTTTATGTTTTGCAATTAACACACGTCATCGTCAGGATATTTTGCGGAGCCGGAATTCTCCTCATCAGTCCGGAAAAGAAGGAATTCACATATGCACTTCGTTTTCAGTTCGCAATGACTAACAACGAGGTGGAGTATGAAGCACTACTGGCCGGACTCCAGATAGCCGCAAACCTGAAGGTAACCGCCATCAAGGTACACAGTGATTCCCAAGTAGTTGTAAATCACATGCTGGGAAAGTACGAAGCGAAGGGGGAAAGGATGAAGAGATATTTAGCTAAGGCCCAGGGTATGCAGGATGCCTTTACGTACTTCCAGCTTATACGCATACCCCGAGCTCAGAATTCCCGAGCTGACGTGCTCAGTAAATTGGCAGCGGTACCCGGCACTTCGCCGGTTGAGGATGTCCAGCACAGGAGTATAGAAGAGGCCGAGGTCAACGATTTAGACGAGGAGCAACAACCGACATGGATGACGCCTCTACTCGCCTACTTAGTGAGGGGGGAGTTGCCCGGAGACAAAATGGAGGCAAGAAGGATATTGTCAAAATCGTGGAGATACGCCGTTCTAGACAATGTCCTTTACAAGAAATCGTACCTCCAGCCTCTGCTCAAGTGCGTTGGCCCCACCTCGGCAGATTATGTTATGCGCGAGGTACATGAGGGGTCTTGCGGAACCCATATCGGACCTCGGGCCCTAGCCAAGAAAATCATGAGATGGGGGTATTTCTGGCCCACAATGCTCAAAGATTGCACCGAACTGGTGCAGAAGTGTGAGAAATGCCAGTTACATGCAAATGTAACAAGGCTGCCCCAGAGCGAGTTAGCAACGATGTAAAGCCCTTGGCCATTTGCGCAGTGGGGAATAAACATTGTGGGTCCATTCGATAAGGCACCTAGCCAATTGCGGCATCTCATAGTCGCAATAGATTATTTCACGAAGTGGGTTGAAGCAGAGCCTCTAGCTACGATCACAAGTAAGAATGCTCGCAACTTCGTGTGGAAGAACATAGTGTGCCGTTTCAGAATACCTCATGTTCTAGTATCCGACAACAGGACCCAGTTCACAGACAAGGTCTTTAGAGAGTGGTGTGACGAACTGCGAATCCAACAGCATTTCACCTAGGTGGCCCACCCTCAGGCGAACGGCCAAGCCGAAGTGACAAATAGGACGCTCGTTAAAGGCCTTAAAACCCTATTAGAGAAAGCAAAAGGGATGTGGGTGGAGAACCTTCCCAATGTCTTGTGGTCTTATCGGACCACACCGCGATCCACAAATGGAGAAACACCGTACAGCCTGGCTTACGGAACAGAGGCTGTTATCCTAGTCGAAATCGGACTGCCAAGTCCGCGCACGACTCATTTCATCTCCGAGGTGAATGACGAGAACCGATGTGCGGATCTCGATCTACTAGAAGAGAAGCGGGATGCAACTTACATCAAAGAAGCCCGGTACAAGCAGCTCATGGCCCGATATTATAATCGTCGAGTCTGAGGCCGGCAGTTCTGCGTAGGCGATTTAGTCCTGCGGAATAACGAGGTTAGCAAGGCTTGCAAGCTCGGCAAGCTGGAAGCCACATGGGAGGGTCCCTACCGAGTTGACGAGGTCCTCGGTAAAGGTGCCTATAGACTTTCTAGCTTGTCCGGGGAGCTCATACAGCGACCATGGAATGTTATCCATTTGAAGAGGTATTATGCATAGGAGTGGAGTGTCATGTAGGATAGAGTCCAGTGTGTCAAGTCAAGTAGAGTCTGTTTTCAGTTCGGTCCTTCTCAAGTACGAGTCTGTCTTTCAAATCATTTCCAAAGTTCAATGAAATTCGCAGTTTTTATTTTCTATGTGTTCGCATTTGCTTTGCATTGCTCCACTCATATGCGCATTTCCTCTACTTATGGATAACATTCCATGGTCGCTGTATGGGCTCCCCGGACAAGCTAGAAAGTCTATAGGCACCTTTACCGAGGACCTCGTCAACTCGGTAGGGACCATCCCATGTGACTTCCAGCTTGCCGAGCTTGCAAGCCTTGCTGACCTCGTTATTCCGCATGACTAAATCGCCTACGCAGAACTGCAGGCCTCGGACTCGCCGATTGTAATATCGGGCCATGAGCTGCTTGTACCGGGCTTCTTTGATGTAAATTGCATCTCGCTTCTCTTCTAGTAGATCGAGATCCGCACATCGGTTCTCGTCATTCACCTCGGAGATGAAATGAGTCGTGCGCGGACTTGGCAGTCCGATTTCGATTGGGATAACAGTCTCTGTTCCGTAAGCCAGGTTGTACGGTGTTTCTCCATTTGTGGATCGCGGTGTGGTCCGATAAGACCACAAGACATTGGGAAGGTTCTCCACCCACATCCCTTTTGCTTTCTCTAATCGGGTTTTAAGGCCTTTGACGAGCGTCCTATTTGTCACTTCGTCTTGGCCGTTCGCCTAAGGGTGGGCCACCGAGGTGAGATGCTGTTGGATTCGCAGTTCGTCAAACCACTCTTTGAAGACCTTGTCTGTGAACTGGGTCCCGTTGTCGGATACTAGAACATGAGGTATTCCGAAACGGCACACTATGTTCTTCCACACGAAGTTGCGAGCATTCTTACTTGTGATTGTAGCTAGAGGCTCTGCTTCAACCCACTTCGTGAAATAATCTATTGCGACTATGAGATGCCGCAATTGGCAAGGTGCCTTATCGAATTGACCCACAATGTCTATTCCCCACTGCGCAAATGGCCAAGGGCTTTGCATCGTTGCTAACTCGCTCTGGGGCAGCCTTGTTACATTTGCATGTAACTGGCATTTCTCACACTTCTGCACCAGTTCGGTGCAATCTTTGAGCATTGTGGGCCAAAAATACCCCCATCTCATGATTTTCTTGGCTAGGGCCCGAGGTCCGATATGGCTTCCGCAAGACCCCTCATGTACCTCGCGCATAACATAATCTGCCGAGGTGGGGCCAACGCACTTGAGCAGGGGCTGGAGGTACGATTTCTTATAAAGGACATTGTCCAGAACGACGTATCTCCACGATTTTGACAATATCCTTCTTGCCTCCGTTTTGTCTTCGGGCAACTCCCCCCTCACTAAGTAGGCGAGTAGAGGCGTCATCCATATCGGTTGTTGCTCCTCGTCTAAATCGTTGACCTCGGCCTCTTCTATACTCATGTGCTGGACATCCTCAACCGGCGAAGTGCTGGGTACCGCTGTCAATTTACTAAGCACGTTTAACACCCTAAATTTCAAATTTAAAAATGTTACTCTTACAATGCTAAAATGAGGAAATTTTGAAATAGAGTAAGCGAAAAATCTAGTTAAGTCCTTACTAAATATTTAAAACGGAAACCAAACCGTTGTTCAACCAAAATCAACTCCAAGTTTAAGGGAATTAAACTAACAACTACGAGACTAGTCAAGTTCAAAGCATAAGGGAAATATCCTGATCCCACAACTTAAAAAGATAACATTTTCTACTAAAAGGAGTTTCAAGTTCATTAATAAACATAGGAAATCCTAAGCACCATCGTCTCCTCCATGCGATTCCAACTCCACTACTGACCTGGAAACATTTAAAAGTGGGGTGAGTACACAAAAACGTACTCAGTGGTTTGGGAGGTGGATCGTTCATACTTTTGTCCAAACGTATATTAATGCAGGAATAAAGATAACATGTAATATCTAACCACACAAGACTCTAGGCGTCAAGGCTGAAATAGATCATAATCATCGTGACACACAAGACTCTAGGCGTCAAGGCTATCAACAACAGTCAACCGTGCACAGGATATATAAAGCATATAGCTATATGAATCATTCACAACACATGTATCACATTCCAAAGCAAATAACACACGTTGGACATAAAACCTTTAAAACATATTTTCTTTGCATCCACAATGCATCATAAACCATTTTCATTTGAAAGAAGTTTTACCCACCTCAAAGTAGAGCACAACACACGAGTATTCAAATCGTAGGCGGAAATCCTAACTGCTCGGTACCTATTCTGCTATTCATATATGCAAATAGTATAATTAATACTAAATTCCGACTAATCAAGACACAGTCTTTGCTAATCTCTCCTATAACAATATACCAATTTTATAATCTGACTACACCTAAGAATCAAATCCACATACGAAAACTGTAGAAACCTTTCTGACAACAAAAGTTTATCAATATATAAGAGGTTTACTACACCTTTTCTTCCTAATCTAGTCTCTCGATCATGCATGCATGGACTTTAGAAGCTTAGGAACAAATGAATTAAATATCTATCACTCAAAACTTGACTCCATACACGATTGGACTAGCTATTGCATGGGAAACATTGAACAGTAAAATATATAAAAATCTCCAATACTAAACCCCTCTAATCACCTTCGCCATGCACGTCTTCACTGTAAGACACCAAATTAATTATTCCTCCCAAGAACACAACTTTAAATTCCTCTTCTTAGACTTATACGTGTGACTACTACAGTTAATGTAATTAAAACCTGTTACACACACAAGATATCCTACTTAATACACTATGAAACTAAGAGTAAGAATACACGACTATGGATCCGACAGAGGAAATATC
This sequence comes from Thymus mandschuricus, assembly GCA_029379335.1. NCBI lineage: Eukaryota > Viridiplantae > Streptophyta > Magnoliopsida > Lamiales > Lamiaceae > Thymus > Thymus mandschuricus. The sequence goes on from CM057079.1 coordinate 8,094,040, forward strand.
AACACCAAAATTAAAGATAAGTACCGTCTAGCTCTCTATCCGATGTCTCTCCTCGCGAACGTGGTGTCGAAAGAAAAGAAATCCTATTTTCTGCAGATGAAAAACGCTACAGTTTAGAATCTATTGACACGAGTTTCATTCAAAAGATAAGATTCAACATCTGAACGAAATAGTGATCCGAAACTTCGAAACTTGAACTTCGCCGCCCTCGAACGGAACTACGCAGATTGAAAGAGGATATTTGGGAAGTTTTGGGGTGCAGTGAAGCCGTAGAGAAAAAGAGTTGAAGTTACGGATCTGATCGGGAGTTGAAAAGAAATTGACGTGGGAGAGATTTGACGGAAGACTCGGTATTTAGTTACCTTTATGACATTAACCTCTTAATCCTACTCCTAATTATGCTGGAACCGATAGTTCATATCCTCTCAACTTAGTTGGATCAAGTTAAATAACTAGGCTTAAAGTAATATGATTAATACGGCCCAAAGCTTCAAGTATTTTTCCAATTACCCACTTAACCCAATTTAACCTTAAAATATAATGAAATAACTCTTATCATCCCTATATCTTGACTAAACAAATATTATTAATACAAATTATTATTCTAAAAGTGGGGTGTTACAGCACGTTAGCTCGGGAATTCTGAGCTCGGGGTATGCGTACAAGCTGGAAGTACGTAAAGGCATCCTGCATACCCTGGGCCTTAACGAAATATCTCTTCATCCTTTCCCCCTTCTTCGTACTTTCCCAGCATGTGATTTACAACTACTTGGGAATCACTGTGTACCTTAATGGCGGTTACCTTCAGGTTTGCGGCTATCTGGAGTCCGGCCAGTAGTGCTTCATACTCCACCTCGTTGTTAGTCGTTGCGAACTGAAAACGAAGTGCATATGTGAATTCCTTCTTTTCCGGACTGATGAGGAGAATTCCGGCTCCGCTTCCCGTCTTCCCGGAAGCGCCGTCAACATACATGTGCCAGCAATCGGGAGGTTCTACTGTGGTTGGGCGAGCTGGGATTATCGGCTCCGATGTGGAGGTCGGGACATCGGGTATAGAGGTTCGACCAGAAAGTCCGCTAGGGCTTGTCCTTTTATGGCCTGATGAGGAGCGTAGGTAACGTCATGCTCCCCCAACTCGATGGCCCACTTCGCAATTCGGCCCGATGCTTTGGGTTTTGTTAGCACTTGCCGGAGTGGAGAATCTGTTCGGACCTGGATTGGGTGCGCATGAAAGTAGGGTCGTAAACGCCGGGCAGCATTGACTAGTGCCAGAGCGAGCTTTTCCAGTGGTTGATATCACACATCGGGTCCCTTAAGGGATCTACTTATGAAATACACGGGCAGCTGACGCCCTGCTTCTTCCCGTACGAGCACCGCACTGATAGCCTCCTCCTAGGTGGCTAGATATAAGAATAATACCTCCACTTCCTTTGGCACCGACATGGTTGGTAGGCTGTTGAGGTACTCTTTCAGCTGGTTGAGTGCGAGATGGTGTTCCGAGTTCCAGAAGAACTCGGGCGCCTTCTTCAAAATTTTGAAGAAGGGTAGCTGTTTCTCTGCGGCCTTGGAGAGAAACCTGCTCAGTGCGGCAAGGCATCCGGTGAGCTTATGTACATCATTGATCGACTTCGGGACTTTCATCTCCAACACAACTTTGACCTTTGATGGATTTGCCTTTAACCCTTCTCGGGAGATCCAACAACCTAAAAACTTCCCGGAGGTCACAGCAAAGGTGCACTTTTGGGGGTTAAGTTTTAGGTTGACCTCGCGGAGTAGGGAGAGTACAGTTTGGAGATCGGCAATACTGGTGCTCTCTTCCTTGCTTTTCACTACTATGTCATCGACGTAGACTTCGACTTCCTTCCCAATGTGTTCTTTGAATATCTTGTCTACCATCCTCTGATAGGTAGCTCCTGCATTTTTCAATCCAAATGACATCTTGCGGTAAGCAAAGATGCCGAAGTCCGTAATCAACGTTGTCTTGGCTGCGTCCTCGGCGTCCATTAGAACTTGGTGATATCCTTTATATAAGTCAAGAAAACTGAAAATCTTGTGGCCGACTAGAGAATCCACCTTCTTATCGATGTCGGGTAGGGGGTAGCAATCCTTCGGACAGTGCTTATTGAGATTGGTGTAATCAATACACATTCGCCACCCTCCCCCAGCTTTCTTGACCATCACTGGATTTGCTATCCAAATTGGATATGGGACTTCGAATAGAATTCTGGCATCCAGTAGTTGTGTCACCTCGGTCTTAATGACTTGATTTCGCTCAGCGGCGAAAGAGCGTTGTTTTTGTCTGACTGGCCTGACTTCGGGGTCAATGTTGAGCCGATGTGTGATCAGCCGAGGTGACACTCCTGTCATATCCAGTGGGGACCATGCAAAGACGTCTCTATACTCCTTCAAGAGCCGAATAACCTGCTCACGAAGATGTGGGTGCTCGGTGAAGCCTACTTTGACGACCTTAGCGGGGTCGTCCTCGTATAACACTACCTCTTTCACTGAGCTGTCTTCGGCAGGCGACGTCTTCTTCGGCTCCTCGGAGTTCGGTAATTGTTATGCTTGGGGCAGTTGGGGTGCCACATGCTCCTGAAACCAAAATCTGTAACGAGATGCCTTGGAATTGATAAAGTTCCGTGGAGATTGCCTATCCGACCCGTTTTTGAATCACAGACTTTCTCCTCTCAATCGGAGAGGCCTCTATTCCCCCCTTAGTCGGGATTTTCAGGGCCAAGTGATAGGTAGAGCATATTGCTTTTACTGCATTCATCCAAGTCCGACCTAGGATGATATTGTAAGGGGACTTGGCTTCTACCACGATGAATTTGGTCACGTCAGTGGAGCTCCTCGGCCCCTTCCCTATAGTAACTGGGAGTTCGATTGTTCCCACCGGATGTGTTCCCTCTTGGGCAAAGCTACGCAGAGGCCGTGAGGTCGGCATTATCTTTGACTTGTCTAACCCCATATTGTCGAAGCAATGTTTGAACATGATGTTCACTGATGCCCCAGTGTCGATGTGTATCCTCCTGATGAGTTTGTTGGCCACTACGGCCTCGATGACGATGGCATCGGAGTGCGGGATCATAGGGGGCACTGGGTCTTCGGCAGAGAAGGTCACTGCTTCCTCTTTCTTAAATCTCTTGCTAGCTGGTTCCCTGTTCGGGAGGTTCTGTGCCCCATTCTTGAGAGAGGATTTCGTTTGTCCCTTGGCGAATGCAGAGATGGTAGCAACAACTCCGTCGTATTGGTAATCTCCGTCCTCGTCAGCATCATCATCATTATACTTAACCTTCTTTTCCGCTTCCGTACTGCAACTACCACCTCGGTATTGCATTTTCTTCTTCTGTCCTCGGGGGGCGTCTACTTGATTGACTCCCGCTCTTCGGTCCTGGTACTTCTTGAGTGGGCCACTGCGGACTAGGCTTTCGATGTCATAAGCCAGATTCCTGCAGTTCTCTGTCTCGTGTCCATAGTCGTCATGGAACTGGCAAAACTTGTTCTTCGACCTCGGCTTGCCGTCCTCTCTCATCGGCCTGGGTTTCTCGAACAAGTTGGCATGTAACTCGAGGATCTCGGTCCTCGGCTTTGTCAGCGGAGTGAATTGTGGGGGGGGGGGGGCGCTGAGCGGGCTGAGATGTGGGTGGACCTCGTGGTTGTGCCGGAATCTGTCGAGGTCCGAGGCGAGACTCTAGCGGACCACGCTGAATCCGCTCCATCACACCTTTCCAAGGTGCGTCTTCTTTCTTTTTCGAGGTCTCACCTCGGTCAACTTCTCTTCGTCGCCTGGTTGCCTCATCGATCTTGGCGAACTTATCCGCTATTGCCCACAATTCGGTGGTAGTTTGCGGTTCTTTTGCCAGGATCTCCTTGTAAAGGAGGTTCGAACTGATGGCATTCTGAAATGCCGAGATGATGAGAAGATCATTGGTGCAGCGAGTTTGCAGGCACTCCCTGTCAAATCGGGTCATAAATTCCTGGAGGGATTCACCCCGGTTCTGCTTCACAGTTAGCAGGTGGGCCGGGTGTGCCTCACTTCGACATGCTGGGAGAAACTCTGAGCGAACACATTCATCAGATCGGCATACGACCTGATCGACCCGGCCGGTAAGCTATCGAACCATTCCCGCGCGTTATCGATCAACAGCTCGGGGAATAGCTTGCACATGTGAACACTCCCCAGGTTCTGGTTTAGCATGCTATACTTGAATTGACTTAGGAAGTTGCTAGGATTCCCTATCCCATTGTATGGCTTGATATTCGGCACCTTGTACCCAAAAGGCATGGGCGTGTTGAGAATGTCTTCGGAGAGCGGACTAACGATCCTTCCGAGCGCGTCGAAGATTTGTGCGCCCCCAGCTAAGTGTCCTTGGGGGGGTGCGCCGTGGGGTGGCGCGACCACGTAATTCGGCTGAGGAATTCCCTGAGGCTGACCTCGGATCTGTTGGAGGTGATGCCGCAAGTCTTGTCCCCATGGCATCCCATATGGCCCAGTACGGATTTCGGGGCCGAACTGAGGGGCTCCCTGTGCCCCGGTATACTGATTAAGGAATTCGCGTCCCGAGGCAGTGGTGAGATAGTTTCTCAGCAGTTCCTCAATTCTAGGAGGTGGAGGGGGCACAACTGCCGAGTTCGGTCGAACAACCGGAGAGGGACGTCGGACGACCGGGGATGGGCGTCGGGCTACTCCTGGTTCAAAGAATTCACGTTCGCGGTCCGAGGTGAGGTCCTCCACGTGGCCCTCCGGTGTTGGCTGATGAGCCCGAGGTCCTAGGCGCGAGCTCACGGGACCTCGGCGTGTCTGGGTTGGTTGTGCTTGCGGAGAAGGCGGTGTCGTTGTGCCTCCTCCAACGTTCTGTTCGCCGGGATGGGGGATCTCCGGGATCTCTCCAGTTTCAGCCTGGTTGTCGACGGGGACGTCGAGGTGTGGTTGTTCCTCATGACCTGCCGCTGCGGCAGGTTCTTCTGGTTGCCTCCGGCGGCTCCGTCGGCGTCGTGGAGTGTTGCCTAAACTCCGGGAAGGAGTTCCTAGCAGCGATCGGCTTCCAGGTGCCATAGATGGTGAATGTGAGCAGCAAAAACAAGAATTCAAGCACGAATTATTGTTCCCACAGACGGCGCCAGTGATGAACCCTCGTTTCGTTGCTCGGTAAAGTAAATAGTTTGTGTGTGTAATTTGTGCGTAAGAAAGTAAATAACACAGGGGTTACGTGGTTCGATCGTAAGATCTACGTCCACGGGGAGAAAGAGTGAGTTTTTGTATTCAAAATAGCATGAGTGTGTACAATACAAATGGTTCTCCTATTTATAGTTGATGTTGGTGCCGGTTGTTGAAGTGAGATCGTGGAGATCATGGGTGGTTTTTTGTTCCGCCTTTCTCTCCATCACTCCACGTACTGGTGTCTAGGGCTCAACTCCCTGAGCCTTCGAACTGGTTGAGGCCGAACTGCTGTCGGGCCGGACTGGTGTTGGGCCGAACTGTTGTTGGGCCGGACTGGTGTTGGGCTGAACTGCTGTTGGGCCGGACTGGTGTTGGGCTGAATTGTCTTAGTTGGGCCAGTGCCGAAGTGGGGTAATTGGGCATAGGGAGATGAGTCATTTCCTATCAATTATAGATCTATATCTTAAAAATAAACCCTATCTAAAAAAAGTAAACTCTATATGAAAAAAAGAAGTAATTAGGTAATTGCCAACCATTAACAATTTAAGAATAGACGATGTAGGTAGGAGAGCGAACTCAAAATCTTAAGCTCATTAGCCCAAAAACAATTACTCATTCCGTTCCACTTAATTAGTCTCATTGGATATTTATACTTGAGGTATGTAATATTCCAATGGGACTAATTAAGTGGGACGGAGGGAGTGATACAGTGGAAAATTAAGTTTGATAATAGTAACAAATAGATCGGGCCCATCTTGATTGGTAGTAATAGTAGTAGTAGTATTCTTTGATTTGAAAAGATAAGGAGATAAAGAGCAGTGGATATTAGTGAAGGGGGAGAGAGAGAGAGAGAGAGGATGTTTGAAAACATAACAGCAAGCGAAGTAGCAGGCTACGCCGTGGGGGCTCTGCTCCTCTCCGCCACCATTTCTGCCCCAAAGATCGATTCCCTCATCTCTTCTTCTCAACGCAGGTCTGTTTCTTCTTCTAATCCATTAATTAACTATACCTATATTTCACGTTAGATATCAACAATTTTTTTCTTTTCTTTTCAATTCAATGAAAGCAGTTCGTTAGGGATGTGTAAGAGATGCGGCGACGTGAATCGGATACCTTGTCGGAAATGTAAGGGCTCTGGACTCATCAAACAAGGTGGGCCCTTCACTCTGATTCCTATCACTAGTCAGAATCCCAATTCACCTTCTTCTTCTTGCTCCAACTGTGGGGGAAGAGGGTCTTTTTCTTGCCCTCAGTGCTCTAATTAGTTACCAAAGTCGAATCGTTTCATTAGCTTATACATCACGTGTACTCAAGAAATAATAACTCAGTTTCGTTCGGATGGAAGGAATATTGCTTCTCTACTCTTGTTAATCATTTACGTTTTGTTGGTGATGTTCAATTTTATTTCTTCTTCAAAAGTATAAAAATCATTAGCTTCGTTTATTCTTTAGTTATGCAAAACATGGTGCTGAAGTAGGGAGATGATGCACCATTACAGTTTGCTCTTGTGCTAGTGCTGAAGTAAGGAGATGATGCACCATTACAGTTTGCTCTTGTGCTATATTCCCTATGGTTTTTCAATACGGAAACGGTCCAGAGTTTCACCGGTTTGCAGGCTGTTGGATACCCGGAGCTTTCTGTAATCTTGGTAAACGAAGGGCGAGAAGATACGAGGACGAAGGTCAGGATCCACCAATTGTGGCGGCGCTTCCAGCGCCCCTACCTTCGGTCCTAACAGAAATGAAGCAATCGACAGCCTCGTCCCCGCTTCCTTGCACATCACTCTGTGTTTCACATTCAAGAATCTCCCATTGCTCCACACCTTACAAAACAAAAACAAAAGAAATCATAGCGTCCGAACATGAATTATACTGTGGTATTGAATCCCAATTCGGTCCAACATTTCACTCACGGTTGCAATATCTCCAAGATTGACAATGAGGGTTCCGGGGCAAGGATCTACGGCCATGAATTCACCGGACCTCTTCATAACCTCAAGGCCACCGATCTTCTTATCATCGTGAAGAAGAGTGAGAAAGCTTGAATCCGTGTGCAGTTGCACTCCGGGGGAATTCACATTCTGAGGGGCGAAGTTGTATTTGTTGATCCTGAATTGGCAGCACCAATCCTCAAAAGAGTAGCCATTAGCACCTACGGCTTCTCCAATTTTAGTTGCAATATTCATCATCACTTCGTTCACTGCTTTCGCATACTTGGAGATGATATCCCTAATTATTCAGTCATGGAAGAAAAGGTAGAACAGGGCATGAGAAACAGCTAATCCCTCCAAAAACAGTACCAATTCGCCAATTAAGACTAGGTTTTCGAATTTCGATTCCTAGATCATCAAAAACAGCTAATCCCTCCCTCCAAAAACAGTACAAATTCTTCGCCAATCAAGAATAGGTTTTCGAATTTCAATTCCTACGTCATCAAAACTGCTAATCCCTCCAAAAACAGTTCAAATTCTTCGCCAGGTTTCGAATTTCAATTCCTAGATCATGAAAAACAGCTAATCCCTCCCTCCAAAAACAGTACAAATTCATCGCAGTAAGACTAGGTTTTCGAATTTCAATTCCTAGATCATCAAAAACAGCTAATCCCTACCTCCAAAACCAGTACAAATTCATCGCAACTAGACTAGGTTTTCAAATTCCAACTCCTAGATCATGAAAAGCTGCTGATACCTCCAAAATCAGTACGAATTCATCGCGATTAAAACAAGTTTGTGTTTGCAGAAACTGAATCAAAATCACAAAATCAAAACAGCGGAATCGGAGAGAATTCCTAGGGCAAACAAAATCTCGATGAAATACACATCAATTCAATTTACCTTTGGTGAGGAGTCGCATCCAAATTGGAGCAGAAATCATCGAGTGATTGAGGAGAAGCGGTGTCGTAAACGCCCAGCGCCTCGTAAAGCGGGTTGACCGGCGACGGCGCCATGTAGCCGCTCCCCGGAATGACGTCGCGGTTCCTCGCCTTGACCGCCGCCGGCAGATCGAGCAGAGATCCGACGACTTGCTTCATCTGCTGCAGCAGAGATTCCGGCAGAACCCCCTCGAAATTGACGATCCTGAAGCATCCCCATTCCTCGCAAGCCTCGATCAGCTTCGCCCTCTCGCCGGGAAAATCGAGCAGATCGATTACTGGAATTTTGCTCGCCATTGATACTCTGATTTGATGATCGGCTCCCCCATTTTAAAGCGGGAAAATTTCTGGAAAAGTGGAGACATACGTTAGAGTTTAGGGAATGATGTTTGCGAAATACGGCAGGTTTGTTGGAGGTGGTCGGCTCTTTGCGAGAGCTATCGATGTCAGTTTCCTACTTCTCAACGTCACTCTAATAAACTTCATTTTTATATTATTCCGACTGTCTGTCGTAGTATCTCGTAAAATAAAAGAAAATGATTCAATTTCAAAAGAACAGAAGTGCTGTATTTCTTTCTTTCTTTTTTTCCTTGAAATAATATAAACCAATAGAGTAGTCAATCAAAATACTCCCTCTGTCCCATGACAGTTGTCCACTAGGAAAATGACACAATAATCAAGGTCTTAAGAGATAGTGAGATTTATATTTTATTAGTTGTGAGAGTAAAACTTTTCCACTTTGAGTAAGTGGACAATTAAATGGAACATCTCAATAAGGAAATATAGACAATTGTCATGGAATTGAGGGAGTATTAAACATTTTGGATGTATTTTTCAGGGTTAAAATATAAATCAAACTTTGTTTCAATTTTCATGTTTAGCGCAATCTTTCGAAATTTCAGGAAAAATATAGCAAAGTTTTAATTAATTTTTGTACGAATTTGATCGATACTAAACTGATACTATTGTGACATTCAAATGGCCTTGTAAGTTTCATCTGATAATCCGCGTGCACAAAAGTTACATGAAAATAATGCAGTTCAATTAAACATGAGCATTTCAGTGCACTATATGCTTGAGACAATACATGACGTCGTTATTAGATTAGATTATTATACGACGTTTAACCTTTCCACGTAGATTATCAGATGGAACTTATAATGTCTTACATGCCGCCATGCAAGTCACACACTAATAACGGTTTAGTTTCTTCTCATGCAAGTATATATATATATACTTCGTCGTTCCAACGAGGCTTCTTTGGACACAACAAGGGGTTTTGCCTTGCCGGCCCAATTATCAGGAAAACGACATCAGCACCTAACCAGTTTGTCCGTTTCACGTTGGACAATATTCTTTCTTGTTGCTCAATGTCTTCTCTCATTTTCAATGACATCCCTTATGTTGGGAACCCTCTGCAGTTGTTCTGATTAAATTATGCTAACCATTCTTATTTCTTGAGACTGTTCTCTTAAAAGGAATAAGGCCGTTGTCTATAACAGCCTCCTTTGTTAGGAATCAGTTAGTCCTCGTTGTTTTTGTTTTGCAGGTACTTCGGCAGGAAACTATAAGCTTATTCATCTAGCTGCCGAGGCTACTCAGGCTGTTGATCTAATGAGGAAGATCAACCTGCCTCCATAGCTGCCACCTCATATACCAGCTATATATGAAGACCCATGTGAAGTGCTGAGTCATCACTGCAACGGCTAGTGCCACATCAGCTGTTTTCTAACGGCTAGTTTTGCAGGAGTCTCAACGGCTAGTTTTAAAACTATGTTCATATAAAGCCTTCACCAACAATGATGCAGCTCACGGGAAACTCATTATCTTACGAGCCAATTTGTTGCAGAAATTCTCTCACTAGTTCATACCTACTCAACACTCGAAAAACCTAGAGCTTTCCCAAGTGTTGAAGATTGAGAATTTCATCATTGTACTACTTCAAGCTTGTTGCGTTTACTGCTGCATCAAGCTCCATGTACTCTCTCTCATATTTAATTTAGTTCAAAGCTAGATTAGTTGAGATTGTATTTCGTTTTCGATTGTAAATCGAAAGATTGTATGTTGTATGAAACTGATACCCAGTCAGTATAAACAAGAGAGAAGAAGAATCCAAAAGTAAAGGGATTCGTAGATCTAGCTTGATCTACCGTGGAAGTAGGATAGTTACATCCGAACCACGTAAAATATCTTGTGTTCTTTACTGTTCTATTATTCTCTCTCTCATTGATTAACTGCTCAAACAACAAACTGCATCCAACAACCTCGCTTTATAAGGCTGTAAAGATTTTACATCAAAGAGTTCGTTAGCACAACCTCTCCACAACATTCCGCACTTAGCAGTTTGATAGATCAAGCTTGTTGATCACAACGAGCTTGATAGATCAATCTGTCTCACTCTGTAAAGGACTGCTTGACCAGCGAGTTCCTTAAGACAGTTTGTTTTAAAATAAAAAATGGTTGGCTATTGGTATATTCCCCCCATACACCAATTAACTCTTTCTGGGACCAACACTTTATTATTTCTAAGACATGCATGATAAAATATTATAGTTTTCAAAATAAGAATATTCTTCCAACATATGTTCAATCAAAACATATTGAAGTGCAAAATAATAGTGCAATTTCTAAAGGAACTTTGATTTAAAAAAAAAAAAAAAAAAAAAAAAAACTATGTTATATACCTCTGTATTTATATTAATAGTTTTTACTAATTAAAATAATATATATATTTTTTTCCCTTCAAATTATGCATGTTCTAACTCCTAAGGCAGAAAGGATTTAGCGAGAGCGCAAGCCTGGACGGAATCCTGCGTCAAGCTCATGGCCTTCCGAACGACGTCGTCGTGTGCGTGTTTCTTCAACGAGTCGACGCATACGGTGAGCTGCGCTGCGGCTTCGTCCACGATCTTCACCAGCTCCGCCCTCTCGGTGCCCTGGGTCTCTATCAGAGTCTCCAGAGCCACCTTCAGGGCGCCTTCGCCGTCGCCAATGTTGCTCAGGCAGTGGCTGAGCGCCGCCAGCTCCTCCGGCGTCGTCTGCTCTTGCACGGCCTCGTGCACCATGTACTCCCGCAGCTCGTCCACCCTCTCCAGGGTGGCGTTCATGGCCGCCGTCGCCGTCTTCAGCCCGCTGTCGTCGCCCCCGGCGTCCGACAGCTGGGACGCGTACGGCTGCAGGAGCGTCGTGCAGAATCGGGGGTCGGGGGCGCTCTTGCACACCGCCTCCGCCCTGCTGACTCCCGCGTCGGCAGCGGAGGAGGCGATTTGGAGGAGGAGGAGGAGGAGGCACATGGCCGGTGGCGGTAACGGATTTTTCGCCATTGTATCGATTTTTTTAAATTTCTTGGTTGTGTTTTGAGTTATGATAAAATTTTGGTAAAATGGAAAGGATTGTTAGGTTTGTGTTTTGGATCGGTTATGGATTCAATGATAGATATGGTTTCCTATAGTTTCGGCATTATAAATTTGATTATGCTCTACAATTAGTATATCTTAGCTACCAAGTTGGTCGGACGGGATATTGCATTTTAGTGTGATATTTTTTAGAGGTATTTATACTTTATGTTTTAAAATTTGAACATTTTTTATTTATCATTCACACTTTAATTTGTTTTTAATAAACTCTGAATTTTGAATTTTTTTTTTTTATTTGTGACCCACATTGAATTTTTCGGCACTGAAAATATGACTCACCTTGTTGAGGTGAGACGCGTGAGATTCACTTGACAACTTTACAATCCAAACCTGATTGCATAAAGGAAAAAAAATATAGAAATTTTAGAAAAATCAGATATTAAGATCTTGTTCTTCTTTATGATTCCGGCGAGCATGTGGCCGATTCCGTCGTTCCCCAATTTTCCGACAAACGCCGATGTGCCGTTGAGCTCAGTGATGACGATTGCCACATTGGCCGAAGCGCCGCCGGGTTCCTTGAGGAATCTTGTCGCCTCCGCCAGTTGAAACGCCGGAAACCGCCGACACAAAATCTGATATGTGTGTGTGACGTGTATGTTGGGAAGGAGAGTCATATTTTCCGTGTCGGAAAATTTTAGTATGGGTCACAATTTTTTTTTTTAAAAAAAAGGCTAGTGTTATCTAAATGCACGAATTTTGAGGTGTTTTTCATTTTTCCCATGAACTTCAATGTGTGTCTAATTAATACACCAACTTTCAATTTATTGCAAATTTTCCACAAACTCGTATTCCGGCCAATTGAAATTTGACGTGGCCATCGGAGATGCCTGTGTGGCATAAATCGATTCATACGTGTCTAAAGGCAGCAGATTTGGTAGGAATATGTGGCATGATTTGATAATTCATAAGTTTTTACCATCAGACATTATAAGCTCTTTATAATAAACCTACAAAAACTCTCTTCTGTCCACCGTGAACATACTTAATGTGTCTACCGTTGATATGACATTATCATTTCTACAATTTTTCTTATGAAGGCATATATTTTAATTATTTTATTCATCAAGTTATTGTTACATCATCCATGAACATAATAACCATGGCCACGGTGAACACGAAGCATTTCTCGATAAACTTAGCCAAACTACACTAAAACAAAATTAAGTTTTCAACAAGGAACCAAGTGATGGATTTTAACCTACAAGATACCAATTATCCAACTCATTAGGATGTCCCACATTATAGGATATATTATCAATATATATTTTTTCTATGATTACAAAAATACACATTTATGAGTTTAAATAGTATCCCAAAGTATAATGCTTATTTACTCCTTAAAAAAAATACTCATGGAATACTTAAATGCCCTCTCCATCCCATTTTAACAAATAGAGTATGTATTTTATTTTTATTTTTTCACGAGATTTCATTTGTAGTGTTAAAAGTAAAAGACAAGGGAAACGTAAAAATTAACTATTTCGATTTAATAGAATAAAACTATTAAGATGAGACGTCTCAATATAGTACTGTACATGACAATTTCAGTGGGATGAATGGAGTAAATTTTTGAGACCAAAATAGTTTTCTTCTTTTTCATTAGCGGAATTGCTTTAGAATATACTCTCTTCGTCTTACTCTATTAGTCTCATTTGCTTTCGGCACATGGACCAAGTGAGTGGAGAGTGAGTGGTTGTAATTAATCATGAGGAGAGAGAGTAAATTGTAGTCAAGTATTCTTTACCATTTTAGGGAATAAGACTAATAAATGGGACAAACTAAAATGATAAATTGGACTAATAGAGTGGGACGGAGGGAGTAGTAGTAATACCTAAAATATTTTTTGTGGGAGAAAAATCCCCACCAAATTAACGTGGAGGCGAAAGTGCAAGTGTGTGTGAATCGATAACATGCAAGAGTGGTGGCCCACTTGAGGGAAAAATGAGGGTAATTTGATGGGGGTGGTGGTTTCGCATAAGGGGCCGCATATTCATAAATTCTGTGTCTTTGATGATACTTCTAGTCGCCTTCTCAAATTCTCGGATTACAGTAGATATTCCATTAATTTCCTCTCGTTCTGTTGCTCCTTCCCACTTCTGTTTTTACCCCTTGATTGAATCTTGAGGTATTCACCTTTAGTAAATAGTTTACGACTTCCTATGTTTCATTCTTTAATCTCTCACCTTCCCTTTTCTTGAAATTTCTAATCCCTCATCGCATGAATTTGGATTCTGGGTGCTTTCTTGATTGATTTATCGCAATCCCTTTTTTTTCGGAATTGTTTTTTGTTAGATTGAGGAATGGGGAGGGTGTTTGTGGTGAGCCTTGAAGGGAAGATCTACAGTTGCAAGTACTGTGGGACCCACCTTGCCCTCAGTGATGACATCGTCTCCAAGGTTTTGTCTCTGTTTTTCAATCATTTTCAAGCTCAAGATGAATCGAATCGATCAATCTTCAGTTTGGATTTACCCCTTTGTTGTTTCTTGACTTGTAAAAATTTGATCTTGAGCTTTTGAATTGCCTATTGTTGTGGTGTTTCTTTCGGTGGGTGCTTTTCGACTAGGATTCAATCTAATGTTGCTTTTTTTATGAATTATCGGAGGGTTTTGTGTGAATTTGTTACCTGCTTGTAAAATGATGTCCAGTTGAAGTTTGCACATTCTGCTTGCCCAGCGTCTGATGTATGTGATCTCTATATTTGTGACTATTTGCGTAGTTATCGATTTACAGAATATACTCTTCTTTGGGTGGAAATTGAGGTATATTTGGGGAGTTAGGATAATTTAAATCCGCTGATCTGCTGCCCAGTATGTGCCTGAATTTTGGTCAAAAGTTTCTTGCTTGAAGAGATTAATGGCATCAGTTTCTCCTTCTCATAGTTGTGTGTCAATTAGAAAATAAAATCATAAATGGTAGAATCAGAAAACATACTTCCTGTACCTGAAGACGACTAAACGTGTAGCTTATGCACGTACTATTGAGTTTCCGCACAAACTACCTTAGTTTCTGTACCTACTGAAATGGCTTCAGTTTTGTGTGTGTTTATTTCTACGGAGTCCTGAAAGACAAAGGATGGAGTGTCTTAGAATGTATTGCTCTTAACTCTCTGTATGAGGACATTTATTGCATTGCTCAAAGCTTTGTGCTTTGAGTCGTACTAGCTCCATTGTGGTACAACAGTGCTTGCAGAACTTCTTCATGGAGGTATACAATCTGGAATGCTGAAAGAAAATTATGCTTTATTATGAAATTATGATGTTTATGCATGGTTGTCATTGGAATGCTTAGCCTCATTGAAGTTCTTGAAACCTGTTGGACTTTGTCATCTGTTTTTAGCTAATAAGCTTACTAGATCAAACTGTTCACGTGATATTTATGATACGTCAATTCTCGTTTCTGTCCTATTTGGCTGATACTATATTGATTTTCTATATGAACTGTCACTGGGTTAATTTTCTGTCCTATTTGGCTGAGTACATTTGGAGTACACTATGAAAGAAGTAAAATGAGAGCCGTTTCTGTAAATGGTGGTTGTGCATGAGTTTGCAGTTCAATCTTGTTTTTCGTTGATGAGTCTAGTGTGTCTTACATCGCCTACTTTCTATTGTTAATTTTCCATGGTGTTTATGATAGATTTCCTCCTCTTCCCGGAATATGAACAGTGGTAAATCTTCAAGCTGTTGTCTTACAGCAGACTGTTATTTGTACTTTTTCATTCGTAGTGTGTTGGATGATTGCATCATCGCAGCATATCAAGTGCATTAGTTCTTCTGATTTCCTCTTAAAATCCCTTTTCCAGATAAAACATAAAGAAACTGACAAAGTTAACCACAATATCGGAAAAAATGATATGTTAAGTACATATGCGC
Organism: Thymus mandschuricus; assembly: GCA_029379335.1. Classification (NCBI taxonomy): domain Eukaryota; kingdom Viridiplantae; phylum Streptophyta; class Magnoliopsida; order Lamiales; family Lamiaceae; genus Thymus; species Thymus mandschuricus. Next base: position 8,109,357 of record CM057079.1, read on the forward strand.
TGCATTTTGAATTTGATGATTGATTTTCTGTTTTTAGGTTTTTGATTAGATATACTGAATGCTGGTTGATGATATATTGTCTTTAAAGTTTGTTTGCTGAAATTGGTTTTTAGCTTTTACATATTTGACGTCTTTGCCCGAAGACAAGTGTTCATGGACTCATTTTCTTTCTCTTTCTTTTGTCGTTTCCCTTTCAGTCTTTCCAATGCAAGAATGGGAAGGCTTACCTCTTCAACAAGGTGTAAGTTTCTCGATTTATGCATGCTGATGCCTTTTGAGATAATGAAAGAAATATTTTAAAATGTCAAGCATGCAATGACATCACACACAATGTGTGAAGTAGTAGGTGAGGACTTTCTGATTGCATAAACAATTTTCCGTTACGTCTATAAGCATGAAGGAGACGAACGAGCTTCCTTTGTGTTTTTCTTTCATCTATGGAAATATTTTCTATGAGAAGGAGCTAATCTGATTCTAACCCCTAACCACCAATAAAAACAGAACAGCCGCCTTTTTGAAATTTCCTTTTTAAATAATTAGCCAGGAACTGATGCAATTCTTAATCTTTTCATGGATTTCATATAATATGAGATGTCACATTGCCATCTTTCTTGACTTGAAACATGTTTCACAAATTCATCGATCTTTGTTTCATTTAGGAGATTGATTAGAGCTCCTCATTTTGGATTTATAATGTATGCTGTGTATAATTTTTGACGAGTCAGTATTAACCATTGTTGGATATCTCATTACTGTGAGAACAAAGCCACTAGTATCTTAGCACTCTTTATAAATTGTGTATTCCTAATCCTCGGTATGTGAGACTGTCTTTTGTTGGACTATATATATATAGCACACACATAAACATAATATCGCTAGGAAACCTCATTTTCTCAACCTTAAATGTCATCCTTCAATGATAGACAGATACTAATTAACCGCAGTGAGTTTGCAATCTGAAACGTATCTCTATACAGTTTGAGGAAATTGTTTTCCCAAGCTACGAGTCTGCAAATATAACACTCGTGTGTGCAGCACGAAATGGGAGTGTAGATCTTCATCAGATAGTCATTCTTAAATGCCACCACTGATATTCACGAACATATTGAATTATGATTTTGTGATACCCACATGCAGAGCAAACGTGAGTCTTGGGGAGAAAGAGGAGAGGCAGATGATGACCGGATCTCACACGGTGGCTGATATATTCTGCGTCCAATGTGGCTCGGTTGTTGGATGGAAATATGTAATATACTCTACAGTCTATACGATGCCAGCCACACACACACACATGCACACTCTCTCATTTTGAGTCTTCCAACGTGCTTCTGATCTATTTCATATCTGCAGGAAATGGCTCATGAGAAGAGTCAAAAGTACAAGGAAGGGAAATCTGTCCTAGAGCGGTAGATTTGCAAAATTAGAATCGAATTAGTTTGTGCTACAGCATTGTGCATTATTGATGGAACTTTTATTTTATTTTTTTCCTTTTTCTGGAAATTGGATGCAGGTACAAGATTTCAGGCCCAGATGGAAGCAATTATTGGGTGAATCACGAAGCACATGGAGTCGGGAGCAGTGACATTGATGATGTTTGATCGTTCGAACTCATCATCATCCCTCTTCAAAATCCACAACTGTACATACTCTTTTTAACCTCTCTCTCCAAAATTTGTGATTCTTCTTCAATTGCTGGAATTCCCTCATTTTGAAGCTCCACAGCTCTTTTCCATGCTATCTACATAAGATATGGCTCTCTAGTTTCTGCATTGTACATATTTACTCGAATCTATTTCAGCTTTTCCTACCTTAAAAACTAATATTTACCATCGGTTCGTTTATGGCATGATATTTCTATTTAGAGTCCCCCTGCTCCCACTTATGCTTTATTTGTTCCGTGCATCTTCACCCCCATACGTTGTGAGGTGATATACGAGATCTGAGCTATGTTTAGAAATAGGTGAAAGAAAATAGGCGGGAACGAGTATTCTGATCTCTCGAATGTACAGATGGGAAGAAGAATAGCACTAAGCATCAACACTTGTGGTTAGGTTCTTGTAAAAAACTAAGGATTCTGGTTAGGAAACAGTATTTCGTTACATAAAGAGATCCGAAACTTATCTTCGGTATAATCAGACTTCTTTCTAGGAGTTGCATGATGCGGTCGGGTCGAATCTTAATTGGTACTTTTATTCATAACATTGGTAGTAGAACTTATTTGACATTTTGTATTTGTAATAGTTGACACATTTTTAAATCATTGCAAAGATTGTCACTTTTATTCACATAAATATATTACTTTTACTAAAACCGTGAGCTTCAAGCCTTCAACCCTCCATCATCCGTTCAAAAAGTTATACTTCGTTCGTCTAGGATCTCTTGATACTAATGACTTTTTAGCTGATTTTGGGCATTGTAATAATTAATTTAAAATGGATTTTTAGTGTATAGTTTTTTTTAGAGTATTATCTCCTAAAAATCATTTTCAAATCAATTATACAGAGCAAGAGTAACTAAAGTAATGGTGTCTAGAGATCGTGGACGAACATGAAGAGATTAATAAGTATAAAGGTTTTCATCTGTTACCATCTATAATGGGCTTTTTTTCAATAGACTATTTCAAAAAAGCTCAATTAGTCCTAATTAAACCTAATTCTCCAAATTTATTTTGCTCACTAATTACACATACCCCTCTCTCTATTGCCACCATATCAATGTCGTTATGGATGAGTGGGATCGAGAAAGTAGTATTGTTTCCGGCAGCAACAAAAATTGGTATCGCATTGATAAATTTATCTCTTATATATAACGTATGTTATAAAAATCATGTACTATGATTTTAATAAATTTTTCCGCGTTTACCGATTATATAAGATAATTTGTTTTAATAAAACCATTAATAAAATTTTTAAAAACTGTACTACAAAGGACCTCATAATGGGATCTTTGATTCCGAAAGTTGACCCTTATCACTAATCCTACTTGACACGTTTCTATTATTTTACACTCACATATATTCAAAAAAAATGCGTCAACTTGAGACGTTTCGTTTCATATAACAAAATAAGCATTACGTAATAGATAAAAGTCTTTCTATATAGTTGCAAATTCATGCCCAACCCTTATATACATACTCAAACCCCACATCAATTAAAAAAAAAAATCTAAAATGTGGAGAAATGAACCTTGGATTTCAAGAAAAGGCTAAAGTTGAGATCAATCGCTGTATGGGCCAAGGCCAAAACCTTATAATATAAATTACATAACCCAATTTTGACTATGTGTTAAAGGATACATGGATAAAACAAAACTAATTATATTTAGAGATACCTAATTATTAATATTAATATTAATGGTGGTGTGGGGTCCAATTCTTTGGTAAAGATAAAATATTAATGAAACAAATCTGGGGCTAATTAATTAATTAAATGGAAAGAAACAAAATGAGTAGGTGACATTTGTACAGGGGTCGATGTCTGGTTTAAGCAAGAAGACATTCTTTACTGCAATTAAATCATTAATTAAATTAGTGGAAATATTTAAAATAAATTATCCCATAGTTATTTAAGCTTAATTTAATTATGATTCCATGAATCACAATCCTCTTATATTTAAATGTGACCCTAATTAATTTAATAGCAACCGATACCTTTATTCGAATTATAATGTTGTATACTAGTCTTTGAAGTAAACTTGCTACGTATACTTTATCCTTGCTTCCGACTTGCCCAAGCATTAATTATTGCATTTACCGACACATTATTTTAAAAAGCATTATATACGTCTATATGTATTCGATAAATCGAAAGACGTTGGAGTTGGATTTTTCACCCTTTTAAAAGGTCTTATAAGATGAGAAGGTCATCCGACTCATATAAAGCCGAGATATTGGTGTGATGTGCATCAATAAGATCGATCGATTTTGAGATATGACTTATGAGTGATTTCATGTACGTACTTGGTGAGATTGATATCTGATAATTGATAGTACTAAATTAAGGAACGAGTACAAGTTTATTCGGGAATTTGGAATATCTCTAGTTTACTATTCTATGAAAGTATTTGTACGATTAGGTTTAATAAAATCAGTTGATCAATCTTGATCCCTCAAAGTAAACGTCCTACATATATAAGAAATTATCAGAATTTGTTACAATTGTCTTTTTAAGTGCAAATATACGAGTAATGATTTACTCAGTGTGTACTGAAAGTAGCGACTACGGATTATCACAATATATGAAAAATATATATTACAATAAAAGATAGCAAATGCCTTATTTGATTTATTAGGTAATCCCAAACCAATCGTAGTACGTAACATTTATTAAAACCCGTGTTATCAAATATTTTACTCTTGATGTATGAAGTGAGTAGCATAACATTATGATCGTATGTATTAATTTTAATATACTCCATCCGTCCTACTAGAATACATATAATTTGATCAATATTATGTTTTAAGGATATATTTGGAGGTATGTTATTACGATAAATAAGTTGAGATAAATAAAGTAAATAGTATAAGGTAGTTTACGTTGTGATATATCATTTGTAGTGGCCAGTGGGTATAACGTTAAAAATGAACAGTACATTCTTTTTTGAAACATCCAGAAAATAAAAGTATATGCGGTCGTAGTCTAACGAGACGGTTAAAGTACTGCCTCCATCCTTACTCATTAGTTCCATTTGATATTGTGCAGGAATTAAGGAAGAAGGGAGATATGTGATTGTAATTAATGCTTAGGAGATATAGTTAATTATAACCGATTATTCTTTGTTATTTTATAGATGAGACTAGTAAGTGAGGCAGACGATAATGGTAAATGAAATTAAAAACAAGAGACATGGGAAGAGGGAGTATTAGTTACTGAATGTACATATATTCAGCCCCTACAGATCGGTATGTCTTGTACCACTTCAGTAACTCGTGTTTTAATATATTATCAATTCTCGATTAAAAAAAAATAAAATGTGCACCATTAGCTATAACACTAGATCATATAATTAAGATGACTTATATTGTGGCTAATGAATATCATAAAAATATATGATAAAATATTATCACATGACATACGTGCAACTTTCGTATATAGTATCAATCATTAATATGTCAGAATGAACAAACGAAAACAAAACTTATCCGTATATTAATAATCATGAATAATAATAGTACCTATTAATTATTATTATTGCACTTGAAAATACATTTTCTTCAATTTTTGAATGTGGGAACGTCGAATTTAAATCCACATTATCTCACTACATAAAATAAACATAAGAATAATTAAATAAATAATCATTGACAACCAAATACCTTATTTAAACAGTGTTAAGGCCTCATTTCAACGCCCAAGCAATGAATTTCTTATTTGTAAAAAATGAGAAGAACCAAATTCAGTCCAATTTATTATTATTATTATTATTATTATTATTATTATTATTATTATTATTATTATTATTATTATTATTATTATTATTATTACACACTGACATTTTTAATATGTCACACAAGTGACGTGACAATACTGTAAATAAGAAAAATATAACTCTCTTTGTTTATTGATATAAAGATATGTTCTATTTTCGTCCGTCACACTGATATATGAATATTATCTAAAATAGTAAAATTTTAACTCATTTATACTACTTTATCCACTATCATCACTTTCGTCTTAATTCTTGTATCGAAAAAATGTTATCCCTATATTAATGAGATGAAGAGTATTAATTTACGTATTTTCCAAAAATAGGCTCAACTAAAAAAACTAAATTATAGTAATAGAATTTTTTAGTGAATTCTACATCACTACCATATTAGTGATAGGAAAAAAAAAAAAAAGTATGTAGGGGAGGATTTCTGTGGTTACTATAACTATATAACTATTCTTTCTCCAAAGCTCAAGAAAAAATATATATATTTGTCTTGTTCTATAATTATAACTATTCTTTCTCCAAACCAATGTTTTCAGACCCGGCCCGGAGGTCGACCCGGCGTAGCCTTCGGGTCACGGGTTAATTGATTGAACCGGTCAAACCTTAGGTCAACCCGTTAATTAATTAAATAAATAAAATAACAATAATATATGGAATCCCGTACAAAATAGGTTTATCGTAAAAAATAAAAAATGATGCATTTTATGCATAATTTATAATGCATGATATACATAACTATAATGCACAATGCATTATATGCATTATCTATACAATCATAATGTATTTTCAGTAAAATCATAATGCACCAGTTAATCTACACCGTAGATCACACAGATCAATGGTCCAGATCACTTCTCATTTCTTACGGAATCTGTCTTTTGTATGTGATCTCTCCGCTATATATATATATATATATATAAACATTTAAAATTTTATCACTTATTAAATAAAAATCCACAAAATCATAAAAACTAAACATTAAAACTCATAATAAATATATATTTGCATGTAATTAGTTAATTAGTTAGGGAAATAAATATTTAAGGATGCATAAAAAAGATATAATTATAACACTTTCAATTAAATATCAATTTGAAATGATGTTGGAGTGGTAAGATATTTAGCCTATCTTCCAATTGTCCTGGGTTCAAAACTTCAAATCTCACCTCTACCATTTTCTCAACATTTTTGGTTGACCTAGCGGATCTTTTTTCTCAACATTTTTGGTTGACCCAGCGGGTCTTCAAACCCGCATCCGGGTCATTGACCCGGTCGGGTCAACCCGGGTCGGACGGGCCAATGACGGGTTAAGCTATATGGCGGGTTTTCATGCAACCCGGCCCGGCAACAGCTCCGGGTCGCGGTTGAATCGGTCCGACCGGGCGGGCCGGGCCGGGTTTTAAAACATTGCTCCAAACTCTAAGAAATTTTTTTTTTGTCTTGTTCTATAATGGTTGCTATACATTGGTAAAAGGCTATTAATTGTTTAGCAATAATGATATCCAATTAATAATTAAATTAGAGTGATTAGAATTATTAATACAATAATTAACATAGTTAGTCTTTAATTAAGTACTACAATTGTAGATCCTTATAAGTATAATAAATTATGGTTTAGTTTGACCTTTTTGCAGCTGAATTTTCTTCCAATTTTGGTTTAAAACTACAATAATCAAAGGTTTTTATCAATTTCACATCCAAATGTGAAACTTCAATTACTCTCTGTCAAATACACTTTCCTTCGTTTATTTCAAAATGACTATTTTTTCTAGTTTGGTTTAACAATTCTATGTAAACTTCTGTTAATGATGCATTAGTCCCTTAATGCACCACCTTTGTACTTTAAATCTTCATTTAAACTATGTAGGTCACTTCCATTATACAACAAACCTCATTTTCTTAATAATTGTATCCAAAAGAAGGTTATTTTGAAAGAAACGAAAGGATACGAGATTTTCAATAATAGATGGAAATTGAAGAGATAATTTGTTCAAAAAAGTTTGTGAATAACAATGAATTGAGGTATACTTTGCACTTATTGAATCACGGGTAAACTATGGTACATGCTCTTTTTTATTTATTTATTTATTTTTATTTATTTAGTGAAATGATGCATCGTTCTCTCAAGATGCTATAAGATGGCGATGGCCACTAGTTGAGAGATTACGATTTTGTCTTAATTTCCTTTTGTTTTATGTTATCACCATAAATTACGATTTACGTGCCAAAGCAATCAAATCTTTACAATAATAATCTATATTCAGATTACAACTTTTTTACGACAATACTTTAATTTTTGACGATAGAAAATAAATCTAATTATTTAAAAGTTGAAAATTTATTTTGTCACTCTCTTTCTTTAATATTCAATTCAACTTACGACATGCTATATGCGGTTTAATTTTTTGGTTTCGAAAAGTTGAGCTTAAAGACACGGTGATATAAATACTAACAGTCTGAACGTTTATATGAATATTTCAGTTAGATTAAAATGCAATTTCGAAAAGCCAAAGCTACATTCTATTTGTTTAAAGCTTTTTGGACAAGAAAATGCATATTTCTCCTAATGAAGCCTCTCAAATGCAATTTGACTCTCTAATTCCATTATCAATGAGAACAAAGCCAAGAATCACAATTACCCCCAATCAACTTCATCTATGAGAAAACCCTATATAACGAAGTGTCACTATTCACTTAACTTATTGCAACAAAAAAAAAAAAAAAAAAGATACTCTCTGTCCCGCCTCATTCATTCTATTTGCTATTTTGAATCGTATCTTCACCAGTCATGTTTCCTAAAATTGAAAAAATTAACACTTACTTTTTAATGTGAATTCCTTACTTTACTTATAACACCTGCGCATAAAATCTGGTAATGAAAAGAAACGCTAGTGAAGTGAAACGACAAAATAACATTTCACCAAACACAATAAAAATGATGAAACAAACACCCCTAATATGGGCTTATCCCAAAAGATAAATTGGACCTATTCCAACTTCATTTTATTTTTTTCCTCCCATATTTCCATTCAAGAAATTTCTCTAGTGATGGACCACCAAATTTAGCCACCCCAAATAAAAATTATATACTTATATTAGAATTTAATTAATTATATTATATATATAAATAGCAATATTTGAGCAATAAATAAAAAGAAAAGAAAAGAAAACTGCTCCACCGGAATTCCCTTTCTCCCCAGCTGAAGAAAAATCGATAATCATTACCCGGTGGGCAGAATAAAACTTGAATAAATAAATCCTTCCCATTCTGCCCCCCATTTCCCCTCGAATTGCACCCTCTGCCACTCTCCTTCTGCTTCCCCTTCAAATCTCCCCTCTCATTTTCTCTCTCTGACCCACCGTTTGGTTGCGGGCTGTTGTTGAGCAAATACCAAGGGAAATTTGTGGAACTGTGTGCTCCTTCTCGAATATTCCGGTGATCTGAGATCTGTCCGGTTTAATCGCTGGTTCGCACTTTCAAATTTGAAGGCTGCTGTAAGTTTTTTGCATTTCTATGGCGAATGCTTGCTGGTATTTTTTTTTGTTGGACGGAGGTTTTTTTATGGTTGCATTTTCTCTCTCTAGGTTTTAGCGGTGGTTTGGGGGAAATTTTGGTTCTTTTTGCGAGTTTTTGTTGGAATGCGGACTGATTTTGAGCTGTTTTTTGGTGAATTGCTACAGGTGGGGGAGCTTGGTAAACATCGATCTGTTGGCGTTGCGTCGACAGTTGCTTTTCCTGAAGATTGAGCGGTTTCTGAGCTCGAGTGAAGCTAGGGTTTTCGAATTCGTGGGGAAATGGAATGTGAATGGGTGGATTAGGGTTTAAGTTAACCATTATCGTCTTGTAAATTATTTATATTGGAAGATGAACCGGAGTTTTAGGGCTCCGGAGAGGGGGCACTTGGGTGGTCTGAGATTGAAGGATAACAAAGATGATGAGCTGGCGTTGTTCCGGGAAATGCGGAAGCGTGAGAAGGAAAGGAACGATCTTCTTCTTCTTCAGAACTCCGACGAGTTCGATGCTCCACTTGGTAATTTTTAAATGAAATTGTGATAATATCCTTTTTTTTTTTCCCTTTTTTTTTTCCTGGTTGGTAATATTTGAAAGAGTGTGTGTGTCTTCTTCGATGGATTTGCTGTGACTTAAGGAAGGCTAAGTATCTCTTGATTAGTTCGTCAATTAATTGTTCGGTGAATCTATTTGGTAGATTTTCTTCAGAGTATTTCTATGTTGATGACTTCTGTGATGTTCTCTGGGATTGGATAAACATTTCAATTCACGTTCCTGCTTGGAATATAGTATTTGGTAAGTTCATGTATAATGTGTAAGTTGACTCTTATTTTGTTTTAGTAGATTCATGTATAATGTACAAATATCGACTCTTATTTGTTTTTTGTATTTTGTTTTTGCCTCTAATTTTCTTCTATTCTTGTGAGTAGGTTCTTGATTTAAGTAATCACTTCTTTTAGATGTTATCACTCATGTCTTTGTTTGCAGGACCAAGAATTGGTAGTTCTCCCATATTTAATATTGGCTCTGGTGCCCCTGGGCCAGTCCGGAAGAATGGTGCTGATGATTTTCTCAATTCTGAAAGTGATAAAAATGATTATGATTGGTAATTGGAATTTACTTCTTGCGTTATACTGTATTTTCAAACTCCTTTTGGTTGCGTGGTAAATGCGTCTTTATGTTTTATATAAGAAGAATGTCACTTGATTGGCTGGTAATGTATGTTCAACTTGTGGTGTCGATCCCTGTCAAGTGAAGTCTTGAGTTACTTATGTGTAAGGGCTTATAAGATTGAGCTGAACACCTAGTAGTTGAAGCTCAAATGAATGTGATGTGTATACTGTGATAACGAAAAGTAAAGTTAACGTCTCTAAGGATAATCGAAAGTAAGTTTAGAGATTGCTTGTTGTTACAGTCTCATATGTTCTTCGTAATTCTATTGTGTTTCTCTTAACTAGCAAGCCAATTCTATTGTTTGTTTCCTATTGAATTTATAAATCATTTTATTTCTAAACCGGGACTTGAATTGTGATTTTCTTGAAGTTAAAATCCAATTTTGATGATGTTTAGATCGTATTTTCTGGTTTCTGTGTTACTATTGTTGTAACTGTGATTCTCTGATTCCTGTGTTTCACATTCTTAATCTTATGTAGAATATACTTATGTGTGTGTGTATTTTTCAGGCTTCTAACACCTCCTGGCACCCCACTTTTTCCTTCACTAGATACTGAAGGACAAAAAACTGTCATGAGCCAGCTGGGCACTCCAAAAGCTCGCCCTACTGCTCTTAAGTCCAGAGTAAGTTGAATATATATTTGGTCGTCTTTGCTATTACAACCCTATCAAAATGGGTGCAACTGCAATGACAGAAACTGTCGAGTAGCATCACCTTGACTTGGCTGAAGTTTATAATCTCTATGCTCTAAATTTTTAGTCTGGCAATTTTGGGATGTTCCAACATACAGTTTCGTTACTATATTTGGTATTTTCTTTGTATTGTATAAATACCTTGTCTGGTGTTGGAAATTAATACCTTGCTTTAAACTATCTTATGTCCCAAGCTTTTTAGACTCATGAACTTAGTCGATGATTCACTTACTTAAAAACTTCTTAGTTTATGTAAGAAACTTAGAAGCCTCAATGAACTAAATATCTGATAAGACAAATGCTAGGACTTAAGAGCACTATTGTAGTAGAATTAGACTTTAAGTTTATGGGTCTGTCTTGTAAGATCTAATATGAGTATGGTAATTTTTCATTATCATCCTCTGTTGAACATAATGTAAGTGCAGCTTGCGATTGTGGCCTGCCTGTTACAGTGTTACTTATTTGGTCGAACAGATATATGGAAAACAAAAGGTTTTGAGTGTTGAATTTTCATTGACAGAGAAGTCGTTCATTGGACTTGATGTGCATCCTACTGCTTAGTTCAATATTATTTTTTTGCACAGCGCAACTCTTACGTTTTTTGGGAGGCAACAGAAACTTATAAATTGATAAATGAATCAATTGACTCTTGAATCTACAAAGTGATCTGTATTTACGTTTTCCGAATGGGCATAGATATGGCTTCTCTTTTAAACATCTATTTTTGTTCAAACATTGCGTACTTGTCCTACTTTATCTGCACCCTAAGCACATTGAATTTATCTACCTTATATATTTTGACATACTTATTACCTTTTGTAAGTTAACTGTCTAAAACTCATTTCTGTGAGTGAAGCTAGCCAATGCCCAGTCGGAACCTCTTGCTAGGAGCAATTTATCTAGATCACAAGTCTCATCTCCTGGGTTAAATACTTCAAGCGGAGGACTTCGACGCCCAACTTCTTCCGGTGGTCCCGGGTCAAGACCTGCAACTCCAACTGGTCGTCCAACCGTGAGCTCAATATCTCGATCTACCTCTACCTCGTCATCAAATAAGCCTTCTGCTTCAACTGCAGCAATCAAAACTACTTCCAATGCCACATCTAAACTAACACCAACCTCAACCTCAAGACCTTCAAGATCTTCAACGCCTACGTCCCGCTCCACGCTGTCTTCCTCAAAGCCCACGGTTCCATCGAGATCTTCCACTCCAACGTCAAGGTCCACTGCAAGATCCTCAACACCAATAAGCAGAGCCTCCATACCAGCATCATCTAATAAGCCGACATCCAGGGCCTCAACACCTACTCGTAGACCAACAACAACACCATCCACTGCTACAAAAACACCTGCTGTTTCGTTGAGATCTCCAACTAACTCTTCAGTTGCCAAGCCTGTTTCTGCTGCCTCTAAACAACCTGTACAGCCTAGGTCAAATTCCCCCACTGTGAGACCTAGACCATGGAAGCCTTCAGAGATGCCGGGGTTCTCTCTTGATGCTCCACCAAATCTGAGGACATCTCTCTCTGATAGGCCACCTTCAGCCACTAGAGGTAGACCTGGTGCTCCGAGTTCTCGATCCTCATCTATCGAACCCGCTTCAAACGGAAGGATTCGAAGGCAATCTTGCTCTCCTGCAAGAGGCCGACCTCCTAATGGCATGATGCATCACAGTGGAAGCTCTGTGCCTGTTAATGTCTCGAGTAGGTTGCATGCTAAAGCTAATGACAACGTGAGCCCTGCTCTTGTTGGAACCAAAATGGTGGAAAGGGTTATAAATATGAGGAAACTAGCCCCTCCCAAGCAAGACGATAAACATTCGCCCCACAGCAACTTATCTGGAAAGTCCTCATCGCCGGACAGTGCTGGATTCGGGAGAACACTTTCGAAGAAATCTTTGGATATGGCCATACGACACATGGTAAGTTGCTTCTTAACTCGTTTTTTTTTTCATAGATAATGTAAGTATTCAATAATAATATGCTGAGTGTTGGGTCTGTGCAGGATATAAGACGAACTATTCCAGGCAATCTGAGGCCTCTTATGACAAACATCCCTGCATCATCGATGTATAGTGTGAGATCGGGGCCTAACAGGAAGACAACGAGCATCTCAGATTCTCCGCTTGCCACAAGTAGTAATGCGAGTTCTGAGATGAGTGTGAATAACAATGGGATTTACATGGATGGGGGTGAAGCAGATGAGGACGTGAGCAGTGATAAGGGTATCCGATCTCCAGCCAGCTTACGTGGCAGGTGATGACGATCTTGCCTATACTGTGTTTTCTGTTGTAGCCATATCTACTTCCAACTCAACCATTACTACTGGCAAGCAAGAGTAGCAAAACCTCTTCTCCTAGTAAAAAAAGAAAAGAAAATGAAAGAGCGAAGGAGGAGAGGCGTCTTGTGCTAGTGTAAATTTCTACTAGTATGCTGTTCGAGTATCTGTGTATTATCTGTATCAACTGGTTCAGCACTGCACTGTGTTCCAGTTTGTTGTTTGTTGGGGCAATGGAATGTAACACCTATTATTGATCTCAACTCCCATAACTTCTAATTTCTTCGAACCAAATTTCGTAATTCACCGAACCGATTGCTGCATTTCTTATCGAAATACTGTGTGTGGATCGAAGTTATGAGCAACATGATAGGTTGGATTGGACAACAAACTGCAGCTTAATTGGTAAGACGTTTCTCTCCCATCCAATGTGTCGGGAGTTATCTTGAGTTCGAATCTATCATGATGGGTCTGACTGATAATTAGGGGCTCCGTTTCCAGTCAGATTTGTGGGCAGTGGAGAGTGCCCACAAACACTAATTTGATGAAAACTCAGTGCAGAATGGTCCTAACTTCAGTTGTATCATAGATAAAAAAAACAGTGATGGTGAAATCACACTATAAACTGGACCACATTATCTTCCACTTCTTCACTTGAATTTCTTGATTTGTGGTTATACATGTGTTTTGAATCGAACCATTATCGAGTGCAAATACTTCTTCGCTGGACAACGATGACTAGTCTTTGTTTTTCCTTTATTGGCTTTGATTCTGACAATGATTAGTAACCATCTGTCCTAACAAACTTGAGGCGTTTCTTAAATATGTATGAGGTACTATAAAATAGTGAAACAACTCAAATTCAATGGGACGGATGAGTATGAGATGCATCAAATGCATATCTTACTTAAAGCTTAAAAGACATGTTTAAGCAGTAAAATGTAACACCAGTTGTATGCAAGATAAAGTCTCCATAGATCAGTTTTAAGATTAATCTGTATATATAGTTGCAATCTAGCAACGAATCCTTGAACATGGTACCAACTCCAACGACCATGTTTCTTATATATAAATAGAATACAAAAAAGGCGATTTCATCTAAGAGACGGCTACGGGTTCCATTGAGGCCGCAACGTCGGATTCATTTGGTGCTTTGGAGGACTGGTTGAGGTGTGGAGGGGTGTTCTGCTTCAGCTTCAGTAGTAGCTGCCTCATTCTTGATAAATCTGTAGGCTTTCCGGGTTTAGGTCCTTGAACGACTGTTATCGCCACCTTCTTATCCTGCTCCTTCTTCCCTTTTCTCTTCTCTAGTGCAGGAACCTCCTTAGGTATCAACTCTGCTATCGATTTCCAGTAGTCCTTGTCAGCTTCGCCATGGAATTTCTCCAGGTCAGCAACAAATACCTGATCCAACAATATGATACCAAAGTGTTAAAAAATTGATTGAGTAGAATGAGTCGTTAAGCTGGACTTAATTATCGAGTAAACAACTTCTTGATGCTGTAGCCATGTTTTTATTTTGATGGATAGGCTTTTCTACCAATACGAACATGAATCAAGCATCAACCTTTCACATTGTACAACTATCATATGCTTTCTAGGTTAGTAGGCATGATTATTCCACCGTAACTAGTTAAGTAGCCACGATTCTCACCTGCTCCTTCTCCCGATTAGTCACTCTGTTGGTTTCGGAAGTAAGTTGCCTCTTCCGGTGAAACTCAACTTTGTACTCCTCAGCTTGAACAATGATTTGGCTCAACAATTCTTTCTCCCGCTTCTCCTTCTCCTCTAACCGAACTGTATTTTGTCTATTCACCATTCAAACAAAAGAAACGTGAACTCCGATTGTTCATCAACAACACATCTTAAAGTTAAATCGGGGACATATCCGGTACACTATTTACACATAGCATACAAAGACTCTTCAAGCCAAATCACACACCAACCAAATCCATAATATAACTATATACCGTAATACTCCCTCCGTCCCGTCTAATTATGCATTTTTTTATAATTTAAAAAGATATATAACACAATAAAAAGCAGGGAGACGAGATATTGTTCCAATAACACATGCCCTTTTGTTTCCATCACACCAGTATTTTGCCCTAATCACGAAGCTCATTCATTCTGTATCGCTAAGAATTTTTCAAAACAAAGGCGAATTTTCCGTTTCGATAGATGCAGGAGCAGATTTTACAGCAAAAATGCATCCCCCAAAATAGGAAAATTTAATCAAACAAGGTAAAGCAGAATAGCGTAAATCAACTCGATCAGAATTGAGCACTCAGTCCATGGAAATGACCTCCAAATTCACTAAAAAAAAAAAAATCAATTAACAAACAGAACATCAGAGGGGGAAGAGCGGGACCTTCTCCATTCTCTGAGCGCATAACTCTCCTCATTTTCCATCTCCGCCGGCGGCGGAAGAATCGGGCCGTTTTCATTCGTTTCCGACGAGAAGTACGCCGGATCGGAAATGAATTCCGCGCCGGGGACGTAAACCGGCGGGTGAGGGGCCGAATCAAAGTTGGAAAATGCCTGGGGAGGGAAGTACTCGGCGTCGAAGGAGTGAGTCACGGTGGCCGCCGGCGAGTCAGCAGTGAATTGATCGAGCGAGTCGGCGAAGGAAGACGACATCGTATTATGCAGTGAGGGAGGTTTGTTTGGGTGGTGAACTTTGTCTTTGGCAATGGGGATTGAAAAAGCAATGATTTTTCGAGCGGAGAAAATCAAGAAATGAAATTTCAAGATTTATGGGCCTATTATATTATTTTCAGCCCAATTGCAGTAATGATTACATGGAAATTGTTATTTATTCAAAATTGTATTTGTGTGTTGAGAAGGTATGTTTAATTAAAGGTAATTTTCCGAATAGGAAAATTTGTAAATGAGATAAGTTTGGTAAGTTCTATAATTATTTATTTATTTTTGTTATTTTCCAGAAATAACAAAATATTTTCACAAATCAAGTTTCAGGTTTATTCTTAAATGGGTGTGAGTAGGGCTGCAAACGAGCCGAACCTGATCGAGTATTGGTCTGCTCGGGTTCGGCTCGTTTAGTATTTGACAGGCTCGGGCTCGGGTTCGAGTTCGATTCGAGCTTTAAATCCGGGCTCGAGCTCGGCTCGGGTTAAAAATTTTGAGCTCGAATTCGGCTCGAGTTCGGCTTGTGCTGGGTTCGGATTTGAGCTCGAATTTGGCTCGTGAAAAGCTCGAGTCCGAGCTCGTTTAAAAGACATGATATAAACATATTTAATATTTTCTTTTAACACTTCAAATGAACTTAAATTAAAATGAATTTCATCAAATAAAAATCCATCTAATGAAATTCATCCAAAATATAAAACATAATCCAAAAAGAACAATTAATATTAGTTTTGGTTGTAATTTGAAATTAATTTTAACTCATTAACATTTGACAATAATTCAAATTCTCTTACCTACAATTTTTTACACATAAATGCTAAAGCTCGTTTACAGGCTCGATTAGAGGTTCGATTAAGAGTTCGCGAGCAGGCTCGCGAACATGTTCGATTAATATACGAGCCGAACACGTTCGCGAGCAAAACGAGCCGAACACCTTACTGCTCGAGTTCGGCTCGTTAAGTTAACCGAGCTCGAATTCGGGCTCGAAGCTTGGCTCGTTTGTTAACGAGTTCGAGCTCGAACGAGCTTTTACCGAATCGAGCACCGAATAAGTCCCGAGTAGCTCGGCTCGTTTGCAGCCCTAGGTGTGAGTGTACTACACTCATGACTCACCCCTCACATTTGATTATTTTGTTAATATAATTAGTGAGAAATTATATTAATATTTGAATCATAATGTGAGAGGTGGGTGTAGTACACTTACACCACATACGAATTTCCTTAGGAATTGGATTTCCTTATCAAATTTGTACTAGCATTTTGGAAAACTACATGTTAGTTCCGCCACATGATGCGGTTAGATTCGAATTGTCATTTCTTTCGAATATAGAGATTATGAGAATGTAATGTATTACTCCCTCCGTTTTATTTTATTAGTCCTATTGAATATTCATATGTAAGATATGCAATATTTTAATAGGACTAATGAAATGAAACGGAGGGTATATGAAAGTGATAGAAACCTCATATATTTAAGGTCAATTTTTCGAAAAAAAGAAACATAACATTTAAAATGAGACACCTCAAAAGAAAAATGTATTAGCACCAGATCAAATGGGGTATTAGAATTTAGCTGGTGTGAGTGTATTTCATCGAGTGGTAAGGAGTTAATTCCCTTAACCAGAGCGTCTCAACTTCGTCTACTCTTGTGGGACGATTTTTAAATTTCATGTCAAATTGTTTAAAATGTAATATTCAGTCGAAAGCAATGTTCTAAAAAGCGTTAGGCGCTAGTCGGGCGGTAGAGGGGTGACTAGCGCCTAGGCGGCTAGGCGGGACCTAGGCGGATTCGAACTATAATGCTTATTTTAACTATTCATACAAATTGTTGCCAAAGTTATAATAAGTACACATACTATGACAATTGATAGGTTAGTTTCTTAATTATAAATCCAAAATCATACATAGAGTAGCATAGTTTGCCTAAACATAGATTAATTAACACATATAGACTAATGATTAAGCTTCACGAGCGGCTCGTTGGGTATCCCATAGAGCCTAGGCGGATTACATATTAGTCAGGCGGTGAGGTACTGACTAGCGCCTAGGCGGACCTAGGCAGCGTCTTTTAGAACACTGGTCGAAAGTGGCAAAAGTTATAAGGAAATAAATTAGATAAGTTGGGCCTGCATTAGCCTGGCCCAGTTATGTCACCTATCATTGTCAAAACGGGCCTGGACCAGCCCATATCGAGTCTAAGCCAATTAATCAGTAAAAGAAATTTTTCAGTACTCCCTCTATCCTCCATTTACTAATACTATTACTACATTGGGACGTAGACCCCACAATCACTTTAATACTTTAACACTTTATCCACCTACTTTTTAATATTTTAACATTTTAATATTATTATAAAAACCAAAGGGATCCACAATTATTTCACTTTAATATTTTAACACATTAATTTATACTATCAAAGACAGAGGGAATAATAGTTTTGAGAAAAAAAAAAAAAGGTGTATGAATTAATTTAGAAAACAGTTGTAAAAGGAAGAAATTCCAAAAATGCTCTGACAGCTTCCACTCTCCACTTTCATTTCCCTCCGATCGATTCGATCTCAATTCTCTCTCTCTCTCTACCACCAAACCTCCCGAATTAGTCACCATCAATGGTGAGCCTGTGGCGAGCGGCGATGGGCGCCAGCCAAGCCAACACCGACGACTACGACGGCGTCGAGTTCTGGGGCGCGGCGGAGCGCGCCGGCTGGCTGACGAAGCAGGGCGAGTACATCAAGACGTGGCGCCGCCGCTGGTTCGTCCTCAAGCAGGGGAAGCTTTTCTGGTTCAAGGAATCCAACGTCACCCGCGCCTCACGCCCCCGCGGCGTCATCCCCGTCGGCGATTGCCTCACCGTCAAGGGCGCCGAGGACGCACTCAACCGCCAATTCGCCTTCGAGCTCTCCACTCGGAACGAAACCATGTATTTCATCGCCGATTCGGAGAAGGAGAAGGAGGACTGGATCAATTCCATCGGCCGATCCATCGTCCAGCACTCCAGGTCGGTCACAGACGACGAGATCCTCGATTACGATAGCCGGAAATAGTTGCAGGTAATTCTCTGGTTTTCGCTTCGATCGATCTTTTTTTTTTTTCCGAGCTCGTTGTTTAGTGCAGAACTGGAATTGTGGATGTTTTTCTCTCCTTTTTGAATTGTGCATATGGCTAATTGATGTATGTATCCACTTTTTCTGGTTTTGGTTTCGAAATTTTGTGTTTGATTTGATTTTGATTTTTGATTCGACGAGTGCAGTATGATTTCCATGTTCAAATTTAGTTGCAGAAGTTTATGGCTAAATCTAAGTTGAGTATGAAATGTGCATATGTATTTGATTCCATGATTCCAGTTCGAAGACAAAATTTTGAGCTTGGCTTTTTGCTTCAATGCACCATCTGAACCATAATTTGCCCCCCCCTTGAGCTCATACGAGCACAGAGCGAGTCGAAGAACCTTGTTCGTATTTTGTATGTTTTCTTCTATTAAAGAGAGGTGTTTGATTCCTTGTGTATGCCCCTTTTCATTCTCTCGTGTTGTCTTCTTCGGATAAGATGATGTTCGGAAAAACTTATAGATAATATAGGCGCACTTCATTGGAGAAAGCGAAAACGTAGGTGGTGATCTATAACTTACTCATCCATAATTTGAGTGAATCGGCTCAGTATATGATGCAATCTACCCTAGTTTGCAAAACTATGCGATTGCTAGATGAGTTGGGATGCTGTAGATTACTTTGCTACTATCGGAAAAAGAAAAGGAAAATTGGAGAGTCTGGCTGTTGAAGTGAACAAGATTCCCAGATGATATGATGTTCATCTAAATCTCCGAGTTCGTCTGCAAGAAGGGTGCCGTTGGTTGGACATCTGAGCGACTTTATCAGGTGTTGGAAGTGGTAGTGATTTGATTTGCTTGTAGTTTTTTTGTGATCTGGTTTGATGAGCGTTCTGGTTGCGTAAAGCACTCGTCTCCTACTATATTGTTAATTTCCAATACTACCTCCATCTCATATAAGTAGTCTATTTGCCGTTTTCGTACATCTCGTATATTAGTTTCATTTCCTAAAATAACAAAGAATACTTGGCTATAATTGACTCTCTCTCCTCACAATCAATTACAACCACATATTTCCTTCCTCGTTGGCTATTGTGCCATTTTCAAATGGGACTACTTATATGAGATGGAGGTAGTGTTGAAGTTCTTCCCAGAAAATTTGGTCCATCTTCTAATATTTGATCATTTTAAGTGAAAGTGTTATTCCAGCTCAATACTGTATGACTCATGGAAGTTGCCTGAAAAGATTTGATAAAGAGATAATCATGAAACTCTGCATTTTGTACTTAACAAAAACTTGAAATGAAAAATTGGCACTAAAAGATACCAACGGTTAAGAACCTTGTTTGATAGTATAAATATAAATGTAACGTACTAACGTGGGTTCTTGATTTTATGAAGAAAAAAACAAAACCCACGTAATGTTTACAACTCATATAGTATTAGTAATGAAGTCGTTGGAACTTATAATTCGTCCTTATCCCATTGTACCAATCCACTCCATATCTCCTCCCATAAATAATTCCAAAGTTGTAACACTTGTTCAAACCTTATTAAGAAAGGCGACAAAGAAAAACACGTCATAGAGGACTTAAACTCGGGATTTTTTGACTCAAAACTTAATCCTCTTCCGTAGACCCAACACAAGCACACTCTGTTTCGAATTCTCGGATAATAAAATATTAGGGCATTATAAATGGGACTTAGAGAGTAGTTAGATATACAATTTTTTTCCTTCAAAAAATAAAAGAATGTGTTAACACTTGTTATGTGAAACTATATGGCTACTTGAGAGTAAACACAACGAAAAGGTATTTGATTGAGCTTAATTTGAAAGCGAATGTAATAACACACCATTTATTAGCGAATTCTTGTGTGGACCGACACGTACATTGCTTTCAAGAAAATTTCATCCTTCTTCAACAAAATATACACACAAGGGTCACTGACCTATTCTTCAAGGCATTGCTGGGATCGGCAGCTTCACGGAGAGCTCGAGCTAAGCGCTTTGTTTTCCCTTCATAGTTTACTGTAGTTGTACACGCCGACACCCTTCTTCCTACCAAGCCGACCTGCGTCCACATACTGCACGAGCAAAGGGCAAGGCGCATACTTATTATCACCTAAGCCAGCATGAAGGACATTCATAATCAACAAGCAAACATCGAGTCCTATGTGATCAGCGAGTTCTAAGGGACCCATTGGTTGGTTTGTTCCCAGCTTCATTCCTGCATCAATGTCCTCCTTTGTTGCCACACCCGTGTACAGTGCATGAAATGCTTCGTTTATCATCGGCATCAGGATCCGGTTTACGATGAACCCAGAGAAATCTTGAGAACACACAATCTTCTTTCCCAATCTGCACGTAAACCCAGCGTAAGCATTAACATTTGATGATAAGCCATAAATCTAGTTGAATGATCAGTTTATTTATGTATTAAACTGCCACATATACAGGTGGTCCTTGAATTTTTTATGCTTGGCAGTTAGAATTAACGTATCATGCTACTCAAGTTTGATTTCGTGCAACAGAACAGTACAGCACAACAGTAAAATTTGCCACATGTAGCAAAATCAAAGTCTAGTTTTTCCTAACCCACCTCTCTGCTAATGATTTTGTGGCATTGAATGTATCATCTGATGTAGTAGCTCCTCGTATGATCTCAACTAGTTTCATAACAGGTGGAGGATTCATGAAATGCATACCAATAACCTGCAAACGGTGAAAATGAAAGACCGCACTCATCATATATTAACTAGGAATTGTAAAAGTGAAGTCAATATGCAAATCTGAAAACATCAAACTTAAGTATCATAGACAATTAGTAAGCACCACTCAGAAAACATATTAGCAGATACACGAACACACTCTTCATAGATCACGGACTCAAGAGCTATGTATGAATATATATTATATTAAAAACACGAAAATGCACTCATATATATATATGATATGGCAAGGAGATCAGATGAATGAAGGTTCAAAAGGAACATCGGGAGTATTTTTCATATTTGCTACTTTAAATTGACCAAACTTGTTTCGTAGGAGGACTGGTATCAATATAATAAACGAAATTTGCTAGACCCCACAGGTTTTAGCCTTTGCCTCAGGAATCCTCAACAGTCTTAGACTCTCATGAATTCGATATTAGAACTTTAATAAACACAGGTACAAAGTTGGTCCGAAAGTACCCAGCAGTTGCAACATTGTTGGTAAAGATGCACCAATAATGTTGTCAATGGCAGATGGCGGGTTATGGCAGTTAGCCAGAAAACAGCCTCAACCGCCATGGCATATGCCATGGCGGGTTATGGCGGACGATTGAAAAATAAAATAAAATCATGAAATATAATTATGTAAGACAAAATAGAAAGACCTAAACCATAACATAATGTCAATATCTTGATTTTTGAAAATGAATAACACTATTATATCAGAATTCCTAAACTTCTAATGTAGTTATATAGTAATATAGTATATATTTTAGTGATATTTGATAACACAGTTAACACTATATTGGCTAGTGGGTAGTGGCTACATGGTTGTTGTGTAGTGGAGAATGTTTTGGAAGTAGAAAACGGCTGTTGTGTTCTAAAACATAAGTTAGACCCTAATTTTATTTTATATTAAGTTGGGTAAGCGGGTCGGCTCGGCGGGTCACAGGCCGGTCAATGGGTCAAAAGGGTCAAAATGACCGAATGGCAGCAAATTAACGCCATATTACGCCATACTACGCCATGGCGGCCGCCATAAAATGCCATGAAAAACTGCCATGCCATACCATGGTGATGGCGGAATCCTAGAAAACTGCCACCGCCATCCGCCATGGCACCGCCATGGCCGCCATTTAACAACACTGTTATCACCATCAAATGCCAAATTCTCTATCAAAGCTATTTCTTATATAGTATTATAGTATTAAGAATAAGATTGCAATCATCAGCCATAGTTGTACAACCGAAATCAAAACAAGGTGGTCCTATCAAGTACTGGATGTCAAACCTGGCTTGGCCGCTTGGTCGCAGAAGCTAATCGAGTAATTGATATAGAGCTGGTGTTCGATGCTAAAATAGATGAACTTTTAACAATGTTGTCCAGCTGAACAAACAACTTCTTTTTCACATCCTCAGACTCCACAATGGCCTCAATTACGATATCCGCAGAGCGAAAATCCTCCAAATTTGAAGTACACCTCAAATTCCTAATAGCTTCAGCGCCTTTTTCCTATAGAAAATTGACTTGAGAAACTCAGTGCTTGCAGTTATAAATAATTTACAAGACTCCTAAAACTCGTGAAAATACTGATAAGAGGAATGAACGTGGTAACATACGAAAATGAAAGGCTTCACTAAAATTGTTCCTAAGAGGCTCAGGATCCATACTAACTAAAGGCAATCCAGAAATTTCACAAGCTACATTTACCACACAACAATTGCAATAGAAATTTTGTGTGAACTGTCATGAAACCGCATTGAATAGTAATCATCCATCTTTCCATGTTTCAGAACACGGTAACCATCAGTTAAGACATATAGGAAAACATTCATCACATAAACAAGACAAAGGAAACCTTAGTTAGATGGCCTTTACGGACGAGGTTTTGGATCCTCGAGGAGATAGATTCAAGGGATTTCGAGAGAGCCACAGAGTTGGTATCATGAAGCCAGACCTCACAGCCATTCACTGCAGCAAGCTGTGCAATTCCGGAACCCATTTGGCCACATCCCACCACACCAACACACCTGCTGCAACAGCCTCATGTCAAAATAACATAGCATTACACTAAAAGGCGATGAGATTAAAACGAACAATAACAATCATAGCAGAGCATGATAGTTCAATTCACAAAATTATAAGAATTTATTTTGTGATTACATTAACTCTCCGAATTGAGAGAGGGGATTCGAACCAAAAAAACAGAATTTAAACAAATTCTAATACGAAAAGAGATACCAACATTTTAACATCTTCGAGTGGGAGACCGTGGCGATTCGACATCGATAGTCTCTGCAGTTAAATTCCTCGATCTGAAATGTGATCATGAACTGTGAACATACAAATTAACGATGAACTATGATCAAACAACTTAATAAACAGGTAGAGAGCCCTAATTGAACTAATCATAGCCATCAAAACACTAAGTTTCAGCTCCTCGATGCGACAACACCGACGTTCTCCTCCCCTCTTCAATTCCTCCGTCGCCAGCCGCAGATTTCCCATTCCCTGGAGATTCAAAGCCCTATATCAATTGCGTGATTTACCGGCGGATCGACGTCGAAACCTCGAGCTAACACATAGGTACACGCATGCAATCCTCAATTTCTCCTCCTCCGCCGCCAGCGCCGGATACCAATTACCACCACGTCGAGCTCAGGGCGGTCGTAACCACCCCGTGCCATACCCTCTCCAGTTGCGTGCGCTCATAGTTGGGCAAGCAAAGACCAAAGAAACACGCACGCATAAAACACCAGTAGCTCCACATCAGGAAACCACGGCGGCCGCGCCGCCGCCACCTGATCCACCGCCGGACTCTCCACAAAAATAAAAAAATAAAAAATAAAAAGGAGAGAGAGATCAAGGATAACACTTACTTGAATAACGTGTTTGGGCAAAAAATGAATAGATGAGAGGTATGGAAGACTGTTGAATCTTAATACAGCAGGAGCAATGGAGCATAGAGTAGAGTGCTGAATTTGGGACATTTATATTACTATATTATATGCTCCTTTTAAAGATTAATAATTAAATAAAATATTACCTCATTCTCCTATCCGCTACAGGCATATGTTATCAATATATATAATAGCGTTAAGTATTTCGATCTTACGTGGCATCACATATATTTTTTTGAATATTTTTTAATATTTTCATTGATTTGGTTTATTTTATATATTTAATCCAATTATATTACGTTAAGGAATTATGTCCCGCATCGATTTTTTACAAGAATTTAACAATGTATTACCTATATAAATAAATCTATATATATTTCCAACAAAATTCATCCTTAATTTGAGAAACTACATAATTAATGTAAAATAAAAATCAAACGATTTTCAATTTGTTTAAAATTTCTCTTCATTTTATTGTGAGTCAATATTTTATTTTTATTTTTACTAATTCATACAATTGTCCCAACATCACAATACAATATTTGATACTTCTCATGTATAAACTAATAGGTATAATACGTGAATTGCATTTTAAAGATGCTAACCAAATAAAATAAAATATTCCTGGTAAGGAGATTAAGGGATACTTAAATTTATATTATTATTTAATTCAAAATAATTTTAAAGATGTTAATCAAATTAAAAAAAAAAATCATGAGGGTAAGGAGATTAAGGGATACTTAAATTAATATTATTATTTAATTCAAAATAAGGACTTGTTGTCCCACATCGATTTTTTATATAATTTTGATGATTAATACCTATATAAATAACGGATGACTTGACATATGTTAATATTTATGTTTTTGTATTTTTCTTGAAAGTAACATTATAATGTGATTTATGTTAATTTTGACGAGATATAATATATAACACCTATCATGAAAAAATTACCCTAATTTTTTTATTACCACAAGTAGTGGGCTATTTTAAACAGTTCATATGAAAAACTATGTATTTTCCTCTAATTATTTTTATTTTTATCTTTAAGTATGTTCAATAACAGATGGCTTTAAGATTCTAATGGTATATGTACATGAGAATGTAGCTAATTCCTTAAGTAATTTATTTTATGAGACTATATGAAGCAACTGTAGGTTTTGTGTTATGAAAACTATTAACTAAGATTTTTATTTTTAGTTTAGCATTTAACATATTTCATTAACGTAACAACCAACAACCAACTTGATATCCTGAATATCGTTACTCGATTATATCTCCGTCCTTAACATATTTTTCACTAAAAAGATAACACAATTTGACATACTAATCATATAAATAACCCGTTACTTGTGGTAATAAAAAATTAGGGTAATATCAAAACACATATCAAGTGAATAAAGAATAGTAAAGTCAACCCCCAAAACGGCATATGGGTTGAGAAAGTAGGCATGCCATTTCTAGCCGTTTTTCCACTCAAACCGCTCCTCCACCCTTTTTATAATAATACCTCCATCAAATAAAAATAGTCTTGGTTTGACTTGATACAAGAATTAAGGAAAATAATGATGTGTGGTTGTAATTATTTTTAAGGAGAGTGATAATTGGTTAACATACACCCTACCCCTTGGGGTAATGCCTCACCCTCTCACATTGATATTAAATAATAATATATATTATTCCACTCATGTGAGGGGAGGCAATACCCCAAGGAGGTAGGATATACAATACCTGATAATTGTAGTCAAATATTATTTGTCATAAAAAGTGGACTAATGTATGAGATCGACAAATTAAAAAAGAAAGATGTACTAAACTACTTTTATGAGATGAAGGTAGTATTAATACATACGCTCTCATTAAAGTAACAACCAACGGACAACTTGATATAGATACCGTTACTCGATTTCATCTCTGTCCTTAACATGTTTTTCACTAAAAAGATAACACAACTTGACATACTAATCATGTACAATTGTACATGTATCTAAAAAATATGAAACTTCTTTAATCTACTAAGAATTTGTAATAATTTATTTCTCTTAAGTTTATATATTTTGAGTAGAATAACTATTATAATCAGTGTTCTAAAAGACGCCGCCTAGGCGCTAGTCAGTACCTCGCCGTCCGACTAACAAGTAATCCGCCTAGGCTCTATGCGATACCCAACGAGCCGCTCTTGTAGCTTAATCAATAGTCTATATGTGTTAATTGATCTATGTTTAGGTAAACTATGCTACTCTATGTATGATTTTGGATTTATAATTATGAAACTAACATATCAATTGTCATAGTATGTGTATTTATTATAAATTTGGCAATAATATTGTAAGAATAGTAAAATAAGCATTATAGTTCGAATCCGCCTAGGCCCCGCCTAGGCTCCCGCCTAGCGCCTAGGCGCTAGTCACCCCTCTACCGCCCGACTAGCGCCTAGCGCTTTTTAGAACATTGGTTATAATAAATAACGGAAGGTTTGACATTCAGACTACGTATAATGATTTGAGAAATATTAGCTTCTATTGACATATTTTTATATCAATATACATATTTGATGGGAGCTTCAGATATAAAATAAGTACAATTTTCTATCAATTTAATTGAAATAAACAACGACCGATTGATATGTGTTTTGATATTTTCTTTCATATTTTGCCTTAAAATAAAAATATAGAGTTGAATTTTGGCGTGACTTAATGAAACCGTATAATTTCAAAAATGTTAACCCTCACTATCCCTTTTTATTTGGTCAAAAAGATCCATCTGAAAGGTGTTTTATTTAAAATAAATAACGTGCGCCTTTATATATTTTATTTTATTTTATTTATATTGCTTAAAATAACATTATGAAGTAATTCATGTCAAATTTTGATGGGATAAATATAAATTATACCTATCGTAAAAATATTAATTTCTTAACTCATTTTCATATTATCACGAGTAATGAGCTGCTTGAAATAATTAATATACAAAATTATATATTTTTAATTAAAATTTTATTTAAAATCACGAAATAAATTGAATTCCGTCGAATTTCGATTAATATACAAAATTATATATTTTTAATTAATATTTTATTTAAAATCACGAAATAAATTGAATTCCGTCGAATTTCGACGGGCACTGTACTAGTAATAAAATAAATATTATGTCCAAAAAAACATCTTTATAAATTGATACTCTATCTGATACCTCTTTTCATTTCAGTTTAATTGTCTTACTTCATTTCGACGCATAATTTTAACTGTTGTATTGAAATTTAAAAGCGTAAATAAGAGATCCACATTTAAATGTAAGTTAATTATTTATTTTAGGAAGCGAGAAACATTAATGTGGGACAATTAAACCACATCAAACCACATTAATGTTTCTCGCTTCCACATTAATGTTTCTTAATTTGATGATTGTCATTTAAACCACATTAATGATTGTCTTAATTTGGTCTTAATTTGGTTTAAACCAAATTAAACCACATTGAACCCTTCGTCATTAAACCAAATTAAGACAATCATCAAATTTAATACCCCTTCATCCCTACTTAATTATTATTCAAATGACTTTATTATAATAATCAAATGAGTTAAATGAACTGGAATGGAGGAATTACCTAGTTATTGTACTCCTCGTTATCGAACTCGATGTAAAAGGTTCACTTTACAAATAAAGGGTTAATTCATTTTATGTTAGAAAACGAGACAATTCTGTTGTGACGTAGAGTCTGAATTATATTTAGGCCCAGTTAATCATAATTGGTTTAGGATAGAGATTCTAATTGGTTTAGGTTCGGGTTCACTGCTATTAGTATAAATAGTCATCTACTCCTTGGATTCTACATCTGGAAAATTAGTGAGAAAATCCTGGCTTGACATTGCACCCAGACGTAGTCGTGAGACGAACGAGGTGAAATTTTTTTATATGATTTTGTCTTTCGTGACGGTCCAATAAAAAAAAGGGAACTTCTTCAAATTGGGAGTATAAATTAAAACATATATACTGTACTAGTTGATAAAGCTAGCTATAAACTTCATGAATTAAAAAAGAACTCAATTCAAGTTCATTTTATTAAGATACTATTATTACATAGAGGCCAAATAAACATTGGCATATTCAATTATTTGTACTCTAATTAACAATTATAAGCACAAGCACAATAAGTATACTTTGGGTTATTAGCATCACAATAACTCCAAAGGTAATTCTTTGGATTCATTACATATGTGCACGCCTTAATACATGATGTGGGGACATTAGGGTCGCACACGGTGTTCACATCTTTCTTGCATACCGTTCCACTAACCAACAACAATTCTGCAAAAACAAAATGAAAATTCATTGAAAAAAAGAGTCACTTTGTTAATTAGTTGCTATGGATAATATATATCATGAGTTAATGTCAACGGAGCGCAGTCTAGTGATAAGACGCTCCATCAAGAGGTTGAGTGTTCAAGATACATTGGGTTGGGTGTTCGAGACAAAATAGAACTCGGAAATTGAAATTAAGTAACATAAAATTGATACCTGATGCAAGAGCAAAGAGGACAATGAGAAATAAGAGTGGCTTAAAAGATTTCTCCATCGAGTCTACTTTCAATCTTTTCAAATTTTGAAACAAACGAACGATATATGAAGATAGGTTTGTTTTTCTATTGCCTTTTGAATTAATTTGCTTAAATAACCATCTTTGGAGTTAGGAAAATGACGATTAATGATAATATTTAATTAAATTTTCTTAACTTATAAATGGTGACTAGTACTTATTTTTGTTGGGATAATGAGATTGATTGCTATAATCAATATATTTCTGTCACGATCAGATTATTAAATATACTAATCACCTGCAAATATTCTGATTAATTGTGATATTATTAATTTGACACATGTATGAGGATTCCTAATTTCTGTAATACAATTTAATTGTAGAGTAATGCTCCAGAGTCCCCTGTCTACACGCTTGATATATGTTCATAAATGGCGTATTTATAATATTAATAAATAAAGTGATTTAAATGTATACATTTACGTCGAAGAAATTAAAATTCTAATAAAAATTTTTATAAATGTGACACTATCACATCTACGATGGGAATGGAAACGTTTCTGTTTAATCGTATTATTGAGTTAAAATCGTGATAATTAATCATAATTCATCAGATTTGAATCACTGAGTACATAAATAATCAATTAAATGTCTAATTATGGGATATGCAACTTTATGTTTTATATCCCATGTTTCTTGTGAGGCTACTCTTGATTTTTTAAATTTGTTCGTTTTGATTTCATACTAAAATTATTTACATTTGGGTGTAGACGATATTAATTATTTGTATTTCTATAGTTTTAAGTTGATCGATTCAGTTTATAACTACTTTTTCATTTTCAATGAAATGATTGGTTTGAAACAGAAAGAGTAATATGTTATGAGTATGCGTAGTAACATGGGAGTAGTAAAGATAATAATTGCCACTTAAATATAAAAGGATAAAAATAAATATCCACTTTTGTCACAATACCCCGGTCCTTTCCTAATTCACAAATTTGTGGTCGTGAGTTTACTTACATAAATGTTTGAAATCACTAATTTGAGTTCATGAATTCAATCACATAAAATGAGGTCGTGAATTTGGTAATTTACTCACAAAAGGCTTGAAATTACGAATTCTTAAATCCAAGTCGTGAATTCACTCACAAAAATATTTGAAATCACAAATTCTTATTTTTAAGTCATGAATTCACTCACATTAAAGTTTGAAATCACGAATCGAATTCGTGATATCGTGAATCCAACTTAAAAAAAGCAAATTATGTTTCTATATTTTTTTCATCAATCTTAATTATAATGATTTGGTCAAGTTAAGAGTTTATAATTATTTTTTTAACATTTAATTTTATTTTTATTAATTACATTAGGGTGTATGTGAGAGAAAGAGGAGAGAAAAAGAGCGTGTGTCTGTGTGTGTGAATGAGTCGTGATGTGGGGGGGGGGGGGGGGGGGGGGTATGCGTGATGGGTAGGGGTGTGTCTCGATTTTTATATCGAACCGAATGAAATAGTTAAAATCGAAATAACTAAATTTGCTATTGTTAGTTACTAAAATCGAACCAAATGATAGTTAGAGTATGTATAAGTATGGAATGACATGCGAATATATATCGAATGGTAAGATGTTTTCTCTCCAACCAATCAATTGAAAATTGAATCATATTAAAAACGTGAAAATTAAGTTTTATGGATATTATGTTTGGGAGTCAATTAAGGGATGCTCTAGTAATAACAGAATCAAGCTTACCAAAATAATTTCATAGAAATAAACATCTATCAACTTAAATTCAATTATACCAGTATAATTAAACAATGAGAACTAACAATTATATGCACAAGCACAATAAGTGCGTTCAGGATTAGTTCCGTCGCAAAAGCTCCATACGTAATTTATCGGATCATCAATTGCATTTTCGCAAATTTCAACACATGAATCTGCATGTTTTGGGCTGCAATGTTGGTTTACATCCTTCTTGCACACTGTTCCAAAAACCAAGCTATCTGAAAATAAAATTAAGGACCCAAATTACTTATAATACTTCCTTCGATTCACCAAATTATACACGGAGGATTCTTCAAACTATGCACTTTCTGTAGCCATTACTTGTAATTGTATACCGGTGTCTTCGTTTATTCAAAAAATATCTCATTTCGGCCACCTTTAATAATAATGTGGATCTCTTTCAACATTTAAACCGGATCCCCTCTCCACTAACATCACGATTCATACACATTACATTTCTTAAAAATTCAAAACGGAACAAACATGCTTAGTCTCGAGAATCGAAATACCTGATGCAAGAGCGACGAGGACGATGGTAAATAAAACTGACTTGAAAGCCATTCTCATTGAGTCGTCAATCTACAGTCTCTTCAGTTTGGAAAATATATGATGAATAATGGGACGATTAATTTTGTGAATTTGGTTAAATAATAAATTTAGGAGCGAGTGAACCGATCTTCCTATTATTAGATCGGCTTTTATTTTGTATAATATATATGGTGATTATTACGTTTGTTGACTGTAATAATAATGCATTTATTTTCGTGGATTGTAATAATTTTATTATCTTATCCCAAAATATCATCAGTTGAATTACTAGAATAAATAAATAAATAAAATCCTTACAATCAGATTGTTTTCTAATTATTTTAAAGTGAAAAATGATGTGGTAATTTTTTTAATTAGTCTAAATGGAATTCGGGTTGCCAGTATTAAGATAAAATCGAATAGAAAAGTATTAATGAAACAAAATACAATAAGTTTGGTGATAATTATGAAATAAATTACAGTTCAATGATAACTTTGTAACATGCAACGTAGTTTAATTATCCTCACCTATATATCTTGTAACTATTTCAATTTTCAAGTTCAATATATAATATATTTTGAGGTATATAAATGACGAAAGAAATCAAATGACACGGGAAAGAGATCTGATACTTGTGATTTAACAATTGTAGCGACAATTACAATAAGAACGATCTGTAAGGCGATCGACCGTGCACGTGCTATTGATATAATTCCGAGGAATCCTAATGACCTCTTTGCACGGGCCTTCGCAAGAATTCGAAACGAACTCAATACAACCCGATGCCACAGTTACTTTGCATACGTGATTACAAAGAAGGCATTCAGGTTCCTCTCCACAAACCCTACCATCTGCACCCACAAAATTTATTAAATTTTACTCAATTTAATTTATTCATAGAATTTTTTTTTTAAAAAAAATCATAACTAATTAAGTATTCTTGTAGAGTGTAATTGCCTATAACTAAAACAATTAAGGTATAATTAAACATTTTAATTATTTTGTACCTGATGTGAAGAAATACAAGAGAGCCACGGCTAATAAAAGAGAACCGAAAAGCTTTGCCATTTCTAACTCGTTTTAAATTATTTTATATGATCTTTTCCCTCATTTTATAGAGTTCAAACATCGATATATATAATTATTAAGTAGATTTTGATTTTATTTTATTGTTTTTTTGGGAGAGAATATAATTTAAGGTATAGAATTAATATTTACAATGATACTGAAGATCTCATCACTAATTAATAAGGACAGAGTATCAAATCATTACTTGAGATCCTCTATTTCATTTTTGGTATTTCGTTATTAATTTTTTGTTTCGACATTATTTTCCTTTAATTTAATTTTAATACCATCTTGATCTAATTTGATTTTTCAAATACTCCTTCCGTTTTATTTATAAAAGTTAATTTTTTTCCTAAATTTTAATTTATCGCAATCTAGTTCGAAATTGAATCTATTATAGTATTAAAATATCTTTTTTATAAGTAAGATGAATAAAGTATTGGATAATGCTTGTTAGTTTAATTAGAGATTATAATTATTTCTATAATTGATTCTCACTATAAATTCTAAATTTTGATTATTAGACATGATCGTTCCAAAATTAGGTACATTTTTATACGCTCCCATTTCTTTTTAGAAATGTTAATAAGAGTACATTATTAATATAATACTAGTAACACTTTATTATAAATATCATTAAAATGGTACTATTGATATATACACCGTCAATATCTATGTAAAAAGTATGCGTGTTTGCGGGCGATGTTTAGTACTCTTTCCGTCCCAAACTTCTTATTTCACTTTATTATTATAATAAACTCATTTGAATATAATGCGAGACAAAGATTTGAAATGGAAAGACTAGTACCATTGTAATTATAAATTATAACCCACTAAAAATTCATTAATCAATATGTGTCAAAATACGTATACACAACACGACATTGGCTGTGGATGTGAATCAACACTATCCTACTGACAAACAACGATCTTCAATATTTCATTGTAAATGTGTTATCTAAAATATACATACATCGTTATTGCATATGAGACAATAAGCCGAACACACGTCTAGCTCTTAAACTTCAAGGACAATCTTGGATCAACTTGCATAAGAGACATTCTAAGCAGAATCAATAATTTTTGTTCACTCCGACCATTCATAAATTTTTGTTTTCGTAAACATGATACAATAATTTCCAATTTTATTATCACCGACCATGTACCATTCTACAATCTGTTAACATTTTCGATCAAACAACATAACACGTGAGTTCCGATCCTCGTTCACGAGTATGTGATTATTGGAATAAATCAAAACCGCAATCCATATTGTATGTTGAATCATAACTTGGATATGTTACCTTAATATAATTGATGATAATTCATGGATCCATCAATCTACATACATATGTATTATTACGTATTGAATAAACAAAATTTAACAATAATAAATGCATTGACAAATAGTGGCCTCTGTGGGGTGCTCAAGCGTGCACGTGCTTTTAATATAATTTTTAGGGAATTTAAGGATTGATTTGCAGGTGTTTAAGCATGAATTTGTGACGCTTGGAATACACGGCCCCTTCACTCTCTTTTGACATATCTTCTTGCAAAAAAAGCAATCAGTATCCTCTCCACGAACCACGCCATCTGCATATATCAATCGATTAATTACGTCCCATTTAACACGACACGTCATGCGAGTATAAAATATATAATCCAAATCTGCTATCTTAAACAATACAAAACATATTAATAATTAAATCAAAACAACTGAAAAGTAGTCGTAGTTTAAAGTACCTGCTGTGAAGAGATACAAAAGGGCCAGAACAAATACTAAGGAGGTGCTTGGTATGAGGTAATGCAATAGGGGTGGTAAAGGAATGGAGGTGGGAAAGGAATAGGCATGAGAAAGGAATGGAATGAAATTTCCATTCCCTTGCTTGGTTTGCACAAGTTATAACCAAAGTAATGCAATCAATTTTTTTCTTTAACATTTATGTAATAAAATAAATTACAATTTTGTATTTAAATCATACAACTATACTATTTAATAACGATGAGATAGAAAAAAACTAGAAAGAGAAAGTAATAAAATATAATTTTTAGAGAGAGAAAACGATGATAGAAAAAAATTTAGAGAGAGAAAGTGACGAAAGTGAAATTTTTAGAGAGAGAGAAATTTTTAGAGAGATAAAGTGACGAAAGTGAAAATTTTTAGAAAGAGAAAAAATATTTAGAGAGAGAAAGTGATGAAAGTGAAATTTTTAGAGAGAGAAAGAAAATTTTAGAGAGAGAAAGTGACGAAAGTGAAAATTTTTAGAGAGAGAAAGTGACGAAAGAGAAAAATTTTAGAGAGAGAAAAAAAATTTAGAGAGAGAAAGTGACAAAAGTGAAATTTTTAGAAATAGAAAGAAAATTTTAGAGAGAGAAAGTGACGAAAGTGAAATTTTTTAGAGAGAGAAAAAAAATTTAGAGAGAGAAAGTGACGAAAGGTGAAATTTTTAGAGAGAGAAAGTAACGAAAGTGGAAATTTTTAGAGAGAGAAAGTGACGAAAGTGAAAATTTTTAGAGAGAGAACGAAAATTTTAGAGAAAGAATGTGACGAAAGTGAAATTTTTTAGAGAGAGAAAGAAATTTTTAGAGAGAGAATGTTATGAAAGTGAATTTTTAGAGAGAGAGTGACGAAAGTTAAAAAATTTAGAGAGAGAGAAAATTTAGAGAGAGAAACTAAGTGGCGGAGAAAAAATATTTTAGTGAACAAAATTTATGAAAAAAATTTAGAGAGAGAAAGTTTAAGAAAATTTTTAGAGTGAGAAAGTGACGGTGTGATAAATTTTTTGGAAATAGAAAGTAGTAAGATACAAAAATTTTAGAGAGAGAAAATGATGATACAAAAATTTTAGAGATGAGAATAGCTATAACCATGAAAATTCAAATAATGCATATTCCCATAGAGGTGGGAATAATCATTCCCTCGGGAATGTGTATTCCCGACACAAAAGTCGAACCAAACGGAGTAATGGAATAGAGGTAGGAATGGTTATTCCATTCCCACCCCCATTACCTCATACCAAGCACCTCCTAAAGAGTTGAAAAGCTTTGTCATTTCAAAAGAAAACCCTAATTTTTTCACCGTTGAGAAAATGATATATTGAGTTTATAGTGTGAGAGAAGAATGCCTTAGGCTCCCCATTTATATAGAGCTCATTATCCATGAAAAGGTAAATATTGCTAATATTATACGAATTAAATTCATATTTATTGCATTCCATTGCTGTATATTTTTGGTAGATTTTGTATTAACTAGTTTCTAAACATTTTATTTTGAGTTATGAGTGTATTTTTATTCTGTAGATTTGAGTTGCTATTGTAGGAAAAGATGATCAATAATAAATAAATAAATTAATTAAGCATATTACCTTAAATTAAACCAGATTGCTTAGTTTTGTGTGTATTGGCTTGATGGTAGATTTGTTTCACCACTAAATTAAGGTCCCGACTTCAAGTTCTCCGTGATATAACTTTTAAATTTTTGTTATCAAAGCTTCACAAAAATTGCTTAGTTATATAAACATGTCTTCGTCTTCGAAATTTTTGATTGGCAATAGAACTCCACAACATACCTCGCGAGAATGTGTCTTGATGACGAATTCAATTCTCCAAGACCCTGTTTGGTATTCAAGATTAGGCCCAACTATATCTAAGATTGGACTTAATCTTACGTTTGGTTTTCAGGACTTCCTATCTTGGGGGCCCAGTACTCAATCTCAAAAGGGTAATTCTAAACATAGCCTTCAAATTACTCATTATAGCCCCCAATATAAAAATAACAATAAACTAATACGTAATTTACTTGTATACCCTCAAGCCACCATAGCCCCCAATTTATATCACCGAGCATAATTAATCGCATAACCCCCTCCCTAATCAAATCTTTTATAGAATCAAATAATTTTATTTTTCTTTCCCTTCTTCTCCATTAAAAATTTCAGCAAATTATGTTCTCAATATTCCCGTTTTCTTACTTTCGTCCCTCGTTTCGTTTTACATTCAAATCCATTAACACCTCTACATTTTTCTCTATGCAATGTTCATAATCCATCCTTAATTTCCATCCTCATTCTAATCCTCCCCCTCTTCCTTCTCCACCCAACAAACCCACGCTTCTCTCTCGCACAAGCCACCATCAATCATCTCAACGCAACCTCAAATCCCCCATTCCTCCTCAACACTCCTCCATCACCCTTTCTCTCCACTCCACCTATCACAACAAGATCGTCGGAATCCTCTATGGCGGAAAACGAATCTCTCAGCGCCTCATTGGTCGGAAACCAGCAATCGGTGGGCCCATCCTGGCTTACCGAGTTCGTCGCGATCATGCTACCGAAAAACTAGGAATGTTGATGATTCCACTTGGTGCTAAGAACCACCACGTGATGACCGCCTGCTGCAAAACGCATAACATTTTGATGGAGAAGAAGGGAAAGAAAGATAAAATTATTTGATTCTATAAAAGATTTGATTAGGGAGGGGGTTATGCGATTAATTATGCTGGGTGATATGAATTGGGGGCTATGGTGGCTTGAGGGTATACAAGTAAAATACGTATTAGTTTTATTGTTATTTTTATATTGGGGGCTATAATGAGTAATTTGAAGGCTATGTTTAGAATTACCCATCTTAAAATTAGTTGGCCCTCTACTAAATCCCCCATTATTGATTGGACCCTACCCCTTCCGATTAAAATTATCTTGCAGAAATATGTGAGAATAATATCATTTTATCCTTGCCTTTTTGCACCTTTACCTTTTCTCTCGTCTTTCATTCTTATGGATTCGCGCTTTCCCTTTCGTTCTTCATAGGTTTGGAAGGAGAAATAGATTTGCGACACATGTATTTTTTTACCCATCTTCTGCAAATCTCTTATTTTCTTCTCTTATCGTTGGATTAATCATATCAATAATTAGAAAAATTCATTATACTCAAAAAAATTGTGAGATGATTGAGCTGTAAATTCACAATATGTGCGTGGGAGCTGTAAATTATAGTATTTGATGTTTTTGCCTTTCTATGTATATCCCGTGCTTCTGTTTCATTAATCCACTCTGTGTGTTTATGCAATCATATTTTATGAGGAATTTTAATGTTTTTTGGATATGGGGGGAAAAAAATAAAAAAAATAATAAAGTGGGAAAATGTGTCGTTATGTGAAGAGAAATATGATTAAAATGTATGTTCTTGAGAAAGTTGTAGTCTTTTGGATTTTTGGTTTTCTTGGAGCTTGTAGAATGAATTATAATCAATTGATGCTATCTGTGGTTTTTTTTTTTTTTTTTTTGTTTGTTTTTCTATGAAGTGGCAAATATTGGATATAAGAAATTGTGGAGATTGTTTATAAGATTTACTACTGTAGTTTTTAGTGAAAACGAATAAAGGGTATCGTTCTTCCTTAAATTGTGGAAACGAATAAAGAGTAGTTGCAGTATCACTTCTTCTCAACCTAAATCTCAGAATAGTCCTTCCTTAATTAATGATTTCAATAAGCAGACTTTTAGTAGCACAAAATCTAATGTTTTGCTTTTTTAATGACTTTATAAATATATTTTTTTACTTTCGTGCTATATTATAGTGTTTCAATGGTATTATTGTTCTACTAATAATGTCATTCAAAACATATTTGTAGGGGTTTCAAAAACAGCAACAGTGCCTTATGGACCAATTCGAAAAAATACTTGTAGCTCTGTTATTGCGTCATTTAATGGGGCAAAATTCCTTTTTTTTTTTTTTTTTTGGTGATTTTGATTACTTATTATGTTTATGGGGAGGAGGCTTTTGTATTGCATGAAGAGAGAAATAATATTAGGTATAGCTTGAAAACACGAATGCTCAACTAAAGCTTATACTTGCATAATCTTATTGAAACTAGTGATGTTGTATGCATCAATATGCTTCGTATGGATCGTTGTTGTTTTAGAAGATTGTGTAAGTTACTTCAACCTCATGGTGGACTACATGCATCTAAAAATGTTTCTATTCAAGAACAAGTAGCCATTTTCCTAAATGTTATAGCTCATCATACGAAGATTAGGGTGATAGGTTTCCACAATATGAGGTCATACTACACGATAAGTAAACACATTAAAAGTTTCTTGCGTGCTCTCATGGTTGTGCATAGATATATGTTAGCCATACCACAACCAGTTGAGGAAGGTTCTGAAGATAGATCATGGAAATATTTTCAAGTAAGACTAACTAACCTTTTTATGAAATATTAGATTTTGTCCTCTAAGATAGGAGAAACTTAACCAAAACTCATATTCATCGATTTACTTAGGGTTGCTTAGGTGCACTTGATGGCACATATATCCAAATGCAAGTACCAGTTGTAGATAAACCTAGATATCGTTCAAGAAAAGGCGACATTGCAACAAATGTTTTGGCCGTATGTGATAGAAATGAACGGTTTGTTTATGTATTGACTGGATGGGAAGGGCCAGCCGCTGATGGACGTGTATTGCAAGACGCAGTTAGTAGGGGAAATGGTTTTAAAGTGCCAACGGGTAAGTGCTCATTTTAAAAAAATAGTATGTCCCTTATAAATAGTTATTTGTTGTGATCACAACACTAATTATTTGCCTTATCTAGGTTCCTATTATTTATGTGATAGTGGTTACACAAACGGTGAAGGATTTTTGACCCCATACCGTGGCTTTAAATATCATCTTCGTGAATGGGAGGGCAGTCATAGAATAGCTCAGAATTATCAAGAGTATTTCAACTTGAAACACGCTAAGGCGGGGAATGTCATTGAGCGTGTTTTTGGGCAGCTTAAAAGTCGTTGGGCCATTTTACGTAGTAATGCATATTATCTGCTTCAAACGCAGAATATGGTAATCATGGCTTGCACCTATTTACACTATTTTATTAAGGATAACATGGAGTACGATCCAGTGTTTGATGATAGAGAATACATCACCCAAGTTGAGCAAATAATGGTTGCTAATAGTGAAGAACATGAAGAGTACATTGACGTTGTTGAACCATCACAAGCTTGGAGTGCTTTTAGAGAACAACTTGCTCAAAATATGTGGTTGAATCGTTAGAATAATTTATATATTAGTATTATGAACTTGATTTGTAACCTTCTCTTAAGGCATTCTATTAGAAATGCTTTGAACATGATTTGTAAACTCTATCCAGACTTTGTTTATCTATATTAATCACATGCATTTTTATTTGTTCATTGCATATACTAATTTACATGTATATGTTTTCAGCTACACCTAACTTTACATTATATAAAATTTCAGCTACATCTAACTTTACATTTACTTATATATTGTACATATGTAAGCTATGAGTTCGTCATATAACAGCAACCTCTCAAGGGCCCCTACTCTACCGTCGATGCCATCGTTATCTAATGCCTTCAATAACGAAAGAAGAACCTGGTCACGTGAAGAAGACGATGCTCTAATTGTAATTATGAAAAAAGTAGTGGCTGATGGTTGGCGTCAAGAAAATGCATTTCACACAGATTATCTAAATGTTGTTTTGAAGGAGCTACAACTACGCTTTCCCGGAACAGATCTAACTTGCCCAAAAATTACGTCTAAATTGACTGTATGGAAAAAGGAATATTATATTGTGTTGGACATGGTTAACATAAGTGGATTTGGTTGGAACGACTCAAGTAACACAATTTTTGTTGCAAATGACGTATGGGAAGATTATGTTAGGGTAATTTTCTAACACTTTTTTTCCCATCCAAATGCACTTGTCATTACATGTTTATCTAACAATTAATTTGTGTTTGTTACTTAGGTTCTTCCCAAAGTAAAAAAATTGCGACACAAGTCATTTAAATACTACCATGATTGGGTTGACATCTTTGGAAAGGATCGTGCTACAGGAAAAACTTCCCAAGGTTCGGAAGATCTTGCTAAAGTTGCAAATAAGGCGCCATATATACCTTATTTCGATGCAAATGAATTCCCCGACCAGCAAAGTGATAAAGTCCAGATTGAATCCCATTCTCATTTGAATGAGAACGTCCACGATGACTTTGCTTATCATGATACTGTGAAAATTGAGGAGGAAGAAATTGCTGATACTCCGTCTCCGGGTGAATGCAACTCAAGTAATGTTAAGAAAAGAGATGGTGTTATGAAATCTCAATCTAGGACGAAACGTAGTCGACTTGAAGCAACCTCGAAGGAGCCAATCATTGTTAATCTCATGGATGAATTCCTCAAAAAACAGGATCAATCAATTTGTACTTTCGTAGACAAGCTCGATAAACGAGATGGAGATTCAAAGAGCAACAAACCTGTTGACAAGACAAAGTTGGTTCTTGAAGCCTTGGGCAAAATATGCTCTCTTACCGAGGAAAACCGTTTGTACTTTGCATACAAGATTGCTACGGATGCAAGTTTAATGGACTTATTTCTCAATTTCTCTGAAGGTGAACAAATCACATTCGTGAATATGATGCTTGCTGGAAAGGTACCGTGATCTCCTGGAAATTTTAGTAGATGCAAATATATAGATTTCTGTATGAACTATTGTGCTATTGTAATGTTTCCAAACATTAGAACATTACTTTTTTGATATTTTGGTATTTTGTTAACAGCCTTTGACAAGATTTGGGCTGCTTTTGATGAATGTAAATAGGTTAACTCTATGATATTATATGTCATTTAAGCACTAACAAGCTGCTTTTGATGAATCTGTATGTGGATTGATGATGTTATTAACTTATCATATTACTACTTATTTTATTTAATTTAACTTGTTGCATAATTTATTAATTTATCTTATAGATTATTTAATACCTTAAAATATGAATTTTTATGAAAAAAAAAATTCGGGGCTAGTTTGGCCCGCCCGGCAACCCTTAGGTGGCTGGGTCGGGTTTAAAATGTAGCAGCCCGAAATTTTTTGGGCCGGCTTGGGCCTACATAGGAAAGCCACAAAGCCCGGCGGGCCGGGCTTGACTGGCTAGCCAGCTACTTTGCCAGCTCTACATAACTACACTTGTTAATTGGGTCAGACCAGCTCAACCCAGTTCCGACCTGGCCAAGTATAGGCAGGTCTAGTAAATGGGTTGGACTGGCCGGGCCTATAAGTTGGTGGGGCATTGAAGGCTTGGGCTGGGCCAGCCCAGTTGGCAACTCTGCCATATCTAACTTATATCCACCACTCTCCTTGCTCACTTCCTATCTTCCAAATTAAAGGATGAAAATCTCTAATTATAGACAAGGAGGAAGCTTGGTGTAGTCACATGTAATTGAATTGCATACAAAATACTTCATATGAGAAAATTAGCAATCCATTAGCCTAGGTATATGCTTGTCCCTCGTGAGGGATGCTGAAGTGTCAAGTAATGTAGTTACACGTTCAAAAGTAGCTATTACAATGAAGATTACAACCGAACACTAAAAACAAAAGGTAAAGTCGAGTCGAGTAGAACTCTCCCCGCAAGAAGCTGTACGCCCCGGTAGTGCTCACGGAAACAAGCGTAGCTTCCCAAAAGGTGAAACGACTTTCGTCTCGGAGGTAGCAGCACTACAAACCACCGAGCTCCGGCGAACTGGATACAGACGAGGACTGAACTCGTATGTAATGCAGAAGGAAAAAGAAATGCAGAGAGATGTTTTTTTCTATATCTTCTCAATGGCCATGAAGGCCTCTATTTATAGGCTTCAGCCCATGGGAGGGAGTCATATATATTAAAGCCCAAGCCTAAGCCCAGTCACAGGCCCAAGGAACAACCCATAGGACCAAGATCCAAGGCCACGGCCACGGCCACGGCCACGAGCCCAGCCCGGCCGGCCGGCCGGCCGGCGGCGGCGCGCGTGTGTGTGCGCGCGCTAGAGCGCGTCACTTACTATCTGGCCGACTTGATTTATTAACTCATTAGTATAATTAGTTTTATACATCAATATATATATATATATAATACCGATATGGATTCCGATCCTGGCATCGCGTATGATTTTCTTGAATATTTTCGAATATTCTTATTGATTTGGCTTATTTTATATTTATTCACAATGAATTCTGTCCCACATCGATTTTTTACAAAACTTAACAATGGATTACCTATATAAATAGATCCATATATTTCCACCAAAATTCATTTTTAATTTGAGAAACTACATAATTAATGTAAAAATCTCAAAAACAAAAATCAAACGATATATAATAGCGTTAAGGATCTCGATCCTACGTGGCAACACGTATGATTTTTTTGAATATTTTCGAATATTCTCATTGATTTGGCTTATTATATATATTTAATCCAATTATATCACATTAATGAATTATGTCCCACATCGATTTTTTACAAAAACTTAACAATGTATTACCTATATAAATAGATCCAATATATATACAATAGCAATATGTATCTTCGTCCTACGTTGCATCGCGTATGATTTTTTTAAATATTTTTGAATATTCTCATTGATTTGGCTTATTTTATATATTTAATCCAATTAGTATATCACATTAAGGAATTCTGTCCCACATCGATTTTTTACAAGAACTTAACAATGTATTACCTATATAAATAGATCTATATATATTTCCAACAAAAATTTATCTTTAATTTGATGAACTACATAATTAATGTCAATATCTTTTTATACTCCCTCCGTCATTTGTCCTTTTCAAGTTGAGTTGTGATTTTATGATTTTAAATAATTACAAGTGAATTTATTTCATCCCGTTTTAAATTAATTTTACATTAATTAATGAATCTATCCGATTATTAAAGTACATAATTTATTCGTAAATTATTATAATCTTAGTTTATGTTTGATATAATTATTTCAAGTAACGGGCTACTTGAAATAATTAATATACAATTATAATAAATTAATTATATTCTAAAGTAACTTATATCACTTCAAAGAATTTTGTCCCACATCGATTTGTTACAAGAACTTAATAATACAATACCTATATAAATAGAACTGTATATTTTCAACAAAATTCAGATTTAATTTGAGCAACTAAATTATTAATG
This sequence comes from Thymus mandschuricus, assembly GCA_029379335.1. Taxonomy (NCBI): domain Eukaryota; kingdom Viridiplantae; phylum Streptophyta; class Magnoliopsida; order Lamiales; family Lamiaceae; genus Thymus; species Thymus mandschuricus. The sequence continues at coordinate 8,152,649 of CM057079.1, forward strand.
TAGAAATCTTATTTTATCCCCTACAAACGGGAATTCATCGATAATTTACTTCAATTATATTATACTAATAAGGATTTCCATCCCACATCAAATATTCACCGATAATTTACTTCAATTATATTATACCAATAAGGATTTCCATCCCACATCAATTTTTCACAAGAACTTAGTGACAAAGTACATATATAAATAGATTGTATATATCCATCAAAAATCATACTTGATTTAAGAAACTATATTATGTTAATGTAGAAATCTCAAAAATGAAAATTTCTAAAAAGCCACGAACAACGGGCATATTTGCACTATTCATGTTAACGTTATATCACGGGCTAACGGAAAAATTAACGGGTAGATTTGCACTATTCATGCTAACGTAATATCAACGGGCTAACAGAAAAATTAATGAGCAAATTTACACTATTCAGGCTAACATTTTATCGAGTAACGAGCTAATTGAAAAATTATAATATTACGTCTTAACATATTTATTTTTTTTATCTTCACACGTAACGGGCATAATAAAATAATTTATATAGATAATTATGTATTTTATATTAAAAAATTAATTAAACATATAACATACATTAATTGATATACATTACGATTATTCTATATGCCCTAAAATAAATAAATAAAATATATTTTATCTTCAATTTTTATCCCTACGAACGAAAAATCAATATTCTTCGATAATTTACTTCAATTATATTATAATAAGAATTCCCGTCCCACATCGAATTTTCACAAGAACTTAGTGACAAAGTACATATATAAATAGATTATATATGTTCATCAAAATCATACTTGATTTGAGGAACTACATTATATTAATGTAAAAAGCCTCGAACGGGCTAACGGAAAAATTAACAGGTAGATTTGCACTAATTATGTTAACGTTATGTTGAACAACGGACTAACATGATATTATAATATTACGCTTTAGCATATTTTTTTTATTGTTACAATTAACGGGCGGATTGCAATAATTAAACATAGATGCTAACGTTATATCAAACGGGCTAACAGAAAAAACTAACGGGTAGATTTGCACTATTTATGCTAACGTTATGTCAAATAGCGGGCTAACATGAGATTATAATATTACGTTTTAACATTTTTTTTTATTGTTACAAGTAACGGGCATATTGCAATAATTAATGTAGATAATTATGTATTTTAGATTAAAAATTTTATGTGCAATTGCAAAATAAATTATATCCCGTCGAAAATTGATATTAATTATGGACATTCTTATTAAGTGATTCACATCGAATTTTGATGTGACTTAAATCGTATAGTTCTTTAAGAAATGTTAACCCTTTTTATTCCTCTAAAAAAGATCCATCAAAATCATACTTGATTTGAGGAACTACATTATATTAACGTAGAAATTTCAAAAATGAAAAATTCTAAAAAGCCTCGAACGGGCTAACGGAAAAATTAACGGGTAGATTTGCACTAATTATGTTAAAGTTGTGTTGAACAACGGACTAACATGATATTATAATATTACGCTTTAACATATTTTTTTTATTGTTATAAGTAACGGGCGGATTGCAATAATTAAATATAGATGCTAAAGTTATATCAAACGGCTAACGGAAAAAATTAACGGTTGGATTTGCACTATTCATGCTAACGTTATGTCGAATAGCGGTCTAACATGAGATTATAATATTACGTTTTAACATTTTTTTATTGCAATACCCGTCGAAATTCGACGGGATTCAATTTATTTCCTGATTTTACATAAAATTTTAATGAAAATACATAATTTTGTATATTAATTAATTATTTCAAGCAGCCCGTTACTCGTGGTAATATGAAATGAGTTAGTAAATTAATATTTTTACGATTATTTCATCCCGTCAAAATTTGACATATATCACTTTATAATGTTATTTTAATCAAAATATAAAATTAAATAAAATATATTAAGCCACCCCGTTTTTATTTTAACTAAAACACCATTCAGATGGATCTTTTTGACCAAATAAAAAGGGATAGTTAGGGTTAACATTTAGTGACAAAGTACATATATAAATAGATCATGTATCTTCACCAAAATTCAAATTTGATGTGAGGAAATGCATTACTAATTCATGCTAACGTTATATTGAACAACGGGCTAACGGAAAAATAAACGGGCAGATATGCACTATTCATGCTAACGTTATATCGAACAACGGGCTAACAAAAAAATTAACGGGCAAATTTGCACTATTCATTCTAACATGATATCGAAGTAAATTATCGATGAATATTGATTTTTCGTTTGTAGGGATAAAAATTGAAGATAAAATATATATTTTTATTTATTTGAGGGCATATAGAATAATCGTAATGTATATCAATTAATTTATATGATATGTTTAATTAAATTTTAATCTTTAATAAGCCAAATAAATAATAAATTATTTTTACTGATTCTTGGTAACATTATATCGAACAACGGGCTAATACGTGAATTGCATTTTAAAGATGCTAATCAAATAAATAAATAAAAAAATTCCTGAGGGTAAGGAGATTAAGGGATACTTAAATTCATATTAAAATTTTAATTCAAAATAAGGACTTTTTATCCCACATCGATTTTTTTAATATAATTTTGATGATAAAATACCTATATAAATAACGGACGTCTTGACATACGTTAATATTTATGTTTTTTATTTTTCTTTTCACTCTTCATTTTATTGTGAGTCAATATTTTATTTTTATTTTTACTAATTCATACAATTGTCGCAAAAACACAATACAGTATTTGATACTTCTCATGTATAAATTAATAGGTATAATACGTGAATTGCATTTTAAAGATGCTAATCAAATAAATAAATAAAAGTTCCTGAGGGTAAGGAGATTAAGGGATACTTTAATTCATATTACAATTTTAATTCAAAATAAGGACTTTTTATCCTACATCGATTGTTTTATATAATTTTGATGATAAAATACCTATATAAATAACGGGCGGCTTGACATACGTTAATATTTATATTTTTTTATTTTTCTTGAAAGTAACATTATAATGTGATTTATGTTAAGTTTGACGAGATATAATAACACCTATTATGAAAAAATTACCCTAATTTTTTTAAACCACAAGTAGCGGGCTATTTTAAGCAATTCATATGAATAATTATGTATTTTCCTCTAATTATTTTTATTTTTAAGTATGTTCAATAACAGATGGCTTAAGTAACTAATGGTATATCTACATGAGAATGTAGCTCATTCCTTAAGTAATTTATTTTATGAGACTATATGAAGCAACGGTAGGTTTTGTGTTAAGAGAACTATAACTAAGATTTTTATTTTTAGTTTAACATTTAACATATTTCATTAACGTAACAACCAACAACCAACTTGATATCGTGAATACCGTTACTCGATTACGTCTCCGTCCTTAACATGTTTTTCACTAAAAAGATAACGCAACTTGACATACTAATCATGTACAAGTGTACTTTGTACATGTATCTAAAAAATAGGAAACTTCTTTAATCTACTAAGAATTTGTAATAATTTATTTCTCTAAGTTTATATATTTTGAGGAGGATAACTGTTATAATAAATAACAGGAGGTTTGACGATTCATGTCAAATTTTGACGGGATAAATATAAATTATACCTATCGTAAAAATATTAATTTCTTAACTCATTTTCACATTATCACGAGTAACGGGCTGCTTGAAATAATTAATATACAAAATTATGTATTTTTAATTAAAATTTTATCTAAAATCACGAAATAAATTGAATCCCGTCGAATTTCGACGGGCACTGCACTAGTGACTAATTAATGTTCTTTAATCAATGTGGGACAACTTTATTACAAGAGTTAATACACTTTGTAATAATTCCACCAACTATCAATCTTTGATATATTATATCTCACTCACCGGAATTCGGATTTGAGCATATCAATATACCACGTTCATTTACTCTCGGAGTAGATTAATAATTTATTATTTAATTTATATTTAATAAATTAAATATAAATTATTATTTATTTGGTCAAAGCCAAATTCCAACATGAAGTCCAAAACTAATGTTTGTGATAAAACGAGTTTACATTGAGTATGTGCAGATTCGAGAATTTTGTGTGACTTTGTCCGACACCCCTGAAAAGAGAGCAGTGACCGGGGCTGATTTGGGGGCTGATTTGGAGGAAACGGACTTGGCAAACTCGTGACTCGTTATCAAGTCGAGACATGGCCGGCTTGCAAACACAATTGCCCATCGTCATTAATTTTGCTTCGAATCAACAAACTTGAGAGGACATTTGTGAAGAAAACTAGCTCTAAGTATGATGGGGTATACTCTTGCAAACTTACAGGTGATTTTTTTCTTCTTATTTCTCCACTATTGTTATCTATATATATATATATATATATATATATATATATATATATATATATATATATGGAGCGGTTCCAATAGAAACCGTCCCTCAGGTAGTAACTAGGATCCAATCTAGACCCTCAATTTATAAAATCTAACGGTCCAAATATGTAGAATTAATCAATTTTTATCTAGTTTTATTGATTTGTTGCGGTAACATAAGGGTTAAATACGTAAATGAATACAAAATAACTACCACAATTACTAGAATGTTGCCGTCATCATCGGAATTTTAATTAGGATAGTAGACACACACGATAATATTGCAATTTATTTATTCAGGTTAAATACGAATTGATATGTTTGTTCAAAGCTAATATTTTGCAATTTTCATTTTCTTATTTTATTGCTCCAATAATATTTTTTTGTTCTATTTTTGTATTGCTCAATTATAATATTCGAATAATTGCTTGTTTATACTCATATAAGTGCTTATTATCTCATCTTAGGTGCTTATTTTCAAGTTCACGTGCTTATTTTTCAATTGCTTATTATCTCAATTTCAAGTGCTTGTATTAAAATGCTTATATTTTAGGGGTAAAAAATGAGATGTCATTCTAGAATAGTTGAAATTAATATATGTCAGAATTATATAAACACACAAATTTTGTCAACTAAGTTCTAAAAAGTAATTTTTAGGACGAAAATGCCCTTGTTTTTCCCCAATCCAAATTTCCGAAAATTTCCTTGGATTTGAAAATTGAAACTGCTGCATCTTCACCCCCACCCCACCCCCACCCCCACCCGACCTTTCCATTTCAGTGATTTCACCACAATCCCCAAAATTCACCATTCTCTCCCTTTGGCATCTCCGCCCCCTCTCCCCCCCCCCCCCCCCCCCCCCCCCGCCCTGCGCCGTCAAGGCTCCCGAGGGTCCTCAAGGCTCAAGGCTCCGCTCATGGCCGGAATACACGTCGCCGTTCACGTTTGGCATGTATTTTTCGTTGTACTTCGTCTCTCCTTTACGAAATTACCGATTAGTTTCTTTTGCTTGTCTAGGTTTAGGGACGTTCATGGAAAGCGTCGTTCTCCGCCTGCTGTTCGCCGTAGCCGATGCCGCCTAGTCCTGCACGCACTTTCGCCGAGGAAGAAGTCGGTGTTCTCTCTTCCACCGCCTTGCTCCTGGAGACGCGGTCGGCTTCTCCCTCTGGTTCTACGTCAGGGATGGATCCAAGTGCCATAGGGTCCTCAAGGCTCCGCTCATGGCCGTCGGCGTCGCCCTCCTTGCCGTGGTTTTCGTTGTACTTCACCTCCATTCTCTCCCATTTCTCCATTCCTCCCTTTCAGATTTTCAGCAAAAGATCAGAACCCAGAATCTTGAGTTTGTGAAAAACCAGGTTGGTGAAAATTTTCAAAAAAAGATCCAATTTTTAGTGATTTGAAGCCATACCCTTGTGCTAATCCATCGATTTCTTCATCACTTCACATCCAAACAGCTATAAAACAACAATCTTTCATCAAAAATCTGCACTTAACCCCTCAAAAACTAACTCCTTAGTTTCCCTTTTCTAGCTATTTCGTATTTTGCTTCAGTAAAAATCTGATGAAAAAAAGGTTTGTTTACATGCAGCTGAAATGGAAGCCCACAACGATGATCAATCGAGGGAGGGTTCTCCTCAGAGGAAGAACAGGAGAGGAAAGATTGCGATTAAACGGATCGAAAACACGACGAATCGGCAGGTGACATTCTGCAAACGGAGGAACGGATTGCTGAAGAAAGCTTATGAACTGTGTACTTTGTGATGCTGAGGTTGCTTTAGTCGTCTTCTCCACTAGTATGCTAACAACAGGTATATATGTGTTTTGTTTTTGTTAAATGAAAATATGATGAGGAATTTGTTTGATTTTGGTGTGGATCTGTTTGCGCTTGAGTATTTTTTTGGTGTTTCTTCTCCTTTTTTGTTGAAATTTAGGGTACTTGTGTTTGGAATTTCCCATTTTTTGAGTCATGATCATGTGTTTGTACAGTGAAAAGTTTAGATTTTTCTCTACATAGTCCTAATTTTTGTGGGTTTTCTGAGATTTATACTCCCGTTTAGATTTAGTCTGTGTATCTTGTCAAGAATGCATATGACATAAATTTTAATGGCCTTCCTTTCTGATAGATGGATGAAACTATTGTTTAGATTTCCAGTCAAAGCCTTTTTACCAGTTTGGTGGTGGTGTGCTGAACATATATTTACATTTAATGTGTTGAACTGAAGAATATTGCCTATACATTCTGGCTTCCTTGTTTGGTAACTGGTGATTACTTCCTGACTATTATGGTTTTTGTATGGCAAAAGCTGGGTTTCTAAAATTTTCCATGCTCAGTCTCTCCTTTTTTGCATAGGCACCACTTACAGAAATTTGGTATTCTGAGCTTGTGTATGATCCCTTTGCTTCTTTGTGCAGGGTTCAGTACCTACACTGTTATATTTCTGTGTCCCGTATTTTTCAGTTTAGGTGAGTAGGATATAATCCATACCTAGTCTTACAACTTATGCAACTTCAAAATCAATTACTGCATTTGTTATCATTTTAAACATCTGAATATTTTACCATGAGAAAGGGTGCCTTCTACTTTAGCTATTATTTGTGTTATATATGCTCTGTTGCCATCTCTTAGTTTCAGAACTCTTGTTTACTAGTAGCTTTCACTATGGACACGGCTGGATTCAGTTATTGTCGTATGTCTGTTGAAGGGTTAAAATCCAATAATATGTTTGATTTGTTTGATTGCAGCTCATCTGAACCACCTACTGGAACTCTATCACCAACGGGACTGCAACTTTCTCAAAGCCTGTCAAGTTGTAGGTATTATCTGTCAAGTTGTAGGTATTATCTGCTTCCACTTTCAAGAAGATTTCTGGTGGCAGCTCTTGAATGTTATTTCTTTGTCCTGATGCCCGTAGCTTCTAAAGAAAATTTTGCGTTGTCCATTTTTTATTTAAAAATTGAGGTGTGACTTGTGAGTTCTTAACTTTTAGCATATCCAAGAATGATCTTTTCATTCTCCCTCTATCTTTGTACTCCATCAGAGGCCGCTATATGGGGTATAGACTCGGTTCCCACCTCTTTGTTAGAAGCCTTTGGCTATTTCTATGTTGTCTTTGCATGTTTTTTTATGGAATTTGCCACAATCAAAACTGGTGTTTAGTTCGTCTTGAGGACCAAATTTCATGCACTGCAGTACGTAAGTAGTTTTGATGGGAATTTAGTGATCCACGTGATGCTGATGATGCTAGATCTCATAATGTAGTAACTGTTAGTTGAACATGAGGTGATTATTGAGTCCTAAGGTTTCACTTTTATTTGTGCAGGGATTTGCCAGCTAAGGAGCTGCGCAAATTGCTGGACAGGTGGGAAATGCTCGCTACAGGCATAACAGAGGTATGGTTTCTTTTTTAGTTATGTTGCATCTCTTGTACACCCAGTTTAATCCCACTTCACCATTTTTATGTCCACTTTTTTTTTTGCAAAACTTCAAGTTTGATTATATTGCAGCATCATTTCAAATTGATGATGCCTCTGATTACCCGAATTGAACACTGATGTTTTCAGATTCATGAAAAGGTGAAGGAGCTACAGTCCCTAATGAAATTGGAGGAGAATCAGTCCAGACATAATTTGAGAGAGGAATTCAAGTATTTCTCTATGCCTTACTGATTACTAAATTATCTGCTCTGATTGACTTTGGGTTATTCCTCTTATCATGGACTAGTATTAGAGAAAAGTAAAGTTATTGCTACTACTTAAGTTGTGACCCTGCCATTTTATGTTACATTGAAGTGTGATATTTCATATTACAGACATCAACATATCTTCAGGCTGTTCATTGGGCATAGTTGGTTTTAATGAAGGATGTATGACATCCAAACTCTTCACGTTATTTTTTTCTTGCTTTCTAATCTTATTGATTGCAGAGTTTAGGAGAACTGATAAACCTTGTTGCCTTTTGTCTATCAGGAGATCCCCAGCAAGGAGTTATAGAAATGATAAACCTTGTTGCATTTTCCGCATGTTATTTGCTCTCTTTGCTTTATATACCTGTTTGCTTAATTGTTATTATCATTTTTGCTATTTTCAGGAACTCGGGATTGGATAGCTTGGCGGGCAAATTGTAGTTAATGTATTATTACTCTTGTATAGAATTGTATATAGTATATAGTTTATTCTTCTTTTTTGTTGAGAAAAAAAACTATATTGTATAAGATATGATATTTCCATATTTAGTCACACCGGAACAAACTATTTCTTGTTAAATTTTAGTTATCGTTACATGGACTGTAATGACCCTTCAATGCATTAAAAAGTTGAATTTCTACTAGTGAGACCAATCCCCTCGTTGGACAACTATCACCGAATGTTGGCTAAGTTGCACAAAATGATTATTTATAAAATGAGGTACCAATACCACTGATACCATTAGAACCGCGACTCGAATTTAAAATGATGTATTATTGGTTCTATTAGTGACAATAGTGATAATATAAGAACTAGTCAGAATGCCTTCAGAAGAACTATTATAAGGTTAAAATCTTAATTATGCTTTTGGAACTTGTTGGACTGTACATTTACTTTTGAATTAGCATTTTATAACTTGTCAGACCAATCCTGTGTATGGGTAACTATCACTGAAAGTTAACTCATGCCCAAAAGAAATATTTATTAGGAAAATGTGGTAGTATTGGTACTAGTAGAATCATAACTGGAATCTCAAATCTCAAACAAGGTACTATTGGTTCTATTAGTGCCAGTGGTAACAATAGTGGAATATCAAATTTTGGAACTATTGAAACTAGATTCAAATACATGTCACAAGTTATATGCACAAAAGGACTATTTATTAAAATGAGGCACTATTGGTACTAATCGAACCATAATTGGAATCTCAAACGAGGTACTAGTGGTTCTATTAGTGACAGTAGTGACAATACAAGAATTAGCTTGATATCCACGTGTCACAGTTGGTGCTAATAGAACCTATAGTGTAAAAGAGGCTTTAAATCAAGATGTCTTCAAAAAATACTATTATATAAACAAGGAACTATTAGTTCTATCAGAACCTTAGCTAGAATTTTAGACGAGGTACTATTTGTTTTATTAGTATCAATAGTGACAATACAAGAACGAGCCAAATATCCACGTGTCACAATCAATCCTACTAGTGCTACTATTGGTACTAGTAGTGTTAATAGTGCTTGCCCAAGTTTTACTAAAAAATCAAATCTATCATTGAACATGTATTGCGATGTTAATCAAAATGTCACAAACATATAAAATTCGTATAAGATTTTCATACATAATGCAAAAAAAGGAGAGAGAGAAAACATATAAAAATAATAAAATACAAATGTTTAATAATTGCAAATTGTTTGAACTTAACCAATTACAGAGAATGATCAAACCAGTTTTCTATATAATCCATTCGATAGTAACCTCTTTTGTTGCATAGACCTTGCTTCCAAGTAATCATCCAACAACAATTTTTCTCTTGGAATTGGAATGCAACCTACGACCCTTAATCACAACTAATCACACACTAAAATAATTATTAAAAGAAAAATAGATAATAAAGAAAAAAAAACATTGTTTAAACAAAACAACACCATCCAAAAGGAACTAACAAAAAGATTAAACCTTCACGCACATTCAAGAAGGGTCTCGATTATAATCAATCAATTGCAACATATCACCAATAAAATCCCATAAATATTCAAGAAATTCAAAAAAAATCACAGGCCCACTTACTCAGCTCCCGCGCCGGCCGATCAACATCGTTTCTCGGTGAAAGCGAAAAAAGATTGGGGAAGTGAGGAGCGAGGGAAAGACATTCCAATCAAGAGTGTAGAAAATGTGAAAATTTGCAGAAGTTTTAAATGAAGTGTCCTCTTTCCCAAAAGTTCTTTGTTTTTTGGAGAAAGAGAATGGAAATGGATAAAGGGAGGGGGACAGTGAAAAAAATTGAGTCGGAGAAATGCAGAAATTCATTCTAATCATGTGAATTTTTCGTCAAGCTATTTAGAGAGAGAAAAGAAAGAGAAAAGAAAGAGCAGAGTGAGAGTGAGGGGATGAAGAGCGCGGGGGGATACGAGCTTGGGGGTGTGGGGATGGGGGAAACTGATAAAAAGAGAGGAGGGAAAAATTGAGTTTCCATGAGTTGAAAGGGGGGGAAATGGATGTGAGGGAGTGAAAAAGAGTAGGTCTTAGTAAGGGTATTTTGGTCTAAAAATATTACTTTTGATAAAATTTGTGTGTTTTTATAATTCTGACATATAGGAGTATTAATTTTTGTTATTGTGGAATGACATTTTACATAATTATCACTATATTTTAAGTAATTATATTAAAGTGCTTATTATCTCAATTTTGAGTGTTTATTATCACTTGTTCAATTGCTCATTTTAAAGAGTTTATTATCTCAATTTTAAGTTATTATATGAAAGTGTTTATTATCTCTATTTAAGTGTTTATTGTCACAAGTTCAAGTGTTTATTATTTCACTTTTAATTGCTTATTATGTCAAGAGCAAGTGCTTATTTTTTAATTGCGTATTATCATCTCTGTTGGTCCCGGGAAAGAGTAATTGGTGTATGGGGGGGGGGGGGGGGGGGGGGGGGAATACACCAATAACCAACCGTTTTTGACTTTTATAAAATCAGGTCGATCTACAGGTCGATTGTCAAGGTCGACCCTATCAGAGGCAGTTTGATCTATCAAGCTCGTATGGTATCAAGCTTGATTTATCAAACTGTTGTTAATGCGGAAGTTGGTGGAGGTTGATTTACTCTTTGAAAAATCTTAAGAAGAGAGAGATTCATCAAACACAACATGAGGTGTTACCTCCACAACTAGGGTTTTCTTATTAAAGACTCTATAAGCTTTGCTAACCTCTGAGTATCCTAAAAATACTCCTGGATCGGCCTTGCTATCAAAAGTCTTTAATTTAGATTTCCCATTGTTATGAATGTAACACAAGCACCCAAAAGCTTTAAAATACTTTAACCTGGGGAGCTTGTTGTTCCACAGCTCGTATGGAGTCTTTCCATGTCGGGTCGTGATGATCGACCTGTTTTGGGTGTAGCAGGCTGTGTTGACGGCCTCTGCCCAAAACTTCTTTGGAAGATTGGTTTCATCCAACATGGTACGAGCTGCTTCCTTCAGCGACCTGTTACGGCATTCCACTACGCCATTTTGTTGAGGTGTGCGTGCAGCTGAAGTTTGATGATGAATCCCACTCTTTGTACAATATTCTTCGATCATTGCATTGATAAATTCGGTGCCTCGATCTGATCGAACGGAGATGATGGATTTCTCCTTTTGATTGCACAGCTTGCTCAGCAACGCAGGTAGCTTCTCCAAAGTCTCCTTCTTTTTGTACATGAAAATAACCCACGTAAATCTAGAATAATCATCTATAATAACGAGAGCGTATTTTCTACCGTTTATACTCAAGGGAGTGACTGGACCGAAGAGGTCGAGATGGAGAAGCTCAAGAATTCGATTTGATGTTTGTGCTGTCACGCTTGGAAATGATGATCTTGTTTGCTTTCCAGCTTGATAGGCTCTGCAGATGTGATCACGATCGAAGACTTGATCTGGCAGGTCGTTCACCAGCTTGTTGCGTGCGAGCTTGTTGATGGCCTTGAAGTTCAAGTGACTCAACCTCTTGTGCCATAGCCAGCTTGTCTCTGAATCAGCCTTTGTGACCAGGCAGGTCTCTATCCAATCTGTCCATTGAACAATATAGAGTCTATCCTGCAAAATTCCGGTAAGAAGTGTTTCTCCTTCCTCATTTTTCACGAGACATTTGTTAGCGGTGAATTCTACTCGTTTACCACTCGAGCAGAATTGCGACACAGAGAATAGGTTATGATTAAGACCTTCAACATAAGAAACGTTAGAAATAGTTGTTTTACCAACTTTTAGATCGCCCTGGCCTCTCGTAAGTCCCTTAGAACTTCCTCCAAAGGTTACAAGTGGCCCGTCTCGTTCTTGATAGTTTGATAGTAGCGTTTTGTCACACGTCATGTGCTTTGAGCATCCACTATCAATGATCCATACAGCTCCACGAGCTGCTTGGCTCCTTCTTTGAGCCTTCCCAACCTGCAATTAGTTATACTTAGCAACCCACTTGAGATTGGGTGCTACATCGGTTGCGGGAACGGCCTTTGGGACCCAAATTTGTTTTGCCGGTCTGCTTCTATCCGAGGCTGAGGACGAGGCAGTGGCGGTCTTGGGCTTGGGAGCCTTGGATTTCTTTGAGCGAGGGCGACGAGGCTGATAATACTGCTCTTCATGAAGACCAGGTTGATACTGCCAGTCTTGAAAATTCGACTGTTGAGGGTAATGGCAGTGACAACCTTGAGGAGCAGGAAAGAAGAATTGAGGATGATACGGCCTTTGATAGTACTGGCCTTGGTATCCCCCTTGATGAACAGCCTGCTTTTGATGAGCGGGGGCAGGTCGACGATACTGAGCAGGTCGACTCTCTTTCCTTTGAGGAACAGGCTGTTCCTTCTTTTGTTGCTTTAGGAGGATGGCCTGGGGCTGTCGAACTGGATTCTTCAGCTTGACCATTTTATCAGGGAGAGCTTGATGAGCTTTCCGAACACTCTTCGATTTAGGCTGCGCTTTCACGAACGTGATCTTGCAGTCTTTGTCCTTGTTTTTCTTGGATTCTCCGTTGAATCCAATCCCAGAGTGATCACGCGGATTGCGTTGCATGGATTGGACCTCTTCTAATTTCTTTCCGCTTTTCTTCAACTGACTCAAGGTGAGTTGAAGTTTTTCTTCCTTTTTCACGAGGAGTTCGTGTCGAATTACCAAGTCAGCCAACTTTGATGTAAGGCTGTGTATTTCGGCATCTTTGGCTTTGAGGGACTCGTCCTTCTCGAGCTCCCTGGTATCGAACTCCTTAACCCGTAAAGTCAATTCGTCAACCTTTGACTTTAGGGCTTCTATCTCCCTTTCCTTTTCTTCATCGTAGGGAGAGAATCTTTCTTCTAATGCTAGCTTGTATTTTTCATTTTTGTTCATAAGCTCAGCATTATCTTCAACGACCTCTTTGAGTGTTTCCACGAGGTCGGCATAGTCATCGAGCTGTTTCTTGATTTCTTCCCAAGACACAGCCTCGGATAGGTCTTCATCACCTTCTTCTGCACAATCATCGTCAGAAAAAGAAAGTTAAATGGGTTGAAGATCTACCTTTGAAGATCCCTCGTTTTGTTGGTGCTCTCCAACGAAACATTCTTCATTATCACTTTCGTCGAAAGCGATGTAACCTTCGTCATCACTTGACGAGCTATCCGAGAGGTGAGCTTCCTTTGTTTCTTCGGCAATCATTGCAGCTCGTTGATCTTTGAGCTTCTTATCACGCTTTGCACGGAGCTCGTCTCTCTCGGCCTTGGTAAGATCCGGGCAGTCGGTCTTGTAGTGACCTGGCCTGCCACAATTGAAACAACCACCCTCGGGTGTGTTAGAAGAATTGAAGGTTGAGGGTTTACCTTCTCCCTTTTTGTCAGGGCGGTCGTGGTTGCGGTTTGAGAAGTTTCGCTTGTTGTCACGGTAGAATTTCTTGTATTTGACAACCTTCCCTAGGAGCTTCTCATTTCTCCTAGCAGCTAGAGCATAGTCGAGAGTCATCTTCTCGAACTTCTTGACGATGGATTCGTCAATCGGGCTTGGGGTAGCAGCAGAGGCTGAGTCGGCCTTGAAAGCTACCTCCTTGCTCTTTTCATCAGCCTTCTTGCTGGTGGAAGGCTGTGTTGATCCATGGATGCGGATCATCTCATATTCGTTTCCGACAAGAATGTCGAAAAGATCTTCAGTGGTGAGGGAGTTGAAATCCGATCGGGCTGGATGCATGGCGGCGTATACGTGCCAATTTGCAGGAAGGGCACGTATAACTTTGAGATTCTTCTCGCGCTGCGTATATTTGTACGGGTTGATTGCAGCGACCTCGAGAATAATTTCGGTGAAGCGAATTTTCATCGCTTCTATGGTTTCACCCGAAACCATCTTGAAGTCATCAAACTTGCTGCATGCCATAGACAGCTTGTTCTCCTTCATTTCCTCTGAGCCAAGGCTGATGGACCGGAGGGTGTCCCACATTTCTTTCACTACAAAAAAAACAGTGTGTAGTGGCGACGGTTGTTGTTACTATACGTGCCTAAGTTGTCACTAAAAGTACTTAGTGACAACTTTTGTGGTTGTCGTCAAGTTGCAGCTATATGTGCCGACACTATAAATTATAGCGACGACGGGTAAATATCGTCACAACATTTACACTTATAGTAACACACGATCTTGTCACTAAAGCCGCTATTTTGTGACGTAATTGTCTTATCGCTACATTTGTTGTTTATTGTGACGAATGATTATTGTCACTCTAGTTTACGTTTTTAGTGACATGTGATTTTTGTCACTGCCTGTTCATATATTTAGTTACATGATTTTATCGTCACAAAAGAAACCACATTATAGTCACGTACGTTTGTCGTCACTAGAATATCATAAATTAGCAACATTATTTTGCCGTCACTAAATAAATTAATGAGCATTGACAAGTGTATTTTATCACAATATCTAACTAACTTTATCACTATAATATTAAACTAAAGTGACATGAATTACTGTCACCATAACTTTTATCACAACTAAATGATCTTGTAGCAACAAAATATTTTTTTTAAAAGGTCATCACAATTCCAATGCAATAAAATTGATCGATTCAAAATTAAGTTACACGTTTATGATTTAAATGTTAATTGATATTTAGATATTATACAATTTAAATTAGATAACATCACATTCATCCAATAACGAGAAAAATAATAACAAAGCTGATATTTAATTGAATATTTTGCATTATCCATTCAACAATACGAGTATATTAGGAAAAAATATACATACATATATCTTTTCCAAATCAAATGGAATCGCTACACCATTGTACATTAACTTGTGGCTCTTGAGTTGAGATCTAAGAACTCAAAGTGAGGTGAGGGCCAACTCTTCAAGTTGTTTCTTCAACTCTAAACTCCTCTCTTGTTGATCATGATTTATCAATTCTTCTCTTTTGAAATGTAGCTTGTGTTCGTCTCCACATCTAGATAGTGGGCTAGATTTTGCTTCCCCGAATGTATCTACAAAGGCTTCATTGTTACACATGGATTATTTTTCACAAAGCCAATGTAAATAAAAATGTGATCACGCTTATTTTTCACAAACTCTCATGAATCTTCATCACACAGTTAGTATAAGAAAACATCTCATCAATTTTATCTATTAATAGTTCCAACAATCAATAACACCATAAACGTGATCACCCAGAATTTCAAATCATCTAAGTTTATCAATATCATATTTATTAAAGTAGACGCAGAAATAATGTAAAATTATAATCGCATAAATGGCACTTCATGTGATCATGCCTAACTTTTTTTGAATTAGCTTCTTCAAGTAAAAATTAGGAGTCACCTCTATTTTTTCCAGCACAAAGTTTCTACAAAATTGATGAATCCTGTGAACGAAGCATGGGGCTATCAAAAAACAAATAATAAAAAATATTCGTAGAAAGTTTGAATCAAATATTTATACAAATTAAGCCCAAACACACAGAATTATATAGTTGCTAAATATAAATTGGGAGAATAAATCTACAGGTTTAACTAGACATACCAAATTGCAAGATATAGTATACGTACCGCTGCAATCACCAATGATATCTCAGGGGTGGTAGATTGAAAGGGGCCGGCGTCGACGATGGGGCTACTGATTTATCATATAAGAGAGCAGGAAAGTGAAGATATAGCATTGATTTTTTTGTGCTTTGCATAGGAGAGAAAACCCACCCGGTGAGAAAGATGAAAATCTATGTAGTAAGGGAGAGACGAAAACACCTTGACTTAAGCGGCTGCAGTTTTAGAGTGATTAGGGTTATTATTAAATAAATAGAAATTAAAAGAGCGGTAATTGGATCTTATTTGATTTTTTGGGTCAGAGCGGGAGATTGAAATATTATTTCAAATTCAACATAAAGTAATTCTAATTTGTACAAAATTAAATATATTGAAATAATAACAATACACGTCGGTTCCGCTTATTTTGTCATCATTGTTTGGAAGTATTCCATTTTTTTTAATTTTTTTTTGCTTAACACGCGTACTAATATTTATAATTATATGATAACAAAAAAATACATGTCACAAAAACTAGTATTATGCAAGGGAAAAATATTTAAATAAATATTAGACTAAATATTAAAAAAAACATTTTTTAATATCTCTAATAATTGTAAAATAAACATAAACCACATGTTATAAATTTTAATGCTTAATAGTTTCACATATATCTAAAAGGATTGTGATCTACTACAACTACAATGAAATAGTGAGTTGGAGCAAAGTTTAATGAAAATTCGAAACACATATGAATAAACAAAAATAGTCATAGAATAATCATATACTCCCTTCAATCCTCTTTATTTGACTTCCTTTCTAATCGAAACATCCCACTTTAATTGGCATATTTCTTAAAATGTAAAGACTTAATCCGTACTTTTCAATGTGGGACCCTTACTTTTCACTTTTAACATTGTGCATAAATTAAATCTCGTGCCGAATGAAACAAGTTAACTAAAGTAGGACGAAGGGAATACAATATTGCAATATATTTAAATATAAAAACTAAAAACAGAAACATTAATGGTTACAAGAACATTTTCATGTTAAGTCATATTCTCCTGAATTAAACGAAGATTAGAGGCAAACACACACACATTTAGCCTCATAAATTCATGTTTTGAAGGTTTTAGTCTAAACTCTCATTTTAATTGGTCAATTTCATTGCGGTATGAGATTTTAAGCATAATGTTAAAAGTGAAAATTAAGAGGTTCATATTAAAATATAAGAGTTAATTCTTTCCATTTTATAAAATACGCAAACTCATGTGAAACTGACCCAATTGGGAAAATAGACTAGTTAAACTGGTACGTAGGGGGTACATATGATCCAATGTTTCCACTTATGTGTACTTACGTACCAAATATAAATTACTATTAATTTTATGCAATTTCTTTCAATTATTTTTATTATATTATATGATATATGTAGCAATTTTAGCCTTTCAATAAAATCATGATAATATTAGCATTATAAACTAAACCACACGAGATTCAAGTAGAAAACATACTTTACAATTGTTAATTAATCAAAAATCATAAATTAAACAATAGTACTTAACATTATCCTAATGTAAGTTTTACATAATTAAATTGCATAATTATAGTACTTCGCATTTTACCATGACCACGCCAAAACTGAAATAATCATATGCTCAAAGCTATAAAATACGTCATTGTTATTTAATTATTAAAGTAAATTATCAACTTATCTATTTATAAGTTTTTTAATTTAAATGTATCTTTTTAGATAAAGATGAAGTGACATACATACTATGGTCACAAACCTATAGCAACAAATAACCACTAACAACAACACAATTTATCACTACTTTATTTAATTGTGACAATAAAAAATATTATCAATGTATATTATATGTATAGTGACAATTATATTGTTGCCACAAATATATAGTGACAATAATTAGTGACAGCGATATAACTTGTCAATTATTCAACCTTTTGTGACATAATTAAATTTAATCACTAATTATATGCTTTTAGTGAAAGAAAATTGAACCGTCACTGACATACAGTGACGATAAATTTTGACAATATCAAAATCCGTCACTCTTTTATTTATTTGTGACATAAGAAATTGTTGGCGCTAAACATATGTTAGTAGTGATAACGAAACTATTATCACTGATCTATTGTGACGAAAAATATCGACAATACTAAAATTCGTCACAGTTGTACTGTATTGCGACAACGATATTTATTGTGACTATATATGCAGTTTTAGTGATAAGATTATGATTGTCAATAAGAAAGTCGTCACTACACACAGTTTTTTTTGTAGTGTTTGGCCGTTTCAAGATTTCGGATCTTGGCCAGGTAGACGCCCTTCACGGTGCTGGAGATGAGTCCCTTTGCGTAATCATCGAGGCCGGCCTCTTTCATTTCCTCGGTTGAGTAGTCGCGAGGGTTTTTGAGGACTCTCTCGTATGTAGCCTCCCCGGGGGATGTTCCATCCACAATAATCTTCGCTGCATAAATGGGAGAGGGGTCATTCTCGATAATATCCCACATGAGGACGTGATGTGCCTTGAGACACATCTTGATTCGGAAACTCCAGTCTTCATAGCCTTGAATGGAGAAGTCTTCACACACCCTGAGAAGAGAAGCCTCCATAGCAAATAATATGATATGAATGAATGAAAAAGATTTTTCTAAAGGATCGGTTCAAAATGACCAAAAGTTTGATAAAGAACTTTT
Organism: Thymus mandschuricus; assembly: GCA_029379335.1. NCBI lineage: Eukaryota > Viridiplantae > Streptophyta > Magnoliopsida > Lamiales > Lamiaceae > Thymus > Thymus mandschuricus. The sequence goes on from CM057079.1 coordinate 8,171,443, forward strand.
AGTATGCAAAGCAGCGGTCAAAAGAACCACTGCTCTGATACCACTTGTTGGTCCCGGGAAAGAGTAATTGGGGGGGGGGGGGGGGGGGGGGAATACACCAATAACCAACCGTTTTTGACTTTTATAAAATCAGGTCGATCTACAGGTCGATTGTCAAGGTCGACCCTATCAGAGGCAGTTTGATCTATCAAGCTCGTATGGTATCAAGCTTGATTTATCAAACTGTTGTTAATGCGGAAGTTGGTGGAGGTTGATTTACTCTTTGAAAAATCTTAAGGCTGAAAGTAGATAGCAGGTTGATGCGTGAAATGCAGGTTGATGCTCGTCAGTTTGATAAGAAAATATAAGGGCGATAAATAAAGAGAGAGAGAGAGAGAGAGAGAGACACCGCGATATATCGTGGTTCGGAGAAACTCTCCTACGTCCACGTCAGGTCGACTCGACCTGAGAATCCCTTTACCTTTGGATTCAACCTCTCTCTTATTTATACTGACTGAGTATCAGTTCTAGATACAATCTAACCTGAAAATATCTAGACACGAGTTTTGGGTCGTGACCCTTACAACCTTCGTACAGAAACGTACAAACAACCTGTCACTTTTACAGAGCTTGACTAACTCTATAATGGCGAAAATAAAAACAAGCTTTCTAACTTCGAACTAGTCGGAGAAGAAGTTGTTGAACAATCGACAAGCAGCAGTGAACGCTTCGTCGTTGTGGTGTTTATCGGAATCGGAAACCTCTCTTTGTCAAGTGTTTGGGAAACTAATCGGATTTCGAACACTTGAATGGATATGAACTTTGAGAGAGATTTGGGCAGAGATATGGCGTTGATAGCTTTTGTTTCCCTTGCTTGAATCCGATAATGGCTGAAGTATTTATAGGCAGTTTTGAAAAACTAGCCGTTGGAGTCAGGCTGACGTGGCACTAGCCGTTGGAAGCTGACTCACTTCTAGCCGTTGGGAAGATTCGTCCTTGCTGGCACACCACGTGGCAAGGATCAGGTCGTGACGCTCCATGAAGGCGGAGCATCGACCTTGATTGATAATCCAGCTCTTGAAATCTTCTAAGTCAAAGCGGGCTGGAAGCTTGATAAGGAAGGTCGATAGACAGGCTGATGATCCAGCTCGATCCAATTGAGGCAGGTCGATACATCGACCTTTCTCTTACAGGGTGGATCGAACTTGCATTTGAACATTAAAGAGCATCGACCTGCACTAACAGGTAGCAGGTCGATCTATCGGCCTTGACCCTAAACAAGTAAAATATGCCTAAGTGTGGCTTCGATAAACATCATCAAAATCAAACTGCAAGGGGTTCCCAACAATCTCAATTTCAAGCTATTAAAAATTGCTTATTTACACATTTTAAATTGCTTGTTTACATATTTTAAATTGCTTATTCACACATTTTAAATCAATTATTTATGTTAACGTATGTTTATTTACATTTTTCAAATTCCTTAGTTATACATTTAAAATGGTTTATTTACTTATTTCAAATTATTTATATATTGACATTAGGCAAGTGCTTATATGTACACATATAAATATATTTTACATTTAATCTGAATTGATAATAAAGTTTCGATTTTTTTTACATTATTTAAGAGTTTTGTTTAAAAGGACTACAAATTAAAAAATTGTTTAGATCGAATTTTTTATTATTATTGCATTTACTATTAAAACAAAAGCTTATTTGTAATTAATGGAAAATGTAATAGATTCAACAAATCCCCAATTATAAGGAATATATAGTTGCGAATATGAGTATATTTACTGTTCTAACCTTTTACAATAAAAAAAATGAATTATTTGATTGAAAACTGCCAATTAATTAGCACCTTTGATTTTAAAAAATAAATGGCTAGGATTGGATCCTAGTTTCTACCTAAAAATAAGTGGATTAGTGGTTGAGATTAATATTATCATTAGAATATTAAATTCGGATATATTTCAATTTATATTCAACTTATATTATTTTTTTATTTATCTTCAAGTGCAATAATATTTATAACATACTAATAACATTAAAAATAATCATTATATGTTCAACAAAAATATACGTGCATCGCACATAATCTGCGCTAGTAAATTAAAAATTACATGCATAGATGATAGATCCTTTTCGGGACTAAAGAATAGGCGAACCAAACATTACTTATATATGTAGTAGTATATAATAAATATATAAACAACCCATCATAAACATAAAAAGGAGAAGAAAATAATCAAATTAAATATACGATCGGAAATTTAGTAATAGACATGTGAACAATGGAACCCATCATTACATATGGCACCTTGAAAAGGAAAAAAAGTGAAATACAATTAAACTATATTTATAGCTTTTGCGTATTCTTGTCTTAACTTTGAATAAAAGATACGAAATTATATATGTTAGAATTGACAAGGTGTTGGTGGTATACATGTATATGTACATAGATTTCTTAATCTTTACTTTTCTCAAATATAAAGCTACCAATAATTGTGACTAATTAATCATCAATTATAAGCCCTAATAACATTAATTCATAAAATAGTCGGGAGTTCGAATCACCTTAAGTGTGTGTAAGTGTTTTGGGTTTGCCTTAAAAGAATAACCATAAAATCAGTCAAAACTAAAACATATCCTCACGACTTTGTGAAATCAATGACATCGTAGCTCGTAATTCAGCCCGTCGGTTTCAAGATAAATTGGCACTCTTGCTAATGACTAATACATATAGTATGATTATCTATACATACTATTATATTATCAAAGAACACCATACTCTTACATTGCACTAGCTAACTTTGCAAATATAGTACTCCCCTGTCCCGGCCGACTTGGCCGGCCACATTCGTCACTTGAATGTGGCCAAGTCGACGGGGACAGGGGGAGTATAACATAGTGATATTCTTTCTATACAGTATTTGTCCAATTTTATTAGTCTCGTTTGCTATTTTGGATCGTCTTATTTTACTAATTTTATTTCTTTAAATAGAAAAAAATCAACTCTTACTTTTTAAGGGAATTTCATATTTTGCAATTTTAACACTTAAATATAAAATTTCGTATCGAACAAAATATGATTAGTGAAATGAGACCGGGAGAATATTTATTTAAAGCCAATAGTTCAAACTTTTCTCTTCCCTATTCTCTTCCCTTTTTTCTTTTGTTAAAAAATTATTTAAAAAATAACCAAGAAGAGCGTCGAACAAAAAGAGGCCCACATCCCAAAAATAGGGCATCTAAGATTCCACAAAGGCCCAGAAGAGAACATAACTCTCATAACCAACTCCCTCTCTCTCTCTCTCTCTCTCTCTCCACCCTGGATGGATCAGTTGATAGCAGCAGACGATCGGAAGTACTAAGCGCCTGAGAACGACAACCGACCCGCCACCACTAACCTAGTCAATTTCTCTCACATCGCCACCGAATTAATTCCCCTCTCCAACAAAATAAACTACTCCATCAACCCTCGACAACAACTAATTTCTTATCATATTTTATGCAACCACCAACCAAACTATTCAATCTCCATCTTCTCTTTGCTTCTCAATTCCATCATCAAACTTTCCCCTTTTCCTTCCAATGCTTTAAATTACCCACCATTCGCATGCAGCTCTCTCTCAACCCAGAAAGAATTAATCCTCTCCGCCGCCATGAAGCCCGCCGCCTCCTCCTCCGCCTCCCGCAAGGGCGGCGGCAGCCTCCCCATATTCATGATCGTCCTCTCCGCCTTCGTCTTCGGCTGCTTCATGTACAGCGAGGACGTCAAATCCCTCGCCGAATTCCCCTTCTCTCGCTCCAATAAACCTCAAGAAACCGAATCGGTGGCGGTGAATTCAAGAACCGCGGTGGCGACGGAAGATTCCGACGGCGTTTCGAAATCGGATAATGATGAAGGCGAAATCGAAATCCTTCCCACGGAAGATTGCGATGTGTACACGGGGAGCTGGGTGTTTGATAACGTCACCTACCCGTTGTACAAGGAGGAAGAATGCTCGTTCTTGACTGCGCAGGTGACGTGCATGAAGAATGGGAGGAAGGATTCCCGTTACCAGAATTGGAGGTGGCAGCCCAGAGACTGCTCTTTGCCCAAGTAAGATCAATTTATTAATTAATTCATTTTCAAAAACTCATTTTAATTAATTAGTACGTAATTGTGAATAATTGGATTAAAATTTAGGTTTAGCGCAAGATTATTGCTTGAGAGATTGAGGAACAAGAGGATGATGTTCGTTGGGGACTCCTTGAATCGGAATCAATGGGAATCCATGGTTTGTTTGGTGCAATCTGTAGTACCTCCAGCTAGGAAAAGCTTGAACAAGACTGGTTCTTTATCCATTTTCAGAATTGAGGTTAGTTATTACTACTACTATTTTACTTTACATGATTATTTTTACCTTAAAAGTTAAAGTGCTTGTGTTATTTTATTTTTTCTTGTTCTGGCTTGTGTGTGACAATTTATTGGTGGGGTCAAGTTAGTGATTTTAAAAATAAATATTGAAATTAATTAGGCACGTTCCATGTTAATTAATTTCCTCCTTTTAATTTTCCTAGTAGGACTGCATGTATGTTGCTTAAGTTGCAAGCAAATAATAGCACTATTTTATGTCACTTGTTTTTTAGCAAAAAAGTATAAGAATGATTACACTAGTTGTGGTAGGTAAACAATGCTGCATAAATATTGATTTTGGCAGGACTACAATGCCACGGTGGAATTCTACTGGGCCCCATTCCTGGTCGAGTCAAACTCGGACGATCCAGATCTGCACAGCATTTTGAACCGAGTCATCATGCCCGAGTCGATACAAAAGCATGGCAACAACTGGAAGAACGTTGACTTCCTCATTTTCAACACTTACATTTGGTGGATGAACACCGCCGCCATGAAAATTCTGTAAGCACTCACTCAATCAACATATGTGTGCGCGTTTGTGAGAAATTTTGAAGTTTGAAGCGACGGAATGTATGTATAGGCGCGGTTCGTTCGAGCAGAACTCGACGGAATACGACGAGATCCCGAGGCCGGAGGCTTACAGGAGAGTATTGACCACCTGGTCCGAATGGGTTGACCAGAACGTTAACCCGAACCGGACTAAAGTTTTCTTCATGAGCATGTCTCCTCTTCACATCAAGTAACCAACTAACTTTAATTACCATTCTTTCTAAAAACTATCGTCTCGTTTTTATTATTTTATACTCACATTATAATAAAAACATTCGGACAGGAGCTTGGATTGGGGCAACCCGGACGGGGTGAAGTGCGCTAAGGAAACGGAGCCGGTCCTCAACACGTCGATGGCGCTGAACGTGGGGACTGACCGGAGGCTGTTTGTGGCGGCGGAAGAGGTGACACGTGGGATGAAGGTGCCGGTGAGTTTTGTAAATATCACCCGGCTGTCAGAGTACAGGAAAGACGGGCACACCTCTGTCCACACGATCCGGCAGGGGAAGATCTTGACACCGGAGCAGCAGGCGGATCCGGCGACCTTCGCCGACTGCATCCACTGGTGCCTCCCCGGGCTGCCGGACACGTGGAACGAGTTCCTTTATGCGCAGATCGTCTCCGCTTCGTGACGGTTACCACACGCTCCTCCGATGCGTGGAGCGTACTGACGTTGTTGATCGGAATTTTTTGTTTATAGCGGAATTTTTGTGTATAAGTTGTTTTTTTTTTTTTTTTCGTGTTGCATGCATCGAATGTGTGTAAAATGAAATTGCTTCATAGGAAAACGAAAAATCAAATTGTAAGTAGTTGATTGTTTTGGTGTATATTTCACATACATACGTATACGTGTGCATGTGTTAGCCTAATAGTAAGGAGTTTTATTGGTTCCATCAAGTTCTTCATGATACAATCTATAAATTTATATTATAAGGGCATGTTCAATGCTAGAACCCCAAATGGGGTTCTTAAAGGTGCCACATAGACAAGATCTCATTCATATTAAAAAATCACAATGGTAAAGTTCTTAATAAAGGTTCTTATCATAATTAAAGGGTCTCATTAATTTAATTATTTGAGAAAATAAGAGAGAGGAAAAAAATAAAAAGGAATGTGGGACCCACTTTTTCTTAAGAATCAGTATCTTATATAAGAACCCGGGTTTTTATTTAGGGAATCTCCAATGGGGGTGCTAATTAAGGTGTGAGTTCTTGTTTTTGCCACATAGACAAGAATCACTCCATTGTACATGCTCTTAAAAGCTTAAGGGAAAAAAAAGGGTCTGAATCATTACAAGCCCGAGTCCAAGACAATATACCGATTTTAATTTACACATTTTCTTAAAAATTAAATGGGTATAGTCACGGATGAAATTCATTGTCTCAATTTCATTAATACTAATTGTTAATTAAAATTAATTATTTTAATATAGGAGTATATAATGTTTATTAAGTGTAGTAATTAAGTTTGACGTCAAACTTAGTACAAGATAAAGATCTTCTCTTTATTTGTACATAAATGTAAATATACATGCAATCAACGCCGTAGTCGTAGATATTACTAATTTAAAATTTTAATACACTCGTTAATCTTTGTGTAAACAAGTAGTTACTAATTCTTGAAATCGGATCAGATTATATACTTATGTCCACATGTTGGTAATGAACCGGTTGAATATTATAATAATGGAACGGAGTGAATGCAATATAGCCTCTGAATCAAGCATGTATATCATCCATTTTAATTATTAGTTCATTTTAGGGCTAATAGTAATTATAACAATTGTAATAGTTGATTTTTAGTGCAAATTTTGGTCAAAGATATTTCTTTAATTTCTATAGTATTCTAGGGACCGATAACAAATTATTTAAGGATATATAAAAGCAATAAATAGTGCATAATATTCGGTTCCATAATTCCACGATTCTTATTTTTAAATGTGGAAATATTTTTTTTATTAATTTGGTTCATTTCCTATCCAACTATATACTCAATTATTACATACATTGACCAATATTTAATTTTATTTTCTTAAATTTGTAATTAAAACTCTTAAAATGCTTCCCTAAAGTAAGCCAACAAAATCTTCCAAAATCAACGTCAAAAATACTCAAACATAATTAAAAATCTCTCGTGCATATATTTTCCATATATAATATATTAAATGTAGAAAAGGAAACGAGTGCCTATAAATAAATTGAGGCGCATGGTTTGTATAGAGAATTAAGTAGCGATGATGAATATGTGTGGTTTTCGTTACTTGACCTATGTTTTATGTGTTGCGTCGTTGTTTCAGAGCTCAATTTCATCATATGACTATGGAGATGCCCTAACCAAATCTTTGCTCTACTTTGAGGCTCAGCGATCTGGGAAATTACCAGCTAACCAGCGAGTCCAATGGCGTGGAGACTCTGCTCTTAACGATGGCAAGGATGCTGGGGTAAAATCACCCTCTCTCTCTCTCTCTCATGCATATTAAGTATAAGTTGTGCATGTAGCATGTATTAAAAGTTTTGTGTCAGTGTGCGTGTGTTGACCTAACAGTAGGGAAGTATCAGATCAAAAGTTTCCGAATTCGTCAGTTCGAGTCTTTTGTGACATAATTTTAATGATTTTATTGTTAAAGTTTAAAAAAGAAAAGGTTTGTGTTTTATATATTGTGACTGACTTGCAGTTGGTGATTAATGCGCCTAGCTTTCGCGTGGTCGCTAATTCGGTTGGCAAATACTAAAATTTCAGATAATCGTAAATCAGTCGTTGATTAGCAAGTACCGAATTAATTCGGTCGTTATTTCGATTTTTTTTTTTGTAGTGATAAAATATTAACAAAATTAACACTCGTACGTATCTAGAAATATCCTAGTCGAACTACTGTTTTGAAATTGTGTCCCAACTTTTGTGTATAACTACTAATTAATTTCACTATTTTTAGTATAAATTGTGTAAAATTGATAAAACAAGTCTTTCACTGAAATTATGTTGAAATAACGTGTGATTGGCAGGTGGATTTGGTGGGAGGATATTACGACGCCGGCGACAACATGAAATTTGGTTTTCCGATGGCCTTCACGGTGACGATGCTCGGGTGGAGCGTCGTCGAGTTCGGGCCGCAGCTGCAGGCCCGAAACGAGCTGTCGCACGCGCTCGAGGCCATCAAGTGGGGGACCGATTACATCATCAAGGCCCATCCGAAGCCAGATGAGCTTTACGGCCAAGTCGGAGACGGCCAGGCGGATCACGACTGCTGGCAGCGGCCCGAGGAGATGTCCTCTCCTCGCACCGCTTACAAGATCGACCCGCAGCATCCCGGGTCGGATCTTGCAGCCGAAACGGCCGCCGCTCTGGCCGCCTCCTCCATCGCTTTTAAGAGATATGGAAACCCTAGCTATGCTTCAACTCTTCTCACCCATGCAAGACAGGCAAAACTCTCTCTCTCTCCTGATATTTTACTTATTTAATTTATAATGTGTATTCATATAATAAGATACTTAGCTAATTTAGTATTCCTTCCGTCTCGTTTTAACAGTTGTTCGATTTTGCCACGAAGTACACCGGTCAGTACCAAAACAGCATTCCCGGTGCCGGACAATTTTACTCAAGCAGTGGATACGAGGTAATCAATTATCAAATAAATCAAAATAAACTTATAAATATTTCGATTCGATAATTAAAATCCATTATCATTACAACTTTTTTCCCCTATGTTTTTTAAAAAAAAATAGGACGAGTTGCTATGGGCTGCGACCTGGTTGGCTCTAGCAACCAACGACAACATCTACCACGCCTTCATCGCAAAATCCTCGAATTCCGGCGGAACACGACCGTCGTTTTCGTGGGACGACAAATACGTCGGCGCTCAAGTGCTTCTAGCAAAGGTATACATATATAGAAACCTATCATATTCTTTCATGTATGCTTGTTGTCCTCATTTTAATGAAAATAAATATATATATCTAATTGCAGAGTAATCTGGGGAAAAGGATGCCGGCGATGAACGGCGATGAAGCGAGGAACAACGCCGAGCAGTTCATATGCAACTGCATGCAAAAAGGAAGCCTCGACATACCGAGAACGTACGGCGGCCTTCTTTGGTTCCAAGAATGGAATAACCTTCAGTATGTCACCACCGCCGCCTTCGTCGCCGCCGCTTATTCGAACACTCTTGCTAAGTCGAACACCAACCTCCAGTGCAGAGACGGCCAAGCCTCGCCTCGTGACTTGATTGCATTTTCCAAATCGCAGGTAATTAACCAATCTTATGCATCGGTGAATGATCGTCACGAGTTTCCGTAAACAGAACTGATTGGTTTTGAAAATGTTCTTCCATTTGTAGGTGGATTACATTTTGGGATTGAACCCTAAGAACTTCAGTTACATGGTTGGATTCGGATCGAACTATCCGAAAAGGGTTCACCACAGAGCAGCATCCATCGTTTCGATTAAGAAGGATCCGAAGCCGGTGTCGTGCAAAGGCGGTTTCGATGAGTGGTTCCACAAGAATGCGGATAACCCTAATGTTATAGACGGGGCGGTTGTCGGGGGGCCGAGTCGGAGCGACGAGTACTCGGATGTGAGAGAGAATTACCAGCAAGCGGAGGCTGCGATTGCAAATGTTGCACCACTTGTTGGGGTTTTGGCACGCCTTGCCTCTGCATAGATTGATGTTACATTTTAAACGTTTTTGCCCTATGTCGTTTATTTAGTTTCTTTCTTTTGGTACAAGTTTGGTAGCATTAGTAATATTGTTATGATGGAGTAGGGCACATATTTCTTTAGAATGGATCGATATTGTTACTTGATAAGTGACTTTGATAGTCCATTTTATCATTAATTAATGAAAGAATAATAAAAGGGTATTTTAATTAAATTTGTTTTGATCTTTATATCTAGTATGAATTAGGGCTGCAAACGAGCCGAGCTACTCGGGACTTATTCGGTGCTCGATTCGGTAAAAGCTCGTTCGAGCTCGAATTCGTTAACAAACGAGCCGAGCTTCGAGCCCGAATTCGAGCTCGGTTAACTTAACGAGCCGAACCCGAGCAGTAAGGTGTTCGGCTCGTTTTGCTCGCGAACGTGTTCGGCTCGTATGTTAATCGAACATGTTCGCGAGCCTGCTCGCGAACTCTTAATCGAACCTCTAATCGAGCCTGTAAACGAGCTTTAGCATTTATGTGTAAAAAATTGTAGGTAAGAGAATTTGAATTATTGTCAAATGTTAATGAGTTAAAATTAATTTCAAATTACAACCAAAACTAATTAAGGACTATACCATAATTAAAATTAAAAAAATATGTATATATGCTTTGTTCTTTTTGGATTATATTTTGTGTTTTGGATGAATTTCATTAGGTGGATTTTTATTTGATGAAATTCATTTTAATTTAAGTTCATTTGAAGTTTTAAAAGACAAAATTAAATATGTTTATATCATGTTTTTTAAACGAGCTCGGACTCGAGCTTTTCATGAGCCAAATTCGAGCTCAAATCCGAATCGGGCACGAGCCGAACTCGAGCCGAATTCGAGCTCAAAAATTTTAACCCGAGCCGAGTTCGAGCCCGGATTTAAAGCTCGAATCGAACTCGAACCCGAGCCCGAGCCTGTCAAATACTAAACGAGCCGAACCCGAACAGACCAATACTCGATCAGGTTCGGCTCGTTTGCAGCCCTAAGTATGATGGTGAATTCCATGCTAGGGAGGGTGTAAAATTCACCCTATAAAAGAGTGACATGTGGCATTTTAAATTAATTAAAAATTATTATTAATATTTTATTTTATTTTATTAAAAATAGAAAACTGAAATTGAATAATGATAAAATCTGCAATTTATAACTAATCAATTAATTACTCCCTCTGTACCACTTTAAAAGGAACATTTTCTTTTTTGAGACGTCTCACTAGTTAGTATAGGGACCTTTCCCAAAATAGAAAATTCTAACTCAATAAAATTCTAACACATCACTTTAATCCACTACTTTTCATTTTAACACACTAACATCACTTTCGTCTCAAGTCACGCACCAAAAAAAAAGGTACATATCCCAGTGGGACGGAGGTAGTATTTTTTTTCATTTTGTCATATAAAAAAACTAAAATCTTAAAAAATATATATAGGGATATATATATATATATATATATATATATATATATATATATATATATATATATATATATATATATATATATATAGGGATGAGATCACATACAAAATAGACTTTAAGTAAGAAATGAGAAATATTGTAGTCCCTTGATTACATCAAAATCTATGGTCTAGATTAAATTCTAAAGAAATCACCTAGATCGAGTTTATGTGAATGCAATGATGTCTAATCAATTTGAGGGTAAATTAGTGAAATAAAAGAAAAACTTACCATTTCAATAGCAACAACAAATCCGGTTGTCATTGATGCATTATACCAAATTATATTTACAATATAATGCACTATCCCACAAAATGTAATGCATTATATCAGAACATGATAATTTGAAAATTTCAGCTTTACAAAATAAAGCAAGATGCATAATGACGTGTAATATTATGCATGATTCTCCATTTAGGATGCATTATAAAATGAAAGTAATGCAATATGTATTAAATCGTATGAATCTTAATCGATCATGATATGATAATGCATATATATGGTTTGTTGTGAAGTTTCAAATGTGTTGCATCATCTATTGCATTTGTAGATAATTTACATGCATAATTAAAGATTTCGAATTTAAAATTTATGTTGAGAAAATATATACCCTAACCATTTGAAATTTCTTAACCCTAGGATTTGACACGCTTCAATTATTTACAAATACAATAGAGTATGTAATACAATTTGACAACAGAAGACCTCAATTCGATATTATGCATAATCTAATCCACAAAACTTTTTATAATGCACTTATAAAACATACATCCATATTAGGCACCAAATCATCTCGACATTTACATTACTAAAACCAAAATTATGCATTATATCTCTATTGTACGTAAATTATGCATTAATTAGCTGCATGAAATGCATTATATAGTAAAATAAAATGCATTAATATAACAATCAAGACTAGTGGGATACTAGAAAAAAAATAAAAATAGAATATCTTATTTACTCAAACTTAACCACTAACAGCAAACTAGGGAAAAAATTAGAAAAACAAGTAACTATGGCGAAAATACATTAGAATTATGGGAAATCAAAAGGTAAGAGAAAATGTTTCATGTGAGAATGTATATTAATTAATGATTTTTGGAAATTATAATCAACACGTGATTCCTTGATTATAGCATGTAACCGTCACATCTATAAAGAAAAATACGAAATTAGCCCTCTACACTATAAAATTGGACTAGATATTCTAACGGAAGTAAAATGAATATTAACCATCGATCATCAAATCTGGACGCCTCTGATTACTTCTTATTTCTTACTGAAGTTGGGCTTTTTATTTGATCTCTTCCCTATATATATATATATATATATATATATATATATATAGAGCCTGTTTATTAAAAATTAAAAACTAAACGTTAATAATTTATTTTTACATTTTTAAAATTTACTAATTTTTACTAAATTTAAATTTTAATATTTTAATTTTAATCTTAATTTTAATTTTTAAGTATTTGTAAATAAAAAAAGTAAAATTAAATTAAGAAAATTAAGGTCCGATTAGTGACCATAATTCTTTTACTATTTGTGTCATCAATCATACTAATTTTTGCTCTAAAAAATAATCAAATACTTTATTTAAAAATGCCATGTGTCACTCTCCCATGGAGAGTGAATTTTACACCCTTGGTAGCATGGAAGCTTCCATGCTTAGTATGATCTTTTAAAATTTCATTAATTAATATAAAAGGGATCGTTATTAACGTGACCAAAATAACATATAAAATCAACAAACAACCACAGGCTTCTAATGCAACATTTTTCAGCAACCTCCAATCTCATTTCTAATTAGCGTATTTTTCGTACAACAACCACTGGTCTCGTGATCTTTAATGCTAATGCTCTATTTGATACGATCCTTGATGACCGATAACACACAAGACGCAAGCGGAAGACTCGAAATTGATAGAAAAGATGGAATATCCCAATATACCTAAAGTCTAACCCCACAAATGATATAGAATCGGCATAAACCCCCTATACCCCAAGTGGTGATCGCCTTAGTCACACGGAGACGATGATTGACACACAAATGAGGGTGATGAACTCGATTAATTTGCCGGATAAAGAATTTCTTGGTCACACCATAAGAAATTCGAAGATAAATCTCATAAGAGAAACAAACTGAAGTATTATTGATGAATAGAATCTTATTTTCGTCACCTATGAATGAGCCTTATTTATAGGCTTCAAAAAGTCCTAATTCCACAAGGAAACTACTTAAAAACTTATCCTAAAAGATATCAAACCAAATCCTAGTCTAAAAAGGTATAAAATCACTAAAATAATGCTTAAAATAACCCTATCAACTAGACTCATAAAAAACGAAAATCAATAAAAATAATTAACTAAATAAACTATTAAATAAGATATTCAATCTTCAGCCCATATCATCTTTAATTCTTGGCCCATGATGTGAAATCCATGATCTACGGGCTGCATCATTCCCCTCCTCTTGAAGAAGATTTGTCCTCAAATCTTGGTCGCCTCCTACAGAAAAAGGAAAGAAATTATGCTTCATTTTCTTCTCAATTGACAACATGGACTTCAACTCTTTCATCTCCTCCAACTCAATTTGATGTTTACCCCCTGGAATGGGTAATAAGCCAGCAAATGTATCATCGGGAGCAACATCCTCATAATCCTGCGAAAAATAAATAGAACAAGATAGATAATTAAGATCACTAGCATTTCTCTTGCTCCACTTTGCCTCCATGGACTTCTCCTCATTCACGATCCACTCCAAAATACTACTCTGATCAAATAGAGACTCATGCATCAATCCATACTCATTTGTATCTACTTTCTCCTCCTTGAACTTCACCATCTCCGCCTCATTTGACAGTTGCACTTGATTATCCTCATCCACTTGTGTTGGAGTAAGAGAACTTCATTCTACACACTCAGAGCAATATCATCGAATAAAGTAAGCGGTTCAGAAGGTGCTTCGATTTCTTCCACCTCTTCATTATGTTCTTCCAAGACCGTCACTTTTAGATCTCCTCTCTCATCTTTGGTCACAGCCATCATCACAAGTTGTAATGGAATAACTAGAAGAGTCTGACCTTGGCTTCACAAACGGACGTACGTACCTCTTCTTCTGCTGCTCATCTTTCTCCCAAAAGCTTCTCTTCGAATATGAAAGAGTAGTAGCTTGGGACTGCCTCCAACTATTCTGATTCTCACAATGGTAATGGGAAGGTGCAAAATGTTTCCTCATCACTACCTTCATCTCTTTCCAAGTCATGATTGGCTCCACTCCATTCCTTCTTCTACTCTTAGCTAATCGATCCCACCAAGTTAGAGCATAGTCCAATAACAACTTGGATGCCAAGTTCACCTTCTTGAACTCAAAATAGTTATGATGATAAAAAAAACTAGCTCCATATTTCTCTCCCATTGAAGATACAACTCTGGATCATATTTCCCTTGAAAGTAGGTAGTGTCCACTTCTTCGTCCTCACCAAGATGGCCACGTTGGTTGTATTGTCGGACTTTGTCTTTGTATCGACCTCCACTCTTCGAACAAATTAACACCGACTCTGACCACATCTCCTCGCCCCATTGTTTCACCGTCGCCTCTATCTTAAATTTTGTTTGTTGATCAAGTTCCTCATACGACATACTAGCAGAGTATTGAACCTTTTAGATCTCGTCGAGACATTTCTGAAAAGGTATTATGGAGAAAAAACGGAGTTCGTATGTGTATTCTACGGCCGTTATAAGGCTAGCCAACGGAAAAGAGTTTTTTTTTTTATTAAAATAATAAAAAAAAGATCTAAATATATAAACGAATCTAAGAATTAAAAAAAAAAAAAAAAAACGAATCTGACTCTTTTTTTTTTGACACGGAAACGAATCTGATGAACGAATAGACGAAGACTCGAACGAACGACACGAATAGAATGACACGAACGATACGAAAAAGAAACAAAAGGAAAGATAAAACCTGGATTACGTAAACTCTGGCTCTGGTGCCAAATGATACGATCCTTGACGACCGATAACACACAAGACGCAAGCGGAAGACTCGAAATTGATAGAAAAGATGGAATATCCCAATATACCTAAAGTCTAACCCCACAAATGATATAGAATCGGCATAAACCTCCTATACCCCAAGTGGTGATCGCCTTAGTCACACGGAGACGGTGATTGACACACAAACAAGGGTGATGAACTCGATTGATTCGCCGGATAAAGAATTTCTTGGTCACACCATAAGAAATTCGAAGATAAATCTCATAAGAGAAATAAACTGAAGTATTATTGATGAATATAATCTTATTTTCGTCACTTATGAATGAGTCTTATTTATAGGCTTCAAAATGTCCTAATTCCACAAGGAAACTACTTAAAAACTTATCCTAAAAGATATCAAACCAATTCTTAGTCTAAAAAGATATAAAATCACTAAAATAATGCTTAAAATAACCTTATCAACTAGACTCATAAAAAACGAAAATCAATAAAAATAATTAACTAAATAAACTATTAAATAATATATTCAATCTTCAGCCCATATCATCTTTAATTCTTGGCCCAGGAAGTGAAATCCATGATCTACGGGCTGCATCATTCATAGGTGACGAAAATAAGATTTTATTCATCAATAATACTTCAGTTTTTTTTTTATACCAAATGATACGATCCTTGACGACCGATAATCCACAAGACGCAAGCGGAAGACACGAAATTGATAGAATAGATGGAATATCCCAATATACCTAAAGTCTAACCACACAAATGATATAGAATCGGCATAAACCCCAAGTGGTGATCGCCTTAGTCACATGGAGACGATGAATGACACACAAACGAGGGTGATGAACTCGATTGATTCGCCAGATAAAGAATTTCTTTGTCACACCATAAGAAATTCGAACATAAATCTCATAAGAGAAATAAACTCAAGTATTATTGATGAATACAATCTTATTTTCGTCACCTATGAATGAGCCTTATTTATAGGCTTCAAAAAGTCCTAATTCCACAAGGAAACTACTTAAAAACTTATCCTAAAAGATATCAAACCAAATCCTAGTCTAAAAAGGAATAAAATCTTTAAAATAATGCTGAAAATTAACCTACCAACTATAGTACTCATAAAAAACGAAAATTAATAAAAATAAACAACTAAATAAACTAGTAAATAATATCTTCCATCTACAGCCCATATCATCTTTAATTCTTGGCCCATAAAGTGAAATTCACGATCTACAGGCTGCATCACTATTGATTTCAAATTCATCCATTTTCCTCTGTTTTTTATGCGGCACCATTCAAGAAAGCTTTAAGGGTGGTTGAGAACACATGAACTGGTAGTACAATAAAACCTCTATACAGTAATATTGTCGAGACTGAAAGAAATTATTACTATAGGGAGGTTATTCCTATATATATAAAGTTTCACATATAAAAATATTTTTTTAAAAAAAATCAATTAAATACTACAATCACATGTACATGCAGGGAAGTGATGTACATGCACCCATTAATACACTACAAGAAAACAGTTTTTTCCTTGCGGAATCCCGACGGAGAAAAATTACGCAGCCAATCTATTGCAGATTCGTTGCGGATTGTAGTCAGAACTTACTGCTTGCAGATCCGTGGCGAAATAACTACTGAATTATGCTGGCGGACTATTTTCCGCCACAGATTTGATTTAGGATCTAAATCCTTGCAGATCCGTTGCGGAAAAGCTACTGAACTATGCTGGCGGACTATTTTCCCATAGATTTGATTTAGGATTTAAATCTTTGCAGATCCGTGGCGGAGTAGCTATTGAATTTTCTGACGGACTATTTTCAGCCACATATTTGATTTAGGGTCTAATGTCCTTGCAGATCCGTGACGGATTAGCTATTGAATTTTGCTGGCGGACGTTTTTCCGCCACAGATTTGATTTAGGACCTAAGTTCTGCCAGCAATCCGCAATTAAAATTAGAATATATATTTAAATTGAATATTGACTATGAACTTTGGGGCCTTTCCGGTTTTTTTCACGAACTTAGACTCATCGCAGAAAAATACATGAACTTTTGATTTGTTGCACTTTTCCCATGAAGCTGATTTCCGGCAGCACTTAATCCTACGTGGCAATCGCTGATGCATATGTGGCATAAATCGACGGGGAATTAAACGACACCGTTCCACCAAATGAAAAACGACGTCGTTTCCTTTCTAATCACACACACATATTTATATATAGCATATTAGGGTTTATATCTTCCCCAAATTTGAATCTTCTCTCTCGACTTCTTCCCCAAATGTGAATCTTCTCTCTCGACTTCTTCCCCAAATGTGAATCTTCTCTCTCGACTGTGAATCGACGGGGAATTCATCTTCTCTCTCGACTGTGAATCGACGGGGAATTCATCTTCTCTCTCGACTGTGAATCTTCTTCCTCAAATGTCTTCTACGTCTAGGCCAACATCCAGCCCTTCCACGCCTTCCGAGTCATGTGAGGTGACTTCAATCCCCAATTGTCTCCACGAGTTTCCTGCAGAATTGAAGACGTCGCATTCAAAGAAGAACCCTGGCCGCCGATACTTTTGTTGTTCGTTGAGCAGGGTAAGCTTTCGCTTTCACCAAAATTCACGATTAAGAGAAAAACTCCAATTAGGGTTCATATTTTTATGCTAATGAGAATTGTGAACTAATTCAGAATATATTGAATCTTGCACAGTGGGATGATTGTGATTTCTTTCAGTGGTTAGATTCCGCGGCACCTAGTAACTTTTGTCGCAACAATTGTGAACGTCGTCTTAAGCTTGAGAAAGACATGTATGAGTTACAACTCCAGAGCAAAATAATGGCAGAGAGTAGTTTGTCTGAGGAACTGAGGTTGAGAAATCAAGAATGTGATTGTCTGAAGGCAAAGCTAGAGGTTGCGACGAAAGAAGCTGAAAAGTGGAAGAAGCTGATCAAGAACATAACATTTGCAGTGTTTATTGTTGTAGTCTGTTGTATGGTTATTTTGTTTTGACATGTAACTCTACTCTACTCTTTTGGTAGGTTGTTGAACTGGTTAATTGTTAGATTGGCTAGGTAGGTTGTTGTATTGGATTTGGTTGTTTCTGGTAGGATTGGTTGTTGTATTGTTGGATTTGGCTAATTTATGTGATATATATGTTTTGTTATGGATTGGTTGTTGTATTGTTGCATATTTGGCTTTATTTCTGATGCATATGTGGCTCATTCCTAGTTCTAAAATGAAGGCAGAAGGAACTTTATTTCTAGTTATATTTCTGATGCACATGAAAGAGCAGGATAAACATACCAATTCATACAAAGTAGAACAAACATAACAATAAAAGAGCAGGATAAAGTATGCAAAAATGGACAAGATCCATGATACTAATAGCAAAAGCAGAAGCAAGTAGCAAAAGCAGATACAAGATCCATGATCCATGATCCATAATACATAATACATGCTCCATGAAATGAGATGCAAGCATTCTCAAATATTACATAACCCAGCTGATTGTTTTGAATCCAAGTTTGCAAGCAATAAAAACTCAAGATTGACTTTCTTGAGTGAGAATGGTCTTCTTCTTCTTCTTCTTCTTCTTCTTCTTCTTCTTCTTCTTCTTCTTCTTCTTCTTCTTCTTCTTTGTTTTTCCTTTCTGCTGTGGTTGTGGTTGTGCTTGTGGCTGCTCCTGCTGTGGTCTTGGAGGTATAAACAGTGGCCTTCTCTCAGCAGGCATCCTACCATAAACTCTTTCAGCAGATCCCATACTTCTCATTCCTGAGGATGCTCTTGAAGTTGATGCTCTTGATGTGGATGTTGTAGATGTGGATGCTCCTACTCCTGCTCCTGCTGTGGATGGTCCTGGTGTGGATGCTGCTGTGGATGCTCCTACTGGTTGAACCTTTCGAGGTCTTCCTCGTTTGCCCTATACAAAACCCATAGTTAGTATGAAATAATTCACAAGTATAAACCAAAATCATAACAATGAATTCTAACCTGATGTTTTGGAGGTCTAATGACAGCCTCACTTTTGCAGCCTCTCTTGTTGTGTCCTTGTTGGAAGCACCTTTGGCAAGTCATTTGCACTCCATTCCTCCTAAGCCTTCCAGGATTCTTAGGATCCTCCTCACATGGATCCCTCTTCCTCTTTTTCTTAGGCCTTCCTGGCATCTTTTTAGCAGCAGGGTTTATGAAAACCTTACAGAACTTGGTTATGTCTCTTCCAATGAAGTCTTCATAAGCCCCAAGACTTTCCTTCTTCATTGCATCCAAGGATCTATTGAATTGTTCCATGTAGGTGCACCTCACTGTTTTCCAGAACAAATTCTTCAGAGGTCTACCTTTGTGGCTTTTCTTCCAATTGATATACACATGTCTAGCACAATTCCTGTGCTCAGCATGTGGAGCCAACTCATGAATTGCATTTATCAATCCCTACAAGAAAAAAAACCCAACAGTTAGAACAAATTTCAGACTAAACAAAAATATGAAAAGGATATGCAGTATGAATCACCTTCTGTTGATCACTGATGAAAACTGTCCCTGCACCAGTTCCCAGTCTCAAATCTTCCATTAGGATTGGCAGAAACCAACTCCAGTTTTCTTCATTTTCAACCTCAACCACTGCCCAAGCAATTGGGAACATCTGATTATTTGCATCATTCCCAACTGCACACAGAAGTACACCTCCTAGATAGGTCTTTAAAAAAGCTCCATCAACACCAATCACCCTCCCACAGCCAGCTTGAAAACCCTTCCTCAATGCACTAAATCCTATGTAGATACCCTTGAACACAGACCCTACATCCAAATACAACTCAAACCTGCCCTCTTTATCCACCCTCATCAACTCCAGCATGTACCTCCTAAGTTTAGCATAGTGTTCTTCAACTGTGCCTCTCAACATGAGAATTGCTGCATCTCTAGCATGGTACAACTTCCATCTTGAGACAAGACAATTGTACCTCTTTTTGATATCGAGTGCCAACTCTTTCACTGTAATTTCTGGCCTATACCTAAACACATTTAGGTACTCTTTAGCTATCCAACTATATGTCACTTGCTTGTTCCTCATAGCTAGTGTGCATGTGTGTGGTTGACTGAGCACTTTAATCACAAATTGACCAGTTCTTGGTATTAAACTGGCATAGCATCTCCATTTGCAAGGTGCAGTGCAGTAAGCCTCCATTTGATTTTTGTTTACCCTCTTAAAGTGTATCTCCCTCCCATCTTCAATAGCATGTGCCTTTAAAGCATCTCTAGCTTGAAAACCATCTTCAAATCTCATTCCAGCCACGAGTTTTAGGTGTTTATGATCACATCTAGGATCATAAACAGCTTTCTGAATCTTCCTTCTGACACTAATCTCATCTTCATCAGTTTCAGATGAATTAACATCATCATCAGAATTTTCATAATCTGAAAACCCACATTCATGTCCAACTCTACTAAACACTTCATCACATAAGCCTTTATCCCTCTTATCTCTTAAGCTTATCCTAGCATCTATGTACTCTTCATCAGAACATAGCTCATCATCACCCATGTCATCATCTGTGTAGTCTTCATTCTCTGATGGAAAATAATCACTATCCTCTTCTTCATTATACCCATCTCCATCTAAGGCTCTGTGCCTCTCATCTCCCAGCTTCTCAACAAGTTCCTGTCGATCATCTTCTGCATCTCCATGTCCCCTAGGCCTGTATCCTCAAACTCCTCTGCATCATCTTCTGCATCATCTTCTGCATCTCCATGTCCCCCTGTATCCTCAATCTCCTCTGCATCCGCATCTCCCTCTCCAGGTCCCCCTGTATCCTCAAACTCTTCTGCATCCTTGTCATTACAACCCTTCTCTGTATCCTTCTCTCCAACAGATGGCCGAATCCCACAATCCACAAATATGTGAATCACCCTAGTTGTATTGGACAAGCAACCCAACATTTCCATCACTTCTCTGTCATGAACAATTTTCCTATACCTCAAAGTACCTGGAATTTTGTAGGCAATACCCTTCCAAGACACATAACCAAGCTCCTTCACTTCATCCTCAAGGTCAAAGTAGCCAAACTTATCTACTTCCAGGTCAAACCTAGGAACTAATTCACCACCAACATATACTTCATCATTCCCTATCCTACCAAATCTGCCTCCATGGTGAATGTACATTCCAAAAAAAGCGAATCTGTTAAAAGGCACAACCAAAAAAATCGAATCTGTTAAAAGGCACAACCAAAAAAATCGAATCTGTTAAAATCCCTATATAATATTACCACCAACAGAGGGAAAAACTAAAAAAACTAAATCGAATATTCAATTGAATCGAGGGCCTACCTGTCTGCCATTTCGAATCGAATCTCCTTCCTGGACCACCACAACTCTTTGATTTTGGGACCACAACAGCGACAAAACCTTCGACACACGAGCTGCTCACTGGAAGAGATGTTTGGACCTACCAATCTACCGACAATGTGGTGGAAGAAAATGCCATGGGTTTAGGATTGTGGTAGAGAGCGTGCGTGCGTGCTGGAGAACTGATTTGTGGAGGAATTGTGTTCGCGCGTTTATTGACATAAACCCTAATATCTGAAAATGAACAAAACGACGTCGTTTTGTTCCACGTATTTGACAGGTGTACTGGGCAGTACACGTACAGTACACGTAATATAAATAAATTGCCACGTAGGATTAAGTGCTGCCGGAAAAATCAGCTTCATGGGAAAATTGCAACAAATCAAAAGTTCATGTATTTTTCTGCGACGAGTCTAAGTTCGTGAAAAAAACCGGAAAGGCCCCAAAGTTTTAATTAGCCAATAACCCTTCCTATATATATAAAGTTTCACATATAAAAATATTTTTAAAAAAAAATCAATTAAATACTACAATCACATGTACATGCAGGGAAGTGATGTACATGCACCCATTAATACACTACAAGAAAACAGTTTTTTCCTTGCGGAATCCCGACGGAGAAAAATTACGCAGCCAATCTATTGCAGATTCGTTGCAGATTGTAGTCAGAACTTACTGCTTGCAGATCCGTGGCGAAATAACTACTGAATTATGCTGGCGGACTATTTTCCGCCACAGATTTGATTTAGGATCTAAATCCTTGCAGATCCGTTGCGGAAAAGCTACTGAACTATGCTGGCGGACTATTTTCCGCCATAGATTTGATTTAGGATTTAAATCTTTGCAGATCCGTGGCGGAGTAGCTATTGAATTTTCTGACAGACTATTTTCCGCCACAGATTTGATTTAGGGTCTAATGTCCTTGCAGATCCGTGGTGGATTAGCTATTGAATTTTGCTGGCGGACGTTTTTCCGCCACAGATTTGATTTAGGACCTAAGTTCTGCCAGCAATCCGCAATTAAAATTAGAATATATATTTAAATTGAATATTGACTTTTAGTCCGTCGGCATTCCGCAACGGGTATTCAATTAAATTATTAATTCTTTCCCCCTCTTATTTTCATCTATGCGCGAATTTCTCCAACATTGCAGCCACGCTGCACCGTCGCCGAAACTTCATCAACCATGTCGGAAAACTTCCCTTAACGTTTGTAATTTCGATTTTCCCCTTGTACTTCCTATCTCCTACACAATGTACCGATTAATTTCTGTTTTTTTTTTTTTTTGTTCTAGGGTTTAGGACGTCGCCTGCCTTTCGCCGGAGTCACGACTCCCCTTCGCCGGATCTTTGCTGCACTCGCTTGGTCCATTCCCGTCGCCCAGGAAGAAGCCTAGCCATAGCTCCCTTGCCTCTGCTCGCTCTCTGCAGCTGACTAAAAAAAAGGTAATTAAATTTTATAGTTCTACAATTGTTACTCTAAATTGTGAGCTGCTAGATGAGTTCCGGTGCTGGGCTTGTGCTAAATCATGGTTTTAATTTCTCTTTTGTTATGGAATGTGGAAACTGTGCGGTGCAGTATGTGGTCTTTAATCAATATGGCTAGTGAGTCTCTGTATAATCTCTGTGCTGCTGGATTGGCTGTAGGGCTCGCTTCTATTGGACCTGGAGTTGGCCAAGGGACTGTTGCGGGTCAAGTTGTAGAGGGTATCACAAGACAGCCAGAGGTAGAGGGAAAAATACGAGGTACTCTATTGCTTAGTTTAACTTTTATGGAAGATTTAACGATTTATTGATTGGTTGTAAAGTTTATTAATATGGTATATAGACATAGACAAACATAGTTTCCCTCGTTATCAGTTTTTTCATGCCCATGTGTAGAGTACCGAGTTAGTTTTCTGCATTATCCAGCTGTTCTCCGATTTATGTCTGTCAATGTTGTGAACTTCTTTTGTAACTCAGTCTTAGTTATAGCCTATAGGAATTCCTATAACGCGAATAAGCTTTTGAGAGGGATGGGTTTGCCCGTTGAACAGATTCATTGTTGTCAGAATAGCTGCATGCTTTTTTGGAATGCGGATGCTGATCTATCCATATGCAAGTTGCGATGCTAGTCGATATAAAGACAACTATAGGGAGAGCTCGAGTCAGAAAAAGGACCTAATACCTCACAGCAAAATGTTTTATTTTCCATTGACTCATCGATTGTAGAGATTGTACGCTTCACGTCAATGTTTTAAAAGGCGGTTTTAAGCCTCGAGGCGTTTTCCCGTAGCCTCACAAGGCGTAAGCCTCGAGGCGTTTCGAGGCGTAAGCCTCAATATTATTAATAAAAAAAATATAAATATATTACATATAATTAAATAACACATAAAAAAAAACATAAATATATCAATGTCACTGAAAATCAATAAATTCAAAACAAAGTTATCCTCAAAAGTCACAAGTACCATCACATATCAACATTCATAAATAAACTAAGGTCTTACAAATAAGTCTCAAGACAAAAGTAGCATAAAATAGCATAATCTAAGGTGCTTTCACAATGATTCTAACTCAAAGTGCCAAGAAGCTTTCATGATGATGATCATCATCGTCATATCCGCTGCCAATTCCACCCCCTCCAAGACTATCATCATCATCATCATCTTCTTCACCTCCACTTTCATACTCGTCTTCCTCGTCAATCAATGCTAGTCGGGTATCTGTTTCTTTTTCTACATTAGAATAATTTTATTACATAAATATTATAACTAACCATACTTTACTTTATAATTAACTAGTAATGTAGTAGTAAAATATTAATGAATTGAAAAGTGCTCTTACCTCTATTTGCAACCCGAATTCTTTTCCTCGTTTTTGAACTTCCCCCCTCTTCCCTTCCTCCACACTCATCCACTTCATCATCCTCATCTTCATCATTGGGGCTAGCTACCCACTCATCATCAGAAGGAATGTCTTCAACAATCAAAGGATCATCTTCATCTTTCCTTGATTGCTTCTTCAAATGTTTATCCTTCAATTTTTTGTTGTACATAATGTACACCAAACGATTCAACTTGCATGTGCTCAAACGATTTCTTTATTTTGTGTGCACTTGATTGAACATACTCCAATTACGTTCACATGCAGATGATGAGCAAGTAAGCCCTAGGATCTTCATAGCAAAGGCTTTGAGCTCCGGTACTTCATCTCCAAAGTTATCCCACCAAACCACTAATAAATGAATTAATATTAGAATGGAAAAGTAATAATTTATTATTTATCTAAATTAACTATCATGGAACTATTAAAGAACAATATATGTTTATAAATATATATATATATATATATATATATATATATATATATATATATATATATATAAGAAATTAAGAATTAATAAATAGATGGATACCCGGTGGACGAGTCATATATGACGCCTTAGATGGTCTGATGCCAAACAATCCTCTCTTGGCTATGAACTCATCAAGTTGTTCATCGACCTTCGCATAAGTGTTTGGATCTTTTATGAGTCGATCCATACAGTTATGCAAGCCCAACTTAATCTCCGGATGCTCAGAAGGATTGTCACTCCACCTGTATCGAGGATTGAGATAATACGCAGTTGCATGCAAATCCCTATGCAATTGCTTATCCCATTATGAATCAATGATTTCCCAAATCTCCTTATAGGAAGAAAGTTCATTATTGAAGTTCTTCGCTATATTCTTTTGCCTCATCAATAGCGCCATAAATGAATCTCATAGCCGGAGTCTTCTCACCATCAACAATCCTCAACACATGTACCAAGGGCTTTGTGGTTTTAATGGAATAAACAACACTTGCCCAAAATGAAGTTTCATTCATAACAATCCCTTTCACCTGCTTCCCCTCAGCTTTCATGGACAATGGATTGTTTGACCATTCTCGGGATACAAACATACTTTGCAACGGTTGTTTCAATTGAAGTATGCTCTCAAGTGTCAAGTAGGCCGTAGCAAATTGCGTAGCAGCTGGGTGAAGAAGATCCTTTTTTGCAAATTTTCTGAAAAGGCTAAGCACCCTTTGGTGATTGTAGATGAAGTTTCTCACTTTCTTTGCATTTGGCAAGGCACGTTTGTGTTGTGGCAGCTCACCAATCTTCTCAAGCATCAAATCGATGCAATGTGCCGCACACGAAGTTCAATAGAGACTTTTTCTCTTCTCCATCAACATACGTCCAGCTGCCTTGTATGCACTTGCATTATCAGTTATGACTTGAACAACAATATCCTCACCTATCTCTTCAACAATACCATCAAGCAATTCAAACAACTTCTGAGCATCCTTCACACAATCTGATGCATCAATTGTTTTCAGAAAAAACAATACCATGCGGATTATTGACTAGAAAGTTTATGAGACTTCTGTTTCTCATATCCGACCAGCCATCTGAGAGTATAGACACTCCTGTTTTTCTCCATGTACTCTTGATCTCATCTACAATCCCAGATGTTGTCTTCACTTCCTCATCGAGTACCCAAGTCCTAAGCTCGTGCATTGTTGGAGGCTTTAGTCCCCGACCAAAGTTTCCAACTGAACGCAACATATTGAAATAAGATGGGCTTCTTGCACAATTAAATGGGATTCCATTCTCATAAAAGAATCTCCCGATATCTAAGCAAACTTGATTCTTATGCTCCTTAGCGATTGCTGGAGTCATTTTGCCATCTCCATTAGCATCTTTCTCGACACCCACAAATCGATCCATGGGCCCTCTAACACCTCTATCACTCACGACCTCCATCGTATTGCTCATGCCCCCAGTCCCTGTCCCTCCCCCACTATGACCATAGTTTGATCCATTATCAACCATCTCATCAAATTTTCTCTTGGCAAGCTGTTTTGAATTTTCAGACTCCTTCAAATATGCTTGCATCTCATACTTCACTTCATCAAGAACCTTCTCACATGGTGCTGAATTTATATGGTTCCCAGCTAAATGACATTTCACCCTCAGCACTCCTCCTGTGATAGTTTTGCTACAAAACTTGCATGAGAGATACTTATAACCCTTTTTCCCCTTTTCTCCTGGTATTGCAACCTCCTCGGCATACTTCCAAGCCGGATCTTTTCATGCAGATTGTCCCTTCTTACTAGAGTCTGATGTACTCATTCTGATTTCTGTGTAATGAAATAATAATTAAAAGATTGAAGATTGAAAAAAAGAAGGCTACTGCCGTCTGCCGCTTCTTAGATTGACAATTAATATAATAAATTTCTATATAACTATAAATCTAAAGCCCATATAAATAACTATATAATTAGAATACCTTAATCCCCTATCACAGCAATAGCGAAAGAATCTACTGTCGCTGCTCGTGGCCGCCGCTGCTCGTGGCCGCCAGCGCTTCTGCCTGGCCGAGCCGCCGCCGCCGTTGCGAGTGGTGAGAACGTGAGATTTTGGGAGAGGAGTTGAAAGTTGAAACCCTAATCTTATTCTACTGCCGCGATCGATAATCTTAAGATAGGTAATTCAAATTGATTTAATTTTCATGTTAGAGCTGTAAAATTAAAAGCCCAACTTTAATTACTAAAGCCCATAGAGTTCAGCCCAAATTTTTCCTAAAAAAAAAAACGTGTTATGCCAAAAATCTGAGGCTTACGCCTCTATAACTGCCTCGCCTCGGAACGCCTCACAGAAGGTGAGGCGTAAGCCTTGACAAACACTACTGAGGCGGCGCCTCAGGGGCGATTTTGGGCCGCCTTGCCTCGAGGCGCGCCTTGAGGCGTACGCCTCAAACGCCTTTTAAAACACTGCTTCACGTGCTACAGCTAATGAGATGAGATGGCATGCTTCCTCATGGAGTGACGACGTAATGCGTCATCCGGCGGATTCACCGTGTTGGAAAAAATTTGATGAAATTATTCGGAATTTGCTAGTGAGATTAGGAATGTGAGATTGGGGCTCTCCGCCGATGGGTTCCAACCATTTGGGCAGTCTGGAAAGCAATATTTTATCGTGGCCTGTGATTGTCACCCCCTACAACTTACCACCTTGGATGTGCATGAAAGAGCAGTTTATGTTCATCACTATAGTTGTACCCGGACCTCAAAATCCAAAAGAAATGCTCGACGTTTACTTGCAACCGTTAATAGCTGAATTGAAAGTTCTATGGGAAGAGGGTGTCCTCACATACGACGTCTCTCTTAAGCAGAACTTTCAAATGCGAGCAGCACTTTTGTGGACCATAAGTGATTTCCTTGCTTATTTAATGTTGTCAGGATGGAGTACAGCTGGGAGGTTAGCATGCCCATATTGCATGGAAGAGACTGATTCTTTTACCCTACCAAAAAGTGGGAAACAGTCTTGGTTTGACAATCATAGAAAATTTCTCCGAGTAACACACTCATAGCATAAAAATAAAAAGAGCTTTACGAAGAACAAGGTTGTACATAAAAGTCGTCCGGTAATGAAGAATGGGCATATGTTGTTGGCTGAAATAGAGAGCTTTGGATTGAAGAAAGTGACAGAACTTACCGTTGCTGAAACTGTTGATCGAGTTTCAAAACGCCAACATAGATGTGATCATGGATGGAGAAAGAAGTTGATCTTTTGGGATTTGCCATATTGGGGAGATTTGCTTGTGAGACATAACTTAGATGTTATGCATATTGAAAAAAAACATATTTGACAATATTTTCAACACCGTGCTCAATGTGAAAGGAAAGACAAAGGATACGACCAAATCTCGTGAAGAGTTGAAGATAATATGCAACAGACCAGAGCTGACTACTAATGAGGGGAGTGGAAATTACCCTAAAGCTGCATATTCCCTCGACAACGAAGAGAAAAGAATATTTTGTAAATGGGTAGAAAGATTGAAATTTCCGGATGGATATGCTTCCAATTTGGGTAGATGTGTCAACTTGAGAACATTACAGATGTTCGGTCTGAAGAGCCACGACTGTCACATCATGTTGCAGCAAATCCTCCCAGTTGGCTTTAGAGAACTTCTTCCAGAGCCGGTATGGAATGCCATCACATCCATGTCCTTATTTTTCAAAGAATTAACCTTGCCTAACCTCAAAGTTGAAGACATTGCCCGATTAGATCAAGAAATTCCAGAAATACTTTGCAGTTTAGAGCGAATATTCCCTCCTAGCTTCTTCGACTCCATGGAACATCTTCCTGTTCATCTAGCACATGAAGCTTGTTTAGCCGGCCCCGTGCAATACCGGTGGATGTACCCATTTGAGAGGTAAACATTGGAAATGAGAATAAAATTACATTTTTTTGCTAAAATAGTTTTATATACATCAAATAATAACACTAAACAATGTGTAGGGACTTGGGGAAATTGAAAAAAACTTTTAGAAACAAGGCCCGTGTAGAGGGATCGATTGCAAATGCATATTTGGTGGAGGAGTGCTCTAACTTTTGTTCTTATTACTTTGAATCCCACATTAGAACACGACAGCGAGCACCTCCAAGAAATCATGATGGCCAAAGTAATAAGATCGAAGGGGAACATCCAAAAATACTCGATGTATTCAAGTGTGTTGGACGACCGTTCGGTCATATATAATAAAATAAGAATCTTGAACTCAGATGAGTATGCTGCAGCTCATCTTTATGTTCTGAACAACTGCGAAGAAGTTGCTGGCCCAATTATGAGGTACTAAACATACCAAAATCCCAAGTTGGAGCTATTTATGATCCAATCATACTGACTCGAATTTATATGTTTTATGTAGCTCGTTCGTTGATGAATTGAGAAGAGAATATCCCCTCATGAGTGAGGTAGAAATTCAACAGAAAGTAGATAAAGATTTTCCTAGATGGTTCATGAAAATTCATGAGTATGATGAGTCAGACGGGAAGTGAGATGGGATATACTTCTCTCTTAAGATCTCCAACTGCAAATCCTTCGGACCCCACTGAGTAGTTTAGTATTAGTACTTTGGACTATGAAAACACATATTTGGACTAAGTAGGAGTTGAATGAAGTATGTAGTATATGTGTATTTGGAGTTCTAACTATGCTTTTGTTGGTATTAGATGATTCCAAAAATTCGTATTGGCATATTTATTTAATGTTGTTTGGTGTGAACAGAATTTAACAACAGGGATGCAGAATTTATTATTAAAAAAAAAATTATATATTTGCTTGCGGATTGCCGACGGATATCAAAAATAGAAACAGTAATCCGTTGTGGATTCGAGACGGATTTATGAGACATAGAAAACTGTAATCTACTGCGGAATCTTGGCGGATTCCCGTCAATTTAATTTCCGCCACAGATCCGCCGCGAAAGTCCACAAGCATTCTGCCACAGATCGGATAAAACACCTGACACACCTCCGCCACAGATCCGCAACGAAAGTCCGCAAGCATGCCGCCACAGACTGGCCGACAGGCTTTCCGTCGCGGATCCGCAGCAAAAAATCGCCAACGGACATATCCGCCACATAATAGATTTGCCGATGCGCCTTTCTGCGGCAACCAATTTCCGTCGCCGATCTGCAGCCGTTTCAATCCGTGGCGGAATTCTTTATTTCTGTTGCGGAATTTTCAACAAGGAAAAGACTGTTTTCTTGTAGTGATATATATTTGACTAATTAAATAATACACTCAATTTGTTAATACGTGTACACAAAAATACAATGTAAGAATGTAGAAAGTCTTAAATTTTATTTCTTATATGCACATAAATACATAATTAATACAAGTAATGTAGAAAGTCTTAAATTTATTTCTTATATGCACATAAATATATGATCACTACAAGTACGTCTTTCACAAAATCACTCACTATTTTCTACTCCAAACAAATGGCACCAGATAAAAGAACTCAAATTAGTGAAAAAATTTGGGTTGAGCTATGCAAAATGAAAGAATTGCACCCTGCTTGAAAGCAAAAAGATTTTGCAAAGTGGCTGGAGGATACTCATGGTCTGAAAGTATCTCAACCAACAATATCAAAGACGTTAAAGAGGTCCAACGATCATCAACAAGTTGTTTCAAACCCGGATGCAAAACGCTCAAAACAGGTAAAGTATCATTTAATGGAATCCGCACTTTATGAATGGTTTGTAAGTCACCAGGAGCATGTGAATCTTAGTGGTGAATTGCTAAAAGAAAAGGGAGGCATATTCTTAAAGCAACTTTATCCAGAAGCATCCTTTGAATTTTTAAATAGTTGGTTGGAAAAGTTCAAGCAACGACATGGAATTCAATCTTATCGCCGCTTTGGGGAGAGTGGCTCGGTGGATATGGAGAAAATTGAAGCTTGTTTGCCATCAATCAAAGAGGAATTGGATAAATGGGCATGGAAGGACATTTACAACATGGATGAAACGGGCCTATTCTATCGAATGTAAGCTGATAATTCTCTTGCAACAAAGCAATTGGAGGGCCGAAAGCAAAACAAAGAGCGAGTAACAATTGTTATTTGTTGCAACGGTGATGGCTTCAACTAACTTTCTCTTTGGATCATTGGTAAATTTCTAAATCCTAGATGTTTTAAGAATATTAACCGTGATACTCTTGGCTGCACTTATCGAGCAAATTCAAATGCATGGATGACATCCTTACTCTTTATAGAATGGCTAAAGTGGTTCGATAGCTGTTTAGATAGGAATGTCTTGCTCATTTTGGACAATTGCACGGCACATGGCAAAAAGGAGCTTCTTCCCCCTCTTAATCATACAATTGTCATGTTCCTCCCACCCAATAGCACTTCCAAAATTCAGTCATGTGATGCAGGAATCGTAAGAAATTTCAAAGGTAATTATCGTTGTCGGTTTAATCGTTTACTTTTGAAACGAATCGAAGATCGTGTTTTGGAATCGGCAAAAATCTCTGCTCGATGGAATCATGAATGCAATTGATTCTTGGCCAATAGATGTGAAGCCACGAACAATTGAGAATTGCTTCAAGCATTGCAGAATTAGGACATCAAATTCCAATGAATTGGAAGCTACAAATGAAGTGGATGAAGAAAATCAAAAATTACTCGCGGAATTGAGTAACCAAGTTAAGGAGTTTCACTACAGTAACCAGATGGATATGGACGTCTTCCTCAATCATCCAAGTGAGCAACATATCACTCATATTTTGACTGATGAAGAAATCATTGCAACAATTAGGCAAGAAGTGGCGGAGGGAGATGATCATGAAGAAGATAGTGTAGAAATACAAAAGGTTTCATGTCAAGAAGCTTTAAGCATGCTTGATAAGTTAGAATCTTTTTGGCTTCAGCAAGAAGGTGTACATGAAGATGAATTATTTCGTACGCGCAAATTGAAGGATGTAGTGATCTGACAACCCAAAAAATTAAAATGTTGTCACAACCAACCATAGATAAGTATTTTAGGTCATCTTAATTTTTATGTAATGAAATTATATATATATATATTTATATATATTGCAATTTATTCTTATATGGATGTATAAATCCTTAAGGCGGGACCGGAAAAAAATATGCTTTATTACAATGTGGAGGTTATTCTTAAATATAACTGGTCCCGAGTCGAAACCATAACTTTTTATTACTATAGGGAGGTTATTCTTATATAGAGTATTACTGTAGGGAGGCTTTATTGTACTTTCTTTATTAGTTAATTTTCTTAAATTTTGTTTCGAAATACGTAAGGAAATGAATAAGTTTTGAAATACGAAAATAAATAATTTCCAATACGGTTAGTACCGCACATTGAAATTGAGAGTTGTAATTTCTCTAACCTATTATTAGCAAAATAGTGTCATCAACTTTCACTCAATTTATTTAAAATAACTTTCATTATTAGGTAAAAAAGTAAATAAAATTGATAGTAATAATAATATAAGATTATTGTATATTCAAATCGCATATTTCAGTTCTAAGATATTCTGTAGGCTAGATTAAGTAATTTCTAAGTTCCCTAAATCACGTGGTATTGAATATTGATATGAGTGGAACTTTCACTTTTTTACAATTAATTTTTAATTTGCTAATGTAGGACTTAATTTGGATTAAAAGTGTGTAGGAATTGTGGCTTCATACTCTATTCTATGGAATGTGCTGACTGGGATTACACGTGGGATTAGTAACGCTGACATGGTAATGACTGGAGTTGTGGATAGAGAATGGTGACATGGCAGTTAGTTATAACTAACTTGTTTATTCCACGAGTTAATTCATGTGATGTAATCTGAGCCAGTGGTTTCGGCGGATGGTATGTAGTCTTCTAGCTTGTATATATTCATGTATGTAAGTTGAGAGATATAGATTAAGAACGCAACATTGTAGAGAGAGAGCCGTGAGCTCGAGAACCAGGTGACTTAGTGCACCCGGCCACCGGGCTCCTCCCTTGAAGTAGTGACCCGGGTTCGATCCGTTGTGGGAGCAAATTTGGGAGATATAAGGTGGGCTTCAAGATATTCTAGAAGTTATTGAGAACTTGGCGTACTAACATCTAATCTAACAACTAACATTTGCCCGATCAAAAAAAAAAAAAAAAAAAAAAAAAAAAAAAAAAAAGCTGTGAGCTCGAGAGAGAGAGGTTGTAGCTAGATAGGGTTTTATCTTGGCTTGCTCGATTCTTGGAGCTTGTTTTACGTTCTGCAATTGTAGCTAAGTGACTGCAATTGTAGCTAAGTGATGATAGTGGATTCTTTGATCTTCTTCCCGTAGATGTAGACGACTCGTCGTCAAACCACGTAAAATTGTGCGTCGTTTATTTTGTGTTTCTTTGATCTTCTTCCCGTAGATGTAGACAACTCGTCGTCAAACCATGTAAAATTGTGCGTCGTTCATTTTGTGTTGTTTCATTGCGTGTATAGTAGGTTCGATCTCGATATTAGGGTTTCGATTTCTCACGTCGATTCTCAACAAAGTGCACATACCCCTCAAGTATTAATAATAAAGCAAAATACGTACCCCTTATCTATGTTTTTAAAAGACATTTCATGTTCAATTTTGGTGGCAATTTACTCCTCTGGTTTAACAACAGTTTGACATCCATTTATTTCACTTATTTATTATTTTTTTTTAAAGATTTTTGAGGGTCCCATAATGAATTAAGCCGGAATAACGAACGAGACTTCTCATTCGTCACCACAGCAGAAACCCTCCTTCACAAAAAAGAAAAATCGTTGCTTCTTATTTCTTCAAATATGACGGCAGATTTAATGGATTTTTTTTCTCTCTTTTCTCACTTTTCATGGTTGGTTCTATTCAATAAATTGACAAGATATATTTAATGGAATTTATCAAAAGAAATTTTTGAAACGGAGAGTAAATGTAGAGAAAGAGCCGAAGGTGTTGAGGTTATTTTCGAGTCAGGACTTTTATCAAACAGATTGCGTGGATCAAGTCGCTGCTACGTACCTTCAATATATAACTTCTTTCAGGCTTGTAATCAGGTTAAAATAGTAGAGCATATTAAAATAGTAGAGTTGTAGTAATGTAAAATTGATTTTTCATGAATTAATAGAGTAATGCTTTTATTCCCTTTTGTACTGTTAGCATTCATGTGATACACTAATATTTTCTCCGTGAATTTCAATACTCTTCAGCCATCGTTGTTGTTGTGAAGGAACCAGTTAATCCACAGTCATATTTGAGGAGAAAAGAAGTATCGAATTTCGTCCTGAAAAGTGTTATTTCATGTTCCCGCTTAATTTAAGGTGGAAACTTCACAAATAAAAATAAAAATTAATAAATGTCTGAAATAAATATATGTGAAACGACTGTTAAACATGCCCTAAAAAATGTTTGAGTGCTACTTAATTTTAATTTGCTAACGTAAGACAAAAGAAGTGTAGCCTTTACATGTATTGAATAATTAAAAGTACACTCACATTCCATAATCAAAATTTTATTTATTTGGTTACTATATTCATTCCATAAATTAACATTTTTGTTAGTATGTGAACTATGTATTACGAATGCAAAATTCAAATTTTTTATTTTAAAATCTTTTTGTAGTGCGATACGAATTTATGTTGATTCTTTTGGTTTGTAATGATTTCATACATTTTATATTTAAAGAAAAAACTATATTAATAGTGTATTCATTGATTTTGTTTACTTTTATTCATTTATTAGATATGAATGATTAATAGATTTTGTATATGTGTTAATATGTTGGGCCTAACCACTCTTATTTTGTTACATCACTAATACCGTAAAAACACAACCTCATGAATTTTTTCAGTTAAGTAGAGACGATGCATGTGCATCCTACATATATAGAGAGATATGTTGGAACAATGAACACAAGATAACAACAATCTCACAATCATCGCAACTTTGAGTGAGCTTCTCTAGAAGATTTTCTAATTTTCGGGTTAGTTTTAGAATATTTTCACATTTTAAATACTTAGATTTACAAAAACAATAAAATATTGACATTTTTTATTTTCTTGCGGGGATTATTTTCACTGACAAAGCTTATGTAATTACTTATTCAATAAATTTAACATCATTGTCATTATTATTTAGAAATTTTTAGATAAAATCAAGAATTGATGAAAACTATGGCTATTTAAACTTACTACACCTTGTCTTTTGCATTGTGATGTTTGAAATTGAAACGATCCTTCTATAGAATCAAATCGATAATCTACGATAAGCTCATGAAAAGTCTTAATCTTCACTATTACGCGAAGCCTAATCTATACCTTTCTGTATAAAATTGTATGAAACTGAACTGAAATATTAATAATATTCTTATTCATGAAATAATGAGAGAATACATCAATTTGTACTAACTAAGACTCCTAGAGATAATAGACCTAATCTATGAGCTTAACAAGTAGCATCAATTCAATACTATACATAACAAGATTTATTAAATAACTAAACTAAATAATTAAATAACTAAACTTAACAAGTAGCATCAAATATTTTGGAAATCGTGCTTAAAGTTGGCCAGTCCCTTTTACATGGGCCAATGTGGATTTTTATTGCGGGTTAGATCCAATTAGTCCGATATGGTTAATTCTAAATATAACCCTAAAAATTAATCATAACCCCCAAATTAAAAAATTAATAAAAATTAGTCCTACCCCTAAATTTATAACCCCTAAATATTGAGAGAATGCACAGCCCCTATTATTCTAATTCTAATAAATCTACAATAAAACCCCAAAAACCGAATTATACCCGACAATTCATAACCCCCAATGTACATCTTTTAATCATAACCCCAATGTTATATCGGCATTTTCCCACCTTCACATATCACAATAGATGTTTGTCCCGATTTCAAAATTCAACTTTAAAAAATATTTAGCAATTTTTTATCAAACTTCCACTCCCAAATTAAATTAAACATGTTAATCATCAACGTCTCTAATCCAAAAAGTTATCAAAGAAATCAACCTTATCTATATATATCAAACAAAGATTATAATTAAATCAAATATTCACATATAATATTAAGACAAAGTGAACAATCAAACCTCCAACAAGCGATCAGAAATCACTTCTTCTACTAGCCCAGAACGTGAGCAGTTATACAAGAAAACATATCAAAAATTTATTTGTGAATCTAACATGCATCGACACCATTCAATTTTTAAAAATGGTGAAATTGAAAATTAAATATAATATTTCTTCATATATATATATGAATGTAAGATTCACAAACAAATATATGAAATATGAATTTCATTGAATTCTATCTGTAACTTTGTATCTCCCTTTCTCAAACTTATTTGTAATTTATCTAGAGATGGGGCTGTTGCTGCATGGAATGCGTGGCGTGTTTTTATATGGCAAATTTTATGTATGAGTGGAATGGTTCGTTGGTTTGGAATTCGCAGGATTTAAGGATTTGTTCCTTATTATTTTATTCACACGCATTATGAGAAGATATGCACGAAGATTCTATTTACCCTATTAAGGATATCTTTTGAGATATGCCTTAATTATCTTTTAGGGTTTTGCATGAGATGTATATAAGGACGAAGGTCTCTTCAGTGCCGCTACGCGTCTACATACATTATTGAGAGCTCGTCTTTTTCGTGCGTTCAAGAGTTGAGTTTATTCTTATCATTCATCAATCGTTGGGGTAGTTGTTTATTGGTGAGTGATTGTAATACTTTGAACGTTCCCACGTTCAAGGTCGGGTTTAATCTTTTCAATTCTGTGAAAAGTGTATTGGGTAGACTAGTGAGGGTTTACCGTGGATTCATTGGTAAGGAGTAGAGTCGGGTGAGGAGAGAACGATTAATGTGGCTGTCGTTCATAAGTCTTGTATCCCTTATACTCATCATAGTGAATTGTTTCTTGGAATAGCTTCCCCCAGACGTAGGTGTGTTTATCACCGAACTGGGTTACCAACTTGTGTTCTCAACTGTGTTACTTTCTGTGTTACGTGTTGAGTTACTTACACCTACCAAAGTAGGGATTATACAATTTCAATTGGCACCAGAGCAGGTCATCGAGGTGCGGTGTTAGATCCTGGGACATTCGTATAATCCGTGGTATATTGGTGGTTCGTGTGATGAGTACTATCAAGGAAGGTGGCTCTACGGTCAGACCACCGTTGTTTGATGGCACAAGTTATGGATATTGGAAGATCAGGATGGCCTCGTTCATCAGATCTATTGACGAGGCTGCATGGACTGCAGTGGAAAATGGCTGGAGTAATCCAAAAGATGAAGATGGCTCGGAGAAACCTAGATCAAAATGGTCAGAAGAGGAGCTGAAGTCGTCAGGTATGAATCAGAAAGCTATCAACGCCATACACACTGGTGTGAGTGTTGAGGTCTTTGCCATTATTTCTACGTGCAAATCTGCCAAGGAAGCATGGGATATCTTGGAGATTACTTATGAAGGCAATAAACGGGTGAAGAATCAGAGGTTGCAACAACTTACTTCGCAATTTGAGTCTCTCAGAATGGACGAGAGTGAAAGCATTTCAGAATTTTATGCTAAGTTGCTGAGTTTATCGAATGAATTCTTCTCGTTGGGAGAAAAGCTCACAGAAGCCAAAATTGTAAGGAAAATCCTGAGATCTCTTCCTGAGAGATTTGATTACAAGGTTACAGCTATCGAGGAAGCAAATGATGTTGATGAGCTATCACCAAATGAACTTATTGGTTCCTTGAGGACATTCGAGATGGGCATGCGAGTGAATCCTAGTGAAAAGAAGAAGTCTGTGGTGTTCAAGGCTTCATCTACAAGCCAATCTGAAGAGGAATTAACTGCTGAAGATATGGTTGAGTGCATTGCGTATATCTCAAAGAGGTTTGGGAAGAAATTTTTCAGGAGAGGAAATGGAGATGGGAACTACAAATTTCGTCGGACTGAGAATCAAAGCGGTACCCAGAACAGGGGTCCGAACAGTTCAGAGAAGAAAGAAAATGGAGATAGGGGACCACAGTGCCATGAATGTGATGGTTTTGGTCACATCAAGAGCGAATGTGCAAATACCTTCAAATATCAGAAAGTCAGCAAGAAGGCGTTCCAAGCCACACACAGTGATGATGAGGTCACCGATACTGAGTTTGATGAAGGACAGGATACATCTCATACTGCACATGTTGCTACAGTAAATGGTCCAAGGCTCGTGTCTGTTATTGATGATCAAGATCCGTTCAAAGTTAAAGACGTGGTAGAAGAAGAAGATGATCAGGAGGACTATGATAAGTTGATGGATGCATGTGAGAAGGCACTGATCTTGAATCAGAGTCTTACTGAGCAAGTCAAGGATCTGGAAAGAGAAAGAAATACTCTAAGATCCGAGGTTGAATCCCTTCAAGAAAAGCTCAGAAACTGTGAGGAAGGAAGAAAGGAGACTGATGGAGAACTGAGTCAGATTCAGAAGCTGATAAGGATGATGAATTCTAGTACCGAGAAGCTTGATGAAATCCTCAGGCAAGGAAAGAGAGCTGCAGATAAGGAGGGTCTTGGGTTCAACAGAAACAATTATCAACGGGTTGAATATCAATATCAACAAGGAGTCCAAAGACAAGACTAGAGCAAGACAGAGAGAAGATTTGAAGGATGGAACCGATCCAATGATCATGTTGAAGCTCAATCCAGTGGAAGATCTGTTAGGCGTGAGGAATGGAGGCCTAAACCAACTGAAGCAGCAGTAAATGTTGAGCAGAAGTCTGGAGAGCTAGAAGCTCCAGATGAGGTACCCAAACCAGAACACCACAAGGTACCTGAACATAATCCTGATTCTGATGTTTTTATTCCTCTTTGTCATTACTGTCGTAGACTTGGTCACATTAGACCAAGATGTCGGTTCTATCTTGGCGATAAGAGACAAGAGATGATTAGATATCAGAACAGAAGAAATCAAGGCCAGGGCTATAGGGCTTATGTTGTTCATACTAGCAACAGTTCCAGAGTGGGAAATTCTTGGTACATCGACAGTGGGTGTTCTCAGCACATGAGAGGTAACATGAATCTTCTGGTTAATGTGCAAAGTTGCTCTAATGAATCTGTTGTGTTTGGTGATGGTGGAAAAGGCAGAATTCGAGGAATAGGTACGCTGAATGTACCTGGCATGCCAGTTCTAGATGGGGTTCTCTATGTTGAAGGCTTGAGAGCAAATCTAGTCAGCATCAGTCAACTGTGTGATGAAGGAATGAGTGTAAGCTTTGGAAAAGATAGCTGTGTCATCAACAAAGGAACAGATAAGTTCCTGGAGGCAAACAGATCGGCTGACAATTGCTACATTTTTACTCCAAAGATTACAAGCTATAGGGTCGCTTCTAAGATGAGTGAAATCTGGCATCAGAAGCTTGGGCATACTCACTACAGGAATATTCAGAGGCTCATTCAACTGAATGCTATTGAAGGAATTCCTAAGATCAGATTTGGTGATGTTGATTTTTGTGGGCCGTGTCAACAGGGAAAACAGACTTAGGAGGTACACAAGAGAGTACTCCGAATCACCACAGCCAAAGTTCTTGATCTCATGCATATGGATTTGATGGGATCCATGCAAGTTGAAAGTCTAGGGGGAAAGAAATACATTCTAGTTTGTGTAGATGACTTCTCCAGATACACATGGGTGGAATTCTTAAGAGAAAAATCAGACACATTCGAGGCATTCAGAGTTTTGTGTCTGCGGCTGGAAGTGGAGAAGGAGAGTAAACTCAAGGCCATCAGAAGTGATCATGGGCGTGAGTTTGAGAATCAAGAATTTATGGAGTTCTGCCATTCTAAAGGGATCAGACACGAATTCTCAGCACCTATCACACCTACGCAAAATGGTGTGGTTGAAAGGAAAAACAGGACATTGCAGAGTACAGCCAGAACTATGATGAAGGCTAAGGAGATTGCCCTTAGACTCTGGGCTGAAGCATTTGAGACAGCTTGCTACATTTGCAATAGAGTATACCTTAGGCCACAGACTGAGGTTACTGCTTATGAGATCTGGCGAGGAAGAAAGCCCAACGTGAAGCATCTCCACATCTTTGGTACACGATGCTTTGTGGTAAATGACAGAGTGCAAAGGAAGAAACTTGATGACAAGGGAATATAGTGGATCTTTGTAGGCTATTCCAGAAACAGTCGTGCTTACAGGGTGTACCTGAAGAATCAAAGCACTGTTATTGAATCTATCAATGTTACATTTGATGATTCATTAGATGGTGAAGCAAGTACTGAAGAAGATTTTCTGATTACCAGTTCTGCAGAGAGTTCTCAGAGTTCTAGCAGAGAGAAGGATGTCAAAGTAGAGGAGGCAACTCTGGAGGGTACTCAAGATGGTACTCCAGTTGGTACTTCTGACAGTGCAGAAACGAGAGTCCATAAGAATCACTCAGTTTCAGATGTAATTGGGAACATCAATGATGGGATATAGACCAGGAAGAGAGAGATAGATTTCAAGAAGTTGGTCTCACACATAGCAACTGTGTGTTTTGTTTCGAAGATTGAGCCCAAGAACGTAAATGATGCGTTCCAAGATGAAAACTAGATAGCTGCCATGCAGGAAGAGTTGTTGGAATTTCAGCACTGCAATGTGTGGTATCTAACATCACTTCCCAAAGGTGCTAATGTAATTGGGACTAAGTGGATATTCAAGAATAAAACTGATGAGCAAGGGAACATCACTCGTAACAAAGCTAGATTGGTTGCTCAAGGATATTCTCAAGGAAGGCATTGACTACGGGGAGACTTTTGCTCCAGTTACAAGACTGGAATCTGTAAGATTCTTGATGGGAATGGCCAGCAGCTTGGATTTCAAGCTATACCAGATGGACGTCAAAAGTGCCTTTCTGAATGGAAATTTGGAAGAAGAAGTATATGTCAAACAACCGAAGGGTTTTGAAGACCCTGAGCACCCAGATCATGTGTACAGATTGAACAAGGCACTGTACGGCTTGAAGCAAGCTCCCAGAGCTTGGTATAACACCTTGGCTGAATTCCTTCTCAAGAAGGGATATGTTCGAGGGGGTGCTGACAAGACATTGTTTGTTAAGCAACAAGGAGGTCACATATTTATTGTGTAGGTTTATGTCGATGATCTTGTTTTCGGGTCTAAGTCAGATTCTCTTGTGAGTGAATTTGTGAAATTGATGACTTCTGAGTTTAAGATGAGTATGTTTGGAGAACTGAAGTTCTTTCTGGGACTTCAAGTCAAGCAGAGTGAAGACGGCATTTGAGTCAAGAGAAGTATGCCGAAAATCTGGTGAAAAAATTTGGCATGGAAGGGTCAAAGGCAAAGAGGACACCAATGGGCACATCAGTCAAACTGACTCAAGAAGGAGAGGGCAAACTGGTTGAACAAACTGTATACAGAAGTATGATTGGTAGTCTACTGTACCTAACTGCCAGCCGACCAGATATTGCTTATAGTGTTGGGGTATGCTCTCGTTTTCAATCTAACCCTAAGGAGAGTCATCTCAAGGCTGTGAAGAACATTATAAAGTATGTTAAAGGGACATGCAAGATTGGCATATGGTTTGGAAAGGGAAGTACTCTGAAGTTAACAGGATACAGTGATGCAGATTGGGCTGGTAACCCAAATGATCGTAAGAGTACAACTGGAGGATGTTTTTTCTTGGGAGAAAATTTAATCTCGTGGCATAGCAAGAAGCAGAATTGTGTTTCTCTGTCTTCAATTGAAGCAGAGTATATAGCAGCAGGGAGTGCATGTACTCAGTTGATCTGGATGACTAAGATGCTATCTGACTATGGGGTTGATGAAAAGGAGTATGTCTTATTCTGTGACAACATTGGGGCTATTAATCTCTCGAAAAATCCAGTCAGTCATTCAAAGGCCAAACACATAGAGATCAGGCACCATTTTATTAGAGATCTTGTTGAGAACAAGACTTTATCTCTTCAACATGTCTCTATTCGTGTGCAGGTGGCGGATATATTCACCAAACCTTTAGATGGAGAAAGGTTTGAAGCTCTTAGAAAGTTGCTCGGGATGTGTATAATCTGAGATGCTCAGATTATGTTTATTTGATTTCTTCAGTTGCTTGAGTTCATGCTGTTATGAGTTGTGTTATGTTTGGTGTTACTCTTTGGGTTCTTGTCTGACGTGGAGTTTTTGTCAGTTGAAATAAGGGGCTATTTTTCTGTGCGCCCTTTTGGTATTACTATTGATGCCTTGGAATTTGAACCGGCGCTTGCTTATTGCAGAGTTCATTCTCCCCCTCTCTCAATTGCGCTAGGGTTTTTTCCGAATTCTTGTTTTTCTCCGCCGGAATTTCTCGCGATTCTCTCTTCGATCTCCGCCGGATTTTCTAATTTCCTACTGCTTCCATGGCTTCCTACAAATTATCTGAAGGTATTGATCTAGATGCTCTGTTCAAATCGGCCGAACCCATTCCTCAACTCCGCTTCTTGCCATGGTACGGTGTTGGGTTAGTCGAGGGGAAGCCTCCTCCATCTCCTCTCAGAGAATCAGTTCCCCCATCTCCGCCCAGGGATGAGATCACAAAAGAGCCTCTTCAGCCGTTATTTGGTGATGATTCCGTTCCTCTTCCAACAGAAACCACCCCTAGGGTTTCTGCTTCGGCATCTTCGGTGGAGCCACCACCGCGGAGGAAGAAGATTAAGCAAATGGCGAGAAAGGACAAATCGCCTTCAAGGAAGACCAAATCTCCTCCTCCTCCGCCGCCTCCGGTTGGCGTCGCCCGAAGGACACGCTCTCAAGTTCGTGCCCCTCTCGGTGTCTCTGGTTCTGCTACGAATCGGAAGAGAAAGGCCTCTTCTCCTGCTTCTGTTTAGGACAAGAAGAAATCTGTCAAGGGCAAGGGCAAGAAGCCCGTGATTGATCTGGACTCGGAGTCTGATGCCGAGGTCCCCGTTCCCAGTGACTCAGATGAGGTAAATATTGTTCCTCCTTCGTCTTCGAAAGGTACAGATGCTCCTCCTCTGCCTGCGGGTTATGTATTCATGCCTGTTTTCCGATCTGCCTCCTTTGCGAAATTTTGGGATATTAACTCTAAGAAGATTATCATAGTGGATAAGCCTGCCAGGGAATTTGATTTGCGTAGGGCAGGGGTGTTTGACTGCATCTTTGAGGCCAAATTGTTAACCACTTTGGCCGTAGAATTCTGTTGGGTAAAAGATGTCATGGAGTTCTACTCCAATTTGAGTCTGTCGATGTTTGATATTTCATCCCCTGATTATCATCGAGGTTTTGTAAAGGGGAAGTTTTTCAATCTGTCTCCCCCTTTGATTGATGCCTTCGTATGTGGTGAGGTTGTAAGAGAGAGCTTTGAGCCCATTGATGCAAATCTGATTGCTGCCACTCTGCTGGACGACGAAGATGCTAAGTGGCCAGCGAAGGCTAAAAGACTTAGGGCCTCATCTCTTGCTCCCAAGTACAAAGCCCTGTACTACATTGCCAACAGGAATTGGGTGCCTACGACCCACAAGACTTATGTGAATCTTTCTTTGGCAACGCTGCTGTATAAGGTTGGGCAAGGACTTCCAGTGTCCTTTGGAAGGTTGGTGTTTGATGCTCTTGCAGAGCATGCTGAGAAGGTGGTCTCTGCAAATAAGGCTATTTGCTTCCCTCGATTCCTGTATGCCTATATTTGCAAGTATGTGGAATTTGAGATTCCTGAAGGTGCAAAGGCTCCTGCTGCTTCTTTGATGAGGTTTACTAAGGCTCAGACCGGTGTAGCACCTGAGTCTCCTCCGTTCAGCTCGAAGGCAGAAAAGCCATCATCTTCCTCGATGCCTCATGAGGAGAATATTGAGGATATTCAGCTGCCTTTTGGTCCTGCTCCTCCTCATTATGAGCCAACTATATCTAAGTTCATGTTCCAAGCTATTTCCTTGGAATATGAAATGACTTGTGAGCAGATTCGGATGATGTTGAAGAAGAAAAAGGAGATCGAGGATCTGCTTATCTTGGCTGGTGGCACACCGCAAGGGGGAGCTGCTGCTGCTCCTGTTGTTGATGTTGCGGTTGATGCAGAAGAAGATGAGGCTGTTGATGAAGAGATTGAAGCAGAACAGCCTTAGCTTGGCATTTCATGTCTGCATTCAAGGGGGAGTATAGGTTGGTTTTTATGTTTTTGTTTGTTTTGCTGCTCTGATGTTTCGATCTGGTTGTTATTATGCTATTCTGGTGGTGGAACAGTTTGGTCCTCTTTATTGTTGATGGAGTGGATATTCAGTTTTTTGGTCTGTAATAGTAAATAGGCATTTGCTAGTGATGCTTGGATTTCTGGTGAAGCATATTTGATCAGCTGGTTTTCTGCTCTGGTTATTTGTGGTGTTCTGAGTGGTGTTATGCAGTGCTTATTGTGTTTCTCTCTGTATGTGAGTATTATAGTTCGGGTGCGCTTGACTAGTGCTATATATTAGAGAGTGTTTGAAGCAAGGGGGAGTTATTTCTGCACTATGCATTCGAGTATAGTTATGTTGGTGCGCTCCTTGCCTACTTGTTTTTGCATTGGGTGCTTTGTATCTTGGAGAAGTTGTGTGAGTAGTGTGTGTGCGTGTGATTGCATACATAAAATGCCAAGGGGGAGATTGTTGTTGCATGGATTGCGTGGCGTGTTTTTATATGGCAAATTTTATGTATGAGTGGAATGGTTCGTTGGTTTGGAATTCGCAGGATTTAAGGATTTGTTCCTTATTATTTTATTCACACGCATTATGGGAAGATATGCACGAAGATTCTATTTACCCTATTAAGGATATCTTTTGAGATATGTCTTAATTATCTTTTAGGGTTTTGCATGAGATGTATATAAGGACGAAGGTCTCTTCAGTGCCGTTGCGCGTCTACATACACTATTGAGAGCTCGTCTTTTTCGTGCGTTCAAGAGTTGAGTTTATTCTTATCATTCATCAATCGTTGGGGTAGTTGTTTATTGGTGAGTGATTGTACTACTTTGAACGTTCCCACGTTCAAGGTCGGGTTTAATCTTTTCAATTCTGTGAAAAGTGTATTGGGTAAACTAGTGAGGGTTTACCGTGGATTCATTGGTAAGGAGTAGAGTCGGGT
Organism: Thymus mandschuricus; assembly: GCA_029379335.1. Classification (NCBI taxonomy): domain Eukaryota; kingdom Viridiplantae; phylum Streptophyta; class Magnoliopsida; order Lamiales; family Lamiaceae; genus Thymus; species Thymus mandschuricus. Next base: position 8,216,266 of record CM057079.1, read on the forward strand.
GAGGAGAGAACGATTAGTGTGGCTGTCGTTCATAAGTCTTGTATCCCTTATACTCATCATAGTGAATTGTTTCTTGGAATAGCTTCCCCCAGACGTAGGTGTGTTTATCACCGAACTGGGTTACCAACTTGTGTTCTCAACTGTGTTACTTTCTGTGTTACGTGTTGAGTTACTTACACCTACCAAAGTAGGGATTATACAATTTCAGGGGCTATACCTTTTCAAATTTAATTGATCACAATTAGAATTGAAAATTGGGGTTGTACATTTTCTCCATATTTGGGGGCTACGCGGTTTCTCAATATTGGGGGGGTTACAACTTAAGGTCATGTTTGGTAGGGGTGTTTAGACAAGATAAGGTATCTTAACTGGGCTATATCATATGTTTGCTATCCATGTTTGCCTATATATCTTGGGGGCCTGTAAGAAAACTATGGCCCGTGACGGAATTACTGTTCTCCTTCAGTGATGTTGTCGGGCAACTTTGGCCCCGATCCATATCTGAAATTGAACAGTAAAACCCGATAAAGGTGGAAAATACATATTGCCCTCAAATTAGGGCTGAAAAGGGCGAAATCATTTTACATTATGATATTTTCATTACTTCGCCGCTGCTGCCCGTTCCTCAAGAGCTCTACGACGGTGGTAATCGCTCTCTCGTGTAGATTCCGTCTACCTTGCTCGAGAAGTACACAGGTATTCCCTCAGAAATCGGATGTAGTAACCTAGGTCTCAGGTTAAATGATTTTCATTATCTTTTCGGAGTCTCAAATTAGGATCGATTTTGGTATTTTCCAATTCATAATATGTGGCTTAAATTCAAGAATGTTCCTAATGTATGTATGTTCGATTTGCGATTCTTTGCCATTACAATTTCTGCGGTTACATTTTATTCATTTTTTTGCTTCTTTGCAATTATTTTGATTAACTGTGATATTCTATGCATCTTTGATTACTTCTGTTTCTTTGGGTTTGTTTTATCCATGTTCTATTTTTCTGTGAGTACCTGCTTCCTAATTCATTAGTTTAAATCAATAGATAAAGCATAGTCCTTTGCATCTACGAATGTATTCATAATATGTTTTTCATAGTTAACTACTATATCACATCTAGTAGAAAGCGAATGGTCATTGCTATTCAAACACAGATTAATTTCAATAATTTTGACATATGCTTTATGTTTCAGATTTAGTAATGGCAGATTTGGGTGTCGATCATGTTATTCTCTTTGAGCTTATAGAAGAGATAATAACATTACATTTTAGGAACGTAATTGTAATTACTAGTATAATCAGAAAGCGTGCAGCAAGAAAGAGAAAGAGATCAGCAATCCCCAACAGATCATACTCTATGATTAGTAGGATGCCAACACAAATCAAACATCTTAATAGACTTGTAAGAACAACTAACGCAGACTGCATGTCGAATTTGAGAGTGGATCGGAATACTTTTGGAAGATTGTGTTGGTTGATGTGAGAACTAGGTGGCGTTAAGGAATTGGAAATATGTGTCCGTAGAGGAACAAGTAGCTCTGTTTCTTGGTGTGTTAGCACGTACATCACAAAAAAAATAGAGTTGTAGGTTTCGACTTCTTGAGATCTGGTGAGACGATATCTCAATACGTACACACCGTTTTGAAGGCTATTCTGAAACTTCATGGCCTTTTGCTAGTAAAACCAGAACCTGTTTCCGATGATTGTAGTGACCCACGGTGGAAGTGGTTTAAGGTAAGGGTGATCTTTATTTTTTAATTTTTTTTCCATTAGTTTTTTATTTATCCAGAAATTAATTACAATTAGCTAATCACACAGGGTTGCTTAGGAGCATTGGAAGGGACTTACATTAACGTTAAAGTCCCTAATGTTGATAAGCCCAGATTTAGAACAAGGAAGGGACAAATCTCAACTAATACCTTGACAGTCTGTGATAGAGATCTAAAATTCATTTATGTACTAACGGGATGGGAAGGGTCAGCTGGGGACTCGGGAGTACTGCGTGATGCAGTGAATAGGGTGCATGGACTGAAAGTCCAGAAGGGTATGAGCAAAATTCTTTCTTCACTAATTTTGTTTTATCTCTAAGTTAGTCTAGTTATTTACTGTAGATTTTTATTTTCAATCTTCTTTTTATAGGATATTGCTACTTGTGTGATAACGGCTATGCAAACAGCGAAGGGTTTTTAACACCTTGCAATGTGAGGTACCATCTCAAAGAATGGGGACCTAATGCTGATATTCCACAAAACCCACAAGAAATGTTCAATATGAGACATACTAAGGCAAGGAATGTGGTTGAGAGAGCATTTGGAATCATGAAAATGCCTTGGGCATCCTTCGTAGTGCTTCGTACTATCCAATTAAGACTCAAATCAGAATGATAATGGCTTGTTTCCTCCTCCATAACTTCATTCGAAATGAGATGAGAGATGATCCATTTGAGGAAGCTGTTGAGGACACGACAGAAGAGCAAGTGGGGATTTAGATGGTGATGAAATTAATTTCGTGGAGAGTATCGAGGCCACTGCCGAGTGGAATCAAAAGCGAGATGACCTTGCAAATGGAATGTAGGCAGACAATATTTGATGATTTTTAACATGGTTGTTGAATTTATGGATTCCTTGGAGCTTCTGACTTGTAGTATTTATATTTTTAGTTGTGTGATGTTTAAGTAGAAGACTATAGACATAGTAATCTGCTGAATTTCATAATCTTGATATATTTTCGGTTCTGTTTTCATTAGCTTATTGGGATGAACTGGATTTTTTTTTGTTATGCTACTTGTTATTCAGGTTCCACTACAAATATATGTCTTGTTGTTCTGATGTTGTGATGTTATTCTAAAATTTATTAATATTTTTTATGCCATACTCTTGATCTAAATTGCAGTTTTGATGGCTTTTGTCACCGATAGTTGTGAAATGGCACCAAATTGTGAGTGCGGGCATGGTAAGATGGTTGTTAAGATTGCATCATAAAAAGCTGCGAACCCGGGACGTCTTTACTACAAATGTCCGATTAACGATGATCACTACAAGCACTTCATTTGGTGTCATGCTCGCGGTAGGGATAGAGTTACTACAAATTCCGTGCATCAACAAGAACAAGAACGCCGTTTTCAACCAGATTACTCAGCTTCGATGGCGAGGGCTGCCACAGAAAGTAACAATCTTAATGATCTACGACGTAGTGCTGTTGGATTGAATGGCGATATGCACATTGACATAATTTTCAAAGGGATGATTCTGGTGTTGCTGGGGGGTTTTGATTGGAATCACTATAGCAAAATAAATATCAAACTTTATGTCAGCAGTATTATGTATTAATGGATTTGCATTCAATGTAGCTCTTCTAATCTGTACTTCATATTGATATTCTCACAACTCTTGGCTCTATGTGCTTGTTTTGTATGACTATGATGGAATATATTCTCATAGCATTTGATATTGAAGCATCTTTTGTCATTGAAAAATCTAATCAAACACATGCGAAACAAGAAATGCAACATAATTACCCTTGAATGTAGTACAGTATGGTCTTGGATGCCAACTATAAAGTAGTACAATTCAACCATACTCATTTAACAAGCTCCGAAGATGAATATGGCACATAACTTCCCTTCCCATGCGAGATTCTTCTACGAGGGAGCATGGGACGAGCAGAAGGATGATTTTTTTATGAGTTTCATCATAAATGACTTTGAGCGTAATGAGTCTGAGAAAAAATCAAACATCCCAATCGGCACTTTACGATGAGTAAGAAGAGGTGTTTATCAGAAGTTCGAACAAAACTTCTCGTGGGATGAAATATGCGATCGATACGCCTTATTGAAGAAGAGAGACAATAATTTTAAGTCTCTTATAGGATCTCCAGGAGTGTTATGGGACAAAGCTACAAATGTAGTTTATGCTAATGACGTAATATGGTCTAGCCTTTGCCAGGTATGATTTAATTGTTCATGTATTTGATATATTTAACTCAACTTTAACCTCCCTAATGACATTTCTATGTATTTGTAGAGAAATGAGCTTGTTAAAGCATACTATAACATTGGTGAAAAATACTTTGATAAACTTGTACTCAAATTTGAGGTTGAGGATGACAAAGAGTTTTCATGGCAAAAGCTAGAAGTGGATAACAATGATGATGCGGAGGAGGAAGTGTCTTCACAAATGAGCAACACAAATGTTATGAGGCAACTCTTCAATGTCTTGGGTCGTTTTAAAGGGCATTTACCTATCGCTCGAACCCCTCGGAAGCCCATGTTTGGGTAATATATGCTATCATAATTTAATAAAGAGAATTTAGTTTACCCTTTTCTTTGGATCTCCAGTTCAATTTAGCACTAAGTCATTAAGGGGGTTCTTGTCGAATTTCGACGAGCAAACCCGCACCTTGTTCCCAAACAAAGTCACATCAAAAGCACTTATATGTTCACCTCACATTATTGTATTTGTACTGAATGTAAAAAGACTGTAGCAGTAAACAATGTGTAATTTGATCATAATTTAGTGGGAACTAACCAATCCGTGTGCCTTAACATGAATGAATAATAATCAAGGTAAGCACTAAGCAACCGAATTTGAGTTTCCCTAACTAATAGTTGTAATGTGTAATTATGTAAAGGAGCTAGAGACAAAAGTAGGTACCAAAACAATACTCTTGCAGAGATGGTGAATGGAGGCGAGGAGGGAGAGGCAAATGATTGTATGCATGTGTTAGATATAATTATATATAATGCAAGAAATTGACATAATTAAAATTTTAGTCAACTGACTTTTACATTTAATAGCAAAATATATCGGTAATCACATGAACATAACCAAAATTAAACATCAACTTCCCCTGCCCATACCGACATAAAACTAGTCCCTAATACCACCAAAGTCTTAGAACTACATAACCAAACAAGTCTTAAATACGTAGAGGCTGTCTTCAGAAATTCCCATAATTACCAAACCCTACAGGTTGTTAATATAACAAAAAATAGTTTTCAACATCAAGAGATGAACACCTACACACCCTTGCCATTGAGTAGGCGTCTAACATATGTTGGACGATCTGCAGCAGGGAGGCTGGAAAAGAACTCCAGTTTATGAGGATTCTCGTTCAGAACATCAGCAGCATCGAACTTGTCGTCCTTGTTCAGCTCGTCTATGTGGTTCAGCAAAGCCCACACATCCTTCCTATCCTGCCCAAGATCGGATTGGTAGCCAATTATGTGCGCGATAGACTCAAGCCTATTGTTGGTGTCGTTCTGCATCCGCCCCAACAAATCACACAGATTCGTATCGATGTTGTCAGCAAGTTTCCTTTTCTTTGGAGCCCTCGCAGTCCCTGCTTCATGGCGAGTTGACGCAACTTCGTTGTTATCAATTTCATTGTGGAATGGAATGTCTTCAAGATCAATCGGAGCCTCAAAGCGTACATTTTCACCAAGATTCATTGTCCTCCATGAGTAGATCGTTCACGGCTTCCATCACATCCTCTGCAACACCCCCAGTCGCTCTGTCTTTCCCAAAGACCTCAGCCCAACGCTCATAGAACGCCCACGCCCTCCCACGGATGTTTTTAGCGTTGCTATCGACCTGAACAAAAGTTTAAATATTTACACAATATGAGAATGCAATATGTCTGTTGCCTACCACACAATAAGATGACATTCTGAAACTTTAATCAAACACCCCCAAAATGATACTAATAATGTGGTATCCACCTAACTGTTGGGAACCCCTTGCAGTTTGATTTTGATGATGTTTATCGAAACCACACTTAGGCATATTTTACTTGTTTAGGGTTAAGGCTGATAGATCGACATGCTACCTGTTAGTGCAGGTCGATGCCCTCTAATGTTCAAATGCAAGTTCGATCCACCCTGTAAGAGAAAGGTCGTTTATCGACCTGCCTCATTCGGATCGAGCTGGCATGTCTAGCTGTCTATCGACCTTCCTTATCAAGCTTCCAGCCTGCTTTGACTTAGAAGATTTCAAGAGCTGGATTTCAATATCAAGGTCGATGCTCCGCCTCCATGGAGCAACACGACCTGATCCTTGCCACGTGGTGTGCCAGCAAGGACGAATCTTCCCAACGGCTAGAAGTGAGTCAGCCTCCAACGGCTAGTGACACGTCAGCCTGACTCCAACGGCTAGTTTTTCAAAGCTACCTATAAATACTTCAGCCATTATCGGACTCAAGCACGGGAAACTCAAGCTATCAACGCCAAATCTCTGCCAAAGCCTCTCTCAAGTTCATATCCATTCAAGTGTTCGAAATCCGATTAGTTTCCCAAACACTTGACAAAGAGAGACTTTCAACTTCGATAAAAGCCCAACGAGGAAGCGTTCACTGCTGCTTGTCGTTGATTCAACATCTTCTTCTCCGACCCGTTCGAAGTTAGAAAGATTGTTTAGTGTTTCACCATTGTAGTGTTAGTCAAGCTCTGTAGTGTGTGAAAGGTCGTTTGTACATTTTGTACGAAAGGTTGTAAGGGTCACGACCCAAAACTCGTGTCTAGATATATTCAGGTTAGAGTGTATTTAGAACTGATACTCAGTCAGTATAAATAAGAGACAGGTTGAATCCAAAGGTAAAGGGATTCTCAGGTCGAGTCGACCTGACGTGGACGTAGGAGGGTTTCTCCGAACCACGCTATATCGCGGTGTCTCTCTCTCTCTCTCTTTATTTATCGCTTTTTCATCTTATTATCAAACTGACGAGCATCAACCTGCATATCAAGCATCAACCTGCATTTATGTATCGACCTTAGATTTTTCAAAAGAGTAAATCAACCTCCACCAACTTCCGCATAAGCACAGTTTGATAAATCAAGCTTGTTCCCAAACGAGCTTGATAGATCAACCTGTCTCTGATAACGATCGACCTTGACAATCGACCTTTGATCGACCTGATTTTATAAAAGTCAAAAACGGTTGGTTATTGGTGTATTCCCCCCCCCCCCCCCATACACCAATTACTCTTTCCCGGGACCAACAAGTGGTATCAAAGCGGTGGTTCTTTTGACCGCTGCTTTGCATACTAAAGTTTTTCTTTTAAACTTTTGGTCACTTTGAACCGATCCTTTAGAAAAATCTTTTCATTCATATCATATCATATTATTTGCTATGGAGGCTTCTCTTCTCAGGGTGTGTGAAGATTTCTCCATTCAAGGCTATGAAGACTGGAGCTTCCGGATCAAGATGTGTCTCAAGGCACATCACGTCCTTATGTGGGATATCATCGAAAATGGCCCCTCCCCCATTTATGCAGCGAAGATCATCGTGGATGGAACATCCCCCGGGGAGGCCACTTACGAAAAAGTTCTCAAAAATCCTCGCGACTACACAACCGAGAAAAGGAAGGAGGCCAGTCTCGATGACTACGCAAAGGGACTCATCTCTAGCACCGTGAAGGGCGTCTACCTTGCCAAGATTCGAAATCTTGAAACAGCCAAAGAGATGTGGGACACCGTCCGGTCCATCAGCCTGGGTTCAGAGGAAATGAATGAGAATAAGCTGTCTATGGCGTGCAGCAAGTTCGATGACTTCAAGATGGTTTCAGGAGAAACCATAGAAGCAATGAAAATTCGCTTCACAGAAATCATTCTCGAAGTCGCTGCAATCAACCCTCACAAATATACGCAGCGCGAGAAGAATCTAAAAGTGATGCGTGCCCTACCTGCAAATTGGCACGTATACGCCGCCATGCATCCAGCCCATTCGGACTTCAACTTCCTCACCACCGAAGAGCTTTTCGACATCCTTGTCGGAAATGAATATGAGATGATCCGAATCCATGGATCAGCACAGCCTTCCACCAGCAAGAAGGTTGATGAAAAGAACGATAAAGAGGTAGCTTTCAAGGCCGATTTAGCCTCTGCTGCTACCCCAAGTCCGATTGACGAATCCATCGTCAAAAGTTCGAGAAGATGACTCTCGATTATGCTCTAGCTGCTAGGAGAAATGAGAAGCTCCTAGGAAAGGTTGTCCAATACAAAAAGTTCTATCGTGACAACAAGCGAAATTTCTCAAACCGCAACCACGACCGCCCTGACAAAAAGGGAGAAGGTAAACCCTCAACCTTCAATTCTTCTAACACACCCGAGGGTGGTTGCTTTAGTTGTGGCAGGCCAGGTCACTACAAGACCGATTGTCCAGATCTGACAAAGGCCGAGAGAGACGAGCTCCGTGCAAAGCGCGATAAAAAGCTCAAGGAACAACGAGCTGCCATGATCGCCGAAGAATCAAAGGAGGCTCATCTCTCAGACAGCTCGTCAAGTGATGACGAAGGTTACATCGCTTTCGATGAAAGTGATGACGAAGAATGTTTCGTTGGAGAGCACCAACAAAACGAGGGATCTTCAAAGGTAGATCCTCAACCCATCACTTTCTTTTTCTGACGATGAATGTGCAGAAGAAGGTGAAGACCTAGCTATCCGAGGTTGTGTCTTGGGAAGAAATCAAGAAACAGCTCGATGACTATGCCGACCTCGTGGAAACACTCAAAGAGGTCGTTGAATATAATGCTGAGCTAATGAAAAAAAATGAAAAATACAAGCTGGCATTAGAAGAAAGATTCTCTCCCTATGATGAAGAAAAAGAAAGGGAGATCGAAGCCCTAAAGTCAAAGGTTGATGAATTGACTTTCCGGGTTAAGGAGTTCGATACCAGGGCGCTCGAGAAGGACGAGTCCCTCAAGACCAAAGATGCCGAAATACACAGCCTTACCTCAAAATTGGCTGACCTGGTTATTCGACACGAACTCCTCGTGAAAAAGGAAGAAAAACTTCAACTCACTTTAAGTCAGTTGAAGAAAAGTGGAAAGAAGTTGGAAGAAGTCCAATCCATGCAACGCAATCCGCGCGATCACTCTGGTATTGGATTTAATGGAAAAACCAAGGAAAGCAAGGACAAAGACTGCGAGATCACGTTCGTGAAGGCGCAGTCTAAATCAAAGAATACTAGAAGAGGTCATCAAGCTCTTCCAGATAAGATGGTCAAGCTGAAGAACCCAGTTCGACAGCCCCAAACCATTCTCTTAAAGCAGCACAAGAAGGAACAGCCTGTTCCTCAAAAGAAAGAGAGTCGACCTGCACAGCATCGTCGACCTGCTCCCTCTTATAAAAAACAGGTTGTTTATCCAGGGCGATACCAAGGCCAGTACTATCAAAGGCCGTATCACCCTCAGTTCTTCTTTCCTGCTCATCAAGGTTGTCACTGCCACTATCCCCAACAGTCGAACTTTCAAGACTGGCAGTATCAACCTGGTCTTCATGAAGAGCAGTATTATCAGCCTCGTCGCCCTCGGTCAAAGAAATCCAAGGCTCCCAAGCCCAAGACCGCCACTGCCTCATCCTCAGCCTCGGATAGAAGCAGACCGGCAAAACAAATCTGGGTCCCAAAGGCCGTTCCCGCAACCGATGTAGCACCCAATCTCAAATGGGTTGCTAAGTTTAACTAATTGCAGGTTGGGAAGGCTCAAAGAAGGAGCCAAGCAGCTCGTGGAGCTGTATGGATCATTGATAGTGGATGCTCAAAGCACATGACGTGTGACAAAATGCTACTATCAAACTATCAAGAACGAGACGGGCCACTTGTAACCTTTGGAGGAAATTCTAAGGGACTTACGAGAGGCCAGGGCGATCTAAAAGTTGGTAAAACAACTATTTCTAACGTCTCATATGTTGAAGGTCTTAATCATAACCTATTCTCTGTGTCGCAATTCTGCTCGAGTGGTAAACGAGTAGAATTCACTGCTAACAAATGTCTCGTGAAAAATGAGGAAGGAGAAATACTTCTTACCGTAATCTTGCAGGATAGACTCTACATTGTTCAATGGAATGATTGGATAGAGACCTGCCTGGTCACAAAGGCTGATTCCGAGACAAGCTGGCTATGGCACAAGAGGTTGAGTCATTTGAACTTCAAGGCCATCAACAAGCTCGCACGCAACAAGCTGGTGAACGATCTGCCAGATCAAGTCTTCGATCGTGATCATATTTGCAAAGCCTGTCAAGCTGGAAAGCAAACAAGATCATCCTTTCCAAGTGTGACGGCACAAGCTTCAAATCGAATTCTTGAGCTTCTCCATCTCGACCTCTTTGGTCCAGTCACTCCCTTGAGTATAAACGGTAGAAAGTATGCTCTCGTTATTATAGATGATTATTCTAGATTTACGTGGGTTATTTTCATGTACAAGAAGAAGGAGACATTGGAGAAGCTACCTGCGTTGCTGAGCAAACTGTGCAATCAAAAGGAGAAATCCATCATCTCCATTCGATCAGATCGAGGCACCGAATTTATCAATGCTATGATCGAAGAATACTGCACAAAGAGTGGAATTCATCATCAAACTTCAGCTGCACGCACACCTCAACAAAACGGCGTAGTGGAACGCCGTAACAGGTCGCTGAAGGAAGCAGCTCGTACCATGTTGGATGAAACTAACCTTCCAAAGAAGTTTTGGGCAGAGGCCGTCAACACAGCCTGCTATACCCAAAATAGGTCGATCATCACTACCCGACATGGAAAGACTCCATACGAGCTGTGGAACAACAAGCTCCCCAGGTTAAAGTATTTTAAAGCTTTTGGGTGCCTGTGTTACATTCATAACAATGGGAAATCTCAATTAAAAACTTTCGATAGCAAGGCTGATGCAGGAGTATTTTTAGGATACTCGGAGGTTAGCAAAGCTTATAGAGTTTTTAATAAGAAAACTCTAGTTGTGGAGGTAACACCTCATGTTGTGTTTGATGAATCTACTTGTCTGTACAGGGAGTCAAGTACAGGTTCAGATCAGTCCGTTACTAACAGATCGTCTAACTCCCCCATTGACGACCTGCTAGTGTGGACTCCAAATGATCTAGAGGAAGAGGATCAATCTGATCCAAAGGTCATACAACAAGGGGGAAGTGATGCAAATGATATTTCGAGCTGTAATACATCAGCCGGACTTAACCAGGCTGATCCCCCTTCCTCAGTTCCCCAAACTGAAGCTGTAAATGACCTTACATCACAAATCGAGCAGCTCGATGAAGCAATGAAGCAGCTCGATATACAGCCTGATCAACAGCCCGAACAACAGCACGTGCACACTGATCAACCTTCAAGTCATCCGGAGTTTGACGAACCCATTAATGAGCCCGATCCAATCATTTCAAACGAAGAAAGAGCTCGACGCAGACGTTGGATCGATGCTCATCCAAAAGAGCTCATTGTTGGGAACCCAAACCAAGGAGTGCGAACAAGAAGGACGATTGGTGAAAGTGCGCTACTAAGCTGCTATCTCTCTCGAATTGAACCCAAAGATGCCATTGAAGCTCTTCGTGATGCTGACTGGATTCAAGCCATGCAAGAAGAACTCAATGAATTCAACAGAAATGAAGTATGGTCTCTAGTTGATCGCCCTTATCATCAGGGCGTCATTGGAGTCAAATGGGTTTACAAAAACAAGAGAGATGAATCTGGAGAAGTTGTCAGAAATAAAGCCCGATTGGTAGCAAAGGGTTACTGCCAACAAGAAGGAATCGATTATGATGAGACGTTTGCCCCCGTTGCAAGATTAGAAGCTATAAGGCTGTTTCTAGCTTATGCCGCTCATCAACGATTCAAAGTCTACCAGATGGATGTAAAAAGTGCGTTCCTCAATGGCGTTCTCGAAGAAGAAGTCTATGTGGAACAACCTCCAGGATTCGAGGAGGGTGATTCAAGCAAAGTCTACAAACTGCACAAGGCCGTATACGGACTTAAGCAAGCTCCTCGAGCTTGGTATGAGACACTATCATCCTTTCTCATCGAATCTGGATTCAAGCGTGGTTCAGTCGACAAAACGCTATTCACTATCAAAGTGAATGAACATATCCTTTTAGTACAAATTTATGTTGATGATATCATTTTTGGATCAAAATCTCCCATTTTATGCGAAAAATTTGGTAACCTCGTGACAGAAAAATATAAAATGTCTATGATGGGGGAAATGAATTTCTTTCTAGGGTTGCAGGTCAAGCAGTCCGATGAAGGAATCTTCATTAGCCAAACAAAGTACGCACACGAGCTGGTTGACAAGTTTGGTGTCAAAGACAGCAAGCCCGTCAAAATACCGATGCTCTCTGGTGGGAAGATCAACCCGGATCCCAAAGGAAAACCTGCCAACATAACTCAGTACAGGGGTATAATTGGTTCATTACTTTATCTAACTGCTAGTCGACCTGATATCACTTTTGCAGTTGGAGTGTGTGCTAGATATCAAGCTAATCCGAAGGAATCCCACTTGGAAGCGGCAAAGAAAATTCTTCGATACATCAAAGGAACCACAAACTTAGGTCTTTGGTATCCTTGTGATGATAATTTGCAGCTTACAGGTTATTCAGATTCTGATCATGCAGGGTGCAAGCTCGATAGGAAATCTACCTCGGGTACCGCCACTTTCTAGGAAACAAGCTGATATCTTGGTTTTCAAAGAAACAAACTTCAGTAGCCACCTCCACCACAGAGGCCGAGTACATGGCCGCAGGGAGTTGTTGTGCACAAATCTTGTGGATCAAACAACAACTCAAAGACTATGAAGTTGAAGTCAGTGAAGTGCCTATATTCTGCGACAGCTCGAGTGCTATCGCCATTACTCAAAATCCAGTTCTCCATTCAAGATGCAAACACGTGGATATTCGACATCACTTTATTCGCGATCACGTGGAAAAGAAGAACGTGGTTATTGAAAAGATACACACTGATATTCAATGAGCTGATATCCTAACCGAGCCACTGGCCGAAGAAAGATTCAAAATGCTGTGTGGAAAGTTAGGGTTATTAAATGTTGAGTCACCAGGCCGATCGTAAGTCTACAGGCCGTCATCTCCTCAAAAGCCTGAGACCATCATCTACGCAGGCCGGTTTCTTCACATCAGGCCGTTCATGATTCAACAGGTCGTTTGCAAGCCAACAGGCCGTTACTACTTGAAGAGACCGCCTCACTCAACAAGCCGTTCGTGACTACAGCCCGTCTCTATTCTAAAGGCCGGTTGAGTCAAAAGGCCGTTTCTATTCAACAGGCCGACTGTCAAAACGACAGATCGTTCTCTATCATCAGGCCGACGATGAAATCAGCAAAATCGACCTGTGCTCCTCAAATTAAGGGGGAACTCTTAATCGAGTGATCCATCATTTGAGGGGGAACAAAGGCCGATGTCTGCCTCCAGGGCGTTTATTTCGCCAGGCCGATGTCATAAATCCAGGTCGTTCATTTCGACAGGCTGTTCTCTGCTACAAGGCCGATATCATCAGGCCGATATCAACCTGAATGCCACCTGCATTAAAGAAGGGAGAATCAAAAGGGCAGTATCACCCTTTTGTCGAACATTTAACTTCTTTAATACGCATTGAATTCTTTCAATTATTAAAATTTATTTCTCAATGTGTTACATTGTTTAAGGCTCTGTTATTTTGCAGAAAATTAGGAAAAAGGGAATAATGATTGCTATTTTTGCAAAACATCCAGTCAAGTGTCAAATATTGACACATTGACCGAGGTTGCATTTAATTCCCTGCTGTCTCTCTGAAAAAGTGCAAGTTTTCGCACGTTTTCAAAATTGCTCACGCGCGGATGTGTAACGTTACACATTCCACGCGCTCTCATCGTGTGAATGAGAATTAAAGAGAGATTTTAACCCTTTCAAATTCGAGAGATCCTAGCCATTCAAACTTTCTATAAATCATGCAGTTTTTCCGTTTCGAAATGTTACTTACTCTCATCATCTTCTTCGTCAAAACCTAATTTTCTCTCTGCAAAATCAACTGCCGCCGTCGTGTCTTTTATTCAACTGTTGGTTCCTTACTCACCGCTTTTCACTCGTTGCACAAATATATCACCGTGGTTTGTGCTTTATCGATGTCTTTGCTTTCATCTTCATCAAGTGTTTGAAACTAATCTATCTATCTTGTTGTAGAAAATCAGCATCAATGGCACAAACATCAACTTCCGGCAAACCGGAGATGCACTGGGATGAGATCTCTGCTTATCTGGAGTCTCACATCAAATACGAACCGTATATGTTTTGTGAGAACTTTGGTTTCCGAGATCTGGAATCCATGTTCGCGCTGGTGGAAACGTGTTTTCCTTTCCACCAGATTATCTCCACCAGACCGGCGAAGTTTCTCCCGAAGATCGTGAGTGCGTTCTTCTACAACTGGAACAAGGGCGACTCCGTTTCTTCTCACACCGTGTCCCTCGGGACTCAAAAGGCCGTTCATCACATCAACGTCCTTGACGCCGTAAAGGCCGCCTTCGGCATCGGGGATGGCGGAGAAATGCAACTCTTCGACATCAAAAAGGAGCAACTGCAGCAAGTGATCGACCGGGTCCTTATTGAACCAGGGCCGTATTTGGAGAGGTCGTTCAAGAGGACCGAGCTCCGTCCTAAGTACAGGCTGCTTATGGATTTCATTCAACGGTGCTTTCTAGGGCACGTTGGAAATCACGACCAAGTCACGCCCTTCAAATTTCAGATAATGACGGTCGTGATACTCAACCTGCCTATCAGCTGGGCCAAGCTGATGGTCTCCCTGCTCTGGGAGGAGGCCAGGCAGATCGAGTGCGAAATGGACGGAGAGGCCGTGGTGGGAGTGCGTCTCCACATGGATAAGAGGCCGCTTCGTCTTGGGACGAAAGCGACCTGCATAATAATTTCCTATTTCAAGCAGAGGAAATGGTCGGACGCGGAGGACTTCCCCCACAACTTCATTCCTAAAGATCTCCATCAATTGGAGATGGCGATTGGGGTCGCGCCGCAAAATTACTACGGGTCGTCAGACCACGTAAGGGAGCATCTCAATACGACTGGTCACTCCAAAATTGGGTGGAGGGTGCCGGCTCGCCCTGTCCAAAAGAAGAGGAAGGCCGATGATGTGCCAGTGCCTTCTCGCCCTGCGAAAAGGACTCCCCCTCCAAAGAAATCGAAGCCAACTGCTCCTCATCCGACCAGGCCGATTCACCAGGTCCTTCCAATGGAGCCCGTGGCCGTGGAGCCTTTGAGCGCCAGGCTGCCTACGCCCTCCCCCTCACCCTTATCTACCCCGGAACGGACTCCCTCTCCAGTCCGTACCGCGATCGAGCCGACCACCTCGCAGCATCGCCCTGCATCATCTCTGCAGGTCGTTGCCGGTTCCTCGCCCTCTCCCTCTCGCTCCCCTCCTCGCGTTCGCGTTGGATCGGTGGAAATCCAGGATCTCACTGGAGAGGAGGAACCCCAAGACACCTTTCTGCCATCTCAGCAGATCATCGAGCAGCCCGTGTCTACTGCTAAAGCAATGGTGGCTTCGATGAAGCCCGAAGCCAGGCTGAAGGTCATCGACCTGATGCCGGGGATTGCTCAACTCCCCAAGTCCCTCGATCTTGCCGCTCGCCTCCAGTTCTATCTGGTTTGTAAGTCGAGCTATTACTACGTGTTTGATGCCCTGTTGCAGGTCGTTTCCCTCAACGACCTGAAGGTCGAGGAACTGGAGTTGGAGGCCGAGTTCAACTTCTACAGTGTGGAGGATGCAGCCGCCAATTTCAAATCTCTTGTGCTGCGGCGCATGAAGGTCGAGGCTAAAATTCTGGGCATCGACGTTCGCCCTCTCTACACCAACTCTCGCGCCCTCTACAACTCAGCCTCCATTCATGGAGACGAGTTCGATGCGATTCGAACTCCAGAGCAATCGCCATCCAGGAATGTGGGTGGTGATCAAGCCCTTGATGCTGCTGCTCCGTCTCCTCAAGGTTCGAAGGTTGACATGGAGGTCGAGCTTAATTCTCTATCTGCAAAGCTCGATTCTCTTGTCATCAGCCTTCCCGACCAGATCAAGCAGGCCGTAGCAGAGGCCCGGGTCGATATTGTAAATGAAGCCAAGATCCAGGCCGATGAAGCTGCTAGGGAGCGAGTCACGTCATTTGCCGTGAATCAATTGAAGGAATACACTGACAAGCTCCTGCCGGCCCAGCTCGTAGCAAACAGGATGGCGTCCCTGGAAGAGATCGGGGAAGTCAAGGAGGACGTTGCCAAGGTCGATCAGCGTGTGACCGACCTGACCTCATCAATCTCAAATTCGGCATCGGCCTCCAATGATCAAATCAACGCCATTCACGACACCCACTCCTCCCTTTTCAATGGCCAACAGGAGTTGAGGGATGCCGTGTCCAAGCTACAGGAGGAGGACGCTACTCTTCTTTCCCTCATCAAAGCCCTTTCTGATGATGTCGAAAAGGGGGAAGAAGAAAGAGCAGCCGCCGCCGCCAAGAAGAAGAGGTCAAGCAAAACCAAAACCTCTTCATCTTCCTTGGCTCCTCCCCCTCCTCCTCCTCCGCCTCAAAAGAAGCCTGCTTCTCAGGCCGCCTCCTCCAAGGCCGTCGGCCTCGTCGCCTCCCAGGCCGATCCCATAGCAGCTGCCGCTGCTGCTAAGGCCGCCGCCGCCAAAGCTCGATTGGCAAAAGAGGTCGAGCTGATTCAAGCCATGCATCTGGCTGGTGCGACGCCGGAGCAGGCCATGAACCCTGTCGAGCAGAAGCGCTTTTTAGCGGAGCGCCGGGCTGCTGAAGCGAGGAAGAAGGCCGAATCTGACTGGGTCAGCGAATCGGCCTCCGAATTGATTTTGGATGCTGGAGTCCAGCAACAGGCCGTTGAGTGGCTAGATGAGCGCCAGAACGCCCTGCTGCGGGAGCTCAACAGTTGTTTCATCCTCCTCCACTACTAGATCAAGGACCCCTCCCTGCCTGAAGACGTCGATGACGCATATGCAGCCTACATGCTTAAATTTCCTCACCAAGACTTCATTGGTGAACTTCGAAAGAAGGCTGCAGAGGCCGGTGCGATTCTAAGGGCTCCTGCCAAGCAATTTTTCTCGCCCTTGCTTATTGGCGGTTCGGGCTACCTTGATTATTCCCGAATCGACCGGTACATCGCACTGACCGCCATCGGCCTGAACGTCAACGTCTCAAATTCCGATCCCGCCTACTGCCGCATAAGGGATGGAATTTACGCAAGTATGCAGTCGAAGTCGAGGGAACAGATCCAGGAAGAGCGCATAGCAGCCCGTGCCCAGCAGAAGTAGATAGATGATTTTGTTTGTTTTTGGTATTCATTTAAGTTCGAAGCTTGATTTGTAATTTCCAAATGTAAAGTACGCTTTCGAGCTGAATGAAGCAAAAATCATCTTTCGAGACGACAATATCTCTTTGTCCAGGCAATCTGCCTTTACTGCTTTATTTACTTTATGTATTATCAACTGCCTTTCTTATAATTCCTTATCAACCTTCATGGTTGATCGAGCTTTCATCGCTTTATATCTTAGGAATTATTTGTAAAGTGTATGGTTTCGACATCATCAAAAAGGGGGAAATTGTTGGGAACCCCTTGCAGTTTGATTTTGATGATGTTTATCGAAACCACACTTAGGCATATTTTACTTGTTTAGGGTTAAGGCCGATAGATCGACCTGCTACCTGTTAGTGCAGGTCGATGCCCTCTAATGTTCAAATGCAAGTTCGATCCACCCTGTAAGAGAAAGGTCGTTTATCGACCTGCCTCATTCGGATCGAGCTGGCATGTCTAGCTGTCTATCGACCTTCCTTATCAAGCTTCCAGCCTGCTTTGACTTAGAAGATTTCAAGAGCTGGATTTCAATATCAAGGTCGATGCTCCGCCTCCATGGAGCAACACGACCTGATCCTTGCCACGTGGTGTGCCAGCAAGGACGAATCTTCCCAACGGCTAGAAGTGAGTCAGCCTCCAACGGCTAGTGACACGTCAGCCTGACTCCAACGGCTAGTTTTTCAAAACTACCTATAAATACTTCAGCCATTATCGGATTCAAGCACGGGAAACTCAAGCTATCAACGCCAAATCTCTGCCAAAGCCTCTCTCAAGTTCATATCCATTCAAGTGTTCGAAATCCGATTAGTTTCCCAAACACTTGACAAAGAGAGACTTTCAACTCCGATAAAAGCCCAACGACGAAGCGTTCACTGCTGCTTGTCGTTGATTCAACATCTTCTTCTCCGACCCGTTCGAAGTTAGAAAGATTGTTTAGTGTTTCACCATTGTAGAGTTAGTCAAGCTCTGTAGTGTGTGAAAGGTCGTTTGTACGTTTTGTACGAAAGGTTGTAAGGGTCACGACCCAAAACTCGTGTCTAGATATATTCAGGTTAGAGTGTATTTAGAACTGATACTCAGTCAGTATAAATAAGAGACAGGTTGAATCCAAAGGTAAAGGGATTCTCAGGTCGAGTCGACCTGACGTGGACGTAGGAGGGTTTCTCCAAACCACGCTATATCGCGGTGTCTCTCTCTCTCTCTTTATTTATCGCTTTTTCATCTTATTATCAAACTGACGAGCATCAACCTGCATATCAAGCATCAACCTGCATTTCTGTATCGACCTTAGATTTTTCAAAAGAGTAAATCAACCTCCACCAACTTCCGCATAAGCACAGTTTGATAAATCAAGCTTGTTCCCAAACGAGCTTGATAGATCAACCTGTCTCTGATAAGGATCGACCTTGACAATCGACCTTTGATCGACCTGATTTTATAAAAGTCAAAAACGGTTGGTTATTGGTGTATTCCCCCCCCCCCCCCCCCCCCCCCTCATACACCAATTACTCTTTCCCGGGACCAACACTAACAAATAGTAAATGAAAACCTAATATTTCCTTAGCAAGAATCTTATGAAATTGTCATTCCATTATGTGTTAAAACTTGCTCTATGTGCAGCAAGTAATCCACTTCAATCACATACTAACATGCTAACAAAACCCTTTATGAGAATGCACTGCTAAATAGCTAGAAAACTAATATGTAAATACTCCAATATATAACATGTCATACATTCTACTTAAGTATTTATGAAATCGTGTTATCTCCAAAACGATTGTACCTTTTATAATGTAATCAACAATATGTAGTCATACGTCATATAACTAATGACTAAAAGTTCAAGGAATTATCAAACATGTGTAATAAATAATGTACTGTACATTGCATATTTGGTCCCACTGCTCGTCGTCACAATCGATAGTGAAGTCTAGATTGAACCCCAACTCCATTGCGTCCTGGAATACAAACCAATGACCCATAATTCTTCTTCCAACCAGTCAGTTTCGATGTGATATGGGGATTCACTCTGATGTTTGTTAAGGGAAAGTGTACCCGCATCATCTCCTCTAGCTTGTATATATACCCAGACCTGAATCCGTTGTCGGATTTCCAACCAATCACAACAAGCTCTTTCAGACAACCTAGCAGTGCATCCTCCTCTTCAGCATTCCAGGAACGACGAGCAATAACATTTCTCTATCGGCGCAACCCGTTACCCTGTCTCCCTACGCCAAAGCACAAAGATAGCAATTTAGATTATTGAATAGAAAAGGAAACAATTGTAGTCGTGGAGCTTCAATAAACTACTTGACATCTATATTGAAATGCACAAAAAATTATATAAAATGCCCTAATTTTTATGGCTCAAAAATGCTTCAACCGATTTTATAACACAATCATGGAATAACTCATGTAAATTGATCGACAATCTCAACTGTGTATGGAATATGTATGAAGGTGACTGACATTTGAACAAAAAAGCCTAACAGGTTGCGATGTATCTCACCTTGTACATTAGCCATGGAAAGTGATGCGTTTGTTTCCTCCTTCAACGTGGACTTCAAAAGAGACGACCTTGACCGCTGCCGTTAACCCTCTGCTAGAATCTATGTTGTGGAATCGTCGTTCCTCTCGAAGCGGCGCGAAATTGTGTTCTGTGGTGGCAAAATGAACTCTGTAGAGTATTTATTATGGTTTGAAGAAGGGGGAGGGAAAATGATATCTACGGCGCCAAAATGAATTTTTAGTGTTCATTAGGGTTTGAAGAAAGGGAGGGAAAATGAATTAAGGAGAGGGAAAATGAATTATACGGCGCCAAAATGAATTCTAGTGTTTATTAGGGTTTGAATAAGTGGAGGGGTATGTTGTCATTTCCTTCTATCACATGGAAATTTAACTATCATAACAAACAAGTGAACTCAGATTAATGCTTAACTAAACTTATCAACCAAACAACAATGTCAAGATTACCAATCCGGGAAACCAAGTTACGTATCAGGATTTTCATTTCGGGCCCTATATCCTAACATCCCTACCAAACGAGCCCTAAAAGTTTAGGGGTAGGATTGTAAATTAATCACTAATTATTATTTATTATTTATTTTGGGCCTATGTTTAGCAATTTGGGGTTATAATTAGGATTACCCGTCCTTAGATGGGCCTTATTTTTAGAAAAGCACATCGTATATCAGGCCCAGCCCAACTATTATAATTGATAAAGTTTACTGCAATTTTAATGTGTTTAAATACTGTGTTAATAGATTAAAGTGTATTGTGGGCCACTATTAAAAAAAAAAGGAAAAGAGTTAAAAGTTGTGAACGTCTCAATATAATAGTAATAAGATCTAAAACTTAAGAAAAATAGGAGTAGTTCTTTATTTAATGCATTCTTTAGAGCTTACATAATAAATATATATGTGAATTAAATAGAAAAAAGGATTTAAAAAATTATTGAATAACTAATTCGAGGAATGATGTGAAGGGCAACCATCACTGGAGGATGTTCAAACCAAGAATTAGTGATATGAAAACTCCTAAAAAAATTAGCATTAGGGAGCACATATTTGATACTACCAATATCACTATCGTCTACAACCAATATCACTCTCATCTTAATTTTTGTGCCGGAAAAAAGTTATCCCTCTATGAGTGGGACGGAGGGAGTAGTTGTATATTACTACGAACTATGTAATGTATCAGTTTTTTTCAAGGAAAAATAAAATTTGCACGAGATTTCTTCCCCATTTTTTCAAGAAGGTGGGTGCTAGTAAAAAAGTGGAAACTGAAAAATGACGTTAGAAATAGTAAGTACCGTAAAGGTATGCGAAAATTGAAAAAAAAAAAAATGCAATAAATAAATAAATTAACGGTGTTTTAATTTGCAATGATTGAAAAATCATTTAAAATATACAAAACGAGATTCTACGTTGAACTGTTAATAAATCTTGCAATAATCCCATTTTGTTATATATACATATTATGTGTATGAGGTGCTGTGGAGTGTGGATGTTGTTGAACCTAACAATGAGAACTGCCTACTACACCGACTATATCAGCACACCAATGTATGTTAGTATTGTAATTCTTTTTTATCATACTAACACTATTCACACGTACGGACACATCCAAAGTGTTTCGAATCTTCCATCTCTTGGTTGGAGATGAGACGTTTTATAATTTTACATTTTTACTGCGCTCTGTCCACTATATATTATTGTAATTAGAGTGAAAATTAGAATCTTGCCCATAATTATTAGCATTTCTTTTTTCCTTGCATAGATAATTTATTCGTTTTTAGTATTCTAAAACTGTAAATTACCCTTTAGGTCCATACATAGTTACATACATACACACAATCTTTTTATTTTGGTTAAAAATATTTCTCTAACATATGAAATAATGTCACGTTTAAATTTATAGAGATATTTAGGCAATTTTGCACGTGATAGAGGAATTCATACTGCATTATTAGCAATAGGTTGTTAGGCTGAATATTTTTCAAAGAAAATGTTGATTCTTTTCTCATTTTGCATTACAATAAAATAAAATAAAATAAAAGATATGCATCTATTTTTATTTCAAAAATGAAGATCCGCCCCCCAAACGTTTCAGCATTTCTTTTCTGAATTTGGTCGTAACAATTATTGAGATTAAAAAACAAAAAAAAAGAACACACACACACACACAAAAAAAAAAAAAAGAAGAAAAAAAAAAAAGGAAGAACCAACAGAATTGAGATCTCACACATTATATTATTGTTTGCATTAAAAACCATTTTTTACGTCATAAGATATTGATGGCTACTTTTTTAATTTGCTTGGTAAAAATGTACGTAGAAAGCAATTTTCTATGAACAAAATGTGGAATAAATAAGTAAATTATGATATCAATGACTCCATATGTTTCATTTCAATTGTTCTGTTTTCCTAATCGAACCGTCTCATATGAATAATCTTATTTTATAAAATGAAATAAAAAATTAATCCTAATTTTAAACAAATTTCCTTGCTTTTTACTTTTAATTTAACATTCGCTTAAAATCTCGCATCAAAATTATATAAAACAATTAATTTGGGACAAAGAGAATAATAATAGAAGTAAATAATATACATACCATATTTGTATAAAGAATAGACGCAGAGGAATTCAATCCGAAATAACCAAAACGAGGGTTTCTTTGAATCAACAGTCAAATCAAAATAAGGGAAATGTTGTTCCTTTTCTATTATCTAATAATTTTGGTAAAGTAAGTAAGTATTAATAATAGTAGTAGTAGTAGTAATCTAAACTTGAGTAGTAGTTAAGAAAAAAGGGTTTAAGAAGGACTAAGAAAAGAGAAAAGAGAAAATTTGTGAGTAAAAACAGCGGAATTTGCGTGTTTGACCGTTGACACGATGTAGTCATTAAAAGCCTGCTCCCTCACTCCGTTGACCGTCTTTCCCGGAACCCATTTTCTCTTTGCCCCACTCTCATCCAACCCCGCGTGCCCCTCACTCGTCCTACATTTCCCCTTCTTTTGCCCTTTTTAATTGATTTATAATCAAGACATATAGTAGTTTCTAGTGGTAAATATCATTGCATGTTCAAGGAAGATAAGAGGAAAAGAACGAAATGTTAAATATGTATATATAGGTTTGAAGGAAAAGGAATAAATGTTAAATGTGTACGCAGTGGTGGATCTAGAAAAATTACTCTGTAGGAGCTGAATTTTTTAAATTTTAGAATTCGAAACAACACTCCCAAAATTCAATTCAGGAGTACGGATTTTAGCATAAAAATTCAAATCAATGTCAATGGTTTCGAAAATTTCTAAGCAGAAAAAAGAAAAAACATATACTCGTAAGGGCTTAAGCCCCTTTTGCCTCGTACGTAGATCAACCACCACGCGTGTGTGTATATATAGGTTTGAAGGAAGCGTCAACTTTTATTTGAGTCGGAAATTTGGTCTATTAATTTTGATAGTATATCTAATGTGAGTCATACATTATATTATGACTGTGTTATTTTTCGAATAATATATTCGGATCATTATTTTTACCGTGTTAAAAGAACTTATTCAACGATTTTGTTGTATGAATGAAATAATATGTGTATGTAAACGTTCATATGTCGAATATTGAATTTAATTTTACATATACTTAAAATAGTGTTATAATTTGTTGCAAGCAATTAATTTGACGATACGGAATATATAGTCAAAGATTAATTATTTAAAAAATATATGCGATAGAATTGGATATATGAATTATCGATTCTTGAATTTTAATAAAATCGTGGAAATATATATTGTATCGATAATTATTTTACAAAATTTATTACTTAGACTTTACTAAAAAAGAAAATATTATGAATTCGTTAATATTTATGATAACAATCCGTGGTTTAAATAGTAGGTACTATGATAACGACAACGACTTATTGTAAGAATATGCAACGGCTTACTATAAAAAACAGATTTTATTCACTTCGATTTATTCTATACTATTCATGAAGCAAATTCTCTATAGTATCATTCCGCTATAGGTAATAGATCTTTACAATAAATACCCGATCGTTAACACTTAGAAAAAAAAAATCATAATTATCATCCAAATGATAGAATATTTGAATAATTGTCAAATTTTGAGACAATATATTGTTATATTATATCCACATGGTCCTCAATAATAATAATAAAACAAGAAATATATAAAAAAATGATGGGAAAGATTATGAAAAAAGGGAAACAAGAGCGAGTGAATATTCACCTCACGCAAGCGCGTGAACAGTAAAGCACCTCCTCACCTGAAGTACGACGCCGTATTGGTTGCCCCTTCATCACCGCCATCGCACTATATATAGACTTTCAATTATCAGAGCTCGGAATTCATTCATCTTTCACTGAAATTGAAGAAGAAAGCACAGACAATAATAAATCAATCAACTTGGAAAAGGGAGAGATTTGCTGAATTTAGTTAAAGTGGAGAAAAAAACATGCATTGTGCTGTAGCGCCGGTCAGCTCTCCGATTTTCACGCCGTCGCCGAGGAAGATGTCGCCGGTTTTCTGCAAGCCCGCCACCGCTCCGCCGCCGCTATCCCTCTCCTCCGCGTCGTCGTTTTTGATCAAGCAAGTAGCGCCGATGCCGAATGGAGGAGGGGGAGGGGGAGGAGAGGAGGAGGTGCCGGCCAAGGCGCCTCCGGCGTTGAAGAGGAAGAGGCCGGCGAGGATTAACATTCCGGTCACGAGCTTGATGATCGACGAGGCTAGAGCGGCGTCGGATTCGGATAGGTCGAGCGAGGTCGTGGTTGAAGGGGAGGGTTACTCGGTTTACTCCAAAAGAGGGAAGAGGGGTGGGGTTTTGGAGGATCGATACGCAGTCGTTTTGGGCACTGATGGGGATTCAAAACAGGTCAATTTTCATTTCCTATTCATTGAATTTTGATTTTTGTTTATTATCAGCGGTAAATTTTAGACCTTTTTGATCGGTTAATCGTCGTCTATTAAAATTTTCATCGTTTAATTGTTGAGCTTTTGATTGAGTCTGATGAAGATTTTGAATTGATTTGCTAATTCAATTCATTGATAATATATAATTAGAAAAATTATTAGACTTGTTGATGAGAATGAATCCTTCATAGCACGAAACGATGAAATTCGGATATGGAAACATTAGATTAATGAAGGTAGAAGTAGATAAAAAATGGATGGTGATATTAATATTGGTGAAGTTCCTGGATAGTTGGAGATATGTTGGTTTCTGTTAATCATTTTTAGTTATGGGGAATTGCTATAATCTAACATTAGCATTAACTCCAATTTCAGGCCTTTTTTGGTGTATTCGATGGTCATGGAGGAGCTGGCGCTGCAGAGTTTGCTTCGACGTGTTTGGAGAAAAACATAATGAAAGAAGTGTTGAAGAGAGGTGATGGTGAGATTGAAGAGGCTGTGAAGGAGGGTTACCTAGCCACGGATTCTGAGTTTTTGAAGAAAGATATCCGTGGTGGGACTTGTTGTGTGACAGCATTTGTTCACAAGGGAGATTTTGTAGTCTCCAATGCAGGAGATTGCCGAGCTGTAATGAGTCGAAAAGGAGTTGCTGAAGCCCTAACAGTTGATCATCGCCCTTCTTTGAATGAAGAGAGAGCGAGGATCGAGAGTCTGGTGAGCACTATATATGTTGCTTGATCTCGTTGAGGATTCATTTTTTGGCCTTATGAGTTGCTAATGGTATTTGAAATTTCGTTGCAGGGTGGTTATGTGGATTGTTGCAATGGCGTTTGGAGAGTTCATGGATCTCTCGCTGTATCAAGAGCAATTGGAGATCGTCATCTCAAGCAATGGGTGGTAGCCGAGCCAGAGACTAAAGTAATCGAGATTAGACCCGAGTTCGAGTTCTTGATCCTAGCCTCCGATGGTTTATGGGACACTGTAAGCTTCATCCACCATCTTCATCTACTCATTAAAATCTCTCTCAACATACCGTAGTTACTGAATCCCTTCATGTCTCCATTGCAGGTTAGCAATCAAGAAGCAGTTGACATTGTCCGCGCTCTAACTGTTGGTGTCGATAAGCCAGATCCGCTCTCTGCTTGCAAGAAGCTCGCCGATTTGTCCCTCACAAGAGGATCTCTGGATGACATTAGCATTATGGTTATTCAGTTAGCTCAATTCATTCGGTGAGTCATTCAAGATCTTGAAGCCCCCGGTTCAAGATTCGATGCGTTCCATCGTACTGATGATTTTAGGTTCCTCCTGCTGACATCGAAGCTGAAGTTCTTATACATCCATCAGCCTTTTCTTGTACACATGCTGGCCATTTCATCTGCAGTAAAGAGAAGGGATTTTGCCAGCAGCAAGAGAAGAGTTTTGAATATTGCAATGATAGAGCTGTACATTTTCATTTCAATTCTTTTTTTAACGGAACAAATGGCTAACAGTTGGCCAATCAGTTTTGGTATACAGAGTTCAATTTTTATTTTTTTTTTCTTCATCAAGATTTCTCTTTGTTCAGACAACTTTGCCAAAGATGGTGTGTCTTGATTTATACTTCAATAGTATCAAATGATTACGGTTTATGTGTTGTGACGAAATAGAGTAATTGAACAAACAGAAAATGTAAAGAGACACAGATTTACGTGGTTTACCAAAGTTGTGTTGGCTGCGTCCACGGGCAGAAAACAGATTGTATTATAATGGCAGTTACAGATTACAGAGTTTGTGTCCTATTTCTACAGATGGGCTAGGCCCAGTGTGCCAATTAGGCCCAACTAAACAGACAGCGAGACCCCGTCCAGCTCTGCGAAGTGGCAAACTGATCAAGGCATACTAACATTCTGAACAAGAAGTTACTTGTGTTTTGGCTTTCTTTTACTTTCAATGTTTTGTATATTAGTGAAAAAAATATGATTATGACGTGTGCGTGTGTTGGCCTAACGTTAAAGAATGATGGAGAGAGTTGACTGTGAGGAAGCTAGGGTTTGAAAACGTGTGTTTGGTGCAGGAAATTGAGTTGAGATTATTAAGCTATAATGCATGCAGCGTGTCATGCATTGATTGGTCCACATGGTCAGTTGTGGCAGCTGCATACCTCTTTCTTGTTTAAGACTTTTGTAGATTCTGTACTTTTTTAGGTTATAGGAAATGTATACAATTATGAAGTATGAAACGCGTGTTCTCTCGCAATTATTTGGAAATACCAAAATTAGGATGGTTCCTTGATGTATAGGTTATTTAGATGCTCTATTGACCAGTTTATTTAAATAGTTATATAATCGATATGATTATAGTATGTCAAAATCGGCTTGAGTTGGCCGCTTTGATGGTGGGTGGATTGGAAAAATAGGGAATCGAAGGTCGGACTAGCAACTTTCAATTCGATTAGTCATTTTTTTTTTTTTTTTTCTTTTCAACGAGTAGGAGTATAATTTAACATGTTGTGCCATCGGAAAACTTAAACTTGAGAAAGAAGAAGAAGAAGAAGAAGAAAAGCTCCTCTTGCGGTCCATAACCTAGGGGTAAGATGTGAGGACATCGTCACAACGCCAAACGATATTGTTTGGCTAAAATGGAAACGCATTTGTGATTCCAGCCATTGAAAAGGACATACTTATTTCATTCTTATCGCCGTCAATTTTTATTTTCTAGATTTTCTTTAATATATAGACATAACCTACTTTTTAATTAAAAAATAAATACTTACACTAAAATTCATATATTTTCCAATCTTTATAAATACCGACCAAGTAAGATATATTTTCACATATTCTTTTTTCCCCTTTAAACACGATATCTAATGTTAGGGGTGGTCATCCGAGATCCGGTTCTTTGGGAAAATCAGTACCGAACCGGGAACCGGTACTGATAAAAACCGGTTTCGGTCCGGTAATCGGCACCAAACATATTAAAATTTCCGGTTCCCAGGTAACCGGTTACCGGTACGGAACCGGGAACTAGATTTTAAATAATACTATTAATTAAAATTTTAATATATATATATATATATATAATTATATAAATATACATATATAGAGGAGAGATCAAATACAAAACCACATTATGATAGGAAATAAGAAACAATCTCATTCGTTAATTTTGTAAGATCTACGGTCATTTATTATTGTAGTATTATAAGTAAAATCAAACTAGAGGGTTAATATTGTATTTTGCATTTGTATGGACGGTTATCCCTAGATTTAGATTTAAGGGATTAGTTGCCTTTATATATATATATATATATATATATATATATATATATATATATATATATATTGAATCTAATCTCATTCCTTTTATTATTTTTCATATAAATTTATGAATAAGTTGACAAATTTTCATTTTTATATTTCGTATTTTATCATATATCCAGTTGCTACTATGCATTTTATTTTCACTTTATCGTGCATTTAGACAGTAGACTAATGCATAATTTCTTTCCATGAATATAACATAATTCTGACCGAAAAAACAAACATAATAATGTAATCTATAACGTTAAACTGAACATCTATTTAATAATGCATTATTCTTAAGTATTAAATGCATTATACAATAGTGCTGATTGCATTATTTTAAATTAATCGATGCTTGTGTATTTGTAAAAAAAAAAAAATGCATTATAAATACTCTAAAATTCATTATACAATAGTGTTGATTGCATTATTTTCAATTAATCGATGCTTGTGTATTTGTAAAATAAAATAAAATTAAATGCATTATAAATACTCTAAATGCATTATATTTATTTCAGGTCTTAAATGCATTATACTGAAGTTCTTTATGCATTATGAAAAATATTGACATGCATTGTACATAATTGCATTATGCATTATTGAAAAAGAAAAATGCACTATTAGAAACATAATGCACTATTAGAAACTATTAGAAACATAATGCAGAATGTTTTTGAAACATAATGCATTATAAATTAATTTGGGAAATATTTTGCATTATACCATCAAATAATTTTGAAAACTATTAATTAATGCAAATATTATGGGGAAATTGATTTGTTTGTATTATGTCCGTTTGATTGATCATTTGATATATTTAAATATAATAAAATTGGATAGCATTACTAATCTTATCGCCAATTTTTAATGCAATGATGATGGATTTTATTATTATTATTATTATTTTTACTAATTTGCCCTTGAAACAAAAATGAGTTAGCATTTATAATATTTATTAGATTTGTCGAAATCTCACATTAATGATCCTGACCGTATATATTTCATCCATCAAGGGACCATAATGCTTCTCATTTCTTACACAAATTGAATTTTTTACCAGATATCACCCCTACACACACATATATATATATACTAGTGCAGTGCCCGTCGAAAATCGACGGGGTTTTAATATTTTAATTTTAAATAAAATTATAGTAGAAAAATACATAATTATATAAAGTCTTCCGTTATTCGTATTTATAGGAAAATAGATTTAAAAGGGAATATTTTGATAGTAGGTGCATTTGTATTATGTCAAAATTCGATAGGAATTACTATATAACGCTATTTTAAAGTAAAATATAAATGAAAAATATTAAAACTTGCCAAGCTACAATTAGTATATTTTAACAAAAAGAAAATATCATTATGTCAATAATCCCACTACCCACGTGGTATGTGGAGTAGCTTTCCCACCCTTGGGTGGTGTAGGAGTCCCACCTTTGTGTGGGTAGATATACATGAGTAGATGTTGAGCTATGAATTGTAATATAATCTCACTATCGAGTGTGGTGTCAGATTTCTCATGTATATGAGTTGTATATATATATATAGATGTAAACTTTGATGTAATATTCAAAAAATAAAAGTTAAGATGATCGTTGTTTATTTTAATTAAAAAAATGCCGTTATGTCAAAATAAGTCAAGGCCGCCCGTTGTTTATTTTAATAATAATAAAAATGTCGAAGAGAGTCTCACGTGGCCCGTTGTTTATAGTAATAAGAAGAAAATATTTGTTATATCAAAATAAGTCAAGGTCGCCCGTTGTTTATTATAATTATAAAAAAATGTCGAAGAGAGTCTCACGTGGCCCGTTGTTTATTGTAATAAGAAGAAAATATTCGTTACATCAAAATAAGTCAAACCGCCCGTTGTTTATTTTAATTAAAAAAAATGTCAAAGAGAGAGTCTCACGTAGCCCGTTATTTATTGTATTAAAAAGAAATATCAATTTTATCGTGTAATGTCAACCTTTTATATGAATCACTTTATATTGCTACTTTTAAGAAAAATAAGAAAGAAATACAATGTACTAAAATATGTCAAAAAATATATTCATGGATATTGTGTCCTATTAAAATTCAACGTTCTACATAATACAACGCACGATGGAGACTTATTTATATAACTTATTTTAAGCAAAATATTTAGTAAAATATCAAAACATATGAAGTTGTCTATTATTTATTTCAATCAACTGGTTGGAAAAGTATTATTGTTTAATGACATAATTAAAGAAAAATTGTTATTAATATATAACTAAACCATATATATGTGATGCCAACTAATAATATAAGAGAAAATTTAAAACTAATTTTCGTTTAAAGTATGAGATAATTAAACTAATTTTTGCTTTAAAGTATTTTGTAATCGTCCTTTTCAATAATGGTCTAATCCAAAAGGAATTGGATCGCTAATGTGTTATATAAAAAATCATACAATTTGGTAATGTTTTGTTGATTGAAATTTTATGTTTCTTCGCATTTGTTTGTTAATTGGAATTTCAATTCTTTGCTTGGTGTTGGTTGAATTTCACGTTTCTTTTTTTCGCATATGTCTGTCAATTGAATTTTTAACTTGTAAGAACTTATATAGGTATTTTATCATCAAAATTATATAAAAAATTCGATTTGGGATAAAAAGTCATTATTTTGAAGTTTCTCAAATTAAAGATGAATTTTGTTGGAAATATATGGATCTATTTATATAGTTAATACATTGTTAAGTTTTTGTAAAAAATCGATGTGGGACAGAATTCATTAATGTGATATAATTGGATTAAATATATATAATAAGCCAAATCAATGAGAATATTGGAAAATATTCAAGAAAATCATACGCGATGCCACGTGGGATCGAGATCTATATTGCTATTATATATATATATATATATATATATATATATATATATATATATATATATTGATATATATATATAGGAAATATATATATATATATATATATATATATATAACCATTAAATTTCTAATTTATTAATTATATAATTTATTAATTTCTAATTTTATTACTCCCTTCGTCCATGATTTAGTGACACACTTTCTTGGGCACAGTTTTTTTTTTTTTGCATTTTGATGGTGTATTATAAATTAATGTGTTAAAGTGTTAAAGTGGAATAATTGTGGGTCCATTTGAATTTTTTAATAGTATTAAAATGTTAAAGTAATAAAAAGTAGATAGATAAAGTGTTAAAATGATTGTGGGGTCTACGTCCTAAAATGGAAAGTGTCAGTAAATGGTGGACGTCCCAATATAGTAATTGTGTCAGTAAATGGTGGACGGAGGGAGTAATTTTTTTCTTAAAATATATAAATTAAAAAAATTATTTAAAAAAAAAAAACTGAAAGCCGGTTCCTTAACCGTTCTACCGGTTACCCGGTTTATTAACCGGTGCGGTAACCGGTTCTTGAAATTTCTACTTATCCGGTAACCGGTAAACCGGTTTTGGTACCGGTAAATCAGTTCCATACCGGATAACCACCCCTATCTATTACTATTATTGTTGTGATTTGGATGAATTTTTTTTAAAAGGAAAAAGAATTGTAACTATTAAACTATTATTATTAGGAAGAAGAGAGAAAAACGTGCCTATATATATTAGCTAAAATTAATGATCTCATAAGAGACCAAACTTGAATGCGCTTCAGTTATCGGTTACCTTTTTCGGCAATTTTTCGATTCAGTTAACCGATTACATTATTATAGAGATTTAGATGGACTCTTTTTTTTTTCTTTTTCTTTTTTTAAAACAATTTTATTATTATTATTTTGAGAAAGAGTTTGACGTTGCGTATTCTTAATTATATAATTTAGTTTGGAATAAATTAATTAATACGTAGGATTAGATTTATTTTCGAAGGTGTCAGCTTAAGACATAGTATAATGCATATTATACTATACAAGACATAATATATGTTATATTAGGCTCAAAAGTTGGAGCTTTGAAGCAAATGTTGCTTGACATCCTTGATGACACCCATGAAATACGAAGAATATGTATTATGGGAAGAAATTGCACCTTGACGAAAACAGATGAGATGGAATGCTATGTTCCCTTAGAGAAGGAGATAGCCAAGGGTAAGTCTCATAGAGTGAGATTCATGCAAAGATGAATTACATCTAAAATAATACCCATCGCTTGCAAGTCGGGATTGCATAAATTGCAGTCTGATTATTGGTTCTTGTGTTTCTCAGAAGAGGAGGAAGAGATTAAAATGCTTCTGAAAAATTATCTCCAAAGGTAATCCCCCTACATCCTTTACTTCGTTGAAAGAGGAAGCATAAATGGTGTCTATGGCAGTGTGTTTGTCATAAAAATTGTATCCCTAAATATGAAGAGCTCAACTTTGTCTGACAAAGAGCAACAAATAGATGGTTCCACCGGGACCTAATTTAAGTTTGTGCCTTCCTTTAGTGCTAAAAATTATATCTATTAGTTGGTAGATAGATAGGGGGGGATTATGTATTTATTATAATGATTTCATATGTGAGACTTTTATATATCTATTACTAGGGGTGGTCATCCGGGATCCGATTCTTCGGGAGTACCGAACCGGTATCGGACCGGGAATCGGGAACCGGTACCGATAAAAATCGGTTCCGGTCCGGTAATCGGCACCAAACATATTAAAATTTCCGGTTCCCGGGTAACCGGTACCGATCCGGTACGGAACCGGGAACCGGATTTTAAATAATATTAATTAAAATTATATATATATACACATATATATTTGATATTATAACCATTAAATTTCTAATTTATTAATTATATAATTTATTAATTTCTAATTTTATTAATTTTTTCTTAAAAATATATAAATTAAAAAAAAAAACTGAAAACCGGTTCTTAACCAGTTCTACCGGTTAACCGGTACCTGTTACCCGGTCACCGGTTACCCGGTCACCGGTTACCCTATTACTTAACCGATCCGGTAATCGGTTCTTGAAATTCCTACTTATCCGGTAACCGGTAAACCGGTTCCATACCGGATAACCACCCCTATCTAATGTAATTTCATATGTTTAACAAAAAAAACAATTGTTAAAATTATAGTGGATCAATTGTATCAATTATGAATATAGCTTCCAATTGGGTTGGACGGCCCAGCCCAACTCAAATTCACCTTAGCTCAACCTTATTTAGGCCTAGCACCACGGGTAATTCTAAACATAACCCCCAAATTGGCGATTATAGCCCCAAATTAAAAAGTAAATACGAATTAGTAATTGTTTTACAATTCTACCCTTAAACGAATAGCCTCCAAATTATGAGAAAACATGCATAGCCCCATTTCTCAATTCTAATTGAGAAAAAATGTATAGCCCCAACTCCAATAAAATTGCATACGAATCTTTTCAAATTGGCAAACTTGTTGCGGCGAAAATTAAAATTGTGAAAATTGAAAATTAAAATACGAAATTTCTTCAAATATATGGTATATGATATGGAAGTTTAGATTCACGAACAAACATGAATTTTCATGAATTTCATTAGAATCTTTCTATCTCCCTGTAGGCTGTTGCATTTGTATGCAATTCTTATCACTCTAATCTGAATCGTAATGGAGTGGCGCTGCTGCTGCCGCATACATGTTTTGTCTATTAGAATTTAAAATCAGGGTTATGCATTTTCTCAGATTTTGGGGGCTATACTTAGGGGTAAGATTGTACATCAATTACTAATATTTATTTATTTATTAATTCAGGGGCTATGATTAGTAATTTGGGGGTTATGTTTAGAATTACCCTAGCACCACCCCCAACCTACAAATCGACGGAAGACTATTCAAAATCTTTTATCCTAAACATTAAGGGCTAGTTTGGTAGCCTTGTTAAGATATAGCAAGTTAGGATAAAAATTAACAACTAAGTCAAGATAAAATGAAACAAGGTACTATAAACTTATGTTTGGTAGATCATATAAAATGAAACAAGCTAATATAAACTTGTGTTTGGTAGTCATTCTTGTAACAAGACAAATTAAGGAAATGTCACAATTATCCTTCTAAAATTGAGACTTGGGTTTGGCAACGGTCATTTGATGCTTCTCTTTCTATCTTCTTCTCCTTCTTGCTTGGGAAAACAGTAAGGGAGGAGAATGGACAACAAATTTTGACGAGGAGGAGGCTAATTGGGATGAAGAAGTGGGAATTCATGGAAGAGGGTTTAGAAATTAGGGATCCGGGGTATGAGAAGGAGGGGGGCGAATTGGGGTCGAGAGAACGAGACTATCGCAAGGAACTTGTAGGAAGATGGAGATGCAATTCCGCGAGATGGCAAACAGGCATTTGAGAGGTCATCGAGGAGGGTGGTGGCGAGGAGGGGACGGCGGAGATGAGGGATGATAGGGCAACACTGGGTCGTCTTGGAGGAGGTCAACTAGGGAGGGAGAAGGAAGAGGAAGACGATTTTGATTTTCTGAGCTCTGACTGCGCCGCCGCCGACAGTCGTGCGGTGGACTAGGGCGAGGTTGTTGAGTTCGTCGGAGAGGGTGATGTGGTGAGGAAGAATGCATGGTGGGAAGTCACGCAAGTTATAGATGGGGTTATTTTGGAAAATGAAATTTCTATTTGGACACTGTTGAATCCTTGAAGTATTTTGTATCTCACCAATTTGGTGGATTAGAAAAGCATGGCCAAACAGGGAATTAACAATGGGCCTTAGTTGTATACCAGGCCCAAGAGTCAATGGCAATTTGCTACCAAACATAAGTTATAAGCCTATTAATGTTATCCAACTTGACATATCTAGGGTATCAAACGGACCCTAATTTTCTACCGATCAGCCAAACACATGCACGCAACCTCACTTGAGGTCTGCCAGTGCAATCTTGCACGGACTAGGGCCGAGCCCGTGCTTGGGCCTAAAGAAGCTCATTTCAAAGGGGCATTCTAACCAAACCCACCACCGTTTGTTGAATTGGGCCAGCCCATATCGGACTTGTTATGGGTTGCATTCGGCCGACCCGTCCCAACCCGACCCGACCCAATTGACATCCTAAATTGAAAACAATTTAAAAGAGAAATGAGGCAAATGGCCTAGAAAAATCTTTGAAGTTAACCAACGTTAGGGAGACATTGACTCTACTTTTCCACGTAGGAGCCAACTTCAAATGCACATAGCACATTCATTGATCATCATTTCCTTGTTTATTTATTTATTTCTTATTTTCTTTTCAAGTCAAAACCTCCACGGTTCTTTACGAGTGAAAAAAATATATACCTATATAGAGATAATAATCACAAAAGTTGGCCACCAACATAATTTACACAAAAAATACCCAACAATTCAAATTTGACCCGAAAATACCCCTATGACACCTTTTGCTTTATAGTGGTCCCCACTCTTTTCTCTCCTCCATATCCATCCCTATCACACCTTTTATTTTTGAGTGGTCCCCATTTTTCTCTCTCATCCACATGGTTTCCTTCTCTCTCTCCCATTTTTTGTTTTTATTCCCAAATTTCTTTTGAACTTTTTACTTCTTCTTCTTCTTCTTCTTCTTCTTCTTCTTCTTTTTTTTTTTTTTTTTTTTTTTTTTTACAGTTCAGTTGGGATCGTTTGTTCATATCGTAAGGAAGTACGAATTTCACATTCGTACCAATTTCTTATTTTATTTTATTTCGCAATTATGAACTTTGTACGTATTGTAAGAAGGTGCGAATTTGACATTCGTACCACAATTTATTTTTTTTTTAGTTCAATTGCAATCTTTTGTACGTGTTGTAAGGAGGTACGATCTTAACATTCGTACCAAACTATATTTTGCTTTTTTCGCAATTGTGATATTTGTACTTATTGTAAGAAGGTACGAATTTGAAATTCGCACAACTTAATTTTTCTCCAGTTCAATTGCAATCTTTTGTACGTGTTGAAATGAGGTACGATCTTAACATTCGTACCAAACTTCATTTTGTTTTTTTCGCAATTGTGATCTTTGTACTTATTGTAAGAAGGTACGAATTTGACATTCGCACCAACACTTTTTTTAAATAGGTACAAAATCAAGAATTTCTTTAAATCTCATCTTATACATACGTAAATCGCAAACTCGGTAAAAATAGTAACACTAATAATAAATCGTACCTCGTACCTTGAAAATTTGTAAAATATAAAAAATGTACAAATTTTTTACACGACAGTAAGATAGGTACGGATATTAAATTTAAATTCAATCAGCAAATGAATCTAAATCGTGGTAAGTGGTAAAGATACTGTCAAATTGTTCCTCGTACCTAGCAAATTGGACTTGGTTGACATGATTTTTACCATTCACCACGTATGTATAGTTTTCTTACCATTCGTACCATGATATTTGCATTATTCGAGCACTCGAACTCGGTACGAAATGAGAATTATATATCAATATTAGATATTCACAATAAGGTACGAACAATGAGAAATGAGATATTTCGTACATGGTGGTAGTAATGATGTACGAATTTCATAAATATAAAAATTGTCAATAGTCAATACTTACCACAACCATGTATTCACGTAAAAAAAACAAAACGAAAATGAAGAAGAAAAGACGAAAACCTCAGAAAATCCATGAAATTAGTTCCATAATGAGCAAGAAGTGTTCAAATTGCATCATTAAATGACATAAATTTGTACCACAATCATTTACAAGAAAATTTTAAAAAAATGTGGAGAAAACACTCCAAAACAACAAAATAATAATAATAATAATAATAATAATAATAATAATAATAATAATAATAATAATAATAATAATAATAAAAAAAAAATGAAATACCTATAAAAACATCATTGTCCTTCATCTCACAGGAAAACGGTGTTGTTGTCGTCACTCTTCTCTCTCTTTCTCCGCCGCCCCCTTCCCCGTCAAAATCTTAGGGTGAAGGCGCAAAAATCGAGGCCGACGACAATGGAGTGTATGACACAGGTGGTGTGGAGCTAGACGGAGGAATCGATGCCGCACCGGCACCTCCAATCGGAACGCCGCCACCGCCGCTAGGGATGGCAATCGGGTATGGCGGGTATGGATAGTGGTTACCTATACCCGTACCCGCGAAAAAAATCGTACCCGCGACCCGCCCGCGAACCCGCGACGGGTACTATCCGCCAACCATACTCGCCACCCGCGGGTACCCGCGACCCGTCGGGTACCCGCCTACCCGCCACCCGCGGGTACCCACCTACCCGCCACCCGTGGGTACCCGTTTACCCGCCATTCGCGCACCTCGTAAATATCGCGCACCTCGTAAAAACGAGAGAAGTGAGTGCTGCGAGAGAGAGCTTTTGGCCTGCAATAAAGGACGACGAGTCAACGACGAAGAGTAGAGGTGGAGGAGCGGCGTTGGGACTTGGCGGCGACTGCGAGTTGAGTTTAGGTTTCTGCGGCGTTGGGGATTTGTTTATTTTAATAACTTTTTAATGTATTTATTTTCTTTATTATATAATAATATATGAGTAATATATGAGTAATTAATTAACTATATTTATAAATATGAAAAATCAACTAATGGGTAAACGGGTATTTTCGCGGGTATATCCGCGGGTATTTTCGTGGGTATTTTTAACGGGTAAACGGGTATCGCGGGTACGAGTAGTAACTAACCATACCCGTACCCGCGAACTAAATGGGTGATAAATTTGTACCACGAAACTACCCGCGGGTACTATATGCCCCTCAAACCCGCACCTATTAGGGTCGGGTACCCGCGGGTATCGGGTATCCGCGGGTAAATTGCCATCCCTAACCGCCGCTGCATCCCTCCCGGCAATGTTTTAAAAACCGGACCGGACCGGCCGGTTCGACCGGTTCGACCGGGAACCGGCCTGATACCGGTCCGGTTTGGACCATAAAACCGGAGGTCTGATCGAACCGGAGTTGAACCGCTCGAACCGGTGAGAACCGGCCAGAACCGGTGAGAACCGGCGAACCGGGCGGTTTTTGGCAAACCGGGCGGTTCAACTCCCTTACCCAAAAAAAATATATATTTTGTGTTTAAAGAGATTCGAACCTATGACCTATTGGGTAAAAGACCATCAATTTTACCAATTAAGCTACAATAATCAATTATACTTAATAAGATAAGTAAATCTATTAATTGCAATTGACATAATAAAGTATTATTTTTATATGAATGTCTATTTTAACTCTATCTTTCTAATTTCAATAATTTTTCACTTAATTTTCTCCGAAATGACCTACCATAATGTTTTATGATAATAAAAATAATTGTACATATTTTTAATCTTTATATAGTTGTTGGAAATATAAAATTAAATATAACCAATAAGTTTTCATTGTAAAAATATATTTAAAACATGATATCTAAATTTATATTGAGAATAAATTTATTTGTTATAACTTTAATGTATTTTTTGTCATATAACTTATAAATTTATTTATATTTTTATGTATTTCATGTAGTTTTTATAATTAATATTATTTAATAATTAATTTAATTGCATAACGGTTCAACCATGGTTTAACCGGTTCAACCAATTGAACCATGACCCGGAAGCCTCACCGGTTCGACATCCAGTTCGGTTTTTAAAACATTGCCTCCCGGTCCTCCATCAAGAAAGAAGATGAAGGAGATGAGAGAGAGAGAGAGTGGAGAGAAGATGCAAAGAAAGAAGAAGATAGAGAGAAGAAGGGGATGAGAGAGAGTATGTAGAAGATGAAGGAGAAGAGAGAGAGAGAGAGAGAGAGAGAGAGAGAGAGAGAGAGAGAGAGAGAGAGAGAGAGTCTGGTGAGAAGATAAAAAAGAAAGAAGAAGTGAGAGGAAGGAGATAAGAGAGAGTGGAGAGAAGAAGGGTGTCGTATGATTAGAGGGTAGGTGGGAGGAGAGAGATAGAACATACCATGTAGAGACAAAAAAAGTAGGTGTAGAGTGATGTTGACATTAGAATGGTATTATGGTCCAAAATTTGAAAAGTTGGGTATTTTTTTTTGTAAACTAAATGGGTGGTTAACTTTTGTATTTACTATGTTGAAGTGGGTATTTCACCCTATTTCCTCGTTCTTTACCCTACAATAGCTACAATTGCTCATGATTATCTTAAAGGCAAAAAAGAAAATACTCATTTTGACTTTGTAAAATCAATTTTAGGTATGGAATATAGTTTACAATAAAAATACTCATATTTTGGTATGGTGGACAATAATACCCTTACTTTTAGTACCTGACCACTTCCTCCTCCCCTTTCTTCTCCCTAAACGTGTTTCCTCATTCCTTTTTCTTTTTCTTTTTTCCTTTTCTTTTTCTTTTTTTTTTCTTTTTCTGTTTTATTTATTTATTTATTTATTTATTATTAAATTATTTATTTATAATATATTTTTTTTTCTTCAATTTTCAACCGTTTTTTTTTTGTATATTTCGATAAGTACAAGTACACAATAAACTTAGGTTTTTTTGGTACTGTGTACCGGTACATGGTAAACCAAATAATACTTCTTATAGTACACAGTAAATTTAGGTTTTTTTGGTACTGTGTACCGGTACATGGTAAACCAAATACATCTTATAGTACTGTTTACTGGAAGTAGTAAACGAATAATATCAGATTGTACCTATATTACGAAGTACGTTCATGTTGTTTTAGTACTGTTTACCAGTAAGTGGTAAACGAATAATATCAAATTGTACCTATGTTATGCAGAATTTACACACCATCTCCCCATAACCAAACTTCACGAATGCCCCCAGAAACGTATATGCAAAAACAAAGAAGTAAACAATAAGACCACAAGCCGCAAACAGCACCGCAATGCATACGAATGTGCTCAGCTACGCCATCCAATTCGAGCATGACATACTCCTCTTTCCTCTTCATTTCCTTCTTCCATCTCTTCTTGCCCATTCTTTTCTAGTTCTGCCATTTCTTGAGATGATATCTTCTTTAGTACAGTATGTTCATGCAATAAAAACAAAGTGAAGTTCACAACATAGACGAATCGAAACATAATCTTCATGAAGCTCTAGTAAAAACCACTAGTTCTAGTAAACCTCTTTAAACTAATGCTGGAACCAAAACTCAACACCATCTTCACCATAATCAATATGAACTCAACATCTTAAACTACGTTCATGGCATTGATACAACTAGGTTATAAAGAAAGAGGGAGAAAAAGGGGCTGCGGAGTGTAAGTATTGCATTTGCATTCAGGTAGAAATGCTAGAATTATCGAGCGCCTATACGTGTATCAATAGCTTCAGGAAAAATTACAAACAAGGAACAACATAGTAGATAATAAATATCAAATCCAACAAGAATGAATGAATGAAAACATTATTGCCATTTCGATCTCTTCTATTTATATATATAAATTTGATTTTTTCTTTGTTCCAAGCTAGGCAGCCGGGCCGGGGTCAAAAAGTTACTAAAATGAAGCTACTAAAACTAGTTCCCAAAATTCATAAGTTACAGCAGAAGCTAGCTGAAACAGCATGCAGTAGCTTATAATACTCCACTAACTAATAATGTCAATTCATTAATTTGCATTTACGAAATGGATCATGTGCAACAACTTAAACAGTAAACTAATAACAAATTACGCTCTAATTTCCCCATCAAAATACAGTAGGTCAGCTCAAACAACTAATCAATTGGTTGAATTTAACAAATTTTTAAATCATATTGCTTGAGGCTTGGAACAACCGTCGATGATTAAAAAAAGGTTAAAAAATACCGACGATTGGCCTTTTCAGCGACTTGAACAAAACGAAACTTACTTGGAGAAATAGAGAAATTGGAGGAAGACATGGACGGATTCGAACGGTACTCCGGTAATCGAGATTTTCCGTTCGTGTTCCGGTGCTTCTCCGGCCTATCGATAATGGAAGAGTTAGTCAATTCACATAGTCCCATCCCAAACTTCAGACTACGCCTACTACAACACAACAAT
The DNA here is from genome assembly GCA_029379335.1 of Thymus mandschuricus. Lineage (NCBI taxonomy): Eukaryota > Viridiplantae > Streptophyta > Magnoliopsida > Lamiales > Lamiaceae > Thymus > Thymus mandschuricus. Next base: position 8,256,991 of record CM057079.1, read on the forward strand.
TCTGCATAGTATAACGAGACAAAGAATGCATATCCAAATAGCTCGGATAAAACGAGTCAATCCACAGGAAAGTCAATTAAGAACAAATTCTACATAATTTAGCCATGTTGAATCCCTAATCGGTAGTATTTTATCATCAACCAGGCACAAACCCAAACAACAAACTCTACCTCATGAAATTATGATTGAAACGGATTACACACCACTCACAAAATAACCCCATGACTAATCCACTTACTTCTAAACATCATCAAACAACAACAACAAGCAATAACACAGATGAGAGACTCGTAATCCCAGCCTTACAATCGTACATTACTATTCAATCTATTCAAGCATATTTTCCCAATTTCAATTAAAATCGCATAACACAAAACAGATCTCCCAAAATAGATAATCTAACATGAGAAAAAACAAACAAGAGGTGATTTATACCTTCTTCTCGCACGCGCACTGAAGTTTGGTTGCAATCGGCCGGATTCGCCGGAAATCACCGAACGGCGCCGAAACCCTAATTTGAGTCCGCCGGCGGATGGCTTCACAACCACCACCAACGTGTGCGCCTTGATGAGAGGGTTACGAATATGTGGTTTTGATGGTAAGATTCGCCGCCGTCGCCGGTGAGAGGGAGGAAGAGAGTATGTGAGAGAAAGGAGGGAGAGAAGAAAAGAAGAACCACTGTCTTTTTTTATGCAAAGACGAAAATAAAGCCAGGAAGATTTTAGGCAATAATAAATATCAAACATAGGGGTATTTTTGTCCACCCAAATTAAAAATTGGGTGTTTTTATTGTAAACTATATTCCATACCTAATATTGTTTTGACAAAGTTAAAATGGGTAAAAACATATATTATCTCATTATCTTATTCATAAGGTAAGATATGGTAATTAATCACGCATTATATTTTGTTAGATAATTAAGATATGTTTTGTAAAGGGCCCAAGATTACATGAAGGCCAGATCTTATATACTATTCTCTTTGGATAATTTATCCGGTATTTTTTTTAAGATCAGTTATTTTAATTACCAATGAAAGATAAAGTGAGATTAACTATCGTATCGCATTGTATGATTGTATCTTATATGCTCTACCAAACAGAGGATCATGAATGACAAAATTTAATACAGTACTTTTCAAGAAACTTATGATTGACTCTATAAAATTTGAAATAATGTTTGTTACTTATTTAATTTGAAAATATCTAATCTAATTCTTTTTTTTTTTTTAAATCTAATTCTAGTATATGATGTTTAGGTTATTTTTTAAAGATGAATCATATTATATGCTCAAGAAAAATCATCCAATAAAATATTTTTAATACAATTGGACTAACACCAAGATAATATGATAATCTTTAATATCTTTACAAGTACATCATATTAACGTTAATACTTCTAAAAGTAAGTTCTATAATGTTCATAAGCTTAGCTAATAAGATTTTTTTTTAAAAATATACTCTATGGATGCGTTACCTTATATGGAAAAAAAATGAGGGATATAAAATAAAGAATTTCATACGAACTTTCTTTATTTTCACCGGTACAATATGATGAAACTAAAGTTTTCCTTGCCAGTTATTATTTCACTCTTCATTTTGAACTATGACAACATATTCCAATCTATTTATTTAAAGTGTCAATATATTTTCAAATAACACATACACATAAATAAGTAAAAACCATATTATTATGAGGAGAAATGATATGCTACTCCCTCTATGGTGCTCACCTCCGTGGGCACCTTCGTCGTTTTATCATGTTAATAATACTTTGTTCGAATTTTTCAATTGTATTATATTCTAGTACCTTAAAAATAATTATAAAAATTGTAAAACCAAAAAATCAAAACCCAATTTATTTATTTTGATTTTTAACTTCAATGACTAATAAAATTATTTGAGCTTGATCTTTATTATTATTATTTTTAATATTATGATTTCTATAATTATTTTTAAGGTACTAGAATATAACACAATTGAAAAAATCGAACAAAATAATATCGAAATGATAAAACGACGAAGGTGCCCACGGAGGTGAGCACCATAGAGGAAGTAGCATATCACTTCTCTTATTATGAGATAGTGAAATTTACCATCAATTTTTTTTATCTTGAGAACAAGGGGCGCCGGCGGATGTACATATGGGCCTTGGGGAACATTAACTTCCTCCATTTTTTATTTTTAATTTTTTTTAATTTTAGTATTGTAAATTTTTTGATTTGTTGAAATTTTTTGTCACAACTCCCTCGTCATATTGCGAATCATGCCAGAGAATTGAGAAGAAACATGATTTATCATCATTATTATATGCACATTCCATATTATATTCTTATTTGATAGTGAAAATATTTTTGCATACCACTATTAAAACCTCCATTCACAAAATACCCCCCCAAAAAGCATACACAAACTACCCCAATTCCCATTTTACAATTTTCTTTATTTTATAAATCCATTTTTCCTTTAATTTTATTACAACCCTCACTCCTAGGTGGGGAGAGTGATGATTAGACTTGACATGTAATTGTTGTCCTCTTCTTCTTTTTTCATAGTCGGCAAATGCAAATGGGTACACTGTATTGATGCATTATTACTGAAGCTGCATTCATTTTTGTTCAGTGATGAACAGTAAAAGAAGGTATCCTATGTGAAATATTCAATATATAGTTGTACATTGAAGCTCAAATGACATTCGTAAAAAATATCTTCAATTCGATTCCTCCCAAAAAAAAATTGGAACAGTTTCGTGAAGGAGAAAATACAAGCGAAAGGCGAAGAACATCCAATACTCAAAGGTTTGTAACTGATCATTAGATCGAATATTTTATTACAAGTATTCCGGCCTTTTTCACGCCGGAGAATGTTGGCCGGAACGTATATCACGTCGGCGACATATCACGCCGGCGTGATATATATTCCGGTCAACATTATCCGGCGTGAAAAGCACCATTTTTTTTTATTTTTTATTTATGTTTCATGTGTGATACTACATGATTTCATTTCATGAAGTATTTGAGACCTGTGAATGAATTATACATTATGCATTTTTGTTATGTATATTAAGAGTTAAATTTATAATTTTTGCAATGTATGTGTGCACATCAAACGAGACTATAGCATAATTTGAATGAAAATTTTAAAATGTGAGTACTGGCATTTTTCACGCCGGAGGTATGTGGCCGGAAAGAATATCACGCCGGTTTAAATCACGCCGGCGTGATATTCTTTTCGGCCACATATCTCCGGCGTGAAAAATGAGCAATGAATGGAAAAAAAGTTTTGTTTCATATTTTATAGTAAAACCTTTCATTTAATGAGTTATTTGAGACATACGAATTAATTCTAGAGAATTAATGATTATTTTATGTGTATTAGAAGTTCGTTTTATATTTTTACGTTGTATGTGAGTACATTAAGCCATACTATAGCATAATATGAAGGAAAAAAATAAAACAAGAAAAATGGTTCGTTACACGCCGGAGATATCTTGCCGGAAAGCATATCACGCCGGCTTAAATCATGCCGGCGTGATATGCTTTCCGTCTACATATCTCCGGCGTGAAAAATGGCAAATTAATATGAAAAAAATGTTGTCTCATATTTTATAGTAAAACCTTTCATTTAATGAGTTATTTGAGACATACGAATTAAGTTGAGTTCATTTTATATTGTAGATGGATTCCGTCGACGTCAAAGCTTATTACGGAGGTCAATGGAATAGAAGAAGGTACGAGGGTGGCAACGAGGTCGTATTAAAGTGCAGTGATTTCACATATTACGGGCTGAGATATATGGTAGCCTCCTGTTGCAACCTGCTCGGTAGTGATTTCGATATGTTCTATTTTTCGATATCCGAGAGCACTGGACGTACAAGAAAATCGAAGTTGCAGTCGGACGAGCAGGTGGTTGAGCTATGCACTAAGTACATTAGCCCAGAATTGTACGTGATTCTAAAAAATGGAGGCTCGTCTTCACATGTTGGGGCTTCGTCTTCACATGTCGGTGCTTCTTCTTCGTATATCCCTCAATTCGACCCGTCGTACCAGGAACCGTCTTCGTTCGAATTTGGCAACACGTATGGCAACACGGAGGACTTGCGTTCGACGCTTGATGATATCGTAGAGAACATCAATTCCACCGATTGGGATGAATAGGTGTATCAAGTCCACAACCTCGGAGGCAGTTCGTCTCATCGTGCCGAAGATGCTCGTGACGATCAAATACCCGACCTGAATCATACATCAGGAAGGGATGAGCAGGAGGATCCGAACGAAGATGATGTCTTGTGCGACGACGATGAATATGAGCCGTCGCTGGACGTCTCCACCGAGGACAGCGACCAGTCGAACGTGTGGGGAGAAGGAAGGCAAATTCCTAGGGCCCTAATGGCCGAGTGGACTGTCTGGATAGCTGAAGAAGGCGGGTTCAACCGATTGTTGGCTATGATGTTTCCGGACCTGCACGGTAGGAGCCAACCACCTCTGGATACTGATACGAAGCACATGAGGAACTGGTTAGTGCCGGTGGTCCCACTCCAGGCTACAGAATCTGCAGTGTTCAACGAGGAAGACGCAAGTATCCTCGATTTGCGATATGGTTCATATTTCAAAAGCAAGGATGATATGTATATTGCCGTTGGTTTGTGGCAGATGGAGAGTCAAAAAAATTTCTACCCCAGGTGGTCGGATACGAAGAGGCTGGTCTTTAGATGCACGTCGGACAAAAAATGCCGCTTCAACATTCGTGCTGTAAGCAAGGGCGGGAATTGGGTCATTTCAGTGTTTGAACCCGAACACTCATGCGGGCCCAACACTGGGACAGTCGAAAGAAAGAATGTCCGATCTAAAGTTATTGCGGCGTACTTTGCGAAGAGGATCCTGCGCGACTCCGCGATTATGAAGCCTAGGATCATTGAGAACGAGCTGCTCACGTCGTTCGGCATTAAGGCGAGCTACAACGTCTGCTTGAGGGCGAGGAATTAGGCCGTGGAGATTCTCTACGGGAAACACAAGGAGTCGTTCCAAGATCTGCCCGCCTACCTCCATGCTCTCGAGACTTCAAACGCCGGCACAGTCACCGATCTCGACATAGATGACGAGTGCAAATTTCGACAGGTGTTCGTTGCCCTAGCTGCCTCTATTGCAGCGTACAAATACGGGCATATCAGGCCAGTGATATCCGTCGACGGCACTCACCTGAAGGGCAAGAACATCAGCGTCATGTTCGTAGCTGTAGCGAAGGATGCGAACGAGCAGCTATTTCCCTTGGCATACGGCTTAGGGCGTAAGGAGAATCACGATTCATGGACCTGGTTCATGAGGGGTCTGAGGAGGGCTTACGGGAACTTGACTGACGTGCTGATTGTCTCTGACCAGTAAGTTTCGATTGAGTATGCCGTAGCTCAAGTGTTTCCGGAGGCGCACCATGGGTTGTGTTACTACCACCTGAGTCAGCACATGACATACGGCATGGTTATCGGTGCCATGTTCCAGAGAGCTGCGTACACGTACGATCAGAGAGAATTCTACAGCATCATGGCATCGATGCTCAACACCAACCCCGAGGCGTACCAGAAGGCTATGGGCAACGGACCCGCTAGCTGGGCTCGGAGCATGTGCCCCGTTCGCCGGTTCAGTACCCTGACATCGAACGCCGCAGAGTCTTTCAACAATTCCCTCCTGTAGGCACGTCGACTGCCTATAGTTGCTTGCCTTGATGCTGCGAAGCTCGTTATCGAGAAGTGGTTCGATGAGAGAAGACTCAAGGGTCGAAACGACACCCACCCCATATGTGAAGAGGCGCGGCGAAAAATCGGAGTCCAATTGGAAATGTCGCATAGGTACAAGGTCACACGGATCAGCCTCGACGTCCTACATTTCAGAGTGCAGACACTAGATCACGTATACCACGTGGACTTGAAGAACATGTTGTGTGACTGCAACAGATGGCAATTCGATTGCATACCGTGTGCACACTCGATCGCAGCAATGATGTAAGTAATATTTTTTTCAATCAATTATTGAATATTTTGTGTACGGAATGACATTTATTTATTTCAACAGGGAAAATGGCCAGGCGGTAGATCAGTACATTGCCCACTACTATAGGAGGGATACCTATTGCAAGATTTACAACCGTAAAATATTTCCAGTTCCTAAAAAAGAAGAGTGGACAGTGCCGAGTGCCTACCTCGGTGTACAAATTCTACCCAATCCGTACGAACGTCAACCGGGGAGACCATCGGAACGTAAACGGAGGGGGGCACGAGAAAGGACAATCAGGCGTGCCCCTCGGAGATGTCGACAATGCGGCGAACAGCACGGTGTAAGGCAACCTTGTGCAAACCAATACGATTGAGTAGCACCTATTAGTGGAATGTTTATTCTAAAACTCGTTGTTTCAATGTTTAGACAATGTTTTTGTGTGTCGTTTTAATATTTAAGTGATATTAACATCATTATTGAACATAATTATGAATAAAAAATCAATATTAGATTCAAAAATAAAAACACGTCGGACACATCACGCCGGAAAGTAAAACACGCCGGCGTGATGTTCCCCCGGCGTGATATGATTTCCAGGGGCTTTTGTCCGGCGTGAGTTTTTTCATTGCCATGTAAATATTCAAAACTGACCTGGAGCGAGCGCTCCAGTTCCAGGGAGCGGGCGCTCCACTTGCTCCGCGTCAATCATCCAGTTTTTCACTCTTGTTCTGCCCTTTTCTCGTTCTTTCTCCTTCTCTCGTTTTTTCATATAATTTATTTTTATTTTTTATACGTATTTTCGATTTATAATTTTAAATATAATGTAAATGAGTTACATGATTATTCATTTCAATTCTAACGTTTTACGAAGATATAATTCAACTCGAAACGTGCAATCGAATTATAAAAATTTGCAAAGAAGTCAAATCCACGTCGTTTTAAACAGTAGCATATCCAAAAATTCTACAAGCATACAAATTCCTATACTTGCAACATTGGTTCGTTGCGGCCTCTACGGCTGGACTCCCGCTAAATGCATGCTCGATGTTCAAGCACGTAACCACGACACTGCATTTGGGATGGTCACTCCCAATTACATTATCTCTCTTCCTAAAGACCAGCTTAAATCTCGCCTGGTCAGGTCCCGGAGCCTTAATTTTGTAGACGTTATTCTCGTAATAACCGCCTACCATTAACCAATACGGTAGGAGTACCATCAATGCACCTAAATCCTTTTGCATTTGTGTCTGCCCGGCATTGTCCAAGCTGTGGAACAATCGATCCAGCACAACAATCTGCTTGTATGGTATGTTAATAAGAACCGCAACATAACGGTCTTGAACCTCCCAAGGCAAAAGAACCTAAACAGTATAGAACGAGAAATTAATTATTATACAAACAAACACTTAATATGAAATTTAGAATACGAACAACTATTGTTTCGTTCATACCACTTGTGTCCGCCACCAGTTGGTTGTTTCGTATGTCGGTTCCCGGTTATACATCAAATTGGATAAGTACGGTGTCGGTACCCAATTTTGCAATATCAATGGAACCTCACCGCATTATCGTCACCAAGACGCCGGAAAACACCGTCTTCCATCAGGCGTTCAAAGGACCCCTTCAGATCCACCTTAGATACCATTTAAACTAACGATTAAAAAACGCCAAGAATAATTTAAACGTAAAGGGAGGCTATGGATAAATATCACGCCGGAAAATTTCGAAGGGAAAAAAATACACGCCGGGAGTTAATCACGCCGGCGTGATTTATTTTCGACCATCATTATCCGGCGTGACTTTAATCCCCGGGTGTATTCACCTACGTTTAATTCATATTTAAAATTTCAATCCAAAATTCAATTCCACAATAGGGTAAAGACGAACATACCATAATTTGCGTATTGCATATCATCACTACACCACCCGCGTATGGGGGGAGAACTCGAACACCTTCCCGAAGTTGTTTCCGCAGAGTCATGAGAGCCAAATCAAGCATCTGTAACAACATAAAAATTTTCCGAGCGTCTATTAAGTATAAAATCATGGCTCGACAAATATATTTTTAAAACAACGTACCAATGGGTTCCACTCTAGCTCGGCACATATCATCGCCTTCAGGTCTCCGGCAGTCACCGCGGCGATTTGATCAGGGACATACCGCAACACATAGGAGTAATGCCAACTTTTGATCCAAATTTTGAAGTCTTCTTGGACTCTTGAGGGAGGCCATGCTGGTTCGTACGTCGGTGTGTATACACCCACCGCTTTTAGGGAGACTTCCGATGAACCTGATGACTAGTTCAAAAGAATTAATTATCAAATTTCGATACAGACCAATAAAACCCTAGCTAATTTCGGTGTAATACCTGACCACGCTCGACTTGCGAAGTCGATGAACGAGCTCGAGCACGGATGGTAACGTTTGGCGCCATCGCAGTAGAATAATCAGCGCTAGAGATGTTCTCCGGAAGTGAAAATCGGCCCGGCTGATAATCTTGGTACGTGACCGGCTGATAATCTTGGTACGTGGCCGGAGGCGTGTACTGCGCCGAGAACGGAGGGATGCATGTCGACGCCTACAAAATTGTATGTCGAATTCGTAATCTTAAACACACGTTTTATTCAACATTAGGCAAGATAACATCAAATTTTAATTAGTAGATTATATAATAAGGTTTAACAAATAAAAATAGACATTACAGTGAATTTCACGCTGGAGAACAGTCGTCGGAGACAAAATCACGCCGGCGTGAAACCCTACCGGCGTGATATAGTCTCCGATGACATGTCTCCGGCGTGAACAACAGTAGAACCTTCCAAATTATTTTTTCAGTCTATTCTGGTACAGAAATGATAACAACATAAAAAGTCTCTATCACGACTTTGCAAGTGAAAATTATTTCCGAACAGATTATACCTGTCCCGTAAATGCAGCCCATGCATCAGAGTATGAAGCATCCTGGTACGTCCCGAGCGTAGTGGAGGGCTCGGAGGGCCCACTGTCGGTGTACAAGTGTACAACGGGAGGGTCGTGTCCCGATGGTCCCCCACTTCGGCCGTCACGTGCTGTATCCCGGAGCTTCTAGAACCTCCTGCTCCGGTAGTCGCAGCACCTGAAGGGCGTGCTGAAGAAGCCCGCCCCGAAGTGACAATAGGAGGCCGCCCACCACGACCGCCACGACCGCGCTGAGGCTGTGAGACCGACCGTGGAATACTTGTAGACTTGCAACTGAGCAAGGCCTTCACCTCCTCGAACATTGATTTCACCTTGCCCATGAAGCCTTCAAGCTTCCTGTCGATCTCAGCATTTCTGCTCTGCTATTTCCTCTTTCACGATCCTCCTAACGTCCTCGGGCGTTGCGTAACTGGGGTTATCGTGTCCCCTGCTGCCGCTAGAAGTGTCCTCCCTCGGCCGTTTCCCGGGATCGCGTCTGCTCCTAGATCCCCGGGCTGAAGTCTGCTCCTCCTCACCCATGTATCTTCGGCTCTGGGTGCTCCTCCTCGGACGTCCTCCAGTACCGTCGAGTATGTCGTCCTGGTCGTGCATCGGTCGACGTGTACGCGCCTCTGGCGGAAACTGAGAAGGCTCGCCGGTCACGGCTACCGGCACGTAGAAGAATACGTCCAATGGGTTCGGGGCCAGGGACGATCGGAAATACTCAAGCCCGGCCTCCCACTGGTCCGGTGCGATATTACACATCACATACCGAGGATCGTCGACTATCTGGAAGAACTTTTCCACAGCCGTCTCCTCCCGCAGGCTCTTGGCGAACTTCCATCTCAAACATCTCGGGTATGCGTGCTCGTTTTCAAGTACTCCAGCGACTGCACTAATACCTTCGATCACCTCATATCCCCAGACTATCAAGGCCCAGGCCGGCCCGTAAAAGTGGTAGACATCGGAGTCTAGGGCGTGCTCGACGTAATACCGAAGGGTGAGGAAACTGTATGCACCCCAAGGAAACCGGTTGAACTCCACCGGATCATCGGCAAGCCGCCACAACCAGGCGAACGGGGCGTTCTTGACATCGTGCCCGAGAATGAAAGTATTGGCAATAAGCAGATTCACCAGTGATAGTAGGGTATCCTGATCGTTTTGAAAGCGTTTGGGGTCCGTGTTGATAAGACCCAACAGTTCCCTCCCCAATTTCAAATCCTTGCGACACAGCCTCTTGTGGAGTCGAGACTGATTCGCATTCAAATGCTTGTTGGGATCCCACGAGCTCTCGCCAAACTGCAATCCGGTCACCAAGGCAAAATCCGGAGCAGTGAATTCAACGCGTTCTCCTTTTACATAGAAGAACATGCCTCCGTGCTCACTAATAGCTCGACAGAGGATACTGTGCAGTACTTGGGCATTCGACTGCCCCGGGCGCCACCCCACAAAATGCCCAAAAGGCCCATCCCTGAATCGATCGAGCAGTGGATCTCCCCCTGCCTCCTTTAAAGCTTTCTCGACATCCTTCAGTATTTGAGTTCTATGGTAGAGGTTCAACGTCGTAACTTTTTTGTTGAAATAGTTCCGGCGATGTAGCGGAACGACGTTCGCGCTCAATTCCTACAAAAAAAGAAGAAGAAGAAAGAAACACGAAATCAAATTATAGTTATAAATATATTCGGAAAATGAAGAATGAAACAATAACGTACATTCTGCCCAAAATCACGCCGGAGAGAAGCTGCCGGAAAACAAATCACGCCGGCAACATATCACGCCGGCGTGATTTGTTTTCCGGCAGCTTCTCTCCGGCGTGATTTTGGGCAGAAACTCAAACAATTTTTTTCACAAATAAAATATAAGTTAAAAAAATTATTATGCGTATTACATACCTAATAAATATATATTACATGCCTAATAAACAAATATCATACTAAAACATATTTAATTTACATAAAAATTATTTATAATAACATAAAGAAGATGAGAAAATTATTATGAACATTCGTGGAAAAAACACGCCGGAGAAACGTCGTCGGAGTACAAATCACGCCGGCGTTATTTCACACCGTCGTGATATGTTTTCCGGCGACGATTTTCCGGCGTGTTTTTTCCCATAATTCTCATTATATTTTTTCAACCCAACTACGTATAAACCTATATTTATAAACTGCAAAAATATTTATAAACTGCAATTGTATATTTTTTATAAATAATATACAAAACCATATATAATACAATTTAATAAATACACAAATATCATTAAAAGGACATACATAACAACAAAAAAAATAAATATGAACATGTATAAACATTTCACGCCCGAAGATTGTTGCCGGAAAATAAAACACGCCGGCGTGAAATGTAGCCGTCGTGTTTTACTTTCCGGCAACAATCTTCCGGTGTGAAAAATAAATTCCAGTTACTAAAATTAAAACATACCATTTTTTGTAGTCAATTGAGTTGTTGTACTCTCCGACTTCGTCTCCGGTGTGTAAAATATTTTTTCCGGCCTCGTTCCCGACCCTAAACAATTCAAACAATATTGAACGGCGAAATTAGCCCTCAAATATAAATCATATTTTTAAACGAATTAATTAGCACTCAAATCTCTTAATTCTAAAGTTCAAATTTAAATTTGAATTCATAAATCTTTTAAATCTCATAAATTTATATCAAATATTTGAATCTAACATACACTTAAAAACTTATACATGTATACTACATATACGTAAAAATTTTAAAAACAATTTGGGATTTTTTGGCCGATTTCACGCCGGAGTTCGTTGGCCGGAACACATATCACGCCGGTGTGATTTATCTCCGGCGTGATATGTGTTTCGGCCAACGAACTCCGGCGTGAAATCGGCCAAAAAATCCCAAATTGTTTTTAAAATTCAACTATTGTACTCATATAATATTACCTATTTTTTTTTTTTTACTGTCGACGGGATCCGAGTATTCTCCGGTGTCGGGGAGGCTTGCCGGCGCGGTGCTTGCTTGCCGGAGAGAGAGAGAGAGATGGGAGAGAGGGCGAGAGAGCTGCGAGACTGGGAGAGAGATAGAGAGAGCTTCGGGAGAGAGAGAGAGCTTCGGGAGAGAGAGAGAGCTGCGAGAGAGAGATGGTGCAAGACGAGGGGGGGGGGGGGGGGGGGGGGGGGGGGGCGTGATTAATAGGTGGGGGAGGGTTGGGGGGAATCAATTTGTTTTGTCTTCTAGTTGTTTATTTCTCTCCCAATTTGGGAATCTTCCTTCAAAAGGAGTCAACAACAAAACCCAAAATCCCATAATAAATACTACAATTTTGATTTAAAAGAATTACAAAAAGTGGGACTCACCCTATTAAAATATACAAAGGGGTATTTTGTGTATGCTTTTTCAATAAGGGGTATTTTGTGTATGCTTTTTCAATAAGGGGTATTTTGTGAATGCATGTTTTCAAAAGGGGTATTAGAATTTCTCTCCCTATTTGATATGTTTATTTAATAATGCAAAAAAATAAAGAATAAGTAGATATATAATTTTTTTGGATCCGTCCCTGCTTGAGAACACATTACACCTCTAAGTTGACTATAGTTAGAACAACGAAGTTGTTTTACAAATAGAAGGGCAGGGGACAATAATTTAAAATTGAATGTCACAATAAACACGCTTTAAAAGTAATCAAAAATCACTCAATAAATAAATAGTTCGAAATGTTAAGAATGAACTCATCCACACATGATAACTTTAAAAAATAAAGAAACAAAATGAACATCCCAATTCATTATATTGGAACGAAAGCTAATCTTAGTAAATATAAACACTCATCCACACTGTATACATACTAAGCATTTTCATGTTTGATGTGACATTGACAATAATATTTTTCTTCAATAATGTCTATTTTTTTTAGCAAGGGTTCATTCTTAGAGCATCAACATCGCCATTCATGACCCGCCATGCGCACGCCATGTGGCGGCTGACGTGGCGCTGCCAAGTCACCGTGCGCACGGCGTATGCTGATGCAAGCACCTAGACAACATACAACGTAAACTAAGGTGTATGCTTGCACATACACGGTGAGAGTACTCCCATATGCCATGTGTTGTCCCCTGATTCGCTGGTCAAATTTGACCCGGATCATTTTAAAAAAATAATTATGACGTTACCACGTGCACGTCCTCATTGGCCCTCGAGGTTATTTCCGGATTGAGACAATTTTTTTAATGCTGGAATGTGCCACGTGGCGGCACATGATTGGTTGGGACCTTTTTGGCGCGGATCAAGCTTATTTGATCTGTTTTTTTTCATTTTTTTTTTGTTATTCCTCCTATAAATACCCCACTTCTCCACTTATTTCATCACACCTTCCTTCTTTCTTCTTCATATTTTCATCAATTCTCATATTTTTATCATTCGAAATGGACGAATGTAACAACTACCTTTAAGAGTTGGTTTTTGGGCAACAAAGCTCAGAAAATCCTCTTCAAAACCCTTCCGAAGATCCAAATACAAATCCAATACATACAACAACACCCTCCCGCCATAGAGGATTCATACCATTTCAACCCAACATTGAAATTTCGGGTAATCCTCAACCGATTCAAGTTATCATCAACGAATTCTGGGATATCCTCAACAAATTTCGGCATGTCCTCAACCCTATCTTGGGTTTTCTCAATTTTCTGCGGACGCCGGGTTTCAAGCGGCGTACTCTCCGATCCCCCCTTATCAAGCGGCATACGCTCCAGCGATACTGAATCTGTCAACAATCATGGCCTCTAACTCGGGATTTCCAGAGGTTGACTCCATTCGAAGAAGGTGGAGGTTCGATCTCGACGGTCAATCTAGCTAGGTGGTGACGACGACGAGGCAGAGGTGGACCTTTCGGTGACGGAGGTGACGGTCGACGACGAGGGGGACAACGATCATAAACCACCCGCCGAGGTCAAGGACGTGCAGTAGTATTTTCGTTTTTTCTCTCCCAATTTTTACCCTTTTAATTTTAGTTTTTTAATGCTTTTAAATCATTAATTAACTCGTGTTCGAAACACGAAAAAACTAAAACGAAACAAGAATAAAAAAACAACTAAAATTGTCCAGTCAGCATATAAAACAAACAACATACATTGTTCTCTAATGCACCACTTTCAACATCCTCCATACTCATTCCTAGTCGTCGTACTTTTCGTCTAGCATACGCCGTACTCACATACTCTATTGCTGATGCTCTTATAAGACATATATTTATAACAATTTGTCTTAATTACATAAGTGTCACCTCTACCGTAAACATATTAAGCATACACATAATAGGTAATGAAACATTCATCTAATAACTAAAGTGCCAGCGAATTTCATGAATAATGGATTCCATTTCTTTTTATTTGGAAAGAATCGATAGAAATTTAACATCCATTCTACGAAGAATTCGAATTTAAAACTTTTGATCTCAAACATTGATCCCTCGTCACAGCCCAATACACTTATAAAATTCTATATATATATATATATATATGGGTGGGATCCCGTACAAAATAGGTTTATCGTAAAAAATAAAAAATGATGCATGTTATGCATAATTTATAATGCATGATATACATAACTATAATGCACAATGCATTATATGCATTATCTATACAATCATAATGCATTTTCAGTAAAATCATAATGCACCAGTTAATCTACACCGTAGATCACACAGATCAATGGTCCAGATCACTTCTCATTTCTTACGGAATCTGTCTTTTGTATGTGATCTCTCCGCTATATATATATATATATATATATATATATATATATATATATATATATATATAGGTAGTGGATCATATGAAAACTAAATATTTCGTGCAAACTGCAAACCATGCATTTTTATGCATAGCACGATGCATTTTAATGCATAACATGTTGCATAAATAAATATATTTTTTATTAATAAAAATGCATTATATAATATTATTTTTTTATGCAACATGTTATGCATAAATATGCATCATGTTATGTATAAAAATGCATGGTTTGCAGTTTGCACGAAATATTTAGTTTTCACCAGAACCACTCCCTATATATATATATATATATGAGGCAAAAAAGAAAATACCCATTTTGACTTTATAAAAACAAATTTAGGTATGGAATATAGTTTACAATAAAAATACCCATATTTTGGTATGGTGGACAATAATACCCTTACTTTTGGCATATGACCACTCCCTCCTCCCCTTTCTTCTCCCTATACGTGTTTTCTCATTCCCTTTTTTTTTTTTTTTTTTTTTTTTCCTGCTTTATCTTTATTTATTTATTTAATTATTTATTTATTATTTTTTTTCGTTTTTTCCAGAAATTTTTTCAGGTTTTTTTTTTTTTAATTCAATTTCTACCGTTTTTTTGTATATTTCGATAAGTACAAGTACACAGTAAATTTAGATTCTTTTAGTAATGTGTACTGGTAAGTGGTAAACGAATAATATTAAATTGTACTGTGTACTGATAAGTCGTGAGGGAGTAATATCAAATTTTAACATCAATTTCAAATTTCATTGTTCTCGTTAAAACAATCGCATATATAATAACCCAGTATAAGATGCAGAGCTTTACACAAAATCAAAACCCAAACCCCCAAAACCTAAAACCTAAAACCCAAAACCCACCCAAACCCAAACGGGCCAATCTCCAAAACCCCAAAACCCAAAACCCAAAACCCAAACCCAAAACCAAAACCCAAACCCAAACCCAAACGGGCCAAACCCAAACCCAATCCCAAAAACCCCAAAACCCCAAAACCCAAAAACCCAACTTGGAGAGAAAACCCAAGCTACGAGGTTGAAACAAAATCATAGAAAAAAAAAAACAGAAAATTCAGCAAAATCAAAATTGTAACTGTAGTACACAATACATTTATATCATTTAGTACTGTTTACCGGTAAGTGGTAAGCGAAAAATATCAAATTGTACTATAGTACGCAGTACATTTATGGTATTTAGTACTATGTACTAAATATCAGATAAAGTTTCTAGAAAATAAATCCTTCAAAAGTGACAGAAATAGTAGTCCGTATTGAAACAAAGAGGGAACGAAAAACAATACGAAAATTAAGTACAAAATCATAGTTAGCAAACATATACTTCTTTCCTCGGTGCTTAAGCAATAGCTTTGACGGAAATTTCGAATCAACTACTTCAAGAAGCGGCTTAAGTGCCAAAAAGAGCAATACTAACCCAAGCTCAATGGAAGTGAACATGCATGGATGTCAACTGAAATAATTCAAAAACAATATAAGCAATAAAACCAGCATCATCAGGCATGCGCTAAACAAGTGTCTGTCAAAATTCAGTTCCCAAATGAGCAGATGATAAACATTTAAAATAATGATGTTTAGAAAATCAAAAATCGCAAGAAAAGCATCCAAATATCTCCAGGGCATACACTTTAGTAAAGCATATATAACATAAAGCATGTCAAGACAGAATAGACCAACACATATAAAGCATATGGTAGCAAGAAACGAACATGAAAAGTATAACGACCTTTTAAACATGAGAATCGAGCGGAAGGTAAATCTGCATAAAATCTATAGATGAAAAAAAGGAACATGAAAATGGTGGCAGCTGCAGAACCTGAGAGAACAAAAGTTTTAAGTCCACTTTGAGTAAAATACGATAAAGCAAACTCTATGACAGTCCATATCCCCCAACCCCAAGGCCTAGACATCATATATATGTACCTACACCATCCCAAGGCAGCCCAAAACAAATTAGTCTCACACTCTCATTCAAACAATACACATACAGAGAAGAACAATTTAACACACTATACACAAAAACATCAAAAAGAGTTCTGCATAACAATGGAGTAAACATCTACTCTACTGAATTAATTAATCAATCAGTACACTAAACCACACTAATCAAAGTTCAGAGCACATCAATTTCAACCGCATCACGAATTATTGGATTAAGACACAAAACTCATGAAGAGAATCATTTCACACAGAAATTGAGATCTCAAAATCAAAACAACACGAAATGAAAGCAGAATCACCGCATGACTTTCTCAAATTCAAAATCAAACCTCCTCACAACGTGCAACAACAATGGCTTTCTCGTCGACGCGGATGCTCCGAGTGGCGAACTCGACTCCGATTGTGGACTTGGACTCCAAGCTGAACTCGTTCCGAGTAAATCTGGAGAGGAGATTGGATTTGCCGACGCCGGAATCGCCAATCAGCACTACCTTGAACAAGTAATCCATGGAATCGCTCCCGACAGCGGAGAAACAGATCGGAATCCTCCAAAACTAACGGAATCCATGGATGTGGAGAGATGGACCTCCCCGTCCTCGGCCACCTCGCCACCGCCCTCTCCCTCCCAATCTACACTCTCATCACCACCTCCGCTCGATTCTTCTCCCTCACAACCTCCCCCTCCCTCTCCCACCTCCGCCGCCGCGAGAATGCAGAATCCGCTGAAATCGAAATCCCTAATTTTAGGTATGTGAGAGAAAGGGAGGGAGAGAAGAGAAGGAGAGTCGTACGAAGCAGAGAGGTTAGGGGTTTTTCCTTTAGGGTATTTTTGTCCATCCAAACCAAAAATTGGGTGTTTTTATTGTAAATTATACTTCCATACCTAATATTGTTTTGACAAAGTGAAAAGGGGTAAAAACATATATTATCTCTATATATATATATATATATAAAGAATGATGTGCTACTCACCTTATGGTGCTCACCTTCGCGATCACCTTTGTTATTTTTTCGTTTCTACATTATTTTATTCGATTTTTATAATTGTTATATATTTTGGTACCTTATAAACTAATATTGAAATCATTAAATCCAAAAAAACATAAAAATTAAAGCTCGATTTGATTTATTATTCACATTTTGAACTTAGAAGGGAAAGCGAACAAATCGAACTTTGAATTTTATGTTTTTTTTTTTTTATTTAATGATTTCAATATTAATTTATAAGATACTAGAATATATTACAATTGAAAAAATCGAACAAAATAATGTCGAAATATAAAAATGATGAAGGTGCTCACCAAGCACCATTAGGTGAGCAGCACATCATTTCTCGTATATATATTTTGCTTTCTATTAATACATTTATCACAAGTTTTCCCCTTAAATGGCAAATAAAACGTAGCCTTTTTAACTGCAAACACACACACACAAAAAAAAAAAAAAAAAAAAAAAAAATTGTACAAAGAACTGCAGGAAAACCCAACGGCAGACAATCAGCCATCGCACCAAGGGAGCACTCACTCTCAGAAAAAAGAAAAAAGAAAAAAGGGGGAAAAAAAAAAAAAAAAAAAAAACATTTCCTCACTCTCTCTCTCTCTCTCTCTCTCTCTCTCTCGTATATGTTTTTAGATCTCTCGCTCTTCAAATTTCGACTCTTGAAAAATCCAATTTTATAATCTCTACCTTGTTTATATATAAACCAGAAAATGAGCATAAATGACATTTCTTAGTTTAGTTGATTATCTCACTACAACAAATCCCTCCTCTCTCTCTACATCTCCTCCGATCTAGATCTCACTCACCGGAGGGTTCAAGGGTTTCTCTCCCGCTGCTCCAGATCTCGGAGCGCCCCTCTCACGCCGTCGTCTCGATTCCTGCGATCCATTTCCAGATCCGGGGCTCCGAAGGAGAGGTTCTGATTCGCCGTCCGTCATCATGGCGGCCGCAAACGCTCCGATCACCATGAAGGAAGCCCTAACGGTATTCATTCGATCGCTATTGGAGCCAATTTCGGACTTTGATTACTTTTTTTTTACTGTTCAATTTGATGGAAATGATTCAATTTGGGGTGAATTATCACTGGACTTGACGTGCTGGCACTGTTGATCGCGGCGGAGTTTGGAATATTTTGATTTTTTGATCCCGCTTGTTTAGTTTGATTTCAGATCTATCGATTGTAATTGGAGGCTTTTGTGATTTGAGCTGGTTTTAGTGAATTCGCATTTTTTGATTTGTGTCTTTTGGTGATTGCAGCTCACTAGCATAGGGATCAATCCGCAGTTCATCACTTTCACAAATGTGACTATGGAATCTGATAAGTATATATGTGTTCGGGAGACGGCACCTCAGAACAGTGTGGTTATTATCGATATGACCATGCCAAATCAGCCGTTGAGGCGTCCTATTACTGCTGATTCTGCTCTTATGAATCCAATTTCGAGGATCTTAGCTCTAAAAGGTGAATTGGGTTCTTCTTAGCTCTTTTTGGTCCGTTAATAGTTTTATACTATCTCATATCTTGTTTCTGTTGTATTTGTTAACCTAAATAATTTGTAAATGAGTGTCAATTATGAGGCAGTTAATCACTCAAGATTGATTTGTTTGCTTACTTTGCATTATTTTTTTACTTAAAATTAGCCAAAACCAATTATTGTCATAGTTAATTTGACTGTAATGTACTGAGTAACCATAAGCTGGTTATCAGTGTTATGCAAAAAGCAATAATCACGAATGGCAACTGGGAGAATACTTTCTTATTAGAATTAGTGTATCATAGGAAACGAATGACTGTAATAGGCAGGGAATTGGGATCTTGGTCAAGAAAATATATGATTAGATCTCAAGATAGTTACTTTCTACCCATTTAATCTGATTGTGGATTTAATTTTTCTCTAGTTTCCAATCTTTACAATTACTAAACTAAAAAGTGAAGCAAGTATTTTGAGGAGTGGAGCTAGATGCTTAGCACTCAAAAAGCTAAATAGTCTGGGAGGGGCCAAATGACTAGACTCACAAATACATTGTAGTTATAGTTGGAATTGGGATGAGGTATTTGTGTACTTGTAGTTGGAACTTGTGGAAACTTTGTAACTGGCTGAAAATAATTCCTGTCAACGTTATTCTGGCAATGTCTTCCAATACCAACCTTCCACAGCTTTCTAAAGGAATGTTATAGGACACCAGTAACATTTAAGTGGTTGAGAGTGCTAATGTGGTGTCCATTGATGTCCTCTGGCGTTGCTAAAGGCATTATCAAGATTGGCATGCATTTGTAGCTTCTGAAAAATTTGAAGGTTCTTGTGGTTGCCTGAATCTCTTGAATTCCCATCTGCACTAATGGGTGTTGGGGCTGAGGAAAGGGATTCGTATAGGTTTAAGTTACTGATAATGACAAATGGCTTTGATTTGATGGGATGTTTTTGAACCATGTTTCCAAAAGATTTAAAATGCATGTCCATGTATGATGCACTATTGGGGATATGAACGTGGTATGTAGTATGAGTCCTCCATACTAAGCAACCACTTCATTTCACATCCTTTCCATTCCACTTCTTGAATACCTCCTACCAGACACTGTCTTCTTTACTGCAATGGCTGGTTGGTGTTCTCATGATTACCATGCTTTGGGAGTGTATTTATTGGGGTGGATCAGATATATGTTTTATAGCTTAGCATGTATTTTTGTGCTCTTGGTCTGAATGTTGTTTTCTTTTTTAAATTTGCTGAAGCTCAACTTCCTGGAACTACTCAAGACCACTTGCAAATATTTAACATTGAGGCGAAAGCCAAATTGAAGTCGCATCAGATGCCCGAGCAGGCAAGATTTGATTAGCCATTGAAGGCTTTGGTGCTTTTTTCTATATAATATTTCATGTTGTGGCTAAATTCTAGTTGCTGGTTTATTTGGATACTATGCTTTCAACAGGTTGTGTTTTGGAAGTGGATTACACCTAAGATGTTGGGTTTGGTTACTCAATCATCTGTGTATCACTGGTCTATTGAAGGTAGTGATGGCATATTCCTAGTTCCGATTCTTTCTGGTTGGGAGCACTCGTTATTCGTGGTCTGATTTGATGACTATTATTTTGGATAGGCGACTCTGAACCTGCAAAGATGTTTGATAGAGCTGCCAATTTAGCAAACAACCAGATAATCAATTATAAATGCGATCCATCTGAGAAGTGGTTGGTTCTGATAGGAATTGCTCCGGGTTCTGCTGAGGTTTGTATTGTTATGCCTTTTGGAAGTGTTTGAAGTGATACATAAGTCACATGATAAGAGATGGAAATGTGAATGCTTCCCCTGCTGTTCATTTGTTCAAAACCTCTGACCAAAGCAACCATTAACGTTCCCATGTTGTTCCTGATTTGATTCTTGGGTTCTCTACAGTATCCTGTGCATCATTATTCATTTTCTCTTATAAATATATTATTTGCTTGTGGCATAGTTCCATGTTAATTAATTTTAGACTACAAGACCTTTGAGGAACGAGATTTGTCTCTGCTGGTTTTAATTTCTAAATTGTATGAGAGTAAGCAGTCCTAAATTCTAGTGTGAAATTGTTCCATTAGTTTTTCTATATTGGCCCTTTGGAATGCCACATCATCTGATTTCTCTTAGAATTAATTGGACCAAATTGTTGATACCAGTCTCCAGTATTTAGAAAAGAAAGTGCGCTTATGGAAGAGTGCAGGCTCACTTATGTCCCCTCCTCTCACTGGAGTGAGGTTCATTTTGCTGGTTTTCTATTTTAACATGCTCTTATGCTCTATTCTGTTAGTAAAGACCCAAACTCCTGTATTTTCCTGATGTTGTTCCATCTGATATGAAAATTGTAAAGAAGAAATTTCTCATGCTCTGTTATGTTTGAGGCTACCTTGAATTTTCAATTTATTCTGTTTACCTAGTAATTTAGTCAAGCACGTTATCTTACATAGTTCTTACTATTGCTTCTGATGTGACATAATCTTACTTTGGTCCTTTCTCTTAGGTAGTTCTGAACTCCATATCAATTATTAGCTCATTGGATATTGACGTAGTTCCTCCCTTTTCCTTCACCATTCGTTGTCTCTTTGGGACTGTGTTAATTGGCTCAATCTGTGGAGATTTTACTGCTACAGTGACCATAAGATATAATGCGTTCCTATTAGTTAGCTGCATTTTATGTTTTCCATTGAAAACAAACTTAGTGAGGTTTATTTTGTTTTTAGCGGCCACAACTTGTCAAAGGAAATATGCAGCTATTCTCTGTGGATCAGCAACGTAGCCAAGCACTTGAAGCACATGCAGCATCATTTGCCTCTATCAGAGTAGGTGTTCATTTTTCTGTATATATGTCATTTACTTATACTGTTTCTATGGACAAATTTTGTATCATACCTTTCTGCATGTGTGTGAACAGGTTCCTGGGAATGATAAGGATTCCATTCTTATTTCTTTTGCTACGAAGACCTCAAATGCTGGTCAGACTACATCTAAGTTGCATGTTATTGAGCTTGGTGCTCAGCCTGGTGGGTGTCTTTCTTTTGCTATTGTTTTCTGTATATATCGTATTCTGCATATAGGTTGTCAGGTTACTGGTGTCTTATGTCCCTTTCCTCATTTTTTTCTAGAAAGTTTCTACTTATGATTGCCAACATTTTTCAGGAAAACCATCCTTTACGAAGAAGCAGGCAGATCTTTTTTTCCCTCCAGATTTTGCTGATGATTTCCCAGTGGCCATGCAGGTACCCCTTCTTGGAGTATTAAATGTCTCATTATTTTTTCCATGTCTGTTGTGTATGAATTATAATTAATTTTTCATTACTTTGGACTCTTCAGCTTTCCTGTATCCTATGAATTTTTATTTTGCAGGTGCTAATTATACTGTTTGCTATCTCATCTTATGTTGCAATTTATTTTTGCAGATTTCTCACAAGTACGGCCTTACATATGTGATCACAAAGCTTGGCCTGCTATTTGTATATGACCTCGAGACTGCTACAGCTGTATACAGAAACAGAATCAGCCCCGATCCCATATTCTTAACATCAGAAGCTTCATCTGTTGGAGGATTCTATGCAATTAATAGGCGTGGCCAAGTTTTGCTTGCCACAGTAAATGAATCGACCATTGTTCCATTCGTTAGTGGCCAAGTATGTTTTCTGGCTTCTGCATTGCATCATTCTTTTAGAAGTTTTCTGTATTTCAAGAGTTTAAGCTTTAAATGGTTAATGACAGTTAAACAATCTGGAGCTTGCTGTAAATCTTGCCAAGAGAGGAAATCTACCTGGTGCAGAAAATTTGGTAAGTTTTTCTGGCTTTTATGTTCTCTTTCTTGTATGCTCTAGAAGTTCTGGGGTCATTTCTTGTGAACCATCGATTGATGGTATTTATTTTGTTGTTAATTCTGATGTACCGAGTCAGTCGAGGACTGTTTGGTTATGAATATCCTTGCTAAATCTATTAAGTGACACTGTGAAACTCGACAAGCCTTTGAACAAGATTTCGTAGTTTCCCCTATGCATGATATATCTTAACGTAATTTTCATTTTCTGGAGGCCACATTATCTTCTAATGTAGTCTGATTGGATGCCGACAAATTATGCAATTTTTCCATCTTATTCTCAGGTTGTTCAGCGTTTCCAAGAACTATTTGCTCAGACAAAGTATAAAGAAGCTGCTGAGCTTGCTGCAGAATCTCCGCAAGGCATCCTTCGGACACCTGATACTGTTACCAAATTTCAGGTACATCATGTTGATTGACAAAATTTTCCTCAGCACCAAGTGTGCACCTGGAGGAAGGGAAATCCAAATGATACAATTCCTTATATACTTTCCTTTTTCCCATTCAGAGTGTTCCCGTACAAGCTGGACAGACACCACCATTGTTGCAGTATTTTGGAACACTCCTAACCAAAGGAAAGCTCAATGCATTTGAATCTTTGGAGTTGTCTCGTCTTGTAGTCAACCAGAACAAGAAAAATCTGTTGGAGAACTGGTTGGCTGAAGACAAACTGGAATGTAGTGAGGAACTTGGAGATCTTGTCAAGGTGAAACTTCCATAAGATTTAATGTATCTACTGCTTTTAAAAAACTGTTCATACAAACCTTTGAAATAGAAAGTTTTAATATCTTGCGCTGAAAATTTTCATCTGTTTTTTCCTAACACCATCTGGTTCATATGAATCTTCTAGACTGTTGACAACGACCTCGCACTGAAAATATATATCAAAGCCAGAGCTACTCCTAAAGTTGTAGCTGCTTTTGCTGAGCGTCGGGAGTTTGATAAAATCCTGATATACTCAAAACAGGTATGATTCAGGAGAGACTTGTCGTTGAAGAAATTTGTCTCCCATTATTGTTATTAATGTCCTATCTCTTTTTTATAATCTGCTCCAATGAACTTAATGTTTGTCTTGAAATAGGTTGGATACACGCCTGACTATCTTTTCCTTCTGCAAACCATTCTCCGAGCAGATCCTCAGGTATAATTGTATCTATTAAGCAACTTCTAGTCATTTGATTACAGTGAGAGTTATCATTTGAACCTGTGTATTTTTTGTATTGATGCTTACAGGGAGCTGTTAATTTTGCTCTCATGATGTCCCAAATGGAAGGAGGTTGTCCTGTTGATTACAATACCATTACTGATCTATTTCTTCAGGTTCGTAATTCTTTTATTTTTTGACCGTTTCAACTTGCATTGCCGACCACTGTTCAGTTTACCTGATTCCTTGTTTCATAGCATACTTTTTTTTTGTCATCTTTTAAAGCTAATTTGGTAATATGTGACTATTTTATTTTATTTTTGCATCAGAGGAACTTGATCCGTGAAGCAACAGCATTTCTGTTGGATGTTTTGAAACCAAATTTACCTGAACATGCCTTTTTGCAAACAAAGGTTAGCCAGTTTCTTCAATCCCATTTCAAATCTATGTCAATTTTCTTCATTTTGTCTAGATCATGGCATCAACACTTATCTCTCTGTACAGGTCCTGGAGATAAATCTTGTGACCTTTCCAAATGTTGCTGATGCTATTTTGGCAAATGGGATGTTTAGTCATTATGACAGGCCACGTGTTGCACAACTATGTGAGAAAGCCGGTCTTTACATTCGAGCACTTCAGGTTTTGGCCATGTTCTTGTTCTTATTTCTTTGGACCGCTGTCAAGTGCATAAAATATTTATTGATGCAAATGTTGATCAATTTCACTTCTATCTGCAGCATTACTCTGAATTGCCCGACGTGAAGCGTGTCATAGTGAACACTCATGCGATTGAGCCACAGGTTGCTAAAATGTCGTTTTTCTTTCTTTCTCATATACCTATCTTGTCAGTGTTTAATGGTCAATCTATTTAGGCACTTGTGGAGTTCTTTGGGACGCTTTCCAAGGAGTGGGCACTGGAGTGTATGAAGGATCTCTTATTGGTTAATTTAAGAGGAAATCTTCAGATAATTGTTCAGGTATTGAATGGTGTCACAAATGTGATTCTATATATCTTGCCCTTTCAAAACCATCAGTTTCCTCGTGCACGTGCATTGAAAAGTCTCCAAGAATTATGATCAAACCATTAATAAATCATTATGCCTGGTAATCTTATGTTTCCTTGTTTGCTTCATTATTGTAGGTTGCTAAGGAATATTGTGAACATCTTGGAGTTGATACATGCATTAAGCTCTTTGAGCAGTTCAAGTCATATGAAGGATTGTATTTCTTCCTTGGATCATATTTGAGCTCGAGGTAATGTCTTAATAAAGGATTCTTCTATCTAGCAGTTAGTGGCTGGCCTTTTTCATTCATAATCTAATTGCTAATTATTTTACTTGCTTTTTGTTCCTGGCAGTGAGGATCCTGAGATCCACTTTAAGTATATTGAGTCAGCTGCTAAGACTGGACAAATCAAAGAGGTGGAACGTGTTACTAGAGAATCAGAGTTCTATGATCCTGAAAAGACTAAGAACTTTTTAATGGAAGCAAAACTTCCTGATGCACGTCCATTAATTAATGTGTGTGACCGCTTCGGTTTTGTGCCTGACCTCACACATTACTTGTATTCCAACAACATGCTTCGCTATATTGAAGGTTATGTGCAAAAGGTTTGTATTTTTTAGAAGTTTTTTCTTTCAGATCAATAATTTGTTACTCATTCAGGCTAACCTTGCTAATTTTACAAGTAGGTCAATCCAGGAAATGCTCCATTAGTTGTTGGACAGCTATTAGATGATGAATGTCCAGAAGATTTCATTAAGGGTCTTATCCTTTCTGTCCGCTCTCTGCTTCCAGTTGAACCACTTGTTGAGGAGTGTGAGAAAAGGTACCCTATCTGCTCTGTACTCTTATAGTTTTTATTGGAGGAAGCTTTTTTTCCATAATATCCTTACGCTTGCCCTGGTGTACAGGAATCGGCTTCGCCTGCTTACCCAGTTTCTGGAGCATCTTGTGAGTGAAGGAAGCCAAGATGTGCACGTTCATAATGCCTTGGGTAAAATTATAATAGATAGCAACAACAATCCAGAGCACTTCCTCACCACCAATCCATATTATGATTCACGTGTTGTTGGAAAATACTGTGAGAAGCGTGACCCTACACTTGCTGTTGTCGCATATCGTAGAGGGCAATGTGATGATGAACTCATCAATGTGACAAATAAGAACTCGTTGTTTAAGCTGCAGGCTAGGTTTGTGGCTAACAACTTCAGTCCATCGTTTTCACTTTGATATCTTTTCTAGGAAGTTGACCTGTTTTCATCTTCTTCTTCTTCTCAGGTATGTTGTTGAAAGAATGGATGGTGATCTCTGGGGCAAAGTTCTTGATCCTGAAAACGAATTTAGAAGGCTGCTCATTGATCAAGTTGTTTCTACTGCTTTGCCTGAAAGCAAAAGTCCCGAGCAAGTTTCGGCTGCTGTTAAAGCTTTTATGACTGCTGACCTTCCTCATGAACTTATTGAGTTGCTTGAAAAGATTGTGCTTCAAAACTCGGCTTTCAGTGGGAACTTTAACCTGCAAAATTTGCTCATCTTAACTGCAATTAAAGCTGACCCATCGAGGGTTATGGATTATATCAACAGACTTGATAACTTTGATGGACCAGCTGTTGGTGAAGTGGCTGTTGATGCTCAATTGTATGAAGAAGCTTTTGCTATTTTCAAGAAGTTCAATTTGAATGTCCCAGCTGTTAATGTACTGCTGGATAACATTCGAGATATTAACCGATCTGTGGAATTTGCTTATCGCGTTGAAGAAGATGCTGTTTGGAGTCAGGTGGCTAAAGCTCAGCTTCGTGAAGGACTTGTTAGCGATGCAATAGAATCATTCATCCGTGCAGATGATGCTACCCAATTTCTAGAAGTAATCAAGGCTGCAGAAGATGCTGAAGTTTATCATGACTTGGTGAAGTATCTACTCATGGTCAGGCAGAAATCTAAGGAGCCTAAAGTTGATAGTGAGCTCATTTATGCATATGCCAAGATTGATAGGCTGGGTGATATTGAAGAATTTGTTCTTATGCCAAATGTTGCTAATCTGCCTAGTGTTGGTGACCGCTTGTATGATGAAGCCTTATACGAGGCTGCAAAGATTATCTTTGCTTTTATTTCTAACTGGGGCAAGTTGGCAATCACATTAGTTAAGTTGAAGCAATTCCAAGGGGCTGTTGATGCTGCTCGCAAAGCTAACAGTGCAAAAACATGGAAAGAAGTCTGTTTTGCCTGTGTGGATGCTGAGGAGTTCCGCTTGGCTCAGATTTGTGGTCTGAATATTATTGTACAGGTACTCTATAGTTATACTATTCTTTTGTTGGATTTATTAGATAAGAGTACATTCCAGTTTTACAGCCAGAGAGCTGTGAATTTCTTCTTGCCATTTTGAGTCCTTTTAACGTTACCGATCTTTGTTCTTATAGGTGGATGACCTAGAAGAGGTTAGTGAGTATTATCAGAACAGAGGTTGCTTCAATGAGCTAATATCTCTTATGGAGAGTGGTCTAGGGTTGGAAAGAGCGCATATGGGTATCTTTACAGAGCTGGGTGTCTTATATGCCAGATACCGCCATGAGAAGCTCATGGAGCACATTAAATTGTTTTCTACACGTCTCAACATCCCTAAGCTGATCCGAGCATGTGATGAACAACAGCACTGGCAAGAACTTACATTCCTGTACATTCAGTACGATGAGTTTGATAATGCTGCAACGACAGTCATGAATCATTCCCCTGAAGCGTGGGATCACATGCAATTCAAAGATATCATTGTCAAGGTTGCCAATGTGGAGCTATACTACAAAGCCGTGCATTTCTATTTACAAGAGCACCCTGATCTTATCAATGATGTGTTGAATGTTCTTGCTCTTCGTGTGGATCACACTCGAGTCGTGGACATAATGCGGAAGGTTAGCTTTTGAATTTATGCGCTATATGCCTATCAGGTTTTGAATTTTTTTGTTTTAAGCATAATATTCAACTTTGATCTGAAAACATTTATTTTTCACTATCTAGGCTGGCCACCTGCGTCTTGTTAAGCCGTATATGGTCGCAGTTCAGAGCAATAACGTATCTGCTGTGAATGAAGCTTTGAATGAGATCTATGTAGAGGAGGAAGATTATGACAGACTACGTGAATCAATTGACTTGCACGATAACTTTGACCAGATAGGCCTTGCCCAAAAGGTGATTGTAGTTGTTAACTTATACACACTACTCCTGTGATGCATTGAAAAATTGACGTATCTACCTTTTTCTGCATGAGCAGATTGAAAAGCATGAACTGCTTGAGATGAGGCGTGTTGCAGCCTACATTTACAAAAAGGCAGGCAGATGGAAGCAGTCGATTGCATTGTCGAAGAAAGATAACCTCTACAAAGATGCAATGGAGACGGCTTCACAATCTGGGGATCGTGAACTTGCTGAGGAGTTGCTTGTTTACTTCATTGAACAGGTTTGATTCTTAGCAGCATATAAATCTTTCTTCTGAAGTTACCAAAATTGGACTATTAAAAACAGTGAAATATGTCTCATCTTTGTTCCTCCTCAATATTGTCTTTTTTATTATTGACCAAAACTTGGTCGGTCCTTGCTTGTTATATTTAGTTTGTTATACATGTGATCTTAGACCTGTAGGATCTTGTGCCATTATTTTGTCTTAGATTGCTTAGATGATGCGCAATGCTTGTTACACATAATAGGTGGTTGATCAAGTTTCATCTTATGTTTCAATATTCTTAATTTTTTAAATATTGTTTTAACGTATGAGGAATTCAACCCCATGAAATGTTCATATTTCTGGCAGTCGACATGGATTTTTATAACGTTTGGCAGAGCCATGTGAAATAATTACCGTGGATGTTTGTAGTTGTGCTGACTTTTGTGTTTTATGATTTGTAGGGGAAGAAGGAGTGCTTTGCTTCTTGCTTGTTCGTTTGTTACGATTTGATTCGCCCAGACGTTGCACTTGAACTTGCCTGGGTGAATAACATGATTGACTTTGCATTCCCCTATCTGTTACAGGTTAATATGCTTCTCCTTCTACTTGTTCATACCTTTGGAAGAGCTACACTAGGTTGCTTGCTTCAGTCTAACCATTTCCAAATATTTTTCCTTGTTACAGTTTATCCGCGAGTACAGTGGCAAAGTTGATGAGCTAATCAAGGACAAGATCGAGGCTGCGAAGGAAGAGAAGGCTAAACAAAATGAGGAAAAAGATGTCATCATGCAACAGGTATGTGCTAAGTCCTTGGTTGTGTGTTTCCTCATTTTGATTATGCACTGAGATTACGTGGATCGGAAGGTGATAATGACTCATCTTGCTTGGTTATTTGTTGCAGAATATGTACGCTCAGTTGTTACCTCTTGCTTTACCGGCACCGCCTATGCCAGGCATGGGCGGTGGGGGCTATGGTGCTCCACCACCACCCCCTCCCATGGGTGGGATGGGCATGGGAATGCCTCCGATGCCTCCATTCGGAATGCCGTCAATGGGGTCCTACTGAAACTAATTTTGGGCGAGGATGGAGTGGACTTGACTTTTTCGTGTTATCTAGTAGCCGTTTCTCTAGCACCTCGCGCTTCCCTTGCAGCAGTTGGAGCGGCCAGATAGGAAATAAGAAGGCTGATTTGGTGGGTGTGGATATGGTTCTTGTAATATTCTTTGGTAGTGAGGCAAATTTATTTTTTTGCAGCTTTAGGCGGCAAGCCGAGGTTACTTTGTATCTTTAAAAAAAGAGCAGCTCAACATTACATGGTAACAAGTATTATGGACTAATTTGTTATTGTCATTTTGTGCTTTATTTTGTTGAAAATACAATGCCTCGATTTCTTCTTCTTTCCTTTACTTAGTGTGTACTTAGATTTCTTCTATTGAATCAACTCTTATAATTGCTTTCTGGGGTTTTTTTTGTTTTTCTTTTCAAGAAATAATAAAATTGGGTTGACCCGTCCCGATTTGGCCAATGGACCTGATGAGCCCGAGGCTGGCTTAGCTTGGCATTACTGTTAAAGGAGGGGTGTTCTTACTCTTACTTGTCATTCAATTGATATTTTGAGACAAAAATATGTGATGATTAAATTAATTACATGTATTTCAATGAGATTCATATTACATGAGCGAGCTCATCAATGAAAAAGAAACATGCTATACCTGAATACATCCGGCATTACACTCCAACTTATTTTTCCATCTCTATTCTCTAGTCCAGTCTCATTAAGCCTGAGCCGGACCAAGCAACTAGCACGACCCGGTCAGTCATTCAACATATTACTCTCTGCATCCACGAATTATACAACATTTGTCCTTTTAAGAAAATTGTAGAATTTTAAAGTATAGCATTGCAAAAGCGAAAATAGAATAAGAACAACCAAGTCAAAAATAAAATAAAATAAAATGAATTATCATTGAAATTTGTTGAAAGCTTGCAAATCCTTACTATTATTGCGTTACATTTTTATTATTGTTGTATTTTATTCCATATGATATGATTATATTATTACTATAATGTTTCCTTAACCGGCCGAATTTCAGCTCCCCTTCAATGGCTTCACTCCGCATCTTGGCTTTCTCTCTCGCAACCCTAATTTTAGCATTCATAATCAGAATCGTCTTGCTCGTGGTTTATCACCGCCGAAATCGGAGGAATTCCGTCGCCTTCTTCCATCCCTACACCAACGACGGCGGTGGAGGTGAGCGAGTTCTATGGTGCGCCGTCAAAGCCGTCCAAGAAGAGTCGCCGGACCTCGAATGTGTCGTCTACACCGGCGATCACGACTCTTCGCCTGCCTCTCTTGCCGCTCGAGCGCTCGATCGCTTTGGCGTCAAGTTGATTACGCCTCCAAAGGTACATTCACTTCTTAAACACGTTTGTTCAAGTATGAATTCTTTTATGTTACTTTGTAGGAGGAACTTCCTGTTTATCGTCTGCGTGCTGCAATTCTTGCGATCCTTTGATTTTGTATTGCTGTGAGCTACGGTGATGCATAGATGAACTTAAAGTGATGGACAATGTTTTACTTGAAAAAGTAGTGTGATTAGACAGTTTATTGGATGTGAACTGCAGTTGCATTATTTGCCCCTTTGATTTGCTGCTGTGACGGAGTATTTGTTTTTATGCTAATGGAATTAGCTCAGTTGAATATACACATGTTCTCATTGTCTGTACGAAATGGTGTCTAGAGATCGAAGATTTAATTGATTGTTGGCTTTTCTGAAATGAATTTTTGGATTTCATGTGGAAATCAGTATATAATTTTGATTTCTTCATTTTCTTTTATCACTAGCA
Organism: Thymus mandschuricus; assembly: GCA_029379335.1. Taxonomy (NCBI): domain Eukaryota; kingdom Viridiplantae; phylum Streptophyta; class Magnoliopsida; order Lamiales; family Lamiaceae; genus Thymus; species Thymus mandschuricus. Next base: position 8,288,393 of record CM057079.1, read on the forward strand.
GAAGAATATGCAAGTAGAACTTCTATTTTGAAGGTGTGCTATGAGTGGAAGGTTATTTGAAGTGTGTTTTTCCTTTTTTCTAATTGGTCTATAGGATTTTAGAACTTCAATTCGAAGACCGTAGCAGTACCTTGCTTGATATGCTTTCTGGTTATCCCTTGTTTTTGGCAGGTAGTGCATCTTCATAAAAGGAAATGGATTGAAGAAACTACATATCCTCGATTTACTATGATTGGTCAGAGCCTTGGTTCAATGTACCTTTCATTGGAAGCCTTATGCTTGGTTACTCCTTTGTATTACTTTGATACCAGTGGGTATGCATTCACATATCCAGTTGCACGGATGTTTGGATGTAAAGTCATTTGCTACACGCATTACCCAACAATTAGTTTGGACATGCTGTCACGGGTTCATGCACGGAGCTCTATGTACAACAATGATGCTTTGATTGCTAAAAGGTACAGTTACTTTAATCTAGTTGGTATCTCATAATTTCCAATTAGGTTCATGGAAAGGGGATATGCTTGTTCTATCTATGATTTTAAGTTGGTTAGCTGAGATACATATGTGTCTTACTGTTTTTTCGTGAATGAAAAATGTGAGATATCTTTAAGAATAGATTTTGGTTGGTCTATATCTATTTTATGTTGGACCCAGAGATTGAAAACCAAAGAATGATAATTGTAGATGAAACAGGCGAACCTGAAATACTGTTTCTTATTGTAGAAGATGAAATTATGCCTTTTCTGAAAGAAATGAACAGGATACTGTTAGTCTCACTAAACAGAAAGCCTCGGTCAGATCTAATTATGTTTCAAAAGAAATGATATTTGACCTTTAATTTTGGTAGCTAGGCACTGTGACACCATCATAAAGGAAAAGTGGCACATTCATCCGAAGGGTTTGCCTAAACGATATCTCACTTTAAGGAAGTAGAGGAACCATACTAATTATAGCTCTTTTATATCTTGCTGGAGCTGAAAGTTGATATTGTTGTCTGCTCCAGATCTCCACATGAGTTGAAGTCTATGTGTATTTTTGCACCACATTAGGCTGTTGTGATGTTTGCATAAAATATCTTCTAGATCAAATAATTTGCTCAGTCACTCCTTTTATGTACCTAATACAATTTTTTCTTTCCAGTGCCTTTTTCTCGCGGTGTAAAGTTATCTACTATAAGCTTTTCAGCTTGTTGTATGGAATTGTAGGCTCTCATGCACATCTTGCCATGGTTAATTCTTCATGGACACAATCTCATATTCAAAAGCTTTGGGGGATTCCAGATCGTATTAAGAGAGTCTACCCTCCTTGTGACACTTCTGGTCTTCAGGTGTGATATATATATTTCTTCTATACCATGCTTGCTTGCAATTATTTCAAGGGATTATGTATACAGATCTTCTTTTGCTTCATGAAACTGAATTGACGCCTCTCATTCTTAATTTTGATTGCTGAGACCCCTCATTCATTTATTTATTTATTTATTTCTGCTATCTTCAGCGTACAGAGGTTAAGCGACTGTACTACTTCTGATGGAGATATTAAAATGATATATTGTGTTGTTCACAGTGTTGGGTGTCAGCTTGATCAATCTTGTGTAAATTTCAGTCTGTTTCTATAAATCCTGATTTGTGGCTTAAAACAGATGCTGGAGTTAGAAAGGTCGATGGAGCCAATAAAGATTATATCTGTGGCTCAATTTCGTCCAGAGAAGGTGGGCATTTTTTGAGATCAAGGTACCATGCTTATGGAATTATTTTATTTCCGGGTAGGTTGTATCGATGAAATCCAACATAATCTTGATTTTCCTTTCCCACAGGCCCATCTGCTTCAACTCGAGGCGTTTGCTGCTGCCATCAAGAAATTGGATGCACATCTTCCAAGGCCAAAGTTGCAATTTGTCGGTAGCTGCAGGAATGAAGCCGACGAAAAAAGATTGCAAGCCTTGAAGGATCGGGCCAAAGAGCTTAAATTGGATAGTGATGTTGAGTTCCACAAAAATGTAACCTACAGGTACAGTATGTTCTTTACATATGGCTTTATACCATCTAAAATAATCTGTACTGACCATAGACTCCTCTCAGGGTTTCTGACTTATTGTGCAGTCTTAAGATATAATTATCATACACCAAACAATTAACATATTCTTATAAATTATCGAACTCCAAACAATGAGCACATTCTTATAAAATTTTGAAATATATGAAGATGGGAGTTGTCATTATCTGCGGAGTTTCCCTTAATTTATATCTGCTCATCTTAACCTGTACAAACGTTTTTTCTTTATCGGATGTACACCTATCTGCTTATAGTTTCTATAGTGTTTAGTGTCTTACATGTTACGACAACGGTCTTGATATGTTAATCCTTATCAGTGAGCTGGTGAGTCTTTTGGGCGGTGCTGCAGTAGGAATTCATTCAATGGTGGATGAGCATTTTGGCATCAGCGTGGTGGAATACATGGCTGCTGGCGCCATACCAATTGGTTCGTATCTATATTTGTCGCTTGGTTTTGTACATTTAAAGGCATTTTACTTCTGAGATATAGATGAGATTGACATACATATGATTCATTACTAAACAGTACATGATCAAACAAGCCCAAAATCGTTCAATACCAGTACATTTTAGCATGTTAGCAGATTAGCATAATAGGAGTATCATTTTTATAGATTTATCCTATAAGCAAATGCCTCTTTGTGTCATGTTAAGGCACTTTCGAGTTTTCTGTCAATAATAACACGGTGTCTTATATCCCTCTTTTCAGCACATAACTCAGCAGGGCCTAAGATGGACATTGTGTTGCCTGAAGACGGAAAGCAAACAGGATTCTTGGCTCAAAGTTTGGAAGAATATGCTGATGCCATCGTTAACATACTTAGAATGCCAGCATCCCAGCGGCTTGAGATGGCCGCTGCTGCCAGGAAACGAGCCTCACACTTTTCAGAAGAAAGATTTTATCAAGATTTCAAGACTGCAGTTCGACCAGTGTTTTCAAATACCACTCCATAACTCCTCCTTATCATACATACTACAATACCTAGAAAGGAAAAAAGGGAAAGAAAGAAGAAGAAAGAGACACACGACACAGCCCGAACAGTCAAATCTTGTTGATCATTAACATGTTTGTTCGACCGATGATACTGACTTTGTTTAACCCCTTCTGTTTCTGTTGCTGTAACAATCTATTGCTCTTAGGGCCGATTGTGGGATTTGTATAACATTTATACTTTCTAGACTCTTTCACATGACTTTTCACTGTAAGCAATTGAAAACGCTACTGCATATGCACACACACACACTAGCTTGCACGTGCGCTCGCACACACACACATCGAGTCCTGTACCATGGAGATTTCAAGCTTCTTATTACATCGTAGTTGATTTTGTTAACAATTTTTCCATTAATATCGGAATCGAACCTAAAACTGCTGCGTGCACCCTAAATGAAATCATTTTATACTCATGATAGAATACTTTCAAATTAAATTAATTTCTATGCGCAAACCTCCAACAACCATACATATAAAGAAATACTCCCTTTTTTTCCGTTGAATGTCGAATGATATGCGTTTCTTGAATATATTTAAGGTATAAAATACATAAGCACACATACATCATTCGGTTGGAGTATTAAATAGCTCTCCACCTCATCAAGCCCTGCTCAGCACCTGATAATTGTGCTCTTCAATATAAAATCTATTTGAAGCTATACACGTAAAAAATAAGTCTATATAATAATGGAATGGAATGTATGCAGGCCACTAAATCTTAGTAAACCAAAACAAGACCATTAAATACAAAAGATCCAACATTATAAACAAAATTGAAGTTAATCCATCTTGTCATAACAAAGCCAACAACCGACCGCTGTCCTCTCTCTCTCTCTCTCTAATCAATACTCATCACAATAATTCTTCTCAACAAAACCAAAAACAAAAACATGAAAATTATAGTTCAAAACAGAGAAGAATTAAAGAACGAGGGGCCATGCACACTTATCACTTCTTCAAAAAACATTGTCAGTCAAGATAATTAATTAGATCTTTTTTTTTTTTTTTTTTTTTTTTTTTTTTTTTTTTTTTTTTTTCCTGCTGCTGCTGCTTGTATCGTGTTGGTTTTGTGCAGTCTGGGTTATTTGGAACTGGAGAAATACGATAGTCGATCTTTGAGAATATTAGTCGGTATGTGAAGGGTTGCGAATGAGATTAAGGGAAAACATTGGAGCTAGTGTATAATGTGCGTAATGTGTTCTCTTGTCTCTACTCTCTCTTATAGAGAGTGGCAAAGTGATTTGGGGTTATTTATGATTGTCATTATGATATTGACGTACATAGATTAGCTCACCGTGATCTCCACGATTATGTGAAACCTATTTTAAACCTTACGGTTATAGCACTGAATATCAATAACCTTCAATAATGAAATAATGAGAGTTTACAACTATTTATACTAACTAAGACTCATACAAATAATAGATCTAATCTACGGACCTAACAACTAACAATTAACCCAAACTAATTAATCGAGGCAAACTCTGAATACTAGATATGACCTCAAAATAACAGGGGTCAAGGTCGGCCAACCCCCCCCCCCCCCCCCCCCAGTATGCGTTTATATATTTTATACATCATATATATTCAACAAACGCTTTCAATTCGGTGGGGTCGATGGAGGAGTATATAGATTAATAACAAGACTCACTAGTAGAAAATTGACTTTAAAGGACACTTAGAAATGGAGTTTAAAATAGTCATTTTTACATTTTATTTATAATGACATTTTTTAAGTGTCATATATGTCAATGTAACAATAGATGAAAGTGTAACATAAAATATTTTGTCATGACACATTTTACTAACAAAAGTGTCATGTTAGCGTTTCAACAAAGTGCAACGTTAACTATTTACGTTTTTAGATAGTTTATAATGACATTTTCTAAAGTGTCATGTATGTCAGTGTAACAACAAATCATTTTTCTAAACAACTAAAAATAACTAAGATAAATAACTAATCTTATCTTTGAGAATCTGTTGAAATGCTAAAAAGGATGCGGATGAGATTAAGAGAAGATTTTGGAGCTGACGCCGTAAAAAGGATTCCTGTATACTAAAGTGACCCTTATTCATAATTTTCATTGTCACTGATGTTGTAATTTTGTTTGGGTACCTACTACATAGCGTATCCTAAATTTTCTATTAAATAATATATTTATTTCCGATAAAATTATTCATAATTAAATAGAAGGGAGAAACTCATATATAGCCACTTTCACTATAACTATAACTATTATAGCCACAAGTTTAAAAGTGTAAGTTTTATAGCAACTTTTGCATGAAAGTACATAAATACCCTTACTTTTTAATTGGGTCCCACCACTTTTATTTTCTTATTTTTGTAATTAGATATTTGTGACCAATTTTCTCTCTCTTCCCTCTTTCTCTCATTTCCAACCGTGTTTGGGACACGGTAAAATTGAACAATTTATTTATTATTATTATTTTTTTTTAATTTTTTTTTTTTAAAATTTAGGCGTAAAAAAATTTATTCATTTCTAATAAACTCACACCTCTCTTAACCGTGTCCATGCATGGACACGGTTGAGCCCATTCTTTTTTTTTTAGTTTTATTTGATATAAATTCTATTAATTGATTTTTAATATAAATAACTAAATAGTAATGCATTTAATTTATTTCAACTACCAAATCTTATTTTGATCCACTTCATTAATTCAAAAGAGTAGATAGCAGTAATAAATGTGTCAAAAATCTCTTTGAATACAACAATTGCAACAAACAACATTTCATTCGAAACTAACCAAAAAAAATAGAGAGAGAGAGAGATTTTTTTTGCAAAAAATTCTATTTTTCGTCTATTAATTTCTGGGAAATCGAGGAACTATTTTCGGCGGTGAAATTGGGAATATTCAAGGTTTTTCCGACTAATATAAGGTACGATTGTAATTTCATTTCGTTTCTCATATTTTCGATTATTTTTTTGCTCAAAAAAATAAAAAATTGAAATTGTTCTTCGTGGCACTGTTGAGACTATAGAGGCACTGTTGGATCATAGTGGCACGGTTGGGCAAACCATGCCCAAAATTTAATTTTTTTTTTTTTAAATTCGGTATAGGCACGGTTGATTAGGTATTTCAACCGTGTCACACGGTTGAATTTCCAAACCAACCGTGCCTTAAATAATTTAATTTTTTTTTTAATTTTTTAATGATGACACGGTTAAATTGATATTTTGAACCGTGTCACACGGTTGAAATCTCAATTTTACCGTGCCCATACAGAAAATCTAACAAAAAAAATCTTGTGTTTTTTCAGGATGTCGTATCAGAGAATCATCGTGCATCACAGTGGGCATTGGGAGAGGACCTCGTACGTGGGAGGTGATAGTTTCCTCGTGCACTTCCCCATATTAGGAATTACACGTGATAAGGTGCTTAGGGAGATCCGTGATCAATTGGGCTCCGAATCGGAGTACATATTGTACTACTTGACGGACCTAACCGATCATGGGAGGATGAAGGTTGTTCTGAAGAACGACACGGATTTGCTTAGGCTTATCGTCGAGCAGAACGATTCACCAACCGTGTATGTGATCGAGAAGACACAGAACATCAACTTTCGCACTCCTACGACACAACAATCCACGGTTTTTCAGAACTTGAATATTGGAGGTTCTAGTCATCAAGAATCCGAGTCTTCGGATGAGGAGACGGGGGATGAGGAGGCGAGGGATGAGGAGGCGAGGGCTGAGGAGGAGAGAAATGAGAGGGCTGAAGAGGCGATTGATGAACAACAGAGGGCAGACTTGTTTGAGTCGTTAACTACGGAGTTTAGAGCATGGATTCAGGAGCCGGGGCGTGTTGATAGGATCATCGGGCACCGAAGCATACATTCAGATAATCAAGACGGAAGATCCGATGATACTCGTGCCACTCACGAAGCCATAAGAAATTGGTTGATTCCGTACGTCGACCTAGATACGGCATTGCCTCTAGGCTTTATCGAGCCCGATTACAGCCCCTCACTTGGACAATTGCGTGTGGATGGCCTCTTCAAAGAGAACGATGAATTGCAAATAGCCGTGGGCCTATATCACATGGAGAACCGACTGGAGTATACCACCGAACGCTCAAGCAGAACGCGTTTGAATTTTGTGTGCACCCAGGATGATTGTGCATATTTGCTGCGTGCACGACAGAAGGGCGGGATATGGAAGGTTGGGAAATATGAACCCAACCATACGTGTCAAGTGGTTATAGACGGAAACAAACCGCGACAGATTTGTGCCAAGGTTTTAGGAGCTTTCTTTGCACGTAGACTCGTCGTCGAGGGATCCGTGTTGAAGCCGAGTGAGATGATGAACGAGCTACAAACTCAGTACGGCATTGAGATAGGCTACAGCTTTGCACTGCGCGCGAGAAACGTAGCGATCGAGAGCATGTACGGAAGTTACGAAAAGTCGTATCAGAGGCTACCGTCTTACCTCTACCTGCTGAAGGAGAGAAACCCGGGAAGTGTGTACGATATGGTGACATCGCGTGCTGACGATCGACTAGTGTACATGTTTCTTGCCCTTGGACAGTCCATCGAAGCCTTTCAAAGTGACTTGCTCCGTCACGTGATTGTTGTTGACGGGACACATCTGAAAGGGAAAAACAAGGGGACCCTCTTTGTAGCTGTGACTAAAGACGGGAATGAGCAGGTGTTTCCTCTTGCAATAGGATTAGGTCCGAAGGAGAACGATGAATCATGGACATGGTTTTTGTCGAAGGTGAAGAGTTGTTTCGGGGCGCCGGACAATCTATTGATCGTTTCCGATCAACACGTGAGTATCATCAATGCCGTGAACGCCGTTTTCCCTAACCGAGCACACGGCCTCTACTTCTACCACATCACGAAGAATCTGAAATCGTTCGGGCAACATGCCTTGGGAATTTTCAAAGAGGCGGCCTACGCAAATCAAGATTCAACGTTCGATGAAAACTTCGATGCCTTGAGATGCTTCGGCCGTGAAGGGGGCGGAATTTATAGAAGGTTGTGTGATATCGGCCCTCCGAAGTGGGCGAAGTCAAAGTGTCCCGTCCCACGCACGAGTTTCATGACTTCTAATCCGGCCGAGACAATGAATGCACGGCTACTATGGGCTCGTCGGCTGCCGATATGCTCGATGCTTGAGATGTATCGCACGATCGTGAAAAGTGGTTTGACCAACACCGTCAAAGTGCCCTTTCTCGAGAGCACGATCTCACTCCTAAGGCGTACGAGAAGATGTCGGCAGCCCATGAATGGGGACGTCGCTACCCGTGTAGGACGACAGCGACTCCCAATTTGTATAGGGTAGAAGGCGAGAACGGCAATTACCTCGTGGACCTTCAAAACTCGACGTGCTCGTGCCGTGAGTTTGACTTGGACTTGATGCCTTGTCGACACGCCCACGCGGCTCTAAGGTACGACATATTCTTATGTGAGTTATACATAGACGATATTGAATGGTACGACTGATTTATTTATTCGTGCTCAATCAGGTATTCAGGTGGACGAGCAAGTGATTACGTGAGTCACTATTTCAAACAGTCTACCTTGGTAGCCACCTATACACCAACCATCGAACCCGTCCCTCATCCGGAGTCGTGGGACGTGCCCGACTACGTGACCTCACGCGTTGTGCGTCCACCTCTAGTACCTAAGCAAGCCGGACGACCAAGCCTGTCACGTGCAAGAGCCGTAGGCGAAGAAGGAACGTCAACATCGACGGCTCGACAAAGGTGCACTCGATGCGGACAAGCTGGGCACAACAGGAGAGTGTGTAGAGCTCCAATTCCGATTGGCGGTGTCGACTTGAATGTACCGCCCCAAGATGCGGAGCCTGGTAGAAGAAGGAAGAAAAAATGTAGCATATGTCAAAGCCAGGAACACACGAGACCTCGATGCCCCTTGCGAGTGGTAGAATAATTTTTCGATTATTTTTATTTCGATAGATTGAAACTCATGTTTGGATTGAATTGAATGTTTGAATTGGAATGAATTTCAAATGTCGATTGAATGTTGTACTAGGTATGGGAAATAAAATGGGGCATGGTTGATTGGGGGAGTTAGAAAAAATTTTTGGCAATTTTCCACCAAACTTTCGGTAGAGGCACGGTTGAAATGAATATTCAACCGTGCCTCACACGGTTAAATGATCAAGTCAACCGTGTCTTGAGGGTTTGACTTCGAGGCACTGTTGACTTGAGGGTTTGACCGTGTACCCTAACAGTGTACCCTAACCGTGCCTACAGTCAAGGGGCAAATTTTGAAAGTCAACCTTCTAAAAATTCGTTAATTTCGATGTTAGTACGTAAATTAACCATAAATTACACATTAGTTAGTAACGATACATCAATTATATGCCGTTAACAACAACAACGAACCCAAACGAAGTTCGAATCTTTGGATAATGAGGTAGGGGACCATATACATTGTAGGAGTGTTTCATCTTAGGAAGTGGCGATGCATTAGATAGATTAGATTACGCTATTTTAATCATTAAAACCCAATGTTTCCGCTTTATTTGTTGTTTTTTAATCAACTATGGCATATAAAAGTGACGTCACACGCAAATTACGATCCAAAAATCGAATTTTGTACAAATTGATGGTTTAGGCACGGTTGGGGTTCTAAGAGGCACTGTTTGGCACGGTCAAACTGAAAGTCAACCGTGCCTGACGGAAGTCAACCGTCTACAGTGTTAGGCACGGTTGACTTCACAATTTGACCGTGCCTGACACGGTTGAAACCTCCATTCAACCGTGTCTGTACCGAAGAAAATGGGAAAAATGGCCCAAAATTTTGCTAAGTCCAAATTTCCTCTAAGTCCTACTCTTTGCACATTTGATATTTGTTCGATGATTCCACATTCGATAATCTAATACGATAATTGCAAATTGACAACGATTACACATTCGATAATCTAATACGAGAAACGAATTCCATTAACAAGTTCGATAAACAAGAATCAACAAGGTTTTTTATAAATCTACATCAACCCTCGATAGATCGATCGGACCGTCGATAGGATGCAACGAAAGACTAAAGATTCTCCTAGCCAATATCTTTCGTTGCCGCTTGATGAACTTCTCCTCATCAGTATTTCGTAGAGGAGCTGCACTCGAGGCGAGGATACGATCCAAGTACAAGCATGCGTATACGCCGCAGCTCACACCGTCGACTTGGATGTACTGTTGATCTTCAGGCATGAATTTTATTTCCATAAAGTCGGTCCTCTTCTTCCCTAAAGTAACCTGTTGGTTCCAAAAGTCGGTCTGGGCAAGGACTTTAGGGAAGAGGCGACTTATGCATAGGAGTTGTATCGTGCGATGATCTCCAGTCTCACCCGGTTCGAGGCGATACAATATTGAATCGTACACCTCAACCCTCCACTCTGGGACGCAGACGCGAGCGACCACGTAATGATCCGTGGAGACATGGCAAACCATGATAAACTGTAACAAGCTAGCTATAATTAGATGCACACTAAAGTCGGGAAAAGAGAGGAAACCACGTAATGAATCGTACTTACATATTTGGCATGCTTCCAAGGGATGTACGTATTTGTCCCTTCGAAAACCTCCAACAGGTCTTTTTTGGCCTTCCATCTCTGATACGTCTTGCCCGCTTTCAAGCCTAGCTCAGGATCGTTCTTGTGCTCCGCCACGAGGGCTCGATTCAACGCCTTCTGTATTTCCAACAACAAGTTACAATGTGAGCTAGACTTTGTATGTAATAAGGTAATTCAAAAAACGTTAATTAATAATACAACTTACGTAGTAATCACACCCCGCCAGTATGACATGACCTTGTCCTACTCCGGGAGCTAGGGATTTTCGACGGCGTAATCGAGCCCTCCAATACAGGATGTAGAGGTCAATAACCTGAAAATGCACAAACAAAACACAAATTAATGAACTCTCGAATTGTTTTCTAAACACACAAATATAAACGAATTCCATAAACACTTACCGGCGCTTCGATTAGAGTCTCCGGGTCCTCGATTTCATCAAAGAGTTTTTGCCCCAACTCGAATCCATTCTCTTGACAGGTGTACACTACGGCATCCTTCCCCGCAACTCTATGTGCACGATAAGCTTGTTTCACAGTCCGCATAGAAAGCCGTGAGTCTGTGTTCGCCATATACGGACTCTGGAGGAAGGCAGAAAGCTTGATTTGCCGGCCGGCTTGAGTAGAGATTAGCCTTTGCCCGGCTCTCGGATCAAACTCTAAGTCCGAACCCTCCGATTCGGGTGATTCTCGACCACCACGAACAGGCGAGGGGATATCTCGATCAAGCCCTCGGATGTAGGATGAGTGAGAGGACGAGGCTTCCCCTCCTCGGACCGGTTCTTGAGTCGGTGTCCGACTCCTCGACCTCCTAACGGCCTCCTCGATCCTCTGACTGCCCCCGCCCACGTGCGAGTGATACGACGCCTCGGGAGACGGCCTCCTCGATCCTCGGCCCCCGAGAAGGCCCTTAGCATGTTCGACGACGGCCCTGGCGAAACGAGCAACAATGTTGTTCTCGTCTGTATCCCGAACCAGTCGATCACCGAACCTCTCGATGAACCGGTCCATCGACGCATCGTCTCCACGACATCCGAGCCGGCACGGATCCCCGTGGATGCAACAGACGACGTCGCTCGATTCCTCGTGACGAGATGGCTCGGCTCTCGGGCGCTTCGACCGTCCCTCGTCTCTACGGCGCCTCGACTGTGCCTCGTCAAGCGTGTCCCGATCCAGGGCTCCGAGACGGGGAGGACGGGTAGGCAACTGTCCCTCGGAAGAAGCCCGGGTCGCTCGACGGGGAATCACGACCTGTTCAGGGTCCCGACACATCAACCTCTCTACGACCCTGGCCATATCTCGGGCCGCCTTCGATCTCCTCTGCTCCGGCTCCTCTTTCTTGTGGGCGTGGCGTTTCGGAGCATCGTACTCCAACACCAGAGGGTTCGGGTTCTCAAGACTGAGGAGATAGGGCTGTCGTTGCTCTTCCTCGGATGGGCGGAGCCTCGCGTGTACCTCGAGCTGTATACACGTATGAAATTCATTAGTTAACAACGTACGCATGAAACGACTAAATAAGTAAATAATTTTAATGCAAAGTGAAGTCATTAATTACCTCGGGGTTGTCGAAGAAACCGGCAAAGCTCGAGTACGTCGAATAGGTCTCCCACCTCCTCAGTCGGGGCATCAACTCAGCTCTCTGTGGAGCTTTGTAGCCACAGGCTTGTCCCAAAGCCGGAATTGCCTCGTACGCCCATAAATTGAGCGCCCAAACCGGCCCGTACAAGTGGTATTTTTTTGCCTTGTTTTCGATCTCCGATGGATCTTTCTTCACAACGTCCAACTGGTGGCAAAGGATTTGCCACGACCACGATCCCCACGGGAAATCCCTCCACTGCTCCTCGTTCTCTACTAGCGCCCAAGCCCAATCATCGATGGGCGCATTGTCACGGCATTGTAGAATCAACAAGTAGACGAGAAGGTTGGCGGCCTTCAAGTATTGCTCGGGCGTGCCTAGCCGACTTTCCCGGGGATGTTTCAAGAAGTCATCCCTCAATTGGTTCGACTTGATCTTCTTCTTCGAGCGTCCGTACTTCGTGTGGTACAGGCTCGACAACGGTATAATATGGTTTCGACCGTAGGGGTCGAAAGCGGATGGCCCGAACTTTAATCCGGTCACAATGGCCCACTCTCGAGGGCCGCATATTATTTCACGCCCCCCAATCGAGAACCACCTCTCGTGCTCCGGGATCGACGAGTCTTTCAACTCCCGGGCTAGAAACTCGTGTGTGGCACTGATTGCCACATCTCTCCTGTTGAGCTCCATGATGTAACGGAAGGGGCTCTCCTCTAGAAATCGATCGAGGAGCGGCTGTCCCCCGACTTCTATCAATTGATCGTGGATATCTCGAAGAATGTGGACCCGTGTGTATAGGATTACTTTGCCGGCATATCCTTGCATTCGAGGTCTCATCCACTCAAACCTAGGCTGAAAATAATACAAACAAAACATATTAGTATAGTTATAACAAAAAAAGATAAAAAACGGATCAAAAAAAAAAAAAAAAACAAAATCTGTAAGGGCACGGTTGAATTGGAAATTCAACCGTGTCACACGGTTGAATTCCCAATTCAACCGTGCCTGGTCAACAATTAGGCACGGTCAACGATCAGGCACGGTTGACTTCGAATTTCAACCGTGTCACACACGGTCGAAATTCAAATTCGACCGTGCCTCTACCGTGTTTCACACAGTCGCCGCCGTCGTCGATTTTCCGATTTCCACCGTGCATTATTTCGTGATTTATAAACCCATAAACCTAAACCTTTACTCAATCTTGTTCAATGAAAAATAACAACCAAGAACTAAACTAATCGAACAAGAAAATTCAAAAAAAAAATTGAGAAATTTTCCTAAACTCACCGGCGGCGGAGGAGTAGCCCATTCTTGGTCGGAATCGGACCCCGACATATTCTTCGCTGGTGGAGGCGGTGGCGAAAGTGGGAGTCGACGGCGAAGGTGGTACCGACGGCGACGGCGACGGCGACTGTGGGGTTTTTTTCTTCTTTTTTGCAGAAAAGGTCGACAGTGAAGGGAGAGGGAGAGGGTGGTGGTTGTGTGGCATTAATGGCCCACAAAATCTCCCTTTTTGTTTTTTTTCCCATAATTCCTTTATTCCTTTTTTTTTAATTTTGTCAAATGATGATGTGGACAAACTTTTTGAGGGTAAGGATGTCTTTTTACCCAAAAGTGGCTAAATAAGTTATAGTTTTAAAGTTGTGGCTAAATAAGTTATAGTTATAGTGAAAGTGGCTATTTTTATACATTGAGACTAAATAGAAATCAATTAATATAAGTAAGAAATAGATGCTTCATAGAATTGGATGCATGAATCTAATTATGGATTTATGGGTCCTACATAACGACTTAGGAGTGAAAGTTATTGTAGGAGTTTTGTTCTTTTATGAAGGACCATCTTCTTTTAGCCTAATATAATTTTTTTATAATTATTTTTGTAATTATTTTTTATTTTTTATTTTTGTTTTTTGCAATTGAAGTGAAATAGTGAAATGATTGAGGTAAAGAGAGATCGAACTAGGTTTATGCCTCAGATACATAGAAATTATCATCAAACAATTTATATCTACCACTTATTCCAAAGAAAGATCTTGTTCCCATTTTCTTATGTATTGTGCTTATCTTCAGCCTCCACCACTGTTGAACTAGATATGTTTCAAATGATTTTCTGCATCTTTTTTTTTTTGTTTCTTTGGAGCATATTGTGTGGACGGCGAAGCCAGAAAATTTGTGGTGATCTCGTAGTTCATAATAATAATAATAATAATAATAATAAATAAGGACATATAAATAGGGATGATTTTTACGAAATATCGCCTAACTATACTAAGTGTTACCTGCTAAGACAAAATTATCATTAAAATTATATCTTGTTTCACCGGAATACTACGGTTGAGATTGGAGATGAAACAAAATATAAGTTTGATGATAATTTTTTACTAACAGATAGTATAGTTTGATGATATTTTTTTTAAAATAATCCGCATTTAGACAATTAACATTTTAAATATATTTTTATATTTTAGGAGTTTGCGTAATAGTTCCATTAAGAGTAATGCAAAGACTGCAAATTATATCAACTCTCGAATTTTCCGACTAGCTTTTTTATTCAAATGAAAACAATTATTCTAACTAAATTTATACACCTAAAGATATACATATTTCAAAGTTTAAAAATTTTATATTAAATACAATTAAGTTGACAAAAAATGGTAAATTCAGTGGGGGAAAAAAATGAGATGTCATTCTAGAATAGTTGAAATTAATATATGTCAGAAATATAAAAATACACAAATTTTGTCAACTATCCTCTTAAATTTTTTTTTTGGACCAAAATGCCCTCTTTACTTTCCCTCCATCACAAACCTGAAAATTTGAGGGAGGGTTTGAATACACAGTCAGTTTAATCGACGGTTCAACCCACCTACCCCCCCCACGACTCCCCCCCTCCCCCCCTCCTGCCATGCCTCGAATAACCCCCGCAAGTAACCTCTCCCCCCCCCTCCTCTCCCATTTCCATTCGGACCATTCCCTCTCCTCTCCTCTCTCTTTCTGCATCTTCTTCACTCTCCCACGCCGCCGCCGCAGTCCCGTCTCTCTCCACTCCCTCACGCCGCCGCCGCCGTCGAGTCTGTTCTCCACTCCCCTCATGCTGCCGTCGCCGCCTTCCCGTCTTTTCTCTCCACTCCCCCACACCGCCGCCGTCGCTTGTTCTCCACTCCCCCACGCCGCCGCCGCTGTCCGGTCTATTTTTCACTCCCCCACGCCAGCGCCGCCGTCCGTTCCAAGCCCGAGCGAGAAAACATACAATGGCGTCCTCAAATTCTGAGTACGTACGTGAGGATACCCCACCAACTGACTCCGACGCCGCGATTGACGACTACGCCTCAAACGAGGCTAGCGGGTCGGCGGAGGAAAGCAACGACGGTTCCGTTTCCGGCAACGACGTAGCAGAAAACCCTAACAATGAGCTCGAGGTAATTTTTTTGTTTTTTTTTTAGGGTTAAGATGGATTTTGCTCCGATTTGTCCCAATATTTGTTCTTGGGTTGATTTGTAGTGGATTTTACGGCGATTTGTACGAATATTTTTGTTCTTAGATTTGTCATTGGGTTTATTTATTCGTTCTGGATTTTGGTCAAAATTATCAAAATTATCGTACTGGGTTTAGATTGTACTGGATTTGTACGATTGGCCCTTGGGTTCTAATGTAAATTATAGTACCATTGGTTGTTATGGACCTTCACTTTGGCGCGTTGTTTGTTTGTTTGTTTGTTTGTTGTTGGTTATGTGGGGCCCACATTATTGAAAGGCGTCATCTGGCATTACTAGTACCATTAGTTCTATTAGTACCATGTGCAGTGAGCGTGAGGTATTTTGTTTGAGGTATTTTGTTTGCTAAACACAGCTGCTTCTTCATGTTATACCAGGTGCAGTGGAACTACTTCAGGCTCGACCTCATTGATGTACCTCATAAGGTCATGATGAGTGGCAAAGAGAATCTGATCGGAGCCATCCGGAAGAAGCTACTCAGCTACAGTTTTGCCGTTTCGACGGCCTTGGAACACTCTGTGCTCGGGGTGTACATGAGGTACCCCGACACGATCGTTAAATCTGGGAAATGTATTCATTACATGATCTCCAGAGAGGTTAGAGGGACGCCCGATCCAGACCCCACTGCTCTATTTTACCAGGTCGGGGACGAGGACGACATAGTGAGGTTTTCCAGGGTGGAATTCGCCCTCATGACCGGGCTGAGGTTTGGAGGCAGCTCCTTCGACCCATACAAGTCCGCCAAAATACCTCCCTCGTCCCTCTACACCCGTATCTTCGGAAAGGTGCCTCAGATGCCGAACGAGGTGTGGTGGAAATTCAAGGACGTGAAGTTTGTACCCGATGATGGTGATGTTTTGAAATTATGCAAGGTTTTGTTGGCAGTTTTTATTGTTTTGGGATTGGATCCCACGAATTCAAAGATACCCGAGTGGGTTTGGCTGTTGATTGAGAATAGGAAGCAATGGGAGGAGTTCCCCTGGGGAAGCATGTCGTACCAGATCCTGCATAGGCAGCTGACCTATGTTAGGCCGCATTTGATGAAGGGCGGCAAGGGGGAGTCGTACCATTTGCAGGGGAACTCCCTTGCATTCCTGTCTTGGATATACTCTGCCTTTCCCGCTCTTGGGCAGCACATCGGAGTGATACGGAGAGCGGATGCTCTGCCACGTGGGGCGAGGTTCCGTTATAAAAAATCATGGAGCGATGTCGATGTCGCCATGAACCACGTCAACCAGGTATATATTTGTACATCTTACCATTGTTAATTCAGTTTTTGATACAACTCATTTAATTTGTTATTTGCAGGTCCACGGAGTTTTGGAGCCAACGCTCCTCGAGATGACTCAAAGGTTCTGGAATAGCATTGAGCCCGCTGATGCACCGTTCGAGCTTATCTACGATCCCAACTTCGAAAAAAAGAGAGAGAAGGAGGAAACAGAGAGAAGGACAGAAGATGAAACTGGTGAACCCTCCCGGAAGCGCATGATTGAGGAGACGGCTGATGAAGTTGTTAAAAAAATGAAAACTGAGCTGTTTGGAGGAGTAGATCTGTTTCAGGCATTTGCAGCATTCCTCAAGGAAAGGTACAACAATGATCCGGCTGCATCGGGAGACGGGGGAGAGGCTGGAACATCGGTAAGGATATTGTATTTTGTTTTGTGGAATTTATTAGAACTGTCAGTACTAATAGTTTTGATAGTACTATATATACAAGATGGTCCTACTAGTACTATCTGGGTGTAACGGTGCTAACGTATTTTGATTTCCACTGGCAAAGGCCTGAAGATGCACATCCACACTCCCCCTTCCGAGTCCCTCACGAGGATAGGCCTGCACAGTCTCCTCCCCAGCCCCAGCAAGAGGACAGCCCCATACACTCCCCCCTCCGTGATGACCATGTGGAAAGCCCTGCAACACAATCTCATCCTCAGCCCCATCAAGAGGACAGTCCCATTCGATCCCCCCTCCTTGATGTTCATGAGGAAGTCCCTCCACAATCTCCTCTCCAGCCCCACCGTGAAAGCAGCCCAACCCCCTCCGAGTCCAGGGCCATTGTCCACTCCCATGGCCCTCCAAACAGCCCGCCTCCGGGTCGCCCGGTTAGGAGAAAATTTCCCTCGGCAGTTTGTAGAAGTCCATTCCGGACTCAAGAGGTGCGGGGCAAGAATTTTGCCCACTTCATGAGCATGGACGATCCACCAGCGTAATACATTTCTCGTATTTTTCATCTAAATTTTAAATATGATTATAGTTTTCAATTACCAATCTAATTAGCTTTACTTTGATGTATATTAGGAGAAATGTTGGTCTGCCCTACACAGTCGACAGGTCGTACTTTGTGGAGATCAAGACCATGACGACAATGCTTGGGTTTGAGCATGTCGATCCATTCGTGGCAATTATGGCCAAGTCTCCCCGTTCGGCTTACTTAAAGAAGGCCAACCCAAAGAACGTGGTCATGGGCCCGACCTTCATGGTAAACATTGTGGCATATTCCACTATACGTATGTTTTGTCATCTTTTCCTACTTAAAAAGTTTAAAATTGTGTCATTTAATGCAGACTGCTGTGGATGAGGTGTGGGCTAAACTACATGGGAACGGGAAAGAGCCTGAGGGTTGGGTTCCTGATGCTGACGAGGAGGAGATTGTGCCCGATGAGGAGCTTGATCGACTGGCTATGTTCGCGGAAGGGCTGATGCCTGAATGGGGAGGGCTGAAGAAGTGGGTCGACGCGCATAAGGTACTGTTGTGCATAGTATGTTTTTGACCAACTTTTATTGGTACAACCTGGTACTAATTTGTTCCTTTAGTACTATCTGTTAATTGATTATTCATGTACTTGTTCAGCTGATATTGATGTGTCACTTCTCCGCGCATTGGGCTGTGTGTGTGCTTCATATGAGGGAGGGCAGGATGGTATTGTGGGATACAAATCAAGGGAAGTTTACTAACCATATTGAAGCGCTCAGACGGCAGGTATTCAGACCATTAGGCCGCATATTTCCCCAGGTGCTCAAGAACATCAACTATAACCAGGGTAAGTCCATTCGGTTCACCGAGTGGACGCTGGAGTTCGAACCAATGGGCCCTGACCGGATTCTTCAGGATGACAGCTGTAGTTGTGGCCCATTGGCACTCAAGGTCATGGAGAACCGGCTTTGCGACAAGCGTGATGTTCCCATGAACAATGATTCCATTGAAAGCTGGAGGACGCACATAGCCCAAACGATCTACGAATACAGCACGGATGGAAGTACTCTGCAGTTCTAAGGGTGGGGAGGAATTTGTTTAAACAAATTATCATTTGAAGTGGGATGTACCAAACACACTATTTTATCTTTTTTTTTGCGTTGCTTTTATAAGTTTTTATCGGTGGTTGGCTTGGTGCCAGTAACATTTTCAGTACTAATTCAGGTATGTAAGTAGGTGAATGGCAGTAGGTAGGGACCAAGATAATTTTGGCCCCTGCCATGTATTTATTTATGCTATGTAATTATGTCGTGTATTTATGATGTGCCATGAGTACAAGTGTTTAGTAACACTCACAGTAACATTAGAACAGACATGAACAATTTTGTTATGAAAGACAAAACAACCATTACAGCATAAAATAACAGAGTGTACTACTGAACAAACATTGACACTAGTACCATAAGAGAAAGAGTACTACTAGAACTAACAGAGATGATAGTACCAAACTATAGTACGTACTATTGACACTTTATTAACATGATTACCAACAGACGATTGAGTCAAAATGCATGAAGATTAACATGAACTGCTACACTTAAATAAACACACATGAGTTAAGATAGGTTCACACGTCATGGTTTCCACCACATCAGCGGAGAGGATCCAGTGCTCGAGGGCTGAGCAGGCTCCTTGGGTATAAACTTGCCTCCTCTGCCGGGCAACTTTGGCGGGCGTGTGTTCGTAAACTCAGTGGACATCCGGCTTGCTGTTGCTCCGCTGTCGTGGAAGAGTCGGCGACGGGGCATGATCGGTGGTGATGTCACCTCATCAGACGCTTCTCCATCATCTTTGTTGACATTTTCGGACTCCGATATTTCAACTATGCTGATCGATTTCGTCTCCGTTTTCACGTATTCGAAACCAAATAAGACGACCATCTTATCGTACAAGGGCTCTCCTTCACGGTAGTAAGCTTCAGTCATGGGCTTGGCCTGGATGTATGGACATTTAATAGAGCATAAACATAAACCCCCACACTATTGTCAATGAAATGCATATAACATACCTTAAAAGCAAACTTCCACACAACGTCGGTAGTGAAGATATAGTTTTGAGAACGATCCCAAGACACACCATCGACGGAAAGCAACCATCTAAACGTATCGTACCGACGTCTCAAGAGAGTGAACTTTGAGTATGCATCATCCCACAAGAGCTTTAGGCCGTACGTAGCGTTTAATTTGTCTTTCACGAGTACTAGAGCTTCACCCGGTAGGTCATTCCCCAACTGGGGAGACCCTCCCAAAGCGCCTATGAGGGTATCAATGAAGGCTTGATCGAGCTCCTTGTTCCATGGTTTACGGTAGAACCACTCTTTTTGTGAGGATACATTTTCGAAGCACATTTTGGTAACCAACAAAATGGGATTAAGTGTGAATGTTGAGAAGGGAGAAGTGTTCATGTAATATGGGATGCATGTTGCCCCTTAAATAAATTAATTAAATGCATGTTGCAAAATGTAAATATCAACTGCAAAATTAGTACGATTCCCCCATATAAACACGCAAGGTTATGGGTCAATATTCCTTGAGAGATGGATGGAACTCGTGCATGCAAAAAGCTGGGAATGAGTAAGTTGAATAGGACAAAACCCTAGATCTTATTACTGTTCATAAAGATATTATACTATTTTCACAGTTGTAGTCTATAGGGCCAACTAAAGCTGTCATAAAAAAGGTGGGAAATGAGTAAGTTGTATAGGACAAAACACCTAATTTTCGGCATTTCTCCTTGTTTCTTTTACCTTAAATAGGCGTTCTTCTCTATCTTCAACAATGACTCCGATTGTGAATGGAAAATACCCAAATGCCCTTTACAATTTTTATAGTTACACTGAATTGAATCAAGCCTCATTTCATTTCTCCAGCCACCCTCTCCCTCTCCTCTCCCTCTCCCTATCGCCATCTCAACGAAAAGGAGAACTCCCATGACGAGCTCTGAATCTGATACCGATTCTGGTGACACCAAGTATTCTGATTCTGATGAAGGAAATCCCTTTGAGTTTTCAACGGAATGCCTTTCCGGTGTCCTTCCGTACTTTGAGGTTGAACTTGTGAAAACACATGTTGCAAAGAGATACAGATTGGTAATGCTCTCTAACCCGATCTTGATGTTATGAAATATTTTCATGGGTTTTTATACTGGAATGTGCTGTGATGATGCAGTTGATGCCCCGCACGGCTATAAGGTTGCTGCCGGCCGTTGATGTTGCTGTTACATTGCGTCACGGGCTAAAAGAATGGAAGGGCATTTACCATGGAAGCTACAAACGTCCTGTCATCAGCAAGAGCGCGTGGCAGCCGTTCGTCGACGACAACCAGCTCAAGGCCGGGGATATTTGCACATTCGAGCTTGAGAAGCTCGGTGACAGCTGCGGCGTGGGGCTGAAGGTGTTGTTGTTGAAGGGCATTTTCGACACTCCGGCAGAAAGGCTTGCTTAGAAAATGGAGGGCACCAGTGAAGATCACGCAATAGTTATTGATTAAGCTGATGTTGTGGATTAAAACTAACTTTATGTATATTCTATCTATTCCCTGCATTTGTATGTCCTAAAACACAGTTATATCTAGGGCTGCAAACGAGCCGAGCTACTCGGGACTTACTCGGTGCTCGATTCGGTAAAAGCTCGTTCGAGCTCGAACTCGTTAACAAACGAGCCGAGCTTCAAGCCCGAATTCGAGCTCGGTTAACTTAACGAGCCGAACTCGAGCAGTAAGGTGTTCGGCTCGTTTTGCTCGCGAACGTGTTCGGCTCGTATATTAATCGAACATGTTCGCGAGCCTGCTCGCGAACTCTTAATCGAGCCTGTAAACGAGCTTTAGCATTTATGTGTAAAATTAATTGTAGGTAAGAGAATTTGAATTATTGTCAAATGTTCTTTTTGGATTATGTTTTATATTTTGGATGAATTTCATTTGATGGATTTTTATTTGATGAAATTCATTTTAATTTAAGTTCATTTGAAGTGTTAAAAGAAAATATTAAATATGTTTATATCATGTCTTTTAAACGAGCTCGGACTCGAGCTTTTCACGAGCCAAATTCGAGCCCAAGTCCGAACCGAGCACGAGCCGAACTCGAGCCGAATTCGAGCTCGAATTTTTTAACCCGAGCCGAGCTCGAGCCCGGATTTAAAGTTCGAATCGAACTCGAACCCGAGCCCGAGCCTGTCAAATACTAAACGAGCCGAACCCGAGCAGACCAATACTCGATCAGGTTCGGCTCGTTTGCAGCCCTAGTTATATCCCCTATGTTTATGTACATTCACGAACAATTTCTCTCATTCCTCAGCTACATCAAGCTCTTCCATACAACTTCTGGTACTACCAAAGAATCACTAGTACCAACTCCTATACTAATAGTACTTAGAGGGGTACCAAGAGTTCCAAAAGAAGGCACATTTTGGGGTACCAACAGTAGTAGATATAACTACGATTTTTGATAACTTACACGTGGCAGCCTCTTAGAAGGGAATAATACATGCGAAAGGTAGCCATTAATATTCCACTAAGCAACTGATTAACCAATAGTAACCTTAATCAAAACAGTTAAAATCAAAACTAAAAGCCCTAGTTTCTTCATCGCATTCCACTTCTTTCGTGCTTCGACCTGAACTGTAACCTCAAATTCAGCCTTAAGAGCTTCCAACTCCTGCTCTGTCAACCTCAGTTTCTCGATTAACGATTTATCAACTTGTCGTGCTTGATAAATTTCTTCACCGTACTCGAGAGTCTGCAAGTTCATGCGGCTTTGGCAATTGTTTCGGCAGAAGCTGGTAGGTTCAGGCAAATCCACCCATTGGAAGAAGTCGCAATCATCCCACTGCATAAAAGAGGAATTTAAAAAAAAAAAAAAATCAAACTTCATTAAACCCCAAATACAGAGTGCGTGCGTTGCATACCTTCCTCAATGGACAGCAGAAAAATCTACGCCCAGGGTTTTCTTCCGTGTGAGAGGTTAGAGTATCAGCAGCCACTCCGTGCACGCAACTTGGAGGGGTTGGAGGGGAGGTCCATCTAGGTGGCCCGCCAGAGGAAGAGGAGCTCGAGGACGACATTCTTTCAATTTTGAAGAAGAACCCTAACTTGTAGAAATGGGCCTTGAGTTCTTTAAATATAACATGGACCAGAAAACGACGTCGTTTGTTTTAGTGGTTGGCCCATTAAATTGTAAATTGTATAAACAAACTATAGCTGAAGGAACAGTGTATTTGTGGTAACAGATGGAACCTAGGTAAAGTTGGTACATAATTTACATTACTATTGGTACTACCATATAGCAATCAGTACCAACAATGACACTAACAGTACATATAGTTCCAGCTAATAGTACACATGATGATACTAATACTGCTAAATGTTACAACAAAAACAAACAGTTTGAAAAATCTGACATCAGATGGAAATGCTTAGAAATGCTTCTACTACTGATACTACTATGGCCTTATGGATTGATCCCTTGCATACATTTCGGACGTGTATGACCAGCCTCTCCGCAAACACTGCATCGCTTCGGTTTCCGACGCTTAGGTAACCTCTGATTGGCTGAAGCTGAGGCTGAAGCTTCCTCGATCGTCATATGTATTGTGGCAGTGCAAGTGCTTCTATAATGTCCCCTTGCAAAACATCGAGAACAGGTTACTGTGCGTGAGGACTGAGAGCCAGCAGTCATACGACTAACACGTCGCCGGCCGGCCTGGCTTGGATTCGCCGGCGCATTGACAATCCTCGAACTAACCTCCTCGGGCACAATCCAATCATCGGGCATAGGAATCGGCATCACTTCTCCAGCATATATTTCACGTAATGCGTCAGTGCTGTAGACACGACTAACGTATGCATCGGCATTCTGCTTCGTTCGGCTACACATAGTAGAAAGTGATAATCCACCATAAATAGAGAAGTAATGACACTGTACTATGTATAATATTTCCAACTGTACCGAAATAATCATAATTGTTTGAAAATAAAATACCGTATGGCTGCCGCGGCATGAGAGCATGGAATAAGGTCCATGTTAAATATCAGACAAGTGCACTCCTTGCTCTGAATGTCGACGACGTGATGCGTGATTCCATTTGATACCTTGAACTTGGTTGGAGAAATGTCCTCAACAACCATTTTGCGAGCCAGTTCATTCGCTCGTATCAATCTAGCTTCTGCGTATGCAGTTAACTCTTCAGTTCTAGCCATGGCCTCAGCACGACGCTCGGTAAACCAATGTCCGATCATAGTGCGGACACACTCGAATAGAGTACATACGGGGAGCATCCTCGCCCACACAAGCCGACGTTCAAGCATTCAGCAGCATTAGAAGTTGAGAATCGATATCGTCGAACAGGGCATTTGGAACGAGCCCACTTAACAGGATCAACATCCATTAACTTATCGTGTGCACCGGGTGAAAAATCTTTTAGGTTTTGCATGCGCGCCACAAAGTCACTTGCCCTATATGCATCGGCAGCTTGTTTGAACATTTCAATCGCATGACTCCCCCATCTTCTGAGATTGCCTCGTAAATGGTATGTGCATAGGGCGTGGGGTATGCCTGGGTATACAATATCCAGAGCATTCTGGATACTGATATGTTGGTCAGAAACAATCAACATGTCTTCAGGGCGCCCAAAAGTGCGCCGCAACCGTTGAAAAAACCAGGTCCATGATGCATCAGATTCCTTATCTCCCAACCCAAATGCTAAGGGTACAACCTGTTCGTTGGCATCCTTCGTAGCAGCGACGAACATAACACCCTTGTATTTCCCCTTTAAATGCGTTCCGTCGACAACAATAACCGGACGACAGGCCTTGAAGGCTCTAATGCATGCAGCAACAGCCATGTAGCAGTACATAAAAGTACCATCAGTAGCATCGGTCAACAAATCAACAACGGAACCAGGGTTTACCTGCTCTAACATATATAAATATTTCGGAAGCATCTGAAATGACTTGCTTGACTCACCATAAGTCAAAGTCAGGGCTTGATTCCTTGCTGCCAAAGCGAGAGGGTATTTTATTTGCACACCGAATAACCGTTGTACTTGCGCCATCATGTCCCTCGGCCTAAGCACAACGCCGTCTACCATCAAATTAGGGACAAAGTATTCAGCTAAAACTTTAGAATATACCTTCGGCTCATTATGATATCTGAGGTCTTTCTCGCATGTGTGCGTCACCCATTCATCAATAATCCAAGCTTTTCCCATAGCTGTCGCTTTTAGTACGAATGAACACGTATCCGCATGATGCTTGCACACAACATGATAGTACTCTTTGGAGGAGCGCCTAGTAACAAACCCAAACTGGTTTACAAGATGATACAAACCACATGATGCTATCAAACTGGCTTTATTGGTGAAAATGGAATCCTTTTCAAGTGTGCTCATTCTGCAATCATCAATCAATGAGGATCGACCTCCTCCAAAATCTTCCACGGGAACTAAGGCATGGAAAGAGGTGCCCGGAATAGTCCATTGTCGAACAATAGAACTGTTTTCTCTTAAAGTCTGATTCAGGTCCGGGAGGGATGAAACAGAGCGTTCTTGACTTTGATTACTCCCAACCTCATCAGTTTCATCATGAGAATCAGTCTCATGCTCATTCTCGTGCTCATCATCCACATCTTCAAATACTTCATGCTCATCCTCATCCTCAACCTCAACCTCAACATCTTGCTCAATCTCTCGATGGAGTAACCCGGTGTCCTCCTCATCGTTAAGATCGTCATGTAACCTGTCTGAATTTCTCATCGACAAGTTCCTTTTTCTTGATGGAGTTGGAACTGGAGTTGTAGCCACCCGGTTTTGCCGCAACACTAGACTTATTAATTCCGAATCAGCAGGAACCGATGTTGTAGTTATGTACAACACGGGAGCCGAGTCTGATGCCATTACAAAGGCCAACTCATAATCATCAGTGATCTTCATTCTAACCTTTTGGTTAGTTTTTGGGGAGATAACCAGTGCATCTATCTCATACAAGTAGCGAGCCTTCGGCTTCTTCAAACGCATTTCAATCTTGCTTAACAAATTTTTATAATTCATATCAAACTCGCGCATAGGAATGAGCTCTGTTCGGCCGCCGTTATACTCGTCGGTGTCAGCCCAGTCACCTCCGTGGACAATGGTCATCGAACGCTGGCTCATCTGCATAATGGAACACATTTAGCATACATATATCTAATGGTACTAATAGTTACTTCGGTACCAACGAGTTACTATACTGGACATACAGGTTTGAAACTTCAAGTAAATAAGGGTTTGAAACAAGTAATTCATCAATTCAGCAGCTATTGAGGAATTATTCATGGAAGTAAAATGCTCCAGGCATATTAGTTACCTTGAATCAATGCAAATCTCGATTAGATAATCAAGGGCGACACAAACTGAGATGAAATCTATTTTCCGGCGACTGTATGAGCTTCCGGCAGCGGCGCAAGGATGGAACTTGTACTTCGGCGACGATTTGGACTTCCGGCGAAAAGTTTTTGGACTTCCGGCGCCGGTCCGACCTACCGGCGACGACGCACGGACTGAAGAGAGGTTGAAGAGAGGTCGAATTGAGTTTGGAGAGAGGTTGAAGATTGGTCGAATTGAGCTTGGACAGAGGTTGGGGAAGCCGAAATAATGAAGAGAGAGGTGTGGCCGAGCTGAAAATGGGAGAGGAGGGAAAAATTTGGGGGTGGTTCGTCGGGGGTGGGGGGGGGGTGGTTCGTCGGGGGGGTGGGGGGTGGTTCGTGGGGGGGGGTGGAGGGGGTGGGGGCGAGCTGAAAATGGGAGAGGAGGGAAAAAATGCCGTTCAAAGAAGGTCGAAAGGGGGGGAGGGGGGGGGGGGGGGGGGGGGGGGAAACAGCTGTGGGGAAGTGAAAAAAGTAGGTCAAAAATTCAACTTAGTAAGGGTATTTTGGTCCAAAAATATTACTTTTGACAAAATTTGTGTGGTTTTATAATTCTGACATATATTAATTTTTGCTATTGTGGAATGACATTTTACACAATTTCCACAATTTTTTCAGTGGAGCTAAAATTTTCAAAAATTTAAATTATTATAAAAAGAGTTAGGAAGAAAAGGAGAAGTTACATCAAATTAACAGTAATAACATCCTCTTTTTATAAAGACCACTAACATATCTTATTCTATAAAACTATATACTAGTATAAAAAGAGGCCCCATGCATAAATATATCTTTATGTAAAGTAAACTTCTAAACTGTAGTGATCTCATATTTATTTATTTTTTATTTATTTCACAAAGCAGGTGCACATATCGCCGCATGCATAACTTAATATTTTATCAAGTTTTAAGCATTCCCTTCAATTTAATTAATAATATTATAGTTTAATTAGATGTTACTGTTATATATTTACCCGAGTTCATTAGTCCTGCAATTAGGGTTAATTAAATAGTTAACCCAAGTTTGATACATGTCCATTCGAAAAGTGTGGATCATATCATCATATTTTATCTCCAAACTTTATCAAATCTTCTTTAATTCTGATGCTCGAGAGAAATAAGACACTACGGATGAAAAGGAAAATGAGATAATATTTTCTCCATCCATTTTATTATGACACTTTTGTTTAACAAAATAGACACGAATCGAACAATAAAGTGACATTATAAAATGGATGGAGGGAGGGAGTAGTTTTTGCTATTTCCATTTCACTCGCCGACAATAGAAATGTATCTTAATTTACATGCGGGTGATTTATGGATGATATATTGTTTTATTTCAACAAGAACAAATGAGTGTAAAAATGATGAGAATATATACATCTGCAGGCGTAGTAGATAATGATCCTTCATTCGATCTCTCACATTTAATGTTGTTTCCCCACCAACTATATCAATAGATATTGTGTTGTCCGCATATTGCGCTCAAGCATCCTATGCAATGTTTTAAAAACCGAACCAGAGGTCGAAATGGTGAGGCTCCCGGGTCATGGTTTAATTGGTTGAACCGGTTAAACCATGGTTGAACCGTTATGTAATTAAATTAATTATTAAATAAAATTAATTATAAAATAAATAATATATATAAAAATATGAATAAATTTATAGCTTATATGGTAAAAAATACATTTAAGTTATAATAAAGAAATTTATTCTCGATATCAATTTAAATATCATGTTTTAAATATATTTTTTTACAATGAAACTTATTGGTTATATTTAATTTTGGAGAAGTGATATGCTACTCCCTCTATGGTGCTCACCTCCGTGGGCACCTTTGTCGTTTTATCATTTTGATATTATTTTGTTCGATTTTTTCAATTGTGTTATATTCTATTACCTTAAAAATAATTATAGAAATCATAAAATCAAAATAAATAAATAAATATCAAGCTCAAATGATTTTATTAGTCATTTTTGAAGTTAAAAATCAAAATAAATAAATCGGGTTTTGATTTTTTTGGTTTTATAATTTTTATAATTATTTTTAAGGTACTAGAATATAATACAATTGAAAAATTCGAACAAAGTATTATTAAGATGATAAAACGACGAAGGTGCCCACGGAGGTGAGCACCATAGAGGGAGTAGCATATCATTTCTCTTTAATTTTGTATTCCTAACAAATATATAAGGATTTAAAAAATGTAAAATTATTTTTATTATCATAAAGCATTATGTTAATAGGTTATTTCGGAGAAAATTAAGTGAAAAGTTATTGAGAATTAGAAAGATAGAGTTAAAATAGACATTCATATAAAAATAATACTTTAATTATGGTAATTACAATTAATAGATTTAAATATCTTGTTAAACATAATTGATTATTGTTGTTTAGATGGTAGAGTTATTGGTCTTTTATCTATTAGGTCATGAGTTCGAATCTCTCTCAACACAAAAATTAATCTTTTTTTTGGGTAAGAGAGTTGAACTGAACGGTTTTCTGAAAACCGCCCCGGTTCTTCCGGTTTCGGCCGGTTTTCACCGGCTCGAGCGGTTCATATCCGGTCCGATATGACCTCCGGTTTTATGGTCCGAACCGGACCGGTCCAAGGTCGGTTCCCGGTCGAACCGGCCGGTCCGGTCCGGTTTTTAAAACATTGATCCTATGATAAAAACAAAAACAATTAAGACTTTCATCCGGAAGCCGACGACGAGGCCTCGATCTAGTGGCAGGAACGGAGTACCTAATTAAATATATTATAATGAGATGTTATGAGTTCAATTTGCACTATTTAGGATACGTTTGAGACACAAAATTTAAGATAGAGGATATCATCCGTATATATAGAGGATTAAGATGAATATATTCTTTTGAGTACATTATAGGTTTATATAGAGAAAGCTACTAAAACTCGCATAACTTTATAGGAAAACTTTAGCCTATATAAAAGGTACATATGTAATGTAAGATACAAATTACAAAGATAGCTACAAGAAAATATATGAGTTGTTAGGATTTGGATTCGATGGTTCCAACACCCCCTCAAGATGGTGGACGGATGAACACCATCTTGCGACATAGCTGCTCAAGGCGAGCCGCATATCGTGGTTTAGTGAAAGCATCGGCTAGTCGATCAACAAAAATAAGACATGAGAGACTCGAACGTTATCAGCTAATTGAATTTTCAAATATATAAAGTGGTAGTCAATTTCATGCTAGATTATGAAATACTGGATTTGCACATATAAATATGTTGTCCCTGTCCCGATATTAATTACCACAATGTGACTAAACTATATTACTCCCATTTTTTCATAAGACGTTGTAAGCTCAAAAACCCCGATCAAGAAAATTAATCACCTTATTCACTTAATATCAATTCACTTAGAATAATAATAAACCAAAATTTTAATCTCTTCACCTTTTACTTCATAATATAAAAAAGGATAGGGCCTAGAGACAATAAAGGGTTTAATAAAAAAAGGGGGGTTTAATAAAATATAATTGAGAAATTCAATCTTAAATTCATAATAGGAAAAAAAAAAAAGAAAAAAGTCTAAGAACTTAGATAGTCTAGGAGTGAATAGCAATTTTGGCCGACCCGGCTTAACCAGGGCCGATTCTTTTCGAAAAGTCTGCAAGCCAGCTGGACTCGACCACTTGTCAGCTCGGTTCGTGTTGGGAACCCTTTGCAGATCTCGCCATGGCTAAATAGACTTTCTTTTTAAAAGCATGTGCATATATGTTTTAACGGTACTCACAATTTCTCATTCCTACACTTCTACACTCGTTAAAAAAAACAATTTTTCATTCTAGTATACTCCTAACGTTATTTAGAAAACGTAATAAAAATATGCAATCAATATATAACTTGATGAAATGAAATGTGCATGATTAAGATTGAAAAAAAATTAGTAGATGAACACTAATGGGAATTGGAGTGGAGTGAGAGGGGAAAAAGACAAGCCACACATTAGACATACAAAGTTGCTATGCTATGATTTCCAATCTGACCAGAGAAAAAAGTTACTCTCAACGTGACATCAATCACCATCCTCCATTTTGGACTACCACTACATCAGATGACCTTTCTTTCATTATATATTTACTTCACCATTTGTCTTTCCAACTAACTTATTCCTTCCCCTTCAACATGGATAATTGCTATTGGCCCCCAACCCAACCGCACTTCCATCCGGACTACGCTTGCTACTACCCCTTCGACGGGGCGGCCACGGAGGAGGATCGAGCCGCCTCCGCTTCCAGAAGCCATAGCGAAGCGGAGAAGCGGCGGAGGGACCGGATCAATTCCCAACTCGCCACTCTCAGAAAACTAATTCCCATGTCGGAAAAGGTTAAGTTCCTTTATTTTCTCTCTCTCTCACACACAAACACACATTCCGACGTTTCTTGGATCTACCAAAAAGATTCCTAGCCTGGCATGTAAGAAACCTAAGTTTAGACACGTTCTATTGCATCAAGAGATGATCGGTTACCATGTATCTGCAATATTTTCAAAATATTGCAAACAAGAGCGATTGTCCGTAGATGTAATAGATGATGTCACGTGAAAATGAAATAATAAAAACAAATATTGAAAATGCAGATGGACAAAGCAGCTCTACTAGGGCAAGTGGTGGAGCATGTGAAGGAACAAAAGGAAAGAGCAAAAGAAGCAACCAAAACATCAACAATGCCAACCGAAATCGACGAAGTAACGATCGATCGAATCAACTCGGATCAAGATCCGACGTCTCAAAACAACCGAGACGTCTACATCAAAGCCTCCATCTGCTGCGAAGATCGGCCCGAGTTCTTCGCCGAGCTCAAGAGCGCGCTCAAGGGGCTAGGAGCCACCATTGTTGAAGCTGAGGTCAACAGCCTAGGAGGGAGAATCAAGGCCAATCTCATAGTGTGTGCAAAGGGAGAGAATTCTTGCACTAGCTTGAAAATGGTGCTGAGTCGACTCGTCGTCTCGTCCGGGTCATCCGCTTACAGCACGAGGAGCAAGAGGCAGAGGTTCTTCTACCCCAACTCGTTTTGAGTGTTAGATATTCAAATTATTTTTGGGGATTTTAATTATTGGTTGAGGAAAATATTGGATATAGAATAATTAATAGTAGTAAAGAATAATGGGTGATGCAAGAAATTTTGATTTGTAAATCAATTATTAGGGAAGGGAACGAGTTGGGGCTACATGAGAAATTTTACTCCCATGCGAAAAGGTACACTTTTTTGGTGTTTTGTCCACGTGTATCTTCTAATCATATAGTAGAAGATATTCCTTCGAATTTTCCTCATTTGACACATTTCTTTTGGAGTAATGTATTGTTTGTGTAATGTGTATAACGTAGAGTTTGAAATTAAAGATTTTATGAGATTGAGTGAGTTAGCCAAGATATATGGAATTAGCCCTAATAATTGTGAGGACAATGTAAACTGTTTATGAAAATAAAACTTCCATAATTTGGTGCGGGTACGTAGGCCAAAAATATGAAATATATGAAGACTTCGTGCCTTTTGAAGATTTAACTTAAAAAAAATAAAAAATAAAACATTATTTATGAGAGACGTCTCAAGTCTATTATTTAGCATTGAATTTTTTTTTTCAATAAACAAGTTGAGCAATTACAATGATTCTCTTATTTATTTGAAAAGATGGATTTATAGATATGTAAATGCATTAACCATATTTGAAAAACTGTAATCCGTATAATAAGCTATGTTACCTGGACACGACAGAAATAGTGCCGTACCCGTGTCGGACACGACAGGACACGGAAGTGGGTGCGGCAGCCGTGTCCAACTCCTCGGATACGGCCCATTGAATTTTACAGAGAGAGGGAGTGAAAAGTTGCGGCTGTAGGGTTTTCTTTTTATTGAGATTTAATGTTTTATAGACGTTGGAGAGTTTTTTGGAAAAATAAATCTTCCAAATCTTAATTACCTATTATTTATTAATATAATATTATAATATATTTGATTTTTAACCTAGTATCTATTCTTTATTTGATTTTTTGTGGAATATTATTAGTAATTTTAATATATAAATATATATTTATTTATTTATTATGCCGTATCCCCGTATCCGTGTCCAAAGTTCGGACGGTGTCCGCGTATCCAAAATTTTTAGAAAAAGAGTACCGGACACTCAGATCCGCACCCGTGTCGGATACCCGTACCCATGTCCATGTAACTTTGATAATAAGACATGTTCTTTATGTTCTTGTGCATGTTCTTAAAATTGCACTTGAAACAAGAACAATAAATGAAATGCAATAAAAGAACACAACAATATGGTAACCTAGTTCTGTGATCACACACCAACATCTGAGGGACAAAATCCGAGAAAACAATCACTATACAAAGGCAGATGCGTTAGGATCTTATACAAAAGGACTCCACCTTATGTCGCCTTAATCACCCGTTGATCACTCCCTTTCTTAGTATTAACTGTTCCTAAGATTCAATAACAACGTCCTAAAATATATGGATAAACAACATTCAAGACAACCTACAACTACTAGATTCAATAAAGGGAAAACCTAGCAGGAACAAGCTACAGAGTTCAAGAGCAGAAATAAGAACATCAGCACCTCAATATCAAAAGGTGCGAGATTTATACTCTCTTCAGCTCATGACTACTCACACATAATGGACGAAATTCGGTATTCTTATATAGTCTTCACGTCTTGGATTGTATCTTGAAGCCCATTCAAGATATACATTCCTTGCCTGATTAGAATCCTTGATAGGATTCAAACTCCTCTGCCGCCGCCACTGATTTCCGCGGAGGAGGAAGGCCCTAAAGAGAGCGATTCGTGCAGCTTGGGCAAGCCTTTCTACTACCGCAATGACATGCTGATTTACTTCCCTTGGCACCCTAGCACTGCGGAGTGGGCCTTTTGTGAAATATGACTACTAAGGGTGTGTTTGGTACATATGATTGAAGTAAGATAAGAAAATAGTATGGGGTTGTATGGGGTTTGGTAGCCCAATTGTTTAACTTGGGGCCCTGGATTAATTCCAGGCCCAAGACTATTTTATTGTTTCCTCAAGATAACTAATCTCACCTCTACCCCTCCGATTGCTTTGAACAGTTTCCTAGACTAACCATCTTTTTCTTTCTTCCCCCTGGGTAATCAATTTTTTCAATATCTTTTTAGGATTTCGATGGGGAATTTGAGTGAGGTTCCTTATTTCTTTTCTTATTTCCTTTCCTTTTTCTTTTTCTTTTTCTTTTATTATTATTTTTAATTTTCTTTTTTCTTTTATTTTGTTTATTTAATTTATTTATCTTTTTTGCTTTCAGAGTTTAATTTATTTGGTACAGACCAATTTCTATCTAAATTTATGTCTTTAATTCAAGTTTGTCGTATTACTTATATTCCGAATTTTCGCATAAATTTCCCCCTTGATTAGAGGGTTCTCGGGTTCTACCTATATATTATCATTAAATTCAAATACGAACTCCCCTTCCGTGAAAAATTATTCAAAGGGTGAATACTCCCTTCGCGAGAATTTCTCGAAATTTCTGAATTCATTTTTAGCTCAAAAACCCCCATTCGCAGTGTTATTTTACCTAATTTATATGAATTCGAATTTTGTGTGGATTTCACAAAGATAATTTTGTCTTTTACGAGTTTAATCTAAAATTTTATCTTACCTACCAAAAACAATATTTAAGTTATCTTACTTTTTATATTAGCTACCAAACAAGTATGTAGGATTAATACTCTTACTACTATTCACACTATTAGAGGGTGTTTGGCTAAGCTTATAAGCTAGCTTATAAGATGTTTGACTGCTTATAAGCACTATAAAAGTGTTTGGCAAAATAAGCACTCAAAGAGCTTGCAAAAAGTGTTATAAGCACTCTAAAAAATAAGCTCCTCCACCCCAACTTATTTTTTTTTTAATTTTGCTTATTTACCACTATAATTCTATTTTATTTTTATATTTATATTACATACACTTCCATTTGATGTACAACATTATGATTTCAAAAAAATTATTTTTTTTAATTTTTTTTTTAATTTTCAGATTTTATTTTTTTATTATCTCCTCAAGTTTATAAGCTCTTTTATCCAAACACTTCAATAACTTATAAGCTCTTATCCTCATACATCTTATAAGCTCTTAAACATCTTATAAGCACTTAGAGCTTGTAAGCTCCTCAAAATAAGCTTAGCCAAACAGGCCCTTAGTCTTAGGTTTATTTATCTTACATTATCCCATATTTCCTACCAAACAAGCCCTAAGTAGAGTAGTTGTACCTTTTAACATTTGAAAACTGTTGCCTATTCTTTGAGGGCAATTTCACTCTCTAATTAGTGCTGAATGTTCTTGAAAATGTATATTGGGCTTTAATTTTATATTAAAAAAAAAAAATTATACCGTGATTCTTTTCTTTTATGTTCAAGAATTGGCCCATTTATTTGTCTAATATATTGTGGGTAAGGATTGCTATAACTGTTTGAAAGTTTTAACCATGTAAAAAAATTATTTAGTTAAATCATTAAATTTAATTAAGCATAGAAAAATATAAATCAAAATACTATTTTTTATTAATTTATATATACACAAATAATGTTAAATACATAAACCACATGTCATCCCTAAATAATGCATCTAAAACACTTAACACTCCCGTCTAAATTCCTGTGCCGAAAAGAAATGGCTCAGAAAATCGTGAACCGGAGTAGTAATAATAATAATAATAATAATAATAATAATAATAATAATAATAATAATAATAATAATAATAATAATAATAATAATAATACGGTCTAGAATGCAAAATATAAATTTGAATCGAATGTTTTGGTACGAGTCAAAATTATTTTAAAAATATTTTTAACACATAATAATCGTTTGTCTACACAATCTGAGATGTAACAACGAAAAACGATTGAATTTGAATGGACCAACTCTTACATTTTGAAATAAATGGGACAACGTTTATGCCATGAAAAAATAAATTCCACACACAGAAATAGCCATATAAATGTATAGTTTGATGAAAATTCGGCCATTGTCTTAATTAGTTGTCTAAGCCGAAGCCCAATTCTAAGATTTCCCTCAAAGAAGAAAGAGAATTAAAGGGTCGGAATTAGGTTGGGCCGTATTGAAGAGCCCAAACCTACTGTAGAGAACCTTCAAGTTTTTTTCTTTCTTTTTTTTTTTTAACAAAATTAATTTTGTTAAGTTTTAATAATTACTAGTTTACTACCCGTCGAAAATCGACGGGTGCTAATTATTTTTAACATTTAGATATTTTATCAACGAAATTTATTTTAAAATAATTCATACTATAATCCTCGATTTTTATTTTCTTACAAACAACATCAAAATAAGTCAAGTCGTCTGTTGTTTATTTTAATAAATAAAATATGTCAAAGAGAGTCTCACATAGTTATAATAAATTTTAACAGCAATATTCGATATGAATCACTTTATATTGTCACTTTTAGGTAACTCGTTGCTTATTGTAATAAAAATAAAATGTCGTTACATCGAAAATAAGTCAAACCGTCCGTTATTTTTTTTAATAAAAAAAAAATGTCAAAGAGAGTCTCACATAGTTATACTCAATTTTAACTCAATATTCGATATGAATCACTTTATATTGCTACTTTTAGGTAACCCGTTGTTTATTGAAATAAAAATAAATGTAGTTACATAAAAAATAAGTCAAGTCGCATGTTGTTTTTTTAATTATTAAAAAAAAAATGTCATAGAGAGTCTCACATAGTTATAATCAATTTTAACGTTAATATTTGATATGAATCACTTTATATTTGCTACTCCCTCCGGTCTTTTACAGTTGAGTCGAAACTTTTCGACACGGGAATTAAGAAGAGTTGTTTAGTACTTTAAGTGTGTTTGGTAATTGAGAAGAGAATGAGATTATGTTTATAATTGAGAAGAGTTGTTTTAATTAATATAAAAAATGTTTTTTATTAATTAATATTTTTTTTGTTTTTCAGTTTATTTTAAATTAATTTAAAATTTTCTGGATTTTTTTTTATAAAATTATTGTTGATGTTTAAAATTAAAATAAAAAACTTTTCTGGATTTTTTTTTTATAAAATTAAAACTTTTCTGGATTTATTTTAAATTAATTTAAAATTTTCTGGATTTTTTTTTTATAAAATTATTGTTGATGTTTAAAATTAAAATAAAAAACTTTTCTGGATTTTTTTTTATAAAATTAAAACTTTTCTGGATTTATTTTAAATTAATTTAAAATTTGGAATTTTTTTTTATATAAAATTATTGTTGATGTTTAAAATTAAAATAAAAAACTTTTCTGGAATTTTTTTTTTTATAAAATTAAAAATTTTCTTGATTTATTTTAAATTAATTTAAAATTTTCTGAATTTTTTTTTATAAAATTATTGTTTATGTTTAAAATTAAAATAAAAAACTTTTATGGATTTTTTTTTTATAAATTAAAACTTTTCTAGATTTATTTTAAATTAATTTAAATTTTCTGGAATTTTTTTTTATAAAATTATTGTTGATGTTTAAAATTAAAATAAAAAACTTTTCTGGATTTTTTTTTTTTGTAAAATTAAAACTTTTCTAGATTTATTTTAAATTAATTTAAAATTATTTCGAGAGAGACGGCAATGGCGATAATGGAGAAATTGAGAAATTGTGGCGTAATTAGTATGTTAATTAAGTAAAATAAGGGGTACAATTAGTTGTGTGTTTAATACTTAATTTTTACCCAAAAAGGAAACGACTCAACTAGGAGAGACCGGCCCAATCGGGAAAGCGACTCAACTGTAAAAGACCGGAGGGAGTATTTTATATTTTGCTACTTATAGGTAAAATATGTAGGATTCTATTATATTTTTCTATAATATACATAGAATTGTCACCCGTCGTTTATTTTAATAGAAAGAAAATGCAAAATGTCGCTAAATTAAATAAGTCAAGTCGCCTGCTGTTTATTTTAATAAATAAAATATGTCAAAGAGAGTCTAACATAGTTATAATCAATTTTAACGATGTGAATCACTTTATATTGCCACTTTTAGGTAGCCCGTTGTTTATTATAATAAAAAAATATCGTTACTGTAACGACCCGACTTTCGGACTGACGGCTGACCCCGCATACCAACAGAATCTTTTTCAGTGTGCTTTGTCCTCACTCGCACACTCCCTGAGAAACTTCCCAGGGGGTCACCCATCCCACAATTGCCCCAAGTTAAGCACGCTTAACGTTGGAGTTCTTACGAGCATGCTTCCGAAAAAGAAGATGCATCTTGTGGTATGAGTAGCACCAATCAAATCCTTTAGCTCTCCTCGGATATGCAGTCCCATTCCTGCATACCCTCGGAATCCCTCTCATTCCGGCATGTCTCGGTTCGTCCATGTGCCCCTTCGCTTAGAAGCCCTTATAGGAGCCTCTCTTTGTCCGTGCTTCTGCGCACCGGCGATCACTCCGTACTTCTACCCCGGGCGTCACAGTTACATAAAAAATAAGTTAAGTCGTCCGTTGTCTATTTTTAATAAAAATAAATGTCAAAGAGAGTCTCACATAGTTATACTCAATTCCAACTCAATATTTAATATGAATCACTTTATATTGCTACTTTTAGGTAACCCGTCGTTTATTGAAATAAAAATAAAATGTCTATAAATAAAAAATAAGTCAGGCCGCACGTTGTTTATTTTTAATTGAAAAAATATGTCATAGAGAGTCTCACATAGTTATAATCAATTTTAATGTTAATATTCGATATGAATCACTTTATATTTGCTATTTTTTTACTCTCACACAATATCAATCTTATATTTAATTTTATATTGTATACTACTGTCTATGCTTATCATATACGTATTAGCTTAATTATAAATTTTAAATTAAATTAGTAGAAGAATACATAATTATATAAAGTTGCCCGTTACTCGTGTTTGTAAGAAAATAGTTTAAATGAAAATATTTTGATGATAGATACATTTGTCTCCCGTCAAAATTCGACATGAATAATAAATACATAAAGGTTAAACATTAAATTATTAAAATACATAGAAGAATAATATTTTATTAATATATTCTTCTTCTATATGTGTAATAATTAGAAGAAGTATATTTTATTATAAATAATTATAAAGATTAAACATATCTTCTATATTATTATTATATATATAATATAATATTTAGAAGAATTATATTTTATTATAATTATAAATAAATTGAAAATTTAGATATTTTATCATTGAAATTTATTTTTAATATTTCTTCAATCGCTAGTTTACTACCCATCGAAAATCGACGGATGTTAATTATTTTTAATATTTAGATATTTTATCATTGAAATTTATTTAAAAGTATTTTAGACTATGATTCTCGATTTTTATGTACTTACAAACATTAAAAATAATTTTAAAATATTAAATACGAAGAACCAATTCAATGCAGATTCATATTATAGTTATGTATTCGACATAAAACTGCCCATGACTCTTATTTATCGTTATAGCAGAGCAAATTTGTTGGTGCAAGTATGACTCTATCTTTGAAATATTCTGGATTAGAAGCACTTTGTAATATGCCTGGGTAAGTGCTCTCTAATATTGCTGCGATCGGATTACTCTATGCAAGAGAATATCATTCGACAGTGTGACCTCAGATTCTCCATCGCCAAGACTTTCCTCGACAACACCGTCGCCTATCTCAAGTGTTCGTTCTGCAAATTCTCTGGTCTCCTTAGCACTTAGTCTCATACCATCATTCTTAGGGATGTCAATGGGTCGGTTCCCGCCCATTAAGCATTTCCCAAACCCAAACCGTTAAAATTTTGTATACCCATACCCGTCCTAAACATGTTTAAAATTCAATACCCTTACACGATCCAAACTCATCGGGTAATACCAGTTTATTACCCGTTAAACCCAAATAAACTTAATAATAATAATTTTTTATAAGAAAAATTATAACGTAATATATATATAACGATCGAATTTTTTTAATATAAACGTGTGTATCTCAAATAAATGCTAACTAACGATATACAAAATGCAAAACAAATACAATAATGCTATTTGGCCATAATGTGGCCGGCCACACAACGACATTTTTCGTAGTATATATAATTTTAAAAATAGTAAATAATAACTATAATTTATTACTTTTATATATTAATTTTAAAATATTTTTCTAATTTGTTTAGATAAAAGGGTAACAAATTCTTTAAAATAGTAAAAATTATCAAATAATTAAAGGGTTAATTTTAAAAAACACGTAAAAAATACGGGACATCGCTTTTTAAGTTTTTTATAATCTAAAAAAGTTTGGTATAAATATATAAATTATTTGATACTAAAAATAATTAAAAAAATTAAATTATGGTCGGCCACTTTATGGCCGAATAGCATCACTCAAACAAATATCAAATTAAATGTTAACAAATAAAAAAACTAACGATATATGTTTTTATTAATTATATTTTTGGATTCTCAAAGGTGTATACCCATACCCGACCCGAACTCGTTCCGGGTATCTAGTTTATTATTCAAACCCGTTCCAAACCCAATTTATAATACCCAAAACCGTCCCAAATAGATTTGGCGAGGCGGGTACTCGCTAAAACCCGACCCATTGACATCCCTAATCATTTTGGTATTGATAAAAAAAAATGTTAGTACTACACTTATATTTAAAATATTGAAATAAATTATCCAATTATTAGATAATTATTAATAATTAAGATTAATTACTTGAAATCTCATGTTCTTTGTTAATTTAAGAATCACACATGAAGTCCAAAGTGGAGAGGAGTCTATCGAAATATGCACAATGTCATGTCGAATAGTAGATCTATTCATGTGTGAATAGAATAGCATTAAAGGTAACTAATAAAATACTTAGTAGTTCATCTTATATTTTTTCTATTCCATATTATACGTAAAATTGTAATTATAAAATAAATACAAAATAAGTTAAATAACTACATCCAAATTCTATTGATATACATATACATGGATATCCTCTATCAAATATTTTATAATTTTTTATATACATGGATATCCTCTATCAAATACGTATGTGAAGAAATATTACTATGAATTATTTTATAATTTTTTTAGAAATAAATTGAATTTTTAGATAAATAGGAACGG
This sequence comes from Thymus mandschuricus, assembly GCA_029379335.1. Taxonomy (NCBI): domain Eukaryota; kingdom Viridiplantae; phylum Streptophyta; class Magnoliopsida; order Lamiales; family Lamiaceae; genus Thymus; species Thymus mandschuricus. The sequence continues at coordinate 8,328,860 of CM057079.1, forward strand.
AGAGCATAGGGATCGCCACGTAGGCACATGAATGAACGTGGTTCGGAGCATCACTTTCATTCACATGCTTACGTGGCGCTTCCTATGCTCTCCGTTCATATTTATCTAAAAATCAATTTATTTATAATTTATCCTAAATTCATTTTATTTATTATTAAAAAAATCATCTTATTATTATTATTATTATTATTATTATTATTATTATTATTATTATTATTATTATTATTATTATTATTATTATTATTATTATTATTATTATTATTATTATTATTATTCCATTCTGAATAGATTTTTTATATATTATTTATTTATTTAATTAAATTAATATAGATATTCAATATAATTAAACTAAATTAATTATTAAGATAAGCATGAATTGAACCTAGGAGACGCATAGGAATGTTAAATTTTGTTTAAATAATTATATTAATGTTAATTATAAGCATGAATTGAACATAGGAGACGCATAGGAATATATATACAATATAGATAAAAATAATTATATTAATGTTAAAATTTGTATAAATATATGAATTTTAGATAAATAGGAATGGAGAGCATAGGGATCGCTACGTAGGCATGTCGATTAACGTGGTGCTCCAAATCCGCATCGCTATTATATATAAAGGATAATCCTATATATTCTAGGGCTATGGAATGATGGGTAAATTCCAAACTTCACTCAAGTTTAACTTTTGCACATAAACTAAAAGTTACCCGCAAATTAAGTATACAAACTTTTGCTAGGGGATCATATAGAAAAGACTGATTGTATAAGAAACGAGAAATTGTTTAAATTGTTGATCTCTGAATCATCTACGATACATATTTACTAGCTCATTACAATTATATTGCAGATGCATTATTATGACGGATGCATTATAATACTACCGATGTCCCTTGTTATTAGTCTCGTTTATCATTTTTGTCTATTCCACTTATTAGTCTCATTACTTAAATAGGTAAAGAATACATGACTACAATTAACTTTATCTCCTTATAATTGATTATAACCACATATCTCCTCCATTAGTTCTTGTGCCCAACCCAAATGTGACCAATAACTAGGGACACAGAGAGTAGTATTTATAATGCATTATAATCAATGATGCATTATAGTTGTACATATTGTGCATTACAACTGCCAACATAATGCATCCTTTTTTTTAAAAAAAAAAAATTAATTTTTTTTTTACCGAAAATTAATTTTGTACAGGATCTCACCTCTACACACTTTTACTCAAGTTCAAGATTTCCACATAAAAACAATAAAATTGGGCTAAAATGAACACTCATATGTTTGTTTTACACAAAAATAATGAAATTGACACGAAAATGCATAAAGTATGCTCCTTATTGCCAAAATTTAGATAGTTGTGGGATCCAATTTAATGCAAACTTATCCTATTCATGCAATAACTAGAATTCCCAAAACTTTGTGAGCATGAAAGTGCTAATATCGAGAGTACTCTACTGTAAAATTTGGTTTGTCCCGATCCCTTTTTAACACTTCTTCTGTCACTTTCAAGTGGAGTAATTTCTTTTTATCTATTTTAATACATTTTCCACGATTCTTGATGATAATTTGAAAATGGATTTTGAAGAATTTTTTCTTTTACGGGATACTACAACCAAGGGAGTAGTAATAGTGTAATATATGAGTTTTTCATTATTATTTTTTTTTCAAAAAAAAAATAATAATAATCAAATAGATGTATTGCTATTTGCTAGTATGTGCATTCATGAAAAGGTATTTGAGTTAATAGTTTTATATAACTTGCCTTTAATTTGAAATATATAGTTTATGTTGTATTGTGATATAGAGAATTTTGACAGACTAGCTCCAAGATTTCCAATTCTGGACTAAAAACAAATGAATGTGAAGCCAGATTATAATTACTAGAGAATTGGTAATTTGTTGGAATGACCAAATGAAGAGGAGCTAACAATCATCCAGCTGTTCATTATTCGAAATTATTCATTACGGTGTCATATCACTTACTTGTTTCGTATATACATATATTTTTAGGTGAGGTCGAAATTCTCAAACAATCGATTTGGACATAGATGAATTCGAACACCACGTGTCAATTTAAATAACTAATTACAAGAAACAATTAATTATCCATATTATCCATGTTACAATGCACTTTTGCATCATATAACTTGAAAACTATGCTTTTGTTACTTAAAATTGTACTTAAAAGTGTCCAAATGTACCACTTGATTCCACCAAAATAGCTATAAACATTCAATTTCGAATCAACTCTTGGAACTTGTCATGTCTAGCTTCCACTCCAAAAACAGTTCAATTAGGTCACATTTTCCACTTGTTAAGATCTAACCCAAACATACCTAAAGCTTATTTTTGGTTGTGTGAGGATAGGGATTAATACCCAAGTCCAAAATATTATAGGTTCGAGTTTTTCATGATGCGATTTAAAATTTTATTTTATATATAATCATTAAAAATATAATAAAAAACCTAATCCTATCATTATATGCACATTAAAATTTCTCCATGCAATGTGATATTGTCTAGTTCTGTTGGAATGAAGTTTCTTTTTTCTTTATTTTTTTTAAAAATAGGATTTTATATCAATTAAAAGTTGGAATTTGTAAAGAGGGGTGAAATTTATGGTTTATATTATATTCCCTCTGTCTCATGATAAAGGGACTTTTCCCTTTTTGGGACGTCCCACTAATATAGTGATCTTTTCCGAAATAAAAAATTCTAACTCAACAAAATTCAGACACACCACTTTAACCCAATATCATCACTCATGTCTTAATTCATGTGCCGAAACAAAAGGTTCATATCTCAGTGGGACAAAGAGAGTAGTTCTTAATACTCCCCTTACATGTGGGCTCAATTTATCAACTTATCCTCCATACGGAAGAGGCCCAACAATTGTTCACTTTTAATATATGTGAAATTGCTATCAGCGAGATTTGAACACATGACTTTGACGATAATCAAATGCTCTGAAACTATTTAGAATTTCATCCCATCTAAAAGCAAAAACTCGTTGAAAAAGGTTAAACCTATTGGTTTATGTCATAATTCTCGATAGTTTTGGATCTAGTAAGTGTTCCATATTTCCTTAGACGTTTGCTACAATATATAAGGGAGTATGGTATATTAATTAATGGAAGAGTAACGTACAAATAAATTTCGACTTGAGAAAATGAAACCAATACGTATAGGTACACAAATTCATGTTTAAAATATATGTATTATAAAATTATGTGTTTTTGTGTACAAATTGATAATAGGATATTGTCATATTTAGTGTATTTCGAAACCATACTAAATCAATAACAGTCGTAAAGCAAAATAAGATTGATCGTTCAAATGTAACCCTACTTTCCATTTCGGATCGAGATTTATTTTTCATATATTATATCCAGACATACAATATTAAAACTTTACGTGTAAGGTTTAGAATTGAAGTTGGGACTCACCGATTTCAGACATTATATATCAAATGATGCCCATACATGCACGTAGCATTGATTAATGTTATGGGCGGTAATTATAATTTATATCTACCACGTGCGATTTGCATGGCTCAATAAATACGTTGTATACATAACTTATCCAATTATTTTAGACTATAAGTTAGTCATTAATTTATACGACGTGTCACTGTGTCTAATTGAATACATGCATGCTTTCATAGACAATATATATACCACATACAATTACATCATACTTGTTGGGTCTCTTTAAATTGAGTCATTTCATTTTAACGAATCTGACACGCTTTTTCATATTTCTAGATAATGATTTTTTAAAACAGATATTTAAAGATTTTTTTTTCTTTGCGGTATACTATGATAGTTGTTTTAAAACTCATCATCAATAAGCATGGAAAATCGTGCTAAAATTGATAAAAAGTTTTGACTTAACTTAAAAGAGACGAGGACACATTGATGTTGTGTTGCCACGTCATTAGCTAGCTAGATATAATAAATGTACTCGCCATGGGTAAGAGCTCATTTTTAGCAGAATATTATGATAATAGAACGATAAATAAACATGAAACGTAAAGAAGAGACAAATTTGTGTGGTTCCCCAATGATGAGTTGGTTACGTTCATGGATAGAAAAGGAGAAAATATTCTATTGGACGACTATGTTACAAATTACATAATTGCTCTCTATAGTTATATAAATAGCGAAAAAGAACACGACAAATGGGCTCAATCTAATAACGCCCTTAACACCCCAACACTGCATACCGCCGGGTCTCGACCAGCTCTGCCTACCGAAAGATAAATAGGTTCATATTAAATATGTTTTGTTTTTACTATATAGAAAAGCTTTCTCAGTTGTTATCACCAATGATAATAATTGCATGTTGTATAATTGCCTTCAATAATGCAAGCCAGTTATGAAAATTATCATTTGGAAACATCGAACTTTACATGTGACGAGAAAATAGCAAAAAAGTACAGTAAGTGTTTTATTTCGATGTATTCACCGGAAAGTGAAATGAATAAACGTAGAAGAAAGTTGGGCCTGTGGGGCCCGCTTCACGAAGGGGAGTTACGATTCTTAATACCAATTAAAGTAACATTAATCACGCTTTTGTCCTTTACTTAACTACACTCTAGATGTTATCGTATAAACGTAAGACAAATCAACATAATCTAACGTTTAGTCAAGCTCTATTAGTGGTGTTCAAAAGAACCGGAACCGGCGGTTAAAACCGAAATCGGCGGTTTTTTAACCGGAACCGGAACCGGCGGTTCGGAACCGAAAAAGGAACCGGTGGAACCGTCGGTTCGGTTAAGGTTCCTAAGGCTTGGAACCGTAACCGGCGGTTCGGTTCCGGTTTCGGTTCCAAACCGGCGGTTCCAAAATTTGGAACCATCCAATTTATATAAATTTTATTATTTTTAATTTTTAAACAAAGCGGAAGTGGCTTTTTGGAAGGTCAAAAAAAGAACGTCTTCTTCCGACATAAGAAATTCTTCCAAAAATTCCGAACCTAATCTTTTTAAAAAAGCACGTACAGTACTTTTGTGTTTACGTGCCAAAGTTCTAGCACAAGAGAGTCGAAGTATATACCTATATGATTTCTAAACAAATATAACAATATTTGTTAAACTTCATAAACAATAATAAATAAATATATAAAATTTGGACTTTTTTCAATTATATAGGTGTTACTCTCAAGCACCCATTTGTTATTTTTTCATTGTGAAATATGTTTATTGTTTTTATAATAGTATTACACTTCTCAAATTTTCTATTTTTTTGATGTGGGATATCTAACACATCCCAAACTATGAAAACAGTAGTACATCTCACTATCTCACATTGAAAAACTATCAAACTTGAGAAGAGTGACACCTTTATAAAAGAACATACATTTGTCCCACATTGAAAAAATAACAAATAAGAGTGTGTGAGGAACATGCATCTATATAATTGAAAGAAGGTCCAAAGTCTTATGAAATAAAAAAGTTATAAATTTGAAAATATAAATGTCCGATTTTTTCCGGTTAGAACCGGAACTGGCGGTTCCGGAACCGTAACCGGAACCGTGTGTTGGCGGTTCGGTTTCGGTTCCTCCCCCGACAGAACCGTAACCGGCAGTTCGGTTCCGGTTCTAACCGGAACCGGAACCGTGGGCACCTCTAAGCTCTATACACGTTTGACATGTGTGCTTTTATTATTTTTTTAGAAAAAATTTACATCTATAATATATACTACTTTGTTTGTCCAATTCAAGTCGAGGCGTTTCTATATTTTATATTAAAAAAAAGTCTCAATTTAATCGGGACATATGAAATGTATAATTTGCTTATATACTAGTATACAATAGTGGTGACCTAGCATGGGGCAATGGGGTACAACTGTACCCCCCCAAAAAAAAAAAAAAAACCTTACTAGTATTTTCTCTCATCCTACCGTATAGTGTTCGTTTTTATATATTATGTTTTGTATATATTTAAGAAATGCTCACTATTCAGTATTACGGAGGAAGTATGTATTAATTTTTCCTGTTTAAGTTGATATTAATTCTTTCGATTGCTACTCTGCAAGTGTCGAGAGATATTTTTTTGAAGAGAGAATTTTTCGAAATGACCTAATTTAATATAATTTTTTTCGCACCCTCGAATTATAATCTCTAGAGTAGCCACTGATATATAGAGGAATGAAGTTGAGTACCATTAAATGAGTAGTGTACCATTCATCTATATAAGAAATCCCCTCTATGAAGACATATTAAGAGCAAATAGTCGCAAGAACCCGATCCAATATTGCAATTTTTAATAAGAAATGAGAACTTAATTTGATACATGCATGTAACAATATTTGGGATGTATCATAACCAACTATATTGGATAAATTATCTTGGAATATGTACAACGCATCAAAACTCTATTTTGAAACATTTAAATATAAATCATTTTCTCCCTCTGTTTTTTTCAAGTTAAGTCATTTTTATATTTTATACCTCACATAATACGTGACTCAACTTGAAAAAAAGTATATTGAAATCTTCATGAATTTTGATCAGTTTGGTTTGGACTCCATAAGGATGAATTAAATTTTGGTTTTAATCATTCCTCCTATGATACTTTTCTTGAGTATTTTTTATTCTTTTTTTTTTTTTTTATATATTAAGTATTTTAATTTATGGATCAGTTACATAGAGGATGGATCATATAGAAATAAGTCCTAGTGTGAGAAATAGGAATAGATCTGGACCATTGATCTTAGTTTGATCTATGGCTGTAATTGATTTAAGCATGATTATAAGGTATCATAAGCATGACTAGGTTTAAGCATGAATTTGTACATTATAAAGCATAATGGTGTTATAAGCATAAATATATACTGATTTAAGCATGATTTTGTATAGTTTTAAGCATCTTTCGCATTTTAGCACGCCAGGATTTATTTGCACACGAACCACTCCCCAGTTACATATACATATCTTAAATCAATGTAGTTAAATATAGAAATAACATGTCAAATGAAGAATTAAATAAAGATCGTGCAACTTTAGGACTTGCGAAGCATCTAGCAAAAGAACGTACCCTTGCGACCTAAAAATCATAGAAACTAAGGATTTAGCCAATTGTTTGTTTGTGTTGGTTGTCGGAGTAAAGAAAACACCAATATTTTATGGAGGGGTTGAATAACGCTCTGTTTACAACACGGAAGTAAGCAACACATGTTTATAGGATGAATTTGAGAGAAAATATCGTTATACTTGAACATCTTGTAGGTCGACTCATCATTTGATCAATCGTATATCCGATTTACCCGTGTTAGAGTATAGAATACATACAAGTAGACTATCTTACACTATACTATATATTGGATGTAGATTAGTTTTTATAGAGTTAAGATTTTTTTTATAGAATTTTCATATAGTTATAGTAGTATGTAAAAAGTTTGATATTTTGCTCCTCGTTGTAAAAGCTTAGAAGGTTACATAGTAAATTTAACCTTGATGATAATCACAAGTTTTAACTTGTGAAAGAGTATATCTACTATGCAATCTTATGTCGTGGTGCGCGTTGCGCGTGTATGCTACGTACTAATTACATATGTTCCAACATTATAATTCAGATTGCACAAGCTGTATATTTTATATAGTACTTCAGATCACTCGATCTTTCGCCATACATAAGATAGTCATTTTACTTTTCGGCCATGAGGACACTAGCTAATCACTAGGTTATGATATTTTCGACTTATCGATCGTGTAATTATTCATTATACATACAACTCACTATTCAAGCTCGTAGTAGTAGGTTTTATTCGTGCAATTTAAGTGAGGTTTTGCTTGGATACTTTTATTTGTGTCCTTACATTTTATTAAAAGAGTAGAGCTTTATCAAGCTGTAAAAGAACACTATAAAGCAATGTCCAATCCTAGTTACCAACTTCAGTCATGAATAAGTGCATTATACAGTCAACAAGTTAGGCAAAAAGTAGATAAACACAAAATTAAAATGAATAAATCCAACCTATTAGGCATATGCATAACTTATTATCACTAAATAAGTAGGTGAAAAGCTTATACATGAAGAAAAGAAAAGGGGAAAAGGGGTAAAAGAAAACGAAAAGGAATGGATTCCAACCATGCATGGCTCTATAACTTGCTAATAGCTAGTCGGACAGTGCAGGGGAGACCAACGTCTAAATAGATCACTTTGTGGTTGAGCAATTTGTTTCAAGTATATAGAGCAATTCAGTCCGCCTAAGTATCAATCGGTTATCACTTAAAGGCTACTGATTAAATTTCAATGTCGAATCGATCAAAAGTCATTTAGCGTCTAAACAGATTAAACATTAATCGGGCAGTCAGGTGCTAACTAGCGCCTCGTACAAACGGAAAATTTTAGAACACCGATTGTAGCCTGATAATTTGCCCCCATTTTCATATTTGTAATAAAAAACAAAATCCAAGCATTCCAACCAAAGTAGAAAATCCCTTATGCTTCAAAGACCCTTATGTTTCAATAATATCTAGTAAAACTAAACAAACTCATAAAACAATTTTATGACTTTTGGCCAAATAAAGGAATCTTTGGCCAAATTTATCGATGCACCTATGTTTAATTGGAATCACATAATTACATACTTTTGAAAAATCTTGTTAGTGCACAAAATTACTTCATTTTCACATTTCACTTGACGCTAGTTGTAATTAAATTTGGGAAATTACACGAGATTTTTTTCTTGATAATTAAATTTATTTTGAGACTGATTTAATCCAAACTTCAAAAGTGTAAGAATTTTAGTATTAAAAATTAAATCTTGAATTTTAACCATGTAATGTTATTGTACCCGAAAATCTAGCTAGCAACAGAGGCCTTCAAAGCAAAAGAAAAAATAATAATTTAAAAGTTTTGTATATACGAAAGTAAATTAAACTTATTATTGAGAGTGATATCGGACGTTGACTAGCTTTTTCGGTTCAAATTCATAAAATAATTAAAATTGCCACAAAATTGATTTATAAGACTAAAAATTGTCACAATTTTTAAGTTGGAGCTAACTTTATTAAACTAGCAAAGATAACGTGCTTCGCACGTATAATTTTTATTTTAAAATTAAAATTGCAATAATAGTCAAGTGAAATCTTTTACATGAATTTTACTGTAAAAATTGATCCAAAAATTTCTTTATTAATTTAATGATTTTAAGAAATCACATTTTATAATAAAAGTATTTTCCCACTTTTTAGCCCCTCTTACTTTATTTTTCTACTTTCCTCCATTTTCATTTGAGGGGAAAAATAAAATACCCAATATGATATAAGAAAATCAAATTAAGGACACACATTTAAAAAACACAAAAAATACCCATTTTTGATACAAAAGGACACAAATACCCTTACTAATAGACTTTGACTTTTACTAGTCAACACCACTCCTCTCCTCCCCCTCCTTCTCCCTTTTTCCACGTGTCTCTTCTCTCCTCATTATTTTTCCTTTTTTTTTTTAATTTTTATTTTATTTTCAAATTTTCGAATTTAAGTTTTTTTTTTCCTGACTACTGTAGCTGTGATATTCGTATAAATTTAAGGAGGTACGAAATATAATGAATTCGTACCAGTTATATATAAGAATTACGAAATACATATTTGAGTATGGAATTATGCAGTTATTGGTACGAATAAGATTCATTTCGTACTAAAACAATTATGTATTGGTACGAAACAGATTCACTTCGTACTAAAGTCTATTGAGGAATTAAAACCTGAAACTAAAAATTAAACCTTGTCGGTGAATATTAAAATTTGTTGGAGAAATCTAAACCCTATTTGTAAAAATCCAAACCCTATTCGGTTGATCTAAACTCTATTCAAAAAATCTAAACCCTATTTGAGGTATCCAAACCCTATATAGAAAATCTAAACCGTATCGTGCATCTTAACCAGGTACGAAATGAACACTGCGTACCAGATCTAAACAAACTAAAAATCTGACGATGATTTTCAGTAGACTTAGTTTCAATGCACAAAAGAAACTGAAATTCTAGTAAATACATTGTAAATTAAATCAATATCAAATCGGTACAAAATATAGTTATTTGTAGTTGATGATACTGCGAACATTCTTTCTATTCAAAATATCTAATACACTCTCTTTTTATCTTATAAGTTGGTATGAAAATAAGATATTCGTAACAAAACTATAGTAAAGTAAGTACGAACTGAACATTTCGTTACATTAATAATATGTTTTCTGTAGGAAAATGGTTTATATTGTCACGAAGAAGAGGTACGAACTATGAAATTTGTAACCATATCGAATAAGAAATACACATAATATTTAGTAATAAATTCAGTATAAAAATATAAAAATTATTAACTTGTACGAATATCAGTATGTTAGGGAGGAATGATTTTCACATTTTGAACATTCGTTTGTATGAGTCAACAATCGAATTAGGAAATCATAATTCTTAGCAAATTAAAACACACTAAATGCACTAAAACGTGAAAAAACACGAAAACACCACAGACGTGGCTAATGATACAAACTGATACGAATTGAGATATTCGTATCTTTTAACAATAGAGAGAAGACTAAATTGATAGAAAATTCATTTACACAAAATGATACAAATAGGTACGAACTAAGATATTCGTACCTACAACAATATCAGCATACATTATCTAACAGATGTTGTACGTACATACAAACTACACTAGAAATTAAACATCCAACAACTACTAAATAATCTAATCACTAGCAAATACCATGTGTAAGTAATAAATACGAAATTTGACGGTAACCATAAGGAATAGCATCATTTTACCTGATCAAGCTAATAATAACCTTCTTTATCAGTTCATCAATCTGCTTTGCAGAGCTAGCATAAGCATCGAAGGCCTTTATGCAGTCTTGATGCTCCAATCGAAGAATTTATCAAGAAGCACTCCCAAAAACCTCGCACACATCAGCATACAGCTTGAAACTCTCCTTCACAATGGTATACAGAGCAACCAAAATCATCCGTTTGTTCTTGGCCAATCCTCTTGGCCGACAAGAAATCAATCAGACCTAGCGAAGAGAAATACCTCTTTTTTGTTATGTTCCTGAACAGCAAAGCGCCCCATATCCTCGATCTCGAGGCCGTTTTGAGTCGAATCTCGCACCCCGCCGAGCATCGTCGTCTCCTCCGGCAATTCGCTGCAGAATCCGATCTGGCAAAACACGACAACCACCGCCAACAGTAAGCCCAAACGAAGGGTTTTCTTCAAATCGTTGCTCCCCAATTTCATCTTGAAAAATCTAGTTGTAGATGCTAATCGTTCTCGCGGCCGGTGACGCCGTCGATTGAGGGATTGATTGATTGCTTCATCCACCCCAGCATGTGGTCGAATGACCGGTTCTCCAGCACCAAAACGACGACGGTTTGATCGGCTGCTGCTGCTGCTGGAGCGATTGCGCGAAAATGGCTGAGAGTATGACAAAATTGAGGACGATAACCCTCGTTTCCACTTTCTTCTCCCGAATTCGAGGGTTTCTGCTGAAATTGGGGCTTAAGAAAATGGGAATGGCGGTGGAAGAAGAAATTGGAGAATAGTTTATGAAATACGGAGTACTCTTTTGCAGATGTAGAATACGGAGCCACCGCCGCCGTCCGCTTCATCCGCTGCCGCCGTCGCACGCTTCCTCCTCCGGCGCCATCGATCGCTGCACTCATGAGAGAGAGAAAGTAGAGATAGGTGAGAGAGATGCGTGTGTCACGAGAGAGAAATTGGGAGTGCGCGAATTCGAGAAAGAGAAATTGGGGGTATTTGTGTCATTTTACGTCGGTTTTGGGTATAATTTGAGTTTTTTATATTGATGACCTACTATTGATTTCCTTATGTTAGAGTGGGTAGTTTAATATATTACTCTTTTCATTTCCCCATTAACTTTTCTATATGTACCTCTTTAAATAATGATACTGAAGTCGTAACAAAATGTAAATAATGATTTAACACTAATTATTTCCTTTGTCCTCAAATTAAAAAATAATGCATGATTTTTTATTTTCTTCATGTTTCCGGCCGCCATAAATACCGAATTAATTAATTTCCTTTTTTTGGAATGTTAACCTTGCTTGGTCGTTTTAATTATTTACCATCAATGTCATAGTTTAATTACCAAAATTCAGATTAACCGGCCCCTTGCGATTTACTAACCAACAAAATACACTTTGGAAAGTGGGGGAGGGAAACTCCATGGCGTTTCCACGCTAAAAAAATCTAAGGTACATGATACACATATCATTTATCTTTAAATTACTTGTAAAGTATAATTGACAATCACATATTCGATAGACTATATACATATTTTTACTCATAATTATAAAACATGTACTATATTTTAGTTATTCACTGTGCATAGATATGTGATTCATTTCTATTATTTTAATTTTATTTTAATGTCAAAGTGTTTAGTTTCTGTTAGCATGCTCCTCCTTTCAAATATTGATACAGTAAATAATGGACTAAACAAATCATCATAGTTCATCTTCAAACAAAATACTTTTTTACAGTACTGAGATATTTTTAGAATTCACTTCTTAATCTTCTTATGTATTGTCACACACTATTTTCCATGACTACAGTATTGAAGCGATATAAAGAAATTCAGTTCCTTCTACAATCTTATGCAACTACCTTCATTCGTATTCGTAAGATCTGATCGAGTTGTATACTTAATAATGTTGTCAATTTTTTTTCCACGCATATTTTGATATGTGATACATATCTATTATACTCATATCATGATAGAAAATATCATTGTCAATTGCGCATTCGATATGTTATATGTTTAATTAAGATTTACGTTGTTGGGATCTTTGCAATAAGATTTTTTTTTTTTTAATATATATTGCAAAAACAATTCGACCTAGAACTAATCATGTTTTAAAGCATTTAGTATTAAAAAAAAATTATTATACATATGCCAGAACCCGATGATTGTAGTTTCACCGCTCGTACCCATAACTATATAATACTCGCATATACGATGTGAATTCTTATTTGACCACCTCTAGATAGGTGATTCATTTCCTTATTAAAATATGCATTTTGAATCTTGCTGCCGGATTGTCATAAGAACATCACAATTCATTTCACATCAAGTTTAATTCGTCCTTTATTCACTTTAAATATTTTTCATTATTTTTTCTATCTCTTGTGAATAATAGCTCATTATTATGATCGACTTTTCAATAAGATTTAAAAATACATAAATACATACCAAAAATAGAGATTTAATTATTGTGTACTCCCTATGTCTCATTCTATTAGTTTACAAGTAATATTTTATACCTCACATATATTCACCCTTGTGGACTAATTAAGTGGGACGAATGGAGTATTTATTAAAAAGGGAAATTGCCCAAAACATGAAAATAATTATAGTGAAATAGAATATTCTTTGGTGCATTTAAAATATGATTTTATATTTCGTTGATTGACATTAAACCTAGATCCTTACCCTTGAGAAATGAATTAAATTTTTACGTTCGAGCACAATAATGACTACTTACAACCCAACATAAAATGAAGGGATCGAGTATAATATAATAAACAATGTTATAACAATACTCGATATTTTAAATGCAAAATTTGAAGACAGTTTGAATTAATTCTCACAATTTTACATATGCACAATAAAGAGAGTACTATAATATAAACAATGGTCAAATTATATATCAAGGATTGGTTTAATAAAGGTTATAAGGTTGGGATAAATATGTATGATGATCTAATATTGCGATTTGCTTGGAAACTCAATGCCCATGATTAACTAATGGCACATGATGAAGTACCCACATATTAGTAATTATGTATCACACGACACCGGCGTGATATGCAATACCAATATATGAGACAATTAATATTAATATTTTTATAATAAACTAACCCTAATCATATCAGTTAAAATATATTTTCGTTGCTTTCAATTCATTTCGCAAACAATAAATTAAATATTGTACATTCTATAATGCATTCAGGCAAACATAAAATTGATGCCATATACCGTGAAAGGCATTCAAGTCATATTTATCCAGCTTATTTTGAATCATTTGTTATTTCTATCAAATTACAATAAATTAAAAACTATTCCTATATGTATTTTCAAATTTATAACTATAATTATTGATATTGCATTATGGGATAAAAAAAACTAACATATTAATTACACCTCGCACCAACAAAATTTTGTAATATATTTTCTTCTCCCATTAACATTCGAGAAGAAAATATTAAAATTTTAAATTAGTTTGTCGTGTAAAACACTATATGTTGTATATAAAAAAATGTTATATTGTTCAACAATAGTTATTTTAAATTAATCAAAATACTATGAATTTATGTACAATTGAAAAATGAATTATGTTTATGATATTAACCTTTTATTTTTAGTAGACAATCACAATGTTATAAGTTGGGATTTTAGGATAACTTATGTAATTGGATCATCTCGTGATCAATTAGTTAAATACGTACATGATATAATTTATCGTGAATTTATAGTATTTTTGATGGTATTGCTCGTAAATTTGTATTGTAATTATCAAAAGATATATATTAATATAGGACTACGTATATCATAGTACTCCCCCGTCCCAAAAATAACATCTTATTTCTTTTCTTTTAACAATAATTTTATACTACCTTCGTCCTATAAATTTGGGTATGAGAATTAATGGAATGCATAATATTTCCCCAACTATTTATAGTGTGATTATTATATTATTTATAATGAGAAAATATTACACATTCATTTAATTCTCATGTCCAAAATTATGAGAGTTAGTATAAAAAATTATAAAAAGAAACAGAATGCTATATTTGGTACAAAGGAAGTATTAATTAGAGCTAGAATATCTCCATTGCAATTCACGTATTATCAAAATATATATATTAACATTGCAATTAGTTAACAACAAACAATAATTAACTTATTGTGATTTATTAATTATAGGCATCCATTTAATTAAGGGAAGAAATATGTGTTTACAATTATTTTATATTAAATTTCATATTAACTAATTTAAGTATGAAACGAAGGACTTAATTAAATAAGGAAAAACCAAACAATCTTATTGCAACATTATATTACTCTACTAACTTTAATTTAAATACTATATGAGAAGGGCATAATAGGCAATCTATATTTTGTAAAACATGGCTCTTTTTATATAAGTATAGATAGCAGTTAGGATTAAAAGCGAATGAGGGTGAAGAGAAAGTGATTAGAGCACTGGTAGGGATTGAGACAGGTGGTGTGGGACTAGGGGGGAGGGGGGATACGACGGATCAATGAAAATAGGGTCCCTAAACGTTAGAGGGTTGGGGAGTGATGCGAAGAAGGACGATGTTGCTTATTTCTTCGCTAACAACAAACTGGACTTTTGTTGTCTTCAGGAGACAAAGATTGAGACACTCTCCGAGAAGGATGGTAGACGGATTTGGAAGGCAATGGAGGTGAGATGGAGCTTAAAAGAGGCTGTGGGTAGGTCAGGTGGTATACTTACATGCTGGGATGAGAGGAAATTTACGTGTGTCAGTACGTGGTCTTTGGGGGGGGGGCGGTCGTGGTAAACGGATGGTGGAATTCAACGCAGGAGGAACTTTGTATTATCAATGTTTATGCACCCTGCAACAAGGTGGAGAAAAGCAGACTGTGGGATAGGCTGGGGCTCGTTGTGGCTCAGGCAAATGGGGCGCATGTTTGCATCATCGGGGATTTTAATTCGACCCTTGATGATTGCGAGAGGGTGGGTTCGGGATGGCAGGAGTCGTCAAGGGAGAGGGCGGATTTTAAGGATTTCATTGAAAAGAATGGATTGATTGACGTGGGGATACAGGGGAGGAAATACACTTGGTATAGAAGCAACGGGAAATGTAAGAGCAGGATTGATCGTGCTTTGATCAATGCAAAGTGGGCTGATAGGTGGAGTGACATGAGGCTTCGCGGGCTTCCGAGAACGATTTCGGATCATTCTCCTATAACTGTCCAAACTGATCAATCAGATTGGGGACCTAAGCCATTTCGGTTTGTTATGGCTTGGATGTCTCATCCCCAATTCATGGAGGTGGTGGAAGAGTCGTGGAAGGAGGATGGCGTGGAGGGGTGGGGATGTTATGTGTTCAAAGAAAAGTTGAAGCGTCTAAGAGAAGTGCTTAAGAATTGGAACAAGTCTCATTTCGGAAATTTGGACCATAAGATCTCTTCGCTGAAGGAGGAGATTCATTACCTCGATGAAAAGGACGATAACGTGGGGCTATCGGAGGCAGATGCAGCAAGAAGGAGAGAAGCTGTGGCTCTTTTGATACTTCAGTTGAGTAACAAAAGGAGTCTTCTCGCACAAAAAGCTTGTCTTCGGTGGCTGAAGGAGGGGGACGTGAACAGCAAGACTTTCCACGCGACAATCAGACAGAGACAGATTTCAAATGGAATGCTCGGTTTGGAGATTGACGGGATCTGGTGCGAGGAGCCGCAGAGAGTGAAACGAGCTGTTAAAAATTATTTCCGAAATCTTTTCTCATACAAGGAGGCAAATT
Source organism: Thymus mandschuricus (assembly GCA_029379335.1). Lineage (NCBI taxonomy): Eukaryota > Viridiplantae > Streptophyta > Magnoliopsida > Lamiales > Lamiaceae > Thymus > Thymus mandschuricus. The sequence continues at coordinate 8,345,418 of CM057079.1, forward strand.
TGGTGGACTTGCCAACAGAGATGTTCGTGAATCGGCTGGATGCAGCGGATGCTCATGATCTCACTAGGTGCTTCTCGGAGGAAGAGATTAAGCAAGCTGTGTGGGAGTGCGACAGCTCGAAGAGCCCGGGTCCGGATGGATTTTGCATGGGATTCTACAAGAGATGTTGGGATATAATTAAAAAGGACTTAGGCAGAGTCTTTATGGAATTCCATGCAAATGGAAAACTCGTCCGGGGAAGCAATGCTTCCTACATCGCGTTGATTCCAAAGAAAGAAGGAGGCGGGTGCCTTAGTCATTTCAGACCAGTGTCTTTAATTGGGAGCTTGTACAAAATTCTCGCCAAAGTCCTTGCAAGAAGAATGAAGACAGTGATGGGAAAAATAATCGGAGAATCACAATCAGCTTTTATCAAAGGTCGGTATATATTGGATGGCGTAGTGGTGATGAACGAGGCAATCGAAGACGCAAAGAAATCTAAGGTTCAAAGAATTTTCTTTAAGGTTGATTTTGCCAAAGCCTATGATTCGGTCAACTGGGACTTCTTGGAAAAGATGTTGAGGAAGTTGAATTTTCCAGAAAAGTGGGTTGATTGGAAGAGAATGTGTTTCCACGGCTACTATGAATGTTTTAGTGAATGGGAGTCCATCTGGGGAATTTGCGTTGGAGCGTGGGATTAGGCAAGGAGACCCTTTGTCACCTTTTCTCTTGGTGGTGGCAGAGGGGTTAAATCTCTTAGCAAAAAGGGCGGTGGAGGAAGGCTTGCTGAAGGCGGCAGAACTGGGTAGAAATAAAGTCCGAATTTCCCATATTCAGTACGCCGATGACACGATGTTCATCGTAGAGGCGGGAAGAGATAATGTTTTGGCTGTGAAAAAGATCCTAAAGATTTTTGAAATCGCATCTGGTCTCGCAGTAAACTTCGATAAATGTTCGGTGTTTGGGGTGAAAGTTGATCGTGACGAAATGAAGGAAATGGCAGATGTATTGGGATGTCGACTAGGGGAGCTTCCTATTCCGTACTTGGGACTCAAGGTGGGAGGTAGAGTAATGGGTACAGAAGGATGGGGCGATGTCATCGGGAGGGTGAAGGGTCGTATTCGGAGGTGGGGAGGAAAAACGTTGTCGATGGGCGGAAGGATCACCGTGATTAAATCGGTCCTGTCGGCAATGCCGGTGTATGAACTCTCTATGCGGATATTACCCAAAAAAATTGCGTATGAGATTACAAGATTACAGCGAAGCTTCTTATGGGGAGAGCAAGAGGGATCGAGAAAGATAGCTTGGGTCAAGTGGAAAGACTTGTGCAGCTCAAAGAAGAAGGCGGATTGGGATTCAAGGATTTGATACAATTCAATAGTGCTCTTCTCTGCAAATGGGTGTGGAGATTTTTATCGGAGGAGGAGTGTCTTTGGAAAAGGATTATAATCTCGAGACATGGGGTACCTAGTTGGGCAGTTAGAGGGGCGGAAGGCGCAAGAAGTGGGGGAACTGGTACGGGATGGTGGAGGAAAGTACGGGCGATGGTGGAAGGCGAGGATGGGAGATGGTTCTGGGAAAACGTGGAGAGAAGAGTGGGAGATGGAAAGAAAACTCTCTTCTGGGAGGAATGTTGGACGACAGAAGGGATGTTGAGAGATCGCTTTCCACGTCTTTTCCATCTGACTACTAACAAAAATGCAAAGGTCAGCGAGATGGGAAGATGGGAGCAGGGGGAATGGATTTGGGACTTAGAGTGGAGACGTATTCTGCGAGACTCGGAGGAGGAAAGGGCAAGGGAGTTGGACGTTTTGCTTCAGAAGTATACTCTCTTTCAAGACCGAGCTGATAGTTGGAGGTGGAAAGGGGGAGGAAGCGATGAGTATTCGGTAAAGAAAGCTTACGGACAAATGGAGCATCGAAACTCGGGCAGGAATCAAAATGGAAGAAATTTGGCGTGGCTCTCGCTGGTTTGGAAGAACGTAGCGCCGTTTAAGGCTCAAGTTCTGGGATGGAGACTTTTGCGAAACTGCCTCCCTACCACCGAGAACCTTAACAAACGCTTGAGGGTCTCGCTAGTGGATCGCAATTGTTGTTTCTGCAAAGAAAGCGAGGAGACAGCTATGCACCTCTTCTTTGATTGTGTTGAGGTTCAAAAGATTTGGCAGAAGATGATTAATTGGTGTGGGACTTGTTGGGCAGCACCAAGGTCGACATTTAGACATTTTGAGAGTTTTACAGAAATGCTTGGGGGAAAGAATACTACAGGTAAGATGGGTGGATTATGGATCTGCATTGTGTGGGTGTGGTGGAAGTGGAGAAATGCTGTCAAATTTGAGGGAAAAGAATGCAATCCTCGTAGAATCGAAGAAGAAATCAAGTGTCGATATTGGAATTGGTGCTTAGTTAAAGAAGAGGTGGATGGGAGTTGGAATTTTGATAAGTGGAATAAGAGTTGCCTATGCAACTTATGGTTGTCTGTGTAATTGTAATGGCACCTCTGGTGCTTGCGCTTTTCAACCTTTAATATATTTGATTTTCTGATAAAAAAAAAAAAAAAAAAAGAAAAAAAAAAGAAAAGAAAAGAAATTATTAGATTAAATTTGTGTATTTCCCTTAAATTGGTACTCTAGTTCACATAAACGCTCACGTGTTGACACTCTTAACGTGTCAATCGTTGAAGTGACACTCTTACTTCTTCAATCTTTCTATTAGAGTTTATTTTCTTTAGATAGACACTTAAGGTATATACTTAAATTATTTTACTCAATAATAATATTGCTATATCATCCGTAAATATATTAAACATGCCCATGATGGCCTATGATCATTCTTCCTCTAACTCAAATATATTTAACTTTTTCACAAGTGAGTGGTTTTTAATTTTTATGTATATTTTAAAAAGTGCTTCCACGTTTCTCTTCTCAAAGGAAATTGGATTAGCCAAATATATAAGAAGTTTGGATAAGAAAATTAGGCCAAATTGAGCAATATGTGTTAAATTGTCCTTTAATACCTTTCCACGATTTGTGGACAAATTTGCAGGTGTGATACTTTCCATTACAAGACTGATTGAATTAACCTCCAAAGACCAATATGTCAAATTAAGTAAATTTACATGTGGCATAAGGAATTCTATTGTTCGAGCGATCCAAAATTGATTAAATATATTTCCCCTTGATCATAGAAAGATGCAACGTGCTTATTATTGATGTGACGTAATATATTTTAAAATATATTTATTATAAATATACTTAAAAGTTAAACTCTATCACAAAAATTAAATCCTATTAAAGTAAAAACTAAATCTTGAATGTAAAAATCATCGTTTGATAGAACCACATCAACGATGAACATATTGATTAGGGATGGTATCATGGTGTGGACTTGTTCTTAATGTTTTGTTAGAACCAATGATTTAAAGGTTGCTAGACCCTAATAGAGTGGTGGTGTGAAGACTAGCGATTAGGCGGGAGTCTAGACGATGCCACTATACAGATTAGAACTTTTACTAGTTTTATATTATACTCACTCCGGCTCAAGATTCGTGACACGTTTCTTTTCAGCAATTGTGGCAAGCGTTTTCGAGCGTCTTAATGATGAGTTTCAAAATATTTTTTAAAGAAATTTTTTCTTTTACGGGATACCTTAATACTTGTAGTATCTTGTACTCCCTACGTCCCGTGGTATTAGTCTCATTTGGATATGACACAATAACCAAGACATGCAGAGATAAAGGGGTTTTAAAAGGTGTTTTTGTGTGTTAAATTATTTCCTTTTAAGGAAATGAGACTAATAAATGGGACAGACAAAAAAGGAAAGTGGGACTAATGCCACGGGACAGAGGGAGTAAAAGAAAATTTTTCTTAAAAAGATATTTTGAAACTCATTATCAAGACGCTCGAAAACGCTTGCCACAAATGCTGAAAAGAAACGTGTCACGAATCTTGAGCCGGAGGGAGTATCTTATACTCCCTCCGTCCCATTTAATTTTTCACAACGGAAATGACACAATAACCAAGACTGTAAGGGATAGTGAGGTTTATATTATATTGGTTGTGAGAGTAAAACTTTTTTACTTTAAGTAAATGAACAATTAAATGAGACATCCCAATAAGAAAACATGGACAATTAGCATGGAACGGAGGGAGTAGTACAAACTATAAAGACTTATATTAGTCATATTATGATTTTTCTTTTTTAATTCATGATATAAGGAGGGAGACAAGGACATAGAAAAATCTATGGTCGAACCGATTAATATTTTTTAATGCTTGGCAAATTAAATATTGATAGGACGACAATCTACTATCTAGCATATATTTAGGCGTGGACTAGACGGGAAGTCTTAAAACACTGGTTAAACACTGAACAGAGTAAATTGAGCAAGCTCAGGAGCAGCTACCTATATAGCAGAACTATATTAAATCCACATGCATGCAGATAAAATACTATGTTTCTAATAATATATTTAACCGGTTAATGTAACAAAAATAAGTAAATGATTAAAAGCTTAAAACACTTGCACATTTCCAATAAAATAATCCAAACATAAGAAAAAATCGAATAAAAAATCCATGTAAATTAAGTTCTTCATAATGCTTATTAATGCAACTCCAAAATGAGCACTTCAAATTCGTAAGTATTTGAGTACAAATAGAAATCAATATGAACCCAAACCCTTGGGAAATAAAAATATTAACTTTGTCTCTTTATAAATGGCTCCTTTTATATTTATACTCCCTCCGTCCCACTGATATAGGGACCTTTTTTGGTGATTTTCGGCACGCCTTTCCACGCCTCTAGAAAAAATTCTTCAAAAATCCGTTTTAGAGTTCATCATCTAGAGGCGTGGAAAAGCGTGCCGAAAATCACCAAAAAAGGTCCCTATATCAGTGGGACGGAGGGAGTATATATTTAAGGTATAAAATAATAAAAAAGATCATTATTAAGAGACGGATATATAAATCGTGAGCCGATTAGACGGCAAAGGACGAGTCATGTGAAGAAGAGACGAACCAAGTTATTATATCCTAAATTCAGTTAATTGGCTGTTGTTGGATAATTAAATTATAATCCCACTTTAATTAAGTAAAAAATTATAAAAAAAGTGTATAAATTAACTGAATTATCTACAATATTCTACCCAAGATTCTCCTTTCATTTATGGAAAAAAAGGGAAAAAAGAAAAAATAATAAAAATCGAGCATCCAATAATCTGCACACTCAAAACGGCATTTCCCCAATTTGAGGGAGGCGAAAAGAGAGTGGAAATAGCAGTAACAATTAGCCCGAGTCAGACAGGTGAGTCGACTCGGATGGCGGCGCGGCAGAGCGGGCAATTCGACTGAGTCGTGAGCCACCTGTCCACGCACTCGGAGTGAAAGCAATGCTGGCACCGCGGCAGCAGCTTCACCTTGTCGCCGTCGCCGAACACCCCGAGGCATATGCAGCACTCGCCGTCGCCGGCGGCGGCCGCGGCGTCGGGGGACGAGTCCTTGTACAGCACGATGGGGAGGCTGCCGATCGTGGCGGCGGGGGGTCGAAGCGGCAGACCCACCTCGCGTAGAGGAAGAGGAGCGCCACCAGCAGGATGACGGAGAAGAGGACGACGATGAAGAAGAGCGTCCGGCCGCGAATCTGGAAGTTGCTGTCGTCGAACTCGGTGTAGTGCCACTTGAACGGCTCCGACGGCTCCTGCGGGGATGACATGGCAGCGGCGGCGGCGGAGGGGATAGTAGAGATTTAGAATTGGATTGGATCTCGAGAGAGAGAGAGAGAGAGGAGTATTTAATCCAGTTTAGTTCCCCACTTGCTTATGTAGATATAGTTTTGACCAGCAGCGAAGGGGGCAGCCATACTTGAATGGTGGGGGCAGCGCCACTCGCGGTCGGTGGCGCGTGGCATTAAATTTAGGCGGGTTTGGGAGGAAAGGGGCTGCATCATTGTACGAAGGGACTGACCACTCGCGGGTGGAGGCGCGTGACACGCACGGCGGGAGTTGGATAATAAATGTGACGATCAACGATCAAGCGGCCTTTGTGGGCAGCGCGTTTGCGAGTCAAAGAAGAACTAACGTTGTACTGAAAAAGAAGAGAAAAGGAAAAATAACCAAACGTTTTGACATGGAAATAATATCTTTTCAACGGATATTTGAAAATAAAATAAAATTTAGGAATCAGTCTATTTTTGGTAGATATTTTTATAAAATAATGAGAAATATCGAGATAGATTAAACAAAATAAGGCATGATTTATAAAAAAAAAATTATGCTAATCGGTGTGTTATGGTTAACTAATCAAGCCAAATTTAACTTTTGAGAATTTGAGTGATTTTGATGGATCTAAACATCACAATTATACATGTCAATTGGGTCGGTCCGATCTCGTTAAGGTCTAGTATGGGCCGGCTTAGAAGCGGCCTCATATCAACTAATGGGTTGGGGGTAATTCTATACATAACCCCCATTATACTATTCATAGCCCCCCATTTATAAAATAAATAGAAAATAATAAGGAATATATACTATATTACCCCTACGTAGCCTCAACTAAAATTAATTACTCCCTCCGTCCTCCATTTACTGACATTATTACTATATTGGGATGTCCTCCATTTACTGACATATTCCGTTTTAGGACGTAGACCCCACAATCACTTTAACACTTTAACACTTTATACATCTACTTTTTATTATTTTAACATTTTAATACAATTAAAAAATTCAAATGGACCCACAATTATTCCACTTTAACACTTTAACACATTAATTTATTATTATACCATCAAAATGTAAAAAAACCTGTGCCCAGAAAACAATGTCACTAAATGGAGGACGCAGAGTATTAATTTCTTAAAGAGAGAATACGGATTCAAAAGACATACAGCCCCATGAATTATGTCTTCTCTCTTCGTGTAAAAATTACCTTTCCTCAACCAATTAACCTTAAATTTATGGAAATAAATCGAGATATTTTATTCTAGAAGTTTTTCTGCAACCCTTTACAGAGCACACCCAACTTTTATGGAAAAAATTATTATTTGAGGCTCTTCTTCCATGGATGGATTGACGAAAGCAGTAGGGATCAGAAAACCATATTTTACGGTGCAAATAAACCATGATCCTTCAATTGTCGTTTTCTTTAATCACGATTCTAGATTGAATTTGGTGGGAAATGATGAAGCTTAAAAGTTAATTTGCAGATTTTTGATGCAAAACTGCAATTCGTTGCGTGGTCGATCGAAGGAAGACTAGTGTGGTTTCTTATTGGTGGGCTACACAACCTACACTGATGAAAACGTTTTATTTAGCATTGAGTTTGATTTGGGGGCTATATAAGGGTAATATGGTATTTTTATTAGTAGTTTTATTTTAAAATTTTATTAGGGGGCTATGAATAGTAATATGGGGGCTATGAATAGAATTACCCATGGGTTGGGCTGGGCTGGGATGGGCTTCTCTTTAGAAATGTTCTCTAATAGGGATTTCTTTTCCCGACTTGCCAAGTCTGGTACAGATCCATGCACGATACGTGCTCGTTTTACGTGGGCCTTAAGTAGGCCTGATATCTAATGAGAATCGGGGCTCGGTCAACTTAATTGTGAGTTTGGATTGGATTGGATTGGATCGGATTGAGACAATATGTTTGTGGCCATTATTGGTCTGGGTCGGCCTTGCCTAGTTGACAACAACTCCATTACGATCCTTCCTTACTTGAGGTGTCTGTACTTTTATATATGACAATAATTGTATTAAAAAAAAAAAAAAAAAGAAAAAAAAAAAAAAAAAACCCTGAATGCATACATTTAAATTTGATGTTTTAAAGACCTTCATTCATCTCATTCTTAAAAGGTCAATTGACTGTTTTTTATTTTATAATAAAATTTACATGAAATGATTCACGTATATTACAATCAAATTTTACTACCTATCTCGAGATCACTCTAGGGGAAATCAATCAATTATATTGGAAGGCTCTAGCCTTTCTCGCTAACTAATGTGCAAGAATAATAATTACTCAATGTGTCTCACTTCAATTGTCATATTTTTTTTAATTGCATTGTTCCACACGAATTGTTTAGTTTCTTAACATTGCATCTAGAATCTCGTGCTGGAAAGAAATATGACAATTGATATGAGACGTAGGGAGTATAATTAACTAGTTTAGTGTCCGCCAATGTAGTTAATTTTTTTAATTAGGATTGTAAATACGTACGTCTTTACAAATACTCATACACTTAATATTTTTTAGGGGAAAATAGCAAATAGGCCCCTAGGGTTGTCACATCTATGACGAATACAACTACGACTTTAAGTTCGGGGCATATTCCACTCCAACGTACATTAACTAGGGCACTTGACACCCCCGTTAGATAGCTATCTTAATGCCGTTTGTCTTCTTCTTCTTCTTCTTCTTCTTCTTCTTCTTCTTCTTCTTTGCAATTTTCTATGCAATTAATCTACGCAATTAAATAAAAAATGACTATCCGGGTGTGGTGTGGCCATTGATTGTACATCCAACCTCTTTCCCACATTTACCTTTTCACGACCAACATATTCAGCTGAAATGTAAATAAGACCAGTTGGAGCTGATAGCTCCCAGTTCCATGATAGCAACCACTTCTCCCCATCACTGATATCCATTTCGGAAACATACTTTGACCATTCTCCACTTAGTCGTAGGCCCGCGGTGCAGCTATGGGCAACAAATATTTCCCATGGCTCAACCCTTTTACGACAGGTAGGCACAACCATCATAATTGAATTGTGTTTCTTCACTTTTGTTGTAGCAATAAAATCATTACCAATTGTCTGCACTGATAAAAAAGGAATTTTCTAATCCACTTCAATAACCACACCTAATTTCCAGCCCCTTTAACTACAACTATGTACGGTTTTCACAACACCTATATTAACGAAACTTCTAAAAATTAATGAACATAATTACTTACCACTTGTCTGCGCGTATAACCCTTTATTATTACCCCAAATGGGTATGTCTCGGCACCTAGATTGGGTCCCTCTACACAACAAGCATCAACACATGGGTTAACATGATATTTAAACACAATTGAATAAGCGGTGCTTAAATGAAGTATGATGAATATATAACATATAATGCAATTCATAGGTAACATTTCATTTTACCACTAGCTAAATTCTGCTCAGCCATTTGATTAGTCGCATCTACTTGACCTATACCTCGAACATGACGTACTGTAGATGGGCTTGCTGCATTTACACCTTTTGAATTTCTTTGAGGCTCATAGCAGATTTGCCTGGTGTACATCTTCATAATTAGGAGTTACACATGCACGTCAAACTTCATATTCCCTTTGTATTCAATTTCCATGAATCGGGTTCTGCCATTGATTTTGCTTGCAATTGCAAACTCGTTCTAGCCATCTACAAAGAAAAAGTAATGCCCAAATACATCTCCTTTACAGATTCTGATGGCACGCTCAACCCCATTTTCAGTACATTTAACTGAAGCAACCGTTCTTTCTCCTAGATAGATGCTAATCGGCCATAATGTGGCCGACCATAATTTAACTTTTTTTTAATATCAAATAATTTATATATTTATGCCAAACTTTTTTAGATTATAAAAAACTCAAAAATCGAACACCGTATTTTTTACGTATTTTCTAAAATTAAACCTTTAATTATTTGATAGTTTTACTATTTTAAAGAATTGGTTACCTTTTATCAAACAAAAAGAAGAGAAAAATATGTAATTTTTTGGGGAAAAATATTTTTTAAATTAAAATATAAGAGTAATAAATTATAGTTATCATTTACTATTTTCAAAATTACATATATTATGAAAAATGTCGTTGTGTGACCAACCACAATATGAGCAAATATCATTATTGATCTGTAACACCCTAATCTAATTAAAGTGTTTAAAACTTATATTTAAATATTTATGCGGAAATTGTGAGTATTTTTCTTTTCTTTTTTGAAAAAGAATAAGACCTTTTAAAATAGATAAAACTTGTAGGAAATATTACAAATACTATAAATATCATTCTCGGTTTATATCCTAGCGATGATATATGTGATAATATCGACTTACATAATATGAGCAAAATAAACTAGAATTTATGAGTCTTTATTCTAGAAAGTACTTTTAATAAAGATAGATGCAAAATATGAGTCCTAAAATGACACGTCATTCGACCTCCACCGCAGCTCCGAGCTTAATCACCTGAAATTGTTAAATGTGGGATGAGTATACAATGTATACTCAGTGTGGGAAAATATGCAATTATTGTTCAAGTTAATAAAATGGAATCCGTACTCAAATAAATCATAACATTCTCAAACATTAATACTTATCCTCAAATTTTCATCTCATGTTAAACTCATAATGAATATCAACTCAATCTCCATGCTCACCCTCGTTCTCACAAAAATAATCAACTTCTCCTCCATGCTCACCCTCGTTCTCACAATAATCAACTACATCTCCATGCTCACCCTCATTCTCACCATAATACATAAACTCATCATCCTCCATACTCAACATATTAACATTAATCCACATTAAAGCGGAAACTTATACGGTCAACGCACATTATTAAAGTGAACAATAATGATCAACATCATAAGAGAATAAATTCACCACACCTTAACCTTCACTTGTTATAAAGTCGAGCAATCAAAATGACTCAATGCCTTAGTCGCTCCGCGCCTTTTCGTTCACTGGTTACAAAGTTAGGCAAGAAAAACGGTACGAAAGCGATCGGCGAAGGGAGGGACTGCCATGGTTGCTATTTCAGCGTGAAGGAAGGGAAATGATTATGGTGGTGTGAAGAGAGAGATAGAGAGAGATGGGGGCTGATGTTGTTTGGGTTGGGGAAGGGTATGGCTACGGGAGAGAGAGAGGGAACTCAATAGGGGGAAGAGACTAGAGAGAGGGAATGAGAGTCGGTCGTGAGGAAGGAAACGAAGGCCTAGACTTCTATTTATAGGAAGAAAGTCTTGGCCACTAAGTTTAGGATTTAGATATTTTTGATGAATTATGTATATTATAATATTGAGGTAGGAGGAAATGGCTAGGAAACGTACACGTTGCATGCACGTATCATACATGCACGCATGTTTATCTATATATATATATATATATATATATATATATATATATATAGATTATCTATTTATAGTATGTGTGTGTAGTATATTATATATATTATATAGTATGTGTTTAGGGATTCATTCTTAGCATCTAAACAAGCTTGCTATTAGTTAGTATTTAACACAAATTTATCTACATACAAGTTAGCTAAATTATTTTATAGTCTCTACTTTTAAACTAGAGGCTCGAAGACTTAGACTAATACGAGCTCAATAAGCATAAATATCTATGAATTTTATAATAAAAGATTTTAAACATTAAAAATAAATAAATAAATATCTTTAAATTTAAGGTTTATTCGGGCCGTGACATGATCTATTAAACCACATTGACATGAGATTTGGGAAATACTGCACAAAAGTATTTTTTTTTTAATATGAAAATCTTGGATATGAACTTGGAATGACAATTCACATTCTATTAAACCAAAAAACTATACCATTATGTTGTTTTCATCTGCTGGCATTTGCATAAGGTAACGCTTGCCTATGTCCAAGTCCGGTAATGATTCGATTGGACTTACGGATGTATGTTTCATCTTCATATCTTATGGATTTTCACAATACTCCTACCATTGCAAACAAGCAAAAATGCATGGTCAGTTTTTGTATTAATTCATTCAAAAAAACTACTTATATGAGTCGATGAAGACAAAAGTTGAATCTAGGGTTTTTGATCGAACAAATAATCCAAAAATGACAATATTAAACAATTGTTAATTTTAGTTTTTCCACAAATGAACTCTCGAATAACCTAAACGAAAATTATATTAATACTAATTCTCACATGATTTTCCAATATTTGACAACTTAAAAAGCCATTATACTTTGTTGTCCACAGGAATGCAAGTAAAAACATACATACCTTTTATGGCAATTTGTTGCGCAGCAGAAAACCTCATATACTACTAACCGATTCAAAACATGGCTACTGATTTTTTAAGATGGTGGAGCTAGGTTAAGGGAAGGGAAATAAGAGAAAGAGATGAGTGATGAAGGAAATTCTTAAATATTGGTGGTAACCGAGGAGTCTGAAAATGACCTAAATAATACGCATTGTTCATAAAGGGTGATTTCATTGCCCTTGCTAAGAAGGAGTACGGGGAGGAGAGTATGTGGGTAGCAAAGATTGTAAAAAATGATTTGGTATCGATCAATATTCATACCAATAACTTGACCAATATGTTTTGGTGTGATCCAATATATTACCCAAGGGTTGATAATTTCATCCTTATAAACAATCATTGAGTGTTAACGGTGGTGGACACCAAAAAGCAGAACGTGAGGGAGCTTTTGAGCGAGGAAATTCATACATCTGTTGTGGTGTATTTTGAAACTCTACGTTCGATCAAGCGTAAAATTATATGTTCGGGAACTGAATATATATATGAATGGAGTCGAATGTTTAAGGTTAATGCTTTTGTAATTAAAGATATGATGTAAACGGTAATGTTGAATGCAAGGAAAAAGGTATTAGGCTCTATGGTGCATACCATGTTACGTTAATCACATACGAGACTGATTATTTTTGCAGTGCTATGGAGGTATCGTTAAGCACATGGCTAATTCATCCTTTTGACTGCTACTAAGTACATGACAATTTTGCAAAATTAAAGTCGCATCAAATTACAATATATAGATTTACCTAGGTTGAGACTGAGAAGGGTTGAACCCATCTTTGGGTGTAGGGCGGATATAAATCTCATCACACGCCACATCTTCAACATGTGTTGATGACTCAAACTCCCTACTTTTAGGTTTTAAAACGCTTTGATTTACTAGCACACAAAATAAATATATGTCATACAAATAATTAACAAGTTATAGAAATAAATGAAGATCAAGTTGAAAATATTATCGAAAGATACCTTTTAAAGGAGTTGCATGTTCATCACCAAGCAGTGATTTAACCTTCTTTTTTGCATCACTTTGGCCTTTCGAATGAATGGCATGTTCGTCACTGATATGCAAACTCCCCTTCTTCTTTTTTGCATTAGTATTCCTTTTTGAATGAGTTGCTTGGGCATCATTGATATGCGATTTTCCCTTCTTCTTTGTTGCATCACCATGGCAATGTTTTCGAGCCGGTCCCCAACCTTTTTCCCTAATAGGAATTGGGTTACAAATGAGGTTCCGGTATAGACCGCTTGACAAAGAATGTCTGGATTTTCTTTCCAATTGAGCATTCTCATTTCCGATCACCAAAATTACTTCCTCATGTAATGCCTTTCCACGTTCGGATATATGTGCTCCTACAACATCGTTACCAACAACCACCCCTCCCATATCATAAAGTTCCATTATGGCATCGTGCATAAATTCAACTTAGAATCGTCTCGCTTATCAAGTGCATCAGTATTGGGACTAATACGAATACCTTTCAAACCTCTAGTCCACCTCTTAAGTATTTGTGTTCACATTGTACGTAACCTTGCGGGAATGAGCAACATCTGCAGTTGAGACAGTAACCTCAAGATTTTGGTTGCCAACAACTTCAATTCCAACGAGAACAACATTGTAAGAGCGCAAAAAACTGAAGCTCAAACAACTTGTACACATATCGAGTATAGACATTGGCAGTATGTGAGAACAATTTATTATCCGATACAACCTATAATGTGGGATTATCCATGAAAATGTTTTAATGTGGGATTACATATTTAAGGCTCTTATGTTTACGATCGGGTCTTTCGGTTGGTCTAACACACTAATCGAGGGGTTGTGTGCACTGTTCCCTGCAATTCTTTTTCAAATATTTGGCATATTAAGGTTAAGGAATCTGGTGGAGCAGCAGGAGCTAGAGAGGTCTGATGTTGTTGCTGCGGTGTAAAAAGAAAATAAACGCTTCCGTTACGCTTTAAAATAAAGTCTACCCCTCCCGTATATTTTGATAAGTTAATTTCATATTTTTGAAATAAAATCTCTACGTTCTCCTACTTCTACATTTGTCTTACGGGCACTCAGACAGCGGCCACCATGAGAAGTTCGGTTTAACCAACCCCATAGTTTGAGTTGTATGTCCCGATCCCGTATTTAAAATTTTATTTTATTTTTACGGGTATTCAGACATGGCGGCCGGTACGGGCAGTATGGTTTACCTACCCCGTAGTTCGTGCTATGCGTCCCGATCCTGTACTTAATTAAATGATAAAAATATGGTTAGAATGTCTTAAGCTATAATTCCCCTTCTATCCCCGCTTCTTAACTCCAACCCCTTGCCCCGTCCTGGCACACATGCCTTCCATATCGGGAATTGGGGCGTGACATATTGGTATCAAATCAATTCTACGCTCTGAAATCGTTAAGCTTTTGATTAGTTTAAAATTTGAAATCGGAAAGCACAGCACCAATGACTCTCAAGCTTGTTACACAGACTCCAAGGTTAAGAGGTAAATGATATTATTTTGTGTACATGCATGGTTAATTATGATTCATGATTTAGTTATGTTTTTGTGACAATTGAACCCATATAACTCATGTGATATTATAAAGGGTGTAAAGTTTTATTTCCATCAGGGAGACAAGGTCATTTATGAAATAATTACGAAGAATGGTTAAAATTTTATTGTAAACTATATGATATATTGAGTCACAGGTCTTAGAATGGATCCACGAAGGCAACAAATTAATCGTTATATAATAGAAGACTATGTGTACCAGTTCAGAAACTGCGAGAGAATTCCAAAAGAATTGGTAGGCGAATTCGTTGGACGTTTAGCCACACTATACAACAACGCGGTGCAAAGATGAATAACTGAAGTCGAAGTGTTCGTAGATTGATTCGACAACTACCCCCTCAATGGAGTAAAAGCGCAGAGCATCTCCGATCGGAGATGTGTGTAAGAGATGCAATCACATATGCAAAGATCATCGACTTTTTGACGTTTGCACACATGATCATCACCAGATGCATTATGTTGGGAGCACTGCAACAGAACGACGTTACTCAATCTGCACCAGCTTGATTCCATAATACAGGAGGTACGAACGAAGCCGAGGCGGGCCCATCCAGGGCAAGAGTTCAGCCAGAGATGCCACCACCGACCTTTGAGCAGCGGGGAACAGTTCCAACAACTGCATCACATGCAGAGAATTGAGGACCTAGTAGAAAACCCAGGATGAGAACTATGGTACAACTCGTGTGAGAATTAATATTAATGGCGATGCTAGTGCTGATTATGATCCAGAGGGGGACCACCAAGGCTCGTATCTTGGCAGTTCTTAGGCAGGAACGATCAAAGGACTATCGAATACAAATATATCTATAAATACTAATATATTTTGCAGGAAAGTCAGGATTTTGGTGTGAGCATTTTACTAGCCACCCTGACATTTTATGTTTCGACTAACACATATATATAATGTTTATGTATATATAGTTTAGAAAGTCTTTTCGAAAAGGCATGTTTTGATAATATTGTGTATAAAGAAATTATATGAAAATATAATATATGATGCATATTTATTTAGATTTGTGTTGATTAAGATTTACCCACAACATGCCTTGAAAATTATTATTATCGTACAAACCTTTTTCACCAAAATTCTTGTACAGAAATGGAGCAAAGGAGAGATGGAAAGGTTGAGGCAAACCCAGAATGTAGCGAACGAGTAGAGCCCCAACCTATTGCTAGGATCGATGAATGTTTTCGTAAACAAAATTCGCCTACCTTCAATGGGCTCGGTGATCCAGCTGATGCTAAAGTCAACTGATGCCATAGTTGGATCACCGATCCTAAAGGTAGGCGGATTTTGTCAACGAAAACACTCATCGATCCTAGAAATAGGTTGGGGCTCTACTCGCTCATGACATGCTAGGTTTGTCTCAAGATTTTCATTTCTCCTTTGCTCCATTTCTGTACAAGAATCTTGATAAAAAGGTTTGTAGAATAATAATAATTGTCAAGGCAAGTTGTGGGTAAACCTTAAACAACACACATCTAAATAAATATGTTTCATATATTATATTTTCTTGTAATTTTTTATGTACAATATTATCAAAACATGCCTTTTGAAAGGACTTTCTAAAATATATATACATAGACAATATATATATGTCAATCGAAACATAAAATGTCAGGGTGGCTCGTAAAATGCCCACACACCAAAAATCCTAACTTTCCTGCAAAATATATTAGGATTTATAGATATATTAATATTCGATAGTCCTTCAATCGTTCCTGCATAAGAACTGCCATGATACGAGCCCTGGCGGCCCTCCTCTGGATTATAATCATCACTAGCATCGTCATCAATATTAATTATCACATGAGTTGATGCCATAGTTCTCATCTTGGGTTTTCTACTAGGTCCTCCATTCTTTGCACCTCATGCGGTTGTTAGAACCGTTCCCCGCTACTCAAAGGTCGGTGGTGGCATCTCTGGCTGAACTCTTAACCTGGATAGTCCTGCCTCGACTTCGTTCATACCTCCTATATTATGAAATTAAGCTGGTGCAAATTGAGTAGCGCAGTGCTTTTGCGGTGCTCCCAACATAATCCGTCTAGCGATGATCATGTGAGCAAACATCAAAAGGTCAATAATATGCATCTGTGATTGCGTCTCTTACACACATCTCCGATCAGAGATGCTCTGCCCATTCACACCACTAAGGGGGTAGTTGTAGAATCAATCTACGAACAACTTCGACTTCGGTTATTCCTCCATGTGCCACGTTGTTGTATAGTATTGCTAAACGTCCGAAGAATTGGCCTACCGACTCATGCGTAATTCTCTCACAGTTTCTGAACTGGTACACATAGTCTTCTTGTATATAACGATTATTTTATTGCCTTCGTGGATCCATACTAAAACCAATGACTCAATATATTATATGTTTTACAATAAAATTTAACCATTCTTCGTAATTATTTCATAAATGACCATGTATCCTTGATGTACCCCTGGGAATAAAACTTCACACCCTTATAACATCACATGAGTTATATGGGTTCGATTGTCCCAAACATAACTAAAATCATGAATCATAACCATGCATGTACACGAAATAATATCAATTACCTCTTACCCTTGGAGTCTAGTGTAACAACAAGCTTGAGAGTTGTTGTTATGCTTTCTAATTCCAATTTTAAATTAATTAAAGGTTAACGATTTCAAAGCAAAGAATTGCTTTGATACCGTTAAGTCACATCCCTATTATCAAGGGAAGGCATGTGTGCCAGGACGTGGCAAGGGGATGGAGTTAAGAACTAGGGATATAATGGGGATCGTAGCTTAAGATATTTAAACCATATTATTATCATTAAATTAAATACGAGATTGGGACGCATAGCACGAACTATGGAGTAGGTAAACCATATTGCTCGTACCGGTTGCCATGTCTGAATACCCATAAAAAATAGAATATGTAAATACGGGATCGGGACATACGGCTCGAACTATAGGGTTGGGTTAAACCAAACTTCCCATGCTGGTCGCTATCTCAGTACCCGCAGGAGAAATGTAGAAGTGGGAGAAACGTAGAGATTTAATTTCGAAATACGAAATTAACTTATCAAAACATACAGAAAGGGATAGACTTTATATTAAAGTGTAATGGAAGCGTTTATTTTCTTTTTACACCACAGCAGCAGCAACAACAATCCTCACTAGCTCATGTTGCTCCACCACATTCCTTAACCATAATCTACAAAACAATTGAAAAAGAATTGTAGGGCTAAGTACTAATGCACTAAGTGATATCATGCCCCAAACATATATAATAAAAAGAACATCCATGATAATAAAACATGTATAGAAGGGTTTAGAAATCATGTAACTTCCATGCACACCAAAACTCATTTTCACTGATTGAGTGCAGATGCGTATTACCATGTTACCCTTATATCGATCTCGGGACGTACCACTGTCGGATCTCTTCATGATGGAGCCTATAGTTTGGAGACAATGGAGTATTTCATCCACTAGTTCTTCCCTCGAAGTTAGAATTACCAATTGGTGATCAACCCAATGATTTCTAAAAGTGCGCACAGCCCCTCGATTAGTGTGTTAGACCAACCAAAAGACCCAATCGTGGGACGAGAGAGTGTTGAACGAAACACGCACAGGAGTTGTGAGAGAGAGAAGAAGATTGGGTAGGGTTTATGGGTAAGACATGTTTCAGGTTTTCTATTCTTTACAAGGGTTTATAGCTTAGATAGGGTGATTCATTCTCGTGTAAACTGTAACATTCTCACATTTCTCATAGTGAAATCAATCTTGGATGCTCGCGAACCCTAACAACTGGCGTTGTCTGTGGGAAAGTAGGCATTATGATGGGTGGCGCCCCTTAGTGTGGCTCCGACGATTGGGATTAACGCCGAAGGTGGGCCTCGACGATTCGAGATTATCGTTGGAGGGGAGGGCTCGGGATGTGATCCTTGAGGGGAGTATTGTTGGATGTTGTTGGTTCAATGTCCCACATCGAAAATATAAGGTGTGTTGACCTTATATATAAACAGGAGCAACACTATATTAGTATGAGACCTTTTGGGAAGGAACCCAAGAACAAAACGGCGCAGACTCGGCCATCAGCGGACAATATTACATTAATGTGGCTCGGTGGTAGTAGTTGGAAACCCTAAAATTTTAAACTAGTAATATCATTTAAATACCAAAAATAATATTTTCTCTGTCTCACTCTATTCGACTAATTTGTATATTTTAATACTCATATATTGAATATATATGAACCAAATCGACTGACACGGAGGAAGAAACCTTTTGACTTGTTTATGAGTTATAATACTCATAAACTAAATATATATGAACCAAATCAACTGAGACGGATGGAGTATTACCAAGTTCCTGGAGTAGTATATATTTAAACTAACATAACTATGTACTAAAAAATGATAATACGAAGTTCCTCATGACTTACGGTGCAACATCGATTTCGCAATCGCTTAAATCACTAATTGTACGTTTAACAAAAAATAAAAAAGTGATAGCTCTTATAGTTAGAGATGAATGTTCTCCTACTAATTAATTATTGGTAACTATTGATCCTCCTAGAAAAATAATAATTAAAAAAAAAAAAACACTACTGGTGATTATATAATTAATGTGCACTATGATCATACTGCATAGGCACATATATAGCCGATGACATGCCAGTATTATAACTAAAAAATGTTATACTATAAATACTTGAAAATAAAATCAAATACTAATTAAAATAAATAAATTATTAACATAACATTATTACATCAATTGTGTATATATATTGACCTAACTCATCATTACATCAATTGTGTATATGATAGGATACGGCCCAACTATTAGGCCCAACAACAAAGCCCGGCCCACGTAGTTCGGGCCACGAGAAGCGACTCATTCAAACGTAGAAAACTCGGATCCCAACTCCTAAGCCCAAACCATGAGGAGCCCAAGCCCAAGAAGAGACTCACTAAGAAGAACATGGGATCATGGAGCCGCCACTAACATCCCCCACTTCACAAGCATTTATGGAGAGGGGAAAATAGTTATAAGTAGAAGATAGATTCTTTGTAAAAGGGGGATATATGCTTTTTGTACTCTCCTACGCAAAACCTAATGAAAATACAGCCGCTCTTTTTCTTCTCCGTGGACGTAGATCGAAAGAGCGAACCACGTAAATCTCTCGTGTCGTTCTTCCTTTCGTTTCATTTATTGTCCTACGAAAATATGATTCATCAGCAATGTTCTAAAAAGCGCTAGGCGCTAGTCGGGCGGTGGAGGGGTGACTAGCGCTTAGGCGCTAGGCGGGAGCCTAGGCGCCGCCTAGGCGGATTCGAACTATAATGCTTATTTATACTATTTTTACAATATTGTTGCCAAATTTATAATAAATACACATACTATGACAATTGATATGTTAGTTTCATAATTATAAATCCAAAATCATACATAGAGTAACATAGTTTGCCTAAACATAGATTAATTAACACATAAAGACTATTGATTAAGCTACAAGAGTGGCTCGTTGGGTATCGCATAGAGCCTAGGCGGATTACTTATTAGTCGGGCGGCGAGGTACTGACTAGCGCCTAGGCGGACCTAGGCGGCGTCTTTTAGAACACTGTTCATCAGTATATATATTGACATAACAATGATGAGTTAAGTCTGAGAATCAAAAGTATTGAGTTTGAGGGATTCATGGTGGAGTTTTTTAATTTCTTGCTAATCCGATCCTTTAAAATAAATGATCGTATCTATACAGTTAAAATCAAATTCCATAAATTGTCATAATAATCTAAATAATACTTTATTTAATAAAAACAATCGTGATTGTGATTCTCCAAACCCAATTTTTAAAAATCTAATTAATACTCTCTCGGTCCTCTAAGTCTGAAACTTTATTTTCATTTTCAATCATCCTCCAAGTATGCGCTCTATTGCTTTTAAAACATTGACCTTATAAAAACTTTACATGTTCACCATCAACTTATATATTCCAAAACTTACAAACCCAAACTCCACTACAAACATATAAATGTACTAAAAAAATAAAACTCAAACCGCACTATAAACACATTCATTACCGAAGTTAAAAACCATGTTTGATCCTACGAAACACGAACCCGCTAGACGGAGGGCGTAATTTTAAAAAGTAGTTAATCGTGACTGTGATATTCCAAGCCCAAATTTTAAAACCTTTTTACCATAACGGAGGGAGCTAGTACCAAGGTTGTCTATCATTTCCCATAAGAAATTCTCAACTTCCAACTTTTCACATTCAACTCAAATAATTAATCTTTCCCAATAGACAATTAGACTACATAGCGATTAATTAAAATTAACATTTACTTTAAATATAGTGAAATTGTTCAAAAGCTCAGATATAATATTTTTCTCCGATTTCATATATTTCTATTAAGATTACTTCAAAAGGAAACACAAGAAAGAAATGGAGGTAGTAGATTCTTGATCCACTCCTTTCAAGAAATTGGTATCTTCTCCACACCAAGGTCTAAACCTTTCTTACCGGAAACACAGTCTGCTATCACACTACAATCCTCCGCTCTACCAACTGAGCTAAGGTCGGATGATTCTTACTCGAAACACAAATTAAGCTTAAAATCGAATACATTTAAAAACACGAACGTTACTCTATAACACCATCTGTTTAATTACATACTCTATAATAAACCCTAACCTAATCAAATAAAAGAGACAACAGCTCAAGAATCCGAGAAAATCAAGCAATTCTAAAACAACAATATGCAGGAATTCATAAATCAAGAAATCCCTCGATGCAACTTACCTGATTGATTAAAACATAACATATAATCACACCACCTTTCTTCACCTCGAAGATAGAACCTCCAAAATCTGCAAAAGCTCAAACACTTTCCACTATATAATCGAACCTTCTTCCCTGTCGGGGTCGGAGTCGCTACGATTCCGACGTGATCTCATGTCGATATTACGATCCGAGATCGACCCGAGTAGTTGATAACTATGTTCTCTTACATCTGCATGCAAGATCTACTGTTGCTAAATTCAGATGTAGAAACCCTAATTTCAGATAGTATCGAAAAAGAAAGGATCGCCGTAGTCCCAAATGCTGGTCGGATGGTACTCATCCTCACTCGGCATCAACGGCCACGACGGCGACGTCACGTAGCCGTTGATCACCGCCGCCGGATCTGATAGCAACGACGGCGCCGTTGTCGGATCGGCGGTGGCTATCGACATAAGCGACCCGGTCGAGCAGACGAGGGAGCTGATCTCGTCGTACCCGGCGGATTGCAAATGCTGCGGGTTCGGATTCTGGTTCTGATTCTGGTTGGGATGCTGGTTCGGATGCAGATTTTGGCAATCATTACTAGGGTTTGGAAAAGAAGAGGTGTCGGAAGCTGCCCTAATGGTGGTGGGGTCGGACTCAACCCTAAAATCAGCAATTCCGTACGGCTGTTGCGCCATCCCAGTCTGCTGCGGCGGCAATTGAGGTACGATGTTAGGGTATTGTGCGGCGGGGTACAACCCGTACTGCGCGTAGCCCGCCGTCATCTGCGGCGGCGGCGGAGCCGAGTATGTGAGGCCGAACCCCGACGGCCGCGGGAGGAGTGGGCGGAGCGTCTGCGTCGACGACGACGAGGAGGAGCTGCTCCGCGACGACGACTGGGAGGACGAGCCGCCGTTATTGCCGGCTGCGCCGCCGTTGGAGGGTTGGAGGTTGAGCTGGGCTCTGGAGCCGTAGAGGATAATGGCGGCGCGGTCGTAGGCGCGGGCGGCGTCCTCGGCGGTGGCGAAGGTCCCCAACCACCGCCTTGTCCTCTTCCTTGGCTCACGGATCTCCGCCACCCACTTCCCCCAGCTCCGCTGCCGGACTCCCCGGTAACGGAACTTGCTGTTGTCGGGGCCGCCCTTGCCCTTGCCTTTCTTGGCGGCGGCGGAGGGGGTGGTGGCGCCGCTGTCGCTGCTGGTGGTGGAGAGTGAAGGGTTGGGGTGATAGTCATGATTGTTGATGTTGTCATCGCCTTGGGGAAGGTGATGATTAGGGTCTGAAATTGCAGCACCGCTCATGGTGAGTGGTCGCCGAGAGAGGTGGGAAATTAAAATTAAAGAAAAACCCTAGAGAGAGAGAGAGAGAGAGAGAGAGAGAGAAGGGAAAGAGGGGAATGAAGTGGGTTTTGCCTCGTACAGTGTTTACCCAATTGAGAAGGCTGGGTGTGAATAAGGTCTGTGGAAAGAGTGAGACTGTAAATGGTGGAGGAGGGCGGTGGTCATGTGGAAGAAACCCAACATTTTTTCTACTCTTAAACTTGTACCCTTGTTATGTACGTATATTTATATACTAGCGTATAAATAAAAGTACTTCACTTTTTCTACCTACTATACTATACTATACTATACGATCATGGTGGGGACAGACGGGGGAGCTTACTCTCTTGTGAAGATACACATATTCGAATATTAATATTGGGACATGCAAATCGATAAACAAATACAAAACGTAAAAAATACACATAATTACATGGTTTATCAATGATGTGTCGATCATTACGTCCACCAATGGAATTTCCAACCAGCTCTGCATATCTGAATATAAGTTTAAGACATATTAACATTTATTTATAATTTCTAAAATTTTAAAATATCGTTAGGATATTTTAGGGTTGCAGGGAAGAGGCAGAGACCGCTGATGGCGAACATTTGTTAATTACTTGAATTGCTATATTTGGTTCGAGAATTTTAACTCTGTAAATATTATTTGCTACTCAAAAACGGGCGAGAGATTACTTCATTCGAAGCTATGGCATGCTTGGTGTTGTCAATGGAAAGAAATTTGCTATTAGCTAGTATTAGGGTGTGTGTGGTTTAAGTATCATGGAAATGGAGGAATAAAATGTTGTTTGACAATGAGATATAGAATAACGCAAGCATCCTAGAAGATATTACAAATAGATTGAGGAGTTAGTGCATCTAAAAAAAAAAATACTCAAATACGATATTTATTTTCAAGATTGGTTGTTAGATTCTAAAATGTTTTTTGGGTTGCCATTTTGATGTACGTTGATTGATATATGGGTACTTGACTTAATTTATTTCACCATTTTAAAATAGAATTCCTTCCCTTTTCTTGATTTAAAATTAAAAAATAATAAATAAATATAAAAGAAGAAGGAAAAAAAGAGAGAGAGAGAGAGAGAAAGGAAGAAGCATATATATTCGGGGTTGAAGTATGTGAGCAAATAATAATTATAATTCACAATCTAAAAGATGGAGGGTGGAATTTTATTAGTAATGTTGTTAATTTACCGATGAGTTTTAGTATTGATATTTGAATGAATTAAGTCTAATAACTCATTTTCCATGTTGATTCTTCGTTTACCTAAGAGATTAATTAAATGCTGTTTGAATAACGAACAGTAGGGTTTTGCTTTAAAATAACACTATTTTGAGTAGCTAGTGTGACTGTGTGATTCTTCATTATAAAATACTCCCTCCGTCCACCTATTTCTGACACGCTTTCCTTTTTGGGCCGTCCCCCTATTTCTGACACGTTTCCTTTTTCGGAAAGAATTAGCCACTAAGTAATACAATTAGTAAATCCCTTATTACACTTAACATTCCATACTTAAATCTCATCCACTCATTTTTCTGCACGTAGTTCAATATAATTTAAATTTCGAAAGTTTAAATTATTATAACTTGCTCGTTTGTTATCGAAATTTTATGATTTTTATATCAAATTAAAGGTCTTTATACGATCTTTCATTTAAGATCAGACAAGAACATGTTTTTATGCATATATGATGCTCTGTTTCTAAAATATGTTTAAATACATAAACCACATTACATTTCCCTACAAAATACACTTTATACACTAATCACTTCCGTCTTAAATCCCGTGCAAAAAGCAAACGTGTCAGAAATAGGTGGACGGAGGGAGTAATACATATATACTAGATCTTTATTGGATATTTATATCATATATGGTATGTTGTAGACAATGACATATGTTATACGGCCACCGACCCTTATTGATTTAGTATAAACAAGGAAATCATAATATACTAAAATCAAAGAAAAAATTATTAAACTAAAGAATAACTTGAATTCCAGCCGCACCTTCTAGTACCGTTACCTTGTTATGACTTCACTCCAGTCACTAATTCTAAACCTGATCTTTAAAAAAAAAAAAATACAATACTTTTGTGTTTACCTCCAAAGTTCTAACATAAGAGTCGAAGTATATACGTTATTCGATACAAACTCCTTTTTTTTTTTTGACAAGATCCGCTATGATGATGAGAAACATTTCTGCATATACGCGAAAGCCAATCAATAATATTAGAATCTGATAACTCAACCCGAATCGGCTTACTATTGGCCAATACGTCACAAAATTTAGCTTTAGCCACATATTCTGCAATCAGAGAAATAATTGGAACAAGAGTATCGAGCTTCTTAATAGCAATATTGATTAGAAATGAACTTTTAAAAATTGAAATGAGTTTACAATTTGCATGAAGGGTATGGACTCTCACCTTACGAGTTTTTAGCTTGTGGTGGTTTGAGTTTACAATTTGCACGAAGGATTTGGATTCACCTTTAAAAGTTTTTAGCTTGTGGTTTGAGTTTACAATTTGCGCGAAGGGTTTGCTCACCTGGTAACAAAATTCATACCAATATTACTATTAATGTTGTCCTCTAATTGGCAAATAGTATAAGAATACAATATTAAGATCCGCGTTTTCTCCCTATTACATTAAAATTAATTTAAATATAAAAATATGTTTCTTAAAATGATTGTCCTTGCAAGTTACAATCATCACTATTTACGGCTACCTCCACTCATGATTTTTAGAGAGTTTTAAGAGGTCCGTACGAAATACTACCTCTATCCAATTTAAGTAGACCATTTCTTTATTGACTTTTCCGGCATACATTTTCACCGAAACCTAGTACGAGTTTTACAATATAATTTTGAAATATTATTTCTTTTACGGGATAGCCCGACACTCGTAGTATCCCGTAAAAGAAATAATATTTCAATATTATATCGTAAAACCCGTACTAGATTTGGGTGGAAATGCGTGTCAAAAAAATTACTATACAAATGGGTATACTTAAGTTGGATGGAGGTAGTATAATGTATTGTGGTACGGTGGTATATTAAAATGTGTAATAGTGATATATTATATTGATGTTTAAAGGGTATTAGTATAATTTTTTATGTTAAATTTACTGATTAAAATAAAATATTAAAAAAAAAACCCCTAAAAATTGTGTTGACGAAAAGGGAAAGATTGCTTCCATAGTTCATATGCCAAAGAAGTCACACAAAAATATGCATCTGCAAGTAATATTTTGACGATAAGTTCGACTTGTTCGATTGACCTAATAGTAGAATGTTTAAATCGAAATTAAAGGTCTCTAATCCAAATTTCAAACATATTTTTATAAGTCGAGTTTGTTATACTCTCTGCGTCCAGTTAATAATGAGGTCACTAGCTACAGACTTATTTAAAATATTAGTTGCGATTACGTGCGACGCATGTATAATCTTATTGCACATTTAATATTTATTTTAATGCTATTAGTTTATTCTAAATATTAATATAATTGAAGATAAAGAAAAAATCATTGTAAGTTAAATATTAACTGAAATATATCTGAAATTAATATTCTAATGATAATATTAATGTTCTAAAGAATTATTTTAATAATAAGAGCAAGGAGTCAGATTATATTTTATAAACAAGATACTTCTTATAATAGTATAAATAAGTGAGCTAATATAATTAACGTGACGAACGAAATACTATTTTCTTATAGTACTTCCTTCATCTCATATAAGTAGTCCCATTTGGAATGGGCACAAGAGCCAATAAAGGTAAAAATGTGTGGTTGTAATTGATTGTGAAAAGAGAGAGTTAATTGTAGCCATGTATTCTTTTCCATTTTAAGAAATGGGACTAATAGGTGAGACGGACCGAAATGGCAAATGTGACTACTTATATGAGATGGAGGTAGTACTCCCTCCGTCCCAGTTCACTTGTCCTCTTTTTTTTCGGCACGAGATTTTATGCATAGTGTTAAATTGAAAAAGTAAGGGGTTC
The DNA here is from genome assembly GCA_029379335.1 of Thymus mandschuricus. NCBI lineage: Eukaryota > Viridiplantae > Streptophyta > Magnoliopsida > Lamiales > Lamiaceae > Thymus > Thymus mandschuricus. The sequence goes on from CM057079.1 coordinate 8,372,088, forward strand.
ACATAAAAAAGTAATGGTTAATTTTTACCTTTTAAGGAAAAAGGATAAATGAAATGAGACGGACGAAAATAGTATTGAGGACAAATGAAGTGAGACGGAGGGAAGGGAGTATATGTTTAGTCCCTCGACCTTCCGTGACTCCGTCCCACTTAAAAGATCGAATCGGATTGCAAAAGATTTTAATTCACGCGTAGTTAATGCGTTAGTTAGCGCTTGACATATATACATACCCCGAGGTAAAATTTCATTGAAACAACTCATTTATCTACTTTTCTGAAATTTTTAGTTAAAATTGATTAAGGTTGGTCAACTTTTAACCGTGTATAATTATGTGGAGCCAATTTTTTCTGCGTATAATTTCGATTCATTTATACTTCAACTAACTACTAGTCTACTACTCTACTATTATGTGACTCATTAATTTGCTAGTTTGTGCTTCCTTAATTGACTTTTTTTTTTTATCAGAAAAAGAAGAATTTATTAAATAAAAAAGGAAAATGAGGGCACAAGAAGTGCCAAAATACAACAGGAAGAAGAAAAGAAAAAAATAGCAGAAGCTCGCCTCTCTCACCACTCAAAAAAGCACAGAACCCAGCTTTGTATTACGCCAATCCTCGAACCTCCGACTTCCGACCTCTTTCACCCTTTATCAAACACCAACTCCAAAAACGACATTTGATTTCGTCCTCCATACGTCTGAAGTTCCAATCATTTTGAGAGAATCGAGCTAAATTCTGGCACTTCCAAACCACCCACACCACGCACGTCCACAGTCCTCCAAGCCTTTTTTCCCACTTACCTCCCTCTCGGAGATTTGTGAAGGAGACAAAGTGTGAAACAATATTGTTTGGATAAACCCATTTCACCCCCACCCAATCTACAATCTTATTCCACAACTCTCTCACTCTCTCGCATTGAATAAACAAATGGAGAGAAGTCTCCAACTCAGTGGAGCAACAGCAGCATCGCAAGTCCTCCTCGCCTAGGATGATCCGTTTCCTCACATTATCACAAGTGGGCAGCCTATTCCACATCAACCTCCAAGAAGTAACCTTAGCCTTAATCAACGCATGCGCACCCCAAATACTTCCAAGTACCCTTCTAGAAGGGACCCTTTGATTTATAGTACGTTGACCACCAAGGATCGCCTTATAAGCCTCTCGAACAGTAAATCTCCCCTCATTATTAAATCCCCATCGCCATCTATCCTCCACCCCTTCTCTCACCGAAAATGCCCGCAAAAAATTAAAGAACGCATCCACAGACTCTCTCTCCCTCTCCAGTAGATCCCTTCTCCACTCCACTCTCCATTCCCACCTCTCATTTAGTATTCTCCACAAAAATGAAAAGTCGTTATTAGGAAAAATAATAAATTTTTTTTTTATCAGGAATGCTCCTCTACCTAACATGTTTATTTATAATGTTCTCACAGATGATGTAACATTACATTTATGAATAAAATGATTAAAATATATACCCTAAATTTCTTAATTATAAAAAGAAATTCTAACACCACCACATCAACGGTGAACACATTAAACGTCCCCATATTGAGTAGTTGAGCGTTTCTCGTATTATATATACTCTATCTGGACTACTGTTACGACCGTAATGAGCTAGTCCTTAAAACGTGCCGAGCCACGGGCATGTTTAGGGAGGATTGGTGTCGGGTTGCTTGAGTTGTGCCTTGGCTGGAAAAGTGGCATGGGAAAATATCCACCCGATGATAAGGGGCATCGGGTCGGGAAGGCTCGGCGCCTGGCGCCGGGCGAGTGGGGTGTTGCCTGCGGGAAGAGGGCATCACCCGGCCGAGTGTGCTCCCCGACGGGCGTGAGGGCACCAAGTGCCGTAGCACCCGACGGGGCCAAGCACGCAGGGCAAGTGCTGCGTGCGCACCGAACTGGCGGGAAGGCTTGGCGGCAAAGGCAGTTCGCACCAACAGGTCCCGAGTTCGAGTCTTGTCGGGAACATCCGACAAGGCGAGCATGTGTTGTGAGCAGCGCGTGCGGGCAGCGGTTGAAGGAAGTTCATGTGGGGCGGTTTTGCTGGACGTGGGCAGTTGTGGGCACAACTGCCCCGTTGTGCTGGCACGTTGGATGGGCGCCACCCGGCGCGGCAGTTTTCGACCGACGACTCGATTTTCTTCCTAGTGTTGGGGGTTTTTCCAACAAGATTTTGATATAGCTTGAGAGCTCCTTGAGCAGCACGAATCATTGTGTGCTTGCCTTGGGATTTCCATTGTGTTTTTGAGTTAATGCGAAGGTTGAGCGTGGTGCTCGTAAATTGTGTGTGTGCTTTCATTTCCGCTGTGCATACGTTGATTTGGCTAAGGCAAATACACTTACTCCTAAATCTAAACACGAGAGTTGGAAAGGGAGAGAGGGCTGGTCGATTGTGTGGATCGACGCCGTGCAAGTGTTTGCGAAAAATTTCTAAGTCCGTGCAATCCTTGTAACATTTGGTATCAGAGCCAGGTTCTGCTGGTTCTGACCGATTGTTGCTTGAACAATGGTTCAACAAAGAGATTTTCAGATCCTTGAGGGAAGGGTCGCAGAGCTCGAGATGTTAGTTGGGGCGGCTCCAGAGGTGGAATCGTCACAACGGGTCCCGATTCATCAGCGTCTCCGCGTGATGGAGGAGGCGTTGGATCAGATCCGCCATGCGGTGGATCAAGTCGCTCCTTTTGTCGAGGAACGAATGGTGACATGCGAAGAGGGTGTGTCGGATGTCACGGAGGCCTTGGATGTGCGGGCTGATGAGATTATGCTTGAGATTTACATTCTCAAACGCGCTATGGCGGCCGTACCGGGAGAGGCGGTTGTCGGTTCGAAGTGTCAGGTTCCTGAACCAAAGCACTTCGACGCGATCGTTGCTCCAAAGTGTTGGAGAATTTCTTGTGGGATATCACGGAATACTTCAAAGCCACGCACATTCCAGAGCATGAGAAGGTGTCGATTGCGGGCATGTATCTATCGGGGGACGCCAAGCTATGGTGGCGGTCCCGGCGGACGGAAGACGCTAGGTGCAACCGCGCTCCGATATCTTCGTGGGCTGAGTTTTCTAAGGAATTGAAGGAACAATTTCTGCCTCGTAACACTTCGTGGGTTGCGAGGGATGCTTTGCGAAAGCTGAAGCACGTCGGCTCCGTGCGGGAGTACGTGAAGGCTTTCACGTCCTTGATGCTCGAGATCGAGGACATGTCCGAGGAGGATAAGCTGTTCAACTTCATCTCCGGGTTACAGCCTTGGGCTCAAACCGAGTTGAAGAGGCAGCGTGTTCAGGATCTTGCCACGGCCCTTTCCACGGCCGAGTCCCTCGTTGATTACAAAACGGTGGGGGATTCGACCACGGGTCAGAAAAAGAAGGATGCCGGGAAGGGGAAAGAGAAGGATAAGGAAAAGAAGGGCGGGTCCAAGAACTGGAAGAAGAAAGGCGATGGGGACTGTGCAAATAATTCGAAAGAGTCTCACCAAGCCGGTGGTGACAAGAAGTGAGGGTGTTTTATTTGCAACGGCGACCACCTTATGAAGGATTGTCCACAGCGTGCGAAGCTTAGTGCGTTGCAAGTTGCTGCCGAGGCGGAGGACAAATCTGGTCCGCGTGTGAATCCTCTTCAATTGCTTCCAGCAATACAAGGGGAAGAACGGACTAATCCCGGCCTGATGTACGTGAAGGCCGTGATTAATGGCAAGACGGTTATGGCCATGGTGGACAGCGGTGCCACCCACAATTTCGTTGCTGTGCGTGAGGTGCAGAAACTTGGCTTGACTACGACTCCCCACACGAGTCATATCAAGGCTGTTAATTCTGAGGCAAAACCCATTACTGGTGTGTCGATCGTTGATATGCAAGTCGGCACGTGGAAGAGATCGTGTTCACTGATGGCGGTTCCGTTGGATGATTTTGATATTATCCTTGGTAATGAGTTTCTTGTTGCGGCAAAGGTTGTTGTGATGCCGCACTTAAGGGGGTTAATGATCTATGATGAGAGTTGCCCCTCTTTCGTGCCGTGCATCGCTGCTGATGAATTGACGGCGGTGAAGGGGCGAACGGGGATGATTTCGGCTATGCAGTTCAAGGCTGGGGTCAAGCGTGGAGACGTTTCCTACCTTGTTGCGTTAGTCGAGATCAAATCGGGAGTCTCGTATGAGGTACCAGATGCTGTGTCGGACTTGTTGGCGGAGTTTGAGGACGTGATGCCGCCCGAGCTACCGAGGCAGCTGCCTCCGCGGCGAGCCACTGACCACCGGATCGAGCTGATCCCGGGGTCGCGGGCACCTTCGCAGGCCCCGTATCGGATGCCCCCATCCGAGTTGGTTGAGTTGCGCAAGCAGCTTGATGAGCTTCTTAGGGCGGGACTGGTGCAGCCATCGAAAGCTCCATATGGCTCCCCGTTTCTGTTCCAAAGGAAGCAGGACGGCTCGTTGCGATTTTGTGTGGACTACCGTGCTTTGAACAAAGTAACGGTGAAGAACAAGTACCCGATTCCAAACGCGATGGACTTGTTCGACAAGCTGACGAGGGCGAGGTATTACACTAAGATTGACTTGAGATCGGGGTACTGGAAGGTCCGTATTGCGCCGGGAGATGAGGGCAAGACGACTTGCGTGACGAGGTATGGATCTTTCGAGTTTTTGGTAATGTCGTTTGGGCTGACGAATGCACCAGCCACATTTTGCAATTTGATGAATGATGTGCTGTACGAGTTTTTGGATCGTTTTGTGGTGGTATATCTTGACGATATCGTGGTGTATTCTGAATCCTTGTGTGATCATGTGGATCACTTGAGAGCTGTGTTTGTTAAATTGCGGGACACAAGCTGTATGCTAAGAAGGAGAAGTGCGAATTCTGTCGGGAAGAGATCACTTTCCTTGGGCATATTATTGGGCATGGACTGATTCGGATGGATAGGAAAAAGGTGCAGGCCGTGATGGATTGGTCCGCCTCGACGAAGGTGGCGGAGTTACGTTCTTTCCTTGGGCTGGCCAACTATTATCGACGCTTTATCAAGGGCTATTCTTCGATTGTGAATCCTCTCACGGATCTGTTGAAGAAAGATGTTAAGTGGGAATGGTCGGATAGTTGTGAGGCAGCCTTCGTTCGTGTGAAGGAACTCTTGTCCACCGAGCCGGTTTTGAGACTGCCCATGTTTGATCAATCTTTCGAGGTGCAGGTTGATGCTTCGGACCATGCCATTGGCGGTGTGTTGGTCCAAGACGGCCATCCTTTGGCTTAGGAGAGCAGAAAGTTGAAGGAGGCCGAAGTGCGTTACAGCACGCACGAAAAGGAGATGACGGCGGTGGTGCACTGCCTTGAAGTGTGGAGGCATTATTTATTGGGGACAAAATTCACCGTTGTCACCGATAATGTTGCCAACACGTACTTCAAAACCCAGAAGAAGCTCACTCCCAAGCAGGCTCGTTGGCAAGAGTATTTGGGCGAGTTCGACTTCGAATGGGTGCATAGACCGGGAAGGCATAATGATGTGGCTGATGCCTTGAGCCGGAAAGTTGTGGAGGAATTCGTTGCTGCCTTGACCGTGGTGGAAACGGATTTCTTGGATAGGATCCGAGAAGTGGCTAAATCGGATACTACCTACATGAAGTTGGTGGAGCAAGTGAAGAGTGGGGAGACACGGATGTATTGGCTAGAGGACGGACTGTTGTTTGCTCGAGGTCAGCGGGCTTATGTGCCGACGGGAGCGTTAAGGAGGGAGTTGATGCGTGAGACGCATGATCCGATTTGGGCAGGACATCCCGGCGGGGATCGAATGCTCGCCCTTCTGTCCCGGAGGTACGTTTGGCCTAAAATGGAGGAGGATATTGATGCTTATGTAAAGACTTGTCTCGTGTGTCAGGTTGATAAACTTGAGCGGAAGAAGGAGGCCGGGCTGCTGCAGCCACTCCCGATTCCCGACAAGCATTTTCAGTCGGTGTCCATGGACTTCATTTCGGGTTTTCCTAAGGTGGATGGCATGGCCTCTATTTTTGTTGTGGTGGACAGGTTCTCGGAATATGCTATCTTCATAGCGTGCCCCCATGCTTGCCCCGCCGAGAACGCTACCGAGTTATTTCTCAAGTATGTGGTGAAATATTTTGGTATCCCGGAGGATATCATTAGTGATCGTGACTCCAGATTCACGGGCCGGTTTTGGATGTCGTTATTCAACATGATGGGGACTGAGCTGAAGTTCTCAATGACTAATCATCCGCAAACCGACGGGCAGACGGAGCGGATGAACCAACTACTTGAGGAATATTTGAGGCATTACGTGAAGGCCAGTCAAAGGAATTGGGTAGGATTGATGGACATGGCCCAATTCTGTTACAATTTGCATCGATCGTCGGCGACGGGAAGGAGTCCGTTCGAGATCGTGTATGGGCAGCAGCCTCTAGCTCCGCATGAGATTGTTGTTCAGAAGTCGGGGAGCAAGTGCCCGGCTGCCTATTGCTTTGCGAGGGAAAAACAGGAAATGCTTGACGATGCGCGGGAGAGTCTTGAGAAGGCTCAACGTCGGATGTCGAAGAGTGCGAATCGTGGGCGCCGTGATGTCGAGTATGCTGTTGGGGAGAAGGTGCTGTTGAAGCTTACTCCTCAAATTTGGAAGAAGATCACTTCCAAGTCCGTTCATCGTGGGCTGGTTTCGAAATACGATGGTCCGTTTGAGATCGTGCAGAAGGTTGGACGGGTTGCCTATCGATTGCAGTTGCCGGATTGATTGAAGGTACATCCCACTTTTCACTTCTCTTATTTGAAAAAATTCTTTGAGGATGAGTTGGATTTGCTGAGGGCACAAAAGTTGCGTGCCCCTCCCGTGATAAGGAAGCAGTTTGCCAAGGGTGTGACGAAGGTTTTGGATCACCGAACGTTGGGCCAAAGTAAGAAGAACATGAGGACTGATTACTTGGTTCAATGGGCTGGAGAGACGGAGGCAGATGCGACTTGGGAGAAGGCGGTCGAGTTGTGGCAGTTTGAGAAAGAGATTGTTGCGTATTGGTCTTCGAAGGAGAAGGGCTCCGCTGGACAGACGACGAGGGCGTCGTCTAGCTCCGGTGAGGGTGGTTTGTTACGACCTTAATGAGCCGGTCCCTAAAATGTGCCGAGCCACGGGCATGATTAGGGAGGATTGGTGTCGGGTTGCTTGAGTTGTGCCTTAGCTGGAAAAGTGGCATGGGAAAATATCCACCCGATGATGAGGGGCATCGGGTTGGGAAGGCTTGGCGCCGGGCCCCGGCCGAGTGTGCTACCCGACGGGCGTGAGGGCACCAAGTGCCGTAGCACCCGACGGGGCCAGCACGCAGGGCAAGTGTGCTGCGTGCGCACCGATCTGGCGGGAAGGCTTGGCGGCAAAGGCAGTTCGCACCAACAGGTCCCAAGTTCGAGTCTTGTTGGGAACATCCGACAAGGCGAGCATGTGCTGTGAGCAGCGCGTGCGGGCAGCGGTTGAAGGCAGTTCGTGTGGGGCAGTTTTGCTGGACGTGGGCAGTTGTGGGCACAACTGCCCCGTTGTGCTGGCACGTTGGATGGGCGCCACCCGGCGCGGCAGTTTTCGACCGACGGCTCGATTTTCTTCCTAGTGTTGGGGGTTTGTCCAACAAGATTTTGATATAGCTTGAGAGCTCCTTGAGCAACACGAATCATTGTGTGCTTGCCTTGGGATTTCCTTTGTGTTTTTGAGTTAATGCGAAGGTTGAGCGTGGTGCTCGTAAATTGTGTGTGTGCTTTCATTTCCGCTGTGCATACGTTGATTTGGCTAAGGCAAATACACTTACTCCTAAATCTAAACACGAGAGTTGGAAAGGGAGAGAGGGCTGGTTGATTGTGTGGATCGACGCCGTGCAAGGGTTTGCGAAAAATTTCTAAGTCCGTGCAATCCTTGTAACAACTACTATGGAGTCGATCAGATTTTTGTTGCTCATTAGTGTATTTTTTTTCTCTTTTGTAAATCATGGGAAAGGAACATGATATCTTGGAGTAACACTTTAATGAATAACCTTGGAATTCGATAATTCATTTATGGTAAATATGTTTGACTTAAAAGACACATTCTTGCACGAGATCCTTAATTTACTATATCAGGTCGGACTCGACTAACTACTCTTCCTTTTTTTTTTGGTTGTTTTGTTTGTTTTTTTTTTTTCCTCACTCTATTAGTACACATTTTATTTAATTTTTGTCTTATTTATTAGTCATGTTTTCTTTAAAATAAACTAATACATAAATATATCTTTTAAAACTCAAAGAAATTATCCTTCTGTCCACGTGAATATTTTTAATGTGTCAACGGATAACGTGCCGTATTATTAATGGAAAATAAATTCTCAATATATATTCTAACTAGTCTATAAAAGTAAACTTTATTTCTGTCACTTCAGCGGTTGAGATATTAAGAGTGTTCACGATGTCTAGGGGAGTGTTTCTCTTAAAACCCACTGATATTAAGGTTTCTTCATCTTGTAATTACACAACTTTCTCTATCTATCTATCTATCTATCTATCTATCTATCTTCTTTTTTTTTTTTTATTTAAATAGGACAAATGTTAGTTGTTAGATTAGATGTTAAAACAACAAGCTCCCTATTTCCTCACTTCAATATCTAAAAAATTCTCCAAACCACCTTATATCTCCCAAATTCACTCCTGAAATGGATCGAACCCGGGTCATTCATTAAAGAGAGGGTCCGATGACCGGTACGTGTGGCACACTTCTTTTCTACCTCTCTCAGCAATGACATTTGGTAGCGGCTGCTACAGCGCAGAATCAATTAAGAGGAGGACTTGGTACTTGGTAGTATTGGGATTATCAGTATCAAATAGTCCAAATAGACCCAGTTCGATTAATTTAATCCAGTTTACAAGCAAAGTATAAGCATGATTCCAAACTAAAAATTCATGATCAGACAAGAAAGCCAATATTAGACTTGACTTGGGACTATTAGCACCAAATAGTCTCAATTCGAGCAATTCAGAAAAACAAAAAAAAGTGGAAAAAAAAAAAAAATGTTATAGTCGAGCTCATTAGGACATTTTGATTCAAAAAGGCAATTTTTTTTTTTATCGGGAATGTGAAAATTTTATTAATAACGAAAATATTGATGGTATAAGGAGTACCAAGCCGTTACATCGTTTTATAGTCCCCCAAGTATCAATATATAAGTTTCCTCTTCGACAGTACGAAAAAATTAAAATATTGTTCTCCGTTTCCTTTCACAGTACACCAATTTCAAACTCTACACTTTATTTCTTAACTTGGATGAGAAAATTTTGTAATGCCTCTCCAAAAAATTGGTACTCTCTCTGTCCCACTAATAAAGGGACTTTTTCCTTTTCGGGACGTCCCACTGATATAGAGACCTTTCCCAAAATAGAAAATTCTAACCTAATAAAATTTAGACACATCACTTTAGCCCATTAACTTTCACTTTAACACACTATCATCACTTATGTCTTAATTTCCTGAAAAAAAGGTCTTTATCCCAGTGGGACGGAGGGAGTATAAAATAAGGATAGAAAAGAATCTATAAAATAATAATATATGCATAAGAAATTGTGCGAACACAGCCCTGTAATCTTAATATGAAAGTAAGAAGGAAGTAGTGGGTATGAATGTAACATATCCCTTCAAAGTTCAAACAAACTTGAAAGACTGCTATAAAAAGCTGGTGTCCACCTTAAATTAAAATAGGCCAAAACCATGAAAATCTTGCCTTTACCAAATCAGGCATCATCACTTCAGAACTACATTGCTTACATATGTTTGGTTTCCTGCCTGCACTGCATTATATTCGAACTACCTTAATATCAAGTGGATTTTATTATTTTAAATTACAATATGTATTTCTTTAAAATTTCCCCTCTAATGAATACTCCTGTATCCGTCTCTTGTTATTAATCACATTTGATTTGAGCACAAAGATCAAGGAACGAAGGTATATGTATCAATAATCAATTTTAAGGAAAAAAAAAAGGTTAATTGTAGCCAAATATAATTTGTTATTTTAGGAAATGAGATTGATAAATGAAACAAACGAAAATAACAAATGTTACTAATGAAATGAGATGGATGTAGTATATAAATTGTCATTTTAATGTGATTTTACTGGTATTTTGAAACTTATTACGTACTATTACTTTGAAAAAAGTAAAACTACCATATATTACGATTTTTTTTTCGATCAGATGTTTATTTTGTATTTGTGTTATTCTATTTAAGCAAAGGAAAAAAACACTACTGCTTTACGCATTCAAGAGTACCTTGTTAGTTACTTTTAGCTGCAAAGTTTCGTATGCCAAAAATCAAAACTTTGATTAAAATAGCTTAATTGGAATAGCACCAAAAAAGTCTAAGCCCATAGTATTATCTTGGAGAGACGCAATATGAATCGATTGTTCTCCATTGCTCCATTCATCCATAATTTTTTGAGTTTAAAGTAGTTAATATCGAATTTAATGTACTGTGGTGACCCATTAAAATATTTGGTGGTTTGTGGCATAATGTATTAAAGTTCCTTAAAAAGAGTATGATTGTAATATTTGTGTGGAGTCTCCTGCCTAAAATGAAAAAAAAAAAAAAAAAGAAAAGAAAAAGAGAGAGAGACGCTAAATATTGTCTACAGATGAAAAAAGAAATAAAACTACAAAAGGAAGTACTCCCTCCGTCCCCTTATTGATGTCCCATTTACTTTTAGGCACAAGATTTAAGGAGTGACATTTTTGTAATAAAAACTGGTGGGCCTTGCATTTAATCACCCCAAAATGGCAAATGGTGGGGCCATTAGTTGGCAATTACACTCCCTTATTACTTCTATTTTTGGAATGTGCCATTATTGTTGGGACACCCCAAAATGGCAAATGGGACATCAATAAGGGGACGGAGGGAGTACTATTTTTTTTTCTAGTTACGCATAATCGATATTATATGAACGGTATATATCCTGTCAATACCTGTTACTGCATCGTGTGTGAGGTGTTTGAATAGTTTGTGTGACATAAGTTATGTATGTAGAAGGGCTACGTGGATGTTGAATACGTCGTGTTCAAGGTTTGATAGAATAAGGATTTGTTTCCTTATTATTTATCACTCCGGTCCCAACCAGTTGAACCATTTGCTTTACACACGGGAATTAAGACGAAAATATTTAGTGAATAAAGTGTATTTTGTAGGGAATGTAGTGTAGTTTATGTATTTAGACATAATTTAGAAATAAAGATTCATAGATGCATAAAAACATGTTCTTGTTTGATCTTAAATGAAAGACCGTATCAAGACCTTTAATTTGATATAAAAATCATAAAAATCCGATAACAAACGAGCAAGTTATAATAATTTAAACTTTCAAAATTTAAATTATATTGAACTACGTGTAGAAAAATGAGTGGATGAGATTTAAGTATGGAATATTAAGTGTAATAAGGGGTTTACTAATTGTACTAATTATACTCTAATTATTTCTAAAAAAGGAAATGAGTCAATAGGTGTGGGACGTCCCAAAAAGGAAAATGGTTCAACTGGTTGGGACCGGAGTGGTATTATAAAGAGTTTCACACGCATAAAGACATTACCATGTTTATGGATATGTCTGAAGATTCGATTCTGTGTGAGTAGGAAACTTTTAGAGATATACCTTAAATATATCCTCGGGTTTGCATGAGTGAATCGACTATATATATATTCGAGGATCGTGAATCAGCTGCTGCGCGCAAGGCGAGAGCTATTCTTGAGAGTTGTTTATTTTCACGATCGTTGAATATTGAGTGTTCTTGTTCATTCATCAATTGTTGGGTAGACTAGTTGGTGAGTGAATTGTATGATCTTGAATTGTTCTACGTTCAAGATTAGGTTATACTTTTCATTCTTGAGAAAAGTATTTTTGGGTAGACTAGGTTTGCGTCTACTTCAAATTCACTTGAGAGGAGTAGAGTCGGGTGAGGAGATAAAGTATGGTGTATCTTACGTTCACGAGTCTTATACCCCTTATACTCTTGATAGTGAATTGTTTCTTGGGATAGTTCCCCCCAGACGTAGGTGTGTTTATCACCGAACTGGGTTACCATTTGAGTGTTCCTTATTGTTACGCTTTGTGTTACTGTTGAGAGCGTTTAATTTGCACATATACATGAGTTATACAATATCAATTGTTTATTTATAGATAGATGGTGAGAAATAATGGAGTATAATATAATATTTTGAAAATTTAAATAAATATCAACTCGGTTTGATAAATAAAGAAAAGGACCAAACATAGTTCTATCTCTGAGTATGGACCCATTAGCTTTTACTATTTCCTAAGCCATCACTATCCTTCACGAGGACTTTTGCTGCGCTATCATATATATATTTGAAAATAATCGTTCTTCAAATGAATGTCTTATTTCACACTTCGGTATGTAAAAGTTAAATTAAACTAGTAACATGTATTCTCTCCATTTCATATTAACTATCCACTAGAGAAATGACACATTAATTAATGTAGGAAAAGATAAGTAAATAGCGGACGTGGTAAGTAAATACTTAATATACTCTATAAACTTCTAAAACCTCTCACAGGGTCAGCTTGAATGATAAATATAGGGCCGAAGGCACACATACTAGGTGGGAAAAATTGAATAATGTTCTCTTACTAACCGTAGACATGTTAAGAAAAATTATTATAAAATATGTCCCATGAATAAAGGGATGGTGACATGCATAGAAGTACGGGGGAGAAGGATCTGAGGATTAAGAAAGGCGATAGGGGGATAAGGGTGACGAAGAAGGCTAAGGAGAAGGGCGAGAGAAATTAGAGCTAACATTGAAAGAATCAGGAGCCAAGATGAAGAAAGTTTCCGGAGACAACGATTCTTGTATGACTGAGTGTGAGGTAGGTTTTCATTTGATTTTCTCATAGTTTTCTGTATAAAGGGTTAATACCCCTTATACCGGTCTTATACATGTTTGTTACAACAATAAAGAACTTTTTCTTAATTAAAAAAAAGTGTAGTATAAAAAGAACAAGAAAAATTAATGTTAATGGGACTTTAAAAAATATATATAATATTGATGTAAGAGATATGGATTCAGCCTGTCATGAGCCTCATTCATGTAATGGATTGTTTCAACTTTCTCGTGGGCTTCAACTTTCTTATTGGTCCAAGTTAACAATTGGACTGAATCATGAATAACCAACTATGAAATAAAAATACTCCAATGATACTATTTAGGGTAATTCTATTTACAACCCCCATTTTCTCCCCACAACCCCCAATGTTATTAATTAAATTTATATATTGTGTAATGTACATATGTATCCTTACAACCTCTAAGATCACAACGCACAACCACTATCTTTTCTCTATTTCCCTCCACTTCGTCGGGCGGCCGTCCACGACAGCCACCACCATTGCCATAACCATGATGCCGTCAAACACTAGACTATCTCAAGCTTTAAATTGAATTTTCAGAGTTTCTAATTCACTTTCTACATTTTCTTCTAAAAATTTTGAACATGGTCGTTTCAAGTCGTTTCATTAGTGCAGTTTGTTTTGTAGCTGCATTTAAGTTGATGAATACAAGAGAAGTAGTATTATTTAAAACTTAAGTTGATGAATACAAGAGGAGTATTATTTAAAACTTATACTAAGTGTGTTGTCCGTAGGTCAATCACTATCTTTTCTTTAGGTATTGGAATTGAACCAAGTTTATGATGAAAGACCCACAACTCTCAAATTATCTTCACTCACATATCTATGTAAATTCATATCTATGTAAATTCATGGAGAATTCCCCACCATTCCACCTCATGTCAGTAATCTGAAAGTTACACCCTACGTCTTCAATTCTTCAATATTTTGAATGAGGAGAATTGTAATGATTTGTCGACTCGTCGTCATCAGCACTCGTGATGGTTGGTTCTTTGTGATTGGGTGTTGATGAATCACCACCACTTTTATCGAAACGTATGAGCATCGACACCTCTCAACTAGACATTGTGGACGTATCATCACCTCATCAATAGTGATACTATGACAATGAGATTCACATCTGAGGTAAGAATGTGACATTGTTAATAATAAACAAGTTCTAGTTAATAACAAAAATAATTAATCAAGTATTTTGACTTAACAAGGAATTATCGTTGTCGCAAAGGCGTGGCCACATGTACTTTTGTATGCTCTCTAGCACCAGATACCTAGAGGATTCATCCTAAATGAGATCAAACATAAATAGAATTATATTAGTTTAGAATTGGACGCTCGCTGATTGTGAATGTGCAGTTACACATCCTCCGGTAATTGCTTCAGTGGGTCTCATCCCATACGAACGAAAAAATGACCCGCGTTTGTATCCACCTATGACAAAACATAGTTAGTTACACATAAAGTTAAATCTATCTATGTATTATTATGACAACAATTCTCTATAGGCGTTTCCCATATAAATTGCAAGCTATAAAACATAATCAGTGTTAATAAAATAAACAAAATCTTTGACTATACGCAGAGATGTAGTTGGATGTCAATAGTTCAACTTGACATAATTTTGTAAATTTATTATTTACATCGAATATATTCAAGCATACCATGTATTTTATTTTTAGAACGATAGCATATCATGCATATTAAGTGGTTTTATTCTTTTACATCAATTCTTATAATAAATCATCGATATCAATAAATGAACAAGTGAAATTAAATTTAAAAATAATGGGTACTAAGTGAAATTCAACAAAAAAAAAATAATAATCAAAATTTGTAGAATAGTAGTATAAATTATGAAACTAAAAATGTCTCAAAAAATGTTGAATTCACGGCACGAATCACTCATCTAAATTATTTCAATTCGTTTTGGTAATAACTGTGTAAAGCCAACATAAAATATACTAGTTATTCTTAAAACAAAAGAAACAAGAAGAAAAGAACTTACCGGAATGCTGGAAAGTGAAGTCCCAAACATCACACATTTGGTGCTCTTCAAGGCTAAGCCAAATATGCTCATTAAAAAGTACTTAAAGATATACATGCATATTGCATTAGTTTGAACAAATAGACGAATCAATGCCAACGTGCATTATAAATAAAATGAAGTTAGTCAAACATACTTCGCTTTAGGAGGAGAAATATGTCTTAGTAACTCTAAATCAAAACTACCATGATCTTTAATCATACGATTGAAGAAGTCCTATACTAATGAATTTGAAATTTGAGATCAGAATTTTGAGAACATAAAATGAAATGAATTAGATGTTTTAGTTGCTAAGAAAGTTGTATTAATGCCTTTCATTTGTACCTCGTACCACAAGTTTTTTTGATATCCATCATCAATCATATTTAGAGACTTCATCTTTTTTGTGAGAAAATTTTCCATAGCTTTGATCAATGGCTGATCTAGAACATAAGTTTTCATCCAAAGAAAATCTTTTAGTTCCACAAAAAATGAAAATAAATTTAATTGTAATGTAATTAGTTGTAAGAATTCAAAACGTTGGATTAGATAGACATTATCTCGTCGAATTTTGGTATTGGAGTCTGAACTGCGGACACTCTTCTCTACAACTTGATTACTTGTCACCTTCAAACTTTTTTCATCTAATTGAGAAGTAGGATAATTGCATTCACCCTTCAATCTACCCTTCAATCTTTCAGGAGTTAAGATGATCAGAGCATCTAACTGAGTTGGAGAAGGCCTTCGTCTCATTTTCCTTCTTCTTCTTTGCTTGGGCTTCAGTGCCAACAATCCATCTCGAGTCTCCATAGTGGAACATTCTCCATCAAATTTAAATTCCCGTTTTGGTTTCTTTTTATCTTGCGAGTTGGATATGAGGTTTGCGAGGGGTAACTTTCTTTCTCGTTTCTCTAGCAAGCTTTGGAGTCTTAGGTATGAGAGTAGTGGAAGTGAAAGGGGCTTTGGAGTCTTAGGTATGAGAGTAGTGGAAGTGAAAGGGTTGAGGTCTATATCAACCAATTTTAAGACATTTCCGGTAAAAATTTAATAAGCGTTTGTCACTGAGCTCGGGCATAAGAGAAGCATGTCTCTCACTCAAAGTTTTACTATATGAAGCAAGTTTTGAAGAAATTGCTCGAATTTAACAAAAGCATCTATTTGGGATCGAATCGACTGATTGAAATAAAATTTTGGGTTACTTATTTTATGGAATGTGTATTAAAAAATTAGGCCCTTAGCTTATTGTATTATTAATAAATATATATAAAGAACCCTCATCTTTGAATCAATAACATAAAAATAATAGATTACTTTTTTTTTTTAATGTTCATACTAAAACATCAAGCATTGATCAAGTGTAGGGTAGGAATCTGACAAGAAACTTTTTATTAGTGATAAACGACCGAAAGACGAGGAAAGGAGAATAAGCAATTCGTAACAAGGGAGTGCGATAATTTTGCAGAAGGGATGGTGACATGCATAGAAGTAGGGGAGAAGGATCAGAGGATTAAGAAAGGCGGTAGGGAGATAACGGTGAAGAAGAAGGCTAAGGAGAAGGGCAAGAGAAATTAGAGCTCACATTGAAAGAATCAGGAGACAAGATGGCGAAAGTTTTTGGAGACAACGATTCTTGTATGACTGAGTGTGAGCTAGGTTTTCATTGATTTTCTCATAGTTTTATTCTTTTATAAAGGGTTAATATCCCTTATACTGGTCTTATACCGATCTGTTACATCAATAAAGAACTTTTTCTTGATTAAAAAAAAAGTGTAGTACAAAAAGAACAAGAAAAATGTTAATGGGACTTTAAAAAAATATATATATAATATTGATGTCAAGTGATATGGATTCAGCCTGTCATGGACCTCATTCATGTAATGGATTGATTCAACTTTCTCTTGGGCTTCAACTTTCTTATTGGTCCAAGTTAACAATTGGATTCAATAATGAATAACCAACTATGAAATAAAAATACTCCGATGATAGTTAATTCTATTCACACTAGTGCAGTGCCCGTCGAAATTCGACGGGGAGTACTTTATGTTATATTTTATAGTAACAATATATATAGTATTTTATTTTTATGATTATAATTTACCAAAAAAATAGCATTGAGTTTATATTTTAAAAAATGAAAAAATAATACATTAAGATGTGATTTTTTGGTTAATTTTACTCATTTCGAATGGCGAGTAACCCGTTTTAATTTTGAAATACAAAAAAATAAAATTATGAGAGATGACATTTCACGAGTAGTTTTATTTATTTTCAATGTCGAGCCATCATTCGTATGTTTAAATATAAAAAGAAGTTAACAGTTGATATCTGTTGGGAACCCTCTGCAGTTGTTTTGATGATGTTTTTCAAAACCACACTTAGGCATTGCATAGCATGATATTAATGTTATCCATTCTTATCGAGTCTGTTCTCCTTAACTAATGAGGTCGTTGTCTATAACAGCCTCACTCATTAAAAGGTGAACTAGCTCTCTCTTTATTCATGCTTTGCAGGTTCTTCGGTCAGGCTCTTCAAGCTTTCTTATCTAGCTGCTGAAGACAGACTGTTGATCTCGTCAGATAGATCAACCTCCCTCCACATAGCTGCCACCTCTGTTGCCAGCTGTCTGGACCCACTCGAAGTGCTGAGTCAAGTCTGCAACGGCTCCATGCCACATCAGCTGCTTTCTAACGGCTATATTTTGCAGGACTCACAACGGCTAGTTTTTGAACTACGCCTATAAAAAGCCTTCGACAACAATGGTTTGAGTACGGGAAACTCATTACTCTTACAAGCTGAATCGCTGCAAGAAATTCTCTCAAAATTCACATCCACTCAACACTCGAAAATCCTAGAGCTTTACCATGTGTTGAAGATAGACAATTTCACCATTGTTATACATCAAGCTTGTTGCGTTTACTGCTGCATCAAGCTCCTTGTACTCTCTCTCACATATTTAGTGTTAAGCTAGTATAGTTGAGATTGTACTTTGTTTATTCGATTGTAAATCGAAGATTGTATGTTGTATGAAACTGATACTCAGTCAGTATAAACAAGAGAGAAGTAGAATCCAAAAGTAAAGGGATTCGTAGATTGAGCTTGATCTACCGTGGAAGTAGGATAGTTACATCCGAACCACGTAAAAATACCTTGTGCCATTTACTGTATTTTCTCTCTCTCTTTATTAAACTGCTCATACATCCATAGCATACAACAACCTCTCCATAAAGGCTGTAAACGATTTTACTAAAAGAGTTATCTAGCTCAACCTCTCCACCACATTCCGCACTGACAGTTTGATAGATCAAGCTTGTTGAACCCACAAGCTTGATATATCAACCTGTCCATCTCAATAAAGGACTGCCTGACCAGCTAGTCCTTGGGAAAAACAGTTTGTTTTCTAAATTCGAAAAACGGTTGGCTATTGGTGTATTCCCCCCCCCATACACCAATTAACTCTTTCTGGGACCAACAAGTGGTATCAGAGCAGTGGTTCTTTTGACCGCTGCTTTACATACTAAAAACTCTTTCATGTTTTTAGTCAATTAGAACCGATCCTTAGTAAAATCTCTTTCATTCATTTCATATCATAATCATGGAATCCTCATTGATACGAGTGTGTGAGGACTTCTCAGTCCAAGGCTATGAGGACTGGAGCTTTCGAATTAGGATGTGCCTGCAAGCACATCACATTCTCATGTGGAAGGTCATTGAGGAAGGACCTTCTCCTATCTATGATGAAAAAGTTGAAATCACTGGGACTTCACCTGGTGAAGCTGGATACAAAAAGAAACTCAAAAATCCCCGTGATTATACTACGGAAGAGAGAAAAGAGGTTGGGCTTGATAACTTTGCCAAAGGCCTCATCTCTAGCACTGTGAAGGGTATATACCTTTCAAAAATCAGAAATCTTGAAACATCAAAAGAGATGTGGGATACCCTCAAGGCCATTAGCCTGGGATCCGAAGAAATCAAAGAGAACAAGCTCTCGATTGCTTGCAGCAAATTTGATGACTTCAAAATGTTGCAAAATGAAAACATTGAATCGATGAAAACTCGATTCACTGAAATTGTTCTCGAAGTAGAGGCACTAAAATCAAACAAATATTCTCAACGTGAGAAGAATTTGAAAGTTACAAGAGCTCTACCTGCCAACTGGCATGTATATTCAGCTCTACTTGCATCTCGATCTGATTTTAACACTCTATCTACCGAAGAATTGTTCGATATTCTAATCGGAAATGAATATGAGATGATTCGAATACATGGATCTTCACAGCCTCAATCTTCTAAAAAGGCTGATGAAAAGAAAGAGAAAGATGCTGCCTTTAAGGCAGATGAGAACAAAGAAACATCTACCTCACCCATAGATGAGCCTTTGGTCAAGAAAATTGACCAGCTGGCTATTGATGTAGCCATGTTCTCAAAAAGCAATGAGAAGCTTCTTGGTAAAGTCTCAAAATACAAGAGACTCTACCGAGATAACAAACGAGGTTACTCAAACCGAAATGATGATCGCTCTAGGAAGAAGAGCGATGCAAAGCCCTCAAAATTTAATTCCTCTAATACACCCGAGGGTGCTTGCTTTGGTTGTGGTAGACCAGGGCATTACAAAACAGACTGCCCTGATCTAACCAAGGCAGAAAGAGAAGAACTTCGCGCCAAGCGTGACAAAAAGCTCAAAGAACAACGAGCTGCTCTGCTAGCTGAAGAAGCCACACAAGAAGCTCATCTCTCTGACAGCTCAACGAGAGATGATGAGGGATATATTGCTTCTGAAGATGAGGACGAAGAAGAAAGCTTCTTTGGAGACTCATCTGAAACAACCTCAAAAATTGAATCATCAAAGGTAAAACCTCAAACTGCTCAATTATCTTTCTCTGACAATGAAAATGCAGATGAGAAAGAAGATCTATCCAAGGCTGAGTCTTGGGAAAGAATCAAAGAACAGTTGAAGGAATATGCGGAACTAGCTGAACTATTTGAGGAGGTTGTTAAGGATAATGCAGAGCTCATAGCTCAAAATGGAAAATTCAAAACTGCTCTAGAAGAGAGGTTTGCCCCCTATGATGCCGAAAAGGAAAGAGAGATAGAATATCTGAAGTCGGAAATAGATATTCTAACTCAAAGAGAAAAGAATTTGGAGGATAAAGAGCTAGAAAAGAATGAAGCTCTAAAATCAAAGGATGCTGAGATACACAATCTCACCTCCAAGCTTGCAGATTTAGTGGTTCGACATGAATCACTAGTTCTCAAGGAACAGAAGCTGCAGATCACATTGAGCCAGCTAAAGAAGAGTGGAAAGAAGCTGGAAGAAGTATAGGCCATGCAGAGAAGTTCAAAGAACAAAAGTGGTCTGGGGTATACTGGATCTACAAGAAAAGGGCCAGTAAGCAACAAAGTGATCTTCACAAAGCCACATATGAAAGTATCTGATCAGGATCACAAGCTGATTCCCGATAAAATGATGAGCTTGAAGAATCCAGCTCATCAGCCACAGGTTGTTATCTTAAAGAACCATCAAAAGCCAAATCTGTTGAAAAAGGATCAACCTATAGAAAAGAAGGAAGGACCTCCACTTCCTAAGAAAAGGGAGAACAAGTCCGTCCCCAAGTTTGTTCAACAGAGGAAAGCAAGGAAGGCAGAGTATCAAAGGCCTTACTATCCACAGCTCTATCATTCCCACCAATCACAAGGATGTATGTGCCATCCACAGCCTGCATATCATCAACAATGGCATCATCAACCCCTCTACTATGATGAGCCTTACTATCAACCTCAGTATAGCCGCACTCATCAATTCAAGAAGAGCAAAAGAGCCACCAGACCAAGCACAAAGAAACGGACTGTTTCTACCACTCCCTCGGATAGAAGCAAGTCGGTGATCAAAGTCTGGAGGCCCAAGGTTGTTCAATCAACAACAACAGCAGCAGATGTAGCACCCAATCTCAAGTGGGTTGCTAAGCTCAATTAATTGCAGGTAGGAAAGGCTCTACGAAGGAGCCAAGCAGCTCGAGGAGCTGTATGGATCATTGACAGCGGATGCTCCAAGCACATGACGTGTGACAAGATGCTGCTGTCAAACTACCTCGAGCGAGATGGACCTCAAGTCACTTTTGGAGGGAACTCCAAAGGAAAAACAAAAGGTTATGGAGATCTAAATGTTGGTAACTACTATCCATAATTTTTCTTTTGTTGAAGGTCTTAATCATAATCTATTTTCAGTCTCTCAATTCTGCTCGAGTGATAAACGAGTAGAATTTACTACTAACAAGTGCCTTGTGAAAAATGAGGAAGGAGAAACCCTCCTTACCGGAGTCATGCAGGATAAATTGTATATAGTCCAATGGGCTGATGAAAAAGAAACCTGATTAGTGACAAAGGCCAATTCAGAAGCTAGTTGGCTATGGCACAAGAGACTGAGCCATCTGAATTTCAAAGCTATCAACAAGCTGGCACGCAACAAACTGGTCAACGATCTCCCTGATCAGATATTCGACAAAGATCATGTATGCAACGCATGTCAAGCTGGAAAGCAAACGAGAGCCTCCTTTCCCAGCATAAGCTCTCAAAGCTCAAGTCGAATATTAGAGCTTCTCCACATGGACCTCTTTGGTCCAGTCACTCCCCTGAGTATAAACTGTAGAAAATATGCTCTCGTAGTTATAGATGATTATTCTAGATTTACGTGGGTTATTTTCTTATTTAATAAAAAGGAAACTTTGGAGAAGCTGCCGGCGTTGCTCAGTAAGCTGTGCAATCAAAAAGAAAAATCTATCATCTCTATTCGATCAGACAGAGGAACAGAATTTCTAAATTCAATGATCGAAGATTATTGCACGAAGAATGGAATTCATCATCAAACATCAGCAGCAAGAACCCCTCAACAAAACGGAGTTGTTGAAAGGAGGAATCGATCTTTGAAAGAAGCAGCTCGAACAATGCTTGAAGAAACAAAGCTTCCTATGAAGTTCTGGGCAGAGGCTGTCAACACAGCCTGTTATACACAGAATCGGTCAGTTATCACTACCAGGCATGGGAAAACTCCATACGAGCTGTGGAACAACAAGCTCCCCAGGTTAAGGTATTTTAAAGCTTTTGGATGTTTGTGTTACATTCACAATAATGGGAAATCTCAGTTAAAGACCTTTGAAAGCAAGGCAGATCCAGGAGTATTTTTAGGATACTCAGAGATCAGCAAAGCCTTTCGAGTCTATAATAAGAGAACTCTCACTGTGGAGGTAACACCTCATGTTGTGTTTGATGAATCTGCTTGCTTGTACAGAGATACTAATACAGGCAATGAGGATGAGCTCAATAGATCAAAGAACGATCTCATCAAAGACATGTTGATCTGGAGCCCATCTGATCAAAGTGAAGAGGATCAATCTGGTCCAAAGATCACACAGCAAGGGGGGAGTGATGCAAGTGATGTTCCTACATCAAGCTGTAATACATCAGCTGGAAATACTCAAGCTGATCCCACTAACTCAGTATAAAAAACTGAGGTTGTTATTGATCCGGAAAATCAAATGGAGCAGCTTAATCCTTTCAATCAAAAACAGGAAACTGTCTCACATCCAGAGTTTGAGGAACCCGCTGCAGAACAAGAGCCTGTCATATCCCAACAGGAACAAACTCGTAGAAGACGTTGGGTGGATGATCACCCTCAAGAGCTCATTGTTGGGGACCCAAACCAAGGAGTGAGAACAAGAAGGATGCACGGAGAAAGTGCTCTCCTAAGTTGCTATCTATCTCTCATTGAGCCAAAAGATGCAAATGAGGCCCTACAAGACGCTGATTGGATTCAGGCCATGCAAGAGGAGCTAAATGAATTCAAAAGAAATGAAGTTTGGTCTCTAGTAGATCGACCCCATCATCAAGGCGTTATTGGAGTTAAATGGGTGTTCAAAAATAAGAGAGATGAATCTGGAGAAGTTGTCAGAAACAAAGCTCGATTGGTTGCTAAAGGCTACTGTCAACGAGAACGAATTGATTTCGATGAAACGTTTGCTCCAGTTGCAAGACTGGAGGCAATCAGATTGTTTCTAGCCCATGCAGCTCACCAACAGTTCAAAGTCTACCAGATGGATGTAGAGAGCGCATTTTTAAATGGAGTTCTAGAAGAGGAAGTCTATGTCGAGCAACCGCCTGGATTTGAAGAAGGTGATTCCAGCAAGGTCTATCGCCTACACAAGGCCGTGTATGGACTCAAACAAGCTCCACGAGCTTGATATGAGACGCTGTCCACCTTTCTCATAGAATCTGGATTCAAGCGCAGCTCCCTCGACAAAACTCTTCACTATCAAAGTGAATGATAATATCCTTTTAGTTCAAATTTATGTTGATGACATTATTTTTGGATCTAAATCTCCCAAGCTCTGTGAAAAATTTGGTAACCTCATGAAGGACAAATACAAAATGTCCATGATGGGGGAAATGAATTTCTTTCTAGGATTGCAGGTAAAGCAGTCAGATGAAGAGATTTTCATCAGTCAAACCAAATATACTCATGATCTTATTGAAAAATTTGGAATTCAAGATAGCAAGCCTGTCAAGATTCCAATGATAGCAAATGGGAAGATTGATCAAGATTTCGAAGGAAAACCTGCCAACATAACACAATACAGGGGTATTATTAGCTCTTTATTATATCTAACTGCTAGTAGGCCTGACATTAGTTTTGCAGTTGGTGTTTGCGCTCGCTACCAAGCTAATCCAAAGGAATCACACATGGAACCAGCCAAGAAGGTTCTTCGTTATGTCAAAGGAACTGCCAATCTTGGATTATGGTATCCTAGAGATGACAACTTAGAACTAACTGGCTACTCAGATTCTGATTATGCTGGATGCAAGCTAGATCGGAAGTCAACGTCAGGTACTTGTCAATTCCTAGGGAACAAGCTGATATCTTGGTTCTCAAAGAAACAGACATCCGTAGCAACATCAACAACCGAGGCAGAATACATGGCAGCTGGTAGTTGCTATGCTCAAATTCTCTGGTTGAAGCAACAGCTCAAGGACTATGAAGTTATAGTCAAAGAAGTTCCTATCTTTTGTGACAGCTCGAGTGCTATTGCTATCACCCAGAATCCAATTCTTCATTCTCGTTGCAAGCATGTTGAAGTGAGACATCACTTCATACGTGATCATGTTGAAAAGAAGAATGTGACTGTGGAAAAGATCCACACAGATATTCAACGAGCTGACATTTTGACCAAGCCCTTACAAGAGGAGCGCTTCAAAATGCTATGTGTCAAGCTCGGCTGTTAAACTGTAGCCAGTCTGGAGAACCGGCTCCCTCAACTATCTGACCACAACAACAACCTGCCATCGACACAAGCTGGACTACACAATCTGTGTAGAAGGCCGTTGTGAGAAATTACCACTACCTTACTCACTCAAGGGGGAAGTAAAAGCAGTGAGTTGTATCTCTCACTGTCTCTTCATCTATTTAAATTTCTCTTGAGCATTTATTTCAAATTATTGGCATTTAGTATGTTTGGTATTTAATGTTTTGCATGTCTGTTCTTATTCTCTATATATCCAAACATTACATTGGAGAAGATTTTGTCAGAAGCAATGATTACCATTTTTGTGTAACAAAACTTCCTTTTGGGGTTTTATGCTTCGAAAATCGAGATGCATTAATGTGAGGACTTGACGTGAGACACGAAAAGTCGCGAGTGGGCATTAACTGTCGTGCCCCTCTGCACACGCGCGACTTTTCGCCTTCCACGCGCCTCGAAAAGGTGCATGTTGTCAAATCGCCATTTATTGAAAGTGGATGACGGCACATCCTATTAATCCTGGTCGTTCGATCAAAACGATCGAGGTCGTTCCTCTTTCTCTCTAAATAGGGATTCCTTCGTCCCTTTCATCACCTAAAACCTATCTTTGCCATTTTCTTGCACCATACTCTCTCTGAATTTTCACTATTCATCAAACCCTAATTTCTTCACTCTACTTTCATAAAAGAACATGGCCACCGATGAGCAAACCTCTACCTCCAGCCAAGAGGTTTTAAATGGCAACATGCCAAGAAATTTTACAAGTCTCACATTGTGCAGGAACCATATTTTGTCTACAACAACATGGGCCACTCCGGCCTAGAAGATATTTTTGAGAGAATGAAGAGATGCGGCCCCTTTCACCGCATTATCACCAGGGTTCCGGCGAAGATGCTGCCACTGCAAACCCTAGCTTTCTACGCCTTCTGGCGTGAGGACGTGAAGGACTCCCTCGACGATATCTTCGTTCGAGCCTGACAGGATGACCCACGAAAAATTCAAGATCCTGATTGCTGTCTACAACAACCTCCCAGTGAATTGGGGGAGGCTGCTGGTGTTTGGACTGAAAGCAGGGGTAGCAAAATTCAAGACCTCCGTGGATAAGGACGGTGACACCCTGATCACCATCAAGAGGAAGTTCAACTTCTGTCTGAAGATCTCACTGATCTTCCAGTCCGTTGTAGAACGAGCTGAGTGGGAAGATGCTGTCCCATTCAACGAATCCATCAAGCTCCCGTCGAATCAGCGACAATTCAATATATTGTTGGGTATTAATGACCAATCCCTCATAACCTCTGATCTCGCGATCAGACCATTCCTGCTGGCCATGGTGAAGTCTAACCCGGAATGGGAGGACTCTCGTTTCCCAGCCAAGTGGGAACATGTTGCCCCTCCCTAGGTCAAGAAAGCTTCAGGATCTTCTTCTACCCAGGGCTAGGAGAAGCTGGTGGAGAAAAGCAAGAAGCGGGGAAGGGCGACTGCCGAGGAAAGGCCTTCGAAGAAACTACAGCCCGTTGCTGCTGTGGTAAGCTCGAGTCCCCTAGCCAGAACGATCCCTCCATCTGCTGCTGCTGGGTCTGAGCAACAGGCTTCCTCCACAGAATGACAACCTCTCTCCAAAGAGCAGCCATCTCCCATCTCCATTGGACAACAGCTCGTCTCCCCGGAGCATCCGCTTGTCTACCAGAGAAGTGAGTCATTTCTCACCAAGGCTGCTCCCGAGGTTGTTCCCACCGAGACAGTTCATGAAGAGTCTCACGGTGGTCTCTATCATTTTGGCCCTCTCATCACTTCCATCCATGTCGATGTCAGTGATGATGACGATGATGATGATTCTTCCAGCCTTTATCTAAAAAAGGCTGAGGAAGATGCTCGTAGACTGGAAAAGGAGCAAGCCCTCCAGCTCTACGACGACATGGGATTCGCGGCAAAGAAGGCCGTTCTCGATCTGCTACTCGGGATCAGCTTAACTCCCGTTGCTCTTCGAATGGCCTCTCGCCTCCGTCTCTTCCTAGATATCAAGGATGCTGATTATCATGTGATGCAGTCCTTGTTTACGCTGAAAGATCTAGACCAGCTCAAGGCGGAGGAGGCCGTTCTCAAGGATGAGTTTAAATACTCATCAATTTCGGAAGCTCGTGCAAGCTTCCGCCAGCTCGTCCTAACCTCCATGAAGGTAGAGGTCAAGTGTCTGGGCGTGGACTTGAAGCCGTTCTACCAAGAAGAAGCTGAGTTCTACAACTCAGCGGTGCCAGACAATGAGGATGGACTGAGCCCGATCAGGCAGGAGACTGTGACTCCAGCCCGTTCTGCCATCAATGTGGACGATCTGTTCCGCAATGATGATGAAGAAAAAGAGGAAGACAAGGAAGAAAATATGCAAACCTTCCTCTCCGCCCACCAGCTGAGATATCTTATCACAAAGTGGATAGGCCATGAGCTTGCCGGCGTCAACACTCGCTTATCCGATCTTGAGAAGCGGCTGGATTCAAGAATTGGCCAGTTGGAAGACAAACTGACCAAGTCCGTGGATGAAGTTCTTTCTACCCTCAAGAACACGGCCGAAAGGCTGACGACGGAAGTGAGTGAGGTTACTTCCAAGGCCGTCAATGCAGCTAAGGAACTTGCAGAAGCTGCCGTCTCCAAGGAGATTGGGAATTTCACCCAGGTCCATCTTAAAGATCATGTCAAGCCCTTTCTTGGCACGTTGCTAAAGGATGAAGATGTGGCCATCAGTACCGATCTCCGTTCTGCTAACAGGCTGATCAAAGAGGTGGAGGACAAACTGTCAAATCTTACCTCTCTCGTATCCACCTCTGCATCTGCTGCAAATCAAAGGGAAACAGCTGTTAGTGGAGACATATCAGCCCTTTACTCTTCTCGAGAGACCCTCACTTCCCAGGTCGAAGCCTTCTAGGCTGAAGTGAAAAATCTGACTGGCGTCATCACAGCCCTTTCTGATGATGTCAAAAAGGGGGAAGGTGAGAAGGAGAAGAAGGCTGAGAAGAAGCAGAAGAAGAAGAAGGAAAAGAAGAAGCCCAGGGAAGGTTCTTCCACCGAAAGGCCGTCTCAATCTCCCTCAATTGCCGATCAGACTGATAAAGGTGTGTCTGACCAGCAAGGCGGTTCCTCAACAGGCACATCAGAAGAAGCTCGTCTCATCACAGAAGCTATGCTAATGGGCGCAAATGCAGATCAGGCCATTGATCCAAATGTTCAGAGAAGAATTCAAGCTGAGAAAAAGGCTGAACGTTTGAAGGCTGATGCTGCCAAGGCCGATGCCCTGAGGAAGATGAAGGAGGAAGAGAAACGGGTTTCTTTAGCCCAGGCAGAAGTGGACAGAGTCATGAGGCAAAAGCAGGCCATCCTCACCAAGCTCAACAACAAATATTTGAAGAGGAAGGCACAAGCTGCTATTGAAGGAAGAGACTGGCTCGGCCCAGACCTCCAGCCTCAATGGGAAGAGCTCACCAGTTCTTTCACACTGCTGCACTACTGGATCAAGCTTCCACCATACGATCAAGAGGACAATGGTGTGGCCTTCAATCTTTTTGTAAGGCACTATTGGGATCGTAATCTTGTCAAGAGAGTTGTGAAGCTGGCAAGTGAAGCAGGCATTGGACTTCCCGTCCCTGCAAAGGAAACCTTCTTCTACCCTCGTCTATCTGATGGAAGCACTGTGGATTACACTGCTATCAATGAGGGAGTTCGATCTTCTGCTCTGAATTTCGTCATTCCTCACTCTGACCCTTGCTTCAAGCAGATAGAAGATGGAATCTACGCGAGTATGGGACTGACGCCCAGAAGAGAAGAAGCCCTATTAGCTGCTGGCTCATCAAAGTAGCTGATTGTAACTTTTATTTTATGTTCAAGCTTGTAACTGTAATTCCTTATCACCCAGCTTGTCATAAATAAAAGTTACATTTTCTGTGCCCATTATGACAAACTCTCTTTGTCTAGGCTTTATAAACTGCTTTACAGTTTTTCATTCTAACTGCCTTACATGGTCCAATCAAACTGGTTTAACTATCTTGTTAAAACAGGTACTCAATATTTTAGGATCCTTGTAAAGTGTTGGGTTTTGACATCATCAAAAGGGGGGAAATTGTTGGGAACCCTCTGCAGTTGTTTTGATGATGTTTTTCAAAACCACACTTAGGCATTGCATAGCATGATATTAATGTTATCCATTCTTATCGAGTCTGTTCTCCTTAACTAATGAGGTCGTTGTCTATAACAGCCTCACTCATTAAAAGGTGAACTAGCTCTCTCTTTATTCATGCTTTGCAGGTTCTTCGTCCAGGCTCTTCAAGCTTTCTTATCTAGCTGCCGAAGACAGACTGTTGATCTCGTCAGATAGATCAACCTCCCTCCACATAGCTGCCACCTCTGTTGCCAGCTGTCTGGACCCACTCGAAGTGCTGAGTCAAGTCTGCAACGGCTCCATACCACGTCAGCTGCTTTCTAACGGCTATATTTTGCAGGACTCACAACGGCTAGTTTTTGAACTACGCCTATAAAAAGCCTTCGACAACAATGGTTTGAGTACGGGAAACTCATTACTCTTACAAGCCGAATCGCTGCAAGAAATTCTCTCAAAGTTCACATCCACTCAACACTCGAAAATCCTAGAGCTTTCCCAAGTGTTGAAGATAGAGAATTTCACCATTGTTATACATCAAGCTTGTTGCGATTACTGCTGCATCAAGCTCCTTGTACTCTCTCTCACATATTTAGTGTTAAGCTAGTATAGTTGAGATTGTACTTTGTTTATTCGATTGTAAATCGAAGATTGTATGTTGTATGAAACTGATACTCAGGCAGTATAAACAAGAGAGAAGTAGAATCCAAAAGTAAAGGGATTCGTAGATCGAGCTTGATCTACCGTGGAAGTAGGATAGTTATATCCGAACCACGTAAAAATACCTTGTGCCATTTACTGTATTTTCTCTCTCTCTCTCTCTATTAAACTGCTCATACATTCATAGCATACAACAGCCTCTCCATAAAGGCTGTAAAATACACCAATTAACTCTTTCCGGGACCAACAATATCATTTTTAAAGTACTTGTATTTTTTTTTTATATCAAGTTGTTCATTGCTTTGTTAGAAAGAAATAGGTCAAAGAGGTGTAGCTTTTTTTTTTTTTTTTTTTTCCCCTCGCTTTGTTATATTCATTTGAGTAATTATAAATATGCCCGTTATCTGTGAAGATATAAAAAATTACATATGTTAAGACACAATATTATAATTTTTCGATGTAAATTTGTTCATTAATTTTTCTGTTAGCCCGTTGATATAATGTAAGAATGAATAATGCAATTTGCCCGTTAATTTTTCTGTTAGCCCGTTGTTCGATATAACGTTAGCATGAATAGTGCAAATTTTCCCGTTAATTTTTTTATTAGCCCGTTGTTTGATATGACGTTAGTATGAATAGTGCAAATCTGCCCGTTAAATTTTCTGTTAGCTCGATAAAAGTTTTAATAAAAATTACATAATTTGTATAGTATGAAAATGAATTAAGAAATTAATATTTTTACGTTAGATATATTTTATATTTTATCCCGTCAAATTTGAACATGAACCGCTTTAAAATGTTATTTTTGAATTTAATTGAGGATTAGTTGAGATGTAGACCTATTTATATAGGTTCTCTATCTCGATGTGTGATGAAAATCATTGTTTTAAATTTATTAATTAGATTATATTATTTAAATTTTTATGAAGAACGATGTTTTAAATAAATAGAAAATCGTTTGATTTTCGTTTTTGAGATTTTTACATTAATTATGTATTTCCTCAAATTTAAGATGAATTTTGTTGGAAATATATATAGATCTATTTATATAGGTAATATTGTTAAGTTCTTGTAAAAAATCGATGTGGGACAGAATTACTTAATATGATATATAATTGAATTAAATTATTAATAAATAAGTCAAATCAATGAAAATATTGGAAATATTCACTAAAATCACACGTAATGCCACGTGGGACGAAGATCCATAACGCTTATATATATATATATATATATATATATATATATATATATATATATATATATATATATATATATATATATATATATATTGATTCCCCCTTTTTATCACCACAGCCTCTAATTTTATTAATTAAAAATAAACATTGGGCAATGTCCATATTTATCCTTACAACCTTTTAAGATCACAAAGCACAACCACCATTTTTTCTCTATCTCCCTCCACTTCGTCGGGCGGCCGTCCACGACAGCCACCACCGTTGCCATAACCATGATGCCGTCAAATACGTTAAATTATTGCAAGCTTTAAATTGAATTTTCAGAGTCTCTAATTCCTTTTCTACATTTTCTTCTAAATTTTTTTAACTTCGTCGTTTTATTAGCGCAGTTTGTTCTATATCGCTTCCATATCGTTTCATTATTTTTTAAATTGTTAAATTTTGACCTGGGAAAAAGAGTTTATTTGTCTCTCCATAGCCGTCAACGAGCCTTTCGCATCTAGAAGTGTAGTTCTTCATGAGATAAATCAAATCAAACAAAAAACAATGTTAGTCTCTGTGGATGTTGATAGCAAATTCCATATGGATATATATGGAATATTATATTCTTGGAGGAATTATTATATCTTTAGGATATACTTGGTATGATATCTTTAGGATATCTTTTAGGATTCCTTGTCCCTCAAGAATTAGGGTTATATACAAGCACTTATATATGGGGTCTTGTATTCGTTATTCGTGTGGTCGAATAATGTGAGAGCTTAGCCGATATTGCGGTTTTGTGAGCTGAGAGATTTCTCATTTCTAGTTACTTTCGGGTTGGGGGATAGAAGATAGGTTTTCTTCTTTGAGTGTTTCTCCATTGTAACTTTGTAATCTCTCTCGTATAGTAGATCATATTCAGTTGACCCTCCGTGGACGTAGGCATTCTGCCAAACCACGTAAACTGCTCGTGTTCTTGATCTATTATTTTAGTTCTGCTCTCATATCATCCTCATAGATATTGTTATCTCTGGCATTATGAGTATTGTTCTGTGTTGTGTTATAACTTCGGTACCGCACACTGAATCGTGTTAGAAATCCTAACAATTGGCGCCGTCTGTGGGAATCGGATCTACGATGTCTACCACGAAGTTTGACGCAGAGAAGTTCACAGGGGTGAACGATTTTGGTCTATGGAGGATTAAGATGAAAGCTTTGTTGACACAACAAGGCTTGGCGGATGCTATCAAACCTGAAGCTGATTTCGTGAAGGCCGTTAAAGAAGAGAAGAGGGACGAGATCAAGGAGAAGGCGCACAGTGCCATTATTTTGTGCTTGTCAGATAAGGTTTTGAGAGAGGTCGCCAAAGAGAAGTCTGCTGCGGATATTTGGCAAAAATTTGAGAGTCTTTATTTGACTAAATCAATTGTCAATCGTTTGTACTTGAAGCAGAGGCTGTATTCCTTCAAGATTGTGGAGGATACACCCACCTTGGATCAGATAGATGAGTTTAATAAGGTTCTTGATGATATGGAGAACATAGACATCAAGATTGATGATGAGGACAAGGCCATCATCTTGTTGAATTCCCTTCCGAAGTCCTACGAACACCTGAAGGATGCTATGATGTATGGTAAAGAAAAGACCAATACATTGAGTGAAGTTCAATCTACACTGAAGGGCAAGGAGTTGTAGAAATCGAACGAGGGCAAGCATCAAGATCAGGCTGCTGAAAGTCTGAACGTCAAGAAGAATTTTTCTAAAGGAAGATTCAAGAAGCCTTTTCATGACAACAAGAAACCTGCCAATGAGAAGGACAAGGGATCGAAGGAGAGAGAGACCAGGAGCTGCAAGTATTGCAAGAAGCCTGGACATATCGTAAAAGATTGCTATGCCCTGAAGAGGAAGGAAGCCCTCAAGAATCAGAAACCTAATAATGCCGAGGTTACTGAGATGGTCGAGAACGCTGAGATGTTGAATGTGTTAGATTCTAACATATGTGATGAGTGGATTCTTGATTCTGGATGCAGTTTCCACATGAGTTCACACAAGGAATGGTTCTAGGATATCAAGTACGGGAATTTTGGATCGGTGTTGCTCGGTAATGATGAATTATGTGGCGTGAAGGGAGTATGGAATATTACTCTCAGAATGCATGATGGCTCTCTCAAGATCTTGTCCGAAGTAAGGTACATTCCCCAGCTTAAAAGAAATCTTATTTCTCTTGGAGTGTTAGAAGCGAATGGGTATGTTTTTCAGTCTGGCAAAGGTGTACTTCATGTTATGAAGGATTCGAAGGTTATCATGAAAGGCATTAGGAACCGGAGTTTGTATTATCTTGATGCAAAGCCGGTGATCGGAGAATCTGAAGCTAATATAGTTGATGATTCCATGTTGTGGAACATGCGGCTAGGCCACATTGGAGAGAAGGGGTTTGAATGAATTGTTGAAGTAGATGTTGTTACAACATTCTGGCTCATTCAAGGTTGAGTCTTGTGAATGTTGTATCTTGGGCAAAAGCAAGAAATTGCCTTATGATACTGGGAAGCACACCTCAGCTTCACTTTTGGAGTATGTCCATGCGGACTTATGGGGTCCATCTAGGACCGAAACCCAAGGAGGAGGCAGATATTTCATGGCTGTCATCGATGACTTCTTGAGGAAGCTATGGGTTTATGTTCTGAAGAACAAGTCTGAAGCCTTTACAAGGTTCAGAGAATGGTGCAGTGAGGTTGAAACTGAGAAAGGAGTCTCGGTCAAGTGCTTGAGGACAGACAATGGGTTAGAGTTTTTGTCCGATGAGTTTCAAGAGTTTTGCAAGAAGAAAGGGATTAAGAGGCACAAGGTTGTTCCTGGGAATCCACAACAGAACGGTGTGGTGGAGAGGATGAATAGAACATTGCTCGAAAGAGTGAGGTGTATGTTGCTGAGTTCCGGACTGTCGAGGAAGTTCTGGGGAGAAGCAATCAACACGGCGTGCCATTTGATAAATTTGTGCCCTTCTTCTGCAATTGAGTTCAAGGTTCCGGATGAGGTGTGGTATGGTGTTACCCCAAGTTACAAGTACTTGAGGAATTTCGGTTGCAGAGCCTATGCCCACATTAAGCAAGACAAGTTGGAACCTAGAGCGTTAAAGTGTGTACTCATAGGCTATCCCAAAGGCGTGAAGGGATACAAATTATGGTGTACAGAAACTGGAAATCAGAAGGTCATCGTCAGTAGAGACGTGGTATTTAAGGAGGATGTCATGCCTTATTTAGAGGAGAATAACAATCCACGAGAAATTGTTGATGATGACATTGGCACTCTGAAGTTTCAGGTGGAGCCTGAAGAACAATCTGCGCACACTGGGGGTCACACTAGGGAGTACAGTGACCATAACATTGACGAGGACACTGATGCGGCAGATTTGAGAAGTTACATGCTTGCGAGAGATAGAACCAGAAGGAACATTACTCCACCTTCCAGGTTCGGACATGCCGACATGATTTTCTATGCTTTGAATGTTGCTGAAAATGTGGAACATCAAGAGGAACCTCAGAGCTATAGAGAGGCAGTGAGTTCCAAGGAGAACAAGCAGTGGATGTTGGCCATGAGGGAAGAATTGGAATCAATGGAGAGGAATGGAACATGGGTACTTGTTGATAGGCCCAAATCTCGGAAATTGGTGAGCTGCAAGTGGATCTTCAAGAAGAAGTTTGAGGTTGTAGGAACCGAGAAGATCCGGTACAAGGCAAGGCTTGTAGCTCGCGGTTTCACACAGAGAGAAGGAATTGATTTCAATGAAGTTTTTTTCGCGGTTTCACACAGAGAGAAGGAATTGGCGATGGTGGCTCAATATGACATGGAGCTACATCAGTTGGATGTCAAAACAGCGTTCCTTCATGGAGATCTAAAGGAGACCATCTATATGACTCAGCCTGAAGGGTCTATTTTGCCCGAAATGAGGACAAAGTTTGTCTATTGAAGAAGTCCTTATATGGCCTGAAACAAAGTTCAAGGCAGTGGAACATGAAGTTTGATGAACATATGAAGGACATTGGTTTCACTAGATCGCAATATGACAGTTGTGTATACATCAAGAAGGGAGAAAACGTTGCTGCAACTTATCTACTATTGTATATAGATGATATGCTGGTCGCAAGCAAGGATTTGGCTGAGGTGGAGCAGCTGAAATCTGATTTGAAGTCCAAGTTCGAGATGAAGGACTTGGGATGCGCCAAGAGGATTTTGGGAATTGATATTTCCAGAAATTGAGAAAAAGGCGAGTTGTGGCTTACACAACATGATTATGTGCAGAAGATATTGAAGAGATTCAATATGCATGAATCTAGGGAAGTGACGGTTCCCTTGGCTAAACACTTCAAGATGCATGAACAACAGAAACCCGGTACACCAGAAGAAACAAAGGAGATGAGTCAGGTACCATATGCGAATGCTGTTGGGAGTGTTATGTACACGATGATTTGCACGAGGCTGGATCTTGCTCATTCCATAAGTGTTATAAGTAGATTTATGGCTAATCCAGGAAGGTACCATTGGGAAGGACTAAAGTGGTTGTTCAGATATCTCAAAGGAAGTTCGAGGATTGGCATTTTGTACAAGCGTCAATCTGATGTGAATGGAGATCCATTAGTTGGATATGTTGATTCAGATTTTACAGCAAATCTGGATACGAGGAAGTCTCAATCAGGTTACATTTTAAACTTGTTTGGTTCTGTTATTAGTTGGAGTTCTTCTCTTCAGTCTATGGTAGCTTTGTCTACAACCGAAGCTGAATACATGGCGATGACTGAGGCCGTGAAGGAGGTTGTTTGGCTTAGAGGGATCATTGGAGAATTTGGTGTTGATCAAGGCACAGTTTCCATAAACTGTGACAGCCAAAGTGCTTTGCATCTTGCCAAACATCAAGTGTTTCATCAAAGGTCTAAGCATATTGATGTTAAGTATCATTATGTGAGGGATATGGTGAACAAGAAGGAGGTGGAGATGCGGAAGATTTCGACTGAAGAGAATGTTGTTGATATGCTAACCAAAGCATTACCAATTGCGAAGTTCAGGTACTGCTTGGAGTTGGTTAGTGTGCTCTCGAGATGAGAGACTTGTGTACTACCCTGTGGTGGGGCATTGTTTGAGGGGAAACTGAATTCGGTGGAGATCTACTGTCATTTGCGTTCAAGGTGGAGAATTGTGGATGTTGATCGCAAATTCCATATGGATATATATGGAATATTATATTCTTGGAGGAATTATTATATCTTTAGGATATACTTGGTATGATATCTTTAGGATATCTTTTAGGATTCCTTGTTCCTCAAGAATTAGGGTTATATACAAGCACTATATATATGGGGTCTTGTATTCGTTATTCGTGTGGTCGAATATTGTGAGAGCTTAGCCGATATTGCGGTTTTGTGAGCTGAGAGATTTCTCGTTTCTAGTTACTTTCGGGTTGGGGATAGAAGATAGGTTTTCTTCTTTGAGTGTTTCTCCATTGTAACTTTGTAATCTCTCTCGTATAGAAGATCATATTCAGTTGACCCTCCGTGGACGTAGGCATTCTGCCGAACCACGTAAACTGCTCGTGTTCTTGATCTATTATTTTAGTTCTGCTCTCATATCATCCTCATAGATATTGTTATCTCTGGCGTTACGAGTATTGTTCTGTGTTGTGTTATAACTTCGGTATCGCACACAGAATCGTGTTAGAAATCCTAACAGTCTCAAAAAGAATTAATTAATGTATTCGGAGAAGGGATTAACCGATGTGTTAGCCCGTTTGACATCTACAAATAACTATGCGTGGTAGTTTAGCCACACAAAAATGTGTAGGTGAATTCATTAATAGTTTTAACTATTCACTAACATTTATATGTGCCAAAAACTCTTTAGTTCCGTTTCTTTCTTAGCTTAATTTTGTTTTTTTTTTTTTTTTTTTTTTCTCTATCTCACTATATTTATTCTAAAATTTATTATGCTTACGTGGAAATAAGTAGAATTTATTAGCCACACATGATTAATGATTAACGTCTATGCGCGGTTTAATAACCGATTACAATTATCAATTTTTTTTAATTAAAAAAAAAAAAAAAAAAAAAAAAAAAAAAAAAAAAAAAAAAAAAAGATATCAATAATGTTTCTCATTTCCCCCTTAAATGTGTCTCGAACCCCCAACCTATTAGTTTGGAGGTGAAGCGTTTTACCACTAGACTACGCTCCGTTGACTTACAATTATCAATTCTTGACAATATATAAATGTGAGGAAAAAAAATATTTAGACAAATACGGAGTATCATTTATCACCTTGTATATTTATTTTTTCTATTTAAAACATATTCCCTCTTTTTTAATTTTTTGCTTTTCACGTCGGAATTATACTAAATTATTTCTAATTAAATACTTTTCACGTAAATGAAGGGCAAAAGAATAATAATTGTTTTACTATTTAATTAAAGTTATCTTTTCTTAACATGAGTGATAAATATTTAAAAAAAAAAAAAAA
Source organism: Thymus mandschuricus (assembly GCA_029379335.1). Lineage (NCBI taxonomy): Eukaryota > Viridiplantae > Streptophyta > Magnoliopsida > Lamiales > Lamiaceae > Thymus > Thymus mandschuricus. The sequence goes on from CM057079.1 coordinate 8,408,779, forward strand.
CAAGTTATAATAATATTTATCAACTAAAACATGTTCTCTCTGATATTAAAAATGAAATAAGAAAAAGAAGGAATAAAAGACGCGTCGTCAAAATAACTACTACTCGTGTTAATCAACGCGTAATCTCCTCCTCCTTTTATTAATAAATCACGCAATATCCGTAATTAACTTCTACAATATATATTTTAGAATTCGTAGAATTCTAAAGAAATTCACTAATTGTAATAAGATATCTAAAAATTGTATCCACGATGATAAGAAAAAATGAGATAAATGTTTATCCACAATGAATATTTAATGTAAGAGTTATAAAAATATAACTAAAATGAAATAAGATAATGAAATTAGAACCTTATGATGAAATAAATGAATTACTTTTTAACAATATGCATGTAATAATCAGTGTTTACGAATTTATGTTGGAAAATGGTCGCTAACATTTTGAGTAAGATATACTTTAATAATAGAGTTAGCCCTTTCCATATTTGAATTTTCTAAGAGGCAGATTTTAATAAGTGAGACTAACAAGTAACAATCGGAACTATAACGTATAATGAGAATGAATATAGAGTTTGATAGTTACTATGAAAGCGATAATTCTACGTTGCAATCTTTCCCGAAACAACTTTGGAATTATAACTTATGATGTGATAATCAACATAGAGTTTGATGGTTATCATGAATAAAACCCAATCATGATTCGACATTTCGAATCTTTCTTGAAAACATAGAGTTTGATGGTTATCATGAAGAAAACCAAGATCATAATTCGACATTTCGAATCCTTCTTGAAACAACTTTCTCTGGACCTTCATGTATTCGTATTCATCATTTTCAAGCGCTTCTCATTCGTCAACTTCACTCCAATTACTTTCTTACTATCTATGAATAACATCCAAATTAGATCCATCTCTTGATCAAGCTCAACTAATGGTTTGTGCTTGGCACGATCCTTTTTCTTTCCGGAAAGAAAAATTGTATTTGTACCTTGTACCGCAAGTTGGTTTGATTTACGGTCATCAAAAATACTTAGAGACTTTATCCTTTTTGTGTGAGAAAATATTCCGTAGGTTTGATCAATGACTCGTCTGAAACAGAAGTGTTCACACATAGAAAATACCTTAGTTGTTCCACAACAAATGAAAATAAATTTAATTGTAATGTAATTAGTTTTAAGAATTCAGAACTTTGGATTAGGAAGACATTATTTTGTCGAATTTTGGTATTGTAGTCTGAACTGCGAATGTTCTTCTCTACATCTACAACTTGCATGACCTTCACCTCAAACCTTTCTCATCTAATTGAGAAGTAGGATAATTGCATGCACCCTTCGATCCACCCTTCAATATTTCAAGAGTTATTGTGGTGATGAGAGCATTTAAATTTGTTTGAGAACGGCTTCGTCTCATATTGCTTCTTCTTCTTTGCTTGGGCTTCAGTTCAAACAGCCTAGCCTGCCTCAAGTCTCCATAATGAAACATTCTCCATGAAACTCCAATTTCCGTTATGGATTTTTTTCTTCTCTTGCGAGTTGGATATGGCTAGGTTTGTGATGAGTAACCTTTTTCTTGTTTCTCTATCAAGCTTTGGAGTCTTAGGTTTGAGAGGAATGGAACGGTTGAGGTTCGGATCAACTAATTTTAGGACTATTATCTTACATTCATGAAATTAAAGAAAAATGTTGAATTTATTGAACAGGAAAAAGTACAAATTTTGAAGAGTTTGAGTAATAGTGACATGTTTCTTGTGACCGAGAAGAGATCTCCAGTAATTTAGATTGTCCTGGTGGAGTTGGTGTGCGGCTCAGAGAGAGGTGGAGTTGAATTTGGGCTTTAGTAATTGAATTAACCAAAAATTAGTTGATTTTTGGAGCAATCTGTAACTCGGTGCGAGGGGGGTGAGTACTGCTTGTGCAATTACCCCTGCTTGTTTCCTATTATTAATATATTACTTTTTCAGATAAAAAAAAAAAAAAAAAAAAAAAGAAAAAAAACGAAAAAAAAAAGAAAGAAGATTGTTGATAGAAAATGACCCATCTCCCTAGGCCCAAAGCCCAACTACCTCGGAAGCCCAACTACCCCACCTCGGCACAGGTCCAGCTCAGATCAAGACAGGCCCAACACCAGTTCGGCCCAGCCCACACCAAATGCAGGCCCAGGGAGTTGGGCCCTAAACACCAATACGTGGGTTGATGGAGAGAAAAGCGGCACCCATGATCTCCACGACTCCACTCCAACCAACAGCATCAACATCAACTATAAATAGAAGAACCATTTGTATTGTACACACTCATGCTACTTTGAATACATAATCCTCTCTCTTTCTCCCCGTGGACGTAGATCTTTACGATCGAACCACGTAAATCTTGTGTTCTTCATTATTTCCGCACATAGATCTCACATAAACAACTAATCTTACCGAGCAACAAATCGAGGGTTCATCACTGGCGCCGTCTGTGGGAACCGATAAATTCTGTGTTTGAATCTTGTTTTTGCTGCTCACATTTACTGTCAATGGCACTCGGACGCCGATCATTGCTAGGAACTCCACGACGCCGACGAAGCCGCCGGAGGCAACCAGAAGAACCTGCCTCTACGGCAAGTCACGAGGAACAACCGCACCACGACGTCCCCGTCGACGACCAAACTGAAGCCGGAGAGATCCCGAAGATTTCTCGGCGAACAAAATGTTGAAGAGGCACAACGGCACCGCCTTCTCCGCAAGCACAGCCAACCCGGACGCACCGAGGTCCCGTGAGCTCGCGCTTAGGACCTCAGGCTCATCAGGCGACACCGGAGGGTCACGTGGAGGATCTCACTGCAGATCGGGAACGCGAGCTGTTCGAGCCAGGCGTAGCCCAGCGCACGGCTCTGGTCACCCGACGTCCCTCTCCGGTCATTCGACCGAGCTTAGCCGCTCGACTCTCCCCAGTCATCCGACCGAACTCGGCAGCCCCACCACCTCCTCCACCTCCTGGAATCGAGGAGTTGCTGAGAAACTATCTCACCAGTGCTCCGGGACGCAAGTTCCTCAGTCAGTATACTGGGGCACAGGGAGTCTCTCACTTCGGCCTCGGAGGGCAGGATTTGCGACATCACCTCCAGCAGATCCGAGGTCAGCCCCAAGGAGTTCGTCAACCGAACTTGCATGTGGCCCAGCCTAACTACGCCGCTGCACCACCCCATGGTGCACCCCCCCAAGGACACCTAGCTGGGGGCGCACAAATCTTTGACGCGTTCAGCAGGATCATCAGTCCGCTCTCTGAGGACATTCTGAACACGTCCATGCCTTTCGGATACAAAGTGCCAAATATCAAACCGTACAACAGAATAGGAAATCCTAGCAATTTCCTAAGCCAGTTCAAGTATAGCATGTTGAACCAGAATTTGGGAAATGTTCACATGTGTAAGCTGTTCCCCGAGCTGCTGATTGACAACGCACGGGAATGGTTCTATAGTTTGCCAGCCGGGTCAATTAGATCATACGCCGATCTGATGAATGTGTTCGCACGAAGCTTCTCCCAGTGTGCCGAGGTGAGGCACACCCCGGCCCACTTGCTAACTGTAAAGCAGAACCGGGGTGAATCCCTCCAGGATTTCATGACCCGATTTGACAGGGAGTGTCTGCAAACTCGTTGCACCAATGATCTTCTCATCATCTCGGCATTTCAGAATGCCATCAGTTCGGACCTCCTCTACAAGGAGATCCTGGCAAAAGAACCACAAACTACCACCGAGCTGTGGGCAATAGCGGATAAGTTCGTCAAGATCGATGAGGTGACCAGGCGTCGAAGGGAGGTGGACCGAGGTGAGACCTCGAAAAAGAAAGAAGACACACCTCGGAAAGGTGTGATGGAGTGGATTCAGCGTGATCCATTATAATCTCGCCTCGGACCTAGGCAGAATACAGCACCACGGGGCCCACCCGCATCTCAGCCCGCTCAACGGGCCCCTCCGCAATTCACTCCATTGAATAAGAAAAAGTAGCTCTTGCCGAGGACCAAGATTCTCGAATTACATGCCAACTTGTTCGAGAAACCAAGGCCGATGAGGGAGGATGGCAAGCCAAGATCGAAGAACAAGTTTTGCCAATTCCATGATGATTACGGACATGAGACTGAGAACTGCAGGAATCTGGCTCATGACATCGAAAGCCTAGTCCGCAGTGGCCCACTCAAGAAGTACCAGGACCGAAGTACGGGAGTCAACCAAGTAGACGCCCCCCCTGAAGTCAGAAGAAGAAAAGACAGTACCGAGGAGGAAGTTGCAGTACGGAAGCTGAAAAGAAGGTTAAGTACAATGATGATGATGCCGACGAGGACGGAGATTATCAATATGATGGAGTAGTTGCTACCATCTCCGCACTCGCAAAGGGACAGACGAAGTCATCTCTCAAGAATGAGGCACGGAACTTTCCGAACAGGGAGCCAGCTAGCAAGAGGTTCAAGAAAGAGGAAGCAGTGACTTTTTCTGCTGAAGACCCAGTGCCCCCTATGGTCCCGCACTCCGATGCCATTGTTGTCGAGGCCGTAGTGGCCAACAAACTCATCAGAATGATACATATTGACACCGGGGCGTCGGTGAACATCATGTTCAAGCATTGTTTCGACAACATGGGGTTAGATAAGTCAAAGATCATGCCGACCACACGGCCTCTGCGTAGCTTTGTCCAAGAGGAGACGCATCCGGTGGGAATGATCGAACTCCCAGTTACTATAGGGAAAGGGCTGAGGAGATCCACCGATGTGACCGAATTCATTGTGGTAGAAGCCAAGTCCCCTTACAATATCATCCTAGGTCAGACTTGGATGAATGCAGTAAGAGCGATCTGCTCCACCTATCACTTGGCTCTCAAAATCCCGACTAAGGGCGGGATAGCCGTGATCCGAGGTGACCAGAATGTAGCAAGGGAGTGCCTACATGTGGCACTCAAAGGGCAGGGGGCCCCGCCCCAACTGCCCCAAGCATAGCAATTACCGAACTCCAAGGAGCCGAAGAAGACGTCGCTTGTCGAAGACAGCTCGGTGAAAGAAATAAAGTTGTACGAGGACGACCCCGCCAAGGTCGTAAGAGTAGGCTTTACCGAGCTCCCACACCTTCGTGAACAGGTTATTCGGCTCTTGAAGGAGTATAAAGACGTCTTTGCATGGTCCCCGCTGGATATGACAGGAGTGTCACCTCGGCTGATTACACATCGGCTCAACATTGACCCCGAGATCAGGCTGATTAGACAGAAACAACGCTCTTTTGCCGCCGAGCAAAATCAAGTCATAAATACCGAGGTGACGCAATTACTGGATGCCGGAATCCTATTCGAAGTCACCTATACGACTTGGATAGCGAACCCGGTGACGGTCAAGAAAGTTGGGGGAGGGTGGCGCATGTGTATTGATTACACCGATCTCAATAAGCACTGCCCCAAGGATTGCTACCCTCTACCCGACATCGACAAGAAGGTGGACTCCCTAGTCGGACACAAGATTTTCAGCTTCCTTGACTTGTACAAAGGATATCACCAAGTTCTAATGGACGCCGAGGACACAGCCAAGACAGCGTTCATTACGGACTTCGGCATTTTCGCTTACCGCAAGATGCCCTTCGGGTTGAAAAATGCAGGAGCTACCTATCAGAGGATGGTAAACAAGATATTCAAGGAACACATTGGAAAAGAAGTGGAAGTCTACGTTGACGACATCGTAGTGAAAAGCAAGGAAGAGAGTACTAGTGTCGCCGATCTCCGAACTGTACTCTCCCTACTACGCGAGGTCAACCTAAAACTTAACCCCCAAAAGTGCACCTTTGTTGTGACCTAGGGGAAGTTTTTAGGTTGTTGGATTTCTCGAGAAGGGCTAAAAGCAAACCCATCAAAGGTTAAAACGGTGTTGAAGATGAAAGACCCGAAGTCAATCAATGATGTGCATAAACTCACTGGGTGTCTTGCCGCACTGAGCAGGTTTCTCTCCAAGGCTACAAAAAAACAGTTACCCTTCTTCAAAATCTTGAAGAAGGCACCCGAGTTCAACTGGAGCTCGGAACACCATCTCGCACTAAACCAGCTGAAGGGCTATCTCAACAACCTGCCAACCTTGTCGGTGCCAAAGGAGAGAGAGGTACTGTTCTTATACTTAGCCACCTCGGAGGAAGCCATCAGTGCAGTACTCGTACGAGAAGAGGCAAAGCGTCAATTGCCCGTGTATTTCATAAGTAGGTCACTCAAGGGACCCGAGGTGCGATATCAGCCACTGGAAAAGCTCGCCTTGGTGTTAGTCAACGCTGCTCGGCGTTTGCGCCCATACTTTCACGCGTACTCTATCCAAGTCCGAACAGATTCCCCGCTTCGGCAGGTACTGATGAAACCCGAAGCATCAGGCCGAATAGTGAAGTGGGCCATAGAGCTGGGAGAACACGACGTTACTTATACTCCCCGCCAGACGATTAAAGGGCAGGCCCTAGCAGACTTTTTGGTTGAGACCTCCATAACCGATATCCTGACCTCGGCATCCGAGCCGACAATCCCCGCTCGCACAACCCCAGTAGAGCCTCAAGATTGCTGGCACATGTATGTAGACGGCGCTTCTGGGAAGACGGGGAGCGGAGCCGGAATTCTCCTCATAAGCCCGGAAAAGAAGGAATTCACCTATTCACTTCGCTTTCAGTTCGCGACCACCAACAATGAGGTGGAGTATGAAGCGCTGTTGGCCGGACTCCGGATAGCCACAAATTTGAAAGTCACAGCCATCAAGGTATATAGTGATTCACAAGTAGTCGTAAATCACATGTTGGGAAAGTACGAAGCGAAGGGAGATATGATGAAGAGATACTTAGCCAAAGCACGGGGTATGCAGAAAGCCTTTACCTACTTCCAGCTCGAACGCATACCCCGAACTCAGAACACCCGAGCCGACGTTCTCAGCAAACTGGCAGCGGTGCCCGGTTCTTCGCCGGTTGAAGATGTCCAGCACAGGAGCATAGAAGAGGTCGAGGTCAATGATTTAGACGAGGAGCAACAGTCGACATGGATTACGCCTCTACTCGCCTACTTAGTGAGGGGGGAGTTGCCCGAAGACAAAAAGGAGGCAAGAAGGGTATTGTCAAAGTCATTGAGATATGCCGTTCTGGACAATGTCCTCTACAAGAAATCTTATCTCCAACCTCGGCTCAAGTGCGTAGGCCCTACCTCGGCAGACTACGTCATGCGCGAGGTGCATGAAGGGTCTTGCGAAAACCACGTCGGACCTCGGGCCCTAGCTAAGAAAATCATGAAATGGGGATATTATTGGCCTACAATGTTCAAAGATTGCACCGAACTGGTGCAAAAATGTGAGAAGTACCAGGTACATGCAAATGTGACAAGGTTGTCCCAGAGCGAGCTGACTACGATGCAGAGTCCTTGGCCATTTGCGCAGTGGGGAATAGACATAGTGGGACATTCGATAAGGCACCTGGCCAACTGCGGCATCTCATAGTCGCAATAGATTATTTCACGAAGTGGGTGGAAGCAGAGCCTCTAGCTACGATCTCGAGTAAGAATGCCCGCAACTTCGTATGAAAGAACATAGTGTGCCGTTTCGGAATACCTCATGTTTTGGTATCCGACAACGGAACCCAGTTCACAGACAAGGTCTTCAGAGAGTGGTGTGACGAATTGCGAATTCAGCAGCACTTCACCTCGGTGGCTCACCCTCAGGCAAATGGCCAAGCCGAAGTGACGAACAGGACAATCGTTAAAGGCCTTAAAACCCGATTAGAGAAAGCCAAAGGATTGTGGGTGGAGAACCTTCCCAACGTTCTATGGTCTTACCGGACTACACCTCGATCCACGAATGGCGAAACACCGTATAGCTTGGCCTACAGAACAGAAGCCGTTATCCCGGTCGAAATCGGACTGCCAAGTCCACGCACGACCCGTTTCGTCTCCGAGGCGAATGACGAGAACCGACGTGCGGATCTCGACCTATTAGAAGAAAAACGGGATACTGCTTACATCAAGGAAGCCCGGTACAAGCAACTCATGGCCCGATACTATAATCGGCGAGTTAGAGGCCGACAATTCCGCGTAGGAGACTTAGTCCTACGAAACAACGAGGTCAGCAAGGCTTGCAAGCTCGGCTAGCTGGAAGCCACATGGGAAGGCCCCTACCGAGTTGACGAGGACCTCGGCAAAGGTGCCTATAGACTTTCCAGTTTGTCCGGGGAGCCCATACAGCGGCCGTGGAATGTTATCCATTTGAAGAGGTATTGATTGGTGTCTAGATGTTAGGTTTTTCGTTATGTTTTCATGTCCGTTTTCGTTGTGTTTTTGTGTCTTTTCGTGTGTCTTTGGCTATGATTTGGTTGTTTGGAGTTTTTGGTACTTGTAGGATGAAAGGGGCGGAAACAAGAAGGAAACGAGAAGAAAACGAGAAGAATGGTTGTTGAGCAATCATTGACCTCGAGTTCTAACCTCTCATGATTTTATTGAAGATTCATTTTGGATGTAATGAAATCAATATAGCGAAGAGGGGTTCGATAGGAGCACATAGGCGAAAACGGAGGTCAATTTGGAGTTCGGATGAGGAAGATACGGCCGAAACAAGAGAGTCGCGCGCAATCGTCCAGTGCCAGGAGGAAGAGAGGAAGCCGGACAAATGCGAGATTTGTGGAGAGTTGGGACACATCAAGGAGGTTTGCCATAACATGGGAGCACCCACTTATGAAGGAGGAGCCGATGTATATGTTGCCCAAGGGTACATGCCACCACCCCAAGGGCAAGGTACGAACCCGAATTTTCAATATCGTCGCCCCTCTCCATATAATAACCCCTACCCTCCTCAAAATCCCTACTACTCTCAACCTCCACCATATTATCCTCCTCCTCAATATCCTCCAAATCCCTACTATCCACCACCTCCATACTACCCCCCTCAATCTACTCCTACACCACCACCGCCATATCCAAATTCTCGTCCTCAAGGACCTCCACAAAAGCCTCCCGTCGATGAGGATCGTCTCCATGCACTTGATGCAACCATTAAGAGGCTTAAGATGGCCATTGGTCAAATTTCGGGTTCCATGCACTTGATGCAACAACCGGGGCGGATTCCAAGCCAAAGGATTCAACCACAACAAGCTCACGAGGTTCAAGCACCTTATCCCTCATATGCACCTCCATTTCCTCCTTATCAAGTTCAAGCCATTTCGGTGTTGCGGAGTGGAAGGCACATCGACAATGAAGTGGTTATGCAACCTCAAAGCCGTCCGAATGATCGATGGAGCCCGAGCCATCGTTGGAATGGACCGAGAACGCCGGCGGCCCCCCCTCGCCAACAACCCCGTCCAGTTCCCAATTTGGACGATCGGCCAGAAGTTGGCCGATCGGCCAAACCGCAGGAGTTTCAGCCTCGTCCAGTAGGTGATCTGGACGGTCGGCCAGAATCTGGCCGATCGGCCAAACCCCAAAACTCGCGCGACAACCCAGCAGCTAATCTGGACGATCGGCCAGGTCACCTCGACTCTAGCCGATCGGCCAAACCCGGCGACAACAGCGAGGATTCCAAGGATGATAAGAAGGATGCTCCCATTCTCCACAAGACGCCCGATCCGTATGTTCCTCCTATTCCGTTCCCGAGTAGAGTGAAGAACGCGAAGCAAGATCAACAGTTCACATACTTCTATAAGATGTTATCCAAGGTAGCTGTGAATCTTCCCTTGCTCAATGTCATTCGCAATGTTCCGGAATATGTGAACTTCTTCAAGGAGCTGTCATCCAAGAAGCGACCTTATGATGATACGGAGACGGTTACAGTTTCAGAAGTTGCCACCTCAATCATGCAACAGCCTTTACCACCAAAGCATCGTGATCCAGGTTCTTTTGTTATTAACATTTCTCTTGGTAATGGTAAGGAAGCGTGTGGCATGTTAGATTTAGGGGCTGGAATTAATCTTATGCCTTATTCTATTTTTAAGCAATTAGAATTAGGGGAACTCAAACCCACTCGCATGAGCCTTCAATTGGCAGATAGGTCTATTAGGTACCCTAGAGGTATCATAGAGGATATTTTGGTTCGTGTGGGGGGGTTAATTGTTCCTGTTGATTTTGTTGTTTTAGAAATAGGGGAAGTGCATGAGAATGGTTCTGAGCACACACTGTTACTAGGTCGACCATTCATGGCTACTACCAACACATTGATTGATGTTAAGAATGGAATAATTAAGATGTCTGTGTTAGGTGAAGATGTGTCCTTTTCGGTGCATAAGAGTCGTTCCGTATCTTCGGCCAATCTTATGGATAACTGTTCTTACATAGACACAATTGATGATTTGGCCGAGGTCTCTCTTGTGCAGGATGTTGATACTCAAGAGGTACAGAGCGGAATGGTAGATATGGTAGAGTGGGAGCAAATGGAGAAGGATCGTGGAATTCAACATCCTTTTCCACCTCAAGATTCAGAGTCGACCGAAAAAGGTTTGGAATTTATGGAGTTAAAAGAAGAGAGTGCAGCGGATGTTTGCGCCCGTTCGGATTTTTCAGTGCCCACTGGCGTATACACTTTTCAGCGTAGGCAGTTGCAAGCGTCGGCTCGCCCTTCTCTTTCCAAGCGCCTACAGGGATCATTCCAACGGCCGCTCTCGGTTGGCGTTTTAGGTAATTATCTTTTCTTTCCGTTTATTTTCTCTTCTCAACCCTCTTTTCTATTTTTCAGTTTTAGGCCTTTCGTCATCCACCACTATCTAGTCACCATCGTCGCCGCCGTTCGTCATCGTCGTCCACCGCCAGAGCCACCACCTTTCACTAGTGCTATCCTCAGCTGCGTCGATTCGATCGAGTGGCTTTTGGCTCAATATTCTGGTTTTTCACTTTCGGATCCCAATATTCCTCACGTCCAGGACTCACAAAACCGAGGTCCATTCCATCATTTCTAGCCATTTAGTTGAGTCTTTGTAGTTTTAGTTTTGAGTCTTTTGTTTCGTTTTTATCTTTTTGTGCAGTTTTATGCTTTTGTGTTTGTTCTTGTGTGTTTTGTAGGTACTAACTTGGAGTTTTTCGGGATTTTGAGTTTGTTTGTCGTCGACTGCGATAAGTTTTCTTTTCCTTCTCCTTTTTATTTTCTTGCAATGGGGACATTGCATGATTTTAAGTGTGGGGGGAGGTCTTTGAAATTTTTGCATGACTTGCTTCGTATTTTTGTGTCTTTTATGTGTTTTCGTATGATCGAGTCATTGTGATTGAGTCTTTTTGTTATCTCCACTTTAGGAAGTTGTTTGTAATTGAGTGAACTTTCTTAGCGTGGTCCCTTTGAGTTCGAATGACATGACGACGTGATATTGGAGTTGTCGAACTTAGATTGTCGAAACTAGGATAGCTCTGAAGTTGACTTGCGATAGCGTGATCATTTGTGAATAGTCGTGGGGCATGTTGTCTTGTTTCGTGATATGAGGGGAAAAGTTTTTGATTCGGATTATGAGTGAATAACATTGAATAGTTGACGTATATTTGATCTTAGCTCACTTCCCTATATGTATAAAAAAATGTGCTTTGTTGTGAAAAAGAGTTGATAGGATTATGCTCCTCTTACTTGTAACGTATGAAAATACTAGAGTAATGAGCATGGGAAACCACATGAAAAGGCTTCGAGAGACCCTCGAATGATTAAATTTCATGAACTATGTCCTAGATGATACTCGTATATGTGTGAATAAAGTGTTTGTAGGTACTCTACTCCTCTTGACAATGAGTACGGGAAACCGCACTAGGATGCTCGATGAGACCCATCGATGATTAAACCTAGTGAACTATGTACCAAAACGTTCACGTTTGTAAAAAAAAAAAAAAGAGAGATATTGTTCTTTGAGTTGAATAAAAAGGGAAGTAGGCTAAGGGATTAATATGTTGACTATTTGATGCTTGTGAGATGTGTGATATGTCGAAAATCGGATCCTCATATTTGAATCGAGTTAACGGGCCACATGATAGTTCGTATTTGATTGTGCATTTGCTCGTTGATATTAGAGTAGTCTAGGTTTTGATTTGATGAGTTTGACGATACCTACTTCGTGTTGTTGAGTTGATTGAACTTGGGTTGATTGTGTAGAATGTGTTTGCTTGAGGACAAGCAAAGGTCTAAGTGTGGGGGATTTTGATTGGTGTCTAGATGTTAGGTTTTTCGTTATGTTTTCATGTCCGTTTTCGTTTTGTTTTTGTGTCTTTTCGTGTGTCTTTGGCTATGAATTGGTTGTTTGGAGTTTTTGGTACTTGTAGGATGAAAAGGGCGGAAACAAGAAGGAAACGAGAAGAAAACGAGAAGAATGGTTGTTGAGCAATCATTGACCTCGAGTTCTAACCTCTCATGATTTTATTGAAGATTCATTTTGGATGTAATGAAAGCATTATATCGAAGAGGGGTTCGATAGGAGCACATAGGCGAAAACGGAGGTCAATTTGGAGTTCGGATGAGGAAGATACGGCCGAAACAAGAGAGTCGCTCACAATTGTCCAGTGCCTGATTTGGCCGATCGGCCAAGTCCTTCACAAATCTGGCCGATCGGCCAGATGTCCGCGTCCAGCTGTTGTTTCTTTATTTAATTAGGCTTTTCTTCCTACTATATATACTAGTACCTTGGGACGAATTTGCATGATCTCTTATCATCTTTTAGCATATTTTAGCTTTAGTTTTCAGCACTCAAACACTTTAGATTAGTTTTACTTTGTTCGGATCCGGATTCTTAGTTCGTGCAATTCAATTAAAGTTTTTCTTTTACTTCGCGTTCTTCGTTCTTCGTTTAATTCTCGTAAGTTCTTTTATTGCTTTCGTTTATTTGCTTTAATTGCTTGCTTTAGTTTTAAATTCGTTTTCTTAATTGCTTCTTTTAATTTCCTTAGTTTAATTTCGTTCATTCGATTTCAAGTTATAAGTTTAGATTCGTTTTTCTAGTTTCGATTCTCTAGTTTTTCAAAGCTTTCAAAGTTAGATTAATTTTCTTTTTAATTTCCAGATTTATTTCATCATGTCTAGATTTATTTATGCTTCTATCTTTGCTTCCTTTATGGCTTTCTTTTTGATTTTTGCCTAGGTAGATTTATTGCTTTCTTCTAGTTTAATTTTCTAAGTTTATTTAGTTTGATTTATTTCCAGCTTTTTAGATTAGATTTATTTGCTTTGATTTTAATTGCTTTGATTTATTTTATTTGCCTAGGATTTAAAACAAAAACCTCAAAATCTTCTTTACTTGCTTTCTTAGTTTTAGGCTAGATTAGGATTTACTACATAATTAATTGCCCTGCAAAGTTTTTCTTCGAGATTCGACATTGGGTTTTTACTTACTAAGTGCTAGGATAGATTTCGTTCTATTGCGAACACTTTTTAGTGAAACAAATTTTGGCGCCGTTGCCGGGGAAAACTTTAGGCGATTTATTGTGTAGTATTTTTATTTGTTTTATTTTTATTTTTATTTGTGTTTCTTCGATTTTCTTATCTCTCCCACTCTGTGTGTTTAACCCGTTTGTTGAGTGTTGTTTATGCATGGTCGCCGAAGTCTTCAAAGGAATTTAGCGCCCTACTTCGACAACATCCATCAAAGGAAAGCGATTTTAGCCGCGAAGGAGAAGGAGGAGATTGATTCACAAGGCTTTTCCTTGGTCTTGTTATTTTCAGAGCCCGAAGCCATGGCAGCTAGAGTCGTCATGGGCGATTTTGCTCGCCCCACATTCACAGCCACCACTTCGGCGATTGTCCTGACGGAAGCGGTCAGGAATCATGAGCTCAAACCTCACCACATGGCGTTGCTCCTATCCTACCACGGGCTGCCCAACGAGGATGCATTGACGTTCATTCGAGAGTATTGCACGGTGGTGCAAACTTTTCCACTCTCGGGAATCACGGAGGACAACTTGAAGATGAAGTGCTTCCCGTACACCCTCAAGGACCGAGCAAAGTCATGGTATTTGGCGCTCCCGGCCAACTCTCTCACCACTTGGAATGCGGTGTGTGAGAAATTCATGCTCAAGTACTACCCGAACCGCAAGACTCAAGAGGTGCGGTCGAAGATCATGAACTTTTCCCAAGACAACGATGAGCCGTTTCACGAAGCATGGGAGAGGTTCCAAGAGCTACTTCAACAATGCCCACATCATCAAATGGCACCGGAGTTGCTTTGGCAATATTTCTATGACGCCCTCAACCAGACTTGTCAGTTCATGGTGGACAGTTCGGCCGGAGGCAATATAGCGGTCAAGACAGCTGACGAGTTGAATGATATTTTCGAGACTCTCGCTGCGAGTTCTCAACAAAAATCAGCTAGGCCAAGGAAAGTGGAGGCGAGTGCAATCTCGATGAGCCCCGATTTGAAGAAGCAAATTGCCGACATGTATAGGGATCTCGAGAACTTGAAGATTAAGCAAAGTGCACCGGCCCCGAAGGAGGAAGAGAGATTGCCGACATGTATAGGGATCTCGAGAACTTGAAGATTAAGCAAAGTGCACCGGCCCCGAAGGAGGAAGAGAGGAAGCCCGACCAATGCGAGATTTGTGGAGAGCTTGGACACATCAAGGAGGTGTGCCACAACATGGGGGAGTTCCCATACGAAGGAGGAGCCGAGGTCTACGCCGCTCAAGGATACCCACCTCAAATACCACCTCAAGGATACCAAGGGGGATACAATGGACGCTACCAAAATCCGATGCCGACACAAGGGCAAGGTAACCCCCCCTACCTATCCAAATAGGCGTCCTCCACCATATAATAACCCCTATCCTCCTCCACCAAATCCCTACTACTCTCAACCTCCACCATATTATTCACCTCCTCAATACCCTCCTAATCCATATTATCCACCACCTCCATATTACCCCCCTCAATCAGGTATTACGCATAGGAGTGGAGTATCATATAGGATAGAGTCTTGTTTTTTAGTCGTTTGTCGTCCAAGTATTTGGTCTGTCTTTCAGTTCGGTCCTTGTCAAATTCGAGTCCGTCTTTCAAAAATTTCAGAGTTTAATGAAAAGTTCGCAGTTTCTATCTTTTGAGTGTTCGCATTGTCTTGCATTACCCCACTTATATGCGCATTAACTCTAATTTCATGCACTATCCTGACGAGGACAAGTGTTAAAATACAAAAATAAAATCGTACGAATAGGGGACCACCCCTCCCGACCTGGTCAGCAAATCAGGAACCCGATAAGACCCAAGTGTCACCTTGGCCGCGGATAATAGGCAATAGCCATCTCAGGGCCGAGGGAAGACCCAAGTGTCATGTCGAAAGCCGAAGTCAGTCCCCCTGGCCACTTCGGGAGACCCGAACAATGACCCAAGCGTCGATTCGGAAGCCGAAATGGGCAGTATTACCACTTCGGAAGCAGGCTATTAGCCAAGTTTAAAAAAAAAAAAAAAAAAAAAAAAAAAAAACGGATATTATGACCAAAAGCAAAATATTTATTATTTCATGCAGGTCTACATTTTACAAATCAGCCAGAGGGACCACTCTCGTCCGGCTTCTTGCTACAATAGAAGTAACTAGCCAAACCGGTGGTCAGCGGGTTAAGCAACCTATCGATGTTTATGTTCTCTTTCTTCTTCGCACCCTGGCCTCCACTGCGGGCAGATCCTCCACCTCGGTTTGTCCCTCCACCTCGGCTCCCGGTAGATCGGCCTCTATACGTAATCCGAGGAGCACTGTAATTGCCGTCTCCACGGTTCGGAATGGGTGGACGTTTCGACGGTGGCAGAAACATGTCTAATCGATCCTTGACGAGCCTAGAAGGTACGGTCGGGCTTAGTGCCCGAAACCGAGAAGCGTTCTTCTTTGCCGCCTCTATATGCGGGTAGGCATCGCGCCACTCCTTCAGTACGGGCTGCCTTGAGATGATTATAGGGAACAGATTGGCTAAGTATCGCATCTCGGCAACATACTCAGCTACCTCCCAGGAGTCCGGTCCCCGGTGTTTCTGTTCTCGGCCAGCATGCCTCATCATTTCAACAGCTTCAGCCTCCACTTCGGATATGGTCTTGCCGCCGAGCTCATGAATCACTCGCTCGTACTCGGCGTGCTCTTCGGCCGTAACCTTGGCATCAGCATAATCTTCCTTTAATTGAACATACCGAGCTTTATTCGCATCATCCTTGGTCTGCAATGCTTTGTATTTGACATCGAACTCGTTCCGAAGGTGTTCGGCACGTTTATCAAGCCGGGCAATTTCGACGTCCTTAGCGTCGAGAAGATTATTAAGCCGTTTCAGTTCAGTAATATAAAAGCTCAGATCGGCCGAGAGATTATTCTACAAAATTAAAGTACGACGAATTCAGAATTGCAGGAAAGGAGTTCATTTCATTAATAGAGAGGCCATACACAATGTTTACAGTTCAAAAAAGAAGAATTTTTTACAAGGGAGGGGGGATCAACTGACCCCGCCAGAAGGTTCAGCTTCGGTGCTTGGCTGTCGCACCTCGGCAGTCTCCTCCACCCCGGCATCACCCGCCCCGGCGCGGCCAGCATCCGCCTCTTTCTCCGTCTCCAACTCTTCCTCCTCCTCCTCCTCATCCTCAGACGACACATCCGGGGAAAGCGGATGCGTCTCCAGCTCGTCACGGAATGGACCACACAAGGCCTCGAATTCGACGTCCCGGTCGAACTGGCAGTCCTGAACTTTGCCCACCGACCAGAGCGTCTGCCTCTCGGCCAAGTGCCCCACTACCGGAAAGGGGGAAGCTTTCTTCAGCAGCTGGCGGAAATAGATGCGTAACATTTCGTCGTCCTCAATCGGCTTGTAGCCATACTTCCCCTTATCAAGAGTGGGGAAGTCGGCAGCCACCCGGTCTAGCACTTCGGCCACTGCCCTAGTCTTTGCCAGCTTGGTCAGTGCGGAGACCAAAGCACTGAAGCCCTTGCTGTACAGTATTCTCTCAGCAAGGGCATTGAAGACACCGCCCTGTGTGGCGGCAATCTCTACTTCACGGGCCTGGGCCGCCACCACCTCCTCCTCGCTTTTCGCTGCTTTCTCCTTGGCAGCGGCGAGTTCGGATCTAGCGGCAGCAAGCTCCTTCTTCAACTCGTCCTCCCGAACTGAGGCCGAGGCCAGCTCCTTAGTCAACTTGGCTTTATCCCCGGCCAAGTTCTTCACCTTTTCGGTGACCCGGTTATACTTTGACACCGAGCCCTTCAAAATTACGCCCGAGGCGTGAGTGTACTCTTCAATAGACGGCTCCACGCTCTACAAAAAAAAAAAAAAAAAAAAAAAAAAAAAAAAAAAAAAAAAAAAAAAAAACCTACATCACATCAGTACAGCGTAAGAGAATGACATGAGAACTGAAAAAAATGGTCAAAATCTTACCGCTGGTAAAACCGGCGATGGAGGCCGGACACCGGTAATGGCAAAATCGGGTTCGGAAGATGCCGAGCCCACCACCAACTTCCCGGCGGCAGCCACATCAACGTCCTCGGCGGCAAAAGTGGGAGTGCCATGAGAACGGGGGGTTGGGATTTCAAAACGAGTCCTCTCCGAGGACACAGTTGCCTGCCTCGCCCTTTCTCTTTTTCTGGGCGGGGCCCTTCTTCTTCACCATGTTCACTGCAATGGGGAACAGAGAAAATGATTAGTACCGAATACAAAAAAAAAAAAAAAAAAATTTAAAAAAAATTAAAAAAAAATAGAAAATTTAAAGGAAGGGGACCTCACCCCTCCCCGGCTCCACCGTAGTGGAAGGATCATTGGGGCTCGGCACAGCAGACTCGAGCTCGGCCAATGACATCGGCATCTGGCCGAGGCTGTCAAACCGGTCCGACATCACAGTAAATTGCTTTCGCCTCGGCAAAAGCCTGACAGGACCAGTATGCCACGCGACATCGGTGGCTCCTTCAAACCGACAGAAAAAGAATTTTTTCTGCCAGTTCGGCACTTTCGACGGAACAGTGACACAAAAATTGCGCCGGGATGCAATATAATACCATCCCTGTTTTCTATCTTTAAAAGAAAACATAGCCCCCAAAGTCTCGGCTGAATAAGAGATATCCAACCGAGCACAGGCAACCCCCAGCCCGGTTATTTGATGGATGCTGTTGGGAGTAATTTGGGCGGGAGAAAGATCAAAAATATTATGAATCTCGGCGTAAATGGCCGGAAAGGGAATGCGCAAGCCGGCCTTAAAGTGGTCAACATATACAGTAACAAAACCTCGAGGGGGGCGACAAGCTCTGTCGCTGGCCCGGGGTTGAAGGAGGAGAGCTCACGGCAATTTTGTAAAGGGTGGAAGAAGAAACAATGGAATCGTAGGTCCCCACATTCCCAAAAACACCGGGACATGGGGAAAACTCTACATCTTGGGGGTAAGGAATCCCACAGTCCGACCGCACGCACGGACGCGTGTGGTCGGGAAAAACGACAGGCAGAGAAGAAGATGACGACGCGGCGGAGATTTCTTCCGCTGCCGCCGTAGAAGACGAAGAAACTAACGGAGAATGTACAGACCGTACAGAAGAAGAGCGAAAAGTAGAAATTGACATTGCAGAAGACATAACTTACTTTTGTCGGAAGTTCTCGGAGATTTACAGAGAAGTTGAGGGTGGCGCCGATGAACAGTACAGAGAATATGAAAGTTAGGGTTTCGTTTCTGCAAATAAAAGGAGTGAATGATCTCTCTCTCTCTTCCAATCATGGTACATTAAGGGGGGAGGATTTAATGCGTATTCAATACGCTTAGTAAATGTGACGGCGTTTCATGAACGGACCCCCCGTCCAATCCCTGCTTTATCGGGACACCAAACGCCCGCATTTAATGCACTTGACAGCTTTACGAGTCTTCGGCGGAACACCTAACTCACACTTCGGCTTACCCCGAACTTCGAGTTTTCGGGGGGAGTATGCCAAGAAGAATCGGCTTACCCCGAACTCCAAGTTTTCGAAGGGAGTACACCAAGAAGAGTTTGCCTTATCCCGAACTCCGAGTTTTCGAAGGGGGTACGCAAAGAAACACAACAAAGGCAAACAAGCAAAAACTGTCAGCGTCAACTACATCACCCCACGTCTTTTGGGGGGGGATGTGATAGGAAATGGCCCATCTCCCTAGGCCCAAAGCCCAACTACCTCGGAAGCCCAACTACCCCACCTCGGCACAGGTCCAGCTCAGATCAAGACAGGCCCAACACCAGTTCGGCCCAGCCCACACCAAATGCAGGCCCAGGGAGTTGAGCCCTAAACACCAATACGTGGGTTGATGGAGAGAAAAGCGGCACCCATGATCTCCACGACTCCACTCCAACCAACAGCATCAACATCGACTATAAATAGAAGAACCATTTGTATTGTACACACTCATGCTACTTTGAATACATAATCCTCTCTCTTTCTCCCCGTGGACGTAGATCTTTACGATCGAACCACGTAAATCTTGTGTTCTTCATTATTTCCGCACATAGATCTCACATAAACAACTAATCTCACCGAGAAACAAATCGAGGGTTCATCAATTGTCCTGGTCTTTTGAATTCGAATATGGACGTGACAATTTAGATTTCAATAAAAAATTTATATTCGTATTATGATAGTAGATGAAATTTGCCCCCAAGTTGTTTACCACATACACACCTCTTCTCTATCAACCATACTCCGACATTACTAAATAAAAGAAAATTCGATGACATCCAATGAAATAAATATCACCTACGACAATAATAAGTTTCTATCGCTCTAGCCTAAAAGCAGATTGTATTACACGTAAATGTTGGTCAAGAAATAGACGAATTGGTCAAGCGCAGTGAGTGGGACCGCCAGGTTGACTTTCAGCGCACTCTCCACTCCACAGACCGGCAACACTATGCAGTACTTGTCGCTGCAGACCGGGCCCACCTGAACCGGCCTCCCCATCCCGAAGTCAACGCCCTCCAGCCCCAGCCTTGACCACTGCGTCATTATCAGCACCCCCACCGAGTCCACACTCGCCCGCTTCCGACTCACCGATTCCACCACCTCCCTCACGTGCTCCTCCCCCACCCTCTCCTTCGCCCGCGCCACCGCCTCTGCCGCGAACCCCAGCCCCTTCCCCTCCAGCTCCGCCGCGCTGGCCTCCGCGCACCCGAGCACGAACGCGTTCCCGTAGAACCCACTCGGCAGACTCGGCCTCACTCGCTCCCTCACGTTCACGCTGAACACGAGCTTCACCGCCTGGCTCGGCGTTAAACTCAGTGCTCTCGCCCAGCTCCGCCATACGTGAGCTGATAGAACCTCGAACGACGTGTGACTCGATCGAGTCAGCTTTTTCAACTCGTCCAGCCGCGTTTTGTCGAACACGGTACAAGTAGGCACGAGCCTTTCTCGGAGGAATCGGGAATCAAACCCGCTGAGATCGGGCACCCTCCCGAACTCAGGCAGACTCAGTGAGTCAACACGGCTCCGCCCTGAAGGCACCGGGTCGAGAAGATGACGGCTCCACGCCGGCCTCGGCCGTCCCAACCCGCCCCTCCTCCCGAGAGCTGACTCGGCGAGCGAGTTGAGGAACTCGCCGCTGCCTATACCGTCGCAGAGGCAGTGGTTGAATCCCACCGCGAGGGCGGCGCCACCGTCCCGCAGCCACGTGAGCTGGAGGACGAGAGGCGGGGCCCCCGCGAGGACATCCTCCACTTGTAACGACAAGAACCTCCTCCACTGCGACCTCCGCCGCGGGGCGCCGTCGAAGTCGGAGGAAGCGGAGGTGGAGACGGCGTCGATGAAGAGGGCGCCCTGGGCCCGGCAAACGACCTCGAGGCCCATCCCGTCGGCCCGAGCCCGAACCCTCCCGGCTAGCGGGTAGTACGGGATGAGGGCCCGGCCCAAAGCCGACTTGACGTTCTGTACGATAGCATCTCTGTCGGCGCCGCGGCGGGGTTTGTAGACGAGCAGATATTCGAATGTGAAGCGCACAAAGAGCTGGGAATCTAAGGGCGAGAGACGGAGAGTGAGGGTTGGCGTTGGCTCCGACGGAGTGATGAGAACTGCTTCATTTACATGCACGGAGGTCGCCATTGTTGCTTCAATGCATTTTTTGAATCTATGTATATTTATAGAATGTACTACCTCTATCCCACCATATTAGTCCATATTGGGATTGACACAATAGTCAATGCAAAGAGGAATATATGGTTGTAATTCATTTTGAGGAGAGGGAGTTAATTGTGGCCACACATTCTTTGCCATTTTTAGAAAGTGGACTAATAGATGAGATGTACCAAAAAGGAAATGTGGACTAATATAATGGGATGGAGGTAGTATAATGCTCGTCCGTCCCCAAAAAAAAAAAAATGCACGAAAGTTATTGTGACTTGTGAGGTATGCATAAAGAGACATAGAAAAGGGCGGTTGATGAGAGTGAAATTACATATGCTACTTATTTTCTATGTTTTTTGTTTTTTGAAGGAGGAAAAAATGTGCACTGTGAAAGATATGGGAAAGATTTTGTGGACATGACTTTATGGGGAAAGATGCATGGAAATGTAAAAGAGGTTGGATTTTGCTTTCTTTGTTGGCCCGATAATACTTGAAAAAAGGATTAATTATTAGCTATAAAAGAGCTAGTCATTAATCAATTAACAGCCTTATATATGCCCTAACCTTATTTCTGATTCTGTATAGAGGGAAATATAATTGGATCTCTCCTAGAACCATAGAAGAATGTGCCCTAGATAGTTTCGTAAATACGAAGATTTACCCTCGTTCTTTAATTCTTTGCGAAAAAGTTGTACCTACGACCTTTATGTTTAGTGCGAACATATTTCACGTCCAAAAGTATAAGGAGAATGGATCTTATATATAAAAAGGGGAGGACCGCTTCATAAGCATAAGTTATTTTGGAAATGAGTTCAAAAATAAAACGGTGCAATCTAGGTTTAATTCAAAATAACGGACAATATCATATTAATGTGGTTCGATAATAGTGATTCGATCCTTGTTCCATTTACATCTCACAAACTTACCGGACGGAAAAATAACAAGAGTAAATATTCTATTAGTACTTAATAATTTTCTAATGTGCATCCTTTAATTTCGGTTGCATGTTGAATTAATGTATTTTTAATAAATTTTACTCCGTATCCCATTAAAAAATACTCTCAGCATTGGAGTATTTATTTATTTATTTATTTACGTAATAATCGCCGTGCTATGTTTGTTCTAACACAAACTATCGTGATTTGAAGATAAGGTAGCGTCGACATATTTTTGTCATGTTTAATAATCATTTGAACGTGTGCCCTATTTAATTAATAGGCCGACCCTAAAGATTCCCCTAACTAACAATCTTTTTCCCTTTTGTTTTTTTTTCCATTTTCTTTTACTCCTTCCGTCTATAATTTTTAAGATGTTTTCAAAGTGACACAAAGTTTAATGTATTATGATAATGTATTATACTACTATTGTTAGTAACGATTCAAAAGTCGTTAGGCGATGATCAGGCACTAGCAACGTTTCAAAAGTCGTTAGACGCTAGTCAGATGCTGGGTGCCTACGAGCGCCTACCCACAGAGGCGGGGTCTAGGCGAATTTTTAAATTTTATATTTATTTTTATTATTTCCCCAAAAATTAGATATTATAGTAATAAATAGACTATGATACACATTCTTTTTTAAATTTTATTTGTGAATTTGTGATAGGATTACATAGTAGTATGATATAGTATGATATTTAAGAGTTCAAATCATAATCTTTTAGCATTTATAATTTTTAAAAGTCAAATACGAATTTGAAAATAAATTGATTAAATATACTCGTATCAATTAAGAATAAAATTCAAAATTACTAATTAAATCCGCCAAATCTGCCTAGCCAACAAAACGCCTAGAGCCGACTAGCCCGTCTAGACCGCTTAGGCGCTAACTTTTTTCAAAACGCCTAAAGAGGACCGACTTAACAAAAATCAAGTCGGCAGGCTGACTAGCACTTAAGCGGATGTCTAGACCA
This sequence comes from Thymus mandschuricus, assembly GCA_029379335.1. Classification (NCBI taxonomy): domain Eukaryota; kingdom Viridiplantae; phylum Streptophyta; class Magnoliopsida; order Lamiales; family Lamiaceae; genus Thymus; species Thymus mandschuricus. Next base: position 8,431,673 of record CM057079.1, read on the forward strand.
ATTTTTAGAACATTGATTGTTAGTGATGGCATGTTTAATCGTTCTTTGAAATGTAACTAGAACTTTTTAAGTGGGATCCACTTCCTAAAGCGGAAATATTCTACAACGATTGGCAATAAAGAAAAGAAAAAACGTCTAAAGATTGTGAACATAGAGAAGTGAAGTTTAAAAGACGAGCCCTTAATTTCAACGTGGAAATCTTTGGAATATTTTTTCAGTTCTTACCCTTATCTCATCTCATCATCAATCAATATAAAGATCAAATATCGTATCAAATGCTTTTTATAATTAGCAGTGCAGCACATGCAAATTTGTTATTGTATACATTCTTGTCAATCAAGTCATGCTCTTTTACCCTTTGTCACGAGCAGTTTTATTCAAACGCATTAGTCAATACAAACTTTTTAAAATCATTCGACTGTTTCTTCAATTATATGTCGATATTCTTCTCCTCGAATCATGCCGAGAAATTTCAAGCATTTATTTTGATGAATGATAAATAACCGGTTTTAAATAATTCTTGAATTCCTATCCATCTAATTATCAATTCTAGAACGTTACAAATTATTGTTAGACGGGATTCTAACCTAAAACTGTACCAAATCAAAAAATCAAACCGTATCGAACATATATAGAGCCTAGTAGAATAGTAGTATGATATAGTTTGGGTTGAAACGCACCGTGCGGTTGGGTTGGATTTTCATGAGATTTTGGATTCAACTTGCATCCAAAGATTGCCATCTTTGTACTTCGATTTTGTCGGTGCGGTTTTTCGTTCTCATGATAATTGGATGGCAAAGTGATTTTTGAATCTCACTTAATATGAATGAATATAAAGTGAAATGAATATCAAATAGGTCTTGGTTTACTTTTGAGATTTGAAATGAATAATTGATGTGGGTTCACGTCTAGAAGTGAACGAATACTTTTTCACGGACGACTAGAAAAGAAATTAAAACGCACAAAAAGTTTTTCGCTACTCATGTTTAATTTTGTAAAACATAAGCATAATATTAGATTATTACAACACCAAGCTGGTAAAAATACAAATTTAGATCATCAAAGATATATACTTTCACCGAGAATAATAGAAACTTTTTTAATGATAATAAACATAACGAATGTTTTATATGATACTATATAATAGGTAAAAATGCTCCAATAATTCATAGGATGTGTAAATTACCAAAAGATTCAATACTTATTAGATCAAAATGATAAAATTGAAAATTAATTTCGAGTATATATCACAAATATTAACACTTTGTTTTGGACACCTGATACTTTACTAGAATGTTTTTATCGGGTTTGGGGCATCAAGCCCGAAGTACTATAATAAAATTGGCTAGTAGTGACATAATTTTTATGACACACATTTGTTATGTCGCAATAATAGTTACGTATATGGTATAGTAAAATTTTGTCACATCTACACATGTAACTATATGATTTTGTAACATATATGTGGATTATTTATTCATTTACATTTTTTCTTTGGTCTCTTTTCATTTCTGTTCATCTATTGTTGATGCCGGCAATTCAGCCTCACCATTTTCCCTTCTCTATCTACCGAAATAAAACCCAAACGAAAAAAGTTTCAACTCGATTTCTTTCAATTTCCAATGACCTCTGTCACCACTCCTTTTGGTGCTTCCACGACGACTCGTTCCAATGGTATTGTATATCCTACCCCTTGGGGGTATTGTCTCCCTTCACATGAGTGAAATAACATATATTAATATTTAATACCAATGTGAGAGAGTGAGACATTACCCCAAGGAGTAGGGTATATAGGTTACCGTTTCTACTCCATCGTGCGTTCATTTTATTTTTCCCCACATTTTGAAACCCTAATTTTAAAATATGGAAATCCCTAATCGGCGCACCTCTCCTCCAAATCGAATATTATGTCCAAATTAAACTATTAGGTGATGTCACGACATGAAGATTGCCTTTTGAGTAGATTTTGTAATTTGGTTTTCTAGGGAAGTGATATTTTATGGATTATATATGCCTTTTTTATTATTAACTAATGGAGTAGGGAGATTTAGAGAGATGCGAATTCTTGATGTTTATGCATCTTTCTCCACGCACAATTAAACCACACACATATACTACTCCCAAGTACTCTCTCCGTTTCTTATAAAATGATCATGTTCCCATTTTGAGGCGTGTTATTCGAAATGATCAGTTTTCTATTTTGGCTCAGCAAACTCATGTGCACACCCATTAATTAACCCATACACCACTTTTATATATTAAGGGGGTGTATTCAATTGAGATTTTGTTGGATTTTTTTAGACTTTGAAAAGTAAGTGGATTCTTATAGATTTTTAAAGTCCATAGACTCTTCGCAGAGTTTGACTAGACTCTATACAGAGTTTGACTGATTCTATTTATTGATTTTGATGGATTTTCATTGACTTGCAGTATTATGGAATATGTTTTTTAAAATTAATTTACATGGATTTCCATAGACTCCGACATTGAACTATTGAACTATTTATTTAAATAAATAAATCTATATGACTCACACTTGTAAATAAATAAATAAAATTATCTATATTGTTTATAAAAATTAATATCAAATAACTTTATCCAAATTGTTTTATGTTTGTAGGGGAGTATCAAAATTCATCAAATTAGGCCATCTTCCAAAACAAGAATCAAACTTTAAAGAAAGTCCAATTAATGTATTTCTAATAAAAAAAATTACTCTTCTTTTTTTCCATTCAAATATTATATTTCAGTAGTCATTATTCTCTAAACCTTAAAATAATGTAGCATTAATTTAACCGTAAAAAATCAAAATGAAAGTTAAGATTTAAAACTTACGTGTTCGGATTTTATAAGATTGGTGATTTTTACGAAAAGATTGATTTTTTCAAGCAAACTCATATACTAAAATAAACTATAATTGTTCGGAGAAAAAATAAAAAGTGCTACAGATGAAGGTGGTTGAGGATGGCGGAGGAGGGTGACGGAAATGGTGATTTTGAGTTTTTTTCAGAAAATCCGTAGAAATCTCTGGTTTTTATAAAAGATTTTGGAAAGTAAAATCTCTTTATATTTTTTAAAGAGAATCCAGCAAAATCCATAGACTGTTAAAATCTATTAAAATCCATGGAGTGTTGAATACCTACAGATTTTTTAAGACTTTATAAAATCTGCATTGAATACCTCAAGATTTTTAAAGACTTTATAAAATCTGAATTGAATACCCACTGATTTCTAAAATCTATAAAAATCCTGCAGAATCTAAATTGAATGCACCCCCCTAAATCATCATTTTATGTATGTGGACCACCATTTTTATAAAATAAACCTCAATTTTTTAATACGTGTGCTCAAAATAAAGTAACCGTTTCAGAAGAAACGGAGGGATGAAGTATTTGAAATCTCTTTGTCACGTACTTTTAAAATTCTATGTTCCAACTCCCAACTATTGGATTCTAAGGCAAAGCTAGGTGTTGGAATATTACCTCCTACTATCTTTTGGTCTGAAAAATGTATGGTCTACTAGAATATTATGTACTCTACTGTCTCTCTTTACACAGCATGCCTATATTAATTACCACCAACCCTAACACATATCTTTCATTATTTAACTTAGAATATCCATAATCTAAAGGTCTAGTTAAGTACTTTAGTACTCTATCTGTTACAAATTCCATTACATTTTCGGTACGTGATTTTATTTATTGTGTTAAAAGTGAAAAATAAGAGGTTCACATCGAAATATAAAAGTTAATTATTTCAATTTGAAGAAATAAGATAATTTATGCGGACAATCCGATTAGGAAAGTATGACAACTGAAATGGGACAAACGGAATATATTTCTTCTAATTTTCTTTCAAACTACTCCCTCCGTTCATGATCTTTAGAGCCTCTTTGGTAGCCTAGTTAAGGCCAAGATTGCTTACTAATCTTGCCTTAACTAACCATTTGGTAGCTATGTTAGATAACTCACCAGCCCGTGAGATTGACAAGGCCCGGCCATAATTTACTATTCCCCTTCTTCTTATTCAACTCATCCAACCCCTATGATATTAACAAAATTGAATAGTATAACCATTTGGAGTATAATTATCCCATAATATTTTGCAAAGTTTATCCGAACACCCGGATTTGATTTAAAATATTATTTTTTTCAAAAAAAATCATTTTCAAAATTTTGATTTATATAAGTATTATAATTTTTAATTATCTTTTTAAATAACATTTTTTATTTAAATAAATAAGTTTTGAATGTTTCATATATATATATATATATATATATATATATATATATATATATATATATATATATATTGACTGCTGGATTAGTTGACGATATAACATTTTTTCGGATACGCGATACACGATTTTCTAGTAATTCAATAAACGAACCTGAATCTGAACCCGGATGGTTTTAGCATGGGTTTCTACAAAGATTGCTGGGCTATTATCAAAGACGATTTACTACGTGTGTTCAGCGAATTCCATGCTAGTGGAAAGCTCGCCAAAGGCTGCAACTCCTCATTTATTGCCTTGATTCCTAAAAAATCTGGGGTCAACTGCTTGAATCATTTCCGCCCCATCTCCCTCATTGGCAGCCTTTACAAGATTTTGGCCAAAGTCCTCGCCTCAAGGTTAAAATCTGTCTTGGGGAAGATCATCGGGGAAACCCAGTCAGCTTTTCTTAGAGAGAGATCCATCTTGGACGGGATTGTCATTTTAAACGAGGCTATTGAGGACGCTCGATCGTCTAAGGCGAAGCGACTCTTCTTCAAAGTTGATTTTGCCAAAGCTTTTGATTCGGTAAGTTGGAATTACTTGCTTGATTTGAAACGAAAACTTCAGTTTCCTGAAAAGTGGGTGTTGTGGATTAAGGAGTGCATCTCTACAGCTAAGGCGAACGTTTTGGTTAATGGCAGTCCATCCGGTGAGTTTGCTTTAGAGCGCGGTCTTCGACGAGGAGATCCTCTGTCACCTCTTCTTTTTCTGATTGCTGCAGAAGGTCTTAATTTACTAGTAAAGAGAGCGGTGGACAGGGGACTTCTACACCCTGCTGTGATCGGGATGAATAGGACTCAACTCTCCCATCTTCAATATGCTGATGATACAATGTTCGTTGTGGAAGGTAGGAGAGAAAATGCTTTGGCTATTAAACATCTTCTCAATAATTTTGATCTCGTCTCAGGGCTCTCAGTCAATTTTGAGAAAAGTTGGGCTTTCGGAGTTAACTTGGGCAGAGAGGAACTGGAAAATATGGTTGCTGGGTTGGGGTGCCGGGTTGGTAATCTGCCTATTCCTCATCATGGATTGAAAGTTGGAGGTCGGCTTCTTGGAGCTGAAGGGTGGGGCGATCTGGTAGAGAAGGTGAAAGGCAGGCTAAGAAGATGGGACGTAAAATCATTATCGATGGGGGGAAGGATCACGATTATTAAATCTATCCTCACTGCTCTGCCGGTCTACGGAATGTCGGTCCTTCATCTTCCTAAAATGATTAATGAGTCTTTAAGAAGTCTCTTCAACAACTTCCTTTGGGGAGGCACCGAGGGAGCGAGGAAAATGACTTGGATTAAATGGGAAGATAGCTTATCTCCTTTCGAAGGCGGGATTGGTTTTAAGAATCTGATTTCTTTCAATAAGGCTCTGCTCCTTAAATGGGTCTGGAGATTTTTAAATGAAGGAAACTGCCTTTGGAAGCGAGTTATTATCTCTCGACATGGCGAGCAATGGTGGACGAGGCGTGGAGCAGCTGATAATGGGGCTGGTCCGACAGGTTGGTGGAAGAAGATCTTAGCCTTAGCCGATAGCGAAGAAGGAAGATGGTTCTGGGATAAGGTGGAGAGGAGAATAGGCGACGGTAACTGTTGGTCCCGGGAAAGAGTAATTGGTGTATGGGGGGGGAATACACCAATAACCAACCGTTTTTGACTTTTGTAAATCAGGTCGATCTGCAGGTCGATTGTCAAGGTCGACCTTATCAGAGGCAGTTTGATCTATCAAGCTTGTATGGTATCAAGCTTGATTTATCAAACTGTTGTTAATGCGGAAGTTGGTGGAGGTTGATTTACTCTTTGAAAAATCTTAAGGCTGATAGAACAGTAGCAGGTTGATGCAGATATGCAGGTTGATGCTAGTCAGTTTGATGATAAAATATAAGGGCGATAAATAAAGAGAGAGAGAGAGAGACACCGCGATTTAGCGTGGTTCGGAGAAACCCTCCTACGTCCACGTCAGGTCGACTCGACCTGAGAATCCCTTTACCTTTGGATTCAACCTCTCTCTTATTTATACTGACTGAGTATCAGTTCTAGATACAATCTAACCTGAAAATATCTAGACACGAGTTTTGGGTCGTGACCCTTACAACCTTCGTACTGAAACGTACAAACAACCTTACGCTTTTACAGAGCTTGACTAACTCTATAATGGCGAAAATAAAAACAAGCTTTCTAACTTCGAACAAATCGGAGAAGAAGCTGTTGAACAATCGACAAGCAGCAGTGAACGCTTCGTCGTTGTGGTGTTTATCGGAATCGGAAACCTCTCTTCGTCAAGTGTTTGGGAAACTAATCGAATTTCGAACACTTGAATGGATATGGACTTTGAGAGAGATTTGGGCAGAAATATGGCGTTGATAGCTTGTGTTTCCCGTGCTTGAATCCGATAATGGCTGAAGTATTTATAGCCAGTTTTGAAAAACTAGCCGTTGGAGTCAAGCTGACGTGGCACTAGCCGTTGGAAGCTGACTCACTTCTAGCCGTTGGGAATATTCGTCCTTGCTGGCACTCGACGTGGCAAGGATCAGGTCGTGACGCTCCATGAAGGCGGAGCATCGACCTTGATTGATAATTCAGCTCTTGAAATCTTCTAAGGCAGAGCGGGCTGGAAGCTTGATAAGGAAGGTCGATAGACAGGCTGATGATCCAGCTCGATCCAAATGAGGCAGGTCGATACATCGACCTTTCTCTTACAGGGTGGATCGAACTTGATTCTAGACTTTAGAGGGCATCGACCTGCACTAACAGGTAGCAGGTCGATCTATCGGCCTTGACCCTAAACAAGTAAAGTATGCCTAAGTGTGGTTTCGATAAACATCATCAAAATCAAACTGCAGGGGGTTCCCAACAATTTCCCCCTTTTTGATGATGTCGAAACCAAACACTTTACAAATAATTCCTAAGATATAAAACACTGAAAAATGGTATCAGAGTTTGATAATTTTTTAATCACGAAGATTGATAAGGAATTATAAGAAAGGCAGATAATAAAGCAATGTAAATAAAGCAGTAAAGGCAGATGCCTGGGCAAAGAGATATTGTCATCAGGACGAAAGATGATTTTTGCTTCATTAAGCTCGATAGCAAAGTACATGGAGAATTTACAATACGGGCTGAGAGCATAAATGAATAACAAAAATTTACAAAATCATCTATTCTCCATCGCCTGGATCTTGGCACGGGCTGCAATCCTCTCCTCCTGGACCTGCTCCATCGACTTCGACTGCATGCTGGCATAAATTCCATCCCGGATTCGACGGAAGTCGGGATCGGAATTTGAGATATTCACGCCCAGTCCGATGGCAGTCTGTGCAATGTATTGGTCGACCCAGGAGTAATCCAAATACCCCGAATCACCAAGGTATAAGGGCGTGAAAAATTGCTTGGCTGGCGCCCTTATCATTACACCGGCCTCTGCAGCTTTCTTCCGAAGCTCACCAACAAACTCTTGGTAAGGGAATTTAAGCATATAAGCTGCATAGGCTTCATCGGCATCGGCAGGAAGCGAGGGGTCCTGGATCCAGTAATGCAGGAGGATAAAGCAACTGTTAAGCTCCCGCAGCAGGTTGTTTTGAGATTCATCAAGCCATTCAACGACCTGCTGCGGTCCTCCAGCATTCAAAACAAGGGCGGACTGGCTGATCCAGTCCAACTCCCTTTTCCTCCTAGCTTCAGCAGCCTGGCGTTCGGCCTTGAAACGCCGCTGCTCTTCTTGATTTGCGGCCTGCTCCGGCGTTGCACCAGCCAAAATCATAGCAGAAATGAGATCGGCCTCGGCAGCCAAACGAGCTTTGGCGGCGGCAGCCTCGGCAGCACCGAGCTGAGAGATTGGATCGGCATGAGAGGCAACGGCCTTGGAGGAGACAGCCTGGGAGGGCTTCTTTTGAGGAGGAGGAGGAGGGGCCACAGAAGTTGAAGGAGTTTTGGATTTTGGGGCCTTCTTCTTCTTCGCGGCGGCGGCGGCTCTTTCTTCTTCCCCCTTTTCGACATCATCAGTCAGGGCTTTGATCAGGGAAAGAAGAGTAGCATCCTCCTCTTGCAGCTTGGTCACGGCATCCTTCAACTCCTGTTGGCCATTTAGAAGGGAGGAAAGGGTGCCGTGAATGGCGTTGATCTGGTCATTGGAGGTCGATGCCGAGTTGGAGACTGAAGAAGTCAGATCTGATACTCGCTCATCGACCTTGGCCAAATCTTCCAAAACTTCCGCGATCTGATCGCGAGACGCCATGTTGAGTTCCTCGAGCTGGCCAGGCAGGAGCTTGTCAGTATATTCCTTTAATAGCCTCACTGCAAAGTCAGTGACACGCTCCCTGGCAACTTCATCGGCCTGGGCCTTGGCATCATTAACTATATCGGCCCGGGCCTCAGCTACGGCCTGCTTGATCTGCTCGGGGAGGCTGGTGATGATGGACTCGAGCTTGGCAGAAATTTCATCGAGCACAGCCTCCACATCAACTTTGGGAGACGGAGCAGCAGCAACAAGAGGCTGATCATCACCCTCAATCCTGGGTGATGATTGCTCCGGAGTTTGAATCCTCTCAAACTCGTCTCCGGCTTCTGCGGCGGAGTTGTAGAGAGCGCGAGAGTGCGCATAGAGGGGGCGAAGGTCGATGCCCAAAACTTTTGCTTCGACCTTCATGCGGCGAAGCACAAGCGATCGAAAATTTGAGGCCGCATCCCCCACGGTGAAGAATCCGAACGCCGCTTCCAGAGCCAACTCCTCGACTTTCAGGTCGTTGAGGGTAACGACCTGCAGTAGCGCCTCGAACACATAATAATAACTCGACTTACAATCCAGATAGAACTGGAGGCGAGTGGCGAGGTCGAGAGACTTGGGGAGTTGGGCTATCCCCGGCATCAGGTCGATGACCTTCAGCCTGGCCTCGGCCTTCAAGGCGGCGACCTGCTGTTGAGCAGTAGACATCGGCCGCTCTGAGAATGGCTGGATGGGCAGCACGACATCTTCCTCCACGGACGCATGCCGAAGAGGGGAAGACTGGGGATCCTCCGCAGTGATGTCATAGATTTCTACGGAGCCAGCTCGCTGGACAGGGGAAGTCCTCACTGGGGAGGGAATGACCTGCGAGGAAGATGCAGGCCGTTGCTTCGAGGCGGACGGCTCGATCACGGTCCGGACTGGAGAGGGAGTCCGTTCCGGGGTAGATAGGGACGATGGAGAGGGCGTGGGCAGCCTGTCGTTTAAAGGGTCCTCGGCCTCGGGATCCATAGGGAGGATCCTGTGAAACGGCCTGACCGGAGGAGCGGTTGAGGCGGCCTGCGTCCTTCGAGGAGGGGACTTAGCAGGTGGAGTCCTTTTGGCAGGGCGAGAGGGCACGGGCACTTCATCGGCCTTTCGCTTTTTCTGCACAGGGCGATTGGGCACCCTCCACCCAATTTTGGACTGCCCAGTCCGAGTGAGATGCTCCCGTACGAGGTCAGACGACCCGTAGAATTGTTGAGGGGAGACCCCAATTGCCATCTCCAATTGGCGGAGATCTTTGGGAATGAAGTTGAAGGGGAAGTCTTCTGCATCCGACCATTTCCTTTGAGAGAAGAAGGAAATGATTATACAGGTCGCCTTCGTCCCAAGACGAAGCGGCCTGTCTTTGTGGAGACGCACTCCCACAACGACCTCTCCGTTCATCTCGCACTCGATCAGCCTGGCCTCCTCCCAGAGCAGGGAGACCATCAGCTTGGCCCAGCTGACAGACAGATTGAGGATCACGGCCGCCAAAATTTGGAATTTGAAGGGAGTGACCTGGTCGTGATTCCCAATGTGGCCAAGGAAACACCGCTGGATGAAGTCCATTAGCAGCCTGAATTTGGGACGGAGGTCGGTCCTCTTGAACGACCTTCCCAGATATTGGCACTGCTCAATAAGGACGCGATCGGCGACCTGCTGCAATTGATCCTTGGAGATGTCGGAGAGTTCCATTTCTCCACCATCCCCGATACCGAAGGAGGCCTTCACAGCTTCCAGCACGTTGATGTGATGGACTGTAGATTTGGTCCCAAGGGACACCGTGTGAGAGGACACGGAGTCGCCCTTGTTCCAGTTGTAGAAGAAGGCGGTTACAATTTTGGGCAGGAACTTCGCCGGACGGGTGGAAATGATTTGATGAAAAGGAAAACACGTTTCCACCAGAGCGAACATCGAGTCGAGATCACGGAAGCCAAAGTTATCACGAACCATATATGGTTCATATTTGATGTGCGACTCCAAAAGAGTGGAGATCGCATCCCATTTCATCTCGGGTTTGCCGGAGGTCGATGTTTCTGCCATTGTTGTTTTTCCTGCAAGTTTTTCGAGAAAGATTAGAAAGGGAACCAACCGATTTCGAGAAAGAGTAGAAAAACACAGTGAATAACTTGATAGTAGATTTAAACTTAATCAGTGAAAAGAGCACAAACCACGGTGATGGTTTGATATAGCGAGAGTTTAATGTAGAAAAGCAGAGAACACGACGGCGGCAGTTGATTTTTGCGGAGAGAAAAGCTAGGTTTTTCGAAGAAGATGATAAGAGTAAGTAAAGTTTTTAAGAGAAAACTGCATGCCATATATAGATTTTTCGAACGGTTGCGATCGTTCGAATTTGAAAGGGTTAAAGTTACAGCTTCAATCCTCAACCGCACGATCGTGGGCGCGTGGAATGTGTAACGTTTCACATCCGCGCGTGAAGAGGTTGAAACGTGCGTAAACATGCACTTTTACAGGCAGACAGCAGGGAATTAAATGCATTCTCGGTCAATGTGTCAAAACTTGACACTTGACTAGATGTGTTACAAAAATGGCAATGATTACTCCCCTTTTTCCTTATTTTCTGCAAAATTACAGTGCCTTAAATAATGTAAAACATTGAGAAATAAATATCACTAATAAATGAAAAATTCAATGCTTATTGTAGAAGTTATTAGACAAAAGGGTGATACTGCCCTTTTGATTCTCCCTTTATAAATGCGAATAGCATTAAGGTCGACATCGGCCTGATGATATCGGCCTTGTGACAGAGAACGGCCTGTGTCGAAATGAGCGGCCTGGACTTGTGATATCGGCCTGATGAGATGAAACTGCCTGGGCTTAAGATATCAACCTGGCAAAATGAACGCCCTGGAGGCAGACATCAGCCTTTGTTCCCCCTCGAATGTTGAATAGTGTTAGGCAAGTGTTCCCCCTTAATTGAGGAACACAGGTCGATCTTGTTGATGTAGACGACGGCCTATTGATGGACACAGTTCGTTGATTTGGAAGCGACATGCCAGCTTGTGATATCGGCCTGTTATAGTAACGGCCTGGTCTTAAGTTGACGGCCTGTTCCCCCTTAAAATTAGCCTGTTTACTTTAGGAACGGCCTGTTGAGAGGAAATCGGCCTGCGTAGATCACGATAGGCCTGCTTGTCTTGTTGAACCCGTTTGGTCCCGGGAAAGAGAGAAAACGGTCTGTTGACTGAAGCGGCCTGTTTGTATTGTAACGGACTGTTCAATTATGAACGGCCTGATGACTCAACATTCAATAACCCTAGCTTTCCACATAGCATTTTGAATCTTTCTTCGGCTAGGGGTTTGGTTAGAATATCAGCTCGTTGAATATCAGTGTGTATCTTCTCAATAACCACGTTCTTCTTTTCCACGTGATCACGAATAAAGTGATGTCGAATATCCACGTGCTTGCATCTTGAATGAAGAACTGGATTTTGAGTAATGGCGATGGCACTCGAGCTATCGCAGAATATAGGCACTTCACTGACTTCAACTTCATAATCTTTGAGTTGTTGTTTGATCCACAAGATTTGTGCACAACAACTCCCTGCGGCCATGTACTCGGCCTCTGTAGTGGAGGTGGCTACTGAAGTTTGTTTCTTTGAAAACCACGAAATCAGCTTATTTCCGAGAAAATGGCAAGTACCCGAGGTAGATTTCCTATCGAGCTTGCACCCTGCATGATCAGAATCTGAATAACCTGTAAGCTGCAAATTATCATCACAAGGATACCAAAGACCTAAATTTGTGGTTCCTTTGATGTATCGAAGAATTTTCTTTGCTACTTCCAAGTGAGATTCCTTCGGATTAGCTTGAAATCGAGCACACACTCCAACTGCAAAAGTGATGTCAGGTCGACTAGCAGTTAGATAAAGTAATGAACCAATTATACCCCTGTACTGTGTTATGTTGGCTGGTTTTCCTTCGGGATCCGGGTCGATCTTCCCTCCAGAGAGCATCGGTATTTTGACAGGCTTGCTGTCTTTGACAACAAACTTGTCGACCAGCTCGTGCGCGTACTTTGTTTGGCTAATGAAGATTCCTTCATCGGACTGCTTAACCTGCAACCCTAGAAAGAAATTCATTTCCCCCATCATAGACATTTTATATTTTTCGGTCATGAGGTTACCAAATTTTTCGCACAAAATGGGAGATTTAGATCCAAAAATGATATCATCAACATAAATTTGTACTAAAAGGATATGTTCATTCACTTTGATAGTAAATAGCGTCTTGTCGACTGAACCACGCTTGAATCCTGATTCGATGAGGAAAGATGATAGCGTCTCATACCAAGCTCGAGGAGCTTGCTTAAGTCCGTATACGGCCTTGTGCAGTTTGTAGACTTTGCTTGAATCACCCTCCTCGAATCCAGGAGGCTGTTCCACATAGACTTCCTCTTCGAGAACGCCATTGAGGAACGCACTTTTAACATCCATCTGGTAGACTTTGAATCGTTGATGAGCGGCATAAGCTAGAAACAGCCTTATAGCTTCTAATCTTGCAAGGGGGGCAAACGTCTCATCATAGTCGATTCCTTCTTGTTGACAGTAACCCTTTGCAACCAATCGGGCTTTATTTCTGACAACTTCTCCAGATTCATCTCTCTTGTTTTTGTAAACCCATTTGACTCCAATGACGCCCTGATGATAAGGACGATCAACTAGAGACCATACTTCATTTCTCTTGAATTCATTGAGTTCTTCTTGCATGGCTTGAATCCAGTCAGCATCACGAAGAGCTTCAATGGCATCTTTGGGTTCAATTCGAGAGAGATAGCAGCTTAGTAGCGCACTTTCACCAATCGTCCTTCTTGTTCGCACTCCTTGGTTTGGGTTCCCAACAATGAGCTCTTTTGGATGAGCATCGATCCAACGTCTGCGTCGAGCTCTTTCTTCGTTTGAAATGATTGGATCGGGCTCATTAATGGGTTCGTCAAACTCCGGATGACTTGAAGGTTGATCAGTGGATACGCGCTGTTGCTCGGAATGTTGATCGGGCTGCTGTTCGGCCTGGATGTCGAGCTGCTCCATTGTGTTATCGAGCTGCTCGATTTGGGATGTAAGGTCGTGAACAGCATCAGTCTTGGGGACTGAGGGAGGGGGATCAGCCAGGTTAAATCCGGCTGATGTATTACAGCTCGTAGTATCATTTGCATCACTTCCCCCTTGCTGTGCGACCCTGGATCTGATTGATCCTCTTCCTCCAAATCATTTGGAGTCCATACTAGCAGGTCGTCAATGGGGGAGTTAGACGGCCTGTTAGCAGCGGGCTGTTCTGTTCCTGTACTTGATTCTCTGTACAGACAAGTAGATTCATCAAACACAACATGAGGTGTTACCTCCACAACTAGGGTTTTCTTATTAAAGACTCTATAAGCTTTGCTAACCTCTGAGTATCCTAAAAATACTCCTGGATCGGCCTTGCTATCAAAAGTCTTCAATTGAGATTTCCCATTGTTATGAATGTAACACAAACACCCAAAAGCTTTAAAATACTTTAACCTGGGGAGCTTGTTGTTCCACAGCTCGTATGGAGTCTTTCCATGTCGAGTCGTGATGATCGACCTGTTTTGGGTGTAGCAGGCTGTGTTGACGGCCTCTGCCCAAAACTTCTTTGGAAGATTGGTTTCATCCAACATGGTACGAGCTGCTTCCTTCAGCGACCTGTTACGACGTTCCACCACGCCGTTTTGTTGAGGTGTGCGTGCAGCTGAAGTTTGATGATGAATTCCACTCTTTGTGCAGTATTCTTCGATCATCGCATTGATAAATTCGGTGCCTCGATCTGATCGAATGGAGATGATGGATTTCTCCTTTTGATTGCACAATTTGCTTAGCAACGCAGGTAGCTTCTCCAATGTCTCCTTCTTTTTGTACAAGAAAATAACCCACGTAAATCTAGAATAATCATCTATAATAACGAGAGCGTATTTTCTACCGTTTATACTCAAGGGAGTGACTGGACCAAAGAGGTCGAGGTGGAGAAGCTCAAGAATTCGATTTGATGTTTGTGCCGTCACGCTTGGAAAAGATGATCTTGTTTGCTTTCCAGCTTGACAGGCTCGGCAGATGTGATCACGATCGAAGACTTGATCTGGCAGGTCGTTCACCAGTTTGTTGCGTGCGAGCTTGTTGATGGCCTTGAAGTTTAAGTGACTCAACCTCTTGTGCCATAGCCAGCTTGTCTCGGAATCAGCCTTTGTGACCAGGCAGGTCTCTATCCAATCTGTCCATTGAACAATATAGAGTCTATCCTGCAAAACTCCGGTAAGAAGTGTTTCTCCTTCCTCATTTTTCACGAGACATTTGTTAGTGGTGAATTCTACTCGTTTACCACTCGAGCAGAATTGAGACACAGAGAATAGGTTATGATTAAGACCTTCAACATAAGAAACGTTAGAAATAGTTGTTTTACCAACTTTTAGATCGCCCTGGCCTCTCGTAACTCCCTTAGAATTTCCTCCAAAAGTTACAAGTGGCCCGCCTTTGATAGTAGCGTTTTGTCACACGTCATGTGCTTTGAGCATCCACTATCAATGATCCATACAGCTCCTCGAGCTGCTTGGCTCCTTCTCTGAGCCTTCCCAACCTGCAATTAGTTAAACTTAGCGACCCATTTGAGATTGGGTGCTACATCGGTTGCGGGAACGGCCTTTGGGACCCATATTTGCTTCACTGGTCTGCTTCTATCCGAGGCTGAGGACGAGGCAGTAGCGGTCTTGGGCTTGGGAGCCTTGGATTTCTTTGAGCGAGGGCGACGAGGCTGATAGAACTGCTCATCATGAAAGCCAGATTGATACTGCCAGTCATGATAATTAGACCGTTGAGGATAATGGCAGTTGCAATCTTGATGAGCAGGATAGAAGAACTGAGGGTGATACGGCCTTTGATAGTACTGGCCTTGGTATCGCCCTTGATGAACAGCCTGCTTTTGATGAGCGGGGGCAGGTCGACGATGCTGTGCAGGTCGACTTTCTTTCTTTTGAGGAACGGGCTGTTCCTTCTTATGTTGCTTTACAAGGATGGCTTGAGGCTGTCGGACTGGATTCTTCAGCTGGACCATCTTGTCTGGAAGAGCTTGTTGAGCTTTCCGAACACTCTTTGACTTCGACTGCGCCTTCACGAACGTGATCTTGCAGTCTTTGTCCTTGTTTTTCTTGGATTCTCCGTTGAATCCAATCCCAGAGTGATCGCGCGGATTGCGTTGCATGGATTGGACCTCTTCTAACTTCTTTCCGCTTTTCTTCAGCTGACTTAAGGTGAGTTGAAGTTTTTCTTCCTTTTTCACGAGGAGTTCGTGTCGAATTACCAAGTCAGCCAACTTTGAAGTAAGGCTGTGTATTTCGGCATCTTTGGTCTTGAGGGACTCGTTCTTCTCGAGCTCCCTGGAATCGAACTCCTTGACCCGTAAAGTCAATTCTTCAACCTTTGACCTTAGGGCTTCAATCTCCCTTTCCTTTTCTTCATCGTAGGGAGAGAATCTTTCTTCTAATGCTAGCTTGTATGTTTCATTTTTGTCCAATAGCTCAGCATTATCTTCAACAACCTCTTTAAGTGTATCCACGAGATCAGCATAGTCGTCGAGCTGTTTCTTGATTTCTTCCCAAGACACAGCCTCGGATAGGTCTTCATCACCTTCTTCTGCACAATCATCGTCAGAAAAAGAAAGTGAAATGGGTTGAAGATCTACCTTTGAAGATCCCTCGTTTTGTTGGTGCTCTCCAACGAAACATTCCTCATCATCACTTTCGTCGAAAGCGATGTAACCTTCATCATCACTTGACGAGCTATCCGAGAGATGAGCTTCCTTTGTTTCTTCGGCAATCATTGCAGCTCGTTGATCTTTGAGCTTCTTATCGCGCTTTGCACGGAGCTCGTCTCTCTCGGCCTTGGTAAGATCCGGGCAGTCGGTCTTGTAGTGACCTGGCCTGCCACAATTGAAACAACCACCCTCGGGCGTGTTAGAAGAATTGATGGTTGAGGGTTTACCTTCTCCCTTTTTGTCAGGGCGGTCGTGGTTGCGGTTTGAGAAGTTTCGCTTGTTGTCACGATAGAACTTTTTATATTTGACAACCTTCCCTAGGAGCTTCTCATTCCTCCTAGCAGCTAGAGCATAGTCGAGAGTCATCTTCTCGAACTTCTTGACGATGGATTCGTCAATCGGACTTGGAGTAGCAGCTGAGGCTGAGTCGGCCTTGAAAGTTACTTCCTTGTTCTTTTCATCAGCCTTCTTGCTGGTGGAAGGCTGGGTTGATCCATGGATGCGGATCATCTCATATTCGTTTCCGACAAGAATGTCGAAAAGATCTTCAGTGGTGAGGGAGTTGAAATCCGATCGGGCTGGATGCATGGCGGCGTATACGTGCCAATTTGCAGGAAGAGCACGTATAACTTTGAGATTCTTCTCACGCTGCGTATATTTGTATGGGTTGATTGCAGCGACTTCGAGAATAATCTCGGTGAAGCGAATTTTCATTGTTTCTATGGTTTCACCCGAAACCATCTTGAAGTCATCGAACTTGCTGCACGCCATAGACAGCTTGTTCTCCTTCATTTCCTCTGAGCCAAGGCTGATGGACCGGAGGGTGTCCCACATTTCTTTGGCCATTTCAAGACTTCGGATCTTGGCCAGGTAGACGCCCTTCACGGTGCTGGAGATGAGTCCCTTTGCGTAATCATCGAGACCGGCCTCTTTCCTTTCCTCGGTTGAGTAGTCTCGAGGGTTTTTGAGGACTTTCTCGTATGTAGCCTCCCCGGGGGATGTTCCATCCACAATGATCTTCGCTGCATATATGGGGGAGGGGCCTTTCTCGATAATATCCCACATGAGGACGTGATGTGCCTTGAGACACATCTTGATTCGGAAACTCCAGTCTTCATAGCCTTGTATGGAGAAGTCTTCACATACCCTGAGAAGAGAAGCCTCCATAGCAAATAATATGATATGAAATGAATGAAAAGATTTTTCTAAGGATCGGTTCAAAATGACCAAAAGTTTAATAAAGAACTTTTAGTATGCAAAGCAGCGGTCAAAAGAACCACTGCTCTGATACCACTTGTTGGTCCCGGGAAAGAGTAATTGGTGTATGGGGGGGGGGGGGGAATACACCAATAACAAACCGTTTTTGACTTTTGTAAATCAGGTCGATCTGCAGGTCGATTGTCAAGGTCGACCTTATCAGAGGCAGTTTGATCTATCAAGCTTGTATGGTATCAAGCTTGATTTATCAAACTGTTGTTAATGCGGAAGTTGGTGGAGGTTGATTTACTCTTTGAAAAATCTTAAGGCTGATAGAACAATAGCAAGTTGATGCAGATATGCAGGTTGATGCTAGTCAGTTTGATGATAAAATATAAGGGCGATAAATAAAGAGAGAGAGAGAGAGAGAGAGACACCGCGATTTAGCGTGGTTCGGAGAAACCCTCCTACGTCCACGTCAGGTCGACTCGACCTGAGAATCCCTTTACCTTTGGATTCAACCTCTCTCTTATTTATACTGACTGAGTATCAGTTCTAGATACAATCTAACCTGAAAATATCTAGACACGAGTTTTGGGTCGTGACCCTTACAACCTTCGTACTGAAACGTACAAACAACCTTACGCTTTTACAGAGCTTGACTAACTCTATAATGGCGAAAATAAAAACAAACTTTCTAACTTTGAACAAATCGGAGAAGAAGCTGTTGAACAATCGACAAGCAGCAGTGAACGCTTCGTCGTTGTGGTGTTTATCGGAATCGGAAACCTCTCTTCGTCAAGTGTTTGGGAAACTAATCGAATTTCGAACACTTGAATGGATATGGACTTTGAGAGAGATTTGGGCAGAAATATGGCGTTGATAGCTTGTGTTTCCCGTGCTTGAATCCGATAATGGCTGAAGTATTTATAGCCAGTTTTGAAAAACTAGTCGTTGGAGTCAAGCTGACGTGGCACTAGCCGTTGGAAGCTGACTCACTTCTAGCCGTTGGGAATATTCGTCCTTGCTGGCACTCGACGTGGCAAGGATCAGGTCGTGACGCTCCATGAAGGCGGAGCATCGACCTTGATTGATAATCCAGCTCTTGAAATCTTCTAAGGCAGAGCGGGCTGGAAGCTTGATAAGGAAGGTCGATAGACAGGCTGATGATCCAGCTCGATCCAAATGAGGCAGGTCGATACATCGACCTTTCTCTTACAGGGTGGATCGAACTTGATTCTAGACTTTAGAGGGCATCGACCTGCACTAACAGGTAGCAGGTCGATCTATCGGCCTTGACCCTAAACAAGTAAAGTATGCCTAAGTGTGGTTTCGATAAACATCATCAAAATCAAACTCCAGGGGGTTCCCAACAGTAACCATACTCTTTTCTGGGAGGACAAGTGGATAGGCAGGGAGTCGCTTAAAACTATTTTCCCTCGCCTGTTTCATTTAAGTGCTCACCACTCTGCCAAGATCGGCGACATGGGGCATTGGGTGGAGGGTGTGTGGAATTGGGATATTACATGGAAAAGGCCTCTGAGATACAGGGATGAGAATGAGGCAAAACAACTTTATGAGCTACTCAATTCCGTCTCCCTATCCGTCGGAAGCTCTGACTGTTGGGTGTGGAAGGGAGCGACTGCTGGAGGTTTCTCAACCAAAAAAGCTTATGACGAGATTGAGAAAATTCGGAGAGGTACCGCTCTTTCCAGTCGTCCGTCCTTTCCTTACTCTATTATTTGGAAATCTGCTGCCCCTTTCAAATCTCGTGTAATGGCATGGAGGCTTGTGTGGGATCGACTGCCGACGCTGGAAAATCTTCGCAAACGAGTGAATGCTTTAGGTGAGGATTGGTTATGTTGTTGTTGTAAGCTCGAGATCGAGTCGGCACAATATTTTTTTATTGAGTGCTCCGAGGTGCATAACATTTGGAATAAGATTGTCCGATGGTGTGGCTTTTACTGGGCAGCTCCAAGGAAGATTGGTGATCATTTCCTCAGCTTCATCGAGTCCATTGGAAAAGGTAAAACAAAATTTATTTTGGGAGGTTTATGGATCTGTGTTGTTTGGATTCTGTGGAAATGGAGAAACTCGGTTAAATTCGAACAAATTGAGTGGAATTTTTGCCGAATTGAGGAAGAAATTAAGGGTCGCTTTTGGAGTTGGTGTATTGCTAGAGGCGTGGCCGGAGCTGCAGGTAGCTTTGTTTCGTGGAGTAGAAATCATTTATGTGAGTTATTGGATGAATGACTGTTTGTAATTTAGGTACGCCTTGTACCTTTCCATTAATCTCAATAAAATCTCTTTTCCCGATCAAAAAATGGAATAGTTATCATGGTTTTTAAATATATAATCTAGTTATTTATGGTAATTCAAGCTTTTAATCTAGTGGATAAGCATTGCTACCAAATGGCCAAATATTTTATCCTAGATTGTAATCATATCTACCAAATAACAATCTTCCATAACTATCTTATCAACCTTGTATTACTATCTTACTTTAAATTTAACTTGGTTAATTCCAACTGGGCTACCAAAGAGGCCCAAGGAGTCCCAAGGAGTCGGTCGGTACAAAGTGTAATGTATTGTGGTGATTGTGTTAAAATGATATTTAAAGGGTAAGATTATAATTTTTTATGTGGGCATCACTACCTAAAATGAAAATGCAGTAACGGACGAAAACAAGAAAGAGAACCTAAGTTGTGGACGGAGAAATTAGTATTTGGGTTAGTATAAAACGACCTCTTACTTGTGCTTAATTAAAGCGATATATGAATCTTTGATATTTTATGGCACAATGTAAGTATAGGTATGTAGAATTGATGGGTGAGACGTTTAAGGAATAAGATCGGGTACCATCATCAAGATCTTAAAGTTTAGTGTATGCTATTATTAGGTCAAATCTACCTTGGATGTGAATAAAGTAGATAGATACGCTTGTCTTTGTCTTATGCCTATACATATATATAGAGCTGTAAATACTTCCTCCCTCCCTTTTGACGCAACCTAAGAAATACTAGTAAATTTGGAAGAGCTTGTGGTGCCTAACATTAGTTAAATTACTTGCGTTAGTAGTTTCCAATAAAGTAGTTACTAATAAAATAGAAAAATATGGACTATGTCTATTAAGGGTTATCCTAATTGGGCTTTACCGGGCCTTGAATGAAAAGTGATCATATGGGCTAGGACAACCCAATTAAAAAATGTAGCCGCATTGAAGAGACGGAGACTAGGAGATGCTTCAACTAACTTTTCACGAGCGTCGTTTATCTTGAGAGTGACATTAGGCTTCACGGGATTTGCTTTATTTTTGGACTACTTATATGGGGTTCGAATAAATTATTATTATTATTATTATTATTATTATTATTATTATTATTATTATTATTATTATTATTATTATTATTAATTTTTTCATTTATATTGTTCATAACATATGTTGTAACGAACAAGGATTATAAAGCGATAAAGAAATAAGAAACGTAAAGAAGACACATATTTATTGGATGGTATATGTCCAAATTATGTGTCTCAATCGTAACCTAAATCATAATTTCTAGTTAAATATTATATTTTAAAAAATAAAAATTGCATTGATAACACATCATAATAATTAATAGACATTTATGGAAAAACAATTAGATTTTTTAATTGTAATATGCCCTAGTTTTGAATTTTCAAGCATTATATAACCAATAAAAGTAAAATTAAATGATAAAAAATAATTACATACCCTAATTTGGATTAGTGAACCCTAAAAACAATCATAAAATTAATATAAACCATTATAAATTAAAAGGTTTGAAAAAATTGTACAAAATTAATAGAAATTGAGATTTGGAACACGGTTAAGACACATAATTCGGGACAGGGGATCTCAAGTGCGTATTTACGTGGTTCACAAACAATGTGTTAGCTATGTCTACCGTTAGAAAAGGAAACACATATTGTGTATTGGGCAGCTAGGTTGCATATTGCATAATTATTCTCTACCACTATATAAATAGCAAAAGAATACATCAGTGTGTTTTGAACAATCAACGTCAATTTGATAGGGAAAAAAACACTAGTATCCTAACATTTTTAGAGATGACAATGGGGCGACGGGTCGTATAATGCTTTCCCATACCCGTACCCACTCTAGAAATCCCCCTCGAACCCACCCGAAACTCGTTAAAAGCAATGCGGGATGGGGCAAGGACTCGTATGTTCGAAGTCTATGAAGGGCTCTGCTGCTGCAAGAGTGGAGCTGGATCTCCTACATCCTCACTCCCACAAGCTGTAGGTGCTCATGACATGAAAATGGCTATCATCTCCTTCCCAATTCTCCAACTGACACCCAATCAATCAACATCTTCAGCCGAAGAAGCTCCCCTTCGTTCGAGCTCCACACTTGGCCTTGGGCAGCAAGTTTCTGCTGCTTGAGAAGTTCAAGCTTTGGCAGTGCAACGACTGCAGACATGTCTTCCCAAGGAACCGACGGTACTTAAAGTATTGGAAAGGCATTTGTCTCCCGATCCCAAGTCTCTCTAGATTTCAGATCAAGGGAATGGCACGAGTAATGCCCCTTGAGTTTGAATACGAATCCATCACACTAATACTCTTAGCAGATTAAGTTTGAGCAACTTGCCTTCTCAACTCCCAGGCAGTAGCTCAAGAAAGACCTATTATGTTTTCCTAATCTCAAGGCCTTGTTTACCTTCTCCCCATCAGCTGCGCTGCTATGAACACTCAGGCGGTGCGGGCTGTTGGGGTCATCAAGGTGTGCAATGCATAGAAACTTATTTTTGCGAGCTTCATCCATGCATAAATCCCTTACGAGATCATGAATTTTACGACTCTTGACCTTTCTACTATTCCCTTGTTTAACCATCAAACAAGGTTCATATCAAACAAATCCTCGAGCCAAACTTCAGCCACCTCTTCGAAGCTTTTATCCTGCCTTGATCTAATGAACCCACAATCTGATGAGTCTCGACACCCAATTTTCAAAGGTTTTTGGGAACATGTCTAGATAAGGAAAACATGACTTCAAATGCACAGGTAACTCAGTGTAACTAAACCTTAAAATTTCTATGCATTTCTTGTGATCTGCATAGCTACCACTACCAGTGGAACTAACATTTTGCTGGACATACCCCCAGAAACCCCTAGTCTTCTCGACTTACCAAGAAACACACCAGTCACAACAAGGGCCAGAGGAAGTCCTTACCCTATAGCAATGCTTCTCCCAATCTCTTCTAGCATAAATTATATTCCAACTATTTAGTTACATCTAAAAGAGACTCATCTGGCGCTAGCCTAGAATTCGATAAAACCGAATGTGATCTATAGCTAAACTCACTGATCAAAAAGTATCAAGAACTAGCAAAGGACCCCTTCACAAAATCAAAGACTTCAACTTCCTCACAAAACCACGATGCAAAGTACAACACAAAAACAATCTGCAAACCTGAGTTTACATCTTCTTCGAGAAATCCTCCGGCCAGCTCCGTCTACATCGAACATCAAACAAAGAAGCAGCAAAATATAAACATAAGGAAAAAAAAAATCCAAAACCGAAAACAAGAGAAACAAGAAGCAATCAACCATTTTCCCTTAACAGTGAAATAATCCAAAGTATCAATTTCACCAAAACAGCAATAAACAAGAAAAATGAAGGAAAGCAGAATCTACAAATAAAAACTACTACTTCTTTTTGCCTTTTGCAGACTTTCTCTTAGGAGGGAGAATAATCTCTCCTTTGAGAACGGGAATCTCCATAATATCACTGAGCCCACTGTACTTCTTCCGGAATTTCTCGACCTGATCGGCGTCGATGAGGAGCTGGGAACGGCTGCCCAGGTAAAAGGGGTGGTTGCCCGACCACACATCCACCACGTACTCCTTCTTGGTGCCGCCGGTGGTCATCACCTGCTCCCCGTTGCAGTACACCTTGGCGTCCTCGTGGAATTGGGGGTGTATGTCCTTCTTCCTGCAGCTCCACCGCATCTGATTGCTGCCCACGACCTCCTTCACCTGCAAAATTCTCAGGAAATTTCAAAACTTTATGGTTGAGGAAATTTCAAGACTTTATGGTTTTACTTCTTACCTTTGTGCCGAGGGAGAGTGGAGAGGGAGAGAGGTTCTTGTGGAGGAATGGATTGGAGAGGGAGAGCGCCATTTTTGTTGCTTGGAAGAATTCTTTCGTTTTTTCCAGAGAGAGAAATGGATAGGCATTTTGATGTGGGGGGCGAAGATGAGATGAGATGAGATGAGTGTCTACATGGGTCGGGTCGGGTACCAGCCCTGATTCGGATTCAAACTATTACTCCCGAAATGTTTTCAAAAATTAAAGGAAAAAAAGAAAAAAAAAGAAAAAGACATTAGTCCCCAAAAGAAAGAAAAGAAGGTACCATTGTACTAAAACTTCGTGCAGTCTGTGATACTAACTTCTCTCAGCTTGGGATGAATGGAGAGGGTTTGAATCACGGTTGTGATTTTCTCCCCAAAGAGGTAATCTCGAGCTCTCAAAGCATTTCCTCTCACTTTTGGATTAATTTCTTCTGCATTATTTTGCCTTGATCTTCTTTTATGTTTTGTCATTTGTGTTGATAGTGAAGAATGTTGTTTCTTGGGGTTTGCTGTAATTGTTTGTTGCTGGCGTGGATTTTGGGTGGCTAAAGTTGCAAACTTTTTTTTTTTCTTCACTTTTTTCTTGAAGATCATTCAACATGGGAGAATCTTTTTGGCTAAAGTAGCTCTTCTTTCCTATAATCATTGGGTTTTTCCAACCCTTTTTTTTTTTTTCCTTTTTTTGCAGATCATTTGGTGAATCCTTCTAAATCATCAACTCAGAATGGATTCTTGTTGTGTCTCCATCACAGCTAGTGTTTTGCCGCTTAGTCGGCGGGAAAATGGATTTTTTGGAGAGAGGGTCGGGAGTAAAAGAGAGAATGGTTTTGGATCACAATTGTTGAAGAAGAAATTGGGTGGAAGAGGGTCGAGAAATTTGAAGCCTGGAGTTGCATACTCCGTTCTAGCTCGTGATATCAACAAAGAAATGGCTGTGAGTTTGATGAATTTTATGTGTCTTGATAAAAATTGGGTTTTGATTGGAGTAATGATTTTCAGGTTCTTCAAAATAAAACATTTGCCGAGGAGAGTTCGAAGGCAAATCCAGCAACGGTTGCATCAATAATCTTGGGCGGAGGCGCAGGCACTCGCCTCTTTCCTCTTACTAGAAGAAGAGCTAAACCTGCAGTATGAAATGATTTCTGTTAAGCTTTACTCGTATAATGATTCTTTTTCTCGTGTTAGTATTGCTTTAGCTTTTATGTTTGAACTCAAAAACTAGAAGATTCAGTCAGATTTTTTCTTTGTTGCAAGTTTGCTATGTTTCATACTCCAATGTTATATGCGTAAACTATGTCTGTTTTCATAGTATCATAAAATGCAAATGCGATGTCGATTTGTTGTGTAAGATATATAAGCTGCTATTAGTGTTGGTAAAATTGATGTTTGTACATTTTCAGGTTCCAATTGGTGGCTGTTATAGGCTTATTGATATCCCCATGAGCAACTGTATCAATAGTGGCATACAAAAGATATTCATTTTGACTCAGTTCAATTCTTTCTCCCTCAATAGACACCTTGCTCGAACCTACAATTTTGGAAAAGGTGTGAATTTTGGAGATGGTTTTGTCGAGGTAAGATGGCCTTCGACTGGCTATAGTTTATAGTGCTTGATTTTATATGATACTACCTCCATCTCATTAAATTAGCAACATTTGTCATTTTGGTCTATCTCATTTATTAGACACATTTCCTAAAATGGTAAAAAATACTTGGTTAGAATTAACTCTCTCTCCTCAGAATTAATTATAGCCACACATTTTTCTTTCTTAATTCTTGTGCAAATTTCAAATGTAGCTTATTTAGTGAGATGGAGGTAGTATGTTGAATTCCATAGATGTTTTTAGTTACTATAGTTGTCACTATACAAATTGGATATCCGATCTTAAAAGTTAATATATTATGGATATAGGTTCTCGCTGCCACTCAAACATCAGGAGAAACAGGAATGAGATGGTTCCAAGGAACAGCAGATGCTGTTCGTCAATTCATTTGGGTTTTCGATGTGAGTGTTTGAAATGTTCAACTAGAATGATTTTTTTACAAGAACTAATTTGGTTGATTCTCTCTGGGTTTATAGGCTGCCAAAAATAAAAATGTTGAGCACATAGTAATTTTGTCGGGTGACCATCTTTACAGAATGGACTATATGGACTTTGTTCAGGTAATTTGACAGATTATTACCCATTTATTGAATAATTTTTGTGTCGTTTATCAACACTTGGTTAGTGACGGATAACTTGCTTGCAGAAACACATCGATACCAATGCAGACATTACAGTTTCGTGTGTACCCATGGACGATAGGTATGGGTTTAATTTGTCTCTTCAACTTTTTCAAGTTCAAAAAAATTATCATTCTTTAGAGGGTGGCTGCTTATTGGGGAGTTACATATTTGATTCGTGTTTAGTTCTCAATTATGTACTAAAAATGCAATCCGACGTCATTTCTAGACTATCTTTGCTAATAAGTTCTCTTAATTTAACTTAAATCCATTGTATAGCTTCTCTACTTTAGCTAGAGATATTGCATGCGTAGTGTTAGTAAACGATTGATTATTGCATAAGTTAGATTCACGGCTTTTGCATTGCAGCATCTTCTCATATGCTCTGATGTACATCATTGTTAGATTGAAAAGAATGGTGATCCCATACATATAACTATTTTGCAGCATAAAATTTCGTTTAATACTCCGGTAGACTAATTCTAATTAGTGTGCTTGATTCTTTCCAATGTAACTCAGCCGAGCCTCCGATTTTGGGTTGATGAAAATCGATCAAACGGGACAAATCATTCAGTTTGCGGAGAAACCCAAGGGCTCTGATCTGAAAGCAATGGTAACACTCTAAACAATATGACTGTTTCTTGAATTGGCCTTAGAAGATAAGAGTTCATATTAACCTTTCGAAATGTGGATCTTACATCTTACTTTTTTCTACCCTTTAATATTTTGATTTGATGATATCATGCAGCAAGTCGATACCTCTGTTCTGGGACTTTCTCATCAAGAGGCAGCAAAATTTCCTTACATTGCATCAATGGGTGTTTATGTGTTCAAAACTGATGTCTTGCTACAACTACTAAAATGGTCTTACCCTTCATGCAACGATTTTGGCTCCGAGATCATTCCTACAGCTGTGAACGATCACAAAGTGCAGGTTCGATTTCGAGTAGGAAATTTTGTTGTGAGACGTTAATATTTCTCATATATTCTAATTGTCTTGATAAATCCATCGTAACAGGCATATTTGTTCAATGACTACTGGGAGGACATTGGAACCATAAAGTCTTTATTTGATGCCAACTTGGCCCTCACGGAGCAGGTTAGTTAGCTGTAAAAGTGATGAACTCTCATTTTTTTATTTTTTTATTTTTTTCGATTTTTTGAAGAAATCTTAATTTCATTTTAAGTGGGTTTTGATAGAAATCTTCCATGAGAAGTGTGAGTTGAATATGGTTTTTATGCTCTCTTTTCAGCCTCCAAAGTTTGATTTTAACGACCCGAAGACCCCTTTCTACACATCTCCAAGGTTCTTGCCACCTTCAAAAGTTGAGAAATGCAGGGTATGCTCGTGATCTTGTATCACAATGCTTAAATCTTCTTGTTCCAACGTCTCACGAATATGCCTCTTTCAGATAGTGGATGCAATAATTTCCCATGGTTGCTTTCTGGGCGAATGCAGCGTCAAGCACTCTATTGTCGGTATTAGATCTCGCCTAGAAAATGGTGTCGAACTCAAGGTAAAGTGATATATGTAAAAACCAGTGCTAAATTAGATTCTTTTTTGTTATGACATCCTTAGATGCTAAGGAGATCATATTCTTTTCCGTCTTAATGAACTAAATGATATGAGCTAAAACAACAAACTCCGTCCTTCAGGATACCATGATGATGGGCGCGGACTATTATCAAACGGAATCTGAAATTGCATCTACTCTGGCTAAAGGAAAGGTTCCGGTTGGCGTTGGACGTAATACCAAAATCAGGTAAGAGATTTGATTAAAGTGTACACTCCCCTGTTTTCCTCTAACAATTTCTATCTGAACTTGCCTCATCAGTCTTCATATTTCAAATTTAGCATTCACATATCCGAATATCCTCTCATATATATGCTAAATGGTGATAGTAACAAATTCATCACAATATTCGAAGAACTTTAGATGTATAACGATTCTTATCATATACCATGATAAAGAAAACCTATTTATATTAGATTGCTAGATTATCCTTATAAAGTAAGAATGTCGGCTTCGACAACTTAGGAATACAAAAGTGAAACTCGTTTTGAAGTAAAATCTCATTTTTATGATTTTATGTATGTGGATTGATGTTATTTATCCTTATTTCCGGTTTTATTGAAGTAACTGCATTATCGACAAGAATGCCAAGATCGGGAGGGATGTGGTCATCGTGAATAAAGATGTAAGTTTTTTTGGTCGTGTATGTGCTCGTTTGTTGGTGATAGCAGGAAGTGATGATTTTGGACCGTGTCTGGTTATTTTATAGTGCGTGGAAGAAGCCGATAGGGTGGAGGAAGGGTTCTACATAAGATCTGGAATCACAGTAGTATTGAAGAATGCCACCATTAAAGATGGAACAGTGGTATGAATTGAAACAACTCTCTGAAGTTGAAGGCTGCTGCCTGGGTAGGATGAATCTAAATAATGTGCCTGTTTTTATAACCGTAGAATCATAAGAAATAATGCCAGAAACATGAGCTTCTAGTCATGTAAAAATGCGATTAAGTAAATTCCCTAAATACTCCCTCCTCCTCCATTTACTTGACTAAAATTCTGGGCACAAGTTTTTTTGCATTTTGATAATATCTTAATAAATTAATGTGATAAAGTGTTAAAGTAGAATAATTGTGGGTTCATCTAATATTTTTTTAATGGTATTAAAGTGGTAAAATGTAGGGTAATAAAGTGTTAAAGTGATTGTAGGACTTACGTATTAAAACAGAAAGGTTTAGTTAATGGAGGATGTCTATATATAGTACTCCCTCCGTTTTTTTTAGATGACATGTTTCTTTTCGGCACGATATTTAAGAAATATAATAAAAAAATTAATATGTGCTGAAAATTAAAGATAAATGTAATGTTAAAGATAAAAACGGTGTTTGTTAGGTCTTAAAAGGAAATAGGTAATCTGAAAAAAAAAATGTTCCAAAATAAAAACAAGTCATCTGAAAAAAAAAAAAAAAAAAAAAAAAAACGGAGGGAGTAATAGTGTTGATAAATAAAGTACATAAGGAGTACTATTATCTGTATTGAGCAATTTTGATACTATGTCCATCCCTCTAGGTTGTGGTACAAAAACTAATTAAATGAGATAAAAAGGGGTTTTTAAGGTACTTCCTCTGGTTCTTCTTATTTGACATGTTTTATTATTTTATACTCTCTTCGTCCCACTTCAGTAGTCCTCTTTATTTTCGGCTCGAGATTTTATGCGTAGTGTTAAATTTAAAAAAGTATGGGGTCCACATCAAAAGTAAGGGTTAATTTTTGCCTTTTAAGGAAAGAGAACAAGTGAAGTGGGACGGACGAAAATAGTATTGAGGACTACTGAAGTGGGACGGAGGGAGTACAATTTATATACTTCTATTTGTTATATTTAACAAACGAGCCATATGTAAAGTAATAGAGGAAGTTTTTTTTTTTTTTTTTTTTTTTGTTAACTTATTTTCTCTTTAGCTAAAGAGAGTAATAAATGAGACGGACAAATAAGGAAAGAGTAACTAATGAAGTGAAACCAATGGAGTACATATCTTTATACAAACTGCAAATATATTTACTTCATCTTATTCTACTTTATACTTACGCTCTTATTATTTTAAACTCATTTGTTCAAATAAAATACTCCCTCCATCCGTCCCCAATAAATGTCTCCAATTTAAATATTTGTGTCACCATTTAAGTGTTTCTATTTTTCCTATCCCAACACAAACACTCTCTCTCGATGAATTTATCAGGTTAAATAAGTCACACGGTGAATTTATTAAATTCAATTTACGAATCTTGTCATAAATTTAAGAAGAAGAAGAAGAAAATTGAAAGTTTTATCAATGATGAGCCTAGAAACGGTCAACATCAATATTGAAGAGCTAGTAAGCAAGGCTATTATTGAAAAAATTTAGCAATAATTATGGTTATTCCACAAGGTGGCCTTTAATGTAGCAAATTGAAATTTGAAACCAAATCTCCTTTATGGATCCCATAAAACTATTAACTCATTTCAACCTTTTTCTATCATGGTTGAAAAAAATTTATACCATTTCAATTATGGACATTCAAAGTTGACAAAAAAGTGAGACTCAAACAAAACCATTTCTTTTAACCTTTTTTAATTTCTCCTTTTTTATTTAAAAAAAAAAAAAACTTTTTTTTTTTAACAATTAAGGAAATTTAAAGGCTGCATTACAGAGAACTTGAATTCAGGACATTTGCCCTGAAACTTACCCCCTACTGCTAGGTCTATACATGCACACTTTCGAATACTGTTATTGAGTGTGATCTCGACGTACAAATACCAATTTGGATGTTTCTGTTTATGCGCACGAAAAAAGTTGCACGATAATATATAATACTCTTTTTGTATCTTCCTAAGTGTTCTCTTTTATTATTTTATATCTCATGTATAAATAAAAAGGATTACGTTAGGGTGAGACAGATGGATTAGTAATTTTTATATAAATTGATTCTAATATAAACACATGTTTAGTAATTTGGATCTTATTCTCTTTCTTTTTTTACATATCTTGTCATATTACTATATATACGAGTACTTGAATAGTGAGCGCATTACATAGTGCTCTAATCACATATTGACAAACAAACATAGTAGTAGGATCAAAGGCAATAGAACACCTTGGATATAGGTGAACATACTACCTAGATTATATTGTACATACAACTACAATTATATATATACTCCCTCTGTCCCACGCTGATTGTCTATGTTTCCTTATTGAAATGTCCTATTTAATTGTCCACTTACCAAAAATAAAAAATTTATAATCTCACAACTAATATAATATAAACATCTCTATCTCTTACTCCATCGGTAAATCAATAGGTAAACTCACGTAATACGGTTCCGTCGGTATTTCGTAGGTAAATGCCGACCCGTATTATTCCGTAGGTATCTTAGCTTTTTTCTTTTTTCTTTTTTTTTTTTCTTTTTTTGAAGTGGACAAATAAATAAGACAGGGAGAGTATAATAATATGCATATATTTATACGCATGCAGTCAGGGGCGGAGCTAGAATTTTAGCACTGACCGGGGACGAGTTTAAGTTTATATAAATTTAACCGACGGGACTACACATATATAAAATGAAAATAAAAAATACGATACAAATATAGTGTTAAAAAAGATATGTCGGCTGGCCGCCAGGGGAAACCTGGTTGTGGCTCCGCCCCTGTAAGTAGTACAGCATATACACGCTCGCACACATTCTCAGAACTTCAACCTCCGACCTTATAGTTAGAGCAGAAAATGCATTGCTAACTGAGACGTATTTCGTCGACAAAGATTATTTTAATAAAAATAACACAAAGTACAAGGTACTTAACTCTAAGGTGATCATAGGCACATATGTCCCTTGAAATAGGTTTACATGCATAGGTACTTCAAAAATTGATGGAAAGCAATGACTTGGTTAAAAGGTAAAGATTTGATGAGCCTAAATTCTATACACACATACACATCAAGAAAAACGAGAACCAAATAAAACACAACCCCTTCACATTTTTTTTCACATGTATATGCAATAGAATTTCATAGGCAAATTTAATATTAAACAATATATATATAAATTAATGTCATCAACAATGAAAATGATAGCTCAGCCTATTTCTCAATTACTTCAATTCGAAGCCCCAAATGCTGAAAAAGCAAACTCATACAATTCTTCTTCATCAACAATTGAGCTGCAAATACCCTAACCATACATAAAGATCCATAAATAGTAGCGAGAGAGAGAGAGAGAGAGAGAGAGAGAGAGAGAGTCAAGGAAAGTGGAAGGGCATAAACTGATCCAAGGGGAGAGTGTCATGATCAAAAATGTTGTCGACCATGGAGGTGGAAGGTTCGAGAAGGGGGGGCATGGCGTCATCGAAGAAGGGGGAGGGGTGGTGGTGGAGGTGGTGGTGGTGGTGGTGGTCGAGGTAGGAGGCGAGGCGGGTGCGCGCGAGGACGAGGTCGTGCTGCAGCTCCACCATCTTGTGCTGCAGCGAGGCGATGGCCCCGATGCAGCCGTAGACGGGGTCCTGCAGCCGGACCTCGGCCTCGAACACCAGCGAGTTCACCGCCTCCTCCCTCTGCTCCTCCGCCACCTCGTTCAGGATCTTGCTCACGTTGCTCGCCCCGAACACCTTGTGCACTTTCGCGAACTTCTTCGCCTCGTCCGACCGGAAGTACGGGGCGAACTGGCAGTTCGGCACGCACCTCCTCTTCAAGAACTTGCACGCCGCGCACGACGACGTCGACCGAGGTTCTTGACTACTCTTCATCGCCGCCGCTGCTGCCCTACTACCCTCCTTGCTTCCAATATTTTGGAACTTTGATGATGTGCTTGTGCTTGTGCTCCACATTTATATATCTCCCAATTAATTGATACTTGAAAATGTTTCACAATGGAAGAGAGAGAGAGAGAGAGAGAGAGAGAGAGAGAGAGAGAGAGAGAGAGAGAGAGAGCTTTATTCCTTATGTTAACTAGGGGTAGGAGAAATGGAGAATGTGTTTACCCTAAGTCTTTTAGATTTGGAGTTCTTTTCATGAGATATAGGTAGTGTGAATCAAGGTGATTGGTTATTTTCTCTATTAATATCACAACTACAAAATTATAGTTAAGTACACTTGGGAAATGTCACAGTAAAATAATTATTTTTATATAACATTTCGAAGTGTCATATATACGTGTCAATGTAGCAACAGATAGTAGTAGATAGAAGTGTAACATTAAACATTTTATCGTGACACTTTTTACCAACGAAATACATATCAGTGTATCAACAAAATGCACCGTTAATGATTTGCATTTTTAATTGACATTTTTTGAATAGATCATTTTTCTGATTGATTAATTAAGAAAAGCATAATCCCTTTTTAAATTTAGGCCAAATTTTATCAAGAATTAGTGAGAGAGTAGGCTTATGTTTAAAGTTCCCATAGGCATTATAGTGAGTGAATGATGAAAAATGTCTAAATCAGGTATGATGGGATATGATAGTTCAACAACAAAGTAGAGGGAAACAATTGTGGCTTCATGAGAATATATGGGGCCTATTATAGACTCATCAAACAAAGTTAGGATGAGATGTTTCACATATCTATGTATAAAATTTTTCAAGAAACTAAAAATAAAAAAGTGTTACATTTCACTAGAAAAGAAACCCTAGTCCAAATTTGATTCATCAACAACCTTGGAAACCTCGAGCCCCTATATATATTGGAGCTCCAATATTTTTCAATTATGGGAAATGGAGAAGCACTCTATCTTATCACTTTTCAATCAAATACTATATTTCATGTGTGTGTGTTTGTGTGTGTGTTTTGATTGAAAGATTTCTTATGTTGTTTCCTAATAGTGTTGAGACATTAGTACATTCATTTACTTTCGATTTTTCTATAGTTGTTTGATGGGTGACTTGAAATATTATTTAAGTTGGCTCAATGTGTATATATACATGGAGTATGGGCATTTCTTATTTAGGTTTGATATGACTTGAAATTTTCTTAAAAGTTGAACCAAATAAAGGGAACGCAATCCTTATGATTTCCGAATGAGATTCTCGGTTGCATTTTCGTATTTCATTTTCTGTTGCGTTGACGAATGATTATTACATATTCAAAGTATTTTCACAACAAGCAATAGTTACAAAAATTTACAAACAAAAAATATTGGCAATTTTGAAAATAACACTAATTAAACCTAATTTGTATGCTTCTCTTCCATGTAAATGTATGTTTGTACGATAGAGGAATGATCCAATATCCACCAGAGACATGCTTAATATGCATATAGATGACATGACAATACTATTAATAAAAGGTAAACCCTAATAGTAAAGTTGCCCACAGACATTGTCACATCAGCGATAAACACATTAAAATGTATGATATACATTTACATACGAGTGATGCTATTCGACCATAATGTGGCCGGTCATAATTTAACTTTTTAAATTTTTTTTAGTATCAAATAATTTATATATTTATGCCAAACTTTTTTGGATTATAAAAAACTCAAAAAGCGATACTCAGTATTTTTTTACGTATTTTTTAAAATTAATCCTTTAATTATTTGATAATTTTTACTATTTTAAAGGATTTATTGCCTTTTTATCTAGAAAAAAGATAAAAATATGTAATTTTTGGGAAAAAAATATTTTTAAATTAAAATATTAAACTAATAATTATAGTTATCATTTACTATTTTTTTAAATTACGTATATATGAAAAATGTCGTTGTGTGGCCGGCCACATTATGGCCAAATAACATTATTGTTTACATATTTTAGCTTTCTTGCAAGTGGTGTCGGTTTTATTATTTTACTGTAATTGTTATCTTTCCTACCCCCATTTTTGTGGTTACAAATTCTTTAGAAATGAATAAAAATGACTATATATAATATCTCAATAATAACTTTGTTTCCTGCCACCCAAATTGCTACACCGAAATTTCGAGTCACATAATCATTAGTCAATCCTCCAATCCAGTATAAAATATATATATATATATATATATATATATATATATATATATATATATAAATAATAATAATAATAATAATAATAATAATAATAATAATAATAATAATAATAATAATAATAATAATAATAATAATAATAATAATAATAATAATAATAATAATAATTAGGTTCTTTGACATCAATAACTCCATTAATTAACTTATGTTGAGACCTAACGATGTTGGGGAAGACTCAATGGAAAATGCCCACTACCCAGGTACGTGGCACATTAAAAGTGTTCACCGCTGATATAACAATGTCATATTGATATTATTTAGGGTTTGGTCGTTTTAGGATAGGGTTTAGTTATTAATATGATTTTTTTTTATTATATTGATCAATCTTAGACATATCAAGTATGTTCATGGTGGGCAAGAGAACAATTCTCAAAACTCAATATACCAAAGTTACAATATCATAATTTCATCATAATGTCACTATATATCTCACTCTAATTTGAATATTTTTTTTTTTCTTTCAAAAATATATTCTAGAATATGCATAAAAATTAATTTCTTTTCTTTTATTTTTATTTATTTGTGGATGGGAAAGGAATTTATGGGATGAAAAGATAGTACAAAGTGGAAAAGTGCTGCATTTAAATGAAAGAAGGCCTAGGGGGAGTAGAGGTGTACAATATTGTGTATGAAATCCATGAGCACGATAATAAGGACAATACACACCTCTATATCTTTTTTCATGTATATACATTAATTCAAATCATTATTTTTATTCATTATCAAAGAAATGGAAAACGAAAAAAAAAAAAAAAAGTGAAAAGACAATTTTAAAGAATTGAAATATATATTAATAATTTTAAAAAAAAAATTAATGATAGTATGCATAGGAACCACACGCCTCGACAAGCATCTCATGATGCAATTTGTCTATTAGTATTTGACATGAATAATGTGTAATATTTCTTTCTAATGCAAGGGACAAAATGTGGAGGTAATGAAACACTAAATTACTATAATCTACAAAGAATAGTGAATTGAAATACAAATAAGGAAACTGAATTCCAATCATATAGGAACATTTTTTCGCATGAACCACCGACGACGATCTAACTTGCTAACGGTGATAAATTTTGTCAGAGCAACAACTAATCTCTGATCAGGTAAAAAATTCAAGGGTGCATATATTCGTAAATATTTTGAATTGGGAGATTAAAGAATTATTTGATATCTAGGTCCTTCGAATACCGAACATATTTTAGTTACACATTTTTTTTTTTTTAATTTTGCATATATTTTTGGATTAGAAACCATGGTCTAAGTGATAATTTACATAAATTTTGTTGACATATAATTTCTAAGAGAATTCAACAAATTATAGTAAGAAAATAAATACTACTCGTATTCCCTCTGTCCCTTTATAGACGTTACGTATTCCTTTTTGGTACGTCCCGCGGAAGACGTTACGTTTCCTTATTTGGTAAAAAATTAATAAAGGAAAAACACTTTTTGCACATACACTTTTCACTTTAACACGCAAATTCATCATTTCTTAATTCTCGTGCCCTAAAAGGAATGTAACCTCTATAAAGGGACGGAGGGGTATTGAGAAAGAGATGTG
This sequence comes from Thymus mandschuricus, assembly GCA_029379335.1. Classification (NCBI taxonomy): domain Eukaryota; kingdom Viridiplantae; phylum Streptophyta; class Magnoliopsida; order Lamiales; family Lamiaceae; genus Thymus; species Thymus mandschuricus. Next base: position 8,467,614 of record CM057079.1, read on the forward strand.
GAGCAAGATACTTAGGTGTAAGAGAGAACAAATGAAAAAGAACAAAGAAAAATTAGTAATGAATGATTTAATTGATTAAGTATTTTTACCAAAAAGGACAAAAGAAAAAAGGCGGAAAACGGAACGGGAAAAATGGTCACTTCAAAGAGACGGGAAAGCAAAAGGAAAAGATAATGGAAACGGCCACTTGAGGAGGAGAGAGAGAGAGAGAGAGGGTGTTGCCTTAATCATTGTCGTTTCCCTTTCCTACAAACAAACGGAGGCCACACCCCGTGTCACCTCTCCACCCTCCTCACCACCCACCTACCCCTTCCACATGTATACGTATAGGCCGGGGGTCGTACGTATACGAAATTTGAATGTGAGGTGTGTTAAAATCAATAATTGTAAAAAAATTAGATTGATCTAGTATCTAGAGTGAGGATCGGAGGGGTTGCTTGGACAAAACCCCGATTGCCTAAGTTAATCCCAGTATACACGACAAGTAACATGCGAATTGACTATTGAATTGACGATCCAAAATATTTAGTAATTTAAATAACTACTGATGAACGACAATCTCACAATCGAAACAAAACAGGTATAATAACAACCGAATAACGATTGGAATTCGTCATCAACAACAACAACCGAGTATAATAGCCGTAATACGATGATCTTGGGGGATTAGAGGAGTTAATTAGATGTATCTATTCGTATATGCACAATATTTAAAAGAGCTTTATTTCTAACATATGTTTTGTCTGATATATCCCTATTATATATACTCCCTCCATCTCACCCAAAATGAGACGATATTTATGTATATGAGACATCAATTAGAGAAAATTAAAAGGTCTGGCTATAGAGGATTCAAACTCGATACATTTAATTTCGATACATAACATCTCCACTGCTAAGTTAATACACACAAACGAGTTATACAATTTTTATCTAAGTAAAAGGCGCTCTGGAACCTGGTTTTTTTAGCACAAACTTTAGGGCAATTGTATTTTCCAATGTTTTAAAAAACGGACCGGCCAGTTCAATTGGTCGACCGGGAACCGGCCATGGTACCGGTCGGGTTTGGACTATAAAACCGGATGTCCGTTTGAACCGGTTTTGAACCGCTCAAACCGGTCCGAACAGGTCAAAACCGGAGAAACGGGCGAACATGGGCGGTTTTTGAAAAACCGGACGGTTCAGTTTTCTTACCTTATAACAAAATATTTTGTATTGAAAGATAATTGAACTCATAACCAATTAATTGAAAAACTAGAATTTTACCATCCACACTACAATGACTACTTATACATAATATAAATTTAAATTTATTTTTAACAATTGACATAATAAAAGTATTATTTATTATATAAATGTCTATTTTATCTCTCTTTTTATGATTCACAACTATTTTTTCTCCCAAACGAGCTATTAACGTAATGTGAATTACTCTCATTTTAGATAATAAAGATAATTTTACATTTTTTAATCATTATATAGCTATTAAGAATAAAAAAATAAATATAACCAATAAATTTTTATTGTAAAAAATATATTTTAATACAAAAAATTTAAATTATATTAAGAATAAAATTATTTTTTATGGCTTTAATTTTTTTTACCTTATAAGTTATAAAAATTTTCATATTTTATATATATCATATATTTATTTATTATTAATATTATTTAGTAATTAATTTAATTATACAACGGTTCAACCATGGATTAACCGGTTCAACCAATTGAACCATGACTCGAAAGCTTCACCGGTTCGGTTTTTAAAACATTTGTATTTCCACATCAAAGCATATACATATACCTGCATACATGTACATAATTATCGTCGATTTAATTTTTGTCCTTTTGTCTCTATTAATTATTCTTCGAATTCTATAAATAATGTATAATGCTCCTTTTGTATTTTTTCTACGCATTGTCAGAAGTTTACTGTGTGAAAAATGTATGTAGGCCATTTGCCGTCTAATCCATGGCTGTCGAGATAACATTAATTCATTTTAACTAAAATCTAGTTGTGCACTAATCTATTATATATATAAAGAGGGAGTTTGAAATTGAAAATCAATTGCAAATTAGTTATTGGTGGCAATTTTGTAATTAATATAAAATGACATGGTTGTTTGTTTTGTAAAACTTCCACAATTTTAGGGTACAAATATGAGACATGTTTTTCACAATTTTGTAAATTAAATCAATTACAAGGTTAAAATCAATATCAATATCAATATCCTTTTATATATAATAGCAAAGCGGATTCGGAGCTCCACGTTAATTCACGTGCCTACGTGGCGCTTCCAATGCTCTCCGTTTCTATTTATCTAAAAATTCAATTTTATTTTTATCTAAAATAATATAAAAATCGACACATAAAAAAATATAACTTATTCTTAATAAATAAAATATCAATAAAAATAAATATTTTAACATTCAGATATTATTGTCAATATATTTTTACGATGTCAATATATTTTAATATCTTTTATTCTATATTATTCATATTTTATGATGTCAATATCTTTTTATGTTTCGATTTTGTTTTTTATTTTCGATTTTGATGTACGAAATAACTGACATTTTGTTTTTTATTACAATAAAAAATATCTTATTTTAAATATCACTCTTATAAACCTACTTTTATTATCACAACAAACAGGCGGCTATGTTTACAACGTAAGAAATTCACAATATATAATAGCAACGTCAAAATTTCAGAATATATAATAGCAATGTGGATTCAGAGCATCAAATTCATTCACATGCTTACATTTATGACGTCAAAAATTCTCAATATATAATAGCAATTTGGATTCGGAGCATCAAATTTATTCACATGCTTACGTGTCACACGCTATGCTCTCGGTTCCTATTTATCTAAAAATTCAATATAAAGTGGTCAATATTGAATATTGGCGTTTAAATTGATTATAAGTATGTGACACTCCCTTTAACATTATTTATTTATTAAAATAAACAACGGGTGAGACTTGACTTATTTGATGTACGAAACAATAGAAATTTTGTTTTTATTACAATAAAAAATATTTTGATTTTTACTATCACTCTTATAAACCTACTTTTATTATCACAATTACCAGGCGACTTGAAATAATGACACGACGAGATAAAACAAATATAACTATTTGAGACCCTTTTTGACATCTTCGTTTTATTAAAATAAAAAACGGACGACTTTACTTATTTTAATATTTTTTCTTTTATATTTGATTACAATAAACAACGGGCGTTTGACATATTTTAATAATTTCATTTTTATTTTTTCCTTAAAAATTACGTTATAAAATGATTAGTATCGAATTTTGACGGGAGACAAATGCATCTATTATCAAAATATTCATTTTTAAACTATATTCTTACAAACACGAGTAACAGACAACTTTATATAATTGTGTATTCTTCTACTAATTTAATTTAAAAATTATAATTAAGCTAATACTTATATGATAAGCATAGATAGTAGTATACAATATAAAACTAAATATAGGATAAATATTGTGTGAGATTGAAATATATCATAGTATTTTATATAATTAACATTTACAAATATATGTATTTTAGATAATTAAAAATGGTGGATGTAGGAATAGACACATATGCATGTCGATCGACGTGGTGGTTCGGAACGGGCATCTTAACTTATTTTGATATAACGACATTTTCTTTTTATTAAAAAAAACAACAGGTGGCTTAACATATTTTAATGATTTTCATTATCATAGTATTTTATATAATTAATACTTACAAATATATGTATTTTAGATAAATAAGAATAATGGTTGTAGGAATTGACACGTACACATGTCGATCAACGTGGTGGATCAAAACGGGCATCTTAAATTTATTTTAATATAACAACATTTTCTTTTTATTATACTAAACAACGGGTGGCTTGACATATTTACTATTTTCATTTATTTTTACTTTAATAATAACATTATAAAGTGATTTGTATCGAATTCGGTGGGATACAAATGCACCTATCATCAAAATATTTACTTTTATACCTATTTTCTTATAAACACGAGTAACGAAAGACTTTATATTAACATTTTGTTTTTATTACAATAAACAACGGGCTACGTAAGACTCTATTTGACATTTTCTATTTATTAAAATAAACAACTCATTTCTTTTTAATAAAAACTCTCTTTGACAAGAAGGGTGCATCATCATGCTCCTGTGAAATATTGACCAATCGAATGAACTTTGCAATGACATAAGGATGATGGTAACAAAACTTGGAGACCGTGCGATAGAAGCGAATTAATATGTTTTCAGGAAAAAATGTTGGCAAGAAGTTTTCAATTACAATAATGACGATGACTGCACCATATTAAATTAAGTTACCGGCTAGATTGCAAAAGAGGCATTTTCCACTGTCTGTTTGCTTTGCTGTGACAATAAATATGAGTCAAGGACAATCCCTCTTTGACGAAGGGTTATACCTACCAAAATCAATCTTCAGTCATGGACAATTTATGTCGCAATATAGAGAATCGCTAGGAAAAAAAAGTCTCAAATTTTTGATATGTGATGAAGATGGCAATAACTTCAACACCACGACTAATGTTGTGTACACGAAAATATTTCAAAAGTTGTAAGGTAATTATCAATACAAAATATTAATAATGTATAAATAAAATTATTATATTTGGATCTTATTTTTTACGATTAAATTTTCTTGATTTACAGGAGAGTAAATTGCAGGAGGAAGACTACGCTCAAACTTCAATAGCTTTGTTGAAGAGGAGCTGAGCATATTATTTTGGTTCTGATTTCTTATATAATATTCATATTGTTTCATTTACTTTTAGTATTTTTTTTATTACTTTTAAATATTTTTTTTATATATCATGAGGAACTAGGTTTTGTCATTTTCGGCACAAATTGATTTATAAGTCTTTAAACGTCAAAAATTTAAATATTATTTGAATCGGCATTGAATTGGTTCTTCATAAATATTATCCTTAAACTCTTTAATTATTAGTATGTACATAAAAATCGAGAATCATAGTATAAAATATTTGTTAAAATTGATTATAAGTTGTGAGACTCTCTTTGACTTTTTTTAAATATTAAAATAAACAACGGGCGGCTTGACTTATTTTCATGTAATGACATTTTATTTTTATTACACTAAACAACGGGCTACCTAATAGTAGCAATATAAAGTGATTCATATCGAATATTCACGTTAAAATTGATTATAACTATGTGAGACTCCCTTTGACATATTTTATTTATTAAAATAAATACTGGGCGGCTTGACTTATTTTGATATAACGATATTTTGTTTGTATTACAATAAACATAGGGCTACCTGAGTTATTTCTTTTTATTACAATAAAAATTTTTACTGATAAAATATCTAAATATTAAAAATAATTAGCACACGTCGATTTTCGACGGGCAGTAAACTAGTATATATATAATAGCAATATGGATCCCGATTCTACGTGGCATCACGTATGATTTTTTTGCATATTTTCAAATATTCTCATTGATTTGGCTTATTTTATATATTTAATCCAATTATATCACATTAAAGAATTCTATCCCACATCGATTTTTTACAAGAACTTAACAATGTATTACCTATATAAATTGATCTATATATATTTCAAACAAAATTCATCTTTAATTTGAGAAACTACATAATTAATGTAAAAATCTCAAAAACAAAAATCAAACGATTTTCTATTTGTTTAAAATTTCACCCTTCATTTTATTGCGAGTTATTTTTTTAATATTTTTTTGGGTTATTGGCAAATAAATACATGAAGAATGCTCAATTTCCGAGTTCATACATGAACTCGGACTCGGCATGAATAAATACATGAACCTGATAATCGGAACAATTTTGTCACACATTCAATTTCCGATTGAAGGGGATTGCTGACGTGGAAGGGAATTGCGGACGTGGCAAGTTAAATAATGCGGACGTGTAAAATGAGTACATCACTAATATTTATTAAGGTAAAACGACGCCGTTTTACTCAAATAATTGGGTAATTAGGATAATTAGGGTGTAATTAGGGTTAATTAGTGTAATTAGGGTGTAATTAGGATTAATTAGGGTTAAATAATGCGGAACGTCGTCGTCTTCTTCAGCTCGAGATCCGCCGCCACCGACGCCGCCTAGCCGCCGCCGTACCGCCGCCCTTCGCCCAGAAGGTCCAACCTCCCCACCCCTTCCTCTCCCCCTCATCCTCCTCCTCCCTCCTCAGCTCCGCCGCCCTCGACGCCATCTCACCCTCCACCGCCCCATCCGCAGCCGCGGCAGCGGCGGCATCCACCTCCACGCCGTCCATGAACTACCAAATGCAAATCACACCTCGGCACCGTGCTTCCAGCCATCAATGACGGGGATGGGAGCTGACGGCGGGGGCGGCGGAGCCGCAACGCAGCTGAATCAGGGGCAAGCGGCGGCGGCATCCAACCCATTGCTGTGTCATCAAACCCATTGCTGTGTCATCATCTGCGCAAGTGCAATTTGTGGTCAAAGGCTTCAATTTATCTCGACCTTCCTCTAGGTACTTGAGAAAGATTATGTTCCGACTACTTCTTTGTTAAACTCTTAATCACAGAGAATGAAATGTTATGCTCTGTTTGCTAGGTTACTTTGTGCTCTGGAAGGAAATTATCTGGAAGCTGATAGCGAGTCAACAAAACATGTTGATTCCCTTGAGCATGTTCAATGTCTCAAGTTTTCATGTTCAATTCCTGCAGTTACTGGAAGAGGTTTCATAGAGGTTTACTCTTCTGCTCATTTTAAAGTTGTCCCCCCTCCCCCTTCAACAGCTCCTCCTTCCCGAGGCGCCGCCGTACCTCCGCTGTCCCTTCGCCCAGAAGGTCCAACCTCCCCACCCCTTCCTCTCCCCCTCATCTCCTCCTCCCTCCTCAGCTCCGCCGCCCTCGACGCCATCTCACCCTCCGCCCCATCCGCCGCCGCGGCAGCGGCGGCATCCTCGGAGAAATCGGAGAAGAAGAGGGGTTTGGGTGTGTGGATCTGTGAATCGGAGAAGAAATCGGAGAAGAAGAGGGGTTTTGGTGGCGGATCTGTGAATTTGGGGGTTTCGGTGGAGAGGGGTTTGGGTGTGTTTAGCTCGGAGAAATCGGAGAAGAAGAAAAATCCAGAGTTCCGACTAGAGAAGAGAGGAGAGGAGAGATGACGGAGAAGAGAGGAGAGATGACGGAGAAGAGAGGAGAGATGACGGTCGCCGGAGAAGAGAGGAGAGATGACGGAGAAGAGAGGAGAGATGACGGTCGCCGGAGAAGAGAGGAGAGATGACGGAGAAGAGAGGAGAGGGGTTTGGGTGTGTTTAGCTCTTCTTGTTTTTTTTTTTTTTTTTTGCCCCCGAAACGACGTCGTTTTGTTTCGCCGTCGTTGAAGTCCACGTAGTTTTTCCGACTGCCACGTCGGACAAAATCCAACTCGCGGGCGAACTCAGCAAACTCGTTAAATTCATGTATTAATTCATGCCGAGTCCGAGTTCATGTATGAACTCGGAAATTGGCCATTGTTCATGTATTTAATTGCCAATAACCCTATTTTTTTTTACTAATTCATACAATTGTCGCAAAATTACAATATAGTATTTGATACTTCTCATGTATAAACTAATTGGTATAATACGTGAATTGCATTTTAAAGATGCTAATCAAATAAATATATAAATAAAAAAAATATTCCTGAGGGTAAGGAGATTAAGGGATACTTAAAATCATATTATTATTCAATTCAAAATAAGGACTTTTTATCCCACATCAAATTTTTTATACTACCTATATAAGTAACGAGCAGCTTGACATATGTTTTTTTTGTATTTTTTTTCTTGAAAGTGACATTATAATGTGATTTATGTTAATTTTGACAAGATATAATAATACTTATCATGAAAAATTACCCTAATTTTTTATTACCACAGTAGTGGACTATTTTAAACAATATATTCATATGAATAATTATGTATTTTCCTCTAATTATTTTTATTTTTTATTTTTAAGTATGTTCAATAACAGATGGCTTAAGATTTTAATGGTATATCTACATGAGAAATGTAGCTCATTCCTTAAGTAATTTATTTTATGAGACTATATGAAGCAACAATAGGTTTTGTGTTAAGAGAACTATAACTAAGATTTTTATTTTTAGTTTAGCAATTAACATATTTCATTAACGTAACAACCAACAGGCAACTTCATATCCTGAATACCGCTACTCGATTACATCTCCGTCCTTAACATGTTTTTCACTAAAAAGATAACGCAGCTTGATGCACTAATCATGTACAATTGTACATGTATCTAAAAAATAGAAAACTTCTTTAATCTACTAAGAATTTGTAATAATTTATTTTGGATTAATAACCATTGAATCTATTCACTATCAATTGTCCCATGTTGATTATATAGAATTTTTACAAGAAATTAGTGACAAAGTACATATATAAATAGATCATGTATCTTCATCAAAATTCATATTTGATGTGAGGAAATGCATTACTAATTCATGCTAACGTTATATCGAACAACGGGCTAACAGAAAAATTAACCGCGGACAAATTTGCACTATTAATGCTAACGTGATATCGAGCAATGAGCTAATCGAAAAATTGCAATATTACATCTTAACATTTTTTTTTATTGTCACAAGTAATTAACAGGCAAATTAAAATAATTTATAAGAATTTGTAATACTTTATTTCTCTAAGTTTATATATTTTGAGGATAATAACTGTTATAATAAATAGCGGAAGGTTTGACATTCATACCACGTTTAATTATTTGAGAAATGTTAGCCTTTATCGACATATTTTTATTTCAATATGCATGTTCGACGGGTGCTTTAGATATAAAATAAATACAACTTTCTATCATTTTCATCGAAATAAACAACGGGTGACTTGATATATTTTGATATTTTTCTTTTATATTATGCTTAAAATTAACAATATAGAGTCGAATTTTTGGCGTGACTTAGTATTATATAGTTATTTCAGAAATGTTAACCCTAACTATCCATTTTATTTGGTCAAAAAGATCCATCTGAAGGGTGCTTTAGTTAAAATAAAACGGGGCGGCTTAATATACTTTTTTTCTATTTTATATTTTGATTAAAATAACATTATAAAGTGATTCATGTCAAATTTTGACGGGATAAATTAATCATAAAAATATTAATTTATTAACTCATTTCATATTACTACGAGTAACGGGTTGCTTGAAATAATGGATCAATATACAAAATTATGTATTTTCATTAAAATTTTATGTAAAATCACGAAATAAATTGAATCCCGTCAAATTTCGACGGGTACCGCACTAGTTTTAAGAGAACTCATTCTCTTTACGATTAATTTACGGTTATTGAAAAAATTTCTTTACTTTTCTCACTCTCTCCTTTTAATTCTTATTTTTTACTACTTTCTTGCAATATCTTTTAGCTTCTATACAAAAATATATCCGTGATGTATATCCAATTAAAGAGTCTAAAAGATCTTTAAATAATTAAATTATTATGTTATATGCTAAAATTAGAACAAATATAAACAAGCTATAATGATTTAAAAATAGAGGAAAACTTTATAGATACAATATATATTGAGGCAAAAAAGAAAATACCCATTTTGACTTTGTAAAATCAATTTTAGGTATGGAATATAGTTTACAATAAAAATACCCATATTTTGGTATGGTGGACAATAATACCCTTACTTTTAGTACATGGCCACTCCCTCCTCCCCTTTCTTCTCCCTACACGTGTTTCCTCACTCCTTTTTCTTTTCTGTTTTTTTCTTTTTCTGTTTTATCTATTTATTTATTTATTAATTATTAAATTATTTATTTATAATATTTTTTTCGTTTTTTCCCAAAAAAAATCAGTTTTTTTTTTTTTTTTTTTTTTTTTAATTTTCAATTTTTTCAATTTTCTACCTTTTTTTATATATTTCAATAAGTACAAGTACACAGTAAATTTAGGTTTTTTTGGTACTGTGTACCGGTACATGGTAAACCAAATAATATTTCTTATAGTACACAGTAAATACAAGTACATAGTACATTATATTTTTTTAGTACTGTGTACCGGTACGTGGTAAACTAATAATACATCTTATAGTACTGTTTACTGGAAGTAGTAAACGAATAATATCAGATTGTACCTATATTACGAAGTACGTTCATGTTGTTTTAGTATTGTTTACCAGTAAATGGTAAACGAATAATATCAAATTGTAACTATATGCAACTTAGAAACAAGAGTATAAACTCCAAATCATATGGCTTGCCCCCGATAACATACGAATTATACAAAATTAAACTGTTGTCCTCTTTGGCCACAAACTTTCTGGTTCAACAAGCTCGCTTTTCTCCACTACGTGATTAACCAAACCCCACTTTTCAGCTTGTTCAGCAGTTACGGGAGCTGCAGTGAAGGAAACTTCACGAGCTCCTATTACTCGTGAAAGCTTCTGAGATAGACCCCAAGAAGGAAATATTCCAAACCTGAAATATGAAGTTCAGTTGGAGGAAATGAAAATGTGCGGGAGCAACTTCAGCAGTAACAACTAACAACTAACAACTAATCCCATTAAGAATAAAATAGCCTTTTTGTACGTCATGAAACTTCGTACAAGATCAAGGGAATCCGAAACAGTGCCAATATTTCTCAGAAAAATGAAAGCTAAAGCTGCAAATAAACAACAACTAACATGCTCGAACCTTTAATCAAACATTATTTACAAGTTTACAGCATTAAGAGTAGTCAATCAAGATGAACTCATCCCCAAAATCAGCAACAACCTGATCAAGTCAACGCCTAAAAAACAAACTCAAAATCCTATTCAATCAATCAAAGACACAATTTACAACATTAAGGCTGTGATTACTCAAGCAACTCTCTTAGCATTCATCTTAATTACTCGAACAGAATATAAAAATACTAGCAATTACTTACAGGAGTCGAGTTACTGGTACCCGGCGGCGGAGGGGAAGAGAAACCGGCCGTCGAAACTCAGTTAATCGGAGCCACCGCCGCTGCCGAAGACATTCTGAAAAGCTATCCTAAAAAACTCTTGAAATGTATAGTTGATAATCAGCATGTTATATATATCACAGATGATATTGATGTATACTAACAAAGAATACCCATTATCTAAGGACGATGCATTAAGCTTTAGTATAGTTCCAAAAGCAGTTGATGTATTCCACAACACCATGTAGGGATAAAACTATACTCTCGTTCCTCAATTATATAAGGTCTTGATTAAATCAAACACATCATTAGTACCATCAATCCTTCAATTACTCGAACAACACTTATATAAGACAGAGAAACATTATTTTTCCAAGAGTGGGGGAACAGTAAAGTCTCCATGGGTTCGTTAAATTCTAGTCCCTAATATGGAATGAGTATTCTGAAGGTTGTGTGGTACAAAACTAGCATCAAAATTGCCAAAGTCTAGTCATAATCATTCTTTCAACGATTCAATAAGATATTGAAACTAAAGTATCCAGTAAGTTGAAAGAGTAGCAAGAGAGAAGTGAAGATGAGCTTCTTCATGGCTAGCAGAAGATGAGCTTCTGTAAATGCAGTAAATCAAAGAAGATGAAGAAGAATGGGAGATCGAACATCAATATACAATCATATAAAAATAATTCAGGTAACAAAATTAAAAGTCTACAAAGTTCATGTCACTTGAGAGATACGAAAACGGTAACACCATATATAACTTCCAAATCTCTAAAATGAAGGAACAGGGTACAATCGTTCGTAAAGAATATCACTTTTATAAGTACAATTTCAGATTCATTCAACCTATTAATCTGTCTACCAAGCATTTCAAGATACAATTTCTTTTATCTTGAACAATAAACATCAGACAAGTGACGAAAGCAGCAAAACTAGCTAACGGTGCAGGAATTCACAAAACCACCGTGCAAGGAAGTTAAATAGAAGATACATCGTATCGTCTACTCCTAGCAAATCTTGTTCCTAAAGCAGCATACTTGACTTGAACACAATAAGCTAGAAGCTCAATTTCCAATAGCCAAAGTCAAGCTTTTACGAGAAATATAACAGAGAAGCACTTTCATATCATAGTCAACACTGAATCATAACGAACAATAATCGAAAAAATCGTAAACTGAACTCACAGGAAAATGAGATCCTCATGTCCTTGGCATCCTGAATCCAGAGCTCCATTGGACCAGCCAGCTGGAAAGGGGCAAGAACAGGCATATCTTCATCGGTTGGATTTGGCTGAAACTTTCAGCGAACCTTCCCAGATGCAAGGCGAGGTCCCCTGTGAAATTTGGTTGCAATCGGCCGGCCGGATTCGCCGGAAATCGCAGAGCGGCGCCCAAACCCTAATTTGGGTCCGCCGGCGGATGGCTTCACAACCACCACCAACGTGTGCGCCTTGATGAGAGGGTTACGAATCTGTGGTTTTGATGGTAAGATTGGCCGTCGTCGCCGGTGAGAGAGAGGAAGAGAGTGTCGCCGTGAGAGAAGGAAGAGAGTGTCGCCGTGGGAGAGAGGGAGGGAGAGAAGAGAAGAAAAGAAGAACCGCAATAACAAAAATCAAAGAAAGGGTTATTTTTGTCCACCCAAACCAAAAATTGGGTATTTTTATTGTAAACTATATTCCATACCTAATATTGTTTTGACAAAGTCAAAATGGGTAAAAACATATATTATCTCATATATATTTCATAGTTGGATTTTAATTTGAAAAAAAAAAAAGCAAAAAAAAAAACTCCAGCTCCCGTAAATTATGGAATTTTCCGCACGTTATTTCTAATTTAATTTCACATTTTATCTTTTGATGAATAACTCCACTAATTAAAAAAATATAATTTGGTTACATTGGAAATGACGACATTTATGATTAATAATCCCTCAGTCATTTTCAAGATTAGTCATTTCTTTTTGTGATTTCTGACACGCTTTTTCACGCTTCTAGATGATTGAATATTAAAACGAATTTTTGAATAATTTTTTCTTTTACGGGATACTACAACACTTGCAGTATCCCGTAAAGATTTTTTTTTATAAAAAAATTTGTTTTAAAATTCATCATCTAGGAGCGTGGAAAAACTTGCCGAAAATTACAAAAAAAAAACGACTCAAATTGAAAGGGACAAATTAAGGGAGAACTATATACAAAACTATAATAAAAACTTACAAATCAATTTTCAATTCTATCTTTTAGACACTCCATAACGTCAAGATCACAAAAAAGCATCATATACATATATTTGTGCGTGAGTTGAATAATTATTTTTATATGCTAATATATTAATAAAATGTTAATTTGTGGATTTAGAACAAAGTTGAATGTTTTTCACTTATTTAGCATGTGCTTAAAAAAAATCACAAAAATAACAGAGATATTCTATACGAGTGTAACTCTTTTCATAGTGATAAACTATCAAAAACATCTTTCTACCCATTTTGAGCACATTTAGTGTGCTTATTAGGCTGATGTGACATTGTGGCAGTGTATTTTTCCTTAATTATATCATTATCATGTAAATCATAAATGCATTAAAACGCTCATGAATGGATATGAATGTTCGTCATTATATTATACCACTACATCGTGGAATAAGTGAATGTTCAAACTTATTGACATACTCACTCCATCACACGGAATTATATGCATTTCCTAAATATATGTGAAGTATTGTATAAAAGTATATAATTAATATTTAACGTGTGAGGTTAGGTGGAACAGAGTGAGTACTATTTAAAAGTGAAATTTATTAAAAACTAATTTATAATATATAAACATGCACCTTACCGTGCATCGCACGAGTGCAAAATCTAGTTAGTTGGAATTAGGGAGTTAATTATTCAAAATAAAACTTGTGTCAGCCAGGTCGCACCGTGCAACCGGATCCTCTTCCAGGTCTCCTCGACTCGATCCAGACGAATTAGTAAAATTATCGATTCTTGTTAATAAAAATGTCATTTTTTTTTTAATAATAATGACAATATCATTGATAGTTTAAAAGTTTTTTTTTATTATTATTTTTATATCGGAAAAAGGGTACATTAATAATAAAGGAAACAAGCGAAGTGGTACTGGGAGTACCAACTTAATACAGGCTATAGTTTACAGGCTAACGAATTCATCACCCATTTCGAAAAACTAACAAGCGAGCCTGCCTCTCCATATGTCACACACCAACTACAAAAACGACATTTAATCTCAACTTCGATTCTCTTAAAATTCCAAATAGACTCTCGAAAAACAACAGAGTTTCGCCAATCCACAAGATCCAAATAATGCAAATCCAAAGATTATTAAGTCTATGTTCCACCTTGCATTGAAAGTGATAGTTTTAAAGTATCAATTCCTATGAATAACGGTAATAGTTAGATCCGGTGTCAATTATCAAATAAAAATATTAGTTAAAATCAATGTCAATTGTCATGAACAAAAGTATTTATCGTAATACAGTCTTACCATGAGTCTAGACTAACAGGAGTGGCCGAGTGGGCTTTTTTATGACTAAGCATTAAATTAATTATGTACCACGGTCATTTCATCTACGTAATATATTATTGTTATTTACATTTAATACTTCCTCTATCTATTAGTCTCGTTTTCCTTATTCATCAGTCATATTTATTAGTATTATTACCTAAATAAACAAATTAACATGCAAAAATACTTTTTAAAACTTATTTTATCTATATATATATATATAGCGGAGAGATCATATACAAAAGACAGGTTCCGTAAGAAATGAGAAATGATCTGGACCGTTGATTTGTGTGATTACGGTGTAGATTAACGGGTGCATTATGAGTTTACTAAAATGCATTATGATTGTATAGATAATGCATTATAATGCATTGTGCATTATAATTATGTATGTCGTACATTATAATTATATGCATAAAATGCATCATTTTTTTTATTTTATATATATATATATATATATATATATATATATTCATTGATTATTGTGTCACAGTGAGACTTCAAAATGAGACGAAAGTTGTATTTAATTACAAATGATAGTACGCATTTTCATGTCATCTTCCAATTCGCATTACTTAGAGCATCTCCAACAGTTTTCTCTATTTTCCAGTAGCATTAACACTAAAATAGTGCAGAAACAATAACTCATCTCAACAATTCACATTAAAATACAACAGAAAAAGAATATTTCAAAATAAAAAACATGATTAAAAAAAAGTTATGGCAATGATAAAAAAATTTAACTCATTAAATTAAGATAAAATAAGTAGATATTGTAAATAATTAAAATTACATTCTTAATAAATTATAAAATTACAAAAAACTGATATTGAAAAGAACGAAAAAATTGAATGAAAAATTTAATACACACAAAACGAATAAGCATATATCAAATTAAATTGTGAAAATAAAAAAAATAGAATTATTACTCATACAACAAAACAAACTAAATTGAAATACTACATCACAAAATAAAAATCACAACAAAAAAGAATGATGAACGCAAAATTATAGTGCAATGAATAGTGTTACTCTATATTTGAGGGAACATTGTTCATTGCACTATAATTACTCTAATTTGGTGCAGACTGTTGGAGCAAAACTCTACACTAAAATTGTGTTCAGCACTATTTTAGTGCATTGTTAGAGATGCTTTTACATTTGTATCATAATTAAATATGAAATGCACCTTATAATATTTTCTTCAAACCCATGAATAAAAACCAGGTGACTTAGCGCACCTGGCCACCGGGCTCCTCCCTTGAAGGAGTGACCCGGGTTCGATCCCTTGTGGGGGCGAATTTGGGAGATATAAGGTGGGCTTGGAGAAATTCTAGGAGTTATTGGGTACTTGGCGTACTAACATCTACTCTAACAACTAACATTTGCTCGATAAAAAAAAAAAAAAAACCATGAATAAAAGGACTCATCAAAATATAAAATAATTTACCATAAAGTCTAGTAAACGTAATATCGAGTAATCAATCTTTGGAGACATCAAGCTAAATATTTAAAAAAAAAAACAAAAAAAAAGGTAATTTTTGGGATTTAATTATCTTACTCATTCCAGCACTATCTTCTTTTAAGTTGGAAAAAAAAAAAGAAGTACTACCTCCGTCTTTAAATAAGTGTCCCGAGCCACCAATTTGAAAAAACCAAGGAGAATGCTAAAATGACACTTATGCCTTTAAAATCCTTGATTATTTATTTATTTATTTTTGTCTTTCTCCCACTTTTAGATTTTCAAGAAGGGTAGTTTTGGTATTTTTGTGTAATTTTTGCTTGGAAAAATGTGATAGGACACTTATTTAGGGACAAAATTTTTGACGGCTCGGGACACTTATTTAAAGACGTAGTGTGTAATTTTTTGGAATTTTTGGTTTTTCGTAGCTTTCAAGTTTCAAGAGACAAAATTAATGAAATACAAAGTGAATTTATTATTTGTGTGTATTTTGCACAGGCTATATGTTTTATATATGTACGAGGGCCCACATTTGATATGAAATGAATGGAAACAGCCCCACTTTGGTACTGAGTGACTTGATTTTTCGCAGGGTTTGGAATTTTGTGTATTTCTTAGTGAATCTACTTTACACCAAGATTCAACCATAAACTTTTATCTTATCTAATTATCAAATCAATGTTGGTATAAATTAGTGATCAATCACAAATGTTTTGAAACCTCAAATGAACTGGTAGGTCCCGTTCGATCTGTTCAACCAAGAACCGGACTTGTCATCGGTTTGGGTAGTATTAGGAACTTGGAAGATGGTTGGAGAGTCATTGGCCCGGTCAACCGAGTCTAAACCTAATCGAATCGTTGAATCATCGGTTAGTTTCAAGAGTCGTCTGGTTAATGAGAGGTTCAGGATATGCAATTAAAAAATATGTGTACACATGTTTAAGATTCAAACTCTTGACCTTCTCTTTGCAATATCTCAGAGTTTCTGTATAAATTTATCTAATCCATTTAATCATGGGAGCAAAATTCTAATACCCCTTTTGAAAACAACTATGTAAAAAATACGCCTTTGTGAAAAAGCATGTACAAACTACCACTTTGTATATTTTAATATGGTGGGTCCCACTTTTTTTTTTTTTTTAAAATAAAAAATCGTGAGTATATTTATTGTATTTTGTGTTGGTCACTTTTTACCTCAAAATTTGGGTAGATTCCCAATTCTAACAACTAAAAGACAAAAATAATTACTCCCAATTGATTCATTGGCCCGGTCAACCGAGTCTAAACCTAATCGAATCGTTAAATCATCGGTTAGTTTCAAGAGTCGTCTGGTTAATGAGAGGTTCAGGATATGCAATTAAAAAATATGTGTACACATGTTTAAGATTCAAACTCTTGACCTTCTCTTTGCAATATCTCAGAGTTTCTGTATAAATTTATCTAATCCATTTAATCATGGGAGCAAAATTCTAATACCCCTTTTGAAAACAACTATGTAAAAAATACCCCTTTGTGAAAAAGCATGTACAAACTACCACTTTGTATATTTTAATATGGTGGGTCCCACTTTTTTTTTTTTAAATAAAAAATCGTGAGTATATTTATTGTATTTTGTGTTGGTCACTTTTTACCTCAAATTTGGGAAGATTCCCAATTCTAACAACTAAAAGACAAAAATAATTACTCCCAATTGATTCCCCCCCCCCACCATCCGTTAAACACGCTCGGTACCCCCACCCATTTAACGCCAACCAACCCAACAAAATATATATATATATATATATATATATATATATATATATATATATATATATATATATATATTTGATTCCCCCCCCCCCCCCCCCTATTAACACGCTGCCCCCTCCCCAAACAGACCCATTTAATGCCAACAACGGGAGCAAAATCACAACCTCTCTCTCTCTCTCTCTCTCTCTCTCTCTCTCTCTCTCTCTCTCTCTCTCTCACAACTCTCTCTCTCAACCCCCACCGGCCGGAATTGCTACTCCGGCAATCCGGCAATTCGCTCTCTCTCTCTCCCGTCTCTGTCTCTCTCTCAACCCCCCTCTCTCTCCGGCAAAGCAGCCACCGCGCCGGCAAGCCGTTCCGACACCGGAGAAGAGTTCGGATCCCGTCGACGCTCGAAAACACGTAGGTAATACGAACTAAGTACATTACACGAAGTAAAAAAAAAAAAAAATGGATTTGTGGCCGGATTTCACGCCGGAGATTCTTCGACAGAATCCATATCACGCCGGCGTTATATGAATTCCGGCGAAGAATCTCCGGCGTGAAATCCGGCCACAAATCCAATTTTTTTTTTTTTTACGTTTTATGGTATATGTAATTTAAATTTATAAGCTTTATATTATATGTTAGATTCAAATTGGCATTGAAAATTTTGTAATATTTTCAAATATTTGTGAATTAAAATTTAAATTCGAATTATTCAATTATGATAATTATTTGCTAATTAATTCATACTTATATTATTTGAAAGGTTTGTAGACCGGAACGAGGCCGGAGAAAATAGTCTTCACACCGGAGACGAAGCCGGAGACGAAGTCGGAGAGTAGAACGAATTCCATAACTAACCAAAATGGTATGTTCTAATTATTAAACTATAATTTCGAAAATCACTCTGGAGACATGTCGCCTGAAAATAAAAAATGCCGGCGTTAAACGTCACGCGCGTGATTTCGATTCCGGCAACATATGTCTAGAGTGATTTATTTTGTAATGTTCAAAATATGTGTTAAAACATTATTATGAATTTTAATTGTTATTTTTTATAGTTATACATGCCCTAATTCCATTATTTGTGCATCTAATAATGTAGTATATATGTTTTTTAAAATTGTTTATAAAAAAATTATAATTAGAATTTTTTAAAATATTTGTATACATAATTGAGTAGGAAAAAATAAGATAAACACTAGGGAGGAAATCACTCCGGAGACATGTCGCCGGAAAATAAAAAACGCCGGCGTTAAACGTCACGGGCGTGATTTTGATTCCGGCAACATATGTCTAGAGTTTTATTTGGTAATGTTCAAAATATGTGTTAAAACATTATTATGAATTTTAATTGTTATTTTTTATAGTTATACATGCCCTAATTCCATTATTTGTGCATCTAAGAATGTAGTATATATGTTTTTTAAAATTGTTTATAAAAAAATTATAATTAGAATTTTAAAAAATATTTGTATACATAATTGAGTAGGAAAAAATAAGGTAAACACTAGGGAGAAAATCACTCCGGAGACATGTCGCCGGAAAATAAAAAACGCCGGCTTTTAACGTCATGGGCGTGATTTCGATTCCGGCAACATATGTCTAGAGTGATTTGTTTGGTAATGTTCAAAATATGTGTTAATACATTATTATGGATTTTAATTGTAATTTTTTATAGTTATACATGCCCTAATTCCATTATTTATGCATCTAATAATGTAGTATATATGTTTTTTAAAATTGTTTATAAAAAAATTATAATTAGAATTTTTAAAAATATGTGTATACATAATTGAGTAGGAAAAAATAAGATAAACACCACTGAAAACATCACGCCGGAGAAAGTCACCG
This sequence comes from Thymus mandschuricus, assembly GCA_029379335.1. NCBI lineage: Eukaryota > Viridiplantae > Streptophyta > Magnoliopsida > Lamiales > Lamiaceae > Thymus > Thymus mandschuricus. The sequence goes on from CM057079.1 coordinate 8,487,177, forward strand.
GAAAACGAAATCACGCCGGCTTTATTTATAGCCGGCGTTATTTGTTTTCCGGCGGGTTTTGTCCGGCGTGAAATGTGTTTTATTGTATGATATTGTGATTTTCAACCTTTCCTGCTTTTGGTTGTTTTTAATTTATGTTCGTATGTATGCGGTTTTGTGTTGATTTATATTAATAATATATATATTTTTTTTTGTTTAATCAGGCTTTGGTGGCCGACGTTATTGAGCTACGTCGACCGAAGAATTATAACAAGAATGTCAAGACGTTGAACACCTACCATAGACCTGCATTACTGAAGGATGTTGATGATGCTTTACAGATTGCGGGGGGAGAACCACTGATCCGTCGATTCAGGGAAGGGCCTTTCGGGAATTTCTTGGGGTGGCGACCGGGGCAGTCGTATGCCCAGGTACTGCACAGTATCCTCTGTCTAGCTGTTCAGACACAGGGAGGCATGTTCTTCAGTTTGAAAGGACAATTGATTGAACTTACTGTCCAAGACTTTGCCCTGGTGACTGGATTGAATTTTCGCGAGAGCTCGTGGGATCCCAACCAACATATGAATGCGCAGGAGTCCCGACTATACCGTAGGGTGTGTCGCAAGGATTTGACTAAGGGGAGGGAACTATTGGGTATGATCAACACGGATGTCCGCCGCTTTGAGAACGATCAGGATACTCTACTCTCACTGGCAAATCTGTTGGTTGCCAATACCTTCATTCTCGATCACGACATAAAAAACGCCCCTTTCGCCTGGTTGTGGCGTCTTGCCGATGATCTGGAGCGGTTCAACCGGTTTCCTTGGGGTGCATACAGTTTCCTCACCCTTCGGTATTACGTCGAACAAGCTATTGACTCTACCAGCTACCACTTTTACGGGCCGGCCTGGGCCTTGATAGTATGGGGTATGAGGTGATTGGAGGTATTAGTGCATACTGTGGAGTCCTTAGAGACGAGCACGCATCCCCGAGGTTTCTGAGATGGAAGTTCGTGAAGAGCCCGCGGGAGGATATGTCTGATGATCAGTTCTTCGCGCTAGTCGACGATGCTCAGTGGCCGGTCGGCAATATCCAGCCGACCCCGTGGGTGTATGAGTCCGAGTATTTTCGAAATTCCAATGTCCCGGAACCCTTGGACGTAGTTTTCTACGTGCCGGTACCCGTGACCGGCGATCCCGGTCAGTATCCGCCCGAGGCGCGTCCACGTCGACCGCTGCACGACCCGGAGGACATACTCGACGGGGCTGGAGGACGTACGAGGAGGAGCACCCAGAGGAGGGCATACATGGGTGAGGAGGAGCAGACCTCGGGATGGGGATCTAGGAGCAGACGAGATCCCGGAAAACGACCGAGGGAGGGATCTTCTAGCGGTAGCAGGGGTCACGATGTCCCCCAATATGCGACGCCCGATGACGTTAGGAGTATCGTGAGAGAGGAGATAGCGGTACAGAATGCCAAGATTGACAAGAAGTTTGAAGGCTTCTTGGAAATGAAATCATACTTCGACGAGGTGAAGGTCTTGTTCAGCTGCAAGTCTTCAAGTATTCCACGTTCGGTCTCACAGCCAAGTCGAGGCGGTCGTGGATCCGCTCGCGGTGGTCGTCCTCCGATTGTCTCTTCGGGTTGGGCTTCTTCAGCACGCCTTTCAGGTGCTGCGACTGCCGGAGCAGTAGGTTCTAGCAGCTCCGGGCTACAGCACGTGACGACCAAAGTGGGGGAGAGGCGGGACGACCCTCCCGTTGTACACAGACAGTGGACCCTCTGAGCCCTCCACTAGGTTCGGGTCGTACCAGGAGACTCCATTTGCTAGTGCATGGGATGCGTTTACGGGGCAGGTATAATTTGTTCGGGAATAATTTTTGTTGCTGCATGGATTGCATGGGTAGTTTATATATGGCAAGATTTATGTATGCAAAGGATTTGTTCGCTGATTTAGAGTTCTCATGGAATAAGGATTCGGTCCTTATTATATTATTAATGTGAAGATATACATGAAGATTCTATTTACCCTATTAAGGATATCTTTTGAGATATGCCTTAATTATCTATTAGGGTTATGCGAGAAGTATATAAGCACGAAGATCTTATTGGTGCCGCTGCGCGTCTGGAGATATTATTGAGAGCTCGTCTTCTTAGTGTGTTCGCGAGTTAAGTTTTTCTTTTCATTCATCAATAGTTGGGGTAGTTAGTTTATTGGTGAGTGATTGTAATACTTTGAACGTTTCCACGTTCAAGGTCGGGTTTCATCTTTTCAATTATGTGAAAAGTGTTTTGGGTAGACTAGAGAGAGTTTACCGAGGATTCATTGGTGAGGAGTAGAGTCAGGTGAGGAGAGAACGTTCGGTGTTGCTGACGTTAACGAGTCTTGTATCCCTTATACTCATCATAGTGAATTGTTTCTTGGAATAGCTTCCCCAGACGTAGGTGTGTTTATCACTGAACTGGGTTACCAACTTGTGTTCTCAACTGTGTTACTTTCTGTGTTACGTGTTGAGTTACATCTACCTACCAAAGTAGGGATTATACAATTTCAATTGGCACCAGCAGTGTTGGAACGGCTGCTTAAAAGCCGCCCCGGACCCCCAGATCTTGGTTCGGTTGTGTTGATTCAATCGTGCACATAAGTCCATGCAACGGTTCGAGTACATACCTTACGATTATGGAGACGAGGAATCTGAGTCGTGTCTGATCGATCTACGGTTCTGATCTTCTAGGATGTGATCCCACACCTTGAAATCCGAGACTTGGTGGACGTCTCGAGATCACTGGAACCTCGATCTCCTTCTCACTCAGACTCGCGGCCACTCTCTCTCTCGCCTAGGGTTTCACGCCAATCTCGTAGAGAATTTTTGGTGTGTGGATGCTAGGGTTTATGATATGAGAGACTTAAGTATTTATATGGTTCATAAATAAGGAGATATGATTCCTTATTTATCTCCAACCATATCTTTGCCATATCCCATATTTATTCCTTTCCATAACTTACAAATCTTATTCCTTAATTAATACGGAATTAATAAGGAATTAATCTGTTCCGTTATGCAACTGAATATCCGGAATTAATTCTAACAAATAGAATTTATTCTAATATCAGTAGAAGAATAAATAACTAAATATATCCTAAATATATTTAGATATGATATTTATCCCCACAAGATTTAATTAAATAAATCTTATCTTATTAGATTTAATCTTATCCGTGAATAACTAAATAATAAATAATTAGATTTAATCCCATAGGATATAAATCTCAATTAATTATATTTATTATCCATTCACTGGATATAAATCCAATATATATCATATACCGGGCCTGAGTACAATTATTGAGTCCAAACTCAATAATACAATTTAGATCGATTCCTGAGGTCTGTTTGGGCCATCCTAGGGATCGGATACCAGACAGAGTTGGGCCTTATCTAATTCGATATTTCCATGTCCACCCCTGAACATGTATCTCATTAGAACTATGACGCACTCCACTAAAGTGTCATAGCTGAATCACGGCTCTGTCCCAATTATGTAGATTGGGTTGGTATTTTGTTTAGTTCGACCCCCGTGTTTAAGACCTTCCATATCCGTTAACCAATTAGAGCTACCATGACTGCTGCTAATTGTTAACATCTATTCCTCAGGTAGTACCCGTTCACTCCTCATTATTATACCTGAACTTAATCAGCATGCATGACTTGGTATAATAAACATTGTGAACTCCCTGAGGGGATATCGTCAGCCTGCACTCACACAGGACACGGCTTGTTGATAACACTTATTAGACATACTATGCATCTCCGTGTTACCCAAAGTACGATATGATTAAGATGAACTAACGAGAAGTTCATATCATCGTAAATCAAAGTAACATCGAAGAATACATATACATCTAATAGTTTACCAAGGTTAAGATCGAAGCTAAAGCCTGAGATCTATAGCTCTTCACCTATATCACCTATGATACAGGGTCAGTATCAGAAGAGCGTTATCTCTTTTGATCCTCAATACGTTCCACCGTACCAGCATAACTAGTGATTGGGACTCATCACTACCATTAAGCTGCAGTCAAGACCGATAGCTCAGCCCAAGCTATCTCGACTGTGATCTGTTTATATCTCATCATTGTTAACGACCTTCGTGATCCCCTCCGAACTCAGATCGACACGTGGTCTAAAACATGAGATAATGGACTTTATTCTTGCTTAAACATATTCTTCCAGATAGGGATTGTTAACAGTGGACCTGTGTCGTAACCACTAAAACAACCGGTTTTGCTTTAGGTATACAACAACCCCAACAATCTCCCACTTATACTAAAGTAAAACCTTTTAGTATACCAACGTGTCTACAGGATACCATATGACTTCATCCATGTACAATGTTAACAATCGCACGATCGCAATCGTTAACAACCATCATACACTTTTTCTCCCACTTATACTCAAAGATTTTACCTTTACCTTGTACCTTTTAGTGGGAGGCTCACTAAGACATGTCAGCCACGTGCTACAGTATACCTGACATGTGACACTTAGTGAAGGAACCGTCATCGTACATTCCTCTAGTGTTTCTATTTCCTCCACGATATCGCCTTAGTAATGGTACACACTATGTTGTTACCGGCATTTCCAAATCTCAGAAATTTGTTACTGCACTTCAAATTCTCCAGGGGGTGTAAGAATTCTAACAAATTGAGATTACTGCCAATTCACGAAGCCAAGCCCTGAATTATCTAGCTCCCTCTCAGCATTTCACTGCGTGAGAATCTTCAAGACAATTCTGCTTCTTACGTGAATCCATAGTATAAGGTCGATGATGTCGTTTCTAGCTACCATTCGATTATCCGTGTCCACAAACATGATGGACTATATCCGTTACCATGCACACAGTACTAACATATATCTGGCTTTTTATGCAATATCCAAGTGTATTGCAAACTTTGCCACAACAGTAGTCTATGAAGAGTACCTGAATAATGTTATACTATCCGACTGTAGGATATATCCAACATTACTCCTCACCTTCATTCTAAACTGTTCGGATAATCACCACTTATTGTGTCAGATAATACTTTCACACTTTTTCAAGTGCTAGTAATATTATCACACAATATACAAGACAACCAATTCAACGTCTTTTGTAGATGAAAGATATACCATTTGTCAACACATTTCATAAAACGAATTTATATGTGGTATTTGACAAATGAATGCCTTAAATCATTGAACTACACATTTCTATGTGTTTGTCCCAAAACATAGAACTTTTGAGAAAATTCTCCCTTTTCTCAAATTTCATCCATGCTCCCTCATGTATGTCCTCAACGAATATGAGCATACAACTTGCAAGTCTTTCGAGTGTTAAACTCATAGACTAATCAATGATAGGCAACTTCTTCATCTAACCAATCCTTTATTAGTCAACTTGGTTTGTTCATTATCTAAGAAACTAGATTTCTTGATGAACAATTTACCATTTTCGAGACATACCCGAAAAAGCTCCCACTGTGACAAGGATCCTAAAATAATCTTGTGCAGATCCTTTTGGTTATCAGTCTTGTACTTCCGGCCTTATAATGTTCCAATCCACAATTTCTTTTTATTCTTGGACGTTAATCAAGAATAAATACTTGTCTTTCCTCGAAAAATAACTACTTGTCCAACTAATTACTAAATCTATCATTGAAATTGCGACAATTCGTGTGCAAATTATCCTCATTTCCGAACAGATTTAACAAATGAAACTTACAATTAGCATCTCCGTAGGGAGGAAGACTCATTGTCAACGCGAATGCTAATTAATTCATTTTAAATCACAATGAAATCTATGATCAACATAAATGCTGATCACTTCATTTCAAATAAGGAAAGGAAATAGATTTAGATATAGTGACGTAGTATTTTGTTAAAAGACAATATCGAACAAGAAGTACCACATTTATCATAACACATTTTGGAACATCCTTCAAAATTCACAGTTATTACTCCCACTACGAATGATATATCAAAACAACCAGTATTAAAGAAGTAAATCTCTAATACAATGTCAGGAAGTAATCATCCACCAATATCTGAAAACATAAGTATCCTGCCAAAATAAGGCAACCAAATGTGGTAAAAGAAGTAATAATCCAGAATCTAGTATCCAAAAACTAAGATAAAACGTAAGATAGAAATCTCCAAGTCTGCTAGACAACTGCATCAACTGAATGTTGCTTGTCGAGCTCAAGAACTTGAAGTCGTCCTACTCGTTCCTTGTAGCTGAACCTACAAAGATTGCAACAAACCACAATTAATATCCACCAGTTAAATCCGTCCGTGAGGACTGAACTAGTATAATTTGGTTTTTGATGTTACAAGAGTCTGACATACCTCCATCTACCTTCAACTTCTTGTTCCTCCCTTCATAGACCTTCACGATTGGAAGTCTATTCTTACTTCTAGCCCTTACAGCCTTTTTGACTCTCCGAACGTGTCGATCAAAATCCAGCTCTTTCTGCCACTGGCGAGCATGCCAGATCATGTTATCCCTAACCTTTTCGTCCTCGAGCAACTCGTCTATAAGAATAGAAGTATGCTCACGGTCTACTTGGTCCTTGACAACCTCATTTCTTAATGCTAGGTACCATCCCGGTAGAGATGCAAGAATAATCTCGCACTTTCCCCTTTCCGTCATGTATCCACCATACATCTCATACTGAGTAAAGAGATTTTTGAACCTTTTGAGATATGCCCTCATGTCAGGGAAATCATTAAAGTCCATAAAATCCATCTCTTTACGGGCTAGGAAGCTAAGTAGTCGAAACCGAAAGGACTCCGGAACACCATCGGAATAAGCTAAACGACAAATCTTCGTGCGAATAGAATCAATAGACATATCTGAAATAAATAACAAGTAAACAACTTATAAGCAAAAATAATTTATGTTATCAATGTTATAAACCCAATAATAACATTGAACCAACAAACGAGTAGCCCGATACTATTTACAAATAGTCCACTATAGGTGGATGCTACCTATAAAATTATCGACCATGACCGCAGTCTATTTTATTTCTTATCCCATCACACGGATCACAGTGAAACAAAGAAATAATAACCCGTGCCTCAGGACCCTGCTAATTCGAGAAGTGACCTCTATAGGAGGATTCATCAATAAGCAGCTAAGCTACAACCATATTTTAATATTCCGAAAAATTAATTCTATTAAGAGTAACCCACCCGTTAAGGAGGAATTACCTTTATAAAATCATTTTTCCATATTATCAATTTTGAATTTAACCAATGAACCATAATCAGTGTCTCCTATAGGGAGGAAGACTCATTGTCAACGCGAACACTAATTATTTCATTTTAAATCAAATTATCCTTTTGAAGTCTAAAGTCTAAACCAATGAAATCCATAACTAGCATCTCCTATAGGGAGGAAGACTCATTGTCAACGCGAATGCTAATTACTTCATTTTTAAACCAAATATGGAGGTCCTTTAAATCAATTAACAGATAATCGATTAATTATACCGCTTAGTCTTTTTAAGAGTTTGTGTGACAATCGTAGCACATAGACAATTAAGTCCTATCACATGATTTCTAAGCGCAAGTAATAAAACATGCTCGCATTGAAATCATTAAAACCGGCATACTATGACCCTTATGCATGTTATTTCTATTACGCAAACAAGAAAAACAACTATAACATACAAAACATGTTGATCATCTTCATTGCATAATTTAAATCCATCCATAGCATGCATAATAATTAAAACAAATAAATAGGCTGCCGACCGGGAATAGAAAGCCCTATCTATTACATTTAATTAAAATAAAACCCCAGAACAAGCTCCGGTCTTTAATCTTCGATTTGGAAGCCAATCCCGATCTTCAAGTCCACCTTCCAAAAATAGCAAGTGCTCGAAATAATTAGGGTGCGGAAAACCCTAATTACCAAAAACGGAAAGCGAGTTAATTTCGAACGAACTAGGGTACGAAAACCCTAGCCGTCAACGATCATGCCTAGGTTTCGGAAAACCCTAGCCGTCGTCAACGTAATGGGCTGAACGTTGCAAAAACGAGCAGCCCTCGTTCTAAAAACAAGCCACGCGCCGCCGCCGAGCCGCGCGTGTAACGCACGCGCCGCCGCGGTGCGTGCCGGGGACCCCGTTTCGGCTCCACGACGAGCCTGACGTGGCTGGGTTCGGGCTGGGTGCGTCCGTTGCAACCCAGCCTGAGCCACTGCTCGTCACCGTCGCCAAAACCGCCGTCGCCTTCGCCGTGTCCGCTGCACGAAGCAGCGCCGCCGCCGCGAGCCACCGCCGGTGGCTGGCATGCCACCGGACGCTCCCACTGAGCTCGCCGGCATCCCAGCACCACCGGAGGTGCTGGGTTCGAGCTCGGGCAGCCGTGGCTGGGTCCGGCAGCAGCGCGCGCGCAGGGGACAAACCCAGCCGCCGCTGCCGCCGTTGATCAACGCCACTGCCGCCGCCGCCGGTGGTCAGGGGACCACCGGACCTGCTGTCCGCCTACGTCCGCGCCCCCGTCGTCGTCGAGCCACCTGTAGGCCGCGGGCTTGAACCCAGCCGCGTGCGCGCCAAGAACCCGCTAGGGTTCAGGCCGCCGCTGCTGAAACTCGCCGCCGCAGCCTCTGCCGCACTGCCACCGGTCGTCCGGCGCCGTCACGGCTCCGTCCCGACATCAAGCCAGGCGCTGGACCGCCGGGCAGGCCACGGTTCAGGCCCAGCAGCTCGCGCGTGAGCCGAAACCCTAGGGGTTTCACGTCGCCGCCGCTGCCTTCGCCCTTCCCGCCGTCCACCGCCGATTCTGCCGCCGCCGCCACTCGCTCCGACTTAGCCTGAACCCTAGGATGAACCCTAGGGGTCCAGCCGCCGTGAAAAACCGAGGGGGCAGCCGCGCGAATCGCGGCAGATTACGCCGCCCGCCGCCGTGCGCTGGCCGACGCGCCGCCGCCTGCGGCCGTCGAGCCTTCGTCTTCGTGTTCTTCTCGGACCTCGTTCCTCAGCAATTCTCCGATTTACATCATATAATACAATACAAAAATCGAAAAATACAAGAAAAACGAATCCTATTCTAATCGGCACCTTATTATCTCGCCGATTTAAAACAAACGAACAACGATAAAATGAAAACGAATAAAACAACGCACATTAAATCCCGGACAGCAGCATGCACACATAATCATGATGACTCGAATGCATGAACATTAAATTCGACTCAACACAGAGCCGATCCAAAAAACCTCGGGCTCTGATACCACTTGTTGGAACGGCTGCTTGAAAGCCGCCCCGGACCCCCAGATCTTGGTTCGGTTGTGTTGATTCGATCGTGCACATAAGTCCATGCAACGGTTCGAGTACATACCTTACGATTATGGAGACGAGGAATCTGAGTCGTGTCTGATCGATCTACGGTTCTGATCTTCTAGGATGTGATCCCACACCTTGAAATCCGAGACTTGGTGGACGTCTCGAGATCACTGGAACCTCGATCTCCTTCTCACTCAGACTCGCGGCCACTCTCTCTCTCGCCTAGGGTTTCACGCCAATCTCGTAGAGAATTTTTGGTGTGTGGATGCTAGGGTTTATGATATGAGAGACTTAAGTATTTATATGGTTCATAAATAAGGAGATATGATTCCTTATTTATCTCCAACCATATCTTTGCCATATCCCATATTTATTCCTTTCCATAACTTACAAATCTTATTCCTTAATTAATACGGAATTAATAAGGAATTAATCTGTTCCGTTATGCAACTGAATATCCGGAATTAATTCTAACAAATAGAATTTATTCTAATATCAGTAGAAGAATAAATAACTAAATATATCCTAAATATATTTAGATATGATATTTATCCCCACAAGATTTAATTAAATAAATCTTATCTTATTAGATTTAATCTTATCCGTGAATAACTAAATAATAAATAATTAGATTTAATCCCATAGGATATAAATCTCAATTAATTATATTTATTATCCATTCACTGGATATAAATCCAATATATATCATATACCGGGCCTGAGTACAATTATTGAGTCCAAACTCAATAATACAATTTAGATCGATTCCTGAGGTCTGTTTGGGCCATCCTAGGGATCGGATACCAGACAGAGTTGGGCCTTATCTAATTCGATATTTCCATGTCCACCCCTGAACATGTATCTCATTAGAACTATGACGCACTCCACTAAAGTGTCATAGCTGAATCACGGCTCTGTCCCAATTATGTAGATTGGGTTGGTATTTTGTTTAGTTCGACCCCCGTGTTTAAGACCTTCCATATCCGTTAACCAATTAGAGCTACCATGACTGCTGCTAATTGTTAACATCTATTCCTCAGGTAGTACCCGTTCACTCCTCATTATTATACCTGAACTTAATCAGCATGCATGACTTGGTATAATAAACATTGTGAACTCCCTGAGGGGATATCGTCAGCCTGCACTCACACAGGACACGGCTTGTTGATAACACTTATTAGACATACTATGCATCTCCGTGTTACCCAAAGTACGATATGATTAAGATGAACTAACGAGAAGTTCATATCATCGTAAATCAAAGTAACATCGAAGAATACATATACATCTAATAGTTTACCAAGGTTAAGATCGAAGCTAAAGCCTGAGATCTATAGCTCTTCACCTATATCACCTATGATACAGGGTCAGTATCAGAAGAGCGTTATCTCTATTGATCCTCAATACGTTCCACCGTACCAGCATAACTAGTGATTGGGACTCATCACTACCATTAAGCTGCAGTCAAGACCGATAGCTCAGCCCAAGCTATCTCGACTGTGATCTGTTTATATCTCATCATTGTTAACGACCTTCGTGATCCCCTCCGAACTCAGATCGACACGTGGTCTAAAACATGAGATAATGGACTTTATTCTTGCTTAAACATATTCTTCTAGATAGGGATTGTTAACAGTGGACCTGTGTCGTAACCACTAAAACAACCGGTTTTGCTTTAGGTATACAACAACCCCAACAAGCAGGCATCGAGGTGCGGTGTTAGATCCTGGGATATCTGTATAATCTGTTGGTTCATTGGTGGTGCTTGCGATGAGTACTATCAAGGAGGGTGGTTCTACGGTCAGACCACCGTTGTTTGATGGCACAAGTTATGGGTATTGGAAGATCAGAATGGCTTCGTTTATCAGATCCATTTATGAGGCTGCATGGACTGCAGTGGAAAATGGTTGGAGTGCTCCAAAAGATGAAGATGGCTCAGAGAAACCTAGAACAAAATGGTCGGAAGAGGAGCTAAAGCTGTCCGGCATGAATCAGAAAGCTATCAACGCTATTCACACAGGTGTCAGTGTTGAAGTCTTCGCCATTATCTCCACGTGCAAATCTGCCAAGGAAGCATGGGATATCTTGGAGATCACCTATGAGGGAAATAAACGGGTGAAGAATCAGAGGCTTCAACAACTTACTTCACAATTTGAGTCTCTCAGAATGGACGAGAGTGAAAGCATCCTTATCTGCATCCTCGCAAAATGGTCGGAAGAGGAGCTAAAGCTGTCCGGCATGAATCAGAAAGCTATCAACGCTATTCACACAGGTGTGAGTGCTGAAGTCTTCGGCATTATCTCCACGTGCAAATCTGCCAAGGAAGCATGGGATATCTTGGAGATCACCTATGAGGGAAATAAACGGGTGAAGAATCAGAGGCTTCAACAACTTACTTCACAATTTGAGTCTCTCAGAATGGACGAGAGTGAAAGCATCCTAGGCTTCAACAACTTACTTCACAATTTGAGTCTCTCAGAATTGCGAAGACGTAAGAAAGGAGACTGATGAAGAACTGAATCATATTCAGAAGTTGATAAGGATGATGAATTCCAGTACCGAGAAGCATGATGAAATTCTCAGACTTGGAAAGAGAGCTGCAGATAAGGAGGGTCTTGGATTCAACCGAAATAACTATCAACAAGTTGGATACCAGTATCAACAAAGAGCTCAAAGACAAGACTGGAACAAGGCAGAGAGAGGAGTCGAAGGATGGAGACAATCCAATAATTATGTTGGAACTCAATCTAGTGGGAAATCGGTTAGGTGTGAGGAATGGAGGCCTAAACTAACAGAAACTTCAGTTGTTGCTGAACAGATGCCTGGAGAACAAGGAGCTACAGAGGAGGTACCCAAACAAGAACTCCACAAGGTACCCGAGCATAATCCAGATTCTGAAGTATTCATTCCTCTCTGTCATTACTGTCATAGACTTGGCCATATCAGACCAAGATGTCGGTTCTACCTTGGTGATAAGAGGCAAGAGATGCTCAAATATCAGAATAGAAGGAATCAAGGCCAGGGCTATAGGGCTTATGTTGTTCACACCAGTAATAGCTCCAGAGTGGGAAACTCTTGGTATATTGACAGTGGATGCTCGCAGCACATGACAGGTAACATGAATCTTCTTGTTAATGTGCAGAGTTGCTCTAATGAGTCGGTTGTATTTGGTGATGGTGGAAAAGGAAGAATTCGAGGAATTGGTACACTGATGTGCCTGGGATGCCAGTTTTGGAACGGGTTCTCTATGTTGAAGGCTTGAGAGCAAATCTGGTCAGTATCAGCCAGTTGTGTGATGATGGGATGAGCTTAAGTTTTGGGAAAAATAGCTGCATCATCAACAAAGGAACAGATAAGTTTCTGGAGGCAAACAGATCAGCTGACAATGGCTACATCTTTACTCCAAAGATCACAAGATACAGGGTTGCTTCTAAGATGAGTGAAATTTGGCATCAGAAACTTGGGCACACGCACTACAGGAATATTCAGAGGCTTATTCAACTGAATGCCATTGAAGGAATTCCCAAGATCAGATTTGGAGTGTTGATTTTTGTGGTCCGTGTCAACAAGGGAAACAGACCCAGGAGGTACACAAGAGAGTACTCCGAATCACTACAGCCAAAGTCCTTGATCTCATGCACATGGATTTGATGGGACCCATGCAAGTCGAAAGTCTAGGAGGAAAGAAATACATTCTTGTTTGCGTGGATGACTTTTCAAGATACACATGGGTTGAATTCTTAAGAGAGAAATCAGACACTTTCGAGGCGTTCAGAGTTTTATGTCTAAGATTGGAAGTAGAAAAGGAGAGCAAACTCAAGGCCATCAGAAGTGATCATGGGCGTGAGTTTGAGAATCAAGAGTTCATGGAGTTCTGCCAATCCAAAGGGGTAAGACACGAATTCTCAGCTCCTATCACACCTACACAGAATGGTGTGGTTGAAAGGAAAAACAGGACCCTGCAGAGCACAGCCAGAACTATGATGAAGGCTAAAGAGATTGCACTTAGACTCTGGGCTGAAGCATTTGATACAGCTTGCTACATTTGCAATAGAGTGTACCTCAGGCCGCAGACAGAGGTTACTGCTTATGAGATCTGGCGAGGAAGGAAGCCAAATGTGAAACACCTTCACATTTTTGGCTCACGATGCTTTGTGGTTAATGACAGAGTGCAGAGGAAGAAACTTGATGACAAGGGAATAGAGGGAATCTTTGTAGGCTACTCCAGAAACAGCCGAGCTTACAGAGTGTACCTGAAAAATCAAAGCACTGTTATTGAGTCAATTAATGTGACTTTTGATGATTCAGTAGAAGGTGATGTAAATACTGAAGAAGAGGTCCTGATTACCAGTATTGCAGAGAGTTCTCAGAGTCCTAGTAAGGAGAAGGATGTCAAAGTAGAGGAAATGACTCTGGAGGGTACTCAAGATGGTACTCCAACTGGTACCTCAGATATTGCCGAAACAAGAGTCCATAAGAATCACTCAGCTTCAGATGTGATTGGACATATTAATGATGGGATGCAACCAGAAAGAGAGAGATAGACTTCAAGAAGTTGGTTTCCCACATAGCAATCGTGTGTTTTGTCTCAAAGATTGAGCCCAAGAACGTCAATGATGCCTTCCAGGATGAAAACTGGATAGCTGCCATGCAAGAAGAACTCTTGGAATTTCAGCGTTGCAATGTATGGTATCTAACTTCTCTTCCCAAAGGTGCTAATGTGATTGGAACGAAGTGGATATTCAAGAATAAGATAGATGAGCAAGGGAACATCACTCGTAACAAGGCCAGATTGGTTGCTCAAGGATACTCACAGGAAGAAGGCATTGACTACGGGGAGACTTTTGCTCCAGTTAACAGATTGGAGTCTGTGAGATTTCTGATGGATATGGCTAGCAGCTTGGATTTCAAGCTATATCAGATGGACGTCAAAAGTGCCTTCCTGAATGGAAATTTAGAAGAGGAGGTATATGTTAAGCAATTGAAGGGTTTTGAAGACCCCGAGCACCCAGAGTATGTGTACAGGTTGAACAAGGCTCTATATGGATTGAAGCAAGCTCCCAGAGCTTGGTATAACACGTTGGCAGAGTTTCTCCTTAAGAAGGGATATGTTCGTGGTAGTGCTGACAAGACATTGTTTGTTAAGCATCGAGGAGGTCACATATTTATTGTTCAAGTGTATGTTGATGATCTTGTCTTCGGCTCCAAATCAGAGACTCTGGTGATTGAATTTGTGAAATTGATGACTTCTGAATTCAAGATGAGTATGTTTGGAGAACTGAAGTTCTTTTTGGGGCTTCAAGTCAAGCAATGTGAAGACGGAATCTTTGCGAGTCAGGAGAAGTATGCTGAAAATCTGGTGAAAAAGTTTGGTATGGAGAATTCTAAGGCGAAGAGGACACCAATGGGTACATCAGTCAAGCTGACTCAAGAAGGAGAAGGCAAACCGGTGGAACAAACAGTGTACAGAAGTATGATTGGTAGTCTACTGTATCTAATAGCCAGTCGACCAGATATTGCTTACAGTGTTGGAGTCTGCTCGCGATTCCAATCAAATCCTAAGGAAAGTCACCACAAGGCTGTGAAGAACATTATAAAGTATGTCAAAGGAACGTGCAAGATTGGCATATGGTTTGGAAAGGGAAGTTCTCTGAAGCTTACTGGATACAGTGATGCAGATTGGGCTGGAAATCCAAATGATCGGAAGAGTACTACTGGAGGATGCTTTTACTTGGGAGATAATCTAATCTCGTGGCATAGCAAGAAACAAAATTGTGTCTCTCTATCCTTTACGGAAGCTGAATATATAGCAGCTGGGAGTGCATGCACTCAGTTGATCTGGATGACCAAGATGCTGTATGATTATGGGATTGATGAGAAAGAGTATGTCTTGTTCTGTGACAATGTTGGTGCTATCAATCTTTCCAAAAATCCAGTCAGTCACTCAAAGGCCAAACACATAGAGATCAGACATCATTTATTAGAGATCTTGTTGAAAACAAGACTTTATCTCTTCAGCATGTTTCTACTCGAGTGCAAGTGACGGATATTTTTACCAAACCTTTAGATGGAGAAAGGTTTGAGGCTCTTCGAAAGTCACTCGGAATGTGTATAATCTGAGCTGCTCAGATTATGTTTATTTGATTTCATCTATTGTTTGATTTCATGGTGTGATTGGTTGTGTTATGTTTGGTGTTATCCTTTGGGTACTTATCTGACGTGGAGTTTCTGTCAGTTGAAATAAGGGGCTATTTTTCTGCGCGCCCTTTTGCAGTTACTGTTGCTCTTTGGAATTCGAACAGGTGCTTGCATATAGCAGAGTTTATCTTCTCTGCTTCTCAATTGTGCTAGGGTTCCCTTATTTCCTAATTTCCTCCGCCGGATCTTTCGTCTCTCTCCCCGATTTTCTCTCGTCTCTCCCCAGATTTCTGATTTTTCTTTGTGCTGTTGCCATGGTTTCCTTCGAGCTTTCTGAAGGTATTGATCTTGAGTTGTTGTTTGCGGCGGCTCAACCTGCAGCCAGAACCCCTCTGTTGTCGTGGTACGGCGCCGGGTTAGTCGAGGAGGTTGTTCCCCCATCTCCTCTCCGTGAATCCATTCCTCCATCTCCACCCAGGGACGAGGTCACTCAGGAGCATCTCCAGCCATTATTTGATGGTGATTTCATTCCTCCTCCGCCTTTGACAGAAACCACCCCTAGGATTTCTGTCTCTGCATCTTCGGTGGAGCCCCCTCAGCGGAAGAAGAAAATTAAGCAGGTTGCTCGGAAGAACAAGTCCCCACCTCCTCCGCCGCCCCCTGTTGGCGTCGCTCGTCGGACGAGGTCTCAAGCTCGTGTGCCTCTCAGTGTTTCTGATTCAGTCTCGAATCGGAAGAGAAAAGCTTCTTCACCTGCTTCTGTTCAGGGCAAGAAGAGATCTGTCAAGGGTAAGGGCAAGAAGCCCGTGATTGATTTGGACTCGGAATCTGATGCCGAGGTCCCTGTTCCCAGTGATTCCGATGAAGAAGATGTTGTTCCTCCCTCTTCTTCGAAAGGTACAGATGCTCCTCCTTTGTCAGCTGGGTATAAATTTATGCCGATCTTTCGTGATGCCTTCTATGCAAAATTCTGGGAGATTTAACTCTGAGAAAATAATCATAGTGGATAAGCCTGCCAGGGAGTTTGATTTGCGTAGGGCAGGGGTTTTTGATTGCATTTTTTATGCTAAGCTGTTGACTACCTTAGATGAAGGTTTTTGTTGGGTGAAGGATGTTATCATGGAGTTCTACTCCAATTTGAGCCTGTCAATGTTTGACATTAAGTCTCTTGATTATCATCGTGTCTTCGTTCGGGGACAGTTCTTTAACTTCTCTCCTTCCTTAATTGATGCATTCGTATGTGGTGAAGTGGTGAGGGAATGTTTAGAGCCCATTGATGCCAATCTAATTGCTGCTACTTTGCTGAACAAAGAAGGTGCTAAGTGGCCAGTTAAGGCTAAGAAACTGAGGGCCTCTTCCATGTGCCCTAAGTACAAGGCTTTGTACTACATTGCCAACAGGAATTGGGTGCCTACGACCCACAAGACATATGTGAATCTCTCACTGGCAACTCTGCTGTACAAGGTTGGGTAAGGACTTCCAGTGTCCTTTGGAAGATTGGTGTTTGAAGCTCTTGCAGAGCATGCTGAGAAGGTGGTTTCTGCCAATAAGGCAATTTGCTTCCCCCGTTTCTTGTATGCCTACATTCGGAAATTTGTAGAGTTTGACATTCCTGAAGGTGCTAAGGCTCCAGCTGTTCCGTTCATGAGATTCACTAAGGCTCAGACCGGGATAGAGGCTGAGTCTCCTCCTTTCAGCTCAAAGGCAGAGAAGGCATCATCTTCCTCGATGCCTCATGAGGAAAATATTGAGGATATTCAGCTGCCTTTTGGTCCTGCTCCTCCACATTATGAGCCAGTTGTATCTAAGCTCATGTTTCAAGCTATCTCCTTGGAATATGAAATGACTTGTGAGCAGATTCGGATGCTGTTTAAGAAGAAGGAGGAGATTGAAAAACTGCTCATCTTGGCTGGTGGTACACCGCAAGGGGGAGCTGCTCCTGCTGCTGCTGCTCATGCTCCTGATGTTGATGCTGCGGTTGGTGCAGATGATAATGAGGCCGTTGATGAGGAGATTGAAGCAGAACTGCCTTAGGTTGGCATTTCATGTTTGCACTCAAGGGGGAGTAATAAGCTAAGCTGGTATTTTTTTGGTTTCTTTTGCTGCTCTGATGATTCGATTTGGTTGTGATTATAATTTCTGTTGGTTGGTTGGTTGGTTGTTTGAACAATTTGGTTTCTCTTTTTATTGCTGATGGAGTGGATATTCAGTTTTCGGACTGTAATAGTAAATAGGCATTTTGCTATGATGCTTGGATTTCTGGTGAAGCATTTTTGATCAGCTGGTTATCTATGGTGTTATAAGTGGTGTTATGCAGTGCGTTTATTTTCTCTCTATGTGTGGTATTCTAGTTTGGCTGCGCTCGGCTAGTACTTCATTTTAGAGAGTGCTTGTAGCAAGGGGGAGTTTTTCTGCACTATGCATTCGAGTATGGTTATGTGGGTGCACTCCTTGCTACTTGATTTTGCATTGGGTGCTTTGTATTTTGGAGGAGTTGTGTGAATGGTGTATGTGAGTGTGATTGCATACATAAAATGCCAAGGGGGAGATTGTTGCTGCATGGATTGCATGGGTAGTTTATATATGGCAAGATTTATGTATGCAAAGGATTTGTTCGCTGATTTAGAGTTCTCATGGAATAAGGATTCGGTCTTATTATATTATTAATGTGAAGACATGCATGAAGATTCTATTTACCCTATTAAGGATATCTTTTGAGATATGCCTTAATTATCTATTAGGGTTATGCGAGAAGTATATAAGCACGAAGATCTTATTGGTGCCGCTGCGCGTCTGGAGATATTATTGAGAGCTCGTCTTCTTTGTGTGTTCGAGAGTTAAGTTTTTCATTTCATTCATCAATAGTTGGGGTAGTTAGTTTATTGGTGAGTGATTGTAATACTTTGAACGTTTTCACGTTCAAGGTCGGGTTTCATCTTTTCAATTCTGTGAAAAGTGTTTTGGGTAGACTAGAGAGAGTTTACCGAGGATTCATTGGTGAGGAGTAGAGTCGGCTGAGGAGAGAATGTTCGGTGTTGCTGACGTTAACGAGTCTTGTATCCCTTATAATCATCATAGTGAATTGTTTCTTGGAATAGCTTCCCCCAGACGTAGGTGTGTTTATCACCGAACTGGGTTACCAACTTGTGTTCTCAACTGTGTTACTTTCTGTGTTACGTGTTGAGTTACATCTACCTACCAAAGTAGGGATTATACAATTTCAATTTTCTAATAGAAACTGTTTCCTTGTGTTACCATTTATGTACCATAAGGTAAAAAAAATGAAATTGAGTATTTTCGGAGATTTCACGCCGGAGTCGAAATAACGCCGGCGAGATATAACGTCGGTGATAGGGTGTATTTTTACCCTAGTATCTAAGTGTTATATTATTGTTTTCTTGTCTTATTTTGATAGTTTAGCTCATGTTTTGTATTTTTTACGTTATTTCGAGCTAGATTACGCTTTTGGGTTGTTTTGAGTGTTTTTAGGGCTTTTATGTCGAGAAAACCCAAGACAAGACAAGAGGCGACGAAACCAAGGAAGAGATGAAGTATTGATCCCAAGTTCTGACTTCTCACCATTTTTTAGAAGAGTTATTCTGGAAAAGTGAAAGCATAGCATTGAAGAGGAGTTTGATAGGAGCACGTAGGCGAAAACGGAGGTCAATTCGGAGTTTGGATGAGGAAGATATGGCCGAAACAAGAAAGTTGCGCAGAACTCTCTCGACCCTCTCGACCACCCTCTCGATCGAGAGAGGTGTCGAGAGGTGGCTTCTGTTTTCCAGCAGGGATTTTTCCTAAAAGGCAAATTTTGACTTTTTCTTGGTTTCCTTGTACAATTAGGTATTGGATGTAAACTTCTACCCTATAAATACCTCTAAACTTATCATTGTAAGGCCAACAACATAGAGCCAACATTAGTTCTCTCATTCTTTAGATTAGTTTTTATTCTTTTCTCTATACTTTTAGATTTAGATTTATTTTATGTATAAAGACAATTGAAGATTGAAGATTGAAGATTCATCAAGATTCAAGAGTTTTTCTATCCCTTTCTTTTTACTTTATGCTTTTGATTATGTTTATTCTTCATTCTACCTTTCTTTTAATTATGTCTAGCTAATTTCTTTTAGTTGATTTTAGGGATTGAATGCCTAATTGAATCTATGTAAGTGTTTTTGTTTACACTTAGCCTTCCAATCTAGATGCATGTTTTCATGGTGCTTATTCTCATGCATGATTAATTGGCCACTAATTATGTATGCATAGTTATGTTTATATGCCTTGATAGGATATTGCATAATATATCTCATGAATACATGGTATGATAATTTGAATTGTCTTAATTGAGTTTGAATTATCATATGTTTGCATGTAATTGATTTGGGTGTCTTAATTGAACCTAGTTGATTATATCATTGATACTTGTTCTATTTTGCACTTAATTTGATATCTATGCGTCCGAAAGGATATTAGGATCATATTAGGTGACGACTTGCATTGCTTTCATCGGGGGTGTAAGTTATTTTGCATGTATCACATTTAGATTGGATTAAATTGGTTAATTGTGTTCATTCATTACTTGCATAGATTTGATTAGGTAGGTTTCCCTAGAATCAACCTTGTTTCCTATTTGATTTATTTGTTTCCTTATTTGCTTAGTTTGTTTACTTATTTGATTTTTCTTATTTGTTTATTTTATTTGCCTAGGATAATAAATTCCACAATTCTAAACTCTTATTTGCCTAGACATCAGTTTAGTTCTAAAGTAGAGGTATTGTGTGTGGTTTCGGTATATCAATCCCTGTGGATACGATACTCGTACTTCTTTATACTATACCTATTTTTGTGTGGTAGAAAATAGTGCGATCATATTTTGGCGCCGTTGCCGGGGATTGATTAGATTTCACATTGATATTTCGAAATAGGATTAATAGGTGATTTAGGCGTTTATTTTTCTGTTTTTGAGTATTAATCTAACCTTTTCCTTTCTTTGCCGAGGACTAAATTCTTATGGCGGATTCGGTAGCGAAAAAGACTCTCAACGATCGGTTCAAACCGGTTGTTGATCGATTCCAGAATGGAGGATGGGGGTGTAGAAATTTAGCACGCACATTTTAGAGAAGTTACTGTTTCATTGAATCTGGAAAAATCAAGTGTCCAAGTCTTAGCTCAACACCACTATATATAGTAGTGTGTAGCTTGATACAAAAGAAAACGGAAACCAAATCTCAGCCGTCCATCTAGTACACGTGTTTTAATCTAAAGCTACAACTTATTGAACTAAGAACAGACCAATACGAAATAGACATGTAGATAAAAGACACCAACTAATCTCCAGCTCAGCATTAGTCACACCCCTCACCATCTTCATCTTCATGCTCTGCATCTTCATGTTCTGCAGAAACAATCTTCAACTTCCGTCCCTTCTTTCCTCTCTTTCGCGACGTGCTTCCTTTCACTCGCACGTCTCCAATCTCCATACCCTCTGTACTTCCACACCCCCCCTCAAGATCAGCGTGGTGCAAATCAAGCACACTGATCTTGGACAAAAGATCCCGAAAACGAGGGAGAGGAAGGGCTTTTGTAAAAATATCCACCAATTGCAGTGAAGAGGAAACATGAACAGGAATAACATGAACATCGATTAAGGCCCACACTAGAAATTAAATCAAGAGTGTATTTCCTCTGATTCAGAGTAGTGCCTGAAAGACCTCTAGCAATCTCCATCCCAAAGAAATAGTGTGCAAGGCTTAAATCTTTAATGGAAAAGGCAGAATCCAAGAGAAGTTTCAATTCAGATATAGCAGCAGTATCTGAACTAGCAATCAAAATATCATCTACATATACCAAAAGACAAATGTAGGAAGAACCAGAACCCTTAAAGAATAGGCAATGATCATGAGCAGACTGAGTGAAACCAGCATCAAATAATGTCTTACAAAATTCATGATTCCATTCCCTTGATGCTTGTTTCAACCCATACAAACTCTTAAGCAGTTTGCAAACTTCACCTTTCTTCCCACCAGTATACCCTTTAGGAGGTAACATGTAAATTTCATCATGTAAAAACCCATGGAGGAAAGCATTATTAACATCAACTTGATGGATTTCCCAATCAAGAGCAGTAGCAATGGCAAGTAAAGTCCTGACAGTAACCAACTTAGCTACTGGGGAAAACACTTCCTGGTAATCAATACCATATTCTTGTGTATAACCCTTGGCTACTAACCTAGCCTTACATCTCTCAACATCCCCATTAGCCTTGAGCTTTAGTTTAAAAACCCACTTGTTACCAATAGCCTTCTTACCCTTTGGTAGGGGAACCATTTCCCAAGTATGATTAGATTCTAGAGCCTGTAATTCTATGTTCATAGCATCTACCCACTCAGGGAGCTGACTAGCTTCTTTGTAGGAAGAAGGTTCAGTAGCAGTAGTAAGATTGAATAAGAAGTGAACATAGGAATCACTAAGATGTGGGGAGATATGGAAAGGAAAGGTAGAGGGAATAGAACAACCAATAGGAGTAGAGAATATACCAGGAGAAGTAGTAATACACCCAGTATAGTCCTGCATCCAAGTAGGAGGTTGTCTAACCCTGTCATTTCTTCTAACCACAGGAGCAGATATAGGTGTCTGCATCCCAGCATCCTGTGGAGAAGAGATAATGGGGCTTGGAACAGAAACCCCTTGATCCCCCATAAATGTAGGAGATGGTATGTCTGGAGAAGTACTCAGATTCTCCCCCACAATCACAGAAACTGCATCATCATCTAAAGAAGACTGTGAATTAGCCAAAGGCAGAACAGGGGAACCTGTATCTGGATGATTATTATCATCAGCATAAGGAAAAATATGATCAAGGAATTTGACATCCCTAGAAGTAAACAACTTACAGGTAGTCATGGCATCTAACAAGTATCCCTTGTGAAAAGAATCAAATCCCAAGAAGAGACATTTGGTGCTTCTAGGATCAAACTTTCTCTTAGATGGCAACAAATTCACAGCATATGCCAAGCATCCAAAAGGTCTAAGGGAAATAAGATCAGGTTCCTTCCCATATAACAACTCATATGGAGTTTTCCAACCAAGCACCACATAAGGCAACCTGTTCCACATCCAAGTAGCTGTGAGGATTGAGAAAGGCCAGAATTTCATAGGCACTGAGCTTTGAAACATCAATGCTCGAGCAGAATCTAAGAGGTTCCTGTGTCTTCTCTCTACTACACCATTTTGCTGTGGTGTGTAGGGACAAGACCTTTGATGTAAAATACCAAACTCCTGAAGCAAATCCTTCACTTTATGATTAACAAATTCTGTCCCATTGTCAGTTCGAAGCTTCTTCACTTTCTTATCAAACTGAGTAGCAATCATCTGAATAAAACCTCTAAGAACTTGATGCACCTCATCCTTTGAACTGATCAAGTAAGTCCAAATAGACCTACTATGATCCTCAACAATG
This sequence comes from Thymus mandschuricus, assembly GCA_029379335.1. Classification (NCBI taxonomy): domain Eukaryota; kingdom Viridiplantae; phylum Streptophyta; class Magnoliopsida; order Lamiales; family Lamiaceae; genus Thymus; species Thymus mandschuricus. Next base: position 8,510,087 of record CM057079.1, read on the forward strand.
GTCAAAACCATTTTAGTGTTACTCACACTTTCATCACTGTATGGACCCCATATATCAGCATGAATAAGCTCAAACAACTCCTCAGATCTGTCATTCAAGATAGGAAAAGTAGTCCTAGGTTGTTTAGCTTTCAAACACACTTCACAATTCTTGATTTCTTCCATAATTTCCTCTGTGAACTGACCAGAGAACATCTTCATATGCTTAAGAGTGGTTAAAGAGGGATGACCCAAAAATATATGCCATTTCATCACTGTCATCTTGTTCAGATCAAACATATTGCAACAATGGTTCTCAACTACTGTCTCAATCACATAAAGATTGCCTACCCCCTTACCAACTCCTAAAACTTCCTCGGTATCCTTTTTCTGAAAAATACAGTGCTTAGGTAGAAATGTGCACTTTGCATCAGAATCCTTAAGGTATTGTGCAACAGACATGAGATTGTGTGTAAAACCAGGTGCAAACAGAACATCCTTAAGGTAGATATCCTTGTTAACCCTCACAATTCCTGCACAAATCACTTGCTTAGAAGATCCATCTGGCAAGTTAACAAACATAGGTTTATCAAACCTATATGTGGAAGTTAGCATCTCAATATCACAGCACACATGTGTGCTTGCTCCAGAATCTATAATCCACATGGATTTCATCATACTAGGCACCACACTGAATGCATAGTGACCAATAAAAGGATTTTGAATGTCCTGGACCATATTAACATCTGCAGATGTGCCTCCCTGATTCCTTTGCATAAGCTGATTCAAACATTTTGCCACTTCAGCTTGCACTGCTTTACTAATATCCACTGAAACATCAGCTTGATAACCCTTCCCTGTTTCTGTTCTTGAGGTAGTATCATCTTCATCTCCAACAAAATTAACCTTATGATTTTCCTTTGCCTCTTTCAGCTTCTTATACCAATCAGGATAGCCATGAAGTTTAAAGCACTCTCCCATTTCATGACCATTTTCCTTACAATGTGTACATTTCAACTGTTTCCTTTCTTCCTTACTCAACCTTTTCTGATATCCTTGTGTGTTATTCCCTTGTGTTCCTCCTTTCTGGTAGTACTGACCTTGCTTCCCTACTTGCATCACAATACGATTATACACACTAGACTCTTCATTAAGCTTCATCTGATCTTCAATTTGCACTATCATCCCATAAGCTTTTTCAACCGTAGGCAGAGGATCCAAAAACATAATCTGCTGCCTTCCTTGCTCAAAGCAATCATTCAAACCAGCCAAAAATTGAACAAGTCTATGTTGTTCTTCTCTCTTAGCATAAACCCTCTCTGCTCCACACATACATCCTATAGGTGGCATCAACAAATCCAACTCGTTCCACAAAGCAATGAGATTATTAAAGTAAAGCATCACAGTTTGAGATCCTTGTTTATAGTTTATAATCTCTCGCTGCAGCCTATAAGCCTTAGGACCATTACTTCTTCCAAATCTATGGTTTAGTGCATCCCAAAGTTTCTTAGATGAATCGAGATGAGAAAACGCATTCACAAGTTCATTAGACATTGAATTCAAAATCCATTGAGAAATCATATGATCTGCCCTAAGCCAATCCTCATAATAAAGAGCTGTCTCATGTGGTTCAGGAAATCGTCCATCAATCAGAGCTAGTTTACTTCTAGCACCTAAACCTCTTTTTATAGATCTACTCCATTGCAGAAAATTGTTACCTGTAAGTTGAGCCCCTGCTCCGACGAGCACCATTCCAGGATGATCCGAGTTCTACAACTTCAAAATCTTATCGATCTGGTGCTGCAACATCTCTGGTCGTGGAATCTCACCCTCAGATTCCGAATAGAACTGATCGTTCTCCGGTTTCTCCTCTCCATTCACCGAGTTCCTTCCCTCCGACACCGGAGTTGGTCCAGTCACCACCGGCGGAGTATTTCCAAACGGTGCTGAAGTTTCTCCAGTTTTGAGTCCGTGCGTAACCGCCTCTCTGTAGTTAAGCTTATCCTTCGCCATGGATGCACTAGCTTAGCTCGATCCAGCTCAGAATCGCAACCTTCGCTCTGGTACCATGTAGAAATTTAGCACGCACATTTTAGAGAAGTTACTGTTTCATTGAATCTGGAAAAATCAAGTGTCCAAGTCTTAGCTCAACACCACTATATATAGTAGTGTGTAGCTTGATACAAAAGAAAACAGAAACCAAATCTCAGCCGTCCATCTAGTACACGTGTTTTAATCTAAAGCTACAACTTATTGAACTAAGAACAGACCAATACGAAATAGACACGTAGATAAAAGACACCAACTAATCTCCAGCTCAGCATTAGTCACACCCCTCACCATCTTCATCTTCATGCTCTGCATCTTCATGTTCTGCAGAAACAATCTTCAACTTCCGTCCCTTCTTTCCTCTCTTTCGCGACGTGCTTCCTTTCACTCGCACGTCTCCAATCTCCATACCCTCTGTACTTCCACAGGGGGACTGTTGAGGCTACCGATTATGAGATCAAGGCTTCCCTCATCAACATGGTGCAAGCAAATCAATATGGAGGCACACCGATGGAGGATCCTAATGCTCATCTGAAGCAATTTCTCAACATCTGTGCCACCTACAAGGCAAATGGAGTGCCTGCAGACTACATCAAGCTCAGTCTCTTCGAGTGGTCTCTCAAGGATGATGCTAGAGAGTGGCTTGAGGATATAGAGAATCGAGCCGAGATAAAGACATGGAGCGAGCTGTGCAAACTGTTCTTAAATAAGTTCTTCCCACCTTCGAGGGCTCAGAGGCTTCTAAACGAGATTAAGAAATTCCAACAATTTGAAGATGAGTACCTTTACGAAGCATGGGGGAGATTCAGAAAGATGCTTCGTGTAAGCCCCAATCATGGTATGGACAAGGGGGAACAAATCTTTTGCTTCCATCAAGGATTGAATAAGCAATGCAAGAAGGAGCTTGATTATGCATCTAAAGGAGGATTCTTAAATAACGATGTAGAGACGGCCTGGGAGATCATCGAGCTCAACGTCAACACAAGTTATGAGGAGGCTACCGATAGAAGAGTTGGGAGAAGGAAGGTTGCCACCATTGGATCCGAAGCTTATGATGATTTGATGGAGAAATACACCAAGACGACAACGGAGTTGGATGCTTTCAAGAAGACTTATGATCCCAACAATCGACACCATCCAAACATATCTCCTAGCTTCCATGAGGAGAATAGAGTTGTCCAAGAGCCGAAGAAGGAACCTTCATTGGAGGAGTTGATAAAGAATCTCATATCAACGACGACAAGTAAAATCGGAACCTTGGAGAATGCAGTCACAAATTTGACCAAGCACATGAATATGTTGGATGCTCGAGTTGATCAAGTAGCCAATGCTCAAGGAGGAGTCCATAAGCCCGACCATCAAGTTCATGCTATCGAGCTTCGGAGCGGCACTCGGTACACAAATCCATCATTGGAAGCTGAGAAGACTGGAGATGGGAACCTCAAGAATGCGGAGTTCGAGGAGATGAGGAACCAAGAGCCGAGGCGAGGACCTCTCGACACCTCTCTCGATCGAGAGGGGGATCGAGAGGTCGCTACTGGAAGTCAGAATCCACCTCTCGATACCTCTATCGATCGAGAGGAGGATCGAGAGGCTTACGACGAGGAGATCCAATGTGACCCTCTCGACACCTCTCTCGATCGAGAGGCCTGTCGAGAGGTGAAAAATAGAAGTCAGAAGGGATCTCTCGACACCTCTCTCGATCGAGAGGGTGGTCGAGAGGTCAAGCAGCCGCCCCAATTCCCGACGTACACTCCGAAGGCCCCTTTTCCACAACGTTTGACCAAGACGAAGCAAGATGAAAAGTATCAACGTTTCTTGGAGATGCTTCAAAAGGTCAACATCAACATCCCGCTTCTCGATGCTCTCCGAGACATGCCCAATCACATGAAGTTCATCAAGGATGCGGTATTGGGAAAGAAGAAGTGGGGGAAGTTTGAGACGATCAACCTAACGGAGGAGTGTAGCGCGGTAATTCAAAAGAAGCTCCCATTGAAGCAAAAGGATCCTGGGAGGTTCACACTAGCATGCAAGATCGGAGATCGAGTGTTCAAGAACGTGTTATGTGATCTTGGTGCTAGCATCAATTTGATGCCTTTTTCTATTCAATCGGCTCAAGATTGGAAAGATGAAGCCGACTACTATTTCCCTACTTATGGCAGATCGATCAGTTTCTTATCCAAGGGGGATAGTTGAAGATGTGCTCGTGCAAGTTCAGAATCTCTTGTTCCCAGCTGATTTTGTAGTATTGGATATGCCCGAGGATGATAATCAACCATTGATCTTAGGACGGCCATTCCTAGCTACGGGGAGAGCTTTGATCAATATTCAAGATGGAGATTTGACATTTAGAGTCAACGGAGAAGAATTGAAGATATCCATCTATGAAGCAATGAAGAGGCCCGATGATCATAGAGAAGATGTTTTTGCCGTTCAAGTCTTGAAACCACCTATACCGCCGGCACCGGACGAAGTTTTCGAGGAGATTCTCGAGTGCTTAAATAAGTTGGAAGCCATTCCACCATTGAAGTTAGCCAAATTCAAGAGATCAATTGATGGAGCCATGAGGAAACTCGATGATGGGGGAGAGACGAACTTTCATTTTGATCCACCTTGATAAGAGGTTTCGTCGGGCTAAAGACGTAAAACGTAGCACTTGTTGGGAGGTAACCCAACTCTATCTTTATTTTTGTTTTCATTTTTTTTTTCTTTGAGTCTTATCTTTTATTAAGCTTTTTATCCAAGAATTTTCGAAGCTTGTGAGTTGTAGGTTTTCTTGACGAGGTTTCGACTAAGAGAAGAAGATCGATAGTAAGCTAGCTTCGGTGAAAGGTACGCTCGTTAACTTAACCACTCCTTCTTCTTAAACTTATTCCTTCATCATGATTCGAAATAAGTTTGGGGGAGGGGGAAGTGTGGTTTTGTTAACTCGTTTACATGAGTTCTTGGATTGTAGCTTAATTTTTTGGATATTTCATTAGTAGTTTTTTATTTTGTCAAGTCTTAGGTTTAAGTTGAGTCGAATGAGCATGTGAAGAAAGTATTGTGGATTTGTCCGATGATAGAAAATTTTTGTTGATTTTTGGAGAAAAACATGACCTTTATTATGCATGGAACCTTGGCGAAGCGACGCAATTTATTTGATGAATTTGAATTGTGCTATGATATCGAGAACTAGTTAGTTTGAACCCGTGAGATTTGAGCTTTTAGTGCATGTTTATGCCTATTCTTTGATTGAGCGATCATGCATTCTTCATTGTTTCTAGAACTTGCCTTATTTCTCCATCAAGACCTTAGTATATTTACGAACTAGGAGATGATCTTAGGCCATTTTTCTTTAGCCACACAATTCCTATACACTAGCCTTGTTCATAATCTTTTATTTACCCCTTTTGAGCCTTTGTTAGCCGTTCTTTGTAAAACCGGATGATAGGAGGTTTGGTTGGTTATGGGTATCTTTTGGTAGTTAGTTGTATAGAAGGAGTTGAAAAGAAAATCTTGTTGTGGTGTAGAAGGAGAAAAAGAAAAGAAAAGCTAGATGCTTGTTTGAGTATAGTTAGCTATCCCTATAAGCTTAGAAAAAAAAAAATTAGAAAAAAAAAAAAGAAAAGAAAAGAAAACAGAGCCCTTGTTCATTATTAGAAAGAACATTCATTAGTTGAGCTCTAGAGAAAAAAAGAAGAGAAAAGAAAGAAAAAAATATAAGCATAAGGGGATAGTTAGCTTGAGTTGTATTGTTTGCATCTTTGATATGTTGATGTTTTGTAGTTGGTGTTGGATGGTAGAAGATGGAGTGAAAACCATACTTTGTTTGGAGTTGAAAAAGAGGTTGATGATTTGGAGTATTTTGAGTCACTTAGCCTATACATTCCCTACCTTAACCAATGTCCCTACATTACAAGCTTTATAAAGACCTTTTTGATCTTAGTTTGTGAATATTACATTAGGTGGAGATGTTGAGAAAAAGGGCAAGCCTATGGTAAACATGTTGCATTGCATTGATATTGAGTGAACCCTTTGATGTGCATTATATTATACATCTTATCTTTGAGAGAGTTGAGTGTTCTCTTATACACATATAATATCACATGTTGGAGAGTGTTCTTTGATTGAATAGCATGATTTGAATTTATTGAACAGGTTGTGTTATTTGATATTAAGGTTGTGTGCATAGTTTTGATCATGATCGTGAGTTTGTTTTTGAAAATGTTTTGAGGCCTATATAGTTCACAATGCTTGAGTATATTGTTTATTTCGTTTTTTTTATTGTTCGGGACGAACAATGTTTAAGTTTGGGGGATTTTGATAGGGTGTATTTTTACCCTATTATCTAAGTGTTATATTATCGTTTTCTTGTCTTATTTTGATAGTTTAGCTCATGTTTTGTATTGTTTACGTTATTTCGAGCTAGATTACGCTTTTGGGTTGTTTTGAGTGTTTTTAGGGCCTTTATGTCGAGAAAACCCAAGACAAGACAAGAGGTGACGAAACCAAGGAAGAGATGAAGTATTGATCCCAAGTTCTGACTTCTCACCATTTTTTAGAAGAGTTATTCTGGAAAAGTGAAAGCATAGCATTGAATAGGAGTTCGATAGGAGCACGTAGGCGAAAACGGAGGTCAATTCGGAGTTTGGATGAGGAAGATATGGCCGAAACAAGAAAGTTGCGCAGAACTCTCTCGACCCTGTCGACCACCCTCTCGATCGAGAGAGGTGTCAAGAGGTGACTTTTGTTTTCCAGCCGGGATTTTTCCTAAAAGGCAAATTTTGACTTTTTCTTGGTTTCCTTGTACAATTAGGTATTGGATGTAAACATCTACCCTATAAATACCTCTAAACTTATCATTGTAAGGCCAACAACATAGAGCCAACATTAGTTCTCTCATTCTTTAGATTAGTTTTTATTCTTTTCTCTATACTTTTAGATTTTTAGATTTATTTTATGTATGAAGACAATTGAAGATTGAAGATTCATCAAGATTCAAGAGTTTTTCTATCCCTTTCTTTTTACTTTATGCTTTTGATTATGTTTATTCTTCCTTCTACCTTTCTTTTAATTATGTCTAGCTAATTTCTTTTAGTTGATTTTAGGGATTGAATGCCTAATTGAATCTATGTAAGTGTTTTTGTTTACACTTAGCCTTCCAATCTAGATGCATGTTTTCATGGTGCTCATTCTCATGCATGATTAATTGGCCAATAATTATGTATGCATAGTTATGTTTATATGCCTTGATAGGATATTGCATAATAGATCTCATGAATACATGGTATGATAATTTGAATTGTCTTAATTGAGTTTGAATTATCATATGTTTGCATGTAATTGATTTGGGTGTCTTAATTGAACCTAGTTGATTATATCATTGATACTTGTTCTATTTTCCACTTAATTTGATATCTATGCATCCGAAAGGATATTAGGATCATATTAGGTGACGACTTGCATTGCTTTCATCGGGGGTGTAAGTTATTTTGCATGTATCACATTTAGATTGGATTAAATTGGTTAATTGTGTTCATTCATTACTTGCATAGATTTGATTAGGTAGGCTTCCCTAGAATCAACTTGTTTCCTATTTGATTTATTTGTTTCCTTATTTGCTTAGTTTGTTTACTTATTTGATTTTTCTTATTTGTTTATTTTATTTGCCTAGGATAATAAATACCACAATTCTAAACTCTTATTTGCCTAGACATCAGTTTAGTTCTAAAGTAGTGGTATTGTGTGTGGTTTCGGTATATCAATCCCTATGGATACGATACTCGTACTTCTTTATACTATACCTATTTTTGCGTGGTAGAAAATAGTGCGATCAGCCGGCGTGATTTTGTCTCCGGCGTGATGTCTCCGGCGTGAAATCTCCAAAAATACTCAATTTCATTTTTTTTTTTACCTTATTCTATAATCTATTAATTTAATATCTTCTGTTCGTGTGCCTATATATATATTTAAGATTACGAATTTGATTCGATGTTTGGCCCTCCTATAGATATCTAATATAAATTCTACATTATTTTGCAGTCGTCGACATACATCCCTCCCTTCACGCAGTACACGCAATACTCCACATACCAAGATTTGCAGCCGGGCCGATTTTCACTGCCAGAAAACATCTCTAGCGCCGATTTTTCTACTTCGACCGCGCCAAATGTTATTGTTCGTGCTCAAGCTCGTTCATCGACTTCGCAGATTGAACGTGGTCAGGTATTGTAGCCGCTAATGCTTTATTTATCGGTTTGTAGCCTAGAACTTTGATAATTTGTTGTGTCATAGACATCAGGTACATCGGAAGTCGTCCTAAAGGCGCTGGATGCCTACGTACCGACTGATGAACCAGCATGGCCCATCTCAAAGGTTCAATCAAAGTTCAACTATTGGTACAGTCATGTACCCTACTACGAGGAGATCAAGCATGTACCTGATCAAATCGACTCTGTGACTGCCGGAGTCCTCAAGCAGATGGTCAATGATGGGGTCTATTGGGACCCTTAGGTACGTGTTTTTTGAAATATGCTTGACATATTGTTCTATATGGTTACGTGTCTTGTATATGGCTAATCAATTTTTAATCATGTACTAGCAAATGGATATGGCTGATTGGTGTGTAAATGTTAGGATTTTCGTAGTGTTGTCGAGTCCGTTTCGTTATGTTTTGCGTCTCTTTCGTTTGTATTTTGCTATGATTTGGTTGTTTGGAGTTTGGTTCGTGTAGGATCGTTAGGTGGAAGAAACGGAAGGAAACGGCTCGAAAAAGGCGAAGAATTGAGGAAATATCAAGTTTGGAGCGAGCAAGACGCTGGACGATCGTCCAAGGCTCTGGACGACCGTCCAGAGTGCGCTGGACGAGCGCGCACTGCGGTGGACGAGCGTCCAGAGTAGAAAAGCAGCGCACAGCGAGTGCGACGTTGGACGAGCGTCCAACGTACGTTGGACGACCGTCCAACGCTCCGGCCAGCCATGTTTTCCTTATTTATCTAGGTTTTTACCTAGTATATATATACCATCCTTGTACACGAATTATAACCATCTTTTAGCATATTTTAGCTTTAGTTTTCAGATTCAAACACTTTAGTTTAGCTTTCTATTGTTCGGATCCGGATTCGTTCTTCGTTTATTGCAATTTAATTCAAGGCGTTTATTTAATTCAAGTTCTTCGTTCTTCGTCTCAATTTTCGTAAGTTCTTTTATTGCTTTCGTTTATTCGTTTTAATTGCTTACTTTCGTTTTAGATTCGTTTTCTTAATTGCTCCGTTTAAATTCCTTAGTTTAATTTCGTTCTTTCAATTTCAAGTTTAAAGTTTAGATTCGTTTTCTTGCTTTCAATTCTCTTTCGTTTTTCAAAGTTTTCAAGTTAGATTAATTTACTTTTAATTTCCAGATTTCAATTCATCATGTCTAGATTTATTTATGCTTCTTTCTTTGTTTTCGATTCCTTCGTTGCTTTCTTTATTGCTTTCTTTTCGATTCTTGCTTAGGTAGATTTATTGTTTTCTTTAGTTTAATTCTTAGATTAATTTCCAGCTTTCTAGATTAGATTTATTTGCTTTGATTTATTGCTTTGATTTATTTTCTTGCCTAGGATTTAAAAACAAAAACCCCAAAATATTCTTTACTTGCTTTCTTAGTTTTAGGTTTACTACATAATTAATTGCCCTGTTAAGTTTTCCTTGAGATTCGATACTTAGGTTTTACTTGCTAGTGCTACGATAGATTTCGTCTATTGCGAACACTTTTTGGTGAAACAAATTTTGGCGCCGTTGCCGGGGAAAACTTTAGGCTTTTGAGTGTGTAGTATTTTTATTTGCTTTATTTTTATTTGTGTTTATTTCGATTTCTTATCTCTCCCACTCGGTGCGTTTAACCCTTTTGTTGAGTGTTGTTTACTCCTTCACGAACCTCACGAACGGTGGCACATTGCGAATGACATCGAGGAAGAAGCCGTTCGATGAGATGGAGACGATTGCGGTATCGGAGGTGGCGACATCAATTATGCAACACCCTCTTCCACCTAAGCAACGAGATCCAGGTTCTTTCGTTATCACTATCTCTTTAGGTAATGGTAAGGAAGCATGTGGTATGCTAGATTTAGGTGCCGGTATTAATCTTATGCCTTATTCTATCTTTAAGCAATTAGAGTTAGGAGAACTTAAACCCACTCGCATGAGCCTTCAATTGGCGGATAGGTCTATTAGGTACCCTAGAGGTATTATTGAGGATATTCTTGTTCGCGTAGGGGATTTAATTGTTCCCGTTGATTTCGTGGTTTTAGAGATAGGTGAGGTACAAGAGAATGGTATTGAGCACACACTTTTGCTAGGTCGTCCTTTCATGGCTACTACTAATACTTTGATTGATGTGAAGAGTGGTGTGATTAAGATGTCCGTTTTAGGAGAGGATGTCTCGTTTTCTGTGCATAAGAGTCGGCCTATGTCATCGGTCAATTTAATTGATAATTGTTCTTTCATCGATAAGGTTGATGCCTTGGCCGAGTGCTCTTTTGTGCAGGATTTTGACACCGAGGAGGTGTGTTGGGGATCCGGAGATCAAATGGAATGGGAGCGAATGGAGAGGGATATTGGAATCAAGCTACCGTTTCCACCTCAAGACCCCGAGCGCGGCTCGAAGATTCCGGAGCCTTTGGAGTTGAAAGAGCTGCCATCGCATTTAAAATATATATTTTTAGAGGGAGGAAATCAAAAACCCGTAATCATCTCTTCTTCTTTGTCTCTTGCAGAGGAAGGAGCTTTGGTGGGCATACTCAAGGAGAACAAGCTCGCTTTTGGATGGAGCTTGGCGGATATACGAGGAATTAGCCCGGCCACGTGCATGCATCGCATCAATCTCGAAGAAGGCGCCCGCCCCAAACGAGATGGACAAAGGAGGCTCAACCCAATGCTCATGGAGGTCGTGCGCAAGGAAATCTACAAGCTATTGGCGGAGGGTATTATCTATGCCATCGCCGATAGTGAGTGGGTTAGCCCGGTGCACGTCGTCCCAAAGAAGGGAGGAATCATGGTGTCAAAGAACGAGAAGGACGAGTTGGTCGCCTCGCGCCCGGTTACCGGTTGGAGGATGTGCATCGATTATCGGAAGCTTAATGCTTCCACCAAAAAGGACCACTTTCCTCTCCCTTTTATTGATCAAATGCTTGATAAGTTAGCCGGGCAAGAGTTTTATTGTTTTCTAGATGGCTTGTCAGGTTACTACCAAATTGCGATAGCTCCGGAGGATCAAGCAAAGACGGCCTTCACAAGCCCTTTCGGGACCTATGCTTATAGGAGGATGCCATTTGGTCTCTGCAACGCACCGGGTACGTTCCAAAGATGCATGATGTCTATTTTTTCGGAATTTATCGGTGATTTTGTAGAGATTTTTATGGATGATTTTTCTGTTTTCGGGTCGTCTTTCCATGATTGCTTGTTGAAAATAGAGAGAGTCCTTAAGAGATGCATTGAGAGTGGACTTACCTTGAGTTGGGAAAAGAGTCATTTTATGGTTAGAAGTGGAATTGTTTTAGGCCATATAGTTTCGAGTAAGGGCATAGAGGTCGACAAAGCGAAAGTGGAGGTGATTGAAAAATTGCCACCACCTAGTGATGTCAAAGGTATTAGGAGTTTCCTTGGTCATGCGGGCTTTTATAGACGATTCATTAAGGATTTTTCTAAAATTAGCCAACCTCTTTGTCGTTTGCTTTCTCAAGATGTGCCTTTCCACTTTGATGAGTCTTGTATGAATGCTTTTCTCACTTTAAAAGAAAAACTCATCTCTGCTCCCGTTGTAGTCGGTCCCGATTGGTCATTGCCTTTTGAGATTATGTGTGATGCGTCTAATAATGCCGTAGGGGCTGTTTTGGGTCAAAGAGTCGATAAGATGCTTCGTGTGATTTACTATGCTAGTTTAACTCTTAATCCGGCTCAAGTGAATTACACCACCACCGAACAAGAGATGCTTGCCGTTGTTTTTGCCTTAGATAAATTTAGATCTTACATCATAGGGTCTAAGGTGATTATTTATAGTGATCATGGTGCTCTTAAACATCTTTTGACTAAAGCCCAAGCAAAACCTAGGTTGATTAGATGGGTCTTATTATTGCAAGAATTTGACATTGAAATTCGAGATAGGAAAGGTAGTGATAATCTTGTGGCCGACCATCTCTCTCGTCTCGATTCACCTCCCCCTTATGCTTCTCTTGATGATATTTGTGATTCCTTTCCCTTTGAGAATGTTAATGAAGTGAGTGCTACTCCTTGGTTTGCCGATATTGCTAATTACTTGGCCGATAAGGACACTAAACCCGTCCTTAACGCTCAAGAAGAGAAAAGGTTTCTTCGTTTGTGTAGGCAATACTATTGGGAGGATCCTCACTTGTTCAAGCTTGGGAAGGACGAGGTGATTCGAAGGTGCGTTCCCGACCACGAGCAAACCGAGGTGCTGCGACATTGTCACGAGGAGCCGAGTGGAGGACATTTTGGAGGCCAAAAGACTGCTCATAAGGTGCTACAAAGTGGATTATATTGGCCTACCTTGTTCAAGGATGCTCAAGCCTTCTACCTTGCATGCGATCGTTGCCAACGCACAGGTTCTATAGGTCGCCGTAATGAGATGCCCCTTAATCCTATTTTAGTGGTTGAGATTTTTGATGTGTGGGGCATCGACTTTATGGGCCCTTTTCCTAAATCCCATGGTTTCGAATACATTTTACTTGCCGTCGATTACGTGTCTAAGTGGGTAGAAGCAATACCCACGAAGACATGTGATTCTCACGTTGTCTTGAAGTTTGTGCAGGAAAATATCTTGTGTAGGTTTGGTTTCCCTCGTGTGATCATTAGTGATGGGGGAAAACATTTTTGCAACAAGTTGTTCGCCAAGCTCATGAAGAAGAACGCCATCACTCACAAGGTGGCGACTCCTTATCATCCACAAACCTCGGGACAAGCGGAGACGAGCAATCGACAAATCAAGGGGATTTTAGAGAAGACGGTCAAGCCATCGAGGAAGGATTGGGCCGACAAGTTGAACGACGCTCTTTGGGCATATCGCACGGCTTACAAAGGCGTGCTTGGGATGAGTCCCTATAGGCTCGTCTATGGTAAGTCGTGTCATTTGCCCGTCGAGATTGAGTTCAAGGCGTATTGGGCCCTCAAGCGCATCAATTTCGACCTCGACGATGCTCATGATCGGAGGATTTTGCAAATGGAGGAGCTCGACGAGCTAAGGAACGAAGCCTACGACAATGCCAAGATTTACAAGGACAAGGTGAAACGTCTACATGATAGACGCATAGCCTTCAAGGAGTTCAAACCCGGAATGAAGGTACTTCTCTTTCACTCTCGACTTCGATTATTTCCGGGTAAGCTTAAGTCTAGGTGGGGAGGTCCATACACGGTGGTGCAAGTTTTCCCCCATGGTGCGGTGGAAATCAAGAACGAGGATTCGGGATACATTTTCTCGGTCAACGGGCAACGATTGAAGCCATATATCGAAGGGACGACATTGCCTCATACGGTGGAAACAATTCTCATCTCCGACCCTCCACTTCTCTCTTGAATTTTTGGTACGTCAAGCTAATGACGTTAAACAAGCGCTTGGTGGGAGGCAACCCACTTTCTCTATTTTATTTTTGTAGAATAGGAGTTATTTTATTTTTATTTTTTTTATTATTATTTTTGTTATTTTTCGTTCGTATTTCTTTAAGTGTTTGCGCAGGGATTAGTTCTTACGGATTGCAATGGCGCGGAAGGCTTCGAGAGGGGAAAAGGAGGAGAATTTGAGCACAATTCCGCGAGGGCAGCGTTGGACGGGCGTCCAGCGCACGCTGGGCGACCGTCCAGCGTATTTTTGAGTCTCCAGAATTTTTCAGCGAGGGTCGCGTTGGACGAGCGTCCAGCGCACGCTGGACGAGCGTCCAACGTAATTCAGCCCTTCAATTTTCTGCGAACGCCGCGCTGGACGGGCGTCCAACGTACATTGGACGAGCGTCCAGCGCAAGACGGGCCCCAATTCGATTTTGAATCTGATTTTCACTAGGTTTTACTTAACCCTCTTCTCCTCTCTTCTTTTTCTCACACCTCCCTCTCTAGTTTGCAGACAGCATACGCCGTGAATTCGCCTCAGCCGCCGGAATCTGAAGCAGCCGCCACCAGCCGCCGCACAGCCGCACAGCCGCCGCGTTCTGTCAGCACACCCCCCGCCCTCGCCCTGCCCTCGTCGTCGTTCGCCACGCAGCCTCCTTCGCCCACGTCCAGCGCTCGCCCAGCCGCTGTTCACTCGCCGTCGACGAGCTCGCCCAGTGCCCAAATTCACCTTGGACGAGCGTCCAAGGAGTTGTGGACGAGCGTCCAACCCACCTGCTGCCCGTCTTCGTTTTCGGCCCGTTCCGGTCCGTTTTCGCCGTCGATTTACCCCGTCTCATCCCCGTTTCGTCCCAGTCATTACCATGGTTCGTGGAGAGCTCGGAGAAGCCCGCCCTCTCACCGATGCACGCATTCCGTTGCATCGCCGCCCCGACTACCACCCGTCCGGAGTTTCCCCCGTGCTTTATGGCCGTCAACAGCACGTTCCCTTCCCGACGGAGAGATTCGAGACCATAAATTTCTATGCCCGTCTACGAGGTAAGGATATTCGACCTCCTAGGCACTACAATATGGATTTTCTTCGTCGTTTACCTATGTGGGATACACTTAGAGGATACATAGATTGTTTAGGGCTTATGCGTTTAATAACCCATGCTTGGGAGGGTCATGAGAGCTTATGTATCGAAATGTGTTCTAGTTTTAGGTTAGAACGTAATGAGGAAAATGAGCTTTGCATGTATGCTACTTTTCGGGGTGAGTTGTGGGAAATTCCGAGGCGAGTGATGCATGAAGCATTTGGTTTTCATATGGGTGATGGTTTGTCTGAGTTCATGCCGTCTGATTTTAATGTGTCTAATGCTTAGTTTACGTTGACGGGTGTTACTAATTATAAAGCTTCTGGAGTGCCGAGTGCTTTTATCAAAGATCATGCTTTATTAATTCTTCATCATTTTCTGTCTTGCATGATTACTGGTAAGAAAGAGCACAACAAGGTGAATGCGTTGGAAATTTATTTGCTTCATTGTGCTTCTAACAATATTAGGGTGTGTATGGCTCCGTTTATATGGTCCCAACTTACTAATGTGCAAACCAAGAGTGGAGCACACCCTACTTTGAGTTATGTGGCTACAGGTTTGGCACGCCATTTGCGAGTGGACATTTCTCAAAGCGCCGGCTTAACTCGAAGCAAGGAGATTACCCTCAACGAGCTTATCAACGCTCATCTCATGCGAGGGGCGACCGAGTTCGTTCCCGTTCGGGAGAGAGCGTCTGTTGTTGCTTATCATGCAGCTCGTCGTCAACATGGTCTCCCAAGTCAAGAGTCGGAGGATGAGGAGGAGGAATATGAGGACGGGGACGATGATGAGGAGCAAGGGGATGATGAGGAGCACAACGAGGACGAAGAAGAGGATGGAGACGAGGAGGAGGAGCAGCACGTCCCGGACGACAACGAGCGTTTGATTCACTACTACACTAGCCGAGATCGCGTCCGGGCTCGTCAAAATATGGAGGCCGAGGTTCCCCCTTATTGGGCCGACTTTAGGACCGATTTTACACAATTCCAAGAGAATGTGTTTAATCGGTTCGATGATTTGTCGACCCAAGTGACGGGGTTGAATAGTCGAGTGTCCCACATGGAGAGTCACTTGACTCGTTTTACCGACTTCTCGGTGGCTTCTACCTCTACCTCTACTCCACCGGACCCGAACGACCCTCGTTGGTGGTCTCCTTACGATCCCCGATGGAATGATCCACGTTTCCGAGGTTTCTTCAACCCATAGCATGTTTGTGTCTTTTATTTTTGTTTGAGTCTTTTATTGTTTTCTTTTTATTTTGTTCTATTTTACGCTTTGGTATTTGTGTTTTGTGTTTGTTTTGTAGGTGATACTTGGAGTCTCTCGAGATTTTGAGTATTCGTGTTGTTTGTCTTCATGCGATAAGTTTTTCTATCCCTTTCCTTTTTATTTTCTCGCAATGGGGACATTGCTTGATTTTAAGTGTGGGGGGGGGTCTTTGAACTTTTGGCATGAAGTTTTTACTTTTGTTGAGTCATTAGGAGTTAATTGAGTCGTTGAGTCAAATGAGCATGTGATGATAGTATTGTGGACTTGGCCAATGATAGAGAATTGTTGATTTTTGGAAAAATTCATGATCTTTATTATGCATGGAACCTTGGCGAAGCGACGCATTTTATTCGATGAATTTGATGTATGCTATGATGTCGGGAACTAGATAGTTTGAACCCGTGAGATTTGAGCTTTTTGTGCATATTTATGCCTATTCTTTGATTGAGTGATCATGCTTGCTTCGTTGTTTCTAGAACTTGCCTTGTTTCTCCATCAAGACCTTAGTATATTTACGAACTAGGAAATGATCTTAGGCCATTCTTTCGTAGCCACATGATTCCTATACACTAACCTTGTTCATAATCCTTTGTTTACCCCTTTTGAGCCTTTATTAGCCGTTCTTTGTGAAACCGGATGATAGGAGGTTTGGATGATTATGGGTATCCTTAGTTGTAGTTGGTGATATGGAAGGAGTTGAAAAGAATATCTTGTTGTGGTGAAGAGGGAGAAGAAAGGAATTTTAGATGCTTGTTTAAGTGTAGTTAGCTATCCCTATAAGCTTAGAAAAAAAAAAGAAAAGAAAAAAAAAAGAGAGAGATAAGAAAAAAAAATAGAGCCTTTGTTCAAATTAGAAAGAACATGTATTAGTTGAGCTCTAGAGAAAAAAAAAAAAAAAGAAAAGAAAAAAGAAAAAAAAATAAGCATAAGGGGATAGTTAGCTTTGATTTGTATAGTTTAGCATCTTTGAGTTTGTAATTGGTGTGTTGGAGGGTAGAAGATGGAGATTAAAATCCATACTTTGATTGGAGTTGAAAAAGAGGTTGATGATTTAGAGCATTTTGAGTCACTTAGCCTAAATATTCCCTACCTTAACCAATGTCCCTACATTACAAGCTTATATAAAGACCTTTTTGATCCTTGTTTGTAGATATTACATTAGGTGGAGATGTTGAGATTAAAGGCAAGCTTATGGTAAACATGTTGCATTGCATTGATGTTGAGTGAACCTTCTTGATGTGCATTATATTACATCTTTTCTTTGAGAGAGTAGAGTGTTCACTTTCATATACAAAATTTCACATGTTTGGGAGTGTTCTTTGATGGATTAGCATACTTTGAATTAGTTGAGTAGATTGTGTTGATTGATGCTAAGGTTGTGTGCATAGTTTTGATCATGAACATGAGAGTTGTTTTTGAAAAGCTTTGAGGCCAATATAGTTCACGATACTTGAGTCTATTGTTTGTTTTGTTTTGCTTGAGGACAAGCAAAGGTCTAAGTGTGGGGGAGTTTGATTGGTGTGTAAATGTTAGGATTTTCGTAGTGTTGTCGAGTCCGTTTCGTTATGTTTTGCGTCTCTTTCGTTTGTATTTTGCTATGATTTGGTTGTTTGGAGTTTGGTTCGTGTAGGATCGTTAGGTGGAAGAAACGGAAGGAAACGGCTCGAAAAAGGCGAAGAATTGAGGAAATATCAAGTTTGGAGCGAGCAAGACGCTGGACGATCGTCCAAGGCTCTGGACGACCGTCCAGAGTGCGCTGGACGAGCGCGCACTGCGGTGGACGAGCGTCCAGAGTAGAAAAGCAGCGCACAGCGAGTGCGACGTTGGACGAGCGTCCAACGTACGTTGGACGACCGTCCAACGCTCCGGCCAGCCATGTTTTCCTTATTTATCTAGGTTTTTACCTAGTATATATATACCATCCTTGTACACGAATTATAACCATCTTTTAGCATATTTTAGCTTTAGTTTTCAGATTCAAACACTTTAGTTTAGCTTTCTATTGTTCGGATCCGGATTCGTTCTTCGTTTATTGCAATTTAATTCAAGGCGTTTATTTAATTCAAGTTCTTCGTTCTTCGTCTCAATTTTCGTAAGTTCTTTTATTGCTTTCGTTTATTCGTTTTAATTGCTTACTTTCGTTTTAGATTCGTTTTCTTAATTGCTCCGTTTAAATTCCTTAGTTAATTTCGTTCTTTCAATTTCAAGTTTAAAGTTTAGATTCGTTTTCTTGCTTTCAATTCTCTTTCGTTTTTCAAAGTTTTCAAGTTAGATTAATTTACTTTTAATTTCCAGATTTCAATTCATCATGTCTAGATTTATTTATGCTTCTTTCTTTGTTTTCGATTCCTTCGTTGCTTTCTTTATTGCTTTCTTTTCGATTCTTGCCTAGGTAGATTTATTGTTTTCTTTAGTTTAATTCTTAGATTAATTTCCAGCTTTCTAGATTAGATTTATTTGCTTTGATTTATTGCTTTGATTTATTTTCTTGCCTAGGATTTAAAAACAAAAACCCCAAAATATTCTTTACTTGCTTTCTTAGTTTTAGGTTTACTACATAATTAATTGCCCTGTTAAGTTTTCCTTGAGATTCGATACTTAGGTTTTACTTGCTAGTGCTACGATAGATTTCGTCTATTGCGAACACTTTTTGGTGAAACAATGGCCCTGATGACTCTTCGTAAACAACTCCACGAAGGCATCCGCGTTCTACCGGCATACACGGGAAATAGACTCATAATATGCAACACGCAAGCTATGGTACGCATCTAAAGACCCAATTTAGAGTGTGTATCATATTAATTATGGCATGAAATTATATTAGTTGATTCAAGGTTGTCTAAATGTACTCTTAACCGATTTCATGCCGGACAACTGTTGCCGGAAGTCATATCACGCCGGCAACATATCACGGCGGCGTGAAATGAATTCCGGCAACAGTTGTCCGGCGTGAAATCGGTTAAGAGTACACCTCGCTTCATATTCGGTTTCACGTGTATCTAGTTTCTGTTTTAAGATATTAAAGTGTTACTTATGCATCACCAATTAAATGTTTTCGTGTGTTATTCGTGTTTTTAGTTGGATCTGAAGGCTGCATACGAACGCATTATGCACGGTGAAGTTCTGCAGTCGAAGTATAACACTAAACGGGAAAAGCACGATTGGATAGTGGAAAATTGGTATCCAACGGAATACTTATCCAACTTGCCTCGTAACATAAATCCGACATACGAAACAACGAACTGGTGGAACGCAGAATCGGTACGTACGAAACAATTAGTGTCATTACTACGAGTTTGCATAATATCTTGATCCTATAATAAATTATGTCTCGTTAAAAGCTGTTTAGGTTATTTTGCCGTGGGTTGTTTTCGGAGGTCGTTATATTGCGGTTCATGTGTGGCCAAGGTTGAAGCAGATTGTGGTGATGGATCCATTGTTTTTTGGCATGGACGGCGTAGATAAGCTGATTGTGAAACAGGATTTGGTACCCTTGATTGTTCTGATGTCTTATTGGTTAATGGTCGGCGGTTATTACGAACATAACGTCTACCAGATCCCTAAACCAGAACCTGAAGATATGGGCTTTAAATTGGTCTATAAGAAACCAGAGTATCTAATCAAGAGTCAACATCCATGGTGCAGTGCGGTGGTTACTTGCTTGAACGTGGAGCGTCAATTCAGCGGGACTCCCTCCGTACAGGCCGCAACGAACAACTGTTGCAAGTATAGGAGGTTGTATGCCTATAGAATTTTTGGTTATTCGGACAGTGGTTGATTTCATTCATATGACTTGGAATTGACGTGGATTTGAATATTTTGCTATATTTTGTCATTCGATTGCACGTTTAGAATTGAATTCAATAATCGTAAATGATTAGAACTAAGATGAATAATCGTGTCACTCATTTACACTATATTTAAAATTTTAAAATGAAAGTAAGAAAAGGAAAAACAAATAGAGTTATATGACGAAATTCACGCCGGACAACTCTCGCCGGAAATTAAATAACGTCGGCAGTGTATAAACCCGGCGTTAATTCGTCTCCGGCGTGATGTCTCCGGCGTGATTTTTGGCATGCATCATTAATGGTGATTTTTTATTATTATGACAAATAATTTTATTAATATCACTTAAGGCTTAAAATAACCCACAAAAACATTGAATAACCATTGAATAAACGAGTTTTCAATTAAACAATCCACTCCGAGGTGCTACTCAATCGTACTGGTCAGCACAAGGTTGCCTGTACCGTGTTGTTCGCCGCATCGACGATATCTGCGAGGGGCACGCCTGATTGTCCTTTCTTGTGCCCCCCTCCGTCTACGTTCCGATGGTCTCCCCGGTTGCCGTTCGTACGGATTGGGTAGAATTTGTACACCGACGTAGGCCCTCGGCACCGTCCAATCTTCTTTTTTGGGAACTGAAAATATTTGACGGTTGTAAATCTTGGCATAGGTCTCCCTCCTGTAGTAGTGCGCAATGTACTGATCTACCGCCTGGCCGTTTTCCCTGTTGATATAAATAAATGTCAGTCGTAAACGAAATATTGAATAATTGAGTTAAAAAAATGTAACTTACATCATTGCTGCGATCGAGTGTGCACACGGTATGCAATCGAATTGCCATCTGTTGCAGTCACACAACATGTTCTTCAAATCCACGAGGTATACGTTGTCTAGTGTCTGCACTCTGAAATGCGGCACGTCGAGGCTGACCCGTGTGACCTTGTACCTATGCGATCGTTCCAACTGGACTCCGATCTTTCGCCGCGCCTCTTCACATACGGGGTGGGTGTCGTTGCGACACTTGAGTCTTCTCTCATCGAACCACTTTTCAATAACGAGCTTCGCAGCATCGAGGCAAGCAACTATAGGCAATCGACGTGCCCAGAGGAGGGAATTGTTGAAAGACTCTGCGGCATTCGAGGTCAGGGTACTGAACCGGCGAACGGGGCACATGCTGCGAGCCCACCTAGCGGGTCCGTTGTCCATAGCCTTCTGGTACGCTGCGGGGTTGGTGTTGAGCATCGATGCCATGATGCTGTGGAATTCTCTCTGATCGTACGTGTACGCAGCTTTTTGGAACATGGCACCGATAACCATTCCGTACGTCATGTGCTGACTCAGGTGGTAGTAACACTACCCATGGTGCACCTCCGAAAAAACTTGAGCTATGGCATACTCAATCGAAACGTGCTGATCAGACAATCAGCATGTCAGTAAGCCCTCCTCAGACCCCTCATGAACCAAGTCCAACAATAGTGATTCTCTTTAGGCCATACGCCGTATGCTAAGGGAAATAGTTGCTCGTTCGCATCCTTCGATACAGCTGCGAACATGACGCCGCTGTTCTTGCCCTTCAAGTGCGTGGCGTCGACGGATATAACCGGCCTGATATACCCGTATTTGAACGCCGCTATAGAGGCAGCGAGGGCAACGAACACCCCTCGAAATTGGCACTCCTCGTCTATGTCGAGATCGGTGACTGTGCCGGCGTTGGAAGTCTCGAGAGCATGGAGGTAGGCGGGCAGATCTTGGAATGACACTTTGTGTTTCCCGTAGATAATCTCCACGGCCTGATTTCTCGCTCTCAAGCAGACGTCGTAACTCGCCTTAATGCCGAACGACGTGAGCAACTCATTTTCAATGATCCTAGGCTTCATTATCGCGGAGTCGCGTAGGATCCTCTTCGCAAAGTACGCCGCGATAACTTTAGAACGGACCTTCTTTCTTTCGACTGTCCCAGTATTGGGCCGGCATGAGTGTTCGGGTGCAAACACGGAAATGACCCAGATCCCGCCCTCGCTTACAGCACGAATGTTGAATAGGCATTTTTTGTCCGACGTGCATCTAAAGACCAGCCTCGTCGTATCCGACCACCTGGGGTAGAAATTTTTTCTACTCTCCATCTGCCACAAACCGACGGCGGTATAAATATCCTCCTTGCATTTGAAATATGCACCACGCCGCAAATCAACGATATGCCGGTCTCGTTGAACGCTGCAGATTTTGTAGGCTGAAGTGGGGCCACCGGCACTAACCAATTCCTCAGGTGCTCCGTATCAGTATCCAGAGGTGGTTGGCTCCTACTGTGCAGGTCTGGAAACATCATAGCCAACAGTCTGTTGAACCCGCCTTCTTCAGCTATCCAAGCAGTCCACTCGGCCATTAGGGCCCTGGGAATTTGCCTACCTTCATCCCACGCGTTCGACTGATCGCTGTCCTCGGTGGAGACGTCTAGCGATGGCTCATAAGGATCCTCATCATCATCGTCGTCGCGCAAGACATCATCTTCGTTCGGATCCTCCTGCTCATCCCTTCCTGATGTATAATTCAAGTCGGGTATTTGATCGTCACGAGCATCTGCGGCACGATGAGACGAACTGCCTCCGAGGTTGTGGACTTGATACACCTGTTCATCCCAATCTGTGGAATTGATGTTCTCTACGATATGATCAAGCTGTGAATATAAATTCTCCGTGTTGCCATATGTGCTGCCAAATTCGAACGAAGACGGTTCCTGGTACGACGGGTCGAATTGAGGGATATACGAACCAGAACCACCGATGTGTGAAGACGAAGCCCCGACATGTGAAGAAGAAGCACCGACTTGTGAAGACGACGAGCCTCCGTTTTTTATAATCACGTACACTTCTGGGCTAAGGTGCTTAGTGCATAGCTCAACCACTTGCTAGTTCGACTGCAACTTCGATTTTCGAGTACGTCCTGTGCTCTCGGATAGTGAAAAATAGAACATATCGAAGTCACTACCGACCAGGTAGCAATTCCGAGCTACCTGGTATCTCAACCCATAATATGTGAGATCACTTTCGGCCCACAAAAATTCGACCTCGTTGCCATCCTTGTACCTTCTTCCATTCCATTCACCTCCGTAATAAGCTTTGATGTTTACGTCCATCTACAATATAAAATGAACTCAACTTAATCACACGGCAAAATTTAATCAATTTATGAATACATATAATGTAAAACGAACTTTTAATATACATAAAAATATCATCAATTCTCGTTAAATAATTCATAGATTTCAAATAAATCATTACATGAAACTATATAGTATACTATATGAAACAAAATAACTTATTCTACATCTCTGTTGATTTCACGCCGGAGATGTGTTGCCGGAATGCATATAACGCCGGAAATTGCTACACCGGCGTTATATGAATTCCGGCAACAAATCTCTGGCGTGAAATCAACCAATTTCCTAATATGCTATAGTTTGGTTTAATTTACTCACATACAACGTACAATTATGAAACGAAATTTTAATATACAAAAAAATATCATTAATTCTCTACAAATAATTCATAGATTTCAAATAAATCATTACATGAAACTATATAGTATACTAAATGAAACAAAATAACTTATTCTACATGCCACAACATTTCACGCCGGAGATGTGTTAACGGAACGAATATAACGCTTGTAAATGCTACACCGGCGTTATATGCATTCCGGCAACACATCTCCGGCGTGAAATCAACCAGTTTCCTAATATGCAATAGTTTGGTTTAATTTACTCACATACAACGTACAAATATGAAACGAACTTTTAATATACAAAAAAATATCATTAATTCTCTAAAAATAATTCATACATTACAAATAAATCATTACATGAAACTATATAGTATACTATATGAAACAAAATAACTTATTCTACATGTCACAACATTTCACGCCGGAGATGTGTTACCGGAATGCATATAACGCCGGGAATGCTTCACCGGCGTTATATGCATTCCGGCAACATATCTCCGGCGTGAAATGATGTATTATTCTTCATATTTTTTTCTCTTCATATTATGCTATATTTTTTGTTTGATTTACGCACATACATTGCAAAAATAAAATAAAATACTCTACATATACATAAAAATAAATGAATATTACATATAATTCATCATAGGTCTCAAATACTTCATGCAATGAAAACACGTAGTATCAAACATGAAACAAAAAAAATTAAAAAATACTGGACAATTTCACGCCGGACAATTTTGGCCGGAACGTATATCACGACCGCGTTAAATGCTGCCGGCGTTATTTATGTTCCGGCCAAAATTGTCCGGCGTGAAATGTCACTAAAAAATTGTAATACTCTTTCCTTTCTAATTCGTAGTGACATACCTTTTAATATCGGATTTTGATAGCCTTTTCCTTGTATTTTCTCGTTAACGAAAATATTACACTGTGTTTCCGGAGGAGTCGAATCTCTGAATATTTTTCGTATGTAATTTCAAGTTCGATTTGCAGGTATATATTGAATAATTTTACATAGGATACCATGCTTTTACTGTTCAATACTGAACGAAATTTAATGGACATACAGTACAATAATTCAAAAACAGTACAATATGCATGCAATTGTGTCATGCATGAGTGAAATAAAGAAATTGTGAAGTAGTCACTTCACCTAGGAGTAGGGATGTCAATTTCCCCGGCGGGGCCGGGACCCGCGGGGACCCGCCCCTAATGGGGCGGAGGCGGGGGGCAAAATCTGGTGTCGGGGCCGGGGCTGGGTATACAAACTTATACCCGATTCGGATTCGGGGCGGGGCCGGATTTATCTATACCCGCCCCAGACCCGCCCCGAAATACTTATTATATAATATATTTTTATAAAAAATTATACTTAATTTTTAATATTTTGGAGACTCCCCATCTTCTAAACTTCCACAAGTAATTAACTTTTCAATTAATCATAATCATCATTATTCTTGCGTCTTCAATCTTAATCAACATTCAACAATCTTTTTTTTTTTTTTTTTTTCTTCGTCTAGTTGCGGCGCTACTGCAGTAAAAAGAACCATATTTTCTTGTACGGAGATTTGTGTTTTGAATTTCTAGATTAAAATTTGCATGCTTAATAACTTTTGTATATGGTTTATTTGCTTATTTAAGTGAATTTTTACATTATTGGTATTTATTATTCATTTTTTTTCAATGTTTTTTTTTCTTCTAGATAGTATTCATAATTTTTAAATGGGTACCCGATGGGTATCCTTCCTCCGACAGATAATCCCCGCCTCCGTCCCCGCCCCGAATTAAACAGATACGGGGCGGGCTTGGGGAATTTTTTTAGAACGGGTATGGGGGCGGGAAAGCAATACCCGGCCCCGCCCTGCCCCGTTTACATCCCTACCTAGGAGTGAGTGTGGGGTATTTTGTGAAAAAAAATAAAGGAAAAATCGAAAATGTATTAAAATTAATTGTAAAAAAAAATAAGGGGTAGTTTGTGCATGCTTTTGTTTAGGGGGGTATTCTTCACATGAGTGTTTTTAAAAGGGGTAAAAATAAATCTTGTGAGTTTAATCATAGTGATAAAATGTCAAACTTGTCATTCCAGATAATAAAAGATAAATCATAGACAATAACTTAAAACGTATAAATTCTTGTCATTTTTATTATAAAGGACAAAAATACCCATAATAATTTATTTTTTTTTAAATTACAAAATGAAAAGAAAAGGAAACTCTAAAATAACGTTGTTTTTCTCGCCGTTTCTGCCTCTTCCCCACTCTCTCCCTAACCCGTTTCTTCCTCACTCCACCGGCCAAGCCGCCCTCTCATCGCCGAAGCATGCCCATCTCTCCCCCCCCCCCCCTCTCTCTCTCTCTCTCTCTCCCTCTCTCCCCGTTAACGGAGTTCTCGTTGTCGTCATATGCTTCATGTGTCTCCATCAATGGATTTCTCTCCGTTAATTCACCATCACTACCTTGAAATCAATGTTTCCATTTCTCCGACAAATTTCATTATATCTTCGACAACGTGATGTGGCGGTGAAACTCGGGCTCGAATGAGATCTATTCGTACCTGAATGGACTCAATTGAGACTCTATGTGTCGTATGCAAATAGGCTTGATCGAGCCTCATCGAACTTCAGCACAAATGGGCTCGATTGAGTCATGCGCGTATCTAGGATCTAACTGGAGTTGATCATGCTCGATCGAGCCTTGATGATCTCGATTCAGTCGTGCATGTGTGCTCGATGGAACCATAATTTATCCTATTTCCAGATATATTTGAACATTAAGTTGAAATTTTAATATCATCATCGGAGTAAGATATTTTTCTACGGTTGGAGAGGCAGTGACGTGGATCGACAACTACGACTCAAATGATATGGATAGGAAATGGATCGGTGAATTCGGGCTCGATCGTAGCAGAACATAGTGGGCACAAATTTCCGACAACGAAGGTGGCGCAACCAAGCTCGATCAGGGTGCAATTCTTCGGCGGTCGACAAAAGGTGAAATGTGGTGCTCGAACGGATGGAAAAGAAAATCAATCTCTTATTTTTGATTTATCACAGAAATTAGTATTTGTGAAAAATGAAATTTCAAAATACAATTAATAAGGGTATTTTTTTCTCAACAAAATAAAAATACCTATAAGTTGACGAATATAATTTATCCTTTCTCATGTATAATGACTATTTTTACATTTTTTCCCTTAATCATAATAATACCTATATTAATATAAAAATTAATTGTTTATTATTATTATTATTATTATTATTATTATTATTATTATTATTATTATTATTATTTTATTAGACAAAAACAACACACTCACATACAACTAACATGAATTGAACCTCTAACCTCTTGATTGAAAAAAAAAAAAAAAAAAAAAAAAAAAAAAAAAAAAAAAAAACCTCTTGATTGGAGAGGAAACTTCTTGTTGCGCAATAATAATAATAATAATAATAATAATAATAATAATAATAATAATAATAATAATAATAATAATAATAATAATAATAATAAGGTTCGGCCCGTTATGAAATAGTTCGGGCTCTGTTTTCATATCTTAAACCATCTATTTTTAGTGGACCCTTTTATTCTCTTTGCCCATTACGAGTGGTTTATATTGACAATTTTCTTTTTTGCAAAGGGTATACTGTATTAACATTTAAGATAAAATTTCTAGTTTTATAAGACTTATTTTTTTCGGTATAATTAAAATTTTCTAGTAGGTATTTTTTGGGGAATATATTAATATGAAGTAATATTTTCTCTTAAATGTAGTATCGCCACATCATTAATTTGTGGGCAATAACGGAGCCAGAAATTTTAACTGAAGGAAGCTGGATTAGCTAGTAGTATGGACGAGGCAAGAGATGTTTCTCCTTGACAGTTGGCATGAGCTTACAGTAGAAAATTTCAACAAAAATAAAAATATAAGAACTTAAAACATGGGTTGGGCTTTAGCCTAACATCGCTCGAACATGACTCCACTACTGCTCGTGACATCACGTATACTTACGATGAGTAGAGCGTTATTTTTCAAATAGTCACTAAACAAACTTATGTGATGGTTGGAATCTTCATTTTTATTATCGATTTGGTATTATAGTGATAAAAGTGACGGTTTATGTGATGATTGGAATCTTCATTTTTATAATCAATTTGGCAATGTAGCTTATACGGAATAATTAATATTACAAGGTCATAATTGAGACTACATAAAATCCTCATAAAGATTGAAAATTTTATTTTTAAAGGGTGATACTTTTAAAAAAATACGAGAATAATAAATATTATATCTTATAAAGTGTAGAGTATATTTTTATGACTCATTGTAAACAAAAATTTTATTTATTTGATAAAATAAATATAATAGATGCTTACAAATAAATATTTGAAGAATTTAAGTAGATTGTAGGTTGCTATCTCTATGATTCCTCTGATTCTCTCTCCGATTTGCTTCTTGAACTTTGGGTGGCTTCGAGATTTGCGGAGAATTTGTCTCCCCTTGATCTCTTCGAATTTGTTGTATGGATTTAGCTATAATCCAAAAGTCTTTTGACTTATTTCCGGATTAAGTGCTGATTTGGGACGATTTGACGAAGAACGCGGGGCTTCGGAGGATGTTCGGATCTAGCATAGATTTGAGTAGACTTTGACGATGAACGCGAAGCTTTGGAGGACGTCTGGATCTAGCGTAGATTTCAGTAAACTTTGACGAAGAACGCGACGAATCCATGAAGAACGCGATGATGGATGACGACTGACCACTTTGAATATTGTAGAGAAATCGTAAAGAAGAATTCACTTTAGAGCTCTCTAACTAATTCTTGTGGTGATTTTTTAGCTCTCCTTTGACCCCTATTTATAGGTGTAGAAGTAGCAGGTTTGACGAGCTTTTGGGCTCTATATTGGGCCTCCATGATGAGGTGTCACAATTCTATTAGTTATCAATTATAGGTATATATTAATAAAAGATTTAACTTGCTGGCAAAAAAATTGATATTTATCTTCAATATCTTTATTAATTAAATACATTATTTAATTTAGTTTTCGTAATAATCCAAATCAAATTAATGTATAAAATTAATAAAATATTTATTTTATTTTTTCTCAAATTTTTGATGCCTACAAATTGCCCCCTTGAGACTTGTTCATGAACAACATGCCGTGGAAATGGACGAGTCTCGAAATATTTAAATAGTTTATACTCATATCAAGGAGTTCTTGATTTTCAATT
Organism: Thymus mandschuricus; assembly: GCA_029379335.1. Lineage (NCBI taxonomy): Eukaryota > Viridiplantae > Streptophyta > Magnoliopsida > Lamiales > Lamiaceae > Thymus > Thymus mandschuricus. The sequence continues at coordinate 8,538,557 of CM057079.1, forward strand.
GTGAATAATTTATACTCATATTTTGTTCGAAAGTTTATACTCATTTCAAGGAGTTCTTCGATTTGAATTTGGATTTGGATAGTTTATGCTCGTATCAAGGAGCTTTGAATTTGCATTTAGAAAATTTATGTTCATATCAAGGAACTTTGATGAATTTGATTTGAATATAGATAATTTATACTCGTATCAAGGAGTTCTTCGATGTTCAATTTGTGAATAATTTATACTCATATTTTGTTCGAAAGTTTATACTCATTTCAAGGAGTTCTTCGATATGAATTTGGATTTGGATAGTTTATGCTCGTATCAAGGAGCTTTGAATTTGCATTTAGAAAATTTATGTTCATATCAAGGAACTTTGATGAACTTGATTTGAATATAGATAGTTTATACTCGTATCAAGGAGTTCTTCGATTTGGATTTGGATTTGCAAATAGTTTATACTCATATTTAGGAGTTCTTTGATTTGAGCTTTGATTCGTAAATAATTTATACTCGTATTTAGGAGTTTTTTGGACTTGAATTTGAATATGTAAACAGTTTATACTTGTGTTAAGGAGTCTTCACTTGATTTGAACTTGTAGACCTTTTATACCCATGTTAAGGAGTCTTCACTTGATTTGAAAATTTGTAGACATTTTATACTCGTGTCAAGGAGTGACTTGGTTTGAATTTATAGACATTTTATACTCGTGTCAAGGAGTGATTTGGTTTGGATTTATAGACATTTTATACTCGTGTCAAAGAGTCTTCATTGCTTCTTGGAAGAGTTTGATTAGATAGTTTTGGCTCTTGTCTAGGAACTTTGTTGACAGTTTAGACTCTTATCGAGGAGTTTGATTTTTTTATTTTTATTATTATTTTTTTTTTTTCATGTATTCTGACTTATGCTCGAATTTGTAGCATCTTCTTCATCTTCATCACTTGAAGTTTCTTCAATGGAGATGCCCCTATGTCTTATTTCCCCCCTCTCTTGAAAGTTTTGAGGCTTTTGTGTCGAAATATCTTCAACTTCATTTAGAATCATGCTCAACTCCATGTCGTGAGCTCTAGTCGTCATTTCTTCGAAAGACTTTGGTTGAATGCCTTTTAAGATGTATTGTAGACTCCAATCCATGCCTTGGATGCACATCTCAATTGCAGAAGTTTCAGATAGCCGATCTTTGCAATTTAAACTCAAGTTCCTCCAACGATTGATGTAGTCGATGACAGACTCATCTTTGAGTTGACTTGACTTTGTAAGCTCGACCATGCTCACCGTTCTTCGAGTGCTCTAGAAGCGATCAAGGATTTTTTTTTTCCAATTGCCCCCAAGTGTCAACTGAACTCGGCTCCAAGTTAGAATACCAATCAAATGCATTGTCTTTCAAGGAACGGACGAACTGCTTCACCATGTGATCTCCATATGTTCCCGCTGGCCCCATTGCAAGTCTCGATGAAGTGAGCCACATGTTGCTTTGGATTGCCTTGACCATCAAATTGTAGAAACTTCGGAGGTTGGTAGCCGAATGGCATCTTCAAGCGATCAATTCTTGCAGTATATGGTTTGCTATATGTCCATGACGATTTGGAGCTTACTTCAAGTTTTTGTTTGATTGTTCCCACGATGAATTCCTTGACTTGATCAACATGGATTGAACTATCATAATGAATTTCATCTTTCATATCTTGAAGATTTCCGCGTTCCCCAGTTTGTCGTTTCTCGAAAGTTTCATCTTTATGGTCATCATCTTCTTCTTTGTTGTTTCCATCAACGATTCATTTTTTCTACAACTTTGCAATTTTCACATCTTGCTCGTGAATTTGTTTGGCAAGCCCTTCAACAAGCTTTGTCAAATTTGCGATTTGTTCTTCCAACGTTGAAGACATCTTGATGTTTGGTTGATTGAGTGAAGAGTAGAGATGAGAGGTAGAGAGGTCCCACTGGGCGTGCCAAAATTTGTAAACACAAATTTTTTTTATTTGATAAAATAAATACAGTAGATGTTTGTTCACTAATATTTTTACTACCGCAAGTGTACGGGTGTAATTATAGATAGGGAAGCAAGGTCGTATTCCACGAGGACTGATTAACCTAACGAGTACTAGTCTAATTTCCTATCCTCTATCTAGACGAATAAATCGTTTGGTTTTGTTTTACTAAACTAATTAAAAGCGAAATAATAAACATAAACAACAAGCAACGATAGAATCAAATGTAAGAAGAATTATTCTAGAGCTTCGGTTTCAATGAACGAACGAATTCAATATAGTCAAAATCAATCAATCACATAGAGGACTCGACTATTACTAGAACAACCACACACTAAGCTTAAACCTACTTTCGTAGCGCCTAAACCGTAGATTTCATGCAAGAATCGTTGTGTCCAACCGATAACTAACACATGAAACTCCTAAAGGTTCAAAAGGTTATAAGCTCTCACACAATTCTCAAGATCTCTCGACTTTATTGAAGTGTGTGTCCTATGTTCCCTATTCGAGCGTTAATTCTCATCTTTCGCCTATCGAATCAACACAATAAATCGTGCGAATTTGGTAGCTAATCAAATAAGCAAGCAATAAACTCAAGAACATACGAAGCAATAGAAGGTCGTGATCGATTGATAAAGACTAATTCGAATCTACAATGTTCATCTACTCCCTAACTCTAGAATAATAGAGAATTTTAGCCAAGCATAATGAAGACAATAATCCCAAGATTCGAAAGAAGTATAATCGAAAACAAACAAAAACCGTAGGGAGAACTAGGGCTCCGAATATTGCCGACTTGACTCTCTCGATCCTCTTCTCCGAAATTGATACTCGCGTCCCTTGATTCTGAAAATATCGGATGATCTTCTCCTTCTCTCCTCCGCCCTCTTATCCTTTTCCCCAAATCTTTTCTGTTACGGGCATCCTCAATGCGGATTGTAACCGATGCGTGTTGTGCGCTCTTTCCGAACGGGGAAGGCGCGGCAGCAGGTGGAGGAGAGCGCGGCGGCGTGGCAGGCGGCGTGGTGAAGACGCGGAGATCGGCCTACTGGGCGCGGGGTGATGGTGGCTCCGACGCTGCCGCGCATGCGTGCTTGAGGAAAGTGAAGGCGCGGCTGGGCAAAGAGGCGCGGAGGTGATGCATGGCCGCGTGGCTTTTATGCATGCAGGCCATGCAATTGGGCCATGCAACTGGGCCATGCATGTTTGACTTTGGGCTATGCTTTTGGGCCCAAGATGAAATCAAAGCCCACGATCCATGTTGATGAATTTATTCCCTTTTCTCTCCGTTTTTGCCAGCAAAACTCAACGACACCAAGATCAAGTGCAATATCCTAAAATATAAGAAAAATAGATTAAAAGTATCGAACTCGATCATGATAATAACACTGAAGCACAACTATAAGCTCTCGAAACACGTAGAAAATCCGTGTTTATCAACCCCCCAAACTTGAGTGAATGTTTGTCCTCAAACACAAAAAACGAAGCAAAGAGATCAATCAACAATAAACACGGATTAGCAAAGTGACAATGAATTTTTGGCCTCAGAAAAATTTTATAAAACCAAAATCATCACAAACAAATCACCACAATCATCGATTAGCACATCATGATCATATCTCAATCATCTAACTTCTTCGAAACTCGGATCCTCACGGCATAGGAATATATGTGAGTGACACTCTCAACTCTCAAGTGTGTATGATAAGTAGATTTTTTTCACTCAATTCAAAGCATGCACAATATCTACCATAGGCTTGCAATTCATCTCAACCTCTCCATTGCTCAATGTGTGCTTATAATAAAGATCAAAAAGGACTTTGATTAAGGTTGTAATGTAGGCTCTTTGGTAGGTAGGAAATATTTGGCCAAGTGAGTAAAATCCCAAGATAATGAAACTAGTTCTCCAAAAACACTCAAACCAATAGCTAATAAAGCTACAATTCCCAACCATTCGTCCATTATAAACCGTCCTCATCACTCAACCATCTAAGTGCACCTTCTCTACTCACTTATGCTCTTTATTCAACAACTTTTTTCCTTTTTTTTTTTTTTTTTTTTTTTTTTTTTTTTTTTTTTTTTCCTTTTATTGAGACTTTGTCTCTATTTCTTTTTTTTTTTTCAAGCAATAGAGCTTATGTGAGCAAAAGGATCCATCCAATTCCACCCTCTCCCTTATTCTTTCAAATTTCTCAATACAAACCAACAAAATCCTACACAATATCCCCATCCCAGAGTTTATCAAAGAAAAAGGTCTCAAAGGCTCAAGGGGGTTAAACTAGGATTATGTATCATTTGGACAAGAAAAAGGGAAGGAATGTGGTTAAGAAAGATGGCCTTAGATCATCTCTAAATTATTGAGCACACTAATGCAACCTCGAGGAAGATATAAAAGCAAGTTCTAGAGACAAGTATGCATGCTTGAACAATCACACTCAAGAAAGAAGATGAGACTATAATCATGTAATAGTCAAGGCTCAAAACTCACAACAAAGGCTAATATTTGATCCAAGCTTCTTAGAGGTCAAATAATCAAAATTCAATCAATCATGCTAATCAACTCATGAAGTAATCCCAAGTGAAAGATTTTCAATAAACTCAACTTCAAGAATTCATCATAGGCCTCATCGTCACAAGTACTAGCCATGCTTATCATCGATTAAACCCAAAAACACACAAATGACTCTATTACTCTATACTAGACACTAACAAGACTCAAATTAACTACGTAGAAAGCGAAACAAAAAACGAAAAATCAAATTTAACTACCTAGAAAGCAATAAAAATCGAAATACTTTTCCACACTTCGTCATCCCCCCAAACTTATTGTTTTTACTAAGAAAAATAATAAGTTTGAAAGAAGAAGAGGTGGAAAAATATTTCGTACTAACCCGGAATTTCACATGCCCTTCTCTTTTTCTTCTTATAATTCTTCAAGTGGCCATGCAAATGTTTCGGGGTAGCTCCATTCTCTTCATTCCCTTTCTCGAAAAGGTGTGCCTCTTGATCTGAAATTTTCTGCACACTTTCTAAAGTACACTCATCAAAATAATTAGAGCATAAATAAAAAGAGAATTTTGAAGAAGAGAAAGAAGTAGAAATGTAAGCCTCGGTAGGAGTTTTGGGCAACTCCATAGAACTTTTTACGGTGTAAGAATCACACACATCAAGCACTTTGCACTCTTCTACTGATTTGACTTCTTCTTCCTCAGAATACTTCGACAGCTTGTAGATGGAGAAAGTGCAACTCTCATCATTTACCCTCAAGGTAAGCTCTCCCCTAGCAACATCAATGAGTGCTTGGCTCGTCGCCAAAAATGGTCTTCCAAGAATCAAGGGCATATTTCGATCTTCCTCCATATCGAGAACAATAAAATCAGTGGGAAAGATGAAATCATTAACCTTGACAAGGACATCTTCTACTATGCCTTGAGGATATGCCACCGAACGATCCGCCATTTGAAGAGCTATGGTGGTAGGCTTCACCTCTCCAATTTTTAGCTTCCTAAAAACTGAAAGGGGCATAAGATTGACACTCGCACCCAAATCACATAGCGCTCTTCCGAATTTCATCCCCCCAATCTCACAAGCAATTGTGAAACTACCCGGATCTTTGGACTTGACGGGCAACTTCCGTTGTAAGATAGCACTACACTCTTCATTCAACTTCACTGTCTCAAAGTCTCCCCACTTCTTCTTCTTTGAAATCACATCTTTGAGGAACTTGGCATACTTGGGCATTTGTTGTAGAGCTTCTACCAACGGAATGTTGATTTGGACCTTCCGAAAGATGTCCAAAAATCTGGAAAATTGCTCATCCCCCATCCTCTTTTGATGCCTTTGAGGAAAAGGCATAGGAACATGCAAAGGTGGTGGTAGGGGTTTAGGCATTTTCCCTTCCTTCTTCTCCTTTATGGCCGGTGTGAGCTCTTCTTTTTCCTCTTGAACCTTCGTAGGTGGTGTAGGCTCCTTCTCTTCCACAATGGGATCACCAACATCGGAATCTTTATTCGGCATCTTCGGTCCCTCATATGTAGTGCCACTCCTCAATGTGATGGCTTTGCATTGCTCCTTGGGATTCACCACCGTGTTGCTTGGGAACTGCCCCGGATTGTGCTGATTGCTCAAAGAGTTAGCGATCTGGCTCACTTGCTTTTCGATCATCTTTACTTGTGTCTCCACCGCTGACATCCTTGTATCTGAACTCGAGATGAACCTCATGAGTATGTCCTCCAAATTCGGCTTCTTTTGCTCATTGATCACTCCATTGGATGTTGAAAATCCGGGTGGTGGCTGAAGAGCGTTGTTCGGATTTCCATATGAGAGATTCGGATGGGATGGAGGTGCTTGATATCCTTGGTATCCACCTTGATTTGATCGACCCCCTTGATATCCTCCTTGAGGTCGAAACCCCCGATTGTTGACCCAATTTGCCTCCTCGAATTGAATCTCTTCAACTGTTGGGTTGCTTCGGGTCTGCATCATGGTTTCGAACTTGCTAGACAAAGTTGCAATCTGATTTGTGAGTGCAACAAGAGGGTCTTTGTTCTCAGCCATAGCTACTTTCCTCAGATTGTTCCTCTCTGTTGGCCACTGGTAGCTGGTGGATGCCATATTCTCAATTATATCGATGGCCTCATCTCCCCCTTTGCACAACAATGCTCCTCCAGCAGCTGCATCCATGAGTCTTCGTAGTTCCCCATTACAAGCATTGTAGAAGATCATAATGCGGGTACCTAAGTCGAAGCCATGGTTGGGACACTTTCTGATCGTTTCCTTGAATCTTTCCCATGCTTCGTAGAGACTCTCCCCTTCGTATTGTTGAAAGTGAGTGATCTCCATCTTCAACTTGAACATGAGGCCCGGAGGTTGGAACTTGAATAAGAACTTGTGAGCCAAATCCTCCCAAGTAACGTCTCCTCCCAACTCTATGGATTGGAACCACTGTTTCGCCTTGTCCCTCAAAGAGAATGGAAATAGGCGAATTTTGATAGCATCCTCAGGTGCTCCATTGATCTTAACTGTGGCGCAGAGATCCAAAAACTGACTGAGATGGGCATTCGGGTCCTCCAACGGACCTCCTCCATACTGATTCTGTTGGACCATAGATATTAGGCCCGTCTTCAACTCGAAGTTGTTAGCCTCGATTGCTGGTCCGGGAATTCCCCCATGAGCTATCACATTCTGAAACTGAGCCTGAATAGGAGCTGGTTGAACATTTGCTCGTTCCTGAGCTTCCCTCAAAATCCTTAACTGTTCCCTGAGTTGATTAAACTCCTCCTGAGTTGCCATTCTCCTCTTGTTTCTCCTTGCGTTATTCCGACGACAGGTGGCTTCTATCTCCGGATCTACAGGATCTAAAGTGATGCCTGAAGACCTTGTGCGCATTCACCACCTATACACCAACAAAGAGAACAATTAGACAACTCAAACGAATTAAAATTGAAAATGAAATACAGAAAATAAAATGTCTAAATTAGTATCAAAGAAATCTAACTAATATCACTAGAACGAAAATCAGTCCCCGGCAACGGCGCCAAAAACTTGTTCACTAATATTTTTACTACCGCAAGTGTACGGGTGTAATTATAGATAGGGAAGCAAGGTCGTATTCCACGAGGACTGATTAACCTAACGAGTACTAGTCTAATTTCCTATCCTCTATCTAGACGAATAAATCGTTTGGTTTTGTTTTACTAAACTAATTAAAAGCGAAATAATAAACATAAACAACAAGCAACGATAGAATCAAATGTAAGAAGAATTATTCTAGAGCTTCGGTTTCAATGAACGAACGAATTCAATATAGTCAAAATCAATCAATCACATAGAGGACTCGACTATTACTAGAACAACCACACACTAAGCTTAAACCTACTTTCGTAGCGCCTAAACCGTAGATTTCATGCAAGAATCGTTGTGTCCAACCGATAACTAACACATGAAACTCCTAAAGGTTCAAAAGGTTATAAGCTCTCACACAATTCTCAAGATCTCTCGACTTTATTGAAGTGTGTGTCCTATGTTCCCTATTCGAGCGTTAATTCTCATCTTTCGCCTATCGAATCAACACAATAAATCGTGCGAATTTGGTAGCTAATCAAATAAGCAAGCAATAAACTCAAGAACATACGAAGCAATAGAAGGTCGTGATCGATTGATAAAGACTAATTCGAATCTACAATGTTCATCTACTCCCTAACTCTAGAATAATAGAGAATTTTAGCCAAGCATAATGAAGACAATAATCCCAAGATTCGAAAGAAGTATAATCGAAAACAAACAAAAACCGTAGGGAGAACTAGGGCTCCGAATATTGCCGACTTGACTCTCTCGATCCTCTTCTCCGAAATTGATACTCGCGTCCCTTGATTCTGAAAATATCGGATGATCTTCTCCTTCTCTCCTCCGCCCTCTTATCCTTTTCCCCAAATCTTTTCTGTTACGGGCATCCTCAATGCGGATTGTAACCGATGCGTGTTGTGCGCTCTTTCCGAACGGGGAAGGCGCGGCAGCAGGTGGAGGAGAGCGCGGCGGCGTGGCAGGCGGCGTGGTGAAGACGCGGAGATCGGCCTACTGGGCGCGGGGTGATGGTGGCTCCGACGCTGCCGCGCATGCGTGCTTGAGGAAAGTGAAGGCGCGGCTGGGCAAAGAGGCGCGGAGGTGATGCATGGCCGCGTGGCTTTTATGCATGCAGGCCATGCAATTGGGCCATGCAACTGGGCCATGCATGTTTGACTTTGGGCTATGCTTTTGGGCCCAAGATGAAATCAAAGCCCACGATCCATGTTGATGAATTTATTCCCTTTTCTCTCCGTTTTTGCCAGCAAAACTCAACGACACCAAGATCAAGTGCAATATCCTAAAATATAAGAAAAATAGATTAAAAGTATCGAACTCGATCATGATAATAACACTGAAGCACAACTATAAGCTCTCGAAACACGTAGAAAATCCGTGTTTATCAATGTTTACAAATAAATATTTGAAGAATTTGAGTAGATTGTAGGTTGCTATCTTTATGATTTCTCTGATTCTCTCTCCGATTTGCTTCTTGAACTTTGGGTGGCTTCGAGATTTGCGGAGAATTTGTCTCCCCTTGATCTCTTCGAATTTGTTGCATAGATTTAGCTATAATCCGAAAGTCTTTTGACATGTTTCCGGATTAAGTGCTGATTTGGGACGATTTGACGAAGAATGCGGAGCTTCGGAGGACTGATTGGTGTTTAGTTGTTAGGTTTTTCGTTGTGTTTTCGTGTTCGTTTTCATTGTGTTTCGTGTCTTTTAGTGTGTCTTTTGGCTATGATTCGTTTGTTTGGAGTTTTTGGTACTTGTAGGATGAAAAGGGCGGAAACGAGAAGAAAACGAGAAGAAAAGTTGTTGAGCAATCATTGACCTCGAGTTCTAACCACTCATGATTTTATTGAAGATTCATTTTGGAAGTAATGAAAGCATTATATCGAAGAGGGGTTCGATAGGAGCACATAGGCGAAAACGGAGGTCAATTCGGAGTTCGAATGAGGAAGATACGGCCGAAACAAGAGAGTCGCGCGCGAACGTGCCAGTACCTCATTTGGACGATCGTCCAGATTTCCTTCAACATCTGGACGATCGTCCAGATGTCGGCGTCCAGCTGTGTTTCCTTATTTAATTAGGTTTTCTCCCTATTATAAATACTAGTACTTTGGGACGAATTTGTATCAGTTTTTAGCATTAGTTAGCTTTATTTTTCAGCACTAAAATTCTCTAGATTAGCTTTACTTTGTTCGGATCCGGATTCGTAGTTTGTTTAATTCAAGACTTCTTTATTTAATTCAAGTTCTTCGTCTTCGTTTAATTTGCGTAAGTTCTTTTATTGCTTTCGTTTATTTGCTTTAATTGCTTTGCTTTAGTTTTAGATTCGTTCTCTTAATTGCTTCGTTTAATTTGCTTAGTTTTAATTTCGTTCTTTCGATTTCTAGTTTAAAGTTTAGATTCGTTTTTCTAGTTTCGATTCTCTCGTTTTTCAAAGCTTTCATAGTTAGATTAATTAGCCTTTTAATTTCCAGATTTTATTCATCATGTCTAGAGTAGTTTATGCTTTCTTTATTGCTTTCTTTATTGCTTTCCTTTCGATTCTTGCCTAGGTAGATTAATCGCTTTCTTAGTTTATTTCTTAGATTTATTTCTCAAGTTCTAGATTAGATTATTTACTTGCTTTAATTTATTGCTTTTATTTATTTTCTTGCCTAGGATTTAAAACAAAAACTCCAAATTCTTCTTTACTTGCTTTCTTAGTTTTAGGTTTACTACATAATTAATTGCCCTGTTAAGTTTTCCTTGAGATTCGATACTTAGGTTTTACTTGCTAGTGCTACGATAGATTTCGTCTATTGCGAACACTTTTTAGTGAAACAAGGACGTTCGGATCTAGCGTAGACTTGAGTAGACTTTGACAATGAACGCGAAGATTTGGTGGACGTCCGGATCTAGCGTAGATTTGAGTAGACTTTGACGAAGAACGCGACGAATCCACGAAGAACACGAAGACTTTGACGAAGAACGCGATGATGGATGGCGACTGACCACTTTAAATATTGTAGAGAAATCGTAAAGAAGAATTTGTATTCTTCACTTTAGAGCTCTTTAACTAATTCTTGTGGTGATTTTTGAGCTCTCCTTTGACCCCTATTTATATGTGTAGAAGTAGCAGGCTTGACTGGCATTTGGGCTTTATATTGGGCCTCCATGATGAGGTGTCACAATTCTATTGGTTATCAATTATTGATATATATTAATAAAAGATTTAACTTGCTGAAAAAAAATTGATATTTATCTTCAATATCTTTATTAATTAAAAACATTATTTAATTTAGATTTCATAATAATCCAAATCAAATTAATGTATAAAATTAATAAAATATTTCTTTTATTTTTTCTCAAATTTTTTATGCCTACACTCATACATACATAAGAATTACAAATAACTATAATAATAAATCATTTCAATAACCATAAATCCATAATAGTATTACAGATAAAAAATAGTTAAGAATATTGAATATTTTATATCATGAACGATAAAATAACTATTTATATGAATAAAAAGTCAAATCAATTAATAAAGTCAGCAGCGGCTGGGTAGGGTTGACAATAAATGAGACCCTTTATCCCCATTTTTATATATATCAAACGTATAATAAATGTCAATTTTTATTCATTTTATGCATTTTTATTCAATAATTTCGATGTATATATCATTATTTGAGATAGTTTTACACATATTTCTTAGGGTTTACTCATCAATTTTAGAATTTATAATTATTTTTTATCATTTAGTTTCAATTTTATCAACTAAAATAAGGTTGTTAAATCAAAACTTAGGGAGTATACTATTTCATTTTTATTTATTATAAATAACATTATAAAATTTGGGACAGATGATGATCGACGTCCAGGGCGTGTCAACTTGTAAAAGTTTTCAATTAATTCAAATTCATTTTTTTTTTTTCTCACGCGAATATGCCTCTCCCCCCTTTGTGAAACTAAATTAAAAACTCATAATATTTAAATACGTAAAACATGCAACCAAAAATAACCACGATCCACGCATCGACAAACACATCACATGTTTGAATCTTTCAAAAGACTTCAAACGTAGAAAAACATTCAACTTTGAAACCACATCGATTGACACTGACCAAATGATCCACAAAACCCTCATCTCTCCACCTCTCTCTCTCTCTCTCTCTCTCTCTCTCTCACCCTATATATACACATAGAGCAATACAACTGCATGTTGCTATCAACTTGTGAAAAATCTAATACCACACTACAAAAATGATCAAGCACACAAACCTCCTCCTCCTCCTCCTGTCCGCCGTCGCCGCCCTCCATTTCCTCCCAACATCCGCACACATTAACGTATCCGCCATCTTCGCATTCGGCGACTGCTTGCTCGACTCCGGCAACAACAACGAGCTCTTAACCCTCTGCCGGGCCGACCACAGCCCCTACGGCATCGACTTCCCCGGCCACGCCGCCACCGGCAGGTTCTCCGACGGCCGTATCTTGATAGACGTTGTGGCATCGGCGCTCTCCATCAAAGACCTCGTGCCCCCGTTCTTGGGCTCGGGCGTCTCCGACAAGGATCTGTTGACCGGCGCCTCCTTCGCCTCCGCCTGCTCCGGCATCGATGACCTGACGGCGCAGCTGCGGAACGTGCTCAGCCTCCCGACGCAGCTTTACAACTTCCAGAAGGCGGTGAGGAAAATGGAGGGGGAGGTGGGGAACGAGGGGGCGTTGAATGTGGTACAGAAGGCATTGTACTTGATTTCCGGGGGAACTCACGATTTGATCAGTAACTATTACAAGTTTCCCTTTCGGAGGATCTTCTCCCTCCCCGCCTACTTCGATTTGCTCCTCAGAAATCTCAAGGACCATATTCATGCAAGTTTACTAAACCCTATTTCTTACGAAATACTCCTTCCGTCCCGTCTAGAATATGCTCATTTTCTTTCGGCACGAGTTTTAATAGAATGTTAGGTGGCATCGTGGCATGGTTGAGATGAGTGGACGTAAAGATAAAGTGATTGTGGCCGAGTATATAAAGTGCTATGAAAGGAAATGAGCATATTCTGGTAGGACGGTCTGAAAAGGAAAGTTAGGCATATACTGAAGATAACGATAGCGTGTTTATTTATTTAAGGGTAGTAACGTAATATTGTATACCTATGAGATAACTGAAGAGTGTCTTACTAACTGAGTTTACGTAATGCATGCATGCAGGGATTGCACAGCATGGGGGCGACGATGGTGGGGGTGATAGGTATGCCGCCGGTGGGCTGCATGCCCACCGAAGCGATGGGAACCTGGATCAACCCGGCGTGCTCGGATGAGTCCAACAACGATGCCCAAGTGTACAACGAGAAGCTCAAGGCGCTCGTCGAGGAGATGAAGAAAGTCCTACCCGAGCTCAAGATTGCATATGTGGATATCTTCACTCCCCTCAAACACATAATCGAACACCCACAACAATTCGGTACTGAGCAAACTAGTTATACTTACTTACACAGTTCATTAAATCCATGATATTAATGCATTATTCATGTTGCATATATATGATACACTCCCTCCGTCACCCAAATCTGTGACTCTTGGTAACATTCAGCACGGTTTTTTATTTTTGTAACGAGTGTGTTTATGCAGGGATGGAGGTAACACTGAGAGGATGCTGTGGGATCCTGTCGGTGGAGATGGGGCCATTCTGCAGTGAGATATCAGAGGTGTGCAAGAACAGAAGGAAGTATGTATTCTGGGATGGGATTCATCCCACTGAAGCTGCTTACACCTTTGTTGCCAAACAACTTCACCACAATTCTCTCTCCACTTTACTTTCTTAATTTTATTTATTTAGTTAGATGCAGGTTTAATTATAAGTTTCTCTCATTTTTCAGTTTTTCTTTCTTTAGTACTCAATAATTTAGCTAGTTAGTATAGTACAAGTTTTTTTTTTTTTACTCAATAATTTAGCTAGTTAGTATACTAGTTTAAAGATATTTTTTTTTCCAATCGTAACTTTAATTTTATCATCCATCCTTTTTGGTTAGTTTGATTTTATTACATTAATCAAGAGTGAAAAATATAGGATGAGATTTTCTGTCCTTTCAAGTTAATTATTTCAATATTTTTATAATATCTATCACTAAAATAAAAGCTGGTAAATCTAATATACATAGTTAAATAACATTGACAAATTGAATTTGGGACACAATCGATGCACAAAAATTAAGATAGAGGGTCCCAAACGTGTTAATATAGTCAGACGAACAAATGAGATCCTTTGTACAAGTTATTAATCATTTAACTAATTTTACAATGTTTGTTATAAAAATGAAATAATGTAATAATATACTCCATCTGTCCATCATAATAAGCAAAAGGCCCAAATTTTAAAAAGAGGCCCTAGTTATTTCAAAATATGGGTAATTCTATCCACAGCCCCCATATTTCTCCCCACAGCCCCCATACAATTAAATTAAATATAATATTAGTGAATATACTCATATACCCTTGTAGCCCCCCATTTCCCCATTACATTGATAGTTGATGATTTACGCACAGCCACCGCCTTCTCCCTCTTTCTCTCACAATTCACAACATCGTTGTTTTCTGTGGGTTCCGAGTTTCAATAGATTGTCGATGGAAGTTAAGCTCAAGTCTAAACCTCAGATTGTGCGACGAACACAACCACCGTGTCAGTGCTTATCTCTTTCAGGTTTTTTCAAGAATGTGTTTGTTTATGGTTCGATGATTTGAAATTGGGGATTGTAATTAGATCTTCGGTGATTTTCGGGAGCTATGATAGGTTCTTCGATTTTCCTCTAAAATTTGGGCTTCTCGATCTAACGACGAACAACGCATGTACGATTACAAACAAGGAGGCGTAGACGACGGTGGCACTCCCACCGTAATCTGCCGGCGAGAAGCCAGGCGGAATCCTGTCGGTAACAGCTAGCCATATGGTGAAGTTATGGCCAGGGAATATGATACGACATGGAATAATATAATATTATTGTTTAGTTTAATATTTAGTTTAGTTATTTAATTAAGTCTTGTTATTTATATTATTGGGTTGGGCCACTTGTTAAGCCCGTAGATTAGGTCTATTATTCGTAGGAGTCTTATTAGTATAAATAGTTGTACTCTCTCATTATTTCAGTAAGAAGAAGATTATTGATATTTTAGTTCTATAGCCTTAGGGTTTAGAATAGGCTTCGCGTGATCGTGGAGATTAGGGCTTTTCACGAGCTTATCGTGGATTATCGTTACGGTTCTGCAGCAGGATCGTTTCATTGGTGCTTTCATTGAGAGGTTTCGGAGCGAGATCTTTCTTTTGAGGTATCAAATCTATCTTTATTTTTTGTTTTGAAAAAAAAAAATAGTCCGCATTGGATCGGAATCAATTTCGCAAGTTTTGTTCGTGCATGGTTGGTAGTCCTATTTGCATCAATCTGTGTTGGAGTTATAGGAATTGCCGTGTGGTGATTGGTTTGATTTTTGACTGCATTGGTTGGCGTGAATTTCAAAGGAATTAATTGATGATCTTATCCCAATTTGTTTGAGGAGAAGAGCACTGATTTGTTAGTAGTTTAATCTTTCGGTGGGGAAGGTTTTAGTTGTTCGTGGGATTAATTTTTGTAAAGTTTAGCCTTCGAATTTCTCTCGGAGATCTATTTCATGGAGGAAATCAATACATTCAGTTGGACACAAAAAAAGAGGGAAGCCGTGATTGAGAAGTTGGAAGGGATTATGTTAACTTTACAAAATTGCTTCGTTAATCCTTCTTTTGATGCTCAATGTGAATTATCCAAGTTATCTCAAGTTAATTCCGTTTTGGATTATCAATTGGAGTTTGAGAAATGGAGCAACAGAGCAACGGAAACGCCTGAATTGATATTGGTTAGTCTTTTTATCTCTGGGTTGAAACCTGATATCCGTCGGGAATTGCAACTCAATCGTCCGTTTGCATTGAAAGAAGCTTTTGCATCCGCTCGATATCATGAATCGAGGTTAGAAGATTTGAAGCAGGCGGTGACTGAAGTGGTGAGTGAAGTCGAAGATGAATCGAAGCTTATAGTGAATAAAGTCGATGTTGAGTTGCCAGGTGTTGAATTTGAGGCAGAAGCTAAGGAGGTTGAAGATGAGTTGACTAGTTCTGAGGTGGAGATAGAAACTATTGAAAATATTGCTGATGGGAGCTACTGCAAAATGGACGAGACAATCATTGAATTCACGATGCCATTTGAAGCTGTTAAAGGGGAGAAGGTATTGTCTTGTGATGATATAGCTATTGTTGATACTTCTACGGTGGATTCGATTCTTGGTATCAAGTCTAATACCAATACATTGCTTATGGTGAGAAAAGAAGATTTGGGAGTTAATGAAGTTTCGCTAGTGGCCACGCTTAGAGATAAAGATGGATTCACGTATGTTGCTAATTCATTAAGCATGGTTCAAAGAGATATTATTCTGGTCGCTCGAAGACTGGTGGTATTCAAGTTCTATGCGCTCAAGGAAGTTTATCAGAAGCCATTCGATTTCCACCTTGAGGACAAGGTGGATTTGAAGGAGTCGGGAATGATACGACATGGAATAATATAATATTATTGTTTAGTTTAATATTTAGTTTAGTTATTTAATTAAGTCTTGTTATTTATATTATTGGGGTGGGCCACTTGTTAAGCCCGTAGATTAGGTCTATTATTCGTAGGAGTCTTATTAGTATAAATAGTTGTACTCTCTCATTATTTCAGTAAGAAGAAGATTATTGATATTTTAGTTCTATAGCCTTAGGGTTTAGAATAGGCTTCGCGTGATCGTGGAGATTAGGGCTTTTCACGAGCTTATTGTGGATTATCGTTACGGTTCTGCAGCAGGATCGTTTCATGACAATATTGACAATATTGTTGATGAGTGTTACTGCAATACCGGCGAAATAGTTGAAACCAATCAAATTGAGGAACTCCATTTTATTGAGATTGAAGAAGTTGCCGAAAGAGCTCGGGCCAACAGAGAGGTGCCTTTGCAAGTTGTTCAAAGTGAAGAGTTAATTTGCCATGTGCATGTTGCTGACCCGAGGCCTCTCCATTACCTTCTCGTTTGTGTGCCCAAACATGAGCAACCGGTTTATGTACCATGCATAATTTGTTTTCGGTCATCAAAGGAGCAGGCAAAGGACAAGTTGCATGAGAAGGATCGACCTATTAGTTTTTCGCACATGAAGACGGCGGTGCCGAGTTTTTGCTTTGATTTTTGCATGTGTATTGGAGGAGATTTACTTTCAAGTTCTACGCGCTAAAGGAAGTATATCAGAGGTTGCTCTATTGCCACCTTGAGGACAAGGTGGATTTGAAGGAGTCGGGAATGATACGACATAGATATATAATATATTATTATTATTATTTAGTTTAGTATTTAGTTTAGTTATTTAATTGAGTCTTGTTATTTATATTATTGGGTTGGGCCACTTGTTAAGCCCGTAGATTAGGTCTATTATTCGTAGGAGTCTTATTTAGTATAAATAGTTGTACTCTCTCATTATTTTGGAATAAGAAGAAGATTATTGATATTTCAGTTCTATAGCCTTAGGGTTTAGAATAGGCTTCGCGTGATCGTGGAGATTAGGGCTTTTCACGAGCTTATCGTAGATTATCGTTACGGTTCTGCAGCAGGATCGTTTCAGAATATGAACTACGTCGGCTCAGTTGAGGCTGGAGAGAATGCTGAGGTATTTGAATTCAAGAGAATTTAATGTAAAAATTTTAAATTGGGATTGCTCCACTAGATGAAATGATGGAAGCAAATACAGTAATACTACAAAATAGAAGATATTATTTATCCTTACTACCCCCCCCCCCCCCCCCCCCCAAGCTGTGCGTGGGATGAAAGCGAACACATAGCTTGGACCGAAGAAACTCGAAAGCTGGACGAGGCAAACTCTTTGTGAAGATATCGGCAAGCTGCAGGTGAGAGGGGACGAACTTGGTGACTAGTTTTCCCATAGAAACGAAGTCACGAACAAAGTGGCAATCGATATCTATATGCTTGGCTCGCTTGTGAGAAATAGGATTTTGACTCAGAAAAATAGAGCTTTTATTGTCACATAACAGAACTGGAGTTGTTGCAACAGAAACCCGAAGTTCCTTAAGAAGGTTAGTGAGCCAAATAACCTCAGAAGCGGTGTTTGCGAGAGCTCGATATTCAGATTCACAACTTGAACGAGCTACTGTAGGCTGTTTCTTTGCACTCCAAGAAACAAGATTTCCACCTAGAAAGATTGCGTATCCATACGTAGAGCGGCGTGTGTCAACACACCTAGCCCAATTGGCATCGGAGTAGCCGAGTATGGAGAGCTCTGGCTGACGAGAAAAGGATAATCCAAGATGGATCGTTCCTTTAACATAGCGAAGAATACGCTTAACCGCTTCGAAATGATCGTTGGTTGGAGAATGCAAGAACTGACTCACATGATTAACTGCATAAGAAAGATCAGGTCTAGTGATAGTAAGATACTGAAGTGCACTGTTTCACTAAAAAGTGTTCGCAATAGACGAAATCTATCGTAGCACTAGCAAGTAAAACCTAAGTATCGAATCTCAAGGAAAACTTAACAGGGCAATCAATTATGTAGTAAAAATCTAATCTAGCCTAAAACTAAGAAAGCAAGTAAATAATATTTTGGAGGTTTTTTGTTTTAAATCCTAGGCAAATAAAATAAATCAAAGCAATAAATAAAAGCAAGTAAATAACTAATCTAGAACTCAAGAAATAAATCTAAGAATTAAACTAGACGAAAGCAATTAAATCTACCTAGGCAAGAATCGAAAAAGAAGCGATAAAGAAAGCAACGAAGAAAGCATAAACTACTCTAGACATGATGAATGAAATCTGGAAATTTAAAGGAAAATTAATCTAACTTTGAAAGCTTTGAAAAACTAGAGAATCGAAACTAGAAAAACGAATCTAAACTTTAAACTAGAAATCGAAAGAACGAAATTAAACTAAGGAAATTAAAAGAAGCAATTACGAAATCGAATCTAAAACTAAGTAAAGCAAGTAAAGCAAGTAAACGAAAACAATAAATAACTTACGAGAATTAAACGAAGAACGAAGAACGCGAAGTAAAAGAAAAACTTGAATTGAATTGCACGAACTAAGAATCCGGATCCGAACAAAGTAAAACTAATCTAAAGTGTTTAAGTGCTGGAAACTAAAGCTAAAATATGATAAAAGATGATACAAATTCGTGCACAAGGATGATATATATATACTAGGTAAAAACCTAGATGAAAAAGGAAAGAACAGCCTGGCCGCCTAATCTGGACGGCGTCCAACTTATTCTGGACGGCGCCCAGATCTTCATTCTGCTCGATCTGCTTCAACTCGCTGGACGGCGTCCAGATGGATAGTGGACGGCGTCCAGATGCGGTGTGGACGGCGTCCAGATTGGTTTGGACGGCGTCCAGATCTCCAATCTGTCCTCGTTCGTCCAAAACTCCGTCTTTTCGCCTTTTTGACCCGTTTCCGCTCCTTTTCATCCAAAATCACCTGCAAGTACCAAAGAACTCCAAACAAACGAATCATAGCCATAAACACACACAAAGACACAAAAACATTACGAAAACGGACTCGAAAACACTACGAAAATCCTAACATTTACACACCAATCAAACTCCCCCACACTTAGACCTTTGCTTGTCCTCAAGCAATACACAAACGAAATAAACAATAGACTCAAGTAATGTGAACTATATAGGCCTCAAAACTTTTCGAAAACAAACTCGCATGATCATGATCAAAACTATGCACACAAACTTAGCATCAATCAACACAATCTACTCGACTAATTCAAAGCATGCTAATCCATCAAAGAACACTCTCCAACATGTGAAATTGTGTATATGAAAGTGAACACTCAACTCTCTCAAGGAAAAGATGTAATATAATGCAACATCAAGAGGGTTCACTCAACATCAATGCAATGCAACATGTTTACCATAGGCTTGCCTTCAATCTCAACATCTCCACCTAATGTAATACTTACAAACTAGGATCAAAAAGGTCTTTATATAAGCTTGTAATGTAGGGACATTGGTTAAGGTAGGGAATATATAGGCTAAGTGACTCAAAATGCTCTAAATCATCAACCTCTTTTTCAACTCCAACCAAAGTATGGATTTTTTATCTCCATCTTCTACCCTCCAACATACCAAATACAAACTTAAAGATGCTAAAGTATCAACTATACAAATCAAAGCTAACTATCCCCTTATGCTTATTTTTTCTCTTTTTCTTCTTTTTTTTTCTTTTTTTTTTTCTAGAGCTCAACTAATAAATTTTCTTTCTAATTTGAACAAAGGCTCTATTTTTTCTCATCTCTTTTTTTTTCTTTTTTTTTTCTAAGCTCATAGGGATAGCTAACTACATAAATCAAGCATCTAAAACTCCTTTCTCCTCCTTCTTCACCACAACCAAATTTTTTATTCTACTCCTTCCATATCACCAACCACAAATACTAAGGATACCCATAACCATCCAAACCTCCTATCATCCGGTTTCACAAATAACGGCTAATAAAGGCTCAAAAAGGATAAACAAAGGATTATGAACAAGGTTAGTGTATAGGAATCATGTGGCTACGAAAGTATGGCCTAAGATCATCTCCTAGTTCGTAAATATACTAAGGTCTTGATGGAGAAACAAGGCAAGTTCTAGAAACAACGAAGCATGCATGATCACTCAATCAAAGAATAGGCATAAATATGCACCAATAGCTCAAAATCTCACGGGTTCAAACTAACTAGTTCCCGACATCATAGCATACATCAAATTCATCAAATAAAATGTGTCGCTTCGCCAAGGTTCCATGCATAATAAAGATCATGAATTTTTCTCCAAAAAATCAACAAAAATTTTCTATCATCGGCCAAATCCACAATACTATCATCACATGCCCATTTGACTCAATTAACTCCTAAGACTCAACAAAATTAAACACATCATGCCAAAGTTTCAAAGACCCCCCACACTTAAAATCAAGCAATGTCCCAATTGCGAGAAAATAAAAAGGAAAGGGATAGAAGGAACTTATTGCACAATGTCGACCAACACACTTGAAATCCCGTGAAATTCCAAGTAGTACCTACAAAACAAACACAAAACACAATATCAAAGCGTAAAATTGCACAAAATAAAGAAAAACAAAACAAAAGACTCAAAACCAAATGAAAAGACACAAAAACAAGGCTGAGATTAGTTGAAAGGAGCTTGGAACCGTGGATCTTGCCATCGGGGATCGAGCGAATTAAGAAAGGAACAATTTTGGAGTTCGAGAAAATTGGGGAGGCCTGTTCAGGGTTGGACGGCCGTCCAACTCAAGTTGGACGGCGTCCAACTCTCAAATCTGTTCAAAAGTTGGTTTTGGCCTCGTCTCGACCTCTCTTCACGCCAATCCTTGTACACTACTCCCTGCACGAAAAATCAAAAAGAAAACAAAAGAAAATACGACAATAACAAAAATAAAACCTAAGCTACATATTTTTTTTATACGTGGGTTGCCTCCCACCAAGCGCTTATTTAACGTCGTTAGCTTGACGAAGGCTACGATCAACCGAAACCCGTAGCACCAAGCGACGTGTTGGTACTCCTCGCGACATATCCACTCTTCGTTTTCGACAAATCTCGAAGAACTCGGTCATCATCAACTCTTGACTCCCCCACACTTAGTTCGAACTCCTCCTCAAATATCGTCAATTTAAACTCTGCAAGAAAGATGTTACACAATTGGTGAGGTTAGAAAGAAAAGAGTTAACGACAACTTCCTCTTTCGATGCTTGGTTCAAGTGTTCCTCTTCCACTTCATCAACCTCCTCCAAATTCCCAAGATATTGCTCGATTATATCCTCTTCCTCATCCACACAACTAAAGAACTCGTCATCTTCAATGGACTTGTCATCTTCAAAGAATTCTTCTCGAGCCGCTCCCTTATCAAAAATCTCACAAATATTTTCCTCAGCACAAGGGTTAGCGAGCTTAACATAAGAGCATAAATGAAAAGAAGGAGTAGGAATAGAAAGTGAATTTCCAAAAGCAGAAAACGTTACCGAACCTCCTTGACCGGCCATGCTCAATGTGCCGGTGCCCACGTCAATCCGGGCTCGAGTAGTGGCCATAAATGGTCTTCCCAACAAGAGTAGATGGCCGGTAGCGCTCTTAGCTCCTTTGCCCTCGTGAAGCACTACAAAGTCGGTAACAACTCGCATTCCACCAACAAGGACAGTAGCATCTTCCACAACTCCCAAAGGACTGCTCACGGTGCCGTCTGCTAGCTCAATGCGCATATCGGTAGCTTGAAGGACTCTTGAGTTCATATTTTCGAAAATAGAATACGGCATCAAATTCACCGCAGCTCCTAGATCCATCAATCCCGAGACGGTCTCTCCACTATCCAAAACGATGCTCAAGTCGAAACCTCCCGGATCTCCTCTTTTTGGAAACGAATTGATAGGCTCGAAATCCTTCTTCTCCTTCTTCACAACACTCTGAATAGGTGGAGCATACGGGTTGAGCGTCTTGTTTTTCACACGACTTGGAAAAGGAATGGGAGGAACATAAGGATTGAAAGTCTTGTGTAGAGGTGGGGACTCCTTCTCGGGCTCCTTGGGCTCCGTCTCGGGTTCCTTGGGCTCCGTGCGCTGCTCGTCGGGTTTGGACGCCGTCCAACTTGGATCTGGACGCCGTCCAGATCCTGATTCTGTAAGATTTTGAGAGTTCGCATGGGGTGCCCGTCCAGAAGGTTCTGGATGCCGTCCAGAGTTGGACGCCGTCCAGCTTGGACGTCGTCCAACTGACTCTGGTCGCCGTCCAAAACCCGAATCTGCCCGATTTTTGTCGTCGCTCCATTGCTTGCTCGGGCTCCATCTATCACTTGAATGCCCTTGAGGTGGCATATTAACACCGTTGTCCACCTGTCTTTCGCTCCGCAACACCGAAACCGCTTGAGCTTGATGAGGTGGAAAAGGAGGAACGTATGGGGGATATGGGGCTTGCACCTCATTGGCTTGTTGGGGTTGAATCCCTTGACTCGGAATTCGCCCCGGTTGTTGCATCAAGTGCATGGATCCAGAAATTTGACCAATGGCCGTCTCGAGCCGCTTCATGTTTGCATCAAGTGCATGGAGACGATCCTCATCGACGGGAGGCTTTTGTGGAGGTCCTTGGGGACGAGCATTTGGATGTGTAGGTGGTGTAGGAGTAGGTTGAGGAGGGTAGTATGGAGGTGGTGGATAATATGGATTTGGAGGGTATTGAGGGTATTGAGGAGGAGGATAATATGGTGGAGGTTGAGAGTAGTAGGGATTTGGTGGAGGGTAGGTATTATTATATGGAGGGGGCGACGATTTTGAAAATTCGGGTTCGTACCTTGCCCTTGAGGTGGTGGTCCTTGTGGCATGTAACCTTGGGCGGCATAGACCTCGGCTCCTCCTTCGTATGTGAATGCTCCCATATTTTCGCAAACCTCCTTGATATGGCCTAGCTCTCCACAAATATCGCACCGGTCCGGCTTCCTAGTCTCCACTTGAGGTGCCGGTGCGTTCTGCTTCATCTTTAGATTCTCGAGATCTCTCAACATATCGGCCATCTGCTTCTTCATGTCAGGGCTCATCGTGACCGCTTTTGCCTCCATCTTCGTTGGCCTAGATGACTTCTGTTGGGAACTTGCAGCAAGAGTCTCGAAAATCTTCTTCATGTCATCGGCTGTCTTGACCGCAATGTTGCCTCCGGCCGAGCTGTCCACCATAAATTGGCAGGTTTGGTTCAATGCATCGTAGAAGTACTGCCAAATAAGCTCAGGAGCCATTTGATGATGAGGGCATTGTTGAAGTAGCTCTTGGAACCTCTCCCATGCTTCGTGAAACGGCTCATCGTTGTCTTGGGAGAAATTCATAATCTTTGACCGCACCTCTTGAGTCTTGCGGTTCGGGTAGTACTTGAGCATGAACTTTTCGCACACCGCATTCCATGTGGCAAGAGAGTTGGCCGGGAGTGCCAAATACCACGACTTTGCTCGATCCTTGAGGGTGTACGGGAAGCACTTCATCTTCAAGGTGTCCTCCGTGAGTCCCGCGAGTGGGAAAGTTTGCACCACCGTGCAAAACTCTCGGATGAACGTCAAAGCATCCTCGTTGGCTAGCCCGTGGTAGGATGGGAGCAACGCCATGTGGTGAGGTTTAAGCTCATGATTCCTGACCGCTTCCGTCAGGACAATCGCCGAAGTGGTGGCCGTGAATGTGGGGCGAGCAAAATCGCCCATGACTCTAGCTGCCATGGCTTCGGGCTCTGCAAACAACAAGACTAAACCAAAGTCTTGAGAATCGATCTCCTCCTTCTCCTTCGCGGCTAATATCGCTTTCCTTTGATGGATGTTGTCGAAGTAGGGCGCTAAATTCCTTTGAAGACTTCGGCGACCATGCATAAACAACACTCAACAAATGGGTTAAACGCACCGAGTGAGAGAAACAAGAAAATCGAAGAAACACAAATAAAAATAAAAAAAATAAAAATACTACACAATAAATCGCCTAAAGTTTTCCCCAGCAACGGCGCCAAAATTTGTTTCACTAAAAAGTGTTCGCAATAGACGAAATCTATCGTAGCACTAGCAAGTAAAACCTAAGTATCGAATCTCAAGGAAAACTTAACAGGGCAATCAATTATGTAGTAAAAATCTAATCTAGCCTAAAACTAAGAAAGCAAGTAAATAATATTTTGGAGGTTTTTTGTTTTAAATCCTAGGCAAATAAAATAAATCAAAGCAATAAATAAAAGCAAGTAAATAACTAATCTAGAACTCAAGAAATAAATCTAAGAATTAAACTAGACGAAAGCAATTAAATCTACCTAGGCAAGAATCGAAAAGAAAGCGATAAAGAAAGCAACGAAGAAAGCATAAACTACTCTAGACATGATGAATGAAATCTGGAAATTTAAAGGAAAATTAATCTAACTTTGAAAGCTTTGAAAAACTAGAGAATCGAAACTAGAAAAACGAATCTAAACTTTAAACTAGAAATCGAAAGAACGAAATTAAACTAAGGAAATTAAAAGAAGCAATTGCGAAATCGAATCTAAAACTAAGTAAAGCAAGTAAACGAAAACAATAAATAACTTACGAGAATTAAACGAAGAACGAAGAACGCGAAGTAAAAGAAAAACTTGAATTGAATTGCACGAACTAAGAATCCGGATCCGAACAAAGTAAAACTAATCTAAAGTGTTTAAGTGCTGGAAACTAAAGCTAAAATATGATAAAAGATGATACAAATTCGTGCACAAGGATGATATATATATACTAGGTAAAAACCTAGATGAAAAAGGAAAGAACAGCCTGGCCGCCTAATCTGGACGGCGTCCAACTTATTCTGGACGGCGTCCAGATCTTCATTCTGCTCGATCTGCTTCAACTCGCTGGACGGCGTCCAGATGGATAGTGGACGGCGTCCAGGTGCGGTGTGGACGGCATCCAGATTGGTTTGGACGGCGTCCAGATCTCCAATCTGTCCTCGTTCGTCCAAATCCGTCTTTTCGCCTTTTCGACCCGTTTCCGCTCCTTTTCATCCAAAATCACCTACAAGTACCAAAGAACTCCAAACAAACGAATCATAGCCATAAACACACACAAAGACACGAAAACATTACGAAAACGGACTCGAAAACACTACGAAAATCCTAACATTTACACACCAATCATGCACCAACCAACGAACGATATAAAGAAGGATCTTCAAATGAAGTTCCTTGTTGTTGCAGAGATTCGCTCGCAACCAAGGGTGTGGCAGTCGGCTTTGCTTCAAGAAGTTGAGCCAGAGACAAGATATCATATGCATACTTAGCTTGATCAATAAAAAGACCATTAGGAGCCGAGGTGATTTCAAGCCCAAGAAAATACGTGAGGGTACCGAGATCCTTTAGAGCAAACTCAGCTTGTGCACGAGCTATGAACTTGTGAAGCAAAGGAGTATCATTCCCTGTTAGAATAATGTCACCAACATAAAGTAAGAGAATGATAATTGATGTGCCACGATGAAGAAAGAAGAGGGAAGTATCGCTACGGCTCTGCCGAAATCCAAGCGTAGAAATAAAGCTACTGAATCTTTGAAACCAGGCAAGAGGAGCTTGCCGAAGGCCGTAAAGAGCCTTTTTGAGACGGCAAACATGGTGCGGATATTGAGGATCAACGAATCCCGGAGGTTGCGCCATATATAAACAGGTTTAGATAGAACACCATTCAAGAAAGCGTTCTTTACGTCCAGCTGATGTAAAGGCCACTGAAATTGAACCGAGAGAGCAAGAACAACGCGAACTGTTGCAGCCTTAACAACCGGACTAAAAGTATGGTGAAAATCCGAACCTGGTATTTGAGTGAAGCCTTGTGCTACTAGACGCGCTTTATATCTCTCGATGGAGCCATCGGGCTTGTATTTAGTGCGGAAAACCCACTTAGACCCAACAATGTTTGTATCTAAAGGCGGAGGCACTAGATCCCAAGTGCGATTATTATGGAGGGCGTCCATCTCCTCTTGCATAGCCGTCATCCAATGTGAATACTTGACCGCCGATTTAAAGCCGCGTGGTTCTGTGGCAACAGTCGAAGCAATCAAAGCAGATAGAAGAGGAGTGGTGGCAAGATCAACTGGGTATCATGGTTTGAAGATGCCGGCTTTAGAACGAGTAACCATCTTGTGTGTGGGCTGAGCCGAAACATAAGCAGAAGGTGGCGTGTGAGAATTTGCTGGTGGGGGAGAGTCTGCTGGAGAAGTTGCAGGCGAGGGTGTTGGAGGATGTTGAGCATCATCGTTGACCAAAGGGGAAGATGCATCAGTAGATGAATTCTCCAAAATAGGAATACATGAAGAGCAAGGCAATGGAGGAGATGCATTAAGAGATGGCGATGGCCCAACACGATGACGACAATTTTCAAAGAAGGATATTATGTCCAATTTATCACAAGGAGTAGCGGCGCCTGAAGTTGCGAAAGGAAAGCAAGTTTTATCAAATTGAGCATTCTGTGTAATGTAAGTACGTGATGAGACAAGATTGTAACACCGGAAACCCTTGTAAGCGGAGCTATAACCCAGAAAAATGCAGGGAGAGCTGTGTGGAGCAATCTTGTTAGGTGAATAATCACGCAAATACGGAAACACGCGACAACCGAATGGTTTAAAGTTTGGATAATAGGGAATACTACCAAACAGAAGCTCAAATGGGGACTTGTTTTCCAAGACCGACGATGGCAATCGATTGATAACATATGCAGCTGTAGCAAAAGCGTCAAACCACATAGAGGCTGGAGCATGAGCTTGAAATAGCATCCAAAGACCAGTTTCAGTAATATGACGATGCTTGCGTTCAGCACGCCCATTTTGCTGAGGTGTGTACGGACATGAGACACGATGATGAATGCCATAAGAATCCATAAACGTTCGAAGACGAGCATTAAGAAATTCAGAACCTCCATCACTCTGAAATTGTTTAATGCTTGCAGAGAACTGATTACAAACAAAGGCATGAAATTTGACGAACACATTATAAAACTCCGATTTGGCTCGTAAAGGATAAATCCAAGAAAAACGCGAGAAGTCATCAACAAAAAACAGCATAATAACGATATCCCTCAGCAGTATTAACAGGCGCAGGACCCCAGAGATCACAATGAACTAAATCCAAAACAGAAGCAGCACGTTTCTCATTCAAAACGAAATTAAGACGTTTGCTCTTGGCAAGTTGACAAGTAGAACAAAGCCTTGGTGTAGGTAATAAAGATGTGACAGATAAGTGTCCTAGCTTATTAAGCAAAGAAATGACATGAAATGGGACATGCCCCAAACGAAGATGCCATAACTCAAAACTAGCCTTCGATCTACTAGAAGTAACAGCAGCAAGCAATGCAGGTGTTCCACGATCCAACACATAAAGTTCACGATCAAGATGTCCCTGTGCGATAGTTTGCTTGGTGTCCCGATTCTGAATAATAAATATGATATCAGAGAAAAGAACATCAACAGGATAGTCATGAGTGAGCTTGCTAATAGATAGCAAATTTTTGGTAATATGAGGGACGACCAAAACATCGAGAAGATGAACATCATTATTTATAGAAGTAGAACCGGTATGTGAGATAGATAAAGTATTGCCATTACCAACAACAACGCTACCAATACCGGAATAAGGTTGGACATTGGCAAGTGATGATGGATCGGAGGTCATATGAGCCGATGCTCCTGAATCGACAAACCAGTCAGATGAAGGGCCCGAAACACTACAAGAGGAAGTAAAAGCCTCAGCAAGATTAGCAGGTGTGGAGTGAACACGACCAAGATACATAGGGCATTTGTCAGCATAATGTTCTCCGTTGCAAATTTGACAGCGAGGCTTGCGCTGCTGCTGCTGACCACGCCCGCCTCCGGAACGACCACCTCGACCACCGCCACCAGATCTGCCACCGTTGCCTGAAGATGTGTTGGTGGATTGACCGTTGTAGGGCTGACCTTGGCTGGACTGGCGAGACTGAGGACGAGAAGCAGACGCCGTGAATGCAACAGTAGAAGAGGAATCAACGGGATCCATAGCTTTCGACACTAAGTCAAACTGAACAGCCTGATGCACAGAGTGGGGAACGAAGGAACAGACGTCATAGACATCCTAGTATCTGCAAAATTAGCAAATTGAGCGCCGAGACCACGAAGAAACCAATGGCTTTTGTCCGATTCATCGACGGGCTTGCCGACTGCGGACAATTGATTGCAGAGAACCTTGAATCGACCACCATATTCTTTGACAGAAAGCGATCCGCGACGAAGGGAAAGAAGCTCCTCTCGTAGCTAATGAGTGCGAGAAACGGAGGAGTGAGCAAAGGCAGCCTCCAACATTACCCAGGCATCTCGAGAAGTGGTGCATTCGACAACCTCCGTCATGGCTTCTTCGGAGAGCGTTGAGAAGAGAACACCGAGGAGACGTTGATCGGTGGATAACCACTTAGCGTAGGCTGGATTTTCAATAACCTCGCCGGAGGCCGATTGAGTGGTGGGAGACGGCGCGACTTCGGTACCGTTGACAAACCCTAGCAGTTGAAACTTGTAAGCATAGGGATAAACTGGCGTTTCCATAGAAGATCATAATTGGTAGAGGATAACTTGATTGACACCATGTGAATCAAGGTGGCAATCAGAAGAGAATCAGAGGCGGAAGAAGTAGAAGAAGTGGCGGCCATGGAGAGATTAGGTTTAGGGTTTTCATGGTGTTTGAGCTGATACCATGAAAGAATAGAGGAACAGAAATAATTTTACGCCTTAAGCGATCAATGTAATATTGCCACAATATATAGTACATAGTTACAACAGAAGATCCTAGAATATTGGATCTTAACAACTATACAAGGAAAGGATAAATACTACAAAATAGAAGATATTATTTATCCTTAATAAGAAGAAAGAAAGGGTAAATAAGTACATTTATTAATATTATTTTAAATTAATTGAATTGGGGGCTGTGGGAAGAAATATGGGGGTGTGGATAGAATTACCCTTTCAATATTTTTATTAAACTAAAAAAAATTTAGATAAAATCAACCAAGAGGCCCAATAAGAGTTTGAGTGGACCAAAATATTGTGAGCAAGTGTACAACAAGAACCATGAGATTTTGAACATGACTCCGTAAAGCCCAAATTCTAAAAAGAAAATTCACTTGAATATATGGTTACATTTTTATTGTTTTTGCTCAAGCAAAATATTAAACGTAATTACGCACAATTATAAATGGCCCTAGAAACAATAAGAATAATAAATTAAATCTAGGGATGAGGAGAAATATCTAATTAAAATTCGGTATACCGTTCATATCGTACCGGAAAAATATCGAAAATATCGTGATTCAGGTATACAGAGATTTTTGGTAAGGTATATCATAATGTACTTTAAGACTACCGTAAGATAAAGGCAGTAGCGACTCCAGAAATTATAAATCGGGGGTGCGAAAAAAATTATATACCATTAGGTTATTTCGAAAATCTCTCTCTCGACACTTGCAGTAGCAATCGGAAGAATCAATACCAACTTAATGAACAAAAATAAATATATACTTCCTCCGTACTACTGAATAGTGAGCGTTTCGTAAATATATATGAGACATAGATATAAAAACGAACACTATTCGGTGGAAAGAGCGGAAAATACTAGTCGTAATTTTTTTTTTTTTTGGGGTACAGCTGTACCCCCATTGCCCCATGCTGGAGTCGCCAATGGATAAAGGTATCAACTTTCAGATATCGATGTATACCGTCTCATACCGTATATCAAAACTTTAATATATTACTTATAATATACTAGAATTGTAATATATATATATTCAACTCAAGTTATAATATGACTAAAATATAAGTATAATGTTATAATATTATTAATGTTATTGAATATATTATTAATAATAATTTTTTTATATGAAATTTTTTTGGTATAAAAATATTATTTTTGATGTATCGAAAATAAGGTGCGACAAAGGTATACCATCATAACGTACTATGATAAGTCATACCGATATGTACAATAAGGTAAAAGTATGGAGTTTTGTCCATACTAAATTCAAAGTGTATCGAAAGGAACGGTAAGGTAAAGGTATACATATTTTGTATACTGCAACTTAAGGTAATGTATAATTAATTAAAGAAAAAGGTCAAGATATAACATGCCGACCCATCCCTAATCAAATCACAAAGCAAGTAGCAAATGATTCTTAATTATAAATATGTTTACGTGCTTATAAATTTACGAAAAAACGTTTAGTAAAATATACTCTTCAAAAACTTATAAACTCTCCAAAATATAAGCTCATATACTACGACATATTTTTTGACGGGTTTCACTTTATCCCGCACAATCCAACTATCATCTCTTATTCCCATACATATAGTTCCTATTTTATGAAATTATAGATTTTGAAAAGAAAAAAAAGAAAAAAAAAAAAAAAAGAAAAAAAAAAAAAAGAAGTCATTTTCAGATCGTTTCAAAATTTATTTATTTTAATCTCTTTTATTAAATATATGTAACATTATCAAAACACTTTGAGAGACTATATCTTAATATAAACTTTTGACTTATCTTACTATTTCCTAGAGCTTATAAAGTTCATTAAAATAAGTTTATACATGTAAGGAATGGTTCGGGTAGGAATTAATAAGTCCCATGTACCTAGTGTGTGAGCAAGCAAAAATGTTTAAAAACTATATACTATATATTCCAAAATCACAAGCATGCTTAAATCATTCATATACAATTTGATGTTATGGGAAAAAGAAAATTTTATTTGAGCACGGAGGCACAAGAAGCCAAAGGAAGGGAACAATCTATGCGGATGACCACAAATCAGAGTGTCTATATATGGTTGCACCAGTCAACGAAACTGCACTTTGCCTCCGTTTCCTCTGCACGAAGCATCAACTCCAAAGAAAAAGAAACGACATTTAATCTCACTACAAGAATTTCGCTCATGCACTACGGTTATTATCCGTAGTCTATGGTTTTTCGAAACCGTAGACACAGGTGGTGTAGAGAAAGGCCCTGAGTTTACACTACGGGTAAAAACCGTAGTCTATATGCAACATACACTACGGGCAATAACCGCACACTACGATTATCAACCGTAGTCTATATGTTCCATACACTACGGACAAAAACTGTAGACTTTATAATTTTGTAAACGTAGAGATAGACCTCTTTTTTTTTTCTTTTTTTTTAAATGATTTTTGCTGCAAATTTAAATCCAATTTTAACTAAATATTAAGAGGACAAAAATATAAAAATCCAAGAATATTTTATTCCACATAAACACATTATACAAGGTGTGTCAAATTCACATACTGTAATTCCATCTAATACAAGCTTTGCAATACGCAAATAATCTGCAATAGTTATTATTTACAAAGTATACCCTTGGTTTCTCCTTCACCAAAGTTTGCTCTCACTAATGTTTGACAAGATGCGATACACTTGTTCTGGCCTCCTACATCGAATCTTCTTTTCCTTTGTGCTTAAGTTTCTGCAAAATGTAGTAATCTCTATCGATCATTCTATAAAAATGTTGTAATCTTTATCTATCATTCTATAGATTTATAAAGCATCTTAATCACAACATGCAAATATCAGTCACAATGGAATAGCAAGATAACTAAATTATGAAATAATATAAATCTACCATGCATTTTTGTAATACAGATCACTAACTTGATACTTATGCTGAAAAGAAGCATACCTTTTTGTGAAGCTCTTTCATTTTTGTTCCATCTAAATCAGTGTCTGCAAAAAAGAAACAACGACAAAAAGAGAAACAACAAAAAATCAGAACGAACAACCCTTTCGATTTGCCAAAACAATTGAAACAATCGAGTCTTATTTTGCTAGTTCCAAGTTTATATCGTAACATACCAATGCAAATGGCTGAATAAACTACCAAAAACAAATTGTTGGGGAAAGTTAGAACAACACACCAATTTCAGAGCACCTAAAAAAGAACATTGAAATTAAATGGTGAAGGACACAAAACTCATAAATAGAACGAGAAGCCTACATCTCAAAGAACTACTCTTAATAACTACTAACTTTCTGCAGTTAAACTAAGCTGATATTTCAAAGAACTCCATATGTAGAGTGGAACAAGATAACAACGTAATTAACTGTTATTGTTATACTAACTCAAAACCCGATTCAATATAACTCCATCCTCATTAGTTTAAATTCCTTGCTAACCAAAGTATAAAATATACGAAGATGACCTTCGTAATTTCATTGAAATGGACTCATTCATCGGCAAGTTTCGTTGGAACATGAATTGATAAGTTAGAGAAGGAACATAAAAAGTGTGAATATCAAATTGATAAGTTAGAGATGGAACATGAATGCCAAATTGAAGCAATAATGAGTACCTGCATAGATCTCCAATGGGAAAGGGGTTCATTGTGCAGATACTAGGAGCACAAATGGAGGGCTTGTTCAACTAATTAACTATAATGCATCAATCCATTCAACCGTATAATACGAATTACGAATGTAATCAACAGACTTAAAACAACATAGCATAAGAATACCAAGGTAGCTGAGCAGCTTGAAACTGAGCCGAGTAAGCAAGCAAGTCTCGGTAGCAGCGTGGCTGATCTAGCCGTGAACAATGTCATCCTGTTGCCGCGGCTCTGCCTCTGCTGCTAACTGAAAAATACAACGTTTAAACTCGATATCTGAACCAGAAAGGTCTTTCTTTCTCTCGGTGATTCCCATGTACAAAGAATGCTCTGTCAATGGCAATGGGTTCAGAGGAAAAAGGAAGAAAACTGACGAGAGAGAAGCAGACGAGAGAAAACTAGTGTGAGAGAGAGTGTGTGCGACGGAAAGCGAGAAAAATACGTACCTGAAGGGAGTGCTTTGACGGTGACAACAATTGTTCCTCGGTGGTAGCAGTGGCAGTTGGAATGGATTCAAAATCTAGGGTTCTCGATTTAGGAGAAACCAGAGGGCGAGAGAGAGGAATACCGAGCAAAAGGACACTAGGGTTGCGATTCCGTCAAGGACTGAGAAGAACCGGTCGCGTGAGGGAGAGTTGGCGTCGAAGGGAGAGTTAGTGTTTTTTTTCCCAAACACCGCGAGAATGAGAGTCGCTGAAGAAGAAGAAGAACAGAGGCTGGACTGAATCGATTAAGAAGAAAATAAATTTTAATCTTGTTAACTTAATTTTGAAGAGTAGTGGTTAGTATGGGTTCGAATTCTAATCCTCTCAATTTGAACTTTTTTTTATTTTTTTTTTCCTTTTGTTTTCTTTTTTCTTTTTCCCAATCTTTTTACTCTTTTTTTTTTTTTTTTTTTTTTTTTAACACTACAGTTTAAAAAAACCGTAGACAATAAGCATACACGCTCATATACTACGGTTTGTAAAACTGTAGTGTATGAGCGTGTTTTTTATACACTACGTTTTTTAATACAACCGTAGTGTATCCGGTATCATAAACTACGGTTTTTAAATTGACTGTAGTAAATGTCATTGTGTTGTTGCACATACACTACAGTTTTTGTTGAAAACCGTAGATAAAGGGAATAGACTACAGTTTTTTGAAAAAACCGTAGTGTAAGTGGTGTAGTGTATGGCCGAAATTCTTGTAGTGTCTCTTCCTCAATTTTACGAAAGCTTCATTTATTGTTCTCGAACTTAATTGTGTTTCTCCATTTCCACAAAATCCACACAATACAAATGCATAGACCACCCAATTTGATACATAGTCATGCTTATTTCAATATATGAATCATAAATGGTACTAAGATTAATGGCCCAAATTCACCCATATTTCTCAAATCAAAATCTAATCTATTTAAGCATGAGAAACATTTTGCCTTGTAATTCTAGAAAATTTAAAGAATCCAACATATGTCTAAATATAGAGGATATGTAGATAATTGTTTTAAAAAAATATTTTTTAAAAAAAAAAACTTTGACAATTATTTTACAGGATTTCAAAATGAGATGATTGCATTGCAGCACATTTTAATTTACACTCAACACCAGCAAAAAAGAAAAAATAATAATCCACGGCAAGCTCTTACTAAATTCTTGCTTGATTAATCTCTCAAGACTCTCACACTAAAAATATGTGTTCATCAATAATCAGTTACTTACATGTAGTTTTTGGAATTTAAATACATAGATGAATGCTTTCGTATTTACCGTGTACAAATAACTTGCGATACTATATTTAATTAAGAAAAAATGTTATTAATATATTTTCCTATGAATGAACCATGTTAAAAGTTAAAGTACCCTACTAAATACACTAAACCCTAGATGATAAAATTATCAATGTTACATTATCACGTCGAGAGTAGATAACTAGATATATTCAATGTACTACATCGGTGTGTAGGGGAGTATTTCCGTAAATATGTATACTTGTCCAAGTTCCAACAAAATACACTCAAATATCAAACTCACTTTCCATCAAAGATAAGATCGGTGCAGGATTTAAACCATTCATCACTAAATTAAGTTAATTCAAAAAAATTAAACTAGGTCTACTTCCCAAGTAATTAAATTAATAGTAAATCTTATAACAAAAAAACAAAAATTCTGGAGACAAAGATCTGCATTACCAAATTCTTTAAGTTTATTGCAAACCCCAAAGCAAAGGGGGAGAGAGAGAGAGAGAGAGAGAGATTCATATCCATTTCTCTAATGTAGATGAGAAAAATTAGCCCTGTACACTAAAAATAGTTATTTATCCCTGCATAGAAGTCAAGATCAAGAAACAAAAACACATAAACAAACCCACATTACCTTGACAAATTAAAAAAATCTGTGCATTGGCATTGACAAGAGTACTTTGAGAGAATCTCACTCAGAAATTTTTGTCCCCATTCACAAACTCAGATCTAAACTATTCTTCCCAACAATGCCACGAATCTCCTTCGAGGCTGAACACAACGACAGCGATAAGCTGCTGTCGATGATCTCTGTATGATCTACGGTCTTCAGCTTCTTCTCACTCTCTCTCGTTTTTAGAGTGAGGCTGAGATCAAGATCATCCGCTTCGTGAGTACTCGAAAACTTTCTTTTCAATGTGGCGAGCCCTTCCTCTGGAACCGTCGATGCTCTCTGCAGAGGATGGAGAGGGCCGTGATAGGGACGAGGCGCGCTCTCCGCGCCCCGTTCCTGAGCTTTAGTTGATGAGTAGAAGTTTGTGGAGCTTGTTGCGGTTTGATGAGTTTGCCAAAACCTTTGGCTCATCAAATTTTTGGGGTCATTTTCTAGAAACTTCCAAGAAGCCCTTGACAAGTAATGATTACTATTATTAGTATTGATCTCGTTTGGGGCAGGCTCGTAGAGTCCATTTCTGGTGATGGTTGAAGCTGCCCAGCTGCTGTGAGGGCTGTTTATCGAGCAGCCCGGGCTGCCCAGAAGTACATCTCTATATCTGCAAATTGGAAAACATTCAAACAAAAATGGAAATTAAAATGGGGAAATTTTGAGAAATTAGGGTTTGATTTTACTCTTTTTTTTTTTTTTTGGATTGAGAATTTCCATTAAATTTTGACATACCTCAAGCTGGAAATTGGGGTCTGATTGTAGCTTTGGAGCATTGGAAGTTGGCTTAGGTTGTAGATGTGTCGATCTCCAGCATCAAGTAGAAGTCTTTGTTGTGAAATAACTGCGATTAATTAATTTATTTATTTATTAATCTTGATTTTCTCAAATTGGAATCAATCCAGAAATGGAAACCCTAATTTTTGTGTTTTTTTTCATCGGATGTGAGGGTTAATTACCTTCATTTGGATCATCGATTTTCTTGCTTCTGTACATCTAATAATCAAAAAAAAGATTGTATTCAATTAAATCTGAAAATTAAAGAGAGAGAGAGAGAGAGAGAGAGAGAGAGAGAGAGAGAGAAGTGGGATTTGATTTTGAATTGATTATTACCTGAAGATGGCTCTTGACATGAGCAATACTAAGCCCTTTAACGTTCATTAATTGAAGCACCAATTTAGGCGTTGCCTCTGCAAAAAAAAAATTGAAAATAAAAACAATTAACAAAATTTAAAGGGAAAATATTAACTCCATAAGAAAATACTTTGAAGATTGTTGAGGGCTTACTTTCTTCTCCACCAAGCCTTTCAACAGCATGAATGAAGCAGAGATGGAGCTCCGGCGTCCACCGGAGGCGAGGGGTCTTGGACCGAACATACTGCCTCACGGATCCGGAGCTTGCCTTCTTCCCATTGTTTTCTTCAACTGTGCTATTGCTCGAGCTGTTCCCCTTGGTCGCTTTGCTCTCGTTCTCGTTGTCGGCCTCTTCGTCTCCTTCAGTCTGGTTCTGGAGGCCACTGCACTTTGAATTCTCCATATCTTCGATTTCTGAGTTTGTAGTAGCTCTTTGCATAATTATTCAAGCAAATGATTTGGTTTCAATTTCTTTCTCTTTTGGGGTTTTTGTTTCTCAATCTCTCTCTTTGATGTATGTGATGAGGAAGAGAGAGTAGATGAAGTAGTAGGGGAAGTTGTTAGAATTGGGAATGAAAAATCCTTGTTTAGGAATATAAAGAAGAATTCCCTCTCTCTCTCTCCACCATAGTTTTTTACTTTTAATTGTAGGTGCATGTTGGCTCTATCAACCACTTAGGGAGGAAGGTGATTAATTATGATGATGTTGATTATAATTATTTTTATTATGCAAGTATATATAAATTTGAATTTATGGAATAAAAAATGGGAATGAATAAAAGGAGTAGGAACTTATATATTGACTCGAATATTATCGTTGATTCAGAATGTTTCTTCGTGGATGACCATTAGTCAAAATTAGAATCAACCCCACCCAAGAAACTACTCACCAATTATGGATCTGATATATAAATACACAAACTAATATCGGATATTTCGAAATTTACCAGTAATTCATTTTTCGACGAAAGTGAGACACATATATAAGGCTCGTACGTATTTTAGAAAGGAGAAAAATGAAAGGTGAAAGACAATGTTAATAACATGTCTGCAAAATCTGAAATTCAAATTTGTCAATAATTATTATTGTATCGTAAAATAATTAGAGCTAATTAAAGTTCATAATGTATAGAGGGGGAAAAATCACAAAATTAGCTTATTGTATATGTATTTAGAGTAACAATAACATGATTAAAAAATATCGACATGAGTAATAAAGAATATTCCTTGTAACTAAATATTTACACTCATATAAAGCCATATATACTACTTTCTCCGATTCATCCACTTTGACGAGCTACTTGAATACATGTAGGGTATAAATAACGAAGCGCGTCAAACTGAACAGAACGGGAGGAGTATAAGTTTTGAAAAATGGGCTTAAAATAAAAATTGGTGTGAATTCGGGTGCATGTGCAAAATGGATCCATGCACACACATATTAGTAGGAGTAACAGAGAGGATGAGGACTGACAATTAATTGTTAATAAATTTATTAATAAATCTCATCACAACCGACAAAACTTCTTCAGACAAGAATCAAGAAAACTGTCTCTTCTTCCATCAACTTATAATTGTCAACAAGTAATTGAAATTTTATGTCTTTTCTTTCTAAATATATACAACTTGTTCCTTCAACTTATAATTGTCAACAAGTAATTGAAATTTTATGTCTTTTCTTTCTAAATATATACAACTTGTACTCAAATTACAACCTAAATCTTACCTGATTATTTGACTTTTTTTAATTTCCCAATTATTCTTAATTTTTTTTAAAAAATAAAATCTAGAATTATAAGCTTCCCATCTCAATTAATTTGCCATAATATTAAGTGTGTATTATATAGAATGTACTATAGTATTAATGCAGAAATTGTCACGTTAAATACAGCATTTGTTATATTCTTTTGTTTGATTAATTTAATTTAATTAAATTAAATTAATTTAAAATTGAGTGGGGTTTTTGTGGGCGGGCATCTAGCTACTGCTGTCAGCTTAGTCAACTATCTCATGTCTCATGCAATATTATTATTTATTTTGTTCTGATTTTTTGAGATTAGTTAAGTTTATTTCTATATCATATCTCATCTCTGAATTTCATAAATGAATAAATAAATATTTTTAAAAAGATACACTTCAAAAAGTGTTTCTGCATGCAGCAGTATCAAAAATAGGACATGATCAAACGGTAACAAAAAATAATTAATACAGTAATACCTCCATCCCTTTTTTCTTGAGCCCTATTAAGTGGATACGGAGATTAAGAACTGCGAGTGTAGCTTTTTAGCCACTACTGGTTTTGTTAAGCTTGGTTATTGTTATATTGAGAAATGACTCTAGATGAATTCGAAGGACGGAGGGAGTATGTTTTAAATATTGAAACCATTATCAAAATTTTAGAAAGATTTTATTTTATTTTATTTTTGTGTCAATTTCGTTTTTTTTTTTTTTTTTGTGTCAATCTCATAGCATTGATGAAATTCATGTAAAGTTTAATTTGGCTTTTGTTGTGGGAAATTAGAGCTCAATATTCTACGCTCGTGTGTATTGTCATTGGGGATTAATTGGACTGTGGAGTGCAGCAAAAAAGTTGTTTATTTTCAACTAATTCGAAGGAATTAATCCTTCTTTTTTCAAAAAAAAAAAAAAAATTATTGATCACATGCATCTTGCCTAAAATTTACAACCAAAAGCCAACTCAAAATCATATATAGTAACCCTTTTTCCCTTGTGACATTGTGGAACGAAAAGGGGGGATTTTTGCATGCCCATTTCCACATAAATTCTAATCCTCCGATGAATGATTACGCTTCTTAATACATGTGAGATATAAAATATACAATATACGTTGATAGGATGAATAAAGTATGTAATATAATGTCCCATTAAAAATGTAACACTTCGTAGCAATAGTGGCGGGTCTCTTTATAATAAATACTCCCTTCGTCTCACTTAATTAGTCACATTGGAATATTATATACCTCACATATGACTATTCAATGGGACTAATTAAGTGAGACGGAGGGAGTATATATATATATGACTATGTAATTTATTACAATTATCGTGTAAGCAAGTTATTATTCCTAATAATAATTGTTCGATGTTGTTGGTGCAAACAACATGTCCTACATCGAAAATATAAGGTAGGTGGACCTTATATATAAAAGGCAGCAATACTCTATTACTATGAGGCCTTTGAGGAAGGAGCCCAAGAACAAAATCGTGTGGGCTCGGCCTAAAATGGACAATATAATATTAATGTGCATGGGTCAGTGGTAGTGCTCGGAAACCCTAACGATAATAATAATAATGATGAAAATATTTGGCAATTCCCTTGCATTTATATATGGACATTGTCACGTAAACACATAATGAGGCTACGTTTGATGAACATTGTCACGTAAACACATTATACATGGACATTCCCTTGCATTTATACATGGACATTGTCACGTAAACACATTATACATGTTCACAGTAAATAGAAGAACATTTAATCGTATACTATAATTAATCGTTGTATAATGTTAAGTATTAGTAGACCATAATTATTCCAATAAAAATGATAGTTGATCGAGATTTATATGTTCCAATAGAAAATGTAATTAATTACCTAATAATTTGTCTCATACGCAGGATATAATTAGGTGGTGATGCTTATGAGTTGTCAATATATATTTTATATGTCAAAAGAATTAATATAAATATGTAAATTAATTAAGAGGCTAAAAATAAAAGGAAGGAAAAAGAGTGTTGTAGCAAGATTCATTTGGAAGAACCCAAGCTGTAAAGTCAACTCCCAACAATACCTGTGTTTTTCTACTGTCAATTTTGCAATCTTTTATTCAGCCTCGAAATTCGTGATGCTATTAATGCGGATCTATGTGTGATGAGAATTATACTAAGTATGTCTGTCCTTCCCTTCTTTAATTAATTATAAATACTCATTTCATATACACTATACTAGTCTAATTAATAATATTATTATTGTCTTGTGTATAAAATCTTGTTTGATGCACAAATTTTTATATAAAAATAAACTTTAACGTGCATAATATACTAAAAATGTTTTAAGTTATACTGTACAAAATCTGTTGAAATATGCATGTAATAATATTTATTTTAGTATCATGCTTATTTACATAATAATTTGATACTTAAAACATTTTCATAGTTATCGTATACTACAAACAGTTAACCATACTAACATTTCTAATTTATTCTATTTTCAAGAAATTTATTTATGTGTGAATAGAAAATTATATATATATATATATATATATATATATATATATATATATATATAGGGTATGGTTCTCGTGAGAATGGATGCTCAGGTAGGAAATAAGAATAAATCTGGTCCATAGATTTGCACAAAATCAGTGGCACAGATTTATTCTCACAATAAATGATGCATCGTATGTTTTAATTTGATGCACTGTCATTTTCATGCATTGCATTCAATAAATTAATGCATCGTCATTTTGATGCATTGCGTGACTTAATTCAATGCATCGGTCAATCTCAGCCGCAGATCTTATTTTATCAACGGTTCTGATTTATTCTTATTTCTTACCTAACAGTCTATTCTTATTTGATCTTCTTCCTATATATATATATATATATATATATATATATATATATATATATATATATATATATATATATTATGATTATGTGAAGGCAGACTCCAAATCAGTGGTCTAAAAGTCACAACCAAGGTGCTAATCGATATGTCACTGCCTGAATAACATGTAATCCGCCTAAGTACTAAGCAATACCCATCGGACGTTTTACATTGAAACTTATTAAATAGTCTTCATGAGCTAGCTAATGGATGTCTAGGCAAACTTATAAGGTGCTCTATGCATAATTTTGGATGGTTAGACGCATAAATATAAAATATCGATAAATATGGATATATCATGTTGAACATTAAACAATTTTGTTGTAGACTAAGAAGTTAATATGAAAACTACGTAGTTTACAAAATTAGTCTATCAATTGACATATATACTATGTATATTTATCATGAATTTGACAAGAGTTATTATAAAAATAGTTGAAAATAAGCATTATAGTTCTAATCCGATTAAGCACCTAGCTAGACGCTAGTCATCCTTTGCCGACTGATGCCTAACATTTTTTTTAAGAACATTTGCTCCAAATTATTTTTAACTAACATATATACCTATATACAAATCCTAACTTATTTAACGCAAGTATGGGTGAGGGTGTGTACCATAAATTACTAATATCAATTCAAAGTTGATGAACCATGCACGCAATTTAGTTTTTAAGTTTTCTTGTATTCTCAAAAAAATAAAGTAAAATAAATGTAGGTAAATGTAGTATGCTAATTAATCAAAATCAAAGTTGGAAAGAATATAGTCACAACCACCACAATTAAGAAATAAATTGTTATATTCCCCACTAATTCTAAGTGTCACGTCCTACGACAAAAATAATAAAGATAAGTTCACAAATCAAGATAAAGGACGATCCTCGACCGTGGATGGAGCAAGGGTTTGTTGAAAATGGACGGTGGATGTTCGTGCATGAAACCCAATTGTAGTTGCATTGCATGCATATTGCGTAAGGATTAATTAAGTAGGAAAAGAATATTGATTTGTGGAAACCTAATCCCAGCAATAATGTACGTATGCATGTTTTGGGGAAAAAGAATAGTAATAATTAATTACTAATTAATTAGAATAATTGTTTGTATGTAAATGTAATACAAAGGTATTTTTCGTCTCTTTGTCACATGTCTCTTTGTCCCACGTGAGTGACATCTCACCATCCTATCCTGCATAATATTATCCCACTTACTCTAGAAGGCTAGGGATTTTTTTATTTTATGTTTGAGTATTTAATTACTCGATCCCTCCGTTACAGATCGATTGTCCTGATTCCTTTCGATACATAATTATGGGCGCAGTGTTAAAGTGAAAAGGGTTTTACATTGAAAAGTAAGGTTTAGTTTTATCCATATTAGGAAACAAGACAATTAATGTGGACAGCCCGATTAGAAAAGCAAGACAATTGATCTGGGACGGATGGGTAATTTATTATGGTTGTATAGTAATACCTCCGTCCCGTTCAAGACGGCACATTTCTTAAATACTCCCTCCTTCCCACTACGCTAATCTTGTTTCTTTTCGACACGAGATTTTATGCGCAAGTGTTAAAAGAGAAAAGTAAAGGGTTCACATTAAAAGGTAAAGATTAATTATTTTCATTTTAGGAAACAATATTAGTGAAATGGGACAGGCCAAAATAACAAACATAACTAGTTAGATGGAAATGCAAGTGTATAATAATAAAAATATGTCGTCTTGAATGAAACGATTGAGTATAATTTATTCAACCATAGTCTTTTGCTTTATTTACTTAATTTTGATTTTGGTACGTAGATGCTTCTTGCTCAAAGGGTGGGTTGTGATGATTAGGAGTGAATAGTTTCGATCGGTTACAGTTTATTTATCTGGACTGCATATTTTGAAAATTTTATATTATTAGGTTGCGCTTTCTTCGAAAACATTATCTCTCAAATATGGTGTTATAAATATTTTCTTCAATTTAGAGATTGAAAATTTTCCTCATTGATAAAGGATGATAAAAGGTGACGAAATGGTGGTGAGATTTAAATGGTGATTTTTTCTTTTATCTCCTTTTCTTTCGCATAAAAAAGAACACAATTTTAAAACATTTGAGATCCTACCTTCAATTGTTTACCCAATAGTATATCAATTTTGATAAGTTTTAGTAGTATATCAACATATTTTATTTATGATATTTTAGTTTAATTTTTACGACTTGAGGAGTCACTCATTAATTTAGGGTTAGTTTATAGTAATTATTTATTACTATCATTTAATTATAATTATAATATACAGTACGTTTTATTATAATTCACAATATTTATATACTCCTTCCGTTCACAATTTATAAGGTCTGTCCAATTTTTTCGTCTTTCCACTTTAGGCAGTTGACCTCCACACATAAATTAAAATCATACCGTTTAAACACCACTCTAACATTATCACCATATCAGACACTACTACACATTTTAACACAATTGAGACACTAAATTTAGGACACGATTGAAACACCAAATTCAGGACACGATTGGAACACGTACCGAATTCAGGACTCGTGATACCATCCAGTATTGCATGATGTCTATGACTAATTAACCCTAATAAACTTAATTAATGATCACCTCAAATTTAATGGGTAGCTTGCCCATCACCCACATCGGCCCTTGTCATTTGCAATATTTTTATTTATAGATGAATTCCAGCATATCTTATCTCAATGTAGCATATTCATATATACTACAACAAAAAGAAACAACACACACACACACACACACAAAAAAAAAAAAAAAAAAAAAAAAAAATCATGTAAAGCTAGCGATCATTTTCGTTAATATATATTTCAATTAAGTAATCTGAATATTACTACTTTTGTGCTCATGAATTGCATGAAGTGTGTACACGAGGGATTCACGGAATTCATGCGTGGCGTAGCTTCTGTAAATTCTAAGCAATTTTCATGTTATGGTAGCAGTATTTTCCTATGCATATTTGGTTTGTTGCGATAACGGATGGAATCATCTGTTCCGATTATAGTATACCGTTTTGTGTACCAAATAGTAATTTTTATAAGTTTTATAATATTCTTTTTATGAAATTGAAAATTGAAATACTTATATATCCCAAGTCAGAATGTTAAAAAATCACATACTCTATATTTCAATATATCAACCATATTTTACCTAATAAAACTCAAATTAAATAAAAAGAAGTGTTTATAAATTGCGAATGGATGATTAGACTCTATAAATTAATTGTAAAACTATCTCAAGGTATAGATATTAAAATTATTAAAAGAAAATACATCAAATTAATAGAATTTGATCTTTGGTGCACACTTACATAAACTTTGGTACAAATGATTTCATGTGGATAAATAAGCATTGACAAGGGTGAAGGTAGGGATGTCAAACGGACCAACCCACCGAATTTCGAGC
Source organism: Thymus mandschuricus (assembly GCA_029379335.1). Classification (NCBI taxonomy): domain Eukaryota; kingdom Viridiplantae; phylum Streptophyta; class Magnoliopsida; order Lamiales; family Lamiaceae; genus Thymus; species Thymus mandschuricus. The sequence goes on from CM057079.1 coordinate 8,582,632, forward strand.
TAACCCTATCGGATTGCGGGCTATTCTTAAAGATGGATGAAATAAATTTTAATTACCAAGTTTTAACATGGTGTATTTAATCAAAGAAACTTCTAGAATGTTGAAGCAATTATTTAGAGATAGATAGATGGTCGATACAAGAAATTGACCATTACAAGACTACCTTTTCAACAAAGATATTCATAGATTTGGTACTATTTATACTACTACCTCCATCTCATATAAGTAGTCTCATTTGCCATTTTGGTCCGTCTCATCTATTAGTCCTATTTTTGAAAATGGTAAAGAATATTTGGCTAAAATTAATTCTCTCTTCACAATTAATTACAGCCACACATTTTCTCCTTCATTGGCTCTTGTGCCCATTTCAAATGGGACTATACTTATATGAGATGGAGGAAGTAAGTAATTAATGTTGTGACCTAAAATATTATAGAAATAAACAATTGGACTTCCACTTCCAAAAATACTATTGGATAATAGTGCATACATTAATAATCTTCCCTCTTTAAGCAAGCCAAAAGATTCCAAGAATGGGCCCATATGCATGGTTAGGTCAGTGTATACGTGTCTCTCTCCCCCATGATTAATGTTAAGTTTGCTTTGTGTATAATTAAGCAATATTTTAAAAACTGAATCAAATGTTGAACCGGTTTTTACCTTCGGTTTATGATTTTTTCGGCTAAACTATGTTTGAACTAGCTAAAATGAAAGAAATCGCAAATCAAAATCGTAAATAGTTTGTGGTTCGATCAGTTTAATCGGCAATTTGATCCGATTTTTAACACACTGGTATTGTATTAAGTTTTTTAAGTTCATTGACAGTATAGTATAAATGCATGTGTTAAATGTATTGCTCGGCGAACTAGGGCTCATCGAATAAACCATAAAACGAACCCTAGTTCGCCAAGCAAAAGCAGTATGATGTATTCAGTTCACAAGAATAACCGATATCTAAAGCTGGGTTCTTTTGTTTGATCTATTAACGGCTAAGAACAAAATGGTAAGATCAAAAGCCACGTACAGCAGCTTAACTGTTTGAAGCAAAAATTAAATCTTTTATTTTTTTTCGAAGGGTGAAAGGCCGAACGGAATATAATTTCTCTCCGGAGCAGCGTACAAAAAAATGTTTCAGATTCTGGGATTAACAGTGCTTCAGAGCAGTCTATAGTTTTGGATACGAATCTGTCGAAGTAAAATTTTTGATCAAATTCTAAATCTCCAATGAGCTAAGAAAAAGGTGGAAACGAAAAGCCGGCTGTTATCAAAGGTGATCGAATGCAACAGACATGAAATCAACGTGGAGAAGAGAAGCAAAACTGTACACCAGTCTTCCCTTTGTCGTGCTCCTCTTTCTTCAAGATATAGCAGTAATTGACCTGAAGATTATACCCTGCTGTCAGAAACAAAACCTTTCCTAAAGATATAATGTGCGTCGTTAAGTCATGGAATCATCGTGCTTAACCATTGCAGAGATTAAATAAAAGCATTATGCAACAGTTCCATCTTATAAAACACATTGATCAAGTTATATTTCTTCTGTTACCCTTATAGAGCTTTCTTATAGCATCCCAACACAAAGTAAGCCGTTTTTCGTAACAAAAAGGCACGTTATACATTGCCATTGGCTCCAGCAGATCTTATTTGACAATTCATTTTGCTGAGTGATTATAGGGCAACAATATTAGGAAACACTACTTACGACATCATCTTAATCTCTTATGGAACTATACCGTTTATCTTCATCATCTATACAATTAAACCAGAAAGTTACATCCTACAGAAAAGTTGTGCTTTAGTTGTACCGTTTTAATATCTACACATTTGATCCCAAATGTTACATCCTATGAACATGGCGATACCATCTGGTCAATGTTGCAGTCAAGATTGGCAAAGGCAGATTACAGATATTCTACGACTACTGACTACATCTAACAAAGTGATCAATAATCAAATTCATCATTTACGAACTAAAAGATGCAGCAAATAATAGATTTCTAAGAAATTTAGCATGTGAGAGAAAAATCAGAAACTGAAATTAATCATTAATGATCAGAAGCAGAATAATCTTTTACCTCCATGCGAAATAGCTGAGTGGGCACAACAAGTCCAGCTCCCACAGAGGTTCGGAAAGAATCTTTAAATTTCTGAAGAGAAAATTCCGTGTACGAATTCTCGGTTAATTTATTTAGACTGCCAGTGCAAGCGAAGACATGGCCATGGATACCAGAATCTCTAAGAACCTTCAAAGGCAGATCAAAAGAAAGGTCTGCAAAGGCAGTCAGAGCAAGATCTCCTCCAACATGATCTACTGCAGAATCATCAGAGTTCCCAGCAACATCTGAATCATCTCTTTTCGCTCGTCTAGGTTCAGCAAGACCCAGTCCCCTTGACTTGAAACCTAAAATAGAAGTGGGGCCAACCAAGGAGCAAACTGGTGAAGTATTTCCGCCCATGAAGAATCTGTCAGGCAGATATGTAGGACTACTAAAAGATCCCCTCCCCCACGGAAACACAATACCACCGGATATTCCAAAGTTCAGAGCAGCTCGATAAAACCCGAGGGGGATAGCATAACGAAGATCAAATTCCTGTTCAGCATAGACATAATGTTAAATGAAAAAATCAGGCATTTAGATCAAACGGTAAATGCATACTCCAATTACACGACAAGCCATCCAACCGAATTATCACACTCTAAAGCAGGAAAAATACAGAACCATTCAGAAATGATGGAAAAAATCATAACTTCGGAAAGCCATCCACTGGACAAACTGCTTCAGGGCCCATCAAGTTTCATATATTCAGTAAAACACAGTCAGTAACATTTGTTTCAAGATTCAGCCCTTCTTACAAATAATTATTTGCATAAGGAGACATGAGATCGCTGACTAATCTGACAGTAGTGACTAGATGTCTGACCACACGCCACAGCACTATATAGCCAGTTGAAATAGGAAAAGCAAAAGAATAAAGGAAACACTATATTTTACTGAATTCAGTGTGTTTAACTTTTGCACTATACATTCTATAACAGCCAACTTTCATGTAAATCATGCTGGAAGCTTCTAATTAAGGAAGGAGGCTGCCCTAACTTCTTACATACATCCCTTAAAAAAATTGTGCAAAAAATGAAAAGAGGTGGGGTAGTCAAATAATCAGGAAAGGTTTAGGAGATGATTCCACAACAAAAGATTCACTGCTGCAGTCAGGATGGGTCAGCCAAACAAATACCCAGGTCAGGTGCAGTTTCTGAAATACTATTTGTAAAAGTTAAGGAAAGAGAATGGTACCTGACGAAAGAAGCGCAAACTTCGTAAGTCAGGAAAAAGGCCACCAACTTGAGTGGTGGAAACAAAAGCATGCCCCCTAGTTGGCCTCATCGGGGAATCTCTATGGTCAACCTTAAATGAGTACTTCAATGCTGACAATAGATTATGTCCGAGCTGCCTCCTCACCGTGTAGGAAGACATTTGAGATGGATCTGTCAAAGTTCTCCAGGTGAGATTGTAAGAAAGGTCATGGTTTCCAGCTGACAGTAGACTGAGTGAGAGCCCAAGAGCTCGTTCTTTGTAGGAAGAGTACTTCAACCAATCCTGTGAAAGCAGAGATACTCTTGCAGACACTGGAGTAGAAATTGATTTGAATCTGGGCAAAGCCACTCCTGAGCTAATTTCCAATGATTGGCCCCAACCATAAGCTAGTGAGCCATCCCACAAATCTCCATACCCCAACAGATTTTTCAGCCTCGCTGCTGCTTCTAGAGACCAGGATCTAGCCTACAGAAACACTTTAGCATATCAAAAAATTAAGATAGAAAACCATCAACCATCCATACAACTGCACAAGTAAGCGCACGTAAAAACATTCCATCATAAAAAATTGATTCCAATATACATGGAAAATCGACTAATCCATAAAATGTAAGATGCAAAAGACTAAAGCGGCATGTTTACGCATTGCACTACTTTTCCAATCCCTAAATTTGCTTTAGTGTCCTTATCAACAAGATTCAACAAATTAAATCATTCACACATCCATACACCTGAGGAAGTATGTGAAGGAATTATAAAGAACAAAAATAGATTTCAACAAAAACGGAAGAAGTTACCTAAGATATAAAATGCAAGATGCCCAAGACGAAGTAAAATGTCAGTATCCAATCCTTCATTTACTTTACAGTCCTCACCTTTCTATCAATGCTAAAGCAGTATCCTTTATGATAAGTTCATCATTCTAGCAGCAGATTTTCTGATTACGATAACTAGTTTAGAAGAATATCAGACCAATCATCATTAATTCTATCCGATAATCAAACAAGTTTCTTTGCAATGACTGTAAGCCAATTCACGATATTCTCAATCACAAACCATTATATGCTAAACTGCAACAGCATAAATCCCAATGCACCGAAATTCACAATCAACATAAACCACCAATCTAATTTCAGTTACTCTTCAACCACATGCCCACATTCCAAGCAACAAATAACTCAAAACACTTCAATCGCAATATCAACATTCCGATCCCAAATTCGACACAAAGCAACAGAAATCAATCAAATAATTTCAAGATAAAAGCCAGTAATCCAGCAATTATTACCTCAGGTTTGGTATAAACGCCGAAATCTCCAGATAGCAAGCCCCCCTCCGAAACATCAATGACCACATTAGCCGTCCCCGGGAGCTCCGACGGGCCCGCGTCGAGCGTGATAACAACCGAATCGAAAATGCCGAGGCCGTGCAGCCGCACTTTGGCGACGGCGGCGGCGTGCAGCAGCTGCTGGAAGCTATTGGCGTCCCTGAACAGAGACTCCACCTCCGCTTCGACCACAGAATCCTTCGTCTTTTTGGTGCCCTTGATGATTATGTCGTGGACATGGACCGGGACCCGCTCCGACGAGAGTCGCCGGAAGAGGGAGTCCATGTTGGCCCGGTCCCTCCGTACTCGGGCATCGGGAGTCATGGTTTTGTCTTCTTCTTCTTCATCTTCTTCTTCGAGCTCCGAGTCGTCGTCGTCTTCATCTTCTTCGACTTCTTCGAAGCGGGGCTTCGGGTTCTCTGGTCGGGCCGAATTCGGGTCGGATTCAGGCTGGGGTTCCATGGATGGGGTGCTGGTTGTTCGCCCGAGTGTAATGTGGAATCGGGGAAAGAGAGACGGGCGGCGGCGATCAGCGGCGGCGGTGCGGGATTTCTAGGGGAATGAAAGGAACTGGTACAAGTAGAACGGCGTCGTTTTGGGGTTTCTTTGGGGAGAATCAATTTGCTGCAATTTCAAAAAGAATTAGGAATTGTCAAAAAATAAAAAAGGGAGAAATTAGGAAAAATGGGCCCCTGCTCTTTTTGTTAGTAGTATTATGTTTATGAGAAGATGCTAGTCACCTTATGCTAATCTCCTTTTCATGGGCACTTTTGCCATTTTTTCATTTCGTTTTTATTTTGTTCGATTTTTTAAATTGTAATATATTCTATTACTTTATAAATTAATATTGAAATCACTAAATCTAATCCAAATAACACGAGTTTTCTCGAATCTAAAAACATTTCTTAAATATATGTAAAATATTAAAAGTCTACAGTCCAGTGTGACGGACGGAGTACTACTTTAACGTCCGTCACACTCATGTTATATACTGTCCCCCATAAAAAAAAAAAAAAAAAAAAAAATCAAAAATTACTTTAACGTCCAATTATACAACTCGTATTAGAAGGTTGCAAGTATAATGATGGAGGAAAGAAATATTTACTCTGTCCACAACTTTAGTACTAAAAGCTCCAATACCAAAATTACTTTTATGCGTTAAACATTGTGATAATGGGGGTGTATAAAACTTTTGTTTAAGAAATGGTAAAAATGTACTCTCTTCGTGCGTCATCTCTTAGACATGTTGACTTTTTAATTGATTTGAGATTTTATACCGATAGATTTTAAAATAAGATTTTGAATTATAGGTTTTGTACATGATACTCATAATCCTATTATTATGTAACTTTAAAATCAGCCAAAAAATTAACAAGTCAAAAAGTAGAATAGGTGTCTAAAAATTGTGAATGGAAAATTTTTCGCTTAAGATTATGGCGCCTAAACGAGTTCAAAATCAAGGTAATTAAACGGCTACTGTTCTTCCCCAAAAAGTTGCCCTTTTTTTTCCGATAAAATAGCAGAAACGCGAATTCGAATCCAAGATGTCGGAGTCGAGCAATGCAAAACCTCCTTGCGAGCTCTTCTCCTCGCTGATTTCCGACATCAAATCTTACGACGGAGTGGATCCTCTCCTCCCATGGCTCCGGTGATAATCTCACTTCTCCTACCTCACATTTGTTTGCACTTGCACAATTTGTATTGGACTGAGATTTACTCTTTCTCAGTTCATATTTTTTCTGTGCAGCGGAGTGAAAAGGATGAAGGAGATGCTGCCGCCTCACCTCCTGAAAGAGAAACTTCCTCGATTTCTCCAGAAATGCGCCGAGACTTTCATGACCGACCGCCGTTACTCCAACGATTTGCGGTACCTTCGGATTTGGTTGCAATTGGTGCGTCAGTTTTTATCTGCAGTATCAAGTTATTATTTTATTTTTTGTTTTTCCGGTTTTCTGCTCTGGTTCTTTGTCGTTTTGGCTTTTCGTTGAGCTTTGATTTGATTCAGCTTCTTGCGATTGAAATCGGAATTTACTTCGGTTGAGCTCTTATTAGGTCTCTTTTAGCGTTAGGGTTAGGGTTAGGGTTAGGATCCCTCAGTACTCATGATTTTGATGTGGTTATTGATGGATGAGGTTTGGAGCAGCTTCATGACTGGATGCAAAATTTTGTCTCTCTCTTGTAATGTAGATGGACTTTGTGGAAGAACCAAAAGCAGTTTTAAAAACGATGGAGAAGAATGGAATTGGGTTGAAAAAGTCTCTGTTTTACCAAGCATATGCCCTCTATTATGAGAAGGTGAAGAAGTTTGAGGCGGCTGAGAAGATTTATCATCTGGGAGTGCAGAAGTAAGATGTTTTCTAGTTTCTGGTGCTACATTGATTGAGAAAACCTGAAAACGTATGCCGTCAGACTAGGGCAAATTAATTGCAGTTCATCTCTTATGATCTATGAATCTACTTACTAATAGCATCCTCTTTATTTCAGTATGTCTTATATTCGTATGCATTGCTTTGTACTGAGGTCTCGTATAGGCCATTGATTCAATTAATATTGGTTTGCTTTCAAATTTAGGATCGACTAGTTTGAGATTTAAAGCACGCGATAGCTGTGCTTAGGAAATCGAATTCCAACTTAGATATGAATGAGTTGCATAGTGCTTACCATACCACATGATTACCATCTTCAGAATCTCTGAAACTCATGGATGCAAAGTATTTATTATTTATTGCTTTGTAAACTTTTAAATCCTATCTATTTGTACAGCCTTGCAGAGCCTGCTGATGAGTTGCAAAAGTCATATGAGCAGTTTCTCCATCGTCTGGAGCGAACTAAAAATAAGAGAAATCAGGTTCTTCTATTGATCACATTTCGTATAGTAAGTTTTCCATTGTTGTGGTTTATATTTAACCGGGGCTGCTCATAGTGCAGTTACAGGCAGGGATAACAAACAAGGGAAATCTGAAAGAGGTCAGAAGTTGCAAAGAGAATTCTCATAGAGTAGAGGGTCAGCCTGCAGACATGTGTGTGGATATTGGAAATAAGGTGTCGCTGCAAAGCTCCCAAATTGAAATGCCCAAAAATGGATCAAGCCATAGACACATGGCAACAAAATCCAGTAACTTTGATGAAGAATTTTTCAGAAAGGCAGTAGTAAGTGATTCTGTAGTCAAGGATAACAACAGAATTTCTAGTGACGACCCAGCTATGGTTAGGTTTGTAGATACTGCGATCGTTGGGAAATCTAGCACAGAAGATGCACGCCATCATGGTCTTGTCGAACCTACAATTAATACAAAAGAGGCCATGAATGCCATAAATAGCATGTTCAGAGAGCCTATAGAACCATCGATCTCTGGCAGGACAAGAAGAAACCAGTCCAGTGTTGTTAGCAATAAGGAAAATGGATTTAGTGTTTTCGCTGATGAAAGCATAGATTCAGAACCCAGTTCTTCAGAGGTTGAGAGTAATCAGCCTCTAGGAGAATCATTTGAAATATACGTGGATGGCGAGGAAACTGATGATGTTGAAGAGAGCCCAAATGGGAAAGGTACACCAGTTCAAGAAACTGATTCTGTGGAAAGATCTAGTAATCACGCTACTGTGTTTGCAAGGCCAAATGATCACCCTTCAGAATGCTCCAAGGACCCGAATTCTAGAAGGCATGGGTTTCGGGAGGATACAGTAGTTTATAGGTTTGTAGGATCAACCATATCGGATGAACCAGAGGTGGAGAATGTTTGGCACCATGGCCTCGTAGAACCTACAATTAATTTGAAGGAGGCCATGAATGATATCAATAGCATGTTTGGAAAGCCAATTGAGTTTACTAGGAAGAGAAGGCCAAAAAATAAATACGACGAATCGCCCGATGTGAAAGATCATGGTGGAGGGTTTCTGATTCTTCCTGATGATGACGAACCAGATATAAAGGCTGATGCTGCTAGTGGTTTCTTCCAAAACCCTCTAAATATGGCTTCAAGATGTAAACCAGAGAGCCGAAACAAAGAGTCAGAGGAGATGAACAATCCCTCTGGCTTTCTTATACTTCCTGATGATGATTTAGATAACCAACAAGAGAGTTCCATGCCAAGTTCATCGACTAGAAATGACAGTGATTTATTCGAGCAAACTGTGTGCACCAAAGAAGCAATGGCTGAAATCAACAAATTGTTTGCAATGCCGATGGACTTTTAAAGTACTGTAAGTCCGAACTTTTACTTGCCTTTTATATTCTGATAACTTCTTGTAGTTTAACCTGTTCCGTTTTTCTCTTTTCTTCATGTGCATACTCCTTGTCTTTTAATTATGTTTCTATTGGTACTCTAATGTTATAAGACTCTTGTGGGGAAGTAGCTAAATGATTGAAAAATCAAGAAGATATACTCAGAAGGTCAATTCATAAATAGTGCAAGTTACAAATAGAATGTTAAATAAGAAAAGAGGTGTAGATTGATAAACAACATAAGAAAAATGGGATAGAACTTCGTCAGAGCTTCTAGAGCTAATAATTGATCAGGGTTCTTCTGGCTTAGGAGTACAAACATTCGGGCGGAAAGCCAGTGGACCCGCAGAATATATCACCGCCTCATAGTTTTTCGCAACAATTCTCTTGTCTTCAAAGCGAAGCGGAGCGCCATACATTCCATAGTTGACATTAGTGAGAAGATTGCAGGTTTTGATAGGGGAAGACACCAGCTTCACTTTGCATGCATGTAGAGGATGGTCCAAGAAAGAGTGGCTCATCTTGAAGCCTTTAAGCTCAGCGTAGAAGTAGCCGTTCTTATCGGTCTCGAATGCCTTGTAGAAACTGACCCGATTACTGTGGTCTTTGCAGATGACGCTGATGGTGGCCTTTCCAATAGGCTTGGCTCCATTGACCTTCCAGGTGCCACGTTGCTCGCAGGTTTGGCAGTAGACGAGGCCTTCGACTACGACTTCAGCGACCTTCTGAGCTGGCTTCGGAGCCGCCTCGTTGGCGTAGGCCAAGAGGAAGAGGAAAGGGATGATCACAGCAAGGAGTTGGAGCCTGGCCATTTTTGAGATGATGCTTTGAGGTAGGAGGAGGATTGTTTTTTATCAAAGATTGTGTTGTGAAATTGATGGAGTTTGATGGTTGGTTTTATAGTTGGGTTGTGGGGAATGGATTCGAGAGTTGAGACTCGACGTGGTAAGGACTAAAAACGGTGTTTGGAGAATTTGGGTTTTAAATTATTGACAACGTGATGGCAACTTTCCTACCTTTTCTTCTTGTTTTTATTCTTATTATTTGGTTGGAGGAAAAGATAATTATTGTTTTTAATATTATTGTTTATATGTGTTTGGTATTTGTGTTGGCTTTCCTTAATATTTGGTGATGAAAACATTTTGCGTAGAATTTTCATTCGAACAAATCGAAGCATTGCTAACTGATTAGGTGCACCCAGTGTTCTAAAAGACGCCGCCTAGTAGTGCCTAGGCGGCGCCTAAGCACTAGTCAGTATCTCGTCTCACGATTAATATGTAATCCGTTTAGGCTCTATGTAATATCCAACGAGCCGCTCTTGAAGCTTAATCAATAGTCTATATTTGTCAATTAATCTATGTTTAGGCAAACTATGTTACTCTATGTATGATTTTGGATTTATAATTATGAAACTAACCTATCAGTGTATTTATTATAAATTTAGCAACAATATTGTAAGAATAGTAAAATTAAGCATTATAGTTTGAATCCGCCTAGGCCCTGCCTAGTTGCCTAGGCGCTAGTCACCCCTCCACCGCCCGACTAGTGCCTAGCGCTTTTTAGAACATTGGGTACACCTAGTATTTTACTCTTTCATTTCATTTATATCATTGTTATTTTTTACTACATATCGGTTCAACACTTTCAATTTTGGGCTAGTTTTATTGGGTTGCGACAAGTTATTTGGTTCAAATCAATCGAATTTTGCCTTTTAGTTAAATCTTTTTGGGCCTAACCTTAAACCTCTTGGTTTTCGGAAAGCCCATCACGCCAAAAAGATAGTAGTAAAATGAAATTGGCCTCGTATAAAAATGAAACGAGCATGTTGCAACACATATTTGTATAAATCCAATAAATATTTTTGTAAATATTGAAAATTCCACAAATATATTTTCTGAATATTAATCTTTATCTAAAATTTTACTATCATGTGTTAGAACAAAAAATATACTGAAATTTAAAATGATGATTGCATTCTTATAAAGATTGAACTCAAAACATAATTGAAAATTGAAAAAAAACCTAATTTGTATATTTATATAAATAAAGTAATGAAATATCACAAGAATTCTTACACACGACCACCCATCGAGCCAACCAATGGGCTATTCGGTCTAATCTTATTGGGCTCGAGCCTTTTTTTTTTTTTATATCCAAACCTATCAAGTTTATATTTTCATACTATGACTTTTTTACCTTAACTTCACCTCCTTTTCAGACTATTTAGGTTAGCCCATCCATTTCAAAAGCTCTTTTTTTTTTTGACATCCCTACTGCCTCTGGTTGCCAAAGGTATGGTATTTTTGACATTTTTATGTTCACAAATAGGGATGTTTCTATTTTAGTCAATGACCAACACGTCCCTTTATAAGTTATATTGTTTTCTTATATGAAGGGGGGAAAAAAGTTTTTGATTAACTTTTTGTCCTGTGGGTTTCAACCCCTTCTTTTAAAGGAAATTATCAATCATGCATCAATCATGCCTCTTGCGATAAGAACTAAGAACCAGGATAACTTATGTTATCCAAATGTTTAATTAGTTAAGATAAAAGTAATATTATCTAGCCTTACATATTTCATATTTGATAGTCAAGATTAAATGCATGATAAAATGTGAAATTACTAATTTGACCCCGATTTTAATTATGAAAAAATTGGAAAAGGGGACAAAATGGGAAAAAAGAAGAAGAAGAAGACCTAAGTTATTACTGTTCATATGGGATAACATTATCACATGGAGGGGCTATGATAACTTTACAAAGAGTTATAGTGAAATTATCTCAGGCCGGACGATAATCTCAAGCCGATGAGATAAGTTATCCAACGTACCTACCAAATGGTATGATAACTTGAGATAACTTATCTTATCTTATGTTATCTAACCTATCAAACAAGCACTGAAAGCATATTATATACTCTTGATATGGAGGGAGCATAAACACGCCCGTCCTTTAGCATGGCTAAGGAGTTCTTCAGCACAGGGCCCCTAAATAAATAGGGGCCCAAAATTTTTAATACAAGTCCAGTTGTTTTATTTTAAAACTTTTAATAAATAGGGGCCCATCAGATTTTTTTTATTCTTCCTCTTTAATTTCTCTCTTTCTTCTTTAATATTCCATAATCGTTTCTCCTCCAGTCCTCCTTAATTAAGTGTTCACCTGCCTTTTGCCGTTCAAAGACTGGCAATTCGATCCTAGGAATTTTTTTTGTCACTTCTGATTCTAATTTTTTCCCTTGTACATTTCCGTTCGGTACTTCGCGTACCATTATTAATATTATGATTATTATCAAAAAAATATTATTATTATTATTATTATTATTATTATTATTATTATTATTATTATTATTAGTATTATTATTATTATTATTATTATTATTATTATTATTATTTATTTGTCATATTTTAGTACAATTTAGGGGCCTAAAATTTTAATTAGTACAGGGCCTTAATAATTATAGAGACGGGCCTGAGCATAAATGATAGGTTACACCCCCAATGGTTGGCATATATGTGGGAAACTTTACCGTTTTTCCACTTTAGCATTATTTTATTCGATTTTTCAATTATTTTTTTAAAAATTATTAAATTTACGAAATAATTCAAATTTTCAATTGTTTTACATTCTAAAACCTTATAAATTGATTTAAAATCATTAATATTATAAAATATGTAAAAAAATCGAAGCTCGGTGTACTTTCTTCCTCTCTACCTTTAAAAAATGAATAATACCGACAAATCAATTTCGATTCGGTTCATCCGTGATGGATCAACAGATAGTTTCATCCATACATTTTTGTTGTCGAACCCTCCTACAATTCAATGCATAGTTATATACTCATTTGTACATCGATTTCTCAATTTAAAGATGCATAGTGTGACTATTTATTTTTCTTTTTCCTTATCATAAGCAGTTTGATGTTGGTCAATCCACGTACACTAAAAAAAAAAAAAAATCAAAATTGATGAAAGAAAAATATGTATATGTGTTGACCTAGCAGTTTGGATTGAGTTTCGCGACTTTTGTGTGTCGAATTTATATACAAAACCAAAAATTAAAACTATATGTATATTCAGCATATTCTATCCCGAAAATATAGAACGTGTTAGTATGCATTGAATTAGTTTCTGATATGGGCTGTCTGTTTAGTTGTGCTTAATTAGTATAGTTCTAACCCATCTGATGTACTCTATTTATATAGAAATATAGCACAAACTTTGTAATTGATAATTGCCGTCATAATACAATTTGTTCTCCGTTTCCTACCCGTGGACGTAGGCAACACAATGTTGATGAACCACGTGAATCTGTATCTCTTTACATTTTATGTTTGTTCGATTACTCAATAATCCTATTTCTTCACAACAGAACCAAAACTTAAAAAAAAAAAAAAAAAAAAAAAAACTAGAGATTTATATATATATGGATGTATATTCAGCATATTCTATCCCCACCCTCTTTACATACACCTTGAATTTACACCAAGAGCCAAGAGGCAGCAAGAAGCTTCCTCCACATTTCATAAACACGAGGAGAAGAAGAAAAAAAAAACTGCAGTTTCACCTTTCATGAAAATGAAAACTAGCTACCCTCAGTGGACAGAATCTCAAGCTCTGCCCACCAGAGAGGCGACAGTTTCGGAACTGCTCCGTCGGGCCCTATCCCCGTTATCCCTCTCAACCTTGTGCAAACTTCCTTCATCGTAGGCCTCGCTCTCTCCACGTCAGCACACGACTTTATCAAATCGCCAATCTCTTGCAGCTGATCTTCTTGGTAAGTTCTGAGCGTCGGGTCCACCATTTCACGAAGAGATTGTGTTCCTTTAAGATAGTCCGATGCCCAGTCTTCGAGAGAATCGCTACCTGCAGTGTATGGCAGTCTACCGGTTATCATTTCAAATAGTATGACCGCGAAGCTGTAGACGTTGCTTTGTGGGTCTGACTGCCTCTCTGCTTCGTCCCAGAACACAACGTCGGATACTTTGGCTGCATAATCTTCAGTTAGGTAGATTGAAGAGGAAGTCAAGCTTTTGTGTGCTAGTGGAGGTGATAGTTGGTGCATGTGCTCGAGGCAGTAGGCAATTCCCATTGCGATTCTTAATCGAGTAGTCCAGTCCAAGTGTTCAGCTTCTTTTACTGCAAGGTAGGCGGAGGAACGATTCTTAGCTCAATTCGATAGTACAGGTAGATCAAAATGGAAATGCAGAAAGTGATTTAAAACACCACAAAGGATGATTATAGCCACGTATATACTTATATCGAGAGATATTGAGCACTCACTGTGTATATGCTCGAACAGAGTTCCGTTTGGAGCGTACTCAAAAACTATCATTCTTGTGAAAGGTACCTGCTCCTCACAGAAACCTAGTAGGCTCACAAAATTCTTGTGATTCACTTTTGATAGCGTGTCGATCTGAAATGCAGATTAAAGGGGTGTCAAAGCCAAAAAAATGCCCAGTCTACATACAGTCAGATGTCCGTTCAAGATTTACCGTTGAACATTCACAGTTAGAATTATCATTTTTGAAACGAAAGAGGTGTATGTGCAACCACGACACTACTAATGTAAACAATAATTCATACAAAAGTACCTTCTTCCTGAATTGGCTTTCCAGATTAGTAGACCAGTCCTTCGAAGATGACATGGCAACGGATGCAACTGCTATCTCAACTCCACTGGACAATGTACCCTTATAGAAAGTACAAATCGATGTCGAACCAATCACATTACTAAAATCTTCACAAGCAGCTTCTAGTTCAGATCTTTTGAGCTTCGGGACACCTGAGACGCAGAGAACAGATATTTCGGTAAGTGGAAGACTTAATTTACATCATGGTTCATCAATTATGGCACACAATGCAAGAATGGTATAATTAAACTGAACTCCCCGTGTGTTACATTTATGTCCCAATATTCAGTCCCATTGAATATACATACAAATACGTTTTGTCATCTCCCAAGCCGCTATATTTATGCTTACTTTTGATAAAATAAAAGCAATAATACAAAGTTTAGAAAGATTCTCAGTGTCAAGATGAGATGAATACCAGTTACGAATGCTCTCTGCAGCTGTCCACTTAATCCCGTTCGCCAGGGTTTGACAGTTGAAACTTTACCGTATCGATAGACGATGATGCCAATAACTAAAAGCAAAACCAATACAGAACCAACAATGCTTGCAACATATACAAGAGGATGAGTACTACTCCTTCCACCACTTTTAGCTGTCGTAGTTCGGTTTTCTGGTACCAAAAATGTTGGTCTAGCGGAAGAGGGAGGAGGTGAAGGCAACGGAGACTGAGGGACAGAAGGAGCAGGTTCAGGTGCAGGAATAGGAGGAGTAGGAGCCGGAGCTGGAGCTGGATCCGGAGCTACAACTGGATCTGAAATAACTGGTGGTTCAAATTCTCGAGAGGGAGTAGGTGGAATCTGGAACCTGAAGGGTGGGATTCTCCTACTCGGAGCTTCTTGTAATAATTTTCGCTCTCCGACATCTCTTTTTTCCCAGGGAGTCCTGCAGAGGTAATGGATATCATCAAATTGAAAGGAGAAGTATTGTAGTATGTCAATAACGACTCAAATGCTTTTAAAGGACAGAATGAGGAATTTACATGAAACTAATATAGTAAGAAAGATATCTTTCAAAACGATAGAATGTTAATATGAAACTTTATACATACTTTTATAATCATATTCGTAACAAAAATATAGAATCAGCATACAAATTCATACATTATACATGAATCTATAAACACATGAATACTTATATACACTCATGCATACTTATCCCATCAATCTAAGTGACTCTTAAAACTTCATACACACACTAAACCAACTGCAGCCACTACCAAAACCCTCACTCATTCGTCCACTTTTAGCCTTTTGAAATTGTGCCTTTTCAATTTTAATAGGTCAACAAAATTCAATTGCTTGCACAATATAGAAGAAATAGCAAGCTCTCTAGATGTATGGCAATAACTAGGTCTCGTAAATATGGATGCTTTGGCTATGCAAGACAACTAAATTTGACAACATCATATACACCTCAATAGCCTTGTGAGTTTAAAGCGGCAGTCTCAGTGACTCTATAAGTAAACTAGATGGACAAACCAGTTGCCGGCTAATTCTAGATATATCGACTATGAAGCAAATCAAAAAGTGCAGAATCAATCGTATATACCATGAGATAAATAGGCTATCACAAGCTGCCTCTTTGGATCTGGACAACAGGTCCTCCTCCACTTGAACTTCAGATAGCTTCTGAAGTTCGTAAATCTCAGGAGTTTTGTCACTAATACGCTCATTATTATCCAGCAAACTGCATCACAAACCAACCCAATTCATCAGATCAAGAAAAATGCATTGTATCAAAGGATTAAGCTAAGCTTCATTCAGACTCACAGAAGTGTCATCGAGAAATTGTTGCCAAGACTACACGGCAGCTGCCCACTGAAGTTATTATATCCAACATCTAGCACCTCCAATCCTTTTATCTTAGTGATTTCTTCAGGAATCACACCCGAAAAAGAATTGTTTCGCAAAATTCTGCAAACAGTTTCGAGTCAAGAAAACTGCAAACCTCGGAACAAAATCGGAAAGAAAGGCGAATTTCGATTCAGTGAAACACGAGCTAAAAACTAGCATATCTTACATAGACTTCAAGTGAATTAGGCTCCCTATATGAGGAGACAAAGTTCCTCTCAGACAGAGATCTTTAAGGTTCCTGCAACATAACCCAGTACAAGAATATCAATACATCAAGAACCCTAAAATCACCTAAAAATCAAACAACAAAATATATTTTGAGCAGAAAATTACTCACAAAATAATCACATATCCTTCAGAGCAACCAACCCCAGACCAAGAACACGGATTCTCTACTCCAACTTCATCAATCCAATTCGACAAAGCTCCATGTGGGTCACTTACAATCCCCTCTCTAATCTTCAGCAACGCCACACCTAAAATCATGCAGAAAGTTCAAACCCCAAATTCAACTCACCGCTTCATTTCCCTCTGCTATTTCAATTCAAGCCCAGAAAACTTAAAAACAAAGAGCACCATACCTTCATCGTTGAGAGACCAGCAGAAACTCAAGTTGAGGAAACAAAGGCAGCATATAGCAAATGCCGCCGCCAAGAAACGATTCCTAGATCTCCAAAGCTCTTTCATTTCATCACAAACCAAAACAAAGCCCACGATTTCTAGCACCCAATATAATTTAAACCCAGCTCAAGAAACGCCTATAGAACCAGTTTCTTGACAACAGTTCGACCACCTAACCTGGTTGACTCAGTCGAGCTGACAAATCCGGAAGCGATAGTAAGGTTGAATAAACAACAAACGCAGGGAGGAGAGAGGGGGAGAAGCAATTGCCAAGCAAGAAGAGAGAAAAAGAGTATACCTGAATGTGACTGTGTACTAAATAAATACCACCACCATGACTGGTTCTTGAAAACGCGTAATTTAAAAACCAAAACCTCAAAAAAAGAGGCTTTTCACAGTTTTTTTGACTTTTAAGAAAAACAAACTGAATGAATTAGTATATTGGAAAAGAAATCTGAGAAAGGGGGCTTTTTGTTTTGTGGGGGATAATTAAATTTATGGAGTTATGCATGTACGCGCTGATTTACAGCTCTGATCTTTCGATGATTTTTCCCAGGTGCCGTGCCGGCGGCTGACTTTTCAAATATGGACAAGTTTTAAACGAATAATATCACTACTTATATAAGGATATATTGTATGTTTACTACGGCTAATTCCGCCTCACTCTACTTGTTCGTGTACTGTATTTTATTTGGTCACTAGTATGTCACCCGTGCCGTTGCACGGGAAAATTTTCTTCTTTCTTATTTTGAATACATAAAATATGGAGTATGAAAAATTTTAATTCACGAATTAATTAGTGTTTATACTAAATAAATGAAGAGTTAAATTTCACAATTTATGTGAATTTTCTTTAAGCTTTAATAACAAAATTTTAAAAGTAGCGACACGGATGAATCAGATTAAAGACCTTTGACCTCAAAACTTAACCCCTATTTACACGCACACAATTTATGTGAACTTAAGAACATCTACATCAAGTTCATTCATCAATATATATTATCAAGGCAAAATTACTACTACAATATAAAAAAATATCACTATATATTTTTAAATTTCCAAGAACTTAAAGTAGCTCAATAATGATCTCTAGTTTGGGTTAAGTGAGTTTTTATATTTGACAAAAGGAGAAACACTTTTTGAATATCAGAGGTTCATTTAAAGAAAATGTAACACAACAATTACATCACATTCTTTAATAACAATATATATGGAGAACTTCAGACATCTTCAATCACTTCATCTTCAAATTCACTGCCAAACTTTCCTGTATATTAATAGTCTTTTGGTGATAAATATGCTTCATCACAACTAATATGATCACAAGGAATAGAGTAGCTAGACTTAGCAAAAAGATAATAATATGATCATGAGGAATATAATAGTTTTAAATTCAAGTAAACTATTATGTAGATAATTTGAAATGACAATGGGCCAACGACATATGAAAATATGAACTCTTGTAAGATATCATAAATCACAAACAATATCCACCAAAGATAATATTCTAAATACTAAAAACTGAAAATGAAAAGATGAAAAAAAAAATAATAAAAAAATCGGTCTTCCATTTTCTGTCAATAGTAAAAGGAAATTTCTTGAAGGAGAATATTTGGGAAAGAGTATTCCTATCCCCTGCGAAGACAGAAATATTCACCAACATGTTGACTTCTTCATCTTAATGCGTCCATAGATCATCTTTGAAGGAACAACTTCTTTTTTTACTGTAAAATGAGAGTAAAGGAAAAAAATATTAAAAAGTAAGAAACTGAACAATCTCAAAAACTTTAGAGAATTGAATTTGAATTTATAATGTGATGGAGTGAGAATTGCCGTTCCAATTTCTCATAGGGAAAATGATAGTAAATAACAATAAAAGAAGAAAAAAGAAAAGAGTTTATTGGGTAGTTTGGCGGTGCTGAGTCCATAGAAAAACAAAAAGGCTCAATCCTCATCAATGAATTATTTTTAACAATTAGAAAATCGAGATAAGTTTGGGCGGGAAATAGAATTAGCAACATGGTTCTGTTTTTATATATATAATAGATTAATAAATGAAAGGTGAACTCAGTGGACACTTCTGAAAAATAAAAGTAAATAAAAATCATGATTGAAAATATATTTGTTATATTGGAAATCTAAAGCAACACAAAAGAAATAAGAATAGTAGTAATAATGATAAGGTGTTGATTTTATTGATGGTTTGAAAATGCAAACTTGTTTTTTGAGAATGAACCGCACCTTTACTATTGGAAATGCAAACTTGTTATACTCTAGTGGAAAATGCATTGATTGTTTATGAAAATGAAATTTGCATTTAAAGAAAAAGGTGTATGCACAAAATTTCTTTGAAAATGAGAATTTACTTACATTTTTTTGCTCTACTCATTTATTAATTAATGAGCTCAAACATCAAGATTTTAGGAGGGAAAAAAACTTGGCATTGTATTTTGTTTTAGTAATATTATATAGATTTCATACTATCCGTCCTGTTTTTATAAAAGAAAATAATTAATCTTACTTTTATTATAACTTTTTTTTTTTTTAATTTTAACATTACAACCAATATCTCGTTTCGAAAAGAAATTAGACAAGTAGCATGAAACGGACAGAATATGCACCGGATAATTTTTATTTCATTTATTTCTCCATTTATCGAATAGAAAAGTATGAGTTTTAATTCTATTCTCTAAATTACATTAATGTATTCCATTATTATATTACTTTATTCGTCTCACTTCAATTGTTTTGTTTATTTTCGATACGAGATTTTAGCGCAGTACTAAAAGTGAAAAGTGAGAGGTTTACATTAAAAAATATACTTAATTCTTTTTATTTAGAAAAAATGGCATTTTGTGTGAAACGACCCAATTATGAAAGTAAGACAATTGAAATGGGACGGATGGAGTATGATCGTCTAATAGGATATGCATATTTACTTTTGGCACCAATTTTAATTAAACGTTTAAGTGGTGTAATATTATAATAAACAAGTAGTGATAATCAAGTGTAAAAATGAAGTGGTTGTCGACCTTGTGGTAGAGTATATATAGTGTTGCCAAAAATAAAGCATATCCTGACGGACGACCATAAATCGAAAATCATGCATATTCTAATGAGAGGGAGGAGGTGTATATTAATACTCTTGCTTGTGTGAAATTTGTATAATAATACTGAGAAACGGTCCTGATCCATTGTTGACAATCTTAATGTGTCAACCGCTGATGTAATAGTGCTAAAATACTTTTTTCGATATGGTAAAGTATAATTTAAATCTTTTATTCATTAATAATAAGACACGTTATCCATAAACATATTATAAACGTCCACAACAGGTAGGGAAACATTGCTCTGGTAATATTAATAGGGACTAGATGTGAATATTATAAACATAAATGCATATATTTATATTTATATTTAGATTTATGTTTTTTAGGGGGAAATGAGTATTTAAAATATGCAAAAACTTGTAAGTCTTGAATGTCTGGCTGGATATGATTGTATGGCATGTGTTTGTTTGTATAATATAATGTGTTGAAGAATATATATAGTAGTAATAAGTGAGATTGGTTGAATAATTAAATGAATGGGGGTGATGAATTGATGATGTTGAAACTGAAGTTGAATGAGTAAGAAACAAGAAAGCGTGGACGGAGGTGGGGACATTCTTTCCAGATTTCGGAGCCCCCATCCAAGTCGAATTCATGGATTCTGCCCTACTTATTTGGTTTTTTTTCCCCTTTTCTATTTTTAACTTATTAGACTATAATTCTTATTTTGTTTTTTCCATTTGAGGGGATTTGTTATACTAATACTTGGTTCGAAACTGGTATGGTTTTTCTTAGTCAAATATGTTCAAATAGGTGGGGTTGTCAATATTCGACATGATAAATCGATATGAAGACGTATGGAAGTAGCGCTCTAATGTCAAGGATTATTGAGTTCGTATGATTATCTTATTGATTCAATAAGGATTTGAATTTTTTGTATTGGGTTGAGGTGGAGCTCGTATCGGGCTCATTGAACCTATTAGTATAAATATAATATTTTAAGTCGCTATTATTTTTATTAATAAATTATCTTATATATTTCCTAGTTATGAGTTGCCGTTGTTCAATTTACTTTGGATCTTTTAGAGTTTTAAAATGATATTAATACATTATTCATTAAAATTATGTCATTGTTTCATGTTAAATCAGGTTGTAACTGTATCCTTTAGTATGGTATCACTATTATATTCGTGTCGTGTCCATGTTTTATCAAATCATGTTGTTTCTGTGTCCGAGTCAGACGTATCCTTAATAAAACGTTTTCATATTCGAACTTAATAAATTTTGATCGTTATCAAGTTAACATTATAATGACCCGACACGTACGAAATGGCAGCCCTATAAAATATATATATATATATATATATATATATATATATATATATATATATATATATATATATATAGTTTTTGTCTTATTTATGTTCTACATGCTTCTTGTTTCTTTGCAAAATTTTGCAACCTTAGTTGTTTGATAGATTGAACAACTGGTATTTGATGTGATCCTATTCCTATATCGAATCCACAAACAATTATAAAAAAATAGGTACTTAAGTTGAATGTCAAACATCCATTCATAGTTTAGATTTCGGGTGAAGTTAAAACGTCCGAGTTTGGATGTCTATTGGCATTCATGTGGTATGTGCATCAATTATATATTGAGCAAAAGGTGCAATGCCTCTAGCAAGATAGGTAAAAAGTGTGTCTCCAACATATTAATATTATTGTTAGATCTTGGTGTTATATCTAAATATTCTTTGTATCTAATTAACTAATTATTCTTTCACTTTTAGTGCGTGCAATCTAAACTACTAAGCATTATTAGAAAATTAAGTTGCTTAGCAATATAAAGAAGTCTAGGAACATTATTAATATTGGCCGATTTTGGACACTTTCTTTTAATATTGTCCGAACAACACTACAATATCATTTCATACATTCAAGCGCGATAGATTCTCTAATCTTGTTATACTCACTAATTGCATCGATTTGAACTCCGTGTACAAAATGCAAGTATGTACATTTTTTTTTGGAAAGTAGACAAATCTAAGTTTTCAAGTGCATTATTTTTATAATTTAAAGCATTGATCATGATTATTTACAACATCAACTGGGTGCATGAGTGAATATTAAGTCATTCCATAATAATGTAGCCATGGCTGTTTTTCATTAGATTACAAGAAAAGTAGTCATTGAAAAATATGTGTAGATGGTGTTTCTCGATCACGAGAATTGTTTATATGAACTATATACAGTAAAACTTCTTTAAATTAATACTCTATAAATTAATAACCTCTCTAAAATAATAAAATCTTGCAAAGAGGATGAGTCTTATATAATTAGTTGCAGAGATTGTTTGTAAGAATTAGTTAATAAGATGATGTTTTCTTACCAAATATGTACGTTTCTTACTAGTTTTTTTATATTTCTTATTACAACTAAGTATATTTCTTACGAACTAAGTTACATAGAGAAATGAAATGTACATATGTAGTTGCAAAGACGGTTTGTAAGAATTAGTTAGTATATCGATGTTTTCTTACGAATTTTATATGTTTTCTTATAAATTTTGTATATTTCTTACGAACTTTGTATGAGTCATGCATATGTAGTTGCAATATAGAATGAGTCGTACATAGGTAGTTGCAGAGGCCGTTTTGTAAGAATTATTGAGAAAGTATTTTATACGAGCTATGTATGTTTCTTAGAAATTAATTAGAGAGTAAGGAAACAAAGTTGCATAGACTGTTTGTAATAATTGATTTGTATGTTGTTTTTTTATGAATTTTGTATGTTTTCTTACAAAGTTCTGAATATTTCTTATATTAACTTTTGTATGTTTCTTACAAATTAATTAGTGAATAAGGAAACAAAGTTGCAAAAACTATTTCTAAGAACTAGTTAGTATGTTGATGTTCTCTTACGAACTTTGTATGTTTCTTATGTCAACTAAGTTGCATAGAGAATAAGTCATATATAATTAGTTGCAGAGACTGCTTGTAAGAATTAGTATGTAAGTTACTGTGTTCTTACGAACTTTGTATGTTTCTTAAAATTTTGTATGTTTGTTATGTCAAACTAATAATATTCCTTAAGAACTAAGTTGCATAGAGAATGAGTTGTGTATAATTAGTTGTAGAGATTGTTTGTAAGAATTAGTTGATATGTTGATGTTTTCTTACGAATTTTATATGTTATCTTACATCTTTATATGTTTTTCTTACTAACTTTGTATGTTTTTATGACAACTAAGTTGCATAAAGAATGAGTCGTATATAATTAACTTTGTTCCCTTATTCACTAATTAATTTGTAAGAAACATACAGAAGTTCGTAAGAAACAAACAAAACTGTGTAAGAAAACATACAAAATTCATAAGAAAACAACATACAAAATTCATAAGAAAACAACATACAAACTAATTATTACAAACAGTCTCTCCAACTTTATTTCTTTACTCTCTAATTAATTTCTAAGAAACATACATAGTTCGTAATAAAATACTTTCTCAATAATTCTTATAAAACGGTCTCTGCAACTACCTATGTACGATTAATTTCTCTATGCAACTTAGTTCGTAAGAAATATACTTATTTGTCATAAGAAATATAAAAAGCTAGTAATAAACGTACAAAGTTCGTAAGAAAACATCATCTTATTAACTAATTCTTACAAACAATCTCTGCAACTAATTATATAAGACTCATTCTCTTTGCAACCTATAAATGTTCGTAATTTTGGAAAAAAAAAACTGGAATATAAATGTAAATAATTTTAAAAGAAAAGGAAAAAAAAAGTTGATGGAATGAAATTTTGTAAAGAAATTTTGGTGAGAGTGGAGGAGAGTGGGAGAAAGTGTCACATCATGTAGTATAAGAAAGTGGGGAAATTTTGTAAAGAAAAATGTAAATAATTTAAGAAGAAAAGGAAAACAAAAATTGATGCAAGGAAATTTTGTAAAGAAATTTTGGTGAGAGTGGAGGAGAGTGGGGGAAAGTGTCACATCATGTATAAGAAAGTGGGGAGAGTGGGGGAGAGTGAGGGAGAGTGGGGAAAAGTGATTAGTGAGTGAGAAAGTAAAAGGAGGGGTAAAATGGGGAGGAATAGGTAAAATGTAGGTAAATTTGTAGTATTCTTATGTTTAGGGTATATGTGTTTTTCTCTTAACAACCATTGGTAAATAATTATATTACCACATGATTTTATTTATATATTGAGACTTATATATATATGCTTCACTCATCATGCATGCATATATTTAATTGGTTATAATAGTTATTCAAGTGCTACGAACTAATGTAAACATGTATATTCAAAGATTCCAATGACTTAATACATGCGTCAAGAAATATAATAATTGAATGTATACAATGAATTGATATTTAGGGAATTTGTTGATAAATGATACTATATAATCAATGAAACATATATGAATTTATTTATTTATTTTATACATATGTACTAAGTTTGCTTAATTTAAAAAATACCTCTTTTAATTAATAAAATATTAATTTATCGATATATTAATATCTCTTTAAATTAATAAAATTCCATAGTCCCAAGATTATTAATTTATAGAGGTTTTTACTGTATGTCTCATGACTAAGGATCCATAATGAGCCCCAACATTTCATTGCCTCATAAAGTTAGTGTAGACAAGTTTGTCGACATGAACTTGATTAAATAATCAAATGTTTTTCTATTTCATCGTCAGATGATATCTATTCCAACCAATTTTCATTATATTTAATCAATTTCTTTGTATGAGAGAAACGAAATATTGTTCACAATTTTGCCTCATTTTGATGAATAATTGTATCCGGTTATGATGGAAAATTTTCCTTGGACAACATTTTTCCACCTTCCCACCTTAATTCATAATAATTATTTAAATAAATTTGAAGTAATAACATTTTCACACATGTTATGCCTATTTTTCCACCTTCCCTATTTTTACACTTACCTATTTTTTTTTTTTTTAATCCAAAGATTTAATTTTATCCAAAAAAAAAAAATAGTGGTCAACACTTTTTTTTTTTATATTCATAATTTCATGGTAATATTTAATACACATTTTGATAAAAATAATTGTATCCAAAAATTAATATAGTCAACATCTTCTTTTCACATTCATAAATAATAATGCATGACATTAATTTTACAAAATCAATATTCACAAAATTAATTTACACATTGTTTTAAGTTAATCACATAACATTCAATTCATAATAGTGCATGACATTACATTAATTTACCCATAATCGATATTCTTGCAATTAATTTACACATTTTTTTAAACTAATCATGTGACATTCAAAGTGACTTTCTAACTTATTCAAGTAACTATTTAATTTTTATATATGAATGTATCTTATTTTGCATTCTATTTACTATACTAAAGTAAAATAGTTGGTAACAAATTACCCGCCTAAATCTATTATTAATTTCAGTTATTTATGTTTTATTTATGATCGTTAGACTCCCAATCACAATAGTCCGTGCAAGACTAAATTGGGTATTAATGTTTTCGAAAAACGAGATCTTTAAATACACTTGTGATACATTACATGCACTTATAATATGCCAAATTAAAGGTTCTATGATCTTTTTAATTGAAATGACATCGAAAAGGTTTAATTAACAGGTAACATTAATTAAATTTGACCGAGCCTGTTTCACATACGAGTGCACTATATTTAACTAATCTATTATCGATGTAAATTAGAGCTCTAATGCCAGCAAGATTTGAAATTCTAATTTTAATTTGATATCTATATATATTTGGAGTATTTTTATTTGTTGTATCATTTTTATTTTTGACAGTTCTCTTCACAATTATTACAACACGTAGTATATTCTTTTTTCTTCCATAAATTGTAGCTGAAACGAGTAAAACATCCCAACCTCATTGTAACAAAGAAGTGGGGAGTTTACCGTTTAAAACAAAGACAACAGATTCTGGGTAAGCACATTACACAATATCGTGTATACACTTGATTTTCCTTTGAATCTCAATTATTATATTATGTTTGCGCACTTTAACAAAAGGGAAAAACCGTACAAGACTGACAAATCACATATTTTAAAACATTTTTTTTTCAAATATGTTTTCTAAAAGTTTGATATTAAAGTTTCAACATCGTTTAGGAAAAGTAATATTTCCTTTAGTATTCAATAGGAAAATAATACAATATTAAATTTGCATTATTTGATTACCTAGCTTTCTAAGTTTTCATGGGACGCCATAAATATTCATACTTTACACATGTTTTCCTCTAGAAAATTCAGATTAGCAAAATTATGTAGACATAACTTGCAGTGATGACTTTAATTATGAATTGAAGCAATAACTTACTTAGCTTAAACTAAATATTTGTTTGTAAACTATATACATGAGTATGTTAAAATAATATATTATTGTGCTTAAATCCTTAAATTTTACCCTACAAAATAAATAAATAAATAATTATACATGTTATTGCGTGACAAATTATGCAAGTTTAGTAAATGTCGAAATAATATATACTCATCCTTTTCACATTATAATAAATAGATATTGACACAAATAAAGAAAAATGTAGAAATTGCTTTCAAATTTTATTTTACTTCATTAAATGTCACTAAGTCAACATTGTTTATAAAAAAATTTATAAAATTCATCCGGGGCAACGCCCGGGTACAAAACTAGTAATTATAGTATTATATCAAGTTTTAAAACGAAAGGGAGAAGTCAATAGTAGGAACGAAATGTAAATATACATAACAAAAAAATTAAGAAAGAAAATATCTAAAAATATCAAACATTGTTCATCCATCCACAAAATGGCACAAGGTTAATTAGTAAAACCAAATGTTTCGATTTTGAGCTCTCAGTAAATACTAAAAAAGTATCATATAAACCGTTTCAATTAAAAGTGAGAGAAAATTTTATGAAAAAAAAAGAAAAAACTCTTGATGCAATTTTAGAGTTGCCGATGGAGATGTTTTTTATTTTGAAACAATTAACAGCAATTTTAAAGGCCGTACCACGGAGGACTCGAGCTCGAGACCTTTGACCCCGAAACTTAGCCCTCTATATCTTGACCAACACACGCACACGAGATGTTTTTATATATGCTTAGACTCTCATTTTGATTCCTCGTTTACAAAAGTCAACTCATTTATATTTTCCATTGAACAATTTCATGGATAGTTAGTTTAGAGAATCTTTGTTATTAACTGGTTTTAAATTAAATTAAGCTTTACAAAAGTTGAGACTTTTTCTTTTTTTTTTTTTGGACATAAAAAAACAACAAATATATTCACCCCATCAAATACGTTACTACTATATCATAATATATAGTATCGCATGTTGACGAAGACGAAGATAAAATAGGACAGCTTCAATTCAACCTAATTTTACATGTTCAAATAGAATTATATACACAACTATCAATTATAAATTACTTAATTTTAAGGTTTCATTTGAATTTAAACTTATTATGATGCTAAGCAATGGAAAAAGAAAGATGAACGGTCGTATTTATGAAAAAAATGAGATTTTTTTCCGGATAGGGTTAGAGAGTTGTTGTTGCTTGTTAGAAACTTAGATGTTAGTAGTTGATCTAATCTTAATATAAACTTAGTTATTTGAACAAAATTATCGTGTAATATAGAAAATATAATTACTATTCATTCCGTCACTCAAGTCTGTGCCTTTATTTCTTTTTTGTTTGTTTCCCAAGTGTGTGCTTGCTTAGAAGGACGTGGTCCACATAAAAAACTTTACGTATTCACCCTCAACTTACACACAAATTTACCAAATGTGGAATCCATACTCCGCTATATACTCATAAACATATTACGAAAGGTGGGACTCAAACTTCACTATAAACGCATTATCACAAACGTTCAATTCTGACTATTCAGGGGTATTAAAATTAAAGAAAACATAAAATAAATAAAATAATAAACGAAAGGTCATAATCGAACGTTTATATTACAAACATATGTATAAGTTTCATTATGTTATAAAGCACAGACTCGAGGGATCGAGGAAGTACTTGTCTATCACATAATCAATATTTAGGGTTGTAATTAAAGATTTTAAATTGCAGTTAATTCTGTTGGTCACAACTACCTAACTACCAATTCTATACACAGCCTTTTCTTCTTTCTAGCTACAAGCGTTTTATAATCTACTGCTAACATGTCCTAATACTTAATTAATAATTAATTTATAACTCAAGCTTTCTCATAACAACCATTGATATTCACATTCCTCTTTCAAAATGAATACACTCAAAATTTGCCATAATCTAATAACTGAAAAAATAACATAGATGTAATTTTGTGTGGTAAAATGTTATTATTTTAGGTTTGTGATGGTAAAGAAAGTGTCGGCTTAGCTTATTTTTGTAATTACAATTTCATTCGAGAGTACTTCATCAGTCAGAAAAATTCAATGGCTAGGCCCCAATATGTTTTAATTCCCCAAATGCAAATGAACAAAGAAATGCAGAACCATTTAGGTTATTTCCCCTTTCTTGTGTTCTAGTATTCAAATGTGAATCAACGAAACATTAATGTATTTGCGTTCTCTTACTGTATTGTGAAAGTGACACAATCAACTAATTTAAACGTTTCTCCTGCATCACTCTTTCTCTCTCATATTTATATCAAAGTAACTAGTGTTACGTATGAGATCCTTGATCCCAAAGTTTGTGTACCTACCTTGTACCAAATATTAATTTTATACATTTCCTTTCGAACATTTCGGCTTATTATAATTTTGTACAATTTTACAATTGTATTATGAGGTTCACTCATCCATTGTACATTTATTTTTTAAGCATTTAATTTTTTTAATTAGGTAAAATTGGATTGATAAATCAAAACAAGGTATATAATTTTTTAAAATTCTATTTTTTTGTCATAAATTTATTACTAATATTTCGTTTTTATTTTAATATAACATATAACTAATAAAAGTTATTACTACCTCCGTCCCGCCAAAGACGTTACATATCTTTTTATCAATTTCTGGCACGTTTTTCAACGCTTCTTGATGATGCGTTTTAAAATAAATTTTTGAAGAATTTTTTTTTTCTTTTACGGGATACTATGATAGTTGTATTATCCCGCAAAAGAAAAAATTCTTCAAAAATCTATTTTAAAACACTTCATCAAGAAAGCGTGGAAAAACGTGCTAGAAATTGATAAAAAGAAATGTAATGTCTTTGGCGGGACGGAGGGAGTATATAGCTAGTACATGGTTGGTACACCGAAATCGGGACTGGCGATCCTATCCGCTAATGTTCGTAGTTCCGACCCCTACTAGATTTTATGCAAACGCAGCTTAACCACTCCCTTTTGTGGAATATTGCAATTAGGACCACTATGAATGTGAAATTTCAGCACCTCCTTGGATCTACCTACTTTATGGAATTTAAATTTTAGAACTATTATCATTTTTTCTAGTTTAATGTTTCTTTCACCTTTTAAGCTTATGTGGTTGTACTTTGATTCTCCTTTTGAGAAGATAATGTCTGAGGAAAAGTCATCAAAGCTAAGGCCTCATGTTAAGATTAGATTTCCCAGCAAGAATTTCCCTAAAGTTTAAAATACTGGTACTGAGAGAGAGAGAGAGAGAGAGAGAGAGAGAGTTATCAACACAAACATTTGCATTACAAAATATTCAACCTTCATATGTTTGCTGCTATGCAATAAAAACTCTATGTATATAGCTCAGAGCATGATCTTGTATCTCTCCAAAAAAGCATATGTTATGAAATCCCTAAGCATATTTATAAGTAAAGATACTGTACTACCAAAATCTCATGAAATAATAATAATAGCTCACTCCTATATAGATAAAGAGTCTACTTCTACTCTTCCTCCCATCTTCACATCTTTGGACCTCTGGAAATATGTATGTCTCCGTACGGCACCTTTTGATCGACTTTTATGTAGTCTCGAGTTGCAAGAACTGTCGATGAATATACAAGAACCGTTGATACGATAGAGTTGATCATGTAAGAAATGGATGTTGATTAGTGTAGATGAATTCATACCACAAGTCTGGTAGAAAAGAGATGCTGCTCTCTTTCTGTTCATCCCAAGGGCTAACTGGTCAAGAGATTCGACTTTCGGACAGCCAGGTGTGTCGAAGTGATTCTTCAAGTGCCTGTATGCATCAAGTTCAACATGAAAGTGATCAAGTCAGATTTTATGTGGATGCTTTGTGCATGAATTAGTACAGCAAAGTTCGCAATGAAATTACTTTCTGATGGAATCGGTTATCTGGTCTAGAGGATGGTTGACGACCGGATGCTTCTGTGTTTGAGTTGGTCCAGTTTCAACTAACAGTTCTACAAAATTTGAGTACATGTATATAGACAATGATCAATTGATATAAGCAGCAGAGTAGCTAATCAGTGAAAGAAGAAATAGTCTTAGCTCAGTTACCATTTTCTGGTGCGAAGTCGTCTATGGATAGTCTAGCAAACTTAAAGTTCGGATCAGGATGGTCCCATGAAATATCCTCTGCTACCGGTTCGAGGCCATTCCCACTGAGCTTAGATGCAGAGAAGGGTCTTTTCTTACTAGACCTGAACCATGTGGAGGCATGCTATATCAATACCACAATTTGATGGATTTTTTAGCACATTAACCTATTTTTATGCTAAATACTGTTGTTTCTTGATGTTAAAACCCATGGATTGTATCTATGAAGTAATAATGGTAACCTCACCTTCCTGAATTGGTGTCTGAGTTGTGAGAGAAGAAACCGTGCCCGGATCCTGAGCTATGGATTGACCTTAGTTCATCACCTGTAGCATCATTATACAAGGATGGATGTAACCATCTGGAAGACGTGAGATCTAGAAATCGGTAGATGCATAAACACCTTGCATACCAGAATGTGCTGGGGTTGACATCAGATTGACCCTGGATGAACTCGCTCCATTGATTTTGAGGTTGCTCCTCAGCTCCTCAGTTATTATCTTAGGAGGCATCTCATTGTTTGGTACATTTTCTCTTTGCTTCTCAATGGAAATTCTCGTTGATGGCGAGCCAAATCCACTGCGATAATCTTCAAAAGGCTACAAGACATAGTTCTAAATTTGAGAAAGAGATGACACATTGCCTTTCTAAAGAATGAGAGGAATAGGTTGGGTGCTTTACATCTCCAGCAGGTTCCATAAAGTTCATTCTTTCTGGTGGAGACGATGATGATGGCTCTGGTGGCTGAAGATGAGAAGCTGCACCTGAAACAAAGTACAGTTGTAACTCGTTATATCAAAACAGAAATAGTGCATATAGGAATCAAGAGAACATCTTACCGGAAGGTGAATCGTGTGGAGGTTGGATACTTCTTACCCAGTCTTCAAAAAGAGGCTCCGGGTAGTGAAATTTAAGGCCATTTGTAAATAACTTCTCCACAAGTACAACAGAAGGCAGTTCCATGATAGACCCTATCTTCATGAAGGGCAAGGGATCCTTGGGTTTCTGCAGATTGAGTTGGTGCAATTCATCATAGAATACTTGAGCTAACTAAACCAAACAGGTACTAAACAAATATGCATGCTTCTGTATTAAGATCAGCACTGCCTAGAAGATCAGAATTTGATATGATCATGCTCAGTTGAAGTAATTTGCATTGGCACACGACAGTTCTAGATTCTAGGACTGATATGCCAACAAGATGGAAACGTATTGCACGAGAATCACCTTCGTAATCCTCTCTCTTTGAAGATCCGAGGTATCCTGAAGCCAAGATTGATACGTATGGCCAGTAATGATAGTTTGATCGTAGTCCATAATAAGAGCAGGTTTCCTCGCCCTCCTTCGAGCATTCCTCTGCCTCTTTTGATCCTGCTATATCATATTACTGAGAACCTCTGCAGTAAATACATCTAATGATTCTATTACATGCATATTAGAGTACCGAATTAGCTTCCTTGCTTTCTGCAGATTGCTGCTTGAATTGTTCCTCATGATGAACTTCATCAGCTGCAAAGTTCCAGATCATTGTAAAAAGGAGAAACAAGCCTCAAATTTATGATAAAATCAATAAGGGAGAAAAATGGTTCTCATCATATTCACATCACAAGGGTCTCTATGACCAAGATATAAGGCATGCAACTCAGCAAGCAGGTGAGAAACTAGATAAGCAATGGTATATTACTCCCTTTGCAGAAATTTGTAAACTGAAAAATTGATGGAAACAACATATTCTGCTCTGATTATCGAAATTCATACATGTTCAGGTATATGTCTTTCAACCTTACACACATAGACAGAATAATGGTCCAAGGCTTAGTTAAATCTGCTCTTATTCTGCTTTTGACAGTAAGGCAGTTGATTAGGTACTCAAACAGCAACAAGAGTATAATTCTAGGACAAGTTTTACATATCCTCAATCATCTATATCAATTTCAGTTATTGAAGCAACCTCGGCAAAAGTGGAAACTATTATGCTCATACCAAAAGGTCAAATGAAGATAATGATTAATAGAGTGAAGATGCCTGCACAACTTAACTGTTCACAGTATATTCAAAATACTAGTTATTTTCTTACACTTGGGAAGTTCCTCTTGACGAGGCGGTGATGGTATGATAGCAGGGATCTCAGTATGTTCTGGTAGATTGAAGTTCAATTGTGTCTCCTCATCCCATTCAACATCAAACCTATTCAAATGCAACAGAATCATTGAACTTAGGAGCTACATGACTGAATTTTACTGCCTAGTTATGCATTGCATCAGAAACTTAAGAAGGGGAAATTCATTGGATAAGCAACTTGGATTCTACATAGCAGACTTTTGGTTACAGTTTCAATATTCACCTTTCAAAGTGATTGAATGTTGTAGTGTCTGCCTGATACGAATCATACTTATCGTCTAATGTGATATTTGCAGCATCAGCTACAATAAAAATCAGGTATGCAAAGAGTTAGTTAAGATTTACAAGCTAGAAACAGTGAAGGAATGAAAGATCAAATTGATAGCAGTATACAGAAATCACAGATACCTTGATGGTGGCTCTGCTCTTGATCACGCCCAGGGTTTTGATCTAGATAGTGATCATCCAAGTTATCCAGTCTCTGCAGGTATGCACAGTTATAGAGTAATTATAAATTCTTCACAAACTGATTTGTGCAAATATTTGGCATTGAAGAAGATAGCACATGGAGCACATATATGCTAGTTCACCCAAGTACTAATCCCAAACATGCCTTTATCAGAAATAATGTTTACTCAGATGAGCAAAAAGAGAAAAATACCATAGCAAAATAGGAGGTCTGTTGAAAATTCATTTGGGTGGTTGAATTAGAATTTTGAAGCATCTCCTCAATATCCCCAAGGTCTTCATTACGATTTGGTGGCAACGTAACAGATTCAAATCTGCAGAACCCGCATAAGTTATACGGATATGGATTATGGGATCCAAACACACACACACAAAAAAAAAAGCTAAGGTACTGCCGGTGCTTGACTAACCACACTACCTTCTCATGCATCTAAAACTAAAATGCCGTTTGTGGATAGGGTATAAATTGATAGCGGCATTTTGTTAAGATTTCCATAACCATATACTCATCAAGATTCGGTTCAAT
Organism: Thymus mandschuricus; assembly: GCA_029379335.1. Lineage (NCBI taxonomy): Eukaryota > Viridiplantae > Streptophyta > Magnoliopsida > Lamiales > Lamiaceae > Thymus > Thymus mandschuricus. The sequence continues at coordinate 8,616,250 of CM057079.1, forward strand.
CTCAATATTCATATATTCTGCAACACTCATACGAAACACAAATTAGAGAATTATGAGACTCACTTGGCTTGAGTTTTCCCCTTGGGAAGTCTTGTAGGATCTGATGGAGCACTTTTAACTTTCCAAGCTTCATTAATTTCCACCTGAACAGAATAAAGAGAGTTGTGACTCAAGTTTCTCTTGCAGAAAACTCCTAATTCTCATACTGAAGTACTGAACTACATAAGAAAACATCGGAACTACGAATGGAGTGTCGGAGTGTTCTTACCAGCAGCCGAGTAACATCATCTGGTAAAAGGAAAGGAGAAAAACACAAAGTGATTATAAGCCCTTCTACCTCTGATACTAGAAATCGTATTCAAACCAGAAAAAACAGGACAAATTCAGCAAGTATGAGGTTATACCATAGAGTAGTTTTACTTTTCTCTCATAAACAATCACAACCCCACCTGCAAAAATCATTTAAAAACTTGGGTGTTAAGATTTTTGTCGACGAAATTCAAACAAGAGAAACTGTATTAAGAAGAAAATACCCATTAGAATCCCGGAAAGCCTGAGAGCCATCGGAACGGAGGGATTCAAAATCTCTTCGCTGCATCAAACTCAGGCTGAATTAGCGAGTGCACACTGTAAAACCAAAAACAAGAAAAAATCGCGGGGGAAGGATTTTTACCAGATTTTGATAATATTAAGCTTATCCAGCTTCCGCCGGTGGATCTTTGCATGCATCGTCGCTGCCATCCTACAAAACGCACGCACCCACACACACAAAACTCGATTTTCAATCATGAACTTGCACTTGCACTTGTTATGGATAAAATCGAATAAATAGCTCACTAGATCGTCAAAAACAATTGAAAATCAAACCCACTCGACGTCGGGAGCTATTGGAACAAATCCCCAAAACCAGAGGTATTCAAACGAAACAACACTTTTCATCACCAGAATTTTGAAGTTACAGAAAAAACGAGGAGCGATCGGAAGCTAAAACAGGAAACCAGATATGCGAGAAATGACGATGATCGGAATTCCTCGGCTAAAACCTCAATGGAACAGTAGAATTTGAACACAAAAAGTTACCCAGTAGAAATAAACATATACTGTGGAATCAAAACAGAGCACAGCATTCATCAATTCCTCGACGTTTAATCTTCATAGAGCTCAACCCAGATCATAACATTCCAAAAAACTAGATTATCAGAGCTAAACACAGAAGAAGGAAGAAGGCATTTCACCATATTTGTCCAAGAGGAGCTTTACGAGCTAGAAGCTGATGAGAGTAGAACATTCCGATCTCTTTTCTGAATTCTCAGAGACAGCACTGAAAACGCAGCTAAAACTTTTGAAGGAATGGAGTGAGAGAGAGAGAGAGAGAGAGCTTAGGCCTATATATATGTAGAGGAGTACGGATATATACATGTACACGTCCATTTCAACGTAACAAACTATTTGCGCGCGAACCCAGAGAGAGAGAGAGAGAGAGAGAGAGATCACGCGGAGTGCAATGCCTAAACCCCAAGTACGGTGCAGAAAATATGTTTCGCTGCCTACATTTTTAAGGAAAAGGAAATATAATATTAATCCATAGAGTCTATAGATAGAAGAAATAAAATAATTATCATGTTTTTAAATATTAGGAAAATAAAAGAAAAGAAATAATCATTAATTTATACATGTGGCTTGAGCTAGTTTTGCATGAAGCATATGCATTTTCTATACAATTTCCATGTTGGGAAGTTTATTTGGAACTAAATATGACAATAATTATAACTGATAAAAATTATAATATGACAATAAAATTTTATTTCCAAATTAAGAGGAAGCAACCGATATTTTATCTCCCTCTTGCATGCACTAAAAGGGGAAAAATTGTTATCGATCTTTACTTCACCTTCCCTTGGGCTTGGCATTAATTAATTATTTGAATATGGTTTTTTCCTTCTTTTTTTTGACAATTTAATAAATTATTCGGTATTAATCATGATGTTTCTTTAACTCATTTTATCCGAAATAGTTACTCCTTACCAAAATAACGTCATACTATTTCTATTGACAATAATTTTATTCTCCTTTCATTAGATAATAGTGAGAGAATGTGTCCTAGTTTTAAAATTTTTTAGGTATGAAAAATAGAGTATTCATACAAAAAATAGTTAGGAAATATTGTAATCTGCGTTCCATTGCTCAAATTTATGAGATAAAGGCTAGTATAAAATTATTATCGAAATTATTATCGAAAGAAACGTGACGTTGTCTTGAGGATAGATGGACTAAATAAATCTTCCGGAAAATAAATAAAGAAAAATGACAATGGAAGTCCCTTCCCTTTCACCGTCTTCATCCCCACATTAGATGCTTACTCTGAAAACAAAAACAATTCTACCAATCATCCCCACTTCTTCACGTGCTGCTCCAAATATGACTCCTCCCTCATTTCCCATATTCTCCTTTCTCTCTCTTCATCCATGGACAAGCTGCTCCTTCTCTCCGACCACGAAATCCTCATCGACTTCTCCCTCTCCTGCAAATGCCGCACCACCATCCGCATCAAATCCCTCGTCTCCTCCGCCCCATTAGCTTTCAAGGTCCAGACCTCCTCCCCCCACAAGTTCCTTGTCAACCCTCCGAGCGGACTCGTCCCTCCTCTCTCCTCCGCCGCGTTCCAGATCGTTCTGAAGCCCCAGTCCCACCTCCCTCCGGCCTTCCCTCGCTCCCCCTCCGACCGCTTCCTCCTCAGGACCGCCGCCACGCCGGACCTCGCCGCCGACTCACCCGAGTCGACTCACTCCGAGCTCGTCAATCAGTGGTTTGCCTCCAATCCTTCCCGGCCCACCCACGACGTCAAGCTCAAGGTGTACTTCGTCGGCCCCTTCCTCCTCACCCACGCGGTGGCGGCCGGGGATTTCGAGGCGGTGAGGGGGATAGTGAAGCGGCAGCGCTCCGTGGTCCCCGAGTTGCCCGCCCGGGAGGCCGAGTCGCTGTACCGGGTGGCGGCTCAGCATCCCGACATCGCGGGGCTGCTATTGGAGGCCGGCCTGAGGATCGACGTGCGCGGGGAGGCGCGCGATGACGCCAGGTGGGCGGCGAAGGGGTGGACCGGATTGCACGTGGCGGCAGCGTTCGATCGGTCAGAGGAAGTCGAGGCGGTGGCCGGGGAGGGCGTGGGGGTGGAGTGCAGGGATAAGGAGGGGCGGACGCCGCTGCTGTTGGCGGCGGGTAAAGGACACCTGCGGAGTGCTAAGGTGCTGGTGAGCGCCGGTGCGAACGTAGACGCGCGGAGCAAGGACGGACGGACGGCTTTGTACAGAGCGGCGGCGAACGGTGACCGGCCGATGGTGGAGATGCTGCTGGCGGCTGGAGCTGACCCCACCATCGGCGATGTCGATCACTGCCGTTCCGCCATCGGCGTTGCACGAGATAAGGGCCACGTAAGTATTATTGCCATCGTTTTATCTGTTGAGAAATTTGTTGTTTCGATGCTTTCAATTTCCGCTCCTCTCTGCTAGTGTGTTTTAGCATTGTCTGTGTTAACCATCAAGAGTATTCTGCAGTAGTAACTTAGAGTTTGGAATTGATATTGTGCCAATTACACTCTACTTATTGACTTGGTTAGTAATCTTAAAATTTCAAACTACCTCCGTCCCAACGAAAGATAGACGTTTGTTGTAGTTAGAACATGGTGCATAAGGATATCAATTCCTAATGTGAAAGTTGCTTTTAGTATGTTTTACATTTGTTTGATTGCTCTGAGGTTGCTTTTATGCTGTTTTCTTGATTTTGTTGAGTGGAAATGAGTGATTTGCAGTTTGATGTACTGGATTATTCCTAGATGAGTGATTTTCAAGTTTGTGGACTTCCATCTTAGTTTGCGCGATAAAACTTCAGGTAATGAGATAGTTTTCCTCTTTTAAAAAGCTCTTGCTCAGTGCTTTGACTGACAAGAAAAATCCCTTGGGATCTTTCGATGATGAAACTGAACTCGATTTTTAGCTCTATGCTAATATCTTAGATAAACTAGAACAAGCTCCTTTCAAGGCCTCAATGATTTTCATCAAATAATCCTCATACAGCCATGTGTAAGCTTTGACTGCTCCTATGGAAGCTTATTCCGTGTGTGCATAGCTTATCTAAAACTCATCCATCGATTGAAGACTATGTCTAGGTCAGTAATTGTTCAATTTATCAGTAGAGTGGTATGCCTTTCTGTGACCTAGTATTTGCATGTATTTATCTTAGACATTCTACAATGAACTGAAACCTATATCTGAACCTGAGAAGTCACTTAAGCAAGCACAACTCAATCAAGCTGCATTCGTTCGACCTTTCTGTACGTTCTCTGTTTTCTATTGTGCTCATGACCGGTCCTAAGAATGACAACTACTGGATGGCATTTTCTTTCCTTTTCTTTTTCGAGGTAACTAATGATGATAATTAAATTCTGTCACGAACAATCTAATTACATAGCTATGATGACTACGGTAAATTCTTTGGTTTGTCACTGTCTGATTTCATTACCTAATGCGTGTTTGGTGTTCATAGTTTTGATATTATTACTTGACTACAGATCTTAGATAGAATAAGAACTGGTTGTATATGGATTGTTGATGCATAACTCATTGTTCGCCAAACTAGCAAAATGCTTATAGATTGATTTATTGGAAATAGGATACTGTCGAAACATGCATGCAAAGTTTTCGGAGATTAGATCACAGTTGATGATCGTTGCAACTAGATAATATGTAATTTTATAACTTGATTAACATTGCACGCTGTATGCTCTGTTCTTCACGTGCTGTTACTATGCCATCGAATCCTGGTAATAAGGAGCTAAGCTTTACTTCATCATTATTTCACAGATGTTCTTCTGTCTCCTCTCTAATCTTGATCGACAACGTGCAGATGGACATAGTTAAAGTGCTTGAGCAAGGCGAAGCAGTGCTCCACGCTGCTAGACGTGGGGAGCTCGACCTGCTTGAATCACTGCTGGAGAAAGGAGCAAATGCTAACTTCTGTGATCAATATGGTCTGACACCACTCCACATAGCTTCTATCAAGGGAAACAAAGACGTGGTGATGATGCTATTCGAGTTCGGTGCTAGTGTGGAGTGGCAGGACGCCGGAGGTCACACTCCTCTTCATCTGGCTGTTGAAGGTGGCAGCATCGAGACCGTTGAAGTTCTCATGTGCAGAGGAGCTAATGTGAACGCTGACACCAAGAATGGGGCGACCCCTCTCTATATTTCGAAGTTGATGGGGTACGAGGAAATTACAAAGCTCCTGCTCGACAAAGGAGCTGCTGCGTCGTTGCTTCCGTCGACGGCTCCCGGATCTCCCTTAATCGTTAGTAGAACCTAAGCTTTGCAGCATAGCACTATAGCAGTAGTGTAGTGTAAGGGTAGTTATGCTGAGGATAAGATGTGTGTACATATATTTTTGGAATTTTCTGTGTGTATCGTTATACGAGTATATTATTGAAATTCTGGATTTTGGAAAGCACTCTGAGATTCATCTAATATTGTGCGTCATAAATTTTCTTATAAATGGAAAAAATGGGGTAGAAATAGAATGCTACTCCATCCGTTCCATCCGACTTGGCCACGTTTTGAAATCGGGATGTTCCGGTCGACTTGACCAATTTCCTTTTTAATCCCAGCATAGCTCACTTCGCTCACTGTTAGTCAATACTTAACAACCTACTTCTAGTTCTCCTAACAACTAATTCAAGATGATTAGTTAAATGTGGGGCAATATAAAGCTTTTTAATTCACCCCTCTTATAAAAGTGTGCTGAAACGAATGTGGCCAAGTCGGGTGAGACGGAGGGAGTACCATATTAGTATTATGTTAGTTAGGATAATACTCCTTCCAATTTTAAGTATGCACATTTTTATATTTAAAACGAGTCTATTCAAAAAATAAAATGGGCGCTCGAGTATAATTTATATGAATTTTGTGCTTCTTTTCGTTTCATAATTGTTATTAATTAGTATATATTGATCCTCAACTTAAGAATGAGATAACATAAACAAACTCAAAGAAAAAACAAAAAAATAAATATATATAGAGAGGGGGGGGGGGGGGGGGGGGGGACAGAAGTAGACTTGCGTTTGTTCTATTAAAAGCGGAGACACTAATTGAAACTGTAAGCAACCGTAGCGATTAGTACGGCAGAGAAACGGAAAATCGCTTTATATGCCTCAGCGAAAAATCAAATCAAAACTACCTTTCCTATAATTATCAAATATTATGTTACTCCATATATTTAATTTTTTCCCTACAATAAGTTAATGAATGATTAAAAATCCATAAACTAATAATGAAAGTGTTGATTAAATTTGCTATCATAGTTAAAATGTAATTCAATCTTATACAATCATGTTCATGTACTTTTACAGAATCATATTTTTAAAGTTTTAATACGTAAAGATCAACATATTATATATGTTATTGTATTCATTAATTATTATAAATCATAGCCACTAACTATGATTATAAGCTGGGAGTATATTTTATCTTTTATATTGTAAACTTGTAATAGTAATACATTCAAGAGTCGAGACTTTATCTTGTATGAACTAGTGTGCATATAAATTAATTGTATAATTTTGTAGGTATTGTTATATATAACTCTTTAATTATGTGGTAAATTTCAGTATATATTCGGTATGTTCGGTATATACCGTAAAATACAATGTATACCGTAAATTCAGTATTTACTGAACATTCGGTATCTTTTGTATATCTCATGCATAACGTTGTCGTACCAAAACTTATCGGTATAGTATGATACCGTACTGAAAAATCGGTATACCGTCTCCTTCGGTATTTTCAATTTTTTTCGGTGTGATATATTCGGTATTTCGGCTTAACGCTATCTCAACCCACCCCTAGTCTAGGGTATCCATGACCAGCCCTCCACCAACTCTGTCGCCAGGATTTCCAAGAGAGTTCCGACTGTCGTCCCGATCAAGTAAACATTATATCGAAGGACTTCCGATATTCATTTAACCTTGGCCCTCACCACTGCCGCTTGAACCGCCTTTTCGGCATCATTTAGCACAGTATGAACGAAATCCACGGCGACAACATCAGACTCCACCTCTTCTTTTGCAATCAAGACTAAGGCCAAAAATGTTATTTGGATAGACCTCAGAAATATTACGCAACACATCCATGCGCCCCTATAAGCGGAAAACAGCACGCTTAATCACGCCGGGAAGTATGGCAAGATTTTGCCTACGCCATGCGCCTCTGCCCATCGCCGCCACGACTTCTGGGAAACCCGCAACAATTAGTTTCACTCCGATAAGTTTTGCCATTTGCTGGAGGTAGGGCTGCAAACGAGCCGAGCTACTCGGGACTTATTCAATGCTTGATTCGGTAAAAGCTCGTTCGAGCTCGAAATCGTTAACAAACGAGCCGAGCTCGAGCCTGAATTCGAGCTCGGTTAACTTAACGAGCCGAACTCGAGCAGTAAGGTATTCGACTCGTTTTGCTCGCGAACGTGTTCGGCTCGTATATTAATCGAGCATGTTCGCGACTCTTAATCGAACCTCTAATCGAGCCTGTAAACGAGCTTTAGCATTTATGTGTAAAAAATTATAGGTAAGAGGATTTGACCTATTGTCAAATGTCAATGAGATAAAATTAATTTCAAATCACAACCAAAACTAATTAAAGACTAAACCATAATTAAAATTAAAAATATATATATATATATATATATATATATATATATTAACTTATTAACTCGTATATTAACATATGAGTTAGTTTCTTAGTCCAAGCTTGTGTAGCTGGTCAGAAAGCCTCCTTCAACTTTTGGATATTAAACTACTTTTTGGATATTATGTTTTTATTTTCTATGAACTTCTTTGGATTAGCATTTGAAAATGCTATTTTGTAAAATATGTTTTGTTCTTTTTAGATTATGTTTTATGTTTTGGATGAATTTCATTAGATGTATTTTTATTTGATGAATTCATTTTAATTTAAGTTCATTTGAAGTTTTAAAAGAAAATATTAAATATGTTTATATCATGTTTTTTAAACGAGCTCGGAATCGAGCTTTTCACGAGCCAAATTTGAGCTCAAGTCCGAACCGAGCACGAGCCGAATTCGAGCTCAAAATTTTTAACCCGAGCCGAGCTCGAGCCCCGATTTAAAGCTCTAATCGAACTCGAACCCGAGCCCGAGCCTGTCAAATACTAAACGAGCCGAACCCGAGCAGACCAATACTCGATCAGGTTCGGCTCGTTTGCAGCCCTAGCTGGAGGCCACCCTCCATCCAATTGCCTCGAGCTCGCCGGAAAAGCTGAGCGATAGACTGCTCGTCGTCATTCAGGAACGAGACGACGGTTTCCACCGCCACAACGAGTGGTCGGATGTGATTCCGCAGCCACTCAATGTGCTCTTCAACGACGTTTCAAACCATTTCAAGAAATTCTCGTGAATTTTCTCTCTCCTCTCTCTAGATATCTTTCTTTCTCTCTTGATTGCTGGAATTCGTTGATGGTTTATAAATGAAGGGATTACCGCTTTATATACAACTCCTCCTCCATAATGGATGGTGGAGATTAAGTCTCCATTCCCCTATTCTAGAATCCTCTATATCTCTCCTAGAATGTCTCTAGACTCTCTACACACTTCCTCATCTCCTATACACACCTTGTACACTATTCCATGTACATGGCCCATAATTTTGAGCTACAATATGAATTAGAGTGAGCTAAATGGGTAATTCTATCCACAGCCCCCATAGTTCTCCACACAGCCCCCAATTTTATTAATTAAAAGTAAATATTAGGCAAAGTACAAATTTATCCTTGCCAGCACCCACCGTCGTCTTTTCTCTCTCACATTCTCCCCCACTTCTCCGACCATCTTCCACGACAACCACCAACAGGCCAAACACCATCACTACCATAAGTCGTTGACGTTGAGCATATGAGATTATGTTTAACACCAAATTTGAATTCATAGAAACTTCAATTCATTTTTTCAACCAACGAGCGTGCGTCTCACCGGCATCGTTCTGCAGTTGCCTCCATATTCTTTCGACAATCAAATTCCTTCTTGAAAATCGTTTGACAGCCTCGCCGCCGGCGAGACCATTGCAGTCTAGAAATAATACTTTGTGAGAAATCGAACGACAAACCATCCTACTCATAGCAGTCGTTTTTCAATGCAGCGAAGAATTGTTGGTGTTGTTGGTGGCGACGCCGCGAGGAAGATGAGAATGAAGGGTTGTACGCCGACGACAATGAGAGAGCCGAAAGAATTTGGAGGTTGCAGGGGTATATTTGGGAAGCTTCCATGCTAGAGTGAGTATAAAATTCAGTCACCATAGCATGGTGACATGTGGCATTGTGGAATAAAATATTTGGACATTTTTGAATTATTTTTATTTGTTTATTTTAGATTAAGTATTTAAAATTATTTGTTAAATTATTTATATGCCAACTTAATTGTCTTTTATACTACTAGTGTTCAATATTCACAAAATTAAAGTTGTTTTTTTTTTTAATTTTTTTTAAAATATATATATTTTTTTAATACGCTAAAGCCCCTAAATACACTTAGAAGTTTTAGTGGTGTATTTAAGGGTGATGTTTATGTTTCCAAATTATAATAAATATGTGAAATTTACTGAAATTTTTTCAGAGTCTTTTAAAAAAACTGAATACAAGGAAAACATTAATGTTTTTTTTTATTTATTTATTTGTTTTAAGAATAATCGCTATACTAATGAATTGCAATCGGGATTCCAAAATTAAAGTTAATTCTCAAATAAAACTTGTTATTCCGTTCAAGGAGACATAATCCTAATTCATTATTCGATTGTCTCAATTACCGAACCTATTTAAATCACTAAACACTCCTATAAACACAAATTTAATTTATTCGATAAAATAAATATACAACATGTGTACAAATAAATATTTGAAGAATTGAGTAGATTGTAGGTTGCTATCTCTATGACTCCTCTGATTCTCTCTCCAATTTGATGCGGGACTTGGGCGGTTTGACGCCACCGACCGTCTGACCTACTTCTACCTCACCTTTGGTCAGTCCATCGAGGCATTCCGAAATGGTTTGCTACGCCCCGTGATCGTAGTGGACGGGGCGCACTTGAAGGGGAAGAATAAGGGGACGCTCTTTGTGGCGGTGACGAAGAACGAGAACGAACAAGTGTTCCCCCTTGCCATTGGATTCGGCCCCAAAGAGAACGACGAATCGTGGACGTGGTTTTTGGCACATGTCAAAGACAGTTTGGGGCGCCGGATGACTTGTTGATCATATCCGACCAACACGTGAGCATCCGAAATGCGATCAACTCCGTTTTTCCGCATGCTGCTCATGGCCTCTACTTCGTTCACCTCCAAAGGAATTTCGTAAGGTACGACAGGCATGCAGGGGCTATATTCGAGTCTGCAGCCTATGCTTATCGAGATTCCCAATTTGATGAATATTGGGGGAATCTGAGGGACATAAGCAGAGAGGGAGGCATGATCTACAGAAGGTTGAGCGACGTTGGCCTGCCGAGGTGGGCGAGGTGCAAGTGTTGTTTATATGCTTTTGTATGGATATGAGTAGCTAAACTCATAGATTCTAGGGCTGTATGAACCCTATGGAATGGGTATGATTATATAAGTTGATTTTCTTCCTTTCTCATGGTGTTTATGCATTTTATTGGTCTATTAATATGCGTGGATGATTGGCCATCATTTATGCTTATGTGTTGATGAATCTAGATTCGAGAGAACGTGATTTATTGATATGGTAGAATGAAATGCATAACATCTATCGATTACTAGACCGAAAGGTTGGTAGAGGTGTGTGAGGAGATATTAATCCAAGGAAATCGGGAGTTAGTCGGTTATTCAGAGACCGAAAGGGTATGAATGTCGGCTAATCTACATATCTAGCGCTACCCGAGAGAGAGGTTAGGTTGAATCTTGTGATTACTCTTACACTTATGAGAATTTAAATGGTTGAAAAGAATTTGTATGGTTTGCCCATGATATAGAGGGATTACATGCTCTATGATCATTTCTCTTTATTTGGATACTAAGTGTTTGTTCTCGTCTATTGTTATAAATTGTTGTTTGATCGCATTTGTGTTTTATGCTTGGTTTAGTTGTTAGTTGAATACCACCACCCACCTTACTTTAATTCCGTTTAGATAACGTGATCGTGTGTTGTGTAGTACTCAATTGTTCGATCAATTCGATCTCTGTGGATACGATACTCTTGCTTGCCATTACCTACACCTACACCGTGCACTTGCGGTTTTGTAGTTAAAGAAAATAGCGAATATTTGTTCGTGGCGCTTTGATGGAACAAAGACCACACCCATCGGCTCGATGTTGTCGAGAGTATGGCCTCCAAAGTCGAGCAGATCGTATTCATCCGACTCCAGTGTCGGATGAACCTCGAGCTACAACGAAAAATAAAACAAGAAGTGTTAGCAAGTTGCATTTTTTATTAACTAATCGAAGGTCGATAAATTAAACAAGACAAAAAATACTAAATCAATTACTTGAGGATCGTCGAGGAAACGTCTGAAGTTGAGAGAAGAGGGGGACGTGACCCATCTCCTGAGGCGGGGGGACAGTGTCTCACTATCCCGTCGACCGCATGTTCACCCCAATTAGGGGATCGCCTCGTAGGCCCAAATGTTCAGGGCCCAGACCGGCCCGTACAGGTGATAGGCACCCCGCAGGTTCGTTATGAGGCCGGGGTCCCTCTTCATCACGTGCAGCTGGTAGTGGAGGATCTAGAACGACCATGCTCCCCAGGGAAATGAATTCCACTGCTCCTCGAACTCCACTAGGTACCATGCGCAGTCCTGGATCGTCGGGTTGTCGTGTCCGGCCAACACCAGATAGTACATGAGCAGGTTGGCCGCCCTCAGATACTGCTCTTCCGTGCCTAATACACGGAGCTCGTCGTTGAAATCATGCTTCAACGAATTTATCGTAGGGGATTCGCCCCCGTACTTCGTGTAGAGGAGGCTCCTTTTGGGAGGACTGTGCCGTCCATTAGGGTTGAATGCCGACTCCCCGAAAGCCAGCCCCGTGACGATGGCATACTCTTGCTTCGAGAAGCGTATGTCCCGGCCACCTACGTGAAACCACCTCTCGAACTCGGGAATCGAGTCATCCTCGAGCTCTCGGGCTAGAAGCTCGTGGAGGGCGTTGTTCGCACTCCCGCTCCTCCGAATTTCGAGGAGGTATCGAAACGGCCCTTGCTCGAATCGTTCGAGCAAGCGTTGCCCGCCTACGTGACGCAACACCCTCGAGATCGAGTGGATCACATCGTCCCGTATGTAGAGGTTTATTTGCCCTCTAAACCCTTGCATACGGCCCCTCATCCATTGAAACCTAGGCTGCAAATCAAGAAGAAAAAAAACGAATCAAAATTTTTTTCCCTCAAATTTCATGCATTATGTTCGGTAGAGTACAAGGCTAAATTTGGATTTCAGTTGTGTATTACACGATTGAAATTCCAATTTTGTCGTGTAAGGTCAACGATTTTGACTGTAAAGTCAAAATCGTTGACTTTACACGAAAAAATTGAAATTTCATTCGTGTATTTCACGCCTAAATAAGAAATTAATCGTGTATAGTCAAAGTCAAAATTCAATTTCAAGCAATTAAAGTCAAAATACACGACAAATTACACAATTTAGTCGTGATACACATGATCGAAAGTCAAAATTGAATTCAATCGTGTAAAGTCAACAATTTCAAAAGTCAAAATTGTTGACTTTACACAGTTGAATACCACTTTCGATCGTGTAGTACACGATTTAATGTTGTATTTCATCGTGTATCTAAGAACTTTTCGAAAAATGTTCAGATTAATTCAATTCGATATAAACCATAGCATGCTTCATGATTTACATTCCAAACCTTAGCATAAACCATAACATGCTTCATTTAATAAATAAAATAAAAAAAAACCTAAAACTCACCGGCGGTGGAGGGTCGGGGTATTCCCGGGGTTGGTACGCCGGCTGCTCCGCCGCCTGCTGCGGCCGACGACGGGAGGCGCCTCGTCGGCGTGGAGGGGCTCGATTGGAGGGCCCGGCTTCGTCTTGGTTTGTCATCGGAGACGGCGACGGTAAATTTTTTTCCTGCGAAAGGGGGGTAAAATTTTTGGCAATACACGAAGTAATTTTCGTGAGATACGGTTGAGAGAGAGAGATAGGGGAATGTGGTAGATGAATAATTAATTTTGGATTAAATTCGGGTGAGCCCACAAACAAATATTCTTCAATTTGGTTTTTTTTTAATTGTTTTTGTTTTATTATATAAGTGGGTCCCAAAAGTAAGGGTATTTGTGACATTTCAATAGAAAATGAGTATAGAAGTTATACTTCTTTAAATGTAGGTATAAATATGTCACTTCTTATAAAAGTGAGTATTTTTAACTATTTTCTCATTTCTTAATTATTTCTATTTGTTGTAACATATTCAATTCATTTGAGCTATAATTATATATTTTAATTTATTCATATTACACTTCCTCTCTGATCCGTCTGATTAATGGTCCCATTCAATTAGTCAAATTAAATAACGATACTGAACGAGAATGTAACAAAATTAAGATCCCAATTTTGAGGGTGGTTAAAAGCGAGTTATGCATGCATCATGCACACGTATATATTGGTGGAAACCAAATAATACTATGCTTTTTATTTTCCTAATTACGTGGGTCATGGGTGCACACACGTAATATTATTTCCTAAATTATTAGGATTATTTTTATTCGAATTAGAAAGGTGAAAATGAAAAAAGGGAAGATAACGCGTTTTTTCCGACTTTTTCCTCTTTTGTAATGTCTTCTTTAGGGCATGTACAATGCTAGAACCCCAAATGGGATTCTTAGAAATGCCACATAGACAAGAGCCAATTGCTATTAAAAAATTACAATGGTAACGTTCTTAACAAGGGTTCTTATAATAATTGGAGGGTCCCACTTATTATTTTATTTCATTTTTTATCATTTTATTTAACAATTGATTTTATTTTATCATCATATAATTAATATGTTTTAATGCGGTGAGACCCATTTTTTCTTAAGATACTACATCTTATATAAGAACATAGGTTCTTATTTTGAAGACCTCCAATGGAAATGGAATTTAATGTATGGTTCTTATTTTTACCACATAGATAAGATCATTCCCATTATACATGCTCTTAGTGACCCATAATAATCCTAACTATTTAAATATTTATTTCAAAAAAACATTTTATGGTATTTAGTGGGAGAGTGTGGGCCCACAAAATTGAGATTAAACCATATTCATGAAAGATTCTTCGATATTTTTTTTAAGCTTTAAAAATAAAATACGAAGGACTCGAATATGAACCTTTAGCTACGAAGGACTCGAATCCAGGGGCAGAGGGAGAAAATTTTCGGTGGGGGGCCCGACTTTGCATAAGTTTAAAATGTTATGAATATTTTTTTTTTAATTAAAAACTATGTGGTAATATGATAGGGTGTATTTTTACCTTATTATCTAAGTGTTATACTACTATTATCGTTTTCTTGTCGTATTTTGATAGTTTAGCTCATGGTTTGTATTGTTTATGTTATTTTGAGCTAGATTACGCTTTTTGGTTGTTTTGAGTGTTTTTAGGGCTTTTGAGTCGAGAAAACCCAAGGCAAGACAAGAGACGACGAAACAAAGGAAGATGATGAAGTATTGATCCCAAAGTTCTAACTTCTCACGATGTTATTGAAGAGTTATTCTGGAATTATGGAAGCATAGCATTGAAGAGGGGTTCTATAGGAGCATGTAGGCGAAAACGGAGGTCAATTCGGAGTTCGGACGAGAAAGATACGGACGAAACGAGAAAGACGCGCAAACCGGCAAACCGGCTCGGCCAGGCGCTCGGCCGAGCCGCCGGTCGTGCCAATCAAGTTCCAAATCAAGTAGCTCCGCTCGGCTGAGCCGTGGGCCGAGCCAAAAACACGGGAATCCTAAAATTGGGATATTTTTATTTCCTTAACCTAATCCTTGCACACTTAGGTAACAATTACGAACCCCTACCTTATAAATACCCCAAAACCCATCATTGTGCCCAAGTTTTCATAGTTTAGAGCTCTCTACTCTCCACCATACTTTAGATTAGTTTTTCTCTACTTTTATACTTTAGAACTAGATTTATTTTATGTATGAAGACCATTGAAGATTGAAGATTTATTCAAGATTCAAGAGTTTTTCTATCCCTTTCTCTTTTACTTATGCTTTTAATTATGTTTATTCTTCCTTCTACCTTTCTTTTAATTATGTCTAGCTAATTTTCTTAGTTGATTTTAGGGATTGAATGCCTAATTGAATTTATGTGAGTGTTTTTGTTTACAATTAGCCTTCTAATCTAGGTGCATGTTTCATGGTGCTTATTCTCATGCATGATTAATTGGCCACATTATGTGTGCATAATTATGTTTATATGCCTTAGTAGGATAATTGCATAATAGATCTCATGAATGCATGATATGATGATTTAATTATCTTAGTCGAGGTTGAATTATCATATGCTCGTATATAGTCGATTT
Organism: Thymus mandschuricus; assembly: GCA_029379335.1. Taxonomy (NCBI): domain Eukaryota; kingdom Viridiplantae; phylum Streptophyta; class Magnoliopsida; order Lamiales; family Lamiaceae; genus Thymus; species Thymus mandschuricus. The sequence continues at coordinate 8,631,825 of CM057079.1, forward strand.
AGGTGTCATAATTGAACCTAGTTGGTTGTATTATTGATACTTGTTCTATTTTGCACTTGATTTGATTTCTATGAATCCGAGAGGAGATTAGGATCTTATAAGGTGACGACTTGCATTGCCTTAGTTGGGGTGTTAGGTTATTTTCGTGTATCACATCTAGATTTGATTAAATTGGTTAATTGTAGTCATTAATTACTTGCATATATTTGATTAGGTAGGCTTCCCTAGAATCAACCTTGTTTCCTATTTGATTTATTTGTTTCCTTATTTGCTTATTTTGTTTACTTATTTCTGTTATTTATTTTGTTTATTTTCTTTGCCTAGAATTTTAGAAAACCACATTCATAATTTCTTTTTGCCTAGACATCAGTTTAATTCTAGAGTAGAGGTACTTTGTGTGATTTCGATATATCAATCCATGTGGATACGATACTCGTTCTTGTTTTATACTATACATATTTTGTGTGGTTAAAAATAGTGCGATCATAATAGAAAATATAATGACACATATGCCTCTATTCTATATATATATAATCTTTTCGGGATGTCCGTTCTAGCTACATTATTTTCTTTTCTATCCTCAAAAATAATTTTACTTAATGCCTAAAGATACATATTCTATATAGAGAAATTACATAATATACATTTCAGTTGACGCGTTCGTTGAATATATTACTGTAGAAGTTCGTTGAATATATTGTTGTAGAAGTTGAGAAACATATATCAATATAAATTAGAATAAAAACGAACTATAAATTTGGACCTAAAATCTTCTAAATCTAAGAAAATAAGAAATTATATCAAGTTAAAGTAGTAAAATACTCTAAAAAAAAAAAAATTAAAAACATAAATATTTGATTTAAAAAAATGTATCAAATTATAAATATATCACATAATAATAGTACCATTGGGGCCCGAAAGTGGGGGGCCCATGGGCCCCCCAGGCCCCAATGTAGCTCCGTCAATGCTCGAATGCGTACGTGTATTTTTTTTTTTTTTTTTTTTTTTTTTTTTTTTTTTTTAAAATTTTTTTTTTTAAGCTTTAAGAACAAAATACGAAGGACTCGAATATGAAAAATACACGTACGGATTTCTCTCCGATTTTGGTATACATATTTGCAATGCTATAGCGCATTATTTTCTGTTTGTTTTGGGTCATAATATTTTTCAATACCCCTTTTCAAAACCCCCATGCACAAAATACCCCTTAACAAAAAAACATGCACAAACTACCCCTTTATTTATTTTACATTTAATTTTTATTACAATTACAATTTCGATTTTCAATTTTTTTTTTTTTTTATTTCCACTAACTTCAATGTGATTGAAGTGACTAATGTGGCATATATGTTTTTCTCACTCAATGCAGATACAAATTATTGTACTGCATCTGAATTATTGTACAGTATTTGCCATCAATTTTGTTCAGTGATGAACAGTTCAAAAATGGTATCCAATGCAAAATTATTCAATATATACCTGCACATCGATTTTCTGAATTCACAATCGAAAAAAATTGTTGGATTCGACTTCACCGGAAAAAAAAGCTCTATTTTCGTGGACGAGCAAATACAAGGAAAAGGTAATCAAAATCCGATATTAAAAGGTATGTCACGATGCATTAGAAAGGAAACAGTGTTAAAAATTTTCCGGGAGTGATAACGCCGGAGAAAGTTTGCCGGAAAATTCATCACGCCGGCAGCACATAACGCCGGCGTGATGAATTTTCCGGCCAACTTTCTCCGGCTTTATCTTGGCCAAATTTTTTCTTTTTTTTTTGGTTACATGTGTGATACTATATGTTTTCATATCATCAATTTTTCGAGAGCTATGAATGAATGATATGATATACATATATATTTTTTTAAGTTTTTTATGTATATGAAGAGTGTTTTTTGATTTTTTTTGCAATGTATGTGCGTAAATCAAATGAAAATATAGCATAATGTGAAGCAAAAAAAATGAAAAATAATACCTCATTTCACGCCGGAGACATCACGCCGGAATGTACATACCGCCGGCGTGATGTCCTCGCCGGCGTTATGTAAATTCCGGCGAGTTGTCTCCGGCGTGAATTTTTTTTTCATGTAGAATGAATTATTTTGTTTCATTTCTTATACTAAATTGTTTCATTTAATGATTTATTTGCAATGTACGAATTATTTATCGAGAATTATTGTTTTTTTAATGTATATTAAGAGTTCTTTTTATGTTTGTATGTGGTATGTGAGTAAATTAAACCAAACTATAGCATATTAGGAATAAATGAAATGAAATAAGAAAATATGTTGATTTCACGCCGGAGTTATGTGGCCGGAATAATCATACCGCCGGTGGTTGAACATGCCGGCGTGATGGGTTTTTCCGGCCAACTTTTCCGGCGTGATTTTTTTCCAGTACCCTTATTTTAGTATTCTATATTTATTTTGACATTACTTGTTCTCATAATTGATTTAATTTCTCCGTATGATTAATTCGAGTTCATTTTATATTGTAGATGGATGTAAAAATCAAAGCGTATTACGGAGGTGAATGGGATGGAAGAAGGTACAAGAATGGCAACGAGGTCGATTTTGTGTGGACCGAAAGTGATCTCACACTTTATCGGTTGAGATTTATGGTAGCTCAGAATTGCTACCTAGTCGGTAGTGATTTTGATATGTACTATTTTACGATATCCGAGAGCACAGGACGTACGAGGAAATCGAAGTTGCAGTCGAACGCGCAAGTGGTTGAGCTATGCACTAAACACCTCAGCCCAGAAGTGTACGTGATTATCAAAAACGGAGGGTCGTCTTCACATGTCGGTGGTTCGTCTTCACACGTCGGTGCTTCTTCTTCGTATATCCCACAATTCGACCCGTCGTACCAGGAACCGTCTTCGTTCGAATTCGGCAGCACATATGGCAACACGGATGATTTAAATTCACAGCTCGATGATATCGTAGAGAACATCAATTCCGCACGTTGGGATGATGAACAGGTGTATCAAGTCCACAACCTCGGAGGCAGTTCGTCTCATCATGCCGCAAACGCTCGTGGCGATCAAATACCCGACCAGAATTATACATCAGGAAGGGGTGAGCAGGAGGATCCGAACGAAGATGATGTCTTGCGCGACGACGATGATGATGAGGATGAATATGAGCCGTCGCTTGACGTCTCCACCGAGGACAGCGATCAGTCGAACGCGTGGGGTGAAGGAAGGCAAATTCCTAGGGCCCTAATGGCCGAGTGGACCGCCTGGATAGCTGAAGAAGGCGGGTTCAACAGACTGTTGGCTATGATGTTTCCAGACCTGCACGGTAGGAGCCAACCGCCTCTGGATACTGATACGGAGCACATGAGGAATTGGTTAGTGCCGGTGGCCCCACTTCAGCCTCTGGAATCTGCGGCGTTCAACGAGGAGGACCGGCATATCGTCGATCTGCGGCGTGGTGCATATTTCAAAAGCAAGAAGGATCTGTATACCGCCGTCGGTTTGTGGCAGATGGAGAGCAATAAAAACTTCTACCCCAGGTGGTCGGATACGATTAGGCTGGTGTTCAGATGCACGTCGGACAAACGTTGCCTATTCAACATTCGTGCCACAAGCAAGGGCGATAATTGGGTCATTTCAGTGTTTGAACCCGAACACACATGCGGGCCCAATACTGGGACGGTCGAAAGAAAGAAGGTCCGATCTAAAGTCATCGCGGCGTACTTTGCGAAGAGGATCCTACGCGACTCCGCGATAATGAAGCCTAGGATCATTGAGCACGAGCTGCTCACGTCGTTCGGCATTAAGGCGAGTTACGACGTCTGCTTGAGGGCGAGGAATCAGGCCGTGGAGATTATCTACGGGAATACAAAGAGTCGTTCCAAGATCTGCCCGCCTACCTCCATGCTCTCGAGACATCCAACGCCGGCACAGTCACCGATCTCGACATAGACGAGGAGTCCCAATTTCGAGGGGTGTTCGTTGCCCTCGCTGCCTCTATAGCGGCGTTCAAATACGGGTATATAAGGCCGGTTATATCCGTCGACGCCACGCACTTGAAGGGCAAGAACAGCGGCGTCATGTTCGTAGCTGTGGCGAAGGATGCGAACGAGCAACTATTTCCCTTGGCATACGGCGTGGGGGTCAAAGAGAATCACTACTGTTGGACTTGGTTCATGAGGGGTCTGAGGAGGGCTTATGGGAACTTGACTGACATGCTGATTGTCTCTGATCAGCACGGTTCGATTGAGTATGCCGTAGCTCAAGTGTTTCCGGAGGCGCACCATGGGTTGTGTTACTACCACCTGAGTCAGCATATGACATACGGCATGGTTATCGGTGCCATGTTCCAACAAGCTGCGTACACGTACGATCAGAGAGAATTCCACAGCATCATGGCATCGATGCTTAACACCAACCCCGACGCGTACAATAAGGCTATGGGGAACGGACCCGCTAGGTGGGCTCGCAGCATGTGCCCCGTTCGCCGATTCAGTACCCTCACGTCGAACGCCGCAGAGTCTTTCAACAATTCCCTCCTTTGGGCACGTCGACTGCCTATAGTTGCTTGCCTCGATGCTGCGAAGCTCGTTATCGAGAAGTGGTTCGACGAGAGAAGACTCAAGTGTCGCAACGACACACATCCCGTCTGTGAAGAGGCGCGGCGAAAGATCGGAGTCCAGATAGAACATTCGCAAAGGTACAAGGTCAAACGGGTCAGCCTCGACGTGCCGCATTTCAGAGTGCAGACACTAGATAACGTATACCACATGGACTTGAAGACCATGTTGTACGACTGCAACATATGGCAATTCGATTGCATACCGTGTGCACACTCGATCGCAGCAATGACGTAAGTTATAAGTTTTGAACTCAAGTATTAAATATTTCGTGTAAGGATTGACATTTATTTATTTCAACAGGGAAAATGGCCAGGCTGTAGATCAGTACATTTCACACTACTACAGGAGGGACAACTATGTCAAGATTTACAACCGGCAAATATTTCCAGTTCCCAAAAAGGAAGAGTGGACGGTGCCGAGTGCATGGGTTGGTGTACAAATTCTACCCAATCCGTACGAACGGCAACCAGGGAGACCACCGGAACGTAGACGGAGGGCGGCACACGAAAGGACAATCAGGCGTGCCCCTCGGAGATGTCGTCACTGCGGCGAACAACACCGTGCAAGACAACCCTGTGCTAACCAGCACGATTGATTAGCATCGAGAAGTGGATTGTTTAATTCAAAACTCGATTATCAAATGTTTATTCAATGTTTCTGTGCGTCGTTTTAGTCATTAAGTGATATTAACAGAATTATTTATCATAATAAAAAAAAAACACCATGATTGATCCATTCCGGAAGTTCACGCCGGAGTAATAACGCCGGAAAAGCCATCACGCTGGCGTCATGTTTCCCCGGCGGTATTGTATCTCCGGCGTGAAATTTTTCATTTAATTCATTTTATATATATTTTTTCATTTTTCTTTTATAATTAGAATATAATGTACATGACTTAAACGATTATTCATTTCATTTCAGATCCGCATAACCAAATATTCTTGTTGCATACAACCTCTTATATTTGCAACAGTTATTATTTGCGGCCTCTATGGAGGGACTCCCGCTGATTAGGTGCTCCACGTTCAAGCAAGCAACCACTCCATTGCATCTTGGATGCTGACTCGTAATCATGTTCTCTTTTTTCCGAAAGACCGCTGTAAAGCCCATCTCTTCAGGTTTGGGTGTAGTCAACCCGTAGACGTTGTTCTCATAATAACCTCCGGCAAGTAACCAATAGGACATAAGAACAATCAACGGAGCTAAATCCTTCTTCACAATGAGCTTTCCAGCGGCGTCCAAGTCCCAGTACACTGGATCCATCACATAAAATTTCCTGTCCTTCAACCACACATGAATCGAAATAAACCGATCTCCTTGAACAACCCACGGCAAAATAACCTAAACAGGGACGAACGAGACATAAATTAACATAGGAACAAAGAAGGTATGCAAAAAACCATAGTAATGAAAATAATTGTTGAGCGGAGTACCGTTTCTGCGTTCCACCAGTTCGTTGTTTCGAATGTCGGGTTTATGTTACGAGGCAGATTGCATAAGTATTCCGATGGATTCCAGTTTTCCACTATCCAATCGTGCTTTATCAGCGGTGTGTTCTTACTCCGCCTCAAAACATCCCCGTGCATAACGCGTTCATATGAAGCCTTCAGATCCACCTAAAAAAACGAGTAACACGTTCAATCAATTTAATTGGGATGCAGAAGTAACACTTTAATATCTTTAATCAGATCCTAGATACATGCTAAACGTAATATGCATCGAGATACAATTGAATATTGATTTCACGCCGGAGACATCACGGAGGAATCCTCATAACGCCGGCGTAATCATTTCCCGGCGTGATCAATTTTTCCGGCGTGATTCTCCGGCGTGAAATTTGTCCCGACGATTTATAAACTACTTTGAATAACTTATTAAATTTCAGGCCATAATTCATATGATAAACACTCTAAGATGGGTTTGTACGAACATACCATTACGTGCGTGTTGAGTATCATGAGATGGCCATTCACGTATTGCGGAAAAACTCGCGTCCCTTCGTGGAGTTGTTTACGAAGAGTCATCAGGGCCAAATCCATTTGCTAGTACATGAATAAAAATTGATTAACCACACAGTACAATAGATCAAGCATATTTCAAAAAACACGTACCAGAGCGTCCCAAGGTACCCCGTCATTCACCATCTGCTTGAGGACTCCGATAGTAACTGGTGCTATCTGATCAGGTACATGCTTGAACTCGACGCCGTAGGGTACTTTCTCGTACCAATAGTTGAAATTAGAGACCGTTTGTGACTTGGGCCATGCTGGTTCAGAAGTCGGTATATAATCAGACACAGCCTTCAGGACGACGTCCCCAAAACCTGATGACTAATTCACAAAAAGTTATCAGATTTCTACGCCACATAACAATAAATAAAAGCATTGGCGGATACAATACCTGACCACGTTCAATCCGCGAAGTCGATGAACGAGCTGGATCGCGAACAGTAACATTTGGCGCCGTCGAAGTAGTATAGTCGGCGCTAGAGATGTTTTCTGGAAGTGAAAATCGCCCCGGCTGAAAGTCTTGGTACGTGGAGTATTGCGTGTACTGCGTGAAGGGGGGGATGTACGTCGACGACTGCAAAATAATGTTGAATACACATTTAACGTCAAATGTCGAAACAAACTCGTAATATTAAATACACGTATTTTTCAAAATTAGGAACACTAACTGCGGAATAAGGTTAAAAACAATAAGATAGAACATACGGCCGAAATCTCGCCGGAGAAATCTGGACGGAGAGTACATCACGCCGGCAGTCTATAACGCCGGCGTGATGTACACTCCGGCCATATTTTTCCGGCGGTAAAAAAAATTTCCGGTTTAAAAATCAATTTTTAATCTAATGGTACAGAAATTAAACACAAAAAACAGTTTATATCACAAAATTATTCCCCAACCGATTTTACCTGTCCCGTAAAAGCATCCCATGCGGCCTCGAGCGAAGACGAAGCCTCCGGTAACGACCCTAGCGTGGTGTAGGGCTCTGAGGGTCCACTGTCTGTGTACAGTGGGAGGGTCGTGTCCCGACGGTCACCGACTTCGGCCGTCACGTACTCTATCCCGGAGCTCCTAGAACCTCCAGCTCCGGTAGTAGCAGCACCTGAAGGGCGTGCTGAAGAAGGCCGAGCCGATGAGACAATCAGAGGACGACCACCACGAGTGGATCCACGACCGCCTCGACTTGGTTGGGAGACCGAACGTGGAATGCTTGAAGACTTGCAGCTCAACAAGGCCTTCACCTCCTCGAAGTACGACTTCACCTTGTCCATGAAGCCGTTAAGCTTCCGGTCGATCTCCTGATTCTGCTCGGCTATCTCCTCCCTCATGATCGCCCTTACCTCATCGGGCGTCGCGTATTGGGGGACGTCGTGACCCCTGCTGCCGCTAGAGGATGCCTCCCTCGGACGTTTTCCGGGATCGCGCCTGCTCTTAGATCCCCGGCCCGATGTGTGCTCGGCCTGGTCCTCACCCATGTATGCCCGACTCTGGGTGCTCCTCCTCGGACGTCCTTCCGACGTATCAAGTATGTCGTCGGGGTCGTGCAACGGTCTCCGTGGGCGTGCCTCCGGTGGAAAATGAGCGGTGTCTCCGGTCACGTGGACCGGCACGTAGAAAGGTACGTCCGCCGGATTCGGGACTAGGGACGACACAAAGTACTCGAGCTGCTCCTCCCACGGGGTCGGCTGGATGTTACCGATCGTATAACGAGGATCGTCGACGACTGCGAAGAACTGTTCGGCGCTCATCTTAGCCCGCGGGCTCACGCGGAATTTCCACCTCAAACACCTCGGGTAGAGGTCCTCGTCCTCAAGTGTCCCCACGCAGTCAGCCATGCCTCCGATCACTTCGTATCCCCACACTATCAAGGCCCAAGCCGGCCCGTAAAAGTGGTAGGTAGGATTGTCTAAGGCGTGCTGGACGTAATACCTAAGGGTGATGTAACTGTATGCACCCCAAGGAAACCGTTTGAACTCCGCCGGATTATCTGCCAGATGCCACAGTCAGGGGAACGGGGCGGATTTGATGTCGTGCCCCAGGACGAAGGTATTGGCAATCAACACATTTGCCAGTCCGAGCAGGGTATCATGATCGTCCTGAAAGTGTTCGGGGTGTGTTTTGATCAGAGACAACAATTCCCCCCCCAAGCGCCTTCCTTTGCGACAAATCCTGTTGTGGAGTTTGGACTTCTTCGGAATTGTATGGTCATTCGGATCCCACGAGCTTTCGCCAAAACGCAGCCCTGTCACTAGGGCAAAGTCGGGGGGAGTAAGCTCGACTAAACCCCCTTTTATGGCGAAAAACATGCCTCCATCAATAGTAACAGCTCGACAGACGATGCTGTGAACTGTAAGGGCATACGTATTCCCCGGGCGCCACTCCAAAAAATGCCCGAAAGGGCCTTCTTCCTTAAATCGTGCGACCAGTGGTTCATCCCCTGCCGCTAGTAAAGCTGTCTCCACATGCTCGAGTATATTAGTTCTGTGGTACAGGTTCACGGTGCAGCGTTGGTCGAAATAGTCCGGACGACGTAGACGGGCGGCATTCGCGCCACTCGGGACAAGAGTCTGTTTAACGAAAACATAAAACGTTTAGTAATGAGAATCGACTCCAAATGCACAAACGAAAACAAATACATAATATAAAGGCACAAATATGTTGAATATTAGAATTAAAAAATTTGGGTGAAAATCACGCCGGAGAAACCCTGCCGGAAAACGGATAACGCCGGCGGTATATCACACCGGCGTTATCCGTTTTCCGTCAGGGTTTCTCCGGCGTGATTTTTACCCAAATTTTTTAAATATTATTTCCTTCTATATTTTGAGTCCGATAATTTTTTAAAACTAATACTACAATTTTTTAAAAAAACTATTTTCAAACATATACATATATAATTGTATCAACATAAATATAAACAAATTTGCATACTAAAAATCATATTATAACATAATTAAGAAAATAAAAAAAATAAAAACACAATAGTGAAAATCACGCCGGAGAAACCCTGTCGGAAAACAGATACCGCCGGCTTCATATCACGCGGGCGGTATCGTTTTTCCGGCACGGTTTCTCCGGCGTGATTTTTACCCGAAATTTAAGAATATAATTTCCTTCTATATTTTTAGCCCGAATATTTTTAAAAACTAATACTACAATTTGTTTAAAAAACTATTTTCAAACATATACATATATAATTGTATCAACATAAATATACACAAATTTGCACACTAAAAATCATATTATAACATAATTAAAAAAATAAAAATCACTTAAACATAATAGGGCCTATCACGCCGGAGAAAGTCGCCGGAAAACACATAACGCCGGCGAACAATAACGCCGGCGTTATGCTGAATTCCGGCGACTTTCTCCGGCGTTTTTTTTACACGTATTTTAAGAATAATAATTCCTCCTATATTTTGAGTCCTAATATTTTCTAAAACTAATGCTCAATTTTTTAAAAAAACCTATTTTCAAACATATACATATATAATTGTATCAACATACATATAAACAAATTTGCATACTAAAAATCATATTATAACACAATTAAGAAAATAAATATCATTTAAACATATTAGGGCCTATCAGGCCGGAGAACGTCGCCGTAAAATACATAACGCCGGCGAACAATAACGCCGGCGTTATGCACTATTCCGGCGACTTTCTCCGGCGTTTTTTTCCCACGTAATTTTTTTTCCCCTACTCATTTATGTATACATATATTTTTTTAAACATACAATTATATTTTTTTCCTAAACAATTTTTAAGATCATATATACTACATTATAAGATGCACAAAGATTGGAATTAGGGCATATATAACAATAAAAATTACAATTACCATTCATAATAATGAGGAAAACATACCATTTTTGTTAGTTAAGGAATTCGGTGTTCGAGGGGTGTTCGTCTCCGGTGTGAATACTATTGTTTCCGACCAAGCTCCGGTCTACAAACCCTTCAAATAACATATTACGAATTAATTAGCAAATAAATCTCATAATTATTGAAAAAATCGAATTTAAATTTGAATTCAAAAAGATTAGAAAATTTTCGAATTAAATTTGAATCTAAACATATAATATAAAGATTATAAATTTAAACTAAATACACTAAAATACGTAAAAAAAAAAAAAGGTTTTTTTGGCCAAAATAACGCCGGAGAACTGTCGCCGGAAAACCCATCACGCCGGCGTGGTGTCACGCCGGCGTGATGAATTTTCCGGCGACAGTTCTCCGGCGTTATTTTGGCCAAAAAATCCTATTTTTTTTTTTTACTTCGAATATTGTACTTATTGCGTATTACCTAGTTGTTTTCGACCGTAAACGGGATACGAAGACTTCTCCGGTGTCGGGACGGCTTGCCGGCGCGGTGGATGGTTGCCGGAAAGAGAGACTGCCGGGGAATCGGGATAGAGTAGACAGAGACTAGAGAGGGATGGGAGAGATGCCGGAAAAAATATTCCGGCCGGTGGGAACGTGGACAGAGAGAGGGCCGAGAGAGAGAGTTGAGAGAGAGAGAGAGAGAGAGAGCTGAGAGAGAGAGATAGGAGTAGTAATTGGGGTGGGGGTGGGCGTGTTGTGTTGGTGTGTTGGTGGGGGGGTGCCGGCGTGATGTTTAATAGGGGAGGGTGGGGGGCACAAATTATGTGCCAACTTTTTTTTTTTTGTCTTTTGTTGTCTTGTAAGGGAATCTCCCCTTACCCCAATGCAAGTCAAAAAAAATGACACAAACTCCCAATTTTTTTTGTATTATTGATTTAAATTTTTTTGAATAAGTGGGACCCACCTCAATTAAATAATAAAAGGGGTATTTTGTACATGCTTTTTCATAAAGGGGTATTTTGTGCATGGGTATTCTTAAAAGGGGTATTAGAAATTTGCACCCTTGTTTTGGATCGCAATATTGCCTTTCGGGCTCTCCAAATTATGGGCCGCAGATAAAAGTCGGTTTACGTGCATTAAAATTATTAAAATAAAAAATCAATTATTGATGAATATATAATTGATCGTAAAAAACGTACAAATTCGAAATTTGCTATGACAACTAATGTTATATTGCTTGCTTCAAACCAACACTAAGGCTCCACACATTTCTTTTTTGTATCAAAATTAATCATTCCATTTAAATATAATATATGTCATGTCACATTTTACATTTATAATGCAACAAATTTTTTTTTTCTTTTAATTCTGAGTATTTTTTTACGAGCTCGTCATTTAAAAAAACTTTAGATTATTGAAGTACAAAAGTAGAAAAATAGCATACAAGATGTGTGGAACTGATTAAACTTGTAACCTTAGTTATGAGGTTGATCTGTGTTTTGTAGTTTTGGCGTCTTCAATAGACGGAAGAATGGTATTGATGGAGGCGGAAACTACGAATGCTCTGTCCTCGGAGCTTGTATCGGGCGGCACTTCCCGACGGCCCCAAATTATGTGCCAACTTTTTTTTTTTTGTCTTTTGTTGTCTTGTAAGGGAATCTCCCCTTACCCCAATGCAAGTCAAAAAAAATGACACAAACTCCCAATTTTTTTTGTATTATTGATTTAAATTTTTTTGAATAAGTGGGACCCACCTCAATTAAATAATAAAAGGGGTATTTTGTACATGCTTTTTCATAAAGGGGTATTTTGTGCATGGGTATTCTTAAAAGGGGTATTAGAAATTTGCACCCTTGTTTTGGATCGCAATATTGCCTTTCGGGCTCTCCAAATTATGGGCCGCAGATAAAAGTCGGTTTACGTGCATTAAAATTATTAAAATAAAAAATCAATTATTGATGAATATATAATTGATCGTAAAAAACGTACAAATTCGAAATTTGCTATGACAACTAATGTTATATTGCTTGCTTCAAACCAACACTAAGGCTCCACACATTTCTTTTTTGTATCAAAATTAATCATTCCATTTAAATATAATATATGTCATGTCACATTTTACATTTATAATGCAACAAATTTTTTTTTTCTTTTAATTCTGAGTATTTTTTTACGAGCTCGTCATTTAAAAAAACTTTAGATTATTGAAGTACAAAAGTAGAAAAATAGCATACAAGATGTGTGGAACTGATTAAACTTGTAACCTTAGTTATGAGGTTGATCTGTGTTTTGTAGTTTTGGCGTCTTCAATAGACGGAAGAATGGTATTGATGGAGGCGGAAACTACGAATGCTCTGTCCTCGGAGCTTGTATCGGGCGGCACTTCCCGACGGCCCCAAATTATGTGCCAACTTTTTTTTTTTTGTCTTTTGTTGTCTTGTAAGGGAATCTCCCCTTACCCCAATGCAAGTCAAAAAAAATGACACAAACTCCCAATTTTTTTTGTATTATTGATTTAAATTTTTTTGAATAAGTGGGACCCACCTCAATTAAATAATAAAAGGGGTATTTTGTACATGCTTTTTCATAAAGGGGTATTTTGTGCATGGGTATTCTTAAAAGGGGTATTAGAAATTTGCACCCTTGTTTTGGATCGCAATATTGCCTTTCGGGCTCTCCAAATTATGGGCCGCAGATAAAAGTCGGTTTACGTGCATTAAAATTATTAAAATAAAAAATCAATTATTGATGAATATATAATTGATCGTAAAAAACGTACAAATTCGAAATTTGCTATGACAACTAATGTTATATTGCTTGCTTCAAACCAACACTAAGGCTCCACACATTTCTTTTTTGTATCAAAATTAATCATTCCATTTAAATATAATATATGTCATGTCACATTTTACATTTATAATGCAACAAATTTTTTTTTTCTTTTAATTCTGAGTATTTTTTTACGAGCTCGTCATTTAAAAAAACTTTAGATTATTGAAGTACAAAAGTAGAAAAATAGCATACAAGATGTGTGGAACTGATTAAACTTGTAACCTTAGTTATGAGGTTGATCTGTGTTTTGTAGTTTTGGCGTCTTCAATAGACGGAAGAATGGTATTGATGGAGGCGGAAACTACGAATGCTCTGTCCTCGGAGCTTGTATCGGGCGGCACTTCCCGACGGCCCCAAATTATGTGCCAACTTTTTTTTTTTTGTCTTTTGTTGTCTTGTAAGGGAATCTCCCCTTACCCCAATGCAAGTCAAAAAAAATGACACAAACTCCCAATTTTTTTTGTATTATTGATTTAAATTTTTTTGAATAAGTGGGACCCACCTCAATTAAATAATAAAAGGGGTATTTTGTACATGCTTTTTCATAAAGGGGTATTTTGTGCATGGGTATTCTTAAAAGGGGTATTAGAAATTTGCACCCTTGTTTTGGATCGCAATATTGCCTTTCGGGCTCTCCAAATTATGGGCCGCAGATAAAAGTCGGTTTACGTGCATTAAAATTATTAAAATAAAAAATCAATTATTGATGAATATATAATTGATCGTAAAAAACGTACAAATTCGAAATTTGCTATGACAACTAATGTTATATTGCTTGCTTCAAACCAACACTAAGGCTCCACACATTTCTTTTTTGTATCAAAATTAATCATTCCATTTAAATATAATATATGTCATGTCACATTTTACATTTATAATGCAACAAATTTTTTTTTCTTTTAATTCTGAGTATTTTTTTACGAGCTCGTCATTTAAAAAAACTTTAGATTATTGAAGTACAAAAGTAGAAAAATAGCATACAAGATGTGTGGAACTGATTAAACTTGTAACCTTAGTTATGAGGTTGATCTGTGTTTTGTAGTTTTGGCGTCTTCAATAGACGGAAGAATGGTATTGATGGAGGCGGAAACTACGAATGCTCTGTCCTCGGAGCTTGTATCGGGCGGCACTTCCCGACGGCCCCAACCATGATGCTGTTAGTAATAAGGAAAAATATGCACACTGCAGAATCCCAGAATCCTAAAAGCTAACATATATTTCCAGTTTCATTGACACAAATACTCAAGAAGAATCAGATTATACCAGAATTTGCCTCAATCTCAGAGCTGAGTACAGAGCCTCAATTAGCCATTCACAATCAGATTAAGTACAGAAGTCGATTCGATGAATCAAACACAACGATTACGAGAAATTCAGAGGAAGACAAACCAACCAACCCTTTGAAGATTGGTTTTCAAATTAAAAGAATTCTATGCCCAGGAAAAAGCTTTGGAACTTGATGGAGATGAATTCAAAGCTCGACCGAATATAATTCAATCATCCATGGAAGTCAATACAAAAATATGCAGAGACGAAAACTGAAACATCACCAAATTCCTTCTGGTTAATGATCATTATTCACTAAAACATCAGCAGAAAATAAAGGAGATAACAATAAAGAAAAACGAGCAGTTTGACTCATCTCGAACTCACGGTTGTTGTTGAGGTGGGCACACTCGTGACATTATAGCTCTCAGCATACTCTCCAAAGCATCGAACCTCTCATCTTGATAATGGCCAGCCGATTATCGATCAATTCAAGACGTTCCTCATCAGTATCTTGATCACAAGTTTGGCTTCTCTGCTTCTGTTCTGAGTAGGCTTTGTTTGTCAAGAGCGCGAAACCCCTCCAATGTGTTTGTATTGTAAAGAGTACCAGGGATCGGACATCTATTCCTGTTTCCACCACTTAATCCAGTCTTAGATGATGAAGATTGTTCGTTAGTCTCAGAAGGTAACGATTCCGTGAAAAGAGTTAAATGACTAGACACTTGTCGATGTGAAGAATGAGCGTAGAAACCTGCCATGAAAATCAGCATAGAAACTAAAATTTCTGCACAATTCAAATCATCAGCAAGCATTTCCTAGTCTCTAGAAGTCAATTTAAATCTCTACAGAAGTTTTTCATGTACTGCTTAACAGAGGAAGCATTAATCTAGGAAAAACCAGTTACCATCAGTCCAATTCAAAACGCTCGAATGATATGACACGATTCTATACAAATGCCATAGAAACTTTACCGAGCTAGATGGATTACGAGGCCCCAAATCCAGCATTCATATGCATTAAAAGATGAACAGAAAGATGGCACCATCAAAGGCAACAACAACATTCAATAAGACACTCTTAAATTAAAGTATTTCAGAGTATAAACAGGCACCTTAAATTTGCTCTAGTTACTCTAACTACTATTCCTGAATCTGCTTGCTCATCACTGATTGCTGTGGGGAAATTATCGGATGATCAGACATACAGAGAAACAAACAACACGAATGCTAGGCATTTAGTATTCTGGTGAAGGGTACAAACCTTTCCACTATTCGTGCAGGATTAAATGGCTGAGCATCAGTCACTGTTCGTGCTCTAAATATAGGCCTCAAAGAAGAAAAAGGCAATTTAACCTGAAAAAATGAGTAATGGAAATAATGAGTTTCAAAGATACTTAGTTGCCAATCAACTAATAGTCGATCCTGGAAAAGCAAATATAACCTCACCGATTGCCATTGGTATATGCAACTGTGTCCCAATCACGGCTAGTTCGTAACATGGATTTATATCTCCGTCCAGACCATCATATGCGGAGAGATCTTCTGGTACAGATAAATATACAGATTATTATCCCAAATATTTTGCATTTTCTTCAACTATGAAAAGAACAGTTTATTCTGATATCCACTAGCAAGCAACCCAAAAATGTCTAAAACCTTAAGCCAATCATGATATAATAATAACTTACCTTTGTTCGTACACTGGCAAAACCTCCATTGTTCGCAGTAGAAACAAATCCTGAAGAAGGCACTTAAATCAATTAAAAAACACCACTAGGTGTGAAACTAGTGAATTTCTCTAGGATTCCAGATTACGAACCTTGGAAGATTCCAGCCGGTCTACCATTTCACCACCACTAGGATCTATCTCAAATTTGCTTGCACTCACTCCTCCCATGACAACGTCATCGAGTGCACCCCAAGGAAGTTTTCTTGATAAATTATCTGTGCAGTAAATGGAGCCACTAAACCAGTTTCACTTTTGAACATCCTATTACAATACCAAGTCCAACTGACTCCTTAACAGCATAGATTAGATATTTCATGCCAATCAACTCTACCAGTTCAGGAGAAAATGAAAGATAGTATTCAAAAATCTATATCTTCTTCAGTCTAACTAGTTAAACGTGACTCATCTTTAACGAGAGTGAAACTTTTGGCTTGCATGCAGGTATAGTGTATGAGTAAGACCTAAAATAGTCAGCAACTTGAATACTAATAAGATTGTACACAAAAATTGGATCTTACCTCAGTCCTCGACCTCTTGAATCTCACCCAAGGAAGTGGAGGCGTCATCGACTTCTTGAATAGCCGTTAGGAGAGCTCCGGGCATGGCGAAATCGTCACCGACTTCCTCCGTGTAGATCGAGCGCGTCTGTTGGCGCATCTCGATTGCTCGAAGCTCGTTCTGGTAGACCGTCGGGTCGTCCTCGAATGCCTCGATGGTGCTGTCGCCCTCCATGATGCTCAAAATCTGAGACATCGTTGGTCTTAGAGCCGGTGATTGGCTGACGCAAATCATGGCGAGGCGGAGCATCTTCGGCTTCATTTTGGTTGTAGTTCGACCCGAGCCTCGAGTCGACCAGGTCCAACAAATCTCCACGACTTTGGACAAAGACGGCCTAAGACGATAAAAACAAAGAAATACATCATATATTCAATAAAATTATGGATTCGATAAATTATTGATTATCTAATTTCCTACCCATTCAATCAAATTCGAGAAGTTTTCGGTCGGTTACTTCAAGTTTTGTTTACCACTCACAACTTCTAGTGTCAAGACACCGAAGCTGTACACGTCTACCTTGAGACTCAGCTTTCCATTGAGCCGATACTCCGGAGCCCAATAGCCACTTAAAAAAAGAAAAAGCGATATCAAATTAGATTTGAATAAAAAAAAATATATGCAAGTGAAATAATTAAGCAAAAATAACTCACGGAGTCCCATAAACCACTTGTTTTGTTCCTGGTTCCTCAGTGTATAGCTTTGCCGTTCAAAGTCGGCCAACTTAGGGACCAAATCCTTGTCCAAAAGGACATTGCTGGGCTTGACATCCCTATGCACGACTGTAAGCGTGGACTCGTGGAGATATGCGAGTCCACGCGCGACCCCAATGCAGATATTCTTTCGGGTCGGCCAGTCGATGTGCAGTTGTGACTGCTCTCGACCTACCCATTACAATATATATTAATTAAATATATAAGACGTAAAAAATGTAAAATAAAAATCAAAGCCGAAACTAAAATTAACTTACCATACAAAGCTTCGGAGAGACTATTGTTCTCCATGTACTCGTAGACGAGTAGAAGATCCCGTCTCTCAATGCAGCACCCATACAACCTTAAAAGGTTGGGGTGCCTCAATGCAGTGATGAGACCAACTTCGTTGATAAAACGTTGGTCATCTATTTTTGATCGATTTTTCACTTTTTTGATGGCGACAATTGTGTCATCTAATAATGTTCCCTAAAATATGCAAAACAATTAAAATATTTTTCATAGTATAATATTATCCAAAAGTTTCCATGATTTAAAATAGCTAGCTTAGCTCAAAAGAAATTCTAAGACTTGCATACCTTGTATACAGTCGCATTTCCACCTTTCCCAAGTTGGTTTACCACATCAAAGTTGTTTTTGATCGCTGCAAGTTGCCCGTAGGTGAACTCGCCCTTTTGTAGGTCCAACAAGGTTAATTCTTCAACAACAAAAAAAGTAATTTGAATAAGCACTATATCCATACAAAGAAAAGAAAACACTTGTAACGATTGAATAAATTTTCAACTAACCTTGATCCTTAATCCATCTCCTCCATAAAAATAGGTACGCGAGTCCGAGAAGAAACAACAGTAGTAGACTTGCTACTACTGGTAAAATCTTCGACGGGGTTGATGGAGGCGGAAAATCTGCACACGCACACATATATATAAATTGAATAATTATTGTCAAAAATAAAATAATTGGATTTCTATGTTCTTAACTTTTACCTGATTCAACCGAGATAGCCGACACCAGTGCACCGTGTGATCCTCTAACAGGAACATTTGATGTTCCTCTGGTATACTGTAGGCGGATCTCTAGGGTCTTGTTAACGACCCGGGTCCCGAACCGCCTGGTGAGGGCCTTGCCTACCCCACCCGCCTCTCTCGCTATGTCAAAATTATGCAGGCGTCGCTCACCCTTTGTTATAATTAACAATTAAAAAAATTATCAGAAGACGAATATCGAGTCAAATAGTCAAAGAATTCATGTATAATGTGGAGTTAGTTTAATACCTGAATGTACACGTCAAACACGCATATGCCCAAACTTGCATACGTCTGACCATCTCGAAAGACGATCTCTGCAAAGCGAATGATAACAGTATAGTTACCATTCGCCAAGCAACGCCCATAGTACGTGAGAGTGAGCGGTGACACTCGGGCAGTCGTGTACAACTCGGGATCCTCCATGTGGAGAGCAGTCTGATTCTCTGGGGTGTATACGTATTGATCCGTCTGGGTATCCCAGAAGATTCCGGTACTGCTACTACCCCAATGATCTCTCGTGTGGTCAAACTTCTCCGAGCCTAACAATGACTGATCTTCTTCATATACTACATTACCAACTCTAATAGTTGGCCCACCACAATTGATGTGGAAGGAGTAGTAGTCTGTAATAAGATTATAAAAACATGAATAATTTGGATGCAAAGATCTAGTGAAGCATATTCATGACAAAAACCTAATCCCAAATATTGGTGTCATGTTCAGTATTCAATCTAAAACTGGCCATACATAATTGTTTCTCTAGTTTAAACATTGGAATAAAATATGGATTAGCATCTCAATTTCATACTAAGGCATACTAGTTTCAACTTTCAAGTATCTAGGATCAAAGTGATACTCAATATTTTCTAACATGGAGTTTCATGCCATGAAACTATAGGTTTCACAAAAGCAAAAACTAACATATATGATTCAATAATATATTATCACATCACTCAAGTATTTAATGAGGTAACTTTTGATTAATCTTCCACTTAAAATACAAAGCAAAAGACCAAGTCAATCGATAAAATATCACAACTAATATAAAATCAAATGTGATTGTTAAACCATGACAAGTTGTTTGCATGCATCCTTTAAATGCTTTAGTTTCATCAGCAGCTAGGCCTAGGCACTTGCTCAACTGTCACTAGAATCCTAGAACTTGGGAGCAACATATAGTAGTAATAAACTACACAGTACCATAATTTCCAATTCAAAGCAACTATAGTGTAAATGTCCTTTTATAATATAATATGGTTTTATGTAAATTACATTATTGCCCTCAAAATATATGTATAATGGCTAAGTAAGGCTATTCTAGAATAGATAATAGAATGTAGATACTCCATATTACTTGTTTTTGGCACAACCCCCTATCTATCATACTATATTTTTCATACAAATACAATATTGGAACAAAAAAGTGGGGTAATCACATTCATATTTGGTCTACTATTTTCCCTAGATACTAGAAGATTTAACAAGATAATCACTACTCCTCAAAAGTAAAAATAAAGACAATTGGTGTCAACTAATATATCTTGCAGCCTCAACATAAAGCACAAGAAATAAAACATAAACAAGAGAAACTATTCCCTCCAATCCTCATTTTCTTTTGGCATAATTGAACAAGATAAACTTAAACACCAACTGCATGTGTTCACCTTTTGTACAAGGGCGCAAACATGTCCCAACATCACTGCACAAAGCCAATATAAAAGGATGATTAGAAACATATAGTATGTAAAAGGGAAAAAAAAAATAATGTAGTAACTCACAAAATCAATTGAGAGTAACTACTAAGAAAATCGTGTTACAATAAATAAAATAACTTACGTTCCATTTTCTCCGTTGTAGCTTCGGAATAAGTTCCTGCATATTGCATATTTTTTAGTGAGAAATGTGGGGATGAGAGGAAGTAATAGTATATTGGACAGTAATAGCTAGAGAGTTCTCACAATGTATCTCGAGAGCATGGCAAAGAGCTCTCTTGGAGATTATTGTAAGAAAGATCAATTTGGCTGCATAGACATGGGAAATGATCAAATTTGCATATAATGAAAGTGATTCAGGCACAATTCATTTACAAACAGTACTAGTAGCAGTGATTTAGGTGCATAATTACTCATAAAAAAGTTTTTGACAGCATGCACATACTTAGTTTTAGGTAAAACTTAGTCATGAATTCTGAGAATTGTTTTTAATGACTTATGAGAGAGGATGATCCAACTAAGTAGTTAAGAAGCTATAGTTCATAATTTAAAAAATAAACAAAAACAAACATACTTCTTCGGTTCTCTGATTTTAATCCATCGAGGAAGGGGTCCTGAGAGATTGTTTCCGGTGAGAAACCTGCATTAGTTTACAAGAAAACCAAATCATGGGACTATATTTATAATTCATACCCTTGAAATGGAATATAGAATTTGAGATGCTTACATGACATGTGGCTTTCTGAGACCTTCAAGATCTGGAATCTCTCCTTGTATCTTGTTGAAACTTAGGTCCCTGTAGTGTAGTGATCATTGATTAGAAGCTTATATCCTACTCAAGCACATTTCAGAAGTTTGAAGTTTGAGATGAAGAAATTACAGTAACAGTAGATTTGTGAAGTTTGAGAAGTAGGTAGGGATTTTGCCATATATATTGCAGCTCCTTAGCATCCTGCATCACCAAAATATTTGCTCACTTACATACTGATAAATATATATATGAGAATTTTTCAATTCACTTGTTCTGTTTTACTTACAATCTAGTCATTCCTATCATGTTCCCGAGATCAGGAAACTCCGAATCTCCGCCTCCCAAGTCACTAATCCTTCTGCAGCACAAATATTAATTATCAGCATTAGTCTGATCAATTCAGTTTATCAAGTGATATTGAGATTGAAGCAAAAACAAGCAACTTACAGTTGTGTTAGATTTAAGTTTGAAATTTCATGAGGAATAGGTCCTTCGAAACCACTCGATTGTAGCTCCCTAACATAAATGAATTGAAGATACATAAGAGCATTGCATCATATGAATATTACGTGCTGTTGCTATATAATAATGCACGGAACCAACTTACAATGCTTCAAGATTCCTATAAAGCTGGAAACTTGGCATTCTCCCACTAAAGTAGTTGTTGCTGAGCCTACTGCACCATTCTCAAATATTTGATTATTGTAACAACAAAATCAGATTTTAGGGGGAGGAAAATAGAACAAACTTACAGCACTCTCAATTTCTGGAGACGAAATAGCTCAACAGGAAGCCTTCCGGAGAGCTGATTGGCGCTAAGAACATTGCAACAAGCAAATTCATCATATACTTATAAACTGAATTAATTTGTTGCCATGCATATATTCATGCCAACTCAGACTCAAATTTCATACAGTGTCTCTAAGTTAGTTAGCCTCCCTAGTCCTGCCGGAACACTTCCATGAAATCGGTTAGTCTCAAGTGACCTGAAAGCCGAGTGTAATTCAATTAAACCAAAGTCTTTGATAATAAACATAAAAAAACAAAAATAACAAGAAGAAGGACTGAAGGAAGTATGGCTCACAAGTATTCGAGCGTAGTAATATTGCCCAAGTAATCCGGTATAGGTCCGGATAAGCGATTCACGCTAAGAATCCTACAAGATCGACACAACTTTATTAAACCAACCATGACTACAACACTATAACAGCACCAACATCATCAATTATATCAGAACTCACAAAGATTGGAGTTTGGTCGATGCCCACTCTCGAGGTATAGTACCACTCAAGTAATTGCGTTCCAGTTCTCTACATCAACCAATTTATTTACTACACATACAAACAAAAAGAAATAGAAATTGAAATGACTGAATTGTATAGTTACAGTTTCTTTAAGTGGGGCAGTTTTGCCACTGAACGAGGAAGAACACCTGCCAAATCCTGCCTTCTTAGGATTCTGTTAATTAAAAAGAAAATAATATATAATAAGCAATGTATAAAGGACTAATAACATCTTTGTATGTGTACATGTTAAAAAAAGACTTACAATTGCTCAACGTGGCACACACGACCCGGGAAAGCACGGTTGCATGTAAGGATACTCTGTGGCAACACAGTATTCTCCCTTCTACTCGTGTTCCAGTTGTTGTTTCCATCACACGGGTTGAGGCTGAAGTCCCAGTCCTTTTTCCCCAATTCTCTGGCTATGTCCATAAGAGCTTGCTCTGGGAAATATTGGAGTTGGTGAATGTATTTATAAAATCGTCAAATAACAGGGTTTAGGTTAGGGTACTTACTCTCAGCGCTCGGGAGCTGAGCAGTCTGGAGTGAAACTGCTGTTAAGGAATAGAAATACATCATCGCCAAGGTGTACCAGAGTGATGCCATCATGTACTGTCATTTTTCAGTAGTAGAAATTAGAGATCATGAGTTTGCATTTAATCTTTCATCACCTTTTCCTTTTGATATAACCATTGTGATGGAACACTTAAACTGTTACAGATGATTATTAATGCTGCTAAAATCTACCAACAGCAATCAACTAAATGAAATGATCAATTCAAAACCAAAAATGCTCAGTTCATCATCTACATCTAATAAACAAAGTATCCAACTTTTACATTAGGCCAAATTATTCAAATACATATTCGTAACAGAACAGAATACATAGATTTGACAAGCTAAGGACAAATTATGAGGGGAGAAAGGTGGTGCCAAGTTTTATTTTTTTCCTTCAAATTATTAGCATTATTTAACTAGAGGCATGCATGTTGAATTCATTATTTTTTTAAAAAAAAGGGGAAGAAAAAAACAGAGTAAATCATGTAAAGAGTAGTGCTAGCTAGGGATTTTATCATTAATTTCATATTCTATGAAACCAGAGTTTTAATTGATTTGACCCTTGCTTGACCATATATATAAATAACTGCATTTTCCCAGCTTCTTCAACTTACCCCATTTTTATTTTATTTTATTTTATTTATTTTTTGGAAAAGTATATATTAAGTTTAATTAGCCATCCACAAATGATAGTAGAAGGTTTAATGAAATGTTAAATTATGAGAAAATTAATTAATCGATATTCAAATTTAGAATTTTTAATGAGGGTGTTTTATGACGCATTTATATCAATGAAAATTTTATATTTATTCGAACAGGATTACTCATAAAATAAAATACATTTCTAAAAATAATTGCCCAACGCCCTAACATCGAAAATTAGGAAGAAATGGGCACAATTAATTTGTAAAAAAGATTAGATGGCAAATCCTAAGTTGAGGCTAAAAAGAGAGACTCATCCCATTAATTCCCCTAAACTTTCCTAATTAATGCGTTAATCGTCCTTGTTAATCTGAGCTAGCTTACGTTAATAATTCCTACAACCAATCATATTCTAGGAACTAAAGTTAAAATAAAATTAATCCGAGCCAACCATCTCTACTTCTAAAGAGAAGCAAAATGAGGAGACTAAGGCAAAACGATTTACAGAGAGAATAAGCAAAATGAGAGTAAAAGATCGAGGAGGTAAACAAACCTGATTAGATCTTGAAATGACACTCTCTCTCCCTCTCCCTCTCTCTCTCTCTCTCTCTCTCTCTCTCTCTCTCTCTCTCTCAACACAGCAACCTCCAAATTGAAGTTGAAAGTCCTTCTCTCAGCTCTTCCTTCTATTCTCTCACTTTAGTTTTTCTCAGCTCTTTCTTTGGCGAGTTGTTGCAGAAGATTGATTTCAAAAGAAGTTGCAGAATATAGTATGCATGCGAAGTTCTATGCGACCAACAAAAATAGCTATATGAATTGACGTGCCAGTTGCCACCCCACCCCTCCCCTCATGCATTAACGTTCACAATTTTAAGACACCCCTTCAAAAGTACTGCATTAGCATTACTATAGTAATAATAATACTTACAAATTAGTACAGTAAAACCTCTTTAAATTAATACTCGATAAATTAATAACCTCTCTAAAATAATAAAATCTTCCGATCCCGACTCGGGCCTTTGTAAAAAATCATCAAATTCGATAAGATAATAAAATAATAACTTTTCAGAAAATCCCTTTATAAATATTAGGTCCCATCAAAACTCTAAATTAATAATTCATAATATTACAATTATTAATATTTTGGTAATTTGCTAAAATATGAACATATTGTTACTTGATTTTTCTTAAAATTTAAATATTATGGTCTTTGTATCTTAACTAACTTTCATATGATAATTTTCATCAACTTACTCTTGTAAATTTTTTTGAGTGCACATAAGATGATCTCTTTTATACTCACATAATGTTGTACGCGTTTGATCATTCATAGATGATTTTGCAATGCCTTTTAGATGAGAAGACACAATTGACTGCTATAAATGATTTTATTTATATATTGAGATTTATATATATGTTTCACTCATCATGCATGCATATATTTAATTGGTTATAATAGTTATTTAAGTGCAACGAACTAATGTAAACTTGTATATTCAAGTAATTCTAATGACTTAATACATGCGTCAAGAAATATAATAGTTAACTGTATACAATGAATTGATATTATATATAATTATATTTAATTAGTTTTATGGAATTTGTTGATAAATGATATAATCAATGAAACATATATGAATTTATTTATTTATTTTATACATATGTACTAAATTTGTTTAATTTGAAAAATACCTCTTTTAATTAATAAAATATTAATTTATCGATATATTAATATCTCTCTAAATTAATAAAATTTCATAGTCCCAAGGTTATTAATTTATAGAGGTTTTACTGTAATTCATTTTGATTTGAAAAAATACAATTTGTATGTAAATGTTCAATTTTACCCTTATTTTTTACTTGAGATTATTTTCATATTTTCAAAAGGATAAGGTTATTTTAGTTTTAAATTAGTTTATTATATTTCCAAGAGAGAAATTGGACTATATTTTGGGACATCCTAAATGGAAACTTGGGACTTATATCAATTATTTTAATTTAGTTTTATGGGATATCATCAATTTAAAACTAGACGAAACTAAAGAAGTATATGCCAATTGTGAATAATTAATAGGAATACTAATTGTTGGAACAATCATGAGCTATCTACAAAATATTTAACAATAAAGCTATGAAATGTACCCAACCACGTAATTAATATGAAAATTTAATTATGTACCGTCTGCTATTTTTTTACACGAAAGAAAGCCAATATTTGTCTTCCAAACGCCTAAACTTGAATAGTAAGTTTAGCATGAAAAGGTGATTATGCAAAATGTTGGTCTCTCTCTAAAAATGCAGAATATAGTAATGCATGCCACGTTTTATGAGACCTACAAATAGCTAAAAGAACACTTGACGTGCAACAGCTTCCCTCATTCATTAACATACAAACTTTACTTTTCAAATAATAATAATAATAATAATAATAATAATAATAATAATAATAATAATAATAATAATAATAATAATAATAATAATAATAATAATAATAATGTTCAAGGGTTGGGCTGTTCGCCCATTAAAGCGGTACGTGAGCTGGGTTCAGAACGTCGTGAGACAGTTCGGTCCATATCCGGTGTGGGCGTTAGAGCATTGAGAGGACCTTTCCCTAGTACGAGAGGACCGGGAAGGACGCACCTCTGGTGTACCAGTTATCGTGCCCACGGTAAACGCTGGGTAGCCTGCTTCAAATCATTGCTATTTGACTCGGACCTGTTCTAAAAAAGTCGAGGTATTTCGAATTGTTTGTTGACACTGACAAAGTCAGGGAAAACCTCTGAAATTATTTCAATATTGAACCTTGGACATATAAGAGTTCCGAATCGAATCTCTTTAGAAAGAAGATCTTTTGTCTCATGGTAGCCTGCTCCAGTCCCCTTACGAAACTTTCGTTATTGGGTTAGCCATACACTTCACATGTTTCTAGCCATTCACATGGCATCATCAAATGATACAAGTCTTGGATAAGAATCTACAACGCACTAGAACGCCCTTGTTGACGATCCTTTATAATAATAATAATAATAATAATTCGTGAGATTGACTCGGATGGAGTTGAGAATTTTTTTTTTTTTTTTTTTTTTTTAAATCAAAACACCCGTTGAGGGTGAGGGGTTAGGCAGACCCCCAACCTGTATATAAAACCATATGAATCGAACAATGTCTGTGGGAGGTAGCACTAAAAGTGAGTGCTATCCCCACTACAAAGGATAAACTAAAGACAAACATGAGGAGGACCCGTAGAGGACCCAACCCCCCACTACAAATGAGAAAACACGTAGAACTAGAAACAATACACTGAGAATGGCCCAAAAGTGACCATCTCGGGAGACTAACAACACCACCTATCAGCACGAGATACCACAGTGAGGCTGGATTTGAGAGTGTGTATAACCCGGGTCGGCCTTTGAGGCTGGATTTGAGCTGGGCCGAATTTTTTTTAATTACCTCTTGGGCCCAACTCTTTTTCAATTAAATAATTAGTTTAAATTCAATTAATTATCAAGCATAACGGAACCGATTAATTTTTGTATATAATTTCATGTAATATATATATATTATACATTAAATTCAACTAAAAATACTACTCCAAGAAAATAGATGTTGAAATGTATAGCGATAATTTATTCCAATAGATTTAATAGTATGATAATAAAGAATAGAATCTGATTTGTCATTGGCATTTGTATTCGCAGGTGCAAGTAGCATATATAGTATCATGGTCTAGCCAACAAGATGAACTAATATACTTTTGTTTATACATTCCCTTGCAATACTCTGCGCATTCATCCCAGACGGCACCCCCTTCAAACCCCTGAATCCTGCACCGAGTGCCAACGTTCTTATTGCAAGCCTCGCTACAACTCACTGTAAAATCAATTAAATCTCAATTACTATCAAGTAATTCTTTAGAGTTTTGAATATACATTTAACTACATATTATAAATTTATAACAAATAATTTATGAAAGATAACCTGACACCAAAAGAATAATAACTACTATCACAAACACATTTCTCGAGATGGCCGTCATTTTCGCGTTCCGATTACTACTCACGTTCTAAATGATAATGAGGCACCCTTATATATATTAAGGGGGATTCGTTATATAAACTTTAATATTTCAAATCTATGTATGATTATACCTACCCCAACGTTTATGGTAGTATATTAGTAGCATATTTAGATAAGTTAGGCTTATTGGAGGTAATATTAGTAATAATATTTTGTGCATTTAGAATTAAATCTGTATATATACAACTCAACGATATTAGTAAAATATGCTTACCATAATATGATTATACAGATCGCGCTGATATAAATACAAAATCTTTTTAATCATTGCATGCGACTATATGAGCATTAACTATTTCCCCAGTATCAAATATTTATTTTATTAGATTTATACATTTTTTTTAGCAATTTTGATTGATAAATATTTTAGTTTAATTTCATAGTTTTTATCATAATTAGTTTAATTATGTTCTTACATTTAATTGAATCGTGATTTATAGTAAATCCTATTAATAAGCGGCCTAATTATATAGATTGCTCCGAAATAGATACGAAATCTCTCCCAACCTTCTTCATTTTTGTCCTTTATTAACGACTTATTTAGTGGGACGGACTACATAGGGATAGCCAGAGAGGGGGGGAGAGTTAGGGTGTTTGGTGTATAAACCCGGGTTGGTATCGGACCAAGGCCTGGGGCCGGGTTGGAACTGGGCCGGATTGGGCTGGTCTGCTATGCCTTTTTATTTAATTTATTGGTCGAGATTTATTTACGTCTTGCGCTTAACTCTTTTTAAAATTCTGGGCCAAATTATTTTAACTCTTGAGCTGAATTAATAATAATAATAATAATAATAATAATAATAATAATAATAATAATAATAATAATAATAATAATAATAATAATAATAATAATTAAAAAAAATAAATTAAAGCCATGTTTAGTCAAACTCAAACGTACATCATTACCCGTACATCATTGCCGGGTATTCATAGTAGTAGTATAAGAAAGAGTTTCACTAGTTAATGACATTTGTATTCGCATGTGCAAAAGGCGTCTATAGTATCTGTAATATCCCTAATTTAAATATAAAATATATATATATAGTTAAAACAAGTTTTATATAAGACTTTAATTATTTTGATTAACTATATTATTAAAATTTTATACTCTTATAATTACGAATAATTTTAATATATTCTCATAGTTTAGTGAACCTTAAATATGGCATATGCATGGAGCATGATTATTAATATATATAGTACGTAAATAAGTTCATGCAATAAATAGTATTATATATTAATTCCATAAGAAATATGCATGCCACATGTATTAATTAGATAAGATGAGTGAATTATCATCTCCTCCAAAATCCTACACGTCCCTAACCTATTGATATCAATGTTCTAAAAAACGTTAGGTGCTAGTCGGGCGGTGGAGGGGTGACTACCGCCTAGGCGGCTAGGCGGGAGCCTAGGCGGATTCGAACTATAATGCTTATTTTTACTATTCTTACAATATTGTTGCCAAATTTATAATAAATACACATACTATGACAATTGATAGGTTAGTTTCATAATTTTACATCCAAAATCATACATAGAGTAGCATAGGTTGTCTAAACATAGATTAATTAACACATATAGACTATTGATTAAGCTTTAAGAGCGGCTCGTTGTGTACCGCATAGAGTCTAGGCGGATTACATACTAATCGGGCGGCGAGGTACTGACTAGCGCCTAGGCGCCGCCTAGGCGGACCTAGGCGGCGTCTTTTAGAACACTGATTGATATAGCTAGGTGACTACTCCAAGCTATGTGGGTGACTAAGCAACTTATCATTGCTTATAAATAGACGCCCCAAGCCTTTCATTTCATTCCCCTCAAATTGCATCAATTCCTAAAATCTTTGGCGAAGTTTATAGGAATTAGTTTCAAAGAAAGCATCCCGGTTAGAGAGAAGAAGAGGATCCTGTAGATCAAGTTATTTCGGTATTTCGGTTATAAGGTGGGCTTTATTATATTTTCAAAGTATTATTTTGAGTTAGTAAGCTCTACAATGTGGAATTATCAATGAAAAATATTTTGATGCATGATTACATGTTTAAGGCTCTTATGTTTACGATCGGGTCTTTCGATTGGTCTAACACACTAATCGAGGGACTGTGCGCACGGTTAGATATCATTGGGTTAATCACCAATTGATTCTAATTACGAGGGGATAACTAGTGGATGAAATACTCCATTGTCTCCAAACTATAGGCTCCATCAGAAAGGGATCCGACAGTGGTACGTCCCGGGATCAATATAAGGGTAACATGGTAATACGCATTTGCGCCAATCAACGAAAATGGGTTTTTGTGTGCATGGAAGTTATATGATTTCTAAACCCTTCTATGCATGCTTTATTATCATGGATATTCTTTTTATTATAAATGTTTACGGCATAACTCCACTGAGTGCATTAGTACTCAGTCCTGCAATTCCTTTCCAAATGTTTTGCAGATTAGGGTAAAGGAATCCGGTGGAGCAGCAGGAGCTAGGGAGGGCTGTTGTTGTTGCTGCGGTGTAAAAAGAATAAAATGCTTCCGCTACGTTTTAAAATAAAGTCCACCCCTCATGTATATTATGATAAGTTAATTTCATATTTCTGAAATAAAATCTCTACGTTTTCCCTACTTCTACATTTCTCTTACGGGTACTCAGACAGCGGCCAACATGGGAAGTTCGGATTAACCAACCCCATAGTTTGAGCTGTATATGTCCCGATCCCGTATTTAAATATTTTACTTTATTTTTGCGGGTATTCAGACATGGCGGCCGGTACGGGTAGTATGGTTTTCCTACCCCGTAGTTCGTGTTGTACGTCCCTGATAGGAAATGACCCACCTCCCTAGGCCCAAAGGCCCAAAACAGACAAGCAGGCCCAAAACAGACAAGCCCACATCGTGAAGCCCAGATCGGAGGGGCCCAGATCGGCAAGCCCAATCCATGCTAAGCACAAGCCCAGGGAGTTGAGCCCTAAGCCCAGAACGTGGGCTGATGGAGGAAAAACCGGAACAACCAACACCTCCATGACCTCCACGATTCCACCTCTGCAACTGCCATGAGTTACGTCTATAAATACGAGAACCAATTGTATTGTAACTTACTTACGCTATTCTAAATATAAAGCTATATTTTCCTCCCCGTGGACGTAGATCGTACCGATCGAACCACGTAAATCTCTCGTGTTCTCCCTTATATTCGCATATAAACCGTATACAAATTTGGGCCGCAAATCGAAGATTCATCACTGGCGCCGTCTGTGGGAATCGAAATTTGTGCTTGAGTTTTCGATCTTTTTGCTGCTCAGAATTACCATCAATGCCGCACGGAACCACAGCGTTGCTGGGTACCCCTCGCCGTCGACGGAGCCGACGCCGACAGCCCGAGGAACCAGCCTCGGCAATGGGCACAGAACAGCCCAACGACGCCCCTGCCTACGATCGGATCGTGGCCGACGAAATCCCGGAGATCCCAAATGCCGACGAGCAGGGCGCAGCGGGAAACACAATGGCACCTTCCTCCCAGGCCCAACCGGTCCAGCCACACCGGGCTCCCATGAGTTCGCGCCTGGGACCACAGGCTCACCCGACACCGGAGGGCCATGTCGAGAATCTCACTGCCAATCGGGAGCGTGAACTATTTGGTCCAGAGGCAACCCTACGCTTGTCCCCAGTTATCCGACCGAACCTAACTGCTCGCCATTCTCCAGTCATTCAGCCGAACTCGGCAGCCCCACCGCCTCCACCGCTTTCAGGGATCGAGGAGCTATTGCGAAATTACCTCACCACAGCATCCGGGCGTGAGTTCCTCAACCAGTACACGAGAGTCCCCCAGTTCGGACAGGGAGTCTCTCAGCCCGGACAAGGAATCTCTCAGCTCGGTCAAGGACAGAGGCCCGGACAGGACTTGCGACACTATCTTCAGCAAGTCCGAGGACAGACCCAGGGAGGCCAGCAGCCGAACTCCCATATAGTTCAATCGAACTATGTCACTGCTCCGCCCTATAATGCACCCAACCAAGGACACCTAACTGGGGGAGCGCAGATCTTTGACGCGCTTGGGAGGATTATCAGTCCGCTCTCGGAGGAGATCCTCAATACACCAATGCCCTTCGGGTACACGGTGCCAAAGATCAAGGCGTACAACGGAATCGGAAATCCAAGCAATTTCCTTAGTCAGTTCAAGTACAGCATGCTGAACCAAAATTTGGGGAGTGTGCACATGTGCAAGCTGTTTCCTGAACTGCTAATCGACAATGCACGGGAGTGGTTCGACAGTTTGCCCCCCGGGTCGATCAGATCGTATTCCGATCTGATGAATGTGTTCGCTAGGAGTTTCTCCCAGCGTGCCGAAGTGAGACACACCCCAGCGCATCTGCTAACCGTCAAGCAAGGCCGGGGTGAATCCCTACAAGACTTCATGACCCGGTTCGATAGAGAGTGCTTATCGACTCGGTGCACAAACGACCTTCTCATCATCTCAGCATTCCAAAATGCTATCATCTCGGACCATCTCTACAGGGAGATCCTGGCGAAGGACCCAAAGACCACTACCGAACTGTGGGCTATTGCGGACAAGTTCGCTAAGATAGAGGAGGCGACCAAACGTCGAAAGGAGGTTGACCGAGGTGAAACCTCAAAGAAGAAAGATGATGCGCCCCGGAAAGGGGTAATGGAGCGAATTCAGCGAGGTCCGATTGAGTCTCGTCTCGGACCTCGGCAGAATCCAGCACAGCGAGGTCCGCCTACAAGTCAGCCCGCACAGCGGCCAGCTCCGCAGTTCACTCCGTTAAACAAACCAAGGACCGAGATCCTTGAGCTGCACGCTGGCCTGTTCGAAAGACCACGGCCGATGCGGGAGGACGGCAAGCCGAGGTCGAAGAATAAGTACTGCCAGTTTCATGAGGACTACGGACATGATACAGAAGACTGCAGGAACCTGGCTCAAGATATCGAGAATCTAGTTCGCAACGGACAGCTCAAAAAGTATCAAGATCGGAGCTCGGGGGTAAATCAAGTGGATGCTCCCCGAAGTCAAAAAAAGAAGAGACAGTATAGAGGGAATTGCAGCACGGATGCTGAGAAGAAAACAAAGCACAATGAGGATGATGCCGACGAGGACGGAGATTACCAATACGAGGGGATAGTTGCTACGATCTCCGCTCTCGCCAAAGGACAGACTAAATCGTCCCTCAAGAACGGAGCTCGGAGCTTGCCCAGTTCGCGACTACCAATACGAGGGGATAGTTGCTACAAGAGGTTCAAGAAGGAGGAAGCCGTAACTTTCTCGGCCGATGACCCGGTGCCCCCCATGATGCCGCACTCCGATGCCATTGTTGTTGAGGCTGTGGTGGCTAACATGCTGATCAAAAGGATTCACATCGACACCGGGGCATCGGTGAATATCATGTTCAGACATTGCTTTGATAACATGGAGCTGGAGAAGTCAAAAATCATTCCAACCACACGGCCACTGCGGAGTTTCGCACAGGAGGAAACCCATCCCCTAGGGACGATCGAGCTGCCCGTCACAGTAGGGAAAGGGCCGAGAAGCACCACTAACATGACCGAATTCATGGTGGTGGAGGCCAAGTCCCCATACAACATAATCCTAGGCCGTACTTGGATGAATACAGTGAGAGCGATCTGCTCCACGTACCATCTAGCAGTGAAGATCCCGACTAAGGGAGGGGTAGCCGTTATCCGTGGTGATCAGAAGATGGCAAGGGAGTGCCTGCATGTGGCTCTCAAGGGGCTAGGGGCAACTCCCGAACTGCCCCAAGCATAGCAATTACTGAACTCCGAAGAGCCGAAGAAGACGTCGCCCGCCGAAGAGAGAGAGGTGGCTTTGTACGATGACGATCCCGCTAAGGTCGTCAAAGTCGGGCTGACCGACCACCCCCATCTTCGCGAACAGGTTATTCGGCTTCTGAAGGAGTACAGAGACGTCTTCGCGTGGTCCCCATTGGATATGACAGGGGTATCACCCGATCTGATCACACATAGCTAAAGATCGACCCCGAAGTGCGACCGATCAAGCAAAAGCAGCGCTCCTTTGCAGCGGAGCGGAATCAGGTCATAAAGACCGAAGTGACCCAACTGCTGGACGCTGGGATTCTATTCGAAGTCACTTACCCGACCTGGATAGCGAACCCGGTAATGGTCAAGAAGGCTGGGGGAGGATGGCGCATGTGCATCGATTATACCGATCTCAACAAGCACTGCCCTAAAGACTGTTACCCTCTGCCCGATATCGACAAAAAGGTTGACTCGCTGGTCGGTCACAGGATGTTCAGTTTCCTGGATCTGTATAAGGGATACCACCAAGTCCTAATGGATGCCGAAGACGCGGCTAAGACAGCATTCATTACGGACTTTGGCATCTTTGCTTACCGCAAAATGCCATTTGGGTTGAAGAATGCAGGAGCTACCTACCAGAGGATGGTAGATAAAATATTTAAAGAGCATATCGGAAAGGAAGTGGAGGTCTATGTCGATGACATAGTGGTGAAGAGCAAGGAAGAGAGCACTAGTGTGGCCGATCTCCGAACTGTGCTCTCCATCCTCCGCAAGGTCAATCTGAAACTTAATCCCCAAAAATGTACCTTTGCTGTGACATCGGGGAAGTTTTTAGGTTGTTGGATTACCCAGGAAGGGCTGAGGGCGAATCCATCAAAGGTTCAGGCCGTGTTAGACATGAAGAATCCAAAGTCAATCAACGATGTGCACAGACTTACAGGGTGTCTCGCCGCACTGAGTAGATTCCTATCTAAAGCTGCAGAGAGGCAGTTGCCCTTCTTCAAAATTTTAAAGAGAGCACCCCAATTTGATTGGAGTTCGGAGCATCATCACGCCCTAAACCAACTAAAGGAGTATCTCAGGGATCTACCGACCTTGTCAGTACCGAAGAAGGGAGAGGTGCTTTTTCTTTACTTGGCCACCTCAGACGAAGCAATTAGTGCAGTTCTCGTGCGCGAAGAGGCAGGTCGCCAGTTGCCAGTTTACTTCATAAGCCGGTCACTAAAGGGGCCCGAAGTGAGATATCAGCCGTTGGAAAAGCTAGCCTTAGCACTTGTCAATTCTGCTCGGCGATTACGCCCATATTTTCACGCGCACCCAATTCAAGTCCGAACAGATTCCCCACTTCGGCAGGTGCTGACGAAGCCCGAAGCCTCAGGACGAATAGCGAAGTGGGCGATAGAGCTAGGAGAGCATGACATCTCTTATGTCCCCCGACAGGCCATCAAAGGGCAAGCCTTAGCAGATTTCTTGGCTGAAACCTCAATATCCGAAGTCCCGAACTCGATACCAGAGCCAGTTCGTACAACGGGGGAGGAACCTCAAGACTGTTGGCATATGTACGTAGATGGGGCCTCGGGAAAAACTGGGAGCGGTGCTGGAATCCTCCTTGTCAGCCAAGAAAAGAAAGAGATCACATACTCACTTCGCTTCCAGTTCGCGACTACCAACAATGAGGTGGAGTACGAAGCTCTGCTAGCCGGACTCCGGATAGCCACCGATCTGAAGGTCGCGGCCATAAAAGTACACTGTGACTCCCAGGTAGTCGTGAATCATATGCTAGGCAAATACGAGGCGAAGGGAGAAAGAATGAAGAAGTATTTGGCTAAGGCACGGAGCATGCAGGGCTTTTTCAGATACTTCCAGCTCGAGAGAATCCCCCGGACTCAAAATTCCCGAGCTGATGCTCTCAGCAAATTAGCAGCAACGCCTGGCACTTCACCAGTGGAAGATGTACAGCATAGAAGCATAGACGAAGCCGAGGTTAACGATCTAGATGAGTCACAGCCGACGTGGATGACCCCGATCCTAGCCTATCTAGAGAGAGGGGAATTACCTGAAGATAAGACGGAGGCTAGAAGGATACTGTTGAAGTCATTGAGATATGTTGTTCTGGACAATGTCCTGTACAAGAAATCGTACCTTCAGCCCTTGCTCAAGTGCGTCGGCCCGACCTCAGCAGACTACGTTATGCGAGAAATGCATGAAGGGGCATGTGGAAGTCACATCGGACCTCGGGCGTTAGCAAAGAAAATTATGAGATGGGGAT
Source organism: Thymus mandschuricus (assembly GCA_029379335.1). Lineage (NCBI taxonomy): Eukaryota > Viridiplantae > Streptophyta > Magnoliopsida > Lamiales > Lamiaceae > Thymus > Thymus mandschuricus. The sequence goes on from CM057079.1 coordinate 8,667,465, forward strand.
ACTTTTGGCCCTCGATGCTCAAGGATTGCACCGAACTTGTGCAGAGGTGCGAAAAGTGTCAGTTACATGCAAATGTGACAAGGATACCGCAAACCGAGCTGACTGCGATGCAGAGTCCTTGGCCGTTCGCGCAGTGGGGGATAGATATAGTAGGCCCATTCGATAAAGCACCAGGTCAGTTGCGACACCTCATAGTGGCAATTGATTATTTTACAAAGTGGGTGGAAGCAGAACCCCTATCCGCGATTACGAGCAAGAACGCCCGGAACTTTGTATGGAAGAACATAGTATGCCGATTCGGCATACCTCATGTCCTCGTATCCGATAACGGGACCCAGTTCACGGACAGGGTTTTTAGGGAATGGTGTGACGAGCTGCAGATTCAACAACATTTCACATCGGTAGCCCACCCTCAAGCAAATGGTCAAGCCGAAGTGACGAACCGAACTCTCGTCAAAGGTCTCAAAACCCGGCTAGAGAAAGCTAAAGGGTTATGGGTAGAAAACCTTCCGAACGTTCTATGGTCCTACAGAACAACGCCGCGAACAGCAAATGGCGAAACGCCGTATAGCCTGGCATACGGAACAGAAGCCGTAATCCCAGTCGAGATCGGACTCCCCAGTCCGCGCACGACCCATTTCGTAGCCGAAGTAAATGATGAGAACCGGCGTACGGACCTCGATCTGCTAGAAGAAAAGAGGGATACAGCTTACATAAGAGAGGCCCGATACAAACAACTCATAGCCCGATATTACAATCGGCGAGTTCGAGATCGGCAATATTGCGTAGGGGACTTAGTTCTCCGAAACAATGAGGTCAGCAAGGCTTGTAAGCTCGGCAAGCTGGAGGCCACATGGGAAGGCCCATACCGAGTAGACGAGGTCCTTGGTAAAGGCGCCTATAGGCTTTCCACTCTGTCCGGGGAGCCCATACAGCGACCTTGGAATATAATCCATCTGAAGAGGTATTATGCATAGATGTGGAGTATCATGTCGAGTAGCTCGGTCATTTTTGTCCTTTGTCAGTTCGGTCTTATTTAGTTCGGTTTATTGTTCAGTCCGGTCTTGTTTAGTTTAAGTTTTTTTTCCGTATCTCTTATTTGTGTTCGCATCATTCTGCATTACTCCACTTATATGCATGTTACCTCTAACTCAAACACTATCCTGACGAGGACAAGTGTTAGTAAAATAAAATCGTACGAACCAGGGGACCACCCCTACCGACATAGTCGGCAGAACAGGAACCCGACTAGACCCAAGTGTCACCTCGGCAGTGGATAATAGGCGATATGCCATCCCGAACCGAGGGAAGACCCAAGTGTCACGTCGGAAGCCGATGTCAGGCTCCCAAGCCACTTCGGAAGATTCGAATATGACCTACGCGTCAGTTCGAAAACGAAAAAAGCAGAAATGCGATTCGAAACAGGCAATAAGCCAACAGTTACACTAAGAGTTTATACAAAATGTGTTTATTATTTTGCAGAATTTTACAAGTCACGCGTTAGAAGGCCCGCCCTCATCTGGCCTCTTACTACAATTAAAGTAACTAGCCCAACCGCTAGTCGGCGGGTTCATCAAAAAGTCAATATTTATATCTTCCTTTTTCCGGGAGCTTTGTCCCGAACTCCGACCACCACCGCGCCCACCACCGCCTGACATCCCAGTTCGGCTTGATACAGCCCGGGAAGAACTTCGACCTCGGGGGACTATAGGAGCTCGGTAATTCCCATCCCCTCGGTTCGGTATCGGTCTGCGGTTCTGAACAGGCATCAGCATGTCCAACCGGTCCTTAACCAGACGGGATGGAACAGTAGGACTCAGGGCGCGGAACCGGGGAGCATGTTGCTTACTAGGCTGAACGTCGGGGTACCGGTCAAGCCACTTCTTCATTATGGGGTGGCGAGATAGTACCAACGGGAATAAGTTCGTCAAGTAGCGCAACTCGGATATATAGTCAGCAACTTCCCATGAATCCGAACCACGATTCTGGACCTCCCGCACGACCCCCCGCACAGCCTCGAACGCATCAGCTTCGACTTCAGATATCGTCTTGCCGCCGAGCTCGTGGATAACCCTTTCGTATTCGGCATGCTCGTCTGCAATCCTCTTGGCATCCGCATAATCCTCTTTTAGTTGCAAATATCGAGCTTCGTTGGAGTCAGCCGTGATTTGCAGAGCGTTATATTTGGCGTCAAATTCGTTTCGGAGATGTTCCGCAAGTTTGTCAAGGCGACCGATCTCACCATCCTTAAGATCAATAAGGATTTTCAGACGCTTTATTTCGTTTATCAAAGCAGTCTTATCTGTATCGGATTCGTTCTACAGAAAGTAAGAGAAAAATAAGCAACAGAACAGGGTTTTCATTCATAAGGAAAAATGATTACATCTTACAGTTTCAGAACGGACACCAGCAAAAACGACAGATAAAAAAAAAAAAAAAAAGTGGAGGGTTCAACTGACCCCGCCCGTGGGTTCGGCAGTTGTGTCCTCGGCCCGCACCTCGGCGTCAGCCTCCTTCTCCAAGTCCTCTTCAACTGCGGGGAGCGGTGTATTTGGGGACAGCGGGCGACTCGCCAGCTCGTCACGGAACGAACTGCAGAGTTCCTCAAAATCGGCATCCCTGTCAAACTGACAGGCCTGGATATCGGCAGCTGTCAGCAAGGCCTGCCCTTCCGCGAGATATCCCACAACGGGGAACGGAGAAGCCTTCTTCAAAAGCTGACGGAAGTATATCCGCAGCACTTCTTCGTCCTCGATTGGCTCATACCCAAACTTCCCCTTGTCCAATTCGGGGAAGTTGGTGGCCACCCGGTCTAGCACCTCGGCCACCGCCCGTTTCTCCATCGTCTTCGTCAATGACGACACCAACTTACCAAAACCCTTGCTGAATATTATTCTTTCAGCAAGGGCCTGGAAAACATCGCCCTGGGCGGCAGCGATCTCGGCCTCCCGAACTCGGGCAGCTGCAGCGTCCTCCTCGCTCTTCGCCACTTTCTCCTTGGTGGCGTTGAGCTCGGCAGACATACGGTCGACCTGCTCCCGCAGAGCGGCTTCCCGAGCTGTGGATTCGGCGAGCGCCTTTGAAATCTTGGCCTTATCATTGGCCAAGACCTTGTTCTTCTCCAAGATACGGTGGTACTTCCCCACCGATCCCTTGAGGAAACTTTTGACCGCGCTATTCACACGGTCATATTCCTCAAGAAGAGGATCCACACCCTGCATGGGGTTACTACCATCAGTAAAAAAAAAAAAAAAAGAGGGGGGGGGGGGGGGGGGCAGCTGAGATCTAAAGGAATCATATTTACCGCTGGGAATACAGGTGCGGAAGTGCGAACCTCAACCATCTCGGGTTCGGACGACGCCGAACCCGTAACCAACTTTCCTGCAGCCGCCGCATCGACCTCCTCCGCGGCTACAGAAGTGTTACCCCGACCTCGGGGGGTAGGAATACCGGACCGAGTCTGTTCGGAAGACTCGGTCGCCTGCCTCTTCTGCCCGGACGGCGAGCTAGTGGACTCACTCCTCCTCTTCTGCGAGATCGGCTTCTTGCCCCGCACCAGATCCACTGCAAGCAAACCGAACGTTAGTACCGATGTCACACAAGGAAAAGTACATAAACTGTAGGGGAAGGGACCTCACCCCTCCCCGGATCCACCGAAGTGGAAGGTTCATCGGGGCTCGGTACCGCCGTCCTGAGAGCGGCCAGCGACATCGGCATTTTGCCCAAGCTGGCAAAACGCCCTACCACTTTGCCTAAATTTTTTGGCTTCGGCAGCAGTACGACGGGACCGGAGTGCCACCCGAAATCAGTGGCACCCTCGAACTGGCAGTAAAAAAACTTCTTCTGCCAGTCCTGCACTTTCGAGGGCACCTGGACAGAGAACCCCTGCTGCCGATATGAGGAGTAGTACCACCCTACCATCCTAGACTTAAAAGAAATCATCCCACCAAGGGTATCTACCGAATAGGGAATACCCAAACGAGAGCAAGCAATACCCATCCCGGTTATCTGGCTAATGCTATTCGGGGTGATTTGGGCAGGAGAGAGACCGAACACACGGTAAATATCGGCGTAAATGGCCGGAAATGGTACACGCAGACCAGCCTTAAACTGGTCCACGTACACGGTGACACACCCGCGAGGGGGGCGATAAGCCCTATCGTAAGCATTCGGCCGGAGGAGAAGAACAGAAGGGGGAAAATTATATTTCACAGCAACATCGTAGAGAGTGGAGGTAGAAATGGTGGATTCTAAACAACCAGCGCTCCCAGCTATTCCGGGAGGACACTCGGAAAACTTAACTTCGTGCCCGTACGGCTCCTTACAATCAGACCGTACGCAAGCACGTTTATCTTCCGGAAAACTAACCGGAAGAGAGTTCGACGACGACGCGGCGGAGATTTCTTCCGTCGCCGCCGGAGAATGTACAGAAGCGGGGGAACGATCATCCCCGATAGAAGAAGTGGATAAAGAAGTGGAAATCGACATCAAAGAAGACATAACTTACTCTCAATTCTTGAAAATTCGGAAAATGTAGTTGGTGAAGATGAACAGAGAAGAGGATTTGCAGATTAGGGTTTCTTTTGCGCAGAGAAGAAATGAGCAATTATGTTCAATCATAGGCATTAAAGGGGGAAATACACGCGTGTTGAATACGCCTTCAATGCGACGGCGTTTCGAACCCGTCCAATCGAGGCTTTATCGGTACCCCAAGCGTCGCATTAAATGCGACTGACAACTTTATGTTTGGGCGGGAACGACATCGGAATTACCCGACCTGCGATTCCCACAAATTCAGAGGCTATACGCCAGATCAGTTCGGTATCTCTCACAGTTCAGAGGGGGTACCAAGCTCAATTCGGATTTCCTCACACATTTCAGAGGGGGGTACCAAGTTCAGTTCGGTATCTCTCACATTTCAGAGGGGGTACCAAGTTCAGTTCAGTATCTCTCACATTTCAGAGGGGGTACCAAGTTCAGTTCGGTATCTCTCACATTTCAGAGGGAGTACCAAGCTCAGTTCGGATTTCCTCACACATTTCAGAGGGGGTACCAAGATCAGTTCGGACTTCCTCACACATTTCAGAGGGGGTACCAAGCTCAGTTCGGACTTCCTCACACATTTAGAAGGGGTACCAAATTCAGTTCGGCCTACACCACGCAGTTTTTAAGGGTACCAGTCAGTTTGGGATTCCTCACATATTTCGGAGGGGGCACCAAGTACGTTACTCAAATCAGCTAATACTCACCAAGCACAGGCAGGAAACATCAACTCCATCACCCCACGCTTTTTGGGGGGGGATGTGATAGGAAATGGCCCACCTCCCTAGGCCCAAAGGCCCAAAACAGACAAGCAGGCCCAAAACAGACAAGCCCACATCGTGAAGCCCAGATCGGAGGGGCCCAGATCGGCAAGCCCAATCCATGCTAAGCACAAGCCAGGGAGTTGAGCCCTAAGCCCAGAACGTGGGCTGATGGAGGAAAAACCGGAACAACCAACACCTCCATGACCTCCACGATTCCACCTCTGCAACTGCCATGAGTTACGTCTATAAATACGAGAACCAATTGTATTGTAACTTACTTACGCTATTCTAAATATAAAGCTATATTTTCCTCCCCGTGGACGTAGATCGTACCGATCGAACCACGTAAATCTCTCGTGTTCTCCCTTATATTCGCATATAAACCGTATACAAATTTGGGCCGCAAATCGAAGATTCATCAGTCCCGATCCCGTAGTTAATTAAATGATAATAATAATATGGTTAAAATGTCTTAAGCTATGATCCCCCTTCTATCCCCGCTTCTTAACTCCAACCCCTTGCCACGTCCCGGCACACGTGCCTTCCCTCGGGAATTGGGGCGTGACATAATGGTATCAGAGCAATTCACCGCTCTGAAATCTAGTCACTGATTAAATAATCTTTAGAATCATTGCTCTAGACATGTAAACAAGTACAACAACAACGACTCTCAGCTCGCTGTCTCACCATGCTCGATAAGAATGGAGGTATGTTTTATTTTAAGAAAATGTTCTTAAAAATAAATTATGTTAATTTCGTGTTTGAGTCTACCAAAGAGAGAGAATTATATATGTGATTTTAGCAAAGTAGTCCTTAGTGATACATTAAAATTTAAGACAGTAATTTATGCACTTAGAATTATGTTGATTTACGGATTTTTCCATGTTAAAGAATTACTGATCTTTCATGACTAGAAAGGGATATATAAACTATGTGATATTTGAAAAGAAAACAAAGAGACCATATGTTAATCCGATATTTTAGGTGCGTGAAATTTCGGGGACGAAATTTTTATAAGGAGGGAGGAATGTAATATCCCTAATTTAAATATAATATAATATATATATATATATATATATATATATATATATATATATATATATATATATATATATATATATATATATATATAGGTGGGGGATCAAATGGGATCTCTATACTTAAGTAGTAACTAGGATTCAATCCTAGCCTTCCATTATTTTAGATCTACGGTTAGTATATAATCACGTTTCCTTTTATTTATTTTTCATTTTTATGATATAAAAGGTTAATATGGTAATATCATTTTATATCTCTAACCGCCTCACCCATTAATTATGGAATTAAGATTAAATCATTCTCTCTCTTTAATATACTTGCAACCGCCGATTCATATCTATTGCCAATTCTATTAATATAAATAAGTTCTATTTCTCTTGTGATCTAATAAAATTGAATTACAGTACTAATAATTTAATGTTTAGTTCTATTTTGCGAAGTGTTTAAGATGACGTAAACATACAAACTAAATAAGGAGTATTTTTCATGTAATTAAGCAATTGAAAACAAAAATAAAAATAAAAATAAGCTATTTGAAATGTGTGACATATAATTAAAAGAAATTATTGTAAATATGCGATTGAAAATTAGAAATGTAAATACTCTGTACAAAAGGATAAGCAATTCGACATGCATAATGAATCAATTTGAAAAGTGTAACTAAGCAATTAAAAATAAGAATATAAGCAATTCGAAATGTGTAACGTATAATACAAAATATTTTTCTTGTAAATATGCAATTGAAAATAAAAAAAATGTAAATATATAAAGATAGGCAATTCAACATGTGTAATGAAGCAATGTGAAAGTGTAAATAAGCAATTAAAAAACAAGTGATTCGAAATGTGTACACATGATACAAAATAAATATTTAAATTGTAAATAAGCAATTGCAAAGGAATAAGCAATTCAACATGTATAATGAAGCAATTTAAAAGGTATAAATAAGCAATTCAACATGTACAATGAGTTAAAAAATGTAATTAAGCAACACGTTATACGTTTTTAAGCAAAGAATAACATACAATTAAGCACTAACCGGTGTGCACCCATTTGATATTTTTCTTATTAGCAACAAGATAAACGAATTAAACAAATATATATAATAAAGAATATATGTATGCAATTAAAAATATAATTAATTATGGTTCATATTTTTGAAAGGTTTTAGAGAATCAGTTGCACGATTTTCGTTGGGTGGGAAGTTTGATGATTTATTTTTCTCCTTTTTACCCCTAACCGTAATTTTTTTATTTAATGACTAATCCACATCAGCTTTTAGTGGATTAAATATGTCCGTTGATTTACTGTTGATCAACGAACTGAAACAGTTCCTAGTTACTACCTAAGGGATGGTTCCTATTGGAACCAGTCCCTATATATATATATATATATAGAGGAGAGATCAAATAAAAAACTCAACTCCCATAAAAAATAAGAAATAATCTGAGGCGTCTAGATTTGATGATCGACGGTTAAAATTTATTCTAGTTTTATTATGATATTTAATCTAATTTACAAGTATGGAGGGCTAATTTTGTAATTTCATTTATAGTAGCAAGCGGTTACTTCCTATAATCATGGGACCCAAATGTGTTTATTATATTTTCCGAAAGTCATTAAATACATCTCACGTGAAACCTTTTCTTTTTGTTTTTTTGGATTTTCAGTAATTATAATGTGGTTTCATCGGAAATTTTCCTTTGTTCTTCCATTTTCCCAATATGATACAGGTCTCATTTTAGTTATACATTTTATTATATATTAATAATGCATTTCATGCAAGAAATTTTTGCATTATTTTCTTTAAAAAAATATATAATGCATAATTCTCGTTTTAATAATGCATTATTGGAGATGATTTTGTGCTAGGATAAATTATGGATTCTTCATAATTCACAATGACCAATACTTGTTTTTTATTTTTCATGTATCTAATTTTATAAAGTTTGATGGATTAGATTATGTATAATATGAATTTAAGGCACCATAAAGATATATTATCAATTAGGATTTATTAATCCTTGATTAAGTTTTTTACATATAATTACATGTTGTATTATGTTTATTTCGTGACATATTAGATCCTCTATTATATTTTCGTATTGTATCATCTATTGCATCGATAAATATTTTTTTCACGTGACAAGAAAATATCCAAAATTGACATTTTAATTTATGGGAGTTTTCAATTGTATTGATTTTGAATATAATCTTAACATGTGACAATCATTGACCGATGCAATAGAAAATGAAACACGAAAATACAATAGAGAATGCGATACACTTTTATAATGCATTATAGAATAGAGGATTATGCATAATACTTCACATCGTTATGCATCTAACTTTATCTTATAAAGATGTTATTACAAAAATATATTACATTATTTTACTATAATGCATTAGCATGTGTGAGACAATGCATTATAATATAAACCATATTTGCTATAATGCATTATTTTATGTGATAGTGCATTATATTATAAAATACAATGCATTATAATAAGAATAGAGAAAATTTTAAAATCCCAAAAATGTCGGATTTGTTGACGATGAAATGGTATGTTTTTTTTAAAATTTTACTAATTTACCCTTAATTGGTTAGAAGTCAATGTATTCGCACTACCTTAATCCACGCATATTTTCTTATAAGTTAATCCCAACCGTGAATTTGGTAATAATCAACGGATTAAAGTATTTCTTATTTCTTACAAAAAGATTGTTTTGTATGGGATCTCATCCCTATATATATATATATATATATATATATGATCACATACAAAATAGACTTTAAGTAGGAAATGAGAAATATTGTAGTCCCTTGATTACATCAAAATCTATGGTCTAGATTAAATTCTAAAGAAATCACCTAAATCGAGTTTATGTGAATGCAATGATGTCTAATCAATTTGAGGGTAAATTAGTGAAATAAAAGAAAAACTTACCATTTCAATAGCAACAACAAATCCGGTTGTCATTGATGCATTATACCAAATTATATATATTTACAATATAATGCACTATCCCACAAAATGTAATGCATTATACCAGAACATGATAATTTGAAAATTTCAGCTTTACAAAATAAAGCAAGATGCATAATGACGTGTAATATTATGCATGATTCTCCATTTTAGGATGCATTATAAAATGAAAGTAATGCAATATGTATTAAATCGTATGAATCTTAATCGATCATGATATGATAATGCATATATATGGTTTGTTGTGAAGTTTCAAATGTGTTGCATCATCTATTGCATTTGTAGATAATTTACATGCATAATTAAAGATTTCGAATTTAAAATTTATGTTGAGAAAATATATACCCTAACCATTTGAAATTTCTTAACCCTAGGATTTGACACGCTTCAATTATTTACAAATACAATAGAGTATGTAATACAATTTGACAACAGAAGACCTCAATTCGATATTATGCATAATCTAATCCAAAAAACTTTTTATAATGCACTTATAACACATACATCCATATTAGGCACCAAATCATCTCGACATTTACATTACTAAAACCAAAATTATGCATTATATCTCTATTGTACGTAAATTATGCATTAATTAGCTGCATGAAATGCATTATATAGTAAAATAAAATGCATTAATATAACAATCGAGACTAGTGGGACACTAGAAAAAAATAAAAATAGAATATCTTATTTACTCAAACTTAACCACTAACAGCAAACTAGGGAAAAAATTAGAAACACAACTCTGGCGAAAATACATTAGAATTATGGGAAATCAAAAGGTAAGAGAAAATGTTTCATGTGAGAATGTATATTAATTAATGATTTTTGGAAATTATAATCAACACGTGATTCCTTGATTATAGCATGTAACCGTCACATCTATAAAGAAAAATACGAAATTAGCCCTCTACACTATAAAATTGGACTAGATATTCTAACGGAAGTAAAATGAATATTAACCATCGATCATCAAATCTGGACGCCTCTGATTACTTCTTATTTCTTACTGAAGTTGGGCTTTTTATTTGATCTCTTCCCTATATATATATATATATATATATATATATATATATATATATATATATATATAGAGGAGAGATCAAATAAAAAAGGGATTTTTTGTAAGAAATGAGAAACAATCTTATCCATTAATTTTGTGTGATCTATGGCTAATATTCATTGGAGTTATTTTGATATGCCTTATCCGATTATGGGGAGTGAAGGTTAATTTAGTATTTTTGTTTAAGGGAAAATTTGTTTCTTCCTAAAACTAAGTAACTGAAATTGTTTTGTTTGTATATTTTCCAAAAATAACGTATGCAACTTCCTCTTGATTTTTATTCTTATTATTTTATTGATTATTTGTAGTCATATTTTTTATTTAATTATGCTAATAAATAATTGAACAAAATCGGAATATGCATATTATTCTTTGTTTACTTAGGAATTTGCATTACCTTAAAATATAAAAAACATTATACAATAATTCATTGTATAATGTTTAACAAATTAATCAACCTACTGCATTAGAATTTACGTATAATTTATGCATTATAAATATTGCAAGGAAAAGTATTAAATAAATATTTCAAATGCATCACGATAGATTCCGTAAAACTTAAAATGCATTATATAGTGTTATTTCTGCATTATGAATTTTCTGCATTAGAATTTGAAATTTTCTGCATTAGAATTTTCTGCATTATATATTTTCTGCATTATAAAATTTTCTGCATTAGAATTTGAGATTTTCTGCATTACAAATGCAATATGATAGACTATCGTATATTTTATATAGTTTCGTGAAATATTCATCAATGCATTTATAATATTATAATGAATGCATTAAAATAAATAATCAATAATAGATTGCGATAAACTTGTATGGCTTATTTTAGACAATAATGAAAATGCATTTTTATTACCGTCACGCACATATAATTTCAATACGTTATAAAAGAAAAAAAAATTAAACGAGAAAAGACATTATTATAAATAATCAATTGCATTACTAAGTGTTGTAAAACGCATTATAATATTATAAGCAATGCTGAAAACTTATTTTACATAATTTATTTATTTTTACTAAGATTTGTAGATGTATGGTTCGTAGACTTAAAATTAGAAATAAACTTAGACGTTTGTTGTAAATTCCATGATTTACGCCATTACTTAATAATGATATACATATATATTTACTTTTTTATCCTTATGCAACATGAGTATAGCCGTTTTTTATTTTTTTCATAATTGGATATATTTGTTTTCCTTAAATCTAGGCCATCCGATTAGTGTTAATCAATGGATCTTGTTGCTTCTTATTTCTTATGGTAGATAGTCTTTTTACTAGATCTCACCCCTATATATATATATATATATATATATATATATATATATATATATATATATATAGTTAAAACAAGTTTTATATAAGACTTTAATTATTTTGATTAACTATATTATTAAAATTTTATACTCTTATAATTACGAATAATTTTAATATATTCTCATAGTTTAGTGAACCTTAAATATGGCATATGCATGGAATGCTAATATGCATGATTATTAATATATATAGTACGTAAATAAGTTCATGCAATAAATAGTATTATATATTAATCCCATAAGAAATATGCATGCCACATGTATTAATTAGATAAGATGAGTGAATTATCATCTCCTCCAAAATCCTACACGTCCCTAACCTATTGATATAGCTAGGTGACTACTCCAAGCTATGTGGGTGACTAAGCAACTTATCATTGCTTATAAATAGACGCCCCAAGCCTTTCATTTCATTCCCCTCAAATTGCATCAATTCCTTAAATCTTTGGCGAAGTTTATAGGAATTAGTTTCAAAGAAAGCATCCCGGTTAGAGAGAAGAAGAGGATCCTGTAGATCAAGTTATTTCGGTATTTCGGTTATAAGGTGGGCTTTATTATATTTTCAAAGTATTATTTTGAGTTAGTAAGCTCTACAATGTGGAATTATCCATAAAAAATGTTTTGATGCATGATTACATGTTTAAGGCTCTTATGTTTACGATCGGGTCTTTCGATTGGTCTAACACACTAATCGAGGGACTGTGCGCACGGTTAGATATCATTGGGTTAATCACCAATTGATTCTAACTACGAGGGGAGAACTAGTGGATGAAATACTCCATTGCCTCCAAACTATAGGCTCCATCAGAAAGGGATCCGGCAGTGGTACGTCCCGGGATCAATATAAGGGTAACATGGTAATACGCATTTGCGCGCAATCAACGAAAATGGGTTTTTGTGTGCATGGAAGTTATAGGATTTCTAAACCCTTCTATGCATGCTTTATTATCATGGATATTCATTTTATTATAAATGCTTACGGCATAACTCCACTGAGTGCATTAGTACTCAGCCCTACAATTCCTTTCCAAATGTTTTGCAGATTAGGGTAAAGGAATCCGGTGGAGCAGCAGGAGCTAGGGAGGGCTGTTGTTGTTGCGGCGGTGTAAAAAGAATAAAATGCTTCCGCTACGTTTTAAAATAAAGTCCACCCCTCATGTATATTATGATAAGTTAATTTCATATTTCTGAAATAAAATCTCTACGTTTCTCCTACTTCTACATTTCTCTTACGGGTACTCAGACAGCGGCCAACATGGGAAGTTCGGATTAACCAACCCCATAGTTTGAGCTGTATATGTCCCGATCCCGTATTTAAATATTTTACTTTATTTTTTCGGGTATTCAGACATGGCGGCCGGTACGGGTAGTATGGTTTTCCTACCCCGTAGTTTGTGCTGTACGTCCCGATCCCGTAGTTAATTAAATGATAATAATAATATGGTTAAAATGTCTTAAGCTATGATCCCCCTTCTATCCCCGCTTCTTAACTCCAACCCCTTGCCACGTCCCGGCACACGTGCCTTCCCTCGGGAATTGGGGCGTGACATAATGGTATCAGAGCAATTCACCGCTCTGAAATCTAGAGTCACTGATTAAATAATCTTTAGAATCATTGCTCTAGACATGTAAACAAGTACAATAACAACGACTCTCAGCTCGCTGTCTCACCATGCTCGATAAGAATGGAGGTATGTTTTATTTTAAGAAAATGTTCTTAAAAATAAATTATGTTAATTTCGTGTTTGAGTCTACCAAAGAGAGAGAATTATATATGTGATTTTAGCAAAGTAGTCCTTAGTGATACATTAAAATTTAAGACACTAATTTATGCAGTTAGAATTATGTTGATTTACAGATTTTTCCATGTTAAAGGGAGAACCTGTAAGGGACACTTCATTGTTTTGATTTGATCCCAAAACCCCAAAGCGTTCTGTTCCCAAGTGACCCACTTTGATGTAGATAATAGGTTAGAATTTTTCTAAGCCTACTCTGTTAGGATGACTCTTTATTTTGCTTAGAATATAGACTTCAAATGATCAAGTGAAGGCCACTCGCTTGAGTGTGTTTTCCAAAGCGAAGCAAGTCTAGCACGCCGAAGTGAAGCGTGCCGAAGAATAGCGAAGCGAAGCTAGCGCTACAGTAGATTCAAAGTGAGTCTGCCAAAGCGAAGCAAAGCGAGCGCTACAGTGTAAAGTCAAAGCGAGTCAACTCTGGTCAACACTTTCCAAGTCAGTCACTAGGGAACTTTACTTCCCAAACGACTTACTACAGAATGACTACGAAGCGACTCAACTTAAGCGGACGCTACACTTCAAAGCAAAGCGAGCCACTACCTACCTGAAAGCGACAACACAATTTCCGCTCCGATTTTGAACTCCAGTCAACTAGAGATCTTCGCATTAATTGCGAGATCTCCACGTGTCGAACGCGGAGAGGAGCAGCGGAGTTGACTGCCAGGCCGACAGGGCGCCGCAACAGTACTGGGTCGCTCCAGTTACTGTTGAAATTGGATCTTAGCCATTTCCGGCAAAAATCCAAAACTGCGCGTCTGAAAAGCAGCCAGCCTGTGCAAGTACTGTCGAGAGGAGGAGGGACAAAGCCACCAACCAAGCAACGGATCTCGACATCCCTCCGCCTATAAATAGTGAAGGATGAAGATGAAGAGAAGTAGAACACTTCCTGAGCATTCGAGCCTACTGCAAACAAACACTCCCAGCTCTCTAAGCAATCTTCGAGTCTTTGTTTCCAAGTGTTCTCCGAGTTCCAGCCTCATCGGAACCCGTCTTCACAACCTTCACACTTAGAGTCTAAGCCCATTCCATATCCAAGCTTAGAAGAAGAGCTCTAGCCATCTTTGCACTTATTGTAAAGAGCTCTTCATAGTGTGTCGTCGTAAACCAAAAACCCTAAATCTGTTGTTAGGTTTTTTTGAGTTCGTCGTTGTTAGGTTGTTTCGATCCAAGGCCCTTCTTTCATCGATTGAAGAAGCCTCGATCATAGAGTTTAGATCCAAGCTTGCACCTACATCGTTTGTGTGAAGCTCGATCGAAGCTAGGCTGTAAGGAGAGCCCGCAATCTCCCTGTCTATTGTTCGGACTGAAGCGAGTGAAGCTTCCAGTCCAGTTTAGGTTTGTGTAGTGAACCCGCAATCACTACGTCTGTCGTCGGATCCAGGCGAGTGAAGCCCGATCTGGACAAGGCTTTTGAAGAGCCCGTAATCTTCAAGTTCTTGAGTGAAGAGAACAGTTGCCGAGTGCAACAAAGTGGACGTAGGAGCCTTATCTCCGAACCACTATAAATCTCTGTGTCGTATCTCTCTAACCCTAATCTCTTTACTTATTTGATTATCCATTGCACGTGCATATAAACAAACATAAATTTGGAAATTTTAATTACTTAGGAAAAGATAATAGCTCACCGAATTCCGTACAAAGAGTAAAGTCTCACTCTTGATCAAGCTCCAAGCTTAGGTCAAGAGATTCTTGATTGCTTTATATCTAGCTTTCGGCTAGGTCTTAGTATTTCTACGAGCACTTTACTTCATACTCTGAGTTAAGGAATTTGAAGTCGAAAAACTTCAAAATACGTATTCACCCCCCCTCCCCCTCTACGTATTTTTCCTATAACAAACCGGGACCAACAAGTTGTATCAGAGCAGCGGTTCTTTCGAGCCTGTGCTTTGCATATCCGAAGCGAGTCCCCACTCGCTTCACGTTGTCTCACTGAACCGGATCCTATTTCCTAAGTGCATCAAAAACCTCACCCACGCATATTGCATTTACTGCTGATAGTTTGCTATGTCTACATATAGTGCATCAAGTCTTCCACAGTTCTCTATCGAAGGATACGAGACATGGAGTTTCCGAGTCGAGAGCTTCCTATGCTCCATCCACGACCGGATGTGGGAAGTTATAGAGGACGGACCAATCGAGATCAAGAAAGCCATATCTGTGAACGTCCCAGCTGCTGAAGGACGCGAAGCTCATGTCAGACAAGAGTACGTCGAGAAGGACAAAGACGAATACAATGCCAACGACTTCAAGATCGCCAACCTTGATAAAATCGCACGTCACACGATGCAGAGTACCGTGTCGGATGCCTACCTTCCTAGGATCAGGAAGTGTGCGACGGCGAAGGAAATGTGGGAAACCCTAGCCCTCATTTCACAAGGAACGGACAAGATCAAAGAGAACAAGCTCGCCGTACAAATGCGGGAGTTTGAAAGTCTGATAATGAAGCCAGGAGAGTCCATCGACGCCTTCGAGCTGAGAGTCACCAACATCATTGCAACTCTCAACTCACTTGGGAAGGAACTCACAGATAAGAAAGTCAACCTGAAGATTGTCCGAGCTCTCACGAGGAAGTGGCAGACAATGAAGGAGCTGTACCTAGCTACCAAAGATCTATCGAAGCTCACACCGGAGATTCTGTTCTCCGAACTCAAAGATCATGAATTCGATCTGAATCGAATGAACCTCGACGAAGAGGATGAAGCTCCCACGACGTCAAAGGGTGTAGCTTTCAAAGCTGCAGAAGGACCAAGTGACCAGTCGCTAGCCAAGATGACAAGGGAAGAGTTGGAAGAACATGTTGCGTTTTTATCCAAGAACTTCAACAAAATGAACTCTCGAGTGGGCAAGTACAAAAGATTCTACAAGCAATACAAAGGGAGGAGCACTGATGCTCGAGAAGGAAAAGGGAAGAGAGAAGAGACGACTAAGCCGATCTCAAGGGACATGATGGAAGTGGAGTGCTACCACTGCCACAAAATGGGCCACTACAAATCCGACTGTCCGAAGCTGAGTGCAAAAGAGCGAGAGGAACTGAGAGCAAAGAGGGATGCTCCGAGGCGAGCGCTCGTAGCGAGTGAAATGCCGGTCGCTTCAACTGAAGAAGTCTCAAGCGACTCGGATGCATTCACAGATCCCAACTCCAGTGAGGGAGAGGATCTTGGACTCATGGCGCTCACCGACGAGGAAACAGGAGAGGTATTCATCTATCCCTCACCTAGTTCAATTACACTCGCACACACTCACCAAGAGGAAGCAAATTCCTCGACATGGAGTGAGTTGCTTGACAAGCATATCAAATTGTCAAGCGACCACGAAGTGTTGAAACAAGCTCCGTCTCAAAGCGAGAAGGAGAACCGAAAGCTAGCCACTGAGCTTGACCAAGTCAAACTTAACTTAAGGGCTATGACTAGTAAGTTCGAGGATCTCTTCGCGAGACATCAAAGCTTGGAAGGAAGGTATGAAACCCAGTCCGCTCTAGTTGCCAACCTGAACAAAGCTTCATATGCTAGGCAGGCACTAGAGAGCTCACTTCTACCTTTTGGTAGAAAGGGAGGACTCGGATATAAGGGTGGACCTTCCAAGCCGACTGTCTTTGTTGGTGCTTCAAACACAACACCATCATTCACTTTGGAATTGCCCACTGCATCCAAAGCGACCACCAACAAAGATAAAGGCCAAATGGCTGAGAACCCTAAGAAGAAGCCAATGAAGATGTCTATATCTTCAAGGGCAGAAACTATGGGCAAGCAGAGACCAACTGTCCCTAGCACTTACAATGCTAAAGCTTACCAATTCAAAGGTAAAGGGAAACCAGTTGTAGCTTCTAAGTCTCAGGCCAAGACACCAGAGACAAAGGATCTCCCTTTTAAGAAAAGGAGTAATGTCTATGTGTCACGTTATCCGGACTGGAGATGGTCCAACCGGACTAACGTTGAGGGGGAAGAATTCGAAGCACCAAAGAGGCCGCTTCGAACTCCCAAGGCTACTCAAGCGAGTCGGGGTCAAAACCCTAGTTGGACCGCTTCGAGAAAACCTAGCGAGCCGCTTCGAAAGACTGTAAACCCTACGTCAGTATCTAAGCCTGTAGCTAATCCGAAGCGAGCCGCTTCAGGATACAAGCAAGCGGGTAAGAGGATAGGTAAGCCTCAAGCGAGCCGCTACCCCTCTTGCACACACTGCTGCACGTGTGAAGCTGCTTTAAGGCAGAAATCACAGTTTTCAAAGGTCGAGAAACCCAAAGCACAAGCTACCTTTCAAAAGAAAGTGAAGCAAGTGTGGGTACCTAAGGGAACTAACCTGCAAGGACCCAAACTGATTTGGGTACCAAAATCTGTCTAATTGCAGGTGAGCGCCGTGGATCCCATGCCAAGTGAGGGTCAACAAATCTGGTACTTGGGCAGTGGATGTTCAAGACACATGACCAGCATGAGAGCTCTACTTCATGACTACATAGAGAAGAAGGGTCCACACGTCACTTTTGGTGATAACTCTCGAGGAAGCACCAAAGGGTACGGCGCACCGAAAGTCGGAAAGCTCACGATTGAAGAAGTCTCCTACGTGGAAGGACTCAAGCACAACTTGCTATCCATTTCACAATTCTGTGACAAGGGATACAAGGTGGAATTTATTTCCAATAAGTGCATTGTAAAGAGCAAGCTCACTGCCCAGATTGTGCTAACTGGAATTAGACAAAGGAACGTCTATATAGCACAATGGGACAACTGCAAAGAGGAGACGTGCTTAGTAGCAAGGAGTGCTACAGAAATAGGATGGCTATGGCACAGATGCTTG
Organism: Thymus mandschuricus; assembly: GCA_029379335.1. Taxonomy (NCBI): domain Eukaryota; kingdom Viridiplantae; phylum Streptophyta; class Magnoliopsida; order Lamiales; family Lamiaceae; genus Thymus; species Thymus mandschuricus. The sequence goes on from CM057079.1 coordinate 8,685,774, forward strand.
AACCATCTCAACTTCAAAGCCATAAACCGCTTAGCTCGAAAGGGTATAGTGCAAGGCATACCAAATGAAGTCTTCATCAAAGACCATCCATGCTCACCATGCCAACGAGGGAAGCAGACGAAGAAGCACTTCGCAAGTCTCGAAGAAGCTTCATTAAAGCGAGTGCTCGAGCTGCTTCATATGGATCTGTTTGGTCCTGTCACTCCAGTTAGTGTGAATGGAAGGAAGTACACTCTAGTTGTAGTCGACGACTTCTCTCGCTACACTTGGGTTGTATTTCTCTTCAGCAAGAAGGAGACACTGACCAAGCTGCCACAACTGCTCAAACGATTGGCTGTGGAGAAGAATCAAGCAATTGTGACCATTCGCTCCGACAAAGGCACAGAGTTTTTGAACTCAACCATTGAAGCTTACTGCACGGAGCATGGCATAGCACATCAGACTTCCTCAGCACGCACACCTCAGCAGAATGGAGTTGCTGAAAGAAGGAATCGAATCATCAAAGAAGCCGTTCGAACCATGATTGCAGACTCGAAGCTTCCAATGAAGTATTGGGTTGAAGCTGCCAATACAGGATGCTACACGCAGAATCAAACGCTTCTCTGCAAACGGCACGACAAAACACCATATGAAATATGGACAGCGAGAATTCCGAACATATCTTATTTCCATATCTTTGGTTGTAGGGTCTTCATCCATGACAATGGGAAGTCGCAGTTGAAAGCCTTTGAAAGCAAAGCTGATGAAGGAATATTCTTAGGATATTCTACATCAAGCAAAGCTTATAGGGTGTTCAACTGTAAAACCCTAATCGTGGAGGAATCACCCCATGTCGTATTTGATGAGTCTTCTTTGAGTCTTCCACAGGAACAGGTTCAATCCAAGGAAGGAAAGACAAGTGAGGAACCCATCAATTCATTAACTTGGGACATGCTTGAGGATGATGAAGAAATCAAGGGCTCAAGCGAGCAGAATGTCCAAGGAAAAGTTGAAGCTGCCCCCAAGATTCCTGAAGCGAATGCAGGCCAAACACCCAATCCAGTCGCTACAGAAGGTGAAGCGAGCGACCAAGAAGAAGATGAAGATGAAGCTGGCGGATCCAAGCGTGCATGGCTCAAGAATCACTCACCAAGTCAAATCATTGGAGATCCATCCAAGGGTGTAGTGACCAGAAGTCAAGTGTTTGGAGAAAGTGCCATGTTCATTTGCTTTCTCTCCAACATTGAGCCGTCATGCGTGGAGGAAGCCCTAGCCGACTCAAATTGGGTGATCGCCATGCAAGAAGAGCTGAATCAGTTCACCAGAAACGACGTATGGTACCTCGTGGATCGTCCCAAATTTCAGCATGTGATTGGCACCATGTGGGTGTTCAAGAACAAGACGGACGAGGACCACAACGTTGTGAGGAACAAGGCGCGTCTCGTCGCCAAGGGCTACTGCCAAGAGGAAGGAATGGATTTCGATGAGACCTTCGCTCCAGTAGCACGGCTTGAAGCGATCAGACTATTTCTAGCCTATGCAGCGGCCAAGAAATTCAAAGTCTACCAGATGGATGTGAAGAGCGCATTCCTCAACGGTGAATTGAAGGAAGAAGTGTATGTGGAGCAGCCACCGGGTTTCGAGCAAGGAGATAAGGTGTATCGATTGAAGAAAGCCTATATGGATTGAAGCAAGCTCCCAGAGCTTGGTATGATACCCTCTCTCAATTCCTAGTGGATAATGGATTCCACAAAGGAAAGATAGATCGAACCCTATTCACCATTAATCATGGAGATGATATGCTATGGGTTCAGATCTACGTGGATGACATCATATTTGGGTCACCAAACCAGTCGCTTAGCGAGAAGTTTGGAGAGCTCATGAAGACCAAATATGAAATGTCGATGATTGGTTTGATGAGCTGCTTTCTAGGTCTTCAAGTGAAGCAGCAGGATGATGGTATCTTCATCAATCAAGCGAAGCATACTCGAGATATGCTTGCCAAGTTCGGTGTTCAGCATGCCAAAGCTGTGAAGATTCCAATGAACACGAACTGGAAGATGGAGCCAGACATAGACGGGAAGTCTGTGGATGCTACAGACTACCGAGCCTTGATCGGATCCCTTCTATATCTCACTGCAAGTAGGCCGGATATAGCTTTTGCAGTTGGAGTCTGTGCTCGCTTCCAAAGCAATCCCAAGCACAGCCATCTTGAAGCTGCCAAGAGAATTCTTCGATATTTGAAAGGCACTGTCAATATGGGGTTGTGGTATCCAATGGAGGATAATTTGGAGCTCACTGGATATTCAGATGCTGACTATGGAGGGTGCCGAATTGATAGGAAGTCAACTTCGGGCACTTGTCAGTTCTTGGGAAGCAAGCTGATCTCATGGTTTTCGAAGAAGCAGACGAGTGTAGCTACTTCAACGACTGAAGCCGAATATATGGCCGCTGGAAGCTGCTGTTCTCAAATTCTATGGCTTCGTCAGCAGTTGAAGGACTACAATGTTGAAGCAAATGAAATTCCTATATTCTGCGACAACAACAGTGCGATCTGCATCTGTCAAAATCCAGTGCTACACACCAGATGCAAGCACGTGGAAATTCGACATCACTTCATTCGTGATCATGTCGAGAAGAAGGATATCAAGCTCGAGAAAATTCATATTGATCTCCAGCGAGCAGATATCCTCACCAAGCCTCTAGCTGAATCTCGTTTCAATCAGCTATGCATGGAGTTAGGGTTGCTAGACCCTGGTGAAGAATGCTAGATCCAGGATGCACGAAGGAGTGGTCGCTAGTTCTTCGTAGCGTCACTCGCTTCGGATCTTCACCAACTTAAGCGAGCCACTTCAAAATCTTACTCGCTTGAAGAAGGAGAAATAAGGTGGAGAAAGGTGGAGTGTTGGAAGATATTCCCTACCCGCTTACAGGAATTGTTAAGCCATTGGTTAAGGGGGAACTATTGTTTGCTCTCGGAGCAAGCTACTTCCAAAGCGAGCAAGGAAAGCTGCTACCTAGCCTAGGATTCCTAGCGGGTGGGTATAAACACACGCAAGTGCCGTTTCTAGTAACGGTTGTGGGGTCTTGTATCGGGCCTTCACACGTAAAAACGGTGAAAGCTTAAGCAGGGCTGGCACCTAGACCTTGTGTCCTCTTCCCATCCTTCCGCCGAAGAGGAGCAAGTCTTCTCATCTCCTTCATCGTGGCTAAACATCCAATCCTTACTCACTCTTCATTGAGTCGAGCTGCCGGATGTCTATTCATTCCTCCCCCTCTTTGAATTTTTGCATCGCTTCAATTTGCCCTAGCTTGGGTCAAAGCGAGTCGATTGCAAGTTCATTCTGTAGCTTATAGGAGGAAGCTTGAAGGTTTACCTTTTTCTACAAAAGGTTGCAGGGCTGGTGACATGCTTCTGCGTAAAATACGAGATTGTCTTATCAGAGCATTCTCATTGTCATCCTGTCCATTTCTGCTCTGAGATAATGACTTGTACTCATCCCCCATTCGTCGTGAATATGTACACTTACGTGAAGCTCCCCTCTGGGTTGTAGTAAGCTTGTGTACTATGTTCATTCTCTCCCCCATTCACTCCGATGGAGGACTCTCTAAGTCGTAGAGGAAGATGAATGCCAAGAGATGAAGTACCCAACAGGTGGTATCAACAAGCTTCAAAGCAATATCAGCAATTGGATTCATCAAGTGCTATCCAAATCCTCAAAATGGAGTCTTCAATAAGTGGTATCAATCTCCTACGAAGTGAGATTGACTGGTAAGTGTTTCAATTTTAAGTACACTAAGTGAGCTGAAGCGTGCTAGAAACCTTCACTCACTATGTGGAAAATATGAAATGAATCTGACACAAATACAAAGAGGAAAACACTTTTGTTTATCCTCGAAGTATGTAAGTCAGAAACATTTTAAAATTAAGCAAAGAAATTTCATTTCTTATTCCAGTCGCTTCAGATGGCCAAGCAAGTGCTACGTCACTCAAAGCGAGCCATCGCAAGCGAGTGCGGAACAGTCACTCAAGCGAGTACCTCTCAAAGCGAGCGAAGGCCTAGCGGTCCAACTCGAAGCGAGTGGGTACGAAGCGAGTATGAGCTGTCTGCACTCGAGTGCAATTTTACTTTCTGCCGTGCATTTAATGCAGGTTCACGTACTGGCGAAAATAACGGGCGCGTGGTCTACACTTTGAATTCGAAGCGGGAAAAGACGGAGAAGATCCAGCCGTCGAATCTTAACAGTCCCCAATTTGTAGCCGTTGGATCTACACCGTATAAGACAAACAAATCACAGCAGGCCACGTGGAGACGCCGAGCAAGTGGCGGTTCACTTTTACTGTGATGACGCCGGACACATCAGATCCATCACCGCACGTCCGCCGCCTACCTACAGGATCGTCGCCGATATTACTGTCCTGCCCTTTGCCACGTCAGCCAAACCCTACTTCTATATAAGGGTGGAGTTGCAGACTGAAAAATTTTCACAACTATCAACACTTGCCATTCTTGTGCAAAAACTCTCTGCAACTCACGAGTCCTAAAAATCCCCAGTTTTTCGTCGATAAATCTCCGATTCAAACCCTCTCATTTTTCACCATGGGAAAGAAGTTAAACACCAAAACGATGGAGCAATTCCTCACTGAAATTGACAAACACATCAACGTCGAGCCCCATCTCGACCCTGTCGTCGTAGAAGAAAATGGATTTTTCCGTAGAGCCGTGAACACGGCCGGTCTATGGAAGTTCGCGACGGCTGTACCAAAGAAAATCTTAGCGAAGGCGGTGGGAGAGCTTCTTCTGAATCTGAGGAAGGAGCAAAACACATCATCATTCACAGATCCACAAACCAGGAAGCCGGTGGAGGTGGATTTGAGTGAGCTCATCGGCATGTTCGACTTGCCGTGGAAATTCCCTGTTAGATTTGGGTTTTTCGGCCGGAGTCGAATACGGTCGTTTTGCCATCGCCGGAGCTGAACCAAATTTCAAGGAGGCCGCTATCCGTTCCAACTTGAAGGCCCCCTTCAACCATATTTGCGAGCTCTTTTCGAAGAACATCGCGTGCTATGTCGGAACCTTGGATACGCTGTCTGAGACGAAACTGATCGCCACCACCATTATCGTCGACAGCCTCACCGGAACGAAATTCAACTGGCATGGTTGGTTTCTCAACCAAATCCACGAAGCCGCTGAAGATTTTGCGTTCGTGCCGGGAAGCACCGATCAGATTCTCCGCAAGGGGAAGCTGAAATTCTTCTCCAGATTGTTTGTTGCACTGGAGGCACGCTACCCCAACAAAACATGGCCGGACTCCGACGTGGCTGTCTACAACAAGCAGTCTATTTTCTACGACAAGTGGAGAAAGACCAAGATTCCGATTGATCAGGGACTTCTAGCTGTAGAAGTGCCCGCTGCAAGACCAGTTGTCGAAAGACAAGCTGAAGCGACCCAAGCCAAGCGAGTTGCTTCACCCGGGAAGCGTGCGGCACCGAAGCGAGAGAAGAAGAAGATGAAGCGAGTCACTTCACTCATCCTGTCAAGCGAGGCGGAGGAGAAGCCGCTTGAGGATGTTGAAGTAACTCAACCCCAACCCTCACCTACAAAAGCCCAATCTCCCCCACTACAAATCCAAACCCAAACAACCCAAATACCAGAACAACAAGCTTCATCAACCAACCAACCACTCACACAGACAACCCCTCTCTCTCCCCAGGAAGAAGAATCTGCATCTTCTTTCCAAATACCCAAAATACCTCTACTACATATAGACCCAACCGAAGCCTACACCACATTCCAACCTATCCAAACCCAGCAAACCCAGCCAGCTACTGAACCTATCCAAATCCCTGAAACCCCCGAAGCCTCAACATCATCCCTATCCCCTTCGACATCGGCGGCCACAGCCGATACCGCCCAAACAGCCGGTGAACTCCCCATTATCTCACCATTCCTACCTCCTGCTGTCACTGCAGAAATGCAGGCCATCGATCGCTACGTCAAGGATCGAGAGCAAGCTGCAGAGACCATTGCTCTTCGCTACTCCAACGTTCCGTGGACCGACGTGTTCTACACTCAGACCGTCGACTTCCTGACGTACATTACGTACCGCGGAACGGAGTACTACAAGGTCTATAACCTCATGCAGGCCTTCAAGAAAGAAGAGTTGATTCAGCTGGAGGCCAAGCTACTTAATTTCATTGGCGTGGACGGCTTCCACAACTTTCTTGATGGGACCAGCTTCTGGGACAAGCTGGACGCCAAGATAAAACAAGAATACCCAGATGCTGTGATTCCCAAGCGAGTGCCAACCCCTCGCGAGCAGCAGTTGCTCAATGCTCATTCAGAGGAGATGGAGGCGAAGGAGGTGGAGATCTCAAATCTCCAAAGCGAGATCTCCAAGAAGGAGGAAGAGGTGAACCGGAGGGTGCTGGAGGTCAAGAGTCTTCGTGAAGACTTTGACAGGAAGAAGGGAGAACTGGAGGCAAAGGTGGAGGAGAAGGGAATGTTACTGGAGGTGAAGGAGAAGGAGTTGGAGGCGCAAGTGAAGCTGGTGGGAGACCAGTCGAAAACAATCACCGAACTCAAGGACTCGCTTGATGCAGAAAGGAGTCGCTTGAGGGAGGTTAATGCCAAGCTTATTGCAGTTGGCAAGGAAAAGAAGGAGTTGGAGAGGGAGGTGAAAAAGCTGAAGGAGGATGTGGAGAATACGGAGGGAGATCTTGTGATGAAGGAAAGTGAGCTGCTCAGTACGAAGAAAGCCCTCGACACTCTCAAGAACGAAATGAAAGTTCTCAAGCTTGAGAGAGAGGAGGAGAAGGGAGAGCTTGAGAGCAGAAGGAGGAGTGCACAGGCACTTGATCTGAAAAATGCAGAATTGACCATCCTACTGCAAAAAGTCAAGAAACTGAAAGAATCTCTTACTGTCAGAATCACTGCATACGCCGAATTTCACAACTCTCTCAATCGGAGAGAGAGGAGGCTTGTTGTGATGAAGGCAGAACTCGAAGCTTCCAAGGAACACTTGGACTTCACACTTCAAGAAGAAACAAAGAAAATCACGAAGGCAGTCGAAGCGGAGCTAGACGCTCGCTTCAAAGCCGTCGAACCTCTTGAAAGATTAATGATGTCTGTTGTTGAAAGGGAGAAGCAGTGCAAGTACCTGCTCGAAGAAATCAGTGCTAAAACAGCAAAGTTAGTGCTATCTGAAGAGCATGTCTTCGCTACACGAGCTGAACAGATGCTTCACGCCCTACTCAATAAATTTGAGGAACTTAGCCAATCTCTTGCTGGAAAGACAATCACCCCAACCCCCGGCAGTGATGATGCCAAAAAGGGGGAATGACAAGTGAAGGAAGGTGGAGTTGGAGATGCCGGAGGCGGAGGGAGTGGAGTTGTGATGGAGTTGATCGAAGGAGGTGTTGGAAGTGCGGAGGAGGTGCTGGATGATGAAGCGAGGGCCTTACGTGCGAAGAAAGGAAAAGTAAAGCTCACTGAGGAGGAGCTAATGAAGAAGCCCCGCAGGCCAAACGAAGAGAAGGTGCTTGGCGCCTCAATCGCAAGACATCCTCCGGTTGAGATACTGACCAAGGAGGAAAGGCGGAAGCAAATGGAGGAGGATGAGGCCATGGCTAGGGAGTTGGAGCGCCAATTCGAATTGAAAAAGCTAACACTTGCAGGTGCTTCAGGTTCCAAACCGCCCGCTTCCACCGCGCCCGCTTCAGCCGCCGCACTCACTTCAACAACTGCAGGAGTCACTTCATCTGCAGCTGTTCCTCCTAGTGCCACTACAAAGACAGACATGCCGCCTCCCCCACCACCAAAGCAAGCATTGAAGCGAGCTGCACCAGATTCAAAAGATGACCCCGCGGCCAAGCGCCAAATGGTCAAACAAGCAGTTGCTTCAAGGGCTGAGAAGCAGGAGAGGAGAAGGAAGAGAGGAGAGGAAGGAAAGGACGAAGTGGAGAAGAAGAGGAGAATAGAGGCCAAGCGACTCCAAGTTATTGACGGTCGGATCGAGGAACACTTCAATGAAGTGAGACTCATCCAGTCTGCCATATTTCGAAGTGCCTACATCCCATTTATGCCAGAAGAGTCCGAAGCATGCGAGGCCCAAGCCACGTTCGATGCATGCTACGTGACTGCAAAGGAGATGGTCGATTCTGGTCGATACCCCCGTAAGGAAGAACAAGACTACATCCGCAAACGACTCAATGAGAAGCTTCCTAAGTGGAACAGCGAGTCGGGTGCGAGGTTCAAAGCAATCATGACGGGGCTATCGAGTAGGACGGAGGAGGAATTGGCCAAGTGCAGGGATGAGCATCCGGACGCCAGGGGAGATTGAGGACTTCATTCCGAGAGATCTACGAGATCTATGGCTACACTACAAGGAGCTGTTCATCAAGGCCTACTATTATTGGGAGGTAGTGCCACTTCAGGATCAGTGCTCTCGGATAAGTGCCCTCAGTAACTTTCTCTGTGCGTACGATGACAAGCTTCGAAGGAAGATCTTCACCATGGCAGAACTGGCGGAGCCCATGCGTCTAATCATCAAAGTGCCAACACTGAAGGACTTCCCCATGCCTTATCACCCCGGCACAGACGTTCCAGACAGAGGAATCATAGATGAGGAGGTGAATGAAGCCTTCAGACTGGAAAGCGGATGGAGGAGACCTAGTATCCATACTGATGGTACTATGGAGTCAAAAGTCCTCTCTGCTTACATTGATGTTGATGATAAGAAGGAGGTGGAGACAGAGGAAGAGAAGGAGGAGAAGGATGAAGCTGCAGGAAATCTGTGAATTTCAAGCTTCATATTTTGTGAACTGATATTCATCTATCTTATTTTATTTTCTGTCTCTCTTGTGTCATTTACTCGCTTTGTAAATGATTTTATCCGTTTTGCTACAAACTCAAAATAATTTAACCGAAATAAAAAAAAAAAAGAGGGAAAGGAACTTAAAAGAAAAATACAAACGAAGCTGCAAAGGAAGCAATCGCTTGAAGTTCTTTCCACGGTTAAATAGACTAGATTTCAATAATCTTAAGTCTTTAGGTTTTGGCATCATCAAAAAGGGGGAAATTGTTGGGAATTGTTAAGAACAACATGTTAAGGGGGAACCTATAAGGGACACTTCATTGTTTTGATTTGATCCCAAAACCCCAGAGCGTTCTGTTCCCAAGTGACCCACTTTGATGTAGATAATAGGTTAGAATTTTTCTAAGCCTACTCTGTTAGGATGGCTCTTTATTTTGCTTAGAATATAGACTTCAAATGATCAAGTGAAGGCCACTCGCTTGAGTGTGTTTTCCAAAGCGAAGCAAGTCTAGCAAGCCGAAGTGAAGCGTGCCGAAGAATAGCGAAGCGAAGCGAGCGCTACAGTAGATTCAAAGTGAGTCTGTCAAAGCGAAGCAAAGCGAGCGCTACAGTGTAAAGTCAAAGCGAGTCAACTCTGGTCAACACTTTCCAAGTCAGTCACTAGGGAACTTTACTTCCCAAACGACTTACTACAGAATGACTACGAAGCGACTCAACTTAAGCTGACGCTACAACTTCAAAGCAAAGCGAGCCACTACCTACCAGAAAGCGACAGCACAATTTCCGCTCCGATTTTGAACTCCAGTCAACTAGAGATCTTGGCATTAATTGCGAGATCTCCACGTGTCGAACGCGGAGAGGAGCAGCGGAGTTGACTGCCAGGCCGACAGGGCGCCGCAACAGTACTGGGTCGCTCCAGTTACTGTTGAAATTGGATCTTAGCCATTTCCGGCAAAAATCCAAAACTGCGCGTCTGAAAAGCAGCCAGCCTGTGCAAGTACTGTCGAGAGGAGGAGGGACAAAGCCACCAACCAAGCAACGGATCTCGGCATCCCTCCGCCTATAAATAGTGAAGGATGAAGATGAAGAGAAGTAGAACACTTCCTGAGCATTCGAGCCTACTGCAAACAAACACTCCCAGCTTTCTAAGCAATCTTCGAGTCTTTGTTTCCAAGTGTTCTCCGAGTTCCAGCCTCATCGGAACCCGTCTTCACAACCTTCACACTTAGAGTCTAAACCCATTCCATATCCAAGCTTAGAAAAAGAGCTCTAGCCATCTTTGCACTTATTGTAAAGAGCTCTTCATAGTGTGTCGTCGTAAACCAAAAACCATAAATCTGTTGTTAGGTTTTTTTGAGTTCGTCGTCGTTAGGTTGTTTCGATCCAAGGCCCTTCTTTCATCGATTGAAGAAGCCTCGATCATAGAGTTTAGATCCAAGCTTGCACCTACATCGTTTGTGTGAAGCTCGATCGAAGCTAGGCTGTAAGGAGAGCCCGCAATCTCCCTGTCTGTTGTTCGGACTGAAGCAAGTGAAGCTTCCAGTCCAGTTTAGGTTTGTGTAGTGAACCCGCAATCACTAAGTCTGTCGTCGGATCCAGGCGAGTGAAGCCCGATCTGGACAAGGCTTTTGAAGAGCCCGTAATCTTCAAGTTCTTGAGTGAAGAGAACAGTTGCCGAGTGCAACAAAGTGGACGTAGGAGCCTTATCTCCGAACCACTATAAATCTCTGTGTCGTATCTCTCTAACCCTAATCTCTTTACTTATTTGATTATCCATTGCACGTGCATAGAAACAAACATAAATTTGGAAATTTTAATTACTTAGGAAAAGATAATAGCTCACCGAATTCCGTACAAAGAGTAAAGTCTCACTCTTGATCAAGCTCCAAGCTTAGGTCAAGAGATTCTTGATTGCTTTATATCTAGCTTTCGGCTAGGTCTTAGTATTTCTACGAGCACTTTACTTCATACTCTGAGTTAAGGAATTTGAAGTTGAAAAACTTCAAAATACGTATTCACCCCCCCCCCCCCCCCCCCCCCCCCCCCCCCCCCTCTACGTATTTTTCCAATAACAAACTGGGACCAACAAAACAAGTTTTATATAAGACTTTAATGATTTTGATTAACTATATTATTAAAATTTTATACTCTTATAATTACGAATAATTTTAATATATTCTCATAGTTTAGTGAACCTTAAATATGGCATATGCATGGAATGCTAATATGCATGATTATTAATATATATAGTAAGTAAATAAGTTCATGCAATAAATAGTATTATATATTAATTCCATAAGAAATATGCATGCCACATGTATTAATTAGATAAGATGAGTGAATTATCATCTCCTCCAAAATCCTACACGTCCCTAAACTATTGATATAGCTAGGTGACTACTCCAAGCTATGTGGGTGACTAAGCAACTTATCATTGCTTATAAATAGACGCCCCAAGCCTTTCATTTCATTCCCCTCAAATTGCATCAATTCCTTAAATCTTTGGCGAAGTTTATAGGAATTAGTTTCAAAGAAAGCATCCCGGTTAGAGAGAAGAAGAGGATCTTGTAGATCAAGTTATTTCGGTATTTCGGTTATAAGGTGGGCTTTATTATATTTTCAAAGTATTATTTTGAGTTAGTAAGCTCTACAATGTGGAATTATCCATGAAAAATGTTTTGATGCATGATTACATGTTTAAGGCTCTTATGTTTACGATCGGGTCTTTCGATTGTCTAACACACAAATCGAGGGACTGTGCGCACGGTTAGATATCATTGGGTTAATCACCAATTGATTCTAACTACGAGGGGAGAACTAGTGGATGAAATACTCCATTGCCTCCAAACTATAGGCTCCATCAGAAAGGGATCCGGCAGTGGTACGTCCCGGGATCAATATAAGGGTAACATGGTAATACGCATTTGCGCGCAATCAACGAAAATGGGTTTTTGTGTGCATGGAAGTTATATGATTTCTAAACCCTTCTATGCATGCTTTATTATCATGGATATTCTTTTTATTATAAATGTTTACGGCATAACTCCACTGAGTGCATTAGTACTCAGCCCTACAATTCCTTTCCAAATGTTTTGCAGATTAGGGTAAAGGAATCCGGTGGAGCAGCAGGAGCTAGGGAGGATTGTTGTTGTTGTTGCGGTGTAAAAAGAATAAAATGCTTCCGCTACGTTTTAAAATAAAGTCCACCCCTCATGTATATTATGATAAGTTAATTTCATATTTCTGAAATAAAATCTCTACGTTTCTCCTACTTCTACATTTCTCTTACGGGTACTCAGACAACGGCCAACATGGGAAGTTCGGATTAACCAACCCCATAGTTTGAGCTGTATATGTCCCGATCCCGTATTTAAATATTTTACTTTATTTTTGCGGGTATTCAGACATGGCGGCCGGTACGGGTAGTATGGTTTTCCTACCCCGTAGTTTGTGCTGTACGTCCCGATCCCGTAGTTAATTAAATGATAATAATAATATGGTTAAAATGTCTTAAGCTATGATCCCCCTTCTATCCCCGCTTCTTAACTCCAACCCCTTGCCACGTCCCGGCACACGTGCCTTTCCTCGGGAATTGGGGCGTGACATAATGGTATCAGAGCAATTCACCGCTCTGAAATCTAGAGTCACTGATTAAATAATCTTTAGAATCATTGCTCTAGACATGTAAACAAGTACAACAACAACGACTCTCAGCTCGCTGTCTCACCATGCTCGATAAGAATGGAGGTATGTTTTATTTTAAGAAATTGTTCTTAAAAATAAATTATGTTAATTTCGTGTTTGGGTCTACCAAAGAGAGAGAATTATATATGTGATTTTAGCAAAGTTGTAATATCCCTAATTTCTTATCAAATTAGATCCTATATAATTTCGTAAATTTCAAAATTACTTTTATATAATTCATAATATATATAGATATATATATGAAAGTAATAATATAAAATATTATGCATACATATTATTAACATACATATACGTATGCATGCATGGAAATGCATGGAGATATGCATGCATGGTTTTAGAAAAATAATAAAATAATATACACATAGCATGCATGCGTGATATATATCCTAGTAATACACGTTGCATGCACGTTGCATGCCTATTGAATGACTCACCTAAGCTATGTGTTAATTAATAAAATTTCCTCCTCCTATATAAAGGGGCGATTGTCCCTCATTTTCAAGAGCACCCAGAGCTATAACTTCCTTAGTTAATTGGTTAATATATAGCTTATCGCCTTAAAGTTATTCTACAAGTTGCTTCTCAGGTTACAGGTGGGTAAAATATTTTCAAAAGGGCATTGTTTTTAATGCTACTTTTATTTTATGTTAAAAATGCAGTTATTCATAAAAATGTTTTGTGTGAATGTTCTATGAAATGACTCCATGGATCGATCGAGATTCCTTGTTTGTATCAGATATACTAACATGGAATTGTGTACACCCCCGGTTACATGCGGTGCATCGCATGTTAACCCATGGCAATTTCTTGAGTTTCAACTCGGGTTTAATGCAAGTACTGGGATTATTTAGGGTTACGGCCCTAAACCCGGTCTAGTACCAAAGGTGATAATGTAGCCTGCGGTTGAGTCCAAGATGAACACCACACACCCCAAAATGTTATTTGTATTTTCAAGAGTTATTTCTGCAAGCCTCTTGATATACCATGTATGGATAAACTGCTCTTTTAAAATGCTTGCCAAAAGGGTGCGACCACTGAGTACATCAAGTACTCAGCCCAAAACTCTTTTATGTTTTCAGGTGTGGAAGCAGATGATGGACAACAAGGCTGAGGCGGGAGTTGTTGCAGTGTTAGGTCCCATTATGTTATTTTACTTAAAACTCTGATCAAGAAACCACTAGTTTTGTAATAATACAAAGTATCGAGGGCACGTTCTTCCAACCCTCAAGTTATATATATGGTTTTGTCTCGTATCTTGCATTACGTTATATTGTTTCACTTACTGTTAGACGGAGAGTGCCGTGTATCAGTTCCTTTTGGAAGCTCGAATTTCCACTCGATTATGGTAACCCCATTTTCTGCAGTGTGTCGACTCCTCTAGTTTACTGGAAGCCGGTTACCCCGTCTTTTAAATTATGTTGGGTGGAGAGTGCCGTGCAATGGTCCCACTTGGAAGCTTGAATTTCTGCTCACTCTTGGTATTTCCAATTGTCGTAGTAGATGTTCGGCTCCTCCTGGAGACTTGACGCTGGTTTACCCCACCATTTAATTTCAATCACTTTATAAGAATTGTTAAAATATTCATAAGTTAAGATTATCCCCTTTCTTCCCCACTTCTTTAGTCCAACCCCCTGCCACGTCCCGATTCACAAGAGTCGGGGCGTGACAAAAGTAGTCCTTAGTGATACATTAAAATTTAAGACACTAATTTATGCAGTTAGAATTATGTTGATTTACGGATTTTTCCATGTTAAAGAATTACTGATCTTTCATGACTAGAAAGGGATATATAAACTATGTGATATTTGAAAAGAAAACAAAGAGACCATATGTTAATCCGATATTTTAGGTGCGTGAAATTTCGGGGACGAAATTTTTATAAGGAGGGAGGAATGTAATATCCCTAATTTAAATATAATATATATATATATATATATATATATATATATATATATATATATATATATATATATAGTTAAAACAAGTTTTATATAAGACTTTAATTATTTTGATTAACTATATTATTAAAATTTTATACTCTTATAATTACGAATAATTTTAATATATTCTCATAGTTTAGTGAACCTTAAATATGGCATATGCATGGAATGCTAATATGCATGATTATTAATATATATAGTACGTAAATAAGTTCATGCAATAAATAGTATTATATATTAATTCCATAAGAAATATGCATGCCACATGTATTAATTAGATAAGATGAGTGAATTATCATCTCCTCCAAAATCCTACACGTCCCTAACCTATTGATATAGCTAGGTGACTACTCCAAGCTATGTGGGTGACTAAGCAACCTATCATTGCTTATAAATAGACGCCCCAAGCCTTTCATTTCATTCCCCTCAAATTGCATCAATTCCTTAAATCTTTGGCGAAGTTTATAGGAATTAGTTTCAAAGAAAGCATCCCGGTTAGAGAGAAGAAGAGGATCCTGTAGATCAAGTTATTTCGGTATTTCGGTTATAAGGTGGGCTTTATTATATTTTCAAAGTATTATTTTGAGTTAGTAAGCTCTACAATGTGGAATTATTCATGAAAAATGTTTTGATGCATGATTACATGTTTAAGGCTCTTATGTTTACGATCGGGTCTTTCGATTGGTCTAACACACTAATCGAGGGACTGTGCGCACGGTTAGATATCATTGGGTTAATCACCAATTGATTCTAACTACGAGGGGAGAACTAGTGGATGAAATACTCCATTGCCTCCAAACTATAGGCTCCATCAGAAAGGGATCCGGCAGTGGTACGTCCCGGGATCAATATAAGGGTAACATGGTAATACGCATTTGCGCGCAATCAACGAAAATGGGTTTTTGTGTGCATGGAAGTTATATGATTTCTAAACCCTTCTATGCATGCTTTATTATCATGGATATTCTTTTTATTATAAATGTTTACGGCATAACTCCACTGAGTGCATTAGTACTCAGCCCTGCAATTCCTTTCCAAATGTTTTGCAGATTAGGATAAAGGAATCCGGTGGAGCAGCAGGAGCTAGGGAGGGCTGTTGTTGTTGCTGCGGTGTAAAAAGAATAAAATGCTTCCGCTACGTTTTAAAATAAAGTCCACCCCTCATGTATATTATGATAAGTTAATTTCATATTTCTGAAATAAAATCTCTACGTTTCTCCTACTTCTACATTTCTCTTACGGTACTCAGACAGCGGCCAACATGGGAAGTTCGGATTAACCAACCCCATAGTTTGAGCTGTATATGTCCCGATCCCGTATTTAAATATTTTACTTTATTTTTGCGGGTATTCAGACATGGCGGCCGGTACGGGTAGTATGGTTTTCCTACCCCGTAGTTCGTGTTGTACGTCCCGATCCCGTAGTTAATTAAATGATAATAATAATATGGTTAAAATGTCTTAAGCTATGATCCCCCTTCTATCCCCGCTTCTTAACTCCAACCCCTTGCCACGTCCCGGCACACGTGCCTTCCCTCGGGAATTGGGGCGTGACAGTATCGTAGTCTGGCCAACATGCCGAACTAATATACTTGTCTTTATACATTGCTTTGCAACACAATCTGCATTCATTGTACTCAGGACCATGTTCAAACCCTTGCACCGAGCATCGGTTGCCAACATTCTTGTTGCATGCCTCGCTACAACTCACTGCAAGATTAAATCAATTAATAAATCTGAATTACTATTAAGGAACTCGATTAGAATCGAATACATAAAAGTTTCTACTCCCTCGCATCCCAAATTCTTAACACGTATATATATCCTTTTGACACGTCTCGCGCATTTACTTGCGCGTCTTCTTTTGTAATAATAATACATGGTTATTTCATCAAAAGCTTCTAAAGTTCCATGATGTAACTTTTAAAACAAAAACCATTTAATTTTCATGCTGAAAAGAAACATGTTATGAAATTAGGGACGAAGGGAGATAATAGTATAATTGAAAATTTATGAAAAGCATGTAAACCTGACACAAAAGGAATAATGGCTATGATCGCCAACACATTTTTCAAGGAGACACCCATCTTTGCGTTTCGTTCCATTCCGTCCAGTCCGATCACTGCTACTCAAGTTCTAAATATTACGATGGGGCACCCTTATATATTAAGGGGGATCGGAGTGGACTTTATTTTTGGTAATCTAAACTTTAATTTTAGAATATAGGTATAATATCTCCCATATATATGATTTAGTCATTTACACCCCAACTTTTATGGTATACTAGTAGTGTATTTATAGTTGTGATTTATGGAGATATTAGCGTAATTAGAATCAATTAAATCGTACACACGATACACCAATTGATGTAAACTCTAATTTTGTGCATTAATATTTTGATGTTAAGTCTTGAGATACTCCTTCCGTCCATGATTGTACATATTGCACTGAAATACTCCTTCCGTCCCACAATATTAGTCCACTTTCCTTAAAAAAAAACAATTAATACACAAAAACACATTTTAAAATTTTACTATTTTTATTTTCCTTAATTACTATGTCAAATCCTAAATGGACAAATTAAGTGGGACGGAAGGGGTAGATATGAATTCTCTCAGCCTTCTTCATTTTTGTTGTGAAATATTTATAGTATACATCAACTACTCGTACATATCAAATATTGATTTTATTATATTTATACTTTTTTCAGAATTTTAAAAAAGCCTTGGGTACCACTGTACAAAGAGTACCGCTCATGCAATAATTTATTTTGCTACGATACACTAAGATGGTGTTAGGTTTCGATCGCCTCTAACAACACAACAACTATATCGAAATATATATGAAGGATATTAATAAAATTAAGATCCCTATAAATTTTAGCCAAAACCAAACATTCCATGACATTTAAAAAACATTCATGAACTGTATTGCAATAATTTATTCAAATAGATTGATAGAAAATTGTTTAATATGCTCAAGGACATTTATAATGGCAGGTGCATTCTGCACCTATATCATTATCGTATTCAGGAAAACAAGATGAACTAATATATTTTTCTTTATAAATTGACTTGCAATTCTCTAAGCATTCGTCATATACGCCACCCCCTTGAAACCCTTGCACGCTGCAATGGATGCCAATATTCTTATCGCATGCCTCACTATTATTCACTGCAAAATAACATATTAAATCTCAATTACTATTAATGAACTCGTTAGAATCAAATATATTTAACTGCATATTATAACTCATAATTTGTGAAAATATAAATGTACCTGACACTAGAAGAAAGACGGCTATAATCACCAGCACATTTCTCAAAGAGATACCCATCTTTTCGTTGCGTTCCGTCCGACTACTACTCCTCAGGTTCTAAATGTTATCGGAGGGGTTTTCTATTTTTTGTAATCAAAACTTTAATTATAGAATATAGGTATAATATCTCCCATATATGATTTATACCTCAACTTTTATGGTATATTAGCAGTGTGTGTATATATAGTTGTGATTTTATGGAGACATTAGCGTAATTAGAATTGAATCCTTCTACCCACGATACACCAAATGATGTACGTACACTATATTTTGTGTAATAAATATTATCAAGATTTGATGAAATCTCAACTTATACATACGATTCACAAGTAGATGCGAAATCATATATCAAATATTGATTTTAGTAGTTTTATACATTTTTCAATTTATAATATCTTAGTTTAGTTTCATAATTTAGTTTAAAATTATGCTTTTACATTTAATTAAATCGTGATTGATAAACAATAATGATATATCTCCCATATACTCTTATTTGCAAAATAAATAAAATTATACTGTAAGACCAGAGAGAATATATAAAATGTAATCCAAATTGGCAAATACACCATTAATATGACAAGTGATAGGTCAATTTCATATGTGTATTTTTTATAAACTTGACAATAATTATTGTAAGAATAGTAAAAATAAGCATTATAGTTCTAATCCGCCTATGCCCTGCCTAAACTCCCGCCTAGCCGCCTAGGCGCTAGTTACCCCTACACTGCCTGACTAGCGCCTAACGACTTTTAGAATACTGACAGTAAGACTAAAGGCAGAAAAATATAAATTAATTTTTAAAAAATTAAAATTAAATCAATTTATTGAAAAAAAAAAAAAAAAAAAAAAAAAAGGAGGAGGAAAATTGCGTTTGTATTTGAATGCTTAAACGCTAGTTAAAACTGTAGGCGGTCGTAGCGATTAGCACAGCAGAGAAACGGAAATCGCTTTATATACCGGGAGTTTTCCAAAATGCTCCCGCTCAATCCTCAAAAGCAAAAATGAAAGATCTTCAGCTTCAAACACCGCAGAGAGATCAAAATTCCGATAATCGCAGGCTGAAAACAGGTTCAGATCTCAAGCGGAATCTTCATAAGGTAAGATCTCTGGTAGGGATAAAGTTTGAGAATTCTGCGTACTCGTGAAACGGTCGATCTAGGTTTCTAATTTGAACTTTGAATTTTGTTGTTAGACCGCAAAAAAGAGCTTGAATCCTGTGTTGAAAGCTGATTTCGAAGATGGATCTACTGTTATGGAGTATCTGAAGGAGTTTTCCCCAGCTTCCGATGATAATCCTTTTGCTGAATCTGCTGAGGTACTTTTGATTTGATTTTTCAATTTGAAATTGCATTTTTTTTTGACGTTTTTATGATTGATCTCATTTTGTTTGATCTGGTTGACTGGTTTACTTAAGAAAGTGAAATTTTGTTGCGTCTTTGTGTTTTCTCGATAGAATCTAAGCAAGCAGGTGTGTTAAATTCTTCTCCGCTGCTCTGTAGTAGGAAAATTGTCGTAAATGCGCATCAAATCTGTGATAATGTTTTCATTGTTGTTTGTTTTGAGGTTTTTGTGCGCGATATGAAGAGTAATTCACGATTATTTGTCAGTTATGATGATCTTTTTACCTGGATTGATGTTCTTCCTGCATTTTAGCAAGTTCATCTAGTGAATCAGCGAGTAGGAAACTAGCTCGTTTCCATGTGTTCAATGTTATTGGTGTTTGAAAACTGGTGAAATGATTGTGATTTCTGTCTCATAATGGATGAATCCCATTGCTTGCAGCGAATCTGTGAAGATGTGTTATCTGATGTTTTGAGATCTTTGTAAGTATCATCACCAAGAATTTGAGGAAGTAGTAGTTGACAATGATGTTCTTGCTGCATTTATCAAGGTCGTCTAGAATTAACTAGGAAGCTTGCAATGTTTTCGATGAATTTAATACTATAAGAGTTTGATGATTCAGTAGTATAATAGTCAACATTTCTGCTGGATGATGAGCATGTTCAGTCTATTTGCAGCTCATACTAGCAAATTTCAGGTGCCCGGTTGCTTGTTAAGTAACTCTATTCATTCTGAAATTCTCTCCGTTTCCAGAATTTTTTGTCTCCAGTTCATCCAGCTGAGACACATTCATCAATGTCAGTTGCTGTCTCAGATCTGACTTCAACTCTATCCTCCTCCTCTGCGACTGCTACTCCTTACAAGCATGTCGGCTTTGACACAGCCAACACCAAAGAACTCGAAGTAGATATGTCCAAGGTGGCAGAATCAGTTAAGGCAGAAATGGTGGTAAAACATCTAAGAGAAGCTAGAATACAGGCCCTGAAGTCAAAAGATGTCGGCCCTTCAAAGAAAGTGATGGACGCTCTCATAAATGTCATCATCGAAGATTTCCATGGCGGTCTGTACAAGGAGGACGAATGGCTCGATAAGCTCCTTTCCAAAAGGTACAACCTGGTTTTCTTGATTTGCATCATGTGGTTATTCTCTCTGTTGATAGTTTGGTTTCTCCATTCGAGTCCCACTGGATCCTTCACCGGACCTCCACCAACGTAATGTCCTACCTTGATTGATTTGTGGAGAACACATAAGCACTTGTTAATGTAGATAGTAAGGAATTCTGGCTTATAAGAAGAGAAGCATATATAGGTACCTTTCACCTTCACACAGCAACTCCATAGGCAATATTTAGGCAGTTTAGGCAATTTGCTTGGAACTATTAGACCTATTGAGCATTGCCACGTGGATATACACCAAGGCTGAGACAGATTTTCATTTCTTATATACAAAAATTAGGAGAAAGTCTTATATTTTGTTTCTACGCGAATCACAAAAGTGGAGTATTAATCTCATCTAAACCATGCATAGTATGCGTATGTATTGGATCGAAAGCTTTGGTCAAATGGAACATGATATACACGTGGACCTTCCATCTAATTTTCTTTGAAAATTAAAGAAACAATTAAACTCTTTATAAGGTATGAAATCGTCCATGGAAATACTACTCTGTAAAAAGAATTAAGAAATAACTCTTAAGATACATGGATCGCTCTCTCCTCTTCCTCCTCTCACTCGCCGTAATACTTCCACTCTCCTCCGCCTTATTGCCGTCGCTCCACCTCTCCAAAACCCACCTCCGCCTCCGCAAACCCGCCACTGCACCGCCTCAGGAATACGTCCAAGTCAGCCGACCCCTCCCCTTCGACTCCCTCACTCCCTCATGCACCCTTCCCCTCCTCTCCCACACCTTCTCCAACACCTCCGGCCACCACCCCGCCACCGCCAACTACTCCTCTCCCACCAATTGCTCATGGTCCAACGCCGTCCTCCACTTCTCCGCTGCCTCTAGCGGATCTAGGCGTGGCGGCCGTGTTGGTGCAGTGTGGCTCTCTGCCGTGGAGCTACTCCGCACCACCACCCCGGAGCCTACCTCCAACGGGACATTCTGGAGCTTCCGAAAGGACGTCACCCGCTACACCTCCCTCCTCCGCCGATCCAACCTCACTCTCTCCCTCATCCTCCAAAACCTCACACACCACGCCCACACTGAAAACTACCATATCAACATCACCTTTCTCTACTACGACGTTAATGCCACCAGCGATGCCGTCGACTCCTCGTTATCTCTCCTCCGGCCTGATCCGGAAGAGAGCTTAGTCTCTCTGGAACTGGACGAAAATCCAGCAGACTTGATCATACCCGTTAACGGCGATAAAGATCTCTGGTATAAGATCGAGGATGAATCAGATTCCCTTCTCCAGAAAATCAAGATCCCACCCAACACATACAGAGCCGTGATCGAGATTCACGTTTCGTCTCACGATCAAGACGAATTCTGGTACGCCAATCCCCCAGATTACTACTTAGAAACGAACAACCTCCCCATGCAGAGAGGCCATGGCTCGTACCGAGAAATCTTGGTCAAGGTCGACGATAATGTGGTGGGATCAGTGGTTCCTTTCCCAGTGATCTCCAATGGCGGACTCGATCCTCTGTTCTGGGAGCCTCTCGTCTCGATCGGAGCGTTCGATCTACCTTCCTACGAACTCGAACTGACTCCATTCTTAAGCTTGCTTCTTGATCAGAACAACAACCAGCATTTCTTGAAGCTGGAGGTGGCCGACGCGCTGTCGTTTTGGCTGGTCGACGCCAATCTCCACCTATGGCTTGACAGCAACGGCAGTAAGGTCGAGGCGGGGCCCATCAGGTACGAAGACCCGAGCATCTGCCTCGAGCGGGAGTCGAAGTTCCACCAGCTCGACGGGAAGTTCACGGTGGAAGGAGAGAGGAAGAGCGAGGTGTCGGGATGGGTGAGCTCCGCCGCCGGCAACTTCACCACACACGTCTACAGCAAGCAGGAGTTCGAGAGCAAGGTAGTGATCAAGCACAACGGGACGAAGTGGACGGTGAAGCAGGAGGTGAAGGTGGTGGAGAAGGTGAAGGTGAAGTCGGTCTCAGGGCATCCGATCGCCGGCGTTTCTAGAGAGAGAAGGTACCCTTTCCGGCTGACGGCGAACGCCAGGCCCGGATCGGAGGACAACACATTCTTGGTGTCAGCAGAGCTGGAGCACTCTGTGAAGGAGGAGAGGAGGGAGATGGGCAAGCCGAGGAGCAAGTCGGAGAACAGGCAGAAGTGCAGGGGGTGGATGTTCGTACGAGGTTGCCAGATCCTGTCGGGGGCGGCGGCGACGGCGCAGAGCTATCATGTGAAGGACGGCTATGGATGCTTTACGCGGCGGGTGGCGGCGGATGGCGGAGCTATTAGGAATGATACGCACAGTGCTGTGTGTGCAACGGCTGCTGCTTACTAAACTCTTCTCCTTCTTCTTCTTCTTCTGAAATATGAGCATCCACTTTTTTGTTGAAAGAAATGAGTTTTTTTTTAGATTGTAAGTGGATGAACAAATAACTGTTATGAAGGAAGCTGCTTGCGTATTTATCCAAGGCACTTAACTGCTTTGGAATAAAAGTCGGGCGAAGGGTACTTTCTTTTATCAGCTAACTATTTTTGTTCATCGAAATCAACGAGTAAGTTAACGGTAGTGTGGTGAACATTCGGGTTTTGGGTTAGGTTTTTCGTGAAATTGGAAAATCGCAAAAAAAAAACGGGTTTAGGAAAGGAAAAAAACCCTAACCCTAACCAGATTACCTAAACATATGAACCCGAAAACCGATTACCGAATTTAATTTCTGTTTTAAGGTTTTTCCCTATAACCCAAATTTAATTTTTATTCCGGTTCGGTTTTCGTACAATTGTGCTCACCCCTAGTTCATGGTGCGAGAAATAGGAATAAATTTGAAACATTCATTTTAAGTCACAGTACTACGGCTAATATTGATATAAACATGATTTAAATACACAAAAGAACTACAACTGACTAGGGCAAAGATTGGATCGTAGAATGTAGCAAAAGAAAGTAACATTTTTAACCACAACAACCAACAAACTAGCCAAAGATTAAAACTTAGAAAACATCAAACAAGGCTCACCTATCAACTGACGGACCATCTCCGCCTTCGCTTCGCGTGGGAGGCTGAAGAACAAGTCGAGCTCGTTGTTGTTATTCACCAACAACTTCGCCACATGCACTCTTTGAGCTACGGAGAGTTGTCCGATTTCTCCGAGTGCCTTGTACACAGTTTTTCTCTGTGTTTGCATGTCATAGTCGACGGATATTTTCTTAGTCAGCTCAGTGAAGGTAGCTTTTGTTGCTTCACAAAAGGCTCCCATCAACTCCACAAGTTTCGCGCTAGTTGTAACCATTGATTCTTCTCTCGTGGACTTTGATACGTTGCCTGTTAAATTAGTCGAACGCTGGTGAGCCGGTGTGAAGCCCTTTTCTCCAACAGGCGGAACATCATTCGTATTTCCTTCAGATCGAGCATCATTTACTTTCGATTGATCTTTGTCCAAAGTTGCTCTCTCCTTGCCAAAAATTTCACACCAGTGGTGATAATACGGCCAACTTTTGAACCTCATTTTTTCAGCGAACGGATTACTCTGCATTTGCACATAGAAAAATAGATTAATAAAAGAAAAGATCGCTCTATGAAAACTGAATGAAGCATAATTGCATAAGTTGTTCAAAGTAAAATACCTTTACATACTCTCTCCAAGTTTTTCCTTTATCAACTTTAATCATTTTAGCTCGACATTTCCAAGTAAAGCCAGGACGCCCGAGCATGTCATGCAGACTATCATAGCAATATTCCCAGTCTTGAATCTTAGAGCGTATATGAGGTTTGGCACGCAGATCAGTACCGGGAAATGCTTTCACGAGTGCTTTCTCTAGACAGAGTAGGTAACCTGTTCGAAAGCCATTCCCCCATTTCCATCCCAAAGCAATTAAATCTTTCAAAGCGTTGATTAACGTCTCTTCCTCTTGTAAGGTCCATACATGAGGAAAGCTTCTCATCGCCTTCACATTTCCTGTAGAAAGTGTAACACCCTAAATTTCTAATTTAAAAACGTTACCCTTACAATGCTAAAATACGGAAAATATGAAATGGAATAAGCGGAAAATCTAGTTAAGTCCTTACTAAATATTTAAAATGAAAACCAAACCATTGTCCAACCATAGTCAACTCCAAGACTAGTCAAGTTCAAAGCATAAGGGAAATATCTTGATCTCACAACTTTAAAAGATAACATTTTCTACTAAAAAGAGTTTCAAGTTCATTAATAAACATAGAAAACCCTAAGCACCATCGTCTCCTCCATGCGATTCCAACTCCACTACTAACCTGAAAACATTTAAAAAGTGGGGGTGAGTACACAAAAATGCACTCAGTGGGTGGGAAGATGGATCGTTCATACTTTTGTCCAAACATGTATTAATGCAGGAATGAAGATAACATGTAACATCTAACCACACAAGACTCTAGGCGTCAAGGCTGGAATAGATCATAATCATCGTGACACACAAGACTCTAGGCGTCAAGGCTATCAACAACAGTCAACCGTGCACAGGACATATAAAGCATATAGCTATATGCATCTTTCACAACACATGTATCACATTCCAAAGCAAATAACACACGTTGGACATAAACCCTTTAAAACGTATTTTCTTGCATCCACAATGCATCATAAATCATTTTCATTTGAAAGAAGTTTTACCCACCTCAAAGTAGAGCACAACACACGAGTATTCAAATCGTAGGCGGAGATCCTAAGTGCTCGGTACCTATTCATGTATGCAAATAATATAATTAATACTAAATTCCGACTAATCAAGACACAAACTTCGCTACTCTCACTTATAACAATATACCATTCTCATAATCTGACTATATCTAAGAATCAATTCTATATACATAAACGATAGAAATCTTTCTTTTATCAGTACATAAGAGGCTTACTACACGTTTTCTTCCTAATCTAGTCTCTCGATCATGCATGCGTTGACTTTAGAAAGCTTAGGAACAACTAAATAAAATACCTCAAAGAATTAAATCCATTTACGTAACTGGAAAAGCAATGCATGGGAAATATTGGTCATTAATATATATAACTCCAATACTAAACTCCTCTCTAATCAATTCCGCCATTCAAGTCTTCACTGTCAGACACGTAACTAATTATTCTTTTCAGGAATACAACTTCAAATTCTGTTCTTCAATCCCTATATAGATGTGATTATCTTATACTGTGGAGTCTAGATCTAGAATCTAATATACACCAAAGGTAGCCTATTTTATGTATGTATAACTCTAAGATTTCAGAAATAATACACACGGCTATGTACTCGAACAAGGAAGATTTCAGCGGCCAATAAAATAAGAAGAATTACCGTCTAACTCTCTATCCAATGTCTCTCCTCGCGAACGTGGTGTCGAAAGAAAAGAAATCCTATTCTCTGCAGACGAAAAACGCTACAGTTTAGAATCTATTGACACGAGTTTCATTCAAAAGATAAGATTCAAGATCTGAACGAAATAATGATCGATACTTCGAAACTTGAACTTCGTCGCCCTCGAACGGAACTACGCAGATTGAAAGAGGATATTTGGGAAGTTTTGGGGTGCAGTGAAGCCGTAGAGAAAAAAGAGTTGAAGTTACAGGTTTGATCATCAGTTGGAAAGAATGGACGTGGGAAAAGATTCTGACAGATTCTAACGGATGACTCGGTATATAGTTATCATATAACTGTATCTCCTAATCCAATTTGATTAAGAAAATCTACACCTACTACTGAAGGGTTCGTAGGTTTCTTACTCCTCACATGTATTGGGCCACTTAGCTTAATTAAGATTAGTAACCAAGATTGTTCAAGCCCAACAACTAATTTAATTTATGTATCCATAAATTTAACGAATACTTACGTATACACATATATATACATATATAATAAATTGATAACTTATACAAAAGTGGGGTGTTACAACCCTACCCACTTAAATAAAATTTCGTCCTCGAAATTGAATCTTACCGGTCGTGACTAAGGACGGATATTTGGCAAAAATCTCATCTTCACGTTCCCATGTTGCTTCTTCGGCTCCATGTCGGCTCCATTGAACCTTGATTAGCTCCACTTTGCGATTCCTTAACTGATGAGTCTTGCGGTCTAGGATTGCAATAGGCATTTCTTCGTAGGTTAGGTCTTTGTTAAGGGATATCTCCTCTTGTGATACAATGTGGCTTGGGTCGTACAAGTATTTCCTTAACATCGAAACATGAAAGACATTGTGTACAGATGACAGCTCGGGAGGCAAAGCTAAACGGTAAGCTAAGTCTCCAATCCGTTCTAAGATTTCAAAAGGTCCAATGAATCGAGGCCTTAGTTTCCCTTTCTTTCCAAATCTCAAAACTCCTTTCATTGGTGCGACTTTCAAGAACACTTTATCTCCTACATCGAAGTGCAAATCCTTCTTCCTTTTGTTAGCATAAGATTTTTGCCGATCTTGAGCAACTTTGATTCTCTCTCGAATTTGTCTTATCACATCGACAGTCTTCTCTATCATTTCAGGACCTAAAATCTTCCTCTCACCAACTTCGTCCCAATAAACAGGTGATCTACACTTTCGTCCATAAAGAGCTTCATACGGCGCCATTCCAATGCTAGAATGAAAGCTATTATTATACGCAAACTCTATTAATGGCAAGTGTGTTTCCCAACTACCTCCGATATCTAACACACAAGTTCTTAACATATCCTCTAAGGTCTGGATAGTTCTTTCTGATTGACCATCGGTCTGAGGGTGATAAGCTGTTGAAAACTTCAATCTAGTACCTAGAGCTCGGTGAAGACCTTCCCAAAATTTTGATGTAAATCTTGGGTCTCTATCCGAAATAATAGAAGCAGGTACTCCATGCAAACGAACTATCTCCCGAACATAAAGCTGTGCAAACTGCTCCATAGAGTAGGTCATTCGTACTGGCACAAAGTGTGCGGATTTTGTTAATCTATCCACTATCACCCACACTGCATCATTGCCCCTAACCGTTCTAGGTAATCGCACTACAAAATCCATTGTGATGTGCTCCCATTTCCACTCCGGTATCTCCAAAGGTTTCACTAACCCCGACGGTCTTTGGTGTTCGGCCTTCACTTGTTGACAAGCCAAACATCGTTCTACATACTTCGCTATCGACCTCTTCATACCTCTCCACCAAAAATTCCTCTTGAGGTCCCGATACATCTTAGTGCTACCTGGGTGTGCGGTATACACTGTTCTATGTGCCTCATCCAAAATTTCTTTCCTCAAATCCTCATCCTTGGGCACGCATATTCTTTTGTTAAACACAAGTGTACCATCGTCCAATACTGAGAAGTTATGTAAATCTCCGAATGTCATCTTATCCCTCATCTTCTCCAAAAATCCATCCTTTCTTTGTGCCATTCGAATTTTATCTCGAAGGGTGGGTTGGATCACTAGGGCAGCAATAATAGCTTCGGCTTCTTGAGGAGTAGCCACAACTTCGAGACTCAACTTTTCAAAGTCTTTCACAATATCCTCCTGCTGTGTTAACACTCCCTTATAACTTCCTCCCATCTTTCGACTAAGAGCATCTGCCACAACGTTTGCTTTTCCTGGATGGTACAAAATCTTGCAATCGTAATCCTTAACCAATTCTAGCCACCTACGTTGCCTCATATTGAGTTCTTTCTGAGTAAAGAAATACTTAAGACTCTTGTGATCCGTATAGATCTCACACTTTCCGCCGTAAAGATAATGTCTCCATATCTTCAAGGCATGCACTACTGCGGCCAACTCCAAATCATGTGTAGGGTAATTTAGCTCATGGGTTTTGAGTTGTCTAGAGGCGTAGGCAACTACTTTACCCTCTTGCATCAACACACATCCTAGTCCTTGCTTGGAGGCGTCACTATAAATGACATAACTCTTCGTACTATCCGGAATGGTCAATACTGGTGCCGTCACTAACTTTTCCTTTAGAGTTTGAAAGCTTCTCTCACACTTCTCTGTCCACTCAAATGGCACTCCCTTCCGCGTAAGCTGTGTGAGTGGTCCCGCTATCTTAGAAAATCCCTCTATAAATCTTCGGTAATATCCCGCAAGTCCAAGAAAACTTCGAATCTCCGCAGCAGTCGTCGGCACCTTCCAATTACTCACTGCCTCAACTTTTGCTGGATCTACCTCAATCCCATCCGAGGTTACTACATGTCCTAGGAAACCAATTCTACTCAACCAAAATTCACATTTCTTGAACTTGGCATACAACTTTTCTTTCCTTAAAACCTCTAGGACAGCCCGTAGATGAGAATCATGCTCCTCTCGATCCTTCGAGAACACCAAAATATCATCAATGAAAACGATAACGAATTTGTCGAGGAATTGATGAAACACCCTGTTCATCAAGTCCATAAAGACTGCAGGCGCATTAGTCAGTCCAAACGGCATCACCACAAACTCATAATGTCCATACCTTGTTCTGAAAGCAGTTTTCGGTACATCACTATCCTTAACTCTGAGTTGATGGTATCCTGATCTCAAATCTATCTTCGAGAACACTCCAGCACCCTTCAATTGATCAAACAAGTCTTCTATTCTTGGTAAGGGGTATTTATTCTTTATCGTGAGTTGGTTCAGGTCACGATAATCTATGCACATCCTCATGCTTCCATCCTTCTTCTTCACAAACAGAACTGGTGCTCCCCATGGAGACACACTAGGTCGGATATGTCCCTTATCCAACAACTCTTGAATTTGCACCTTTAATTCTTGTAACTCCTTTGGTGCCATCCTATAAGGTGCTTTAGAAATGGGTGCTGCTCCGGGGATAAGGTCAATAGTGAACTCTACTTGTCTACTAGGTGGTAATCCCGGTATCTCCTCGGGAAAGACGTCCTCAAAGTCCCGAACGATAGGCACATCCCCAACTTTCGGCTCCAATGACGTTGATCCCACTAGATTCCACAAATAACCCTGACACCCTTCTTTCCTTAACATCTTCATTGCCTTCATTGCTGAAATCACTCGTGGTCGCCTCCCAATCCTTGCTCCATAGAAAATGAATTCCTCTTCTTGAGGCCTCTGGAACACTATCTCTCTATTGTGACATCGAATGGTTGCAAAGTTTTTGCCCAACCAATCCATCCCCAAAATTAGATCGAAATCACGCATTTCCAAAGTATACAAATCCGCTACTAATTCCATTCCTCCAAAATCCAAGCTAACATCCTTAGCTAGCATGTTCGTTCTTAAAGTTGCTCCTGAAGGAATTCTAACATCGAGATCTAAGTTCTCTACTTCTATCCTTGCATCTATTTTCTTATAAAGGTCGAAAGAAATGAAGGAATGCGATGCACCAGAATCGAACAACGCCAAAATTGGTATTCCAGAAATAGTGATCATACCTGTCATATTGCCACTCCCTTCGCCTGCCTCTTGCTGAGTGAAGGCAAACAGTCGAGCATTGCCACCCTTCTTTGGTTCGTTTCCACCTCCCTTGGGACATTTGTTAGCAAAGTGACCAGACTCATGACAATTGTAGCAGACTCCGGTTCCCCAGAAACACTTTCCAAAGTGATGTTTCTTGCACTGCTGACACATAGGTTTATCCACTGGCGCCGAAATTGCGGAACGAGGATAGTTTCTCTCCTTCTTGTTCGCAAAGTTCACGTTTCCCTTTCCTTGGTTATCCCACTTTCTCTTCCCCTGATGGACATCATTCTTAGGGACTACTCTATCCACCTCCAAAGCAGCTTCGACCTCGAGTGCACGCTTAACAGCTAATCCATAGTTGGTAGTCTCATGCATGGCTAAGATCCCTCGTATCTCAGATCGCAAACCCCTTAAGAAGTAGTCGGCCTTATCCGCCTCAGTAGCTGCCAGACGAGTAGCAAAACGAGCTAACTGGATAAACTTCCGCTCGTATTCAGTCACACTCATAGTCCCTTGTTTGAGTCCCAAGAATTCGGTCTGTTTCTGGTTACGGTATGAACGAGGAAAATACTTCTCCATTGCCAGCTCTTTGAACCTTTCCCAAGTAAGATTCTGCTTCTCCTCCTCCGTCATCCCATTGCGGTGTGACTTCCACCACTGCCCCGCATCCTCAGTAAGTTGAAACACAGCACAAGACACACGATGAGCGTCTTCACACTCGATGTGTTCAAAGATCCTCTCCAACTCCATCAACCACTCCTCTAACGCAAGAGGTCCAGTCCTACCGTTGAACTTAGGGGGTGCATACTCTCGAAACTGTTTAATGACTCGACCCGTCACCGACCTTGGTTGGGGATTTTGGTTTGCTTGTACTAGCCCTTGGATTGCAGTAACGAACACTTGCATCATATCCTCATTAGCATTATTATTGTTGTTCCGGGGTCTACCTCTACCTGCCATTGTCTAAACCCATACACACTCATTTAGTAAGCTGAAGTCTATTCTAATACTATAGCAGTCACTTCTAAATGGAACTAAGTTAACTAAACTTTGAAATCGTAAAATCAAACATAACATAATAATTAGAGAACAATACTTCCATAAACGAAATCCAATATCCACAACATAATCATCCAAAGTCAACCAAGCAACTAAAACAAACTAAAGTAGTGAGAACTAAAGAGAACAATATCTAAACTAAAAGAACACCAATGTACATCAAGTCCTAGTGGCGGTACCCTAACTTTACTACGGGAAAGTGAAACTACTCCAAACTACGCCTATTCTAGTCCTCCCACTCGTCATCGCTACTAATGTAGATCACATTCATTGGCTCAGGATCAACTTGTGGTTCCATTTCGATTTCTTCATCAAACTCCTCCTCTTCCGGATCCTCCTCCTCCAGGTTTCCTCCCTGAACTTCTTGCTGAGCTGGCTGCTGCGGCTGTGGTGCTTCTTCCGGGTCCTCTCCATTCGGGTTTCCTCCCTGAACTTCTTGCTGAGCGGGCTGCTGCAGCTGCGGTACTTCATCGTCTGGTATCACATTGATGCCTCTGAAAAGATCATTAGCCAATCGAATGAAAGGCCCGACAAAGTCATCAAAGTTCACTTGCGGCTCTCCATTCGGTTGATAGGTAACGGCCACCGTAAACAGACGATTTGCCATTCCCTGCAGCTCCCAAGGCACACGGGTCAACACACTCCAGGCGGCTCCATAGGCTGGTACGTGGGGTCCGTGATCTCCAGTCCGACGCCAAAGGTCTCGCAAAGTGATCAAGTTTGCAGTCGCTCCTACTCCCTTATCCCACGAGAAATCCCAAAACTGAGCTACAGCATGGGCGTGAAGAAAGTGTGGGGGTATGTTTAGGTCTGCCATATATCCTACATGTAAAACTAATTAATATTCATCTATGTTCTTTCTAAGTCTCAAACAAAGAAACGACAAAGTATTCAACATAATCTCATATACTACATACATGTCAAAAAAAATACACATAATGATCTCCTTTTCATCTAAAAAAAAAAACATCATCTCATCTTTCACCACAACAATCGCAAAGCTCGTAAAAATATAGAGTCTCAAATGAATAGTAAAGTACCTTGAGTTGGAGCGCGTGTAGGAAACGATGTGGTGCACTAATTTTTACCAAAATTTAAATCTAAGAAACATTTCATTTTAACAAGTCTACAGAAACGTAGCCTGGCTCTGATACCACTAAATGTAACACCCTAAATTTCTAATTTAAAAACGTTACCCTTACAATGCTAAAATACGAAAAATATGAAATGGAATAAGCGGAAAATCTAGTTAAGTCCTTACTAAATATTTAAAATGAAAACCAAACCATTGTCCAACCATAGTCAACTCCAAGACTAGTCAAGTTCAAAGCATAAGGGAAATATCTTGATCTCACAACTTTAAAAGATAACATTTTCTACTAAAAAGAGTTTCAAGTTCATTAATAAACATAGAAAACCCTAAGCACCATCGTCTCCTCCATGCGATTCCAACTCCACTACTAACCTGAAAACATTTAAAAAGTGGGGGTGAGTACACAAAAATGCACTCAGTGGGTGGGAAGATGGATCGTTCATACTTTTGTCCAAACATGTATTAATGCAGGAATGAAGATAACATGTAACATCTAACCACACAAGACTCTAGGCGTCAAGGCTGGAATAGATCATAATCATCGTGACACACAAGACTCTAGGCGTCAAGGCTATCAACAACAGTCAACCGTGCACAGGACATATAAAGCATATAGCTATATGCATCTTTCACAACACATGTATCACATTCCAAAGCAAATAACACACGTTGGACATAAACCCTTTAAAACGTATTTTCTTGCATCCACAATGCATCATAAATCATTTTCATTTGAAAGAAGTTTTACCCACCTCAAAGTAGAGCACAACACACGAGTATTCAAATCGTAGGCGGAGATCCTAAGTGCTCGGTACCTATTCATGTATGCAAATAATATAATTAATACTAAATTCCGACTAATCAAGACACAAACTTCGCTACTCTCACTTATAACAATATACCATTCTCATAATCTGACTATATCTAAGAATCAATTCTATATACATAAACGATAGAAATCTTTCTTTTATCAGTACATAAGAGGCTTACTACACGTTTTCTTCCTAATCTAGTCTCTCGATCATGCATGCGTTGACTTTAGAAAGCTTAGGAACAACTAAATAAAATACCTCAAAGAATTAAATCCATTTACGTAACTGGAAAAGCAATGCATGGGAAATATTGGTCATTAATATATATAACTCCAATACTAAACTCCTCTCTAATCAATTCCGCCATTCAAGTCTTCACTGTCAGACACGTAACTAATTATTCTTTTCAGGAATACAACTTCAAATTCTGTTCTTCAATCCCTATATAGATGTGATTATCTTATACTGTGGAGTCTAGATCTAGAATCTAATATACACCAAAGGTAGCCTATTTTATGTATGTATAACTCTAAGATTTCAGAAATAATACACACGGCTATGTACTCGAACAAGGAAGATTTCAGCGGCCAATAAAATAAGAAGAATTACCGTCTAACTCTCTATCCAATGTCTCTCCTCGCGAACGTGGTGTCGAAAGAAAAGAAATCCTATTCTCTGCAGACGAAAAACGCTACAGTTTAGAATCTATTGACACGAGTTTCATTCAAAAGATAAGATTCAAGATCTGAACGAAATAATGATCGATACTTCGAAACTTGAACTTCGTCGCCCTCGAACGGAACTACGCAGATTGAAAGAGGATATTTGGGAAGTTTTGGGGTGCAGTGAAGCCGTAGAGAAAAAAGAGTTGAAGTTACAGGTTTGATCATCAGTTGGAAAGAATGGACGTGGGAAAAGATTCTGACAGATTCTAACGGATGACTCGGTATATAGTTATCATATAACTGTATCTCCTAATCCAATTTGATTAAGAAAATCTACACCTACTACTGAAGGGTTCGTAGGTTTCTTACTCCTCACATGTATTGGGCCACTTAGCTTAATTAAGATTAGTAACCAAGATTGTTCAAGCCCAACAACTAATTTAATTTATGTATCCATAAATTTAACGAATACTTACGTATACACATATATATACATATATAATAAATTGATAACTTATACAAAAGTGGGGTGTTACAGAAAGCTTACTAGCGTTTGTACCCCCAACATTTCCCTACGAAAAACGGTTGGCATGCTGATTTAGTTAAAAGAAGTAGGCAACCAATACATAATTTCCTGAATTGAAAGCGGACAACCAATGAGTAATATTTCAAGAACAAATGATTACAATACATCAAATCTACAAAAGTTTTCTAGAATATAGCGATACTCAATGTCAAATCTTAGATCCTTTCCTCTCGTTAAGCACAAATATCGCTAAGTTGTCTCTCTAAGAAATCCAATCCTCCTGAGTACTATCTACAGACTACAAGGACGCTTATCGAACAGTTCTGCTTTATTTTGAGGGATAGAAGCCCCTCCACTACTATCATTCAATCAATACCTCACCCCAAGTATACGAAGTCAGAAAATGGAAGCAAAACAAAAGAAGTATAGAAAGACAGATACACACAATAATAAGCTCGTAAAAGCATATAATGGAATACCGAACATGACAACAACTACCTTGCATTTAACTTCCGACATTGTTGGATACTTGGCAGATGGCGGTACACCTGAGTCTCTATCCCTGTCAATGGAATTTTTTTCATTATGGCAATCTTTGTATCTCCCACACATCATTCTTTCGAACTCTTCCTCGCTCATCTCTTCCTCTTTAACAAAAAGGACAGATGCTTTCAAAGGTTCATTGCTCTTTTTAAACAGGTCATCCTCATCTGTTTCAAAATCTACGGAAAAAAAAAAAGCATTTACATGAGAAGCGAAAATAATCATCCCTGATAAGTAGATGCAAATATTATGTTTCATGATTTATGTGACGAGCGAAACGATTATTATGCAGAAGTAGATGCAATAAGGCTTCATCGATGTGTACTCCCTTTGTCCAATCGAACTTGAGTCGTTTCATTATTTTATAGCTCATGTATATTCAAGAAGCGCCTCAAGTTCGTTAGCATCCATGTACATGCAATGCATATGTACTGACTATCATTACATTTTCCTAGTGACTAACAATCTAGAAACAGATTGAAGAAGCAAGCAGAAGCGATTACAAAACATACAACCATTAATTCCCACATCCAGAAATTCAGCATAACTGCAAGAAAACAAGCAAATGCAGAACTGGAAACACAACGGGTTAAAACGGAACTTCATGCTCAAAAATCAGTTACCACTTTCGCTGAAGAAATCATCGCTGGATTCTTCATCGTCGCTGCGCTCGCACTGGTGAGCCCCGTCGTGGGGAAACTGAACCCCGCGGCGGCTTTCCCCTTCCCACCGCCCCGCCGTGCTATCGTCGCCTCCGCCTCCGTAGGCGTTCCGCTTCCTCTTCCCATTTCCGCTGTCGTCAGTCACCTTCTCATTGTCTACTTCTCCAAAGAGTAACATCTGAAATTTCGAATTACTATTCATGGCAAGGGTTAATTGTGCGTTTCAGGAAGGAGGGAGATGATTTGAGGGTGTGGAGAGAGAGAATGAAGAGAGGGTGAGCAAGTAAAGCTGACAAACATTGATTAGAGCATCACAATGGGAGAGTGGGCTTTGTCCAAAATCTTCGAATTTAATTTTCTTTTCCTTTTACTTTCGTTTCTTAAGTTCAACGTTTCTATGTCCATCTCCCTTCACTAGTCTCGTTGGATATTCATACGTAAGTTATGTAATATTTTAATAGGACTAATGAAGTAGGATGAAGGAAGTACTGCACATTCCGTCCCACTATACTTAACTTTTATTTCTAATTGAAATGTTCCACTTCAATTGACTCGTTTTTTTAAATTAAAAAAAAAAAAAAAAAGTTAATCTTATTTTCCATTTTTAACATTGTTTCTAAAAGAACGAAATGAAACAAGTAAATTAAAATAGGCTGGAGAGAGTACCGAAATAATTTTTCCATTGAACTAAGAAACAAATCTATACAGTAGGTACGTACTTCCTTCGTCTCGCATTTGTGCAATTAGACATGTATTCCTGATCGATTCTGTTTTTGTACTTCCTTTGTCTTGCATTTGTGTAATTAGACATGTATTCCTGATCGATTCTGTTTTCGTTGCAATCGATACGCGCAACTAAAAGAAAGAAACAGAACGAAACGAGCACACACAAAGATTTACGTGCTTCGATCTGTTAAAGCAAATCTACGTCCACGGCCGAAGAGGGATGAATGTCTATTAATGCGTGAGGCGTACATGGTAGGTAAAAGTGTTCATGAATCTCTAACTCTAACATAGCCTCTATATATATACGAGTACATAAATTTTCACTATAGCAATGATTCCTTGAAGTTTATCTCCTATTTGTGATAAATGTTCACATCTCCTACGTCTTTTAGGGTTCGAGTTGTAGCCGTTGGAGGACTCCTTCATGGGCCGAGGTCTTCATGGGCCGAACTATCTTAGTTTTATTTATCACTCCACATCCTAATTAGTCTACCAAATGCAGGCTTAATGTGTTCACCGCAGATGTGACAATATCACGTCTGTAACTAGGGCTGGAAATCGGTAGTAAAAATTTCGGTTTTTTTGGTACTGAACCGATAACCGTCGGTTATAGTGTAACCGATAATTGCTTAAACGGTTATTCGGTTCGGTAAACGGACCAAATTTTTTATAAATTCGGTTATCGGGTATTACCCGATAACCGATCGGTATTACCCATATAACCGAAAATTTATTAATATTAAATATATGATTTATTTATATATTTAATTAGTAATTTGTTATAATTATTTTCACTTAAAAAACTTGAAAATTTGAGGAGAAAGAACGCGTACACCTTAAAAAAAAGCCCTACTCGGCTACTCCGCCGAACTGAACAACTCAGTCGCCTCTCGCCGGCGTCACCGCTCCTCCGGCTTCGAGTCATTAGTCGCCTCTCGCCGGCGTCACCGTTCTTCCGGCTTCCCTAATCAGCGCTCACTCCGGCTTTGTTGCCCTATTCGCCCATGTATGTATACCATAATACCAATTACATTGTATTACTAATTTAGTGGGGTGATTTAATAGATTATGGCTTGATTAAGTTGGGTGTTTGCTTGATTACTTCCTTGTTTGCACTTGTATGTGCGTATTACATATACATTGTTTCTCCATTAAAATTAAAAATGAACCAAATAAAAATTCGGTAATTCGGGTTACCAATAACATAACCGAATAAAAATTTCGGTAATTCGGGATAACCGAATAACCGTTCGGGTCGGTATTCGGTTACCTGTTTTGCATTTTCGGTTTCGGTTAACCGAAATTTCGGTTCGATTAACCCGATACCGAACCGACTTCCAACCCTATCTGTAACTTTTCTATTAGGATTTACCGTTTTTTAAATATGTTAGTATATAGTATATTTAAATTATTTATTCGTTCATAATATCATCACGTCTGCCGTGAATATATTAAGCATAGATGTGCATTCGATATTTTTCTATTTGGGCATGTACAATTGCACAATCAGCTTTGTCAAAAATATCATCTTGATAGTGGGACATGCATGAAGTGATAATTGCATGTATATTGTGTTTTTATCACTATTTCCACGTTTTTCTCTCTCTCTTGCTACCCTTATGTGCATGTCTTGATTGGAACTCTCTCTCTCTCTCTGGGGTCATGGAAAATGTTTATGAATTATAACATACAAATGTTTGGCTTCAAGCAATAATTATATATGTGATCACTTGTTTATCATATGTGGACATCATAACAGTTAAAAGGTTGTGTTGTGTGTTCGCCTTATATTGGATACTGATTAATATGTTTGAGATTATGAATCTCGAAAGATCCAAATTCTCTATAGTATGTTTTTCATTTATTTTGTTAAATTGTTTTAAATTGTCTACTATCAATTAGGACGAGGGATGAGGGTTTGATTTTCAAAGAGCAAATGAGGATTTGATTTACCCAATTTATGACAACTAAATCCAAATTATTGATCGTTACTACGGCCATGTGAGAATTCTTATATGCGTCTTTAATTAGGGTTAAAAAGTAGAAGTATACCAAACTACTTCGAAACAAATGTTTTCTTTAGCTTCATGCATATATATTCTTAGATGTGATCTCATCCTTTCAATGTGAGAACAAAAGGATTCATACATCTGACCGGATATTGATATTTCGTTAATCTTTGTCGGTCCGTCTCAATCAATATTATGACGATGTGTTATTATGAAATTGCATACCTAAGTTTTGTTCCCTCAAAATATCATTTAAATATAAAAAATTTATTTGATAATGTCTTACAATATACTCTCCCGTCCCACTTCATCAGTCATGTTTGCTATTTTGGATCGTCCCACTTCACTAGTCTTGTTTTCTAAAATGAAAATAATTAAACCTTACTTTCGATGTGGACCATTTACGTTTCACTTTTAACATTAACGCATAAAATCTCGTGTTGGAAAAAAAAAAAAAAACAGGATTAGTAAAGTGGGACAGAGAGAGTAGTACAATATATAGCAA
Source organism: Thymus mandschuricus (assembly GCA_029379335.1). Taxonomy (NCBI): domain Eukaryota; kingdom Viridiplantae; phylum Streptophyta; class Magnoliopsida; order Lamiales; family Lamiaceae; genus Thymus; species Thymus mandschuricus. The sequence continues at coordinate 8,723,983 of CM057079.1, forward strand.
ATTAGCAAATAGTTTGACCTTTTTATTTATACACATCAACCCTTCTAATATTCTTTGAAACAAATCGTGACGAGAAATGGAGGAAAGTATACTTTTTTTATTAGGTCTGCTATAATTATAATTCTGGATCCTATTATTTTGAAGGCCTCCATTATTTTGAAACCTTATTTTGACGAGTACTTTGGGCATGCTAATAGACACCCCTGTTCAAAAAGTGAACCAAACGAGAGCTTAATTGCAACAATTTTGTCTATTTTTTCTAAGCTGAATCAAAACAAAAACTGCTTAAAAGGCAATGTTGGTAAAGATGAATGTAATAAAAAGTCTCGATTAATACACAAGCTATGTTAATTTGTTTTTCAAACTTTGAAGAGTTCTACTATGTGGCAAATCAAAATTTCTCGAATTTCTACAAACTTTTACACCCCCGACGAAATATAGATAGTGCTTACTCCAATACCTAACATCACGAGGTGAAGTGACTCATTCACAGTAGTATGTGTTGACACATTATTCACTCGGCCACGGATAGTGACGGAGCCAGGACTTTTCATGGCAGGGGCTGGGTTGGCTAGTGGTATAAACTAAACTAAAACTATTAATTTTTTTCACAATTGGCGTGGGCTGACGAGAACAAAACTCGATAAAAGTCGGAAATTCTAAGAACTAAAATAATATATATATATATATATATATATATATATATATATATATATATATATATATATATATATATATATTGGAGTGGGCTTAAGCCCACTGTGACTTGTGACTTGTGGGTGGCTCCGCCACTGGCCACGCACAAGTTGATACGAATCTTTTTAGCACTAAAGAGTGTCATTTTCTTTAGTATTTTTAGGGCTCGTTTGGTAGCTCGGGTCGGATAGCCGGCCCGGGATTGAAAATTAGGTTTCGAGCCTTAGTTTCGTAAGTAATATGTAGTTTGGTAGCAATGTTTCATGTCCAAAGTTAAGAAGAATTGTTGTTTGGTACCCATAGTAATGCATGGGATTAGCATGGGAAATGTCCAAAATACCCCTCAATATTTTTTGTCTTATTCTATTTCATCCAATTCGATTTTGGGGGAAAAATTGGCGGATGATTTCCCCCCATTTTCATTTCCCCCCAAATTTTGCAGACAAAATCCCTACCTAATGTACTTCTTCCTCCATTTTTTCATTTGCGAGGGAGAGAGAGCTGTGAGGGGCGAAAGGTTGAAACTTGAGAGCACCGGAGCAAATCGGAGAAGATTTCCAGTAGTTGCTTGGAGAAATCATGGCAGCTCAGCCAGGTAATGTTCTTCCTTCCCGCCATTGCTTCTCCATATTAAATGATTTCGGGAGAGAGGGTTTAGGGTTTAGGGCTCGACTCGAGCGCTTCTCTTCTCTGTGGTGAGATTTCTGTTAGGGTTTAGATAGATTAGGGCTCGACTCGAGTTGATTGTTTCTCCATTGCTTGATTTCTGAAAAAAAATTACTAAATAACGATGCTAATTGTGCAGTTGCAGTTCATAGGGTGCCGAAGCTGCGACGCTCGTGGCAACTACACGAGGAGGAGGTCCTCCTTGAGTGCTTGAAGGAGCTTTGCGCAACCGGGTGGAAATCGGACAACGGTTTTAGGGCCGGTTACGTTGAGACTCGAGGAGTTGATGAGGGGCCACTTCCCTACTGCAAACATACGCGCCAACCCTCACATCGTGTCCAAACTCACCGGTTGGAAGAAGAACTACGGCTCCTTGTGCTCGATCTTAGCCCGTTGCGGAGTTGGCTTCAACCTTCACGGAGATTTCACTGTAGACGCCGATGACGAGCAGTGGGAACAAATATGCAACGTACGGTACCATCTCACAACCTTTACTTTTGGTTTAGGATCAGTGTTAACTGTTTTTAGGGTATACTTTGTATGATGTAGTTGGTGATTATGGCATATGTTGTGGTGGAATACCTATTGTATGAGATAGATGTTGAAATTGATGCTATGATTTGTACTCTTTGTGCATTGAGGTAGCTGATGTTGAAATATAAAAACACTTTGTGCACTGTGTTTTGGGTTTGATGCAATATTAAACCGAATGTGAACTGACTTTGGGTGTGATAAAAGAATTGTTGTTATGAATATGTGTGTTGTGGTGGAATACTCACATTGTAAGGGAGCTCATGAGAATTTACTATGTGTTAAGGTTTTTGTGCATTGTATTTTTGTGTTTGTTGTTGTTTACACATTATTAGGTAGCTAACAGCCTCTATTAATCAATAATTGACACTTGAAAACTGTTTTATATGAAGAAGATGTTGACAAATTACAATATCTTGTACTCTCTTTGCAAATGGTGTGGAGTGGAATTATCTAATTTATTCAAAAAACTTGCTTGGAAAACAGAATGTGTGCTATCTAAATGTGATGAATGTTGTGATTTTTTGTGTGGTTTTCCCTCTCTTTGGTTTGATTTTCTGGTGGTTGTGTTCTTGTAGATTAATCAGCATTGGTATATTTGTGAATTATTTATGTTATGGCATGATTTGGATATCTGTGCTTAAGAGAAAGAACTCAGCCATTTTCTTTTGCTGGTGACATTAACTTCAAGATTATACAGAAGAGTTTGTGTTTTTTGAATGTGTAGTGGAAATTCTTTTAATTTTATCATGCTCATTTATCATACATTTCTTGTTTATATAACTTGAATTCTGATTTTATGGAGAACAAGTTAAGCCCTTGAGGGCTCGTTTGCTTGCTGTTACTTCTTAGTTTCCAATTTGCATGTTTGTTGTGGTGGGATGGAGACTGTAATAAGAGGGAGATAATAAGAAATTGTTATGCCTTGTTATGTCTTTGCATAGTGTACTTACTGTGTTTGTTTTGTTTTGATTCTCTTTAGGTGGATGCTAATGCTAAGAACATTCGCGGTAAGGCGTGGCCGTACTACGATCGTTGCGCTGAAGCATTCGGGAAGGACAGGGCCACTGGAGAGACAGCAGAGGATGTCATTGATGCTGTAAATCAGCTGCTGAATGAGGAGCAACACCCCATGCCTCCCCAGCCTCCCCCATTCCATGCAAACTCACCAGAACCGACTGCCACCTATGAGCCCGACACCATGGATCAGAGCGAGGTTGATTCAACAAGGTTTGAAGCTGGACCTTCCCGCTCTCGGAAGAAGAGGAGGCTCAATGATGCAACTGATCATGACCTCTGTGAGATTCTGGGCAAGATGCACTCCGACACTAAGGTCAGCCTTGATTCCATTGCTCATCGCATTGGATATCAAACTGATCTTGGGAAGGCTAGGACTCAGATTTGGCTAATGCTTGAGGATATCCCGGATCTTGGAATGGAGGAGAAGTTCGATGTCTCCGACTTGCTTATTGCTGATCCTCCGATGCTCGAGTTCTTCTCCGGCCTTCCAGTCCTCGCTCGTGCCGGGTACGTGCATCGTTTGCTGTTGGGGAGAGGTGTGTAGGGTGGTTTCAACCTTCAAGAAGGCGTAGTGAAGGTTTTTTTTGGCTAAGCTGCACTGGAATATGATGTGAATGGATGTGTGCTGCTCCTTTTGTAGATCCTCTTTTTTAAAACTTTGGGAAATCAAACAATACGTATCCTCTTTTGTATATCCTCTTCTGCCTAGGTATTTATGAATTTGGTTTAGGTTATGGATACAATCTGTTTGTAATTATCGTTGGTTTCGACAAGTAATATATTAGACTTGTGTATGGAATGAATTATTTATCTCTACATAGATTTAGAACATTCATGGATGACAGTGCTACTTGCTATTCAACTTCACAGACAATTTCAATACATCATTAACCAAACTTAATGAAAAAACCACCACTACTTTGATGGTTGAAATTAGAACAAACATATATTCTTCTTCCCACTTGCGGCCCATCTCACCTTCCAACATTCGGCCCTTCGATGCCAAGATGATATGGTCTTCGAGCACTCCGTTTATTCGTTATGCGAGACTCGAGCATGATGGATTGCTCAAACAAACGTCTTCGCGGATTCCTAATGCTCTTACGGGGGTTCAAATCCTCTTCTTCTTCAGTTGTGATGCCGCCGGAAAGCCTTTGGCTCGAGCTCGCTTCCACGCATGTGTCATTGAATATTTGACGTAGTTCCTCGTAATTGGCATCACCAACTAAATAATACGCTTTCGCAAGGTTGTTTCGCTAAACAGGATTTTAAAGATAAAAACTTCATTATTTTGTGCTCCTCATAGTTACGACAATGATTGATACATTACACCTCAATAAAAGGAAGAAATTTACCTCACAAATGCGACGCCATAGTTCTTCGGACGCATGAACATGACAAAGAGGCTCTACCCAATCCACACCGGGAGTTCGTATGATTTCAGTGAAGTGTTGTATCTATCCTTCAACATGTTAAATTGATCACATATTTCATCCCACGAAAAATGCAATCCATACCTTTTGTTGAGTGCGTTCCATCCACGATGCAAAGCCCCTACCGGTATGCAAGCTCTCATTTCTTCGGGATGTCGGGATAGATCTTTAACGAGGAAATCTACGAAGAAGTCAACATTTCCTTCATCCCATTTCCCCTTATAGAAAAAATCTTCTTGTGAGGGGAAGTTGAGAGTCATGGTGATGTGTGAAAACAAATGGATGGGGTTGAATCATTTGTACAAATAAATTAGAATTGATTGATTGGAATCTATTCTCAACACAATGTAAAACAAGCACATACTACCAAAAGCAATGTTGTCATACTAGTTCTTACAAAAGCTTCAACATTGTGTGTCATAGCTCACAAGAAAGTAGAGTCTATTGATTCGGAAATGACAATACACTCTTCTACTTCATTACAAGGATTCCTATGATCACACCAAACAAAACTAAGACTGTGGCCATGAAACAAATTGCAACGTAAACCACGACTACTCCATAGTGTTGGTGGTGTGGAATTTCGGGAATACCGTGGCTTACAAATTGATCCATCGTCACACGAGACGAGGCGTTGTTCGAGTCTTGGTGTTGTGCCTCCCTTCTAGTAATTTGGTTTGGAATTTGACTGAAATTCCTTGCTCGACTTTGATATTCATCACACCAAATGAAACGGTTATAGTGATCTTCGTTGTTGGGACAAATGTAGTATAGGCGGCCAGGATTAGCGGCTTTCCTTGATGCAACCTTAACTTGCATCTTGCCATTCGCACAAGCGTATTGAGGGGCTATTTCACGGTACTTGTCCATTATCCAATCTACAATATATGCAATCACAATATATTAGTCAACATAAAAGTAGTACTACACAATTATGGACATGCGAATACTCAAGTTCTACCACCAAATTCAGTTACATGGCATAAACAAAATGAGTGTTCACACACATAAGCAATAAAAGGTAGTTTGGTTTTGCAATGATTGTTCAAATCCCTCCAAATATAACATCAACTACACGTCCCCTGCCCACATGGCGTTTGCAATATCATCTCGCTTCGCATTCCATTCCGGATTTGCTTCAACACTCCCTACATAATGCACAGGCTCCTCGTCATCATCATTTTCCGCATACTCCCCTACCCCTTCTACGAATGGATCGTCGGCGAACTCATTCCGAATGAAGTTGTGCAGCAAGAAACATGCCATTATTATCCTTATTTGAACCTTGATAGGGTAGTACGATGCACTCCGAAGAATCCCCCACCTCATCTTCATTACACCGAATGCACGCTCAATCACATTCATTGCCTTTGTGTGCCTCATATTGTACATTTCCCTAGCGTTTTGAGGAATATCCGCATCGGGGCCCCATTCCTTGAGATGATATCGTACGCCTTTGTACGGAGTCATGAAACCAGCACTGTTCGCATATCCGTTGTCACAAAGGTAGTAGAACCCTATAAAAAATGCCACAGAAAACACATGTAAGCATTCTTAGTTGGTATTATGATAAACCCACACAAACCACCAATAGTACAGTAGAAGAGATCTCTAACCTGTGGGGATCTTTAAGCCGTGAGTCCTACTTAATGCATCGCGTAATACTCTTGAGTCCCCGGCTGATCCTTCCCACCCCGGCAACACGTATATGAATTTTAAATTCTGATCACAAACAGCCAAAGTGTTGGTGGATATCTGGTCTTTCCTTGTTCTAAACCTTGGTTTATCAGCAAGGGGAACCCTAACATTGATGTATGTTCCATCCAATGCCCCTAAACAACCCTATATGAAGTAAAAGATTGTTATTTAACATGAAAATAAAGCATTCATCACATATGAAACAATCTACATAGACAAAGTATGGACGAAGAAATCACCTTAAACCATTTCCAATGAGGATCAGTGCAGTCTTCAGTGATAGGATCCGGTTTAACAAGCAATAGGCCGTGGAGTTTCAGAATGGCCGTCAATACCATGTGCACATACTTTGATACGGTTTCTCCAGACCTTTGGAAATCAAAACCTACCACTCTATTCTTCTTATGATGAGCTAGAACCCTTAAAAACAATGCTACTTGCTCTTCGACACCGACATACTTGTATTCTTTCAACCCTCCAATCTCTCTTAGCAAGCCACACAATCTCCCAAAGGTATTCCGATCAACACGTAGATTAGCTAGACACTCGGCGTTATTTGTTCGTACCAGTCTATTCATGTGTTGGACTTGGGATGGGATTCTGCCTATCATAGAGTATGAATGGTTGGAAGTATTCCGCAGCCTACGTAATCTAGCGCGACGGCGCCTAATTATGTTTGCAATCACAACCACATTTCGCATTTGAATCCTCACAATGTCTTTGACAATTTCAAAAACAATCACGTTATCGACTCCAAGATCGGCCATTACAATGCTGCTTAACAACAAATGCAAATTTCAACAACAAAATTAATTTTCAAAAACCAAACTGAGGCAGGGAATTTACACATCCCTTATAGAAAATTGAACTGCATGTCAACAATACTTGTATTCTACTCGAACAACACTGATTACCCATATGAATCGAAAAAAAACTCGAAGAAGCTTACTGTTGCCCTAACCACCAATTGATATGATGAGGTAGATAGAGTTAAAATTACCTCGTACAACTGAATCCTGCACTGGGCTAACGAGGGAGGCCGTAGATTCGGCCGTTCGATCGACGATATTCGGCAACGGCAACACGCGGCTCCTCTCCAAGTTCGATTCCAGCAGCAGCAGTAGTGTATGTACTGTGAAGTAGTGTATATGAGTGTGAGGTAGTTAGATCTTGATTTATGAAAAAGCGGGTTTCCTTGTTTGCATTTTGACAAATGCGATTTGTTAGTGTTTGCCTAGGTCTGCAATTTCATATTCAAAGTGCGACTTATTAAAAATCATACTCAAATTGCGATTTATTATTGTTTTCAGTTTGCAATTTAAAAGTATGGTATATGTATGTGCGAAGTGATTGTTACATATGTGTTTTTTTTTTTTTGGTAAAATAACAACCAATGAAATACATCAACTGCTCAACAGGATGTTATAACAAAACATAATACATATTACCCAAGTTTGCTACCATATAATATCTCCCTATTTAAAACCAAAAAACAAAAAAAAAAATAGGGATATCAACTAAGTTTTAGCAAATACAGGAGGGGAGGGAATAAGAGTAGACATATAATATACAAATTGTTTGTTCGAATCCACCACAACAGTTCAATCAAGAACAATAGCATGCTCAGGTGTTGTGCCAGCCATCCTCCGAGCAAGCCTTTCTTCTGGAGTGTCGAACGGGCCCTTCAACAACAACACCTTCAGACACACGCCGCAGGTGTCACAGAGTTTCTGGAGCTCGAACGTGCAGATATCCCCGGCCTTGAGGCGGTTGTCGTCGACGAACGGCTGCCACGCCGTCTTGCTGATGACTGGACGCGTGTAGCTGCCATGGTAAGTGCCCTTCCATTCTTCATGCCCATACCGCAATGTAACAGCAACATCGACAGCAGGCAGCATCCTCATAGCTTTACAGGGCATCAACTGAAGCATCACAAAACATTTCAGCTCAAGAAGCACGTAAATAGTTGATAAAACGAACATAGGCTATAAACGCATTACCAATCTGTAGCGCTTGGCCATATGTGTTTTGACTAGCTCAACCTCAAAGTAGGGCAGGATACCGGAAAGAGCCTCTGTAGAAAACTCTGTAGGATTTCCTTGTGAAGAGCCTGGATGATCGCTCATAGAGGAATCGGTGTCGGAATCGGAAGTGGTTGTGTAGTCATCCCATGGCTTATTTCAGAACAGAAAAAAAAGTGGAGAATGAAATAGATAAACATAAAGACATGAGTGATAAGAACATGTTATCATACATTTATCATTACGGAATTTGACAAGAACAACAGCATGAATGAGATAACATAATCTTCACCAGAAATTCAGTAAACCATGTCCATAACAACACCAGCCAAATTGCATTTTTAAAGGAATTGCAGGCTTGAAATTCAATAAACCATGTCCATAACAACAACAGCCAAAGAGATTAGAACATGTTATCATACACTTTTCAAAGCACTACATCAACAAATACAAGAACATAAGACCATTACCATTTAGAATAAACCGCCTACATTTTCATTCAATCATGAACTAATCAAAATGAGAATGCAGAAGATTATTTGGAACAAGTAGGTTTCACTTGTGTGCATAAAAACAAACAGTTCAATGACAAAAAATGATTTGGCTAACGATTCCACAACAACAGCAGCCAAATTGCAGGCTTGTTAACAGCAAGCAGCAAACCTCCCATTACACAGATTGATGTCATTTTATCAACCTCTCACCCCAACCAAATTGCAGGCTTGCCAATGATTCCACAACAAGAGCAAACATGCTTATCCTCCCTGATTGCCCAACATTTCAACAGAGACAATCAAATTCATTGTTCAAAAAATAAACAAACTGAATGGCAAGCCCAGAAATGCCCACATAACAATGCATTGGATTCGAAATGAACTTGAAACCGGACCCTAAACCCTAAATCCTAAAGCCTAATCACCCACCACAAATACCCCCTGCCGAAACCCTAGTGCCATTCAATGGGAGCCGTGCTTCTGCACATTACAAATAAAAACAGGGGGAAATCGAAATAAACAAATATGAACCCTAACCCCAAATTCCCCACCCTAAATCCAAAGTCGTATGCCTGAAATTGAATACGATTTGTAACCCTAATTTCGGAATTGAGACGAACCAAAAAGAGGGAAAGAGACTCACCGCAGGCACGTTGTAGTTCAGCACGGGTGAGCCCTTGTCGTGGCCGGATTTGTCCTCGTTGCTAGAGTCGTCTTCGCGTCGGCCTTTGTGGGAGGAACCGCCGCCGAGGGAGGAGCCGCCGCCGAGGGAGGAGCCGGCGCCATGGGAGGAGCCCGCGACGTCGTGTTTGCAGCCGGAGGAGCTCGCGCCGACGGAGTTCGCCATGGAGGAAGTTTGACAGAGAGATGGAGTGAGGGAGAGAGGGGGAGAAGAGGTGGAGCGGGTTGGAGTGAAATGAGCAGATTTCCTGATCGAGCTCGTGAACCCTAGAAATGAGAGGGGCAAATATGTATTTTCACTTTGCTATCTGGGCCACTGTTCACGGCCCTCTTATGAAATGGGCCAAATTGGCCGGTGGAGATCACTAAAGGGCTACAGTAATTAAGCCCGGGCCCAACAGTTAAACACGGGCCCCCAGGTTCCGTTTTCTCGCCTACCAAACGGGTGATAAGCCCGGATAACAGTCACTATCCGGGGCTTATCACCCCTACCAAACGCAACCTTACTTAATAAGAAACGTATCATCTTTCATGTTTCGTGAAACTAATCTAAAAGAAAATGTTAATGCATTAATAGGCACGAAACGTAGGAAGTACTAGTTAATGTTTTTTTGATCATACGTGCTTCATCGGTCCTTAACATTATACGTCACCAAATGATAGTCTTTTTTTAATTTAAAATTTTTAACCATTCCAAACAGGCAAACACCGAATCACCAAGACTAAAACATGCAGCTTATTTATTTATTAATTTATTTATTTATTTATCTCACACCAATTAAATTGCATGTTCGTCATTTTATAAAAATGAAAATGATGATCCTCACGGTTAGCTAATGTTGGACTTTTTAGTCATCGTCGACATAAATAAAATTTTAATCGTAAATCAGGTACGTTCTTAAATTCGACTATAAATGATTTTGATATTTTAATTTGGGAGCCACTCATAATAATCAAAGCCAACTAATTAATTAAAGAAGTAGTTATCGAAAATATCTACTTTTTTGGTTTGATTCCAGTCTCTCTATAGTCCAAGGGTGGATTGGTAAGGTATATTAATTTTTTTTCGCTATATTGATATCGTATCGAAAATATTGATATGCAATTTTTTATATTATTATTGTACCGAACATTTTGGTATATCGATTTTCCGTAAATTGAAAATTCGATATGAAAAAAAAATCATATCACTACCGTATAGATTTTTTTTTTGATATATCGTAACGAAGTTTGGGATTTATCTAATTTTTTCCATACAATGTTGACTATATAAAATACCGTTCCAAAAATTTTGTATAACCGTTAATTACAGCACTTTCAATATATATATATATATATATAGGGAGCGGATCCAATAGGAACCGTCCCTTAGGTAGTAACTAGGATCTGTTATCCACCATAGATATTATAGATTCGAACGATTAGGATTGAAGAGTAATAAAATATTTTATTTTTATTATATCGATTTTTCCATTCTCATCTATTGACGGAAGGGTAAAAATGACTAATAAATGTCGAAAGTAACTAACAATTTACACAAAATAGGGATTCGACTGTTAGTGCATGGGATATTGAAGATATACTACAATGGGAAATTATTGCTTTTATCTTTGTAAGTCAATGGCGTGCAAAAATATTCATAATTTAGAAAAATATTACATTGAATTGGTTGCTAAAAATTTTGAAATCGATTAAGCATATGCTTATTTATACTTTTAAAATTGTTTTTATATATATGTTGAATTGTTTATTTTGCATCAACCGAATTGTTTACTTTGCTTATTTAATATTGAATTGCTTATTTCCGCTAATTGAATTGCTTATTATGCATGTAGATTTTAGTTTTTTAATTTACTTATTTACAAAAAAAAAAAACACTACTATTATTTTGAATTACATGTTACACATTTCGAATTGCTTATTTATGAATTTCAAATTGCTTATTTACTTATATCGAGTTGCTTATTTACGAATTTCAAATTTTGCTTATTTACTTATATCGAGTTGCTTATTTACGTATTTCAAATTGCTTATTTGCTTATATCGAGTTGCTTATTTACGAATTTCAAATTTTGCTTATTTACTTATATCGAGTTGCTTATTTACGTATTTCAAATTGCTTATTTGCTTATATCGAGTTGCTTATTTACGTATTTCAAATTGTTTATTTACTTATATCGAGTTGCTTATTTACACTAAATATATGCATTGCATTTAATTTGAAATGCATATTGAGTATATAATTTTTTTAATAATTTGATAGTGCATAGTTTTAGTTGTATTTACGTAATAGATAAATAAAGAAAGGGATATAATTGCAATTAATGGGATGGATACACACAATTAATTATTACGTTTACTAAATTATAGGAATAGGTAGTTACGTTACAAAAAATATTTTACTATTCTAACCCTTAATAATTAAAAATGAATTATTTCAAGGGTAAATGCCTAATTAACTGACACCCGTCGATTAAAAAAAATAAAAGGTCGAGATTAGATCCTAGTTACTACCTAAGGATTGAGATCTCATTTGATCACTCACCTATATATATATATATATATACAAAATCATATATATATATATATATATATATATATATATATATATATATATATATAGAGAGAGAGAGAGAGAGAGAGAGAGAGGGGTTAGGGATCAAATGAGATCCTTATTCATATGTAGTAACTAGGATCCAATCACAGCCATCTATTATTGTAAATCTTACGGATAGAATACATTGAAATTATGGTGATATATATTTGTAACCGCGGTTTCCGTAAATCACGGCATTATTTAATCTTACATCAAATTAAACAATATTCTCTCTCCTCCATAGTTTCCCTTTTGTTTGAGACAACATGCGCAGTTTTTTTTCACCACAAATAATCATAATAGTGCATATTTATTCAATATCAAATTTTATTTCTTAATACCAAATTAAGCAATAAGTTTAAAAGTTTAAAGCACTTGGAATATGTAAAACAAGCAGTTATTTTTTTTTTTTGCATGTATTCAAATAATTGCAATCATTATGCAAATTAAGATTCAATTTAAATAAGCAATAGATTTATATAGATAAAGCATTTGAAATGCCGAAAATAAACAAAAATGTGTTTTTAACAAAAATAACAAAGAATCTATTATCAACTAAATAAGCAGTAGATTTACAAAGTTTAAGCATTTAAAACATAAAAATTGAGCAATAAAGTAAGCATTCATGGGAGAAACTCATATTTAGCCACTTTCACTATAGGTGAAACTTATATAGCCACAAGTTTAAAAGTGTGAGTTTTATAGCCACTTTTGCATGAAAGTACATAAATACCCTTACTTTTTAATTGGGACCCACTTCTTTTATTATTTTCTTTTACTTTTCTAATTTTCTCTCTCCCCTCTTTCTCTCTCTTTCCTACCGTGTTCATGCATGGAACACGGTTGATTGTTGTTGTTGTTGCTTTTTTTTTTTTTTTTAATTTTATTTTCACAAAAATTGTAATTATTTTATAAAAAAAATCAATAACTAAATAGTAATGCATTTAATTTATTTCAACTACCAAATCTGATTTTGATTGTCTTCATTAATTCAAAAGAGTAGATAGTAGTAATAAATGTGTCAAAAATTGAATTGAATACAACAATTGCAACAATAACATTCATTCATTCGAACTCACCAAAAATTAGAGAGAGAGAGAGAGAATTTTTCTGCAAAAAATTCTTTTTTTCGTATATTAATTTCTGGGAAATCGAGGGACTATTTTCGTCCGTGAAATTGGGAATATTGAAGGTTTTTCCGACTAATATAAAGGTACGATCGTAATCTCATTTCATTTCTCATATTTTTGATGAATTTTTTGCTCTAAAAATTCGAAAATTGAAATTGTTCTTCGTGGCACTGTTGAGACCATAGTGACACTGTTGGGCACGGTTGGGCAACCATGCCCAAATTTTTATTTTTTTTTAAAAAATTAAGTTAATGGCACGTTGATTAGGGATTTCAACCGAGCCACACGGTTGAAATCCCAAATCAACCGTGCCCATTAACATTTTTTTTAAAAAAAATTTAAAAATAAGGCACGGTTGATCTGGAATTTCAACCGTGTGGCACTGTTGAAATCCCAGATCAACCGTGTGAGTTTCTAAAAAAAAATCTTGTGTTTTTTCAGGATGTCGTATCAGAGAATCATCGTGCATCACAGTGGGCATTGGGAGAGGACCTCGTACGTCGGAGGTGATAGTTTCCTCGTGCACTTCCCCATATTAGGAATTACACGTAATAAGGTGCTTAGGGAGATCCGTGATCAATTGGGCTCCGAATCGGAGTACATGTTGTACTACTTGACGGACCTAACCGATCACAATAGGATGAAGGTTGTTCTGAAGAACGACACGGATTTTCTTAGGCTTATGGTGGAGCAGAACGATTCGCCAACCGTGTATGTGATCGAGAAGACACAGAACATCAACTTTCGCACTCCTACGACACAACAATTCACGGTATTTCAGAACTTGAATGTTGGAGGTCCTAGTCATCAAGAATCAGAATCTTCGGATGAGGAGGCGGGGGATGAGGAGGCGAGGGCTGAGGAGGAGAGAAATGAGAGGGCTGAAGAGGCGATTGATGAACAACAGAGGGCCGACTTGTTTGAGTCGTTAACTACGGAGTTTAGAGCATGGATTCAGGAGCCGGGGCGTGTTGATAGGATCATCGGGCACCGAAGCATACATTCAGATAATCAAGACGGAAGATCCGATGATACACGTGCAACTCACGAAGCCATAAGAAAGATGAATTGCAAATAGCCGTGGGCCTCTATCACATGGAGAACCGACTAGAGTATACCACCGAAGGCTCAAACAAAACGCGTTTGAATTTTGTGTGCAACCAGGATGATTGTGCATACTTGTTGCGTGCACGACAGAAGGGCGGGATATGGAGGGTTAGGAAATATGAACCCAACCATACGTGTCAAGTGGTTCTAGACGGAAACAAACCGCGACAGATTTGTGCCAAGGTTTTAGGAGCTTTCTTTGCACGTAGACTGGTCGTCGAAGGATCCGTGTTGAAGCCGAATGAGATGATGAATGAGCTACAAACTCAGTAAGGCATTCAGATAGGCTACAGCTTTGCACTGTGCGCGAGAAACGTAGCGATCGAGAGCATGTACGGAAGTTACGAAAAGTCATATCAGAGGCTACCGTCTTACCTCTACCTGCTGAAGGAGAGAAACCCGAGAAGTGTGTACGATATGGTGACATCGCATGCTGACGATCGACTAGTGTACATGTTTCTTGCCCTTGGACAATCCATCCAAGCCTTTCAAAGTGACTTGCTCCGTCACGTGATTGTTGTTGACGGGACACATCTGAAAGGAAAGAACAAGGGGACCCTCTTTGTAGCTGTGACTAAAGACGGGAATGAGCAGGTGTTTCCTCTTGCAATAGGATTAGGTCCTAAGGAGAACGATGAATCATGGACATGGTTTTTGTCGAAGGTGAAGAGTTGTTTCGGGGCGCCAGACGATCTATTGATCGTTTCTGATCAACACGTGAGTATCATCAATGCCGTGAACGCCGTTTTCCCTAACCGAGCACACGGCCTCTGCTTCTACCACATCACGAAGAATCTGAAATCGTTTGGGCAACATGCCTTGGGAATTTTCAAAGAGGCGGCCTACGCAAATCAAGATTCAACGTTCGATGAAAACTTCGAAACCTTGAGATGCTTCGGCCGTGAAGGAGACGGAATTTATAGAAGGTTGTGTGATATTGGCCCTCCGAAGTGGGCGAAGTCAAAGTGTCCCGTCCCACGCACGAGTTTCATGACTTCTAATCCGGCCGAGACAATGAATGCACGACTACTGTGGGCTCGTCGGCTGCCGATATGCTCGATGCTTGAGATGTATCGCACGATCGTAGAAAAGTGGTTTGACCAACACCGTCAAAGTGCCCTTTCTCGAGAGCACGATCTCACTCCGAAAGCGTACGAGAAGATGTCGGCAGCCCATGAATGGGGACGTCGCTATCCGTGTAGGACGACAGCGACTCCCAATTTGTATAGGGTAGAACGTGAGAACGGCAATTACCTCGTTGACCTTCAAAAATCGACGTGCTCGTGCCGTGAGTTTGACTTGGACTTGATGCCTTGTCGACACGCCCACGCGGCTCTTAGGTACGACATATTCTTGTGTGAGTTATATAAACGAGATTGAATGGTACGACTGATTTATTTATTCATGCTCAATCAGGTATTCAGGTGGACGATCAAGTGTTTACGTGAGTCACTATTTCAAACAGTCTACCTTGGTAGCCACCTATACACCAACCATCGAACCCGTCCCTCATCCGGAGTCGTGGGACCTGCCTGACTACGTGACCTCATGCGTTGTGCGTCCACCTCTAGTACCTAAGCAAGCCGGACGACCAAGGGAGTCACGTGCAAGAGCCGTAGGAGAAGAAGGAACGTCAACATTGACGGCTCGACAAAGGTGCACTCGATGCGGACAAGCTGGGCACAACAGGAGAGTGTGTAGAGCTCCAATTCCGATTGGCGGTGTCGACTTGAATATACCGCCCCAAGATGTGGAGCCAGGGAGAAGAAGGAAGAAAAAATGTAGCATATGTCAAAGCTAGGAACACACGAGACCTCGATGCCCCTTGCGAGTGGTAGAATAATTTTTCGATTATTTTTATTTCGATAGATTGAATCTCATGTTTGGATTGAATTGAATGTTTGGATTGGGATGGATTTCAAATGTCGATTGAATGTTGTACTAGGTATGGGAAATAAAATGGGCATGGTTGATTGTGGGACTTAGAAAAATTTTGGCCAATTTTTTCACCATTTTCACGGTAGAGGCACGGTTGAAATGATGATTCAACCGTGCCTCACACGGTTGAAACAGCAAGTCAACCGTGCCTAGCAGTGTGGACGGTTGACTTTTGAGGCACTGTTGACTTTCTGGTTTGACCGTGTACACTAACAGTGTACCCTAACCGTGCCTAAAGTCAAGGGGCAATTTTTGAAAGTCAACCTTCTAAAAATTCATTAATTTCGATGTTAGTACGTAAATTAACCATCAATTACACATTAGTTACTAACGATACATCAATTATATGTCGTTAACAACAACAACGAACTCAAACGAAGCTCGAATCTTTGGATAATGAGGTAGGGGACCATATACATTGTAGGAGTGTTTCATCTTAGGAAGTGCCGATGCATTAGATAGATTAGATTATGCTATTTTAATCATTAAAACCCAATGTTTCCGCTTGATTTGTTGTTTTTTAATCACCTATGGCATATAATAGTGACGTCACACGCTAATTACGATCAAAAAATGGATTTTTGTACAAATTGATGGTTTAGGCACGGTTGGGGTTCTATGAGGCACTGTTTGGCACGGTCAAAGGGAAAGTCAACAGTGCCTGACTGCAGTCAACCGTCTACTGTGTGAGGCACGATTGACTTTCCGTTTTGACCGTGCCAGGCACGGTTGAATTCCACAAACAACCGTGCCTATACCGAAAGTTTTCCCAAAACATGCCTCAAATTTTTTCTAAGTCCAAATTTCCTCTAAGTCCTACTCTTGCACATTCGATATTTGTTCGATGATTCCACATTCGATAATCTAATACGATAATTGCAAATTGACAAAGATTGCACATTCGATAATCTAGTACGATAAGCGAATTTCATAAACGAGTTCAATAAATAAGAATCAACAATGTTTTTTATATATCTACATCAATCCTCGATAGATCGATCTTGCCTTCGACAGGATACAACGAAAGACTAAAAATTCTCCTAGCCAATATCTTTCGTTGCCCTTTGATGAACTTCTCCTCGTCAGCATGTCGTAGATTTGCTGGATTCGAGCTGAGGATACGATCCAAGTACAAGCATGCGTATACGCCGCAGCTCACACCGTCGACTTGGACGTATTGTTGTTCGTTAGGCATGAATACAATCGGCATAAAGTCGGTCCTCTTCTTCGTTAGAGTAGCCTGTTGTTTCCAGAAGTCGGTCTGGGCAAGGACTTTAGGGAAGAGGCGACTTATGCAAAGGAGTTGTATTGTACGATGATCTCCAGTCTCGCCCTTTTCGAGGCGATACAAGATTGAATCGTACACCTCAACCCTCCACTCTGGAACGCAGATGCGAGCGACCACGTAATGATCCGTCCTGAGGTGGCAAACCATGACAAACTGTAACAAGCTAGTTATAATTAAAAACACACTAAAGTCGGGAAAAGAGAGGAAAAAAAAAAAAAGAATCGTACTTACATATTTGGCATGCTTCCAAGGGATGTACGTATTTGTCCCTTCGAAAACCTCCAACAGGTTATCATCGGCCTTCCATTGCCGATACGTCTTGCCCGCCTTCAAGCCTAGCTCAGGATCGTTCTTGTGCTCCTTTTGGAGGGCTCGATTCAACGCCTTCTGTATTTCCAACAACAATTTACAATGAGAGCTACACTTTGTATATAATAAGATAATGCAAAAACGTTAATTAATAATATAACTTACGTAGTAATCACACCCCGCCAGTATGACTGCACCGTATCCTACTCCGGGAGCTAAGAATCTTCGACGGCGCATTCGAGACCTCCAATACAGGGTGTAGAGGTCAATAATCTGAAAATGCACAAACAAAACATAAATTAATGAAATCTCGAATTGTGATCTAAACACACAAATAAAAACGCAATTATAAACACTTACCGGCGCTTCCATTTGCATCTTCGGATTCTCGATTTCATCAAAGAGTTTTTGCCTCATCTCTAATGGGAACTCTTGACAGGTGTACGCTTTGGCATCCTCCCCCGAAGCTCTATGCCGTGCATAAGCTTCTTTCAAAGTCCGTGGCTTTGTAGAAATCGGCGTGTCTGCGTTCGCCACATACGGACTCTGGAGGAAGGAGGACGGCTTGATTTGCCGGCCGGCTTGAGTAGAGATTAGCCTTTCCCTGGCTTCCGCTTCATCCTCTAATTCCGAACCCTCCGATTCGGGTGATTCTTGAGCACCACGAACAGGCGAGGGGACATCTCGTTCGAGCTCGCGTAAGTAGGACTCGTGAGAGGACGAGGCTTCCCCTCCTCCCCCCGGTGCTTGAGTCGGTGTCCGACTCCTCGACCTCCTAACCTGATCCTCGATCCTCTGACTGCCCCCGTCCACGTGCGAGTGATACGACGCCTCGGGAGACGGCCTCCTCGATCCTCGGCCCCGAGAAGTCCCTTGGCACGTTTGACGACGGCCTTGGCGAATCGAGCAACAATGCTGTTCTCGTCAGTATCCCGAACCAGTCGATCACCGAACCTCTCGATGAACCAGTCCATCGCCGCATCGTCTCCACGACATCCGAGCCGGCACGGATCCCCGTGGATGCAACAAACGACGTCGCTCGATTCCTCGTGACGAGATGGCTTGGCTCTCGGGCGCTTCGACGGTCCCTCGCCTCTATAGCGCCTCGACTGTGCCTCGTCAAGCGTGTCCCGATCCACGGCTTCGAGACGGAGAGGACGGGTAGGCAATTGTCCCTCGGAAGAAGCACAGGTTGCTCGACGGGGAATCACGACCCGTTCAGCCTCCCGACACCTCAACCTTTCTACGACCTTGGCCATCTCTCGGGCCGCCTTCGATCTCCTCTGCTCCGGCTCCGCTTTCTTGTGGGCATGGCGCTTCGGAGCATCGTACTCCAACACGAGAGGGTTCGGGTTCTCAAAACTGCGGAGATAGGGCTGTTGTTGCTCTTCCTCGGATAGGTGGAGCCTTGCGTGTACCTCGAGTTGTATACACGTACGAAATTCATTAGTTAACTACATACGGATGAAACAACTAACTAAATAAATAATTTCAAATCAAAGTGAAGTCATTAATTACCTCGGGGTTGTCGAAGAAACCGACAAAGCTCGTGTACGAAGAATAGGTCTCCCACCTCCTCAAACGGGGCAACAACTCACGTCTCTGTGGAGCTTGGTATCCACAGGTTCGTCCCAAAGACGGAATGGCCTCGTACGACCATAAATTGAGCCCTCAAACCGGCCCGTACAAGTGGTATTTTTTTTGCTTGTTGTCGATCTCCGATGGATCTTTCTTCACAACGTCCAACTGGTGGCAAAGGATTTGCCACGACCACGATCCCCACGGGAAATCCCTCCACGCCTCCTCGTTCTCTACTAGCGCCCAAGCCCAATCATCGATGGGCGAATTGTCACGGCATTGTAGAATGAACAAGTACACGAGAAGGTTAGCGGCCTTCAAGTATTGCTCAGCCGTGCCTAGCCTTCGATCTTCATTCGAGAAGTCATCCCTCAATCTGTTCGCCTTGATCTTCTTCTTCGAGCTTCCGTACTTCGTGTGGAAGAGGCTCGACAAAGGTATAATATGATTTCGACCGTAGGGGTTGAAAGCGGAAGGCCCGAAGTTTAATCCGGTCACAACGGCCCACTCTCGAGGGCCGTAGATTATTTCATGCCCCCCTATCGAAAACCACCTCTCATGCTCCGGGATCGACGAATCTCTCAACTCCCGGGCTAGTAACTCGTGCAAGGCACTGATTGCCACTTCCTTCCTCCTCAGCTCCATGATGTAACGGAAGGGGCCTTCTAGAAATCGATCCATGAGCTGCTGTCCCCCGACCCTCAACAAAACAGTCGAGATCTCCGAAATAACCTTCTCCCGTGTGTATAAGAGCACTTTGCCGGCATATCCTTGCATTCGAGGTCTCATCCATTGAAACCTAGGCTGGAAATATTACAAACAAAACAAATTAGTATAGATATAGCAAAAAAAATGAAAATTGGATTAAAAAAAACACTTAAGGCACACTGTAAGGGCACGGTTGAATTGGAAATTCAACCGTGCCACACGGTTGAATTCCCAATTCAACCGTGCATGGTCAACGATTTTCAATAGTCAACGTGAAGGCACGGTTGACTTCGAATTTCAACCGTGTTTCACACGTTCGAAATTCAAATTCAACCGTGCCTTATAGAACGAACAGCACAATTTTGTTATTTTTCCCCAGATTTTCCATACTAATCCATCATCATACGTTCGAAATTCGAAGTCAACCGTGCCTTATAGAACGAACAGCACAATTTTGTTATTTTTCCCCAGATTTTCCATACTAATCCATCATTTACAAACCCTAAAACCTAAACTTTGCCATTAATGGTGTTTAAACTAAACCCTATACCCAAAAATAAACTAATCGAACGAGAAAATTCAAAAAAAAATTGAGAATTTTTTTTAAACTCACCGGCGGCTGAGGAGTAGCCCATTCTTGGTCGGAATCGGACCCCGACATATTCTTCGGTGGTGGCGGGCGGTGGCGACAGTGGGAGGCGACGACGACGGTGGGAGGCGACGGCGACTGTTGATAGGGTGCATTTTTACCCTATCATCTAAGTGTTATATTATCGTTTTCTTGTCGTATTTTGATAGTTTAGCTCATGTTTTATATTGTTTATGTTATTTCAAGCTAGATTACGCTTTTGGGTTGTTTTGAGTGTTTTTAGGGCTTTTGAGTCGAGAAAACCCAAGATAAGACAAGAGGCGATGAAACCAAGGAAGAGATGAAGTATTGATCCCAAGTTCTGACTTTTCATGATTTTGTAAAAGAGTTATTCTGGAAAAGTGGAAGCATAGCATTGAAGAGGGGTTCGATAGGAGCACGTAGGCGAAAACGGAGGTCAATTCGGAGTTCGGATGAGGAAGATACGGCCGAAACAAGAAAGTTGCGCAGAACTCTCTCGACCCTCTCGACCACCCTCTCGATCGAGAGAGGTGTCGAGAGGTGCCTCCTGTTTTCCAGACGGGATTTTCTCTAAAAGGCTATTTTTGACTTTTTCTTGGTTTCCTTGTACAATTAGGTATTAGATGTAAACTTCTACCCTATAAATACCTCTAAACCTATCATTGTAAAGAAGTTCCTCCACTCTCCTACATTCTTTAGATTAGTTTTTATTCTTTTCTCCATACTTTTATACTTTAGATCTAGATTTATTTTATGTATGAAGACAATTGAAGATTGAAGATTCATCAAGATTCAAGAGTTTTTCTATCCCTTTCTTTTTACTTTATGCTTTTAATTATGTTTATTCTTCCTTCTACCTTTCTTTTAATTATGTCTAGCTAAATTCCTTAGTTGATTTTAGGGATTGAATGCCTAATTGAATTTATGTAAGTGTTCTTGTGTACAATTAGCCTTCCAATCTAGATGCATGTTTTCATGGTGCTTATTCTCATGCATGATTAATTGATCACTAATTGTGTATGCATAGTTATGTTTATATGCCTTGATTAGGATATTGCATAATAGATCTCATGAATACACGATATGATAGTTTGATTTGTCTTAATTGATAATTGAATTATTATATGTTCATATATAATTGATTTGGTGTCTTAGTTGAACCTAGTTGATTATATCCTTGATACTTGTTCTATTTTGCACTTGATTTTGATTCTTACAATTCGAAAGAATATTAGGATCTTGTTAGGTGACAACTTGCATTGCTTTAATTAGGGTGTAGGTTATTTTTGCATGTATCACATTTAGATTGGATTAAATTGGTTAATTGTATTCATTAATTGTTTGCATAGATTTGATTACGTAGGCTTCCCTAGAATCAACCTTGTTTCCTTATTTGATTTATTTATTTCCTTATTTGCTTATTTGCCTTATTTGTTTAATTGTTTATTTATTTGTTTTCTTATTTGTGTTCTCTTTTATTTATTTTATTTATTTGCCTAGGATTATAATACCACATTCTTATTTTCTTAAAAGCCTAGACATTAGTTTAATTCTAGAGTAGAGATATTGTGTGTGGTTTCGGTATATCAATCCCTGTGGATACGATACTCGTACTTTCGTATACTATACCTATTTTTGTGTGGTAGAAAATAGTGCGATCAAATTTTGGCGCCGTTGCCGGGGATTGATTAGATTTCACATAGATATTTTGAAATAGGATTAATAGGTGATTTAGGCTTTAATTTTTCTATTTTTATTTGATTGATCTAACGTTTTCTTGGTCTTATCTTTTGCTTTTAAGGTAATAAAGAAGGATCGAGACGAAGTTGAGATTGATCAATCACCACCATCCACCATGGGAGATCCACAACCAAAGAGGACTCTCTACGATCGGTTCTATCGAACCTATCCTCAACAACTCCCATTGGAAAAGACTCCTATAGAAAAGATGTTGGAGAGCTTTATATCCACGTTGGAGTCGAAGTTCGAAGCCTTGGAGCATAAGGTCACTACTCTCGGAAACACGGTCATAGGTATGAGCACTCATATCAAGACTTTGGAGGCGCAAGTAGAACAATTGGAGAAGGCCCAATTCGTACCCCAATTCAATGCTAGTGAGGTACAAGAAGAGGAGTCTGAGGAGTTCGAGGCCCCGGAAATTGAGAAAGTTGAAGATGAAAGTGACTCGGAGTTCGAGGAGACGAGGAGACAAGTGCCGAATCGAGGACCTCTCGATACCTCTCTCGATCGAGAGGCCTATCGAGAGGTCAATACTGGAGTACAGAATACCCCTCTCGATACCCCTATCGATCGAGATGGGGATCGAGACATGTTCGACGAGGAGCTTCAAGATGACCCTCTCGACACCTCTCTCGATCGAGAGGCTGGTCGAGAGGCTGCTCAGAAAAGTCAGAATGTTCCTCTTGACTAGGGATGTCAAACGGGCCAACCCACCGGGTTTCGGGCTAGCCCTATCGGGTTGCGGGCTTTTCGGATCGGATTAATCGGGCTTTTTTTTCTTTCGGGCTATTATTTTTTGACCCTAACCCTAACCCACCGGGTTTCGGGCTAGCCCACCGGGCCATTAAGTTTATAAAAAATAAAATTGATTTCGTATAAATATAAAAATAATTATTATTTTAGCACATACTTGTATTAAAAAAATTAAATAAATTATTAAATATTGTGAATTTAACAAAAATATTTTTGAATGTCAATCTTTATTTTACTTTTCACCGAGCAGCGAAGTAAAAAACGTATAGAATTCAAAATGAAGGTTATATTTTTATTAAAACAAATTAAAAATACTCGATAATAATTAAAAACACAACCTAATTTATCAAATTTATAAGTAGAGTAATGAAATATGTCATGATTTCATAATTTATGGTAACCCACCGGGCCAACCCACCGGGCTTTCGGGCCAGCCCTATCGGGCTCGGGCTTTTTTCGGTCCAGCCCTATCGGGCTTTTTTACTTTCGGGTTATTATTTTGTGGCCCTAACCCACTATTTTTTTCGGGCTAATCGGATCGGCCCGTCGGGCTCGGGCTTTTTTGACATCCCTACTCTTGACACCCCTATCGATCGAGAGGGGGGTCGAGAGGTCCCTCTTTCGATCGAAACGTGCGATTTCTTCTCCGACGATTTTTCCCTTCAATATTTGTTCGATCCCACGCCCGATGAAGAGTCCATACAAACTAAAGGAGTAGTTGGAGATGTTCGTGTTCGAGTTCGAGGGTTCAACTTTCCGGCCGACTTCGTGATCGTGGAGGTGAAGGAAGATGTCAATCAACCTCTGATTTTGGGATGTTCGTTCTTAGCAATGAGTGGAGATTGTTTCGACATGGAAAGTGGTGATCTCCCAGTTCGAGTACACAAAGAAGAGCTAAAGATTTCGGTCTTAGGAGCCAAAAGAAGAAAACTCAAAGATGGGGGAGAAAAGAGCTTTCATTTTTATCCGCCTTGAAAAGAGGTAACGTCGGGCTAAAGACGTAAAACGTAGCACTTGTTGGGAGGTAACCCAACTCTATCTTTAATTTTCAGTTTTTGTTTTATTTATTTTTGTTTTTGTTTTTCTTTGAGTCTTATCTTTTATTAAGCTTTTTATCCAAGAATTTTCGAAGCTTGTGAGTTGTAGGTTTTCTTGACGAGGTTTCGACTAAGAGGAGAAGATCGATAGTAAGCTAGCTTCGGTGAAAGGTACGCTCGTTAACTTAACCACTCCTTCTTCTTAAACTTATTCCTTCATCATGATTCGAAATAAGTTTGGGGGAGGGGGAAGTGTGGCTTTGTTAACTCGTTTACATGGGTTCTTGGATTGTAGCTTAATTTTTGGATATTTTATTAGTAGTTTTTATTTTTGTTGAGTCTTAGGTTTAAGTTGAGTCGAATAAGCATGTGATGATAGTATTGTGGATTTGGCCGATGATAGTATTTTTATTGATTTTTGAAGAAAAATTCATGATCTTTATTATGCATGGAACCTTGGCGAAGCGACGCAATTTGTTTGGTGAATTTGAATTATGCTATGATATCGGGAACTAGTTAGTTTGAACCCGTGAGATTTGAGCTTTTTGTGCATATTTATGCCTATTCTTTGATTGAGTGATCATGCATTCTTCATTGTTTCTAGAACTTGCCTTGTTTCTCCATCAAGACCTTAGTATATCTATGAACTAGGAGATGATCTTAGGCCATCTTTCTTTAGCCACATGATTCCTAT
This sequence comes from Thymus mandschuricus, assembly GCA_029379335.1. NCBI lineage: Eukaryota > Viridiplantae > Streptophyta > Magnoliopsida > Lamiales > Lamiaceae > Thymus > Thymus mandschuricus. The sequence goes on from CM057079.1 coordinate 8,748,711, forward strand.
ACACTAACCTTGCTCATAATCCTTTGTTTACCCCTTTTGAGCCTTTATTAGCCGGTTCTTTGTAAAACCGGATGATAGGAGGTTTTGATGATTATGGGTATCCTTTGTTGTGGTTGGTGGTATGGAAGGAGTTGAAAAAAAAATATATTTGTTGTGGTGTAGAAGGAGAAAAAGAAAAGAAGACTTAGATGCTTGTTAAAGTATAGTTAGCTATCCCTATAAGCTTAGAAAAATAGTTGTGAAAAGAAAAAAATAGAGCATTTGTTCAACATTAGAAAGAACATTCATTAGATGAGCTCTAAGAAAAAAAAAAGAGAAAAGAAGAGAAGAGAATGAGAATAAAAGCATAAGGGGGTAGTTAACTTGAATTGTATTATGTGCATCTATGATATTGATGTTTTGTAGTTGGTGTTGGATGGTAGAAGATGGAGTAAAAAACCATATTTTGGTTGGAGTTGGAAACAGGTTGATGATTTGGAGTATTTTGAGTCACTTAGCCTATACATTCCCTACCTTAACCAATGTCCCTACATTACAAGCTTTATAAAGACCTTTTTGATCCTAGTTTATGAGTATTACATTAGGTGGAGATGTTGAGATTAGGGGCAAGCCTATGGTAAACATGTTGCATTGCATTGATGTTGAGTGAACTCTATGATGTGCATTATTATATACATCTTTTTCTTGAGAGAGTTGAGTGTTCACTTACATATATATAATTTCACATGTTTGAGAGTGTTCTTTGATTGAATAGCATGATTTGGATTTATTGAATAGGTTGTGTCATTGATGCTAAGGTTGTATGCATAGTTTTGATCATGATCATGAGGATGGTTTGTTTTTGAAAAACTTTGAGGCCTATATAGTTCACAATGCTTGAGTCTATTGTTTATTTCGTTTTTGTTATTGTTCGGGACGAACAATGTTTAAGTTTGGGGGATTTTTGATAGGGTGCATTTTTACCCTATCATCTAAGTGTTATATTATCGTTTTCTTGTCATATTTTGATAGTTTAGCTCATGTTTTATATTGTTTATGTTATTTCAAGCTAGATTACGCTTTTGGGTTGTTTTGAGTGTTTTTAGGGCTTTTGAGTCGAGAAAACCCAAGATAAGACAAGAGGCGATGAAACCAAGGAAGAGATAAAGTATTGATCCCAAGTTCTGACTTTTCACGATTTTGTAAAAGAGTTATTCTGGAAAAGTGGAAGCATAGCATTGAAGAGGGGTTCGATAGGAGCACGTAGGCGAAAACGGAGGTCAATTCGGAGTTCGGATGAGGAAGATACGGCCGAAACAAGAAAGTTGCGCAGAACTCTCTCGACCCTCTCGACCACCCTCTCGATCGAGAGAGGTGTCGAGAGGTGCCTCCTGTTTTCCAGACGGGATTTTCTCTAAAAGGCTATTTTTGACTTTTTCTTGGTTTCCTTGTACAATTAGGTATTAGATGTAAACTTCTACCCTATAAATACCTCTAAACCTATCATTGTAAAGAAGTTCCTCCACTCTCCTACATTCTTTAGATTAATTTTTATTCTTTTCTCCATACTTTTATACTTTAGATCTAGATTTATTTTATGTATGAAGACAATTGAAGATTGAAGATTCATCAAATTCAAGAGTTTTTCTATCCCTTTCTTTTTACTTTATGCTTTTAATTATGTTTATTCTTCCTTCTACCTTTCTTTTAATTATGTCTAGCTAAATTCCTTAGTTGATTTTAGGGATTGAATGCCTAATTGAATTTATGTAAGTGTTCTTGTGTACAATTAGCCTTCCAATCTAGATGCATGTTTTCATGGTGCTTATTCTCATGCATGATTAATTGATCACTAATTGTGTATGCATAGTTATGTTTATATGCCTTGATTAGGATATTGCATAATAGATCTCATGAATACATGATATGATAGTTTGATTTGTCTTAATTGATAATTGAATTATTATATGTTCATATATAATTGATTTGGTGTCTTAGTTGAACCTAGTTGATTATATCCTTGATACTTGTTCTATTTTGCACTTGATTTTGATTCTTACCATTCGAAAGAATATTAGGATCTTGTTAGGTGACAACTTGCATTGCTTTAATTAGGGTGTAGGTTATTTTTGCATGTATCACATTTAGATTGGATTAAATTGGTTAATTGTATTCATTAATTGTTTGCATAGATTTGATTAGGTAGGCTTCCCTAGAATCAACCTTGTTTCCTTATTTGATTTATTTATTTCCTTATTTGCTTATTTTCCTTATTTGTTTAATTGTTTATTTATTTGTTTTCTTATTTGTGTTCTCTTTTATTTATTTTATTTATTTGCCTAGGATTATAATACCACATTCTTATTTTCTTAAAAGCCTAGACATTAGTTTAATTCTAGAGTAGAGATATTGTGTGTGGTTTCGGTATATCAATCCCTGTGGATACGATACTCGTACTTTCGTATACTATACCTATTTTTGTGTGGTAGAAAATAGTGCGATCAACTGTGTATAGTTTTTGGGTTTTTTTTTTTTTTTTTTTTTTTTTTTTTTCCAAACAATGTCGAGAGAGAGGAGAGGGAGAGGGTGGTGGTTGGATAATTGAATTGTGTATTAATGGCTCCACAAAATCCAATTTTTTGTTTTTTTTTCTGAATATTGCTTTCTTTCTTTTTATTTAAGTTTGTCAATATGATGACATGGAACACTTTTTGAGGGCAAGTATGTCTTTTTACCCAAAGTGGCTATAAAACTCACACTTTTAAACTTGTGGCTATATAAGTTATAGTTATAGTCAAAGTGGCTATTTTTATACATTGAGACTTCATTAAAACAACATTCTTCAAATTTCGATTAATCCAAATAAGCAATAAAATTATGATTAATAAAGCAGTTTGGATGTAGATAATAAGCAGCAAAGTAAACATTTCACCCAAATAAGCATGTGCAAAATAAACAAAAAAAGAAAAAAAGAAATTATGAATCAATATACGTGTGCTAAATCACATACCCATATCCTTCATTTCCTCTTGTTTTTTGTTTTTATTTATAAAATCCTACAATTTCGCCTATATAGTTATTAGTTAGTTTTCCAAATTAGTGGCGGCCCATCAACAATAATATATACTTATAATTGGTTAAATCTAAAGCGTCCAAATTTTTTAAATCGACGGTGCAGAATAGATTATAGTTACTACCTAAGGGACGGTTCCCATTGGAACCGCTCCCTATATATATATATATATATTTTGATATGACATAATCGATATACCGCCCTTTCAGTAAATTTGTCCACCCCTAATATAATAATCGCAAGTCGTTTGCTTGATAGTAAGATTTGATACTATGGTTTAATTGCAACTCCTTTCGTATTTACTACTTCCATCGCACAAAAGTTGTCTATATTTCTTTTTTTTTCATCTTATACATTAGTTCACTTTCTATAAATGACAAATAATTTGGCTACAATTAACTTTCTCTCCTCAAAATTAATTACAACCACATATTCTCATTTTCTTCAATTCTTGTGTCAAGTCAAACTATAACTACTTTTGTGAGATGAGATAAAGGTAGTACTCCCTCCGTCCCATCCCATGGAGGTAGTACTCCCTCCGTCCATGTTTCCTTATTGGAATGTCCCATTTAATTGTTCACTTACTTAAAGTGGAAAAATTTTACTCTCACAACTAATATAATATTAACCTCACTATGTCTTAAGGCCTTGGTTATTGTACCATTTCCCTTGTATCACTCCGGTCCCAACCAGTTGAACCATTTTCCTTTTTGGGACGTCCCACACCTATTGACTCATTTCATTTTTTAGAAATAATTAGAGTATAATTAGTACTTAATAAACCCCTTATTACACTTAACATTTCATACTCCCCCCGTCCTCCATTTAATGACATTGTTTTCTGGGCACATGTTTTTTTGCATTTTTATGGTATAATAATAAATTAATGTGTTAAAGTGTTAAAGTTGAATAATTGTGGGTCCATTTGAATTTTTTAATAGTATTAAAATGTTAAAATAATAAAAAGTAGATGTATAAAGTGTTAAAGTGTTAAAGTGATTGTGGGGTCTACGTCCTAAAACGGAATATATCAGTAAATGGAGGACGTCCCAATATAGTAATAATGTCAGTAAATGGAGGACGGAGGGAGTACTTAAATCTCATCCACTCATTTTTCTGCACGTAGTTCAATATAATTTAAATTTTGAAAGTTTAAATTATTATAACTTGCTCGTTTGTTATCGGATTTTTATGATTTTTATATTGTAGTGGGAAAAATCCGCCTGACTGGGCTCAACCCATTTGTTCATGCTTGATTAGCCCAACTCCAAGCACTTGAGCATAATCAGTCCATCAGTCAGACGAAACAATTTGTTTGGCCCGATAAACTATTCAAAGGCCTTGTGTCTATTGGGCCGACTGAGCCCACAACCGATTAGGGGTCCAGTCAGTCAGCCAAAAGATTTGAATTTATCTCCACTAACCACCAAACGGACGGAGCGAGTCAGCCGGGAGAGACCTCCCCCACGCTCTCAACGACTTCAGGCGGATTAGGGTTTTGAACAAAGAACCCTAGTCAGACAGTCGCCCTATATAAACTCCCTGACTGCTAGGTCAAGGGGCACGATCTCACGCACTCTCACACTCAAGCATTCACGCATTCCACTCGCCAACTGACTCCTCCTCTGAAACCCTCCACGCTCCATCAGTCGGCGTCTATTAGACTTCAGTCAGACGGCGCCGCCTATCATCTCCACATTGCTCATTCTCACCTCCATCTCAATCGGAATTTCTATCATTCTTCACTTATTCGTTTTACATTGTTTCATTATTATTTTCCGACTAGTTGTTCCGACTACTGACTTGAGCGTCGGAGGTCCTTCGGCTGACTCCCCCACCCGTGTCCATCGAAGGGCTCTTATGTTTGTTCTGTTTGACAGGTTGATAGTGTCTCTTCTTCAGTCGGATCTGATCAGTCGGGTCGAACCAGTCGGATCCAACTCAATTGTAGATTCACCCTCTACAATTTGGCGCCCACCGTGGGGCCCTAGCAATCAAGCGAGTCGATACGATCGAAGCGTATGATCCTTCTCGCAGACGGACATGGCCGACGGTAGCAATGCCTCGAACACCTCCCTCGAGGTCGACCTCGCCGCTCAGATAGCCGCCCTGACTGAGCAGATGAATCAAGAGCGAGCGAGCCGGGAAAAGCTTGAAAAGGAGAATGCCGATCTGACTGCCCGCCTCGAAGCAACTGTAGCAAAAGTTCAGGCGGCCCAGGCGTCTCAGTTCAAGTCTCCAGTCAACCCCATGCAATCCCTTGAGGATCACTTCACCGACGACGATGACCTCAGTGATTTCAACCCTAGAAATTCATCCGGTTTGGTAAGCAATTGGAATACTCATCAAACTAGCGCTGATCGCACTCGTGTCTCTTTTCTTACGGGTAATCGGGTCTCTTTGGATCTCGAGCCCCAAAGAACAATAACACATGCTATGAGATCTATTGGAACCGGGCCGACTGCCCCAACAGGTGCCCTCGGAGCCGGACCAACCAGTCAGTCCGCTGGAACACAGAATGTAGCCTTTGAGCCAACTTACGCAACACCGGGTGCGGGGACTAGCCAAGCAAGTGGGAGCATCCCCCAAGCGACGCAAGTGAACGTCCGCCAGCCGGTTCTTCCTACCAATGCTACGATGATTCCAACTGACGGACCCGTGCAGACTGACCAAGGCTTTGCATACGCCCATCATGAACAATTCAACACTACTGAACCTGTCCGGACGGCTGCAGCTGGACCCTTCATGAACTTTGACGCGGATCTGGCCTACAAGTTGGCGGAGATGGAAGCAATGATCCAGAGGATTCCGGGTGTACCGGCCCCCATCAAGAAGAGTGCGGCCAGCTGCTATGCCGATTCACCTTTCGTCGATGACATTGCACTAGTGGAGATGCCCAGCAAATTCAGCTTCCCAAACATGAAGCTGTCTGATGGCACCTCCGATCCAGACGACCACATCGCCCAATACCGACAGAGGATGTTCACCGTGGCCATCCCTCGCGAGTTGAGGGAGGCCTGCATGTGTAAGGGGTTCGGTTCTAGTCTGATAGGACCGGCCCGCCAGTGGTATACCAATCTTCCTAATAATTCAATTTCCTCTTTTGCTCAATTAACGGATACTTTTGTGCAGCAATATGCTAGTAGCAGGAAGTTGGAAAAAATCTCCGAAGATTTGTATGTCATTGTCCAACGACGTGGAGAATCCCTACGTGACTACATCGGACGTTTCAATAGGGAAAAGGTGTCCATAACCAACTGCAACACTCAGAAGGCTGTCACCGCTTTCAGAAAGGGTCTCCTCCCCGACTCAGACCTCTACAAAGATCTTACCAAATATCCTTGCAAAACCATGGAGGACGTTCTTGCCAAAGCATGGGCACAGATTAAGTGGGAAGAAGATCAATACAACAGCCGTCGGTATTCTCCGCCTACGAGCACAAGAAAGGATACCCGAGTAGACAGACGTGCAACTGACAGACGACCTGAGCCGTATCCAACTTCTCGGAGGCAAGAGACTCGGAGGAGAGACAATGGCCCATTTTCAGACACCCGACCAAGAGAGAAAGCAAAGGTGCCTGAATACAATCTGTCCATCTCATCGGCTGAAGCTGTAGCCGCTCTCAAGGGACTCAGAAACAGAGTCAAGTGGCCCGAGAAGATGAGAATCCCGGGTGATCAGAGAGACAGATCGAAATGGTGTGAGTTCCACGCTGATCACGGCCATCGGACGGACGACTGCATCGCCTTAAAATTGGAGGTGTCACACCTACTAAAACAAGGCCACTTGACTGATCTGCTGACAGATAAAGGCAAGCAGACGTACCAACAGGGACGTGACAGACAGAATCACAATGGAGAAGTCACCCCCCCGAGGCCGCCAGTCCATGAACGAACCATTAATGTTATCACTGGAGGTTCGGAAGTAAGCGGAGTTAGCCATTCAGCCGCCAAAAGACACACCAGACAAGCCAGCCGGAACCGAGCCGACTCAAGCAGATCGGAGAACATCACAGCTGGCCAGCCGGCCCAAACGATAAAATTTACCGCCTCGGAATCAACCAGGCTTCTAAACCCTCATCATGATGCTCTTGTTATTTCACTTTTTATTGCAAATTGTCTAACCAAACGTGTACTGATAGACAACGGCAGCTCTGCCAATGTCCTCTTTCTGTCTGCTTTCAGGGAGATGGGACTAGATGAGTCCAAGATCGTTAGGAAGACTACGGTCCTAATTGGCTTTAGTGGAGAACACAAGAGCACAATCGGAGAAATTGAGTTGCCTGTGTATGCCGAAGGAGTCAACTTGTTTACCAAGTTCCTGGTGATAGACTCCCCGTCCGCCTACAACGTCATCCTAGGCCGACCGTGGTTGCACGAAATGGAGGCAGTCCCGTCCACCTACCACCAAGTTCTCCGGTTCTCGACTAAATGGGGGGTAAAGGAGATAAGGGGAGACCAGAAAGATTCCAGGGCATGCTACCAAACCACTATGAAGGCCAAGCAGCTGGACATATAGCAATTACAGCAAGGACAATCCGACTCCCCACATAACCGGCCGCAACCGTCCAATTCAAGTCAATCAGATCAGCCGGACGTGGTGGAGTTGGATGAAGTCCAAATTCATGCAGATTTTCCAGAAAACAAAGTTCGAATCGGCGCACACCTGGCTCCCGACATCAGAGATAAGCTTATCGATTTCCTTTCCTCTAATTATGATTGTTTTGCATGGTCTCATGCGGATATGACTGGAATTGATCCTAATATTATCGTACACAGGTTGCAGGTTGATCCAAATCACCCGCCTAAGAAACAAAAAAGAAGGAAATTTGCTCCAGAAAGAAATTGAGTAATTAACGAAGAGGTCCAAAAGTTGCTAGATAGCGGTTTGGTGCGAGAGCTCCAGTATCCCGAATGGCTGGCTAACGTGGTCGTCGTGAAGAAAAAGAACGGCAAGTGGAGGGTGTGCATAGACTTCACCGACCTAAACAAGGCATGCCCAAAAGATTCATTCCCTCTACCTCACATTGACATGCTGGTGGATGCCACGGCCGGCCACGAACTGCTGAGCTTCATGGACGCCTACTCGGGCTACAACCAGATTCTCATGCATCCAGACGATCAGGAGAGGACGGCCTTCATGACCAACATAGGCCTCTTTTGCTACAAGGCGATGCCATTCGGTCTGAAAAATGCAGGAGCCACCTACCAACGTCTAGTCAACAAAATGTTCTCAGAGCTACTTGAGAAGACGATGGAAGTCTACATTGATGACATGCTCGTGAAGTCCCTTCAAGCAGTCGACCATGTCGACCATCTCAGACAGGCGTTCAACATCCTAAGGGAGTACAATATGAAATTAAATCCTACTAAATGTTCATTTGGTGTTGTCACAGGAAAAATTTTAGGTTAAATGGTGACACAAAGGGAAATCGAGGCGAACCCGACTCAAATTGAATCAATCCAGAGAATCCCCTCTCCCACCTGCGTGAAGGACGTGCAGAAACTGACTGGACGATTGGCAGCACTCAGTCGGTTCATTTCGAGGTCTTCGGAGCAATGTCAACCGTTTTTCAACATTCTAAGAAAATCCAAGACTTTCGAGTGGACGGCAGAATGCGAGGAAGCACTACAACAATTGAAGGATTACTTATCCAGTCCGCCACTCCTTTAGAAGCCCAAAGATAAGGAAACATTGTTCATCTACCTGGCCGTCTCAGAGACGGCAATCGGCGCGGTATTAGTCCGCGAAGATGAGGGAAAGCAATCTCCAATCTACTACGTGAGCAAGTCGCTACTTGATGCGGAGACCAGATACAGCCAGCTGGAGAAGCTTGCACTAGCCTTAATCCATGCAGCAAGGAAGCTCCGCCCTTACTTCCAATGCCATCCGATTGCAGTTCTTACAACGTTCCCATTGAAGACCATCCTTCACAAGCCGGAGTTGTCGGGAAGGCTGACCAAATGGGCAGTAGAACTTAGCGAATACGATATCACCTACAAACCCAGAACTTCATTAAAATCTCAAGTATTAGCTGATTTTATTGTGGATTTTACTCCAAACATCCATGTGCAGGCCGAAAAAGAACTATGCTGTCTGACTGAAGGACAACAAGCCGGAATATGGAAGTTGCACGTAGATGGCTCTAGCAACACAAGAGGAAGCGGTCTTGGTCTAGTCCTCATATCGCCCCAAGGGGACGTAGTCGAGCAATCAATCCGATGCGGATTCAAGGCTACGAACAATGAAGCAGAATACGAAGCCATGATAGCCGGCCTCGGACTAGCTAAGGAGATGGGTGTCAAGCGGATCAATGTCTTCAGCGATTCCCAGCTGGTCGTCAACCAGATGCAAGGAAACTATCAAGCTCGAGACACCAAGATGACTAACTACCTGAACCGAACCAAAGAACTACAAGCTCAATTTGAGGAGTTCACAATCAGTCAAGTCCCACGAGGAGAAAACAGTCAGGCAGACGCACTCGCCAACCTTGGCTCTTCAATTCAGACGGAAGGACCTAAATCCATTCCGATTGTCTATCTCAAGTGGCCAGCAATTTGGAAAGATGGAGAAGAGCAACTGGCTGAAATTTCAAGCGACTAGACGTGGATGACTCCGATCGTGCAATATCTGGAGCAAGACATTCTGCCTGAGAATAAGAATGAAGCACGAAAAGTCAAGTGTCAGGCCGCCCGCTTCACTCTTATTCGAGGTAAATTATATAAACGTTCTTTTTCCGGTCTATACTTGAGATGTGTTAACCTTGCAGAAGCAAAATGCATCCTGGCCGAACTACACGAAGGAGAATGCGGCAACCACTCAGGCGGGAGGAGTTTGGCGCATAGGGCACTGACCAACGGATACTATTGGCCAACAATGCAGTCAGACTCAACGGACTTTGTAAGGAAATGCGACAAGTGCCAACGGTTCGCCCAAGTGCCTCATCAACCACCTGAGCCAATGACTGCAATCATGTCACCTTGGCCATTCATGAAGTGGGGTATGGATATCGTTGGCAAGCTGCCGACTGCACCTGGGCAGAGAGTGTTCATGCTAGCCGTAACCGACTACTTCAGCAAGTGGATAGAAGCAGAGGCTTTCCACCAGGTTAGAGATCAAGAGGTTAAAGGCTTCATCTGGAAAAATGTGATTTGCAGGTTCGGAATACCAAGGGAAATCGTCACGGACAACGACTCTCAATTCATAAGTATCGACTTTCAAAATTTTTGTCGGTTCTGGAATATCAAGCTGAGCTTCTCCGCGCCAAGATACCCGCAAGCAAACGGTCAGGCGGAATCCAGCAACAAAACCATCATCAATACGTTGAAGAAAAGACTCAAAAAGGCCAAGGGAAAGTGGGCGGACGAATTGCCAGGAGTACTTTGGTCATATCGGACGACGGCTAGAACATCGACGGGGGAGACACCATTCTCTTTGGCATTTGGAATGGAAGCGGTCATCCCGACTGAAAGCGAAGTCCCGACTGCTAGATTTGAACTGGCATCAGACTAACATAATTGGGAGAATATGTGTCATGAGTTGGATACACTAGATGAAAAGAGAGACAGAGCCTCGATCCGACTGGCCTCATACCAGCAAAGTGTGGCAAAATATTACAACAAGAATATTCGTACGCGAACTTTCAAGCTGGGAGATTGGGTACTCAGGCGGGTCTTCCAAAACACAAAGGAGGCAGGAGCCGGCAAGCTGGCCCCAACTTAGGAAGGACCCTATTTAATCACTAAGGTGGTCGGAAAAGGAGCATACAAGCTGCAGACCCAAGATGGTCGTGACATATCCAACAGTTGGAACGCGACACATCTAAAACAATATCATGCCTAACCCTACCTCCTTTTCGATATTTATAAGTTTTCGGCCTTACGGGACCAATACTTTTCATTCCACACTATTGCTAACACATTCGTGCAGGCTAAGTCGGAACTACATCGGGCTTGATTCCTTACGAGGATATGTAGGCAGCTCTACGGAGTTCAGCCGATCACCTTCTTATTATTTTTCCCGACTGATTCTGACCGTTTTATGAAACAGGTCAGAACTACATCGGGCTTGATCCCTTACGGGGGTATGTAGGCAGCTCTACAGAGTCCAGCCGAACACTTTATTTATTTTTTCCCGACTGATTCTGACCGTTTTATGGAACAGGTCAGAACTACATCGGGCTTGATCCCTCACGAGGGTATGTAGGCAGCTCTACGGACAAGTTTAGTCCAACTGAGACGAAGGCTAGTTGCATGAAGAATTCAGTCAGTCGGACAACCAGAATTTAAGCTATAAAAAAAGCTAAGGAAAAAGAAGATATAATTTAAATGGAGGACGGAGGGAGTACTTAAATCTCATCCACTCATTTTTCTGCACGTAGTTCAATATAATTTAAATTTTGAAAGTTTAAATTATTATAACTTGCTCGTTTGTTATCGGATTTTTATGATTTTTATATCAAATTAAAGGTCTTGATACGATCTTTCATTTAAGATCAAACATGAACATGTTTTTATGCATATATGAATCTTTGTTTCTAAATTATGTCTAAATACACAAACTACATTACATTCCCTACAAAATACACTGTATACACTAAATATTTTCGTCTTAATTCCAGTGTATAAAGCAAATGGTTCAATTGGTTGGGACCGGAGTGGTATACAATTTTCATGGGACAGAGTGAGTATTATTTATTAATTGTAGTGTGAGTTGCAATTGGGAAGTGGGTCCGTCTCACGTTACAAAAAAGATTTTAAATTATGTAATTTACAATTAGTCAGAGCATCAAAATTAAAAAAATACAGTCTTTATATTTACTCAACTCATAAACACCCGCCTTCACTCCCCCTTGACTTCCTCAACCAAATCCAATCTAGGACAGAGAAAGAGAGAGAGAAAATGCATCCCTCACTACTCCTCCTCCTCTGCTTCTTCCCCTCTCCGCCGCCTTATCATCACCGCCGCCGTCGCATAACCTCCGCTATTCCACGAGCCGCCTCCACCGCAATGGCCGCCACTCCGCCGCCGCCCAACCCCAAGCACAAATCGAAGTGAGCCGCCCCGTCCCCTTCGACTCCCTCACCCCCTCCTGCACCCTCCCCCTCCTCCTCCACAGCTTCGCCAACACCATGGACCAGCCCCCCACCACCGCCAACTACTCCGCCCCCCTCAACTGCACCTGGTCCAAGGCAATGTTTGTTGGTAAAGATAAATTTAGTAATAAAAGTCTCGTTTAATGCACAAGTTATGTTAGTTTGTTGTTCAAATTTTGAAGAGTTCTACTCTCATCACGAGGTGAAGTGCCTCATTCACAATAGTATGTGTTGACACCATTCCTTTTGGCCTAAATTGAAAAATATCTATATTCACTCCACCACCGTTCCGTCCACCGCCGTGTACAAGTTGATACGAATCTTTTTGACACACAAAAATTTTAAAAAAAGGGGAAAAAAAAAGTGTGGATTTATATGTTAAAGAGTATCGTTTTCTTTAGTAGTTTTACTTAACATAAGAAAACATATGTATCATCTTTATGTACCATCTATCGTGCAACTTACCGAAAGAAAAATGTTAATGCATTAACTGGCGTGAAACGGATCATATGTCACCAAATGATAGTCTTTTTTTTAAAAAAAAAAAAATATTAAAAGGCAATTATCCAAACACCCAATCACCAAGAATAAAACATGCAAGTTATTTATCTATTTATTTATTTATTTATCTCACACCAATTAAATTGCATGTTCGTCATTTTATAAAAATGAAAATGATGATCCTCACGGTTAGCTAATGTTGGACTTTTTAGTCATCGTCGACATAAATATTTAATCGTAAATCAGGTACGTTCTTAAATTCGACTATAAAAGATGTTGATATTTTAATTTGGGAAGCCACTCATATAACTAATAATCAAAGCCAACTAATTAATTAATGAGGTAGTTATCCAAAATATCTACTTTTGATTTCGGTTTGCTCGATAGTAAGATTTGATAAGATGGTTTAATATAGTACTCCTTTCGTATTGATTGTGTATTGATTTGTAGTGTTAGTTGCAATTGTGAAGTGGGTCTCACATTAAATAAATGATACTATTAAATTGTTTAATTTGATTAACTAAATTGTGAATGAAGTAATGATACATACCATTTGAAGCTCGATCGTAAATGTTATTTGATAATATATTTATTGGATCGTTAATAATGTTATTTCTAGAGAGATTAAGATGGATGTGGTTAGAAACTTATAACTATGACTAGAACCAAGTTTTGATAAAAGTGGATTCGAGTTAATAACTCTTTGATCAATGGAGACTCCTTCATGATTGGTGTTTAGTTACTCTTTGTGTGCGTTATCGGTTTAGTTTGGGTCCTCTTTTAAGTACTCGTTGTATTCATATTTATGGAGTACTCCCTCCATATATTGAGCCATTTTTTAATAGCAAGGAAATTAAGATATGAATATGATAGGAAACGACCCATCTCCCTAGGCTCAATGACATCACCTCGGCATAAGGCCCAAACGCCATTTCGGCATAGGCCCAATAGCTCCACCTCGGCCCAATGGCAGCTCGGCCCAATCCATATCAGAAAGCCCAAGTGCAGGCCAGGGAGTTGAGCCCTAGAACACACGTGGGGTAATGGATGAAACCGCCACCCACGATCCCCCATGATGAACGTTAGACTTGAGTATAAATAGAGGATCAAATGTATTGTAACGCATTCATGCTACTTTGAATACACAATACTCTCTCGATTCTCCCGTGGACGTAGATCAATTGATCGAACCACGTAACTCTCCTGTGTTTTCTATTGTTCTCGCACTCAATCCACACAAACACTCTTTTCTACCAAACAAACAACGAATTTATGATTCATCACTAGGATTCATCAGAATATAATAATACCATCGTAAGTTCAAGTGATGATAATCGTTAAAGTGAACGTTATTGATTTGGTCAATCTAAAATTTTCTAAATTTAGAAACTGACTCAATATGAATAGAACATACGGAAAAGAAAATTGACTCTATATAATTAGAACGGAATATGTGTATTCCCTTAATTTCCTTTGAAATGACCATTTTTTTTTTCTTCTATTTTGAGACGTGTTATTTGAAATGACTAGTTTCATATTTTGCCCAAACAATCACATGAGCACTCTCATTAGCCCTTAACACACTACTTTTATATAGTAAAACTTTCATTTAAAGTATGTGAACAACCATCATTATACAACAAAACTTCAAAAAAAATTTAATAAATGTGTCCAGAAGAAGTTCGAATTAAAAATGGAGGAAATATTAATTATTCTGAAATTTAAAAATAGAATTTTTTTAAAAAGGAGAGGGGGAGTAGTAAAACTGTAAAAACGAAGCGTGAGAAAACGAAGTAGTTGTATGTCGTTTGATTTACCTAATACAGTCGCCAATAATTGATAAGGCTGGAAACCAAAGTACAGTACGACTTGATAGTGATACTCTTGTTTTCTCAAAGAAAAGAAGAAGAAAGAAAACCACATAATAAAATAAAATAAAATAAAATAAATTGCATATTCTCCTAGGAGTATTAGCAGCAGAAATTATATGGACAATGATTTGAATACCCAAAATTAGTCAGAGCTCAGAGTCAGAGCATCAAAATTAAAAAATAACCACTACACTTACACTCAACCCAACCTAACCTTTATACTTGCTCATCAACTCATAAACACCCGCCTTCACTCCCCCCTTGAATTCCTCAACCAAATCCAAACTAGGAAAGAGAAACAGAGAGAGAAAAATGCACCCCTCACTACTCCTCCTCCTGCTTCTTCCCCTCTCCGCCGCCTTATCGCCGCCGCCGTCGCATAACCTCCGCTATTCCACGAGCCGCCTCCACCGCAATGGCCGCCACTCCGCCGCCGCCCAACCCCAAGCACAAATCGAAGTGAGCCGCCCCGTCCCCTTCGACTCCCTCACCCCCTCCTGCACCCTCCCCCTCCTCCTCCACAGCTTCGCCAACACCATGGACCAGCCCCCCACCACCGCCAACTACTCCGCCCCCCTCAACTGCACCTGGTCCAACGCCGTCCTCCACTTCTCCGCCGCCTCCAACGGCTCCCAGTACGACCGCATCGCCGCCGTCTGGCTCTCCGGCGCCGAGATCCTCCGCACCAGCACCCCGGAGCCCACCCCCGACGGAATCTTCTGGACCGTCCACAAGGACGTCACCCGCTACTCCGCCCTCCTCCGCCAGCCCCACCTCAACCTCACCGTCATGCTTGAGAACCTCGTCAACGACATCTACACCGGCATCTACCACGTCAACCTCACCCTCCACTTCTACGACCTCGCCGCCCCCAATCGCCGCCGCTCGATGAAATCGAGCCCTAGGAAATTGAAGCAGAGCAACCCCTTATCCTTCACGCCCAACGCCTCCCTCGAATTGGACCATATCCCGGCCGATTTAATCATCCCTGTCTCCGCCGCCGGAGATGGAGGGCTCTGGTTCCGAATCGAGAGCGAAAACGACGCCGTTTACGAAGGTATCCGAATCCCTAACAACACCTACAGAGCCGTAATCGAGGTCTACGTCTCCGCCCACGGCAACGACGAATTCTGGTACTCAAATCCCCCCGATTACTACATCGAATCCAACGGCTTGGCCACCGAGAGGGGCCACGGCGCCTACCGCGAAGTCCTCGTTAAGCTCGACGGCAACGTCGTCGGATCGGTGCTTCCTTTTCCGGTCATCTTCACCGGCGGAGCGAATCCCCTGTTCTGGAACCCTATCGTCGCCATCGGCGCTTTCAATCTACCTTCCTACGAAATCGAGCTCACTCCGTTCCTAGGGATGCTGCTCGACGACAGAGTTCACTACTTCGGATTCGGAGTCGCCGACGCGATTCCGTTCTGGTTGGTGGACGCGAATCTGCACCTATGGCTGGACGACGGGCCGGAGAAGGTCCGGGCCGGGCCGATCAAGTACAGCGACCCGAGCAACTGCGTCGAGCGCGAATCGAGCTTCGCGCAGCTCGACGGCAAGTTCGAGACGGAGGGGGAGCGGAAGTCGGAGTTCTCCGGCTGGGTCTACTCCAGCGCCGGCAACCTGACCACGCGCGTGGTAACCAAGCTCGAGTTCGAGAACGAGATAACCTACAAGAGCAACGGCACGGTGGTGAAGGTGGAGCACGAGGTGACGGTGAAGAAGCAGATCGAGATCTCGATCCCCTCCGGCGGCACGGTGGCGAGCTTCTCCGTGGAGTCGAAATTCCCGCTGGAGATGAAGACGACGACGGTGACCGGATCGGGGGCGGAGAATTACATGGTGATGACGGAGCTGGAGCACTCGTACGAGGAGGAGAAGAAGGATGGGAATTTTGAGAGCAAGGTGAAGAACAAGCAGGAGAGCAGCGGGTGGATGTTTGTTCACGATCACGACGTGTTGTCTGGCTCCGGAAAGACTTCTCAGACGTATACCGTGCAGGATAGCCTCGGCTGCTACGTGAGGACGATCGCGGCGGCGGACGGCGCCGTGGAGAAGGACACGGAGAACTTCATTTGCGCGGGGAATGTTTCTGGAGCCTTGTCGCAGGATTAATTAAGAGTGCAGGTTTTGATTTGTGGAGTGGAGTTAGTATAAGATTCAATAATTTCTAATTAGGAGGTTGTGTTATTTCCTGTTTTGGGAAATTGAGTTTTATGTGTGTGAGACGATGTGGATGAGTGATGCAATAAAAAATGAAAATCTTTTCTGTAGTCTCATAGTCGGCTGGAGCTACTGCTCGGAACAATCTTCTACCACTCCGGACCACGCTTCTTGACTCATTTGCTTTATACACGGGAATTAAGACGAAAATGTTTAGTGTATAAAGTGTATTTTGTAGGGAAATATAATGTGGTTTATGTATTTAGACATATTTTAGAAATAGAGCATCATAGATGCATAAAAACATGTTCTTGTCTGATCTTAAATGAAAGATCGTATCAAGACCTTTAATTTGATATAAAAATCATAAAAATCCGATAACAAACGAGCAAGTTATAATAATTTAAACTTCAAAATTTAAATTATATTGAACTACGTGCAGAAAAATGAGTGGATGAGATTTAAGTATGGAATGTTAAGTGTAATAAGGGGTTTACTAATTGTACTTATTATACTCTAATTATTTCTAAAAAAGGAAATGAGTCAATATGTGTGGGACGTCCCAAAAAGGAATATGAGTCAAGAAGCCTGGACCGGAGTGGTACTATATTAATATTACACTTTAGTAGTATATTGTTACTTATCATTTATTTGAGATAAGCACATTTTATTAAAAAAAATTATTGTTATATATATATTGAGTTATGATATTTTTTATTAAAAAATATTACTATTAATTTTATTTTAGTTTATGGGGTGATAAACGAGTATTATTAGGTGGGTTTGGGTTGGGAGGGATACTAAACATTGAATTTTAATTGAGAAAAAATAATACTAATAAATAAAAGGGTATCAAGTAATCTTTTGCATCCTGTGACGCTCAATCGTCCCCTCCCGCCGGAAGAATCGAGGTTTGTAGGATTTTGATTTTTAAGTTGTTTTTTTGATGGCGCATGCTCGTTCTGATCAGCAGCAGAAGGCGATATCTAGAAAACGAGAACAAGAGCAGATGGTTGGTAGCTTTTTTTCTTGCTTCGTTTATTCCTCTACATATTCGCATAATTCGTTTAAAGAAACATTGTTATGTTATGATATGTGTTAATTTCAGGGAGTGGGTTGTACTAAAAAAAGGAAATCCTCTACTGGAATTAATGAGTTGCCTGAGGATGTACTGATTAACATCTTGTCTCGCCTGAGTCTCAAGGAAGCCGGGAGGGCTAGTGTCCTCGCTCGTCGCTGGAGATACTTATGGAGATTTTTCCACGGGATTCTGCAGTTTGATCACAGGGATAATGCCACTGGATACGTAATGCAATCGGGAAAGTTGGAGTCTTGGGTGCATACGGTGCTAAAACATCATCAAGGTCGATATATTGAGGGCTTGCTCGTTTCTTTTAATCCAAAACAAGGAAGCAACGATGTGAAGAATCCTAAAAGTTCGGTGCAGTTGACAGCTGGGTGCATTTTGCTAAGCAAAAGGAAGTTGAAAGATTCGAACTTAAATAAATCGCATTCACATGGAGCCTCTCCTCATTTTCGCCGCCTGAGAAGCCTTAGATTGGCCTGTGTTGATATCAAGGATGAACTTTTTCATTATTTTCTAGCACAGTGTCCCAATCTTGAAGAGTTATGTATACAATTCTCTCGAGTAACAACGGATCTCAAAGTTATCGATCCACCGAGCTTGAGAGTCTTGGAGGTAAGCAGATGCTTGCGAATCCAGAGCCTGGAGGTATCCGCTGAGCATCTCGTCTCATTGGCATATGGCGGGGGGAAAAAGGGTTTGAAGTTGAAGAACGTTCCAAATCTCCGCGAATTAACTATTAGCAGAGATTTCTGCATATCCTTTGTTATAGAACCCGAGGAGCATTGGAGCTATTCTGTTCAGCTGGAGAAGCTCGTGCTGGATTTTCAATTAATGGTTCGTGCTCAATCCCTTGTGCTTGTTCTTATTACTGTAGCCATTTTCTAACTCTTTTTAACTTCTTATCAGAATACAGAAAGGATTATCACGGCTCCTTCCGATTTGCCTCAACTGTGCTCTCTGAAATGGCTGGAAGTTCAAGTTTGTGCAGCACATAGTAACACCCTTCTCTTCTTCACATCATTGCTCAAGGCATCTCCACAATTATCCGAGTTTCGGATTGAGGTGAATTCTTCTCCTCATCAAGATTCAATTTTTTTTGCTGTTGTTTGATTTGCTCGTATTACTATAACTCTTTTTTCTGATATATCATGCATGGTTATCATTTTGTCGCAGATGTTCCACTCGGCTTACCCCTCGAGAATAGTATGTACTCCACAGTTTGTATTATTGATCTGTAGATTTCTCTACCTGAGTTATCAATCTGCACCTTTACAGGAAAATGACAGAAAGCCGTTTCTTATTAGACTACCTTGGGATGCTAAGCTGTTTGTTGGTAGTAAGGTTAAGGTGATTGAAATTGCTGGGTACATAGGGTGTTGGAGCGATGATGAGTTAGTTTTGGCATTGATGAAAACTGGGCGTCCATCAATCGAGAGGGTTGTGATCGATACTCAGACTGCTCACTATGATTATCCCGAATTCGCTTGGCATATTGCCTACCATAGAAGTAGAAGTACCAGGTCGGGAGGAGTAATGCCATACGAAATTGGGGCAACCACACAGAACGAAGCAAGGGAGCACGCCAAAAAGCTCGTGTCCAAATTATCCATCACATGATGATGGTGGATCAAATTATTTTCATATGCATTATGAAGTTTTGAGGCTTCAATTTTTTTAAGCTCTTGCTTTGCACCCAAGGAAAAGTTCGAAAATAATCATGCCACATTTCACAATAATTTGACCGCAACTAATAAGTTATGACAATTATAGCTAAATGCACAGTATATTGCAAAGCCATTTTAATCAGAGTTTCTGTAATAACAATATCTGCTATTTAACTCTTTGGCATTTGACAAATCAATATCCAAAAATAATTAGCAGCAGAGGCAAGCAAGCTATATAGTAAATGCGGTCAAAATTGGAATTCAGCTACAATAATGCAATGAAAATAAAATAGGGGTAGACTGTGAGGGGTACCATTAAATCAAAGCTCCAAAAATTGGAAAAGAGAGGATTTAAGAAAATGTAGGCACATTCCGGGATCCAAAATTACAAAAGTTTTACTCTGTTATCCCCGAATTGTCGAGGTCGATTTCACCCATCCCTGTATCTTCTTCCTCCTCACTGTCTTCATCACCGCTCACCTCCTCATTTTGCTGGCCTAGCTTAGCCATGTGTTCTGCAAGCAACTTATCCTCCCTCTCGCTCACCTGAACAGACAAAACCATGCTCGTCAACTACATATATGTGACCGAAATATGGGCGGGTACTATACCAAGTAAAGCAACAGTTTATCGAACCACAAATAGGTTTTTTTTTTTAAATTTAAAGTGTAAAATTTAAGTATTCGTCTTCGATATATAGTGATCCTCACCGCTCTTGGTGCCTCCTTCACAGTAAGTTTTCCTTTATGGCGTTCAATCTCCTCAGTGCACGCTTCAATTGCCTTGGTAAGGACTGTGATTCCTTGCTCCTGTGTTGTAAAATACAAACAAGAATTGAGTAGCTATACTTGGTCTATTTTAAACAAAATGAGCGATCTTGAGTACCAGCAAGAACCCGCCATTAAGCCCACTACGAGAAATTAAGACACGATTGACAATGAAAATCAATCTTGTTCAAATAAGCTTTAATGAGTTCAACCCCCAACCACTCAAATCAATACACAGCACATGGGATTATAATCACCAACAGTAATATATTGAAGTACTTAACACATTTTCTAAGTTGAATGCACTGCAACACTTATATAAAGATGATTATACTAAATTTAGCACGCGACTCAAAAGTGATGGAGTTCACTCCCCAAGTAATGTCAGGTTAATTTGATAAACTCTCGAGGGATCTTGATTCAATATGTAAAGGACATCTCTCAGTAGATAAATTTTATTCATTTTTTTACATAACATAAATAATGGAGTAAATGAACTGTGACTTGATAGTACATGTATCAGGCTACAGCTTTTGCACCTGGACAGGTGTAATGATAGGATGCATTCTGGTGATTGAGAGAACATATATGCTCAGCAAAAATAGCAAAATTTACTTGAGAATACTCTAACCAAATTTTCAACATCACAAAGAAGCCTAGCTAACGAAGGGAAGAGGCAAAATTGCAAGTCAGGTTCAAGTCAGGTCTGTTCACTATTTAAAATGGTTGGTCAACTAATATTCTAACAATGGAGGATCACAAAAGCATATCAATATTTATTGCACAAAGGTCAAGATCACAAAACATATTTCTGACTTTTAGAGTCAGAGTCGTACATCTCCAATTAGTTCAGAATACTATTGGATGGCAAGATCCCGAAAGTCTATGATGTACACTTCTTGTGAAGACAAGCTGCCCGACACATCATTAATATTCGTAGAAATATATAATCTAATTTCAATACAAAAGGTAGGACAACATGTTTTATCAGCAATGACGATGAAGTTCAAGTCTAACAAATAGTATAATATGAGAGTTTATCAACATTATACCATGAAGAAAGCACAATAACCATGTAACAGGTTTGGTTTAGGAGATTATAGGAATATAACATCTCATCAGTAGATAAAGCAAGCAAGATGTTCAGCAGATGGCAATCCTAGATACTCGAACCAACATGGTCATTGAAATATTAGTGATCACCTTGTCAAGAGTCTGGGTGTTGAGGACATAAGCTGGAGCAGCAACAAGTTTCATTTTAACTGGACAACTGTCATTCCCAGCAGCTTCAGCTTTACGCATTGCTTCCTGTTAACTTCACCACAGATCAATACTTGCACGAAAGAAGTTTTACTTCAAGTAAGATGTAATATTGTTGAAAAAACTTGTATGAATGATTGAAGGATGGAGACCTTTATGTGCAGAACACCATCAAACTGAAAACATTTCATTTCAATATCTGCACGGATCTTTAAGGGCTGGGGTGTCATTCTTCTTCTAATGTTTTTAATTAAAGAATCTTTCACTTCATCAGATATAGCAGGAACCACTTTTTTCACCTGAAAGAACAACCGCTTGTAAATGGCCATGCCAAATTGACTGAAGACTGAAATATACAAATCTTGATGTGAATGAACACTACCTCTTGTCCATCAGGACCAACTTCTACAATTTCTCGGGTAAGGGTATCAAGCACTGAGTTGGGATCATTAACCATCACTTTAAATGCCTGTATGTTTATACATATAATTACCAAATGTATAGTAATTATGCACATCTTGAGGCAGTATGTATTGAAACAGTATACTTATCTCACCTCAAATGCATGCCCATATTTCTTGTACAAAGGCCAACCAACATGGATATAGAGATCCTGCCATAAAATAAATGCCAAGTTACATTACAAAATAGGATAATGTATTGGTATGTGCAGGCAAACAAATGAAGTACCAGAAGGAACTCAAATAGCTAGACAGATACTTTTTAACTGTTTAAAATTGAAATATGAAACTCTGCCCACGACTTGCCTTTATACAACAAAAAACTTTGAGGCAAAAGAAAAAACATAGAATGAGTTATAAACCTGGATATACTGGCAATATACTTGAATGTATTATTTTTGCAGATAAAAGTATGTTTACTTTCACAAATAGGTCATTGCTCCACCAAACTCCTACCAAACTCCAAAAGGGGCAAAAAAAACTGACGAATTCTATTAATCATGGGCGTCATACTAAAACTACAACAGGGGCAAGTAACAACCCCTTTACCATATTAATTGTGTTACTTATCATGGAAAGAGGTGAATATAATCCTCAGTAAAAATGAAACATTGGCACAGTATGACGTTCACCACTCAAATCAATCTATTAAACTAAATTACATTCACTTGTTAATTATTTATAGTATGGCTATGGCTGAGTTGACTCAAGTAAACAATATTTTTTTTCGTTTTCCATGAGGTGACGGCGGGAAAAACTTACACAAAATGTCAAATGTTGATCTAAACCTTACAAAATCTTGGAGACACGAGCAACAAATAGATGCACTTGCTATGAAGCTTGAAGAGAGGTTAATCTTCAATTAATTTAAAACGAACTCCAGAGAAAGAACTGGTGCAGGAGACACTAATTGAGACTGATACAGCAAGATAAACAAATCTCAAGCTTATTCCACTTATCACATCATAAGCTCCCATATGTTTTCTATTCTTCATCCGCTTCTCTAACTAAATTTGTTATTAACTTCATTTAAACCAGTCAAAGATCTAAACTCTTGATCACTTCAGTTATTGTAGTCAGTCAATCTTGTCTGCACCCAAAGACCAAATGATAATATCTTGTCATCTTCAATTTTACGATCAGGCCCCATAAGAGCATATGAGAGATATATAGACAAAAGGAATATTATAGAAAACTGGGCTACTTCTAAATCATTATGATCTAACCCTTACCTTATCTTAGTAAAAAACTAAGTTTCCATTGCTTCACAATCTACTTCCTCTAAATGATATCATCAACCTTAGTTTAATACCTATAGGCTATAACTAAGGAACAAGTGAAAGTGACTAAAATAACATGCTATTCTACAGTTTACATGTGTTAATTTCATGACACGGTCTCTTTAGCTGAAATCTATCAAATAACGAAAAACATCTAATATTCTTTCAAGCCTGTTTCGCAGTTTTCTTGAACCAACACTCAAATTTGCATTATTATCTTGCTCTCTCATCAAATTCAACACAAATTTGACAGAAGAGAGAGCAGGACAATGCCAAGCCACTTCCATTATTTCAATCTCACAATGACAATATGAGCATCCAAATTTCCAATCCAAACACACTTCTCAAAACAAATAGTCAAAAAAATCGCTCCAAGAGCACAAACCAAGGCAAAAAATTCACTGAGGAGTGGGTACCCGAAACAAACCTCAAGATCAACGTTCATGGTCTCAGCAACATGCCTCATGATGGAATGCACGAGCTTACTCTTATTGAACCTCTCCTCACAGCCCTGGATGTCCTCCTCCGACACACGGCGCTTGCTAAGATCAATATAACCCTTCTCCTTGTCGACACGGAGAACCATGACCGGCTCGATGCGGCCGACCTTGATGAGGCTGCTGATGCTCCGAATACGGCGGCGGGAGAGCTCAGAGAAGAGAATCATGCCCTCGATGTTGTTGTACTCCAGAAGTGCAACGTAGGCGCCGCTGTCGGCCATGCTCTTGACCTGAATCATCACCGCCTGGTCCACCTCCGGGTACTTGGCCTCGTACATCCGGCACTCCAAGTTCGGCCCGTTCGACGCCATGGAAACGGGTCGGTTTTTACCGCCGGCGAGATTGGGGAATTAGGGTTTTGTACAGAGAGAGGGGCTTTGAGCAGGGAGAAATGAGGGTGTGTAGTGATTAGTGAGAGAGATTCGAGGAGTAAAGTCTCACGGCGTCCAATATTATTTATAGTCTATTTTACATTTTACTAAATTCATTTTAGTAACTTCGGAGTATAATTTGTACCATATTACTATGACTATAATGTTTAATGTAATAGTAATATTTATTGTAGTACTCTCTCCGTCCTCTATTTATTGACGGAGGGAATATGGGCACATGTTTTTTTGCATTTTATGGTATAATAATAAATTAATGTGTTAAAGTGTTAAAGTGAAATAATTGTGGGTCCATTTGAATTGTTTAATAGTATTAAAATGATAAAATAATAAAAAGTAGATGTATAAAGTGTTAAAGTGTTAAGTGATTGTGGTCTCTACGTCCTAAAACGAAAATTGTCAGTATCAGTAAATAGAGGACGTCTCAATATAGTATTAACGTCACTAAATGGAGGACATAGGGAGTATAAATATTATTAGCAAATAAATAAGTACTACTCAAAAACAATATTAAAATACACTGGGCAAATTTCGTAACTCCGAATTAACTTGTCCAACAATCTTAACATACTAGGTTGAATGGTCGAAACGGTCCCAATAAATGAGGCATTCATGCCCAATTTAATTATTTAGTCCTCAAGTCTATTCGGTTATGTCAGCCGCAACGGTCAACACAATAGAAATGTGTGACTTGGAGTATCATTTAAATCAAAGACCGAGTCAAAGTACATTAACTCGGCAGTAGTTGGAATGGATCGAGGGAGATGGACACGAACAGATAAGGCCCATGAGCAAAACCCTAAGGGGGAGGCCGTCGTATATATACCAACTGACTAAGTCAAGTCAGTCACGATCTATTCTAGTCTCACACTCTCCACTACGCTCTCAACTTTTTTCGTACTCTACACGAACACCATAGCCGCCACAGAGTAAGCCAAACGAGCTTCCTTCGTCGTCAATCCTCCCTCATCCGTTATTTCCTATCACCACCTTAGCATACCGAACGCTCTCAGTAGTCCGCGATGCCATAACTTTCGATTTACTCTTATTATCTATTATTTCCATATTTGATTTCCTTACTCACCGTACTAACGTGAGCGTCGAATGCCTTACGCCTGACACCCCACCGGTTTTCCCTTTGGGCTATGTTCGTTGTGTTGATACCGGTTTCTGCCCGCATCGACCAAACATACCGGTTCAACCTCTAGAAATATTATGTCGATAAAATTAATTTTAAAAAATTGTAATTTCTCTATCAAATGTCGGGTTTATTTTGGAATGTCTCATTCTTGCTGATAAATTTTCCAAATAGCAAAAGTTTTATGCATCAAACTACTTTATTGGTGTATACTGATTATTTATCTACCTATATCTTTATAATTATTACATAATTTGAGAGATCTTAAATGATTATAACTTACTTGTTTGCTATTTGAAATTTATAATTTTATACTAAATTATAAGTTTTAAAACAATCCATTTAATATACATTCTCATCATGTTTTTATTAATATATATGCTGTCTTAATTTGAGAAGATGATACATGCATTAAAATGTTAAATATTTTTGTCCTTGCACAAAGTTCTTCTAAACTACAGTGCTAAAAGAAAGTGACCCAAAATCTATGACTATCGGAGTATAAAATAAAACAATACTCCGTACTATGTTAAAACTAGATAAGAGATCTTATCAGGGCAAATTTGGTTGTTTGGTATCACAATTACCAAACTCCGGGCCATCATATTTTTAAAGCTAAGACATGCTACTAAAATACTAATCACTTTTTAGTTACCATTTGATTTTGAGAATTATTTGGGTTTCTAAAGTAACATGATAAGTGAGGAAGTGTCAAATTTATCCTCGATTAGTTGATGAATAAGGGCAATGTTTGTGAAAAGGCCAAAGTCTCTCACAACTAGGGTTTGAATGAAGGGGCTACTACATTGACTTCAACCGCAGATTCTTAAGTGCAAGAGTTCTCCGAAAACGATTGCGATGTGTTAAATTCCAAACTTGGTATAGATCATTGATATAATTTACCAAGATTAAGATTTAAAAACTTTGATCATAAAATATAGCTAAGTTTCATACTTCATGGGCTTGGCTTTTTCAATTTTATTTGGAATTATATATTTTTTTAAATGTGAAATTCCAAATTATTCACTTCTCTTTTTGAAGAATCAAAGATATAACCAACTGATGGTGATGTGAAAAGGGCATGTAGTTTGATCAATGAAATGCGGGATAAAATCAACATTGATCCCTTATAATCTTTGGATAAGATTATATACCGGCTATGCAAAGTTTGCACCGAAAAATGAAGGCGGTGCTCGAGAGGATGCACAAAAAGCTATGATCCAAGGATTTGATTACATTTTACTAGGGATTATAACATTTTAATTTTTATAGATGGAGGAATACTTTTGTAAAACTAGGGATGTCAATTTCCCCCGCGAGGCCGGGGACCCGCCCCTAATGAGGCGGAGGCGGGGGGCAAAATCTGGTGTCGGGGCCGGGGCTGGGTATACAAACTTATACCCGATTCGGATTCGGGGCGGGGCCGGATTTATCGATACCCGCCCCAGACCCGCCCCGAATATACTTATTATATAATACTAGTTTACAGCCCGTCGAAAATCGACGGGTGCTAATAATTTTTAACATTTAAATAGTATTATGTGAAATTTATTTTAAAATAATTCATACTATGATCCTCGATTTCTTTGTGCTAAAAGGAAGTTAAGAATAATAAATGTAAAGACCCAATCCAATGCAGTTATATTTAAATCTTTGACGTTTAAAGTTTTATAAAGCAACTTGGTGCCGAAATCGACAAAGCCAAGTTCCTAGTGAAATCTAAAAAAAAATATTTAAAAGTAATACAAAAATACTTAAAGTAAATGAAACAATATAAAAATTATATAAGAAAACAGGACCAAAATAATCAGCTCGGGTCCTCTTCTAAGCGTAGCAGCTTTTCATTCTTCCTTCTGCAATTTACTCTCATGTAAATCAAGAAAATTTAATCGTAGAAAATAATATCTAAATATAATAATTTTATTTATAAAGTATAGATATTTGAATTTATAATTATCTCATAACTTTTGAAATATTTCCGGGTAAACAACATTAGACTTTAGTCGTGGTGTCGAAGCTATTGTCATCTTCGTCACATATCAAAAATATATGTGACCTTTTTTCCTAGTGACTCTCTATATTGCGATTTAAAACTGTCCAACACCAGTTTTGGTAGGTATAACCCTACGTTAGAGAGGGATTGTCATCGACTCTTATTTATTGTCATATCAAAGCAAACAGACGGTGGAAAATGCCTCCTTTGAAATATAACTGGTGACTTAATTAGATTTGATATAGTCATCGTCATTCTTGCAATTGGAAACGGGCCAAACCCGTTGAAATTTCATATACCCATACCCATCTCAAACTTGTTTAAAATTGAATTTTAATGCTCGAGTCCGGTCCAAACCCATCAATAATATCCGTTTATTACCCGTTAAACCAAAATAAAATTAATAGTAATATTTTTTTATAAAATAAATTATAACTTAATATATATACATCTTTCGTCCCATTTATGTTGTCTCACTTTATATTCAAATGTGTTTATTATAATAATAAAGCGGGATAAATTTAAATAGAACGGAGGGAGTATATAACAATCGAAAATTTTAATTTAAACGCGTATATCTCAAATAACTGCTAACTAACAATATACAAATATCAAATTATCAATTAGATTTTATGAGATATACAACTTTGTATATATTAATAAAAAACTTAAAATTACTAATAGTTATAAATGTTTTATTTTTCAAATATAAATATAGTTTTTATATACATGTGAAATATATATATTTACCATATATGTAGGGTTTGGGTAGTGGGTACCCAGAGGTGTATACCCATATACGACCCAAACCCGTTTCGGGTATCCCAAACTCGTTCCAAACCCAATTTATAGCACCCAAACCCGTCACCCGTAATAACCCTCCATTGACATCCCTAATTGCGTTAAACATGGAGTATCGAATTTGATTTGTTTTTTAAAATATGATGATCATGATAAATTAAAAGTTATAATTAATACTAATATCGATTATACGAATATATCTACGTGATTAGTATTGAAATTAATGGCACACATACAAATAAGATAACTATGTACATATGTTACGTCCCAAACCTGTTCCAAACCCAATTTATAGTACCCAAACCCGTCTCAATTAGGTTTGGGCGAGGTGGGTACCCTTGATAACCCGGCCCATTGACATCCCTAATTGTGTTAAATGGGTTTGGGTAGTGGGTACCCGGAGGTGTATACCCATAGCCGATCCAAACCCGTTCCGGGTATCCCAAACTCGTTGCAAACCCAATTTATAGTACCCAAACCCGTCACCCGTGATAACCCGGCCCATTGACATGCATCCCTAATTGCGTTAAACATGGAGTATCGAATTTGATTTGTTTATTATAATATGACGATCATGATAAATTAAAAGTTGTATATAATATAATTAATACTAATATCGATTATATGAATATATCTACGTGATTAGTATTGAAATTAATGACACACATACAAATAAGATAAGTATGTACATATGTTACGTCCCAAACCCGTTCCAAACCCAATTTATAGTACTTTTAATATTATATTTAAATCTTTGACGTTTAAAGACATATAAATCAATTTGGTGCGAAAATGACAAAGCCAGGTTCCTCGTGAAATATATAAAAAGATGAACATAAGCATGCACAATGTCATGTCAAGATCCATTAGGGATGATCGGTAGAATCTGTCTGAAATCACCTCCTAAAACAACGACCAAACCACCTTTTTTGAGACTTTTTTTCCTAGTGATTCTCGATATTGTGACATAAAACCGTCCATGACTGAAGGCCGATTTTGATAGGTATAACCCTACATTAGAGAGGAATTGTCCTTCAATCTTATTTATTATCATAGCAAACCAAACACACAGTGGAAAATGCATCTTTTGCAATCTAACTGGTAACGTAATTTGATCTGATGTAGTTATATATCGTCATTCTTGCGATTGGAAACTTCTTACCAGCATTTTTTTTCCTAAAAACATATTTGCTTCTCTCACACGGCCTCCAAGTTTTGTTACAATCATCCTTGTGTCATTGCAAAGTTAATTCGATGAGTCAATATTTCACAGGAGCATGATGGTGCACCATTCTTGTCAAAGAGAATTTGTAATAAAAAGAAAATGACAGTTATATCAAAATAAGTCAAGCCGCCCGTTGTTTATTTTAATAAACAGAAAAGGTCCAAGAGACGTAGCTGTTGTTTATTGTAATAAAACAAAATGTCAATATGAAGTTTCTCGCTACTCGTGTTTATAAGAATTTTAACGTCAATATTCGATGTAAATCACTTTATATTGCTACTTTTAGGTAGCCCGTTGTTTATTGTAATAAAAATAAAATGTCGTTACGTCAAAATAAGTTCAGCGCCCGTTGTTTATTTTGATTAAAAAAAAATATGTCAAAGAAAGTCTCACATAGTTATAATCAATGTTAACGTCAATAATCGACATGAATCACTTTATATTGCTACTTTTAGGTAGCCCGTTGTCGTTACGTCAAAATAAGTTTACCGCCCGTTGTTTATTTTGATAAAAAAAAAATGTCAAAGAGAGTCTCACATAGTTATAATCAATTTTAACGTTAATATTTGACATGAATCACTTTATATTTCTACTTTTAGATAGTCCGTTGTTTATTATAATAAAAATAAAATGTCTACATGATTTATATTTTAAAATAAATTAAATATATTATAAATATATCTTATTTGATTTATAATAGATTAATTACTTAAATATATAATAATCATGTATTTACATAAATTTAAAATGTCTACATGATTTATATTATAAAATAAATTAAATATTTTATATATACATGATTTAATTAATCTATTATAAATTACATGGGATATACATACACGATTTACAATATATTATATATACATGATTTGGGTAAAAAAAATATAAAAATAGAATTTTTAGATAAATAGGAACGGAGAGCATAGGGAGCGCCACGTAGGCACGTGAATTAACGTGGGGCTCTGAATCCGCTTTGCTATTATATATAAAAGGATATTTTTATAAAAAATTATACTCAATTTTTAATATTTTGGAGACTCTCCATCTTCTAAACTTCCACAAGTAATTAACTTTCCAATTAATCATAATCATCATGATTCTTGCGTCTTCAATCTTAATCAACATTCAACAATCTTTTTTTTTTCTTCGCCTAGTTGCGGCGCTACTGCAGTAAAAAGAGCCATATTTTCTTGTACGAAGATTTATGTTTTGAATTTCTAGATTAAAATTTGCATGCTTAATAACTTTTGTATATGGTTTATTTGCTTATTTGAGTGAATTTTTACATTATTGGTATTAATTATTCATTTTTTTTTTCAATTTTTTTTTTTCTCTAGGTAGTATTCATAATTTTTAAACGGGTACCCGATGGGTATCCTTCCTCCGACAGATAATCCCCGCCTCCGTCCCGGCCCCGAATTAAACGGGTACGGGGCGGGCTTGGGGAATTTGTTTAGAACGGGTATGGGGGCGGGAAAGCAATACCCCGCCCCGCCCCGCCCCGCCCCGTTTACATCCCTATGTAAAACCCCTCACAATCAATTTTTACCTAGCTTACTAAATATCAACATAGGTGGCGTTTGGTTTGGTAGATTAGACAATATAAATATGTCTATAATTCAATTATTTAAGACTATTTCAGTCATGGGTCATAAGCCAAGACAAAAATGATAAGATTAATCATAGGTGGCAATAATGCGTGACTTAATCTTGGGCATCCTAATAATTGCATACCAAACAACCCCTATGATAATTGTAATCTATTAATATATTAAAACAAAACGAAAAGTCAGTTAATTTTTCCCGGCAAAACGAAAAAGTCAGTTATTAAACGTTTTTTTTTTTCTTTTTTCCCCCCTTTTTTTCATGCACGTTCTCACAGTTTTGCAAATTAAACCGTTTCTTTTTCTTTTTTTTTTTTTTTCCTTCTCTCTGCATGTAAGCAGTTTTACAACTGACGGGCATTGTTCCATGCGAGTTATCTGTGCAAACATGGAAGCAAATCTATTATCAAAATCTATATCAATACACAATTTCCTTCCATTAGAGGCGTGTCTCTAGAGTTCGATCCACGAAAACAATTGAAAAACGTTAAAAAAAAAAAAAAGAAAAAAAAAAAAAAAACTCATAAATCTCTTCGGCAGAGTTCGAATGATAGGAGTTGAAAACGAAGGTCGACTTGCTGCAATCTGATATAAGAAGAACGTAATCTCTGGTAATTTTCTATATTTTATAATACTCCCTCCGTCCTCCATTTAGTGACATTGTTTTCTGGGCACATGTTTTTTTGCATTTTGATGGTATAATAATAAATTAATGTGTTAAAGTGGAATAATTGTGGGTCCATTTGAATTTTTAATAGTATTAAAATGTTAAAATAATAAAAAAGTAGATGTATAAAGTGTTAAAGTGTTAAAGTGATTGTGGGGTCTACGTCCTAAAACGGAATATGTCAGTAAATGGAGGACGTCCCAATATAGTAATAATGTAAGTGAATGGAGGAGGGAGGGAGTAGTATATAGTCTCTCATAATTTTTTAGTACTTTAGCATCATTCTTGATCAATTCTTTCATTAATTTGTATCACTTTGCACTAGTTTCTTTTTCATTCATATTCATTATTTTGCATTAGTTTCTTCTGCTCAAATCCACGATGCAAAAGAAAACGAGAACAAAATAGATAGAAGAAAGAAAGATGAAGTTATGGTAGAGTCTGAAGTGGGGAATTTCATAGAAGAAGGCAAGGAAAAAGAAGTCGTGGGTGTAAAACGAACATGATAATGTCAGATAATTTATCTATAGTAAAAGGTAGCAAGCTTTACTTATGTTTGTGCCATGACAATGTAAGAGAAAATACATTTTTTTCTTGAACATATTTATGTCCACACCACACATACAAATTTGCTAAACAATTTGATGAGATATCAGAGACAAGAATTACAATCTGCGGTGACACGTATACACGAATATTGCTCTTGCCTCTCCACTTAATGTTTCCCAGTGTCTTAGCTCCAAGGTTTATTGTTAACTAAATGCTTTTATTGTACTATTATGAATTCATGCTCTAACTCTCATGTTTTCTTATGTTGATAAACATGATTGGGTGCTTCAATTTTATTTTATTTTTGGAGAGTTTGAGAACTCGAGCAAGGTGTTGGAGAATCTATGTTGAGATCATTGCTTAAGATTTATACAAATTTGAGATTGGTAATAGTCTTGTAAGTACCAAAGATTGAGAATTATGCCTTGAAATCTTCTTAGTTAAGCTAAACGAAAGGTAAAAAATCTGTTTGCAGGAATAATTCCTTTGGAAATCAACCACAAAGAAGGGGTTTAACTTCGTGGTAATCTAGCATTTCCCCATCATTTTTGATAACACGTATACAAAAATCCTCACTTTCATAAAAAAAAAATGCAAAAATACCCAAATTATAAGTGAGTTGCCAAATTTACCCTTCAATTTTCGCATGCCAAAGAAAAAAGTTGATGAGATGTGAAATTTTTTACTTTTTCAGTTTTTTTTCAGTTTTCTTTTTAAGTTTTTTTCAGCACCTTTTTGAATTTAATGCTTTGAAAGTTTGATTAGAGTGTTGAAAACCCTATTTTCCCATCCGTCTCTTTTCCCCAACTCATTCTTCTCTTATTTTCCCTTTGCATTGTAGCAGTTTTGTCCGGCCAAATTTACTAAATCTCGCCGGAATTTTGCAAGAGTGTTGGACGAATTTACTGAAGAAAGATACTAGGATCTGAAATCAATTGAAAATTTCAATGTACCATACTCTTTTTCGTATTTTCTGTCCGAGTAAATTCCAGTTGATATTTCATATTTCTCTACGACTGGAATTTGCTAAAAACACTCAGTAAACTCAATTTTTTTGTAGGTTACCCGAAAAAAAATGAGATTTCTAATCCACAATGGCTCTTCCACAAGGAAACCGGCCAACATGTAATTCGTGTTTATTTTGTTTATCTATAATTTTCCTGTCACTGATGCCAAATTACCATCGCTACATTTTTATTTTTCCTTCATCTGTTATAGCTAATTTTGCCTGCTGCAAATTATGTTAGAATAATAATTTAGAAATAATTGTTTCTTGGTGTCAATATATCATTCATATAGATAATTTTAGGTTTTTGAAGTAGCCAAAAAAATATATAGTTCGTATAAATTGTTAATTATTATTGAATATGCAAAATTTTAAAACAATGTAATCACGATTAAATTGAATAATAGCATGATTTAAATAAATTTTTAGAAAGATATTTTTTTAATAATTTTTACTCCGGTTAGCGTAATTGTCGTAGTTGTTAAAAGAGATTTTCTTTTTGAAGGAAACAGTGATTTTATTGTCGTAATTGTCGTAATATTTAAATAAATTATAGATGATATTACTATTGTATTCGAGAATGATATTACAATCGTTATAATGAATTTTACAGTTGTATTTTCGTTTTAGTTAGGCCTCTAGCGAACGTAAAATTGTTTCATTCGGCCGTAATTATGTTTTTTCCTTGATTTTAGTATTTATGCACTAATTATGTTATGATTCATTTTCAATTAGGTTTAATTCAAAAGACCAGAGACAATCAACGTACCTTCAATAATCGGAACATACTACAAGCTATCAGTCTTACAAGAAGTGAGAAAAACATTGATGGACGTTGGAGGGAGACAACTTTTTTATCGTTTTTGAGGAGGGATGCTTTGGAAAATTTCTTCGTTGGAATCCCGATCAAAAGTGTGGCATGGCCGTGCACCATGTTTTGTCTCGAGAGATTGTTATGCTCGGGTCGCAGAAACACGAGATGTAGTTCGAATTAAACGGGGCACACGTTCGATTTGAGCATATCGAATTTGCATTAGTAACGGGGTTAAAATTCGGACCGTTGGAAGTGGACACCACGGGCGAGTATGACCTCTCACACGTGCATGCTTATCACTTGTTTAGTGGAGCGGGTGATATCATAGTCGCCAAATTGTTAGAAAATTTTCGTGACGGGCGAAGGAGACTCGATCCGACCGGGGAGTCTTACTTTAGGGTAACACATGTCCTCGTGCTTTACCTATTCTTATTGGCATATGACCCTAACCATTATGTTGATTCATGGGTTTGGGCTTTGTTGAGCGATATGAATTATTTTAATGATTTTCCGTGGGGGGCTTATGCTTTCTTGACATTGGAGCATTATGTCAAGAATATATCACGTAATAAGAGGTATCATTTCAATGGAGCTGCATGGGTCTTTCACGTTTGGTCCCTTAAGATCATGCCGGAATTAGCCGAATTCGTAGCTACGAAAGTAAAGGATCAAGAGGACGCACACCCAAGATTTTTGAGGTGGAAGTTTCGTTCGAGAATCAAAGATAATATCGCCACAATATTCCAACATGAGGTATAATTTCAATCACTGATTCATTTTTTCATTCGTAAATTACATATTTCCCTTCGTTTTTTCGATCGAAATTTCAAATTTTAAATATTGAATTTCGTAATAATTGATATGCATGCAAATTACTTATGTAGATTAGATTTTCCAGTTGGTTGAATAAATTTTATAACAATAATCACTTATTTTCCTATCGTTAATAATTGATGTAGGCCGACTTCGTGGTACCCATGAACATGGATGCAGAAGAGATGGCTTCGCCATATATGCAATCTGCTCTTAGCCAAGATCCACTTGGCATAATGTTCCATCCGCCCCAAAACCCAGTGGAGCTTAGGGAGCACTGTCCACGACGAGTACTTGCACCCTCTGATTCGGGTACTGAAGAAGAAGAGTCGGACTCAAGCAAGAGTGAAGATAGTGGTGGAGCTCATGCAAGGGGGAAAAAGAGGCCGTCGAAGGGGGAAAAGGCCGATGCAAGAAACTTCCACATCGACCGGGAGTAGCGGAGGTGTTAATGAGGCAGAATCATTTAATCGAAATGAGATGAGATTTATGAAGAAGACTGCCGAGTTAACATACAAAAGGATGAAAAAGAGATTTTTGCCGAAGATCAAGAGGTTTGATGAGTTAATGGAGAAGATGAGTTGCTCGAATTCTCGAGGTTTCAAAGATGTCGACCCCCGTAG
Organism: Thymus mandschuricus; assembly: GCA_029379335.1. NCBI lineage: Eukaryota > Viridiplantae > Streptophyta > Magnoliopsida > Lamiales > Lamiaceae > Thymus > Thymus mandschuricus. The sequence continues at coordinate 8,784,031 of CM057079.1, forward strand.
CGCCCCTCATGTTGATGATGATGATGATGACGACGATGGTGATGTGAATAATACATACGTTCATTCCTGTGCCCACGTCGATCCCACATGCATCTACGCCCACTTCATGGGGCTTTGATTTTATGGGAAGTGGAGGATGGAGAGAGGTGTCGGTTTCTATGGAACAATTTGGTAGGCACTCGATGCACGATATTGGTCATAATGGCAAACGTCTGGCCCACAGTAATCTAGAATTGAATACCTCTGTTGCGTTCGACGTGAGGAAACTGTAACGTCGTACGGGACACATCGATTTTGCCCATTTCTCTGGGCCAATCAACATCAACTTTTCAAATGCAGCTGGCTTGTCTTCCTTGATGTTGGTCATACGCGCCTCGAAAACATCTTGCTTATGTGCGTATGTTACTCTTTGATAGAGTCCTGCAACGAATTTCCGAATGTCTTCAATTTTTGGAGGATGTGGTAGTAGCATAGCGCGTGTGTAGCATCGGGAAAATACTTCCCTCACGGCATTCTCAATTGAGATGTCAGCATCGGAGACAATAAGTTGATCACGTCTGCAACCATATGCTCTCCTCACCCGTGTGAGAAACCAAGTCCATGTTTCATCATTCTCAATTGGCCCCAGTCCGTATGCTAATGGATACACCCCCTCATTTGCGTCCTTCGTCACTGCAACAAACAAGATACCGCGATTCTTCCCTTTCAGATGAGTACCATGTACCACAATCACATGCCTAAGACAGTACGAGTAGGCCAATTGGGTAGCACCAAGTACAACAAAGTAGTGTCAAAATCTTCCATCTGCACCTATTTCCAAATCTGTTATACTTCTGGGGTTAGCCATCTGAATCATGTGCAGATAACCGGGCAACATCTGATACGAATCGTCGTATCCACCATATATCATCTCTATTGCAGCATGTCGTGCTCTTAGTGCTTGACTATACTTGACATGGACCCCGTAATCTCGAAGCAGGTCCTCCATAATGGCCTTGGGCTTCAATATTTCACACTCGTGACGAATTTTCTTTGCTATGTGAGCCGCAATGACTTTATATTGGACTTTAGAAGGAGCCACGTGATCCAATTGAAGTACTCATGTGTGCATTGCATTCAATTTATAGACACGCCAAACAGATCCACGACTAATGGCTCGCATAAGGAAAGGACAATCATCTCGTTTTTTGCAACGCCACACGAGTCGACCTGGATCCGATCGTTCAACATTGTATTCATCTCCTTGCTCAATATGCCACGATCCGACCACATTAATTAGCTGCCTTTTGCTATTGTAGTAGGCACCTTCCACAAATTTTTCATTCTCATTTGCATCTTCTTCATATGCAACCATCGAGGCAGAAGCATCGATCGGAATCACTGGAACTAGCCAATTATTTGGTACACCGTACACCCACCTCCAAGGGCTCTTCTTCACCATTCTCAGACTCTCCCCTTGTTGGATGCACTGAATCCAAAAGTTTTGCCATTCCGCCTTCCCTTTGAATCCATGCAGCAAACTCTACGAATGTGAACTTCTGCAAGCCCTCCTCAGTTTCATCTTCTGAAGCCTATGTATCGGATTCAAGCACATAATCTTTCGGCATCATCATCATTCTCAAGACCAATTTTCGGTTCATCGGTTGTGTAGGAGGGTTGCTCAAGATTTAAATCGCCTCTGTGAGACCCAGAAGCAGAACCTGCTTCACGAAACCAATCAGTAGAAGTCATTAGTCGAACTTGTTCTAAATTCTCCTCATAGCTTCCGAATTCAGTGTTGTATCCAAATGGCGGTGGCTCGTGAACATCAAAAGAAGGAATATAGAAATCATGCTGCGAAGATTCACCTCGTCCAACATTTGGATTGTTATGAACAACATATACGATTGGATATGTCTCATGCATGAACAAAACATTCAATTGTTGGTCAGTAACAAGGACAACTTTTTCACGAAGACCGCTACGAGAATGTGATGGACAATACAGCTCGTAATTCAGCCCCATATTCGCAGCTTGCAAAACATTGTCAATGTTGTACCGGAGGATCCAAATAGAACAACTGGGTTCAATCGATATACTCGTAACTTTTTCAGTTCCACCAACATATTCACAGTCGACCCATTCTCCACCGGATTTAATGATTAAACATTTCCATGAATCCATATCTACATAATTACATGAACAATTAGTGAATATACGATTACTAAATTGCAAAGCACATATCTCACACAAAAATGAATATTCCCATCGTAATATATATATTTTGTAGCCAAATTGCAATCCTTATTTCCCCACAAAGAATTTCACTTTCTTTTTTTCTCTGTAGTGAAACCTCAAATGTAAAATGAATATGTGAGAGAAATATGAAGTGTTGAGTATTTGTTCACTAAAATATTCACTGTGATTAATTTTACGTTTGAAATCCGAGCACATCTCACATGCACACAGTCGGAAAATGTTATTTTCACACTGTGTATACCAGCAACTTCAATTCAATTATTGTAGGGAGTGCATGCAATAATCACATCATCATTGTACAATCATTACCTCATTATTACACAAAAAAAAAGAAAGAAAAAGGACAAGAGTGTAAGAATGGAGTGTTGGCGGTCAACATCTCATCAAACAACACATTTTTTTTATTATTTTTTTTTTATCTTATTCAACGATAAATTGGGCACTTCACTTCAAACTTGAGTATTTTTGCATTTTTTTATAAAAATAGGTAGTTTTGTAGAAGTGTTATGGGATATGAGTATTTTTGCATAAACCTCTTTCTTTAACTTCTCTTATATAGACTTGGGAGAGGCACCGAGGACCATGGCCTTCAAAGCGAGAGCGACTTTGTACAATGATAATATTAAGTTTATCTTTAACTGTATATTTACTTTGCAACAAAATTCAACAAATATGTGATATTTGTTTATTAATATTAACATAAATCTTAGATTATTAAAATTTCTTCATATTTTTGATGCATTTTGGTCGATTAGTATACAGTAGTAGTTTGCCATTTTGATGATTTTTGCCCTTAAAAATGCATTATAGTACCTCTATATATTCCACCAATTAAACAAGAAATTGACGAACCAAGCCAGGTACTTTAGGATGGATGAAATACTATTAAAAAATATGAGGGGAGGACCAAAATAGCCCAAAATAATAAGTGAAGGAAAAAATAGCCATCCACAAATAAATGGTACAAATGCAGCCCTTTTTTTGAAATGGGACAATTATACCCTTAATATGTCTTGTTATGGTTCAACGTTCACACGACCAAATCACCCACGAGCACGACCATATAACACACGACCACGATCATTCACGACCAAATCACACACGAGCACGACCATATCACACACGACCACGATCACTCACGACCACTTTATTCACGATCACGACCAAATATACACACTCACACGACAAGCACGACCAAATCACACACGACCACGACTACTCACGACCACTTTATTCACGATCACGACCAAAGTTACACACTCACACGACCAATAACAGAACAATAGTAACCAAATTTACACACTCACACGACAAGCACGATCAAATCACGCACGACCACGACTACTCACGACCACTTTATTCACGATCATGACCAAAGTTACACTCTCACACGACCAATAACAGAACAACAGTAGAGGAAGAGATCGCAACAGAAGAAGAAATCGGAGCGGCGCCAACAACGGAGTCGGAGAAGGAGAGGCGAAGAGAGAAAGAGAGTGCGGGGCAGCGCAGAAGAGTGAAGTTGGGGATGATGGGTGAGTAGAGATGTCAAATTTGGCCTGAAAAGCCCGGCTCCGACGGGTAGTCTCGGCCCGCTCGTAGTTTGGGTTGGTTTGGGCTATGACATTAGAGGCCCATTGAAATTTTGGGCTGGCCCGACCCAGCCCAGACACTCAAAAGCCCGATAGGCTTGGGTGGCTCGGTCAGCCCGATCATTTTTACACTATAAATTTCTCATGGCCGGGTTTGGGCATTAATTTTAGTGGTCCAATAGAATCTTGGGCCGACCCGACCCGACCCGACCTCCCCCTTGAGCCCGATGGGCTTGGAGCGTTTGACATCTCTAGGGGTGAGTTGCACGCTGTTCTCTTTTCCTTTTCTTTTAATCTATTTTTTTCAATTAATTTATCCTTAAATTTATCATTAAGGGTATAATTGTCCCAATTTGAAAAAGTGGACTATATTTATACCATTTACTTATGGAGGACTATTTTTTTCCTTTACATATTGATTTGGGCTATTTTTAGGTATTGACACCAAATATATTATCTACCATACATCGTATTAGTTACAATATTAGTAATTTTAAATATCAGGATAACTATTTAAATTTTACCTTGGATATCTATATCTTAACATGGGATATCTATTTGTGACGCGAGTACCAAACCTAAAACTAATTTTTCAATATTAGAGTTAGAATTAATTCATAAAAAGTTAAAAACAACTAGAACTACAAGAATATGAATTGTGTAGTACTCCTATTCCTATATAATCTGAAAAAAACGGTACGTTTCAAACTTTGGTATGGTCTGAAAACTTCAAACCTCTCTTACCCCCATCACAGAGAGAGAGAGAGAGGAGAGAGAGAGGGAGTGGGAGACCAACACTTCGAAGCTGTTTGGCTGTTAATCTGTTCGGTCGGAGACGCAAATTCTGTTTCCGATTTCGGATCTCACTCTGTGGAAACCCAAAAGGGGCAAACGATTCATACTCTCCAGTGATCTGATGGTAATCGAAACCCTTCATATACGAGGAATTTTGTTCTTTTATGTATTTATTTTTTGTTACCATGTCTGGAATTTGTAATGCATTTGTGCGTTTCTTGTTTGTGATCCATGATCTCGAGCTTTCCTTTTGGTGTCTCATTAGACTGCTTCAGTGATCTCTGATGTGATAATTAGCGATGTACTGAATATAAGTTTCCATGGATAATTGTATCTGGATCTACAGCATGATTGCTATTTGAACTTTGATCTTAGTGAAAGTGCCAAGTGTGAGAATTGAGAGTAAATGAGAATTGATTATGATCTTTGTTGAAAATGCTTTGTTGTGAGTTGTTGAGTGATCGAGCATTGGGGAATGAATGGTGTCACTAATGCATTAAGAGTTTATCAGGAATGAGAGAAGCTGTTGTCTTTTGATGTTAATATTCCATCTTTTACTCTTGCTCAATCGGTTTTCTCAACACGTTGTAGAGATTAGGGTCATTGCTATTAGGCTGGAACCAGGGTCGGCAATACTACACTTAACTTTTAATTTTCTTGTACCAATTTCTTGTAGTGAAGTGGATTGTGCTGAGTTGAAGCTCTATGGGTTGGTTATCATGTTATAACTTTTAATCTCAAAATTCCGACTTCAGAATGATTTGTTCTTTATTCAAACTTGGGTTGAGTTCTTGACCAATTTTATACTTACCAGGGTTGAGTAGACATTAGATCCTTATGGTTCATAGAGGGAAGGTGCACATTGTTCATTTAGTGCCTGTTGTCGGGTAATTAGATATGATTGGAGATTTTTTCATTGAAATCTGCAGTTTTGAAGTAGATTTAGGATTTACTTATACGAAATCTTGTATAAGCCGGCCAACTTGCTTTTTCAACTCCTTATATGTGAATGGCAAGTTGGCCGCTGCTTATTGTTATCTACATTCCAGGCAAGATTTGATTCTGGCATTACATCGGTTCTTATTCATGAGCTTTACTTGCAATGTTGATAGATACTCACAAAGAAAGCTAATCTACGAATTATGATCTCTCTTCGGATAGCGATGAAAGGATAGTTTGATAGTTTATTAGATTATCCTTCCCTCTTGAGACAGATTTTCAAGCATGACGAGGTTCTTGGTTATAGCATCCTGCTTAAATTATTATGAGAATACCCGGCTAGATTTGATTTGGTATGAGATTATACTCTAGAATTATTTTCTGCTAATGTCATGGAAAAACTGGTAACAAGGAAATATCAAGTTATTCTACTTCCTAATATCTATCCATAGCTATAATTTTAGTTGTTTTCTTCTTAGTCATTAAACGTTTCAACCCCACCTACTAACATGGCTTTTTCTATCATGTAGATTTTGCAGGACTTTTTTTATAATTTCAATCAGTTCTTTGACTGCAATGAGTGTAGATCTTACACTCGGTCTTCTAACGTCGCGTAACTTGTTCTAGAAGGGGTAACACATCTATGCATTGCTACTTCTGCTCCAAAGATGGTCTTCAGTAAAATTTCAGAATTATTTTCTCCGGGACTGAGTCGATTATCAGCACCTAAGGCGTCTAATCTCTCTTACAAATTACCGGGGTTGCCTAATCCTGGTTCTCTTACCAAATCTGAGAAAAACAGTCATTTGAGACCCTCGTTTTCCCTTCAGGACTTGTCTACTTATCGCCGAATTGATATAGAAGAAGGAAACCTCAATGCTGGAGACGCATTTCCATCATACGCCTCTCGGAAAGAAAATGGAGCAACAAGTTTCTCGAAGGAGAAGTTACCACCAGCAAATTCATCCCGACAAAAGAAGTGGAGTACAGTAATCTGTATTCTCATTGGCTTATTTTTTGTTTCATGTCTTTCATTTGGTCTTCAATATCTTTACACAAACTGGTCTAGAGGAGCTACCAAGTTCTATGTTGTCCTAGACTGTGGTAGCACTGGAACTCGTGTTTATTTATATCAGGCTTCTATTAACCACGAAAAGGATAATAATCTTCCGATGTCTCTGAAATCTCTGCCTGAAGATTCCCAGATAAACTCAGTTTCCCGGAGTGGAAATGCTTACAACAGAATGGAGACTGTGCCCGGATTTGACAAATTGGTGCATAACGTGTCTGGTTTGCAGGAAGCAATTAGACCTCTTATCGAATGGGCTGAGAAACAAATTCCTGCAAATTCACATAAGACTACTTCTCTCTTTCTTTATGCCACAGCTGGACTTCGAAGGCTACCTAAATCAGATTCTGATTGGCTGCTTAATAATGCGTATTTGATCCTGGATAATTCGCCTTTCTTGTGCAAAAAGGAATGGGTCAAGATTATTACAGGCGTGGAGGAAGCTTATTATGCATGGATAGCTTTAAATTATCACACTAAGGTCTTAGGATCCGTCCCTGAAAAGGAAACATATGGTGCACTCGATTTGGGTGGTTCATCACTTCAGGTTACTTTCGAAAGTAAACAAGGTGAACTTGATGAAACGAGCTTGAAACTGGGTATCGGCCCAGTTAACCATCAACTAAGTGCCTATTCTTTAGCTGGATATGGTCTCAATGATGCATTTGATAAATCTGTTGCTCATCTTCTTGAGAGGCTTCCTCATGTTAGTAATGTAGATCTGATTAGTGGCAAAGTTGAAATTGATCATCCATGTTTGCAGACTGGTTACAAAGAACAATATATGTGCCGACATTGTTCACTCGTCGAAGGAAATGCTGGAGTCCCAGTTCATCTTATAGGAGTTCCAGACCGGGGTAAATGTATTGCACTCGCTAAAGCTGCTGTGAATATTTCTGAATGGACGAACAGTAGCAGAGGAATCGATTGTGGGCTCCATCCTTGTGCTCTTACAGAGAATCAACCTCGGCCTCGTGGCAAATTCTATGCTATGTCAGGTTTTTATGTTGTGTACCGGTTCTTCAACTTGACTCCTGATTCTACTCTCGATGACGTATTAGAGAAAGGCCGTGAATTTTGTGATAAATCCTGGATTGCTGCCAAGGGAAGTGTTGTTCCTCAGCCTTTCATCGAACAATACTGCTTTAGAGCTCCATATGTTGTGCTACTGTTGAGAGAAGGACTGCACATACCTGATAGCCATGTGATAGTTGGTTCTGGAAGCATTACTTGGACGCTTGGCGTTGCTCTGTTTGAAGGTGGGAAGGCATTTCCTTATTCTGGAATAACTCGAGGCCGCGATATATTTGAAGTGAGGATAAACCCATATATTGTTGTAGTCTTTTGCTTGGCTTCACTGTTTCTCTTAGTTTGCCTAGCAACCTGTGTTGGTAACTCATCAAAATATCTCCGGAGGCGTTATCTCCCACTTTTTAACCACAAAAATGTGCAATCGACCTCAGTTCTCAATATTACTTCTCCTTTCCAGTTTCGGCACTGGAGTCACCCTCTCATTATAGGTAAACTTCCTCTCATTTGGGCAACGTAGATATTCTTCAAATAGTCAATTATATTTATGGCTTGAACTTTTGACCTGCCCTAAACTTTATGGCATCTGCTTCTATAAATTACAGAAATGGCCCGTACTTTGGGCCGTTACACTTTATTGCAACGGGGGCTTGTTTTTGGTGCCAAAAACGTGTATGAACAGTGTTCATAAAGTGTACTGACGGCCCAAAGTATAGATCATGCCATTATCTGCAATTTTACCTTCTTGAAATGTGATTCTAAGTACACTTCAAAAATTACACATGTGTATATGTAATCTCTCGGCTTCGTTGTGTTATTTTTCCCTTTCGCAGATGGAAGGGCGAAGGATCCGCTGAGTCCAGTTCCAAACCCTCATCGGAACCCTTTTGGTGGCCGAGTCAGTCTTGATGGAGGTGGTGAGAAGTTCACAATATCATCTCTGTATTCTTCATCAAGCAGCGTAGCTCACAGCTATTCATCAGGCAGCCTAGGAGAGCTCCAATTCGACAACCCTAACCACGCGTGGACCCCACCAAACAGAAGCAAGGTGCGTCTCCAGAGCAGGCGATCCCAATCTCGAGAGGATCTCATTTCCTCCGTCTCAGAGGCGAGCATGATGAAGCCCTGATGTTTCTTGCATAGAAATAAATCGTCACCCCTTTGGTAGATTCGATGGATCTTCTTCAACCTCCCACGCGAACGCACAATCAAGAAAACACGAAAGTAAGAACAAATTTAGCTTCTTCAGTGGAATTATGTTTTTATAATGAACTGGGAATGAGCATGTGAGAGAGATGAAGGTGGTGTTGAAACTGTGGAGGTGAGAGTACAGATGATTGTTGTTAGGTGATACCAATAACAGGATGTTTAGATTCCAGTATACGGCTGCAGAAGAATGTAGATGTAGAGAGAGAGGGTTGGCCTAATTTTTTTTGGGGAGAGAAGGTGGTGTATAGTCATTGAGGTTACACGTAAAAAGCTGTCGATAGATTCATTGAAAATGCGTCATGTTTTGGGGTTTGTCAACTCTTGTAAAAACTCATGCATTTTTAGTACGGTTAGCAATCGTTCAAAATTATTTACGAAGTATTTTTTTTAGGACAACGCACAGGGTAATTGCGAATATTCTTCACAACATGAATTTAAAGATTGCATCACGGAGAATTCGAAATTTGAACTTTTGAAACCCAAATAGCATTATTGTTTGTATCCCTAGAGATTAGGGGTGAGCATTCGGGTCGTTTGACTCTAACCCGAACCGAACCTTAAAAATCCAAAACTCGAATTTTGTATTATTTATAAACCAAATCGAACCAAACTAACATCAAACCCGAACCGTACAATACGGTTCGGGTTCAATTCGGTTCTAACCCAAATTCATTCATGATTTTCTTTTGAGCAAAATACATGAAAATTTCTACTTTGCCACAAACATCATGTTTATCTACATCTAAACAATAAAATAAAATCATCACTATTGATGAACAAAAAATTCATATCTATACAAATCACATTGAAATCTGATCTACCCCATATATTCATATTAAAGGGAACATATTGTCACGGGCTGCCTAATTTCCTAAGTATTTTGGACTATATAAATACTTAGTCCACTCTAAATCATATTGTAGCCCAAAACTAAAGGCCCATGTCCATGGAATAGTGTAGAATGTGGGTAGAAGATGTAGGGAAGAGTGTAGAGACTTGTAGAAGAAGTATAGAGAGATCTAGAACAAGGGAAGGTTCTGGAGACTTACTCTCCACCCTTGGATCAAACTAATCTCCACCATCCATCAGGGAGGGGAGTTATATATAAAGGGGTGCTCCCCTCATTTGTAAATCATCAACCAAATCAATCAAGCTCTCAAGCATTCTTAGTGTTCTCTTCCAACTTTCTTCCTTAGACAAATTTCCTCACTTCACCCACAACACTTCTAGAATTAGGCTGACTTTGCTAGTCGCGAGAGGCACGCGCTGTTCGTTGTTAAGGGAATCACATCTTCAACTATTGATCTACCATCACTAATGACAAAAAAAAAGATTAAAAAAAAAAAAAATCAATATCAAATACCTATACAAAATGTACGAGGTCCGTAGACCGCTCGTTCGGGCAAAGACCTTCTGATTTCTCCAATTTATATCCTTCATTGTCAGATTAACAGAACATCAACCTTCATCCTGCCACTATGCTGATTTCTCCCAACTGGTGATCTGGTAGACTACCTAGCCCCGAAGATCTACAATTCCAGACCTCTGGAGTCGACCTCTCAGTTTTGCTTGAAGTTTCAGGCCTTCAACGTTGCTTGTTGACATAGCTATGAAAAATCTGATTGGATCCCCATCATCGCTTCTTAATAGGAACTCTTCCAATGCTGCAAAGTCTACCATGTTTTTCAGCTCTGCCATGGCATCCGATAATGCATTCCTACTCTCCTCACGTTCCGTTTGCATCCGATAATGCATTCCTACTCTCCTCATGTTCCGTTTGCAGTGCATTCGCTGCTTCTTCAGCCCTTTCGAGATTGCCAATCATAGTAAGAATTGTTGCTTGGGCTGCAACTCGGGCCGCAGTGGCTGTTGCGAGCCTTTGCTCAAAGTACCTACTGAATTTTTTTGAAGAGATTATATATGTTTTTACCTAGTTGAACTTTTAAAACTAATTTTAACTTTTGGAGTTAAAAAATATAAATAATACCCTTTTTTTTTGGTATGGTAGACCATACTACCCTTTATTTTTTAGGTTATGAGCAGTTTTTCTCAAATTATAACTGCTCTTTTATTATACGGCCGCAACCTCTCTTTCTTTCTCTATTTTCATTCTTCGTAGCCTCTATTTCTCTCTCTGCAAAAAATTAGAGAGCATCGCCGCCGCTACTAGGGCTTTAAGGAAGAACAATTTGCGTTTCTGATCCCAATTGCACTCCCACGCTACTAGTTTCGGTGAGATTTCATCCCGTTCCATCCTTCATTTTGTGTAATTCTGCAAAATTTGATCCACCCGTGCGATTGACTTCAAACTTTGTGGGTGGGTTTGTACGGGACGTGGGGAGGTTCGCTGTAATTTCAGACCAATCCATTGGTTGGATCTCCGGCGGCGGCGATTTAGGTTTCCGGGGCTGTTTCATTTGTTCCTGCCGATCTAGCCGTAAGATTGACTTCAAACTTTGTGGGTGGGTTTGTACGGGACGTGGGAAGGTTCGCTGAAAATTTAAGACCAATCTATTGGTTGGATCTCCGGTGGAGGCGATTTAGGTTTCCGGGGCTGTTTCATCTGTTCCGGCCGATCTAGCTGTACGATTGTCTTCAAACTTTGTGGGTTTGTTCGTAAAGGACGTGGGGAGGTACGCTGAAAATTTCGGACAAATCCATCGGTTGGATCTCCGGTGGCGGCGATTTAGGTTTCCGGGCTGTAACCTCTATTTCAATTTTCTTTTTTTTTTTCTTTTTTTTTTTTCTATCATTTTTTGATTTATTATTTGAAGCGGAGTTCTAAAGCTATTTAATTTTTAGTACTTGATTTTTTCAGTACAATTTTAATACGTTTGTACTTATTTGTTTTAGTTCTTCTTTATTTAAAGTTGTTAATTTTTATTACTTTCGATTCGTGTAGTTAAGGATATAGTACGATTTTAACACTTTCGTACTTATTTGTATGGATCACAGTACGAAACTTATAAAATCTTACTAGAGAAGTGCATAGTTATTTATCACTTCGTTCTATACAATTAGTAACACAGTACGAAACTTACAAATATTACTACAAACGTTCGTAAATTTTACTACGTTATACATGCATTTAAGAACACAGTACGAAATTACAAAATCTTATAACCAACGTCCAGTACGAAACGTACAAAAATCGTACTGTGTTATAAATTCATATTGTGTTATAAAAATAAAACCGATAAAAAAATCTATTAATAAAACGAAAAGCATAAAAAAAAATGAAAAAAAAAAATCTATTAAAAAAACGAAAAAGCAGAAAAATCGTGTGTCACATAATGGAGGAAGTTTTTCTGAGAATTGGAAGTTTTTTACGGTTTCCTAGATTTTAGGTAGGGGATCATAATTAAATTGCACATTTTCCTTCAAAGGGCAATCTTGAACTATTTTTAAAAATATGGGTATATTTTGCTTTTTTTTTTTAACATCCAAATCTAGAATTGGTTTTTAAACTTCAAATAGGCTATTTTATTTTTTGCCTCTTTTTTGAATGTCTTGTCATCTCACGGGTGCAATGCCGAATTTCTTCTTCGTGTTCTTCAAGCTCTCGATGAGGCTCAATCAGTGCAAGCTTCATCTTATCAACCTCTTCTTATTTGTTTGCATACTTTCTTGAGACTTCCATAGAATTCCTAGCTTCAAAACAACACCTTAGCCCATGTACCCGTTTTCTCTAAAATTGATCAAAACAAAAAATACTAAAAGGGAAATCATGCTAAATCTAAGTATTTCAAACACATTAATAACATATATTTGAAATGACACAAATTCCCAGAAAAAAGTTGGAATTTCAAATTCATAGCATGGGAAGTATTAGCTAGGGGTGACTATCCGGCAACAGGTTCTTCGGGAAAACCGGTACTAAACCGGTTCCGGTTTGGTAACCGGTACCAAACAAATGAAAATTTCCGGTTCCCTGTTAACCGGTACCGAACTGGGAACTGGTTTTTATATAATATTAATTAAAATTTAAATAAATATATATATATTTATATATACATTTAATTATGGCTATTAATATTATTACCATTAAATTTCTAATTGACTAATTATATAATTAGAATTATTGTAATAATATTAGTCATTTTATTAATTACATGTATTAGTATCACCGATTCACTATTATAAAGTGTACTTGTGCTTAATCATTTTTGTATTCTAGTATTGTTATTTACATGTAGTTACAATTTATTTTACTAGTTGATTTTCATGGGCATAACTTTGTTGTTTAAGTGATTTTTATAGTTAGTTGAAACTTATTTATTAATTATTAATTATTTTTTTCATTCAAATATATGAATTAAAAAAATTATTTATAAACAAAAAAAAAAAAAAAAAAAAAAAAAAAAACCGTTCCTTAACCGGTTAACCGATCCGGTAATTGGTTCCTCAAAATCTCAATTTTTCGGTAACCAGTAAACCGGTTCCATACCCGTTAGTCACCCCTATTAGCAGACAAAATTAGGAGATCTCAGAGAACAATGATCACACACATATTTGGCCCACACAATTAATCCAAGACACTAAAAGTCCATGAACCCGTTTTCTCTAAAATTTGATCAAAAAAAATACATTAAGAGAAATCATGCTAAATCTAAGTATTTCAGACACATTAGTAGCATCTTTCGAAATGACACAAATCCCCAGAAAAATAGTTGGAATTTCAAGTTCATAGCATGGGAGTATTAGCAGAAAAATTAGGAGACCTAAGAGAACAATGATCACACACATATTTGGCCCACACAATTAAATTAAACCCATATTTCCAGCGAATTAAAGGAAAAGAACTTTCATATTTACAAGATTAACCCAACACAGAACCGATGATATGGAACAAACCCTAATTTCATACATAAAACAAACAGAATCACCAATTGTACATCATATATCAATATAGCCAAGCCATAATAACCCTACGCTTTTTTAATTTATTTCACATACATCAAGGATACAGTTGCTCTAGAAAAATTTCAACCTTTAAAATCGGAGCAATATAATCCAATAAATCCACAAATATCAAGCCGAAATCTGATAATCGGCTAACGATTTTACGCAGATAACTGAAAAATCACATAAATGACCCTTATACTCCATGATACTATTAAGCATTTCATAAGTAGAATCCAACGATAAGATACATCTTGTTTAAAACACGTCTAAACAATCGCTTTAAATGACAATATATTTGTCATTTCTTTCACAAAGTTTTTGATTTATGCAAGCATTTAATGACATTTCTAACATGAACAAAAGATTCTTGAAAATTGTATAAAGCATCTTGGACACATAAATTTAAAATATGACAAATGCATCTAGAATGAAAGTATTTTCCATCAAAAGAAGATGAACATGCTTCAATGAGTTTGGGAATATTAGAGGTGTTCGCCGATGCATTATCAAAACCAACCGAAAATACATTGTTAATCAAAGAATATTCATTTAAAACGATGATAATAATCAAAGCAATATTTTGAGCCGTGTGAGGCTCTTCGAACTCCCTAATTGCAATCAAACGTTTTTGTAAAGTCCATTTTGCATCAATCCAATGACAAGTAATTCACATAAAACTATTTTTATTATATGCATTGGTCCAAACATCGAAAAAAAAAATAGACACTTTATAATTTAAACGACCCAAATATTTGATCAAATCATGTTTTTTCTCCATGCATTGTCGCCTAATTCTCTTAAGCATTTGAGTTCTAGAAACTTTGCTAGCATTGGAACCTAATCCATCTTTATAAGATTTGTTCATACGTTATTCTATCGACATAATTAAAAGGTTGTTTCTCCATAGCACAATATTTATATAGCGCATGAATCTTCATATCTTTGTTTATCAAATTTAAATAAAGGGACGTACCTGCCTTCAAAACTGAGGTGGTCCCTCGAATGTGAGTTTGAGAAGTCGATATTCCCACCCACTAGGATGATGGTCCTTCATGTGCCTATTCATTGTGCCATAGCCTCATTTTTCGATCCATTTGTAAGATGTAGTGCAATAGTTGCAATACACAATGTATCTCGTTCTACCATCGGCGAGAGGATGTTCGCCTAGAAACATCGGAGCCTCCACTTTTCTAAAGTGCTTCATGAATATATCGGGCTTGAGTTTAGTAGTCTTTGATGGAAGAGGAGGAGGTTGGTTTAGCACGTCATCTTCGTCTTCGTCATCGTTTGAGCCATGGAATTCAAATCCTTGGCTTTCCATTGTATGAACCATCCTAGCGAATGCTTCATCTTCTTCGGCTTGAGCTCGTTGGACAACTTGCCTTGAGGTTTCCTCGGCCACTTCAATCCTTCGTGACCTTTGAGTTTGTCGGCCTCCTACTTTGCTTTGGTCTTCAACAACCTTGAGAATTGAGAGTGCAAAATGAGAGAGAAGGAGCTTGAGAATTGAGAGTGAGATGAAAAAATGTGATTGATTGGGTTCTTGAGCTTGAGAATGAAAAATGGAGAGTTGAGAGATTGGGGTGAATGTTAGTTTAAATAGGTGTTAGTTATATAGGAGTTAGTAGGCGAAGTGGGGGAGGAGGATGAGTCACAACGGCTAGGAGCCGTTGCCAAAACTGCCCAACGGCTAGGAGGGCTACCCTGTTTTCTGCCCCAAATTGCAAAAAAAAAAAGACGTTGGGCCCATCGGGCCGGTTCTGGCCTGCCGGGCCCAACGGCTAGTATAAGCCCACCGGTTTTGATGCCTGGCCTGCCGGGTTCAGAACCGCCGGTCATTACCACAACCATCTACTGCGTACCGGCCGTAGCTCTTTGCCTCATGCGGCCGGAGCACTCAAGGGGATGACACTAGTGATCATTGTCAACACCGTCAGGCAAGCTCGTTACCTCGGAAGCACATTATCCCCTCCATAAACCTTCAAAGACGAAACAACGAAGTCGGGAGATTCCAGCGAATTCCGACATGGACGGCGTTGGCAAGCTTGCAGGCTACGAGGGTTTGGATGGGGAGCCTTGAGAGGACGTCAATGGTGATTTCTTGTGGTAGGGTGTTGAAGAAATCAAAATCTAGGTTTTGATTGGTTGATCCTTCATCTAATGAAGACATACATCGGATCCAATTCTTAAAAAAAAATAAAATTAAAAAAAAAAAAAAAAAACGTTTTCTCTAAATCAGAGAGAGATGCGTTCGGTGGTGGGGTACGTTTTCTCGGCCTACGCAGCGGAAGTGACGTCAGTTGATGCTGCTCTGATCGTTGACGAACGACATCGTGCCGGAGCCGATGACAAACGGTGACGAACCTCCTCGGCAAGATATCTCGCTTCTAAGCCTCATTATGGCTGGCTGGGATACGATCTCGGCCGCGATGACACGGCCCATCTAACACATTAAGGTACGAAAGATGCACTCTCTAAGAATATAGTAGATACTTCATGCATTGACATAGGCTCTATAAATTCAAAACAAACATTTAATTACAAGGACGTATAATAAAATGCCTCCTAAGAAGATGATAAGTAAACTCCATATGGGGTAATTTAAACACGCGTAAGGGGACCACCCCTATTGATATTTCTCGATAAACAAGGAACTCACTCATACCTTGTTATTAAACGATGATGAAATAATACCCTTGTTATTTAAAGGAAGATGACATAAAACCCAACTCCAGGTGCAAACTAAAGCGCGCGTAAGGGGACCACCCCTATCGATACTTCTCGACAAATAAGGAACCCCAATAAGGGGACCACCCCTATCGGTACTTCTCGACAAATAAGAAACCCAAATACGGGGACCACCCCTACCGATACTTCTCGAAAAATAAGGAACAAATTACCCTTGTTTCTAAACGAGGGCGAGTCAACTTCGTCATAAGTCCATATAAGCAACTTCGCCAGGACAGAAAGATGCGACTCGTCATAAGTCCGTATCAGCACTTCGGCGGGACAAAACGACGCGACTTTGTCATAAGTTCGTATAAGCCACTTCGGCGGACATAACGATTCGACTTGATCAGAATCTAAAATTCGACGGGGCAATCGGCTTTTCCAAAACCACTTCGGTGGGTATTACCAACTTCTTTCGAATCTAAAATTTGATGGGGCAATCGACTTTTCAGAAAACCACTTCGATGGGTACTATGATTCGACTTCGTTGGAATCTAAATTTTGACAGGGCAATTGACTTCATCTACATCCAGAACCCTCAACTCAGCTATGCCATCACCACCATCACATCCTCGTTTCTAAGTCTTTTTGGGGGATGTGATAGGATATGGCCCAACAACAAGCTTGGCCCACACAGTTCGGCCCAAGAGAAAAGCAGTTCGGGCCATGAAGAGTACTCAGTTCGGCCCACAAACACAATTCGAGTCCTAAGAGACGTAGAAGACCCGGATGCTTATCACGAAATAAGAGATATACTCGAAGGAATCACTATTGGAGTCAAACTCTCCACACTTATAAAAAGAAGCTAGATTAGAGTGAGAGGATTCATTCATACTCATTTTACTCTCTCCATATACGATCAATAAAGATCATCTCCCATCTTCTCGTGGACGTAGATCTATTCCAATATATTGAACCACATAAAATTCTTCATGCCATTTTAATCTTCGTTACATTTTTTGCCTTACAAAAATAAGTTCGATCAGTAAACATTAATTAATTAATCATATCGAAACTCTTAAACACGAGGATCAGGCCCTAACTTGTAAATCGCGATAAAAGCTTTAGTTCTTTAATGTTTCTTTAGTGAAATAAATTATTAGTTGAATTATTGTTCTATGATGAACAAAATTAATTCAATTAAGTGATGGTAAAGTCTATTTGCAATTGGTACTCCCCGTCCCTTTCAATTATGTGATTTCGATAAATATTAATACTCCCTTCGTTTTTTTTTCTTCAGACGTTCTGTTTATTTTCGGCACGATATTTAAGAAATATAATAAAAGGTTGATATGTGGTGTGAGTTAACGATAAATGTTAGGAGTGTTCGCGGTTTGGTTTGGTGCGGGTTGACGTTAAAACCAAACCAAACCTTAAAATGCGGTTTGTTTATTTTATAGAACCAAACCAAACCATTTCATTATGAAAGCCAAACCAAACCAAACCAAACCATATTATAACGGTTCGGTACGGTTTGCAATCGTAGGAAAAAAATTAAATACTCAATAACTAGAATTATAGAATTAATATCGTTCTCCAACATAAAATCGAGATAAAATAAAATAGCATTGCACTTATGTTTGATTAAAGCTTAGTAATCATATGATGTATATTCCTTGGCGTATAAATTACCTTTGTTGACGAAATCAAAATCTTCAATATGAGTAGTTCATCGTCTCTCTTCCTCAAATTTAAAATATATATTCTTTTTATGTCGCCGTCGTTCTATAAATAAAATGAAGAAAAGAATTCACAAAGTTGTTATATTTAGGTTTTAGGTTTAAAAAAATTAATAAAAACTTAAATAAAAGAAAATAGTAGATAACACTGTAAAATTTGACCCAAGTATGCGAATTTTTTGTAGCATAAATGATTAAATAATTATTAATTATTATTATTATAAATTATTACGGTTTTACGGTTTACGGTTTGGTTTGGGTATTTTATTTTCAAAAACCAAACCTAAACCAAAAACCATATTTTTTGGAAAATTAAACTCAACCCATATTTTTCAAACCATAAACCAAACCAAACCGCACAAATACGGTTTGATCGGGTTTGATTTACGGTTTAAACCAAACTGTGAACACCCCTAATAAATGTAATGTTAAAGATAAAAGTAGTGTTTGTTGGACCTTAAAAGGAAACATGACGTTTGAAAAAAAAAAAAAAACGTCTCACAATAGAAAACAGGACGTCTGGAAAAAAAACCGGAGGGAGTACCATTTTTGAACTAAGAGAATCTCTTTCAAATAAGCTTTAGATAAGATAAAATATTTCCTTCAACGTCACAAAATGATTTATGTATCTTTATATACTCCTACCATTTAATTAATTGTATTTTATAAATACTTTTGGCTCATTTTTTTTCATTTATAGGTAAGAAATAAATTTTAATTATATTAGTATTAGTTAATTTCTTCTCCGGGGAGAAGATGAGTTAGTATTAAGCCAAAACACATCCATCGATTATGGAGTTTGCAAACCCTAGAAATCGAGCCGTCGTTCCATGGTCGGATCTTCCGCCGGAGCTCCTCGAGAACATCTCCAAACGCCTCCCTTCCCAAATCGAAACCCTCCGCTTCCGCGCCGTCTGCCGTTCATGGCGCTCCTCCACGCCGCCGTACAAATTCCCGACTATCAAGCTGCCTTTCCCCTTCGGCGCCGGCGAGAATCCCGATCCCGAACACAGCGGCGCCTACTTCACTCTCACCGAAAGGGTCGTCTACCGCATCCAACTGCCGCGCGGCAAAAGCCCCGATTTCTGGATCGTCAAGCTTGAGCACGCCGGCGACGGCAAGGTGCGGGTTATAAATCCGGTGACTCACCGGAGAATCGAGATCCCTCCGGCAGTCGGGATGCCCAAGGTGCTGAACTTGTTGGATTTCGACGTTTCGGAGGTGTGCAAGGGTTACGCACTCAGGTACGTGAATCCTTCGAAAGAGAGCGATGATTATTACGATTATAGGCATGTTAAGAAGGTTGCATTTTCTTCCAATGTCGATAATGGTGAGTATGTTGTGATGGCGATCGACCTCCATAGTAGATTATGGTATATAATGTCAGGGGAGGAGAAATGGATTATGTATGGCGGCACCGGCACTGTTGGATTAAAAAATATTCAGACTATGATATTCTATGATGTTGCGAGCATCGACGGGCAGTTACGTGCGGCTGATGCCGCGGGGGATATTTGGGGTTTCGATTCGAAGTTCGGGTGGTGGAGAACAGGTCATTACGACGGAAGAATTCCTCTGAAGAGGCATTTGGTAGAGCTGTGCGATGGAGATTTGGTTTTGGTTGAAGAGATGAGGATGGTTCCAGCAGGCCCCCTAACTGGCATTTTTTCGGCTAAGCAGCCGTTCGTAGATATCGGAATTTTTGCACAAGCTAAGCTCTTGAAGAAATGGCTGGATGTGAAAACAATGCACGGTTGTATTATAGTTACAGGCGATGACTGTTCCTTCTCCGTACCCACCACGGAAAAACTCATGGCAGCTCGAGTTTTTTACGCAGATCGCTATGTGTTTCTTCGACAAGATATTCTTGATGTCGGTGGTGAATATACCTGGTTTGAGTGTGACTGCAGGGGAGATGCCTGCAATTGCTTGAATGAAGTACACGGATTAGAAATCTTGGGTGTCGAAGATGAGGTTGCAAATGATGATGTCGAGCTTTTGTTCGAAGGATGCTATGGCCATACTATTGGTGTGTGCGACTGTCATACTGGTAAAACAGGGACAGCACTCATGTTTCCTGAGTATGCAAGCATATTTTGGCCTCCTCCTTCGTGGCTCAGCCACGAGTGATGACTTCCTTTCGATGTTGGTGATCCCCAGCTTGTCTATCAAGGTACAATAGTTTGTAAGAACTTGATCTTGGCATCTTGCGTCTCCTTAATGATCGTAAGAAATGTGGATATCGTGATATTTCGAAAAATGCTCCAGCCTTTAAGGGCTCGAGTTCGTCTGGTACAATATATTCATGAATCGTGTAGTGTAGCTTTTGATATACTAAATTTTCGGATTGGAATTGGGTTTGATGAACCCTCTTGTTCCAGAGTTCATGTATTGGAGTTGGATGATTCGAGTTTCCTCCTTTCTCTTAATGCGCATCTGGTTCTTTTGATCTTTGGTTTATGCTTTTGCTTGCACTATAATGCTGTGTATCCATTTTTATTATATACTCTCTTGGTCCCTCTGTCTTGTTTAATAAGATGACAAATTTGTTGAATATATGTGTACGTGTATTCAAAATTCGTGTGACGGAGGAGTTGCTAGTAAATGGTTTTTTGTTCAAAAGTCTTTTGGAAAGTTTGTGATCGAAGGACTTGTATAGAACTTGTTCAACATATTAAGTCATCGTGATTATTTATTTGATTTTGGTGTGTTGAATAGAAGTTACATCTTCGACAAATAGCTATTTCAATTCCTAATCTACCAATTTCATCGTGATAATTTTAATACTCTTGACGAGTCAGGATTGAGCGTTTATATATGTTACAAACGTTTGCACCATCTCCTTATTTTCGTCTTCCTATTGCTGCCGAGCTGCTGTCCTTCTTCTTATTTGATTTTGTTCATTTATTTCCTTTTCTTCTTTGGCCACTATTTGTAAGTCCTTGTAAATATTGTAAATAGTGAAGCTTTCTTTACTCACAAATTGTACCAATTTCATGATGGCTTCTAGGGGTGAGCAAAATATGGTTCAACTCGAAAACCCGAACCGAACCAAACCGAATTAGGCGGTTTGGTCCGGGTTCTATATCCCTTTGGTTTGGTTCGGGTTGAAATTTGGAACCCGAAAATATTATGGTTTGGGTATGGGTTTGCATACATAATTCGGGTCTAACCCGAAACTCGAATTTATATATTATATAAAAATAATATAATATAATTTACATATATGTATAATTATTTATTAATTATAAATCTTAATTCCTACCCATTCTTTTAAGCCCTTATTTATTATGGATGTATTTTGAGTTGATTAGATGTTATTATGTTGTTTAGACGTAGATAAACATGAGAAAAGGTTTGTGTCAAAGTAGAAATTTTCATTTATTTGCTCAAAAAATAAAAATAAAAAAATCATTTATAAATTCGGGTCAGAACCGAACCGAACCGTAAAATACGGTTTGGGTTTGGTTTGGGTTCGATGTTAGTTTGGTTTGGTTCGGGTTATAAAAAATACAAAATTCGGGTTACGGGTTTTTCGGGTTTGGTTCGGGTTAGACCCGAACCACCCGAATGCTCACCCCTAATGGCGTCTCTGCAGCTTTCTAAAGTTGTTACTATTCACTCATCGTGTTGTTTTACGGGAGAAACTCACATATAGCCACTTTCACTATAAGTGTAAGTTATATAGCCACAAGTTTAAAACTATAAGTTTTATAGCCACTTTTGCATGAATGTACATAAATACTCTTACTTTTAATTGAGTCCCACCACTTTTTATTTTCTTTTATTTTCTAATTCTATAATTGTGAATAGTTTTTTCTCTCCCCTCTTTCTCTCTCTTGTTTTTTCCTACCGTGTCCAAGCAAGGATGGCACGGTTAAGATTTTTTATTTATTTATTTTTTTATTTAAACGAAACAAGCATGGCTATATTTTATAATTTTCTAATTTTGCAATTAATGTCCTTACCTTACCGTGTTCATGAGTTGAACACGGTTGAACAATTTTTTTTTGTTTTAAATTTTAAAATTTTATTTTCACAGAAATTGCAATTATTTTATAAAAAAAAAATCAATAACTAAATAGTAATGCATTGAATTTATAACAACTACCCAATCTGATTTTGATTCTCTTCATTAATTCAAAAGAGTAGATAGTAGTAATTAATGTGTCAAAAATTGAATTGAATACAACAATTGCAACAACAACATTGCATTCGAACTAACAAAAAATTAGAGAGAGAGAGAGAGAGAGAGATTTTTTCCAAAAAATTCTATTTTTCGTATATTAATTTCTTGGGAAATAGAGGGATTATTTTCGGCCGTGAAATTGGGAATATTGAAGGTTTTTCCGACTAATATAAAGGTACGATCGTAATCTCATTTCATTTCGCATATTTTCGATGAATTTTTTGCTCTAAAAAATCGAAAATTGAAATTGTTCTTCGTGGCACTGTTGAGACCATAGTGACAATGTTGGACCTATAGTGGCACGGTTGGGCAACCATGCCCAAAATTAATTTTTTTTTAAAAAAAATAATAATTATAGGGCACAGTTGATTTGGGATTTCAACCGTGCCACACGGTTGAAATCCCAAATCAACCGTGCCCTATACCTTTTTTTTTTTTTTAAAAAAAATTTAAAAGTGATGGCACGGTTGATTGGGGATTTCAACCGTGTGACACTGTTGAAATCCCATATCAACCGTGCCTTTACAGAGTTTCTGAAAAAAAATCGTGTGTTTTTTCAGGATGTCGTATCAGAGAATCACCGTGCATCACAGTGGGCATTGGGAGATGACCTCGTACGTGGGAGGTGATAGTTTCCACGTGCACTTCCCCATATTAGGAATTACACGTGATAAGGTGCTTAGGGAGATCCGTGATCAATTGGCCTCCGAATCGGAGTACATGTTGTACTACTTGACGGACATATCCGATCACGAGAGGATGAAGGTTGTTCTGAAGAACGACACGGATTTGCTTAGGCTTATGGTGGAGCAGAACGATTCGCCAACCGTGTATGTGATCGAGAAGACACAGAACATCAACTTTCGCACTCCTACGACACAACAATCCACGATATTTCAGAACTTGAATATTGGAGATCCTAGTCATCAAGAATCGGAGTCTTCGGATGAGGAGACGGGGGATGAGGAGGCGGGGGATGAGGAGGCGAGAGCTGAGGAGGAGAGAAATGAGAGGGCTGAAGAGGCGATTGATGAACAACAAAGGGTCGACTTGTTTGAGTCGTTAACTACGGAGTTTAGAGCATGGATTCAGGAGCCGGGGCGTGTTGATAGGATCACCGAAGCATACATTCAGATAATCAAGAAGGAATATCTGATGATACTCGTGCAATTCATGAAGCTATAAAAAATTGGTTGATTCCGTACGTCGACCTAGATACGGCATTGCCTCTAGGCTTTATCGAGCCCGATTACAGCCCCTCACTTGGACAATTGCGTGTGGGTGGCCTCTTCAAGGAGAAAGATGATTTGCAAATAGCCGTGGGCCTCTATCACATGGAGAACCGACTAGAGTATACCACCGAACGCTCGAGCAAAATGCGTTTGAATTTTGTGTGCAACCAGGATGATTGTGCATATTTGCTTCGTGCACAACAGAAGGGCGGGATATGGAGGGTTAGGAAATATGAACCCAACCATACGTGTCAAGTGGTTCTAGACGGAAACAAACCGCGACATATTTGTGCCAAGGTTTTAAGAGCTTTCTTTGCACGTAGACTGGTCGTCAAGGGAGCTGTGTTGAAGCCGATTGAGATAATGAATGAGCTACAAACTCAGTACGACATTCAGATAGGCTACAGCTTTGCACTGCGCGCGAGAAACATAGCGATCGAGAGCATGTACGGATGTTACGAAAAGTCGTATCAGAGGCTACCGCCTTACGTCTACTTGCTGAAGAAGAGAAAACCGGGAAGTGTGCACGATATTGTGACATCGCATGTTGACGATCGACTAGAGTACATGTTTCTTGCCCTTGGACAGTCCATCCATGCCTTTCAAAATGACTTGCTCTGTCACGTGATTGTTGTTGACGGGACACATTTGAAAGAAAAGAACAAGGGGACTCTCTTTGTAGCTGTGACTAAAGACGGGAATGAGCAGGTGTTTCCTCTTGCAATAGGATTAGGTCCTATCGAGAACGATGAATCATGGACTTGGTTTTTGTCGAAGGTGCGGAGTTGTTTCGGAGTGCCGGACGATCTCCTGATTGTTTCTGATCAACACGTGAGTATCCAGAATGCCGTGAACGCCGTTTTCCCTAACCGAGCACACGGCCTCTGCTTCTACCACATCACGAAGAATCTGAAATCGTTCGGGCAACATGCCTTGGGAATTTTCAAAGAGGCGGCCTAAGCAAATAAAGATTCAACGTTCGATGAAAACTTCGATTCCTTGAGATGCTTCAGGCGTGAAGGAGGCGGAATTTATAGAAGGTTGTGTGATATTGGCCCTCCGAAGTGGGCGAAGTCAAAGTGTCCCGTCCCACGCATGAGTTTCATGACTTCTAATCCGGCCGAGACAATGAATACTCGACTATTGTGGGCTCGTCGGCTGCCGCTATGCTAGATGCTTGAGATGTATCGCACCATCGTAGAAAAGTGGTTTGACCAACACCGTCAAAGTGCCCTTTCTCGAGAACACGATCTCACCCCGAAAGCATACGAGAAGATGTGGGCAACCCATGAATGGGGACGTCGCTACCCATGTAGGACGACAGCGACTCCCAATTTGTATAGGGTAGAGGGTGAGAACGGCAATTACCTCGTTGACCTTCAAAACTCGGCGTGATAAAGCCGTGAGTTTGACTTGGACTTGATGCCTTGTCGACACGCTCACGCGGCTCTAAGGTACGGCATAATCCTATTTTCTTATTAGACGAGATTGAATGGTACGACTGATATATTTATTTATGCTCAATTAGGTACTCAGGTGGACGAGCTAGTGATTACGTGAGTCACTATTTCAAACAGACGACCTTGGTAGCCACCTATACCCCAACCATCGAACCCGTCCCTCATCCGGAGTCGTGGGACCTGCCCGACTACGTGACCTCATGCGTTGTGCGTCCACCTCTAGTACCTAAGCAAGCCGGACGACCAAGGCTGTCACGTGCAAGAGCCGTAGAAGAAGAAGGAACGTCAACATCGACGGCTCGACAAAGGTGCACTCGATGCGGACAAGCTGGGCACAACAGAAGAGTGTGTAGAGCTCCAATTCCGATTGGCGGTGTCGACTTGAATATACCGTCCCGTGATGCGGAGCCAGAGAGAAGAAGGAAGAAAAAATGCAGCATATGTCAAAGCGAGGAACACACGAGACCTCGATGTCCCTTGCGAGTGGTAGAATAATTTTTTGATTAATTTTATTTCGATAGATTGAATCTCATGTTTGGATTGGAATGGATTTTAGATGTCAATTGAATGTTGTACTAGGTATGGGAAATAAAATAGGCATGGTTGATTGTGGGACTTAGAAAAAATTTGAGCCATTTTCCCCCAAAATTTGCGGTAGAGGCACGGTCAAAATGAAGATTCAACCGTGCCTCACACGGTTGAAACACAGAGTCAACCGTGCCTCCTCTGTGGACGGTTGACTTTTGCAGGCACTGTTGACTTTCTGGTTTGACTGTGTACCCTAACAGTGTACCCTAACCGTGCCTAAAGTCAAGGGGCAATTTTTGAAAGTCAACCTTCTAAAAATTCGTTAATTTCGATGTTAGTATGTAAATTAACCATCAATTACACATTAGTTACTAACGATACTTCAATTATATGCCGTTAACAACGATAACGAGGCGAAACGAAGTTCGAATCTTTAGATAATGAGGTAGGGGACCATATACATTGTAGGAGTGTTTCGTCTTAAGAAGTGCCAATGCATTAGATAGCTTAGACTACGCTATTTTATTCATTAAAACTCAATGTTTTCGCTATACGTGACGTTTTGTAATCAACTATGGCATAAAATATCGAGTTCACGTATTAATTACGATTAAATAATGGATTATTGTACAAATTGTTCTTCTAGGCACGGTTAGTGTTCAAGGAGGCACTGTTGGACACGGTCGTGCCTGCGAAAGTCAACAGTCCACAGTGTGAGGCACGATTGACTATGTGTTTCAACCGTGTGAGGCACGGTTGAAATCTTTCAACCGTGCCTCTACCGCAAATTTTGGGAAAAAATGGCTCAAAATTTTTCTAAGTCCAAATTTCCTCTAAGTCATACTCTTGCACATTCGATTTTTGTTCGATGATTCCACATTCGATAATCTAATACGATAATTGCAAAATCACAAAGATTGCACATTCGATAATCTAATACGTTAAACGAATTCCATAAACAAGTTCAATAAATAAGAATCAAGGTTTACTATATATCTACATCCACCCTCGATAGATCGACCGGACCTTCGACTTGATACAATGAAAGACTAAAAATTCTCCTAGACAATTTCTTTCTTTGCATCTTGACAAACTTCTCCTCATCAACAGGTCGTATACGTGGTGGATTCGAGCCGAGGATACGATCCAAGTACAAGCATGCGTATACGCCGCAGCTCACACCGTCGAGTTGGATGTACTGTTCTTCTTCGGGCATGAATACCAACTCTATAAAATTGATCCTCTTCTTCAGAGTAACCTGTTGTTTCCAAAAGTCGGTATGGGCAAGGACTTTAGGAAAGAGACGACATATGCAAAGGAGTTGTATTGTACGATGATCTCCACTCGCGTCCTTATCGAGGCGATACAAGAGTGAATCGTACACCTCAACCCTCCACTCTGGAACGCATACGCGAACGACCACCCAGTGATTCGTGCCGAGGTGGCAAACCATGACAAACTGTAACAAGCTAATTATAATTAAAAACATACTAAAGTCGGAAAAAGAGAGGAACAAAAGAAATGAATCGTACTTACATATTTGGCAAGCTTCCAAGGGATGTTCGTATTTGTCCCTTCGAAAACCTCCAACAGGTTTTCAGGGGCCTTCCATCGACCATACGTCCTGCCCGACTTCAAGCCTAGCTCTGCATCTTTCGGGTGCTCCTTTTCGAGGGCTCAATTCAACATCTTATGTATTTCCAACAACAATTTATAATGAGAGCTACACTTTGTATATATATATAAAAAAAAGATAATGCAAAAACGTTAAATAATAATACTACTTACGTAGTAATCACACCCCGCCAGTACGGTCGCACTGTATCCTACTCCGGGAGCTAAAAAGTTGCGACGGCGCATTCGAGACCTCCAATATAGGATGTAGAGGTCAATAATTTGAAAACGCACAAACAAAAGACAAATTAGATGAAATCTCGAATTGTGATCTAAAAACACAAATAAAAACGCAATTATAAACACTTACCGGCTCTTCTATTTGCACGAGAGGGTTCTCGATTTCACCAAAGAGTTTTTGATCCATCTCGAATGGAGACTCTTGACGGGTGTACACTTTGGCACCCTCCCCCAAAGCTGTATGCCGTTCATAAGCTTCTTTCACACTTCGTGGCCTTGAAGAAATCAGCGTGTCTACGTTCGCCACAAACGGACTCTGGAGGAAGGAGGACGGCTTGATTTGTCGGCCGGCTTGAGTATGGATTAGCCTTTGCTCGCCTTGAGGTTCCTCCTCTAATTCCGAACCCTTCGATTCGGATGATGCTCGAGTGTAACAAAGAGGCGAGGGGATCTCTCGGTCAAGCTCGCGTGCGAAGGACCCATGAGAGGTCGAGGCTTCCCCTCCTCGAAACGGTGCTTGAGTCGGTGTCCGACTCCTCGACCTCCTAACGGCCTCCTCGATCCTTTGTCCATCCCCGCCCACGTGCGAGTGATACGACGCCTCGGGAGACGGCCTACTTCGGCTCGGGCGATCCCTAGGCCCGAGAAGGCCCTTAGCACGTTCAACGACGGCCTTGGCGAATCGAGCAACAATGTTGTTCTCGTCTGTATCCCGAACCAGTCGATCACCGAACCTCTCGATGAACTGGTCCATTGCCGCATCATCTCCACGACATCCTAGCCGGCACGGATCCCCGTGGATGCAACAAACGACGTCACTGGATTCCTCATGACGAGATGGCTCGGCTCTAGGGCGCTTCGACTGTCCCTCGGCCCCATGGCGCCTCGACTGCGCCTCGTGAAACGTGTCCCGATCCACGGGATCGGGACGGAGAGGACGGATAGGCAATTGTCCCTTGGAAGATGCATGGGTTGCTCGAGGCAACTGACCACGGGGAATCACGACCCGTTGAACATCCCGACACTTCAACTTTTCTATGACCTTGGCCATCTCTCGGGCCGCCTTCGATCTCCTCTGCTCCGGCTCCGCTTTCTTGTGGGCGTGGCATTTCGGAGCATCGTACTCCAACACGAGAGGGTTCAGATTCTCAAAACTGAGGAGATAGGGCTCTCGTTGCTCTTGTTCGGATGGGCGGAGCCTTGCGTGTACCTCGAGCTATATACACGTATGAATTTCATTCATCAATTAACTAGATAGATGAAACAACTAAATAAATAAATAAATTTAATGCAAGATGAATTCATTTTTACCTCGGGGTTGTCGAAGAAACCGACAAAGGTCGTGTACGAAGAATACGTCTCCCACCTTCTCAGACGGGGCAACAAGTCACGTCTCTCTGGAGCTTGGTAGCCACAGGTTTGTCCCAACAAAGGAATGGCCTCGTACGACCATAAATTGAGCCCCCAAACTGGCCCGTACAAGTGATATTTGTGTTGTTTGTTGTCGATCTCCGATGGATCTTTCTTGACAACGCCCAACTGGTGGCAAAGGATTTGCCATGTCCACGATCCCCACGGAAAATTCCTCCATTCCTCCTCGTTCTCTACTAGTGCCCAAGCCCAATCATCGATGGGCGAATTGTCACGGCATTGTAGAATGAAGTAGTAGACGAGAAGGTTGGCGGCCTTCAAGTATTGCTCGGGCGTGCCTAGCCGACTTTCAATGTGATTTTTCAAGAAGTCATCCCTCAATCTGTTCGCCTTGATCTTCGTCTTCGACCTTCCGTACTTCGTGTGGTAGAGGCTCGACAACGGTATAATATGATTTCGACAGTAGGGGTTGAAAGCTGAAGGCCCGAAGTTTAATCCGGTCACAATGGCCCACTCTCGAGGGCCACAGATTATTTCACGCCCCCAATCGAAAACCACCTCTCGTGCTCCGGGATCGACGAATCTCTCAACTCCCAGGCTAGTAACTTGTGCACGGCATTGATTGCCACATCTTTCCTCTTGAGCTCCATGATGTAGCGGAAGGGGCCTTCTAGAAATCGATCGAGGAGCGGCTGTCCCCCGACTTTGATCAAAACATCGGGGATATCTCGAAGAACTTTATCCCGTGTATATAGGATTACTTTGCCGGGATATCCTTGCATTCGAGGTCTCATCCACTGAAACCTAGGCTGAAAATAATACAAATAAAACATATTAGTATAGTTATAATAAAAAAAAATGAAAAACGGATAAAAAAAAACACCAAAAAACCACGGTACAGGCACGGTTGACTTGGGAATTCAACCGTGTCACACGGTTGAATTCCCAAGTCAACCGTGCCTGGTCAACAATTTCACAAAAGTCAACTATAGGCACTGTTGAATTTGGAAATCAACCGTGTGACACGGTTGAATTCCCATTTCAACCGTGCCTCTACTGAATAAAGAATAGAAGCTAAAATCGAATTTCCAATTTCAACCGTGCATTATTTCGTGATTTATAAACCATAAATCTAAACCTTAAGTCAATCGTGTTCAATGAAAACTCTTAACCAAGAACTAAACTAGTCAAATACATTATCGAACAAGAAAATTTAAAAAAAAAAAATTGAGAATATTTTTTTAACTAACCGGCGGCGGAGGCATATGTCGTTCTTGGTCGGAATCGGACCCTGACATTTTCTTCGGTGGTGGCGGCGGCGGGGGTGACAGAGAGGACGAGCACGGCGGCGGCGACGGTGGGAGGCGACGGCGACGGCGACTGTGTAGTTTTTGGGGTTTCTTTTTTTTGTTTTTTTTTTTTTTTTGGTTAAGGTGCAAATACCCCCTCGAGGTATTCATGGAAAAGCAAAATACCCCATAATCTAAGTTTTGGTGCAAAAAAGACCTCCACCTTCATCTTTAGGGGCAATTTACCCCTCCTGTTAAACAGCGGTTCACATTCGTCATATTTTTTTTTGATTTTTTTCACCTTTTTTTTTCCCACTTTTTTCACCTTTTTTTCACCTTTTTTTCACCTTTTTTTTTTCCTTCTTAATCGGGCAAATGTTAGTTATTAGATTAAATGTTAATATGCCAAGCACCCAAACTCTTAATAATTTCTCCAAGTCCACCTTATATCTCCCACATGGGATCGAACTCAGGTCACTCTTTAGAGAGCGGAGCCCGGTGGTCAAGTGCGCTAACTACCGGATCACTATTGTGAGTAATTGAAGCCCCATTCCTGATTCCCGCTTAATTGACCGTAGGGCCTTCAAAAATTAAATAAAATAAATAAACAAATAAATAAATAAGTGATAATAACAAGTTGACTTAGCGCACCTGACCACCGGGCTCCTCTCTTTAAAGAGTGATTCGGGTTTGATTCCCTTGTGAAAGATATAAGGTGGATTTGGAGATTTTTTTAGGAGTTTGAGTATTTGGCGTATTGACATTTAATCTAACAGTTAACATTTGCCAATTAAAAAGAAAAAAAAAAGTGAAAAAAGGTGAAAATATTTTTAAGAAATTAAAAAATAAGTGAAAATAGACGGATGTGAACGGCTGTTTAACAGGAGGGGGTAAATTGCCCCTAAAGATGAAGGTGAAGGTCTTTTTTGCACCAAAACATAGATCAGAGGGTATTTTGCTTTTTCATGAATACCTCGAGGGGGTATTTGCACCTTAACCCTTTTTTTTCCCACTAATGTCGAGAGAGTGAAGGAGAGGGAGAGGGTGGTTGTTGTATGGTTTAATGTGACATTAATGACCCACAAAATTTTCTCTTTTGTTTTTTCTAAATATTCTTTTATTCCTTTTTTTTTTTAAAGTTTGTCAATGATGACATGGACAAACTTTTTGAGGGTAAGTATGTCTTTTTACCCAAAAGTGGCTATAAAACTAACACTTTTACACTTGTGGCTAAAAAAGTTATAGTTATAGTGAAAGTGGCTATATATATATACATTGAGACTTGTTTTATTGTACTAGTTTGTATCCTTATGTTTTTCTTTTATATAAATGCATAGTATTTGTATTTATTTGATGAGAGAAATTATTAATATTCATTTTTAAAAGCTCCGTGTAAAAAGTACCCATTATCTATGACATGAGTTGTAAAATAGTGGTGCCCAAATGAACCGGAACCGCCGGTTCTAACCGAATTAACTGGAATCGCCGGTTTTTTAACAATAACCGTAATCGGCGGTTCAGAACCAGTGGAGGAACCGTTGGAACTGGCGGTTTGGTTTCGGTTCCCGTTCCTAGGAACCGTTAACCGGCAGTTCTCCGGTTCCGAACCGTGGAACCGTCCAATTATATATATATATATATATATATATATATATATATATATATATATATTTCATTTACCTACATACATATTTATATTAGACTAATTATTAATTATTTTAATACATTGAGAAATATAACTAAATTTATAATTTTATAAGGTTAAGTTATATTTAAAAAAAATCATTTAGGAGGTTCTAACAAGCTTCAAGCTCTGAAATCAACTTGATATTTAAGGGGTCTAAGTTTAATTAATAAAAGAATAGTTAAATAATCTCACATATATATATATATAGAGATTTTCTTTCATTTTCATTTTACAATTAATCAATTGA
This sequence comes from Thymus mandschuricus, assembly GCA_029379335.1. Lineage (NCBI taxonomy): Eukaryota > Viridiplantae > Streptophyta > Magnoliopsida > Lamiales > Lamiaceae > Thymus > Thymus mandschuricus. Next base: position 8,816,073 of record CM057079.1, read on the forward strand.
ATTGTATTACATTAAATTGAATTGAAAATCAACGAATTAGAAATAATAAAAAAGAAGAAAAATGACGGTTTTGTTACAGTTCGAACCGAAACCGGAACCGTGTGTTAGCGGTTCGGTTTCGGTTCCTCCTCCTCCGTGGGCACCTCTAGTGTAAAATACTCATTTTAGTTTAATAAAGAGTATTTTCTATAAGATACTCTCGATGTCAACAAAAGGTTGACGAATGTCTAATGTCTATTTTTTATTTTTTAATAAAAAACCCTACCTCACCTCATCCCGCACTACCTCATTAATATTCCCAACCATAAACCACCACCGTCACCGTTCAAAAATTATCCCATCACAATCCCTTTAACATAATACTCCTTTCGTCTCATTTCAAAATGAATCATTTCGATGCAAAAGTGTTAAAAAAGTGTAGTTAATAGTCCTTTCGTCTCATTTCAAAATTAATTATCTCGATGTCAACAAAAGGTTGACGAATGTCTAATGTCTGTTTTTTTATTTTATTTTTTATTTTATAAAAAACCCTACCTCACCTCATCCGCACTACCTCATTCATATTCCCAACCATAACCCACCACCGCCACCGTTCAAAAATTATCTCATCACAACCTCTTTAATATAATACTCTTTTCGTCTTATTTCAAAATTAATTGATTCGATGCGAAAGTGTTAAAAAAGTAGAAATTATAGTGTTTACACTGAAAAGTAAAATTTAATTTTTGATACCATTTAAGAAACATAATTAGTGAAATGAGACGGATATAATAAGCTACACATACATAATACTACATCTATCTCACAAAAGTAGTCCATCTTTCTTGTTTTTGTCAATCTCATACATTAGTTCACTTTAATAAATGACAAATAATACATTGCTACAATTAAATCTCTCTTATTAAAATTAATTACAACCACACATTCTATTTTTTTCCATAATTCTTGTGTCAAGTTAAATTAAGACTACTTTTGTGAGATGGAGGTAAAAGTCAATAGTTACTTGCTCCAATATTGTAAGAGGAACATCACCCTTCCTTCACTGAAAATAGAAGATTCATCCATTATGGAGTGTGCAAACCCTAGAACTCGAATTGCGATTCCATGGTCGGATCTTCCGCCGGAGCTTCTCCAGAACATCTCCAAACGCCTCCCTTCCCAAATCGAAACCCTCCGCTTCCGCGCCGTCTGCCATTCATGGCGCTCATCCACGCCGCCGTACAAGTTCCCGACTATCAACCTCCCTTTCCCCTTCGACGCCGCCAAAAGTCGGCCCCGCCACAGTGGCGCCTACTTCACTCTCACCGAAAGGGTCGTCTACCGCATCCAATTGCCGCGCGGTAAAAGTTCTGATTTCTGGATTGTCAAGCTAGAGCACGCCGCCGACGGCAAAGTAAGGGTCATAAATCCGGTAACTCACCGGAGAGTCGAGATCCCTCCGGCAGTCGAGATGCCCAAGGTGCTGAACTTGCTGGATTTCGACGTTTCGGAGGTGTGCAAGGGTTACGCACTCAGGTACGTGAATCATTCGACAGAGAGTGACGATTATTACGACTTTAGGCGTGCTAATAAGGTTGCATTTTCTTCAAATATCGAGAACGGAGTGTATGTTGTGATGGCGATCGACCGCGATTGTAGATTATGGTATATAATCTCAGGCGACGAGGAATGGACCAGCTGCGATCCTCGATCCAATAATTTATTGCCTGGGGCATTCTACGATGTTGCGAGCATCAACGGAGAGTTACGCGTGGCTGATGCCAACGGAATCATTTGGGGTTTCGATTCGGAGTTTCGGTGCCGGAGAATAGGTCGTTACAAGGGCGGACTATCTCTGAAGAGGCGTTTGGTGGAGCTGTGCAATGGAGAATTGGTATTGGTTCAAGAGATGAGGGAAGCTCCAGAAGGCCCCTTATCGAGGGTTTTCCCCGTTAAGGAGCGATTCGTAGATATTCGGGTTTATGCACAAACTAAGGTTTTGAAGAAATGGATGGATGTGAGAGCAATGGAAGGTTGTATACTAGTTGTAGGTGATGACTGTTCCTTCTCTGTTCCCACCACGGAGAAACTCAAGGCAGCTCGGGTTTTTTACACGGATCGCTATAGCTTTCATGTAACAGATTTTCCTGCCGCTTACCGATATGACTGCTTCGAGTGTGATTGCAGGGAGGGTTCCTGCTATTGCTTGAACGGATTGGAAACTGAAGCAGGGGATGATGAGGTTGCAAACGGTGAGGTTAAGCGTCTGTTCGAAGGATGCCATGGTGAAAATATCGGTGTGTACGACTGTAGGACTGGTAAAACAGGGACAGCACTCATGTATCCTGAGTATGCAAGCATATTTTGGCCTCCTCCTTCGTGGCTCAGCCGCGAGTGATGGCTTCCCGTTGATGTTGGTCCGTTATCTATCTAGTTAGTTCGTACTAAAAGAAAAACGATCCCTGCTTCCTCTGCTGTTGTTTGTAGGAAATGTGCAATGTTTAGAATTACTCCAGTATTACCAATTTACATCGGAAATTACTTTGCTTCCGATGTACTGACTTAAGCTCGTAATGGAGCCGAGACTTTTGTGATGGAGCACAGGGTGGTTCGACTTTCGTCTTTGCTCTGGTATTATTAGATCCCAACATTACTACTTTATCTATGTAGGTAGGTAGTTCGTAACTTGTAAGAATTTCATGCTGTTTCTTCTCCTTGATTGTAAGAAATATTGAATTAGTATTGTCAATATTTTGAAAAATGCTCTAAGACTGAACATATTCAGTAATCAGTAATCTTTGAATGCTGATTTAATTATTTGTTCTTTGATCTCTTGTTAATGCTTTGCTTATGTTAGAATGTCTTTGTCCATTTATAGGTGTTTGAATTCAGAAGTTGGTTCCTGCCTATTTTACTCCACATTGATAGTTTAATGTAGACATCACTTCAATTGGTTTATTTCATTCAGCACAAGATTTTAGATATAGTGCTAAAAGTGATATGTGGGTTCGCATTGAAAAATAAGGGTTGATTTTTTCCATTTTAGTAAATAAATCAATTGAAGTGGGACTGCCCCATTAGAAAATAAAGTCAAGTAGGGCGGGGAGTAGTCAATTGGATAAAATTCTGAATGTCGTGTTAAATTTCGAGAGTGATAACGAGATTCTACAAGAATCACTTTTAAGGCAGTTAGTTTATTCCACAACACAATACTAATATTTCATTCAACTTTCTTCGTTTTTTTTTTTTTCTTTTTTTTTTTTTTCATGTTTCACTTTCAGATCTTACAACTTAAAAGCGATTGGATGAGTTCGTCAAACCATGTCCTTCCAACTTTGTCGAAGTTGGATTTCGTCAAAGCGATAAAGATTGTCCCAAAAATTGTTGATCTTCTTCGAACAACTCAAAATTGACTATGTATTGTTAAAAGAAGCTCCATAATTTATCGAGCCCGATGCTTTTGTGGCCGCCTGCAAACGGAGACGAATACGATGCTGCCTGTCCTCCTCCACCGCTGAACAACACACTTCTCGTGAAATACTAATAACTAGTTGATACGATCCTTGACGACCGAATAAACTACGCACGCGGAAGACTCAAAGACAAGAACTCGACTCGACTCAAACTGATAAGAGATGGAAATTCTCAAACCTTTGAATCTAATCCTCAAAATTGAAAAGGCGAGAAACCCCATTAATCCCAAAGAGACGATTGACTCAACAACTCAGGAACGAACGATTGACTCAACAACTCAGAAACGATGAATGACACACAACGAATTGTGATTTACTCAAGGAGAATAAAAACTCACAAGTATATTAAATGAGAAGGTGATAAATTTTCGTCCACAACGACCTCTATACATAGGGAGGCAAATAAAACCATCGAATCAAATTAGGAAATAATTGAACTAAAGTCAAATGTATGGCCTAACCCATTAACCTACATGATAAAAGCCCGAAAACAAGCCTTTTAAGGCCCAAAAATGTGGGTTGAACAAAAACACACGAAAATAAAGATAAAGTCTTCATCTTCAGCCCGAACGCACTTAATAAGATTAACAACTAGCGGGTTGTTCGCTCCGCCTTCTCCAATGGGCTTCTTCATCAATTTTTGAGCCCAAACTTCTTGAATCAAACCTTGCAAGCTTTCCTTGAACTTCTTAGCTCGAGCTCTCGTCACTGGCCCTTAAAGAACACGAACATGATTTTGAATCAACGAACCTTTGACTCCAACACTAGTTCCCGCATTTTAATTGGTACACCAAGTATTAGAGATATTCATTCATACCTCATTTTAATAAAGATATTGTATACTATCTCTATCTCATTAAATTAGCTACATTTGCCATTTTTGGTCTATCTCATTTATTAGACACATTTCCTAAAATGACAAAAATAACTTGGTTACAATTAACTCTCGCTCATCATAATTAATTATAGCCACACATTCTTTCTTTGTTAATTCTTGTGCAAATTTCAAATGTTTCTTATTTAGTGAGATGGAGGTAGTATCATTTAGTTATTTCTTTCCTAGTTTGTAGGATATGTATTCGAGTACAACACTCCATATTGTATCTATATATAATGGGAAATAAGAAAACATAAGGTTACAATAAAGCTCACGCCCACAAACTATCTCCTTCGGAAAAATCAAATTACCTCCGTTTTGGCCTGTCAAAATTTACTTGGCACATCCATCGCAAATCCTGCGTATGATAGTTGGTTGGTTTAGGATCACCGTCTCCTCAGCCTCATACACTTTCTTCTCTCATCGAAGAATCTATGGCAGAGTTTCTCGGTTGCACTTCATCTCGTGCAGTGTGGCATGGCTCCAAGTCCCGTGAACTACGCTTGAAAGATGACCTTCAACTCATGAAAAAAGGATCACGTTCTGTCTCAGAATACGGGCGTCAGTTCAAATCTCTATGTGATTGTAGACATATAAATTTTACGTCTAAAATATTTAATTTATGGATATAAATTATATCACATAAAATTAAATATATGGAATATCAAATATATCTATTATTTATATTTTAGGAATTTAAATTAAAGATAATTCTTGAATTAAATAATTAGATATTAATTAAAATAAGGAGGTTCTCGACCAATAAGAAGTTGACACGTGTCAAATCTGCACATAATATTTATTATTTGATGGAGATAAATACGAAATATTTAGGACCAATCAGATTGCGACACCTCATCATGGAGGCCCAATATGGAGCCCAAAAGCCCATCAAGCCTGCTACTTCTACACCTATAAATAGGGGTCAAATGAGAGCTCAAAAATCACACCAGAATTCATAAGTTCCAACTCAAGACAAGAATTGGAATTTACTACGAATTCTCTCAAATATTCAAGCGTTCTTTGTAGAACCAATATCGTTCTTCGCAGAAAGCTCCGAAATTCCACCAATATTCAAAGTGTTCTTCGTAGAACCGATTGCGTTCTACGAAGAAGTCGATAAAATTAGCGTTTGACCCGGAAATAAGGCGGAAGCCCTCCGAATAAACGTTATAAAAATTCAAGTGCTAAAGCTAAGGAGATCAAGGGGAGACAAATTCTCCGTAAATCTCGGAAGCTGTTCAAACATCGTTCAAGCATCAAGTTGAAGACAAGAATCAGAGGAAGAATAGAGATTGCAACCCGCATTAATTTCGATTAATCCATAAATTTGGATTTGTAAACGAAATTTCTATTTATTATATTAAATACAAAAAAAATTTGTGTTTACAAATTTTGGCATGCCCAGTGGGACCTCTCTCCCTCTCATCCCTCCTCTTCACTCGAACGATGTTACCTCCAAGTAAGTCCTCTTCAGAAAATCATTCGGAGAGCTTCGGAATTCTCACACGAAGCATGGCGAGAAGGGCAAAAGAAAACGTTGGGTCCTCATCCGCCACGGAAAATGTGTCACCATTTACGGCTTTTAAGGAGACGCATATCAGTTTTTCGAACAATCCTTTAAATCCTCTGTTGGAAGCCCCTGCTATGACGACAAGTGCTTCTACCATAGAAGAGCAACTGGCCACTCTAACAAAAATGATCGAAGGAATGAGTCATCAAATAACAATGCAAGATGCAAAGATTGCACAACTCACGAAAGAAAGATCGGGTCAAAATGGAGAAGACGAAGAAGAAAACGAAAACAAAGATGAGGAATGACCCAAACATGAGATGAGAAGTCTCATATCATGTTTCTGCCGTTGGGTTTATTCAAGTAGATCAATTGAAGGAATTCATTGAAGGGACTATCAAGACTAAATATGATGGGAGTTCTAAATCATTGGCATACTCTAAGCCATACACTCGAAGGATTGACTATCTAAAAATGCCCCTTGGTTACCAACCCCCCAAATTTCAACAATTTGATGGAAAGGGTAATCTGAGACAACACATAGCTCATTTCGTTGAAACTTGTAATAATGCTGGCACTTATGGGGATCACTTGGTGAAACAATTCGTTCGTTCCCTCCAGAGCAATGCATTTGATTGGTATACAGATTTAGAGCCAAGTTCAATTGATAGTTGGGAACAACTAGAGCATGAATTCCTCAACCGCTTCTATAGTACTAGGAGAACTGTTAGCATGGTCACAAGTACTCGTCAATGGAAGGAAGAGGCAGTGATCGATTATATTAATCGATGGAGAAACCTTTGCTTAAACTGTAAAGATCGTCTCTCTGAATCATCAGCTATTGAGATGTGCATTCAAGGCATGCATTGGGGCTTACAATATATTTTACGGGGAATCCAGCCCAAAACATTCGAAGAATTGGCTACTAGGGCTCATGATATGGAAATAAGCATGGCGGCAAGTGGAATTGAAGTACCGCCGATTCAGGAACCATGAAGGTTCAAAGAAAAACAAGATTTTAAGAAAGGGGCAAATGTTTTTGATAAAAATTCCAAGAAAGAGTCAATGGCAGTAAAGGCAACATCAGTCAAATTCTTGAGAAAGGATAAAGTTGAAAATGATAAACCGAAAAGTCATCCAGATTTGGGGCAAAAAAAGTTGACCTTGAAAGAGATGCAAAAAAAACAATACCCTTTCCTAGATTCTGACGTCTCTGGAATATTTGATGATCTACTCAGAGAAGGACTTATTGAGTTACCAGAAATGAAGCGACCAAATGAAGCTGGGCAGACCGATGATCCTAAATATTGCAAATACCATCGATTGGTTGGACATCCAATTCATGATTGCTTCATATTTAAGGATAAGATCATGCAGCTTTCCCGCCAAGGGAAAATATCTCTCGAAGAAGATAATGTGACCACTAATGTCGTCACCGAGTTTAATAACATGCTTGAAGGCATTGGAACTTTATTTGATAGCAAACAGGAAACAGAAGTGGAGGCAGTTAATGTAGATGCTTTGACCATCACTTTTACTGACGAAGACTTGCAGCTTGGATATGAACCCCACAATAGGCCGTTATTCGTAAGTTGTTACACCAACGAACAAAAGGTGAACCGAATACTCATTGATGGAGGATCTGCGGTCAACATCTTGCCACTCAGAATGTTGAAAGAGTTAGGAATTCATACGAACGAACTGTCTAATAGTCAATTAATGATTCAAGGGTTCAACCACGAAGGACAAAGAGCTCTCGGTACTATCAGATTGATTATGTTAATGGAGGATATGAATTCAACAGCCCTATTCCATGTAATTGATGCGAGGACATCATATAACATGCTCCTCGGCCGACCATGGCTACACGAATATGGTGTGATCCCATCAACTTTGCATCAATGTTTCAAATACTGTCAAAATGGCGAGGTAAAGACGGTAATTGACGATCATAAACCATTTACCGAAGCAGAATCACACTTTGCCGACGCCAAGTAATATGTGAATAAGACAAAGATTATGCAATTGGAGCATAAAAATGGAGATACAAAGGCTAAGGAGGAAAAGATGAAAGCATCTCTATCTGCGAAAGAAAAGGCTTTAGAAGGATTCACTGTGCCATTGACCAAGATTGATATGGATACTCCGACTTCCCAGCTTGAAGGTTTTACAAGGCCTGAGAAAGGTAGCGCAATAGAGCATGGAGAACTTTCTGACCAAGAAGTTTCAAAACACTTCGGTCCAAAAGCATATGACCTTCTTCTAAAAGCAGGTTATAATTCTCAAGTGTCTGCAGCAAGATCCTCAGCTAAGAAAATGCAGAAATGCGAAGTTGGAACCGCTCAAGACATAATAAAGAGCACAATCATAGCTCCAAAAGTAAAAGAAGGATTATGATTCGTCCCACAAAGACCTGTCCGTATCGCTATCAAAAGGGCCACTGCCAACTATATCATTGAAGAGGAAGTAGAAGAGTCGTGTGAGAAGGAAAAAGAGCAAAGAGTATCTGTTTTTAAAAGACTTGGTAGAAAACCAACTCATGGAGTATCAGTTTTTGATAGACTTGGCAAAACCAAGAAGGATATTCTGCATAGCAAGGAGAATAAAATGCAACGGACAACTCACAAATTGAGGAGTTTAATACCTTCCCGTATGAAAAGACATACTACGTTGACCATATCATGTGGAAGGGAATTAAAAGCCAAAATGAAAACTATCATCTTCACACAAGCTGGTAAAGAAGTTATCCATGAACAAACTTCTGAAAATGAAGATGATAGGGAAAGTGTGGGATCATCCAATTTCGTTATAGCATTGGAACAGAACACTTATGAAGAAATCTCAACGTCATACCATATCACATTGTGTGATGAGATAAATATAGAAGAAGATGCACAAATAGCACCCCCGCAGTTTGAAGAAGGTGTTAAGTCCACTATTGATGAATTGAAAGAAGTTAATTTGGGAACTCTTGATGATCCACAGCCCACCTACATTAGTGCCTTATTAACTAATGATGAAGAGTTGTCATATGTTGAGCTGTTAAAGGAATTCAAAGACATATTCGCATGGTCTTACAAAGAAATGCCAGGATTAAGTCCAAAAATAGCTGTTCATAACTTAGCTATAAAGAATGAAGCAAAACCAGTTAAACAGACTCAACGGAGATTTCGGCCTGAATTGGTTCCACTGATTGAAACTGAGGTAAACAAACTTATTGTTGTCGGATTCATCAGAGAAGTTAAATACCCTACATGGATCTCCAGCATAGTTCCTGTAAGAAAGAAGAATGGGCAAATTCGGGTATGTGTAGATTTCAGGGACTTAAACGAAGCTTGTCCCAAAGATGACTTCCCTTTACCAATTGCCGAACTAATGATTGATGCCACAACCGGGCATGAGGCATTATCATTTATGGATGGATCGTCAGGGTACAATCAGATCCGCATGTCACCAAATGATGAGGAACTAACGACATTCCGCACTCCTAAAGGAATATACTGCTACAAAGTTATGCCGTTCGGATTAAAAAATGTCGTTGCTACGTACCAAAAAGCCATGCAGAAAATATTTGATGACATACTGCATAAGAATATTGAATGTTATGTGGATGATGTAGTTGTCAAATCCAGAAAGAGAAGCGAGCACTTAAAAGACTTAAGAATCATCTTTGAGCGATTACGGAAATACCAATTAAAGATGAATCCACTCAAATGCGCTTTTGGTGTGAAATCAGGAAAGTTCCTCGGGTTTATTGTTCGGCAACAGGGAATCGAAATCGAGCAGGCTAAAATCGATGCCATCATGAAAATGCCTAAACCTCGTAACATTCATGAATTAAAGAGTCTACAAGGAAAATTGGCATATCTGCGAAGATTTATCTCAAATTTAGCAGGTCGATGTCAACCCTTTAGTCGGATCATGAAAAAGGGAGTACCATTTGAATGGGATGAAACATGTAGGAATTCATTCACAAGCATTAAAGCATACTTAATAAAACCTCCCGTCTTAGCTGCACCGGTTTCTGGTCGTCCGCTAATCTTGTATCTAGCCGCTCAAGAACGATCGATGGGGGCACTTCTCGCTCAAGAAAATGAAAATGGGAAGGAGAATGCATTATACTACTTGAGTAGAATGATGACTCCAAATGAGTTGAAGTATTCCCCGATTGAGAAGTTATGTTTGGCTTTGATCTTTTCCATTCAAAAATTGAAACATTACTTCCAAGCCCACACTGTACGCTTGATCACTAAGGCAAATCCATTAAAATATGTCATGTCTAAACCTGTTCTATCTGACAGACTCGCTAGATGGTATCTCCAGCTACAACAATTTGAGATCATTTATGTTCCTCAGAAGGCTGTTAAGGGGCAAGTACTGGCTGACTTCTTAGCCGATCATCCAATTCCTGCCGAGTGGGAATTAACTGACGATCTCCCAGATGAGGACGCGCTCGTAGTTGAAATATGTCCTCCATGGCTAATGTACTTTGATGGGGCGTCTCACAAAGAAGGAGCTGGTGCAGGAGTTGTGTTTGTAACGCCAGAAAAAGAGGTGTTACCATATTCCTTCACTTTGACCGAGAATTGTTCTAACAATATAGCCGAATATCAAGCTCTCATATTGGGGCTAGAAATGTCCATGGATGCAAAAAGGTTGCATATAAAAGTCTATAGAGACTCGAAGTTGGTAGTAAACCAAATACTTGGATTGTACGAAGTAAAGAAACCGGAATTACTACCATATGTCGAATATGCTCGAAGAATGATTGCATGGCTTGGAGGAGTAGAACTTGGCCATATCCCAAGAAGTGAAAATAAACAAGCAGATGCATTGGCCAAACTCGTTTTGGCAATTGCTATACGCGAGAAGGATATTTCCATACCAATTTGTAAAAGTTGGGTGGTACCGCCTCTCTTTTGTAATGAATACGATGAAGGAAGGGAAATCAACGTTGTGCAAGTCTATGAAATCGAAGAAGAAGAAGATTGGCGACAAGTGATTGTTAATTACTTAAAATACGATAAGTTGTCAAATGATCAACGTCAAAAGTCGATGTTCGTCGTCAGGCTACACAGTTCATCTACTTCAAAAGCATATATATCGACGATCTTTTGATGGGGTCTTTCTAAGATGTTTGAATAAGGAAGAAGCAGCAAAAGCGATGGAGGAAGCCCATTCTGGCATTTTTGGTGCCCATCAATCCGGTCCAAAGTTGCATTTTAGAATCAAGAGGATGGGCTACTATTGGCCAACGATGGTAAAAGATTGCATGGAATATGCACAAAGATGCCAAGCGTGTCAGTTCCACGCAAATATCATCCATCAACCACCCGAACCGCTACATCCTACAGTGGCATCATGGCCTTTTGACGCTTGGGGCATGGATGTCGTCGGACCTTTGACAAAATCATCAGGGGGCAATTTATATATCCCAGCGGCAACAGATTATTTCTCCAAATGGGCAGAAGCCATACCCTTGAGAGAAGTAAAAAAAGAAAACGTTGCTGATTTTATCAAAGGCCATATAATTTTTTGATACGGTATTCCTCGATACATCATAACCGATAATGGAAAGCCTTTTAGCAATGCTTTCATAGACAAGCTGTGTGAAAAGTTCGGCTTTAAGCAAAGGAAATCTTCAATGTACAATGCAGCTGCAAATGGGTTAGCCGAAGCATTCAATAAAACCTTGTGTAACTTATTGAAGAAAGTTGTAGCGAAGACCAAGCGTGATTGGCACGAACGCATTGGAGAAGCCTTATGGGCTTACAGAACGACATACCGAACACCTACCCAAGCAACTCTTTATTCTTTGGTTTATGGGGTAGAAGCCATAGTTCCTCTTGAACAACAAATTCCATCCTTAAGAATTGCTATTCAAGAAGGACTAACTGTTGAAGAAAATGCGCGTCTTCGCCTTGAAGAGTTAGAAGCCTTAGATGAAAAACGATTAGAGACACAACAGAGGCTCGAATGCTATCAAGCGCGCCTTTCAAAATCTTACAACAAGAAAGTACGGCCACGTTCATTCCAAGTGGGAGACTTGGTTCTTGCTCTTAGGAGGCCGATCATCACTACCCATCGCGTTGGAAATAAATTTATGTCAGGATGGGACGGTCCATATGTCGTCAAGGAAGTCTACACCAATGGGGCATACAAGTTGATCTCAGAAGACCGTGTGAAGATTGGGCCGATCAATGGGAAGTTCTTGAAACGATACTATCCCTAAAAAAATAAAAAAATAATAAAAATAAAAAATAAAAAAAACGCTCTGTGACGCATGAGGATAAACTGCATGTTACTCCTGGCCCGCATGAGTATAAACTGTGTACGGTATCCACCAAAGAAAGTGCACGTGGTTAAACTGCTAAACTTCTCCCACCGAATGGTATATTTATGTGGTTAAACTATTATATACTTCACTTTGTCTATATAGTGATTAAATAAATAGTCACTCCTGGCCCGCATGAGTATAAACTGTGTACGGCACACCCCCTTAAAGATTTTAATTAATCTTTTGAACTACGTTTTGACTTGATCCCTTTCAAAAGGGTACGTAGGCAACTTAGATAAATTCTAAGTTCAGTCATAATTCACTTTTTATTTATGTCAGATGGTTATGAGTATGATTATTATCAATAAATAAGATTGGATAATCATAACATACGAATATTCAAGCCAAGATAAAGACATGTATATAAATAAAGAAAAAATTATATATATGCTTTAAAAAGTATCCATCATGATGAAACAAATAAAAGAATGTGCTAAGAAAACAAAGGAAACAATCAAAAAGGAACTACTAAGTCTAAATAAAAGGATCTTAATCCTCTAAAGCCTTCTGAGCAGATTCCAAAAGACTTTGAGAGTTCTTCAAATCTTCCAACACCTTGCCATCAACAGGAGGAGCGTTCTTGAAATGATTGACTTTTTCATTCAAGCTCTTGAATTTCACCGCGAATGATGTCAAGCGATGTCTGGTGTTCTATCAAAGCTAAAGTCAAATCCGATTTCCGCTTCTTTATCTCCGCAAGTTCTTTCTTTATAGGCTGAATGTGAGCAATATCATCCTTCTCTTTAAGGTGAAGATTACGAAGTAAAGCTTTGGCCTTTTGAAGCTCTTGCTCGGAACCCTCTCCAAGCATCTGAGACTTTGATCTCGCTTTATCATAAGCGTTTGCATTAGCAAAAAGTGTATCGAGACTCTTCTCAATATACGAAAGATCAAAATTATGCTTAACTTCCTTCATACGAGAAAGGCCATATCGAATTCCTTCTTCAATGGATGATAGAGAATCAATAGGAGTCCTCGATATCTTGCTACGAATGTTGCGCCAAATCTCTTGAAGACATGATCTTACCGCAGCATCAACCATGTTATTGCCGTTAAACTCATAAACAGCTCCAGCACGAGGCAAAGTAGGTGTATTAGCTTCCACATCCACGAAGGTGTTATCTTCTGGACCAGATCCGCTCATAGCATGACTATCCCGAGAGCTGTCTTCGTCGTCAATCCCAAGAACATCCTTTTTCACCTAAAAATAAATGATATACAAAGGTATATAGTGAAAAAAAGAATAAAGATAAAGGAATGAAAAGATATACATATAATAAAGCAAGGATAGAAAGAAACCTTATCTGCATATGATTGGTATTGATCGCTTTCAGCACAACCTTCATTGAGAGTTGGTAATTCAACAACTTTCTTCCTCTTCCAATGCCGATCAGTACTGCTTCCGACAGAATCTTCTATATGGATTGGGGCCGTTTTCCGCTTAGCATCAGAAGGACCAGTATGTTGATCTTCAACCTGCTCCTTAGGATTACTCTTTGCTTTGAGCTTGGGGCCTACAACAATGTTTTCCTCCAAAGAACTTTTATACACTCGATCCCACCAACTTTTGTATTCATTGCTCGAAAATTTCTTCGCATTCGAAGTTAGGCATGGGAAGCAAACCTTCAGCATGGTTTTGCGAAGTATACTAGAGCGCCAATACTTGAGTCCACTATCCAAAGACGTTTTGCGAATATCCCGAGAAAGAACACCTGGAAGAGTCTGATAGTATCCGAATTGGCGGCTGAATCGATGCGGACTATACGGTTCTATAATAAAACCGTTATCTTTTCGCCGAGTTAAGTAGTGAGACCGAATGGCTATGAAGAAGCATTGGTTACTTTCACTCGCACCATCATCATCAACAAAGGAGACATCTTTGTTCTTGGTAAACATGGTACAACTCCAAGGTATCTTATCCCATTTTGAAATCCTTTCACGGGCATAGCGGACTCGAAATATCTTGCACCTCCTTCAACAGAAAACTGAACCATCTTAGGACCGTTAGGATATTTCTTCAAGGCATGATGAGTTTTAAAATAAAGAGCCATCCAAGCATAGACAAAGTGAACTGGAAACGCCACTCGAAGTCGAGAAGGTTCGACAGATCTGGAAAATTCATTCAAACCTCTGAAAATGCTGGTCAAGACCGGGATCGTGAGAGATACTCTTTGATAATTGGCCATCAAGCTCGCCATCTTAAAAGTACTCGGGCGGATCAGGCTAGCATCGTCTTCGGGGAGAACAAAGGTACATAACAGCAAGAGAGATAAGCAGCTAAATATGTCTCGTTCCAGTGCCTCTCACTAACTGCGAGCTTGGTGAAGACGCCCTTCTCCATCGCGGTCCATGATTCATGAGCCTTAATATCTCTGGTAGGATTATAAGTCTATTTAGGGCGTCCCGACTTTCGTTCTTTACAAACAGGGGGCATTAGATATCTAGCATTTTTTTTCGACCAAAACTTAATCCACTCTTCAATCGTAACTGAGCAATCTGGGTCGTCACCTTTACCATTTCCGATAAGGTGATAAGCGTGGAGTAAGTACTGCAACTCGTTGGAGTAAACGATTTGCCTCGATCCTTACAATTCAATTCCTTCAGAGATGGTACAACTTGGTCATAAGGTATCCCGAACGTTGGAAGGCCGGATAGAAATTGCAAGTCCCATAATGAAATTGATAACTCGCCGGACAAAATCACCAGGGTGTTAGTAGTCGCACTCCAAAACTCAAAGAATGCTTTGGTCATCTCAAGGTTTTGATCATATGTAAAAAGGGAAGCAAAGACGGGCTCGTAAATTCCACTACGTTGAAGCTCATTTTTGCATCGGCTAAGAACATCTTTGCTTCATTCCCAATATCCTTTGAAATAACGAAACTCTCCAAAGAATTCAGTAGTGTCCCCCCATTTGGCATTCTTCTGCGATACGTCGACTCAAAGTCAATAAGGGGTCCACGTCTTTTGAGGGTTAATGATGAGCCGACTCCAAAGTCCAAGCCACCGACGTTTTTGTCATATTAATTTCTTCAGTCCATGCCAATCTGTGTAATGCATTTGAAAATTTGGGCCAAGACTTTGCATAACAACCGATCAATGGCCAGTGTACTTGAAGATGAGTTCCTTTGTCTAAAGGTTGTTCCTCGCTATTGCGAATCACAAGGAAATCCTGGTTGTCTACAGTTTTGTCCTCAAAGTAAACCATGGAGTAGCTGTTAAGAAAAAAAATTTTGAATATTAGTATTCATGGAAAATCCTTGACAAAGCACCAAAATATTAGAGAAACATAATTCTCCAAGAGAGTCGAGAAACATAATTCTCGACAAGGATCCAAGATTTGAGAAACATAATTCTCAAACAAAGAAATAAGATATTTGAGAAACATAATTCTCTATACGGGACAAAATATTTGAGAAACATAATTCTCTACGAGGAATCAAAATTTGAGAAACATAATTCTCAATATGGGGCCAAATATTGGAGAAACATAATTCTCTACGAGGAATCAAAATTTGAGAAACATAATTCTCAATATGGGGCCAAATATTTGAGACACATAATTCTCGACAAGGAACCAAGATATTTGAGAAACATAATTCTCGACAAGGAACCAAGATATTTGAGAAACATAATTCTCGACAAGGAACCAAAACATTTGAGGAATATATTCGAGAAACATAATTCTCTATGGGGCCAGATATTTGAGAAATAATTCTCAATAAAGAACCAAGATATTTGAGAAGCATAATTATCAAGAAAGACGATTGAGAAACATAATTCTCAAAGGATTAAATATTGAAGAAATATCCTTAATGACTGGTATATCCTCCATTAAATTTAAAGCATAAAAAAAAAGGATTAAACAAATTAATGAAAAGGGTAATTACCACAAAATTTATCCTCAAGCCGGATGTAGTACTCCTCGTAAGCTTAGGCCTGCCATACATTGATGATTGGTCAGATATGACTTCTTGAAAAAAAAAAAAAAACAACAATTCAATTGTTACTTGAAAAAAAAGAAGAAAAGCAAAAAAAGAAATTTATACCTCTAGCACGTGAACCAATCGCAAAGGAGCAAGAAGAAAAGACAATTGTGTGAAAATTTATGTCACATGAGAAGAGGTATTTATAGGGGTGTGATTAGTATTTGATTAAGTGAAGAATTCTAATCAAATCAGGACTCCGAATAAACTCATGCTTCAACGAGATAAATACCATGTAATCAAACTCGTTGATATACATAAGATCTATTTCATGAATTTATTATTCGGACAGCCTGGAAATTATTCCGATGGGGATTAAAGTAAAAAAAAAAAAAAAAAAAAAAAAAACTATATTATTATATCTATGGCTATATATATAACCATATATATATATATATATATATGAAGACTTTGAGACTCATTCATTTTCAATATAAATATTGTCTATGAACAAGTCTCAAAGGGGGCATTTGTAGACATATAAATTTTACGTCTAAAATATTTAATTTATGGATATAAATTATATCACATAAAATTAAATATATGGAATATCAAATATATCTATTATTTATATTTTAGGAATTTAAATTAAAGATAATTCTTGAATTAAATAATTAGATATTGATACTTAAAATATGGAGGTTCTCGACCAATAAGAAGTTGACACGTGTCAAATCTGCACATAATATTTATTATTTGATGGAGATAAATAAGAAATATTTAGGACCAATCAGATTGCGACACCTCGTCATGGAGGCCCAATATGGAGCCCAAAAGCCCATCAAGCCTGCTACTTCTATACCTATAAATAGGGGTCAAATGAGAGCTCAAAAAAATCACACCAAAATTCATAAGTTCCAACTCAAGACAAGAATTGGAATTTACTACGAATTTTCTCAAATATTCAAGCGTTCTTCGTAGAACCAATATCGTTCTTCGCAGAAAGCTCCGAAATTCCACCAATATTCAAAGTGTTCTTCGTAGAACCGATTGCGTTCTACGAAGAAGTCGATAAAATTAGCGTTTGATCCGGAAATAAGGCGGAAGCCCTCCGAATAAACGTTATAAAAATTCAAGTGCTAAAGCTAAGGAGATCAAGGGGAGACAAATTCTCCGTAAATCTCGGAAGCTGTTCAAACATCGTTCAAGCATCAAGTTGAAGAGAAGAATCAGAGGAAGAATAGAGATTGCAACCCGCATTAATTTCTATTAATCCATAAATTTGGATTTGTAAACGAAATTTGTATTTATTATATTAAATACAATAAAATTTGTGTTTACAGTGATCAATTGGCAGCCATTGGACGTCCGATCGATGACACAGACAAATCTC
Organism: Thymus mandschuricus; assembly: GCA_029379335.1. Classification (NCBI taxonomy): domain Eukaryota; kingdom Viridiplantae; phylum Streptophyta; class Magnoliopsida; order Lamiales; family Lamiaceae; genus Thymus; species Thymus mandschuricus. Next base: position 8,833,568 of record CM057079.1, read on the forward strand.
ATTGGTTTCTTCGTGGCCTCAGTTCCTCCTTCTCGAGTTTCTCCGCTGCTCATATGGCGCTCACTCCCCTGCCTACTTTCCGTGATCTTCCAAAAGCGGAAAGTTTTGCATTATTTAAAGAATCATTGGAGTCTACTGGTGTCTCCAATCCAGCCTTTGTTGCTCAACCTCGACATAACAATAATAATGGAGCTCCCTTCTCTCAACGTAGCCGCGATCAATCCTCAAACTCGCAAAAATTCAACGGCCAACGGGGTAATCAACATCGTGGAATCACCCCCAAGGTAATTCACATCAAGGCAAGGGTCGTGGGGCCAACGTCGTCCACCATGTTGTCAAATTTTCCACATTGAAGGACATTATGCTGACGCCTGCTCTCAACGATATGTCGATAAGCCATTCAATTCAGCGATTTGGCTGAAGCATTTCAAGCGAGCTGCTCTCTTTCCCCGAGTTCTACTTCTGACTGGTATCTCGACACGGGAGCTTCTGCACACATGACTCCATCATCAGACTCTCACCGATTCTTGATCATATTCGGGTACTAAATAATAGCGTCGTTGTCGGTAATGGTGTTCGTCTATCTATTTCTCATAATGGCCATCTTGATTTATCATCGAAAATGAAACTTTTGGACGTTTTAGTGGTTCCATGTATAACAAAAAATCTATTATCGATTAGCAAGCTCACTTCTGATTTTCCGGTGGATGTCTTATTTACTGATCACTCGTTTATCATTCAGAACTGAATCAACAAGGATCCCATAGCCAAAGGTCAGCTTGAGAATGACCTCTATGTGTTGGAGCGTGGCCACACATCTCTTGTTGCAACATTGAGGAATAAAGGCATGAGTGCCTCTTTTGAATTATGGCATGCACGTCTTGGTCATGTCCACTTTGATGTTATTTCCTTACTCAATAAATTAGGCCATTTACGTGTTAGATTCTTACTGCCTAAGCCATCTCTTTGTTCTCCTTGTCAACTCGCAAAGAGTAAAAGATTGTCTTTCACTTTAGATGATAAACGAGCAGATCATGTACTAGATATAAATCATTGTGACTACTTATAGGGGCCCGCACCCGTTACTTCTGTAAACGGGTTTCATTATTATGCTATTTTTATTACGACTTTTCTCGTTTCTTGGGGCTTTATCGTTAAAGGCAAAATCTGAATTCTATGTGAACTTGCAACATTTTTTTGCTCTAATGGAAAATCTATTTTCTCGGCCTGTTAATGTTTTCCACAGTGACGGTGGTACTGAATTTACTAATCACAAAGTGGAACAATTTTTCCGAGATAAGGGTGTACGTCACAGCTTTTCATGTCCTTAAGACAGAACTTTTACTTGTTCAAATAACAATTAAGGTGAAGCAGGGTCAGGGACGACCAATCTCTTTATGATAAACAAATCCATTTTGCAAGTTCGTTATTACGGTAGTTCCGACAACACGCCTGAGCAAAATGGACGTGCAGAACGTAAGCATCGCCATGTTACCGAGACTGGTCTAGCTATGCTTTTTAAAGCTCAAGCACCCGCATCATTATAAGTTGATGCTTTCTCCACTGTTGTTTACACTATCAATCGCCTGCCCTCATCAGTCTTGCAAGGGAAGTCCCCATTTGAGTTATTATTTCATTCTGCTCCGAATTATGGAAATTTTCACCCTTTTGGTTGTCGTCTGTTTCCATGTCTACGCTCTTATGCTGATAATAACTTCTCTGTTCGCAGCAAGCCGTGCATTTTAATTTTTTGGTTACTGTTCTAATCACAAGGGGTTTCGGTGTCTCAATCTTGTCACTTCTCGTGTGTTCATCACTCGCCATGCCGAGTTTGATGAATTCTCATTTTCTTTTTCTGGAAATTCTCAACCATCTCCATGTGTGGATATTTTTGAATTTTTGGAGCCTAGTTTCTCCATTGTGCAGCCTCATAAGCCTTCATCATCTTTGCCCACTTCGTCACAACAGCAACAAACATCTCGATCATGTGCTCTGCCAGAAAATAACATGGAACATGATCCACCTTCAGTTGCACCAACTATGCCACGTCAAACTTCACAACAACAATCTTCTCGTGGACCGGCTGTTTCCACTCACTCTATGCAAACTTGTTATCGATTCGGTTTATTCAAGCCACGTCATGTTGCTGACATTGCTCAAACTCCACTTATACATGCTCTTCTTGCCACATCTGTGCCGAAAGGTTTCAAAAGTGCTGCAAAACATCCTCATTGGGTTGCTGCTATGGACGATGAGATGCTCGCATTTCGTTCTAATGATACTTGTGATCTTGTTCCACTTCCTCCTGGAACAAATATTGTAGGTTTAAAGTGGATTTTTCGGACTAAGTATCTACCTGATGGGACTGTGGACCGTCACAAAGCTCGTCTTGTTGCTCAAGGGTTCACGCAGCTCCCCGGCTTTGATTATTCCCACACATTTAGTCCAGTTATCAAGGCCTCTACCGTTCGTATCATTCTTTCTCTCGTTGTATTACGACATTGGCCGTTACATCATCTTGATGTTAAGAATGTTTTTCTTAATGGTATTCTCGCTAAGCCTGTGTATATGGAGCAACTGCCGGGCTACATTGATTCTCGATATCCAAATCATGTTTGTCGTTTGAAGAAAACTTTGTATGGGCTCAAGCAAGCACCACTTGATTGGTACCAACGCCTAAGTCAAATTCTCCTACGTCTTGGTTTCACAAACAGTAGGGCGTATACAAGGCCGGTCTTGTGCTATACGAGGCCCTATGCGAAATTAAAAAAATAGACCTCTAAGAATTGAGGAAAAAATAATTTTAAAATGATAGAAAAATTAATATAATGGAAAATAAATTCTTAACTTAGCTAAATATGTGTAATCAATATAATCAAACGATTTTGACAGCTCTACAAATATATCGAATTTAACTCTATTTGAACTCATAAAATGATAAACATGAGAAAATTGGACAAAATTAGAAGTACTAAACCGTAAGCATCAAAAATTAAAATCAACATATTTGAACATTAAAGAAATGGAAACTGATCACAAGGAATTAACTCCATCATTCGAAAAATAGAAGGTGATTCAACGATTGCTTTTCTTCTCCACTACATTTTACGTAAGTTGAAGACATATATACTACCCCCATCCCATTTATTAGCTACATATGGGATGAGCACAAAAATTAAGAAATGAAGAGGTATGTGGTTGTAATTCATTCCAAGGAGATAGTTAATTGTAGTCATATATTATTTGCTATTTTAGAAATGTAGCTAATAAGTGGGATAAACCAAAATGACAAATGTAACTAATAAGTAGGATGGAGGTAGTACTATAAATGTACACTTTCCGTCCCAACGAATTTAAAATATTTTTTAAAAAATATTTGGGCTATAAAATAACAATTCGGCTTAAATTCGTTAACATACTATATATGTATTGAAATGGTTAAAAAAAATGGGCCCTAAAAATTCATGGGGCCCTAGGCGTGGGACTTGTGTGCCTTATGCCAAGTCCGACCCTGGGCGGATACCTCCTTGTTTGTTTTTCGGCGAGCATCGTCTATTCTATACCTATTGGTGTATGTTGACGATATCATTCTCACTGGAAATTAACCTACTCTCATTCGTACTTTTATACCTTGTTTGCACCAAGAATTTGGCATTAAAGATCTTGACAATCTAAGTTTTTTTCTTAGTCTTGAGGTGACATATACTAATGATGGACTGTTTTGGGGCCAAACCAAATATGCTAATGATATCCTTGCTCGTTCGGATATGCTTGAATGCAAGCCTATCTCGACACCTTTAGCTCCAGCCGAGACCTTATCTAAAGAAGGGGAACCTTTCGATGATATTACCAAGTATCGTTCTTTGGTTGGAGCATTGCAGTACCTCACCATAACCCGCCCTGATATTAGCTTTGCCGTCAACCATGTTAGCCAATTCCTTCAATCTCCGACTCAAGATCATTTTCAGGCAGTGAAAGGAATCCTTTGTTATGTTAAAGGTACCATTTCGTTTGGTATTTCTTTTACTCGTAGTTCCGAATTCTCTCTTGTTGGCTATTCGGATGCAGATTGGGCTCGTTGCCTCGATACTCGCCGATCCACATATGGCTACTCTCTTTATCTTGGTGGAAATCTTATCTCTTGGAGTGCTAAAATGCAACCTTTGGTTGCTCGCTCGAGTTGTGAATCGGAATATCGTGCCATGGCAACTACTGCTGCTGAACTATTTGGGTTTCTCATTTGCTGCATGATCTTTACGTAGTTTTGCCGACGACGCCAGTACTCTTGTGCGATAATAAAAGTGCTCTCTTTCTTAGTGAAAATCATGTCGCCCACAAATGAGCAAAACACATCGATATTGATTATCATTTTGTTCGTGAGCTTGTCATGTCAAGGAAGCTTCGCACACAGTTTGTTCCTTCATCTCTTCAAGTAGCAGACATTTTAACCAAGAGTATACCTCACGAACAATTTTCTTTGCTACATTCCAAGCTTCGTGTTGCTTCGCATCACACGTCGCGCTTGAAGGGAGTATTAAAGATATTCATTCATAACTCATTTTAATAAAGATATTGTATATCATTTAGTTATTTTTTTCCTCGTTTGTAAGATGATATGTATATATTAGTGTACAACACTCCATATTGTATCTATATATAATGGGAAATAAGAGAACAGAACCAAGCATAAGAGGAACATCACCTTGAGACAATAATTCCCTTTGGAATTAAATTCATTGATTATGGAGTGTGCAATCCCTAGAACTCGAATCGCGATTCCATGGTCGGATCTTCCACCGGAGCTTCTCCAGAACATCTCTAAACGCCTCCGTTCCGAAATCGAAACCCTCCGCTTCCGCGCCGTCTGCCACTCATGGCGCTCCTCCACGCCGCCGTTCAAATTTCCGACAATCAAGCTCCCTTTCCCCTTCGACGCCGGCGAAACTCCCGATCCCGAACACAGCGGCGCCTACTTCACTCTCACCGAAAGGGTCGTCTACCGCATTCAATTGCCGCGCGGCAAAAGCCCCGATTTCTGGATTGTCAAGCTTGAGCACGCCGGCGACGGCAAAGTACGGATCATAAATCCGGTAACGCACCGGAGAATCGAGATTCCTCCGGCAGTCGGGATGCCGAAGGTGCTGAACTTGCTCGATTTCGACGTTTCGGAGGTGTGCCAGGGTTACGCGCTCAGGTACGTGAATCCTTCGAAGGAGAGCGATGATTATTACGATTATAGGCATGCTAAGAAGGTTGCATTTGCATTTTCCTCTAATGACGATAATGGCGAGTATGTTGTGATGGCGATCGACCTCCGCTGTCGGTTATGGAGCATAACGGCAGGCGGCGAGAAATGGACTCGCTGTAGCCCTCGATTCAATAATTTATCGTCTGGAATATTCTACGATGTTGCGAGCATCAACGGACAGTTGCACGCGGCTGAGGCCTCTGGTATTATCTGGCATTTCGATTCTAAGTTCCGGTGGTGGAGCAAAGGTCGTTACATGGGAAGACTTCCTCTGAAGAGGCGTTTGGTGGAGCTGTGCAATGGAGAATTGGTACTGGTTCAAGAGATGAGGAATGCTGTAGTAGGCCCCTTATCTTACGTTGTATGGGTCGAGCAGCCATTTGTAGATATCAGGATTTATGCACAAAATAAGCTTTTGAATAAATGGCTGGACGTGAGAGCAAAGCATGGTTGTATTATAGTTCTGGGTGACGACTGCTCCTTCCCTCTTCCCGCCACCGAAAAGCTCAAGGCAGCTCGGGTTTTTTACCCAGATCGCTATGTCTTTCTCAAAAGAGAGCGTCGTGGCGAATATACGTGCTTTGAGTGTGATTGCAGGGGTGATATCTGCAATTGCTTGAACAATTACGAACATGAAAAAGGTGATAATGAGATTGCAAACAGTGAGGTTAAGCGTCTGTTCGAAGGATGCCATGGTGAAAATATCGGTGTGCACGACTGTAGGACTGGTAAAACAGGGACAGCACTCATGTATCCTGAGTATGCAAGCATATTTTGGCCTCCTCCTACGTGGCTCAGCCACGACTGATGACTTCCTTTCGATGTTGGTGAGCATTTGGCAGCTTTTGTGGTCTGTTATCTATTTATTTAGTTCGTAAAAGAAATTAACCCCTGCTTCCTCTGCTGTTGTTTGTAGATAATGTGCGTGTCTTGAATTAGTAATTATCAATTTACATCGGAAAATACTCTGGTTCCGATGTACTGACTTAAGCTCGTGATGGAGTAGGGAGATTGATCGAAGTTTCGTCTATCCTCTACGTGTGTATGGCTGGCTGGTAGGATCTTGTACTTTGATCTTTGCCTTAAACTCTTCTGCTAATATTAGATCCAAATTTTGTTCTATCTATGCTTCTCTCCTTCTTGATTGTAAGAAATGTGTATATCTTGAATTAGTATTTTCACTAACCAGATGGTTTAGCTTCTGATGTAGTGATTGTAAGCTATTGTTCCTTGATATTTGGTTAATGCTTTTTGCTTTATGTTAAAATGTTTTGTGTCTATTTAACATTTATAGGTGGTTTGAGAAGAAGGTTCTTGCCTATATTACTACTCCACTTTGGTTGTTCAATGTAGAGGATTATTTGTAAATCCTTTGTCAATAATGGCCTAAGAACTTGTGTACAACTTATTCATTTCTTAAAGGGTCCTTTCCTTTTAACTCCTAATCTATACTCTTACCGTCTCACTTTAATTGTCTTGTTTTCATGATCAAGTAGTTCCACATGAATTGCTTTGTTTCCTAAATTGAAAGATTAACGCTTACTCCTTCCGTCCTCTAATAAGTGTCCCGAGCCGTCAAAATTTTTGTCCCTAAATAAGTGTCCTATCACATTTCTCAATGTAAAAATTTAGCTAAACTACCAATTTTACCCCTGCTATCATTACACTTTTTTTACTTTTTCAATTTTCTATGTAATGATTAGGGGTTAATATGGTAAAATTATACACTTTCTTGGTTATTGCATTTTGACAGCTCATACACTTATTAGGGGACGGAGGGAGTACATTTTAACGTGGACATTGCACATAATATTCCGTGTCAAAATGAAACAGGACAATTGAAGTGGGACGGAGGGAGTACATATTAGTATCATAATTTAAAATTTAAATATTTCTAATAGTACTCCCTCTATCCCGTTTATATTGTCTCACTTTATTATTATAATAAATTTATTTAAATATAAAGTGAGACAACATGAATGAGACAGAAGGAGTAGTAGGTCCCTTTTGTAACCGTAATGGCTATAAGTGTTCTCTTTATTTCTATACACATACCCTATAACCATCATTGGACTCCAATTTATTCTAATAAGAAGTGGATATTTTTATTTCTATGGACATCAAATAAAGTTATGAATTCTCTCATTCATTATTCTCTATAGGTCAGGAGTTTATATGCTCCATGTACTTATAAACTTTAAATTTAAGAGCTTATAAGTTTTGAAAGTGGATAGATAAATGAGCTTATAAATTCAAAAGAAATTAAAATCAAAAAATAAAATAAAATAATTAAAAAAATATATGTTTTTTGAAATACTCTCCAAATGAAAGTGTATATAATAAAATTTTAAAAATAATAGTACACCCTCCGTCCACTATTTAGTGACCCTCATTTTTGGGCACATGTTTTTTTTTTTTTTTTGATGATATAGTAATAAATTAATATGTTAAAGTGTTAAAGTGGAATAATTGTGGGTCAATTTGATTTTTGTAATAGTATTAAAACGTTAAAGTAATAAAAAATAGATAGATAAAGTGTTAAAGTGATTGTGGGGTCTACGTCCTAAAAGGGAAAGAGACAGTAAATAGTGAACGTCCCGATATAGTAATAGTGTCAGTAAATGGTGGACGGAAGGAGTATAAGTTTATAAAATGAAAAAGTTCAATATGATAAAATAAATTGGGATGTATTCAGTTTATAAAATGAAAAAGTTCAATATGATAAAATAAATTGGGATGTATTGAATTTTTTTTTAGTGCTTATAAACTCTTGAAACTTATTTTTGCTTATAAGTTTAGTTGTTTTTTTTTTTTTACCAATCACTGTCATAGGGGTACATAAGCAGCCAAACACCCCATTATTCGAAATCGAAACATTTTCCTCGAAACTCAACTCAACTCAACTCATACCGTTAAGTCAATATACGCAAATTTTTATTTATCTACAAATTACTAAGAATCGTGCCATTTTGTTTCGTTATGTCTTTCATTTGGATGTAAAAAGAAAAAGGAAATACTACTCCACATAATTAAATTTAAACTGGTAGAGAAAACATAAAAGAGGAACATTCACCCTGTGATAGTACTGGAATTCGAAGATTCATCGATTATGGAGTGCGCAAACCCTAGAACTAGAATCGCGATTCCATGGTCGGACCTTCCGCCGGAGCTTCTCCAAAACATCTCTAAACGCCTCCGTTCCGAAATCCAAACCCTACGCTTCCGCGCCGTCTGCCATTCATGGCGCTCCTCCACGCCGCCGTTCAAATTCCCGACTATAAAGCTCCCTTTCCCCTTCGACGCCGGCGAAACTCCCAACCCCGAACATAGCGGCGCCTACTTCACTCTCACCGAAAGGGTCGTCTACCGCATCCAATTGCCGCACGGCAAAAGCCCTGATTTCTGGATTGTCAAGCTTGAGCACGCCGGCGACGGCAAAGTGCGGATTATAAATCCGGTAACTCACCGGAAAATCGATATCCTTCGGGCAGTCGGGATGCCCAAGGTGCTGAACTTGCTCGATTTCGACGTTTCGGAGGTGTGCAAGGGTTACGCACTCAGGTACGTGAATCCTTCGAAGGAGAGTGACGATTATTACGATTATAGGCATGCTAAGAAGGTTGCATTTTCTGCCAACGTCGAGAACGGTGAGTATGTTGTGATGGCGATCGACCTCCGCTGTCGGTTATGGAGTATAACTTCCGGGGGCGAGAAATGGAGTCGCTGCACCCCTCTATTCAACAATCACTCGCCCGGGAGATTCTACGACGTTGCGAACATCAACGGGCAGTTGCACGTTGCTGATGCCGCCGGTGTAATCTGGTGTGTGGATTCGGAGATCCGGTGGTGGAGCAAAGGTCGTTGCATCGGAAGCCTTCCTCTGAGCCTTCCTCTGAAGAGGCGTTTGGTGGAGCTGTGCAACGGAGAATTGGTACTGGTTCAAGAGATGAGAAAAGCTGTACTAGGCCTCTACTCTACCGATTTCCCCGTCGAGCAGCCATTTGTAGATATCGAGATTTATGCACAGGTTTTGGAGGAATGGAGGGATGTGAGAGCAACGCATGGTTGCATTATAGTTCTGAGCGATGACTGTTCCTTCCCTCTTCCCGCCACCGAAAAGCTCAAGGCGGCTCGGGTTTTTTACCCGGATCGCTATGTGTTTCTTAAAGTGGAGCATAATGTGGACGTTGGCGAATACACATGCTTTGAGTGTGATTGCAGGGGGGATATCTGCCTTTGCTTGCGCGATTATGAACTCGATAAAGGTGATAATGAGGTTGCAAACGCTGAAGTTAAGCGTCTGTTCGAAGGATGCCATGGGGAAAATATCGGTGTGTGCAACTTTAGGACTGGTGAAATCGGGACAGCGCTCATGTATCCTGAGTATGCAAGCATATTTTGGCCTCCTCCTTCGTGGCTCAGCCGCGAGTGATGGCTTTCCTTTTGATGCCGGTGAGCATTTTGATGGTTGTCCTTCCTTGCTTCCTATGCTGTTGTTCGTGGGAGATATGTATGTTTCGAATTAGTATTGTCAATGTACATCGAAAATTAGTCATGTTCGTGAAGCCGGAGACTTTTGTGAGAGTCGGGTGGTTGAGCTTTGCTCTTTCCTCTACATGTGTATGGTAGGATCTTGTACTTTGGTCTTTGCCTTATGGCAAGAGAGCGCCTCACTCTTTGTGGACAAATGAAGTATTTAAAATTCCGTCTCTTTTCGAACTGTAATGGCTAGAAGCCTAGAACTGATATCGATAATAATGATCCACGTCGAAGGAATCATCCAACCGCTCGGTCTAATATTGTGGATTCGTGCCTGAGCTAAGTGAGCTTAATGAATGAAGATAACAAAGAAACTGTGGAAGCAAAATATTGTTCGAGGAATTGATAAACATCAGCTAAATAAGAACCGCAAGCTTTCAAATCAGGGTGTTAGTAACTTGGACGTTAGCATCTGTGTCTGATTGAAATTGCGATCTACACATAAACAAAAACTGGTCTCTGCCAAAACTCAGCAACACCTGATGTTAACGGGAAGGGAAGTGTAACCAACTGCTCATGAGTCTTATAGCTCTTCTTTCTGAGCTTGTTTAGAGTTCGGAGGGAAAAACCAACTGTACATTTGCCAGAATGAGTTGGGTGGTGTCGTTTGCTTTGATTCCATACTACAAAGATCGTTGTAGTTGTGCTTCAAGTGAGAAGCAGCTATTTTTTCCTGTGGTATCAACATTCGAAGCAATTTAGAAAAGACTCTTTAGATTAGATATGAGTAAATAACACTGAATACATACCTTAAACACCTCGAAAGGGCAAAGGTCTGAATCTCCACACCCCTGTCCGCAAATAATGAAAGAAATCAATCATTTAATAGCTCAAGGCAAGAACTAACAGTATGAAATTATGTAATCAAAGCCCATAAAGGTTCAAAAATTGTCATTATATAACAGAAGAATGTTAGTAAAATTCAAAAACCATTGATAAGCAGTAGAAGGAACTATTATCAAGGGGAAAGAAAGGAACCATAGATGTACTGGTTGCAGAGTCAAAAGTATGACGGACTCGAAAAATAGAACCACGATACACTTACTGCCATTCGTGTAGGAAGTTCATTGTGCAATACTTGCACAAAATATTTGCTTGTATTGTTGGCAGGGCAACTATACAGAACTAGCATGTTATTTCCAGCAAATGGAGCAACTGTGCTACCACTCCAAATTCTCTTCTGGGGAGGTTTAGGAGGTAGTTGCAAAGGTTCTTCTTTTAGTATTTTATCGAAGTCTGAAAAGAAATAGAATAACGGTTCAAACCCAAGCCACAACCCACCAAATAAAATGGCTAAAGGGATTAACTAAAGTAATTATAACCATAACATTCATTTAAAAGAAAGCACAAATGGATGGCATAATGAAACCTTCACCATGTCCTTCAAGAAATAGCCCAATCAGACAAGAAAACGGAAGCAGCGTTTCTGCATGAGCGAATCTTAGCCTGGCTAATTCATAGCTCCCATGAACTAGTCCATCTAAAAATCACCAAACAACAAAGGATTAGAATGCAGAGACAGCAAGCAACTTGAGCAGGATAGGCACCAATCTACACTAATTTTTTTTTTGTTCTTTTTATTCAATCCTTTGGAACAGAGATAATAAGCCATATAGCATAGTTTGAAGCCAACATAGTGCAAACCAAGTAGAACATCCAATGGATATGATATGAATAACCTGACTAATTTTTGCATTTCTGATACTCAAATAAAATGACATCACAATGAAAACATATTTGCTAATAGTCAGCCAAGATATCCTTCATGGAAGGATTTCAGAATGATGAAGCTATTGAACTGTTTCAAACCTTAATTTATCTGAATTAAGAAAGCAGTAGAGTTCAACGCAGTTTTGCCGCAAGGAGAATTATAATTCATTTTCTATTTTATCTAATAATTAATCTTAACATAAAACAGCTGTGGTACACACTAGAACAAGCAAGATGTAATTTCTTAGCGGATTTAGCTCCTAAGTCGACCAGAATTTTGTTCAGTCATCGGTATCGGCAGGATGCTTACTTATCTATCCATTGTTGCATATAATACGTAAGGACATTAATCATTAGTTATGGAGAGAAAAGCAGTATGTTGATGAAACACGACTAATACTGAGGGAATGAAAACAGGTAAGCTGGCCCTGGCCCAAATAAATTAGCAGATTGAATAAACGCCAGTCATCCTGTCGTCAGAGTTCTTATAGATACAGTAGTACCTAATCTTCCAAGCTTGCATAATTCTCTCAATAGCATAAATATGTTAAGGAAAAGGAAAGACATACCTTCCTTAGCCTTGATAGCTTGCTCCATAGACTGGATAACATCTTCAAGTAAGGGAACTCCCATCCGGTAGTTCAATGCATTACCATAGCCTTTTAGAATGAAAACCTCAAGATCATCTGTCCACTCTAGCAACCCGACCTACCAAAGTTAAGAGAGCAAGGGGAGGGAATGAAAAGGTCAATATAACAAATGATAACAAAATAGGAAGTATCTCTACAGCCATACCTGAAAGTAAACAATAAATTTAAAACCTATGGCATTCTTTGATCTTATAAAGTCTCAGCTTACAATAGACAATTGTACTCAGGCCTTCAACTAGGGAAGTGGCCATTCTAGTAAAATAAAACCATGTTTTTACTCATCACCAATTGGGAGATGAAGAAGAGAGACTACCTCAGATGGAGTGAAGAGGGCACATGCTTGATCAGTTTTGTTCAATAAAGAAGCTTCCTGCAAGAGAATGCAGCAAACTATTTTTCCTTTAAATGCTTCCAAAGACAGGGGCACATGCTGGGCAGAAACTGAGGAATAAATTACCTGCTTGCATAGAAACCACAGAGAAGATACATCCTGTTTTGTGAAACTCAGACCCCAGCGTTTCACTAATTCTTTAGTTATTTCATCTAGTACGGGTTCCTTGAGTTTATCAACAGATGGTTCCTGACTTTTCCTGAATGTCTTGTTCATGTATAAACAAGAGTTGCAGTTTTCAGTAATGGCATCAAATAATCCATACCATAGTTAATACACAAACATCATAGTTGCCACATATTGATAATATTACAAGATTTATTGCCCGGTTTAACTTTTAACAAACAAAATCACTAGCAAAAGCAATTCCATTTCTTACACACTTATTATAATTTCAAAATGTAGAAAAGAGAAATGATCACTCATCAGTGAAATATACTAGAAATGTAAATCTATGGAAACACAAGATGAGGCCAATAAGAACTCTAGTACTAGAAAAGAATTCGACAATAAATTTCACATGAATAAAAATTTCAAATGGCAAACAGACTCTGAGATTAAGGACCAGCAATCCGAATCCACTGCAAAAAACACATGCAAAATATATGGTATGAGAAGAAAACAAACTAAAAAACTGAGCTTGTTTGCAATTAGAACTCTGGGACAGCTAGTTTACAATTTGACTCCAGGATCATACTAAGCCAGTTGCCACAAACTATTTTTCCATCCCATTCCACTTCAATTGACGAGACAGGCATACAAACTCTAGAACAACAGCTTCTTAAGGTGTGTCCTTATAATGGACTGACATCAATTATGCACAATTGCATCTCAAAAGAAGCATAAGTTAAGCTGAAAACAGCAAAACCTCATACAAATCGTAACAGTTTCATAAGGAAGGTTATTGCATAGATCGATGCGATAAGTTTAAGAAACCGGACACAACAATATTGGGGAAGGTAATGTGAGCAATTTTGCACTTGTTCAAACAGATAGTTTTCTGGATACTAATGTTTGAGGGGCCTAAACATGGAGAAGATACAAATTCACCTCTTACTTTCACATTCGTAATGACAATCACACAACCTGGGTTTCCACAAACATGCAGAAAATGGGTGACCTAAGTATAGGCAGTAGAGCACTAACGCAGGATCTTTAAGAGATTCTAAGAGTCTTTTACCTTGTAATTTTGACAGCAATCATGGAATCTCAACATGACATCACTTGCACGACTTTCACTTATAACTGCAAAAGCTCGATGACGTCCAGGTCCCAGATTTCCTCTATCGCTAAAGAGTCCCATGCCAAATGCCACTGCACTAGCTGAGGCTCGTGAAATCTGGAATTTACCCATTGAAGAATTATTTAGATAGTGATAAGCAACCAGTTAAAACAATGATCACTGTTGACCGTCGCACCAAATTATGCAAACATAAGCAACAAAAACCATGGTAAAAAATTGACTGCTGCACCAAAATATGCAAGCAAAAGTAAACAAAGCATTAATAATTTGCAAATGAGATAATCAATGTAGTTGCTAAGTACACCCCTCTATTCTTATAAATCAAAATATAATGAATTAAAATAAAGGAAAATAACACGCCATAAGATCTTGAAGGCTTGAAGCAAATCTCATCTCACGCAAGAGGTAAAAAACAAATTGAACTGAAGTATAAGTCGACATAATTCTTTGAAGTGTAAGTTCTTACAACTTGTTGATCACAACGGCGAAGATAGTTACCTGAGTGGCTTTAACAGGATATATGTCAGGATGATAAGCCTCTTGAAACAATTGTGGAAACTTTTCCCTGACTCTGATACCGAGCTCATACAATTCACTTTCTCCTAAGCTAATCAACTCTCCACCCTTATACTTTCCAGTCCAAGGAGATTTCCATCCCCTTAACCATGAAGGTAGTGCACCTGACTTCTGTTCCTTAATGCTTCCTAAGAGAAATTCCAAGCGAGTACCCAAGGTATCGAGTACCTTCATTTTTTTCTTAGTAGGAGCTCGAGTCCCATGTCTTGCCTGAAAACCCAATCATTAGGCAAAGTTATCTGTGACAAAAGATGCAGTTGATTTAAGAATTCATGAGGATGATCACATCAGAGTGGATTCCAACCATACTATGATGAATGGCAATTGCATATGGAAATCCAAAACCAGCAAATGTAACCTATGGCAATATGGTGTGATAAAATTAAATTGACGAAACTGATTATTAAGCAATAATATTCTCAAGCTTTAAAGTACAGAGCAATTCAATCATATCTTCTTCAACTACCGCATGTTCCAACTTTTACAGCCCACGTGTATAAATGTCATTTTTTGAGCACTATAAGAGGTAATGTCTCACAAACTACCTCGGGCCATTGCATAATACATACTGTATGTCAGAAGCTCAGTGTAGTAAAAAGTTATGCTTTCCCATCATCTGAACCTTCACTAAAAGCCTAACAACTTCGCATTGAAATGCCAATTATCACATATAAGCACAATATCATACTGAATTCACTTAAGAAAGTGACAGAATAACCTTTCAAGCATGGAGAATTGTAGCAATAGCATGAGTCAAAGTGCTTCACATAATAGAACAGAGAATGAAATAACATCAAAAGCTTGAATCAGTTGCTACAGAATCCGAGTATTACCACAAGATTTAAGTGAATAGGTTTACACTGATCAGGAATATTTGAAGAAACAACTGAATTCTCCGACATTTCCTTCGCTACATGATATCTGCACAGAAGAAACGCCTATCAGTTACCTAAGAACAATGACCTAATCCAAAATGACCATAAATAACCAAAACATTAACGGGAAAAAGGAAAAGTAAAAACAATTGAAGCATTCCGAATAAAGCTACATCCCAACTACGATAAGCTCCTAAATACAGAAGTAAATTTAAGCACCTCTTCCTACATAATTGGAATATTTTACAAGAACAACTGCCGTAAAACCAAGCTTCCAAAACTCGATCAGTAAGAAAATTGAACGGAAGAAGGGGAAAAGACTAGAATCATCCCTTGCCTTCCGCAAAATCAATACCGAAAAACGCGAAATGGATACAAGCGATCGCCAGGCATAATCTCTTCGAATGAATTGAAAAATCGGAACTAATTCAATCGACAAAAATCAAGGAAATTTCCAAAAAAATCGAATGACCTGGTAACGGTAGATAAATGGCGACGAACGTCAAAATCTTGATCGGCACCGGCTAAAATCGACGGTGCGAGGCAAAATGAGAGTAGAAGCACTACAACCTTCAGAGCGGCCATGGCTTCTCCGAACTGCGACGGGTGTCTAAAATGTTCTCTCTTCTGTTCATATTTATATAAATCAACACATTTTAGTAAGAACACGGTTTGAAAGTGATGTACACTTGTCACTAACGTATTGGCTGCATGACGATTTTATTTAGTTTTTTCCTCCTTTTCCACCTTTAATTTTGGGTATACACGTCGTTCTTTTATTTTAAAAGAGAAGGTTATTTATAATGAGAAATGATACGCCGTGTCCTAATCTGTGAGAATCTTCGTGAGTACATATGGTCGTTTGCTCTCTTAATATTATTTTGTTCGATTTTTATAATTATTTTATATTCTACAATTGATAGGTGAGCACATATGGTCGTTTGCTCTCTTAATATTATTTTGTTCGATTTTTATAATTATTTTATATTCTACAATTGATAGGAAATGGCCCATCTCCCTAGGCCCAAAGCCCAACGGCCTCGGAAGCCCAAAGCCCAACTGCCTTACCTCGGCACAAGTCCAGCTCGGCACAGGCCCAATCGAGAGTCCAGCCCAACACCAGTTCGGCCCAGCCCACACCAAATGCAGGCCCAGGGAGTTGAGCCCTAAAACCTCCAGTGCGTGGGATGATGGAGTAAAAGCCGGAGCAGGAAAACTACCACTACCTCCACGTTCTCACCCCAACAACCGGCATTAATGTTAGCTATAAATAGGAGAATCATTTACCTCCACGTTCTCACCCCAACAACCGGCATTAATGTTAGCTATAAATAGGAGAATCATTTGTATTGTAGACTCTCATGTTACTGTTTTATATAGAAATTCTCTCTCTCCCCGTGGACGTAGATCTCATGATCGAACCACATAATTCCTGTGTTCTTTACTATTCCCGCACACAAACTTCACACAAGCTATTTAATTCACCGAGCAACGAATCGAGGGTTCAATCACTGGCGCCGTCTGTGGGAACGAAATTCGTGTTTAAAATCTCGTTTTTGCTGCTCATATTCACCATCTATGGCGCCCGGAAGTCGATCACTGCTAGGAACTCCCCGACGCCGACGAAGCCATCGGAGGCAACCAGAAGAACCTGCCGTTGTGGCAGGTCATGAGGAACAACCGCACCACGACGTCCCCGTCGACGACCAAACTGAAGCCGGAGAGATACCGGAGATCCCTCATCCCGGCGAACAGAATGTTGGAGGAGGCACGGCGGCACCGCCGTCCCCGCAAGCGCAACCCTCCTAGACACGCCGAGGTCCCGTGAGCTCGCATCTAGGACCTCGGGCTCATCAATCCACACCGGAGGGCCATGTCGAAGACCTCACATCAGACCGTGAACGCGAACTGTTCGAACCAAGGGTAGCCCGACGCCCGTCCCCGGTCATTCGACGTCCCTCTCCGGTTATCCGACCAGACATGACAGCCCCACCACCACCACCACCTCCTCCACCTCCTGGAATCGAGGAGCTGCTGAGAAATTATCTCACCACTGCTCCGGGACGCGAATTCCTCAATCAGTACACTGCGGCACAGGGAGTCTCTCATTTCGGCCCCGGAGGGCAGGATTTGCGGCATCACCTCCAGCAGATCCGAGGCCAGCCCCAAGGAATTCGTCAACCGAACTTGCATGTGGCCCAGCCGAACTACGCTGCTGCACCACCCCATGGTGCACCCCCCCCCTCCCCTCCCCAAGGACACCTAGCTGGGGCGCACAAATCTTCGACGCGTTTGGCAGGATTATCAGTCCGCTCTCCGAGGACATTCTTAACACACCCATGCCTTTTGGGTACACGGTTCCGAAGATCAAGCCGTATAACGGGATAGGGAATCCAAGCAATTTCCTAAGTCAATTCAAGTATAGCATGCTAAACCAGAATCTAGGAAGTGTTCACATGTGCAAGCTGTTCCCCGAACTGCTGATTGACAATGCGCGGGAGTGGTTTGATAGCTTACCAGCCGGGTCAATAAGGTCGTATGCCGATCTCATGAACGTGTTCTCGCGGAGCTTCTCCCAGCGTGCCGAAGTGAGGCACACCCCGGCCCATCTACTCACTGTGAGGCAGAACCGGGGTGAATCCCTCCAAGATTTCATGACCCGATTTGACAGAGAGTGCCTGCAAACTCGTTGCACCAATGATCTTCTCATCATCTCGGCATTTCAGAATGCCATCAGTTCGGACCTCCTTTACAAAGAGATATTGGCAAAGGAACCACAAACTACTACCGAATTATGGGCAATCGCAGATAAGTTCGCCAAGATTGATGAGGCGACCAGGAGACGGAGAGAAGTAGATCGAGGAGAGACCTCAAAAAAGAAGGAGGACGCACCTCGGAAGAGCGTGATGGAGCGCATTCAGCGCGGTCCACTGGAATCACGTCTCGGGCCTCGGCAAAACTCGGCACAGCCCCAGCGAGGTCAGCCCGCGCCACCTCCGACTCAAAGGCAGACGCCACAGTTTACTCCGCTGAATAAACCGAGGACCGAAATCCTCGAATTACATGCCAACTTGTTCGAGAAACCCAGGCCGATGAGGGAGGATGGCAAGCCGCGGTCAAAGAACAAGTTTTGCCAGTTCCATGACGACTATGGACATGAAACGGAGAACTGCAGGAATCTGGGTTATGACATCGAAAGCCTAGTCCGCAGTGGCCCGCTCAAGAAGTACCAAGACCGAAGTGCGGGAGTCAATCAGGTAGAGGCCCCCCGGGGACAGAAGAAGAAAAGGCAATACCGAGGTGGTAGTTGCAGTGCGGAAGCTGAAAAGAAGGTTAAGTATAATGATGATGAGGCTGACGAGGACGGAGATTACCAGTACGATGGAGTTGTTGCTACCATCTTCGCACTCGCCAAGGGACAGACGAAATCATCTCTCAAGAATGGGGCACGGAACCTCCCGACCAGGGAACCAGCTAGTAAGAGATTTAAGAAAGAGGAAGCAGTGACCTTCTCTGCCGAAGACCCAGTGCCCCCTATGGTCCCGCATTCCGATGCCATTGTCATTGAGGCCGTAGTGGCCAATAAACTCATCAGAAGGATACATATCGACGCCGGGGCATCAGTGAACATCATGTTCAAGCATTGCTTCGACAATATGGGGGTGGATAAGTCAAAGATCATGCCGACCACACGGCCTCTGCGTAGCTTTGCCCAAGAAGTAACCCATCCACTGGGAACGATCGAACTCCCAGTCACCATAGGGAATGGGCCGAGGAGCTCCACTGATGTGACCAAATTCATCGTGGTAGAAGCTAAGTCCCCCTACAATATCATCCTAGGTCGGACTTGGATGAATGCAGTAAGAGCAATTTGCTCCACCTATCACTTGGCTCTGAAAATCCCGACTAAGGGGGGGATAGCCGTGATCCGAGGTGACCAGAAGGTAGCAAGGGAGTGCCTACATGTGGCACTCAAAGGGCAGGGGGCTCTATTTCACTAAAAAGTGTTCGCAATAGAACGAAATCAATCCTAGCACTTAGCAAGTAAAACCCTATGTCGAATCTCGAAGGAAAACTTAGCAGGGCAAATAACAGTTGTGCAAAAACCTAATCTAGCCTAAAACTAAGAAAGCAAGTAAAGAATATTTTGGGGTTTTTGGTTTTTAAATCATAGGCAATAAAATAAATCAAAGTAATAAATAAATAAAAGCAAGTAAATAATCTAATCTAGAAAGCAAGGAAATAAATCGAACTAATTAATCTAAAGAATTAAACTAGATGAAAGCAAATAAACTACCTAGGCAAGAATCGAAAAGAAAGCAAATAAAGAAAGCAATGAAAGAAACGAAAACGAATCTAGACATGAATTGAACTAAATCTAAAAATCGAGAAATTAAATAAATAAATCTAACTCTAAGAACTTGGAAAATGAAGTAATCGAAAACGAAAGAAAAACGAATCTAATCTAGAACTTGAAAACCGAACGAATGAAATTAAACTAAGGAAATTAAACGAAGCAATTAAGAAATCGAATCTAGAACTAAAAGAAGCAAATAAAGCAATTTAAACGAAAGCAATAAATAACTTACGAATTTAAACGACGAACGAAGAACTTGAATTAAACGAAGATGTCTTGAATTAAAGTAAACGAAATGAAGAATTCGGATCCGAACAAAGGAAAGCTAATCTAAAGTGTTTTAATGCGAAAACTAAAGCTAAACGAAGGTAAAAGTGTTAGATAATTCGTGTACGAGAGGTAGTATATATACTAGGTATAAAAACCTAGATATAGAAGGAAACAAAAAGCTGGCCGCCGAAGTTGGACGGGCGTCCAAAGTTCTGGACGTACGTCTAGATCCTGAATCTGGACAATTGCGTATCTTTCTTGTTTCGGCCGTATCTTCCTCGTCCGAACTCCAAATTGACCCCCGTTTTCGCCTACGTGCTCCTATCGAACCTCTCTTCGATATAATGCTTTCATTACATCCAAAATGAATCTTCAATAAAATCATGATAGGTTAGAACTTGAGGTCAATGATTGCTCAACAACCTTTCTTCACGTTTTCTTCTCGTTTCCGCCCTTTTTATCCTACAATACCAAAAACTCCAAAGCAACCAAATCATAGCCACAAACAAAGAAAAAACACAAAAACTAAAGGAAAACGGACACGAAAAGACGACTATAAACCTAACAACTAGACACCAATCAAAATCCCCCACACTTAGAACTTTGCTTGTCCTCAAGCAAACATATTCAACACAATCAACCCAAGTTCAATCAATTCAACAACACGAAGTAGGTATCGTCAAACCCATCAAATCAAAACCTAGACCACTCTAATATCAATGAGCAAATGCACAATCAAATACGAACAATCATGTGGCCCGTTGACTCGATTCAAATATGAGGATCCGATTTTCGATATATCACACATCTCACAAGCCTCGAATAGTCAACATATAAGTCCCTTAGCCTACTTCCCTTTTTATTCAACTCAAAGCATAAACATATCTCTCTCTCTCTCTCTCTCTGTGTTTTTTTTTTTTACCACCGTGAACGATTTGACACATAATTCACTAGGTTTAATCATCGATGGGTCACATCGAGCATCCTAGTGCGGTTTCCCGTACTCATTGTCAAGAGCAGTAGAGTACCTACGAACACTATATTATTCACACATATACGAGTATCATCTAGGACAAAGTTCATGAAATTTAATCATTCGAGGGTCTCTCGAAGCCTTTTCATGTGGTTTCCCATGCTCATTACTCTAGTATTTTCATACGTTACAAGTAAGAGGAGCATAATCCTATCAACTCTTTTCACAACAAAGCACACACATTTTTTTATACAAGTAGGGAAGTGAGCTAAGATCAAATATACGTCAACCATTCAATGCAATTCACTCATAATCCGAATCAAAAACTTTTCACCTCATATCACGAAACAAGAAAAACATGCCCCACGAATATTCACAAACGATCATGCTATCACAAGTCAAATTTAGAGCAATCCTAGTTTCGACAATCTAATTCCGACAATTCCAATATCACGTCGTCAAGTCATTCAAACTCAAAGGAATCATGTCAATCATGCTTACTCAACTACAAACACAATTCTAAAGTGGGTATAACAAAAAAAACTCAACATATGAAAACACATAAAAGACACTACAAAACGAAACAAATCATGTGAAAAATTTCGAAGACTCCCCCCCACACTTAAAATCATGCAATGTCCCCATTGCAAGAAAATAAAAAGGAAAGGTATAGAAAAAGAACTTATCACATGGCGACAACCAACGAGCAACTCGAAATCCCAAGAGACTCCAAGTTAGCAACCTACAAAAACAAACACCAAGCAAAACAAAAAAAAGCATAAATCCGAACAAAACACCAAAACGAAATAAAAGACACAAACTTTTTTTTTTTTTTAATTTTTACGTGGGTTGCCTCCCACCAAGCGCTTGTTTAACATCGTTAGCTTGACGAGAAAAATTCTCACCCAAAATCTGTTGCAACGAGCAATGTCTTTAACAATCCATAGGCGACTCTCGATGCAAAGGTGGACTCTTCTTTCTCTTCGGCTTGAAACTCGAAAAGAGGGTTATCTTGGACACTCATCTCCCCCACACTTGTGTGAAAATCCATGCAAGAAATATCACGGTCTTCAAAACTTGATGATGGATCCTCCACAAAAAGTGCTTCCTCGTCGAGATTGGCAAGAAAGGTGTCCATAATTTCTTCATCTTGTTGTAAGCTCAAAACCGACTCCTCCATATGACTATTGTGATCCTCCATGCCTTGCACATTGCTCAAAAACTCCTCCACGATCTCTTCCTCATCCAATTTGCTCAAGAACTCATCAATAATGGCTTCTTCCTCATGAATAGCAACCTGAAAATTCTCCTCTACCTTTTTCTCATCCAAATCGTTAGTAATATGCACATACGAACATGTTCGGATAAAAGAATTAGGACAAGAAGAATAGTTATCAAAAATTGAGAAAGTTACCGAACCTCCTACACCGGCCATGCTCAATGTACCGGATCCAACGTCGATTCGAGTTTGAGTAGTATCCATGAAAGGTCGTCCTAACAAGAGAAGATGACCTCTCTCACTCCTAGCTCCTCGCCCCACGTCAAGCACAACGAAATTGGCAAGAACTTGAATACCTCTCACAAGTAAAGCAACGTCTTCTACAATCCCCAAGGGACGACTCAAAGAACCGTCGGCTAGCTCGATGCAAAAATTGGTGGGCTTAAGATCCCTCGAACCCATTCTCTCAAAAATCGAGTATGGCATCAAGTTCACCGCTGCCCCCAAATCCAACATACCCGACACACTATCTTCATTATCCAAAACAACATCTAATTTGAAACTTCCGGGATTACCTTGTTTTGGTAGAGATGAGAGATGGCCAGCTGAGGTAGGTGAGGCGTGCGAACGTTGTCGGCTCGCTTTGATGGCAGCTACGGTATGACTTCTCCACTTCTTTCCTTTGTCTTGCTCCTCTTCAATGACCATTAAGGCATGAGCTTGTTTGGGTTGGCTAGGCTTTCCATTTTGTAGCTTCTTCAGCTCATTAACTGCTCCAAAAATCTACCCCATAGTGGTCTCAAGGCGTCTAATCGTTGCATCTTGCGCTTCACGAGCCAACTTGCTCTCATGCATAAATGCGGCGAGACTAGCCTCATCAAGTGGAGATTGTTGAGGCGGAGGTGGGTAGAACTGTGGCGGCGGTGGATAGTAAGACCGTTGGGGAGGGTAGAACGGTTGTTGGTGAGGAAATTGTTGAGCATATGGTGGTGGTGGGTATCCTTGTGTCGCGTAGACTTCGGCTCCTCCTTCGTAAGTAAGCTCGGCCTTCCTAGTACACTCGTCGATGGCATGGCCAACTAGTCCACACATGCCACAAGGCACCGAAGGTGTAAGTGGAATCTTCATCTTGAGCTCTTGTAGATCCCTCATCATATCGGCCAATTGCTTCGTCAAATCCGGGCCAATAGTGACCACACTAGCCTCCATCATCCTCGGCCGATATGATTTTTTTTGAGAGATTGCAGCAAGAGTCTCAAAGATCATCCTCAACTCGTCGGCCGTCTTCACACCGATGTTTCCTCCGGCCGAGCTATCCACCATGAATTGGCAAGTTTGATTTAGAGAATCGTAGAAATATTGCCAAAGCATCTCGGACGCCATTTATTGGTGAGGGCACTGCTGCAACAATTCTTAGAATCTCTCCCAAGCCTCATGAAAAGGCTCATCGGCTCCTTGAGCAAAATTCATGATCTTCGATCGCACCTCTTGTGTCTTGCGGTTGGGGTAGTACTTCATCATGAACTTCTCGCACACCGCATTCCAAGTTGTGAGAGAGTTGGCCGGGAGAGAGATATACCATGACTTTGCTCTATCCTTCAACGTGTATT
This sequence comes from Thymus mandschuricus, assembly GCA_029379335.1. NCBI lineage: Eukaryota > Viridiplantae > Streptophyta > Magnoliopsida > Lamiales > Lamiaceae > Thymus > Thymus mandschuricus. The sequence continues at coordinate 8,857,229 of CM057079.1, forward strand.
GGAAACACTTCATCTTCAAGTCATCCTCCGAAAGCTCTCCCAATGGAAATTTTGCACCATCGTGCAATATTCGCGAATGAACGTGAGAGCATCTTCGTTGGGCAACCCATAGTAGGTAGGGAGCAGAGCCAAGTGGTGCGGTTTAAGCTCGTAATTCCTAACCTCAGTGGTTAGGATAATTGCCGAAGTTGTGGCGGTGAAGGTGGGACGAGCGAAATCTCCCATCTTTTGAGCCATTGCTTCGAACTCTCGTCTTCTTATTCATTCGGCGCGGTTAAGAGCACCTTCTCCTATTGATGTCGTCGATGTGAGGTTTCAAATTCCTTTCGAGACTTTGACGACCTTGCATACACAACACTCAACAAACGGATTAAACGCACCGAGTGGAAGGGAAAAGAAATCGAAAGCAATTAAATAAAACAAATAAAAATACTACACAATTAAATAGCCTAAAGTCCCCGGCAACGGCGCCAAAATTTGTTTCACTAAAAAATGTTCGCAATAGAACGAAATCTATCCTAGCACTTAGCAAGTAAAACCCAATGTCGAATCTCGAAGGAAAACTTAGCAGGGCAAATAACTGTGTAGCAAAAACCTAATCTAGCCTAAAACTAAGAAAGCAAGTAAAGAATATTTTGGGGTTTTTGGTTTTTAAATCCTAGGCAATAAAATAAATAAAGCAATAAATAAAAGCAAGTAAATAATCTAATCTAGAAAGCAAGGAAATAAATCGAACTAATTAATCTAAAGAATTAAACTAGATGAAAGCAAATAAACTACCTAGGCAAGAATTGAAAAGAAAGCAAATAAAGAAAGCAATGAAAGAAACGAAAACGAATCTAGACATGAATTAAACTAAATCTAAAAATCTGGAAATTAAATAAATAAATCTAACTCTAAGAACTTGGAAAACGAAGTAATCGAAAACGAAAGAAAAACGAATCTAATCTAGAACTTGAAAACCGAACGAATGAAATTAAACTAAGGAAATTAAACGAAGCAATTAAGAAATCGAATCTAGAACTAAAAGAAGCAAATAAAGCAATTTAAATGAAAGCAATAAATAACTTACGAATTTAAACGACGAACGAAGAACTTGAATTAAACGAAGATGTCTTGAATTAAAGTAAACGAAACGAAGAATTCGGATCCGAACAAAGGAAAGCTAATCTAAAGTGTTTTAATGCGAAAACTAAAGCTAAACGAAGGTAAAAATGTTAGATAATTCATGTACGAGAGGTAGTATATATACTAGGTATAAAAACCTAGATATAGAAGGAAACAAAAAGCTGGCCGCCGAAGTTGGACGGGCGTCCAAAGTTCTGGACGTACGTCCAGATCCTGAATCTGGACGATTGCGCATCTTTCTTGTTTCGGCCGTATCTTCCTCGTCCGAACTCCAAATTGACCCCTGTTTTTGCCTACGTGCTCCTATCGATCCCCTATTTGATATAATGCTTTCATTACATCCAAAATGAATGTTCAATAAAATCATGATAGGTTAGAACTTGAGGTCAATGATTGCTCAACAACCTTTCTTCACGTTTTCTTCTCGTTTCCGCCCTTTTTATCCTACAATACCAAAAACTCCAAAGCAACCAAATCATAGCCACAGACAAAGAAAACACACAAAAACTAAAAGAAAACGGACACGAAAAGACGACTAAAAACCTAACAACTAGACACCAATCAGGCTCCACCCCAACTGCCCCAAGCATAGCAATTACCGAACTCTGAGGAGCCAAAAAAGACGTCGCTTGCCGAAGATAACTCAGTGAAGGAAGTGGTGTTATATGAGGATGACCCCGCCAAGGTCGTCAAAGTATGCTTCACCTGATGGATTTGTATACTAGAAAGCATGCCTTTTAGCTTGTATGCATGTGTTGTCCATAACCACTAACAATCTCCTATCTGATTAAGTATGAATTGTCATCCATGCATCAAACATCTTTCCATTATCTCAAAGTTGTAGGCTTTATGGTGTGTTGTAGATCACAGAAGACCATAGTTGCCGGTTCCTCTAGAGATATAAAAGGGTATCACAGTCGAGACAGTTCTGGATATAACTGTCGGTTTAGGCTGTAGTATAGGCTGCATAAGTAGCTTGTCTTGGCTACTTGTCTATGCTAGTACGTGCGTGTACTGATAGGATCACGGTGAAGTGTATTCTTCTATTCTGACCTGTGTAGAAAGAATCAAGACCTCGGTGACTTAAGATGAACCTTAACTCTAGTTGAGTCCTAAGGGTGTATAGTTGTAGTTTGCTTCTTTAACTTACCATGGGTGAGAGTTCAGAGTATCTGCAACTCAATATGCTCCGTATCTTGAGAAGCAACTTGTTGGGAATTGTTAAGAACAATATGTTAAGGGGGAACTCATATGGGACACTTCGAAGTGAGTGAAGTATTTGTTTTGATTTGATCCCAAAACCCCAAGTGTTCTATTCCCAAGCTACCCAATTTGATGTAGAAAACAGGTTAGAAATTTTTATAAGCCTATACTGTTAGGATGGCTTTATTTTGCTTTAGTCGCTTAGGTTTTAGACTGCAGAAAATTCAAGTGAAGGCCACTCGCTTGAGTGTCGTTTTCAATCGAAGCGAGTCTACCCAGCCGAAGTGAAGCGTGCCGAAGAATAGCGAAGCGAAGCGAGTGCTACAGTGGATTCGAAGCGAGTCTGCCAGAGCGAAGCGAAGCGAGCGCTACAGTGAAAAACCGAAGCGAGTAAACGCGAGTCAACACTTATTAAAGTAGTCACTTGGAGAACTCACTTCCCAAGTACTCGGTACAGTATGATCTTGAAGCGACTCAATTTGAAGCGGACGCTACGAGACTGAAGCGAAGCGAGCCACTACCTACCAGATAGCGACAACACAATTCCCGCTCTTATTTTGAACTCCAGTCAACTGAAGATCGTCGCATTAATTGCGAGATCTCCACATGTCGAATGCGGAGTGGAGCAGCGGAGTTGACTGCCAGGCCGACAGGGCGCCGCTACAGTACTGGTTCGCTCCAGTTACTGTTAAGTTTGTAACTTAGCCATTTTCGGCAAAGAGACAAACTGCGCACCTGCAAAAGCAACTGCCTGCGCAAAGTACTGTCGAGAGGAGGAGGGACAAGGCCACCTACCAAGCAACAGATCTCGGCCAACCCTCCGCCTATATATAGTGAAGGATGAAGACGAAGAGAAGTGAGTACACTACTTGAGCATTCGAGCGCCTACTGCAAACAAACACTCCCAGCCTTTGAGCAATCTTCGAGTCTTTGTTTTCAAGTGTTCTCCGAGTTCCAGCCACATCAGAACTCGTCTTCGCAACCTTCACACCTAGAATTCTAAGCTTACTTCAAAATCCCAGCTTAGAAGAAGAGTTCTAGCCATCTTTGCATTCATTGTAAAGAACTCTTCAATAGTGTGTCTCTGTCGAAACAGAAAACCCTAACCCAAGCTTTAGGTTTTGTGTGTTCGTCGTTAGGTTGTGTTCGATCCAAGGCTCTACCTTCATCGATTGTAGAAGCCTCGATCATAGAGTCTAGATCCAAGCTTACACTTTCATTAAGTGAAGCTCGATCGAAACTAGGTTGTAAGGAGAACCCGTAATCTCCCTGTCGTCGGACTGAAGCGAGTGAAGCTTCCAGTTCAGTTCTAGGTTTTTGGTGTGAACCCGGAATCACCCAGCGTCTGACAGATCCAAGCGAGTGAAGCTCGATCTTGTCTCAGGCTTTTGAAGAGCCCGTAATCTTCAAGTTCTTGAGTGAAGAGAACGAGTTGTCTAGTGCAACAAAGTGGACGTAGGAGCTTCATCTCCAAACCACTATAAATCTCTGTGTCGTATCTCTAACCCTAATCTCTCTGTTTGTTTTCAGTTTAATTATTCATTGCACAAGCATTTAACAAACACAAACTGAGATTTCAAATACTTAGGAAAGATTTAGCTCACCGAATTTCCGCATATAGAGTAAAGTCTCACTCTTGGTCAAGCTCTAAGCTTAGGTCAAGAGAACCGTGAATACTCTAGATCTAGCTCTCGGCTAGGTCTTAGTTGTTCAAGCGAGCACTTTACTTAGTACTCTGAGTTCGAGGAATTCGAAGTTGAAAAACTTCAAAACACGTATTCACCCCCCCCCCCTCTACGTGTTTTTCCTCTTACAAACCGGGACCAACTAGTGGTATCAGAGCAGCGGTTCTTTCGAGCCTCTGCTTTGCATATCCGAAGTGAGTCCCCACTCACTTCACGTTGTCTCATTGAACCGGATCCTTTTCCCTAAGTGCATAAAACCCTCACCCACGCATATCGCATTTACTGCTGATAGTTTGCTATGTCTACATACAGTGCATCAAATCTTCCACAGTTCTCTATCGAAGGATACGAGACATGGAGCTTTCGAGTAGAGAGCTTCCTCAGTTCCATCCACGACCGCATGTGGGAAGTGATAGAGGAAGGACCGATCGAAATCAAGAAAGCTATCTCTGTGGATGTTCCAGCTGCGGAAGACCGTCCTGCTCATGTCAGACAGACATATGTCGAGAAGGACAAGGATGAGTGCAACTCCAACGACTTCAAGATCGCCAACCTTGACAAGATCGCATGCCACATGATGCAGAGCACTGTATCGGATGCCTATCTACCAAGGATCAGGAAGTGTGCGACAGCAAAAGAAATGTGGGAAATCCTAGCCCTCATTTCTCAAGGAACGGACAAGATCAAAGAGAACAAGCTCGCCGTACAAATGCGGGAGTTTGAAAGTCTGATAATGAAGCCAGGAGAGTCCATCGACGCCTTCAAACTGAGAGTCACTAACATCATAGCTACTCTCAACTCACTTGGGAAGGAACTCACAGACAAGGAGGTGAACCTCAAGATCGTCCGAGCTCTCACCCGGAAGTGGCAAACCATGAAGGAGCTGTACCTAGCTACCAAGGACTTGTCAAAGTTTACACCGGAGATTCTGTTCTCCGAACTCAAGGCTCACGAGTTCGATCTGAACAAAATGAGTCTTGATGATGAAGATGAAGCTCCCACGACATCAAAAGGAGTTGCGTTCAAAGCTGCTGAAGGGTCAAGCGACCAGTCACTCGCTAAGATGTCGAGAGAAGAGCTGGAAGAGCATGTTGCGTTCTTATCCAAGAACTTCAACAAGATGAACTCGCGTGTGGGCAAGTACAAAAGATTCTACAAGCAGTACAAGGGAAGGAGCACTGATGCTCGTGAAAGCAAAGGAAAGAGAGAAGAGATGACCAAGCCGATCTCAAGGGACATGATGGAAGTGGAATGCTACCACTGCCACAAGATGGGCCATTACAAATCTGACTGCCCAAAGCTGAGTGCAAAGGAGCGAGAGGAACTAAAAGCAAAGAGGGATGCTCCAAGGCGAGCGCTTGTAGCAAGTGAGCAGCCAGTCGCTTCAACTGAAGAAGTCTCAAGCGACTCGGATGCATTCACTGATCCCAACTCCAGTGATGGAGAGGACCTTGGACTCATGGCGCTCACCGACGAGGAGACTGGAGAGGTATTTATCTATCCCTCATCAAGTTCAATTACACTCTCACACACTCACCAAGAGGAAGTTAATTCCTCGACATGGAGTGAGTTGCTTGACAAACACCTCAAACTGTCAAGTGACCACGACATGTTGAAACAAGCTTTGTCTCAAAGCGAGAAAGAGAACCGAAAGCTAGCCCTGAGCTTGACCAGGTCAAACTTAACTTAAGGGCTATGACTAGTAAGTTCGAGGATCTCTTCGCTAGACATCAAAGCTTGGAAGGAAGGTATGAAACCCAATCCAATCTAGTGGCCAACTTAAACAAAGCCTCATATGCAAGTCAGGCACTAGAGAGCTCACTTCTACCCTTTGGTAGGAAGGGAGGACTTGGATATGAGGGTGGACCTTCCAAGCCGACTGTCTTTGTTGGTGCTTCAAACACGACACCATCAGTTTCTTTGGATGTGCCCACTGCCTCCAAAGCAACCACCAACAAGGATAAAGGCAAAGTGGCTGAGAACCCTAAGAAGAAGCCAATGAAGATGTCTATATCTTCAAGGGCAGAATCTAAGGGCAAGCAAAATTCAACAGTCCCTAGCAATCACAATGCTAAATCTTACCAATCCAAAGGTAAAGGGAATCTTGTTGAAGCTTCTAAGTCTCAGACCAAGACACGAGAGACAAAGGATCTCCCTTTCAAGAAAAGGAGTAATGTCTATGTGTCACATGAGCCGGATTGGAGATGGTCCAACCGTACTCATGTTGAGGGGGAAGAATTCGAAGCACCAAGGAGGTCGCTTCAAACTTCCAAGGTTACTCAAGCGAGTCAGGGTCAAAACCCTAGTTTGACCGCTTCGAAGAAACTAAGCGAGCCGCTTCGAAAGACTATAAACCCTAAGTTAGTCTCTAAGCCTGTAGCTAATCCGAAGCGAGTCGCTTCAGGATACAAGCAAAAAGGTAAGAGCATAGGTATGTCTCAAGCGAGCCGCTACCCCTCTTGCACACACTGCTGCACCTGTGAAGCTGCCTCAAAGCAGAAGTCACAATTTAGAAAGGCCGAGAAGCCCAAGACACACTCTCACTCTCAAAAGAAAGTGAAGCAAGTGTGGGTGCCAAAAGGGACTAACCTGCAAGGACCCAAACTGATTTGGGTACCAAAACTTGTCTAATTGCAGGTGAGCGCCATGGACCCCATGCCAAGTGAAGGTCAACAAATCTGGTACTTGGACAGTGGATGTTCAAGACATATGACTGGCATGAGAGCTCTACTTCAAGACTATGTTGAGAAGAAGGGTCCACACGTAACCTTTGGTGACAACTCTCGAGGAAGCACTAAGGGATACGGCGCACTGAAGATCGGGAAGATCAGGATTGAAGAAGTCTCCTACGTGGAAGGACTGAAGCACAACTTGTTATCCATCTCACAATTCTGTGATAAGGGATACAAGGTGGAGTTTATCTCCAACAAGTGCATTGTGAAGAACAAGCTCACTTCCCAGATTGTGCTCACTGGAATTAGACAAAGGAACGTCTACATAGCACAATGGGAAAGCTGCAAGGAGGATACGTGCTTAGTCGGAAGAAGTGCTACAGAAATGGGATGGTTATGGCATCGCCGCTTGAATCATCTCAACTTCAAGACTATCAATCGCATAGCTCGAAAAGGCTTGGTGCAAGGCATACCAAATGAAGTCTTTGTCAAAAACCATCCATGCTCACCATGCCAACGAGGGAAGCAGACGAAGAAGCACTTCGCCAGTCTTGAAGAAGCTTCATCCAAGCGAGTGCTCGAGCTGCTTCATATGGATCTATTTGGTCCAGTCACTCCAGTTAGTGTAAATGGAAGAAAATACACTCTAGTTGTAGTCGACGACTTCTCTCGCTACACTTGGGTCGTATTTCTCTTTAGCAAGAAGGAGACACTGGCCAAGCTTCCACAACTGCTCAAGCGACTAGCTGTGGAGAAGAACCAAGCGATTGCCACCATCCGCTCTGACAAAGGCACTGAGTTTCTAAACTCAACCATTGAAGCATACTGCACGGAGCATGGCATAGCACACCAGACTTCCTCAGCACGTACGCCTCAACAAAACGGAGTTGCAGAAAGAAGGAACAGAATCATCAAAGAAGCCATTCGAACCATGATTGCTGACTCGAAGCTTCCGATGAAATATTGGGGTGAAGCTGCCAACACATCATGCTACACACAGAATCGGACGCTTCTCAACAAACGGCACGACAAGACACCATATGAAATATGGACAGGGAGAATTCCCAACATCTCTTATTTCCATATTTTTGGCTGTAGGGTCTTCATCCATGATAATGGGAAGTCACAGTTGAAAGCCTTTGAAAGCAAAGCTGGGGAAGGAATATTCTTAGGATATTCTACATCAAGCAAAGCTTACAGGGTATTCAATTGTAGAACCCTAGTTGTGGAGGAATCACCCCATGTCGTATTTGATGAATCTTTTTTGAGTCTTCCACAGGAACAGGTTCAATCAAAGGAAGGAAAGACAAGCGAGGAACCCATCAACTCATTAACTTGGGACATGCTTGAAGATGATGAAGAAATCAAGGACTCAAGCGAGCAGATTGTCCAAGGGAAAGTTGAAGCTGCCCCCAAGACTTCTGAAGCGAGTGCAGGCCAAGCACCCAAACCAGTCACTTCAGATGGAGAAGCAAGCGACCAGGAAGAAGATGAAGATGAAGCTGGTGGATCCAAGCGAGCGTGGCTCAAAGATCACTCACCAAGTCAAATCATTGGAGATCCATCGAAGGGCGTAGTGACCAGGAATCAAGTGTTTGGAGAAAGTGCCATGTTCAGTTGCTTTATCTCAAACATTGAGCCATCAAGCGTGGAAGAAGCCCTAGCGGATTCTAATTGGGTGATCGCCATGCAAGAAGAGCTAAATCAGTTCACCAGGAACGACGTATGGTACCTTGTGGATCGTCCCAAATTCCAGAATGTTATTGGCACCAAGTGGGTGTTCAAGAACAAGACGGACGAGGACCGCAACGTTGTGAGGAACAAGGCGAGACTCGTCGCTAAGGGCTACTGCCAAGAAGAAGGAATCGATTTCGATGAGACCTTCGCTCCAGTGGCACGGCTTGAAGCGATCAGATTATTTCTTGCCTATGCAGCGGCTAAGAAGTTCAAAGTCTATCAAATGGATGTCAAGAGCGCGTTTCTCAATGGTGAATTGAAGGAAGAAGTGTATGTGGAGCAGCCACCGGGTTTCGAGCAAGGAGATAAGGTGTATCGATTGAAGAAGGCCCTGTATGGTTTGAAGCAGGCGCCTAGAGCATGGTACGATACCCTTTCTCAATTTCTAGTGGATAATGGATTCCACAAATGGAAGATATACGTAGACGAAATCATATTTGGGTCACCAAACCAGTCGCTTAGCGAGAAGTTTGGAGAGCTTATGAAGACCAAATATGAGATGTCCATGATTGGTTTGATGAGTTGCTTCCTAGGTCTTCAAGTGAAGCAACAGGATGATGGATCTTCATCAATCAAGCCAAGTATACTCGAGATATGCTTGCCAAGTTCGGTGTTCAGCATGCTAAAGCTGTGAAGATCCCAATGAACACCAACTGGAAGATGGAGCCAGACCTAGATGGGAAGTCTGTGGATGCTACAGACTACCGAGCCTTGATCGGATCCCTTCTATATCTCACTGCAAGCAGGCTTGATATAGCTTTTGCAGTTGGAGTATGTGCTCGCTTCCAAAGCAATCCCAAGCACAGCCATCTTGAAGCTGCCAAGTGAATTCTTCGCTATCTCAAGGGCACGGTCAATATGGGGCTGTGGTATCCAGCTGAAGATAATTTGGAGCTCACTGGATATTCCGATGCTGACTATGGAGGATGCCGTGTTGATAGGAAATCAACGTCGGGCACTTGTCAGTTCTTGGAAAGCAAGCTGATCTTATGGTTCTCGAAGAAGCAAACCAGCGTAGCTACTTCAACGACTGAAGCTGAATATATGGCCGCTGGAAGCTGCTGTTCTCAAATTCTATGGCTTTGTCAGTAGTTGAAGGACTACAGAGTTGAAGCTAATGAGATTCCAATCTTCTGCGACAATAACAGTGCTATACGCATCTCGCAGAACCCAATGCTTCACACCAGATGCAAGCACGTGGAAATCCGACATCACTTCATTCGTGATCATGTCGAGAAGAGGGATATCAAGCTCGAGAAAATTCATACTGATCTCCAGCGAGCTGATATCCTCACCAAGCCTCTAGCTGAGTCTCGTTTCAATCAGCTATGCATGGAATTAGGGTTGCTAGACCCTGGTGAAGAGTGCTAGATCCAGGATGCACGAAGGAGTGGTCGCTTACCTTTAAGCGTCACTCGCTTCGGATCTTCACCAACTCAAGCGAGTCTCTTCATAATTCCACTCGCTTGAAGAAGAAGAAATAAGGTGGAGATAGGTGGAGTATTGGAAGACGTTCCCTACCCGCTTACAGGAATTGTAAAGGAACTATTGTTTGCTCTCGGAGCAAGCTACTTCCAAAGCGAGCAAGGAAAGCTGCTACCTAGCCTAGGATTCCTAGCGAGTGGGTATAAACACTCGCAAGTGCCGTTTCTAGTAACGGTTGTGGGGTCTTGTATCGGGTCTTCCCACGTAAAAATGGTGAAAGCTTAGGCAGGGCTGGCACCTAGACCTTGCGTCCTCTTCCCATTTTTCCGCCGAAGAGGAGCAGGTCCTCTCATCTTCTTCATCGTGGATAAATATCCATTCCTTACTTACTCTTCATTGAGTTGAGCTGCCGAATGTCTATCCATTCCTCCCCCACTTTGAATTTTGCATCGCTTCAATTAACCCTAGTCTGGGTCAAGCGAGTCGATTGCAAATTCATTCTGTAGTTCGTAGGAGGAAGCTTGAAGAGTTACCTTTTACTTGAAAAGGTTGCATGACTGGTGACATGTCTTTGCGTAAAATACGAGATTGTCTTGTCAGAGCATTCTCATTGTCATCCTGTCCTATTCCACTCTGAGATAAGGACTTGTACTCATCTCCCATTCATCGTGAATAAGTACACTTACGTGAAGCTCCCCTCTGGGTTGTTGTAAGCTTGTGTACATTATTCATTCTCCCCCACATTCCTTCGATGGAGGAGTCTCTAACTCGTAGAGGAAGATGGAAGAGTTGAATACCATGGAGTCAAAGCTTGAAGTCAGATCCATCAAAAGAATTCAACAAATGGTGTCAAGCAACTTCAACAAGTGACTTCAATAAGTGGTATCAATCTCCTACGAAGTGAGATTGACTGGTAAGTGTTTCAATTCAAGTACACTAAGTAATGTGAAGTGTGCTAGAAACCTTCAGTTACTATGTGGAAAATATAAATGAATATGACACAAATACAAAGAGGAAAACATTCTTGTTTATCCTCAAAGTATGTAAGTCAGAAACATTTTAAATTAAACAAAGAAATTTCATTTCTTATTCCAGTCGCTACAGATGGCGAAGCTAGTGCCACGTCACTAAAGCAAGCCATCGCAAGCGAGCGTGGAACAGTCACTCCAAGCGAGTACTCCACAAGCGAGTAAAAGCTAAAGCGGCCAAACTCGAAGCGAGCGGGTACGAAGCGAGTATGAGCTGTCTGCACTTGAGTGCAAAATTTCACTTTTTACTTTAGCATTTAATGCAGTGGCGCGTAGACAAAGAAAAGACAAGCGCGTGCGACTCAATTCAAAGAGAAGCGGGAAAATCGCCCTCGATCCAGCCGTCGAATCTGAACAGTTCCAAAATCCTAACCGTTGGATCGACACCGATTGGAGAGACGAATCATAGAAGGCCACATGGAACGCCAAGTCAAGATGGCGGTTCACTTTTACTGTGATGACGCCGGACACATCAGATCCATCACCGAGGGTCCGCCGCCTACGCACAGGATTCTCGAGGATATTATTGTCTTGCCCTTGCCACGTCAGCCGAACCCTAGTTCTATATATATGCAACGACGAAGATCTGCAGAAAATTTCACAACTCTCTAAAATTGCCATTCTCATGCAAGATCTGCGTCTCTGCAACGAGTCTCAAACCCCCCAAAATCTTAAATCTTTCCCAAATCTCTCTCTAAATACTCATACCATGGGAAAGAAGGAGAAGACACAAACGATGAAGCAATTCCTGACCTCCATAGACGACAACATCAACGTTGAACCACATCTCGATGAGATCGTGGTGGCGGAGAACGGATTCTTCCGCAGGGCCGTGACCACGGCCGGCCTGTGGAAGTTCGCGACGGCAAAGTCACAGCAGATTCTGGCCAAGGCCGTCGCCGAAATTCTACTGAATCTCAAGGAAGGAGAAGAAACATCAACTTTCACCGATCCACAGGAAGGAAAGCTTGTGGAGATCGAGTTGAGCAGGATTGCCGGTGTATTCGACCTACCAAAGATCGGACCGGACTCCTTGACAGAACTCGAACTATCTGTTCAAGTTGAGTATGCACGTTTGCCAAGAGGAGAGGCGAGAAGTTTAAAAATCCGAAGCTGAGCAACATCAGGAACGATCTATTGACTCCGTTCAACTTTATCTGCGAGTTGTACACGAAGTCAGTGCTTTGCGGTGTTGGTTCGTTGAGCCAATTGTCCGACACCAAGATCTTCGCCACCTCTGTCATCGTTGACAGCTTGACAAGGACAAGCTTCAACTGGCACCGCTGGTTCATCAACCAGATTCATGAAGTTGCGAAGGACTTCAAGCTCGAGGAGGGAAGCGACAGCAAAATCCTTCGCAAGGGAAAACTCAAAATTTTCTCCAGAATCTCCTACGCCCTGGAGAATCTGTTTGAGAACATGAGGTGGAGTGGCGAGAAGGACACAGCCGAATACAAAAAGAACACCATCTACTACGATTCATGGAAGTCTGAGAAGCTCCCGATCGAGCGGGAATCCATCAACGTGATAGTTCCCGCACCCGCTCCAGTCGCTGAAACTTGTAGCAAGGCGGAAGAGGGAAAGCAAGCTCCTTCACCATCGAAGCGAGCCGCTCCAAGGAAAGCACGGTCAAAGCGACCACAAAGATTGAGGCGTGTTACCACCATCATTGAAGAGAGCGAGGCTGAGGTGCAGCCGCTCGAGAAGGAAATGGAAGAAGAACAACCCCAGCCCTTACCAGAAAAAGAACTCCAACCCCAACCATCACCACCCAAAGACCAAACACCCCAAACTCCCCCAGCTCAAACACAAACTCAAACCCAACCACCACCCGAACCTCAAACATCAACAACTGCTCAACCCCAAAAGTCTCCCTTCTCTCTGCATGAAGAAGAATCCACTTCTTCACTCCAAGCCCTTAAACTACCTTTCTGCAGTGCTGATGTAGAAGGGATGTACACATTCTTCCAACCACCCCAGCAAACACAACAACAAACACAACCCCAAGCTACCCAAACCGAAGCTACCCAAGCCTCAACTCCCAACTCACCTACTATTTCAGCCGAAACCACTGAAACCACCGAAACCACACAGTCTGCCGATACTGAAGCCACCCTAATACCACCTGCAAAACCCCAACCCCCATCTGCAAAACAGCTGGCTCAAACCCGTTACTTGAGGGATAGAGAGATGGCAGCAGAGGAAGTTCGCGCTAGCTACCCCGAAGTGGAAATGTCAGAGGACTTTTTCACAAAGGTTGTTGACTTCATCACATACATCAAGTATCGAGGAACTGAATATTTCAAGGTATTCAATCTTCGTAAAGCCTTCAATAAGGAAGTCATCGAAGCAAAGGAGGCAGAAGCACTTAGCTTTGTCGGTGCTTCCGGCACAAATTCGTCGACAAAGCAGGTTACTAGGAGAAGCTTGATAAAAAGGTGAAGCGTGTATATAAAGACGCTGTCATCCCAGAACGAGTGCTGTCTGAACGCGAGCAAGAGTTAGTGAAGGGGCATGGCGAGGAGTTGTTGGCGAAGGACGACGAGATTGCCAGTCTTCAGAGCGTACTTACGCAGAAGACTGATGAGATGGAAAGGAAGATGGTGGAGGTCAGTAATCTGCGAGCAGATTTTGACAAATCAAAATCAGAGTTGGAGAAGGAACTGGAAGAAAAGGTGAAGCGAACTGACGAACTCAAACAATCGCTGGAAGATGAGCGAAGTAGGCTGAAAGAGTTCAACACCAAGCTGGTAGCATTGGAGAAGGAACTGGAGACAGAAAAGGAGGAGAAGAGGAACATGAGGAATAAGTACAGGGAGAACATCAACAAAGCAACTGCTAATGTTGAAAAGATGGAGAAGCAGATCTCCAACAATGAAGAAAAGATAATGAAGTTGGAAAGCGAGCTGACCAGAGCTAAACTAAAGATTCACAGCCTTGAGAAGGAGGTTCAGATACTCAACAACAAACTTGATGAAGCAAATGTTGAGTTGAACAGCATGAGGAAGGCAGGCATAGATGTAGCTCTCAAGCAAGCTCAGCTTGCCGTCGAGATTAACAAGGCACAGAAGAAGGCAGGAGACTTTTCAGTCAGAATGGTCGGCGCTGCTCAAGTCTACATTACATTGAAACAAAAAGAGAGCGCCATTGCTACTGCCAAAGCAGAACTTGAAGCATCTCAAGCCCACTTCGACTTTGCTTTGCAAGAAGAAAGGAAGAAAATAACCAGAGATGTTGAAGCGGAGCTGGACGCTCGCTTCAAGGAAGTGGAGCCTCTGGAAAGGTTGATGATTTATGTGAAGGAGAGGGAGAAGCAGTGTCAGTACCTGCTTGAGGAAATCTCCATCAAAACATCAGAAATCGTGCTCTCCAAAGAGCATGTCTTCGCGGAGCGAGCCGAGAAGATGCTCCAGGCCGTCCTCAGCAAAGTCAATGATATACACCAATCCATCAGCGGAACGGTGACCATCCCCACCCCCGGCAGTCTTGATGATGCCAAAAAGGGGGAAATGATTGCAATACCAACAGAACCAACAAAGGTTGATGGAGGAGAAGGAAGTGGAGCAAGTGAGAGAAGGATCGAAGCCAGTGGCTTGATCGCAGGAGGAAGCAGAGTCGGAGGAGAAGGAGGAAGCCTGGAGGAAGAGTTGGATGAAGCTCGGGCAGAGCTTGCTAGGAAAAAAGGCAAGGACAAGGTTCTTGAGGAACCTCGCAAACCAACATCTGGGAAGCTGCTTGCTTCGTCCATAGCTACCCAGCCTGCTGCTGCTATTTTAACCAAGGAACAAAAAGAGCAACAAATGGCGGCAGACGAAGCCCTAGCCCTTGCCCTGCAACAAGAGTTCAACTTGAAAGCCGTAGCAGGCGCTACAAGTGCACAGATCCAAGCGCCCGCTACAAGTGCTGCCCTTCTTTTGACATCTGCTGGAGCTGCTTCCTCTAGCCAATCGATTGTTCCTACTCAATCACAGCAGATGCCACCCCCACCACCTCCTGCATCTGGATCACATTTGAAGCGTTCGGCATCGGAAACGAGTGAGAAAGATCTTGCGGCTAAGTGCCAAAGGATAGTTGCTAGAAATGTCAGTCGCACGGAACGGAGAAGGAGGAGTGAGGAGGGAAAGAAGAAGCATGAGGAGAGGGAGAAGAAAGTGAAGCTTGCCAGAGAAAAGGTAGTGGATAAGCGAATCGAGTCGCACTAGGATGAAGAGAGACTTGTTCAATCTGCCATTTCGAGGAGTTCGTACATCCCCTTTTCACCCGAAGAATCTGAGGCTTGTCATATTCAAGCCATGATCGAAACTTGCAGGGTGACTCTTAAGGAAATGACTGAATCCGGACGCTACACCGGTGATGAAATTGATTTCATTCGCAAGCGTCTGAACGAGAAGCTGCCTCGATTCAATACTGATGATGGTATCAAATTTGACAAGATGACAAAGGAGATGTCCAGGCGAACGGAGGAGGAATTGGCTGAGAGAAGAAGAAACCATCTTGACGCACGGGAGATAGAAGAATTCATTTCCAGTGATCTTTTGGAAATGTGGCTCTTCTGCAAGGATAAGTTCATCAAGGCCTACTACTATTGGGGAGTAGTGCCTCATCAAGATAAGTGTTCAAGCATGGAGGCCCTCTGCAACTTTCTCCGTTACTACAACGAGGAACTTCATCGGAAGATCTTCACACAGGCCGAGCTTGCTGATCCCAAGCCCCTCATCATCAAAGTACCTGCTGTGAAGGAATTCCCTATGCCTCTTCTGCCCAACTCAGACGTTCCATATCGCAGGATCATTGGAGAAGAGGTTGATGAAGCGTTGAGGATTGAAAGTAGCTTCAGGGACAACCAATACAACGTGCTGACGATGGAGGAGAAAGTCCTTTCTGCCTACTTTTTAGAAGAGGAGAAAGAGGAGGAAGAGAAGGAAGAGACCGCAGCAGACACTTGAAATTCACTATCTCATACTTTGCGAATTGCTGTGTTCATATATCTCATTTTTATTTTCTGTCTAACTTGTGTCGTTTACAAGCTTTGTGAATGACTTACTCTTTATGCTACAAAACTCAAACAATTTAACCGAAAAAAAGGGGGAAAGGAACTTAAAAGAAAATTTTCAAACGGACATGCAAAGGAAGCAGTCGCTTGAAGTTCCTTCCACAGTTAGATAGGCTAATTTTCCTTAGTCTAAGCCATTGGGTTTTGGCATCATCAAAAAGGGGGAAATTGTTGGGAATTGTTAAGAACAATATGTTAAGGGGGAACTCATATGGGACACTTCGAAGTGAGTGAAGTATTTGTTTTGATTTGATCCCAAAACCCCAAGTGTTCTATTCCCAAGCAACCCAATTTGATGTAGAAAACATGTTAGAAATTTTTCTAAGCCTATACTGTTATGATGGCTTTATTTTGCTTTAGTCGCTTAGGTTTTAGACTGCAGAAAATTCAAGTGAAGGCCACTCGCTTGAGTGTGGTTTTCAATCGAAGCGAGTCTACCCAGCCGAAGTGAAGCGTGCCGAAGAATAGCGAAGCGAAGCGAGTGCTACAGTGGATTCGAAGCGAGTCTGCCAGAGCGAAGCGAAGCGAGCTCTACAGTGAAAAACCAAAGCGAGTCAACGCGAGTCAACACTTACTAAAGCAGTCACTTGGAGAACTCACTTCCCAAGTACTCGCTACAGTATGATCTTGAAGCGTCTCAATTTGAAGCGGACGCTACGAGACTGAAGCGAAGCGAGCCACTACCTACCAGATAGCGACAGCACAATTCCTGCTCTTATTTTGAACTCCAGTCAACTGAAGATCGTCGCATTAATTGCGAGATCTCCACGTGTCGAATGCGGAGTGGAGCAGCGGAGTTGACTGCCAGGCCGACAGGGCGCCGCTACAGTACTGGTTCGCTCCAGTTACTGTTAAGTTTGTAACTTAGCCATTTTCGGCAAAGAGACAAACTGCGCACCTACAAAAGCAACTGCCTGCGCAAAGTACTGTCGAGAGGAGGAGGGACAAGTCCACCTACCAAGCAACGGATCTCGGCCAACCCTCCGCCTATAAATAGTGAAGTATGAAGACGAAGAGAAGTGAGAACACTACTTGAGCATTCGAGCGCCTACTGCAAACAAACACTCCCAGCCTTTGAGCAATCTTCGAGTCTTTGTTTTCAAGTGTTCTCCGAGTTCCAGCCACATCAGAACTCGTCTTCGCAACCTTCACACCGAGAATTCTAAGCTTACTTCAAAATCCCAGCTTAGAAGAAGAGTTCTAGCCATCTTTGCATTCATTGTAAAGAACTCTTCAATAGTGTGTCTCTGTCGAAATAGAAAACCCTAACCCAAGCTTTAGGTTTTGTGTGTTCGTCGTTAGGTTGTGTTCGATCCAAGGCTCTACCTTCATCGATTGTAGAAGCCTCGATCATAGAGTCTAGATCCAAGCTTACACTTTCATTAAGTGAAGCTCGATCTAAACTAGGTTGTAAGGAGAACCCATAATCTCCCTGTCGTCGGACTGAAGCGAGTGAAGCTTCCAGTTCAGTTCTAGGTTTTTGGTGTGAACTCGGAATCACCCAGCGTCTGACAGATCCAAGCGAGTGAAGCTCGATCTTGTCTCAGGCTTTTGAAGAGCCCGTAATCTTCAAGTTCTTGAGTGAAGAGAACGAGTTGCCTAGTGCAACAAAGTGGACGTAGGAGCTTCATCTCCGAACCACTATAAATCTTTGTGTCGTATCTATAACCCTAATCTCTCTATTTGTTTTCAGTTTAATTATTCATTGCACAAGCATTTAACAAACACAAACTGAGATTTCAAATACTTAGGAAAGATTTAGCTCACCGAATTTCCGCGTATAGAGTAAAGTCTCACTCTTGGTCAAGCTCTAAGCTTAGGTCAAGAGAACCGTGAATACTCTAGATCTAGCTCTCGGCTAGGTCTTAGTTGTTCAAGCGAGCACTTTACTTAGTACTCTGAGTTCGAGGAATTTGAAGTTGAAAAACTTCAAAACACGTATTCACCCCCCGGAGGAGGTCGGAGAAGGCCGGGAACGGCGGCGGCAGCACGCGACGGCGAGAACGGCGCCGCGGCGGAACCCTATTTAGGGCTCGACGCCGTGGCAGCAGCCGTGGGCTGCATGGGGGCCGACGACGGTGACCACGGAGTCCGGCGACGGACTCGACGTGGCCGCAAGCGTCGCCGGCAGCAGCAGCTCGTCGGGGCAGCAGCGGCGGCGGAACCCTTCTAGGGTTTCTGCCGCGACTTGCAGCGGCAGCTGGCGACGGCGACGGCGACGGGGAGGGTCCAGCAGCACAGCGGAGGCACGGCGACATCAGCCAGCAGCAGTGGTGGCCGCGGCGGACGTCGCAGGCGGCTATAACGGCGGCAGCAGACAGAAACAGCTGCGGCGGAACCCTATCTAGGGCTCGACGCCGCGGGCTGTTCTCCAGACTCCGGCCGGCCGTGTCGCCGGCAGAGGACGACGGCCAGTGGTGGCAGCGGCACCAGGGAGGCGGAGTCGGCCGGCGGCAGCGCCTCATGCTGCCGGCCGCGGCGCGGGCAGCCTTGCGCGCCCGTGCCCTAGCCCGCGATCGGGCCTAGGGTTTTCCAACTCGGCCCGTTTGCGTTACGGGCTGCCTCCTACATTCGGGCTAGGGCCCAGTTACGAACTCGGGCTGTTTTAGGTCCAGTTTCGAGTTCGTAGGCCCATGAGAGTGAAACGAGCGCGGTTTGGGCCTTTTCGAGAGAATTGGTCACGTGGTGTGGGCCCAATCTCGGTTAGAGAAGCCCATTGGCAACGAAAATTAGATAATAAATTATTTTAAATAATTTATTTATTTTCGGGGAGAAACGGGAGATCAAGACAGAGGACTTATTCAAGACCGAAGCCTGTTTCGGATTTTATTTCTATTTTGTAATAGATTAGACAGGGTCGTCACACCACGAAAAGCGAGTTTTATTTTTATTTTTATCTCGTTTTTCTTAAGCATGCTATGGATGCAATTTAAATTATTATAGCATGTCTTGCATGTCGAGGTGAATTAAATTACGCTTAGTCGAGCATGTTTTAGGATTGTCAATATAAACATGTTTTAATTTTCTGCGAGCATGGTTTATTTGCTGCGTTTAGAAAATTATGCTTAGGATTATGTGACAACGTGATCTAGCATGTCGACAACCTTTTGAAAGAAAAATACTAAGCAGATAAAAACATTTTTGGTATAGAAAATGTTAAGACCTCCACAACTGACCTTAAGGTGAAGTTTGGTGCGAGTGTGTAAACGTCCACGCGAACGTGGCTTGCACATCGTATCAGACGAGTTCGCCAGACTTAGGGTTTCTTAACAAAAATGTTCTAACCAAAATGAGAAGTGGGAGCTTTTCTGAGTAAACGTCCACACTAACGTGGCTTGCTCGGAATAGTAACTACGGTTTTCTCAGGAGTTGGTTTTTGAACAAAGATAGCTTAAGGAAAATAGTGATTTTTCCGAGTTAGGCTAAGATTGTGGTTAAAAGCTTAGATATTAGTTAGAATACAACTCCCCAACGGAGTCCCTTTCCTAATGTAATATGGTCTAGTAAGGTTCAACTATTAGCTCTATTTGCCATAAGGATAGGTTGGCAAGATAAGTAGAGTTAAAGATCCGAGTATCTGGTTGAACAGTGGGAGCGTAAACGTCCACACGAACGTGGCTTGCGATCTGCACTGTTTGGGCTGTTGAAGGTTTCGAAATTATTGGTTTATCAAAAGGTTACAATAATTTTCGTTACGAATTGATGCATGATCTTTTCTTACTTGTGTCTACGTGTTTATTGCTTTTTCAGATATGACTTTAGGCTCGTTGATAAATGTTCTCACTTCAAAGCCTCTCGTTGGTTCCAATTATTTGGAATGGAAACAAAATCTTGAGTATGTCTTGGTTGCGGAGGAGTACAATTTTGCACTCACAACTCCTGAACCTGCTCCCTTGACGGAGGAATCCACTGATGTTGAGAGGGATGAACATAAGAGATGGCACAAGGCCAATGATATGGCGAGGTGCTTCATCATGACTTCTATGTCAAGTCAGATGCAGTTAGAACACAAGAATTTTGTGAAAGCATCTAACATTATGTTCAATCTCAAGGAACTCTTTGGAGAGAAGGACACTCATGACCACAAAGATGGCGGAAGGCACTTCTGTGCGTGATCATGTTCTGAGTTTAATGAACGCACATAATGAGTTGGAAGAGCTCGGTGGAGGTATCGATGGTGAAGCCAAGATCGATATGATACTCCATACGCTTCCAAAGTCCTTTGAGAATTTCCGTCTGAATGTAGTCATGAATAAGAAGGAGTACACTTAGAACGAACTTCTTAATGACTTGGTGACTGCTGAAGCCATGATGAGCGAGGGTGCCACGGCACTGTCATCTGCGAGGGCTCCTTCTAATGCACCGAAAGGTGGGATCAAGAAGAAACCGTGGAATCGAAAGAAAGTGGCTAGAACCAGTGGGAGCAAAGGTAGTAAGCCTACCAAAGGCGGTGAAAAGCCTAAGGGGAAAGGCAAGTGCTTCAAGTGCAACAAGACAGGACACTGGAAGGCTGACTGCCCTCTAAAGAAGAAGAATTCTGGTACGTCATTCACATATGTAACTGAAACATGCTTAGCTGCAAGTTCTACCCAGACTTGGGTAGTAGATACGGGAGCAACTGACCATGTATGTTACTCCTTGCAGGGGTTTCTGCAGACAAGGGAGCTGAGTAATGACGAGATTACCATCTCCATGGGCGATGCATCGAGAGTTGCAGCTGTCGCAGTTGGAGACATTCATTTATCTTTTGATAGTACTGTTTTGGTTTTGAGAGACGTATTGTATGTGCCTGCTTTTAGGCGAAACTTGATTTCGGTTTCGAAACTATTTGTTTACGGATATTCAGTTGTTTTTGATAGAGGTGTTACTATCATGAGAAACAATGAGGTTATAGTTTATGGCACATTGTCCCGGTCTCTCTATACCATTACTTGTCCTATGAATGATTCTTCTTCTTATAATGCTTCCTCATCAATGAATACTGAAAGAGGAAGAATCCGTCTCAAACGAACCAAACTCTATTATGACACTTACGATTGGGTCACATCAACCAAAAGAGGATTCAAAGGTTGATAAAAGAAGGTGTTTTGGATTTCCAAATGGAACCTTTATCGACGTGTGAATCGTGTTTGGAAGGAAAGATGGTGACCAGACCTTTCAAGTCCATAGGATATCGAGCTCAAGAGCTTTTAGTGTTGGTTCACTCTGACTTGTGTGGACCAATGTCCGTTCAAGCTCGAGGAGGTTACGAGTATTTTGTCACGTTTATCGATGACTACTCGAGATACGGTTTTATCTACCTACTCCACAAGAAGTCCGATTGCTTTGACAAGTTCAAAGAGTTCAAAACGGAAGTGGAGAAGAGGACAGGTAGAAGTATCAAGTCACTTCGCTCTGATAGAGGTGGCAAGTACCTCAGAACTGAGTTTCGAAAGTTCTTGTCAGACAATGGGATTTCATCTCAGTTGACTACGCCGGGTACTCCCCAACAGAACGGTGTAGCTGAGAGACGGAATCGTACTCTTTTAGATACAGTGAGATCGATGATGAGCTATGCATCCTTGCCAATTTCGTTCTGCGGATATGCCTTGGAAACAACAGGTTATCTCCTCAATCTAGTACCTACAAAGTCGACGGTTAAAACTCCTTCCGAATTATGGACAGGGCATAAGCCCAGCTGGGTCATATTCGGGTTTGGGGATGTCCAGCACACGAGCTGACAAAGGAGGCCGACAAATTTAGGTCTAAGACTGAGGTTAGGCTGTTTGTAGGATATCCAAAGGGAACGAAAGGAGGTTATTTCTATAGTCCCCAGGATCAGAAGGTCATTGTGAGCACTAATGCCCGATTCCTAGAGGAGGACTTTATTAGTAACCATCGGTCAAGGAGTGAAATAATGCTCGATGAGTTGCGAGCATCAGCAGCAGCCGGTATTCCAGAACAGCCGAGAGTACAAGAGGTTATAACACAAACTGCACCCATTTCCGATACTGTATCTCCACCATCGCTTCGTCGCAGTGGGAGAGTTGTTCGTCAACCAGACCATTGGATGTTCGTGGGAGAATCCACTGAACTGCTCTTGGGTATCGAACATGATGAGATCGACCCCTGGACTTACAAGGAAGCGATGGAGGACGAGGATGCAGATTCCTGGAGAGTTTCTATGGATTCGGAGATAGAATCCATAGTTAACATGGACGTGTACGACCTTGCGGAGCTGCCGGATAGGGTAAAGCCCATCGGTTGCAAGTGGGTGTACAAGAGAAAGAGAGGACCTGACGGGAAGGTTTTAGCCTTCACAGCTATATTGGTGGCGAAAGGATTCACTCAGAAAGAGGGAATCGATTATGATGAGACATTTTCGCCGGTTGCCATGCTTAAGTCCGTCAGAATACTCTTGTCCATGGCGGCACATTTAGACCTAGAGGTTTGGCAAATGGACGTCAAGACTGCGTTCTTGAACGGGTACCTTGAAAAAGGTAGGGACATTTACATGCGCCAACCAGAAGGTATGTGAGAGATGGCCAGGAGCATCTCGTTTGGAAGCTTAAGAAGTCCTTATACGGACTTAAGTAAGCGTCCAGGTCCTGGAACATTCGTTTTGATGGAGTGATAAAATCCTTTTGATTTGTCCAGTGCATAAACGAAAGCTGTGTTTACAGGCTCAGTTCGGACGGAAGCGTGGTATTCTTAGTACTGTACGTAGATGACATACTTCTCATTGGCAACAATGTGAACGTGTTATCAGGCGTAAAGGATTGGTTGTCTGAACAGTTTCAGATAAAAGACTTGGGAGAAGCAGGTTACATCCTAGGGATCAAGGTGATCAGAGATCGCCGTAAGAGGATGTTAGGCTTAAGCCAAGCTTCATATATAGATACTGTGATCGCCCGTTTCAGCATGCAGAATGCCAAGAAGGGTTTTCTTCTCTTCAGACATGGCATTCCTCTATCTAAGGACATGTGTCCGAAGACACAAGAGGAGATAGAGGACATGAAGACTATACCGTATGCTTCCGCCATTGGGAGTCTCATGTATGTGATGTTGTGTACTAGACCGGATATCTGCTATGCGGTTGGCATGGTGGCTAGATATCAGTCTAACCCTGGTCAGGGACATTGGACGGCTGTTAAGCACATATTGAAGTATCTCAAGAGGACAAGAGATCATGTGCTTGTTTATCAGTCCAATGAGATGATCCCGATAGGGTATACGGACTCAGACTTCCAGGCTGATCGAGATGAGAGGAAATCTACCTCAGGCTATGTGTTTACCTTGGGAGGTGGAGCTGTCACTTGGAAGAGTGTGAAGCAGAAGTGCATCGCAGACTCGACCATGGAGGCCGAATATGTGGCTGCTTGTGAGGCTGCTAAAGAGGTTGTGTGGCTCCTAAGCTTCCTTAATGAGCTAGATCTAGTTCCCAGTTTGCCCAGAGGTATCACGTTGTATTGTGATAATGCTGGAGCAGTTGCAAACTGCAAGGAACCTAGGGCTCACAAGGCAAGCAAACACATAGAGAGAAAGTACCATCTCGTACGAGCAATCGTCGAAAGAGGAGAAGTAGAAGTGAAGAAAATCCCTTCAGCGGATAATCTGGCGGATCCATTCACAAAGAGCTTACCAGTCAAGGTGTTCGACAAGCATGTCGAAGCGATGGGACTGGGGCGCCTCCCACACTAGTAAACTTTGAGTATAAGTGGGAGAAGATGTGTAATAGATGCTAGATTGTAGACACTTTGCCTATTTGTCACATGATATACTAAAAGTTTGCTTTAGTATAAGTGGGAGATTGATGGATTTGTATACTAGAAAGCATGCCTTTTAGCTTGTATGCATGTGTTGTCCATAACCACTAACAATCTTCTATTTGATTAAGTATGAATTGTCATCCATGCATCAAACATCTTTCCTTTATCTCAAAGTTGTAGGCTTTATGGTGTGTTGTAGATCACAGAAGACCATAGTTGCCGGTTCCTCTAGAGATATAAAAGGGTATCACAGTCGAGACAGTTCTGGATATAACTGTCGGTTTAGGCTGTAGTATAGGCTGCATAAGTAGCTTGTCTTGGCTACTTGTCTATGTTAGTACGTGCGTGTACTGATAGGATCATGGTGAGGTGTATTCTTCTATTCTGACCTGTGTAGAAAGAATCAAGACCTCGGTGACTTAAGATGAACCTTAACTCTAGTTGAGTCCTAAGGGTGTATAGTTGTAGTTTGCTTCTTTGACTTACCATGGGTTAGAGTTCTGAGTATCTGCAACTCAATATGCTCCGTATCTTGGGAAGCAACTACAACTAGTACGACTCTTAGTGTAACTGCAACAGAGCACCATATCCTGGTAGAACAGGTTGATCACGTCCCCTGAGGAATTCATTAAGGATTATCATACCAAAACCTGCAGGTGGATTAATTTCCGGTATGATGAATAAGGAATGAATGGTACTACTCAGGAATAAAGAAATTGAATAACACGAGCAGTCAGAAGCTCTAAGTTAATCAACGGATTGGGATATCTTAAATATGGGGGTCGCTAAGTCTAATACTAGCCCTGAACTCAACAGGGGTAAAACAGGTAATTCAGTACTATTACTCTAGTGGAATGTTTTAGTACTTATGGACTAAATTATACTCTGGGCTGAGTATAGAGAATTTAGCCATTGGGAGGCCTCGGTTTTACCAGCTAGTAGATCCCTGATCTGGCCCAAAAAGCTCAACAGGTCACAGTATAAGGAATAAGTGGGCCGCCACTTAATTGGGCCCAGTTTGGGCACCGATATTGCAAGGTGGACGCCTAGTCCATAAGTTGCAGGCCTGGCCTGCAACTTAAGCCCAAGTCTCACTTGGTCTCCTCTATATATACCCCCTCAAGGTCTTGTTTGACCTAACAGTCTAGAATATACGAGTGCACTTAAATATTCTAAACAAGAAAGGGAGGCTAGGGTTAGAGAGAGAGAGACGCGCGCCGGGCTTAGAGCAGAACGGCGGTTGCCGTTTTCCGTGGCTGATGCCGAGGTTCGTTGTCCATCCAACGTCAGAATAGAGCAGGGATACAGATCAGAAGATCTATTCGCGAGTTCTCTTCTACTCAAGGTAACTGATCTAAACATCCTATGATTCCGCACTTAAATTCATAGGAGCATGATAGGATTATATCGATAGTTAGATATCCGAAATAGATCCTCGGGTGAACCGATCTTCACCGATCAGTATATGGTTCCTTCATCACCGAGCTCCCACATCTTTATGAGCAGGTTATTCGGCTCTTGAAGGAGTACAGAGACGTCTTTGCATGGCCCCCTTGGATATGACAGGAGTGTCACCTCGGTTGATTACACATCGGCTCAATATCGACCCTGAGGTCAGGCCCATTAAGCAAAAACAACGATCTTTCGCCGCTGAGCGAAATGAAGTCATACGAACCGAGGTGACGCAACTGTTGGATGTCGGGATCCTATTTGAAGTCACATATCCGACTTGGATTGCGAATCCAGTGATGGTCAAGAAAGTTGGGGGGGGGGGGTGGCGAATGTGTATTGATTACACCGATCTCAATAAGCACTGCCCCAAGGATTGCTACCCTCTACCCGACATCGACAAGAAAGTGGATTCTCTAGTCGGCCACAAGATTTTCAGCTTCCTTGACTTATACAAAGGATATCACCAAGTTCTAATGGACGCCGAGGACGCAGCCAAGACAGCGTTCATTACAGACTTCGGCATTTTTGCTTACCGCAAGATGCCATTCGGATTAAAGAATGCACGAGCTACCTATCAGAGGATGGTAGACAAGATATTCAAGAACCACATTGGAAAGGAGGTTGAAGTTTATGTCGATGACATAGTAGTGAAAAGCAAGGAAGAGAGTACCAGTATCGCCGATCTCCGAACTGTACTCTCCCTACTCCGCGAGGTCAACCTCAAACTTAATCCACAAAAGTGCAACTTTGCTGTGACCTCGGGAAAGTTTTTAGGTTGTTGGATCTCCCGAGAAGGGTTAAGGGCCAATCCATCAAAAGTCAAAGCTGTGTTGGAGATGAAGGCCCCGAAATCAATCAATGATGTGCATAAGCTCACTGGATGCCTAGCCGCACTGAGCAGGTTTCTCTCTAAAGCTGCAGAAAAACAATTACCTTTCTTCAAAATTTTGAAGAAGGCTCCCTAATTCAGCTGGAGTTCGGAGCACCATCTCGCACTCAATCAGCTGAGGGAATATCTCAACAACCTGCCAACATTGTCGGTGCCAAAGGAGGGGGAGGTATTATTTCTATACTTAGCCACCTCGGAGGAGGCCATTAGCGCGGTGCTCGTACGGGAAGAGGCGGGGCGCCAGCTTCCTGTGTATTTCATAAGCAGATCCCTCAAAGGACCTGAAGTGCGATATCAACCACTAGATAGCCTTGGTGATAGTTAACGCTGCTCGGCGTTTGCGACAATACTTTCATGCGCACTCCATCCAGGTCCGAACGGATTCCCCACTTCGGCAAGTACTGACAAAACCCGAAGCGTCGGGGCGAATAGCGAAGTGGGCCATAGAGTTGGGAGAACATGATGTTACTTATGCTCCCCGTCAGGCCATTAAGGGACAAGCTCTAGCAGACTTTCTGGTCGAAACAACCATAGCCGAGGTCCCGATCTCCGCGTCGGTACCGGCAACGATCCCAGATCATCCAACCAAAGTAGAACCTCTTGATTGCTGGCATATGTATGTTGATGGCGCTTCCGGAAAGGCAGGAAGCGGAGCCGGAATACTCCTCATCAGCCCGTAGAAGAAGGAACTCACATACGCGCTTCGTTTTCAATTCGAAACAACCAATAACGAGGTGGAGTATGAGGCACTGTTGGCCGGGCTCCGAATAGCCACGAATCTGAAAGTCACCGCCATCAAGGTACACAGTGATTCACAAGTAGTTTTAAATCACATGTTGGGAAAGTACGAGGCGAAGGGAGAAAGGATGAAAAGATATTTGGCAAAGGCACGGGGTTTGCAGGAAGCCTTCACATACTTCCAGCTCGAACGCATACCCCGAACTCAGAATTCCCGAGCTGACGTTCTCAGCAAACTGGCGGCGGTACCGGGCTCTTCGCTGGTTGAAGATGTCCAACATAGGAGTATAGAAGAGGCCGAAATCAACGATTTAGATGAGGAGCAACAACCGACATGGATGACGCCTTTATTCGCCTACTTAGTGAGGGGGGAGTTGCCCGAAGACAAAACAGAGACAAGAAGGATATTGTCAAAGTCGTTGAGATATACCGTACTGGACAACGTCCTCTACAGGAAATCGTACCTCCAGCCCTTGCTCAAGTGCGTTGGCCCCACCTCGGCAGATTATATCATGCGCGAGGTGCACGAGGGGTCTTGCGGAAGCCACATCGGACCTCGGGCCCTAGCTAAGAAAATCATGAGATGGGGGTATTTCTGGCCCACAATGCTCAAAGACTGCACCGAGCTGGTGCAAAAATGTGAGAAGTGCCAGTTACATGCAAATGTGACAAGGCTGCCCCAGAGCGAGTTAGCAACGATGCAGAGCCCTTGGCCATTTGCGCAGTGGGGAATAGACATCGTGGGTCCATTCGACAAGGCACCCGGCCAATTGCGGCATCTCATTGTTGCAGTAGACTATTTCACGAAGTGGGTTGAAGCGGAACCTCTAGCCACGATCACAAGTAAGAATGCTCGCAACTTCGTGTGGAAGAACATAGTGTGCCGTTTTGGAATTCCTCATGTTCTAGTATCCGACAACGGAACCCAGTTCACAGACAGAGTCTTCAGAGAATGGTGTGACGAACTGCGAATCCAACAACACTTCACCTCGGTGGCTCACCCTCAGGCAAATGGCCAAGCCGAAGTGACGAATCGGACGCTCGTCAAAGGCCTAAAAACCCGATTAGAGAAAGCCAAAGGATTGTGGGTGGAGAACCTTCCCAATGTTCTATGGTCTTACCGGACTACACCTCGGTCTACAAATGGCGAAACACCGTATAGCCTGGCTTACGGAACATAGGCTGTTATCCCAGTCGAAATCGGACTGCCAAGTCCGCGCATGACTCATTTCATCCCCGAGATGAATGACGAGAACCGATGTGCGGATCTCGATCTATTAGAAGAAAAGCGGGATACGACTTACATCAAAGAAGCCCGGTATAAGCAGCTCATGGCCCGATACTATAATCGGCGAGTTCGAAACCGGCAATTCCGTGAAGGAGACTTAGTCCTACGGAATAACGAGGTCAACAAGGCTTGCAAGCTCGGCAAGCTGGAAGCCACATGGGAAGGCCCCTACCGAGTTGACGAGGTCCTCGGCAAAGGTGCCTATAGACTTTCTAGCTTGACCGGGGAGCCCATACAGCGGCCTTGGAATGTTATCGATTTGAAGAGGTATTATGCATAGGAGTGGAGTATCATATAGGATAGAGTCTTGTTTTTTAGTCATTTGTCGTTTTCGAGTCTGTTTTTCAGTTCGAGTCTTTTCAGTTCGGGTCTGTCTTTTCCAAATCAATGAAAATTCGTAATTTTTTGTTTTATGTGTTCGCATTGTCTTGCATTACTCCACTTATATGCGCATTATCTCTATTTCTGTACACTATCCTAACGAGGACAAGTGTTATAATAAAAACGTAAAATAATATTAGGGGACCACCCCTCCCGACCTGGTCGGCGAAACAGTAACCCGATTAAAGACCCAAGTGTCAACTCAACCACAAATGATAGGCTATTAAGCCATCTCAAGGCCAAGAGTGGACCCAAGTGTCACGTCGGAAGCCGAAGTCAGGCCCCAGGGCCACTTCGGAAGACCCGAACACTGACCCAAGTGTCAATTCGGAACCAAATGCAGTAATGCCACTTCGGAAACAGGCTATTAGCCAATTTTTTTTTTTTTTTTTTTTTTAAATGATAATATAACAATGTCCGAAGCCACGTAATTATTATTGTGTGCAGATCTACATTTTACACATCAGCCAGAGGGACCACCCTCGTCCGGCTTCTTGCTACAGTAAAAATAGCTCGCCAACCCGGTGGTCGGCGGATTAAGCAAAGTATCTATGTTTATGTTCTCCTTTTTTCTGGAACCTTGTCCTCCGCTGCGGCCCCCTCCTCTACCTCGGCTAATCTCTCCACCCCAGCTCCCGGAAGATCGGCCTCTATAAGTAATCTGAGGAGCACTGTAATTGCCATCTCCGCGGTTCGGTATAGGTGGATGTTTCGATGGAGGCAAAAACATGTCTAACCGGTCTTTGACGAGCCGAGACGGCACGGTCGGGCTCAGTGCTCGAAATCGGCAAGCATTCTTCTTTGCCGCTTCTATCTGCGGGTAGACATCAAGCCACTCTTTCAGTACGGGCTACCTCGAGATAATTATGGGGAATAGACTGGCTAGATACCGCATCTCAGCAACATACTCAGCTACATCCCACGAATCCAGCCCGCGGTATTTTTGTTCTCGGCCGGCGTGCCGCATTACTTCGAGAGCCTCAGCCTCCACTTCGGATATAGTCTTACCGCCGAGCTCATGAATCACTCGTTCGTACTCGGCATGCTCTTCTGCCGTCACTTTGGTGTTGGCATAATCTTCCTTCAATTGGAGATAACGAGCTTTATTCGCATCAGCCTCAGTTTGCAGTACTTGATACTTAGCATCAAATTCATTCCGGATATGCTCAGCACGTTTATCAAGACGAGCGATCTCACAGTCTTTAGCGTCAAGAAGGATTTTAAGTTGTTTGATCTCGTTAAGATATGCAGCTATATCCTTTACAGATTTATTCTATAGAAAATAAAAATAGACAGATAAGCAAGTGCTGGAAAGACATTCATTTCATTGATTGAAGAAAGATACAAAGACATTACAGTTCAGAAAACAAAAAAAATTACAAAGAGAAGGGGGGATCAACTGACCCCGCCAGAAGGATCAGCCTCGGTGCTCGGCCGTTGTACTTCGGCAGTTTTGGACACCTCAACCTCGGCATCCTTTTCCCCGGCATCCTCCTCCTCCTCCACTACATCCTCATCAGACACGTACGGGGAGACTAGACAAGTTTCCAGCTCCTCCCTAAACGGTCCGAGAAGGGCCTCAAACTTCAGGTCCCGATCAACAGGACACTCCAGCACCTCCTCCACGGTCAGCACGGTGCTCTTCCCGGTGAGGTGCTCCACCACCGGGAAGGCAGAGGTATTCTTCACCAGCTGCTGGAAGTAAATACGGAGCATTTCTCCGTCTTCAATGTTCTTGTACCCGTATTTCCCCTTGTCCAGGTCGGGGAAATCGGCGGCCACACGATCGAGCACCTCGGCAGTGGCCCGGTCGCTCGCAGGTTCGGTCAGGTCCCAAACCAAAGCACTGAACCTCTTGCTGAGGAACATCCTCTCAGCAAGAGCACGTAGAACACGGCCCTGCGTGGCGGCGATCTCCTGTTCGCGGGACCGGGCAGCCGCCAACTCCTCCTCGCTCTTCGCCGCTTTCTCCTTGGCGGCGGCGAGCTCGGCAGCAGTAGCAGCGAGCTGTTCCCTCATCTGCTCCTCACGAGCAACAGAAGCAGTCAGCTCCTTTGTAACCTTGGCCTTGTCGCTGGCCAGATTCTTCACCTTCTCGGTGGCTCGGTTGTACTTAGACACCGAGCCCTGCAGTAGTTTTACAATCACGCCCGAAGCGAGATTGTAATCTTCCAGCGCGGTATCCACACTCTACACAACAAGATCACATCAGTACAGTGTAAAAAGAATAACATGAGAAGCTGGTAAACATCTTACAGCTGGGAAAACCGACGATGGAGGCCGGACACCGGTGATAGCAAAATCCGGTTCTGATGAGGCCAAGAAGACGGCCAGTTTCTGAGCCCCCGCCGTATCGACCTCCTCTACGGCAAATGGGGGCGTGCCGTGTGTCCGGGGGGTTGGAATCTCGGACCGGGTCCTCTCCGAGGACCCAGTTGCCTGCCTCTTCGAGTCGGCCGGAGTGCCGGAAGCCTCGCCCTCCCTCTTCTTTTGGGCGGGCCCCTTTTTCTTCACCATATTCACTGCAATAAGCAGAACAAAGGATTAGTACCAAAAAAAAAAAAAAAAAAGGCGAATATAAGCAAACAAAGAAAGATTAAAGGGAAGGGACCTCACCCCTCCCCGGATCCATCGAGGTGGAAGGATCATTGGGGCTCGGTTCAGCCGACTCGAGCTCGACCAACGATATTGGCATCTTGCCGAGACTAACAAACCGGCCCGCCAACTCGGCAAATTGTTTTCGCCTCGGCAAGAGCCTTACGGCACCCATATGCCACGCGACCTCGGTGGCCCCTTCGAACCGGCAGAAGAAAAATTTCTTCTGCCAGTTCGGCACCTTCGAAGGAACGGTCAAACTAAAATTGTAACGGGATGCAATATAGTATCATCCATGTTTTCTATCTTTAAAAGAAAACAAGGCTCCCAAAGTATCGGTCGAATAGGGGATATTCAACCGAGCACAGGCAAACCCCAGTCCGGTAATTTGATGGATGCTATTGGGGTAATTTGAGCGGGAGAGAGATCAAAAACATTTTGGGTCTCGGCATAAATGGCCTGAAAGGGGATGCGCAAGCCAGCCTTCAACTGGTCGGCGTATACAGTAACATAACCCCGGGGGGGGGGGGGGGGACGGCAAGCCCTGTCCTCGGCCCGAGGTTGAAGGAGGAGAGCAGAAGAGGGGAGATTATATTTCACGGCAAGTTTATACAAAAATGAAGAAGAAACGGTAGAGTCGTAAGTCCCCACCTTCCCAATAACACCGGGACAGGTGGGGAAATCTACAGTCTCGGGGTAGGCAGTTTCACAATTAGAACGAACACACGGTCGCGTATGATCTGGGAATACAACAGGTTGGGAAGAAGACGATGCGGTGGCGGAACAAATCGCCGCCGTAGAAGATGAAGAAACGGCGGCAACAGATACAGACCGTACAGACGAAAAACGGGAAGTAGAAATCGACATGGAGGAAGACATAACTTACTTTTGTTGAGGTTCTTGAAGGAATCGCAGAGAAGTTCAGGATGGCGATGATGAACAGTGCAGAGAAATTTGAAAAGTTAGGGTTTCTTTTGCTCAAACAAGGAGTAATGAATTTCCTTTCTCCAATCATGGTACATTAAGGGGGGGGGGGGGGGGGGGGGAGGAATTAATGCGTACACAATACGCCATTCAATGCAACGGCGTTTCGGGTAACGGCCAGTCCCATCCATGCTTTATCGGAACCCCAAGCGTCCGTATTTAATGCACCTGACAACTTTACGCGTATTCGGCGTAACACCTAACTCACACTTCGGCTTATCCCGAACTCTACATTTTCGAAGGGGGTGCGCCAAGTATGAGTTCGGCTTTTCCCGAACTCTAAGTTTTTCAAAGGGGGTACGCCAAGTATGAGTTCGGATTATCCCGAACTCTTAGTTTTCAAAGGGGGTACGCCAAGTATGAGTTCGGATTATCCCGAACTCTGAGTTTTCAAAGGTGGTACGTCAATTATGAGTTCGGCTTATCCCGAACTCTGAGTTTTCAAAGGGGCACGCCAAGACAAAACACAACTAAGGCAAGTGTTTCACCAAAAAGTGTTCGCAATAGAACGAAATCCTATCGTAGCACTAGCAAGTAAAACCTAAGTATCGAATCTCAAGGAAAACTTAACAGGGCAATCAATTATGTAGTAAATCCTAATCTAGCCTAAAACTAAGAAAGCAAGTAAAGAAGAATTTTGGGGTTTTTGTTTTAAATCCTAGGCAAATAAAATAAATCAAAGCAATAAATAAAAGCAAGTAAATAACTAATCTAGAACTCAAGAAATAAATCTAAGTATTAATCTAAAAGAAAGCAATAAATCTACCTAGGCAAGAATCGAAAAGAAAGCAATAAAGGAAGCATAAAAGAAAGCATAAACTACCTTAGGCATAATAAATGAAATCTGGAAATTTAAAGGAAAAATAAATCTAACTTGAAAGCTTTGAAAAACAAGAGAATCGAAAGCAAAGAAAAACGAATCTAAACTAGAACTTGAAAATCGAAAGAACGAAATTAAACTAAGGAAATTAAATGAAGCAATTAAGAAAACGAATCTAAAACTAAAGCAAGCAATTAAAAGCAAGTAAACGAAAGCAATAAAGAACTTACGAGAATTAAACGAAGAACGAAGAACGAAGAACTTGAATTAAATAAAGCGTCTTGAATTAAATTGCAAAAACGAAGAATTCGGATCCGAACAAAACTAAACTAAACTAAAGTATTTGAGTGCTGAAAAACTAAGCTAAAAGATGATAAAAGATGATAAAAGATCATACAAATTCGTCCCAAGGTACTAGTATATATATTAGGAAGAAAACCTAATTATATAAGGAAACAAAATCCTGGACGCGGACATCTGGCCGATCGGCCAGATTTGTGAAGGACTTGGCCGATCGGCCAAATCAAGCACTGGACGATTGCGCGCGACTCTCTTGTTTCGGCTGTATCTTCCTCATCCGAACTCCAAATTGACCTCCGTTTTCGCCTATGTGCTCCTATCGAACCCCTCTTCGATATAATGCTTTCATTACATCCAAAATGAATCTTCAATAAAATCATGAGAGGTTAGAACTCGAGGTCAATGATTGCTCAACAACCATTCTTCTCGTTTTCTTCTCGTTTCCGCCCTTTTCATCCTACAAGTACTAAAAACTCCAAACAACCAATTCATAGCCAAAGACACACGAAAAGACACAAAAACACAATGAAAACGAACATGAAAACACAACGAAAAACCTAACAACTAAACACCAATCAAAATCCCCCACACTTAGACCTTTGCTTGTCCTCAAGCAATATAAACACACAACTTAGATTCAATCCAAACAATCCAAATCATAGAACATTTAATCACCGGAATCGACAAACTCTAACAAGGTCACTTTAATCCCAAGTTACGAACAATCATCATCAACAAACTATGCGGCTTATAAATCAATCCAAGTAAGAGGAAAAGCAATGATAACACACATCTCACAATATCTTGATCACCACAACTTTAGACGACTAGCCTACTTCCCCTTTTTATTCAACAAATAAACAACTCTCTCTCTTTTTTTTTAAACATGTGAACATTTATAGCACAAAATTCACTAGGTTTAATCATCGATGGGTCACATCGAGCCTCCTAGTGCGGTTTCCCGTACCCATTGTCAAGAGGGGTAGAATGCCTATGAACACTTTTATTCTAATATACACGAGTATCATCTAGGACAAAATTCATGAAATGTGATCATTCGAGGATCTCTCGAAGCCTTTTCATGTGGTTTCTCATGCTCATTACTCTAGTATTTTCATACGTTACAAGTAAGAGGAGCAGAATCCTATCAACTCTTTTATTCACATAACACAACTCTTTTTTTTTTTTTTTTCTTTTTTTTTCTAAGGGGAAAGTAAACTAGCAATCCAAAATCGCAACAATCTAGACTTATCACTCAACCAAAAATCATAAATCATTTCCTCAAACTCAAACCAATTCATGCCTCACAATTCATCAAATCATAATATATCACAACTCAAGATTAAACCAACCTAATTTATGCTCAAATCAATTCCAACAACTAAATACTCCATCATCGATCATTCACATTGATCCTAAATCACATGCTTATAAGCTCAAAATCAAACAAATTCCTAAGTGAGGGAACATGAAGACTCGATCAACTAGACTTAATCAAACCAAACAAGACTCGATCAAGACACAAACACAAACACTTCATGCCAAAAGTTTCAAGCCTCCCCCCCCCCCCCCCCCCCCCCCCCCCCCCCCCATTTAAAATCTAGCAATGCCCTCATTGCAAGAAAATAAAATAGAGAAGAGATAGGAGAAACTTATCGCAAGAAGCCATCCATAACACTTGTAATCCCGAGAGACTCCATGTAGCACCTACAAAACAAACACAACACAAAACACAAAAGCGTAAAACCGAACAAAATAAAGAAATCAAAATAAAAGACTTAAAACAAAACGAAAAAGACACAAATCAAGGCTATGATCAATTGAAAGGGCTTCGGAACCGGGGATCATCCCAACGAGGATCATGAGGGCCAAAAGCGAGTTTGACTAGAATTGAAGAGGGCTCCCATAAGTTTGGCTGATCGTCCAGAATTCATTAAGGAATCTGGCCGATCGGCCAGAATACCTCCTGGCCAGAATTCGTTTACACAGCCTTGGCCGATCGGCCAGATCAGAGACTGGATGTCCGACGCCTATTCCTGCAAAAACACACTAACTAACTAACACGAAAAATCAAATATTAACAAGAAATACTACGAAAAATAAAAATCTTTTTTTTTTTTTAATTTTTTTTTTTTTTTACGTGGGTTGCCTCCCACCAAGCGCTTATTTAACGTCATTAGCTTGACGAAGGATACGATCAACCAAAACCCGTAGCACCAAACGACGTTTTGATGCTCCTTGCGACACACTCACTCTCTCTTCTCGAACAATTTCGCAGATCCCGGATGTGGTCATCATCAACTCTCGACTCCCCCACACTTAGTTCGAACTCCTCCTCAAACATCTTCGAGTTAGACTCTGCAAGAAAAGATGTTTCAAAAATGGTGAGGTTAGAAAGAAAAGAGTTAATGACCACTCCCTCATTCGATGCATGTGTCGAGAGTTCCTCGACCGCTTTATCTTCATCCTCCAAATTCCGTAGAAATTCTTCGATTATGTCCTCTTCTTCATTGGGTGCAAGTGTCGATCTTTCCTCTTCCACCTCATCAACCTCCTCCAAATTCTGTAGAAATTCCTCGATAATGTCCTCTTCTTCATCCACACAACTAAAGAATTCGTCATCTTCAATGGACTCTTCTTCGTCAATGAGTTCTTCAAGAACTGCTAACCTATCAGAAACCTCACAAACATGTACCTCAACAAGAGGGTTAGCAAGCTTAACAAAAGAGCATGAATGAAGAGAAGAAGTTGGAATAGAAGGTGAATTTCCGAAAACCGAAAACGTTACCGAACCTCCTTCGCCGGCCATGCTCAATGTACCGGTACCTACATCAATCCGAGCTCGA
Organism: Thymus mandschuricus; assembly: GCA_029379335.1. Classification (NCBI taxonomy): domain Eukaryota; kingdom Viridiplantae; phylum Streptophyta; class Magnoliopsida; order Lamiales; family Lamiaceae; genus Thymus; species Thymus mandschuricus. The sequence continues at coordinate 8,893,201 of CM057079.1, forward strand.
GTAGTGGCCATAAACGGTCGTCCCAACAATAGTAGATGACCGGTTGCGCTCTTAGCTCCCTTGCCTTCATGAAGCACGACGAAGTCGGTAACGACTCGAATTCCACCAACAAGGACAGTGACGTCTTCCACAACTCCCAAAGGACTGCTCACGGTGCCGTCTGCTAGCTCAATGCGCATGTCGGTAGCTTGAAGGACTCTTGAGTTCATCTTCTCGAAAATAGAATACGGCATCAAGTTCACCGCAGCTCCTAAGTCCATCAATCCGGAAACGGTCTCTCCGCTATCCAAAATGATGCTCAAATCGAAACCTCCCGGATTCCCTCTTTTAGGAAACGAATTGATAGGCTCGAAATCCTTCTTCTCCTTCTTCACGATACTCCGAATCGGTGGAACATAAGGGTCGCGCATCTTGTGAAGAGGTTGGGCTGCTTCCTTCTCGGGCTCCTCGGACTTCGTGTGTTTCTCGCCGGATTTGGCCGATCGGCCAGAGTCGAGGTGACTTGGCCGATCGTCCAGACTTGGTACTGAGATGTCACGCACGTTGAAGAGTTTGGCCGACCGGCCAGATCGCCTCCTGGACGGGTTCGGCCGAAGGTTGTTGCCGGCGTTCTCGGGCCGTTACATAGAGGGCTCGGGCCCCGTCTATCTCCCATGGGCCCTTGAGAAGGCATCGGAACTCCATTGCGTTGTAAGACCGTGATTGCATGAGCTCCTTGAGCTGAAAATTTGCCCATTCGATTCATCGATTCCAATATTTGCTCCAATTCAGTTGATAGACGATCGAGCTTGGCTTGGTTAGCATCAATTATCAATTTTTCCTCTTGCATGAAGGTGTTAAGTTCATCCCTCGTTGGTGAAGAAACTTGTGGAGAATACGGTTCTTGAGAAGATGATGGAAAATGTGAGAAATATGGTAATGGTGAAGGGTAGTATGGTTGATATGGTGGTGGTGGGGGATTTTGTGGTGGATAGTAAAGTTGGTGTGGTGAATATTGAGGAAGGAATTGAGGGTTCGGTGGAAAGTATACCGGCGGCGGTGGTGAGGAGAAGGTGGAAGTGGTGTATGTGGGACATGAAAAATTGCCCATAACCATTGCCATGGCCTTGGGCTCTTCAAGTAACAAGACCAAAGAGAAGTCTTGTGAATCAATCTCCTCCTTCTCCTTCGCGGCTAAAATCGCTTTCCTTTTATGGATGTTGTCGAAGTAGGGCGCTAAATTCCTTTGAAGACTTCGGCGACCATGCATACACAACACTCAACAAATGGGTTAAACGCACCGAGTGGGAGAAACAAGAAATCGAAATAACAAAAATAAAAATAAAAATAAAACAAATAAAAATACTACACAATAAATCGCCTAAAGTTTTCCCCGGCAACGGCGCCAAAATTTGTTTCACCAAAAAGTGTTCGCAATAGAACGAAATCCTATCGTAGCACTAGCAAGTAAAACCTAAGTATCGAATCTCAAGGAAAACTTAATAGGGCAATCAATTATGTAGTAAATCCTAATCTAGCCTAAAACTAAGAAAGCAAGTAAAGAAGATTTTGGGGTTTTTGTTTTAAATCCTAGGCAAATAAAATAAATCAAAGCAATAAATAAAAGCAAGTAAATAACTAATCTAGAACTCAAGAAATAAATCTAAGTATTAATCTAAAAGAAAGCAATAAATCTACCTAGGCAAGAATCGAAAAGAAAGCAATAAAGGAAGCATAAAAGAAAGCATAAACTACCTTAGGCATAATAAATGAAATCTGGAAATTTAAAGGAAAAATAAATCTAACTTGAAAGCTTTGAAAAAATAGAGAATCGGAAGCAAAGAAAAACGAATCTAAACTAGAACTTGAAAATCGAAAGAACGAAATTAAACTAAGGAAATTAAATGAAGCAATTAAGAAAACGAATCTAAAACTAAAGCAAGCAATTAAAAGCAAGTAAACGAAAGCAATAAAGAACTTACGAGAATTAAACGAAGAACGAAGAACGAAGAACTTGAATTAAATAAAGCGTCTTGAATTAAATTGCAAAAACGAAGAATTCGGATCCGAACAAAACTAAATTAAACTAAAGTATTTGAGTGCTGAAAAACTAAGCTAAAAGATGATAAAAGATGATAAAAGATCATACAAATTCGTCCCAAGGTACTAGTATATATATTAGGAAGAAAACCTAATTATATAAGGAAACAAAATCCTGGACGCGGACATCTGGCCGATCGGCCAGATTTGTGAAGGACTTGGCCGATCGGCCAAATCAAGCACTGGACGATTGCGCGCGACTCTCTTGTTTCGACCGTATCTTCCTCATCCGAACTCCAAATTGACCTCCGTTTTCGCCTATGTGCTCCTATCGAACCCCTCTTCGATATAATGCTTTCATTACATCCAAAATGAATCTTCAATAAAATCATGAGAGGTTAGAACTCGAGGTCAATGATTGCTCAACAACCATTCTTCTCGTTTTCTTCTCGTTTCCGCCCTTTTCATCCTACAAGTACTAAAAACTCCAAACAACCAATTCATAGCCAAAGACACACGGAAAGACACAAAAACACAACGAAAACGAACACAAAAACACAACGAAAAACCTAACAACTAAACACCAATCAGCAAGCGAACAAAACCGACATGGAGGGATGCGTACAGTCGAACAGCAACACGTCAACTCCATCACCCCACGACTTTTGGGGGGGGGGGGGGGATGTGATAGGAAATGGCCCATCTCCCTAGGCCCAAAGCCTAACGGCCTCGGAAGCCCAAAGCCCAACTACCTTACCTCGACACAAGTCCAGCTCGGCACAGACCCAATCGAGAGTCCAGCCCAACACTAGTTCGGCCCAGCCTACACCAAATGCAGGCCCAGGGAGTTGAGCCCTAAAACCTCCAGTACGTGGGATGATGGAGTAAAAGCCGGAGCAGGAAAACTACCACTACCTCCACGTTCTCACCCCAGCAACCGGCATTGATGTTAGCTATAAATAGGAGAATCATTTGTATTGTAGACTCTCATGCTACTTTTTTATATAGAAATTCTCTCTCTCCCCGTGGACGTAGATCTCACTATCGAACCATGTAATTTCTGTGTTCTTTACTATTCCCGCACACAAACTTCACACAAGCTATTTAATTCACCGAGCAACGAATCGAGGGTTCATCAACAATGTTAAACATGAATATTGAAATCATAAAATTCACAAAATATATAAAAATGAGACTCAATTTGTATTTTAAATGATATTTTGAAGTTAGAGGGCAAAAAACACAAATCGAGTCTCAATTTATATATATATTATAATTAATGTTTTCAATATTAATTTTTTATCTATCAAATTATAAAACAATCGAACAAAATAATGTTAAAGTGAGCAAACGACGATCGGTACTTATGAAAGTGCTCACATAGTGGGGAGCGGCGCATCATTTCATTTATAATTATAGACATGTTTATGAAACGATAAGGTTTTGTTTCTCTTAGCATAAGACCTAAAGAGAAGATGTATGATATAAAAAAGAGGTAGATAATGTCTTCTTTTTAATTATGTTAAGAGAATTAAGGAAAATGTATTTCAAAAAAAAAAAAATGGCATAGCTTACAATTTTTAGAGAGTTAAACATAAATAAATCAGATGTTGTCTATAAACAACTGTATCCAAGAAATTGAACGTTATGTAATGAGAAAGGGAGCATATGTACAGAGAAGTGATATGTTATTAGTCACTTTCGTGAGTATATTCGTTATTTTTTCATTTCGATAACCGTTGCTCCCAAACAACATAAAATAATTTTTGGATCTAACAACCACAGCTTAAAATAATTTTTGGGATATAATTATTAGCATTCTAATAAATCTTACTAGGCGAACCGACATGCTTAATTCTAAATTACAATGCGTGTTATTCCAATAAATCTTACTAGGCGAACCGACATGCTTAATTTTAAATTACAACTAGTGTATAACCTGTCAAAAATGGGCCAGTATTTTTTTTTTTCCGATATTTTTATACTTCCTCCGTCCCATTGAAGATGTCCCATTGGTTTGGGCACAATAACCAATATTTTGCTTGTTAAGTACTCCCTCTGTCTCATGCTAATTGTCCATAAGAGAAATGACACAGTAATCAAGGTCTTAAGAGATAGTGGGGTTTATAGTATTATACTATTAGTTGTGAGAGTAAAATTTTTTCACTTTAAGTAAGTGTACAATTAAATGGGACATCCCAATAAAGAAACATGGACAATTAACATGAGACAGAGGGAGTATGTTCACTCTTATAAGATGTGTAATTAGCATAACCTTAATTATTTTTTTTCAAATTATTTTTTTCATATTCCATAATAATTAACATTTACTTATTAAGATTTTCATTTATATAATTAATTGAGTTCCTAATCTATTTTGGTTTTGGACTAATTAATTCCATATAAGGAACTGAGACATCTCAAAATAGCAAATGAGATATTTTCAATGGGACAGAGGGAGTATAATATCATGAATATAATCATTTTTTAGAATTTTGCAATTTTTATATGTAATTATTATTGCCAAACACACATTATTCATTAAAAAGAATAATAATTTTATTTAAAAAAACACTAAGATTGATCGTATTTTCGTAGGGTAATGAATGTGTACGACAATGTAAAGAACACAAAGAAGTAACATGGTTCGATCTATCGGAAATAGATTTACGTCCACGGAGCAAGATTATGAATCTTTATTGAGAGGTGTGACTATTGATTACAAAGTAATGTGAGTGAATCCCTCCTTCTAATCTAGCCCATATTTGTATACACTCATGTAGAGTTTAACTTTAATACAAAGTCTTCTCCTATAAGGACTTTTTTGAGTTTATCTCGTTTTCCATGATAAGTATCCAAATCTTCTACATCTCTAAGTGGAATTTGAGTTGTAGTCGATTAAGGAGTCTTCTTGGGTCGAACTTGCGTAGGCCGATCTTAATGTCGGGGCCCATTTATATTGGATCTGATGCTTAGGCCTAGTAGTTGGGTCGTATCCTATCACATCCCAAAAAAGATGTAAAAGCGAGGGTGTGATGGAGGGGAGATAATGGAGTTGGGATTCGTGGCAATTAAACGAAGGTATGTCGTCCTCGTAATTAAACGAAGACAGGTCATCCTCATAATTAAACGAAGGTAAAAATACATTTCTTATTTGTCGAGAAGTGTCGATAGGGGTGGTCCCCTCACGCGCGTTTAGTTTACCCCAAGTTGAGTTTACATATCATCCTCTAGAGAGGGTATTTCATTGTGGGGAAAAGGTGATATGCATAAGAAATGAAACATGGAAGACCGAACACATGAAATAAATAAAGAAAAATATTTTATAAATGAAAAACGAACTACCCCTTCTTTATGAAGGATAGGGTTGTCTTGTTCATCAAGGGTTTGAATGTGTCCTTCGGGAGTCGTGTCTCTAATCGGGCTCTGCCCAGGTAGCGTTTGGTTACCGCTGTTGTTGTCGGAAAAGCCTTGGAAGTAGCACTATATTGCTACCTCTGTTCCACTCCAATTGAGCTATAGAGTAAATAGATGTGAAGTGTAAAATAATAGAGCAAACCAAATTGAGTAGAACTGAGGCGGGAAGTGTTAATTGATCAACGTCCAAGCAAACTATACTAGTCTATGCATGGTTTTTTGAATTTATAACTATGAAATTAGCCCATTAATCGCCATATTGTGTGCATATTTACATTGTAATTCAAATAATATTGCCGTATTGACAATAATATTGTAAGAACATCGAATATAATCATTGAAATTCAAATTCGCCTAGGCCGCTTAGCCAATAGATGCCCCTCTACCGCCTAACTAGCACCCAACAACCACCTAACAAGTCAAGTGTCCTGTTGAGTAATTTTGGTCACTATACTTACCAGCAGAAGCCAACCAATTCAGGAGAAAGGGGATTATTTATAAAGAGCATTTTCCACCCACAAATTTCTGATAAATGCTACTAATAACATTATCCACAGCCAACCATATCAAGTCTAGTATAAATAGTTTCGTCTTAAGCTCACACACGCACCCATCTCTACCGAACTAAGCTCACTCAACAAGTACTATGCAAAACCCGAGGGGGTAGGACACTCTTCACGGTGCCGAGTGAAGATAAAGATCGATTCATACTCAAGCAACAACCTCCTCGCCCTCAAGTAGCATCTGATCAAAGTGCCAAACACCTAAAATTCCAACCAAAGGTATTGTTGTCAGGATCAGGATGCAAACATGGCAACCTTAGAAGGAGCCAGATATGATTTTGCTTTAATGTTAACCAACAATTATGGACGAATGAGAAACTAGAGTAATGAAAGATTGCAGCTAAAAGTGGAAAGTTCGGGATAATCCATACCGTGGCCTTTACCCACTCGCCTCAACTGTGCAACATATTCTGATATTTGCTTGATAGATTCCACCTGGAAAGAAGAGTATATTAGAGGATTTGATATAGTGCAGTATGATTGTGAAAGAATCTTGGTTACAAGAAGATTTGACTAGAAAATGCATACCTGCTCGCCTAAATACTCAGTCTCTACAAAATCAGTCAGTTGCACGTCATTGCTTTTAGAGGCTACCTGTTGATTCAAATGGCAAACCAGCAAGTCAGCATAAAGTGAACCTAATTAACGAAACTCCAAATAAAGCTGGCATGTACCACACAACAGAATCCAAATTATGACAGCCATATCTGTGAGTGATAGAAAGCACTAAGGATGACTTACAGCATGGAGATTTAGGAGCTTCTCGTTCGTCAACTTTTCTAGAGACAGTGCCAACTCCATAGCTGTATCACAGAAGGCACAAGAGAAGGGCAAAAAAACATCATTTCAAACAGACTTATGAACGTTTAGATTGCTGAAGCTAAGACAGAGAGCATCATAGGACAGATCAAGGAATGATACAAAGGTAAAATATCATAGAATATTTCAAACATTTACTGCTTAGTCTATTTTTGTTTCTTTAGTTAATTGTCCTTATTGGTCTCCAGAAAAATGAAAGGAAAAAAAATCTTCTTTAATTATTTCCATGAGAAAAAATTATGCAAGCTATTCATACTTATATAACACATTAACCCCAGATGTTCCACTAAGACTGTTTATAATAATACACATGAATAGTACACTCTCATTTGGATAAGGTTAGTGCAAACAAAGATATATATTTCTAACTTGGAGTTGTTATATTGTACAAAGTACAAGTCTCCTTGCACTTAAAACTCAAACTCTACATGAATTCATAAGTGTCTAAGACAAGAACAACCTATACTTGTCAACTTGCGAACCTGCTCCATAAGGTAAAGCCTAAAAAGCTATCCTACACATATCCATTTGCTACCGCATCTTGCCAATATCAAAGAAATCTATCTCCACAACAATTACCAGAAAATTTTACTAACTGAACAAAGTATCCTTCTGTAGTAATACCCAAATATCGATCACTTATATTAATGTAAACCATGTCAAAATCTTATATATTAATACGTTGTTACAGAATTACAGAGGGTTTTGAACAGCCAGTTTCTCAATAACAGGTGCTCTTACATGCATTGAACCAGATTAAATAAAGTAACTCCACCTTTCCACAGAAAAGACATCAATTTGTTTACATCAGTCTCTCTCTTTGACCTTTATTTAAGAAATATATTAAGAGTCTAAGACTAGAGACAGAGCAAGCAAAATATTATTTTTGGAGATAATAAGGCTAAAAGAAAGGCTACATCATAAACTTCTTGAAAATATTAGAACAAGACATACAGTCTTCAAAAATAATTGCAAGAAAATTATTATTTTTTAGACTCTTTACATTACGCCTGGAGATCAAAGGAATTTATGGGGTTGGCCTACGGACTAAAGTGGCCAAATGAGTGGAAATGTGGAGGCACCAATGTGAAGGGCATATAAAGCTCAGATTACATGGATGCTTATGAGAAACTAATGCAATTAGTACGAGTCTAAATGACTAAGACTCCAAACGTTCTTTAATTCTTGTTAATTCTTATGGCTATTCAAGCTTAACTGTGCAGCACGTGTGGCACACGTAACAGGGAGCTCATCTCAGGATATATAGTATGCTATTCTAACAGGATATTAGTATGCATATACATCCAAATATAAAGCTGCAGGCATATAGATACAGCCAACAATTCCATAAATTAATACCCACAGCAAAAATAATAGAAAAAAAGAAAATCTAAACCGATGTCGGTCCCCATCTGTTGAAGCAAACATTTGGATAGGTATCATAATAATTTAATGTTTAAATCTGGACAGATGCACATCTATCAACCATTCAATTATCTCATCTTCTTGGCCAGTCATTGCACCCCTCCCCCCCTCCACCGATAATATCTTCATACGAAACTCGAAAAATTGCATCAAAATCAAGTTTTTTTTTAAAGACAAAGTCTGTACCATAAAGTGCATCTCCTTTATCCGCATGATCGAACTCCGAAAGCGGCATCACAATCGACTGCAGCTTCACTTTTCCGCCTCGCTTGTTCTGGATAAGGTTCAGAATTGAAGAAGAATATTACTACTTGATAAAGGTGAGGTAACTCAGAATATAAATTTGTTTAAAATCATCAAAACACCTGGTATTCCATCAATTTTTCAGCATGCTCTCTTTCTTCTAGACTGGACTCCTTGAAAAACCTACACCAAATCAAATAGAAGCCCCAAATTTTACCCCAATTGGAAAGGCGAAATCGAAAATTTTCTGAAACCCCAATTGGTAACTTACTTAGCAAGCCCTTTGAGAGCAACGTTGTCTCTATCGAAATAGGCGAACATTGCGTGGTACACATACGAAACGTTGTACTCCACACTGTAATTAACCAAACAAAAACACAGATTATGAGGTCAAAAAAAGGAAAAAAAAAAAATCATCTCGCTTCAAATAAATGGCGGAGACCGATGAAAACCTACTTGATTTGTTCGTTGATGGCGGCCTCGCACTCATCGGAATACTTGTGGCGAGCGAGAGAGGCTTGAGAGACGCTGGGGACGAGCATGAGTTCCTTCTTCACCTCTTCGAATGGCTCGAAAACGACGCCGCTGAGGGGCTTGCTGTTGGTGTGTTTGGCCGCGGCGCACACCGCGAATCCATTCCCGCTTCTTCCCTCGAGATTCTTAGCCGTAAAGGCGGTGGAAGGCGAGACAAACAGAGCGCTCAGGTTCTCCCCCTGAGTGTTCAATAGAGTGAACGCAGACGCAGCTTTGAGAAGCATTTTTATCTCTGTTTTTGGAGAGAGAGAGAGAGAGAAACAGAGGGAGTGTGTAGAGAGTGTGGGAGAGAGTGCGAGGGGAGATGATGTATGTGCTTGTGGAAGGAAGGGGGTTGGAGGGCCGTTGGATAAGTGACACGTGGGTGGATAGGATTGGGAGTTTGTGAGAAGAGCGTGCCGACCTCATGGAGGCGGGGAGGAAATGTCATTTGGAAATAATTACATCATCATGTGGGTAGTGGAGAATTTAGGTTTTTAAAACTGTTTTTTCACTCCTAAATCATTATCATCATTTTATTACTCCATGTTATTTACTTATTAGTATTCGATGGGATACTCTGTTTCCAAATTTGTGTTTCAATTGTATATCTAAATCAAGACTATTTATTTTTGTTCTTATATTTTAAATTGTTGTAATTCAATAATTTCTTAAACTAACAAAACTAAGTAGTTTTGACTAGAATACACGATTGAAACACAATTTTGGGGAAAGAGAATCTCATCCGCTATTAGTATACCTTTCATTTTTATCTGGCTAATTTATTCGTCCATTTATTTTTACAAGGAAATCAATTAACATATAAAACACCAATTAAAACCTTCATCGTTACATTAACATGGAGAACAAACTTTAAAAAGTAGGTAAAAAGCGAAGAAAAAGGTAATAAAGGTCTCAATCTAAGTTTTAGTCTTGATAAATTTTTGGATCAGTCTAGTACTTTTAGCTAAAAGCCCATAGGGCTTGGGTGGCTGAACAATTTTACAGCTCTAGCGAAAACTAAATTAGATTATACTAGTGATAATCAATTAGATTATACTCCATGTGTCATTCACCAAATTAGTGTGAGAGAGCTTTAAAAGAGCACTAACAAAAAAGGTTTGCAGTGTACCTTGAGAATAGAAATAATTTACTCCATCTGTCCCTTTCAAGTTGAGTCACTTTCCCGACTGGGTCGTCCCTATCAAGTTGAGTCATTTTCCTTTTTGACAAAAATTAGGATCTTAAACACATTATTAGGTACAATTAATTGTACCCCTTATTTCAATTAACACCTTAATTAAAAAAAATTTTAAATAATAAAAAGTTCAGAAATCTAAAAACTAAAAATTTAAAATTTTAAATTTATAAAACTTTAAAAAATTTAGTGCAAATATTTATTTTTGACCTTATGAAAATGGGGGATGCAAAAAATGCCCATTTGAAAATGTTGATGTAAAAATTGCCCTTCAATTTTTAATGGGGCACACTCCTGTGAGGCCGGCCTCACCGTGAGGCCAGATTAAGATTGACACTTTTGTTTATAAAGATTGGCACTTTGAAACATTGACACTTTTGTTTATAAAGATTGGCACTTTTGAAACATTGGCACTTTTATTCATAATAATTGGCACTTTTACGAAAAATACGTTAATAATGAATATTAATTTCATGTTATGGAAATAAATAATATGTATATATATCTATATATATATATATATATATATATAATAATATAAACCATAATATCAAAACATTATAATAACAAGTCGATAAAAAAAATATAAAATTTTCGATATCAAATAGATTGGCACTTTCATTCAGAACAATTGGCACTTTTATTCATTAAGATTGACACTTTTGCTGGAGAATTATATATCCTAAGTTTCAATTTATAATCCATATTCAACATTATAAAATTGAAGTTAAATACTAAACAATAATTATAAAACCCTAAATTGATATAGGAACCCTATAAAGTAATTTTAAAATTACTACATACATACAAATTACGTATAAATTTTTATTTATAAGATTGACACTTTTGTTCATAAAGATTAGCACTTTTATTAACAAAGATTGGCACTTTACTTAAACGGATCGGGTCAACACGGACCGGGTCGGGTTGACCACAGTTGGGCCGGGCCGGGTCGGGTTGGCGGGCCGGGCGGGTCAAGTGGATCCGGCCGCATGGTGCGGCCGGCCACATACAAGTCCTTGTCATTTTTAATTATAAAAACTCGAATATTTTACTACCTCCATCTCACAAAAGTAGTCCCATTTGCATAGTAACTTTTTCGACACGCATTTCCACCGAAACCTAGTACGGGTTTAACGATATAATATTATAATATTATTTCTTTTACGGGATACTACGAGTGTCGGACTATCCTGTAAAAGAAATAATATTTCAAAATTATATCGTAAAACTCATACTAGGTTTCGGTGGAGATGCGTGCTTGTCATGTCAATAAAGAAAAATAAAATTGATGGAGGTAGTATGTTTTTTACTCAACTTTACCCTACATGGTTGAACATGTCTGAAAAGAAAAATAAAATTGATGGGACATTTCATGCACGCCGTCAGTATTCTGAATGAATGATTTAATTTACGTGAACAATAATGGTTGTTCACGGATGAATAGTATTAATTGTATAATTGTGTATATATATATATATATATATATATATATATATATATATATATATATATATATATATTTACGTGAATCGAAACTCAAAAAAACCTCACACGAAATCGCCATAAATTTTTTTTCAATTTATATTTGTGAAGAAGCAAGGAAGAAGCAAGCAACAGAAGAAAATTAGAAGCAAAAAGAAATACAGGTTCTACACTAAATCAAGTTTCAATTTATATTTTTTCCATGTCTTAGAGTAAATCAATTACTATGTATAATTTAGTAACTAAAAAAAAGAGAAAACGCACCTTCTCCACGCCGTAGTAAGTGGCCGGAATCTTCTCCACGACGGTAGCATTTCACGCCGCCATGTTGAAATTCCGGCAACTTTTTTCCATCGTGGAGAAGGTAAACAAATTTCTTTTTTTTTTTTAGTGTAATTTCATATTGATAATAAAGATTAGTTTGCATAATTTGAGATGTATAATATAATCAATTATATTGAAATATATTATGAGAACTTTCGAGTTTCGATTTATATTTGTATGATGTGTTAGAGCAAATAAATTACTAAAATTGTATAATTAAGAACAAAATGAAATTTATGTACCATATCCACGCCGAATTACAGTGGCCAGATCTTCTCCACGCCGGCAATGACATGACGCCGGCGTGGTGAGAATCCGGCAACTTTTTACCATCGTGGAGAAGGTGATTTTTTTTAATTGTAATTTCATGTTGATAATAAAATAGATTAATTTTATAACTTGAGATGCATGAAATAATCAAGTTTATTGAGATATATTATGAATAGATTTTCGATTTTCAATTTATATTTTTATGAGTTGTTTTTGTAAATAAATTTGCAAAATCAAACTGATAGAAACCACAAAAAATATTCATGTAATTTACTTCTCCACGCTGGGAAAAAATCTCCGGCGAGTCCTTCACACCGGCATAACATCACGCCGCCGTGGAGACGTTCCGGTGACATTTAACCGGCGTGTAGATGGCAATTTTATTTTATTTTTTGAGTTTTTTTAATTTTATTGATGATTAGTTGAATAAATTTACATGCTTGAATTATTCATGTTGATTGTTATATATCATGAATGATTAATTTGAATAACTAGATAATTCATTTTTTCTTGTAGATGAGTTACGTATTCATTACCGTGAATTACGGAGGGAAATGGACCGACAACACCTATGAGGGTGGGAGCGAGCTCCAAATTGCATTGGCCGATCATGAAGTTTTGTTGTTTAACTTGAGATACAAAATCTCTGAGTATTGCAACTTGGGTAGCACGGATTACGATATTTTCTATTGAGCACCACCGAGGGAGGATGAATTATCAAATCACGTCTACATACGGACACTGAAGCGGTTTATTTAAATGGAGCATCATCTTCACTAGGGGGTGCCTCGTCTTCGTATGTCCCTACTTACGACCAGCCACAACAGGTCGGGGGGTCATTCCAATTTGGCACCGGGGGTGATTTTCGTTCAGAGCTATCCCAGATTTTTGAAACTGTGACTTCCACAGATTGGGATGGCAACGTCTATACTGGGGATTAACCCTTCGATGGCAGTTCATCTCATCGTGCCTCAAATGTTCAACAAAATGTCGTACATGATCTAAATGAAATGGTCGAAAGTGAAGAGGAGCTTCTAAACGAAGAACCTTTTTTGGACGACGTTGAAGAGGAGCCTCTGAACGAAGAACCGTTATGGGACTACGATGAAGAGGAAACAGATGACCCCAGGGAAGACATCTCATCTGGAGATAGCAACCAGTCCAACGTATATAGGGGAAGTAGACAGATAAGTAGAGCTTTATTCGCCAACTGGACCGCATGGATCCGTGAAGAAGGTGGCTTGAATAGTTTGTTGGGGATGATGTATCCAGAATTGCACGGGCAACAACCACCGGTTCCAGATAGGGATGGCAACGGGCCGGATCTGGACCGGATCTTGCTTGGTCCAGATCTAGATCCATATTTTTTCCATAGATCCGGATCCGGCCCAATTCCGTCGGGTCCAAAAAAATCAGGTCCGAGCCCAGATCCAACGGATCCACGGGTCTACGGATCTAGATCCGGATCCATGCTTTTATTTTTTAAATGAATTTTTTTTTCAATGCATTACAATGGTAATATTATAATTTTTTTCGACAAAAGTTAAATCGTGATATTATTAAAAATGGTCCCAAGCTTCCGATGTGTGTTTCTTGCTTTGTTTAATATCAAGAGGTTTCATTTGACTCTTTCCCTTTGCTTCCAATGTCTTTGTAGCTTTTCTATCTTCAACTCCAAGCTCAACAAAACCTTCTGCTTCTTCTAAATCATTTTGTGTTTGAGAAGGTTGAGAAGGAACTATTGCACTACTGTTTGAATTTATGGATGGATCATCCATTCTCTACACTTAAAAAAAGGGGGGAAATATATCAACATTTCTCTAAATATGCATAGTAAATTGAATAAATCCCTCACTTTTATACTCTGCATAGATTAAAAATATATAAACCCCTCACTTTTAAATCCTCTAGAAAAAAAAATGATAAAAAGCCTCCCTAATCCCACTTATTCTTTGTTAATTGTCTTCTGTCAAAACCATACCACAATCACATTCCACTTAAACTAAATAATTTAGTGTGAGACTTTGAATCAACACTTTAATAATGATTTACCTAATCAATACTCTCTTTTAAGGCTGATTTGTCATACATAATTTTCGTATATTTGTTGCCTTCTTTGTCCAATTCAATGTTAAAGCTGAAAATACCTTAGTAGGCGTCGTTGGCTCACTGCGTTGACGGCGAGTGACTTGAAGGAAGTTTATGACGACAAGATTAGAAACGAGAGAGAGCCAGCGTCAAGAAATGAGAGAGAGAGAGAGAGAGGGAGCGTCGAGAGTTAAAAGTGATACAGAGATTTGAGAGAGAAGGTGGAGCGATTTGTAATATAAAATAGGGTTACAAAAATAAAATTAATAATATAATACATATCGTTGCAGTTCCCAAGGGTTCTCTTTTCAAAACCCAAAAAGCTCTGATTCTTGCTATCGGCTTGTGGCAACTGGAGAGTCGGACACAATTTAGAGTCGGCAAGTCAGACCGTACAAGACTTGTATTAAAATGCAAGGTGGATACAGATTGTAACTTCATTATTCGTGCAATCACCAATAGGGAATAATATTGGGTCGTATCAGTTTTTGATGGCGTGCATGACTGCCATGAATCTGGAATAACATCAATTCAACGTAAGAATATACGTTCTAGTGTGGTTGGGGCTTACTTTGCGAAAAAAATTCTACGCGACAAAGAGGTAATGAAACCGAAGATTATCCATAACGAGTTGCATTCGTTGTTCGGCATTAAGGCTAGTTACGACATCTGCTTACGGGGCATGAATCATGCTATCGAGATTATTTATGGAAAATTTGCGAATTCATTCAAGGACCTGCCTGCTTACCTCAACATGCTCAAGATATCTAACCCAGGCACAGTTACAAATCTCGACATAGACTCAGATCGTCGATTCAAACACATATTCGTTGCCTTGGCTCCATCTATAGCGGCGTATAGAGCTGGGTTTATCAGGCACGTCATAGCAGCCGATGACACGCATCTGAAGGGCAAGAACTCAGGTGTAATGTTTGTTGCAGTGGCTAAGGATCCGAACGGACAACTATGTCCTTTGGCATCAGAATCGGGCCTAAAGAGAACCATGAGTCATGGAAATGGTTCATGGAGGGAATGCAAATGGCATATGGGGAATTGGCCGATGCACTCATTGTCTCTGATCATCATATATCGATTGTTTATGCAATGGAACAGGTGTTTCCTCATGCGTATCATGGGTTGTGTTATTATCATCTTAGTAAGAACTTGACTCCCCATGGTATAGTTGTCGGCGCCATGTTTCAACGAGCTGCGTACACTTACGATAGGGACGAATTTGACTCCTTGATGGCGTCGTTGAGCCGCACTAACCTGGACGCATATGAAAAGTTAATGGATTGGGGGCCGGCTAAGTGGGCTAGATCATCGTCATATACTGTGCCAGCCATGTCACCCAACCCACCTATAACTTCAAACCCCCATACGATCAATGCCCAAGCCGGTCCGTAAAAGTGATATCTGGGTTTGTCTTGGGTATGCTTAATTCAGATAATGAAATAGAGTCATATAAATGTATGCACCCCACGGAAAACTTGCGAAGGCCTGTTGATCGTCGGCCAAATGCCACAAACATGAGAAAGGCTTACTCTCATCATCGTGCCCTAGAATAAATATGTTGGCGATCAAGAGGTTTGCCAACTAGTAGGTGAATCTGCCCATCATCATCAGCAAATGGGCTCGGGTCAAGATTGAAATCCTTCCTCAATTGCTTTACAGTCTTACAATGAACACCACAAACAGCAGTACAAAGGCGTGACTCTATGGCTTCATACCCGAGAGTGGGATCGAAATTCGTAGTGCCAAACAACAATCTAGTTACCAATGCATGGTCCTGCATTGTATACTCTATACACCTCCCTCTTATCAAAAATGAAAGATGTCGATCCCAATTAATAGCTCGACAAACGATACCGTGTAATGCCTGGGCATATGAGCTCCCCAGACACCACCCCAAAAATTGACCGAAAGGTCCTTGTTTAAATTGTCCGACCAAATTTTCACCCCCGATTCTATACAAAGTGGTCTCAACTTCCTCAAGTAATACACCTCTGTAGTACACGTTCGGATAACTCGGTTTGTTATAACGACGAGGTCTACGTAGCTCAACAGCCATGGCCTAAACATGCAAATAACAAAATAAATCATAACCAAATAGCACAAATATATATATATATATATATATATATATATATATAGCGGAGAGATCACATACAAAAGACAGGTTCAGTAAGAAATGAGAAATGATCTGGACCATTGATCTGTGTGATCTACGGTGTAGATTAACTGGTGCATTATGATTTTACTAAAATGCATTATGATCGTATATATAATGCATTATAATGCATTGTGCATTATAATAATGTGCATCATGCATTATAATTATATGCATAAAATGCATCATTTTTTATTTTTTACGATAATCCTATTTTGTACAAGATCTCACCCCTATATATATATATATATAGGGGTGAGATCTAGTAAAAAAATCCATTTAAGATAAGAAATGAGAAATAATATGAGCCCTAGATTTATACTAATCTAAGGGTCAAGATTTACCAAAAATTAAAGGAAACTAACAGTGCATTACATGCAAAAGGGTAAAGAAGGAAATAAAGTTATTATATAGATTTGGTAAGAAACGTGAGATTTGCTACGAAAGATCTAAAAAATCTATCAAAAGTAATACTATCTACTAATTAATTAAAATAAATTACGGGACAAGTCAAAATCCAAATTCATCTAGGCGAGCAACAAATATTTGTGTACAATTTTTTCAACATTTAAAAAATACTAATAATTAGCAATTTAGCATGCACCTTTTGAGTTGGTTTATAATGCATTTCAATATTGTAAGACAATGTGTGCATATCTATTATAGTTGTATATATGGATACTTTCTGTAATCAAACAGATTTTTTATTAATGCATTTGTAATGCATCCGATTTATTATTATAATGCAATTAACGTTTTAATTAAATAAAACTCAATGAACATAAATTAAGTTAGTGAATATTATAATGCATTTATCATTTTTAATGCATTTATAATGCATCTGATTTATTATTATAATGCAATTAACGTTTTAATTAAATAAAACTCAAAGAACATAAATTAAGTTTGTGAATGTTATAATGCATTTATCATTTTTAATGCATTTGTAATGCATCTGATTTATTATTATAATGCAATTCATGTTTTAATTATGTATTAAAAAAAAAAAAAAAAAAACTCAAAGAATTAATATAGATTAAGATTGTGAATATTATAATGCTCTTTTCATTCTTAATTCTTTTATTTTTAATATTATGATGCAAGAAGTTTAAAATTATAGTAAGAAATTATATAATTGATTGATCGGAATAATGCATTTTTAATAATAAGATAATGCATTTTTAGAATGGTGGTAATGCATATCTCATGTGCATCATTACAGTCATATATGAATCCAAAGCAAGATATGGGGAGAAGTTATTTATTTATTTTTCATCACATATCGGAAGTCAATGGAAGAGAGCGAGGGATTAGAGAAAAGAGGGAAAAGGAAAAGGAAAAAAAAAAATAGAAGTTAAAGAAATAAATTGATAGTAAAGAATAGGGGAAAAAAAAAAACGTACATTTATCCCTTAATTTAAGGAGTAACCGTTCAACCAAAGAAGAAAAATACAATTTAATCCTTCTCCACTAGTTATACACTGTATTTGTTAATTGAACATCTGAATAAACGTTGGCCATTGATCGTCTTAAATGGACGCATGGGATTATTTCCTATTTTATACTAAAAGATAGTTTTTTATTTGATCTCTCCTCTATATATATATATATATATATATATATATAGCTAGAGGATCAAATGAGATCTATATTCTAAGGTAGTAACTAGGATCTAATCATAGCCCTCAATTTTTTAAGATCTATGGTTAATAATAATGTGAATATTTATATAAATAAATTTTTTATTAAATGCAGAAAGGTTAGAGAGGTCATTTCGTCAATTTATTTTAACCGCAACATCTATAAATATAGGAATTTAATAAAACCTCATATTTTTCTCTCTCCTCTATCTTACACAGTCTCTCTCTCCTTCATCCTACACCATCGATCAATTACTTTTATAATTTATTCACGGAAACTGGTAGTTAATTTTATCTATAAAATATATTATTCATGATTTGTAGGGTTGTATTTTTTAAGGAAATTTCAGTGAACTTTGAAGCCTCTTATCAATTTATTTCTTTATTTTATAGGATTAATAAGTTTATGTTTTTAATTAAATCCTAGTTTTCGACCATATTAACATATACTATGTGATTAAATAGTGTTTTTTCGGTAAACCATAAATTCTTTCAAACCGCAATGAAACAAATTTTATTTGGAATAATTCAGTTAATACTAATATATCTTGAAATTGCAATCTCAAATTACATAAGCAACATAGAAAATTAGAATTTTTAAATAAGCAAATTCAAAAGGAGAAATATACTTAATACAAATAAGCAATTCTTAAGACATAATAAAGCAAGTCAAAGATAAAATAATATATACACAAAATAAACATATGTTTGGTATATAAACGATTAAGTGGTTGTACACAAGCAATTTAAAAGGTGTAAATAAGCAATTCAAAGGTGATATGTACATACACAAAATAAGCATTTATTTAGTGTATAACAAAGCATTTGGTATGAGTTAAAAAGCAATACAAAGTATGTAGATGAACAATTCAAAAGGAGATATATATTATACGAAATAAGCTTCTAATGCAAAAAAGCAATTCTTAAAATGTAAATAAGCAAGTAAATGATAAAATAATATATATACAAAAAATAAGCACATTTCTGATATGTAAGCAATTTGGTGGTCATAAACAAGCAATTTGAAAGACGTAGATAAGCAATTCAAAATAGCTAGGGTACATTTACATAAAATATTATTGTAATCAAATATTATTATAAAAATAATAAGTATGTTACTCCCTCCGTCTTTAAATAAGTGTCCCGAGCCGCAATTTGAAAAAACCAAGGAGAATGCTAAAATGACACTTATGCCCTTAAAATCCTTGATTATTTATTTATTTATTTTTGTCTTTCTCCCACTTTTAGATTTTCAATAAGGGTAGTTTTGGTACTTTTGTGTAATTTTTGCTTGGAAAAATGTGATAGGACACTTATTTAGGGACAAAATTTTTGGCGGCTCGGGACACTTATTTAAAGACGGAGGGAGTACTAAATAAAATACCGTAAAAATTAATATAATGATGTCACGAAAATATGTTCGTAGATTAATTTTGAAGAGTATTGAATTGCATTATTACCGTATCGATAATCGAAATACCGATTATGATGGCGACTTTTTAGGGAGTGGTGGGAGTTATTTTCTAAAAGTTACGTATCTATCCTCAAGTTGATGTAATAATTAAAGAATTAGAAAATAATTATTTGTGTTCAATTAATCTGGAACGTCCAATTATATAAGATCTAAGGTATATAATGGATCCTAGATACTACCTAGGGAGCGGTTCCTATTGGATCCACTCCCTATATATATATATATATATATATATATATATATATATATATATATATATATAGAGAATAGATCATATGAGAACCTTTCATTTTATGAGAACTAGGAACTAATCTCATCCATTAATTTTAATAGATCAATGATTCACAATTATCGGCACACTAATTGAATAATTCGGTTATTTAAGTGGTTTAGGGTTATTATGGTAATATTAACTACTATCAGATTTGGCACGTTCCTATAATTATGGGAATGAGTTAATAGTAATTAATTATTCTCTCTCTATAAAAGTGTGAGCGGCATTTTCTTTCTAATTATCTTCCACTAATTTTGAACAATTTTTTTTTTTGCTTGGTTAATGCGTTCCCATCGCAGTTCAATTCACGGGAATGTAAATAAGCATTAAAACAAGGTTTAGATATTCATTCTTGATATATACCGTAATTAAAAGGAGTGGATAATAAGCATCACAAAAAATTACAAAAAAGCATTACAACAACGTAAATTAAGCATCTAAAAATGTAAAAGATTATCAAAAGAATAATGTAATTTTATATCTCTTCTCTTCTTCAATGTCTCTCTCTACGTGTGTCTGTGTGTGTATTATTTCTCTCCACAACATGTATATATGTAATATGAGGACATTAATACAAGTTACGCGTCAATCAAATATTAAATAAGCATAGAATATTATGAATAATAAGCATAGAATAAATTAAGCATGGAATAAGCATGACAAAATTAAAAACAAGCATCGCAACAAAATATATTAAGCATGAATATATAATTTACAAACAATATTGTAAAGCGAAATAGGTAATAGCTCTTCTGAAATAATGCTTAATTTACTTTTTGGGAATGCTTATTTATGTTCTCGGCTCATAGTGCTTAAAGTGCATAAGCAATCTCTAACAATAACAAACAATTTATATTTACTAAACCTTGAGATTTAAAACAAAGAAATTACTTAATCCAAAAGGGAAAAAGGTGAAATCCCTTAGGGGTAACTAAATGTACACTAGGCAGGGTTTACTCTTTTTTTCCTAAAGGTTTAGGTTTAGGATTACATCCAAGACTGAGTATACAACAAATCTGCTTAATTATTTTTTCAGTAATGCTTAGAAGTTAATATTGTATTTTTTATTTAGTTATATAGTTACCAATATGTTATTTATATCCTTAAAATGCTTATTTAGTTTTTCTTTATGCTTTTTTATCAATTTTTCTATGCTTTCATTAAATCTTTAAAATGTAATTATTAAAAACTAAAGACCGTCGTGGAAATTAATTTTTTTTACGTATCTAATATGCTTTAGTTATATAATTTTGCTTATGTAGCTGTGCATATATGCTTTATTAACTCTCGATTCATGCTTTCAACAAAGACGAAGCTAATCTAAAGAAAGTATTTATGCATACTTATATATATATTTTTTGTTTTTACTTTGGATGGTTGTCGGCATGGGATGATTTTAGTGAGAGTTTGTGATTGAGAAAATAGAATTGAAGATTGAATTGGTTGCCGCAAATAAAGGATTCGGTTAGATAGGTTTTGCGGAATGATTACTAAATTGCCCATATAGTTAATTAAACTACCGATTAATTAGCTTAACTAATTTCGTGAGATTACATCTGCACCATTCAAATTATAAATATCAAGGGTTGCAATTGGTTCCTAGTTCTCATAAAGTGAATGGTTCTCATGAGAACCAGCCCCTATATATATATATATATATATATATATATATATATATATATATATAATAACCTAATAATCTTAATTTAACATGCAAAAAAAATAATCGTAACATAAAAGATTAAGCATAATAACATCATAATCATATTTAAACATGCAAATCACAACAAAATCATATAAAAAAATTCGTAAAGACTTTAAGAAATGTTTATATATTTATGTTGCTCTCCACGGCGGTGAAAAGTAACCGGAGATCTCCCCACAGCGGCAACTACACGGGCCACCGTGGGAAGTTTTCCGGTGAAATTACACCGGCGTGGAAAACCATTTATTTTTTTTTTCTGGTTTCACTATTATGATGTAATTTTAAAATATAGTCACGTAAACAAGGGTCTAATCTTATATTTTTTTTCTATAGATTAAATATGCAATTTATAACATCAAAGATTAAGCATAATAAAATCATAATCATATTTTAACATGCAAATCACAACAAAATCATATAAAAAGTTCATAAAGACTTTAAAAAATATTTATATAATTATAATGCTCTCCATGCCGGTGAAAAGTAGTCGGAGATCTCCCCACGGCATCAACAACACCGGCCATCGTGGGGGGTTTTCCGGCGACATTCCACCGGCGTGGAACATCCTTTTTTTTCTTTTTTTCTTTTTTTTTTTCCTGGTTTCACTCTTATGATTTAATTTTAAAACATAATCACGTAATCAAGGGTCTAATCTTATATTATTTTCTATAGATTACATATGCAATTCATAACACCAAAGATTAAGCATAATAAAATCATAATCATACTTAAACATGCAAATCACAACAAAATCATATAAAAAATTCATAAAGACTTAATTTATATATATATATATATATATATGTTGCTCTCCACGCCGGTGAAAGGTAGCCGGAGATCTCCCCACGGCGTCAACGACACCGGCCACCGTGGGGTGTTTTCCGGCGATATTCCCCCGGCGTGGAAAATCCAATTTTATTTTTTTTCCCCTAGTTTCACTCTTATGATGTAATTTTAAAACATAATCACGTAATCAAGGGTCTAATCTTATATATATAATGTAATTCATAACATCAAAGGTTAAACACAATAAAATTATAATCATATTAAACATGCAAATCACAACAAAATCATATAAAAAAATTATAAAGACTTTAAAAAACTAGCAACTCCCAGGTAAGAATTAACATGGTCCTCCATTAGGTTTGTCTTCACTTGTTTAATGGCCCGGAAGAATTCCTTGCCCACGTCAAGTGGCAAGCCTACGTTGCGTCTGTTACACCAAATTTGTAAGTAATTAAATCTTGTTTTTTGTGAAATGTTTACGTGAGAAATGATTCGAATTTAAAAATTCCCCATACTTACGTTGCTTTCCCTCTTTTCATAAATGCCTTGAATTCATCCGGCTTTGGCCGTTTGTCATCCCTCAAGAACGGGCTGCGGACGGCTCTTGATGGAAAAATTAACCTTATCGGTCGTAACGAACACTGTGCCCTTTGGACATCATCCAAAGGTCCAATTGAAGTCAGGATTGGTAGGGTATCAAAGACCCAGTTGATCTGAGTGTCCGAGAAGCTGTCATCAAATTCGTCCAAGCCCTTTTTCAGAGTATTAAAATGTTATTTAATAATTTTTGTCACAGGTAAGAAATTTATAAATTATAATGTAATTGGTAAGATTTAAGGAATTTCTAACACATTCGGTAAGATTTAAGGAATTTCTAACATATTCGGTAAGATTTAAGTAAATTCTACCATATTAAGTAAGATTTAAGGTATTTTCTAACATATTTTTTAAAAATATAACTATCAATTTTCGAATTTGTTTTATTGTTTCCGCTGGTGCTGCCGTTGTTTCTGGTGTTGCTGCCGGTGGCGTTGTTGTTGGTGCTGTTATTGTTGCTGCCTGTGCTGTCACTGCTGCTGGTATCTCAGTTGCTGTTGATGTTGTACATGCTTCTGCTGCTGTTGTTGCTGCTTGAACTGTGGATTTCCCACTCACCGGCACCAACTCCTCCACTTGCGATGCATTGAAATTCACACCCAAGGAGAACAGGGAATTACCGGGGGATTTCAATGCGCCCGTTGGAATTGTGGTGCTTTCCTCAACGGCAACAACTTTCGTTGTTGCTGGAGTACTAATCACAGCTTTATTTGACACTTGAGATGGCTCAAGGGGCGTAGAGGGCACTGTATTTTGAGTGTCCGCCATTGGATCCATAGTTCCAAGCGTGTCACGGACGTCGCTACCGTAGTTGTAAGCGTTGTCCGTTGTGGCTCTCTCCAACAATAAATTCGTTACTTTATCAGCCACATCCTCCAGCAGACTCTTATGGTACTCAGCCAGCATTGCTTTTAGTGTATTCTGGTGGTAATCTTCCAACATGGCCTTCATGGCGGCCTGGTTTTTGGTGACTGCAGCTTGAGCAGCGGCATCGATAAGGACGGTTGAGCTTGTTGCTATTTGTGGTCCAGATGCTTCTGTCACTGCAATATTGTCTTCATCATCTTCCTCTTCTGCCTTCCCCTTCCTTTTCATGCTATCAGTTGGATCGTACTGGAAAGCGAATGGATGCAGGGTTGGATCCAACTCCAGTGACTTCCAGAAGATGGAAACCTTCTCGTCACTACGCGGCTTCAGAATCCGCACCACCCTCTGTGACAAGTTAGAAACAATGTTGAACATGTAAGAATTCCAAAGTTTCTTACTACATAATATAAGAATTCCAAAGTCTCTTAAATGACAAATTAACAACAAGTTCTAAATTTTTTACTACATAACGTAAACAAATATTCCAGTAAGTACCTTCTCATAGCAGTAAGTAATATTTATGGAATTGATAGAGGATGGGGCGATTTCCTCTACCAAGACGAACGAAAAGAATTAAAAATACAACGGCAGACGCGAGAACTTTGCTCGTCGTTCACGCCACGAAGAATACGATAAGATAAATTGACAGTCGCGGGCTTTCCCCGTCGATCACGTCAGCAGATTCGAACGGAATAAAATACGGCAGAAAGGAAAAGTAAAAGACGGCAAAATAAAATAGGGTTTCTGTATTATATTTCTTGTTAACGAAAATAAGATACAATCCACCTATTTATACTAAATACCTAGGGTTGATTCGACCTACGATTCGGGAAAGAATCAACAAGAAAACCCGAAAAGATTGACCCAATTAATTAACGGGCTAAGCCCAACAACTAATTAAATAAAAGATACTCGTATCAACTCCCCCACCCTTGAGAATCACCTTGTCCTCAAGGTGGAGATTCAATAAATCCTTGTATACTTCCTCGAGCGCGTAGAGGCCGAAAATAACCAAACATCGGGAAACTTCAAGAATTACATCTTCCCCTTCCCGACTCTCCTCATCAACCACTGGTGTATCCTCATTCCTTTCAAAGCAATTGTCAAGCGGTGGTGCCATGGTGGACTGTTGGGGTTGTTGTAGAACTAAAGCAAAACCAGTTATTTTAGTGGTTACGACACAGGTCCACTGTTAACAATCCTTATCTGGAAGAATATGTATAAGCAAGAATAAAGCCCATTATCTCATGTTTTAGACCACGTGTCGATCTAAGTTCGGAGAGGATCACGAAGGTCGTTAATAATGATGAGATATAAATAGTTCACAGTCGAGATAGCTTGGGCTGAGCTATCGGTCTAGACTGCAGCTTAATGGTAGTGATGAGTCCTAATCACTAATTATGCTGGTACGGTGGAACGTATTGAGGATCAACAGAGATAATGCTCTTCTGATACTGACCCTGTATCAAAGGTGATATAGGTGAAGAGCAACAGATCTCAGGCTCTAGCTCGATCTTAACCTTGGTAAACTATTAGATGTATATGTATTCTTCGATGTTACTTTGATTTACGAAGATATGAACTTCTCGTTAGTTCATCTCAATCATGTCGTACTTTGGGTAACACGGAGATGCATAGTATGTCTAATAAGTGTTATCAATAAGCCGTGTCCTATGTGAGTGTAGGTTGACGTTATCCCCTCAGGGAGTTCACAAAGATTATTATACCAAGTCATGCATGCTGATTAAGTTCAGGTATATAATAAGGTGTGAACGGGTACTACCTGAGGAATAGATGTTGATTAATTAGGAGCAGTCATGGTAGCTCTAATTAATTAACGGATATGGAAGGTCTTAAACACGGGGGTCGAACTAAACAAAGTACCAACCAAATCTACATAATTGGGACAGAGCGGTGAATCAGTTATGACACTTTAGTGGAGTGCGTCATAGCTCTAATGAGATACATGTTCAGGGGTGGACATGGAAATATCGAATTAGATAAGGCCCAACTCTGTCTGGTATCCGATCCCTAGGATGGCCCAAACAGATCTCGGGAATCGATCTAAATTGTATTATTGAGTTTGGACTCAATAATTGTACTCAGACCCAGTATATGATATATATTGGATTTATATCCGTTGAATGGATATTAAATATAATTAAGATTTATATCCTGTGGGATAAGAATAAATCTAATTATTTAATTATTCAAGGATAAGATTAAATATAATAAGATAAGATTTATTTAATTAAATCTTATGGGGATAGATACAATATATAAATATATTTGGTATTTATTCTTCTACTGGTATTAGAATTACATTCTATTCGTTAGAATTAATTCCGGATATACAGTTGCATAACGGAACAAAATTAATTCCTAATTAATCGTGTATTAATTATGGGAATAAGATTTGTGGTTATGGAAAAAGAATAAATATGGGATTGACATAGATATGGTTAGAGATAAATAAGGAATCATATCTCCTTATTTATGAACCATATAAATACTCTCCATGTCTCTCATCTAAAACCCTAGCACACATTAAGTCGTCATTGTGAGTTGACGCAAAACCCTAGGGGCGAGAGAGAGAGTGGCCGCGGGTTCTGAGAGAAGAGGAGATCGAGGTTCCAGTGATCTCGAGACGCCCACCAAGTCTCGGATCTAGCGGTGTGGGATCACATCCTAGAAGATCAGAAACATAGAATTGCTCAGACTCGACTCAGATTCTTCGTTCTTCATAATCGTAAGGTATGTACTCGAACCCTTACATGGACTTATGTGCACGATCGAATCGACACAACCGATCCAAGATCTGGGTTACGGGCGGCTTTCAAGCAGCCGTTCCAACATGGACGCCGAGGACTCGGGCGGCTTGATGGTGGTTGACTGCACCGCCTTCATGGATTGCATCAAATTCTCGTACCAATCAAATCACCAAATCACCAACTCCAACAATTTATCACCGATCGGATGTAGGAACAATTCGATTTCCTTTTTTTTCAATTTTTTTTTAAAACAAAAGATAAAGGATAAATTTGATACCTCAAGAGAAGCCCCGTTCCGAAACCTCTCAATGAAAGCACCAATTGATAGAGGATGGGACGATTTCCTCTATCAAGACGAACGAAAAGAATTAAGAATACAACGGCAGACGCGAGAACTTTGCTCGTCGTTCACGCCACGAAGAATACGATAAGATAAATTGACAGTCGCGGGCTTTCCCCGTCGATCACGTCAGCAGATTCGAACGGAATAAAATACGGCAGAAAGGAAAAGTAAAAGACGACAAAATAAAATAGGGTTTCTGTATTATATTTCTTGTTAACGAAAATAAGATACAATCCACCTATTTATACTAAATACCTAGGGTTGATTCGACCTACGATTCGGGAAAGAATCAACAAGAAAACCCGAAAAGATTGACCCAATTAATTAACGGGCTAAGCCCAACAACTAATTAAATAAAAGATACTCGTATCAGGACTCCATAATTTTTTTTTTAATGCGGTTTGTAAGAAAATATTAAATTCTAACTTGTCAGCTATCATTTATAGCTAAAACAATCATAATATGTAAGAATTCCAAAGTTTCTTACTACATAATGTAAGAATTCCAAAGTTTCTTATAAGAAAAATTATCAACAAGTTCTAAATAGCACACATAGAATTGCGATCATTTGTAGACAAATAATCCAGTAAGTACTTTATTATAGTAGCAAGTAATATTTATTTAAGCATACATTTTTTTCTAATGCTTTTTGTAAGAGAATATTAAATTCTAACTTGTCATCTATCATTTATAACTAAAACAACAATTGCATAACGAGTTTAATTAATTTAGTAAGTAATAATATCTCAAACAATAGTGCAATAATTAGAATCAAGTACAGTTCTAACGAGGTCTGAAAGACAACATATATTTTTTCTAACAGGTGATGTAAGAAAACAATAAATTCTAACCTTCTCGATCTGCTTGTCAGTTGGCCATACCCTTGAAGTTGTATAAGAATACTCCATGAACCTCGGGATTTGGCGTTCATCCTTTTTCAAACCAATGGCCTCCCTGCAAACGGGTATGGCCTCGAATATCCAAGCCTACGTCCATCATACCAAATACTGTTTACTTACATATATATGGCAAAATATATATTGAAAACAAAATGCAAAGAAGAGTGTTTACTTACAGAGAAAACAACAGTGTTTCCCTTGAAGTTGATGTTTAGCGTTCCTTCTTTCTTTGTTTTGGTTGTGATCCCCTTGATTGTATCGAGCAAAACTTGGAAGGAAATGCTTCCCCACGGGAAGTTTTCCCACTCTTCTTCGTTCTCCAGTAGCACCCACACATCCATATTGGTATTTTTTTTCTTGCATCCATTGACTCCGAAAACGAACCCTAAGCACAACAACAGCTTACAAAGCTTTACCAAGTCATCATGCGTTGCCTTCACCGACTTCCCATCAACCACAAAATTCTTGGAATTGGCCGCTGTTTGGAGTTTTGATAACGTGATGTTTGGATTTTCACCGTACAATCTTGAGAATGTTGAATTGGGGGGAATGTTGTGTACTGTATAAGGGTTGAAGTTTGTCGGACCAAACTTCAACCCACTCACTAGGGCATATTCTTCTCTTGAGAACCTCACGACCCGCCGGCCAATTTTGAAGTAAAGAGCTGTTGCGTCAATGACGGGATCTGGGATGACCTGATGGCAGGGCACATAATGTAGCATGTTTCCATTTCTTGTAGCGTTGTTGTCCAGCCTTGTAAACTCTCCCATTGCAGAGTATCTGACTTTGTCGGCTTCTGGGTGTTTGAGGCCTTTAAGAAGTTCATTTACTTCACCACATAGTCCTTCATACCCGCCCGGTATGACTTTCTTTGTTTGCTTGAGCTGTCCCAGCCTCACAAATTTCCATTCAACCTGTAAGTATCGTGTAAGAATTTTATAAATTATAACACACACTGTTAGCAATTAACAAATTCTCACCCAACTATAACAAATTATCACCTAAACTATAACAAATTCTCACTCAACTATTAAAAATTCTAATGAATTCTCACTAAAATTAATAAGTTCTTACTTCACAGTCAAATTATCATCCACAAATTCTCATTTCTCACCAAAGACCAGCTGATATTTAACTTTTCTCACCAATTAAAAGATCTCTTTTTTAACATATTGGTTAGAAATTAACAATATTTCACAAGAAAAACAACCCAACATAACTGACAAGTAAGAATACTACCAATTCTTACTGAACAATCAAACAATTGATGAATTCTAACCAATAAGTTAACAATAAAACTATTTGGCCATAATGTGGCCGGCCACACAACGACATTTTTCATAATATACGTAATTTTAAAAATGGTAAATGATAACTATAGTTTATTACTTTTATATTTTGATTTAAAAATTATTTTTTCCACTAAAAATACATATTTTTCTCTTTTTTTCTAGATAAAAAGGTAAAAAAATTCTTTAAAATAGTAAACAATATCAAATAATTAAAGGGTTAATTTTAAAAAATACGTAAAAAATACGGAGCATCACTTTTGAGTTTTTTATGATATAAAAAAGTTTGGCAAAAAAATATAAATTATTTGATACTTAAAAAAATTAAAAAAGTTAAATTATAGCCGGCCACATTATGGCCGAATAACATCACCCATAAGTTAATTTTCTAACCAAATGATGGATTTATTCAACCCATATTTCGCCTTTGATTTCTAAAATAACAACATGAATAATGGATTCTAACTAACAAATGCCAACGAAAAAGGCATTTATTCATCCAAACGCAAACTACATATCAAGTTACATAGAAAATGCAATCCAAAAACCCAGATATTAAAAATATTTCACCATTTGACGAGTTAGAATGTAGTTTGGTTTCTCACTCAAGAAAACCCACCCTCTGGTTTATCACTTAAAAAAACCCAGATCTGGGTTTTGCATCTCAACAATGTAGATCTGGTTTTTGCAACAATTCTAACTACCTCAGTTTATACGCAAACAAGAAATTAACAAAACAATTATAACTTTATCCAAAACTCAGATCTGGGTTTTACACTTTTCCCACCATAATGTTCAATGACGAACTGTTATCTTTCGGTGAAATTTATATATTAACAAACAAAATACAGGAAAAACCCTAATTTACCTCTTCGTTCGTGAATGGATAGCCGGAGGGCCTATCCTCTTTCTGTTCGTCGGCCTCACCTTTGCTGCCGGACTCTTCTCCGGCTTCCGGAGGACTTTCCTGTACTTTGTCGTCTTCTTCTCGAGTTCTCTGCTTCGTCGTCTTCTTCTTCTTTGCCCTCTTCGTCGGGCTCGTTGGGTTTGACGGGCTTTCCTCGATTTCAGAATTTTCGGCCTCCGACTTCCGCTTCCGTTTGGAGCTCCGCGTTCCCGTCTCCATTGTATGTTTCTCTCCGGCAGAAGTTACAGAGAGAGAGAGTTTTGGGAGAGGAAGGGTTGGGAATTTGGTTCGGGAGAGGAGATTGAGAGTGAGAGGGAAAGTGAATAGTTTGCAAATTAGAAGCAGGAGTGGGGGGGAGTTGAATTTAATGCATGTTGTCTTTTGACCAGGGGTAATTTTGTCTCAACACTCCAAAATTGTCTACTTTTTGTGTTTTTTTAAGTTTTCAACAAATATTTGTTTCTACTAAGCTATATAGCTAGTATAATTTTTGCCTCATAATATAGGACTACGTATATCATACTCTCTCGTCCCAAAACTAACATCTTATTTCTTTTGACAATAATTTTATATTACCTTCGTCCCATAAATTTGGGTACGGGAATTAATGGAATGAGTAATTTTTTCCCAACTATTTATAGTATGAGTATTATATTCATAATAAAAAAAGATTACACATTCATTGAATTCTCATGTCCAAAATTATGGGATGAAGGTAGTATAAAAAAATTGTAAGAAGAAAAAGAATGCTATATTTGGTATGGAGGAAGTATTAATTAATTAGAGCTAGAATAAAACTCTATTGCAATTCACGTATTATCAAAAAATATATATTAACATTGCAATTAATTAGTTAAACAAACCATCAAAAGAAAATTAACTTATTGTGATTTATTATTTATAGTTATCCTTTTAATTAAGGGAAGAAATATGTTTTTACAATTATTTTATATTAAATTCATATTAACTAATCTATATACTATATAAAAACAAAATACAAGGGGCATTTTTGTATTTTCACTTCTATTTTTAGGGGTATTTTAGTATTTTTACTTATTTATACCAAAAACCGTATAAGCTAGCTTCTCTTCAATTTTTCTTAATACACCACTTCCAAAAGACACAATTGTTTGTAAGGACATATCAAATTCTATAAATACATGTCCTCTGTTAATTAAATATGCCCCCTCCACAACATCTGTCAACCAAAAATAACTGCATGTATCGAATGAAGTCCATTTATTGTAATAGTTTTATTAACCATTGTTTCTAGATAATTGGCCATAAATATTCCTCTATTTATCATTTCTCTTTAATTCTCCAAGTTTCCTAATCGAAGCAGCAAGTGGAATTCTAAAAAATTTTGGCATTTCTTGAAGGCTGAAGCAATGGAATAAACTTCCATTATGAAAGGCGCATTACTTTAAACGTTGTTCATTTTTATGGAGAAAAGTGAATACATGGTGAAGAAGAATAGTATAAGCAGGGTGATCTTCAGCGCCATCGACAGAAGCGTAAAATTTCTTTCGTTTTCAGTTTTTCCACCATACATCTTCCATATTCAGTTTTCTTTTAGGATTGTTAGAATTGTAAGTGTTTGCTAGGTTCTTTGATTATTTCAAAAGAATCACGATGATGAATATAGTTTTTCCAAGATAATTAATATGGATCAAATTTCATTTTGGATCATAATGTTGTTTGATTCAAATATTTATTGTTTGTTATTGTATATATGACTGCATTAATGCGCATTGTCAACACACAATACCTTGACAATTTACAACACTAATGATGCAGTTTTGTCGATCTCTCTTCTCTTCTCTCTCTTCTTTTCTTATCTTTTTCTTTTCTTTTTTTTTTTTTTCCAGACAGGATCCATACCTAAATTTGAGTTTCAATTGGGTATTCAGGTCAATATTACGGCACGATAAAATACAATTATAAAATAGATGAAATGATTGTTGAAATTTAAAGTTAAGCAGATATTATAGATTAAACATATATATAAACTAACTATGAAAAAATAAACGTGGATCATATTATAGCTGTTAAATGAGGTTATATTTAATTAAAATGAGTTTTTTGTGTATAATATAACTAAAAAAACTGTTTATAAATACAATATTTTATATTTGAGTTTACTGTTTATAATATAGCTAATTTTGTCTTTTCACTTTTATATTAATGGGATATTTTCGTAATTTTGTAAAATTTTATAATTATTTTAATTTTAAAATTATGAAGGGGGCAACCACTTTTAAAACAGTTAATTTTCTTCAAAAATTGTATTGTATGGACATGTCTCTTCAAATAAACTACCCATACACATACAATATCCTCTTGACATCCGTATAGTTAAGATTCTTTTAATTTTAGGATTTGGCTGATTATAAATTATTTATAATATTCATACTTCTTCAGCTTCGAGAGGACTTTTTCTAACCGACGTGTCTTTAATATTAACACAGCGCCAAACTCATTTCGATGCATTTGATCGGTGAACATTCTTCATTACTATAGGTATCAATTATAATCATCTTTTTATCCTTTGTATTGTCATTCACTAATTAACTATTTTGTTTTGAAATTTAAGCATTAAATGTGCATGAATCTATTTTTTATGTCCAAATATGTGTTATAGCATACTCGAATGTTGTGATGGATGCTATTGGTTTTTGTTTTCTTATTATGTTTCATCAAATTTTATTATGACACCTTTTGATTAGGCTCATTTTGCATTAAGAAAATAGTTGAAACAAAATTACTCTTGAATCGCACTACTTTCTAGAAAAGAAGAAGATTAGTGCACTTATTTTGTGAATATATAATATTTGTTGATTTTATGGGTATAAAATAAAGATTTCTCATTTTTTTATACAAAGAATATTAATGGATTTGACTTTGCAATATATAAATTTAGTTACTATTGTTATCAAGAGCTTTGATGTTTCGAAACTTGCTTAAGCAAACAAACTTAATCAGCATTTCACCCAGAAATTTTATTACACTCATCCTTTTGAAATATTTATGCATAATTTTTCATTATCAGTCATGATATTTGTGCACAACCTATTTAATTATAACATGGATGGCATCTTCATTATTCACCCTAAAAGTCAACAAAATATATTTTAATACTAATTCCATTTTTTTTTTCTTAATTAGTATTTCACCGAGAAATTTTATTACATTGATCTATACGTAATATTTATGAATGATTTTTCATTTTCAGTCATCCATGATATTTGTGCACAACTTTTTATAACATTGATAACATCTTCATTATTCACTTTTTACCCGTAAAAGTTAACAAAATATAGTTTAATATTAATCCCACTTTCTTTTTTTCTTTATTATTATTATTATTTTTTCCTTTTTCCCCCTTTTTCTTAAGCTTTATAACATAAATTTTAAGGGTCACACCACGGGGGACCGAACTTGAGACCTTTCAGGTTCGATACGTTAATCTTAACTCCTATCGCTAAGCCAACACACGCACCCTAATAATTTCACTTGAATATTCTTATATGGAGTGGCTATGACTAAAATAGTACAATTTTAACATCCACTCATTGCAAACATTAAACCTCATGAATACTACAATTTTAACATTCACTTATTGCAAACATTAAACCTCATGACAAAAAATCTAATGCACAAAATGTTGCGGTGAACATCTTTTATCGCTTAATTTAAAAGATGTAATATGCTAAACTCTCTCAAATTAAGCAAAAAAAAATTTCCACAAGTATTTATAACTATACCTAAAGTACATACATAAAATAAAATAAAATAAATTAAAAAGCATCATTTTTCTCTTTAAAGGGGTATAACCCATGTTACGTTACCGAAAAATTATACATTAATAAGTTAAAAAGTTTTTACATGGTTTTGCAACTAAACAATTATTTAAATTACATTTTTATTTTTGTAAAAGATTTTACATGGTTTTGCAGTTAAATAATTATTTAAATTACATTTTTATTTTCAACCGTACATCGTGCGGGTAAATGTTCTAGTTTAAGATTAAAACGAAGGACTTAATTAAATAAGGAAAAACTAAATAATCTTATTGCAATAGTATATTACCCTATTAACCTTAATTTAAATATATGAGAAGGACATATTAGGCAATCTACATTTTGTAAAACAAGTCTCTTTTTATATAAGTATAGATATTTATATATTTATGTTGCTCTCCACGACGGTGAAAAGTAGCCGGGGATCTCCCCACGGCGTCAACGACACCGGCCATCGTGGGGGGGTTGTCCGGTGACATTCCACCGGCTTGGAACATCCATTTTATTTATTTTTTACTAACCATTTTTTGTTATATATTGCAATGTCCGTCTCCGGGAAAGCCTCCTCTCCGATCAACTTTGACCCGTCGGAAATGAATCGTCTCCCACTTCAAAAATAATAATACTAAATATTAGCATTTGTTTTTTTTTAATTAACGTATTATAATTGATAACCCTAAATATAATTCCTAAATTTCTAACACTACGAAATCACTTAATTCAAATCGAAAATTTCACTCCTTTTTTAGTATCAAATTTTTTTCCCCAATATAATTAAACATTAGTTCAATATTGACCCCCATTATTTGATAAGAAGAACGTAAACTCAAAGGAAAATAAAGAAAATAAATAGAACCCAAAGAATTACACAAGAATTAAAAAAAAAAAAGAAAAAAAAAGAAAAAAGAATTGAACTAATGTTTAATAAGAAGAACGTAAACTCAAAGGAAAATATAATTAAACATTAGTTCAATATTGACCCCCATTAAAATGTCCGGCGTCGAAACTCTGGCGTGTTGGGCCATACATTTTATTTTCAAGTTTTCTAACCTTTTTACTTATCCGAGTAGCATCGTGAGTCTCCGGCGTTGTCCGGCTGGAGAATAAGAGAGAAATAGGTGGCTGCCGTGGAGAATGAGAGGTGGCCATGGGAATGAGAGGTAGGGTTTAAATTTTTTTTTTTTTTCTTTTAGTTGTTTGGATTTTAGTGGTTTGTATTATTAAAAGGAATACATTCTAGTCAATTCCCGATTTTCAATTGATTCAGTCATTTTTTATTCTTCAAAGTGGAACCCACATCTAATAAAAAAAATAAAAGGGGCATTTTTTACATACATGAAAAAGTGAAGGGCATATTATGCATGGGTATTTTTTGAAAGGGCATTTTTAATTTCCGCCCTTCCTTCCAGCCCAAGCCCAAATCTACCCTACGCACAACACGAGGCTTAAGTGGGGTCGCGAATCATAGCCCCCAAATAAAAATAAATAAATAAAAAAATAGTGATTAAATTTACGACCATACCCCTAAACTTATAAGTCTCAATGTATATATATAGTCATTTTCACTATAACTATAACCTTTTTAGCCACAAGTTTAAAAGTGTTAGTTTTATAGCCACAATACCCCACTTTTGGGTAAAAAAACATACTTACCCTCAAAAAGTTTGTCCATGTCATCATTGACAAACATAAAAAAAAAAAAAAAAAAAAAAAAAAAAAAAAAAAAAAGGAATAAAGGAATAAAGGAATCTATATACTAATAGCAGCACCGGGCTGCCTTTTATAGTAACTTCCCCAATTCTATAATTAGTAATTTTTGGATTAACTTTAATTTATTAAATAATTATTTATGAGGCAATTAAATTATCATTTTCGATACATTATTTTTGGGAAATAGCGTTATATATAATACTATATCATAAATGTTAATAACTACTATCAATTATAAATTTAATACTACGTAAGTAAGATTCATGGAATCACTTTATTATTATTTTAAAAAATTCATATTTTCATATTATGTTCAAACAATCACATTATTATAATTTTTTTTTTTTAACTATTGTCATATTATGTTCTATGCCTGTAGAATTTATAGATTTGTGGAGAATATTCACACAACTTAGTTATATTTGTTCTCACACACAATCTTAATGTTTTTAGTGATTTTATACCTAAATGTATATCATAAGTATAAACAAATTAGTTATACATAAAAATTACACCATAAATGTACATTAATAATTTTTAATGAGTGAATTAACAATGGAGGTTAGAAAAGCATGATTTTGGGAAACAAATAAATTTACTTTCTATATTTATTAATTATGTGCCTATATAATCTAAAATTCTACAACAAACACACCCACATTTTGGTTGGTTTGCCTTCCTTATCAAGCATTTAGCCACCTAAGAGAGTCTGTAAGTATGAATGGATTGTTGAGCCAATTAAAGTTTGAGTGCATGAAAGGATCATATTTTTTTCGTGCAATATATATTGATTGTTTATTATTTATACATGAATGCGTATACGAGAAAAAAGAATTGCTAAGATTTGGAAGTCTCAATCAATTGTGGTTTGAGTAATTTAGTGTATGCTCTTCAATCATGTATTTTATATGTTAACTTATTAGATTTGTTGACCTTAGTATTATAATCTTGAGATGTTTTTTTTTTAAAAAAAAAATTATATTCTTTGACAATTGTGTAATATTCATAAAAATATGTACACAAATATATAGAAAAGTTGCCTTTAATGGAAGTATGCTTAACTTTCCGTCGCAATATATATATTCTGATTTAGTGTTTATAAACTTCTTTATTTTTTATTTATATTAGATAGTTGTATTATTATCAAAATTCATAGCTCATATAATTTAATAAATTCGATATTTAGTATGCAAATTGATTTAATTTATCAGATATTATGAGATGAAATTAAAAAATAAATAAAGCTCATTATTCTATTACATTATATAGATTGTGGTATTTTCGAATAATTCGCAATAGTCAAATTTCAGAAGCACAAATAAAATAAGTTGACGAGCATGATTAAATTCATTAACGTTTAAGAGAGAAAATAAAAAAATACTAAATTTTTAATAGGAAGTAATCCGTCAATTTCCACTCATATTTTTCTCCAATCTATATACTAATAGCAACACCGGTCTGTTGTTTATAGTAACTCCTAGAATATATAAATAGTAACCCTTATTTTCAATTATCTTTAATTCTAAAATTTTGAAAAAAACAATTATTAATGTTATCATACATCTTTTGTTTGAAACAACCGATAAAAATGGTAATTAAACCAATTCTTAATTTATCAATTAATAGGGATGTTACAATTGCAATCATTATGGAAATTATTAAATTCTTTCCAAAATTATATTTTGTTGCACCTATAAATTTTAATGAAATTCTACTAGAACATTCACACATTTCCCATGTTTTCGAGCAATATTTTGCTTCACAATAGGGAAATAAGAAGGTAAGGCCGTAAGGGCACAAAGACAATCTCATAATCCCTTCTATATTGATCAAGATTCAAGCTCTATATATCTTATTCACTTAGCTTGAAACTTTTTAATAATAATTTGTAATTTTTTTTTTTAATTTCGTACACTATTGTATATGTATGAATATTGTACGCATTACTTATGTTTTGTAGCAAGGATAGTTATGCATTACTTATAAATGGGTAGTATATCATATAGAATTGTCTTTTAATAATTTCATAATTATAAGTTATATATGCGTATATGACAACAAGTGAACCTTTTACGTCTTATAAATATTTTTGTTCTTGATTCTTCATATAAAAATAATTAATGTCAAATTATGATATTACCACTCATTACAATCGTAACATTAATTGTAGCTCTCAATTCTCAATCAAGATGATCACAATCAACTCATTATTTAAAATAATATCACTCACATTATTTTAGTTCTCCTATTAAATTTTACTTTTACTAATAAATTCAATATAAAATAGAAAAAAAATTCCAATGGTATAACACATCAAATGCTAACAAAGTCAAATCTATTTAAATGTTTTATTTTATTTATTTTATTGTCTTTTGAAACCTAAATATCATATTAAAACAATATAATTTAGAAAATTTTCGATATTAACATTTGTATTAAGTTAGTTTCAATGTGTATTTAGAAAACAATAATATTATAATGTTATCCCATATTTGTGTTCAATAATTATTGATTAATAAAATAATTTTGATGTTATAAGAGCATAAATCATGTTTAATTAAGTTTTATTTATATTTTTACGATATTATGTGCCTATATATTATAAAAGTTATGCACTCACCCACTCAATGTTACATTCCAACTATTTTATATCCTTCAATTTATTTATTTTGTTCATATTCAAAGATTTGTCTAAATTTCAGAATAAGGGTTTCGATAAATTTGCTATGTGCTCAATTAATATTGTGATTCTTGATATTATAGTATAGTAATTCTTCTTCCAATTATATAATTTTACATATCATATGTATAGTAATTATTGATATTACAATTTTTACATTTTTAGTATGATTTACTATTCTTGATAAAGGGTCACACTTGTGTCAGGTCGGCTTTATGGTTCGGTTGGATCCCAATTGACACTTAAGTACGTGATAATTAACATATTTTAATTGGAATATGCTTACGGTGAGAATCAAAATATTTCTTCATATTTTGAATCAATTAATCATATAACGTAAAAAAAACCCCACGCAAAAATCCCTACTCATCGCGTGGGTGAATTACTAGACAAATGTATCGATTATGATAGTATTGCAAATTATTAATTTCTTTCATTTTTAATATTTTATTTTCTCAATAATTTAATTGTTTTTTTAATTGAAATTATTATTTTTTGTTTTTTTGTCTATATCTGAATTGTTCTTTTGAAATAATAACTTTTATATATTGTTAATTTAGACTTTCAATTTTTTAAAATAGATTTTACTAATGGTACTAAACCATACTTTTCAATTAATTATATGTAATCAACAATTAATATTATACGTCATAAATGAAAAATCTATGTCATGACTTATATATAGTATTATAGTAACTTCAGTTTCTTTCCTTTATGATTTATCAATTACCTTTATGATTTATCAATATGCTAATTTTTTGAATTTTTAAATATAGATGGTAGATTTCAATTGTATATTAATATAAAAGGTTACAATTGCTTGATTTGTGCTATATAATTTATTATTTTTTGAAAGAATTGTGTGACTTGTGTCTATATACGTATTTTTTAATGGCACATTAATTCAGAATCAATCAATAAATAAAATAAGTTAGGAATGAATAATTATGGCTTTAAATTATTATTATTTTTTTCCATTTTCATACTATTTTATGCCTATGTATTTAAAAAAAAATTCTAAAACAAATCCACACAATTTACCTGCTTATGATTTATGGTTCTTCATTCCCTCTTTTCCAAAAAAGAAGAAGCACAAGGTTAGTGCAGCGACAATATAAAGATTCTAAGCTTCAAATTGGATGCATTTTGGGTGAAGAACATGATTTAGAAATCTACACGTTTTTGTAGGAATTTTCGCTATTGCAATATTCTTATACCACATGTTATTGTTGATGCGATATTGCAACAAATAATTATAAAATTAAGCTTATTATATCTTATTTGGTTGTGGTTTCGTTTTTTCAAGTTCAATGTAATCACTAATTAATCCAGGAATTAACTTTTATGTAATCATCAACCTGTATATATATTTAGACTTTTGGTATTCCTCCTCGCCAAAATTACTAATTTAAATTGAGAGTTGTAATATTACCCAAAATCCAAAATCAAGTTTTATGTGTCGTATTTTTTAACAGATTATACATATTTCAATTGTATATACAGTATATCAAAGGTGCATTGTGGAAAAATCGAGCACCAAATCAAAAGGGCACAAATTAATGATTTGACATTTTTGCATAACTTACAATATAGTATTTCTTATATCTATATACTATTACCAGTTACGGACTGCCTTTTTTAGTAAGTCTTCTATTCTATAAGTAGTAAGTAACTTCTATTTTGTATTATTTTTAATTTTAACTTTTCTTTTGAAATAAATGTATTCATGATAGTATTACAAATTATTAATTTCTTTTCATTTTTTTTATATTCTTTTGTCTATAATTTAATTGTTCTTTGAAATTGAAATTATTATTATTTTTATATAATGCAATATTTAAACTATACTAAAATGTATTGATGATATGGATTGCAAATTATTTATGAACTTTTTTATATGGACTTTTATGATTTTTTTTTAGCAATGGTCAATCTCAATCATGTGATATTATTTTAAGGGACTTACTTATGTTAACTTGGATCCATGGTTCTGTTGGAGACACTTATATTAATGGTATTAAACATATTCTAATTGGATATGCTCAAGATGAAACTTAAAATATTTATAAAATATTTATACATAATTAAAATCAACTGATCGTAGAACATATAAAATCCCCACGCATCGCGTGGGTGTGTTACTAGTATTTAGAAAAAACAAAAACAAGATTTTGTGGGCCATTAATGCCACATTAAACCATACAACCACCCTCTCCCTCTCCTTCTCCCTCTCTCTCTCGAAAACAGTCAAGAACCTCCCCGCCATCGCCGTCGCCTCCCCACCGTCGCTGCCGCCGCAACTTACGTTCCTCTCTTCCGCTGCCGCCGCCGTCGTCACCAAAGACGATGTCAGGCTCACATTCCGACAACGAAGAATGGGCGACGCCTCCGCCGCCGGTTAGTTTTAAAAACCCGAAATCTCAATTTTATTTTAGCTTTCTCGTTTGATTAGTTTATTTTTTGGTTAGGGTTTAGTTTGAACACCATTGATGGCAAAGTTTAGGGTTTAAGGTTTGTAAATGATGAATTAGATTGGATAATTTGAGAAAAAAAAAAAAAAAAACAGTCGATTGTGCCTTTGTTCTTGAAGGCACGGTTGATTTCAAAATTCGACCGTGTGAACACGGTCGAATTTGGAAATCAACCGTGCCTATAGTTGACTTTTTGAAATTGTTGACCAGGCATGGTTGACTTGGGAATTCAACCGTGCCTTTCCAGCGTGCTTTTGTGGTATTTTTTGATCCGATTTTCATTTTATTTCTTATAACTATATATACTAATATGTTTTGTTTGTATTATTTTCAGCCTAGGTTTCAGTGGATGAGACCTCGAATGCAAGGATATCCCGACAATGTAATCCTATATACACGGGATAGGGTTCTTCGAGATATCCCCGATGTTTTGAGAAACGTCTGGGGACAGCTGCTCCTCGATCGATTTTTAGAAGGCCCCTTCCGTTACATCATGGAGTTGAGGAGGAAAGATGTGGCAATCAGTGCCTTGCACGAGTTACTAGCCTGGGAGTTGACAGATTCGTCGATCCCGGAGCACGAGAGGTGGTTTTCGATAGGGGGGCGTGAAATTGTCTGCAGCCCTCGAGAGTGGGCCATTGTTACCGGATTAAGATTTGGGCCTTCCGCTTTCAACCCCTACGGACGAAATCATATTATACCGTTGTCGAGCCTCCACCACACGAAGTTCGGAAGTGCGAAGGCGAAGATCAAGGCGAACAGATTGAGGGATGACTTCTTCGATGAGCGAAGTCTAGGCACGCCCGAGCAATACTTGAAGGCCGCCAACCTTGAATTAAAAAGCAAGGATTTGGCTAACTGTGGAATCTCAAGTAATCAGGTGGGCTTTATTTTCAGTATATTTGTGATATTCGTGGGGCTTTATTATATTTTTAAAGTATTATTTTGAGTTAATAAGCTCGGTTATTCTTGAAAGTATGGATTATCCATGAAAATGTTTTTGTTCGTACTACCTGTTTAATGCTTCAACCAGTTAACGTCGTGGTTCTTAGCTAGTCTAAAACACTAGCTAAGGATTTGTGTACACTAGCCCGGAAGTTCGGTGGGTTGATCACCATACGACTTCTGTTGGATGAAAGAGTCCGTCTGGGTTGTAGCATCCCGGGTCTCTACTTTTAGCTTGTCCGTCTGGGTTGTAGCGTCCCGAGGTATTGTTGGTGAAGTAACGGTTGTAGTACGGGACAATGTGCGCACATGAAATAAATGATTTTGGTATAGTTAGGAGTCAAACTATTTTTAAAATCCTCCTAATTATACGTTATGCATGGATATCCTCAAAATGTTTATAAAAATGGCATAAGTCCACTGAGTACATTAGTACTCAGCCCTGCAATTCCTTTTCAAATGTTTTGCAGATTAAGGAGCTGGTGGAGCAGGCGTAGTTGAAGAGGACTGTTGTTGTGGCTGTATAAAAATAAGAATAAAGCTTCCGCTACGCTTATCTTTAAAGTAGTCATTAGTAACGATCCTACAATGTATTTGGCTTCCTAAGTTAAATTCCAGGTTTTGAAATAAAATCTATATATATTTTATAATTGCGGGTATTCAGACACAAGCCGGCCATTATGGGTTGTTTAGCTCAGGCGTCCCCATAATTTGAGTTGAGCGTCCCGATCCCGTGTTTTATTTAATGCCTATGGGTATTCAGACAAGGTCGACCGAACGGGCAGTATGGTTTGCCTACCCCGTAGTTTGTGTTGTGCGTCCCGATCCCATAATTGATTGAATAAACTCATTAATAACATGGTTAATTATCCTAAGAAACTAGGCCCCTTTCTATCCCCGCTTCTTAATCCCAACCCCTTGCCACGTCCCGGCACACGTGCCTTCCCTCGGGAACTGGGATGTGACATAAGTTCTTGAGGATGAAATAAGGTACGACGGAAAATATTGTACATAGATAGTTGGTATTGATGTAATCGTTGACATATGATTATAATAATTAATTGAAGTCTTTTGGTGTAATCTACTCTTTTGGTGATTGCAATTATGAATTTTAGAGGATTTCGACATTTAAGAATTCTCAATCTATGCATTTGCTTGATTCATTTATATAATTTAGAATCATGGACATTTCATACTTTTTGACTGTGGTTTCTTACTAATTTGGCAGCATTGAGAAGTGCTTCATGTAAAAAGTTGATCGATACGGATATAAGAAATATTTCTTCTATCACAACAATGAACTTGAATTGTCTCTTAAATGAAACAACTCGAGTCAAGAAACAACTATAATTTATTGGGGCAAAAGGAGTATATATACATAATGAATATCCATAAAAGTGTTGTTCATGAGAATGATTCAGGTCAACCACACATACATGATGGTGTCCAGCCGTCCAGGTTGTTGTGAAGCTTACAGTGAAGCTTACAAGCACTGTTTTTGTTGAATATAATCTTACATGTACGCATATGTTTTCTTTCTTTCTTTCTTTCTCTTTTGTAATTTTTGTTGTTGTACAGTATGTTGTTGGTTGGTATTTTCTAATGACTCTAAATAAATGTTTTATTTATTTATTTATTTATTTACATAATATTGAATTTAAATTTTATTTAAACATGTAAGTGATTAGTGATTTTAAAGTAATTTGTAGCGATTTTGTAAGAAAAAGAGGAGATGTGTATATGTTGCCAATTTAGTCAAGTATTGTGAAAGTGAATATGAATTGGTTTAGTTTGATACCAATTTGTTTTTACTAATCAACAAAGTTGTTAAGCAATTTTGTCGTATTGTTTCTACAAAAATTTAATGAATGAATGTCATCATACAATTTTTATAAGTTATTTGTCTCAATTTTTTTTGATGTATAGAGGTATTATTTATTCATTGCGCAAGAATATGGTTTTGGTGTTATGAAATATTTGGTATAATGTTTTTGACCAATTGTTCGAATTAATGC
The DNA here is from genome assembly GCA_029379335.1 of Thymus mandschuricus. Classification (NCBI taxonomy): domain Eukaryota; kingdom Viridiplantae; phylum Streptophyta; class Magnoliopsida; order Lamiales; family Lamiaceae; genus Thymus; species Thymus mandschuricus. The sequence continues at coordinate 8,936,908 of CM057079.1, forward strand.
CATGAATTTTTGTGCTAGGAATATTTAACCAATTGTTCGAATTAATGTCTTAATTATGTTTATATATATATATATATATATATATATATATATAGAGGATGGTTCATATAGAAATAAGTCCTGGTGTGAGAAATAAGAATAGATATGGACCATTGATCTTGATTTGATATGTGACTGTAATTAATTTAAGCATGATTATAAGCTATCATAAGCATGACTAGGTTTAAGCATGAATTTGTACATTAAAAAGCATAATGATGTTGTAAGCATAAATATATACTGATTTAAGCATGATTTTGTATAGTTTTAAGCATCTTTCGCATTTTAGCACACGAGGATTTATTTGCACACGAACCACTCCCTATATATATATATATATATATATATATATATATATATATAGCGGAGAGATCACATACAAAAGACAGATTCTGTAAAAAATGAGAAATGATCTGGACCATTGATCTGTGTGATCTACGGTGTAGATTAATTGGTGCATTATGATTTTACTAAAATGCATTATGATTGTATAGATAATGCATTATAATGCATTGTGCATTATAATTTTATGCATCATGCATTATAATTATATGCATAAAATGCATCATTTTTTATTTTTTAAGATAATCCTATTTTGTACAAGATCTCACCCATATATATATATATATATATATATATATATATATATATATATATATATATATATATATATATGTGTGTGTGTGTATATTATATTATGATTATATCTCATGTATATTTATTTCTCAAATACCCACCATACGATGAAACAGAGGGAGTATTACTTTGAAGGCAGTAACATAAGCCAGATTGGGGTGGTTTATAATTATACAACTAAGGGCGTGTTTGATAGCCAAGATATGTCAAGTTAGACAATTTTAGTAGACACATATCTTATGTTTGGTAGCTTTTTTGACTAATCCTTAGGCCCGTAAGGGCCCGGCTTAAAATTACAGCCCGTGGTTAAATCACTATTCCAATTGGTTTTTCTAACTCACCAAAATGGTGGGTTACAATTTATGAGGATTGAATAGTGTCCAAGACTTTATTATTTTTTCAAAATTACCCCACTCAAATCATCGTCATCTTCCATGAGTTTATCTCCCTCAGCAACAACCCCACCTCAGCCTCTCTCAACAACTTCACCATCTTCCACTGCACAGTCGTCGGCGACGGCGATGCAACCATAATTCAAAATTTTGAATCCGCATTCATCTTCCTCACCAACTCCTCTCTTTCAAGACAACCACCCAACACCGTGAAGCCTTCTTCATCTCTGCCGCCCGCCGCCGCCTCGTCGTTAACCTCAAGCAAGGCAATATGTCAGTGACTAAATATGAGCGAAAATTTATAGAACTTTCTCGCTTTGCTACTAGACTGATCATTGTAGAAGGAGATAAGGCGGATTATTTCCTGAGGGGGTTGCGTTCTGAGATTAGAGGCATTCTAGCAGTTCAGGAAATAACAAGTTATGGACTTGCTGTGAGACGTGCTCATGAAGTGGAAGCATGTTTAGTGGTATCATTATTTCAGTTAAAAAAAGTTGATAAAATATTTTTATGTCCAATGTGTTTATATGTGATGAAAATTATGGTTGAAGTATGAGATGAGTATACTTGAGTATGCCTATGATATGTCTTGTGCACAGTTGAAGTTCTATGTCCCATTTATCATACTTTGTTGTGTACATTGTTATGATTAATGGTTGAAGTTATATGATCCCTTGGTTCTGTTGAACTCTGGTTGAAGTTGTTCCCATATTTTCTTGCATCATATTTACATGTTGGACAACAAAATGAGATATCCCGAACCCCCCCCCCCCACTGAGTATAATTTTGTACTCACCCCGTTTTTCTTAAAACTCCTTGCAGATGAGGAGCATGGAGTGCCGTGATGGAAATGATGGAGAGATGTTTGTCATGTCAACAGGTAAAAGCGGAGCATCAAAGACCTTCTGGATTGCTCCAACCTTTGGAAATACCAGAATGGAAGTGGGAACATATTAATATGGATTTTGTAGTTGGACTTCCGAAGACTTTAAAGCGGCATGATGCAATTTGGGTAATCGTAGATAGGTTGACGAAGTCATCTCACTTTCTACCTGTTAGGATGACCTATACATTGGACCATTTGGCACAAATTTATGTAGAAGAGATAGTTCGGTTGCATGGGGTGCCAGTATCTATTGTGTCAGATAGGGATCCAAGATTTACTTCAAAATTTTGGAGTAGCTTACACCAAGCTATGGGCACAAAACTGAAATTTTCAACGGCTTATCACCCACAAACGGATGGCCAGTCCGAGAGAACCATTCAAACACTAGAAGATATGCTTCGTACATGTGTATTGGATTTAGGAGGAAGTTGGGAAACACATTTACCGTTAGTAGAGTTTGCCTATAATAACAGTTATCATTCTAGTATTGGAATGGCTCCATATGAGGCACTTTACGGACGAAAATGTAGATCACCGGTGTATTGGGATGAAGTAGGAGAAAGAAAGATATTGAGACCCGAAATGGTGGAAAGAACAGTTGAGGTGGTGGATAAAATTCTGGAGAGAATAAAGGCTGCCCAAGATCGACAGAGATCGTATGCTAACAAGAGAAGAAAGGAATTACATTTTGAGGTTGGAGAAAAAGTGTTTCTCAAGGTAGCGCCTATGAAAGGAGTGTTGAGATTTGGAAAAAGAGGAAAGTTAAGACCTCGTTTTATTGGTTTGTATGAAGTTTTAGATCGGGTGGGAAACGTTGCCTATCGAATAGCCTTACCACCGGAATTAGCTGCAGTACACAACGTTTTCCATGTTTCAATGTTAAGGAAATACCTTTACGACCCGAGTCACGCAGTTAGTCATGAAGATATACAGATTAACAAGGATTTAACATACGAGGAGGAACCCATTGCCATACTTGAGAGGAAGACGCATCAGTTAAGGAATAGACAAGTAACATTACTCAAAGTGAAGTGGAGTCGACATGGAGATGACGAAGCAACATGGGAAAATGAGGAAGAAGTGAGAGCAAAATACCCTAATTACAGAGAACCAGGTAATATCAAATTTCGAGGACGAAATTTATTTTAAGTGGGTAGGGTTGTAACATCCCAAAATTTTGATAGTGTGACATATATTAGTTATTAAATAGATGATTGATTTATTAGAATTCTTGAGGTTAATAATCAATTTAAATATTAAGTAAGGTATAATTATCAAGTTTAAATATAAATATATTTATTTATAAGAATATATATAAATATATATAAAAAAAAAAAAGAAAATAAAAATAAAGTAAAGTAAATATATATAGTTAGTAGTTAAAGGCGGTTCTTGCAGACCTCAGAATCCTTTCTTTCTGTTCCGCCGTAAGACGAAGAAGAAAACTTCCGCTCTTTTGCTCGACTTTATCGCTGTAGATCCGTTCAATTCCGTAGAAGAAAATTTGTTTGTCCCCTTCTAGTCCCAATTCCAAACCCTAATTTCAGAAGGATAATTTTGTCATTTGATTGATTTATCTTTGATAATAATAATTACTACCAAATACCACAAGATTTTTATGGATATATTGTGTTACATTTTATCATTTTTATGGATATATAATCACTTGTACATATAACCGTGCATCGCACGGGGCAGCAAAGTAGTTACCCCTTAAAAATAGTTGAAGCCCAACCCAAATCCAGCCGGCTTCATTCGTGGGCTTTAACTGATGAGGACCTTGCGCAACCCAATTGACTAAGGCCTAAGGTTGCTAGAGCTATTTTCGTACATTTATCAACTTATGTTGATTTTTAATTTTAAAAAAATAATAATAATCCATATAAAATTTAACGGTTGCGTCACGAAGAATTCGAATTCTGGATTTTTGGCCCATAAACATAATCTCATACCGTTATGTCAACACACACACACACACGTTGACTTTTAATCTTATTTACCAAACATTGTATAAATAACTTATCTCACTTTCTATTCATATTAGTTATCTAGATTTTACTAATCTTATAATATCATGTACTACTCCTAAACACTCCCATATGTGCATTATTAATAACGATTGTTTATAGTTTATAATACAAAATTTGAATACTTTTATTTTTATAGAGATTTATATTTTGAATTCCTTCCATCAGTGACCAAAGTTTCACTTTGCATAACGCGTTTGAAGGTTGCATTGTATTCCATATCATCATAATAGTTTCGAAGTCAAACTCATTTCTATTGAGACACAATTAAGTATTTTTGTTCGTATAGTAAGTTAGTAACTCTCTCCCGTCCCACTTTGATTGTTATGTTTCCGAAACAAGATTTTAGGTATAATGTTAAATATAAAAATTAATGGTTACAAATTAAAATGTGCTAAAAGTTATTTATTACTCCCTCCGTCACGGCCGACTTGGCCACATTCGTTTGGATACAATTTTTAGGGAGAAGTGAATTAAGAACTTTATAGTGTCTCACATTAATTAATTACCTTAAATTTGTTGTTCCAAATAAAGAGCAGGATTTGTTGTTCCCAATAAAAAGGTCAGGAGAACTGAAATTGATATTCAATTTAATCTTAACAAATTATAAATGTTAAATTAAAAAGCTTAAAGTGAAATGTTGGATCCAAAAAGGAAAATGACCAAGTCGGCTGGGACATCTCGATCTAGAAACGTGATCAAGTCGACTGGGACGGAGGGAGTATAATTTTACATAAAAAATTTTATAGAACGGTTCGATTAAAAAGTATAACAATTAATCAGGTGACTTAGAGCATTTGGCCACCAAACTCCTCTTTTACCGGTTCGATCCCTTGTAGAAGCACATTTTCATATCAAGCCGAGCTATAAAAAAAGAAGTTCTCTCAGAAAATTAACACGCAATTCATCATCAACAAGACAACAACCAAGTTCCACTTTTTCTCAAGAAATAAAGAAATAATAAAAGAAGCCAAAACCCACTCCACTTTTCCACACAGTTCCCTTTCCCCTTCCCATTCCCCTTACCCTTTCCCAAAAATTTTCAATTTCCGCTATCTCCGGCCGGCAACATGGCGGCGAACCCGCCGGAAGGTTATGCCTCCGATGACTTCCTCGAGCAAATCCTTTCTATTCCTTCCTACGCCGGCCTTTCCGCCTCCGACGCCAATAACCCCGCCGGAACGGTCTCCCAGCTCGCCCCTTCCGGCGGCGCCTCTGGCCTGCACCATCCTCCTCCGATGTTTCCTCTAAGCCTCAGCCTCGATAACGGCCACGACGCCGTTAGTGATAACGGAGCTTATACTGTTAAGCCTGTGAGCTTTAAATTTTACCATTTTTATTGTTGCATTATGCTGCTTGATGTTTGCAGAGCTGCTGTTTTTAGCTACTGTGATATAGCTAATGAAGTGAAGATAAGAGTCTCCTTAATTTTTATTTTTAGCCTGTTGATGAATGATGAAACTATTTTGCTAATTGATGTTCGTGAGCTCGTGTAATCGTTGGTTTTGGTTCACTTTGTGGATTGTGCTCCGTTTCTCCATGTTTGTATCGCGTTGCTGGTTGGAAATTGATTGGTTTGTTCATATAGAAACTATATATTGTTTCTGCAGGAAACAGAAGCGGTTAATAGTAACATTGGGAATTTGTATCCTGCATTCGATCATTTGCATCAGGTTCATGATGTTCGGCACCCCATGCCTTACATGCAGCAGGTAAAAACTCAAATAAATGAACAAGTAAAGATGTTTGGTTCTTGTCTCGTCTTTGGCTCGAGGAATAGTTGTGTTGATGTGATTATAGATTTGATAGTTAATAATGCTCACATTCATATAAGAATCTGCTACCATGTGAATCTACTGGAAAGTTTTGATGAATAAATTCCAGCAATCCTTTTGTGAATCACTAGAAATGATTCTGCCTTTGTTTGATGATTTCTTGACAATAGCTTTCTGGCTTATCATCACCAGTATCCGTTTTGTTTCTTTGAAGAATTGTGAGTTGTAACTTTTTAGTTTCTTGGATTGGGTTTCCGAAAATAAGCATGATAAGTTGGATTTGTTTGGTCACGCTAATCAGAAGTGCATTACTTACGTAGGCTTTTCAAGGTCAGCCAACATCAAACACTGCCGTAACTGTGCCACAACCACCTGCCAATAGGCCTAGAGTTCGGGCAAGAAGAGGTCAAGCAACAGACCCCCATAGTATCGCGGAAAGGGTACGAGTTTGCTTTGTATAAGGAGGAAATGACTTCTTCTTCTTCTTCTTCTTTTTTTTTTTTTTTTTTTTTAAATTATTATTATTATTTTTTAATGGTAATTCATGATTTCAATAAATGGTCTTTAAATTTAGTTGCGGAGAGAAAGGATATCTGAAAGAATCAAGGCCTTGCAAGAACTTGTTCCAAGCTGTAATAAGGTATGCACATGTCTTTTGTGATGTTGGCAAAATCTTATTGATATTAAATATCTTGTATGCAAGTTTGTGTTCTTTTCAGTTGTATGTTGTGTTGTTCGTCTTCGTCCTTTGTATTAGACAACTTTAACACACTAGTTTCTGAATCTTATTTGGAGTCTTTGAACTGCTGTCCATCTCAAGGTTGTTAAAGGATAAGGGGACCGTAAAATGGTTTTAGAAAATATGAACCCTTGATTATGGGCATCTTGCAGCACCAGACAAGCAGAATTGTCTAGGAAAGAATGAGGTATAGAGTTGAATAAAATTATGAAAGGAGCTGCTTTCAGAAATGAGGACTAAGTTGTGATTATAATATTTCATAAATTGTCTGAAGCTCTTGCTGCTCTTTAAGAGTGGTTTTTTCATATTTTTTATTTTTTTCAACTTAAAATTTTTATATGATTCAAGTCAATTTATGAACTACCATCACTTTAGCTGATCATTCGTAGTCAGTGATAGTTTGCAATTTACTGTTTCTACCATGATTTTGTTTTTGTTTTCATTTGATTGAAATTTCAACTTTATCCTTGTTTTTTGCAGACTGATAGGGCTGCAATGCTTGATGAAATTCTAGACTATGTGAAGTTCTTAAGACTCCAAGTTAAGGTAACTATGCATGTCAGTTTGTGTCAGGTCAGGAATGATATCTGCATAAAATCCCTGTCACTCGAAAATGTTCATAATACATGAAGTTGAATCGCCGTTGTCTGGAGTCAAACATTTAAATAACAGACGAATTTATGATCAGTCACAAGGAAAGTTCAAGATAGCAGACTTCGGAAGTCTTAAAATTATATTGCACTCATGTTAATAGCTGTATTATGTAGGTGCAAAACTGGTATACTTGCAGAACAGCAGGGCTAATCTTTTTTAGGCACTTTATTATCAGCTTCTGTTGGTTATACAAATACCAAGCCCACGATTTCCAAACCAAATACAAATCGTTTTAGTCGTCTTCCTTCAGTTCTATTTTATCCTTTTCTCTGCTCTATTACCTAAATTATTACATATTAACAGGTTTTGAGCATGAGTAGGCTTGGCGGGGCTGGTGCAGTGGCACAGCTTGTAGCTGACATCCCTTTGCAAGCTGTTGAGGTGATTAAATAAATACTTCTCCAAGTAGACCATGCAGTTGAAATCTCCTACCGATATTTATGTGATTCATCCGAACTACATTCACCAACTCAACTTTCCTTTTGCTAATCATTTTAGGATGAATCCGGGGAAATGGGATCTAACCAGCAAGTGTGGGAGAGGTGGTCGAACGAGGAAACAGAACGCGAAGTAGCTAGACTTATGGAAGAAGATGTAGGTACTGCCATGCAATTCCTCCAATCCAAATCACTTTGTATGATGCCCATCTCACTTGCAGCACTTATATACCCCTCTAATCAATCCGATGGCTCCGCAATTGTCAAGCCTGAGCTCTCCCCCCCTTCATAGACCTACTCATCAGACAACACCTAGTAACTTCAATCCAACATCCTTGAATATATGTCCATGTCCTCCTTGCGTTCATACCAACGACACAATTTCCTATATTTGGCCTAATCATCCCACCCCGTATTTTTCTGGAGTTTTCGACACCCTTTAGCTCGCTACAGCTTCTGAAGGTAGGTGATGGTACTTAGATGTTGGGCTTCTTATTTTAAAATTGTGCAAATGTTTATCTTTGGTGAGTAGGGGAGGGTGGGACTTTGTCTTCTGTTTGATGTAAAGCTGGTTTACTTTTTTTTAGTGTTGTTAATGCATGTTGTAAATGGTTGAAGTATGTGGCTACTGTGTTTCACAATCCACCATGATTTGGTTTGTAAATTATTTTTGTTATGTTGTAGGAATATTCCCTCCGTCACCATCTTTGTGCTTTTAACTTCTTTTTCGGCAATTCACCATCTCTATGCTTCGTCCATTTTTAGACGTGGATCTCATATTTATTATTCCTTTCACATTTCAAAAGTCAACAAAAATCTATTTAAATATTCATTTCACATTTACGCATTCTGATTATATTCCACATGTGTGATCTAAAAACCAGTTTTAACATTCAATCATTACAAACATTAAAATTTGTGTCCAAAATATCGAAGTATGAAGGTGGCGGACGGAGGGAGGGGGTTATTTTAATAGCCAATGTTGTTTTGATATTCAAATAACATTTTCGTCTCGATGCCATTTTACTGTAAAAGACGTTATCTGTAGAACGGAGGGAGTATTGAATACGTGCATAGGCAAATCATGTGTAAACTTTAATAGCCATTTATCTGATAGGCTGCCAATGGGGATTCGGAAGTTTGGTCTTAGACATTGGCACAACTACTAGGTTAGAAGTATATACACAACTCATACATACATTTTTAGTCTCGAACGTTAGCCTTAAACGTTGGGCTAAATATTTTGTCCATAAGATGTTACTTTTGTTTTCAATTTTTCAAATTCAAACGAACATCAGTGGAAGTTATAAATTTATCAACATCATATGAGGATTATGAGCTTTGATCAAAATAAAAATATCGAATATTATGAGTTTTTACTAATAATACACTAGTTTTGGTGATAACTCAAAATAAAAAAGAAAAAAAAAGTTGGTAAGGCTTAACAATTAAAATCTCAAATGCAAGGTTCCAATATTATGACAAGTGTAAGAGCTAAACTCGAAATACACAACTAAATAATATTCCATCCGTCTCACTCATATATGAATAATTAACTGTGTTTTTGTGAGATAAAAGACAGTCAACTATCCATATGGACGAAGAGAGTAAGAAAATACATTGGCACCGTATTTCCTACATTTGATACTGATCAAATCAAATCATTACCAGAATACTTTAATTAGGTGTCAGTTGACAAGAATCTACATCTTTTTTTGCCCTTGAATATTAATGCACAACTAAATACTATAAAATCTCGATTGAAAATAATAATTAATTAATTAATTTCTTCAAAAATAATAATAATAATAATAATTAATTAAGAGAGAGAGAGAGAGAGGGGCACGACACAAGGGTGAATTAATGGTTGCATGGATACTCTCCTCCAGACAAGGTCGTGGAAGATGTCTGTTTTTTTTTCTTCTTCTTAAGAATTTGTTTGTCTTAAAATTTTCAACGAATACTGTCTTCTACTCCATTTAATACTATAACTCATCTATTACTCCGATGAAAACGCTTCAAAATTTGATGTTTGTTGAAGATCTCTACTTTTAATTGTTGATTAACAACAAGGACTTTGTTTTAGGATTTCACGTATATACTATAGACTTGTGGTATTTCATTCATTTTGATTGCGTATTCTACGAATAAATAGCATAATTTTACTCATAAACGCTCCTCTATCCACCGTGAACATTTTTAATGTGTCCACCACTGATTTGACAGTGATATGGTTTACTTTTTTTAAAATAGGTTAGAGTATATATCTAAATATTTTATTAATTGATTGTATGTCAAATCATCCATAGACGCATTACTGGGTAATGGAAAAGTTCAAAGATGGTTGAGAGGCTTGTGGATTTGTGTGGCTTGGGTGATTTGGAGATGGAGGAATTTCACAATCTTTGATAAGAAGGAGTGGGATTTTAGGCGAATGGAGGAAGAAATCAAGTGTAGGTTTTGGAGTTGGGTGAGTGGTGAAAGGCGTGGCGGAACACAATTCTTCGTTTGTTGAGTGGACTAAAAAGAGTCTTTGTGAGTTGTGGAATGTAACCTAGAAGTGTACGGGTTGGTACCCCTTGTACCGCGACTCGTTTAAGTCAATATATATTTTTACCGATCAAAAAATAAATAAATAAAAATCCATAGACGCATTAAGAATATTTACTATGGAAGTTAGGGGAGCATTCATGTTTTAATCATATCATCATACTCTATTTATCATTCGAAGCCGCGTTCTGAAATTGGACCGAACCGGCGATTGAACTGAGAATCGATCATGTTTCGATTCGTTATTTTTTTTCCGAATATTTTTTTTGGAAGAGAAGTGTACAAGAAGTACCAATCCCACGCAAACTTTAAATCCGATTCCAAAATTCTATTAAAGCTCATGTTCGACTCTACTCCATGCCTCACGGCCCACCAACTCCAGAACTGACATTTAATCTCCTTTTCAACTTTTCGAAAATCCCATCTCCCTTGCTCAAGTACAAATGAGTTACGCCATTTTCAAATTACCCCAACGAAAGCATGTATGTGGTTCGATCAGTCTAGACTCTAAACTATTCTGCATACATAGTCGATGGGAAGAAAAATAAAATATAAAAGAAACATTTTTCTTCTTCTTCTTCTTTATATATAAAAATTAGATATTTTATACTAGTAATTACACCCTCCGTCCCCTAATAAGTGTCCCGAGCCGTCAAAATGCAATAACCAAGGAATTGTATAAATTTACCATATTAACCCCTAATCATTACATTGAAAGTTGAAAAAGTGAAAAAAGTGTAATGATAATAGGGGTAAAATTGGTAGTTTAGCCAAAATTTTACATTGATATATGTGATAGGACACTTATTAGGGGACAAAAATTTTGGCGGCTCGGGACACTTATTAGGGGACGGAGGGTGTACTCAAGATTCCATGGAAGTTAACAAAAGGGCATCTACAAATTGTGATAATCAAGAAGAGACAAGGAAAGAAACTTGGAATTATGTGAAGGCCAATTAATGCAAGGAGCTTAGGGTTTCTATAGAGAAAACACACACACACACACTTCAATTTCTAGTAATAAAGTATATTAATTTATACCTTGGAATTGGGCTTTCTAATTTGTTATTTGATGTCAGGGGTTTCATTAATTAGAATGGCCTAGTCATTGTACAAAAGTTTTGGTCCATGTAATAAGTTTCAATTTTTGGAATCTTGCTATTTTCTTATTCCAATGTTTTATGTAGTGGTGCTACATTTAATGTGTCTTGTTTTGGACCTACCAAAATTCCAATATAGTATTTATATTAACATCCTTGGTGCTTAAAATTCGCTTCTAATTAGTTTGGGAGATATTTTTGTCGACATTTTGGATACACATCATATTGGTTACTATACATTCTATTTTCGAAAAATCACTGGCTAGGCACTAGTGGAACGGTAAGTGGGAACTAGCGCCTAAACGAGAGCTTATGTGGATTGAAACTATGGAGTTTATTTTTATTACTTACACCATGTTTTTTATGCACATAAGATCATAGTCTTCATTAGCGAGTCGATTTACTATTGTTAAATTGGTTCTCTCTAGGCGTTGTGATAAAAGTCGGCGTCTAGGGTGGCATGTCAACTCTTGTTCTGACTTGCCGGATAGGTGAGTTCTTGGAGGGCTCTACGTGGGTTAGGCAGATTTAATTAGTGATTTGGAATTTTATTTATATTAATATATTTAATTGATTTATGTTTAAATTCATAGATTTAATGTTTAAAATTATAAAATTTTAAAAAGATTATGAAATTTGAACGCTTAATTACCACAGTTTGTAACCTAACATGAATTCACAAATAAAATTATAAATAATGCGTATTATTATATTCTAATCAATCAATTTTATGTTTAGACTTGAGATGATACACAAAAGTTGTCGCATCATCTGTGTTCTTTTTAAATTATTAATTTATTTTCCTAATTAGAAAAAATATATATATACATATATTGTACTTCCTTTGTCTCATTTATGTTCATACATTTTATATTCAATAGAATCGCTTATAATAATAAAGTAAGACAACATAAATGAGACGAAGAGAGTATTTCATATGATACCGTTAGAAAAAACATTAATTATTGTCTAGACATTGGTTAACTATGTTCACGTCTAGTTATCAGTTCAAAATTAAAGACTTTTTCGTGTGCAAATAAGCTTGGATTCAATAATGGTAACATAAAAACAATAATATATATTGGGGAACAAGGTGAATATACAGTGTCCAGTCTCTGACAATTAGACCGGTCTAATGGTACCATTCTATTTTCAAGCACTGAAAAATCTTTAAAATCGGAATTTAAATAATCAAATGTTCAATTATATCTCGTCGACTAAAATTAAAATTAGAAGGTTGAGTACTATTCTAAAATTTTGAGCTTCGACCGAATTTTATCCTTTATTGTTTCAGAAAAAACAATAAATAGCAAGGTTCCTTATAATTACATAAGTTACAAGTAATTAACTTCTTTAGGGGAAGGATAAAATGTAATCAATTAGATAAAAGTTGGAAAATATACTCCATTTATCTCACTTCATTAGTTCCGTGTACTATGTTTCATCAAAAAGTGTTCGCAATAGAACGAAATCTATAGTAGCACTAACAAGTAAAACCCTAAGTCGAATCTCAAGGAAAACTTAACAGACAAATAACTATGTAGTCCAAACAAAGAAAATAAAACATAATTTAGCCTAATCTATGAAGCAAGTAAAAGAATTTGTTTGTGGTTTTGGTTTTAATCCTAGGCAAAAAAATAAATAAACAAGAAATATAGAACAAGCAAATAAATCTAATCTGGCAAATAAATCTAATTTAATAAACGAGAATTAAATCTAACTATCTAAACTAATTAAATCAAGAAAAAGCAATAAATCTACATAGGCATGAAATCAAAGAGAAAACAATAGTAAAAACGAAACTATACATGAAGGAATTAAATATGAAAATCTAAGAAAATAAATCTAACTCTAGAACTTGAAAAACAAAGAAAACGAATTTTGGAAACGAATCTAAACTACGAACATAAAATGAACGATCGAATTAAACAAAGAACCTAAGAATTAAATCTAAGAAACTAGAACATAATTAATTAAATGAAAAGAAAGCAATAAACAACTTATGAATTAAATGCGGAAACGAAGGAACGTGAACTAAAGAAACTTGAATTAAATTGAAGAACAAATGTCTCAATCCAGATTGAAAACGAAAAGTAAATCTAGAATTAGAGTGCGAAAAACTAAAGATATATATAGAATGATAAAAAGGTTGTCAAATTCGTCCTAAAATAAGTGTATATATACTAGGTATAAAAACATAGTCAAACAAGGAAACAAAATCTAAGAATCGGGGATCTGGACGAGCGTCCAAAGTTCTGGACGGGGTTCCAACTCTTACTTCTGGAAAACACGCACGCGACGATTTGGACGGTCGTCCAACTCGTAATCCTGACTTCTCCGTCTTCTTGTCGAACCCCTCTTTGATAATATGCTTTCATTACATCCAAAATAAATCTTCATTCAAATCGTGAGAGGTTAGAACTTGGGCTCAATGATTGCTTAAGAACCTTTCTTCGCTCGTTTCACTCCATCTTCTCGACTTTTAGTTCCAAGCAATAGCTAAGATCATAAACTCACAAAAGACCCAAATCATATCAAAGTACAATGAAAAGCAATTAAAATATAAAGAAAAATGGATTCAAAACTACGCCTAAAACAAAACAAAATGACACCAAACATACTGTATTGACCGGTTTAATAATTCTATTTTTTAGAATATAAATAATTAATCTCTAAATTATTGTTAACATGAACTCCTTACTTTTTACATTTAACGGTTCCATATATACTTACATATTGAATTAAAATATGATTATGCAAGTGAGACGTAAGGGAAGGGGGAGTATAAAAGTCTACTTTAAACAATTAATTAAGAGTAAGTGCTTAAATCCATGTTTGACTAGCTAAGATGGAAAATGGAAGAATCCCATGGAGTTTCGAGAAAATAATAAAATTTGTCTGTCACATTAGTAATGACTGCCACTACCTCGTGAAAAGATACGCTCTTGCCATCAAATTACATTAAGTCATGGCTCTAAAATATACACATTTGTATTAGCTCTTCCCTTTGTATAAACATACACCTCCATTTGGAAGCAAGGTTTTTTAAAAACATAAGTTTATCTTATTTTAGTTTGTTTTCTTGTCATAGTTGAGTAGATAACGAAGATATGTTTATTTTCTCAAATACCGAAATACGATATTTGGGAAGTAGTGTGCATGTGTTGACCTAGTAATAGAAGGTTAAGTATCAGGGCCAAAGGTTTCGAGTTCGAGACTATTCAAATATACCTTGTAGATGAAATTGAACAACCCCCATAATCAGAATTGATAGCTCGTTACCGGTTACGGCATCATAACCGGCCGACGAATTTAGGCATGGCTCGTACATTAATCTCTTATGACGGACATCACCTAAAATTAGGATGCCGAACATCTCATTTCATACACATTATTCTCTATTTTCTTCTCTCAAGAGTTTTTCTATCATAGCTAGATCACTTTTTGCTCTTGATCGGGTTTGCAAGAGTTTTTGAGTTTGTGGTAGTACTTCTACTTGAAAGCAAAGCAAATGTTCTATCTTCGGCCATGATACGTAAAGCCGAGAGCACTTGTTGGGGGGTATATCGCTTTGCAGAAAGAAGTCTTCTTCGGCTCAACTATGGATATTAGTTAGTCTAGTTTATACTACTCCCTCCGTCCATGGCAATTGTCCATGTTGCCTTATTGAGACGTCTCATTTAATTGTCCACTTACCTAAAGTGGAAACATTACACTCTCACACAACCAATATAATATAAAATCCGCTATCTCTTATGGCATTGGTTATTGTGTCATTTCCATAGTGGACAATTGTCATAGGACAGAGGGAGTACTGTTTGTGTAGATGGTATCTTATCGTTGTTTACTATTTCAACGCGTCATTGGAAATCTTTAAACAATTGTATAATCATCGTAAATATGATTCTATCATCTCTCACCTCTTTATCCAATATACTGGTATTGCTTTCTCATCTCCCTATTCACTCCAGAAATTTTGTCTAACCTAAACCCCATCTTAATGGATATCAAGTAGTTTCCAAACATACAAGTTAAATAGTAGTAGTATAATTTTGAATTTTTGGTAGTGTGGGTTTTTTTTTTTTTTTTTTTTTTTTTTTTTTTTTTAAATATATTTTAACAACCTATAACTTGAGAGATTGAAAATCACATTTTGGTTGGTAAGACATTTCCCTTCGAACTATAATTTACAATTTCTTGTTATATCGAATGGGCATGTATGTCATATTAAAATAAAGTTCAAAAATGATATTATTAGACACTTTTATTTATAACAATTGACACTTTCAAAGCATTACAATGATTTTCATTTTTTATTCAAAACAAGTGACACTTTTATTCACGAGAATCAACACTTTATTGAAGATATTTTTTCCCCTTCTAATAATGAACAAATTGGTTGGGTTGAGGCGACCCGACAGATTATTTGGCTGATGGGTTGTCCTGACTAACTAGAGTTGAAATGTGATTAATAAGTGGAATAATAATGAACAAATCGGTTGGGTTGAGGCGACCCGAAAGATTATCTGGCTAATGGTGAGTCCCGACTAACTAGAGTTGAAATGTGACTATAAGTGGAATAAACGAAAATGGAAAGTACACCTAATATAACGGGGTGGAGGTAATATTTATGTAGTTGATTTGATAATATATTGTCATGAATTTCAATTCACATTTTTTCATTTATTTTACACCCTATGTATACATAATTCATTTATGGAGAACTCGAACTCAGGACCTTTGGTCTTGAAACTTAACCCCTCACCACTAAACCAAAATACGCACACTGCATTTTTTTTTTTTTTTTTTGATAATATACATCAACTATAATATCTAAACAAAATTCCGAATTGCAACATACAAATGAAATGGGACAAGAACAAGACACTGCGAGAGTAAGTGGCTTAATCAGGATATTTTAATTATTTCCCACTTATCAATGTCACTGAGGACTCGAACTCGGGATTTTTGACTCTAAACCTCTACCGCTTGACCAATATACGCACGAGCCAAAGTCTTATATGTAAAAAAAAAAAAAAAAAAAAAAAAAAAAAAAAAAGTGGTGTGTAACTTGTGACCGTTGTTTGCATGAATCCTGGGGCCCAGAAACCATTATATACAATGAATGTGTTTGTGTATTCACGTGAATGTTTTGTTTAACAAACATTCACGTTGAGTTCCTCTTCTCTTAGCTTCCCTTTTGAAAGACTAGGGTTTTCTATTGATTTTTGAGAACTCTTATAATAACTACAATAATTAATTAATTAATTAGCACTTTCTTACTTACTTATCTATATATTAGTACTACACAATTAAAGAGGAGATGGGACAAAAAATGTTTCATTAAATTGTCAACCAATCAAATATTTTGGCGGCAGTCAACGTCCAAATCCCTCTACTGCCCTTGTCAAGATTAATTATTCATTCAAACATTATATGTATTGTTTTTCCGTTCATGATTTTTAGGACTAAAATGTTTAGTATCAATTTTAATATATTATTGTGATAAAGTATTAAAATACTTCCTCCGTCTCTTCCTAAGTGACCTTATTATTACTAGTATAGAGTGTGTGCGTTACAACATTAAACTCGTACGAATCAATCAATGAATTAAAATTTGAATGAAAATAAACTATGACAATAATTATTGCAAACATTACATCTGCAAGTAATACTGGATGAATCTGTTAAAAATGATGAAAATAAAATAATAAAAGCTACATCAAAGCACATATTTAATTGATTAATTGATGAAATTCAATATATTATAGAACACACCATGATGATATATAGAATCATCGATAGATAAATTTATATTGCTTTAAATTATCAGAAACAACTATTTTTCAGGAATTCAAAATTAATTGTAGTGTACATGTAAATCAAATATAAAAATAGCGGGCTAAATCAATCTAGAAAGACATTATAATTAAAATGCGTCAAAAGTAAAATATATCAAGATTGTGGTAGAAATACTTTAACTTTTGTTATTTTACAATTTTCCAAATATCTTTAATTTTAGATCAAAAATCACTTGAAAATTTAATAGAAGGAAACTAAAAGTTTTAAAAGAAAATAAAGAAATAAATTAGATCATCTCATGTATAAATGAAATACGAAATTATAAGAAAACTATTTGAATTTAGGTAAATAAGAATATTTCTTAAATAAGAATAGATTGCTTTTTTTTTTTTAACTTTTATTTTAATAAATGTAAATCCAATCATATATTTAAATTCAATTATATATTACCTTAATTATATTTTACTTAATTACTTATATATCCTTGATTTTAAGTTATTTTAAAGGACAATATAGGCGATACATTATTTTGTAACATAAGACTCTTTTTAGTATAGGTATAGATATATCTCACATCACATATGAATATAAAAGAGGTCAGTCACTTAGGAAGAGACGGAAAAAATAATATTTAAAGGATATAGTTGTAAATTTTTTAGTGGGGATCAAACTTTCTGAAAAATGTTCTATAGATGGTGAACTGCTAAAAGAGGAAATACTATCGAAAAATCTTGGACAAAGAAAATACTCGTATAATTTATTGAGATAATTGCCCCTAGTACACTATCTTTTGTCAAATTTTGGTTTTTTGCCAACGATATTTACAAAATTGTTTATTTTGCATGAGGTTAATTTTTATTATTAGTGAGATTCAAATATTATTACATGTGTGAATGACATGCTTTCCATGCAAATTCGTCTTTTGACCACACATAAATGTGTGCCAGTTACTCTACAGATAAATTAAACAACTACTCCGCATATTTTATGTTGACAGTGAGAATCGAACGCATAATCATCTCTTACTAAAGAGATACTTTGGTACTTCCACCGTACCATCACAACATGGCCTCTTCTTCAGATCTCTAATTTCTACATATTGTGCTTCTAATCTCATCTCATAAGAAAATTTACAAAAAATTATGTGTTAGCCTAATGGTAGGAGTTTAAACTTCAAAGACAAAAATCCCGAGTTCAAGTCCTCTGTTACGCTGCCTTTAAAATTTCAGTTAGTTGCTTAAAAAAAATGACAAGAAAAATGGGATGATCTTATTTTTGAAAAAATTAAGATATGGTAGCTAGAGGGGTGCATATTTATAGCTAAATATAGCTAAACCTTTCACTTAACCTCATACATGAACATGATGCCTCCATAATTTATTAGCATCAATTATCGAAATGATCACTCAACTAATTAATGCGGCTAGTATTGAAAAATTCACTTTGCTGGTTAAATACTGTTCATACCCGATGTCAGAATGAAGCGGGGGTGATGCAATGTTCGGTTCGGTTTGAATAAAGTCAATTTTCAAGAAAGTAGAAATCAAGGAGTGGGATTTTACTCGGATCGAGGAGGAGGTTAAGTGCCGATTTTGGAGTTGGTGTGCCGTCAAAGGTGATATGGAAGCAAGAACTAGCTTTATAGATCGGAACATATAAAATGGCGGTAAAATGGATGTAACTTGATAGTCCGGATGGTACGTCATGTACCACCCGAAAGTAATAAAAACTTTCAACTTTTCTGATAAAAAAGAAAAAAAGAAAAAAAAATAGAATCAAAGAAAACACAACTTAAGGATTAGATAGTTACCGTTTTTTGCATTTCTGACAATGAAGTGCAACTCAGTTTAATGGTCCCAAAAAAGGTTCCAACATATTAAGTAAAATACGTGATGCGACATTTAAATTTTCTATTAATTTTTTTTTTAAATATCTAAACACAAGTGGAACATGGTAAATGTTGGAACGGAATTGCTTCCCTAAGCAAATTTACGAATTTGACCTCGCCACGTCCCATCTTAATTTAAATATGCAAATGACCCACACCTTCCAAGTTCACACACCCTCCTCCTCCTCCTTACTCCCATTATAAATAACACACCTTTATTCTCTCTCTCTCTCTAAACACTTTTCCCAACTTCCCTTTTCTCATCTCTACTCACAAAACGTTCCGATCGATTCCAATGGGTAGTGGGAACTCCCCCTGCGCTTCATGCAAGCTCCTACGGCGGCGCTGCGCCAAAGACTGCATCTTCGCCCCTTACTTCCCCTCCGACGACCCCCACAAGTTCGCCATCGTCCACAAGGTCTTCGGCGCCTCAAACATCAGCAAAATGTTACAGGTACATTCATAATATCCAATCTCACTACTCCCAGCTCGGCTCGTATTAATAATATATATTAGCATTTTCCTTTTTTTTGTTGGAGTAGTGAGATTGAATATTATTATATTATTAATACAAGCCGAGCTACAGAGTTTAACAAAATATATATAGGAGCTACCGGTGCACCAGAGAGGTGATGCGGTGAGCAGCCTGGTGTACGAGGCGAATGCTAGGGCGAGGGATCCGGTGTACGGGTGCGTGGGGGCGATATCGTACCTACAGAACCAGGTGTCGCAGCTCCAAATGCAGCTGGCGGTGGCGCAGGCGGAGATTCTGTGCACTCAGAACTTCACGACGGCCGCCGCTACTGCAACGACGAGTATTAATATTCACGATCACTTCATGAGTATGGCGGAGGAGGATGAGGAGGAGGATGAGAAATCGTACTTCATTCATCAAAATAATCTGCCTCACTTGCTTAATTATTCCTCACCTCCAAACTCTAATGTAATTTACGACTCTTTCAAGAGGGAATCATCCCTCTATGGACATGACATGGTCTCTTGATTTATTTATTAACTAATTAGTTTATACTAGTATTTAACTAATTAAATGGGAAGTTGGTTGCTTTCTTTAATAATCTTTTATTCATTCTATTTCAATTATTTATACTTTATTCTATTTTTGCTTGTTTTAGGTTTCCATTTTTTTTTTCTACTATTAAACCTACTCCGTCCGGCCATTTTATGATAAGATTTTTGTTTAGTAAAGTAAATACAGATAGGATCGTAAAGCATCATTACGAAATATACAATATTATTTATTTTAATACCTATGAATTTACTTGGATCTTATTTAGTAAATATCTTTGCATGTTATTAATATATGTAATATACAGTATGTGTGAACAAGAGTCTTAATATGCAATTTTTCCAAAAAAGAAATACTTAAACACATGCACACTATTGATTCTCTCTTAATTAGTAGTACTTAGCTAATTCCAATGATGATTTCTTTTGATTTTGAGCTCATATATGGCTTTTGTAAAGTTGACTTCCAAGATTTACAAGAATTTATATAGTAGTAGTAATATTTTTTATGTTATGATTATATATGCATATTTTTTTTGTCCGACAAATGAAAATTATTATTCAAAAAGCGGTACAAAAAGTATTCATCCTGAAGGTACAAATTACAACCACAAATCGCATAAACGACTTCTTTCCCAACTAGCCATTTTTCGAATCTACATAATCCAATTTTCAACTCTTAAAAACAACAATTGTCTTAGGTCAAATTAATTTCATGAGGCAAGAAGGGTCAATTAGGCAAATGATGAGAGATGTAGAGGGCAATTTAGTAATAGTACATAAAATGAATTAAGAATAGTTACAAGTATGAAAACAAGGGTAAGTTGATAGGTCAACCCTAGCATGTGGAACTCAATAAACTGGAATTAATTAACTTAATAAACATGTAGTATGTCGATTAATATATACTCCTATTTATGTATGAATGCTAAAAGGGCGGTGCCATTTTTTAAAAAATGTGGCAGACATAAATTCTGCACCAATTTATTTCCATGTATGAAACAAAGTTTTCCTTTCTTTGTATCTCCTCCATCAAGAAAAGTTGTAATTCTTTAACATAAGTCAATATTCATGAATCTTGATGTAATAATGTATCTATATATCAAAATGAGTTTGAACTCTAATTGTGTTTTTTTATTTTATTTTATTATTATTATACACGTATGCTTCCCTGGTGATCATAAAGTGTTAAAATGAATTCCGGTTAAAATTTACTTTTTTCATTCTGTTGATAATGAGTTTACTTATACTATTAAAATGAGTCTATAAAGAGATACTGGATCCCTCTGTTCTGCTCAAAACGGCATGTTTCTTTTTTAGAACAATATTACTTAAGGAGGAAGTGTTTAGGAATTTAAGTGTATATACTTTATATCTTGTTTAATCTATGTTTAAAAACTCCAAACATATTAATATTTAATCTCAAATGAAAAAAATGTATCGGGACCTTTAACTTGATGATTTTAAAATTGAAGAACAAACGAACAATTAATTATATGATCCTATGTTTTGTACTCATATTAGTCCTGAGTCCACATTTTTTTTCTTCTGTTCCATTTATTATTCCCACTTCCTAAAAAGGAAATAAAATAACATTAAAAAAAACACCTCTTAAAACCCTCTATCTTAATTTGTTTCTATTAGTTATTGTGCCAAGGTAAATGAGGCTAATTTAGTGGGACTAAAAGAGTTAGTATTTAAAATATCTTAGAATGCGGGCATAGCTAAGTGTTTAAATTCTTTCTAATTATTCCTAAATCATTCCAAAAGAAAAATGGAACATATTGCCTTGTATCATGAGATGAAATGAAAAATGAATACACAACGTATGGACTGGACATCAAGAATAATATGCAGTGAGCTAATTATCGACATATCGAATGTAGCATTACCACATCACACATGTAGACAATCCAATTCGACATTATATTTTTTTCATATGAATCAGACAGATTGAAAAGCCTAATTTATTGCCAAAATATTTTTCACATTATCTTTAGAGTGTGTGTGTGTAGTGTAACGTGAAAACAAGTCATTTGTAAATAGTTTTGTTCACGTGCAATTCAAGAAAGTGGTGAGTTCATGGACTAAGTTAATTTAATTTCTATTCAAATTAATACATATTCATCTCCTTCTCCAATTACACGTCTAATCAGCTGCTAATTGTTGAGAGAAATTTTTAAAAAATACACAATTAAGTAACAAAATATTACCTAAATTCGGCTGCGAATTGTCTAATCGGCTGCTAATTGGATTGGATTGAGATAAAAATTAAAAACATACAAAAGCAGTAAAAAAAGTTGTCTTATTCGGCTATTTGTCTCATGCACAGGAGTTTGTTTTAATAGCAAGTCAATTAAAAGTAACTTTCTTAATTGAATTTCAAGAAAAAATAAGTTAAAAAAATCCACATGCATTCGTCCTGTCCTAATCTCATTAATTAATTAAGATAATGGTGCTTTTGAATTCTTCTACCTTCCACTCACTTCCTTTATTACTGTGTTTCCAGCACTTGAACTAATTAAGGTTTTATGTTTTTGATTAGAGATTGCATTATTTTATTTATCTTAATAGTTATACCCCTCCCCTCCGTCCACAAAAAAATATAGACATTTTGTCATGTTCGAATGTCCATAAATGAACGTGAGCATTTTATTCTTACCGGTTACCCTCGTATTTTTAATTTATTTTCACACTCAAAAGTCAACTAAAATCCATTACAGTATCCATTTTACTTTACTGGTCCTTACTTATGCCAAATCCAAAAACAACTTCATTATTCCATCGTTATAAATATTAAAATTCATACCGAAACAATCCGTCTGCATTTTTAATTAGGGGTTCTAGACTTGCTCATCAAAATGCAATTTGAGGGAAATAATAAGGTTTTCTTTGTGATAAAATGAGTACAATATTTGCATTTGCAGTTTTATTTTTCTAGTCGTTGTATTTGCCTTTTCTTTCCATTTATTTGTTGTTGTTGTTACTGCAGGTATTTGTTGTTTGTATTATTAAATGGGTTCACTTTAATGAAGAATTTAAGGGGGAATTGGGACTTTAGTAGGTCAATTACATGATAGATTAGGCAAACATTGGGTCAAAGTGCAAGATTAAAATCATGGAAATTTTTGATACAAGACAAGAAAACATTTGTGTTTTATGCAGCAACCTCGATTTTTGCATCTTCCCCTTTTGAAAATTAGAAGAATAGACGAGTGTAAACCTATTTCTGTTTTTGAGGGCTCGAGGCCTCTATCTTTCCAAATCTCCTCCTTTCTATTCTTTTTTCTCTTAAAAAATATTCCATCCCTAATTAATTTTCACGTTTCATTTCTACACAGGATTTTAGATGTAGTGTTAAATGTGAAAAGTAAAGCAGGTGTAATTCTTTTTATTTTAGAAACATGACAATACATATGAAATAACCCGATTAGCAAAGTAAGACAAGTGAAGTGAAACGACGACAAGAGTATTTGAATAACTATAAGAAAATTTTAATAAATGTGTGCATTCAAAATTAGCTTGGTTTTGGTATTGAGCCTAGTTATCTTTCTATTAATTATGGGATTTTATTAGTAATCATAACCCTAGAATTACAAACTAGAAGTTGCACATATGAAAAATAAAATAAAATTAAAGGTTGCTCGAAGCTTAATTATAATGTTAAATCGATATATAACTGAATAATGAGTCAATAAGGTCCTCCATAAATAAATTATAATGCTACAACAACATATACTATATATTAAGGTTCATATATATATATATATATATATATATATATATATATATATATATATATATATATATATATATATATTCCCCCTTTCTGAATACGGTAATCGCCAAATGGTAAGAGTAAATAAAAATTTTATCAACTCTCAACTTTCACTTGGAGAAAGGGGGAATCTTGAAGCTTTTGTGAAGCACCATCAAGGCCATATACCTGAACTATGAACTTCAGACTAGAAGTCCCTTTGGGAACTTCAAGATCAGAAACGTAGAACGATTCCACGACAGCCTCGCCAAGATACTCGCAGGCTACTTCAAGCATCCGACTCCCGTTCCCAGATGACACGCTGTTGAGCTTTTCAACAAAGATGTTGTACTTTGGGAAGAGATCAGCACTGCCATCTTTGAGTTGCCAACTGATTTTGACACTTAGTTTTTTCGGTTCACCTGAGCTCCAAGTGAGGAATTCGCTATTAACGTTCCATGAATTGGATGGAGGGAACTTTGTGTTGTGTCCATCTATGGCGATCTTGAGGTCCCCGAGTACAGCATTGTATTCTGATGGAGCCTGAGAAACTGCGATATCAGCACCAACGGCAGCAGACTTTTTGGGCTTTGATCTGTAGCATAGGGCCCGGATTTCTGTTAATATGTGGCCCGCCATGTTGATGCTGCTTTCTTGGATGACCCAACCGGGTTCTTGCTCCAGTTTAGTAACTCGTCGTGGCATTATAACATTAGTGAACTGGCTTGAGAACCGGTTCATGGTCAGCAAGGTGTCTCCTGATGCAGCAAGGAGTATCGACTTTTTCTCGTTGGTGGGAGAAGAGAACCCTAGAGCAAGCCCTAAGAGAGAGTTCCCACTTAATTTGACCTTCATCAATTACATCGTCAAAAAATAAGTCAAGTATACCAAAAGAGACATCATTTACTTTAGATGAAATTATGAATGGGGTTATATTGCATTTTCTAGTTTGAAAATTTTCTAACAAATCAACGAATTCTACAGCATATTCAGTCGGTTTCAGGCTTACAGAATATGTAAAATGTAGCTGTACGTTCCCCAAAGGAAGCTCTCCATGAAAGAGACGTGTTGTGAATTCAGCACCATCAACGAGAGTTCCTGTGAATGAGATGCTCCCTCCCCCGTTGTAAGATGCTCCTTTGAAACTGTAATTTGCATACAAATGTCATATCTAAGTATTGGGAATGGGACCTGAATAATGAGTTCGGTGTTTCTACGAGAGCGTCGAATATGGAAACTTGGTTTTCAAATTATTATTTGAAATGTAGAGGCTGCATGATGGGAAGAGTTCACACTTTGTCCAGTAATTTTCAAGTCTCGTTTCGATCAAATCTTTAATAAAAACTAGGAAAATTGAAAGGTGATGTTTGGTTCCCAACTGAAATATTGTTATCAAATATAGGGTAAGAACTAGAATGATATGTTAGAATCCTAATAAGTAATAATACATAGTAACAAAGTGAACTACTTACTCCCTGGAAACTTGGATCGGCTCAGTCTTGGAGTCTCCAGAGTACTTAAGGAAAGGCTGTAATAAAATCCGCGATGGGTTATCGGAAAAGATAAGCCAAAATAGTTAGCTCACATATTACACAGTTGATCACGGTAATCAGTAATTATCGCCTACACAAAGCCACTTGATCAACCAGATATACTTAAATATGTGATCAAGTTGATGACCACTAAAACTCTATTTGAATTTTGAAGTAAATGGAACAGTTATATTCTTTGCTGCTCAGTCTGAAGTACTAGACTTAAATAAGCCAACTGCTGCTTCGTTATAACTAACAAAAGAGGAAAAGGTTCTTTCTGTAGCTTGGTGTGAAAAAATCCGTTCTCTACTTGTTGAAAAAATAAGAGCTTCCAAGGGTTTAAGATTTTAAACTGGTTAATGTCCTTTAGCATCACCATGGAATTCTTAGTATCTTTCTGTTTAAAGAGTATAACAACAAATGCCGAAATCAATTTCTCCACTCTACTTTCTGATTCTTTCTATTTTCAGAAGTTGAGAAAACAAAAAGCCGAACATGTTGGCAGAGGCATACCAGAAAGCTTTGAGAAGAAATGTTGTTCCATTGATTGCCGGAAATTAGCGTCCCATCACTGTATATGTGGAAACCATGACCCTGAGAAATAATTCCGTAATTTTTTATATCAAAATGAGGAAACTGATGGCCAATTCTTGGTGCTCCAAAATATGAACCCCAAATGCATGGTGCACGAAAGTATCGATTTGACTTTATGCATGTTGTAGCATATATCCATTTTTTCCAAGGTGCCTATCTTTCGATTTCTCTCTGGACGAAAGGGAAGCAAATGACATAATTTGTATGTAAATGAATCCACAGGGCTGAAATAGTGGAATGAAACTGTTCTTTTTTGTCTATAAATCTCGGAGACAATAACATAGGAAACTGCATCAAGATTATAAGTTTATAAACCAAACAAAAAATTAGCTATTTCGTTACCTTTTCGACTCTACAGGCAAAACTTAGACAGACAAACTGGTGTGCATAATTTTAAAAAAAATTATATATATCAAACAGAGAGAGGGATAATGTGAAGTACCTGATCAAAATTTGAGTAAAATGGAAGCACTTTTGGGTACTTCTGAACAATTCCCCATGATTCTTCAACCAGTCCCCACCATCTGTTAATTCATCCCAAGGAAATTTATGGAAAATAAGTACTTAGGTAAGGAGCTCACGAGAAAATCTTGAATATATTAAAAGCTAGGGACACTCATCCCCAAAAGTTATTACAATCTCTAAAGGTTACATGAAGATCGACTGATGGGACATTACATGGCATGTAGAATTAAGTAAATTTACGGGAGCCACATAAAAACCAGCCAACTCCGCCTTTGAGTGTGCCCATAAATTATGTCAGATTAATGGTATAAAGACTACACTGAAAATCCACTTCTTTTTTTGGTTTTTCTATAGAATCTAGTACTTCAGATAAAATTACAACATTCATGATGTCAAAAGGATCATGTACTTAACTAACATAAGCAATAAAAAAAGAAATAGAATCAATAGGCCGAATTTATCGTTACTAGAAGTGCAAGTCTATTACCGATTTTGAGCAGTTTGAAAGTCAGGTGGTTGTTCAGTCTCATAGACCCATCCAGGTGCAAATATGGCTGCTGAAACCTCACTCTTCTTTATCACATCAAGGGCAACATTTGTCTACACAAAAAAGATAAAATATTTTCTAAAATATTCTGTCTTTATGCTGCAGGTGACTCCCATAAATTCAGCCAAGGTTATAAACTTTCTAGGTTTCAGAGACCGGAAGGAAAAGCATGATCAGTCATCTAGTCATGATCTATATTAAAGTTCTTATATTGAATTATCGGCTAAGACTATCGTCTCATAAACAGAACCAATGTACTAGGCAGTATATTTTCCTCTTTAAGTAATCAGGATATCAAAATGTACTTCTCTTCCATAATAAGTTTTCCAACTTCAAACCATCGAGAAAGAAGTTTAATTGGATATGCAAATGTGCAAAAAATCCTCCAAATATTGGAGAATATGATTGTGCATTAGAGTGAAAGATTAAACTCCAGAATCCAAAAACTACACGAAAGTCAAGATTCACTGAATGAATTAAACCTAAAAATAGGTTCTTTCTGATAGGCCTTTACGCGAATCATATTCAGACATAGGACAAAGATCTCTATCCAACCTTTCCTGATTAAATCCATAACAAAGCCTCTCCTATTTGACGATTTACCTATTTTGAATGACACATGCAACGCAGTGAAGAACACACAGAGGAGGTCAGACGAATCTTGAAGAACCAAGAAATTATATCCGGAAAATATATAAGAAAACCACATTGCCATTCATCTAAGGGAAAGGTTTTGAAACCTACAGTCCACTGTCCATCTCCATAAGTGCCCCTTCCGAAGACATCAATGCCCATATAAACATCAAAATTCCTGTCACCAGCAACATTAGCTGACAGCTTAGGATAATCTTCCTGTATCACCGAAAAGGGAAAAATTCAAAAACTAACTCAGCAATTTGAATATATTTTCACAACAAAAACAAAAATAATCATACATATGCACATATATATATATATATGTACAATAAAAGGAGGAAAATACTACCTGCCATGTATAGTTCACAAATATGCCATCACATAAGTCAAAGAATGGCTTGTTTTTGTCATTTAATTGATTCTGCCAGCTAAGATCACCGTCAATAGTGACACTGTCGTACCTGTACCATCACATTTATACATTAATCTTTCATGTGTGTTCACCAAAAAGTTCGAAACTTAAAGCCGATGTTAGTTATCATATTAAGTATTATCAGTACCATATAACCAAAGATCCAGGTAGTGCGGAGTGCATGGTCTGGCTAAAGTAGCTGATAAATTCTTTCAGGTTAGGGATTTGTCCTGGATCCAAGGTCACTTCCATATTTAGCTGTCGATACAAACAGGAAACAACATTCAATACTAGAGGATACTATCTTTGGTATATGAGACTGACCAGCCAGCCTGTGCCGGTTCCAATCAGTCAATTAAAAGTTCTAAAAGAATTCTGCCAAGTTTTTCTTCATGTGTTAGCATTTACGTTGATCAACTGAAAAAATTTAACTTTTAATTGTCGACTTGAGCTTTGTTGAATGAACTTACTGATCAAACAAAATTTAACACATCTGTTAGTATGCATATGAACGCATACAAACTGATCTCAGGGCCAATTCAGAACAACTCGTAAGCAAGTACTATAAAATTGAAGAAACCATATTTTGTAAACGTCACAACGCATATGCACTGCAGAGTCGCGAGATTTTAAAAAAAAAAAAAAAAAAGCAACAATAAAGGGCATCATCTTGATAAATAAAACGATTCAAATGTCAATGCCGAATATATCCACTCGACTAAAATTACTAAGATACCAAAATGAAGCAAGAAGCTGTATACTGAGACAAGATATAGGAAATATGCAAGCTCACCAGCCAACCATCAAAACCTAGAGATACAGCAAGCTCCACCAGTCGGTCAGCATACATCCGAAGAGAATCCTTTGATGCTAACAGTTTATCAGCACGTGTTTTCCCGTCTTCCCATTCCATGATAAAAGTCCCCAATACCTTCAAAGTTGCCATGAATACAATCAGTAACATTTTACATGTGCATTTCCAGAAATACTTAGCCATATATATCAATGCAACATTTGTGTAGATACCAACGAAATCGAGGCAATCAATATATCTTTCATTCGAAAAACACACCTTCTACTTTTAGACATCCTCAACTCAATAAAAGTTACATTTAACTTATGAATATTCATCCTTTTCCATGATTACCAACGGAATCATAGCGAAATGAAAACCAGCAGAAAAGGCATAATCATGGACCACACATCAAAAATCAAAGAGAACTCTAAAAAAGAAAGAAAAGAGGGCAAAAAACAAACCCAAACTGCAGTGAAATCAGACTTTATGCACCTCACCTTTACATATAAATAATCATGATGAACTTCCACAAAAAGCAAAATTATGAAATCTCACTACTGATAATGATAAAATCAATAGATTATCCGAATCAAAACCTTAACGCCGTGTTTGTGAGCGGTATTAACCCAGCACGGCGGCGGCAGCGTCACCAGATTATGCGAGAAGTAAACAAAAACGTCGATCAAATACCAATGCCATATCGCAAACGCCCCCTCCTTCGCCCCTCCCTGCACGAGCTTGTCGTCGGTGTACCCTCCCGCCATGTCATGGCAAACCAGATTCCGCCGCCGCTTCGGCAGGGCGGCGGCCGGCAGCTTGACCGAAGCTCTGTTGAACGGGTAGTGGAACGATTGGAAGTAAGCGCGGGACTCCAATTCCTCTAGCGTCTGGAGCGGGTAGGCCACGGGAACCGCCGGCTTTAGCGGATCAAAGGGCGGCGGCGGATCATCGGCAACGGCGGCGGCGGAGCTGGAGGAGGAATTGCTTCCCATTTGTAGCAGCGTTGATAGGAAAGAGCGGAGATACTTGAGTGCGGCATAGGATTTGGGGTGACGGGTTTTTATATAGGAGAGGAGTGGCGGCATGGGATTTGGAGGGGGGCCGTGACTCCATGAGAGGGAGAAGAGAGAGAGAGAGTTGACTCGTGCTCTGTATATTTTGTTTGCTGGGATGGCGGTAGAATTAAAGACGGGATATCGCCGGTTTATTAGTTTTTCCGCTTTAAATAAAGTTTTTTCCGGAAATTTTACTTTTTTTCTTTTTTGACATTTTCTCCTCTCTTTTTTTTTTTTTTTTTTTTTTTTTTTTTTTTTTTTTTTTTCTAATATATAAATTGTTATTGCTAACATTTCTTTCGTATATATGTTTGGCATTTCCCTTTTTAATTTTTACGTGAAATATTCGATTACTTTTCTTTAATACTTATAGCTTCCGTACTAAAAGTGCCTTGTCTTGATCTTAGTCTTCGTTCGCGATAAGTGATATCATTAATTCTTATAACTAATAATTGCGTCATCTCACTTCAATTGTCATGAGTATGTTTGTTATATGATTTTATCTACACTTCAATAGTCATGATTCTATTTGTTATATGATTTTAGGCGTAATGTTATCGTAACAAGTAAATGATTCACATTAAATATACTAAGAGTTAATTCTTTCCATTTAAAAAACATGACAATTCATATAGAACGGTCCAAGTAGAAAAATAGGACAATTGAAGTCTGACGGAAGTATACATTAAGTCTGACGGAAGTATACGTTATCTTCAAAAGGAGAAGAGTACAAAAGGAGAAGAGTACATAATATTATGGATGTAAAATTCTATGCTCCTTCCGTTCCACCAACTTATTTTAACACAGTAACCAAGAAAAACAGATATTGCGGGTTTTATTATGTGTTAAGAAATTGAACTAATAAATGAGACAAACGTAAAAGGAAATGTGAACTAATAGAGTATAGCAAAGAAAGTACTTTAGTCTCTTGCTAGGTATCTCGATAATAGGTGATAATTTTAAAATAAATTTAATTAAATGAGTTTTTCTTTTAGGTTGCGTTCTCTTTTATGTGGAATAAAAGGAGAGAAAAGAGAAAATTATCCTATAAATTCCATCATTTTCTCACATTTTCTATTTTTTCCTCTTCATTTGCACTACAATGGAGAAAAAAATTATCTATCCAATTTGATGTTGTAAATATTTTCTCCAATTTAAGGAGTAAAAATCCCCCCTCATTGATAAAATGTGAGAAAAAGTGAGAAAATGGGTGAAATTTATAGAGTAATTTTATGTTTTCTCTCATTTTCTTCGCATAAAAAAGAACACAACCTTAAAGAAATTTAATATTTCTACCAAAATATTTTTTAGGATAGCTTCAATAAGTTCATACTACCTTCGTCTCATGACAATTATCCATCTTTATTATTGTACACTTCACATATAATACTCTTTGTGGATAATTGTCGTGGGACGGAGTGATTATTTTATATAATTAAATAGTTAATGATTTGGATTTCCACATCACGTGCACAATGAAGACAGTATGAGATTGCCTCCTGGGCCTCGGTTCTTAATAGTAGTAATAAAGATTTAATTTCTGCGATATCAGATCTTTCCACATGCGGATAGTTGAATGGAGATTCTCAATCTCAACTCATTGAAGGAAGTAAACAAATGCTTTGGAATTAATGAGAAAATATATATGCTACTACTAGCTTTGGAATTGATAAGAGTACATATTTTATTTGAAGTGCATTTTTTTTTTAAGGCAAAAATTATATTGACCCTCTATAGATAAGAAAACTAAATGTAGGTATGAGAATAAAAATAACCAAATTCTACCCTTATTTTCAAAATTGGTACCAAAATACCCTTCCTTTCTCTATTCCACCCACTCACTTTTTTGACGCACACAACCCCATGCACTTATTTTTTCTCTATCCACGTCAATTTTCTCTCCTTCTTTCTTCCTCTCTCTATACTTTTTTGACACTCTCTCTCCTCTCACCCACTAACTCTTCTCTCCCATGTTCAACTTTTTCTTCTCTCTTCTCTCTCTTTTTGCACGAGTCCAGTACTGTATTGTTAAGTGCATAAAATATGATGATAAAAATTATGTACCATTTCTAGTAATATTTGTAAAATTTGTACTATGTTGGTAAATGTGTGTAGTGAATTAATAAAAATTCTGAGCAATTGTAGTAAGATTTTATAAGTTTCGTACTATGTTCTTAAGTGCATAGAGTGAACTGATAAAAATTATGGACGTTTATAGTACTATTTGTAAGTTGCGTACTGTGTTTTTAAGTGCATAGAGTGGGGTGATAAAATTTATGGACGTTTATAGTAAGATTTTTTAGGTTTCGTACTATGTTCTTAAGTGCATAGAGTGAAGTGATAAAAATTATAGACGTTTATAGTAAGATTTTTTAAGTTTCGTATTACTACGTATTTCTTAAGTACATACAGTGAAGTGATAAAAATTCTGTTACAGTAAGATTTTTTAAGTTTCGTACTGTGTTCTTAAGTGCATAGAGCGAAGTGAAAAAAAATTATGCATATTTTTAGTAGGACATGTAAATTTCGTATTATGTTTTAAGTACATAAATCGAAGTAACAAAACAAAGAAATACGATGTTAAATCGTACCGAAAAACAAGTAAATATATTTCCAAAAATAAAAATAAAAATTAAGTACATCTGTACGTTTTTAGTAAAATTTTGTAAATTTCGTACTATGTTCTTAAGTACATATAGTGAAATGATTAAAATTCTTCACGGTTTTAGTAAGATTTTATAAGTTTCGTACTATGTTGTTAAGTGTATAAACTATAATTATAAAAATTCTCTACGTTACTGGTAATATTGGTAAATTTTGTATTGTGTTCTTAAGTACATAGAGTGAAGTGATGAAAATTCTTCACGGTTCTAGTAAGATTTTGTAAGTTTCGCACTATGTTATTAAGTGCGTAAAGCAATGTTTTAAAAACCGGACCGGACCGGCCGGTTCGACCGGGAACCGGCCTTGATCCGGTCCGGTTCGGACCATAAAACCGGAGGTCCTATAGAACCGGGTTTGAACCGTTCAAACCGGTGAAAACCGGCTGAAACCGGAAGAACCGGCGAACCGGGCCGGTTTTCGGAAAACCGGCCGGTTCAATACTCTTACCTAAAAAAAAAAATTAATTTTTGCGTTGAGAGGGATTTGAACCCATGACCTAGTAGATAAAAGACCAATAATTCTACCATATGAGCTACAATAATCAATTATTTATAACAAGATATTTAAATGTATTAATTCTAATTGACATAATTAAAGTATTATTTTTATATGAATGTCTATTTTAACTCTATCTTTCTAATTTTCAATAACTTTTTACTTATTTTTCTCCTAAATGACCTATTAGCATAATTTTTTATGATAATAAAAATAATTTTACATTTTAAACCTTTATATAGTAGTTAGGAATACAAAATTAAATATAACCAATAAGTTTTAATTGTAAAAAAATATATTTAATGTATTTTTTACCATATAAGGTATACATTTATTCATATTTTTATATATATTATGTATTTTTATAATTAATTTTATTTAATAATTAATTTAATTGCAAAACGGTTCAACCATGGTTTAACCGGTTCAACCAATTGAACCATGACCCGGGAGCCTCACTGGTTCGACCTCCGGTTCGGTTTTTAAAACATTGGCGTAAAGTATAATTATAAAAATAAACCACTTTGATGGTAAGATTTGTAAAATTCGTACAATGTTCTTAATTACATAGATCGAAAGTAATAAAAATTCAGCAAGTTTAAATAGCAATTTCGCGCTTACTTTTCTTCTATACTACTGCACGCTTCCAAACAAATTCCTCTCCGGTGGCCTCTCTCCTCATTCATGCCATCAATATTTATGTTAAATTCGTACTAACAATTGCGGTACGAAAAAAGAATTTGAAGTTGTCCTTTTCTCTACTAGAAATACCCATGCGAAGGTGAAAAATAAAGAAGTACCAAAATAAAGTAGTACGAAAAGGGTTAAAATCGTACCGGAAAATTAATTAAGATTTTCGTAATACATTCCGAATTTAAATTTACTATGAGAAGAGTAGCAGAAAAAAAGAAAACAGAGAAAGAAGAAAAAGAATGTTGAAGCTTCGTTTCCATGGTTCGGATGTCGTCGTCGTCGCCGCCACCTCGAGAAGGAATATGTGAAGCTTCCCCCTTCTTCCTCATCCTCTCCTTCTTCTCCCTTCATCGAAATACCCAAAGAAAAAACCATTAATATCTCCCTCCCATCACCAACAACAGCAAAAGATGGATCTCAACGCCGAAACCTAATAATCGAAAACGAAAGAAGAGAAGGAAGAAAAAAGGGGGGGGGGGGGGCAAATTTCTACCTCGTAATACCTTGGTCTTCACCCTCGTTTCTGAAATGGAGGGGAAAAGATATAGCGATGAAGGGTGATAGATATAGACGGCGGACAACGGCGGACAATCTTGACGGAGCTCCTCCACCGAGAGCTCGTTGCCTTTCAAATCTGCAAATCTGAAATGGAGAAAGAGAGAGGGGAGAGGGTAGAGAGAGAGTAATGTGAAGAGTGAGTGAGTGAGATAGTATAGATCTCATATATTCAAATTAAGTAGGTTAGGAGTGAAGATAGGAGGGGCATTTTAGACCACCAACCCTAAATATGGGTAAAATTTGTATGTTTTTTTATTTCCAAACCTAGTACTTCCTCTGTCCCGCGATTCTTGCCCCGTTTTCCTTTTTGGGACGTCCCAGGATTCTTGCCACGTTTCCTTTTTGGGAAATAATTAGGGTGTTAAGTGTGCAATTAGTAATTCCCTTATTACAATTAAATCCCTAAACCATCTCTCTCTCTGGAAACACACTCACGCACAAATCTCTTCTCTCTCTTTTCTCTCGCTCAGCATTCGACACTTCTCTCTCTCTCTCACACTGCCCTCGTATCCGGCGGCCGTCGCCGCCGCCGTCGTGGCCTTCGAGCGCCACCCCTTTGTGGCGTCTCCCTCCTCTTCTATTTTCAATTTCCCTAATCCGAATCGGAAGCCCTAGTCCCCAATCGATTCACTCCAGATTCCGGCGAAGCCGCCGCTGCTCACGGCCGTCACCACCTTCGCTGCTTGTTGCCGGAGTTTTCATCTTCGATGTCACAACTGTGCTTCTAATCGGTAAACCCTTCCCATTTCTCTCTAGCTTTCATTATTCGTTATTATATGTTATTCCCTAGTCCCCAATCGATTTACTTCCAGATCTATTCCTCCCTCGGCGTGGAGATCGACTCACAACCTCCCGTCGTCGGAATTGAAGAAGAGCAGCGTCGAAAATCAGGGGCTAGAGCTCTAGGGCGAATCGCCCCCAATTTCATAGTGAGAGATCTGATTTTGGGGTAAATCATCCAAGAGTAGAAGAGCGAACGACGAAGCCGCAAAATCAACAGCGATGGGGAGCGCCGGAGACGGCGGCCCCGCCGCGAATTGAGGAGCAGTGGCGGCAGAGAGTGCAAGGGAGAAGAGAGAAATTGCAGAGAGAAAAGAGAGGGAGAAATCGAATAATTTTCTGGAAAAAAAAAATCATTAATTAGTTAATTATATGAATCAGTTAATTTAAAATTAATTACTGAATTTTTTTTATTAATTTGATAAATACTTCGTATTCAAATATATACATAAATACAAATACATTAAACTACACTCAATACCTAACCCATCCACTTAAAACACTAATTACTCCCGTCTTAATTCCCGCGCCGAAAAGAAATGGGGCGAGAATCCTGGGACGGAGGAAGTATTAGTTTTGCTATCTCTAAGGGGGTAAAATACCCTATATTTTCTCTTTTTTTGTCACGAATGGGGAATAAAATACGCATTCGTCCACAATCTTTATGCTTCGATATTTTATGATGATAGTTTTAATTTTGTAGTAATTGAATGTTGAAGCGATTTTTGGGTCACACTTAATGTGAGTCAATATTAAAGCGAAGTGTATATTTAAATACTCCCTCCGTCCATCATATAATCGTGGACAGAGAAACGACACAGATTATAAGAAAATTGTAGGTAAAATCGAAAAAAAAAAGGTAATAGTGGAAAAAAGGTTCTACCACATGAATATGAAAACAATTTTTTTAGGATATTAAGAGTAAAATAGTTATTTTGTAGAGGGAATCTTTTCATTTTAGTCCATTAAACTATTATAAGGAACGTTACAAACGGGAAATATTCATACTAATATGGGGGACTGAGGGAGTATTCCCTCCGTTTCTTTCAAAATGATCACGTTTCCATTTTTTACTATTATTTAAAATGGTCAGTTTTCTATTGGCACAACAACCTCGTGTGCACTCCTTCATTAGACCTTAATACACTTCATTTATACACTAGTCTACATTTAAAGTATGTAGATCACCATCATTATATAACAAATTTCAATTTTTTAATAATTGTGCCTAAAAGAAAGTGATTATTTCGAAAGAAACGGAACGTAAATTTTAGTTGACTTTTGAGCTGTTAATGAAATACTATGAGGTTCACGTCAAAAAATGGATGAATCATAAAAATGGTAGACCGCTAAATACATAATCAAAAGCACAATGATCATAACCGGAGAGTAAGATACATTTTGAATGGACAACTCATTAGTACAATTTTAATGGGCGAAAGGTGTACAAAATACGCAAGCCCATACTTCCCCCTTGTTTTCAAAACCTAGATAATGTCTTAATAGGATGATGGCATATTATATCAAGAAATGCTATTTATATAGTGGTAATTGATATGTTACTCTTTTAACGAGGGATACCTTCTTTTTTTTTTTTGAGCAAAAGGGAAAACTTTTATTGATCACATTCGCATGGAATTTTGAGGAGACCCTCCACAAACAATGAAGGTTCATCTCATATATACATATTCAAAATATTTATAGACTTTTTGGCTAGACGGTGAGCCAGAGAGTTGGCTTCTCGACAAACATACTTGACATAGACTCTATCGCACGCATCACGTAACCTTCGGCATCTCGATACGATATCCCCAAACTCAGAATTGTCTTCTACATTGGCCCCCATAGCATCATCCCCTATCAAGTTACTATCAGTCACCACCTCCACACAAGCAACACCCTTATCTTTGATCTAAGATAACGAGGGATACCTTTATGAGATTTTTTTTTTTTTCCATTTTTCATTTAGACATGATTTTTTCCCATTTTTAATTATTATGTTGCGTTCTCTTTGATGCGAAAAAAAAAAGAAAAAAAAAAGAAAAGAAAAGAAAATCACCCAATAAATTCCACCATTTTCGTCACATTTTCTCACCTTTTATCAATGAGGGAGAATATTACTTCTTAAATTGGAGAAAATATTTACAATACCAAATTGGAAAGATAATATTTTCAATCCATTGTAGTGCAAATGAAGGGGGAAAAATAGAAAATGTGAGAAATAAGAAAAATTTTAAGGGTGATTTTCTTTCACATCAGAGAAAACGCAACCTTAGTTTATATCGTTATATCTTGTAAATTAATATAGAAATTGTCAAATCTACAAATTATTTTAAAAATCAAAGCTCGATTTGTCATTTTTTTTGTTCCAAGTTCAAAAATAAATAATAAAACAAGTCGAGCGTTGATTCATATGTATCATAGATTTAATTATTTCTAAATCAATTTATAACATACTACTAAAATATAAATAAATTGTTGAAGTAAACAAATGACGAAAGTGTCCACCGTTAAAATATGCTACTATTGAAATAGTAAAATCATATTAGCTATAGAATTAGGAAATACAGTTTCATTCTCAAGTCATTCGGCCCATTCCTGCATACCATTCATGTAAACGTGAGTTCAAAATTAATACTATTTTCACCCCTTAGTTTAATTCTGAAACATTTTGCGCTTTGAAACTTAAAAAATCTTCATAATAATTTTTTCCAGACAAATATTGGATGAATGTAGAGATGTATACTCTCCTCGTTTATAAAAAATATGTCTAACAAGCAATATTCTCTTTCTGCTTACTACCAAAAATATGTGGTTATTTCATTTTCGAATATGGACCCTGCATCTATTATTTTCAAATATAGATGCACTAGCTAATATATATTTATTACGTCAAGAGTGAACATATTAAACAAACTTAGTCCTACTGAATTTAGTAGTGTTCAAAATTCTTCAAGACAAAATTTATTAACTTATTCTAGCGAAATATAATTGAGAAGTTCAATATTACGATTTGTCTTTGCATGTGCAATTATTAGCAATATTAATGAGATTATATCTTTTGATTTAAGGGCCCGTTTGGCTAAGCTTATTTCAAAATGCTTATAAGCTCTAAGTGCTTATAAGATGTTTAAGAGCTTATAAGATGTATGAGGGTAATAGCTTATAAGTTGTTGAAGTGTTTGGATAAAACAACTTATAAGCTTGAGGAGATAATAAAAAAAATAAAATCTGAAAAATAAAAAAATAATTTTTTTTTTGAAATCATAATGTTGTAACATCAAATGGAAGTGTATATAATATAAATATAAAATAAAATAGAATTATAGTGGTAAATAAGCAAAATTTTAAAAAAATAAGTTGGGGTGGAGGAGCTTATTTTTTGGAGTGCTTATAAGCACTTTTTGCTTATTTTTGCATCTTATAAGCTCTTAAGGAGCTTATTTTGCCAAACACATTTAGAGTGCTTATAAGCAGTCAAACAACTTATAAGCAGTCAAACATCTTATAAGCTAGCTTATAAGCTTAGCCAAACACCCTCATAGTACTACCCCCTCTATCTCTTCTCAAGTGACCCCTTTTATTATTATATATCTCACATATCTATATCTATACTTACTTATATAAAAAGAGCCTTATTTTACAAAATATGCATTGCCTATAATATC
This sequence comes from Thymus mandschuricus, assembly GCA_029379335.1. Taxonomy (NCBI): domain Eukaryota; kingdom Viridiplantae; phylum Streptophyta; class Magnoliopsida; order Lamiales; family Lamiaceae; genus Thymus; species Thymus mandschuricus. Next base: position 8,975,511 of record CM057079.1, read on the forward strand.
CTTATTATATTTTTTAAATTAAGGGTAATAATGTAATTATAAATATGATGGTTCATAAATAACTACAAAAAATCAATGTATATTAAGCTTGTATAACATTAGTTTACTTAAATTAAAAAATCTATTCATAGTTCTATATTTTCATTATGCATGAGATGATTAATTTTGTAATATCCCAACTCCTAATTAGCTTAATTAATTAAGATTAGATTATCTTAATTATTTTGCTTAAGCTATTACGATAAGAATTTCGAAGAAGTGAATAGGGATTTTATTTAAATCCCTAAATTTGTAGGAATTTAATAAAGAGGCAAAAATATTTCTACCCACTTTCAACTTAAAAAACAAAATTTAGCTTTGGATCTTAAAAACATAAAAATATACCCAATCTTTCAAATGTTGTACCATAATGCCCTTGCTTTTTTTTTTTTTTAACGAAAATGCCATTGCTTTATGCTTTTTACTTTTTGCTTTTTACTTTATGCTTTTTGCTTTTTGACTTTGACCACCAATTCTCTCTCTCTCTTTCCGGTAATTTTGGTGTTACAAATCGTACTGTGTTCCATACAAATAAGTACGAAACGTGATTCTTACTGTGTACTTAAGTACGCAGTAAGCTTTTCTTCCTTTCGTACTGTGTACTTAAGTACGTAGTAAGATTTTCTTCCTTTCGTACTGTGTACTTTAGTATATCATGTAAATTGAACAAAAACTTACACAAGGCTAGTAATTTTTTTTTTTTGTGTTTCGTACTGTGTACTTAAGTACGCAGTAAGCTTCTCTTCCTTTCGTGCTATGTACTTAAGTACGCAGTAAGATTTCTTCCTTTCGTACTGTGTACTTTAGTATATCATGTAAATTGAACAAAAACTTACACAAGACTAGTAATTTTTTTTGTGTTTCGTACTGTGTACTTAAGTACGCAGTAAGATTTTCTTCCTTTCGTACTGTGTACTTAAGTACGCAGTATGATTTTCTTCCTTTCGTATTGTGTACTTTAGTGTATCATATAAATTGAACAAAAACTTACACAAGACTAGTAATCTTTTTTTTTATATTTCGTACTGTGTACTTAAGTACGCAGTAAGCTTTTCTTCCTTTCGTACTGTGTACTTTAGTATATCATGTAAATTGAACAAAAACTTACACAGGACTAGTAATCTTTTTTTGTATTTCGTACTGTGTACTTAAGTACACAGTAAGCTTATCTTCCTTTCGTACTGTGTACTTTAGTATTTCATATAAATTGAACAAAAACTTACACAAGACTAGTAATCTTTTTTTGTGTTTCGTACTATGTACTTAAGTAATCGGGGCAGAGGATAACATTCGTAGATAGTGTGCTCACTTTAGTTTTCAAATTTCAATAAGTGAAACAAAGTTTGATGTTTTTTCGAGTAATCATACTCAAGACTATAGAGCTTTTCATTTTCTTTTCGTACTGTGTACTTTAGTATATCATGTTAATTGAACAAAAATTTACACAAGACTAGTAAGCTTTTCATCGAAATGTTACAATCGTACTGTGTTCCATACAAATAAGTACGAAAAGTGTTAAAATCGTACTATATCCTTAGGTACATGGATCGAAAGTAATAAAAATTCAACAACTTTAGATAAAGAGAAACTAAAACAAAGTACGAAAAAATATTAAAATCGTACTGAAAAATTAAGTATGATTTCATAATACATTTCGAATTCATGTGTATGAGAGAGATAGAGAGAGAGTAATTGAATGTTGAAATATATGGGTTCTCCTCCCTCCTCCGAACCACCACCACAAGCTATGAACCTGCAAAAAAAAAATTGGGGAATGTTAACCCGCAAACAAAAAAAAAACAAGGCCAAAAACGCCTCTCCATTTCCAACTCCATATCAAAATGCATGTCAAAAATCGATTCCCCCAATCAAAGTTCCAACATTTGCACAAAACAAGCGAAACCCAATAAATCACAAAACAAGCGAAACCCAAGCGAGACAATTAGTGCAGTATAAAACCATGAAAAAGGTAAAAAAAAATCAACAAACACACATACAGTAAATCTTCCAAGCCTCACCACTTAAACCTAAAATTACCAAAAATTTCAAGAGAGAGAGAGAGAGAGAGAGAGAGAGAGAGAGAGCTCACAGGCTTGGTTCTAGAATCTATTGGATTCTGCCCAGAATCCACATCCTGAGGAGAAGCAGAGGCTCTGAGAGTAAAACCAACAGCAGAATTCGAAGGGAATTTCAAGCTTTGATTCTGAACCAGATACGAGGCCTTCAAATTACTACTGTTCTTCAAACTGCAGATTTTCGCACTCAAATTCCTCCCAGAACTAAACAGCCCAGCATCGCCGGAGGAGGTGGCGGCTTCGGCAGCGGCGGAATTTGAAGAAATTGGAAGGAAAAAAAGGAAGAATGGAGGTTGATTGTTAGTGTGTGGGGGGAGGTGTTGTGCTTTTGTGGAACTCCCGCTGCCAGGAGAGGGCGAGCCCGGAGAAGACGGCCTCCGACGACGGGGATGGATTTGAGGTAGAGAGAGAAAGAGAGAGAGCGGTAGAGAGAGAAGAGAAGTTTCAAAAATAGAGAGGAAGGGAGATTATGCATATATGAAGAAGAAATTAGTGGGAATAGTACTCCGAACCTAGAAAGCAAGGGCATTTTAGTCTACCGAAGCAAAATATGGGTATATTTTTACGTTTTTAAGATACAAAGCTAAATTTAGGTTTACAACTTGAAATTGGGTATAGGAGTATATATTCTCTTTAATAAATTCCTATACGATTATTTTTCGATTTATTATCGAAAATATAGGATGATGAGATGTGATGAATAGACGAATGATAAGAAATTATTGGAAGGATTCAAGATTTTATTTAAATCTTGATCGAGTTAGGAAAATCTCATATTTTCCTATTGAAAGTTTAATATTTCGTTTTCGATATTTCGAAACGAAGGAAAGAAAATGTCGACTATTATTAGAATAAATAGTAAGACATTATGAGAAAAAGGAATATTTCTATTAAAAGTGGAAGTTTAGTTATTATGATAATAATAAATAGACAAACAAAAAGAAAAGAAGAAAAGAAAAGAAAAGAAAAAGGGAAAAAAAAAAGCATGAAAAGGAACTCAACCCAATTCTTTTCTCTCTCCCGTCACTTTACTCTCTCTCCCTCTACCCCACCTCTCTTCTCATTTTCAACACACCCACACACCTCCATTAACCATCTTTGAAGCTTTCCAAATCAAGAAGGGATGTAGACAAAGCTAAGATTTAGTTACTAAATAAGTTACATATGAATGAAGAAGGAACGAGTCAAGGAAACGAGGAACGGAAGCAGTTGATCAAGAAGTAACGAGACACGTAAGAAAAGCGTAAGAATAACGTCGTATGAGGTGGGCTTTCTAACTCAAAGATGACAAGAATGCTTTCATGAGAATTATATGATGATTTTATGATTTGAAGTATATGATTATATGATTATGTGATGTTTATGATTATATGATGTTCATGATTATATGATGATTTGAAGATATGATGTACATTATGTTTAGATGTTAAAGTATGATGACATGATGAAATGAAGAATATTATGTTTATGATAAAGGATGATTTTTACGAAAATGATAACTTGCCTATCTTGCTTGATCGTCTACATTTTGATGATAGACGAATTCGGGCCTTGTGAAGAACAAGGTCGTGTACACTGAAGAGACTGTGAGTCGACTGCGTGTTGACCGGTCGGTATGTCGTAAGGAGGCCTACTTTCGACATTTTCAAAAGAAGTTGTAGATGAATCAAGCAAGATAAAATATTGGCCATCACTTATGATTATGTTTTGAAGAAGTTTTAAGTACATGTTAAGTTATAAAGATTATTTTTGAGCTATGAAATTTTTACAAGATTTCAAGTGTTTTTGGCATGTGTCCACTGAGTGCAATTATTTGTACTCAGCCCTGCATATTCTTTCTAAAATGTGCAGGTTATAGCTGGAATGAAGATGGAGAGTGCTGAGCAAGGCTTTGTTGTTGTTCGAATTTTATTTTAATATTATTTATTGAGGTTAGAAATTCAAGTTCTCGGATTTCATGTCTTCATACATGTTATCCTTATGACGATCCTTTCCGTTGTGCCATTCTGAAAATGTTTAATGATGATTAAGTATTGAATTTGAAGAAGTTATGATAAACATTCATTTGTCCCCCTGATTGTGTTAAAACCACTTCACTACATTGCCTCAAATTTTATTGAATTAATCATCAATTCATTTTTCTTCTTTGTTATAAGAAAATTTTGGATGTAATTTGAGGCGCGTTTCGGTTTGAATATCGAAATTAACTAAGTGTTTATTTAAGTTCATTCGTTGTCTGTCCCTAAGTCACATTAGTCGGCGTAATTCCCTTTATAATTAAGTCGGGATGTGACAGTTTGGTATCAGAGCAGTTGTTTGCTCTGAACTTGAATTTCTTTCGAGTCTAGTCTAAATTGTTCTTAGACTAGTTAAGTTGAACAACAAAAGCTCGGCACTCCATCTCATTCAGCTATATCAGGTATGTTCTCTAAATGTTTACATTGATGCTTGAGATTGAAATTGAAGTATATGATATGCTCTATATGATGAGAATGAAAGATTATGTGAAATATTGATGTGAGAATAGAAGAATGTTTGAAGAATTCTTGTGAAGGTGAAGACATGATCATTTTTATGATTAGTGCCCGAAAGTTAGATGCTTAGATGATGATTGAGGTACTTTTTATCCCACACTTATGTGACTCTACGTAGCGACGATTAGAGTGCGATTCGTATTTCTACTTGAGGAGATATGCCGATTCGACGAAGGAATAGATGGACCTAAGCTCCGATAGATAGTTGAAGAGTTTCTAACGTTATTGTACGAGCTATCGAGACTAGTGAGATGAAATATTCGAGTAAAATAAACTCTCCTCTCATTTCCTTGGTAAATAACCTTCCTTGGATCCTGAAAGTTTGTTTGAATTCAAACTATGAAAAAGAAATCTTTGATTTGAAGTTTCAAATTCATTCAAGTTCAATACATTCGAAGCTTATGTCCTCAACCCTTGAAATCCATGTTTATAAGAATACACTAGATATGTTCTATGTGAAGAATTGTTGGAAACTCTCTTGTTTTCCACCATGATCGAACCCTTCCGATCTTCTATGAGTATGAAATGAATCTATTCCTTATTTTGAAGCAATTATCCCATGTTTATATCTTGAGAACCGAGTTTATGCCCTTGTTTATAACCAAGGTATATTTCTCAGAAAAACATATGGAAATCAGTCCACTTCCGGCTCATTTCTGAGAAAATTCATTAATGCTCTTGAATTCGTTCTTTTTCTGTAAGATACTATGCCTCAATACCTTTCCATACATATCTTGATCTTTCAATTTGGAGCTCATATGAATTTTTGGTGAATTTTTGAAGTTTGCTTGTCCAGATTTCTATTTTTGCCGAAAGTATTTTGCCCAAACTTTCGCATCATTGATTCTGGACATTTTTCTTGGCCAAAATGAGCTCCAACCTATTGGAAATGATACCTTGATGAAATACCTTTCTAAAAATGTCTTTTAATGCCCATTTGGTTGAGTATTCAACGAGATATCTTAATTCAAAGTTGAACTATCGAATCTGTCCATTCCTTGAATATTCATTGATTAGCCTTATGGACATTCGATTTTGATTCGATTGACTTGTCCTAAAAATTTGAGCCATATATCATTGGAAAGATATTTCCTCTACTTTAATGACCATATTTTTGGATTCCAATTTGGAATTTCGATGAATAAGATATGAATTTTCTTCCACAAGTGCGCATTTTGCACTTCATATTAGACCAAACTCCAAAGAAGTTTTATTCTGTAATGATTGGCATATCTTGAAAATTCATGCCATGCACCATTAAAAAGATATCTTTCTTGGCTTTCCATTCATATTTTTGGATTTCCTTTTGAATCCAAATTGAGGGAGTTAGGAATTTATCAAAGTAGGATCGATAGGATAAAAAAAAAAATGAAGAACGTTGAAAGTAGGGGGTGTAATGACCGCTATTTAGATAGTGATTGTGACCCTCCAATTTTAGTATCGATTGTCATACGAGGTAGCACCACGACATCGATAACGATCATAATCTCGTGCCGTGGCGTCGGCAACGATCGCGACCCAGTATGTTGAGGAAGATTAAAGAATATGATGTTATAAGTGTTAGAATAAGTATTTAATAAGAATCTAAGTTCATGAACTTCGAAGATGAAGAATGTATACTTAAGAGACGAGAGGAGAGATTGAGTTGAAGGAAAGATAAATCGAAAGAGAATAAATATTAGATGTAGATCCGACGATCGCCAGAATGGCTACTATTAGCTGAAGTAATTGCGTCTCGATAGATTATGTATTCGCTCTAAGTTTGAACGGATTATTTTTTTTTAGAACTCAATTAAGTTTATTCTCACTCGTCTCACATGTTTTAAATGAATGTGAACGTGGAAGATATTACGATAACGACGTGATGAAAGTTTGATGGAAGCAATAAAGCGAGATACAGCTCTATATGAACGAGTTCGAGATTAAAGTTTAGCGCAAAATTTCGTATACGAATAGAAGATCAAATAAAGATAAGACTCGAAGAGTTATCGAGCGCTATTACGTATAGTTATTAATGAAACTTTATATGGAATAAAATGTTGATCATCACTCAATGGTCAACAATTGAAGACGAGTCGTTAAGGAAGCTTAAGAATTTCCGAAAAGTATTCGAGTTAATTCGATCGCTTGATTTCGAATGTTTTATAGCTACGAATTATCTCGATCGTTTTAGTAAGAGTTTTATGTAAATGAGACGATATGAGATCTCAAAAGCGGAATAAGAAGGAGTCAAGATGCCTTACAAGGCCAGCAAATTTCGAGGACGAAATTTATTTAAGGGGGGAGGATTGTAATATCCCGACTCCTAATTAGCTTAATTAATTAAGATTAGATTATCTTAATTATTTTGCTTAAGCTATTACGATAAGAATTTCGAAGAAGTGAATAGGGATTTTATTTAAATCCCGAAATTTGTAGGAATTTAATAAATTCCTATACGATTATTTTTCGATTTATTATCGAAAATATAGGATGATGAGATGTGATGAATAGACGAATGATAAGAAATTATTGGAAGGATTCAAGATTTTATTTAAATCTTGATCTAGTTAGGAAAATCTCATATTTTCCTATTGAAAGTTTAATATTTCGTTTTCGATATTTCGAAACGAAGGAAAGAAAATGTCGACTATTATTAGAATAAATAGTAAGACATTATGAGAAAAAGGAATATTTCTATTAAAAGTGGAAGTTTAGTTATTATGATAATAATAAATAGACAAACAAAAAGAAAAGAAGAAAAGAAAAGAAAAGAAAAAGGGAAAAAAAAAAGCATGAAAAGGAACTCAACCCAATTCTTTTCTCTCTCCCGTCACTTTACTCTCTCTCCCTCTACCCCACCTCTCTTCTCATTTTCAACACACCCACACACCTCCATTAACCATCTTTGAAGCTTTCCAAATCAAGAAGGGATGTAGACAAAGCTAAGATTTAGTTACTAAATAAGTTACATATGAATGAAGAAGGAACGAGTCAAGGAAACGAGGAACGGAAGCAGTTGATCAAGAAGTAACGAGACACGTAAGAAAAGCGTAAGAATAACGTCGTATGAGGTGGGCTTTCTAACTCAAAGATGACAAGAATGCTTTCATGAGAATTATATGATGATTTTATGATTTGAAGTATATGATTATATGATTATGTGATGTTTATGATTATATGATGTTCATGATTATATGATGATTTGAAGATATGATGTACATTATGTTTAGATGTTAAAGTATGATGACATGATGAAATGAAGAATATTATGTTTATGATAAAGGATGATTTTTACGAAAATGATAACTTGCCTATCTTGCTTGATCGTCTACATTTTGATGATAGACGAATTCGGGCCTTGTGAAGAACAAGGTCGTGTACACTGAAGAGACTGTGAGTCGACTGCGTGTTGACCGGTCGGTATGTCGTAAGGAGGCCTACTTTCGACATTTTCAAAAGAAGTTGTAGATGAATCAAGCAAGATAAAATATTGGCCATCACTTATGATTATGTTTTGAAGAAGTTTTAAGTACATGTTAAGTTATAAAGATTATTTTTGAGCTATGAAATTTTTACAAGATTTCAAGTGTTTTTGGCATGTGTCCACTGAGTGCAATTATTTGTACTCAGCCCTGCATATTCTTTCTAAAATGTGCAGGTTATAGCTGGAATGAAGATGGAGAGTGCTGAGCAAGGCTTTGTTGTTGTTCGAATTTTATTTTAATATTATGTATTGAGGTTAGAAATTCAAGTTCTCGGATTTCATGTCTTCATACATGTTATCCTTATGACGATCCTTTCCGCTGTGCCATTCTGAAAATGTTTAATGATGATTAAGTATTGAATTTGAAGAAGTTTATGATAAACATTCATTTGTCCCCCTGATTGTGTTAAAACCACTTCACTACATTGCCTCAAATTTTATTGAATTAATCATCAATTCATTTTTCTTCTTTGTTATAAGAAAATTTTGGATGTAATTTGAGGCGCGTTTCGGTTTGAATATCGAAATTAACTAAGTGTTTATTTAAGTTCATTCGTTGTCTGTCCCTAAGTCACATTAGTCGGCGTAATTCCCTTTATAATTAAGTCGGGATGTGACAAATTTGATTTATTTATTTCTTTTATTTTTAAGGTCATAGTTAGTTACTTTTGTTTCATTAAATTGATACGTAGATTTTTTTTAATTTTTTTTCTTGAAGGAGACATTTGATTTAAAATTATTTTTTTTGAAAAATCCAAAAAATAAAATAAAAGTTAAATAATTCTACCATAATTTTAATATATTTTACTTTTGACGTCTTATGCTTATTTAATTGTACTTGAATTTGTATTTTACTTTTATATATTTTTGTTCGTTCTATGAATTATTATTATTATATTTACTAATCTCTTAATATTATGAACATTAAATTGGACTTTAAATTTTAATTTAATTTTATTTTCTTGTGATTATTTCTTTCAGAATTTTCGAATTGATGATCTGAAATAGTCTCACTAGTTAATCGGATGACAAAATTTTACTATATGCATAGTGTCAAAAACAAAAGTTAATTGGTCACTAGAATATTGAGCTGCCAGTTTTTTCAGTTTTAGTTAGTAGTGATAAAGTGTTCAATAAAATTTAGTCTAATTTAACAATTAGTAGGTTTATATAAATGAGAAGACGAAAGGAGTATAGTTTAAAGTAGAGATATTTTCCTTTTTTGTACTGTGTATATTGATAGGCTTTAAAGTCAAATAAAAGTATATGCAAGTTTTAAATTCTTCTTTGAAATTCAGTAAGTCATAATCATATTTTTTTCTCACTCAACTTATTTGATGAACTTTTTTAGGTTACAAAATACATGCTAAATTTCAAAATTATTAAATTAACTTTAATATGCAAATATAATATTCTCGATTACAATCCTGTTATAACCCGGATTTTCTAAATATATTTCGTTAATTTAAAATAAACCTCATAATAAAATTTAGAGATTATCAAATACTTTAGTATTGATAATAAGATATATATGAGTATTGGAAGTGTTAACTTAGCATATATATTTTAGAATATATGTTTACAATTATAAAAGAATAAATTAATAATTTACTAGTGCAGTGCCCGTCGAAATTCGACGGGATTCAATTTATTTTGTGATTTTACATACAATTTTAATATAAAATACATAATTATCTATATAAATTATTTTATTCTGCCCGTTACGTGTGAAGATAAAAAAATAAATATGTTACGACGTGATATTATAAAATGTTAGCATGAATAGTGTAAATTTGCTCATTAATTTTTCTGTTAGCCCGTTGATATAACGTTAGCATGAATAGTGCAAATTTTCCCGTCAATTTTTTTATTAGCCCGTTGTTCAATATAACGTTAGTATGAATAGTGCAAATCTGCCCGTTAAATTTTTCGTTAGCTCAATAAAAGTTTTATAAAAATTACATAATTTTGTATATTACTTATTTCAAGTAGCCTGTTACTTGTAGTAAATATGAAAATGAATTAAGAAATTAATATTTTTACGATAGATATATTTTATATTTTATTTCGTCAATATTTAACATGAACCGCTTTAAAATGTTATTTTTGAACAAACGGGATTCAATTTATTTTATAATTATAAATAAAAGTTTTAATAAAAATTACATTCGTGGAGTGAATTTAGTTGCCCGTTGTTCGATATAACATTTGTATGAATAGTGCGAATCTGCACGTTAAATTTTCCGTTAGCTCAATAAAAGTTTTAATAAAAATTACATAATTTTGTATATTAATTATTTCAAGTAGCCCGTTACTTGTAGTAAATATGAAAATGAATTAAGAAATTAATATTTTTACAATAGATATATTTTATATTTTATTTCATCAATATTTAACATGAACCGCTTTAAAATGTTATTTTTGAACAAATGAGATTCAATTTATTTTATAATTATAAATAAAAGTTTTAATAAAAATTACATTCATGGAGTGAATTTAGTTAGGGGATTAGTTGAGATTTAGACCTATTTATATAGTAGTAGGTACTATCTCAAGATGAAAGTCATTGTTATAAATTTACTAATTAGATTATACTATTATTTAAGAATTTAAGAAGAATGAAATTCTAAACAAATGGAAAATCACTTGATTTTCGTTTTTGAGATTTTTACATTAATTTGTTGGAAATATATACAGATCTATTTATATAGGTAATACATTGTTAAGTTCTTGTAAAAAATCGATGTGGGACAGAATTCCTTAATGTGATATATAATTAAATTAAATTATTAATAAATAAGTCAAATCAATAAGAATATAAGAAAATATTCAATAAAATCATACGTGATGCCACGTAGGATCGAAATCTATATTGCTATTATATATATATATATATATATATTGTTATCGTACATTTCATAAGATAAACATGGGTTTAACAAATAGATAAACTATTTAAAAGTAATGTAATGTATTTATTTAGAAAACTATTGATATATATACATATACAGTCGAAATAAACAAAGGGGAATTATCAATTTTTATCCAAGAATGCACACACGTGCATACCCTATAAAAAGATAGGTTAATGACTCATTAAGGCTATATTCATGACTAAGCAAGCCTATATAGGTTTTCTTGCTATAAATACTAGTTAGTAGAACCAATTATTGTCAATCCTTCAACTTATAGTGTGTGGGTATCAAGTTTCAATGATGGTAGTAGCAATGAAAGTTTCGGAAGAAATAGAGAAGGACGTCTCAAGCATTTAATTCAGAAACTATGGATTGCATCATTGTTTGATATCACAATTATCAGGTGGGGTTTATTTTCAGTATATTTGTGGGGTTTCTCTTTTCAAAGTATTATTTGAGTTAGTAAGCTCTAAACTATGGGATTATCCATGAAAAATGTTTTGATGCGTGATTACATGTTTAAGGCTCTTATGTTTACGATCGGGTCTTTCGATTGGTCTAACACACTAATCGAGAGACTGTGCGCACTGTTAGATATCATTGTGATCATAGTAGTATTATTCAAGATTTAAATCGCAAATATTGCAGTGACTACTGTATTTATGAATCACACCTAATTTCTTCTGCACATTCAAGATTTTTGCTAATCCCATCAATTAATTAACAAATATTGCAGTGATAATTAAGATTAAAATCACAAATATCACAGTGATGATTGAGAGAGAGAGATTAAAATCACACCTACTTTCTTCTGCACATTCAAGATTTTTATTTTGCCATTTAAGGCACATTTAATTTTATTGCCATTTAAGGCCATTTGACCTACATACATACTCCCTCTGTCGCATTGATAAACGGGAATTTTAATATTCGGGATGTCCCACTGATATATGGACCTTTTCTAAAATAGAAAATTTTAAATCAATAAAATTCAGACATATCACTTTAATACAGTGATGACACTCACGTCTTAATTCTCGTGACGAAGAAAAATGTCCCTTTCCCAATGAGACAGAAGGGTATATTATTATTGCCATTTAAGGCATTTTTAATTTTGCAGGGATTGTTGTTGGTCAGTTGGTGTATGTAAATTAATTGATGAAATTAGCAAAAATCTTGAATGTGCAGAAGAAAGTAGGTGTGATTAGAGGTGCCCACGGTTCCGGTTCCGGTTCCGTCGAGGGAGGAACCGAAACCGAACCGCAAACACACGGTTCCGGTTCCGGTTCCGGAACCGCCGGTTCCGGTTACGGTTCCGGTTCTAACCGGAAAAATCGGACAATTATTATTATTATTATTATTATTTTTAATTTTAAACTTTTTTATTGCATAAGGCTTTGAACATTCTTTCAATTTTATAAGTGTTCCTCATGCAACTCTTCTCATAGTTTGGGATGTGTTAGATATCACATATCAAATAAATAAGAAGCTTGAAAAGTGTAATACTCTTATAAAAACAATAAACATATCTCACAATGAAGAACTAACAAATGAGTGTTTGAGAGTAACACTTATATAATTGAAAAAAGTCCAAATTATATATATATATTTAGTTATTATTTATGAAGTTTAACAAATAATGTTATATTTGTTTATAAATTATATTTAAGAAAAAAATAAAAATAATAGAATTTATATAAATTGGACGGTTCCAAAATTTGGAACCGCCGGTTTGGAACCGGAACCGGAACCGAACCGCCGGTTACGGTTCCAAGCCTTAGGAACCTTAACCGAACCGCCGGTTCCACCGGTTCCTTTTCCGGTTCCGAACCGCCGGTTCCGGTTCCGGTTAAAAAACCGCCGGTTCCGGTTACGGTTACGGTTTTAACCGCCGGTTCCGGTTCTTTTGAACACCCCGAGGTGTGATTCATGAATACAGTGTGTGAGGTGAGGGAATGTTGAATGGCTTGAAATTTGCATGGTTGTAATTTCCATTCTTATGTATGTGATTCTTTATCGTATGGTTTGAAATTTGAATGGCTTGAAATTTGCATGGTTTTAAAATTATAATAATTGTCGGTGTGCGGAATTCTTTATCGTATGGTTACATCATTTTGTATTGATAGGTACGAAAATATATAAAATTTGACTTTTTTTTTTTTTTTTTTAACACAATCTTTTAAACATAATTTTTAAAAAATACATAAAGTTTTATATACTAACAAAGTTTATGTGCATTGCAAGTATAATCTTGCTACATATATTAATTACTTGATAATAAAGAAAAAAAATCATAACTTTAAAATATAATTAATTACATTATCAACTTTAACAAAACGTTAGAAAATAAGTGTAAAAAGTATTATTTTAAATATTATTAGAATTTTAAATTGACATCATAGAGGATTAATAATATTTAGTACATACACTTAGGCCTCGTTTGGTAGCTGCGTTTATCATGTGATTATAACTCATATCACAGCTAATAGTGTGTTCGGTAACATATATTGCATATCTCTTGGGCCCGTGTTTTAACTGTCGGCCCGCACTTAATTACTTTAGCCTTCTTGTAAACATAACATGACCTTACCCCCATGATAAGTATATAGGAGTTGAACAGTAGATACCAATTTTTTCTTTTTACCCTTTCTACCCTCTTCTCCAATATTCTTCAACATTTGTTTATTTATATTAGGGCAAATTTACTATAAATACATAAACTATGCAAAAAATTTGGTTTTTCCCATAATCTTTTAAAATGTGCTCAAAATACACGAACTATCACTAATTTTGGAATTTCCCCTAAAATTCATTTCAACATAATTAATGCTAATGTGGCACTGGTGTAATATTTTTTGTTATCTACGATATAATTTCAGTAATTAATTTTGTTTAGAATTTAAAAGCCTTGCAAATAATCATTTTTTCATTAGGTCTACTCAAAGGACGCAACTTGACCGCATCATTACTACCCAAACATATTTAGCAAGCATTAAAAAAAAAAATAATAATAAAAATAAAAAATAACTCCAACCTTTAAATTTTTTCTCAACTTTCTCCTCATTTTGTATGCCTGATGTGGGACAATAGATAATTAAAGCGACCAAAAAGTATCAAAGATAATCTCTTACAAGCTTGCCAAAAAAATAGTTTGCAAGATTTGACTTACATGATCGCCAAAAGATAAGGTTTAACAGACATAATCTTACATCTATTTATCAAAATATCATAATTTTGACACTTAATTCAGCTTTTCAAGCTCACAAAATAAAATCAAAAGTGAAATGATCTAGTCCAAATTCAGCTATGTGACGAGCCCTAATAAATTTTGGAGATGAAATAATAAATTGCAAATTTACAGTTTGTTAAAGCGTCGTTTTAAAAGTCAGAGAAAGAAATATTCCATGTCAGCATACATCAGTGCCACATCAGCATTAATTTTGTTGAAAATTGATTTTAGGGGAAATTCCAAAATTAGCAATAGTTTGTGTATTTTGAACATATTTTAAAAGATTATGGGAAAAACCAAAATTTTTATATAGTTTGTGTATTTACAGCAAATTTGCCCTTTATATTATGAGGTTATTTTCTTCATTTACTATTTTAATCTTATCTCAAACTTGGCTACCAAACAATCAAACACAAAACATACAAAATTATAATCTTACCTAATTTATCACTCAAGATAATTTTTATCTTATCATACCGTATCTCATCCACCCTACCAAATGAGCCCTAAGTATAAGCATTAATTAACATCACTGCCGCGCGCTCGCACACTCTCTCACACACATATACTTACCTTCTCGACTTTTCATTTCATTTCTCTCCATATGTTCTTTTTACGAGATAATCATAAATATTTATCTCTCGAAAAGTAACACCTCCCTTGACCTAAAGATCATCTTAGATGTGAGCTTAGGTACCATATTCATAAAAAGGAAATGCACATATTCATAAAAAAACCTTTGCCTAAACCTCATTTCAAACAATATTTATATTCCTTCACCAAATACAGTTCATGTCGCCTATGTTTCATAAAATAGTGTGGGTATCAAGTTTCAATGATGGTAGTAGCAATGAAAGTTTCGGAAGAAATAGAGAAGGACGTCTCAAGCATTTAATTCAGAAACCATGGATTGCATCATTGTTTGATATCACAATTATCAGGTGGGGTTTATTTTCAGTATATTTGTGGGGTTTCTCTTTTCAAAGTATTATTTGAGTTAGTAAGCTCTAAACTATGGGATTATCCATGAAAAATGTTTTGAAGCGTGATTACATGTTTAAGGCTCTTATGTTTACGATCGGGTCTTTCGATTGATCTAACACACTAATCGAGAGACTGTGCGCACTGTTAGATATCATTGTGATCATAGTTGTATTAATCAAGATTTAAATCGCAAATATTGCAGTGACTACTGTATTTATGAATCACACCTAATTTCTTCTGCACATTCAATATTTTTGCTAATCCCATCAATTAATTAACAAATATTGCAGTGATAATTAAGATTAAAATCACAAATATCGCAGTGATGATTGAGAGAGAGAGAGAGATTAAAATCACACCTACTTTCTTCTGCACATTCAAGATTTTTATTTTGCCATTTAAGGCACATTTAATTTTATTGCCATTTAAGGCCATTTGGCCTACATACATACTCCCTCTGTCGCATACGAGAATTTTAATATTCGAGATGTCCCACTGATATATGGACCTTTTCTAAAATAGAAAATTTTAAATCAATAAAATTAAGACATATCACTTTAATACAGTGATGACACTCACGTCTTAATTCTCGTGACGAAGAAAAATGTCCCTTTTCCCAATGAGACAGAAGGGTATATTATTATTGCCATTTAAGGCATTTTTAATTTTGCAGGGATTGTTGTTGGTCAGTTGGTGTATGTAAATTAATTGATGAAATTAGCAAAAATCTTGAATGTGCAGAAGAAAGTAGGTGTGATTCGTGAATACAGTGTGTGAGGTGAGGGAATGTTGAATGGCTTGAAATTTGCATGGTTGTAATTTCGATTATTATGAATGTGATTGACTTTTCTTTTAAAATTATAATAATTGTCGGTGTGCGGAATTCTTTATCGTATGGTTTCATCATTTTGTATTGATAGGTACAAAAATATATAAAATTTGACTTTTTTTTTTTTTTTTTAACACAATCTTTTAAACATAATTTTTAAAAAATACATAAAGTTTTATATACTAACAAAGTTTATGTGTATTGCAAGTATAATCTTGATACATATATTAATTACTTGATAATAAAGAAAAAAAATCATAACTTTAAAATATAATTAATTACATTATCAACTTTAACAAAACGTTAGAAAATAAGTGTAAAAAGTATTATTTTAAATAGTATTAGAATTTTAAATTGACACCATAGAGGATTAATAATATTTAGTACATACACTTAAGCCTCGTTTGGTAGCTGCGTTTATCATGTGATTATAACTCATATTACAGCTAATAGTGTGTTCGGTAACATATATTGCATATCTCTTGGGCCCGTGTTTTAACTGTCGGCCCGCACTTAATTACTTTAGCCTTCTTGTAAACATAACATGGCCTTACCCCCATGATAAGTATATAGGAGTTGAACAGTAGATACCAATTTTTTCTTTTTACCCTTTCTACCCTCTTCTCCAATATTCTTCAACATTTGTTTATTTATATTATGAGGTTATTTTCTTCATTTACTATTTTAATCTTATCTCAAACTTGGCTACCAAACAATCAAACACAAAACATACAAAATGGATAGGCACTGAGCTTGCTGGTGTCAACACTCGCTTATCCGATCTTGAGAAGCGGCTGGATTTGAGAATTGGCCAGTTAGAAGACAAACTGACCAAGTCCGTGGATGATGTTCTTTCCACCCTCAAAACCACGGGCGAAAGGCTGTCAAAGGAAATGAGTGAGGTCACTTCCAAGGCCGTTGATGCAGCTAAGGAACTTGCAGAGTTGCCGTCTCCAAGGAGATTGGGAATTTTACCCAGGTCCATCTTAAAGATCATGTCAAGCCTTTTCTTGGCACGTTGCTAAAGGATGAAGATGTGGCCACCAACACCGATCTCCGTTTCTCTAACAAGCTGATAAAAGAGGTGGAAGACAAGCTGTCAAACATCCAATCTCACATATCCACCTCAGCATCTGCAGCAAATCTAAGGGAAACAGCTGTTAGTGGAGACATTTCAGCTCTTTACTCTTCTCGAGAGACCCTCACTTCCCAGGTTGAAGCCCTCCAGGCTGAGTGAAAAATCTGACTGGCGTCATCACAGCCCTTTCTGATGATGTCAAAAAGGGGGAAGGTGAGAAGGAGAAAAAAGCTGAGAAGAAGCAAAAGAAGAAGGAAAAGAAGTCCAGGGAAGGTTCTTCTACCGAAAGGCCGTCTCAATCTCCCTCAATTGCCGATCAGACTGATAGAGGAGTGTCTGATCAGCAAGGTGGTTCCTCGTCAGGCACAACAGAAGAAGCTCGTCGTATCACAGAGGCTGTGCTTATGGGTGCGAACGCAGATCAGGCTGTTGATCCAAATGTTCAGAAAAGAATTCAAGCTGAGAAGAAGGCTGAACGTTTGAAGCTTGATGCTGCCAAGGCCGATGCCCTGAGGAAGATGAGAAGCGGGCTTCTCTAGCCCAGGCGTAAGAGGACCGTGTCATGAGGCAAAAAAAGGCCAACCTCACCCAGCTTAGCAAGAAGTATTTGAAGAGGAAGG
Source organism: Thymus mandschuricus (assembly GCA_029379335.1). Taxonomy (NCBI): domain Eukaryota; kingdom Viridiplantae; phylum Streptophyta; class Magnoliopsida; order Lamiales; family Lamiaceae; genus Thymus; species Thymus mandschuricus. The sequence goes on from CM057079.1 coordinate 8,993,280, forward strand.
CACAGGCTGCTATTGAAGGAAGAGACTGGCTTGGCCCAGACGTTCAGCCTCAATGGGAAGAGCTCACCAGTTCATTCATACTGTTGCACTACTGGATCAAGCTTCCTCCGTACGATCAAGAGAATCATGGCGAGGCCTTCAATCTTTTTGTAAGGCACTTCTGGGATCGTGCTCTTGTCAAGAGAGTTGTAAAGCTGGCAAGTGAAGCAGGCATTGGACTTCCCGTCCCTGCAAAAGAAACTTTCTTCTGCCCACGTCTATCTGATGGAAAAACAGTGGATTTCAATGCCATCAATGAGGGAGTTCGTTCATCTGCTCTGAACTTCGATATTCCTCCCTCAGACCCTCGCTTCAAGCAGATAGAAGTTGGAATCTACGCAAGTATGGGACTGACGCCCAGAGGAGAAGAAGCTCTATCAGCTGCTGGATCATCGAAGTAGCTGATTATTAATTTTTATTTTATGACCAAGCTTGTAACTGTATATCTCCATCATCCAGCTAGTCATAAATAAAAGTTAATATTTTATGTGCCCAATATGACAAACTCTCTTTGTCTAGGCATTATAAACTGCCTTACAGTTTTATTATCAATTTGCCTAACATGATCCAATCAAACTGGTTTAACAATCTTGTTAAAACAGGTTCTTTATCTTATTAGGATCTTTGTAAAGTGTTGGGTTTTGACATCATCAAAAAGGGGGAAATTGTTGGGAACCCTCTGCAGTTATTTTGATGATGTTTTCCAAAACCACACTTAGGCATTGCACGGCATGATATAATGTTTTTCTATTCTAATTGAGTCTGTTCTCCTTAAAGAATGAGGTCGTTGTCCATAACAGCCTCACGTAATAAAGGTAAACTAGCTCTCCATTAGTCATGCTTTGCAGGTTCTTCGGCCAGGCTCTTGAGAGCTCTTTCATCTAGCTGCCGAAGACAGGCTATTGATCAGTTCAGAGAGATCAACTTCCCTCCACATAGTTGCCACCTCTGTTGCCAACTGTCTGGACCCACTCGAAGTGCTGAGTCAACTCTGCAACGACTCTATGCCACGTCAGCTGTTCTCTAACGGCTATATTTTGCAGGACTCCCAACGGCTAGTTTTTGTACTACGCCTATATAAAGCCTTCGACATCAATGGTGTGAGTACGGGAAACTCATTAATCTTACGAGCCAAATCGCTGCAAGAAAATTCTCTCAAGTTCACATCCATTCAACACTCGAAAATCCTAGAGCTTTCCCAAGTGTTGAAGATAGAGAATTTCACCATTGTTATTCCTCAAGCTTGTTGCATTTACTGCTGCATCAAGCTCCCTGTACTCTCTCTCACATATTTAGTGCTAAGCTAGTATAGTTGAGATTGTACCCTGTTTATTCGATTGTAAATCGAAAGATTGTATGTTGTATGAAACTGATACTCAGTCAGTATAAACAAGAGAGAAGCAGAATCCAAAAGTAAAGGGATTCGTAGATCGAGCGTGATCTAACGTGGAAGTAGGATAGTTACATCCGAACCACGTAAAAATACCTTGTGTCATTTACTATATTAATTTACTCCCTCTCTGTTAAACTGTTCATACAAAAACTGCATACAACAGCCTCCCTCTAAAGGCTGTAAAAGATTTACATCAAGAGTTATCTAGCTCAACCTTTCCACCATATTCCGCACTTTGACAGTTTGATAGATCAATCTTGTTTATCACCACAAGCTTGATAGATCAACATGTCTCACTCTGTAAAGGACTGCATGACCAGCTAGTTCCTCAAAAGACAGACTGTTTTACTTTAATTTCGAAAACGGTTGGCTATTGGTGTATTCCCCCCCCCCCCTCCCAACACCAATTAACTCTTTCTGGGACCAACAAGTGGTATCAGAGCGGTGGTTCTTTTGACCGCTGCTTTGCATACTAAAAACTCTTTCAAAGTTTTTGGTCAATTAGAACAGATCCTTTGTAAAATCTTTTCCATTCATTTCATATCATCATTATGGAATCTTCATTGATTCGAGTTTGTGAGGACTTCTCAGTCCAAGGCTATGAGGACTGGAGTTTTCGAATTAGGATGTGTCTACAAGCACATCACATTCTCATGTGGAATGTCATTAAGGAAGGACCTTCTCCTATCTATGATGACAAAGTGGAAATCACCGGGACTTCACCTGGTGAAGCTAGTTATAAACAAAAACTCAAAAATCCCCATGATTACACCACCGAAGAGAGAAAAGAGGCTGGGCTTGATAATTTTGCCAAAGGCCTCATTTCTAGCACTGTGAAAGGAATCTACCTTTCAAAAATCAGAAATCTTGAAACATCAAAAGAGATGTGGGATACCCTCAAGTCCATAAGCCTGGGATCCGAAGAGATAAAAGAGAACAAGCTGTCAATTGCTTGCAGCAAATTTGATGACTTCAAAATGAAAATGAGAATATTGAATCGATGAAAACTCGATTCACTGAAATTGTTCTCGAAGTAGAGGCACTGAAATCGAACAAATATTCTCAATGTGAGAAGAATTTGAAAGTTACAAGAGCTTTACCTGCCAACTGGCATGTATACTCAGCTCTACTTCCATCTCGATCTGATTTTAACATTCTCTCTACCGAAGACTTATTTGATATTCTAATCGGAAATGAATATGAGATGATTCGAATTCATGGATCCTCACAACCACAATCATCTAAAAAGAATGATGATAAGAAAGAAAAGGACGCTGCCTTCAAGGCAGATGAGACAAAAGAAACATCCGCCTCACCCATTGATGAGACTCTGGTCAAAAAAATTGACCAACTGGCTATTGATGTAGCCATGTTCTCAAAAAGCAATGAAAAGCTTCTTGGTAAAGTCTCAAAATACAAGAGACTCTATCGAGATAACAAACGAGGTTACTCAAACCGAAATGATGATCGCTCTGGAAAGAAGAGTGATGCAAAGCCCTCAAAATTCAATTCCTCTAACACACCTGAGGGTGCTTGCTTTGGTTGTGGTAGGCCAGGTCATTATAAAAAAGATTGCCCTGACCTAACCAAGGCAGAAAGAGAAGAACTTCGTGCTAAGCGAGACAAGAAGCTCAAAGAACAACGAGCTGCTCTGCTAGCTGAAGAAGCCACACAAGAAGCTCATCTCTCTGACAGCTCAATGAGCGATGATGAGGGATATATTGCTTCTGAAGATGAGGACGAAGAAGAAAGCTTCGTAGGAGACTCATCTGGAACAACCTCAAAAATTGAATCATCAAAGTTAATTCCTAAAACTGTTCAATTATCTTTCTCTGACAATGAAAGTGCAGATGAGAAAGAAGATCTATCCGAGGCAGAGTCTTGGGAAAGGATCAAAGAACAGATGAAGGAATATGCAGAACTAGCTGAGCTATTTGAGGAGGTTGTTAAGGATAATGCAGAGCTCATAGCTCAAAATGGAAAACTCAAAACCGTTCTAGAAGAAAGATTTGCTCCTTATGATGCTGAAAAGGAAAGGGAGATAGAATATCTAAAATCAAAAATCGATATTCTAGCTCAAAAAGAAAAAGAGCTGGAGGACAAAGAGCTTGAGAAGAATGAAGCTCTAAAATCAAAAGATGCTGAGATACACAGTCTCTCCTCCAAGCTTGCAGATTTAGTGGTTCGACATGAATCACTGGCTATCAAGGAACAAAAGCTGCAAATCATTTTGAGCCAGCTAAAGAAAAGTGGAAAGAAACTGGAAGAAGTTCAGGCAATTCAACGAAGTTCAAGGAATAAAACAGGACTAGGCTATGATAGAGCTACTGGAAAAGGGCCGATAAGCAGCAAAGTGGTCTTCACCAAATATCAACCTTCAGAGAAGACAAATGATAAAAACTGCAAGGCCATTCCAGATAAAGTCGTACAATTGAAAAATCCAGCTCATCAGCCGCAGGCCGTTCTCTTAAAGAATCATCACAAGACAAACCTGCTGAAAAAGGATCAACCTACAGGAAAGAAGGAAGGACCATCACCCCCCAAGAAAAGGGAAATCAAGCCTGTTTCCAAGGCTGATCAACAGAAGAAAGCAAGAAAGGCAGAGTATCAAAGGCCTTTCTATCCACAGTTCTACTATCCCGCTCAACCTCAAAACTGCATGTGTTATTCACAGCATGCATACCATCAACAGCAGCACTACCAATCATGCTATTATGATGAACCATGCTATCAACCTCGATACAGCATTCCTCATCCCGCAAAGAAGAATAGAAAGAGGAGTAAAGACTCTAAACCCAGCCCGAAGAAACAAGCTGCAACATCCATAGCCTCGGATAGAAGCAAGCCTGTGATCAAAGTCTGGGTACCCAAGGCTGTTCAAACAACCTCCACCGCAACAGATGTAGCACCCAATCTCAAATGGGTTGCTAAGCTCAATTAATTGCAGTTAGGAAAGGCTCTACGGAGGAGCCAGGCAGCTCGAGGAGCTGTATGGATCATTGATAGTGGATGCTCAAAGCACATGACGTGTGACAAAACGCTGCTATCAAGCTACTCTGAGCGAGATGGACCTCAAGTTACTTTTGGAGGTAGCTCCAAGGGTAAGACAAGAGGCTATGGAGATTTGAATGTAGGTAAAACTACGATCCATAATGTCTCTTTTGTTGAAGGTCTTAATCATAACTTATTTTCAGTCTCTCAATTCTGCTCGAGTGGTAAACGAGTAGAATTTACAACTAATAAGTGCCTTGTGAAAAATGAGGAAGGAGAAACCCTCCTTACCTGAGTCATGCAGGATAAATTGTACATAGTCCAATGGGCTAATGAGAAGGAAACCTACTTAGTGACGAAGGCCAATTCAGAAGCTAGTTGGTTATGGCACAAGAGACTAAGCCATCTGAATTTCAAAGCTATCAACAAGCTGGCACGCAACAAATTGGTCAACGATCTCCCTGACCAGATATTTGACAAGGACCATGTATGCAATGCATGTCAAGCTGGGAAGCAAACAAGAGCCTCCTTTCCCAGCGTAACTGCACAAGCTTCAAGTCGAATATTGGAGCTTCTTCACATGGATCTCTTTGGCCCAGTCACTCCCCTGAGTATAAACGGTAGAAAATATGCTCTCGTAGTTATAGATGATTATTCTAGATTTACGTGGGTTATTTTCTTATTTAAGAAAAAGGAGACTTTGGAGAAGCTGCCGGCGTTGCTCAACAAGCTGTGCAATCAAAAAGAAAAATCTATCATATACATCCGATCAGATAGGGGAACATAATTTCTCAATTCAATGATCGAGGAATATTGCACAAAAAATGGAATCCATCATCAAACATCAGCAGCTAGAACTCCTCAACAAAACGGAGTTGTTGAAAGGAGGAATCGCTCCTTGAAAGAAGCAGCTCGGACAATGCTTGAAGAAACTAAGCTTCCTATGAAGTTCTGGGCAGAAGCTGTCAACACAGCTTGTTACACCCAGAACCGGCCAGTTATCACTACCAGACATGGGAAACTCCATTCGAGCTGTGGAACAACAAGCTCCCCAGGTTAAAGTATTTTAAGGCTTTTGGATGTTTGTGTTACATTCACAATAATGGGAAATCTCAATTAAAGACCTTTGAGAGAAAGGCATATCCAGGAGTATTTCTAGGATACTCAGAGATCAGCAAGGCCTTTCGAGTCTATAATAAGAGAACTCTCACTGTGGAGGTAACACCTCATGTTGTGTTTGATGAATCTGCTTGTTTGTACAGAGACATACAAACAGGAAAAATGGACGAGCTCAACAGATCAAAGAACGATCTTATCGAAGACCTGTTGATCTTGAGCCCTACTGTTGGGAATTGTTAAGAACGAAAATGTTAAGGGGGAACTACATGGGACACTTTAAAAATGTAGTGTTTTGATTTGATCCCAAAACCCCAAAGCGTTCTGTTCCCAAGCGACCCATTTGATGTAGATGATAGGTTAGAATTTTTCTAAGCCTAAACTGTTAGGATGGCTTTATTTTGCTTAGCTTTAGACTGCAGGAATTCCAAGTGAAGGCCACTCGCTTGAGTGTGTTTTTCAAAGTGAAGCAAGTCTAACAAGCCAAAGTGAAGCGTGCCGAAACTAGCGAAGCGAAGCGAGCGCTACAGTGGAATTAAAAGTGAACCCACCAAAGCGAAGCGAAGCGAGCGCTACAAAGAAAAGTTGAAGTAAGTCAACGCGGGTCAACATACACTTAAAATGTTTCTCGGAAAAATTATTCCCAAGTGACTCACTACGAAGATTACCATGAAGCGACTCACTTCAGAGCGGCCGCTACAACTTCAAAGCAAAGCGAGCTACTACCTACCAGAAAGCGACAGCGCGACTCCCGCCCATATTTTGAACTCCAGTCAACAGGAGATCGTAGCATTAATTACGAGATCTCCACGTGTCGAAAGCGGAGTGGAGCGGAAGAGTTGACTGCCAGGCCGACAAAGGCGCCGCAACAGTACTGGCTCGCTCCAGTTACTGTTAGCCTTGTAAGTTAGCCAATTTTGGCAAAATGCCAAAACTGGATGTCTGAAAAAGGTGCCAGCCTGCGCAAGTACTGTCGAGAGGAGGAGGGACAAGGCCACCAACCAAGCAATGGATCTCAGCCATCCCTCCGCCTATAAATAGTGAAGGATGAAGACGAAGAGAAGTAGAACACTACTTAAGCATTCGAGCGCATACAGCAAACAAACACTCCCAAGCCTTCGAGCAAATCTTCGAGTCTTTGTTTTCCAGTGTTCTCCGAGTTTTCCAGTTCATCGGAACTCGTCTTCACAACCTTCACACTTAGAGTCTAAGCCCATTCCATATCCAAGCTTAGAAGAAGAGCTCTAGCCATCTTTGCACTTATTGTAAAGAGCTCTTCATAGTGTGTTTCGTCAACCAAAAACCCTAAACTCTGTCTGTTAGGTTTTTGAGTGTTGTCATTAGGTTGTTTCGATCCAAGGCTCTTCTTTCATCGATTGGAGAAGCCTCGATCATAGAGTTTAGATCCAAGCTTGCACCTACATCGTTTGTGTAAAGCTCGATCGAAGCTAGGCTGTAAGGAGAGCCCGTAATCTCCATGTCTGTCTGACTGAAGCGAGTGAAGCTTCTAGTCTTGTTAGGTTTTTGGTGTGAACCCGGAATCACCCAGCGTCTGTCAGATCCAAGCGAGTGAAGCTCGATCTTGACCAGGCTTTTGAAGAGCCCGAAATCTTCAAGTTCTTGAGTGAAAAGAACAGTTGCCGTCGTGCAGCAAAGTGGACGTAGGAGCGTTATCTCCGAACCACTATAAATCTTCGTGTCGTATCTCTCTAACCCTTATCTCTTTACTATATTCGATTATTCATTGCACGTGCATTTAAACAAACAAACTTGATTCTTTAATTACTTAGGAAAGATTTAGCTCACCAAATTCCGCACACGAGTAAAGACTCCCTCTTGATCAAGTGTTCACTTCGGTCAAGCAGGCTAGCTACGTACTGTAGATCTAGCTTCAGCTAGGTCTTAAGTTTCAAGTGAGCTCTTTACTTGTCACTCTGAGTTAAGGGATTTGAAGTTGAAAAACTTCAAAATACGTATTCACCCCCCCCCCCCCCCTCTACGTATTTCCCATTAACAAACCGGGACCAACAAGTGGTATCAGAGCAGCGGTTCTTTCGAGCCTCTGCTTTGCATATCCGAAGCGAGTCCCCACTCGCTTCACGTTGTCTCACTGAACCGGATCCTATTTTCCTAAGTGCATCAAAACCTCACCCACGCATATTGCATTTACTGCTGATAGTTTGCTATGTCTACATACAGTGCATCAAATCTTCCACAGTTCTCGATCGAAGGATACGAGATATGGAGTTTCCGAGTCGAGAGCTTCCTATGCTCAATCCACGACCAGATGTGGGAAGTCATTGAGGACGGACCAATCAAAATTAAGAAAGCCATATCTGTGGATGTTCCAGCCGCTGAAGGTCGTCCAGCCCACGTTCGACAACAGTACGTGGAGAAGGATAAGGATGAATATACTCCAAATGACTTCAAAGTTGCCAACCTCGACAAGATTGCACGCCACACGATGCAGAGCACCGTGTCGAACGCCTATCTACCACGAATAAGGAAATGTGCAACGGCAAAGGAAATGTGGGAAACCCTAGCCCTCATTTCTCAAGGAACAGACAAAATCAAGGAGAACAAACTCGCCGTTCAGATGCGGGAGTTTGAAAGCCTGATAATGAAGCCAGGAGAATCCATCGACGCATTCGAGCTGAGAGTTACCAACATCACTGCAACTCTCAACTCACTAGGGAAGGAACTCACAGATAAGGAAGTCAACCTGAAGATTGTCCGAGCTCTCACCAGGAAATGGCAGACTATGAAGGAGCTATACCTAGCTACCAAGGATCTATCAAAGCTCACACCGGAGATTCTGTTCTCCGAACTCAAAGCTCATGAATTCGATCTGAATCGAATGAACCTCGACGAAGAGGATGAAGCGCGCCCACTACATCAAAAGGAGTAGCATTCAAAGCTGCCGAAGGGCCAAGCGAGCAGTCGCTAGCCAAGATGACGAGGGAAGAATTGGAAGAACATATTGCGTTCTTGTCCAAGAACTTCAACAAAATGAACTCTCGAGTGGGCAAATACAAAAGATTCTACAAGCAGTACAAAGGGAGGAGCACTGATGCTCGAGAAGGAAAAGGAAAGAGAGAAGAGACGACCAAGACGATCCCGCGCAATATGATGGAAGTGGAGTGTTACCACTGCCACAAGATGGGCCACTACAAATCCGATTGCCCAAAGCTAAGTGCCAAAGAGCGCGAAGAATTGAAGGCCAAGAGGGATGCTCCAAGGCGAGCGCTCGTAGCGAGTGAAGTGCCGGTCGCTACAACTGAAGATCCACCAAGCGACTCAGATGCATTCACAGATCCAAACTCTAGTGATGGTGAGGATCTTGGATTTATGGCGCTCACCGACGAAGAAACAGGAGAGGTATTCTTCTATCCTTCAATCACTTCAATTACATTAGCACACACTGTCAATGAGGAAGAACAATCCTCTACATGGAGTGAGTTGTTTGACAAGCACCAAAAATTGTCAAGCGACCACGAAGTGGTAAAACAAGCTTTGTCTCAAAGCGAGAAGGAGAACCGAAAGCTAGCCACTGAGCTTGACCAAGTCAAACTTAATCTAAGGGCTATGACTAGTAAGTTCGAGGATCTCTTCGCTAGACATCAAAGCTTGGAGGGAAGGTATGAAACCCAGTCCACTCTAGTTGCCAACTTGAATAAAGCATCATATGCTAGGCAGGCACTAGAGGGCTCGCTTCTGCCTTTTGGTAGGAAAGCTGGCCTTGGATATGAGGGTGGACCTCCCAAGCCGACTGTCTTTGTTGGTGCATCACACACTACACCATCAGTCACTTTGGAATTGCCCACTGCATCCAAAGCGACCACTAACAAAGATAAAGGCGAAATGGCTGAGAACCCTAAAAGGAAGCCTATGAAGGTGTCTATATCTTTAAGGGCAAATCCTAAGGGCAAGCAAAGTTCAACAGTCCCTAGCACTCAACATGCTAAGTCTTACCAATCCAAGGGTAAAGGGAAAACTGTTGAAGCTTCTAAGTCTCAAGCCAAGACACGAGAGACAAAGGATCTACCTCCTAAAAAGAGGAGTAATGTCTATGTGTCACGTTATCCGGACTGGAGATGGTCCAACCGGACTAACATTGAGGGGGAAGATTTTGAAGCTTCCACTGGGTCGCTTCAGATTCCCAAGGTTTCTCAAGCGAGTCAGGGTCAAAACCCTAGTTGGACCGCTTCAAGGAAACCAAGCGAGCCGCTTCGACAGACTAGAAACCCTAAGTCAGTCTCTAAACCCAGAGCTAATCCGAAGTGAGTCGCTTCAGGATATAAGCAAAATGGGAAGAGCATAGGTAGGTCTAAAGCGAGCCGCTACCCCTCTTGCACACACTGATGCAAGTGTGTAACTGCTTCAAGGCAGAAGTCACAGTTTTCTAAGGTCGAGAAGCCCAAGACACAAGCTTCATCTCAAAAGAGAGTGAAGCAAGTGTGGGTACCTAAGGGAACTAACCTGCAAGGACCCAAACTGATTTGGGTACCAAAATCTGTCTAATTGCAGGTGAGCGCCGTGGATCCCATGCCAAGTGAGGGTCAACTAGTATGGTACTTGGACAGTGGATGTTCAAGACACATGACCGGCATGAAAGCTCTACTTCACAACTACATAGAGAAGAAGGGTCCACACGTAACCTTTGGTGACAACTCTCGAGGAAGCACCAGGGGATACGGCGCACTGAGAGTTGGAAAGCTCACAATTGAAGAAGAGTCTCCTATGTGGAAAGACTCAAGCACAACCTGTTGTCCATTTCACAGTTTTGTGATAAAGGGTACAGGGTGGAGTTCATCTCCAACAAGTGCATTGTGAAGAGCAAACTCCGTCTCAGATTGTGCTCACTGGAATTAGGCAAAGGAACGTCTACATAGCACAATGGGACAGCTGCAAAGAGGAAACTTGCCTAGTTGCAAGAAGTGCTACAGAAATTGGATGGCTATGGCACAGACGCTTGAACCACCTCAATTTCAAAGCTATCAATCGCTTAGCTCGAAAAGGTTTGGTGCATGGCATACCGAATGAAGTCTTCATCAAAGACCATCCATGCTCACCATGCCAACGAGGGAAGCAGACGAAGAAGCACTTCACCAGTCTCGAAGAAGCCTCATCAAAGCGAGTGCTCGAGCTGCTTCACATGGATCTGTTTGGTCCAATTACTCCAGTTAGCGTAAATGGAAGGAAGTACACTCTAGTTGTAGTTGACGACTTCTCTCGCTACACTTGGGTAGTATTCCTTTTCAGCAAGAAGGAGACACTGACCAAACTGCCACAACTACTCAAGCGATTGGCGGTGGAAAAGAATCAAGCTATTGTGACCATCCGCTCCGACAAAGGCACAGAGTTCTTGAACTCTACAATTGAAGCGTACTGCACGGAGCATGGCATATCACATCAAACTTCTTCAGCACGCACTCCTTAGCAGAATGGAGTTGCTGAAAGAAGAAATCGAATCATCAAAGAAGCTGTTCGCACCATGATTGCTGACTCAAAGCTTCCGATGAAGTATTGGGCTAAAGCTGCCAACAAGGCGTGCTACGCACAGAATCGGACGCTTCTCAACAAACGGCACGACAAAACACCATATGAAATATGGACAGGGAGAATTCCTAACATATCTTATTTCCATATATTTTGGTTGTAGGGTCTTCATTCACAACAATGGGAAGTCGCAGTTGAAAGCTTTTGAAAGCAAAGCAGATGAAGGAGTCTTCTTAGGATACTCTACGTCTAGCAAAGCCTACAGAGTGTTCAACTGTAAAACCCTAATTGTGGAGGAATCACCCCATGTCGTATTTGATGAATCTTCTTTAAGCCTTCCACAGGAACAGGCTCAAGCAAATGAAAAGGATCAAAGCAAGGAACCCTCAAATCAACTCACTTGGGACGTGCTCGATGAAGATGATGAGATCAAGGACTCAAGCGAGCAGGATCCCAAAGGAGAAGTCGAAGCTGCCCCCAAGATTCCTGAAGCTAGTGCAGGCCAAGCACCCAATCCAGTCGCTTCAGATGGTGAAGCAAGCGACAAGGAAGAAGACGAAGATGAAGCTAGCAGATCCAAGCGTGCATGGCTCAAGGATCATTCACCAAGTCAAATCATTGGAGATCCATCCAAGGGTGTAGTGACCAGAAGTCAAGTGTTTGGAGAAAGTGCCATGTTCAGTTGCTTTCTCTCAAACATTGAGCCATCATCAAGCGTGGAGGAAGCCCTAGCCGACTCCAACTGGGTGATAGCCATGCAAGAAGAGCTGAATCAATTCACCAGGAACGACGTATGGTACCTCGTGGATCGTCCCAAGTTTCAACATGTTATTGGCACCAAGTGGGTGTTCAAAAACAAGACCGACGAGGACCACAACGTAGTGAGGAACAAGGCGCGACTCGTTGCCAAAGGCTACTGCCAAGAGGAAGGAATCGACTTTGACGAGACCTTCGCTCCAGTGGCACGGCTTGAAGCTATCAGATTGTTTCTAGCCTATGCAGCAGCCAAGAAGTTCAAAGTCTATCAAATGGATGTGAAGAGCGCATTCCTCAACGGTGAACTCAAAGAAGAAGTGTATGTGGAGCAGCCACCGGGTTTCGAGCAGGGAGATAAAGTATATCGATTAAAGAAAGCCCTGTATGGGTTGAAGCAAGCTCCCAGAGCTTGGTATGATACACTCTCTCAATTCCTAGTGGACAACGGATTCCAAAAAGGAAAGATAGATCGGACTCTCTTCACCATCAACCATGGAGAAGATATGCTTTGGGTCCAGATCTACGTGGATGACATCATATTTGGGTCGCCAAACCAGTCGCTTAGCGAGAAGTTTGGAGAATTGATGAAGACCAAATATGAAATGTCAATGATTGGCTTGATGAGCTGCTTTCTAGGTCTTCAAGTGAAGCAGCAGGATAATGGAATTTTCATCAACCAAGCGAAGTATACAAGAGATATGCTTGCCAAGTTTGGTGTTCAACATGCTAAAGCTGTAAAGATTCCTATGAATACCAACTGGAAGATGGAGCCAGACGAAGGAGGAAAATCTGTAGATCCTACAGATTATCGTGCCCTAATTGGGTCACTACTCTATCTCACTGCAAGTAGGCCAGATGTTGCTTTTGCAGTCGGAGTCTGCGCTCGCTTCCAAAGCAACCCCAAGCACAGCCATCTTGAAGCTGCCAAGAGAATTCTTCGATATTTAAAGGGCACTGTCAACATGGGTCTGTGGTATCCAGCGGAGGACAATTTGGAGCTCACTGGATATTCCGATGCTGACTATGGTGGGTGCCGAGTCGATAGGAAGTCAACTTCGGGCACATGTCAGTTCTTGGGAAGCAAGCTAATCTCGTGGTTCTCAAAGAAGCAAACAAGCGTAGCCACTTCAACAACTGAAGCTGAGTACATGGCCGCTGGAAGCTGCTGTTCTCAAATCCTATGGCTTCGTCAACAATTGAAGGACTACAAAGTTGAAGCGAATGAAATTCCGATCTTCTGCGACAACAACAGTGCCATATGTATCTCGCAGAATCCAGTGCTTCACACCAGATGCAAGCATGTGGAAATTCGACATCATTTCATTCATGATCATGTCGAGAAGAAGGATATCAAGCTCGAGAAAATTCATACCGATCTCCAGCGAGCAGATATCCTCACCAAGCCTCTAGCTGAGTCTCGATTCAACCAGCTATGCATGGAATTAGGGTTATTAGACCCTGGTGAAGAATGCTAGTTCCAGGATGCATGAAGGAGTGTTCGCTTGTTCCCTTGTGCGGCACTTGCTTCGTATCTTCACCAACTCAAGCGAGTCACTTCAAACTCCACTCGCTTGAAGAAAATGAAGTTAGGTGGAGAAAGGTGGAGTATTGGAAGAAGTTCCCTACCAACTTATTGGAATTGTTAAGTATATGGTTAAGGGGGAACTAATGCTTACTCTTGGAGCAAGCTACTTCCAAAGCGAGCAAGAATGCTGCTATCTCGAATTCTGCATCGCTTCAATCTGCCCTAGCTTGGGTCAAAGCGAGTCGACTGCAGATTCATCCTCTAGATTGTAGGAAAGCTTGAAGGTTTACCTTTTTATACAAAAGGTTGCAGGGCTTGTGACATGCTTCTGCGTAAAATACGAGATTGTCTTGTCAGAGCATTCTCATTGTCATCCTGTCCATTTCTGCTCTGAGATAAGGACTTGTACTCATCCCCCATTCGTCGTGAATAAGTACACTTACGTGATGCTCCCTTCGGGTTGTAGTAAGCTTGTGTACTATATTCATTTTCTCCCTCATTCACTTCGATGGAGGACTCTCTAATTCGTAGAGGAAGATGAATGCCATGAAGATGAATGCCATGAAGATCTAATTCAACGTGTAGCATTCAACAAGTGGTATCTAATTCAACATGAAGTCTTCAATTTGTGGTATCAATCTCCTACGAAGTGAGATTGACTGGTAAGTGTTTCAATTTTAAGTACACTAAGTGAGCCGAAGCGTGCTAGAAACCTTCACTCACTACGTGGAAAATATGAAATGAATCTGACACAAATACAAAGAGGAAAACACTCTTGTTTATCCTCGAAGTATGTAAGTCAGAAACATTTTAAAATTAAGCAAAGAAATTCAATTTCTTATTCCAGTCGCTTCAGATGGCCAAGCGAGTGCTACGTCACTCAAAGCTAGCCATCGCAAGCGAGTGCGGAACAGTCACTCAAGCGAATGCCTCTCAAGCGAGTCAAGGTCTAGCGGCCCAACTCGAAGCGAGCGGGCACGAAGCGAGTATGAGCTGTCTGCACTCGAGTGCCTATTTCACTTTCTGCCAAGTATTTATGCAGAATCAGGAACGACGAAAATAACGGGCGCGTGGCTCTCACTTCAAATTTGAAGCGGGAAACGGCAGAGAAGATCCAGCCATCGAATCTCAACAGCCCTCAATCTGCAACCGTTGGATAAGCGCCGTATAAGACAACCCAATCGCAGCAGGCCACGTGGAGACGCCGAGCAAGTGGCGGTTCACTTTTACTGTGGTGACGCCGGACACGTCAGATCCATCACCGCACGTCCGCCGCCTACCTACAGGACTTTCGGCAATATTACCGTCCTACCCCTGCCATGTCAGCCAAGACCTAACTCTATATATATGGGACGAGGCAGAACTGCAAAACCTTTCACAGCCTTCAAAAATTGCCATTCTCGTGCTTAGATCTGCGATTCCTGCAACTCACGAGTCTCAACCCTTTCTTTTTAAACTCTGCTCAAATTTCTCTAAAATCTCCATGGGAAAGAAGAAGAACACCGAGACGATGGAGGAGTTTCTCGCGGAGGTCGACAAACATATCAATGTCGAGCCTCATCTCGATCCAGCCATTATCGAAGAGAATGGCTTTCTCCGTAGAGCCGTGACCACGGCCGGTCTATGGAAATTCGTGACGGCAGTTCCGTCAAAGATTCTGGCGAAGGCCGTTGGAGAACTACTGCTCAACTTGATGAAGGAGCAGAATACGTCTTCTTTCACTGATCCACGCACCAGGAAGCCGGTGGAGGTGGACATGAGTGAACTCATCGGTGAGTTTGATTTGCCGAGAGATCGGGGAGACTCACTGCTAGATTTGGGTCTGTCTGCCGGAGTTCAGTCCGGTCGTTTGCAACCGCCGAAGCAGATCCGAATTTCAAGGAGGTCAGTATCCGTTCGAGTTTGAAGGCCCCCTTCAACCATATTTGCGAGCTCTTCTCGAAGAGTGTCGCGTGCTACGTCGGAACCTTGGATACTCTTTCCGAGACGAAGCTGATCGCCACAGCAGTTATCGTTGACAGCCTCACCGGAACCAGCTTCAACTGGCATGGCTGGTTCCTCAAACAAATTCACGAAGCTGCTGCCGATTTTGCGTTCGTGAAGGGGAGCGCCGATCAGATTCTCCGCAAGGGGAAACTGAAGTTCTTCTCAAGGCTTTCCTATGCTTTGGAAAAGAAGTTTCCGGGCAAAGCATGGCCGGAATCCAACGTCGCCGTCTACAACAAACAGTCCATCTATTATGATAAGTGGAGGAAAACAAAGACTTTGATGGACTTGGGACTTCTCGAGGTTGAAGTGCCCGTAGCGAGACCGGTTGCCGAAAGGCAAGCCGAAGTGAGCTAAGTAAGGCCGGTCGCTTCACCCGGGAAGCGAGCCGCGCCAAAGCGAGGCAAGAAAATGAAGCGAGTCGCTTCAATCATTCAAGAAAGCGAGGCGGTGGAGAAGCCGCTTGAGAACGTTGAAGTGACTCAACCCCAGCCTTCACCAATCAAAGCCAAATCACCCCCACTCCAAATCCAAACCCACATCACCCAAATACCAGAACCTCAATCTTCATCAACCCAACAACCACTAAAACAGATAACACCCCTCTCTCCCCATGAAGAAGAATCTGCATCTTCTTTTCACATCCCCACTATCCCATTCCTCAGCACTGATGAAGCTGCAGCCTACACTACCTTTCAATCACTTCAATCCCAGCCAATACAACCACCAACCACCGAAACCATACAGCCACCACCCACTGAAGCCATCCAAATATCCGAAACCCCGAAGCCTCATCACCTTCCCAATCCCCCTCGACATCGGCAGCTACAGCCGATACAGCCCAAACTGTCGGAGAACTTCCCATCATCCCTCAGTTCATACCTCCTGCCCTCACCATACATACGCGGGCTCTCGAACGCTATGCCCTAGATAGAGAGCAAGCCGCAGAGACAATCAATCTTCGCTACAATCTTCGCCACTCGAACGTTCCATGGAGCGACGCGTTTTACACCAATGTCGTCGATTTCCTGACGTACATCACGTATCGTGGAACGGAGTACTATAAAATTTTCAGACTCCTCAAAGCTTTCACAGAAGAGGAACTGATTCAAATGGAGGCCAAGATACTCAACTTCATTGGCGAAAATGGCTTCCATGCCTTCCTTGAAGGGACCAGCTTCTGGGAGAAGCTGGATGCTAAGGTGAAAGAATCATATCCACTCGCCACAGTTCCGAAGCGAGTGCCCTCTTCCCATGAAAGGAAGCTCATCAGGGAGCATAAGGAGGAGGTGGAGTTGAAGGACGCGGAGATAGGTGGAGTTGAAGGACGCGGAGATCGCTAGCCTTCAAAGCGAGATAACGAAGAAGAGTGAGGAAATGGAGAGGAAGGCGGGGGAGGTCATTAGTCTCAAAGAAGACTTTGACAAGAAGAAGAAGGATTTAGAGGGAAAGGTGGAGGAGAAAGAGAGGTTATTGGAGGAAAAAGAGAAGGCGCTGGAGGCGCAGGTGAAGCTAGTGGGAGATCAATCTATCACAATCACCGAACTTAAGGGCTCACTTGATGCGGAAAGGAGCCGCTTGAGGGAGGTAAATGCCAAGCTTGTCTCAGTTGGCAAGGAAAAGAAGGATTTAGAAAAGGAGGTAAGGAAGTTGAGGGAGGTGCTGGAGAATAGAGAAGGAGAGTTGGTGATGAATGGAAGTGAGCTGCTGAGCACGAAAAAGGCTCTGGACTCTCTCAAGAATGAGATGAAGCTGCTCAAGCAAGAGAGTGAAACTGATAAAAAGGAGCTGGAGAATAGGAGGAAGAGTGCGCAAGCTATTGACCTAAGGAATGCTGAATTAACGCTACTATTGGAAAAGGTCAAGGAGCTGGGCGAAGCATACACGGAAAAGATGGCTGCAAGTGCCGAATTCCATCTCTCTCTAAACCAGAGAGAGAGGAGCCTTGAGACAATGCAAGCTGAATTTCAAGCGGCTCAGGAATTTTGGTACTTCAACTTGCAGGAGGAGAAGGCAGATATAAGGAGGGAAATTGAAGCGGAGCTGGAGGCTCGCTTCAGAGAAGTGGAACCCTTAGAGAGAATGATGGCATCAGTTGTGGAGAGAGAAAAGCAGTGCGAGTATCTACTCGAAATTTCAATCAAGACTGCTGATCTGGTGGCCCCAACTGTGGGAAAAGCCGAAAAGATGTTGGAGGCCATTCTCAACTCTGTCAACTCACTTCACCAAACCATTTCAGGAAAATCTATGATCCTAACCCCTGGCAGTGATGATGCCAAAAAGGGGGAAGGACAGGTGAAGATAGGAGGAGCTGGAGGTTCAGGGGGAAGCAGAGTTGGTGTAGAATCGATGCTGGAGGGAGGCAATGATGTTAGAGGTACGGAGGATGTAGATGAAGCGAGGGCTCTGGGCAAGACAAAGCTCACGGAGGAGCAATTATTGAAACAGCTCGAAGAGCCCAGCATGCCGCTTCAAGAGAAAGTGCTAAGTGCTTCTATCGCACGGCATCCTCCGGTGACCGTGCTAACGAAGGAGGAAAGGCGGAAGCAGGTGGAGAAGGATGCTGCCATGGCGTGGGAGATGGAGCAACTAACAAAACATTTTGTTGGTGCAGGTACTTCGTCTAGTTCCCAAGTGGCAGCTACACCCAAAGTGCCCGCTTCAACCGCCGCGCCAGCTTCTTCAGCCGCTGCACTCACTTCGACCACTGCTGCACTCACTCCGTCAGCAGTCGTCCCCTCAAGTGCTGCTAAGAAGGATATGCCTCCACCCCCACCACCAAAACTTCCATTGAAGCGAACTGCACAGGAGATAAAAGGTGATGACCCCGCGGCCAAGCGCCAAAAGGTCAAGCAAGCAGTTGCTTCAAAAGCTGGAAGGGAGGAGAGGAAGAGAAAGGAAAGAGAAGAAGGGAGGAGCGAAGGCGAGAGGAAGAGGAGGTCAAATGACAGGCGACTCCAAGTGATTGACGCACGGATTGAGGAGCAATTCAGTGAAGTGATACTTATCCAGTCATCACTAGTGCACAGTGCATTTATTCCGTTTATGCCAGATGAGTCCGAAGCATGCGAAGCACAACCCATATCTGATGCATGCGACGTGACGACAAAAGAGATGGTTGAGTCTGGTCGCTACCCCCGCATGGACGAACAAAACTACATTCGGAAGCGTCTAAATGAAAAGCGTCCATTGTGGAGTGGCGAAACAGGAAAGAAGTTCAAAGCGACCATGGCTGAACTGTCAAAGAGGTCAGAAGAGGAGTTGGCCAAGCGAAGGGACGAGCACCCTGATGCAAGGGAAATTGAGGCTTTTATTCCGAGAGATCTGCTTGATCTGTGGTTATACTACAAGGACTTATTCATCAAGGCCTATTATTACTGGGAGGTAGTGCCGCTGCAGGATCAATGCTCTAGGATAAGTGCCCTCAACAATTTTCTCGCCGCCTATGATGACAAACTGCGACGAAAAATCTTCACCTTGGCTGAACAAACTCAACCCATGCCAATTGTTGTCAAGGTTCCTGCTCTTAAGGAATTCCCCATGCCGTATCATCGAGGCACGGACATTCCAGACAGAGGGATAATAGATGAGGAGGTGACTGAAGCTTTCAGGCTGGAGAGTGCATGGAGAAGACCTAGTATTCACACGGTAGACTCTATGGAATCGAAAGTTCTATCAGCTTACGTGGATACTGCTGCTATTGAAGAAGAAAAGAAGGAGGAGGAAGAAGGAAAGGAGAAGGAGAAGGAGGATGAAGCTGCAGGAAACCTTTGAGTTTCAAGCTTCTTAACATATCTCTTTTTGTGAACTGCTTGTTCATCTATCTCATTTCAATTTCTGTCTCCTCTGTGTCATTGATCGCACTATTTCTACCACACAAAATAGGTGTAATATAATGAAGCACGAGTATCGTATCCACAGGGATTGATGTATCGAAAACGCACACAATACCTCTACTAAAGAACTAATGTGATGTTTAGGCTTTTAAGAGTTTAGGATGTGGTATTTATAGACTAGGCAAATAATAAAAGAAAACTCAATTAATCATATAAGGAAATAAGCAAGTAAAGAATTAAGTAGTCAAATAAAACAACTTAGGACACAAGCAGTTAAGTAAATAAGGAAAGTGAACAATTAAGGAAAAGTGTTGATTCTAGGAAAGCCTACCTAATCAAAAATATGCAAATAATTAATGAATACAATTAACCACTTTAATCCAATCTAAATGTGATACATGCAAAAATAACTTACACCCTAATTAAAGCAATGCAAGTAGTCACTCAACGAGATCCTAATATTCTTTCGAATTGTAAGAATCGAATCAAGTGCAAGATAGAACAAGTACCAATAATATAATCAACTAGGTTCAACTAAGACACCAAATCAATTATATATGAACATATAACAATTCAATTATCAATCAAGAAAATCAAACTATTATATCATGCTTTCATGAGATCGATTATGCAATTATCCAATTAAGGCATAAACACATAACTATGCATACACAATTAATGGCCAGTTAACTATGCATGAGAATAAGCACCATGAAACATGCATCTAGATTGGAAGGCTAATTGTAAACAAAAACACTTACATAAATTCAATTAGGCATTCAATCCCTAAAATCAACTAAGGAATTTAGCTAGACATAATTAAAGTAGACATGAACACAAAAGATTGAAAGAACATAATTAAAAAGTAAGAGTAAGAAAAACTTGGAATTGAATCTTGAACACGAAGAACTTCAAAACTTGAATCTTGAATAAACTTGAAAAGCTCCAATGTTGAATACAAAACTCTCAAATAAAAGTGTGCTAGAAAGTAAGGTGTTAGATACTAAGGTGTTTTGGGTGCTTGGGTTTACAATGCTAGACTAGGAGTATATATAGGAGAAATTTACATAAGGAAAACCTAGACCAAAAAGGAGTCAAATTAAATAAGGAGAAAAATTCTCGGCTGAACACCTCTCGACAGACCTCTCGATCGAGAGGTCGATCGAGAGGGTATCATTTTTGCTCTCGATCGAAAGCTGCGGCAGAAGGCACCTCTCGACACCTCTCTCGATCAAGAGGTCGATCGAGAGGCCTTCACTCGAACTCAAATCTTGATTTTCAGCTTCGATCTTCACGCCTTTTCTCGTCTCAGGGTTTTATCATCGATTTATCATCAATTTATGCCTGAAAACACAGAAAAACACCTACAAGCATAATATCATCCCATATACTAAAAACCATATAAAACATAGACAATACTATAAAATCGAGACACAAAATCGACTCTTTTTGGCTATGAAAACAAGGTAAATTTCACCTATATCAGTCATTTACTCGCTTTGTGAATGACTTTACATTTTTGCTACAAACTCATTAATTTAACCGAAAAAAAAAGGGGAAGGAACTTAAAAGAAAATTACAAAAGAAACTGCAAAGGAAGCAGTCGCTTGAAGTTCCCTTCACGGTTAGATAGACTAGATTTATTTTTTTTTATCTAAGTCATATGGGTTTTGGCATCATCAAAAAGGAGGAAATTGTTGGGAATTGTTAAGAACGAAAATGTTAAGGGGGAACTACATGGGACACTTTAAAAATGTAGTGTTTTGATTTGATCCCAAAACCCCAAAGCGTTCTGTTCCCAAGCGACCCATTTGATGTAGATGATAGGTTAGAATTCTTCTAAGCCTAAACTGTTAGGATGGCTTTATTTTGCTTAGCTTTAGACTGCAGGAATTCCAAGTGAAGGCCACTCGCTTGAGTGTGTTTTTCAAAGTGAAGCAAGTCTAACAAGCCAAAGTGAAGCGTGCCGAAACTAGCGAAGCGAAGTGAGCGCTACAGTGGAATTAAAGTGAACCCACCAAAGCGAAGCGAAGCGAGCGCTACAAAGAAAAGTTGAAGTAAGTCAACGCGGGTCAACATACACTTAAAAAGTTTCTCGGAAAAATTATTCCCAAGTGACTCACTACGAAGATGACCATGAAGCGACTCACTTCAGAGCGGCCGCTACAACTTCAAAGCAAAGCGAGCTACTACCTACCAGAAAGCGACAGCGCGACTCCCGCCCATATTTTGAACTCCAGTCAACAGGAGATCGTAGCATTAATTACGAGATCTCCACGTGTCGAAAGCGGAGTGGAGCGGAAGAGTTGACTGCCAGGCCGACAAAGGCGCCGCAACAGTACTGGCTCGCTCCAGTTACTGTTAGCCTTGTAAGTTAGCCAATTTTGGCAAAATGCCAAAACTGGACGTCTGAAAAAGGTGCCAGCCTGCGCAAGTACTGTCGAGAGGAGGAGGGACAAGGCCACCAACCAAGCAACGGATCTCAGCCATCCCTCCGCCTATAAATAGTGAAGGATGAAGACGAAGAGAAGTAGAACACTACTTAAGCATTCGAGCGCATACAGCAAACAAACACTCCCAAGCCTTCGAGAAAATCTTCGAGTCTTTGTTTCCCAGTGTTCTCCGAGTTTTCCAGTTCATCGGAACTCGTCTTCACAACCTTCACACTTAGAGTCTAAGCCCATTCCATATCCAAGCTTAGAAGAAGAGCTCTAGCCATCTTTGCACTTATTGTAAAGAGCTCTTCATAGTGTGTTTCGTCAACCAAAAACCCTAAACTCTGTCTGTTAGGTTTTTGAGTGTTGTCGTTAGGTTGTTTCGATCCAAGGCTCTTCTTTCATCGATTGGAGAAGCCTCGATCATAGAGTTTAGATCCAAGCTTGCACCTACATCGTTTGTGTAAAGCTCGATCGAAGCTAGGCTGTAAGGAGAGCCCATAATCTCCCTGTCTGTCTGACTGAAGCGAGTGAAGCTTCTAGTCTTGTTAGGTTTTTGGTGTGAACCCGGAATCACCCAGCGTCTGTCAGATCCAAGCGAGTGAAGCTCGATCTTGACCAGGCTTTTGAAGAGCCCGAAATCTTCAAGTTCTTGAGTGAAAAGAACAGTTGCCGTCGTGCAGCAAAGTGGACGTAGGAGCGTTATCTCCGAACCACTATAAATCTTCGTGTCGTATCTCTCTAACCCTTATCTCTTTACTATATTCGATTATTCATTGCACGTGCATTTAAACAAACAAACTTGATTCTTTAATTACTTAGGAAAGATTTAGCTCACCAAATTCCGCACACGAGTAAAGACTCCCTCTTGATCAAGTGTTCACTTCGGTCAAGCAGGCTAGCTACGTACTGTAGATTTAGCTTCAGCTAGGTCTTAAGTTTTAAGTGAGCTCTTTACTTGTCACTCTGAGTTAAGGGATTTGAAGTTGAAAAACTTCAAAATACGTATTCACCCCCCCCCCCCCCCCCTCTACGTATTTTCCCATTAACAAACCGGGACCAACACCTACTGATCAAAACGAAGAGGATCAATCTGATCTAAAGATCACACAGCAAGGGGGAAATGATGCAAGTGATGTTCCTACATCAAGCTGTAATACATCAGCTGGAAATAATCAAGCTGATCCCTCTTACACAGTTTCTCAAACTGAGGTTGTTGCTGATCTGGAAAAACAAATGGAGCAGCTTAATCCCTTCACTCAAAGACTGGAAACCACCTCTCACCCAGAGTTTGAGGAACCCGCTGCAGAACAAGAGCCTGTCATATCCCAAGAGGAACAAACTCGAAGAAGACACTGGGTAGATGATCACCCACAGGAGCTCATTGTTGGGAACCCAAACCAAGGAGTGAAAACAAGAAGGATACATGGAGAAAGTGCCCTTCTAAGCTGCTATCTCTCTCTCATTGAACCAAAAGATGCAAATGAAGCCCTACAAGACGCTGATTGGATTCAAGTCATGCAAGAGGAGCTGAATGAATTCAAAAGAAATGAAGTTTGGTCTCTCATAGATCGACCTCATCACCAAGGCGTTATTGGAGTCAAATGGGTATTCAAAAATAAGAGAGATGAATCTGGAGAAGTTGTCAGAAACAAAGCTCGTTTGGTTGCTAAAGGCTACTGTCAACAAGAAGGAATTGATTTCGATGAAACGATTGCCCCAGTTGCAAGATTGGAAGCAATCAGATTGTTTCTAGCCTATGCAGCTCACCAACAATTCAAGGTCTATCAGATGGATGTAAAGAGCGCATTCTTAAATGGAATTCTAGAAGAAGAAGTCTACGTCGAGCAACCACCTGGATTTGAAGAAGGTGATTCTAGCAAGGTCTATCGCCTACACAAGGCCGTGTATGGACTCAAACAAGCTCCACGAGCTTGGTATGAGACGCTGTCCACCTTTCTCATAGAATCTGGATTCAAACGCGGCTCAGTTGACAAGACTCTCTTCACTATCAAAGTGAATGATAATATCCTTTTAGTTCAAATTTATGTTGGTGACATTATTTTTGGGTCTAAATCTCCCAAGCTTTGTGAAAATTTTTGTAACCTCATGAAGGACAAATATAAAATGTCCATGATGGGGGAAATGAATTTCTTTCTAGGATTGCAGGTGAAGCAGTCAGATGAAGGAATTTTCATCAGCCAAACCAAATATACTCATGATCTAATTACAAAATTTGGAATTCAAGATAGCAAGCCTGTCAAAATTCCTATGCTAGCAAATGGGAAGATTGATCAAGATCTCGAAGGAAAACCTACCAACATAACACAATACAGGGGTATTATTGGCTCTCTATTATATCTAACTGCTAGTAGGCCTGACATTACTTTTGCAGTTGGTGTTTGTGCTCGCTATCAAGCTAATCCAAAGGAATCTCACATGGAAGCAGCCAAGAAGATTCTTCGTTATGTCAAAGGAACTGCTAATCTTGGACTATGGTATCCTAGAGATGACAACTTATAACTAACTGGCTACTCAGATTCTGATTACGCTGGATGCAAGCTAGATCGGAAGTCAACATCAGACACTTGTCAATTTCTAGGGAACAAGCTCATATCTTTGTTCTCAAAGAAACAGACATCAGTAGCAACATCAACAACCGAGGAAGAATATATGGCAGCTGGTAGTTGTTGTGCTCAAATTCTCTGGCTGAAGCAACAGCTCAAGGACTATAAGGTCATTGTCAAAGAAGTTCCTATCTTCTGTGACAGCTCAAGTGCTATTGCTATCACCCAGAATCCAATTCTTCACTCTCGTTGCAAGCATGTTGAAGTGAGACATCACTTCATACGTGACCACATTGAAAAGAAGAATGTTGTTGTGGAGAAGATTCACACTGATATTCAACGAGCTGACATTTTGACAATCAAGCTCGGTATGTTGAACTGCAGCCAGTCTGGAGATATGGCTCCCTCAACTACCTAATCAGAACAACGACCTGCCATCACAACGAGCTGATACAACAAACAGAAGGTTGTTGTAAGAAATTACAACTACCTTGCTCACTCAAGGGGGAAGTATAGTTAGTGAGTTGTATCACTCACTGTCTCCTCATTTATTTAAATTTCCCTTAGAGCATTTATTTCAAATTATTTGTATTTAATATGTTTTGCATGTCTGTTTTTATTCCTCATATATCAAAACACTACAATTGGAGAAGATATTGTCAGAAGCAATGATTACCCTTTTTGTGTAACAAAACTTCCTTTTTGGGGTTTTATGCTTTGACAATCGAGATGCATTAATGTGAGGACTGGACGTGAGACACGAAAAGTCGCAAGTGGGCATTAACTGTCGTGCCACTCTGCACACGCCCGACTCTTCGCCTCCCACACGCCTCGAAAAGGTGCACGATGTCAAATCGACACTTTTCAAAAGGGGATGACGACACATCCATTTAATCTCGACCGTTCGATCGAGATGATCAAGGTCGTTCCTCACCCTCTATAAATAGGGATTCCTCCATCCCTTTCATTGACATTATACCTTCACTTTGCCATTTTCTTGCCAAGAATTTCTCTGTGTAAACACTATTCACCAAACCCTAACTTCATTTTCTCTACTCTCTTACAAGGAAAATGGCCACCGACGAACAAACCTCCACTTCCTCCCAAGAGATTTCTTTTAAATGGCAGGATGCCAACAAGTTCTACAAATCTCTTATTGTGCAGGAACCGTTCTTCACCTACAACAATATGGGCCACTCCGGCCTCGACGATATTTTTGCAAGGATGCAAAGATGCGGCCCTTTTCACCGCATCATCACCAGGGTTCCGTGCGAAGATCCTGCCGCTGCAAACTCTAGCGTTCTACGCCTTCTGGCGTGAGGACAAGAAGGACTCTCTCGACGACATCTTCGTTCGAGCCTCCGACAACGTCATCGCCGACGATTCCTTCAACCTGCTCGAGGCGGTGTTGAAGACGTACGATCTGGAGGATCCTGGCAAGGACATTTTTCCCGATATGTCCTCCCAGCTTATTGAGGAGTCATTCCAAGCTATGACTCTTCCGGCGATTGACAATCAGGCCGAGTCCTACGACATGAAGGGTATGCAACGAACTCGGCTAAAACCGGAGTTTCGTTTGCTATTTGATGTTATCCACAAGGTCTTGCTCTCTCAAAAGGGGACGAATGACAAGATGACCCACGACAAGTTCAAGATCTTGATCGCTGTTTACCACAACCTCCCAGTGAATTGGGGGAGGCTGTTGGTCCTTGGAATGAAAGGAGAAGCAGCAAAGGTCAAGACCTCAGTGGATAAGGATGGTGACACCCTGCTGACCATCAAAAGGAAGTTCAACTTCTGCCTGAAGATCTCGCTGATCTTCCAGTCCGTTGTAGAACGAGCTGAGTGGGAAGACGCTGTCCCATTCAACGAATCCATCAAGCTCCCGTCGAATCAGCGACAGTTCAACATGTCGCTGGGTATTAATGAAGCATCCCTCATAACCTCTGATCATGCGATCAGACCGTTCCTCGAGGCCATGGCAAAGTCAAACCTGGAATGGGAGGACTCTCGTTCCGTAGCCAAGGGGGAACCTGTTATCCCTCCCCAGGCCAAGAAAACTTCAGGATCTTCTTCCACCCAGGGC
The DNA here is from genome assembly GCA_029379335.1 of Thymus mandschuricus. Classification (NCBI taxonomy): domain Eukaryota; kingdom Viridiplantae; phylum Streptophyta; class Magnoliopsida; order Lamiales; family Lamiaceae; genus Thymus; species Thymus mandschuricus. The sequence continues at coordinate 9,019,509 of CM057079.1, forward strand.
AAGGAGAAGCTGGTGGAGAAAAGCAAGAAGCAGGGAAGGACGACCGCCGAGGGAAGGCCTTCGAAGAAACAACAGCCCGTTGCTGTTGTTGTGAGCTCGACCCCTTCAGCCAAAGCAGTGTGCTCATCCTCTGCTGCTGGGGCTGAGCAACAGCCTTCCTCCACAGAACAACAACCTCTCTCCAAAGAGCAACAACCTCTCTCCGAAGGACAACGACCTGTTTCCCCGGGTCATCAGCTTGTCAACTCGGAGCATCAGCTTGTCTACCAAAGAGACGAGTCCATTCCCACCGAGGTTATTTCCACCGAGGCAGATCTTGTTGCGCCTCAAGTGTTTGACAACACTTCCATCCAAGTCGTTGTCAGTGATGATAATGACGATGATGATGATTCTGCCAGCCTTTATCTGAAGAAGGCTGAGGAAGATGCGCGTAGACTGGCAAAGGAGCAAGCTCTCAAGCTCTACGATGATATGGAGTTCGCGGCAAAGAAGGTCGTTGATGAATTGCTGCCCGGGGCCAGATTGACTCCCGTGGCATTTCGAATGGCCACTCGCCTTCGCCTGTTCTTGGATATCAAGGATGCTGACTATCATGTGATGCAGTCCTTGTTCGTGCTGAGGGATGTTGATCAGCTCTAGGCGGAGGAGGCCCTTCTCAAAGATGAGTTCCGTTACTCATCTATCTCGGAAGCTCGTGCAAGCTTCCGCCAGCTCGTCCTTACCTCCATGAAGGTAGAAGCCAAGTGCCTAGGTATGGACTTGAAGCCGCTATACCTAGAAGAAGCTGAGTTTTACAATTCAGCTGTGCCGGAAAACGAGAATGGACTGAGTCCGATCAGGCAAGAGGATGTGACCCCAGCCCGTTCTGCCATCAACGTGGACGATCTGTTCCATGATGATTAAGAAGAAAAGGAGGAGGACAAGGAAGAAAATTTGCAGACTTTCCTTTCAACTCACTAGTTGAGATATCTGATCACAAAAAGGATAGGCACTGAGCTTGTTGGTGTCAACACTCGCTTATCCGATCTTGAGAAGCGGCTGGCTTTGAGAATTGGCCAGTTGGAAGACAAACTTACCAAGTCCATGGATGATGTTCTTTCCACCCTCAAAACCACGTACGAAAGGCTGTCAAAGGAAGTGAGTGAGGTCACTTCCAAGGCCGTTGATGCAGCTAAGGAACTTGCAGAAGCTGCCGTCTCCAAGGAGATTGGGAATTTTACCCAGGTCCATCTTAAAGATCATGTCAAGCCTTTTCTTGGCACGTTGCTAAAGGATGAAGATGTGGCCACCAACACCGATCTCCGTTTCTCTAACAAGCTGATAAAAGAGGTGGAAGACAAGCTGTCAAACCTCCAATCTCACATATCCACCTCAGCATCTGCAGCAAATCTAAGGGAAACACCTGTTAGTGGAGACATTTCAGCTCTTTACTCTTCTCGAGAGACCCTCACTTCCCAGGTTGAAGCCCTCCAGGCTGAAGTGAAAAATCTGACTGGCGTCATCACGGCCCTTTCTGATGATGTCAAAAAGGGGGAAGGTGAGAAGGAGAAGAAAGCTGAGAAGAAGCAGAAGAAGAAGGAAAAGAAGATGTCCAGGGAAGGTTCTTCTACCGAAAGGCCGTCTCAATCTCCCTCAATTGCCGATCAGACTGATAGAGGAGTGTCTAATCAGCAAGGTGGTTCCTCGTCAGGCACAACAGAAGAAGCTCGTCGTATCACAGAGGCTGTGCTTAATGGGTGCGAACGCAGATCAGGCTGTTGATCCAAATGTTCAGAAAAGAATTCAAGCTGAGAAGAAGGCTGAACGTTTGAAGCTTGATGCTGCCAAGGCCGATGCCCTGAGGAAGATGAGAAGCGGGATTCTCTAGCCCAAGCGGAAGAGGACCGTGTCATGAGGCATAAACAGGCCAACCTCACCCAGCTCAACAAGAAGTATTTGAAGAGGAAGGCACAGGCTGCTATTGAAGGAAGAGACTGGCTTGGCCCAGACGTTCAGCCTCAATGGGAAGAGCTCACCATTTCATTCATACTGCTGCACTACTGGATCAAGCTTCCTCCGTACGATCAAGAGAATCATGGCGAGGCCTTCAATCTTTTTGTAAGGCACTTCTGGGATCGTGCTCTTGTCAAGAGAGTTGTGAAGCTGGCAAGTGAAGCAGGCATTGGACTTCCCGTCCCTGCAAAAGAAACTTTCTTCTGCCCACGTCTATCTGATGGAAAAACAGTGGATTTCAATGCCATCAATGAGGGAGTTCGTTCATCTGCTCTGAACTTCGATATTCCTCCCTCAGACCCTCGCTTCAAGCAGATAGAAGTTGGAATCTACGCAAGTATGGGACTGACGCCCAGAAGAGAAGAAGCTCTATCAGCTCCTGGATCATCGAAGTAGCTGATTATTAATTTTTATTTTATGACCAAGCTTGTAACTGTATATCTCCATCATCCAGCTATTCATAAATAAAAGTTAATATTTCCTGTGCCCAATATGACAAACTCTCTTTGTCTAGGCTTTATAAACTGCCTTACAGTTTATTATCAATTTGCCTAACATGATCCAATCAAACTGGTTTAACAATCTTGTTAAAACAGGTTCTTTATCTTATTAAGATCTTTGTAAAGTGTTGGGTTTTGACATCATCAAAACGGGGGAAATTGTTGGGAACCCTCTACAGTTATTTTGATGATGTTTTCCAAAACCACACTTAGGCATTCCACGGCATGATATTATGTTTTTCTATTCTAATTGAGTCTGTTCTCCTTAAAGAATGAGGCTGTTGTCCATAACAACCTCACGTATTAAAGGTCAACTAGCTCTCCATTAGTCATGCTTTGCAGGTTCTTCGGCCAGGCTCTTGAGAGCTCTTTCATCTAGCTGCCGAAGACAGGCTGTTGATCAGTTCAGAGAGATCAACCTCCCTTCACATAGTTGCCACCTCTGTTGCCAGCTGTCTGGACCCACTCGAAGTGCTGAGTCAACTCTGCAACGACTCTATGCCACGTCAGCTGTTCTCTAACGGCTATATTTTGCAGGACTCCCAACGGCTAGTTTTTAAACTACGCCTATATAAAGCCTTCGACATCAATGGTGTGAGTACGGGAAACTCATTAATCTTACGAGCCAAATCGCTGCAAGAAAATTCTCTCAAGTTCACATCCATTCAACACTCGAAAATCCTAGAGCTTTCCCAAGTGTTGAAGATAGAGAATTTCACCATTGTTATTCCTCAAGCTTGTTGCGTTTACTGCTGCATCAAGCTCCCTGTACTCTCTCTCACATATTTAGTGCTAAGCTAGTATAGTTGAGATTGTACACTGTTTATTCGATTGTAAATCGAAAGATTGTATGTTGTATGAAACTGATACTCAGTCAGTATAAACAAGAGAGAAGCAGAATCCAAAAGTAAAGGGATTCGTAGATCGAGCGTGATCTACCGTGGAAGTAGGATAGTTACATCCGAACCACGTAAAAATACCTTGTGTCATTTACTGTATTAATTTACTCTCTCTATGTTAAACTGTTCATACATAAACTGCATACAATAGCCTCCCTCTAAAGGCTGTAAAAGATTTTACATCAAGAGTTATCTAGCTCAACCTTTCCACCACATTCTGCACTTTGACAGTTTGATAGATCAAGCTTGTTTATCACCACAAGCTTGATAGATCAACCTATCTCACTCTGTAAAGGACTGCTTGACCAGCTAGTTCCTCAAAAGACAGACTGTTTTACTTTAATTTCTAAAACGGTTGGCTATTGGTGTATTCCTCCCCCCATACACCAATTAACTCTTTCTGGGACCAACACAAATATTGCAGTGACTACTGAATTTATGAATCACACCTAATTTCTTCTGCACATTCAAGATTTTTTGCTAATCCCATCAATTAATTAACAAATATTGCAGTGATAATTAAGATTAAAATCACAAATATCGTAGTGATGATTGAGAGAGAGAGATTAAAATCACACCTACTTTCTTCTGCACATTCAAGATTTTTATTTTGCCATTTAAGGCACATTTAATTTTATTGCCATTTAAGGCCATTTGGCCTACATACATACTCCCTATGTCGCATTGATAAACGGGAATTTTAATATTCGGGATGTTCCACTGATATATGGACCTTTTCTAAAATAGAAAATTTTAAATCAATAAAATTCAGACATATCACTTTAATACAGTAATGACACTCACGTCTTAATTCTCGTGACGAAGAAAAATGTCCCTTTCCCAATGAGACAGAAGGGTATATTATTATTGCCATTTAAGGCATTTTTAATTTTGCAGGGATTGTTGTTGGTCAGTTGGTGTATGTAAATTAATTGATGAAATTAGCAAAAATCTTGAATATGCAGAAGAAAGTAGGTGTGATTCATGAATACAGTGTGTGAGGTGAGGGAATGTTGAATGGCTTGAAATTTGCATGGTTGTAATTTCGATTCTTATGAATGTGATTGGCTTTTCTTTTAAAATTATAATAATTGTCGGTGTGCGGAATTCTTTATCGTATGGTTTCATCATTTTGTATTGATAGGTACGAAAATATATAAAATTTGGCTTTTTTTTTAACACAATCTTTTAAACATAATTTTTTAAAAAATACATAAAGTTTTATATACTAACAAAGTTTATGTGCATTGCAAGTATAATCTTGCTACATATATTAATTACTTGATAATAAAGAAAAAAAATCATAACTTTAAAATATAATTAATTACATTATCAACTTTAACAAAACGTTAGAAAATAAGTGTAAAAAGTATTATTTTAAATATTATTAGAATTTTAAATTGACATCATAGAGGATTAATAATATTTAGTACATACACTTAGGCCTCGTTTGGTAGCTGCGTTTATCATGTGATTATAACTCATATCACAGCTAATAGTGTGTTCGGTAACATATATTGCATATCTCTTGGGCCCGTGTTTTAACTGTCGGCCCGCACTTAATTACTTTAGCCTTCTTGTAAACATAACATGACCTGTGGCGGATCTATGTGTTAGGGGGTGAGGGCTTAAGCCCCTACCCAATTAGAAAAATAAAATAATTACCTCTTAAAATTTATCACATTTTGATTAGTTTGTGCAAATTATAGTGTAAAAGCCCCTACTGTCTGATACAAATATCAAGTAAATTCCATTTTATTCAAAATTATAAAATGTAGCCCCCACTCAACAAAATTTCTGCATCCGCCACTGAACATGACCTTACCCCCATGATAAGTATATAGGAGTTGAACACTAGATACCAATTTTTTCTTTTTACCCTTTCTACCCTCTTCTCCAATATTCTTCAACATTTGTTTATTTATATTAGGGCAAATTTACTATAAATACATAAACTATGCAAAAAATTTGGTTTTTCCCATAATCTTTTAAAATGTGCTCAGAATACACAAACTATCACTAATTTTGGAATTTCCCCTAAAATTCATTTTCAACATAATTAATGCTAATGTGGCACTGGTGTAATATTTTTTGTTATCTACGATATAATTTCAGTAATTAATTTTGTTTAGAATTTAAAAACCTTGCAAATAATCATTTTTTCATTAGGTCTACTCAAAGGACGCAACTTGACCGCATCATTACTACCCAAACATATTTAGCAAGCATTAAAAAAAATAATAATAAAAAATAAAAAATAACTCCAACCTTTAAATTTTTTTTCAACTTTCTCCGCATTTTGTATGCCTGATGTGGGACAATAGATAATTAAAGCGACCAAAAAGTATCAAAGATAATCTCTTACAAGCTTGCCAAAAAAATAGTTTGCAAGATTTGACTTACATGATCGCCAAAAGATAAGGTTTAACAGACATAATCTTACATCTATTTATCAAAATATCATAATTTTGACACTTAATTCAGCTTTTCAAGCTCACAAAATAAAATCAAAAGTGAAATGATCTAGTCCAAATTCAGCTATGTGACGAGCCCTAATAAATTTTGGAGATGAAATAATAAATTGCAAATTTACAGTTTGTTAAAGCGTCGTTTTAAAAGTCAGAGAAAGAAATATTCCATGTCAGCATACATCAGTGCCACATCAGCATTAATTTTGTCGAAAATTGATTTTAGGGGAAATTCCAAAATTAGCAATAGTTTGTGTATTTTGAACATATTTTAAAAGATTATGGGAAAAACCAAAATTTTTATATAGTTTGTGTATTTACAGCAAATTTGCCCTTTATATTATGAGGTTATTTTCTTTATTTACTATTTTAATCTTATCTCAAACTTGGCTACCAAACAATCAAACACAAAACATACAAAATTATAATCTTACCTAATTTATCACTCAAGATAATTTTTATCTTATCATACCGTATCTCATTCACCCTACCAAATGAGCCCTAAGCATAAGTATTAATTGACATCACTGTCGTGCGCTCGCACACTCTCTCACACATATATACTTACCTTCTCGACTTTTCATTTCATTTCTCTCCATATGTTCTTTTTACAAGATAATCATAAATATTTATCTCTCGAAAAGTAACACCTCCCTTGACCTAAAGATCATTTTAGATGTGAGCTTAGGTACCATATTCATAAAAAGGAAATGCACATATTCATAAAAAACCTTTGCCTAAACCTCATTTCAAACAATATTTATATTCCTTCACCAAATACAGTTCATGTCGCCTATGTTTCATAAAATAGTGTGGGTATCAAGTTTCAATGATGGTAGTAGCAATGAAAGTTTCGGAAGAAATAGAGAAGGACGTCTCAAGCATTTAATTCAGAAACCATGGATTGCATCATTGTTTGATATCACAATTATCAGGTGGGGGGGTTTATTTTCAGTATATTTGTGGGGTTTCTCTTTTCAAAGTATTATTTGAGTTAGTAAGCTCTAAACTATGGGATTATCCATGAAAAATGTTTTGATGCGTGATTACATGTTTAAGGCTCTTATGTTTACGATCGGGTCTTTCGATTGGTCTAACACACTAATCAAGAGACTGTGCGCACTGTTAGATATCATTGGGTTGATCACCAATTGATTCTAATTCGAGGGGAGAACTAGTGGATGAAATACTCCATTATCTCCAAACTATAGGCTCCTTCAGAAAGGGATCCGGCAGTGGTACATCCCGGGATCGATATTAGTTAATCTATGGCTCCATCATGAAAAGGGATCCGGCAGTGGTACGTCCCGGGATCGGTATATGTTAATCTATGGCTCCATCATGAAAAGGGATCCGACAGTGGTACGTCCCGGGATCGGTATAAGAGTAACATGGTAATCCGCATCGCAATGAAAATGAGTTTTGGTGTGCATGGAGGTTATGTGATTTTAAAATCCTTCTATGTATGCTTTATTATCATGGATATTCTTTTTATAGTAAATGTTTTTGGCATAACCCCACTGAGTGCATTAGTACTCAGCCCTGCAATTCCTTTCCAAATGTTTTGCAGATTAAGGAGCTGGTAGAGCAGACGTGACTAAAGAGGATTGTTGTTGTGCTATTTAAGAATAGAGCTTCTGTTACGCTTGGAAATACGCTTGTCATTAGTAACGATCCTGCAATGTACTCAATTTCCTAAGTCTAATTTCAGGTTTTGAAATAAAATCTCTATGCTATACCTGAGTCTCGTTATAAGAATATAAATATATATTTATTGTATTTACGGGTATTCAGACACAAGCCGGCCATTATGGGTTGTTTAGCTCAGCCGACCCCATAATTTGAGCTGAGCTTCCCGATCCCGTGTTTTATTTAATGTCTATGGGTATTCAGACAAGGCCGACCAACACGGGCAGTATGGTTTGCCTACCCTGTGGTTCGTGTTGTGCGTCCCGATCCCATAATTAATTAAATAAATTCATTAATAATATGGTTCGTTATCCTAAGAAACCAGGCCCCTTTCTATCCCCGCTTCTTATTTCCAACCCCTTGCCACGTCCCGGCACACGTGCCTTCCTTCGGGAAGTGGGATGTGACAAATCTACTATAGACATTATATATATTTTTTCGTTCAATGAATTATTATTATATTTACTAATCTCTTAATATTATGAACATTAAATTGGACTTAAACTTATAATTTAATTTTATTTCCTTGTGATCCCGTAAATCGAAGGTTGAACTCATGGGTGCACGCAAACTCATAATTAGTCTTTTGGGTTCCCGACCGTTATGATATCTAGATCATGGATCACCCCCATATAAAATATAACTATGTAAGTACCTAGGAATAAGAGAACTAGCATGTACACATTAAAAAAAAAAATCTCATGTTACAAAATAATGCATTACATATAATGTCCTTAAAGTATTTTAAATTTAAGGAAAATCATGCAATACTTGTAAATATACATTATAATATTTTATTAGGTTTAAAGTTTTCCTTATACAATATAGGAGTAAATTTAGTAAAATAAATATATAGATTTTTGTCTTCTAATAAATTTACACAATGCTTCAAACAATGTTCAGAAAGAAAAATAAATCTACAACCATAAATTAATTTGATCATTACATAGAATCATTAAATTGGACTTAAACTTTTAATTTAATTTAATTTAATTTCCTTGTGATCCCGTAAATCGAAGGTTGAACTCATGGGTGCACGCAAACTCATAATTAGACTTTTGGGTTCCCGACCGTTATGAAATCTAGATCACGGATCACCCCCATATAAGATTTAACTATGTAATTACCTAGGAAGAGAACTAGCACGTACACATTTAAAAAATAAAAAAATAAAAAATCTCATGTTACAAAATATTGCATTACATATAATATAATGTCTTTAAAGTATTTTAAATTTAAGGAAAATCATGCAATACTTGTAAATATACATTATTATATTTTATTAGGATTAAAGTTTTCCTTATACAATATAAGTGTAAATTTAGTAAAATAAATATATAGATTTTTGTCTTCTAATAAATTTACACGATGCTTTAAACAATGTTCAAAAAGAAAAATAAATCTACAACCATAAATTAATTTGATCATTACATAGAATAAATATTTTAGAAATTAGATTTGTATTCGTTTTAACGAAATTAATATTTCATCCATGTAGTTATATATAATCTTGTTTTTAAATTCATACTACTTGAGAGTATAATAAGTTATACGTAGTTTTTATATTACAAGAATTTTACTATTGTTTTGCTTATATAATATTGAGGAACATAGGACATGGAAAAGTCTATTATGTAGGAGTATATATAACTATTTTTAATTAATTTTCTTCTTCTTACATATGAATATCAATTCGTGTGAATAATATTCTAATGAAGAAATAATGACATTATTGATATAATCCTAAAAAAAATATTAGCAAATTTTAAACTCATTATTTTAGCATCATGTTATTATAAAACTAAAGGCATATATAGTAGGCAAGAAGAAAAGAATTATCAATTAAAAATAAACTATTTAATATATTCAATGAAAAAATTATAACAATAATAATAATTACTTAATTATGATATACTTTATCAATTAATTATCCTTAAATTTAATAAAATTTTAAGGTTCTCCGCCATATAATGCATTATATCTTTGTGGGGATTCAATATTGTAGTTATGAAAAATAGTGAAAGACAATACATAAGAAGATTAAGAAGTGAATTCAAAAAATCTCTAAGCAGATAAAGTATTTTGTCCGGAGATGAGCTATAATGAATTGTTTACACAACTATTTATTGTAGCAACATTCAAAAGGAGCATGCTAATAGAAATGAATCATATGTAGATGCACACTGAAGAACAAAAGTATGCATGATGATCCCAATATAAATATAAGTGACGATATGTATATACTCTATCGATTGTGTAATTGGCAATGATATTTTTATTAAGTGATTTAAGAACAAATGATATGTACATCATGTAGCTTAACTTTTATGGAGTGGAAAATTTGTGAAGTTTATAACTCGCCTTTTAAACTGTATTGTGTGAGTTTATAACTCGTAAGAGGTGGGTCCATCTAAATTTATGTTGATTAAATTATGACTTTGATTGATAATAAATAAAATTATCAAAGTGTTAACATAAAAAAAATTAAAAAAAAAAAAAAAAAACAAAGTAAAGTGCGTGTTTATAGCATACACCTGAAGAAAAAAACTTAAAGCATTTTTTAATAGACGAAGAGAATATTATATTTGTTATTTTGGGGACAAAGGATATAAATAGTGTTAAGACATTTCTATATTTGTTACGATTTCAGTGTCATCATTTGAATAGATATGTAGATATAATTAAGGGTAAAGTGGAAATGAAAATAAAATAGAAAAATAAAGTGTATTTTAAACAAAATAAGTAAAAGGTACATAAAAAGTGGAAAAAGTTTTAATTTTTTATTTTTATGAAATGTGGATATTTTTATAAAACCGTTAAGTTAATAACGAGAAATTTAAGTCAACTTTTACAATATAAGTCATGTAAATTATTATACTTGATTGTTATTGTAATTTAGATTTAAAAATAGATTATACGTGCAAGGCACGTCATGTTTGCTAGTGAATATAAAAGGGATCACTTAGAAAGAGACGAAGAAATACCAGTTATATGTTGCATGTAGCATTAATTATAGTTTCTTGTTTCTTGTTTGTTACGCTATATACTCTCAATCCACTTTTTGTGTAAAAAATTTGCTAGTATATTTCTCTATCACTAGTTTACTACCCGTCGAAAATCGACGGGTGCTAATTATTTTTACCATTTAGATATTTTATCAGTGAAATTTATTTAAAAATATTTTATACTATGATCCTCGATTTCTGTTTACTTACAAACAATAAAAAGAATTTAAGAATAATGAAGAACCAATCTAATGCCGATTCATATTATATTTAAATCTTCGACGTTTAAAGACATATAACTCAATTTGGTGCCGAAAAGGACAGAGCCAAGTTCCTCGTGAAATATATAAAAAGATGAACATATCAAAGCATGCACAATGTACATTAGGGATGACTGGTAGTATCTGTCTGAAATTACCTCCTAAAACAAAGACCAAACCACCTTTTTTGAGACTTTTTTTCCTAGTGATTCTCGATATTGCGACATAAAACCGTCCATGACTGAAGAACGATTTTGGTAGGTATAACCCTACGTTAGAGAAATATTGTCCTTGACTCTTATTTATTATCATAGCAAACCAAACACACAGTGGAAAATGCATCTTTTGCAATCTAACCGGTAACTTTGATCTGATGCAGTTAACGTCATTCTTGCAATTGGAAACTTCTTACCATCATTTTTTCCTGAAAGCATATTTGCTTCTATCACACGGTCTCCAAGTTTTGTTACCATCATCCTTATGTCATTGCAAAGTTCATTCGATGAGTCAATATTTCACAGGAGCATGATGGTGCACACTTCTTGTCAAAGAGAGTTTGTAATAAAAAGAAAATGACTGTTATATCAAAATAAGTCAAGCCGCCCGTTGTTTATTTTAATAAACAAAAAATTCAAAGAGAGTCTCATGTAGCCCGTTATTTATTGTAATAAAACTAAATGTCAATATAAAGTCTCCCGTTACTCGTGTTTATAAGAATTTTAACGTCAATATTATTCGATATAAATCACTTTATTTTGCTACTTTTAGGTAGCCCGTTGTTATTGTAATAAAAATAAAATGTCGTTACGTCAAAATAAGTTCAGCGCCCGTTGTTTATTTTGATTTTAAAAAATATGTCAATGAGAGTCTCACATAATTATAATCAATTTTAACGTCAATATTCGATATAAATCACTTTATATTGCTACTTTTAGGTAGCCCGTTGTTTATTATAATAAAAATAAAATGTCTTTACATCAAAATAAGTCAAGCCGTCCGTTGTTTATTTTAATAAAGAAAAATATGTCAAAGAGAGTCTCACATAATTAATTATAATCAATCTTAAGTAGCCCGTTGTTTATTGTAATAAAATAAAATGTCAATATAAAGTCTCCCGTTACTCGTGTTTATAAGAATTTTAACATCAATATTATTCGATATAAATCACTTTATTTTTCTACTTTTAGGTAGCCCGTTGTTTATTGTAATAAAAATAAAATGTCGTTACGTCAAAATAAGTTTAGCGCCCGTTGTTTATTTTGATAAAAATATATATATATATATATATATATATATATATATATATGTCAAAGAGAATCTCGCATAGTTATAATCAATTTTAACTTCAATATTCGACATGAATCACTTTATATTGCTACTTTTAGGTAGCTCGTTGTTTATTATAATAAAAATAAAATGTCTTTACGTCAAAATAAGTCAAGCCGCCCGTTGTTTAATTTAATTTTAAAAAAATATGTCAAAGAGAGTCTCGCATAGTTATAATCAATCTTAACGTCAATATTCGATATGAATCACTTTATATTGCTACTTTTTGGGTAGCCCGTTGTTTAATGTAAAAGAGAGTCTCATATAATTATAATCAATTAACGTCAATATTCGATATGAATCACTTTACATTGCTACTTTTAGGTAAAATATGTCGGATTCAATTATATTTTTCTATTATATAGAATTGTCATTGTTATTGTTATTTTATTATAAATAAATATTAAGTTTTGTATTCGTAATACTAAAAAGTTCCAAAGTGAGGTGAATGAGAATAACGCGCAATCGTATTTAGAAAACAAATAAAGTAATGCAATAATGAACTAATAAATTAATAAATAAATTGTATGAATATAATAGTATTAAAGATAACTATTAAAGATATAATAATATTATTATTAATTAATAATGATAACTATATAATAATTAGATAATATTTTTTATTATAAATCAATTGAATTTTAGATAAATAGGAACGGAGAGCATAGGTTGCGCCACGTAGGCACGTGAATTAACGTGGTGCTCCGAATCCGCTTTGCTATTATATATAAAAGGATTACACAACTGTATAATAAAAGTTAGTTTTTTCGTGTGTGTGTGTATTGATTTAATGGTATGAGATTATGTTTAAGTATTAGGCCAAAGGTTATATGTTCGAATCTTTCATGACTTAACTTTTAAATTTTTTGTTAATGCTTAAATAATCAATAATATGAAATTAAAAGACAAAATAGTTAAAAAGTAAAAGTTGTGTAAATATAGATAAAGAAAATAAGATCCCGAGCTCTAAATTTGGACATTAGATCCCGAGCTCTAAATTTGGCCCCGTGCAAGCGAACAAGGAAGGGGCTCGCATGAGGAGCAAGCCTCATATCGAGAAGTTCCATGTGTTGCTAAAATGAATTTCGCATGGTTACATTGTCTATACAAAGTCATAGGTTAACTTACAATGCGATGAAAGGAAGTAAAATAAATAAACAAGTGTCAATGAAAAACAATTTAATTGGTAAGATGTTTTCTCTCTTGATAGGGACTAATATCTGCCTTGTCACGTGGCGTCCTTTAATGATGACTGGACCTGCTGATCAGATGCCTCAGGTGCTATCTTCGGGGCAGATGCCTTGGCCCACGCAGAAGCTATAAGGTTCCAAGCAGATCCTGGCTTATGCAGAAGCTATCCCAGATCCGTCGGCATCTGCCTGTGCCTAGGGATCTGCCGAACATGCCGTCCGCATGACTCTATGTACCATAGGGTGAGGACCACTAAATTAATGACAGAGAGAATCTTGTCCCCCTAAAAATTCATTTTCTGTCCTCCCCGTGTACCGGTACATTCACCTTTTCACCACTTTTTACACCTACAAAAATAGATAGTGATCCCACCATTCTGAGGTACGAGTTCTACACTTCTCTACATTGTTTCATTGACGTTCTTCCTTAGAGTTTTTCATACTCTTACTGACTTGAGCGTCGGAGGTTCTTTCCGGAGGAACCTCCCCCTTTGTTCCTCCGGTTCTGTTTTGCAGGCGCCCGGCGGCCTCGGACACGGAGTTTGAAGGTACAACTCTCATCACTGCTTGAGGATAAGTGGAAGAACGCCTTGCGTTAACCATTTCATCCTGCACTCTTCCCCGTTATATCTCGTCTTTCGTGAACCAGATCGGATGAATAGTTTGGGCACTTTGCGTTTTGCCTCTATCTCAGTCCCCTTTCACGGAGGAGCGATGTATCGGTGAAATCGAGCTAAGAAGATTGACACCTTGTGTTGATTCTTCCCTTATCTCTATTTATGATCGTTTGCACATGAATATTCTTTGCAAATATGTAAATATGACAAATAATTGTATAATTGTTGTTAATCTTCGACCCGGATCTAACAACTGGCGCCGTCTGTGGAAAATTGAGTTTAAGACGTCGATTTCCTCTGTATAAATGGAATTTTAGCCCGTTGTTGTAACACTGTTGATGATCTTTGATTGGTGTCTAGATGTTAGGATTTTCGTCATGTTTTCGTGTCCGTTTTCCCTTAGTTTTTGTGTGTTTTCGTCGTTTGTGGCTATGATTTGGTTGCTTTGGAGTCTTTGGCATTGTAGGATAAAAAGTGCGGAAACGAGAAGAAAATGAGATGAAAGAAGCATTATATCGAAGAGGGGTTCGATAGGAGCATGTAGGCGAAAACGGAGGTCAATTTGGAGTTCGGACGAGGAAGATACGACCGAAACAAGAAAGGCGCGCAATCGTCCAGCGTTGGACGAGCGTCCAACTTACGTTGGACGACCGTCCAGGGAAGAATTGAAGAAAAATGCGAGTGCGACGTTGGACGAGCGTCCAGCGTACGTTGGACGACCGTCCAACGTTCCGGACAGCTGTAGTTTCCTTGTATAATTAGGTTTTCATACCTATTATATATACTATCCCTTGTGCACGAATTCTACAACCCTTTTACATTAGTTTTAGCTTAGTTTTCAGCATTCAAATACTCTAGATTAGTTTTACTTTGTTCGGATCCGAATTCCTCGTTTAGTTCGTTTAATTCAAGTTCTTCGTTCTTTGTTAATTTCGTAAGTTATTTATTGCTTTCGTTTACTTGCTTTTAATTGCTTGCTTTAGTTTTAGATTTGTTTTCTTAATTGCTTCGTTTAATCTACTTAGTTTAATTTCGTTCTTTCGATTTCTAGTTCTAGTTTAGATTCGTTTTCCTTCGATTTCAATCCTCTCGTTTTTCAAAGCTTTCGTAGTTAGATTTATTTGTCTTTAAATTTCCAGATTTTATTCATTATGTCTAGAGTAGTTTATGCTTTCTTCGTTGCTTTCTTTATTGCTTTCTTTTCGATTCTTGCCTAGGTAGATTAATCGTTTTATTTAGTTTAATACTTAGATTTATTTCCTGAGTTCTAGATTAGTTATTTATTTGCTTTTATTTATTGCTTTGATTTATTTTATTTGCCTAGGATTTAAAACTAAACCCCAAAATCTTCTTTACTTGCTTTCTTAGTTTTAGGCTAGATTAGGTTTTACTACATAATTAATTGCCCTGCAAAGTTTTCCTTCGAGATTCGACATTGGGTTTTTACTTACTAAGTGCTAGGATAGATTTCGTTCTATTGCGAACACTTTTTGGTGAAACAATCTTCTTTATCATTTCCTTATGTGAGAAATACAAGGAAAATTGATGCTAGAATGAATGGGTATACTGTGTTGGCTGAGTAGTTTGCGAAAATCTGGATGTGAAATATTATTGGTCGATCTCTGTTGAGTCCTTCATAATTTCGAACTGCAAAATATGAAGTGATCCTTAGATTATGCTTTCTTTATAGTGAAAATTATGATGGCTAAACTGTGTTTTTCTTTGAAATGATAGTTGTGAAGAATTCTGGAAAGTTTGAGTTGAATTTGAAGCAATACCGGAGCACACCCAAATTCATTCCTGACAATTGGTGACTCTAAAATCCCGCCGAAAGTCATGAATCATGAAATCAGCCTGCGGGTTATGAGGAATTGATAATATAGAGAAAGCACTATGATACAATCATGGGCCCCTGTATTATCATGAACCGAAAACCACAAAAGGCAAACACCAAAAACAGAGAGGTCAAAATGACGAGGTCACCCCCCTCACCATGATGAGGGGGCCCCACATTGGAAGGCATAAATTCTCTGCAAATGAGCTAAAAATGCTCCCATAAGCCCTATCTAATAGGCAAAAACTCGTAAGCCCTATATAATAGACAGAACCCTCAAGCCCTATCTAATAGGCAAAAATCTCGTAAGCCCTATCGAATAGGCAGAACCCTCAAAAGCCCTATCTAATAGGCAAAAACTCTTAAGCCCTATCTAATAGGCAGAACCCTCAAAAGCCTTATTTAATAGGCACAAAACTCGTAAGCCCTATCTAATAGGCGAAAACCCTCATAAGCCCTATCTAATAGGCAAAAAACTTCATAAGCCCTATAAAAATAAGCAAAAACTTCGTACGCCCTATCTAATAGGCAGAACTCTCAAAAAGCCCTATATAAATAGGCACCATCTCTCAAGCCCTATGAAAATAGGCAACATCCATTAAGCCCTATGAAAATAGGCAACATCCATTAAGCCCTATAAAAATAGAAACGCCTCCCAAGTCCTATGCAAATAAGCAATAATCTATTAAAGATCTATGTGTAAATAGACAATATGCATCAAAAGCCCTGCTTAAGTAGGCAAACATTTATGCTAGCCCTATTTTTTAGGCACCTAGGACTAATGTTCTAAAAACTTTTCACAAAATTTCAGAACCTTGCAAAGATGACTGCCAACTCAGATGCTAACCCATGGGAGGCTTCACAAGCTCCTGGAGGCTCAGAAAACTCTCCACTGGAGAATGAAAGAAGGAACACTCTGGTAACAGAAGCCAGTGTCAATGCTGAAGCTCTCTTTTCTCCTGCCATGCTCCTACAAATGAAGGCACTTATAGAAGGTGTGATTGACGGAGCTGTTGATAAAAAACTCCACGCTTTGGGAATGAATCTTAAAGATTCAGATGCCCAGCATGATGCCCCCGAAGGAGGAGGAAGCAAAAGTACTCCTAGTGCGTGCAAACAAAAGCCTAAAGATTCAAGTGTGGTTCGGGAGCTGGCCACCAGATTACCTTTAATGACCACAACCCAAGAGGAAGGATTCCTCATTGATTGGGAATCCCCAGAAGACGAAGATCCCAAAGAACTCAGAGATGAACTCAGGGAAGGCACTGCTGACGTATGGGCCAAAAAATGTGCTCAACAGCAGGAGCAAATGAGGCTTCTGACGAAAGAGCTAGAAAAGCTAAAGAAGCAGAAGCAGATTCCAGAAAAGTCCTCAGAAGAGGCATAAGCGAATGAAGGAGAAACTCATATTTCAGATGATGGTAGGAACATGAAACACCCTATACCCCAAAAGAACAGAGGACACAAGGTGGAGTTCTCTTATGTCTATATCGATGAAAACAGTCATTTCTCAGCGGATATCCAAACGAATCCTATCCCAGGGAACTTTAAGACGATTTCTTGTGAATGCCAAGGAAAGGGTGACCCCGAGGAACACCTAATGAAATTCGAAAGCTTGTGCCTTTTGCATCAATACTCTAAGGGCGTTAAATGTAGAGTATTTCTCACCACTCTTTCCGGAACGGCCCAATATTGGTTCAAACAGCTACCAAAATCCTCAATTCACTCCTTCTAGGACCTGAGGGAAGTGTTCCTACAACAGTTCGTGAGCGCTAAAATAACCACCAGGAATTCTTTACATCTGACAACGATCAAGCAGGGTTCCCATGAAAGCTTAAGGGACTACATGACTCGCTTCAACGAAGCAGTTCTGAAAATACCTAGGGTAGAGCCGAAACTGAAGGTGCACGCTTGTGTAGACGGCTTGAGGCCAGGACAATTCTTCGCATCCCTCACCAAAAAAGAAGCTACCTCTTTCGAGGAACTGCTGACAAGAGTGCAGAAGTATATTCATATGGAAGAAGCTATGAGCAACAAAAGGGCTGAAATCGCTTCTCAGAAAGAAAACAAGCCCAAAGAAAAGAAGAGACCCGCTTCAGATGCTGGAAGAACTGATAAAAATGAACGATTCCTGAGGTCTTTTACCCCTCTCATCAAACAGCCCGCCGATTTATTTAAAGTAGTCATGAGGAAACCAGGAGTGCAGATCCCTATGGGAAATAGACACCCACCAAGGAACCCACCTTCCGACAAGTTCTGCAAATTTCACAACGACTATGGCCATACTACCAATGATTGTAGGAATCTGAAGATAGCCATAGAAAAACTAATCCAGGAAGGAGAGCTCCTGGAATACGTCAGGAAGGAATCCGGGCAAAACAAGAGGCGTAAGGAAGCCAATGATAAGGCACCTGAGGCTGAAGAGATGTCTGAGCCCAAGGGTATCATCAAAATGATATATGGGGGTCTTGCCATTGGAGATTCCAGTAGAAGCCGGAAGGCATCCATGAGAGAATTACACATGCATGAGAGGCATGAGGTCCTACGGATGGAGAAGGGTCTCCCCATGCCTGAGATATCCTTTGGGCTTGAAGATAACCAGGGCGTGATACACCCGCACGATGATGCACTAGTCATCACAGTGGAACTAGAAAGGTACAAGGTCCAAAGGGTGTTTGTGGACACTGGGGCCGCAGTCAATGTAATTTTCGAAAGCTGTTTTAATCAGATGAGCCTACAAAAGCCTCTGGATGGCGTGGTTACCGCCCTACATGGTTTCTCAGGAGACCCAGTGATGTCGTTGGGTTCAATCAATCTGATGCTCACCCTGGGAGAAGGATCTGTGCGAGTATCAAAGCCGTTCACTTTCTTGGTAGTAAGGCAGGAGTCCTCTTATAACGTCATCTTAGGGAGGACCGCTCTGAACCCTTTCCAAGCCGTGGTATCCACCTACCATTTAATGATGAAGTTTCCAGTGGGAAGCCAAGTGGGTCAAGTGTCTGGAGATCAGATGGTCTCGCGCAAATGCTACATCCAGTCCGTACAGACAGGAGAAGCCAAGAAAAGGCCGACGCCAGAACCTATTAACCCAAATTACGGAGGCAGAACTCGAAGGGAAAAGGCCCAAAGTTGCAAATGCCGCCGAAAGGGAACAAAACACACCCATCCCAATGGAACAATTGATGATTGCAAAATGCAACCTTGAAGGAAACAAATGGTTTGTCAAACAAGATGACAAAAGGGGGGGACCTGAGGAAGGCATAACCCCCGAAGCTCAGATGTTGTACAAACCTAAACAGGGAGCTGCTAAAAATACTGAGAAGGGGTCTGAGGCTGATAAAGCTTGCGTACACCATCCACCAACCACGAAAGAAAAATGGAAAATCCCGATCATCAAAATGATGGCAAAAGTCTGGGACATAGCTGACATCTCAGCCCGTGCAAATATCAAAGAAGTCACAAGCGGGGAAGGGGGAAGCACCCCCTAAGCCATGAAAAGCTAAACATTACCTTTTGGGGAAAAAGGAAAAGCGGAGTTAGTCGTGCCCTTTATCTACATTTACTTTTGGTTCTAGTTAATATGTGGGGAGAACGAATTATGTTTCTTGTTTAAAAGCGGTCATTTTGCAGATGATACTACGAATGAGATATAATTCCTTCGATTTCTTATATCTCATTTGGGGGGGAGTAGGGGATACCCCATACCCCATTACCCATATCCCATTATCTTAAAATACTTTAGCAAGAGAAAGGTGAAGGATGATATGTCCTATTATCTTTGTCTTACTACCTTAATAAGTAAAAGGCAAGCGATGCCTTGTATTATAAAGAAGATGTTTTACCAAGAAAAACAATGTAACAAACAGAGGCATGGCAAGAAGTTGCATAAACACGAAGATGAAAAATAAAGGTGTCCATAAACACGAAAGTACGAGGCATATGCCGAAGACGAAAATAGAATTGTTCCAACAATCTCAAAGCATAAAGTAAAGCGTTGAGACAAAAATTAAAACAGAAGCATTGTTTTTTGATCCACTAGTTAGCGTGAAAGAGATACCAAGGAAAAGATATTAATCCTGAGCAGAAGAATCTGGATTGTCGGTGCTGAATAGGTTCGACACAAAGTGATCTGCATCAACAGCAGGATCCGTAGGGTCCTCAGCCTGAGGGGCAGAAGCATTAGCAGCAGAAGGAGTAGAGGGAACGGTTGAAGCAACAACAGAATCTTCCCCATCCTTATTGGTTTCTGAGGAGGGAATATATGTCTCCGCTACACTCTCCATTTGAGTCTCCCCAGGAAGACTAGAAGGAGCCTTTCCCTGATCTTTAAGAGAAGCAACTCGCTCAGCAAGGGTACGCACGTCGTCATCCGACTCTGTATTTGAAGAGCTGGATAGGGACATGTTGAGAGAGGAGAGCCTAGAAGGGGGCTCACACCTGGGTGGGAGCAAATCGGGAATTTTTTTTTTTCCTAAAAATAGGAGAGTTCACAAAAATAAAATAATAATAATAATAATAATAATAATAATAATAATAATAATAATAATAAGCGAATTGCTTATACCAAAATATAAATAATAATAGGCAAAGGAACAAGTAGACGGGTTACTTGACAATAAAATAATACCTTCTCCTTCTTCAGATATCCCTGTATCTTGGCATCAGGGAGGAAAGTTTGGATACGGGGGGAACCCCAGGACGGTGATTGCTCCAGATGATAATGGGGACGATTGAGGATGTCAGAAGCTCTCTTCAACACTTGTAAGTACCAAGGGTTTTTGTGGGCTAATCTTGCGGTTGAGCTCCAGCGTCTCAGGTGCTTGACCGAAAGCTCGCACGATAGGATCCAGGTTCACAGATGCGGCCCTCTCAGGAATGCCCAGCAGTTAGCAACATTCAAACACAGACTTGGCAGCCTATTCTGTAAGGGGCTCCGTCATCCTAACCCAGAAATCCGGGGAATGGAGATACGCCTCTGGCAAGTTATGAATCAGGTGATTGAGGAAGGCCTGACCATAAGGAGTGAGCAGAAGCTGGGATCGGCAGCCTCTCATGCCTCTAATAATGCCCTGTTCCAACCCTTCTTTTTTGCCCAAATCATGAGAAGAGGCCTTGACCCACGCTAGCTCCTGCTCGTGCTGGCTTTTAAGTCGTTCTATCTCTGCAAAATGCGCATCTTGCACCTTCGCCATCTGCACGACAGAGGTTTCTAGAGCCTTGTGCAAATCGCTCGCTTGCTGAGAGTAAGACGAAGAGCTCTCTCGAAGCTGCGAAACTTCTTTCTCCCGGTCCTTCAGATAGTTCTCCCTGTCTTGATCTCTTTTCTTCAACTCTATTAATTCCGCCTCTAGTTTGGCATTCTGATCCTTAAGAGCCTGAAAAGCCTCGTGGTTACGGGCCCACTCACGAAGGCGGTGTACTTCAGCCTGAAGCCCTTCTCTCTCCCTCTCTGCCTGAGAATAGCGGGCTTGCAGATTGTCAAATGCTAAGGCACGAACACCTATCATAGACCTACAACTAGCAGCCTAAATATAATACAATTACTTAAGAACATAATTAGAAAAAGACACCCCCATATACATAAGCTCAAGAATATGCACAAAATCGTACCTGCAACTCTAAGCTGGCGGCTCTGTTGACTAAGAAGTCAGAAGGATAGGTTTCCGCCAACCTCCAATCTTCGGCTCTAGGGATATTGTCAAAGATCATGGCCGCTAAACCCCCGTCTATACCGTCTACTACGTCAGGGAAGGAGACACTTGCACCTGCTCCTTGTGTGGTAGCGGGAGAAACATCCAAACCCTTCTGGCGAAGGGAATGGATAAAAGATAGCTAGCAGAAGGAGAAGAGAGTCGAGATCGAGGAGCTTGCGGTCCCTTCTGAGGGATGTAGGGGTTTGCGTAGGAAAACGAGGCCAAAGAGCTCAATGCCATAACCTGTGAATCACGCTTACTCAAGGCAGAAGATGCTTGGACATTCGAGTCCAAAGGAGAAGGAGCCATGACACTTGAGGTGGTGTGTACCACCATCGCGTCAGAAGTGGCCTCTAGCTCTTGCATGAAGGCAGGGGAAGCATCTGCCGAACGCAAGGTCTTTCCTAAAGAAGAAAAATCAAAACCCTCCATTGAAGGATCCGTAGGGAAGGAGTGGAAGAAAGAATGTGATCTTCCACATTAATCACAGTGTTTGGCTCAGCAGAAGCCTGGGCCAGGGCTGGAGAGGACAGGGACAACGTGCCCTGAGAGTTCTGGGTAGTAGAACCGGAAATGGCAGACGGAACCGAATGAAGAGGGGCTTTGCCTTTTCCCTTTTGCTGGGCAGTTGCCTTATGCTGGGTAGACGCTAAGGCGCTAGGGGAAGAAGTGGCATCCGCTTTGCAGCCTCAGGTATGCTTGCAAGACCCTCTGATTGATAAGAAAAGGCTTCGCGCTCTGCCACTGAGGCCTCCTTAACAACACCAGGAGCCGCATCTCTATCATTGGCCTCTGCAATTAACCGCATAAGCTTATCGTGCACCTTTTTCTTCAAATTTTGCTTGGAAGCATCCATTCCTGTTCAAATTAAAAAGTGAATACTTCTTGCTCACCCAGAAGGGATACACAGGAAACTAAAAAATAACAATAAAAATAAGAAAATTTTTTACCCATTGATGGAGACCAGGGGACGCTGGGCTTTAGGCCAAAGAAGGTTCAGGGCTTCTTCACTTTCTACTAGAGGCCTAAGCATAGTATGATCAGAAGGATATTACTAGACATAATTCTCTCTTCCCAGGAAGACAAGGAAGGAAGGGACGTGATGGTTTCTCTTTACTGGGATTCTTGTATAGACAGATATCAGGGATATTCCAAGAAGAACCATGAGGAGGGCTAACGGTCAGATAACATTCATGCCAATCCTTGTCATTGGACTCATATTTGCCATACATATTCGCAAAACGGGTAAGTGGAGAAAAGTACAGGTGAAAATCCCTATGCTTAAGTTCGTGGGTGTGGAAGAAAAGGAACGTCGTATCCTTTACACCCTCTAGGCTAGCAATCATGTGAAAAAAGGCAGCCTTGCGAATAGATGCAGGGTTTAATTGATTTAGAGGCGCATTATTAATTGAGCTATACGAACACAGAAGGGATGGACCGGAAAATGCAGGCCATCGGTCAATTGAAAAAACCAGAAAGTTTTGTGAGGAGATTTTGGTAGTAAAGGCTGTTCATCCCTCCTGGGGATTTCCAGCAAATACCCCCCCAAATTCTTTGCTTTCCACTTAAAAACATCTAAAGCAGTCTTATCTAAAGTAGAGGCTTCATATTTATCGAGTGAAAGGATTTGTTTTTTTAATCTATTGCTAGCATCGTCTCTCTGAGAATCTGACCCTTGATTAGACCTAGTGGGCCTATTACCGCCACGATGGTCGGAAGAAAGCCGACGGGAAGTAGAAGAAGAGGGTTTCATAGTGACTCGCTAAGATGACAACGAAAAAACCCAAGAAAATAATAAAGGACAAGAGTACCTGCTCGCTCTGTTTACCGGAAGAACATGGAAGGCGAAAACTCTTAGGAACTCCGAGAAATTGGAGGAAGCGAGAAAGTCTTTTCCTTTTCTTTAAAAATGCAAGAGAAAATAAAGAGAAAGAGTAAAATCATACAGCCTGTAAACTCGGAAGAAGAGAGAAGTAAAGGCAAAAATGTGGAAAGAGGGGTGGGAGAACGTGCCCCACCCACTACATCACGTCACATTACTGCGATAAATGAGCTTCTGCTCTGCTTGGACGTGTTCGCACGTGCTGGAGGAAAAAAAAAAAAAAAAAAAAAAAAAAAAGAAAGAAGAAGAAGAAGAAGAAGAAGAAGAAGAAGAAGAAAAAGAGAGGAAAGAAAAGGAAGAAATATACGCCCAATCCCATCTCTTGTTAGAATCACCCAAACCAAGCTATGAGAAAAGGGGGATAAAATTGCAGAGGAGATAAATGAGTGAATGTGCATTCTCTCCCTTCAGAAAAGAGGTGAAATTTTTCCAAAGTAATGGTTAGGAAAGCCTCACAATCATCATGAGGGTACTGTCAGAACCTCATATAACACGGAGAAGATACTATCATAGTTAGAAAAAACTCAAGTTTATTGACTATAAAGCTTAATCCTCGGCTCCGGCAGTGCTAAGTTTCGATAAGGAGAGAAGGTCCCCAATAAATAGGAGGGCAATTTGGTGTTTCCTCCTCTTGCCTCAATTATATAATAAAGGAGATGAAGAAATAATGATGGAGGGGGGAGTCTCTGCACCTCTCCGTCCTCGGAAAACCAACCGTCGCACAATTTTTCCACGCGACAAGACGTTCCTGATGCCATCGAAAGGACCGTTCTCTCACCAGAAGCGTCTAGCAGAAGCTACATCGCTCGCTTCTGTTCCTGGGTGGGTGGGGGGGAGGGGGGGGGGGAGTAGCTGATAGGGACTAATATCAGCCTTGCCACGTGGCGTCCTTTAATGATGACTGGACCTGCGGATCAGATGCCTCAGGTGCTATCTTTGGGGCAGATGCCTTGGCCCACGCAGAACCTATAAGGTTCTAAGCAGATCCTGGCTTATGCGGAAGCTATCCCAGATCTGTCAGCATCTGCCTGTGCCTAGGGATCTGCCGAACACGCCGTCTGCATGACTCTACGTACCATAGGGTGAGGACCACTAAATTAATGACGGAGAGAATCTTATCCCCCTATAAATTCCTTTTATGTTCTCCCCGTACCGGTACATTTACCTTTTCACCCCTTTTTACACCTATAAATAGATAGTGATCCCACCATTCTGAGGTACGAGTTCTCCACTTCTCTACATAGTTTCATTGACGTTCTTCCTTAGAGTTTTTCATACTCTTACTGACTTGAGCGTCGGAGGTTCTTTCCGAAGGAACCTCCCCCTTTGTTCCTCCGGTTCTGTTTTGCAGGCGCCCGGCGGCCTCGGACACGGAGTTTGCAGGTACAACTCTCATCACTGCTTGAGGATAAGTGGAGGAACGCCTTGCGTTAACCATTTCATCCTCCACTCTTCCCCGTTATATCTCGTCTTTCGTGAACCAGATCGGATGAATAGTTTGGGCGCTTTGCGTTTTGCCTCTATCTCAGTCCCCTTTCACGGAGGAGTGATGTATCGGTGAAATCGAGCTAAGAAGATTGACGCCTTGTATTGATTCTTCCCTTATCTCTATTTATGATCGTTTGTACATGAATATTCCTTGCAAATCTGTACATATGACGAATAATTGTATAATTGTTGTTAATCTTCAACCCGGATCTATCACCTCTAATCAAAAGGTCAGTGATTCGAGCCACCTTGGTTGCATTACTCATGGTACGATTTTTTTTTTTTTTAAGATAGGTTAATGTTTTCTAATATATTTATAGTGGAAATGGGCAAGTGATTTTTTTTTGGAGCATTAGCATTAGAGTACGAGAGTACGACGTATGCTAGATGAAAAGTATGATGATTAGGAATGAGAACAGAGGATTCTTAAAAGTGTTGCTTTAGAGAACAATGTATGTTGTTTATTTTATGTGCTGACTGGACTATGTTGATTGAACATTTTTTGTTGTTTTTGAATTCTTGTTTCGTTTTAGTTTTTTTTGTTGTTCGAACACGAGATTTCTAATAAATCAATATGTATTGCACACTTAGAAAATTACAATACAATGATTTAAAAAATATATAAAATAAAACACAAAAATAGAATAAAGTGGGCTCTTGCATCGCGGTTGCATGCCCACATTTCCTCGATCATATCATCTTGCAGTTTCTTGTGGGTCCTTGCACCGCGCTTATCAACATCCCTATGTATAACTCTTGCTAACGAGGCATCAACACCTTGTCGAGCTTGCAACCCACCACTTGAGCTCGAACTCGCTTCTTCCTTCTCCAACTAGTTTTCTACTTCCGGGCCTTCATCTTCAACTATCATATCATGCATGATAACACATGCGTACTAGATTTCTGTTATATTTTCTATGAAGTGCATTCGGGCCGGCGCATGAATAATTCTAACCTTGCTTGCAGACCACCAAATGCTCGTTCAATGTCCTTCCTCGCCGCCTCTTGCTTTTGGGCGAAATGTCGTCTCTTGTCATTTCTTGGACACGACAAGGTCTTTACAAAGGTAGGCCGCTTGGCATAAATACCGCCAGCTAGATAATATCCCATTCGGTAGAGGTTGTTGTTACCCATGAAGCCCACAACAGCAGCAACACCGTTCAAAACGTTGTTGAACAGAGGGCTTTGGTTTAGCACATTGATGTCGTCGTTCGAGCTAGCGACCTCGAAAAATGCATGCCAAATCCACAAGTCGGTGAATGCAACAACTTTAAGAATTAATGTAGGACAACCCTTTTTATAATTGAGATACGCACCTGCCCAAGTCGTTGGACAATTTTTCCATGCCAAATGCATGTCAAATTAAAGCATAAAGAAGTGTGAGATCTCGGATGAGATCCCCTGTCATCAAACTTGTGTTCCAATTGTGTACTAAAGTCAAAGATACGAAGTTTTGATATTGTTGAAAATTCTTGAATTTGCGGCAGTTAAAAATATTAGAATAAAACTACATAGCTTTGACTTGAGTATACAATTGAAATACAAGTTTGGAGACAGAGAATTTCATCTCTGATGAGATCTATGTATTGAAATAGAAATATTTTCACCTTTTGTGAATGCTTAAAATAAAAGTATTTGACACTTTTCGTAAACGAATAAAGCATAACCAACGAGATCACCGTGCTTCGTTTTGACAAAAACGTCCACCTCATAGCAAAACAAAATCACTTTTTATGATGTAGTTTTTAGATGTGGTGTTCTCCACATTGTTGGAGAATTATGAAAGTATTGAATAAAAAGATTTATATACACACCGTAGATTCTAGAGAGAATGTTCTTATATTCACCATAAACATTCTTATTGTGTCCACTGTATTGAATAAAAGATTTATATACCTATCACTACCGAATCAATGGTGATCACAAAAAATACCCATACGATTGTAGGGAAACGTTTCTCTTTTCATCTAACCACAAACAAAGATATCATCTAGGATTAAAACAAAAAGCTTCCCTGATTTTTTTTTTTTTTTTTTTTTGTATTTTCAATTTTGTAATCTAATTCTTTTTTGTATGTTGTTATATAATTTGAATTTAAATTTGAATTTGAATTTGCATTTGCATTTGCATTTGCGTTCACATATTATTATTAAATCCCAAAATTTCCAACAATATTATTTTTTTTCTTTCGAAATAGAAGTTGTAATTGGGCCCGTTGCTTATTGGGCCTCAAGCTTCCCTTTGCCCTTTGAGAGGCCTTCACTCTCTCTCTCTCCCTCTGTCACACCACCATCGTTCTCTCAAATTCTATGCGAATTCTCGATTTCAACGAACGATTTCATCTCGAGCTCTCTGCTCGAATCCTCGTCGAGGCCGTCGCTCGCGATATTCGGAGAAAGAAATGAGAGTTACCAGCATCTCTCGTTGCCCCCAATCCATCGTTTTACTCCTTCTGGTAACGATTCTCCACCGACTCGCCGCCGCGTCGGCGGTGTGTGAACTCAGCGTCCAGGACAATAACAAGGTCTACTACTACAGCCTGGACGCGCCGGTTCGTAACTTTCTGCACGGCATCCTGAGCGAAGATGGGTAAATTTTCTTAATGCCGTTGCATTCTCTCCGAATTTCCTCTTTTCCATTCGTTTCTAGCCGTTGGTGGTGGGGCCTCGCGTGTAATTCATAATTTCGCGATCAGAAATCTCCAAAGTTTTATCAAGAGCAATGTGCGTGGTGTGTCTGGATGTATGTTATCATGCTGCGCGAGTCGGTTTTGCAGAATGCATGTCGTTTAGTTGATGTATGGAATTTTGAATTTTTTAGGCACTGATTGAGTATGGAATTATGCTTTTGATAATGTATGAAATTTTGCAGATGCATGTGGCTTAGGTGATGTGTAGTATGGAATTTTTTAGTACCAATTGATAATGTTTTACATAATGTGGTCCTCAAACATTGATTTTTTAAGCACTGTTTGAGTTGTTTACTCGATTTTGCGGAATGCATGTCGTTTAAGTACTGTTTTAGTCCACTTGGTGCTGCAGTAGTGTGATGATGAAGTGGTGATACACTGGGGAATGCTGTTGAATTTAACACAAGTTTTGATGTTTTCCTCTTTTATCTTTTATTTGGGTGACTTAGGTATTATAAGGTGGCTGCAAATGAGACTGTGGTTTGGTTTCAGGTTGGCTTCATCAGGTTACAATTTCATATTACTTTTCCATTTATCAAAAATTCAACTTTATGTGCTTTGTGAACACTTTCCGTTGGGTTCTTATTGACTATCATAGCTGATCATAGGCTGAACATGATATTTTAGTTACTTGTTATACCCTTATATGTTTATAATTTTTGCTCTTGACTTGGAGCAGCTTTGCGGTTCGATGATATTCAACCATGATCCTCCTTCGTGCATAGGTTGTAAGGTAATTATTTTGCCAAAGCTTCACCATTTGACAAATTCGATGCTGATTAAGTTAAAATCCATGTACAATTTGGTCTCAGTTGCACAGTATTTGTAGTTGAGGGATTAAATAGAATATGGCACCTGAGATGTAAACTCTTGCCGCAACTTGTAATTGCGCCTTGCCACCTTTTTGTGTTTTCGTTGGAAATAAATCTAACTGAATGTTGGAATACTGGAAAATATTATTGATCAATTAGATTTTATATATTGTTTAGATGGAAATAAAAAGATTGATTATTTACTGCTGATTCTGCATTTTCTTACTTCTATAGGACTGTGGTGGTCATTTGCGTTGTGGTATGGGTTGCAGTGCACTCGTTTCTAACAAAATTGAAGGTACATAATACTATGTCTACACTCATCCAATATCACAATCAAATATCATACAGGCGATTGTCGCGTTCTTATTACTTGATAGATTAAACTTGATTACTGGGTTAAGATATAAAATTTAAAAGGTTTCCGAGGAATGGAGCAATTAGATTATGTTTGGATTGGATACCCATTAGGAAGAGTTTGCTATGTTGACATACGTTTGGCCTGGTCCATCATTTGTGATTAGGCACCTGAGGAGCTGACACTTATAAGTTATAGATAGATGATTCATGGAATATTGCCTGGATAGGATTTGCAATTTTGTGGCTGCTTCCCATCCTGGAACTGAAGAAGATATTGGATATGCGAACATATATAACAGTCTGAGGAGAACAGTCATTATTAGAGAAAAGCTAGATTGCTAGGATGATGATTTAATTTATTCATTTATTTGCTTTTCCTGAGAAGTTCACTTGGTATTTGATACCTTAAGAGGAAATAATATTTGGTTCCTCTTCTTATACTGTTATAACATTCCTTTTACTTTTATTACATATCTGGTATATTATAAAACTAAGGGATGCTATTTCGTGATGGAGGAACTCCCTAGTTTCTCTGTAACAAAAAATCAAATTTATTGCAGGTTATCCTGTCTGTACAACTCTTGGTCAGCCTTCGAGCACACTCATTGATGTCCTTGGTAAGTTGTTCTCATCAATCTAATAAACAAATTGTCTGAAAGACAACTTAAGTTGGTTGGACAGTTTTCCTGCCTTTTGTATTAGTAGCCACAACTGGCTTCAATCTTTATGCATTTCCTGTTTATGGTTTTAGATTTTTTTTTTTTTTAATCTTATGAAACCACTTTATGCAGATAAGAAGAGCCCTGAAAAAGGTATCATTGTTAAGATGACAAACATTGGCTTGAAGCGTAACTGTTCACTCTCTGTATCAGTGTTGTGTAATGAAAATGGAGTCCAAGTATGATTTAGTTCCTTAAAATGATTTCTTCTGGTTCCCTTATGTTACTAAGGTTTATTTT
This sequence comes from Thymus mandschuricus, assembly GCA_029379335.1. Lineage (NCBI taxonomy): Eukaryota > Viridiplantae > Streptophyta > Magnoliopsida > Lamiales > Lamiaceae > Thymus > Thymus mandschuricus. Next base: position 9,049,172 of record CM057079.1, read on the forward strand.
TGACTGTGTGCCACATTGCTATTTTTCAGGGTCCTCAGGGGTTGGAGAATGTTGGGTTCTGTGATTATGTAAGCCCTTGGTATCTCATATAGCAATGTGTTTTTTATGACTGCCTTGTTAGACTTCTAAATGATTGGTTATAATCATCTATCTTTATATTTTTTGGCATTTATGCTAGCAATGTAGATCACTGGAATGTTTTTTAATAAGGAAATATTTTCAGCTCACAGGTGCTGGCAATTACTACTTTTTGCCTCACTGTTCTAACGGATTAAACTATAAACATGATTGATGCACCCTTTTACTAGTGTTAGTATATTATATACATATTACTTTGCATCTGGTAAACTTAAATTATCAGTAGTTGGGTTTAGTCATGGTCGTTGACCATGAAGGACTAGATGAAGAGAAAGGGGAGGTCTTGAAGAGATTATATTGGGGAATTGAATCTTGGGAGAAAGAAGTGATTTTGGCTTTCAGAAAGTTGTTAGCAGTTCCTTTTCCTCATTCACTATAAAGTGGGTAAAATATGCTGAATCCTTATGTGGCTTAGAATCTTGTATTGTGATGTTAAGGGATCTCTTGCTGAACTCTTATTCTTCACTTTTGAAATAATCGACATTAAATTCTAAATCTCTAGCATATGGTGGCACTTTCTTGTGTTCTTCCACAACCTTTTCGTCATACCTAAGGTTGGATGAGTGCTGCGAAATATTATGATTTTTCATATTGTCATTTTGCATACTTACAATAACAGATATTTCATCAGACATGCTAGTATTGTTACAGATGACCCTTATTAGTTTAGAGTGGTTTGAGGATATTTTGATTCATAAATAAATGAATTTCAGTTCTTTGGCGTTGCAATTATTAGTTTTACAAGTTTACTAATCTACCCTGCCAGAACACAGAGCTGAAGCATCCGTTAGGCTGTGTCAGGACTGTATCATCTAATGGAAGTGGACTGGGCTGGTTTGGTACCCTAATGATCATGTAAGTTTATCCGATGTGATATCACTTTTCATGTTTGCACGTTATCTTTGCAAACGAGTATTTTTTTGGTGATGTTATTTTCTGTCTTTTGTAGAATCCTATGCCTCTTTGGATCTTACTTAATGGTGGGTGCAGCTTACCGGTATTTCTTCCTGCATATTCGTGGAATAGATGTAAGTATCTCGAGATGTTTTCTTTTATATCACTCACTACTTTAATCTTTTCCTAGTGATCATAATAACTGTTAAATTTTTTAATCACCTTAAAATTTCTGTTTGAAGGGTTTATTTACTTGTTGATTGGTGATGATGCTCGGTGTCCCCCCCACTCCCCCCTGTTAATAAGTGTCATGCAAACCTGTGGAAACTTTCTTACCATTTGCATGGGTTGTTGGTTAAAATTGGCTCGTCATTCCATGTCTAGATTAGTACCAACTACCAAATTATAGCAAGTCATGATATTGTTGGATTCATCATGTGGGCATGAATTTCTGAAAAACTTCAAAGGGGAAGTTAAGGATTTCCAGTCAATCACGAAGTGAACTTATCCAAACAGCTTAAATGGATTTGTTATCGTAAGTCAATGCTTTGGATCCTAGGATCTGTTTTGCTGTTTTTATGATAAAATCAAGTTGACATTGGGAAACCTGATGTAGGAGTATTAGTTAGCAAAAGGTACTGAAAATGCGAATGTGTTTGGTTTTGTTATTGAAATAATTGAGAAACAGGTTTCTGGGGGATTAAAATACAGCCATTTATAGTAACATTCTTGGTTGATCTCGGAGTTGAGTTAAACCCACCTCCATATACTGTCCAAAAGGCGAGTTAAATTTAGGAGTTATAGATGTCTGAGAGCATGTTTGACAGATTCAAAGCTGATTAAAAAATAGTATAAGGTTGCATTCTCTTTGATGCGAAAGAAAAGGAGAGAAAAGAGAAATTCACCCTATAAATCCCACCCTTTTCTCACCTTTTTTCACATTTTCTATTTTCCCCCTTCATTTGCACTACAATGAAGAGAAAAATATTATCTCTCCAATATGGTGTTGTAAATATTATCTCCAATTTAAGGAGTAAAATCCCCCCTCAATTATAAAATGTGAGAAAAGGTGAGAAAAGGGGTGGAATTTATAGAGTAATTTTCACTTTTCTCTCCTTTCTTTCGCATCAAAGAGAACGCAACCTAAGTCTATTATATTGAGACAACTTTTGCACCATGAGAACGGTGAAATTGTACCATGCCTACTCATTGCTAAATTGTTATATGAACTCATATCAAGAAAAGCATCTACGGAGTAACATTTAATGATGAGAGGATACCAAAATTAATCAGGTTTTGGTGATTTTGGATGTGTACGTTACTTTCACTTTGGTGTATGTCAAAGCTGGCAGCTGAAGAGAGATCAGCTGAAACTAAGGGGGTTCTAGTGAGCAGTGATAGGGGCTAGTGTTTTTAATTTCCACATGCATGGGGGATTTTCAGATTAATTACTTGTGTTAGTCACTTATCTACATTTACTAGATATTTACGTATACTAGATGTTTTTTTTTTCTATTTAGTTTTGATTTGGCTGTTTTATGCCTCTCATCCCTAGAGTTTTGCTTTGAAATCAATGTCAGGTTTATTGACTAAGCTACTGCAGGGAAGTTAAAAAATTAATTTCATTAAACACTTGATCCAGTTTTTCATGGCAATTAATTCCGAAGCTTCAAAGTAGTAATAATTATGTGAATATCAACTCTCCTTTGTGTGCGAGACTTGTGAACTTGAACGATAGTGGAATCATGACGTTATCTTTCCCCAAGGTAATTCCTGCGTCCTCCACCACTGTTCATGGCCATTGAAATTGACGGCCTTGAATGATTTAGAGTCATTGGTCAAACAAGCACCAAAAATGAATGTAAAACTTTTTATTCTCTAGCTGCTACTAGTTTGATGCTCTTCTATGTGGTTCCCAATGTAGGGTATTAAGAAAAGACTGTGTTTCCCTGTCAATCTTCAGCATGGACTCATCTCTTCAATTGTTCCATGATTGTGTTCTCATATGACATGACATTAGAAATCATGTTCTCCTTATGAAGATCTTTATCTGTGAAAATTCACATGCCACTTAAGTATCTATGCTTAGGATAAAGCATTGGGTTCTCTATATATTGTATTACCAGAGTTATGTAGGAACTGACACATGCTCCCTCCATCCCACTCTAGATGACCCGTTTTCCTTTTTGGAATGTCCCACTCTAGACGAATCATTTCCTTTTTAGGAAATAAGTATATTCATAAACAACTCTCTCATTTATTAACCACCACACATTTCAAACTCCTTTATTAACAACCACACTCCATCTTTAATTCCCGTATTGAAAAGAAATGGATCATCCAGAGTGGGACAGAGGGAGTATATTTTACGAATAAAAACAAATTGGTTCCCTACCAGTTTTTCTTTGGTGAAAATCACAGCTTTTCAATATGTTTTGCCATTTCCCCTGCTTTGCAGATAATTCCAAACTTGGAGCTTTGGGCTAGCTTGCCGCATAGAATACAGGTACTTCCATTCTGAAAACTTGCATTTTCCCTTAAATAGTTGATAGTTGTTCTGTCTCTTTACTACAAGGACAAAATAGCACTTCCATACTTTCTAATCTTCCACTCACAATCTGCAGAGTTTGTATCACTCTTTAATGTGGAGATTCACGGGACCTTCACAAGTGTACAGGAGCTCGTATTCTCCTGTTGATTTTTGAGCTGCATTTTTTCGCTACAAAATACGAATTTGGTCTGCCACTGATGAAATCTGAGAGCACAATAGCTTCCTTCCATATAAGAGCATCGGGGATTCTATGAGACGAAAGTCATGGCATCCTTATATTTGGTTCTGGCCGTGTTTTCTGGGACCGTCTACTAGAGAGATATACTGACATTGCTTATGCAAGGCATGTCGAAATCTTCTTGATGAAGTCTGTCACTTTCTTTACAGGTAGCATCTCGAGTTAAATATGTACTCAATTCAATTGTTTGTTGTTGTTAGTCTCGTTTACAAGAGCTTATCTTAGGTCATTGCTGAAACATAGGAGCATAACATAGGAGCATAACTTTGATTGTATTCTCATGAACTAGTTGTTAAAGACAATAATAAATTTGCGAAAGTCGGAGGATTCATCTGGAATGTGTAAATAGTCATCCACTGTTTTCATCTGGAAATCATCGAGGGAAATTCTTTTATTTTCACCTCTTATCGAGTAAATTATTCGGTTTTTTCTATTTAATTTTCGATATTTCTCTAGTTGAACAGTTTTTGTTATAGCTTGAAAGGATGATATAACTTTTGTAGTAGTAGGAAGGAATGAAATGATTCCAATGAGTGTGTTAATGGTGGAATGATGAGCCATAACCATGAGATATGAGAAATAAACAAAAATAATAGGTTTGGTACACATGTGTTGGCTTAGCAGTAATGAGTTCGGAACCAAAAGTCCTGAGTTCGAGTCCAAAAAAATAATAGTGGTTGGACAGCCAAGAAAAGGGTTGGTAGAGACTTGTATTAGGTAATTGGGGAATTAGTGGCATCCTACTCTCTTATTAGACCATTTTGGAAAATTTTGTTCTCTATTCTAATATAGAAATAAGCTAGTTTTGAGAAACATAACTTCCAGCTTCATTAGGAGCTTCCGGTTTCAGATGTTCGGTAATCACAAAAAATTTACGATTGCTTCCCTTCCAACTAGGAGGTCCTCGAAGGTTTGAGTTATCCCGACTGCGTTCTTGTGTATGTGTCGTATAAGAAAACCCCAAAAAATTATGTCCCGTCGTAGTATTAGATTGAAACGATTTAATACTTAATGGCTTTTTAACCCTTCTAATCTATACTTCACGAGGTACTCATTAAACACCCAACGTTTCTTAGTAACTTAACATTTGAAATTCCCACACATACATTGGTCGTTTTCTGTAAACTTTTGTGCAAAAAAATAAAATACTCCCTTCGTCCCTCATATTAGTGTGGATATTTTCCGTTTGAGACGTTCCCTATTTTAGTGTGATAGACTACAAAAAAAAAAAAAAAATCTCAGCATAATGACCATTTTATCCGTAATATCCTACAAAATTTGTTTTACTATTCCTGGAGTGAAAACCTTATTTCACTACTATATAGTACATACTCCCTTCGTCCCACTTCACACGACTTCCTTTCCTAATTGGGATGACTCACTTCAATTGGTTTGTTTCCTAAAAGGGAAAGATTTAAACCTTACTTTTCACTTCTAACACTGCGCCTAAATTCTCGTGTTGAAATGAAACAAGTTAGTTGAAGTGGGACGGAGGGAATACTTTCTTCAATTTCACCTACCTTTTTCTTTAAACTTGCATCGTTGCTCTCTTCATGCTAGTACGAGAGATGGAGAGAGTAATATATTTATCTAAAAAAAAAGTATCATTATTGAAAAATTGGGAACATAGTCGGTACTCAAATGATTGTAATATAGTTATAATTGAACTACAACAAATAATTCCCAAATTCCAGTTGTTTAATTAGAGTGGGCGAAGAAAGAATATCAAGAATTTGGGGCCAAATCCCAACTACTGAGGTTGAAGTTTCACCAAAACAAAAGTTACTCTCCACCAAATCCTTACCAAAACAATTCACACTTTTATTTTCTTTTTTCCCAAACACCACCTAATCAATTACATTTCACAAAAGTGAAGAAAATGATTTATCGACTTTCCACTAAAACACTTGTCTTTGAAGCCAAGCAAAACTTGAAGGCTTTCTCTTGTATCATTTCATCATGTGCGTCAATTGTTTCTTTTTATAGACGATAATTACATTTGTTTCTTTGGTCCATCGAGAAAACGCTACGTACCCACCGTAGACACTCCTTAATATATTCATCGATGATGTAACAGAGGTGGGGTTTATTTTTAACTATTCATTAGTATTTCGGCAGCTAATCAATTCAATATTATCTCCCTTCTCATTTATAATAAATATTACTCCCCCAGTCCGTCATCTTGAGACACAACTTTTTTTCGGGTTTCGTTTTGATTGATTTTGTAATGTATTTTTGGAGTGTTGTTTTGTTTGTCGAATACTATAACACTAATAGTACACTATAAAAAAACAAACATATACTCCAAAAATCGATTTCAAAATCAATCAAAACAAAATCCAAAATATAGTTGCTTGTCTAAAGATCGTGGACAGAAAGAGTATATTACAAGTAGTCTCATTATAATTTTATATTTATAAGATATACAAAATCGAATTCATTGACTCCTAATTTTTTGTGGATGTGATTGGCGCGATTTATATATACAATAATTTGATTGTAAAAGAAAATGAATTATTGGACAAAAGATATAACATTATCTGTCCTATTACCAAATTCAATTTTTGCTTCAACTTTCTTAATAATGTATAGTTAAATTTCACACTTGATTCAACTGATACAATTAGTGTTTAATAATCATTTAATTTTAGTTTATCGGTTAAAAATATAATTAAATTCCAAAAATTAATTATAAATCACAATTAGATCCTAGTTAACCAGTGTGAAATTAAACTGAATAATTTTATATCAAAATTGAAGAAAAAGAAATAAAAAATAAATAAATTCAAATAATGATGAGGTATCGATTGAACCACCAAATGTCAATTTCTTTGTAATTTTAATATGAGTTTTCCTCCATGCATTAGGTACATGGTTGACTATCGCCATACAAATGGACAATAGCAACGATCAATTAATATATTAACGAGATTTAATTTTTCGAATTCGTATCATCTGTTACATTTTGGTATAATATCTCGTATTGTATCACTGGATGCTGGTCACGCCTGATATCTTAAAATCAACCTTCGTTCTTTTTATTCAGAAAGGAAATTCGACTTCTGAAAATATATTTAACGTGTGACGTCGAACGTTCGATTATACAATGCAGTAAGAAACGGCATAGGTCATAATCACCAAATGTAAAGCATAAACATCCAAACACGTTCTCAACTAACACAACACACTAAATATACATAATTATGTTGAACCAAAACTAAACCAAGCAACATATTATTATTTATTAGTATTCCTTCTCTTCCACTTCACACATATTAATCCAAATCATTACTCAACCGCAGAAAATCCTCCTCGAAAGCAGAGATGAAGCCACCGCCGTCGGCTTCCTCCTCCTCCGGCGGCGCCGCCCTCCTGCGCAAGGGGCGGCTGTCGCCGTACCTCTTCACTCTGCTGGCCTTCATCCTCTTCGCGACGATCCTCTACGGCGAGGACTTCAGCTGCGTCTTCGGCGGCCAGTTCGATGCTTACCAATCCTACCGGGAACTCTCGTCGCCGGAGAACAGTGAGTTGTTAAAATTTCTTCGACCCGACGGGCGTAAATTACGTCGTCGTTTTGAGGCTGGGGGCTAATATGTGCGTGTGTGTGTGTGGTGTTAGAGAAGAGGGTAGAGAAGCTGGCCTTTGCTTTGGGGGAGGCGGAGGAAGGCTGCGACGTGTTCAAGGGGCGGTGGGTGTGGGACGACCGCCGGCGGCCGCTGTACGAGGAATCGGAGTGTCCGTACATCCAGCCGCAGCTGACGTGTCAGGAGCACGGCCGGCCCGATAAGGACTACCAGCATTGGCGATGGCAGCCTCACGGCTGTTCTCTTCCAAGGTAACTCTCTCTCTCTCTCTCACACACACACATACACACTCTCTTCTTGTTACAATCTAGTTGGTCTTGACGTTGTCGTTATTGTTGCTTGCTGTCGATTTTAGTTTTTATATTTTTGATTATGATTAATGGTATAGTATTATGTTAGTGAAGAACCTTTTTTTTTTTTTTTTTTTAATGGAGAGTATTATTCGAATTTCGTATATTAGTACGATATTATTTTTTTAATTAATCACGCAAAGGAAGAAAAGAAAAGTTGTTTGGAGGGGTTTCAGCCTACTCTAGCCCTGTTATTTAATTTGAATAAGAATATTAATAATATGATAACAAAATAATTCGTAGCAAGTGAATTTTCAAGAGAAATATTCGAAATCTCGACCAATACAAGTGTTTTAACTATTGAAATTTCCCGTAGTTGTTTTGTAGTTTCCAATTTAAAATTGAAGTTTTAGTTGGAGTAATTATAACATAACAAAGACAGATTAATTTTTAGTAATTACTTAATTAAGCAACTCCAATTTATATATATTGCTTTCTTCAGCTAACAGACTACGTGGGGAGCATTATTTTATGGACTCGTTTTTTTCTAGCTAACTTACAAATTCAATTAATTAATTCGTTCGATCCTTCCATTTGCTTATCATCAACTCTCATGCACGCATTTCTCAAATTATAATTGTAATAAATATTTGTTTCAACTTTCAATCATGAATGCTAGCTCGTTGGTGATGATATAAGCATAATACTACTATATACTATTAGGTAATAGGTTGACTATTCCAGGATTAATGCACCATATCTAATACCTAACGTCGATATATTGACTTTTAATAATCAGTGAAGAATCGAAAGAAATATCACCGAATACAGTACGTGCAATGTTCCATTTACGTTACATTTTAATTGACTTATTTTAATTATTATTATTATTATTATTATTATTATTATTATTATTATTATTATTATTATTATTATTATTATTATTATTATTATTATTATTATTATTATTATTATTATTATTATTATTATTATTAAGAGTAGACTAGCTAAAATGAGACGTCATATATGATGCAATAGTCATATATATTTAAAATAACTTATCTAGGAGAGACTCACCTTTGATTGTGGCTTGACAATCTCTCGTGTGCTCGATGCATGATAGTTTCAATGCAACATTGATGTTGGAAACCCTTCGAGGCAAACGAATGATGTTCGTAGGGGACTCTCTAAATCGGGGCCAATTTGTCTCCATGGTTTGCCTACTCCACAAAAATATACCCGACCATGCCAAATCCATGGTCACTAACGGATCGCTCACCGTTTTCACAATAAAGGTATCGTACTAATATATCTATAATATCCTTGTAATTTTAAAAAATTGGTGATAAAATTTATCCACCTTTCTTTTATTCAAGCTAGTAATTTTTCTCTAGCGATTCCTAACAGAAGATTGTTCCCTTTCAGGATTACAATGCGACAATCGAGTTCTACTGGGCGCCGTTCCTCCTCGAATCTAACTCCGATGATGCAGTCGTGCACAGAATAAGCGACAGGCTAGTACGGAAGGGGTCGATCAACAAGCATGGCAAGCAATGGAAAGGAGTGGACATAATGGTGTTCAATACTTACCTATGGTGGATGACTGGCCTCAAGTTCAAAATACTGTAAGTAAATCAATATCAAGCTCAAAGATCGAATAAATCAAATTAAGGGAGAAAATTAATGAACTAAAAATATTATGCCACAAATAAAACAGACAAGGAACATTCGGCGACGAAGATAAAGACATCCTGGAGGTGCCAACAGAGGAGGCTTATCGGATGGCGATGAAAAGCATGATCCGATGGTCTAAGAAGAATATGGACCCGAAGAAGACCAGAGTCTTCTTCACCAGCATGTCGCCCACGCACGGAAAGTGCGTGAGCTTTATTTTATTTTTATGTCATGGTTAATTAGTTTTACACACAAGTAAAAAGTTAGTCTGACGCGAATGGTGTTGTAAAACGTTGTAGGAGCATCGACTGGGGAGGTGCCACGGAGGGGAATTGCTACAACGAGACAAGGATGATAGAAGATCCAAACTACTGGGGATCAGATAGCAGGAAGAACGTGATGAAGGTGATAGGGGAAGTGTTTAGGAAGTCAAATTACCCCGTCACATTCCTTAACATAACGCAACTCTCGAGCTATCGAAAGGATGCACATACCGCCATTTACAAGAAGCAATGGAGCCCCCTAACGCCGGAGCAGCTCGCGAATCCGGCGAGCTATGCAGATTGCGTGCATTGGTGCTTGCCTGGACTTCAAGATACTTGGAACGAACTCCTTTTTGCCATGCTTTTTTATCCCTAATTGGAAGGATTTTATTATTTTTCTTCTTTTTTTGGGGGGTGATTGTAAGGGAGGGAAATTTGTATATTGATGTTTCAATTGGTTCTAACACCCTTTAAAGAAATTACATTGATTTTTTAACGACATGATCTCAAATCTAAAGGGTTCTAACTCCATGCAGCTTCTTCCACTGATCTTATGAAGGAAATCATCCTTACTTTCTAATAGCCATAACAGGTTCGTCAAATAGAGGTGGTCTAACGGTAGACCCGCGCCTTCCTTCATACTCCCCAGCAAGAGCTCCTCCAGATTTCAATCATAGCACGGATTAAATTGAATGTCCCAAGATCTAACACCAATAGAGATTAGCTGCTCTGGTGCCAATTGAAATTGTATAGTCCGTATAATGTGTCGCACAGTTTGTGTAACAACATGCGTAACAAAAGCAGTAACAGTAATAGAAACAACGACCACACAACAGTTGTTAACCCAGTTCGGTGATCAACACACCTACGGCTGGGGGGATTTCTCCTAAAGGACCAATCCACTATATGTGAGCTTCAGAGATACAAGTATTCGAATACTAGCCACTACTACTACGTATTCACTCTTACCCAAACTTCAAAACCACGATTATGAAGTTTATCCCCACTCGAGTTATAGAATACTCAAGATTACAAGTTCACTCACCAAACTAATCTACCCAATGAAAGAAGAAAACCAATATACGTTCTTGAAGAGAAAACGTAGAAGATGAAAAACTGAAGTAATCACATAAAACTCTCTCCAATACGCAATAGTTCTTTTGCGTTGATCTCATATATATACTCGAGAGTTTTAGATCCACTGGGAAACCCTAGATAAGAATCTATGCATATCTTCTTTCCTTGTGAATATCATTTCCTTGTAGAAGAAGAATCCTTATGCAAATAGATTATTAAGGAAAAATAAATCCCTTATTATCTTGTAGAGATCTACGTCTATGTATAAGGAAATAAATATTATCTTCTCATGCATACATAAAATTGTCAATTAACTCATGCAACTAATCATTGCACTAATAGTGTGCTTGACTAAAATGAAAAAATTTCCTAAACATAATGAATAACTTGACATTAAAACGAATGATACTACCCAAAAAAAATATCTTCCATACTTGGTATATTTTTCTATATGTTCGATAACTTGCAATTCATTTCTGATATATGCGTGGTGGACCGGTAGCCCGGCCTAAGGTTAGCATGTACTAAATAATCCAATTAATTTTGATTCTCTAATCATCTTGATTATTGTTTTTTTTACATAATATTTATGCGGGTAAACTACATAAAACTACTCTGTGTTTTAGGAAACAAACACCAAACTCCCCTATGTTTTCTATTTTGCATAAAACACCCACGTGTTTTAAAAAATCCTGCACGATTAACCCAAACCGTGAACACCTATCGTCGTTTGCTCGCTTTAGCACTATTTTGTTCGATTTTGTTCGATTGTTTTATATTCTAGTACCTTATAAATTAATATTGAGATCATAAAACCTACGAAATATATAATAATCGACATTCGATTTATCATATAATTCATTTTTTAAGTTTGATGGAAAAATAACAAATCGAATGTCGATTATTATGTATTTTGTAGGTTTTATGAGCTCAATATTAATTTATAAGGTACTAGAATATAAAACAATCGAAAAAATCGAACAAAATAGTGCTAAAGCGAGCAAACGATGATAGGTGTTCACGGTTTGGGTTAATCGTGCAGGGTTTTTTAAAACACGTGGGTGTTTTATGCAAAATAGAAAACACAGGGGAGTTTGGTGTTTGTTTCCTAAAACACAGGGTAGTTTTATGCAGTTTACCCATATTTATGCATTATGTATATGGTTTTCCATAATCGGATAAGAAATGTGTGGCGATCGATGAAAAGAAACCTCGCGTAATATAGGAGTTGTTAGGAGATGAATTTCGCATACTGGCCTGATGGCGATACAAAGCATGAAAGGTTAGCGGCAAAATCCTGCTTTAGTATTAAATCATTGATTAAGTATGATAATTCAATAAGTTTAATAATGCGTTATACCAATTATTATAATGCATTCTTAATACGTATGTAAAATGCATAATGCATCGAAACCTAAGAAGCACGGGGACGGGGACGAAATACGGGAACGATACGATACGGGGACGAAAATACGTTATTTTTGAAAAAAAGAAAGTACGATACGTTAAAAATACGTTTTGTGCTTTTTATTTAATATATATTAAATATCCATAATTTATGAATAAAATATGCAAATATTAAGAAATCCATAATAAACATAAGCAAATAAAGCATTGTTCTAATATTCAAGAGCCGAGACATTCATTAAAGGTAAAAACACACAAAATCCAAAACAAATTAGATAAATGAAGACTACATTCATTCATCACCATCTTCCTCCAATTCCATCTCATCCTCCTCAATTGCATCTTCCTCTTCGTTGAAGATTGAATCGCAATTTTTTTCTTATTTTCAACTTGGTCAACGTTTCATTTTCAAGTCAGACGTATTTACTAATAAAACTATTTTTTTTAAAAAAGAAAAAAAAACGCATAATGGAAAAAAACGTCCCCAGGGACGTATTTCGGACGTATCCGGACGTCCCCGTCTCCGGGACGTCCCCGGAACGGGGACGATGACCTCCAAGACGTCCCCGTGCTTCAGAGATCGAAACTAGTTTTGGAACCAAAATAACTAGACAGTTTTGGAAGGAAAATTAACTAGGTGGCTGAGATTTGGTACTGGAGTAATTACATATGTATTAATTCATTATTTTTAATACACTTAGGGGCATTTTTGGTATATTAACTAGGTAAAATCCGCCAAAATCTCTAACTTCCTAAATTAACGGTTGTAGTATTTAATAAGTCTTCTCCTTATTAGCTTGTGGAGCATACGTGGACTTAAAAATCTTTTCCTCAAATAATATTTTAATTCTTTTACCAAATTTATCTTTTTAAAAGCTTTTATATTGAGTTGTTATTTAAAGAGTATTTTCTTCTAGATATATTCAAAAGGATTTCAGAAAATTACGACTGAAGATTTTTTTTTTTAAGTGACAATTTCGATGCTTAATACTAAATTAATTATGCTTACATTCCAAATAGTGTATGTGTGATAAATCATAAAAAAAATTATGCTTAACATTGTGAATTTATATGTTTAATCCTAAATAAAATCATGCTTAATATTGTAAAATTTTATGCTTAATAGTAGATAAAACCATGCTTAATATTGCAAATTTGTATGCTTATTACCATATAAAATCATTCTTAACGCTAATTAAAACCATGCTTAATATCACTAATTTGTATGCTTAATACTATATAAAACCATGCTTAATATTGCAAAGTTGTATGCTTAATACCATATAAAATCATTCTTAATACTAATTAAAACCATGCTTAATATCACTAATTTGTATGCTTAATACTATATAAATCATGCTTAATATTGTTATGCTTCGTACTAGATAAAATCATTCTTAATACGAAATAAAATCATGTTTAATTTTGCTAATTTGTATGCTTAATACTAAATAAAATTGTTATTACTAAATAAAATTATTCTTAATACTATTAATACTAGATTGAAAATTTTTGTTTTATATCTAATTTGTTTCGATTGAAAAAACATGAGTTACATATGTGCAGATTATTTTTTTCTTCTTTATTTTATCATTATTTTGAGAGAACATAGCAAGACCATATTTAATTATATAGAGATAGAGAGAGGAGAGAGAGGGTCGTGTGGATATATGTATTAATGTATAAATAATCTCATATTTGTAGGAATATAAAGAGTGTTTATATGACAAAAATATCCCTAGCTTTGTTGTAACCGCCAAATCTATTAAATAGTTTTGGATAATTGACGTTCATTGATTTTTCAAGATCTATGGATGAGATTTATTCTCATTTCTCACCCTAGGACTTATTTCTATACGATCCATCCTCTATATATATATATATATATATATATATATATATATATATGTGTGTGTGTGTGTGTGTAAAATATAATGCACCTCTCGATATTACAAAGCCCTGAAATTTGCATATAATGATTGGCAACATAACACTGGAGTGATGATAGTGTGTTAAAGTGAAAGTTAGTAGTTTAAACTTTAAAGTGATGTGTCTGAATTTTATTATGTTAAATATTTTATTTTGGTAAATGTCTCTATATCAGTAGTACGTCTCGAAAAGGGAAAACATTTTATAAGTGGGACATAAGGTAATAATTTTGTGACAAGTTAATATTGAATAACAAAAATATCATACCGTTATGAAATTTGAGTAATGCATTATAAATCATGTGCAACTTTCTTAAACTAATAAAATATTAATAAGTATTTAGGCAATGTTTGATAATGCACAATTAATTTATGTATAATGCATAGACATGTTTTTGTAATAATGCATTAGTATGGATTAAATAAGAGGCAAAAAAAATATATTATCCAAAATGAGATAGTAAACATAAAACTTACCCACTATATTTAAACACATAAAACTATATACTATTTTAAAAGTTGGACAAAATATCTCTCTAGCCTATTTTAGGTTTTCCCTCAAATTAAAAGCTTATTTCCCTCACTCATCACCCCAAAACCCAACCCCCCCCCCCCCCAAAAAAAAAAAAAAAAAAAAAAAAAACTCTCTCTCTCTCTCTCTCGACGGCGATCCTTCCACCGAACCTCCTCGCGCCGCCGTCCTTTCAGGAATTGAGATAGGGCTGTCAAACGGGACGGTACCGGATTCCCGGTACCGGGTACCGGTTTCCCGTTTACCGGATAACGAGAAATTTAGGTACCGGGTACCGTCCCGTTTATATTATCCGGTACCCGGTACGGTACCGGCCGGTAGCGGTTGTTCCCGGATTACCGGTTAAGGTACCGGTTTTGTCGAAAAAAAATTGTATTTTTTTCTTATTTTTTAAACCTCGTTAATATTTCACCTAATTCGTTTTGTAAAATTTATCATTAGGTGAAATTTTAATCTTAAATTAACAATCTTAATTTCACAACAATTTTTCAATTTATAATTAAATTAAAATGAAAATCTAAATTGACATTAAACTAGTCAAATTCACGTCAAAGATATAATATCCACTAATGGACTAATGGTTGTATCATTTATAATTTAATTATTGATTATTTGATTGTATTATGTTTTTTTTTTAAAATAAACAGATAATTATTTAACTATCTATTATAATTTTTTATTTAATAATATATATATATATATATATATATATATATATATATATATATATATATATTAAAATTAAACCGGTACCGTACGGGAAGTACCGTGTTGGGAATTGTTATGGACCAATTTGTTAAGGGGGAACTATGTGGGATACTTGATAAACGAAGTCATTTATTTTGATTGGATCCCAAAACCCCAAGTGTCCAACTCCCAAGTGACCCACTTTGATGTAGTTAATAGGTTAGAATTTTCTAAGCCTACTCTGTTAGGATGGCTCTTTAATTTTTGCTTAGATTATAGGCTTCAAGAGTTCAAGTGAAGGCCACTCACTTGAGTGTGTTTTCCAGAGAGAAGCAAGCCTAGCAAACTGAAGTGAAGCGTGCCGAAGAACAGTGTAGCGAAGCGATCGCTACAGTAGATTCGAAGTGAGTCTGCCAAAGCGAAGCGAAGCGAGCGCTACAGTTCAAAGCCAAAGCAAAGCGAAGCAAGCGCTACAGTGAAGAGTCAAAGCTAGTCAACTCTAGTCAGCAGTTTCCAAAGCAGTCACTAGGGAACTTTATTTCCCGAAGCGGCTCACTACAGAATGACTACGAAGTGACTCAACTAAAGCGGACACTACAACTTCAAAGCGAAGCGAGCCACTACCTACCAGAAAGCGACAGCGCGACTCCCGCCCATATTTTGAACTCCAGTCAACAGGAGATCGTAGCATTAATTACGAGATCTCCACGTGTCGAAAGCGGAGTGGAGCGGAAGAGTTGACTGGCAGGCCGACAAAGGCGCCGCAACAGTACTGGCTCGCTCCAGTTACTGTTAACCTTGTAAGTTAGCCATTCTTGGCAAAATGCCAAAACTGGACGTCTGAAAAAGGTGCCAGCCTGCGCAAGTACTGTCGAGAGGAGGAGGGACAAGGCCACCAACCAAGCAACGGATCTCAGCCAACCCTCCGCCTATAAATAGTGAAGGATGAAGACGAAGAAGAGCAGAACACTATTTTGAGCATTCAAGTGCATACAGCAAACAAACACTCCCAAGCCTTCGAGCAAATCTTCGAGTCTTTGTTACCAAGTGTTCTCCGAGTTTCCAGTTCATCGGAACTCGTCTTCACAACCTTCACACATAGAGTCTAAGCCCACTTCAAATATCCAAGCTTAGAAGAAGAGCTCTAGCCTACTTTGCATCTACTGTAAAGAGCTCTTCATAGTGTGTTCGTCAACCAAAAACCCCAAACTCTGTCTGTTAGGTTTTTGAGTGTTGTCGTTTGGTTGTCCAGATCCAAGGCTCTTCTTTCATCGATTGAAGAAGCCTCGATCATAGAGTCTAGATCCAAGCTTGCACTTACATCGTTTGTGTGAAGCTCGATCGAAGCTAGGCTGTAAGGAGAGCCCGTAATCTCCCTGTCGTGTTTTGACTGAAGCAAGTGAAGCTTCCAGTCTTTGTTAGGTTTGTGTAGTGAACCCGCAATCACTACATCAGTCGTTTGATCCAGGCGAGTGAAGCCCGATCTCGACCAGGTTTTTGAAGGACCCGTAACCTTCAAGTTCTTGAGTGAAGAGAACAGTTGCCGTTGTGCAACAAGTGGACGTAGGAGCTTTATCTCCGAACCACTATAAATCTTCGTGTCGTATCTCTCTAACCCTTATCTCTTTACTATATTCGATTATTCATTGCACGTGCATTTAAACAAACAAACTTGATTCTTTAATTACTTAGGAAAGATTTAGCTCACCAAATTCCGCACACGAGTAAAGACTCCCTCTTGATCAAGTACTCACTTCGGTCAAGCAGGCAAGCTACATACTGTAGATCTAGCTTCAGCTAGGTCTTAAGTTTCAAGTGAGCTCTTTACTTGTCACTCTGAGTTAAGGGATTTGAAGTTGAAAAACTTCAAAATACGTATTCACCCCCCCCCCCCCTCTACGTATTTTTCCTATTAACAAACCGGGACCAACAAGTGGTATCAGAGCAGCGGTTCTTTCGAGCCTCTGTTTTGCATATCCGAAGCGAGTCCTCACTCGCTTTACGCTGTCTCACTGAACCGGATCCTATTTTCCTAAGTGCATCAAAACCTCACTCACGCATATTGCATTTACTGCTGATAGTTTGCTATGTCTACATACAGTGCTTCAAACCTTCCACAGTTCTCGATCGAAGGATACGAGACATGGAGTTTTCGAGTCGAGAGCTTCCTTTGCTCCATCCACGACCGGATGTGGGAAGTCATAGAGGACGGACCAATCGAAATCAAGAAAGCCATATCTGTGAACGTACCAGCTGCTGAAGGACGCGAAGCTCATGTCAGACAAGAGTACGTTGAGAAGGACAAAGATGAATACAATCCCAACGACTTCAAGATCGCCAACCTGGATAAAATCGCACGTCACACGATGCAGAGCACCGTGTCTGATGCCTATCTTCCTAGAATCAGGAAGTGTGCGAAGGCGAAGGAAATGTGGGAAACTCTAGCCCTCATTTCTCAAGGAACAGACAAAATCAAGGAGAACAAACTCGCCGTTCAGATGCGGGAGTTTGAGAGTCTGATAATGAAGCCAGGAGAGTCCATCGACACCTTCGAGCTGAGAGTTACAAACATCATTGCAACTCTCAACTCGCTTGGGAAGGAACTCACAGATAAGGAAGTCAACCTGAAGATTGTCCGAGCTCTCACAAGGAAGTGGCAGACTATGAAGGAGCTGTATCTAGCAACCAAGGATCTATCAAAGTTCACACCGGAGATTCTGTTTTCCGAACTCAAAGCTCATGAATTCGATCTGAATCGAATGAACCTCGACGAAGAGGATGAAGCGCCCACTACGTCAAAAGGAGTAGCATTCAAAGCTGCTGAAGGGCCAAGCGAGCAGTCGCTAGCCAAGATGACGAGGGAAGAGTTGGAAGAACACATTGCATTCTTATCCAAGAACTTCAACAAAATGAATTCTCGAGTGGGCAAATACAAAAGATTCTACAAGCAATACAAAGGGAGGAGCACTGATGCTCGAGAAGGAAAAGGGAAGAGAGAAGAGACGACAAAGCCGATCCCGAGAGACATGATGGAAGTGGAATGTTACCATTGCCACAAGATGGGCCACTACAAATCCGATTGCCCAAAGCTGAGTGTGAAGGAGCGAGAAGAACTGAAAGCAAAGAGGGATGCACCAAGGCGAGCGCTCGTAGCAAGTGAGGTGCCGGTCGCTTCAACTGAAGTAATCTCAAGCGACTCGGATGCATTCACAGATCCCAACTCCAGTGAGGGTGAGGATCTTGGACTCATGGCGCTCTCCGATGAAGAAACATGAGAGGTATTCATCTATCCCCCATCTAGTTCAATTACATTCGCACACTCGCACCAAGAGGAACCCAATTCCTCAACATGGAGTGAATTGCTTGACAAGCACGTTAAATTGTCAAGTGATCACGAAGTGCTGCAACAAGCTTTGTCTCAAAGCGAGAAGGAGAACCGAAAGCTAGCCACTGAGCTTGACCAAGTCAAACTTAATCTAAGGGCTATGACTAGTAAGTTCAAGGATCTCTTCGCGAGACATCAAAGCTTGGAAGGAAGGTATGAAGCCAAATCCACTCTAGTCGCCAACCTAAACAAAGCTTCATATGCTAGACAGGCACTAGAGAGCTCTCTTCTACCTTTTGGTAGAAAGGAAGGACTTGGATTTGAGGGTGGACCTTCCAAGCCGACTGTCTTTGTTGGTGCTTTAAACACACCATCAGTCATTTTGGAAATGCCCACTGCATCCAAAGCGACCACTAACAAAGACAAAGGCAAAATGGCTGAGAACCCTAAGAAAAAGCCAATGAAGATGTCTATATCTTTAAGGACTGAATCTAAGGGTAAGCAAAATACAACTATCCCGAGCACTCACAATGCTAAAGATTACCAATCCAAAGGTAAAGGGAAACAAGTTGTAGCTTCTAAGCCTCAAGCCAAGACACGAGAGACAAAGGATCTCCCTTTCAAGAAGAGGAGTAATGTCTATGTGTCACGTTATCCGGACTGGAGATGGTCCAACCGGACTAACGTTGGGGGAAGAATTCGAAGCACCAAAGAGGCTGCTTCGAACTCCCAAGGTTACTCAAGCGAGTCAGGGACAGAACCCTAGTTGGACCGCTTCGAGAAAACCTAGCGAGCCGCTTCTACAGCCTAGAAATCCTATGTCAGTCTCTAAAACCATAGCTAATCCAAAGCGAGTCGCTTCAGGATATAAGCAAAATGGGAAGAGCATAGGTAGGTCTAAAGCGAGCCGCTACCCCTCTTGCACACACTGTTGCACGTGTGAAGCTGCTTCAAGGCAGAAGTCACTGTTTTCGAAGGTCGAGAAGCCCAAAGCACAAGCTTCATCTCAAAAGAGAGTGAAGCAAGTGTGGGTACCTAAGGGAACTAACCTGCAAGGGCCCAAACTGATTTGGGTACCAAAATCTGTCTAATTGCAGGTGAGCGCCGTGGATCCCATGCCATGTGAGGGTCAACAAATTTGGTACTTGGACAGTGGATGTTCAAGTCACATGACCGGCATGAGAGCTCTACTTCAAGATTACATAGAGAAGAAGGGTCCACACGTTACATTTGGTGATAACTCTCGAGGAAGCACTAAAGGTTACGACGCACTGAAAGTTGGAAAGCTCACAATTGAAGAAGTCTCCTATGTGGAAGGACTCAAGCACAACTTGTTATCCATTTCACAGTTTTGTGACAAAGGATACAAGGTGGAATTTATTTCAAACAAGTGCATTGTAAAGAGCAAGCTCACATCCCAGATTGTGCTTACTGGAATTAGACAAAGGAACGTCTATATAGCACACTGGGATAGCTGCAAAGTGGAGACGTGCTTAGTAGCGAGGAGTGCTACAGAGATAGGATGGCTTTGGCACAGACGCTTGAACCATCTCAACTTCAAAGCAATCAATCGCTTAGCTCGTAAGGGTTTGGTGCAAGGCATACCAAATGAAGTCTTCATCAAAGACCATCCATGCTCACCATGCCAACGAGGGAAGCAGACAAAGAAGCACTTCGCCAGTCTCGAAGAAGCCTCATCAAAGCGAGTGCTCGAGCTGCTTCACATGGATCTGTTTGGTCCAGTTACTCCAGTTAGTGTGAATGGAAGAAAATACACTCTAGTTGTAGTCGACGACTTCTCTCGCTACACTTGGGTCGTATTTCTCTACAGCAAGAAGGAGACTCTGACCAAGCTACCACAACTGCTCAAGCGATTGGCTGTGGAGAAGAATCAAGCGATCGTGACCATCCGCTCCGACAAAGGGACAGAGTTCTTGAACTCTACCATCGAAGCTTACTGCACGGAGCATGGCATAGCCCATCAGACCTCCTCAGCACGCACACCACAGCAGAATGGAGTTGCTGAAAGAAGAAATCGTATCATCAAGGAAGCAGTTCGAACCATGATTGCAGACTCAAAGCTTCCAATGAAGTATTGGGCTGAAGCAGCCAATACAGCATGCTACACGCAGAATCGAACGCTTATCTGCAAACGACACGACAAAACACCATATGAAATATGGACAGGAAGAATTCCTAACATATCTTATTTCCATATCTTTGGTTGTAGGGTCTTCATCCATGACAATGGGAAGTCACAGTTGAAAGCCTTTGAAAGCAAAGCTGATGAAGGAATATTCTTAGGATATTCCACATCAAGCAAAGCTTACAGGGTGTTCAACTGTAAAACCCTAATCGTGGAAGAATCACCCCATGTCGTATTTGATGAATCTTCTTTAAGTCATCCACAGGAACAGGACCTATCTAAAGACGGAAAGTCAGGTGAGGAACCCATCAACACTCTTACTTGGGACATACTTGAGGATGAAGAAGAGATCAAAGGCTCAAGCGAGCAGAATGTCCAAGGAAAAGATGAAGCTGCCCCCAAGACTTCTGAAGCAAGTGCAGGACAAGCACCCAATCCACTTGCTACAGATGGTGAAGCAAGTGACCAAGAAGAAGATGAAGACGAAGCTGGCGGGTCCAAGCGAGCGTGGCTCAAAGATCACTCACCAAGTCAAATCATTGGAGATCCATCCAAGGGTGTAGTGACCAGGAGTCAAGTGTTTGAAGAAAGTGCCATGTTCAGTTGCTTTCTCTCAAACATTGAGCCATCAAGCGTGGAGGAAGCTCTAGCCGACTCAAACTGGGTGATCGCCATGCAAGAAGAGCTGAACCAGTTCACCAGGAATGACGTATGGTACCTCGTGGAATGTCCCAAATTTCAGCACGTTATTGGCACCAAATGGGTGTTCAAGAACAAGACGGACGAGGACCACAACGTTGTGAGGAACAAGGCGCGACTCGTTGCCAAAGGCTACTGCCAAGAGGAAGGAATCGACTTTGACGAGACCTTCGCTCCAGTGGCACGGCTTGAAGCTATCAGATTGTTTCTAGCCTATGCAGCAACCAAGAAGTTTAAGGTCTATCAAATGGAGTGAAGAGCGCATTCCTCAACGGTGAACTCAAGGAAGAAGTGTATGTGGAGCAGCCACCGGGTTTCGAGCAAGGAGACAAGGTGTATCGCTTGAAGAAAGCTCTATATGGGTTGAAGCAAGCTCCCAGAGCTTGGTATGATACACTTTCTCAATTCCTAGTGGATAATGGATTTCACAAAGGAAAGATAGATCGAACCCTTTTCACAATCAACCATGGAGAGGATATGCTATGGGTTCAGATCTACGTAGACGACATCATATTTGGATCGCCAAACCAGTCGCTTAGCGAGAAGTTTGGAGAGCTGATGAAGACCAAATATGAGATGTCAATGATTGGCTTGATGAGCTGCTTTCTAGGTCTTCAAGTGAAGCAGCAGGATGATGGTATCTTCATCAATCAAGCGAAGTACACAAGAGATATGCTTGCTAAGTTTGGCATTCAACATGCTAAAGCTGTGAAGATCCCAATGAATACCATCTGGAAGATGGAGCCAGACGAAGAGGGAAAATCTGTGAATGCTACAGATTATCGTGCTCTTATTGGATCCCTCCTATATCTCACTGCAAGTAGGCCAGATATTACTTTTGCAGTTGGAGTCTGCGCTCGCTTCCAAAGCAACCCCAAGCACAGCCATCTTGAAGCTGCCAAAAGGATTCTTCGATATTTGAAGGGCACTGTCAACATGGGTCTGTGGTATCCAGCGGAGGACAATTTGGAGCTCACTGGATACTCCGATGCTGACTATGGAGGGTGCCGAGTCGATAGGAAGTCAACTTCGGGCACATGTCAGTTCTTGGGAAGCAAGCTGATCTCGTGGTTCTCAAAGAAGCAAACAAGCGTAGCTACTTCAACAACTGAAGCTGAATACATGGCCGCTGGAAGCTGTTGTTCTCAAATCCTATGGCTTCGTCAACAGTTGAAGGACTACAAAGTTGAAGCGAATGAAATTCCGATCTTCTGCGACAACAACAGCGCCATATGTATTTCGCAGAATCCAGTGCTTCTCACCAGATGCAAGCACGTGGAAATCCGACATCACTTCATTCGAGATCATGTCGAGAAGAAGGATATCAAGCTCGAGAAAATTCATACCGATCTCCAGCGAGCAGATATCCTCACCAAGCCTCTAGCTGAGTCTCGTTTCAACCAGCTATGCATTGAATTAGGGTTATTAGACCCTAGTGAAGAATGCTAGATCCAGGATGCATGAAGGAGTGATCGCTAGTTTTTCGTAGCGTCACTCGCTTCGGATCTTCACCAACTCAAGCGAGTCACTTCAAAATCTCACTCGCTTGAAGAAGGAGAAACAAGGTGGAGTAAGGTGTAGTGTTGGAAGATGTTCCCTACCCGCTTACAGGAATTGTTAAGCCATTGGTTAAGGGGGAACTATTGTTTGCTCCCGGAGCAAGCTACTTCCAAAGCGAGCAAGGAAAGCTGCTACCTAGCCTAGGATTCCTAGCGAGTGGGTATAAACACTCGCAAGTGCCGTTTCTAGTAACGGTTGTGGGGTCTTGTATCGGGCCTTCCCACGTAAAAATGGTGAAAGCTTAGGCAGGACTGACACCTAGACCTTGTGTCCTCTTCCCATCTTTCCGCCGAAGAGGAGCAAGTCTTCTCATCTCCTTCATCGTGGATAAATGTCCATTCCTTACTCACTCTTTACTGAGTTGAGCTGCCGGATGTCTATCCATTCCCCTCTCACTTTGAATTTTGCATCGCCTCAATTTGCCCAAGCTTGGGTCAAAGCGAGTCGATTGCAAGTTCATTCTGTAGCATGTAGGAGGATGCTTGAAGGTTTACCTTTTTCTACGAAAGGTTGCAGGGCTGGTGACATGCTTCTGCGTAAAATACGAGATTGTCTTGTCAGAGCATTCTCATTGTCATCCTGTCCATTTCTGCTCTGAGATAAGGACTTGTACTCATCCCCCATTCGTCGTGAATATGTACACTTACGTGAAACTCCCCTCTGGGTTGTAGTAAGCTTGTGTACTATATTCATTTCCTCCCTCATTCACTTCGATGGAGGACTCTCTAATTCGTAGAGGAAGATGAATGCCATGAAGACTAATGCCAAGAAGTTGAATTACCAATCAGGTAGCATCAACAAGCTTCAAAGCAAACAAGTGGATTCTACAATCTGAAGTCCAATTCAAATGAAGTCTTCAAATAGTGGTATCAATCTCCTACGAAGTGAGATTGACTGGTAAGCGTTTCAATTTTAAGTACACTAAGTGAGCTGAAGCGTGCTAGAAACCTTCACTCGCTTTGTGGAAAATATGAAATGAATCTGACACAAATACAAAGAGGAAAACACTCTTGTTTATCCTCGAAGTATGTACGTCAGAAACATTTTAAATTTAAGTAAAGAAATTCAGTTTCCTATTCTAGTCGCTTCAGATGGCTAAGCGAGTGCTACGTCACTCAAAGCTAGCCATCGCAAGCGAGTGCGGAACAGTCACGTGAAGCGAGTACTCCGCAAGCGAGTGGATGTTGAAGCGGCTACACTCGAAGCAAGCGGATACGTAGCGAAGCGTATGAGCTGTCAGCACTCGAGTGCCTATTTTACTTTCTGCCAAGCATTTAATGCAGCAGCGCGTAGAAGAAGAAATGACAGGCGCGTGGACGTCAAAGCCGAGGAAAGCGGGAAAAACCGCACTAAATCCAGCCGTCGAATCTGAACCGTCTCTAAATCTCAACCGCTGGATTGACTACTATTGGAAGAGACGAATCAGAAGCTGCCACGTGGCCACGTCAAACCAAATTGGCGGTTCACTTTTCCAGTGATGACGCCGGACACGTCAGATCCATCACCGAAGATCCGCCGCCCCTGCACAGGATCTTGGAAGATATTACTGTCTTGCCCCTGCCTCGTCAGCCGAACCCTAGTTCTATATATATGTAACACCAAAGGCTGCAGAAAAATTTCACAAGTCTCAAAACTACCATTTTAATGAAACCTCTGCACCTCTGAAATCTCAAACCTAAAATCCCTCAAAGCCTTTCACAACCTTCAATATTAGCCATTCTCGTGCTTAGATCTGCAACCTCTGCAACTCACGAGTCTCAACCCTTACACTGTTAAAATCTCGTTTCAAAACTTCCCAAATCTCACCATGGACAAAAAGCTGAGTACAGAAACAATGGAGCAATTCATGACGAAGGTAGACAAGCACATCAACGTCGAGCCCCATCTCGACCCAATTGTCATCGAGAGAAAGGGCCTCTTCTGTAGAGCCGTGACCACGGACGGTCTTTGGAAGTTTGTAACGTTGATTCCGACGAAGGTCTTGGCAAAGGCAGTGGGAGAGCTACTTCTGAACTTGAAGAAGGAACAAAACACAACATCATTTATAGATCCACAAACCCGGAAGCCGGTGGAAGTGGACTTGAACGAGCTCATCAGCGTGTTCGATTTGCCAAGGGAAGGAGGAGATTCCCTGTTGGATTTGGGATTCTCGGCCGAAGACCAATATGGTCGTTTCGCCGTCGACAAAGCAGAACCAAACTTCAGAGTGGCCAGCATTCGTTCAAATTTGAAGGCCCCTTTCAACCTCATCTGCGAACTCTTTACGAAGAGCATCGCATGCTATGTCGGATCCCTAGAGACGCTGTCAGAAACAAAACTGATCGGTACCACCATGATCGTCGACAGCCTCACTGGAACTAAATTCAACTGGCACGGGTGGTTTCTCAAACAAATCTACGAGGCTGCTGAAGATTTTGCATTTGTACCAGGAACTGCAAATAAGATTCTCCGCAAAGGGAAGTTGAAATTCTTCTCAAGACTATCCGTCGCGTTGGAGTTGAAGTTTCCGGAGAAAAGATGGCCGGATTCCGACACGACCATATACAACAAGCAGACAATCTTCTACGAAAAATGGAAGAAAACAAAGATACCAATGGATCAGGGACTTCTAGTTGTAGAAGTGCCCGCAGCAATGCCAGTTGCGAAAGCACAAGCTGAAGCTCCCCAAGCAAAGCGAGCCGCTTCACCTCTGAAGCAAGCGGCTGCAAAGCAAGGGAAGAAGAAATTGAAGCAAGTCACTTCACCTGTCCAAGGAAGCGAGGCGGTGGAGAAGCCGCTTGAGGACACTGAAGTTAACAAATCCCAATCCTCATCTACTAAAGCTATCCAAATCCCTGAAACCCAGCAAACTCAGCCAGCCACAAAACCCATCCATATCCCTGAAACCCCTGAAGCTACATCATTCCAATCCCCTTCAACATCGGCAGAAACAGCCGATACAGCCCATACATCCATAATTCCCCAGTTCCAAATCCCCAAAACCCCCTCACAGGTGGATGCTCTCAAAAGATACAAGAGAGACAGAGAGCAAGCAGCTGAAACCCTCAGAACCCGCTATCCCTCAGTGCCTATGTCAGACGACTTCTTCACCAAGATAGTCGATTTCTTGACATACGTCACCTACTTCGGCACAGAGTTTTACAAAGTTTTCAAGCTCCTGGAGGCCTTCTCAAAGGAAGATCTCATCCAGATGGAAGGAAAGCTCCTGGACTTCATCGGTGAAAATGGCTTTCATGCATTTCTCACTGGAACCAACTTCTGGGATAAGCTGGACGCAAAAGTAAAGCATGTCTATCCGGACGCTAAAGTCCCTGAGCACTCTCCGACCATTCATGAGAAGAAACTAATAAGGGATCACGCAGAGGAGTTGGAGGTTAAGGAGGCGGAGATCTCAAGTATACAAAGCGAGATCACCAAAAAGAATATGGAGTTGGAAGAGAAGGAGAAGGCGCTGGAGGCGCAAATGAAGCTAGTGAATGATCACACAAAATCAATCAACGAACTCAAGGGCTCGAATGAAGCAGAAAGGAGCCGCTTGAGAGAGGTGAATACCAAGCTTGTCACAGTTGGTAAAGAGAAGGAGGCATTGGAGAAAGAGGTGAAGAAGTTGAAGGAAGCAGTAGAGAAGAGAGATGAAGAAGTGATAAGAAAAGGGAGTGAGCTGATAAGCACCAAAAAGACCCTCGACTTACTTCAAACTAAACTGAAGGAACTCGAGGAAGAGAGTGACATTGACAAGAAAGAATTGGAGAGTCGAAGGAGGAGTGCTCAAGCTCTTGATTTACAGAGTGCCGAGCTCTCAATTCTGCTAAAGACAGTCAAAGAATTGGGTGAATTGTACACCGAGAAGGTAGCTGCAGGTGCCGAATTCCATCTCTCTCTCAATCAGAGAGAGAGATCGCTTGAAACCTTGGAGGCAGAACTTCAAGCAGCACAGGATTTCTGGTACTTCAACCTGCAAGAGCAAAAGAAGGATATAAAGAGAGAAATTGAAGCGGAGCTGGAGGCTCGCTTCAGAAGACTAGAGCCTTTGGAAAGAATGATGAGATCTGTAGTTGAGAGAGAAAAGCAATGCGAATATTTGCTGGAAGAAATCTCGATCAAAACAGCAGGAATGGTACTGTCGGAAGAACAAGTCTTCGCGACACGAACAGAAAGTATGCTTCGTGCTGTGCTTGATAAGATTGAGGGACTTTACAAGTCTCTTGCTGGAAAGACAATCGTCCCAACCCCTGGCAGTGATGATGCCAAAAAGGGGGAATGGATGGTACTGAAAAATACCAATCTCTTGGAACCACAAGGTGGAGTAATTGGTGCGTTTGAAGTAGAAAGATTGTTGGAAGAAGGTAGTGATACCAGAGAAGAGGAGAAGGAGGCAAAGCTTGCCAAGAAAGGCAAAGAAAAGCTCACAGAGGAAGAACTAATGAAGAAGCCCGAGGAACCTCGCAGGCCACTTGAAGAAAAAGTGCTGGCTTCTTCTATCGCACGACATCCTCCAGTTACGGTGTTAACCAAGGAGGAAAGGCGGAAGCAAGCGGAGGAAAACGAAGCCACAGCCAGGCAGTCGGAGCTAGGAAGGTTAACTCTTGCAGGTGCTTCAAGTTCCAATGCGCATACTTCAGCCGCCGCAAGTGCTGCACTCACCTTGGCAACTGAAGAAGTCACTTCATCTGCAATTGTCGCTTCAAGTGCAACCACAAAGAAGGACATGTCGCCTCCCCCACCACCAAAGCAAATAGTGAAGCGAACTGCTCCAGAAACTATAAGAGATGATTCAGCTACCAAGCGCCAAAAGGTCGAGAAGGCAGTTGCTTCAAGGGCAGAGAAGGACGAGAGAAAAGGGAAGAGAAGAGATGTAGGAAGGGATGAAGCAGAGAAGGAAAAGAGGATAAAGACAAAGCGACTGCAAGTCATTGACGACCGGATTGAGGAACACTTCAATGAAGTGAGACTCATCCAGTCCGTCTTAGTCCGAAGTGCCTTTGTTCCGGTCATACCAGGAGTCCGATGCATGCCTAGCTCAGGCTATGATCGATACATGTCACGAGACTGCTAAAGAGATGATTAACTCTGGTCGCTACCCTCTCAAAGAGGAACGCAATTACATTCGGAAGCAACTCAACCAGAAGCTTCCTATCTGGAGCGGCGAGTCAGGAAAGAAGTTCAAAATGGTCATGGCACAGATGTCCAGCCGGTCGGAAGAGGAGTTGACTGTGCGCAGAAATGAGCACCCAGATGCCCGTGAGATTGAGCAATTCATCCCTGACGAATTACTCGAGCAATGGCTACATTACAAGGAGAAATTTATCAAAGCATACTTCTATTGGGAGGTAGTTCCATTGCAGACCAAATGCTCAAGGGTCAGTGTGCTCAACAACTTTCTTAGTGCCTATGATGAGAAGTTCAGGCGACAGGTCTTCGCTCTTGCACAGCTTGCAGAGCCCATGCCGTTAATCATCAAGGTACCAGCCAAGAAGGAATTTCCTATGCCATTCCTACCTGGCACCAGTGTCCCCAATCGCAGCATCATCGACGCTGAAGTGGATGAAGCCTTCCAACTGGAAGAGACTTGGAGGAGGCCAAGTATCCACAGTGTTGATTCGCTGGAAGCAAAGGTTTTCAGTGCATACACCATACCAGAAGAAATGATTGCGAAGGATTTGGAGGCAGAGAAAGAAGAGGAGGAGAAGAAGAAACGTGAAGGAACTGCAGGAAACCTTTGAGTTTCAAGTTCCTTATATATTTTGTGAACTGCTTGTTCATCTATCAAATTTCAATTTCTGTCAAAATTTGTCATTTACCTGCTTTGTGAATGACCTTACCTTTTGCTACAAACTCAAATAATTTAACCGAAAAAAAGGGAAAGGAACTTAAAAAATTAACAAACGAAGCTGCAAAGGAAGCAGTCGCTTGAAGTTCCCTTCACGGTTAGATAGGCTGGAACTTTCTAAGTCATAGCCTTTGGGTTTTGGCATCATCAAAAGGGGGGAAATTGTTGGGAATTGTTATGGACCAATTTGTTAAGGGGGAACTATGTGGATAAACGAAGTCATTTATTTTGATTGGATCCCAAAACCCCAAGTGTCCAACTCCCAAGTGACCCACTTTGATGTAGTTAATAGGTTAGAATTTTCTAAGCCTACTCTGTTAGGATGGCTCTTTAATTTTTGCTTAGATTATAGGCTTCAAGAGTTCAAGTGAAGGCCACTCACTTGAGTGTGTTTTCCAGAGAGAAGCAAGCCTAGCAAACGGAAGTGAAGCGTGCCGAAGAACAGTGTAGCGAAGCGATCGCTACAGTAGATTCAAAGTGAGTCTGCCAAAGTGAAGCGAAGCGAGCGCTACAGTTCAAAGCCAAAAGCAAAGCGAAGCAAGCGCTACAGTGAAGAGTCAAAGCTAGTCAACTCTAGTCAGCAGTTTCCAAAGCAGTCACTAGGGAACTTTATTTCCCGAAGCGGCTCACTACAGAATGACTACGAAGTGACTCAACTAAAGCGGACGCTACAACTTCAAAGCGAAGCGAGCCACTACCTACCAGAAAGCGACAGCGCGACTCCCGCCCATATTTTGAACTCCAGTCAACAGGAGATCGTAGCATTAATTACGAGATCTCCACGTGTCGAAAGCGGAGTGGAGCGGAAGAGTTGACTGGCAGGCCGACAAAGGCGCCGCAACAGTACTGGCTCGCTCCAGTTACTGTTAACCTTGTAAGTTAGCCATTCTTGGCAAAATGCCAAAACTGGACGTCTGAAAAAGGTGCCAGCCTGCGCAAGTACTGTCGAGAGGAGGAGGGACAAGGCCACCAACCAAGCAACGGATCTCAGCCAACCCTCCGCCTATAAATAGTGAAGGATGAAGACGAAGAAGAGCAGAACACTATTTTGAGCATTCAAGTGCATACAGCAAACAAACACTCCCAAGCCTTCGAGCAAATCTTCGAGTCTTTGTTACCAAGTGTTCTCCGAGTTTCCAGTTCATCGGAACTCGTCTTCACAACCTTCACACATAGAGTCTAAGCCCACTTCAAATATCCAAGCTTAGAAGAAGAGCTCTAGCCTACTTTGCATCTACTGTAAAGAGCTCTTCATAGTGTGTTCGTCAACCAAAAACCCCAAACTCTGTCTGTTAGGTTTTTGAGTGTTGTCGTTAGGTTGTCCAGATCCAAGGCTCTTCTTTCATCGATTGAAGAAGCCTCGATCATAGAGTCTAGATCCAAGCTTGCACTTACATCGTTTGTGTGAAGCTCGATCGAAGCTAGGCTGTAAGGAGAGCCCGTAATCTCCCTGTCGTGTTTTGACTGAAGCAAGTGAAGCTTCCAGTCTTTGTTAGGTTTGTGTAGTGAACCCGCAATCACTACATCAGTCGTTTGATCCAGGCGAGTGAAGCCCGATCTCGACCAGGTTTTTGAAGGACCCGTAACCTTCAAGTTCTTGAGTGAAGAGAACAGTTGCCGTTGTGCAACAAGTGGACGTAGGAGCTTTATCTCCGAACCACTATAAATCTTCGTGTCGTATCTCTCTAACCCTTATCTCTTTACTATATTCGATTATTCATTGCACGTGCATTTAAACAAACAAACTTGATTCTTTAATTACTTAGGAAAGATTTAGCTCACCAAATTCCGCACACGAGTAAAGACTCCCTCTTGATCAAGTACTCACTTTGGTCAAGCAGGCAAGCTACATACTGTAGATCTAGCTTCAGCTAGGTCTTAAGTTTCAAGTGAGCTCTTTACTTGTCACTCTGAGTTAAGGGATTTGAAGTTGAAAAACTTCAAAATACGTATTCACCCCACCTCTACGTATTTTTCCTATTAACAAACCGGGACCAACATACCGGGTACCGGAAAATTTTTCAGAGGTGGTACCGGGTACCGAAAAACCGGTACTCGGTACCCGGTACCCGGTACGGTACCCGGTACCCGGTACGGTACCGGTCCGGTACCGGTACTCCCGAATTATCGGGTACCGTTAGACAGCCCTAAATTGAGACTCGCCACCTACTCCCAGTCGCCTAAACCTCCTCGCGTCGCTCGTTTCCCACCGAAACCTTCCTCCCCCTTCTTCCCCTTCCACCTTCCTCACTCTTAATAAACTTCATATCGCCGCCTTAGGGAACGCGACAGAAACCTCGCCGGAGAGAGGTGAAGAAGAAGAAGAAGAAGAAGAAGAAGAAGAAGAAGAAGAAGAAGAAGAAGAAGAAGAAGAAGAAGAAGAAGAAGAAGTAGAAGAACGCATCCCCATCGGAGATTCTTTTACCGATTTCGATGTAGGCTTCATTTTCTGTAATTTTGTGATTTTTAAATGTGATTTTTGTGCAATTTATGAGTAATAATGCTTGATTTTTTGTGGTTAATGATTGATTTAGGCTTCAAATTTGTTATTTGTTGCTTGTTTATTGCTTTGAGGGTTGATTTAGACTTCAAATTTGTCATTTGTTGAATTATTGGTAGTACGAATTTATTGTTTCTGCAATGTGGTACCGAATGATTTAGGCTTGTTTGTTGTTTTGGTACAAGTTGGTTTGAATTTGTTTAGAGTTGATTTTAAGCTTTAAATTGTGTGTTGATTTGGTACAAATTGATTCATTTCGTATCATATTTTCACTTAAGAGTTGGTTGAATTGGTTTATGATCAATTTTAGGTTATGACTTTGTGCCTTGTTTTGGTATGAGATTTGTAAAATCGTATCAAATACTTCTTTTTTACTTAGGGGGGTTGTGACTCAACATATACGATGCAAAAATTGTACTATTTGTTGGTTGATTCGGTATGAATTTATTTGTTGGTTGATTCGATATGAAAATTGCAAATGGTGTTTGCTTGTGTAAGCATTAAAGTTTGTGGTCTTATTTAGGTTTCATGTTTGAAGGGTGTTTAGGTTGATTTTGATACAAAATTCTGATTGATTTATGGTGTTCAAACATTTATAGTTTGTATTTTAGTTATGGTATGTTTTATGTACAAAACTAGCAAAAATCGTACAAGTCGTTGGTCGATCTGGTACGAAATGAGTAAAATCGTATCATATTTCTTATAAATTACAGTATAGTGTGAACAATATGGAAAGAAAATTGCAAGAGTTTTTCGCTTGTTCGATAAAAATTGATTATTTCATGTAATTGTTATCATGATTCTATTGTAAACTTTCATACGCGATTCCGACAGCTTCTTAAGGCACAAATTTTCAGCCGCAAATCTTCGATTTTGGCACAATTCCGTTAGGATGACAATGTTTGGTGGGCACTATGTTGGAACGGCTGCTTGAAAGCCGCCCCTGACCCAGATCTTGGATCGGTTGTGTCGATTCGATCGTGCACATAAGCTCATGCAAGGGCTCGAGTACATACCTTACGATTATGAAGAACGAGGAATCTGAGTCGTGTCTGATTTATCTACGGTTCTGATCTTCTAGGATGTGATCCCACACCGCTAGATCCGAGACTTGGTGGGCGTCTCGAGATCACTGGAACCTCGATCTCCTTTCACTCAGGCACCCACGACTCTCTCTCTCTCTCGCCCTAGGGTTTCACGCAAAAACCTCTCTCACAATTCTGGTGTGGCTAGGGTTTCTGATGAGAGACTTAGAGTATTTATATGGTACATAAATAAGGAGATATGATTCCTTATTTATCTCTAACCATATCTTTGTCAATCCCATATTTATTCCTTTTTCATAACTTACAAATCTTATTCCTTAATTAATACAAAATTAATAAGGAATTAATCTGTTTTGTTATGCAACTGTATATCCGGAATTAATTCTAACAAATAGAATTTATTCTAATACCAGTAGAAGCATAAATAAATAAATATATATCAAATATATTTACATATGATATTTATCCCCATAAGATTTAATTAAATAAATCTTATCCTATTAGATTTAATCTTATCCATGAATAATTAAATTATAACTAATTAGATTTAATCTTATCCCACAGGATATAAATCTAAATTAATTATATTTAATATCCATTCAATGGATATAAATCCAATATATATCATATACTGGGCTTGAGTACAATTATTGAGTCCAAACTCAATAATACAATTTAGATCGATTCTCGAGGTCTGTTTGGGCCATCCTAGGGATCGGATACCAGACAGAGTTGGGCCTTATCTAATTCGATATTTCCATGTCCACCCCTGAACATGTATCTCATTAGAGCTATGACGCACTCCACTAAAGTGTCATAACTGAATCACCGCTTTGTCCCAATTATGTAGATTGGGGCTGGTATTTTGTTTAGTTCGACCCCCGTGTTTAAGACCTTCCATATCCGTTAATTAATTAGAGCTACCATGACTGCTCCTAATTAATCAGCATCTCTTTCCTCATGTAGTACCCGTTCACACCTTATTATATACCTGAACTTAATCAGCATGCATGACTTGGTATAATAATCCTTGTGAACTCCCTGAGGGGATAACGTCAGCCTACACTCACATAGGACACAGCTTATTGATAACACTTATTAGACATACTATGCATCTCCGTGTTACCCAAAGTACGGCATGATTTAGATGAACTAACGAAAAGTTCATTTCTTCGTAAATCAAAGTAACATCGAAGAATACATATACATCTAATAGTTTACCAAGGTTAAGATCGAGCTAGAGCCTGAGATCTGTAGCTCTTCACCTATATCACCTTTGATACAGGGTCAGTATCAGAAGAGCATTATCTCTGTTGATCCTCAATACGTTCCACCGTACCAGCATAATTAGTGATTAGGACTCATCACTACCATTAAGCTGCAGTCTAGACCAATAGCTCAGCCCAAGCTATCTCGACTGTGAACTGTTTATATCTCATCATTATTAACGACCTTCGTGATCCTCTCCGAACTCAGATCGACACATGGTCTAAAACATGAGATAATGGGCTTTATTCTTGCTTATACATATTCTTCCAGATAGAGATTGTTAACAGTGGACCTGTGTCGTACCCACTAAAACAACTAATTTTGCTGTAGTTATACAACAACCCCAACACACTATATACTTGTAAATTGTCAGGGTTGTTCGGTACGAATTGATGATTTCGTACCATAGTTGTAGCTCATCAAGTATGAAATTAGTTAAATCGTACCATTACTTGTAAGCAGAAAATATTGCGTGAAAAAATATAAATTAGAATTATCAAAAGTGTTGTATGTTGTTTGGTACGAAATCGAGTCTTTCATGTAATTCATATCATGTTTATTTATTCATTCATTGTGGTTTCATCATGTACGAAATACAAGCTACGTAAAAAAAAATAGAATAAAAATTGATAACTCAACCGGATATAAAATAAAGCGTCATTTATTCGTATGTATAGTATACACTTGATATGGTGTTTAAAAAAAAATTACTCATCGTTTTGGTATCATTCATGATTTAAAATTGGCTACGCTGTTGTACCCGGTACGAAATTTGAACTACGTACCAAAATAGAAAATAATGTGTGTACGAAATGGGGGGGGGGGGGGGGGGGGGGGAGAGAGAGAGAGAGATTCAATTGAAGAAAAAGAGAAAAAATGAAAAGTACGTAGAGAAGAGAGAAGAGATAAAAAAAATAATAATAATGTTAACATGTGGGATATGTTTGTCCCTTAAATTTAAAAATAAGGGTAATATTGTACATGAGAAGTGATATGCTACTCACCTTATGCTACTCACCTTCGTGGGCACCTTCGTCATTTTATCATTTCAACATTACTTTGTTCGAATTTTTCAATTGTAATATATTTTAATACCTTATAAATTAATATTGAAACCACTAAATCTAAAAAAATATATAAATATCTATGCTCGATTTGTTCGTTTTTTCTTCTAAGTTCAAAAATGTATAATAAAATAAATCGAGCTTTGATATTTATATTTTTTTGGATCTAATGATTTCAATATTAATTATAAGGTATTAGAATATATTACAATTGAAAAAATCGAATAAAATAATGTCAAACACGAAGGTGCCCACAAAGGTGAGTAGCATATCACTTCTCTATTGTACATTTAGGTCAAAAATAGTAAAAAATGGGTAACTTTTATATGTTTTAAAGAAGGTGGATAGATTTTATGTTTGTTAAGTGGAAGTGACTACCTTTATACACTAACTCATTAAATAATGCATATAGTGATATTTCAAAATCAAAATGCATTTATTGCTAGTATTTTTAGGCGCACAATCCGTTAACTGATTTTATATATGTAAATTTATGGATCAAATATATTCTTATTTCCTACTTAAACATTCATTTTGTTGGGAATTGTTAAGAACAAAGTGTTAAGGGGGAACTCCTATGGGACACTTCGTAGCGCGTCAACTAGTTGTTTTGATTTGATCCCAAAACCCCCAAAGCGTTCTGTTCCCAAGCGACCCATTTTGATGTAGATAATAGGTTAGAATTTTTCTAAGCCTACTCTGTTAGGATGGCTTTATTTTGCTTAGGATTGTAGACTTCAAAAATTTCAAGTGAAGGACACTCGCTTGAGTGTGTTTTCCAAGCGAAGCGTGTCTACCGAGCTGAAGTGAAGCGTGCCGAAGAATAGCGTAGCGAAGCAAGCGCTACAGTAGATTCAAAGCGAGTCTGCCAAAGCGAAGCGAAGCGAAGCGAGCGCTACAGTGTAAAGTCAAAGCGAGTCAACGCTGGTCAACATTTTCCAAGGTAGTCACTAGGGAACTTTACTTCCCAAGCGACTCACTGCAGAAAGACTACGAAGTGACTCAACTCAAAGCGGACGCTACAACCTCAAAGCAAAGCGAGCCACTACCTACCAGAAAGCGACAGCCCAATTCCCGCTCCGTTTTTGAACTCCAGTCAACTGGAGATCTCCGCATTAATTACGAGATCTCCACGTGTCGAACGCGGAGAGGAGCAGCGGAGTTGACTGTCAGGCCGACAAGGGCGCCGCAACAGTACTGGCTCGCTCCAGTTACTGTTGAAATTGGAATTTAGCCAAATTCGGCAAAGAGCCAAAACTGCGCGTCTGAAAAGCAGCCAGCCTGTGCAAGTACTGTCGAGAGGAGGAGGGACAAAGCCACCAACTAAGCAACGGATCTCGGCATCCCTCCGCCTATAAATAGTGAAGGATGAAGACGAAGAGAAGTAAAACACTTCCTGAGCATTCGAGCGCCTACTGCAAACAAACACTCCCAGCCTTAGTGCATTCTTCGAGTCTTTGTTTCCAAGTGTTCTCCGAGTTCCAGTCTCATCGGAACTCGTCTTCGCAACCTTCACATTCATAGTCTAAGCCCATTCCATATCCAAGCTTAGAAGAAGAACTCTAGCCATCTTTGCATCTACTGTAAAGAGTTCTTCATAGTGTGTCTTCGTAAACCAAAAACCCTAATCTGTTCGTTAGGTTTTTGTGTTCGTCGTCGTTAGGTTGTTCCGATCCAAGGCCCTACTTTCATCGATTGTAGAAGCCTCGATCATAGAGTCTAGATCCAAGCTTGCACTTACATCGTTTGTGTAAAGCTCGATCGAAACTAGGCTGTAAGGAGAGCCCGCAATCTCCCTGTCGTCGGACTGAAGCGAGTGAAGCTTCCAGTTCAGTTTAGGTTTTTGGTGTGAACCCGGAATCACCCAGTGTCTGTCAGATCCAAGCGAGTGAAGCTCGATCTCGACTAGGTTTTTGAAGGACCCGTAACCTTCAAGTTCTTGAGTGAAGAGAACCGTTGCCGAGTGCAACAAGTGGACGTAGGAGCTTTATCTCCGAACCACTATAAATCTTGTGTCGTATCTCTCTAACCCTAAACTCTTTACTTTGTTTGATTATTCATTGCACTTGCATTTAAACAAACATAAACTGGAATTTTAATTACTTAGGAAAAGATTTAGCTCACCGAATTCCGCACAAAGAGTAAAGTCTCACTCTTGATCAAGCTCTAAGCTTAGGTCAAGAGAATCTTGATTGCTTTAGATCTAGCTCTCGGCTAGGTCTTAGTATTTCTACGAGCACTTTACTTCATACTCTGAGTTAAGGAATTTGAAGTTGAAAAACTTCAAAATACGTATTCACCCCCCCTCTACGTATTTTTCCTATAACAAACCGGGACCAACAAGTGGTATCAGAGCAGCGGTTCTTTCGAGCCTCTGCTTTGCACATCCGAAGCGAGTCCCCACTCGCTTCACGTTGTCTCACTGAACCGGATCCTATTTTCCTAAGTGCATCAAAACCTCACCCACGCATACTGCATCTCTACTGACGGTTTGCTATGTCTACATACAATGCTTCTAGTCTTCCACAGTTCTCCATTGAAGGCTTTGAGATCTGGAGCTTTCGCGTTGAGAGCTTCCTGTGCTCCATCCATGACCGGATGTGGGAGGTCATTGAAGATGGACCTATCGAAATCAAGAAAGCTGTCTCTGAGAACGTCCCAGCTGCTGAAGGTCGGGCTGCCTATGTTCGACAAACCTACGTGGAGAAGGACAAGGACGATTACAATGCCAACGACTACAAAGTCACCAACCTCGATAAGATCGCATGTCACACGATGCAGAGCACCGTGTCGGACGCCTATCTACCATGGATAAGGAAGTGCGCAACGGCTAAAGAAATGTGGGAAACCCTAGCTCTCATTTCTCAAGGCACAGACAAAAGAGAACAAGCTCGCCGTACAAATGCGGGAGTTTGAAAGCTTGATAATGAAGCCAGGAGAATCCATCGACGCCTTCGAGCTGAGAGTTACCAACATCACTGCAACTCTCAACTCACTTGGGAAGGAACTCACAGACAAGGAAGTAAATCTGAAGATTGTTCGTGCTCTCACAAGGAAGTGGCAGACAATGAAGGAGCTGTACTTAGCTACAAAGGATCTATCGAAGCTCACACTGGAGATTCTGTTCTCCAAACTCAAAGCTCATGAATTCGATCTGAATCGGATGAACCTCGACGAAGAGGATGGAGCTCCCACGACATCTAAAGGTGTAGCGTTCAAAGCTGCTGAAGGGCCAAACGACCAGTCGCTAGCCAAGATGACGAGGGAAGAGCTGGAAGAACATGTTGCGTTCTTATCTAAGAACTTCAACAAAATGAACTCTCGAGTGGGCAAATACAAGAGATTCTACAAGCAGTACAAAGGGAGAAGCACTGATGTTCGAGAAGGAAAAGGGAAGAGAGAAGAGACGACGAGACCGATCTCAAGGGACATGATGGAAGTGGAATGCTACCATTGCCATAAGATGGGCCACTACAAATTCGATTGCCCGAAGCTGAGTGCAAAGGAGCGAGAGGAACTGAAAGCAAAGAGGGATGCTCCAAGGCGAGCGCTTGTAGCGAGCGAGCAGCCAGTCACTTCAACTGAAGATGTCTCAAGCGACTCGGATGCATTTACAGATCCCAACTCCAGTGATGGAGAGGATCTTGGACTCATGGCGCTCACCGACGAGGAGACTGGAGAGGTATTTATCTATCCCCACCTAGTTCAATTACACTCGCACACACTCACCAAGAGGAAGCAAATTCCTCGACATGGAGTGAGTTGCTTGACAAGCACATTAAACTGTCAAGAGACCACGAGATGTTGAAACAAGCTTTGTCTCAAAGCGAGAAGGAGAACCGAAAGCTAGCCACTGAGCTTGACCAAGTCAAACTTAACTTAAGGGCTATGACTAGTAAGTTTGAGGATCTCTTCGCTAGACATCAAAGCTTGGAAGGAAGGTATGAAACCCAATCTGCTCTAGTTGCCAACTTGAACAAAGCTTCATATGCGAGGCAGGCACTAGAGAGCTCGCTTCTACCTTTTGGTAGAAAGGGAGGACTCGGATATGAAGGTGGACCTTCCAAGCCTACTGTCTTTGTTGGTGCTTCAAACACGACACCATCAGTCACCTTGGAAATGCCCACTGCATCCAAAGCGACCACCAACAAGGATAAAGGCCAAATGGTTGAGAACCCTAAGAAGAAGCCAATGAAGATGTCTATATCTTCAAGGGCAGAAACTAAGGGCAAGCAAAGTTCAACTATCCCTAGCACTCACAATGCAAAGTCTTACCAATCCAAAGGTAAAGGGAAACCAGTTGAAGCTTCTAAATCTCAGGCCGAAACACGAGAGACAAAGGATCTCCCTTTCAAGAAAAGGAGTAATGTCTATGTGTCACGTTATCCGGACTGGAGATGGTCCAACCGGACTAACGTTGAGGGGGAAGAATTCAAAGCACCAAAGAGGCCGCTTCAAACTTCCAAGGTTACTCAAGCGAGTCGGGTTCAAAACCCTAGTTGGACCGCTTCGAGAAAACCAAGCGAGCCGCTTCGACAAACTGTAAAACCTAAGTCAGTCTCTAAGCCTGTAGCTAAACCGAAGTGAGTCGCTTCAGGATATAAGCATAAAGGTAAGAGCATAGGTAAGTCTCAAGCGAGCCGCTACCCCTCTTGCACACACTGCTGCACGTGTGAAGCTGCCTCAAGGCAGAAGTCACAATTTTCAAAGGTCGAGAAACCCAAAGCACAAGATACCTCTCAAAAGAGAGTGAAGCAAGTGTGGGTACCTAAGGGAACTAACCTGCAAGGACCCAAACTGATTTGGGTACCAAAATCTGTCTAATTGCAGGTGAGCGCCGTGGATCCCATGCCAAGCGAAGGTCAACAAATCTGGTACTTGGACAGTGGCTGTTCAAGACACATGACCGGCATGAGAGCTCTACTTCATGACTACATAGAGAAGAAGGGTCCACACGTTACTTTTGGTGATAACTCTCGAGGAAGCACCAAAGGATATGGTGCACTGAAAGTTGGAAAACTCACGATTGAAGAAGTCTCCTACGTGGAAGGACTTAAGCACAACTTGTTATCCATTTCACAATTCTGTGACAAGGGATACAAGGTGGAATTTATTTCCAACAAGTGCATAGTGAAGAGCAAGCTCACGTCCCAGATTGTGCTCACTGGAATTAGACAAAGGAATGTCTACATTGCACAGTGGGACAGCTGCAAAGAGGAGATGTGCTTAGTCGCAAGAAGTGCTACAGAAATAGGATGGCTATGGCACAGAAGCTTGAACCATCTCGACTTCAAAGCCATAAATCGCTTAGCTCGAAAGGGTTTGGTGCAAGGCATACCGAATGAAGTCTTTATTAAAGACCATCCGTGCTCACCATGCCAACGAGGGAAGCAGACGAAGAAGCACTTCGCCAGTCTTGAAGAAGCTTCATCTAAGCGTGTGCTCGAGCTGCTTCACATGGATTTGTTTGGTCCAGTCACTCCAGTTAGCGTGCATGGAAGGAAATACACTCTAGTTGTAGTCGACGACTTCTCTTGCTACACTTGGGTTGTATTTCTATTCAGCAAGAAGGAGACACTGACCAAGCTACCACAACTGCTCAAACGATTAGCTGTGGAAAAGAATCAAGCGATTGTCACCATCCGCTCCGACAAAGGCACAGAGTTCTTGAACTCTACCATTGAAGCTTACTGCACGGAGCATGGCATAGCGCATCAGACTTCCTCAGCACGCACACCTCAGCAGAATGGAGTTGCTGAAAGAAGGAATCGAATCATCAAAGAAGCCGTTCGAACCATGATTGCAGACTCGAAGCTTCCGATGAAGTATTGGGCTGAAGCTGCCAATACAGCATGCTACACGCAGAATCGAACGCTTCTCTACAAGCAGCACGACAAAACACCATATGAAATATGGACAGGAAGAATTCCTAACATATCTTATTTCCATATTTTTGGTTGTAGGGTCTTCATCCATGACAATGGGAAGTCGCAGTTGAAAGCCTTTGAAAGCAAAGCTGATGAAGGAATATTCTTAGGATATTCTACATCAAGCAAAGCTTACAGGGTGTTCAACTGTAAAACCCTAATCGTGGAGGAATCACCCCATGTCGTATTTGATGAATCTTCCTTAAGTCCTCCACAGGAACAGGTTCAATCTAAGGAAGGAAAGTCATGCGAGGAACTCATTAATTCATCAACTTGGGACATGCTTGAGGATGATGAAGAAATCAAGGACTCAAGCTAGCCAATTGTCCAAGGAAAAGATGAAGCTGCCCCCAAGACTCTTGAAGCGAGTGCTGGCCAAGCACCCAATCTAGTCGCTTCAGAAGAGGAAGCAAGCGACAAGGAAGAAGATGAAGATGAAGCTGGCGGATCCAAGCGTGCATGGCTCAAGGATCACTCACCAAGTTAAATCATTGGAGATCCAACCGAGGGTGTAGTGACCAGAAGTCAAGTATTTGGAGAAAGTACCATGTTCAGTTGCTTTCTCTCAAACATTGAGCCATCATGCGTGGAGGAAGCCCTAGCTGATTCCAATTGGGTGATTGCCATGCAAGAAGAGCTGAATCAGTTCACCAGAAACGACGTATGGTACCTCGTGGATCGTCCCAAATTCCAGCATGTTATTGGCACCAAGTGGGTGTTCAAGAACAAGACGCACGAGGACCACAACGTTGTAAGGAACAAGGCGCGACTCGTCGCTAAGGGCTACTGCCAAGAGGAAGGAATCGATTTTGACGAAACCTTCGC
Source organism: Thymus mandschuricus (assembly GCA_029379335.1). Lineage (NCBI taxonomy): Eukaryota > Viridiplantae > Streptophyta > Magnoliopsida > Lamiales > Lamiaceae > Thymus > Thymus mandschuricus. The sequence continues at coordinate 9,090,626 of CM057079.1, forward strand.
TCCAGTGGCACGGCTTGAAGCGATCAGACTATTTCTAGCCTATGCAGCGGCCAAGAAATTCAAAGTCTATCAGATGGATGTGAAGAGCGTGTTCCTCAATGGTGAATTGAAGGAAGAAGTGTATGTGGAGCAGCCAACGGGTTTCGAGCAGGGAGATAAGGTGTATCGCTTGAAGAAAGCCATATACGGGTTGAAGCAAACTCCCAGAGCTTGGTATGATACACTATCCCAATTCCTAGTGGATAATGGATTCCACAAAGGAAAGATAGATCGAACCCTATTCACCATCAATCATGGAGATGATATGCTATGGGTTCAGATCTACGTGGACGACATCATATTTGGATCACCAAACCAGTCGCTTAGCGAGAAGTTTGGAGAGCTTATGAAGACCAAATATGAGATGCCGATGTTTGGCTTGATGAGCTGCTTTCTAGGTCTTCAAGTGAAGCAACAAGATGATGGTATCTTCATCAATCAAGCTAAGTATACTCGAGATATGCTTGCCAAGTTCGGTGTTCAGCATGCCAAAGCTGTGAAGATTCCGATGAACACGAACTGGAAGATGGAGCTAGACCTAGATGGAAAGTATGTGGATGCTACAGACTACCGAGCTTTGATCGAATCCCTTCTATATCTCACTGCAAGTAGGCCGGATATTGCTTTTGCAGTTGGAGTATGTGCTCGCTTCCAAAGCAATCCCAAGCACAGCCATCTTGAAGCTGCCAAAAGAATTCTTCGATATTTGAAGGGCAATGTTAATATGGGGCTGTGGTATCCAACTGAGGACAATTTGGAGCTCACTGGATATTCAGATGCTGACTATAGAGGGTGTCGAATTGATAGGAAATCAACTTTGGGCACTTGTCAGTTCTTGGGAAGCAAGCTGATCTCATGGTTTTCGAAGAAGCAGACGAGTGTAGCTACTTCAACGACTGAAGCCGAATATATGGCCGCTGGAAGCTGCTGTTCTCAAATTCTATGGCTTCGTCAGCAGTTGAAGGACTACAGAGTTGAAGCGAATGAAATTCCTATATTCTGCGACAACAACAATGCGATCTGCATCTCGCAAAATCCAGTGCTTCACACCAGATGTAAGCACGTGGAAATCCGACATCACTTCATTCGTGATCATGTCGAGAAGAAGGATATCAAGCTCGAGAAAATCCATACCGATCTCCAGCGAGCAGATATCCTCACCAAGCCTCTAGCTGAGTCTCGTTTCAATCAGCTATGCATGGAATTAGGGTTGCTAGACCCTGGTGAAGAGTGCTAGTTCCAGGATGCACGAAGGAGTGGTCGCTTGATCTTTTAAGCGTCACTCGCTTCGGATCTTCACCAACTCAAGCGAGTCACTTCAAAATTCCACTCGCTTGAAGAAGGAGGAATAAGGTGGAGTAAGGTGGAGTGTTGGAAGACGTTCCCTACCCGCTTACAGGAATTGTTAAGCCATTGGTTAAGGGGGAACTATTGTTTGCTCTCGGAGCAAGCTACTTCCAAAGCGAGCAAGGAAAGCTGCTACCTAGCCTAGGATTCCTAGCGAGTGGGTATAAACACTCGCAAGTGCCGTTTCTAGTAACGGTTGTGGGGTCTTGTATCAGGTCTTCCCACGTAAAAATGGTGAAAGCTTAGGCAGGGCTGGCACCTAGACCTTGTGTCCTCGATCCTGTCAGAGGCAGATTGATCTATCAAGCTCGTTTGATAACAAGCTTGATTTATCAAACTGTGCTTATGCGGAAGTTGGAGGTTGATTAACTCTTTGAAAAATCTAAGGTCGATAAGCAAATGCAGGTTGTTTCGTGAAATGCAGGTTGATGCTTGTCAGATTGATAAAATATAGGAAGAGCGATAAATAAAAAGAGAGAGATAGACACCGCAATTTAGCGTGGTTCGGAGAAACCCTCCTACGTCCACGTCAGGTCGACTCGACCTGAGAATCCCTTTACCTTCGGATCCAACTTCTCACTTATTTATACTGACTGAGTATCAGTTCTAAATACACTCTAACTTGAATATATCTAGACACGAGTTTTGGGTCGTGACCTTTACAACCTTTCGTACAAAAAACGTACTAACAACCTTTCACTTACTACAGAGCTTGACTAACTCTATAATGGTGAAAAACACAAAACAAACTTTCTAACTTCGAACGAGTCGGAGAAGAAGCTGTTGAATCAACGACAAGCAACAGTGATCGCTTCGTTGTTGGGGCTTTTATCGGAGTCTAAAATCTCTATTCGTCAAGTGTTTGGGAAACTAATGGAATTTCGAACACTTGAAAGGATTTGAACTTTGAGAGAGATTTTGGCAGAGTATTTGCGTTGATAGCTTGAGTTTCCCGTGTTTGAATCCGATAATGGCTTGAAGTATTTATAGGCGGTTTTTGAAAACTAGCCGTTGGAGTCTGGATGATGTTGCACTAGCCGTTGGGGTGTGACTCACTTCTAGCCGTTGGGAAGTTTCGTCCTTGCTGGCATACCACGTGGCAAGGATCAGGTCGTGTTGCTCCATGAAGGTGGATCAATGACCTTGATATGATAATCCAGCTCTTGAAATCTTCTAAGTCAAAGCAGGCTGGAAGCTTGATAAGGAAGGTCGATAGACAGCTAGATATAACAGCTCGATCAGAATGAGGCAGGTCGATAAACAACCTTTCTCTTACAGAGTGGATCAAACTTGTATTTAAACTTTAGAGAGCATCGACCTGCACTAACAGGTAGCAGGTCGATCTATCGGCCTTGACCCTAAACAAGTGTAAATATGCCTAAGTGTGGTTTCGAAAAACATCATCAAAATCAAACTGCAAGGGGTTCCCAACAATTTCCCCCTTTTTGATGATGTCGAAACCATACACTTTACAAATAATTCCTAAGTATGTAAAACGTTGAAAGTTCGATTAACCATGAAGGTTGATACGGAATTATAGGAAAGGCAGTTAATGAGACATAATGATAATAGAGCAGTAAAGGCAGTTTGCCTGGACAAAGAGATATTTTCGTCAGGTCGAATAAATGATTTTTGCTTCATTCAGCTCGATAGCGAAATTACATAGGGATTTTACAAGACAAGCTATGAGCTTAAATGAATATCAAAAACTTATACAAAATCATCTATTCTACTACTTCTTCTGCTGGGCACGGGCTGCCACTCTTTCCTCTTGGATCTGCTCCCTAGACTTCGACTTCATACTCGCATAGATTCCATCCCTGATTCGGCAATAAGCGGGATCGGAATTGGAGACATTGATGTTCATGCCGATAGCCGTCATTGCGATGTATCGGTCGATTCGCGAATAATCCAAAAAGGACGAATCACGGACCAGCGGGGGTGTGAAGTATTGCTTGGCAGGAGCCCGCAAGATCGCACCGGCCTCTGCAGCCCTCCTACGTAGTTCACCAACAAATTGTTGGTTAGGAAACTTCAACATGTAGGCCGCATAGGCAGCATCGGCATCTTCTGGGAGGGAGGGGTCATGGATCCAATGGAAGAGGAGGATGAAACAGCTGTTGAGCTCCATCAACAGGGCGTTCTGGCTCTCGTCGAGCCACTCCACGGCCTGCTGCTGGAGTCCAGCTTCCAAAATAAGCTCGGAGGCAGACTGGCTGATCCAGTCCTCTTCTGCCTTCTTCCATGCTTCTGCAGCCTGACGCTCTGCAATGAAACGCCTCTGCTCACTTGGGTTCACGGCCTGCTCCGGAGTCGCTCAGGCAAGATGCATGGCGGTTATAAGTTTGGCCTCGTGAGCCAATCGAGCTTTGGCAGCGGCGGCCTCAGAATCGGGCTTCCTTGGCGGCGGAGGCGGAGGAGGAGGGGGATGAGCCGAAGAAGATTGTGGGGATTTGGCTTTGCTGGATTTCTTCTTCTTGGCTCCGGTCTTTGCTTCTTCCCCCTTTTCGACATCATCAGAAAGGGAGTTTATGAGCGAAAGAAGGGAAGCGTCCTCCTCCTGCAGCTTGGATACAGCATCCTTCAATTGCTGTTGGCCGTTGAGCATGCTGGTGAGGGTGTCGTGGATAGCGTTGGTTTGTGTGTTGGAGGTCGATGCCGAATTTGAGATAGATGAAATCAGGTCGGTCACTCGCTGATCGACCTTGGCCACGTCCTCCTTCACTTCCCCGATCTGCTCCAGGGACGCCATATTATTCGACTCGAGCTGGTCCGGCAGAAGCTTGTCCGTGTATTCCTTCAAATTTTCCACGGCAAACTTTGTGACCTGCTCCCTGGCAGCTTCATCGGCCTGGGTCTTGGCCTCTTTCAAAATTTCGACCCGGGCCTCTGCTACGGCCTTCTTGATCTGCTCCGAAATGCTGATGTCGAGAGACTCGAGCTTGGCAGAGAGGGAATTGAGCTCGGTCTCAACATCAAACTTTGATACGTCGGGAGACGGAGCAGCAGCAACAGCAAGAGCTCGATCACCACCCTCATTCCTGGGTGGCGATTGCTCCGGAGTTTGAATGGCATCAAACTCGTCTCCGAGAATAGCGGCGGAGTTGTAGAGGACACGTGAGTTGGTGTAGAGAGGGCGAAGGTCGATGCCCAAAATTTTGGCTTCAACCTTCATGCGCCGCAGCACGAGGGATTGGAAGTTGGCGGCAGCATCCTCTACACTGATGAAATTGAACTCGGCCTCTAGCTCCAGCTCTTCAACCTTCAGATCGTCGAGGGAGACTACCTGCAGCAACGCGTCAAACACGTAGTAGTAACTCGACTTACAAGCCAGATAAAACTGAAGGCGAGCTGCTAGATTTAGGGACTTGGAGAGTTGCTCAATCCCCGGCATCAGGTCGATCGCCCTCAGCCTGGCTTCGGCCTTCATGGAAGCCACTAGAGAGTGAGCAGCAGACACGGGCTGCTCGGCGATCGGCTGGATGGGCAGGATGATATTATCCTCCATGGCGACTTGCCGGAGGGGGGAAGAATGGGGCTCGTCTTCGGTGAGATCCTCGATCTCCACCGAACCAACGCGATGGCCTGCGGGGGACCCTGCAGGAGAAGGTGCAGGTCGATGTGTAAGAACGTTGACGGAGAAGGGAGAAAATGGCAAAAAGAACACGACAGCGGCTGATGTTTTAGCAGAGAATGAGGAAATTAGGTTTTTTCAGAAAGCGATGAGAGAAAAGAGTAAGTAACGTTTCGAATGAAAACTTCATGATATATATATAGACAGTTTGAATGGTTGGGATCACTCGAATTTGAAAGGTTTAAAGTTTCTACTTTAATTCTCGTCCGCACGATTGAAAGCGCGTGGAATACGAAACGATTCACATCCGCGCGTGAGTTAAAAAAAATAAACGTGCGTATTCTTGCACTTTTTCAAAAAGGACAGCAGGGAATTAAATGCGACCTCGGTCAATGTGTCAATATTTGACACTTGACTAGATAGGTTGCAAAAATAGCAATGATTATTCCCTTTTTCCTTAATTTCTGCAAAACAACAGAGCCTTAAACAATGTAAAACATTGAGAAATAAATTTCAATAATAGAGGGAATTTATTGCGTATTAAAGAAGTTAAAATTTCGGAAGTTCTTGAAACCGTACAAGAACAATGTTTGACCCAGCTGTGCCGGGCCATAATAAGGGAAATAAAAGAATCTAGCTACTCGGCTCACTTCGGTTGCAAAGACTTTCTCCTTAGGCGCATGTCTCAGCAACACAAAACGAGGGTTTCGCTCGTTAAAGGACTTGACCAAACATCTCATGACACGAGCTGACGACAGCCATGCAACACCTGTATGAAAGTACAAAATACCGTAAGTAAGCAGAAGTTCGAAAGCATCGGTAGCCGACGGAGAAAAAAATTTTGATGAAACTATTTTACCACATCAAAGAATAACCGAAAATAGAGACAAAAAGCATTTTGATTTACTTGTTCCGGAAAATATTTTATCGTTTAAACATCGTAGAAAAGTGAGAATTCTAATTTGTTTCAGTTCAAAGAATAAAAATTATATAGATAGAAATCCAGTTAAATGAAAGACAAACGGGTGATACTACCCTTTGATTCCCCCTTCAATAATGCGGGTTGCATTCAGGTTGATAGCGGCCTGATGAAATGAGAACGGCCTAGACTTTGGGATATCGACCTGGTGGTAGATATCGGCCTTTGTTTCCCTTCAATTGATGGATCACTTGATCAAGTGTTTGAGGAACACAAGTCGATCTAAGATTGATAGTCTTGGACTGTTGACTCATATCAGTCTGATAACGAGCTGTTGACTGGTTAATTGGAAACGACCTGTTGACTAGTCGACGGCCTGTTGATAGGGAACGATCTGTCGTTTGACTATCGGCCTGTTGAGTCAACGTTTAATAAGCATAACTTTCCACACAACATTTTGAATCTTTCTTCGGCTAGTGGTTTGGTTAGGATATCAGCCCGTTGAATATCAGTGTGTATCTTCTCAATAACCACGTTCTTCCTTTCCACGTGATCACGGATAAAGTGATGTCGAATATCCACGTGTTTGCATCTTGTATGAAGAACTGGATTTTGAGTAATGGCGATAGCACTCGAACTGTCGCAGAATATGGGCACTTCACTGACTTCAACTTCGTAATCTTTGAGTTGTTGTTTGAGCCACAAGATTTGTGCGCAACAACTCCCTGCGGCCATATACTCGGCCTCTGTGGTGGAGGTGGCTACTGAAGTTTGTTTCTTTGAAAACCATGATATCAGCTTGTTTCCGAGAAATTGGCAAGTACCCGAGGTAGATTTCCTATCGAGCTTGCACCCTGCATGATCAGAATCTGAATAACCTGTAAGCTGCAAATTATCATCACAAGGATACCAAAGACCTAAGTTTACGGTTCCTTTGATGTATCGAAGAATTTTCTTTGCCGCTTCCAAGTGAGATTCCTTCGGATTAGCTTGATATCGAGCACACACTCCAACTGCAAAAGTGATATCAGGTCGACTCGCAGTTAGATAAAGTAATGAACCAATAATACCCCTGTACAGTGTTATGTTGGCAGGTTTTCCTTCTGGATCCGGGTCGATCACCAGAGAGCATCGGTATTTTGACTGGTTTGCTGTCTTTGACACCAAACTTATCGACCAGCTCGTATGCGTACTTTGTTTGGCTAATGAAGATTCCTTCATCGGACTGCTTGACCTGCAACCCTAGAAAGAAATTCATTTCCCCCATCATAGACATTTTATATTTGTCTGTCATGAGGTTACCAAATTTTTCGCATAATAGGGGAGACTTAGATCCAAAAATAATGTCATCAACATAAATTTGTACTAAAAGGATATGTTCATTCACTTTGATAGTGAATAGCGTTTTGTCGACTGAACCACGCTTGAATCCGGATTCGATGAGAAAGGATGATAGCGTCTCATACCAAGCTCGAGGAGCTTGCTTAAGTCCATAGACGGCCTTGTGTAGTTTGTAGACTTTGCTCGAATCACCCTCTTCGAATCCTGGAGGCTGTTCCACATAGACTTCTTCTTCGAGAACGCCATTGAGGAACGCGCTCTTTACATCCATCTGGTAGACTTTGAATCGTTGATGAGCGGCATAAGCTAGAAACAGCCTTATAGCTTCTAATCTTGCGACGGGGGCAAACGTCTCATCATAATCGATTCCTTCTTGTTGACAGTAACCCTTTGCTACCAATCGGGCTTTATTTCTGACAACTTCTCCAGATTCGTCTCTCTTGTTTTTGTAGACCCATTTGACTCCAATGACGCCCTGATGATAAGGACGATCAACTAGAGACCATACTTCATTTCTTTTGAATTCATTGAGTTCTTCTTGCATGGCTTGAATCCAGTCAGCATCACGAAGAGCTTCAATGGCATCTTTAGGTTCTATACGAGAGAGATAGCAGCTTAGTAGCGCACTTTCACCAATCGTTCTTCTTGTCCGCACTCTTTGGTTTGGGTTCCCAATAATGAGCTCTTTTGGATGATCATCGATCCATCGTCTGCGTCGTGATCTTTCTTCGTTTGAAATAATTGGATCGGGCTCATTAATAGGTTCGTCAAACTCTGGGTGAGCTGAAGGTTGATCAGTGAACAAGTGTTGTTGCTCGGGTTGTTGATCAAGCTGCTGATTGGACTGAATATTGAGCTGCTTCATTGCATCATCGAGCTGCTCGATTTGAGATGTAAGGTCGTTAACAGCATCAGTCTGGGGAACTGAGAATGGGGGATCAGCCTGGTTAATTCCGGCTGATGTATTACAGCTCGATGTAGGAACATCACTTGCATCATTTCCCCCTAGCTGTGTGACCTTCGGATCAGATTGATCCTCTTCCTCTAGATCAGTTGGAGTCCACACTAGCAGGTCGTCGATGGGGGAGTTGAACGATCTGTTAGTAACGGAATGATCTAGACCTGTACTTAACTCTCTGTACAGACAAGTAGATTCATCAAACACAACATGAGGTGTTACCTCCACAACTAGGGTTTTCTTATTAAAAACTCTATAAGCTTTCCTAACCTCCGAATATCCTAAAAATACTCCTGGATCGGCCTTGCTATCAAAAGTTTTTAATTGAGATTTCCCATTGTTATGGATGTAACACAAGCATCCAAAAGATTTAAAATACTTTAACCTGGGGAGCTTGTTGTTCCACAGCTCATAAGGAGTCTTTCCATGTCGGGTAGTGATGATCGACCTATTTTGGGTATAGCAGGCTGTGTTAACGGCCTCTGCCCAAAACTTCTTTGGAAGGTTGGTTTCGTCCAACATGGTACGAGCTGCTTCCTTCAGCGACCTGTTACGACGCTCCACTACGCCGTTTTGTTGAGGTGTACGAGCTGCTGAGGTTTGATGATGAATTCCACTCTTTGTGCAATATTCTTCGATCATCGCATTGATAAATTCGGTGCCTCGATCGGATCGAATGGAGATGATGGATTTCTCCTTTTGATTGCACAGTTTGCTCAGCAACGCGGGTAGCTTCTCCAAAGTCTCCTTCTTTTTGTACATGAAAATAACCCACGTAAATCTAGAATAGTCATCTATAATAACGAGAGCGTATTTTCTACCGTTTATACTCAAGGGGGTTACTGGACCAAAGAGGTCGAGATGGAGAAGCTCAAGAATTCGATTTGAAGCTTGTGCCGTCACACTTGGAAAGGATGATCTTGTTTGCTTTCCAGCTTGACAGGCTTTGCAAATGTGATCACGATCGAAGACTTGATCTGGCAGGTCATTCACCAGTTTGTTGCGTGCGAGCTTGTTGATGGCCTTGAAGTTCAAATGACTCAGCCTCTTGTGCCATAACCAGCTTGTCTCGGAATCAGCCTTTGTGATTAGGCAGGTCTCTATCCCAGCAGTCCATTGAACTATGTAGAGTCTATCCTGCAAAATTCCGGTAAGGAGTATTTCTCCTTCCTCATTTCTCACGAGACATTTGTTAGCAGTGAATTCTACTCATTTACCATTCGAGCAGAATTGCGACACAGAGAATAAGTTATGATTAAGACCTTCAACATACGAGACATTAGAAATAGTTGTTTTTCTAACTTTTAGATCGCCCTGGCCTAGTGTGTGACCCTTCGAATTTCCTCCAAAGGTTACAAGTGGCCCGTCTCGTTCTTGATAATTTGATAGTAGCGTTTTGTCACACGTCATGTGCTTGGAGCATCCACTATCAATGATCCATACAGCTCCACGAGCTGCTTGGCTCCTTCTTTGAGCCTTCCCGACCTGCAATTAATTAAACTTAGCAACCCATTTGAGATTGGGTGCTACATCGGTTGCGGGAACGGCCTTTGGGACCCAGATTTGTTTCGCCGGTCTACTTCTATCCGAGGCTGAGGACGAGGCAGTGGCGGTCTTAGGCTTGGGAGCCTTGGATTTCTTTGAGCGAGGGCGGCGAGGCTGACAATAATGCTCTTCATGAAAACCAGGTTGATACTGCCAGTCTTGAAAGTTTGACTGTTGTGGATAGTGGCAGTAACACCCTTGATGAGCCGGGTAGAAGAACTGAGGGTGATACGGCCTTTGATAGTACTGGCCTTCGTAACGCCCTTGATGAACAGCCTGCTTTTGATGAGTAGGGACAGGTCGACGATGCTGGGCAGGTCGACTCACTTTCTTTTGAGGAATAGGCTGTTCCTTCTTATGTAGATCGGTCTTCTTGTGTTGCTTTAAAAGAATGGCTTGGGGCTGTCGAACTGGATTCTTCAGCTTGACCATCTTATTTGGCAGAGCTTGATGAGCTTTCCGGATATTCTTTAATTTTGACTGCGCCTTCACGAACTTGATTTCGCAGTCTTTATCCTTGCTTTCCTTGGATTTTCCACTAAATCCAATACCAGAGTGATCGCGTGGATTGCGTTGCATGGATTGGACCTCTTCCAATTTCTTTCCACTTTTCTTCAACTGACTCAAGGTGAGTTGAAGCTTTCCTTCTTTTTCCACGAGGAGTTCGTGTCGAATAACCAAGTCAGCCAACTTTGATGTAAGACTGTGAATTTCGGCATCTTTGATTTTGAGGGACTCGTCCTTCTCGAGCGCCCTGGTATCGAACTCCTTTACTCGAAAAGTCAATTCTTCAATTTTTGAATTTAGGGCTTCGATCTCCCTTTCCTTTTCTTCATCATAGGGAGAGAATTTTCCTTCTAATGCTAGCTTGTATTCTTCATTCTTGTCATCAGCTCAGCATTATCTTCAACGACCTCTTTGAGTGTAACCACGAGATCGGCATAGTCATCGAGTTGTTTCTTGATTTTTTCCCAAGACACAGCCTCGAATAGTTCTTCACCTTCTTCTGCACATTCATCGTCAGAGAAAGAAAGTGAAATGGGTTGAGGATCTACCTTTGAAGATCCCTCGGTTTGTTGGTGTTCTCCAACAAAACATTCTTCTTCATCACTTTCGTCGAAAGCGATGTAACCCTCGTCATCACTTGACGAGCTGTCTGAGAGGTGAGCCTCCTTTGTTTCTTCGGCGATCATAGCAACTCGTTGATCCTTGAGCTTCTTATCGCACTTTGCACGGAGCTCGTCTCTCTCGGCCTTTGTCAGATCGGGACAATCGGTCTTGTAGTGACCCGGCCTGCCACAACCAAAACAACCACCCTCGGGTGTGTTAGAAGAATTGAAGGTTGATGGTTTACCTTCTCCCTTTTTGTCAGGGCGATCGTGGTTGCGGTTTGAGAAATTTCGCTTGTTATCACGGTAGAATTTCTTGTATTTGACAACTTTTCCTAGGAGCTTCTCATTTCTCCTAGCAGCGAGAGCATAGTCGAGAGTCATCTTCTCGAACTTTTTGACGATGGATTCGTCAATCGAGCTTGGGGTAGCAACAGAGGCTGACTCGGCCTTGAAGGCTACCTCCTTGTCATTCTTTTCATCGGCCTTCTTGCTAGTAGAAGGCTGTGCTGACCCATGGATGCGGATCATCTCATATTCATTTCCGACAAGAATGTCGAAAAGATCTTCAGTGGTGAGAGAGTTGAAGTCGGAACGGGCTGGATGCATGGCGGTGTATACGTGCCAGTTTGCGGGTAGAGCACGCTTCACTTTAAGATTTTTCTCGCGCTGCGTATATTTGAGAGGGTTGATTGCAGCGACCTCGAGAATTATTTCGGTGAAGCGAATCTTCATTGCTTCTATGGTTTCACCCGAAATCATCTTGAAGTCATCGAACTTGCTGCACGCCATGGACAACTTGTTCTCCTTCATTTCTTCTGAACCCAGGCTGATGGATCGGAGGGTGTCCCACATTTCTTTGGCAGTCTCAAGATTTCGGATCTTGGCAAGATAGACGCCCTTTACAGTGCTAGAGATGAGTCCCTTTACATAATCATCGAGACTGGCCTCCTTCCTTTCCTCGGTTGTGTAGTCACGAGGATTTTTGAGGATCTTCTCGTATGTGGCCTCCCCGGGGGACGTTCCTTCAACGATGATCCTCGCTGCATAAATGGGAGTGGGGCCCTTTTCGATGACCTCCCACATGAGGACGTGATGTGCTTTGAGACACATCTTGATTCTGAAGCTCCAGTCTTCATAGCCTTGTATGGAGAAATCTTCACAAACCTTGAGAAGAGAAGCCTCCATTGCAAATAATATGATATGTATGAATGAAAAGATTTTTCAAATGGATCGGTTCAAAATGACCAAAAGCTTGATAAAGACTTTTAGTATGCAAAGCAGCGGTCAAAAGAACTACTGCTCTGATACCACTTGTTGGTCCCGGAAAAGAGTAATTGGTGTATGGGGGGGGGGGGGGGGCATACACCAATAACCAACCGTTTTTGACGTTTTTTGAAAATCAGGTCGATAAAGAGGTCGACTGTCAAGGTCGATCCTATCAGAGGCAGATTGATCTATCAAGCTTGTTTGATAACAAGCTTGATTTATCAAACTGTGCTTATGCGGAAGTTGGAGGTTGATTAACTCTTTGAAAAATCTAAGGTCGATAAGCAAATGCAGGTTGTTTCGTGAAATGCAGGTTGATGCTTGTCAGATTGATAAAATATAGGAAGAGCGATAAATAAAAAGAGAGAGATAGACACCGCAATTTAGCGTGGTTTGGAGAAACCCTCCTACGTCCACGTCAGGTCGACTCGACCTGAGAATCCCTTTACCTTCGGATCTAACTTCTCTCTTATTTATACTGACTGAGTATCAGTTCTAAATACACTCTAACTTGAATATATCTAGACACGTGTTTTGGGTCGTGACCCTTACAACCTTTCGTACAAAAACGTACTAACAACCTTTCACTTACTACAGAGCTTGACTAACTCTATAATTGTGAAAAACACAAAACAAACTTTCTAACTTCGAACGAGTCGGAGAAGAAGCTGTTGAATCAACGACAAGCAGCAGTGATCGCTTCGTCGTTGGGGCTTTTATCGGAGTCTAAAATCTCTATTCGTCAAGTGTTTGGGAAACTAATGGAATTTCGAACACTTGAAAGGATTTGAACTTTGAGAGAGATTTTGGCAGAGTATTTGCGTTGATAGCTTGAGTTTCCCGTGTTTGAATCCGATAATGGCTTGAAGTATTTATAGGCGGTTTTTGAAAACTAGCTGTTGGAGTCTGGATGATGTGGCACTAGCCGTTGGGGCGTGACTCACTTCTAGCCGTTGGGAAGTTTCGTCCTTGCTGGCATACCACGTGGCAAGGATCAGGTCGTGTTGCTCCATGAAGGTGGATCAACGACCTTGATATGATAATCCAGCTCTTGAAATCTTCTAAGTCAAAGCAGGCTGAAAGCTTGATAAGGAAGGTCGATAGACAGCTACATATAACAGTTCGATCGGAATGAGGCAGGTCGATAAACAACCTTTCTCTTACAGAGTGGATCAAACTTGTATTTAAACTTTAGAGAGCATCGACCTGCACTAACAGATAGCAGGTCGATCTTTCGGCCTTGACCCTAAACAAGTGTAAATATGTCTAAGTGTAGTTTCGAAAAACATCATCAAAATCAAACTGCAAGGGGTTCCCAACACTTACTCACTCTTCATTGAGTTGGCTGCCGAATGTCTATTCATTCCTCCCCCACTTTGAATTTTGCATCGCTTCAATTAACCCTTAGCTTGGGTCAAGCGAGTCGATTGCAAATTCATTCTGTAGCTTGTAGGAGGAAGCTTGAAGGGTTACCTTTTTCTTCAAAAGGTTGCAGGGCTGGTGACATGCTTCTGCGTAAAATACGAGATTGTCTTGTCAGAGCATTCTCATTGTCATCCTGTCCATTTCTGCTCTGAGATAAGGCCTTGTACTCATCCTCCATTCGTCGTGAAGCTCCCCTCTGGGTAGTAGTAAGCTTGTGTACTATATTCATTTTCTCCCCCATTCACCTCGTTGGAGGACGTTCTAATTCGTAGAGAAAGATGAATGCCAAGAAGATGAAGTATCAAACAAATGACAACAAGTGGTAGATTCATCAAGTGCTGTCCAAATTCATCAAAATGAAATCTTCAATAAGTGGTATCAATCTCCTACAAAGTGAGATTGACTGGTAAGTGTTTCAATTTTAAGTACACTAAGTGAGCTGAAGCGTGCTAGAAACCTTCACTCGCTATGTGGAAAATATGAAATGAATCTGATACAAATACAAAGAGGAAAACATTCTTGTTTATCCTCGAAGTATGTAAGTCAGAAACATTTTAAATTAAGCAAAGAAATTTTATTTCTTATTCCAGTCGCTTCAGATGGCCAAGCGAGTGCTACGCCACTCCAAGCGAGCCATCGCAAGCGAGTGCGGAACAGTCACTCAAGCGAGTGCCTCTCAAAGCGAGTAAAGGCCAAGCGGCCCAACTCGAAGCGAGCGGGTACGAAGCGAGTATGAGCTGTCTGCACTCGAGTGCAATTTTACCTTTTTACTTTGCATTTAATGCAGGTTCACGTACTGCCGAAAATAACGGGCACGTGGACTACACTTTGAATTCGAAGCGGGAAAAGACGGAGAAGATCCAGCCGTCGAATCTTAACAGTCCCCGATTTGTAGCCGTTGGATTTACGCCGTATAAAACAAACGAATCACAGCAGGCCACGTGGAGACGACGTGCAAGTTGGCGGTTCACTTTTACTGTGATGACGCCGGACACATCAGATCCATCACCGTGCGTCCGCCGCCTACCTACAGGATCTTCGCCGATTTTACTGTCTTGCCCCTGCCACGTCAGCCAAAACCTACCTCTATTTAAGGACGCTGTGCAGAACTGAGAAAATTTTCATAACTCTCAATCTTTACCATTCTTGTGCAAAGATCTGCAAATTTTCTGCAACTCACGAGTCTCACCTCTGTTTTGTTCTTTAAATCTCCGTTCCAAATCTCTCAAATTTCATACCATGGGAAAGAAGCAAAACACCGAGACGATGGAGGAATTTCTTACAGAGGTCGACAAGCACATCAATGTCGAGCCTCATCTCGACCCAGTCGTCATCGAGGATGGATTTTTTCGTAGGGCCGTGATCTCGGCTGGTCTATGGAAGTTCGTAACGGCGGTGCCGTCAAAGATTTTGGCCAAGGCGGTGGGTGAAATCCTTCTGAACTTGAGGAAAGAGCAAAATACATCCGCATTCACCGACCCAAAGACCGGAAAGCCGGTGGAGGTGGATTTGAGCGATCTCATCGGCGTGTTCGACTTGCCGAGGGGTCCAATCATGCTAAAAAACCGGGTTTTTGAAGGTGGAAACTCCTTGTTGGAGTTGGGTTTATCGGCCGGAGTCGAATATGGTCGATTTGCCGTCGCCGGAGCAGAACCAAACTATAAGGAGGCCAGTATTCGTTCCAATTTGAAGGCTCCTTTCAACCATATCTGCGAGCTCTTTTCGAAGTGCGTCGCATGCTACGTCGGAACCCTGGACACACTCTCAGAAACGAAGTTGTTTGCCACCACCATCATCGTCGACAGCCTTACCGGAACTAGGTTCAACTGGCATGGTTGGTTTCTCAACCAAATTCACGAAGCTGCTGATGATTTGCGTTCGTGAAGGGAAGCGCCGATCAGATTCTCCGCAAGGGGAAACTGAAATTTTTCTCCAGACTCTCTGTCGCACTGGAGGAACGCTACCCCGACAAAGTGTGGCCGGAATCCGACGTTGCTGTCTACAACAAACTCACGGTGTTCTATGACAAGTGGAGGAAAAACAAGCTGAAGCGACCGTTGCAGTGCCAGTTGCGGTACCAGTTGCGGAAAGGCAAGCTGAAGCGACCCAAGCCAAGCGAGCTTCACCCGGGAAGCGTGCTGCGCCCAAGCGAGGGAAGAAAAAGTTGAAGCGAGTCGCTTCACTCATCCTGTCAAGCGAGGCGAAGGAGAAGCCGCTTGAGGATGTTGAAGTGACTCAACCCCAGCCTTCACCTATCAAAGCCCAAACTCCCCCACCACAAACTCAACCACAAATAACCCAACCACCAGAACCTCAAGCCTCATCAACAGCCCAACCTCATTCACAAAAATCCCCCTCTCTCCTCATGAAGAAGAATCAAGTTCTTCATTCCAAATCCCCCCCTATCTCACTCCTCAGTACCGACCCCACTGATGAGTTCACTCTATACCAGCCTATCCAAACCCAACAGCCAGCTACAGATCCCATCCAACTCTCCGAAACCCAAACCCCATCATCATCCCAATCACCTACCTCATCGGCAGCTACAGCCGATACCGCCCATACTACAGCAACAACCATCATTCCCCAATTCCAAATCACCAAAGCCCCTGCACAGCTTGATGCTCTCGAGAGATATGCGAGAGATAGAGAGCAGGCCGCAGAAACCCTCAGAACCCGCTACCCCTCAGTGCCGATGTCCGACGACTTCTTCACCAAGATCGTCGATTTCTTGACATACATCACATACCGCGGCACTGAGTACTACAAGGTCTTCAAGCTGCTAAAAGCCTTTTCAGAAGAAGACCTAATCAAGATGGAGGGAAAACTGCTCGACTTCATTGGTGAGAATGGCTTCCACGCCTTTCTCACTGGGACCAGCTTCTGGGATAAGCTGGATGCGAAGGTGAAGCAAGCCTATCCGGACGCTTCAATCCCCGAGCACGTCCCGACCATCCACGAGCGACGACTGATAAGGGAGCATGTGGAGGAAGTGGAGGTGAAGGATGCAGAGATCTCGAGCCTACAAAGTGAGATCACTAGGAGGAATGCGGATATGGAGAAGAGGATTGAGGAGGTCAAGAATCTTAGAGAAGATTTTGACAGAAAGAAGAGTGAGCTGGAGGGAAAGGTGGAGGAGAAGGCGAGACTTGTGCGAGAGATGGAGAAGAAAGTGGAGGAACAAGGGAAGTTGTTGGAAGAGAAGGAGAAAGCCTTGGAGGAGAAGTCAAAGCTGGTCGGAGACCAATAGAAAACCATTGCTGATCTCAAGCAGTTGCTTGATGCTGAAAGAAGCAGACTGAAAGACTGGAACAGCAGGATGGTCAATCTGGAGAAGGAGAAGAGTGCTCTGATATCTAGTCACAAAGAAGAGATGGAAAAAGTCTCTAACTATGCTGAAAAGATGGTAAGGGCTGTGGAGGATAAGGATGGAGAATTGGTCATGATGAATTGCCGAATGGCTCGTGCTGCAATTCAAATAACTGCTCAAGCCAAAGAGATTGACTCAGTCAATCTGAAGAAAGCAGAACTAGATGAGCAGATTAATCAAGCACAGAGGAATGCCAGTGAACTTGCCTACAAGATCATCGAAGCTGCCCAGCTTCGCGTGACTCTCAACAGCCAAGAAAGTGCTTTGGCTACTGCAAAGGCGGAGCTTGAAGCTTCTCAGAACTTCCTAAATCTCACAATCGAGGAGGAGCGCAAGGAAATTCGCGCTGAGATCGAAGCGGAGCTTGCCGCTCGCTTCAGGAACGTAGAGTCGCTAGAGATGCTGATGGCCTCTGTTAAGGAGCGAGAAAAGCAGTGCGAGTACTTACTGGAAGATATCTCGATCAAAACAGCGGAGATGGTACTGTCTGAAGAGCATGTCTTCGCGACACGGACTGAAAGGATGCTCCATGCCGTGTTTGATAAATTTGAGGAGCTTCGCAGGACTGTCACTGGAAAATTGATCACACCGACCCCCGGCAGTGATGATGCCAAAAAGGGGGAAGGTATTGTGCAGAAAGATGCTGAATCCCTGGAGCTACAAGGTGGAGTTGGTGGTAGTGGAGAAGAAAGGAGGTTGGAGATTGAAGGAGGTAGTGGAGTGGAGAAGGAGTTGGAGCAGGAGGATGAAGCTCGCGCCGAGCGTGCGAGGACTTTGGGCAAAGAGAAGTTAACAGAAGAACCTCGCAGGCCGCTTGAGGGAAAGCTGCTTGCCACTTCCATTGCTGCTCACCCTCCGGTTACTGTGTTAACCAAGGAGCAATGAGAGGAGCAAATCGCGGCTGATGAAGCCCTGGCTCGACAAATGGAGAGGAGAAGGAAGCGAGGAGAAAAGAAGAAGGGGGAAGCTGAGAAAGAGAAAAGAATCAATGAAAGGCGTCTGCAAATCATCGAGAGTCGGATCGAGGAACACTTCAGTGAAGTGAGACTCATCCAGACCGCTCTTACTCGAAGCGCCTTCATCCCGTTTCTGCATGAAGAATCGGAAGCTTGTGTGAAGCAAGCCTAGATAGACGCTTGCAATGTGACCACTACGGAGATGATCGAGTCGGGTCGCTACCCGCGCAGAGAGGAGCAACAATATATCCGAAGACGACTGTCTGATATGCTCCCGAAGTGGAACATAGAGCTAAGTATGAAGTTCAATGCTACCATAGCTCAGATGTCCAGCCGATCAGAGGAGGAGTTGGTTGTGCGTAGGAATGAGCATCCTGATGCCCGAGAAATCGAGCAGTTCATCCCTGATGATTTACTTGAGCGGTGGCTATACTACAAGGATAAATTCATCAAAGCATATTACTACTGGGAGGTAGTGCCACTGCAGACTGTATGCAGCGCACTCAGCAACTTTCTAAGTGCCTATGATGAGAAGTTCAGGCGGAAGGTCTTCTCCCTTGCAGAGCTTGCAGAGCCCATGCCTCTAATCATCAAGGTGCCAACTAAGAAGGACTTCCCCATGCCCTTCCTACCCGGCACAAGTGTTCCAGATCGTAGCATCATCGATGCGGATGTTGATGAAGCCTTTAAACTGGAGGAAACTTGGAGGAGACCAAGTATTCACAATGTCGGAACATTGGAAGTGAAGGTCTTCCGTGCATATACTGTTCCAGAAGAGATGATTGAGAAGGATTTGGAGGCAGAGGAGAAGGAGAGGGGAGAGGAAGTGACAGAGGAAGAGAAGGAGAAGAAAGATGAAGCTGCAGGAAACCTTTGAGTTTCAAGCTTCTTATTTTGTGAACTGATGTTCAATCTATCCCATTTTATTTTTTGTCTCTTATGTGTCATTTACTAGCTTTGTGGATATTTTATCCTTATGCTACAAAACTCAAACAACCTAACCGAAAAAAAAAAAAGGGGAAAGGAACCTAAAAGAAAATATTCAAATGAACATGCAAAGGAAGCATTCGCTTGAAGTTCCTTCCACGGTTAGGTAGGCTAAATCTCTTAGTCTAAGAATTTGTTTTTGGGTTTTGGCATCATCAAAAAGGGGGAAATTGTTGGGAATTGTTAAGAACAAAGTGTTAAGGGGGAACTCCTATGGGACACTTCGTAGCGCGTCAAATAGTTGTTTTGATTTGATCCCAAAACCCCCCAAAGCGTTCTGTTCCCAAGCGACCCATTTTGATGTAGATAATAGGTTAGAATTTTTCTAAGCCTACTCTGTTAGGATGGCTTTATTTTGCTTAGGATTGTAGACTTCAAAAAGTTCAAGTGAAGGACACTCGCTTGAGTGTGTTTTCCAAGCGAAGCGTGTCTACCGAGCTGAAGTGAAGCGTGCCGAAGAATAGCGTAGCGAAGCAAGCGCTACAGTAGATTCAAAGCGAGTCTGCCAAAGCGAAGCGAAGCGAGTGCTAAAGTGTAAAGTCAAAGCGAGTCAACTCTGGTCAACATTTTCCAAGGTAGTCACTAGGGAACTTTACTTCCCAAGCGACTCACTACAGAAAGACTACGAAGTGACTCAACTCAAAGCGGACGCTACAACCTCAAAGCAAAGCGAGCCACTACCTACCAGAAAGCGACAGCCCAATTCCCGCTCCGTTTTTGAACTCCAGTCAACTGGAGATCTCCGCATTAATTACGAGATCTCCACGTGTCGAACGCGGAGAGGAGCAGCGGAGTTGACTGCCAGGCCGACAAGGGCGCCGCAACAGTACTGGCTCGCTCCAGTTACTGTTGAAATTGGAATTTAGACAAATTCGGCAAAGAGCCAAAACTGCGCGTCTGAAAAGCAGCTAGCCTGTGCAAGTACTGTCGAGAGGAGGAGGGACAAAGCCACCAACTAAGCAACGGATCTCGGCATCCCTCCGCCTATAAATAGTGAAGGATGAAGACGAAGAGAAGTAGAACACTTCCTGAGCATTCGAGCGCCTACTGCAAACAAACACTCCCAGCCTTAGTGCATTCTTCGAGTCTTTGTTTCCAAGTGTTCTCCGAGTTCCAGTCTCATCGGAACTCGTCTTCGCAACCTTCACATTCATAGTCTAAGCCCATTCCATATCCAAGCTTAGAAGAAGAACTCTAGCCATCTTTGCATCTACTGTAAAGAGTTCTTCATAGTGTGTCGTCGTAAACCAAAAACCCTAATCTGTTCGTTAGGTTTTTGTGTTCGTCGTCGTTAGGTTGTTCCGATCCAAGGCCCTACTTTCATCGATTGTAGAAGCCTCGATCATAGAGTCTAGATCCAAGCTTGCACTTACATCGTTTGTGTAAAGCTCGATCGAAACTAGGCTGTAAGGAGAGCCCGCAATCTCCCTGTTGTCGGACTGAAGCGAGTGAAGCTTCCAGTTCAGTTTAGGTTTTTGGTGTGAACCCGGAATCACCCAGTGTCTGTCAGATCCAAGCGAGTGAAGCTCGATCTCGACTAGGTTTTTGAAGGACCCGTAACCTTCAAGTTCTTGAGTGAAGAAAACCGTTGCCGAGTGCAACAAGTGGATGTAGGAGCTTTATCTCCGAACCACTATAAATCTTGTGTCGTATCTCTCTAACCCTAAACTCTTTTACTTTGTTTGATTATTCATTGCACTTGCATTTAAACAAACATAAACTGGAATTTTAATTACTTAGGAAAAGTTTAGCTCACCGAATTCCGCACAAAGAGTAAAGTCTCACTCTTGATCAAGCTCTAAGCTTAGGTCAAGAGAATCTTGATTGCTTTAGATCTAGCTCTCGGCTAGGTCTTAGTATTTCTACGAGCACTTTACTTCATACTCTGAGTTAAGGAATTTGAAGTTGAAAAACTTCAAAATACGTATTCACCCCCCCTCTACGCATTTTTCCTATAATAAACCGGGACCAACACATTTTCATGAGAACCTATCCTATATTAATATAACATATAAACCCTTACAAATAAGTAATGTTCATAATAAATAAATATTTATACCAAATCTCAATTACGACAATTGTAACTTCAATATGAACAACTTAACTAGGACATCAATCGAAATGTATCAAATTTTTTATATTCAACAATCGAATAAACCCTCAACTAACAAATACTATAACAAATAAAACTATATTATTAGTATTCCTTCTCTTCCCCATGGCATATGCATGCTTATAACTACATTAATTAATTAATCACCAAACAAAACAAACTTGTATAAATTAAACAATCCGACCACACAAATCCTCCTCGAAATCAGAGATGAAGCCACCGCCGTCGTCCTCCTCCTCCGGCGGCTCCCTCCTCCGCAAAGGGCAGCCGTCGCCTTACCTTCTCATGCTGCTGGCCTTCATTGTGTTCGTGACGATCCTCTACGGCATGGACTTGCCTATCAATCCTACCGCGAACTCTCATCGCCGGCGAATAGTGAGTTGTTAATTTTTTCGACGCGACCTGCATAACTTACGTCGTCGTTTTGAGCACTGAACTAGTGAAGTGGGACGAAGGAAATAATTTCTAAATTCCCTAATTTAATTCTAATTCTAAATTTCTAATTTCCTAATTTCTAAATTCCCTAATTTAATTCTAATTCTAAATTTCTAATTTCCTAATTTTAAATTGACATTGTCCAGGCTCACTCGCAAGTCCCACTCCTAGCGCCGCATCCGCCCCACCCCAACACGGCAACACCTCCCTCCCACGCCGGCGCCGCACCCGCCGGCGGCCGGCTGCCCCCCACCTCCTTCCCACCTCTCTAAGACTCTAATTCAGTGATACTCCGACGTAACCCTCGACTCCGAGTCTCCGACGCTCCGCCACGGCGCCGCCCCTCCCACCTGGGCCACCTCTATTCTCTATTTCTCTTCAATCTCTTTCAATGTACACCTCTATTCTCTTCAATCTCCTTTAATTTTGTTATTCAATTCATTTTGTTTGTGAAAGAAATTAAGGAAATATTTTGTTATGAATGGTTGAAGGAATGGTTTTGCTTGCTGAATCTCAATTGAAAGTGGGATTGTGTGAATGGAATGGGTGTTAGTTGAAAGTGGGATTGTGTTGTGTGAAAGTTTCAATTGAAAGTGGGATTGTCGATTGTGTGTGAATGGCTTTGCTGGAGTCATGCGTGAATCAGTGAATGTGGAAACTAATTAACAATTAATCATGGATTCAGATTGCCGCAGCGTGATTCATTCTATTTGCATGAATCAGTGAATGTGAAAATCGGTTATTTTCGGTTAACCGCTAACCGAACCGTAAAAAAGAGTTCGGTTAGAGGTTAACCGAACTCAAGTTCGGTGCGGTTATCGGTTAGCACTTTGATTGTTTTTTCGGTTTGGTTAACCAGCCCTAGTAATAGATGTGAAGAATTGTATTGGAAAATATTGAAAAACTGAACATTTTATATACTTAAATCAGCACTTAGTTTTGTAGAAAAAAGAGGAGGGGGACAAACTCAAACAAACCTGCTTTTTATTTGTGTAATAGATTACTGCAAACTCAAAATGGTGGGGAAAAACGATAGTGAAAGCGGCAGTGACAAGGCGCTTGATTTGTTCCTGAAGATTGGGCTAGATGAAAGGACAGCAAAGAACACAGTAGCTAATAATAAGGTCACGGCGAATCTCACAGCCGTCATTCACGAGGTATGTATGTGGCCTTTCGGGATTTTGATTTCTGCAATTGTTTAGTTCACTATTCAATATGGTATTGCAGGCAGCAGTGACTGATGGGTGTGATCGAGCAGTGGGAAATCTACTTTACACGGTAATATAACATTATTGAGTGTTGACAACTAGCATTTTGTTTCTTGTCACGAGACCTTCAGTTTAACTAAGTGAAAATTACCATTCATTAAAGTTTATCTTGATAGTCAAAGTAGATAACATTTTGGTTCAACTTTTTCTTCGAGGATAATATTTGGGTTAATATTGCATTACTGATTGTATTTTGTAAGCTGTGGATATTTTCTTTTAATATGCTATATTGTGGTTGTGGAGCTGTGTTTCTTTACTGAGGTAGATGTTCAAAACAAAACGATAATATACATTCTCTTGGTAGGTTGCTACGAAGTATCCAACAAATGCGCTTGCACATCGACCTACGTTGCTTAAATATATTACGTCATTGAAGGTCTGAACTCTTATCTTTTGTATCTGTTTTGCTGGAGATTAGAGCTTAGACAGTTACATCCCATCATGCTCCTTTTAATAACTTTTTACCTTATTTCTTTAATGCCATTAGATAATCTGTATTTCTTACTGCAACAGATAAAAGCGCCTGCCCAGTTGGAGGCTGCATTTCTATTTCTTTCTCCTATTGCTTCTGACAGCTTGAAGGTCGATGATTTTGAAGCTGCCTGTGGTGTCGGTAAGAAGCAAAATGTTAATGCTTTCAATATGTACTTACTAGTATTGAATTTTTAATGTGGAGTGTGATTTTGGGCTGTGTAACCTTTTTCTGAATAGAATTCATAGAGTTAGACCATTGCCTCCATAATATTCGAGCTGCTAGCTCTTATGTTGATTTACTCCTAAACTTTGATGGATTACTCTTAAACTTTTGCTTACCAAATGTTTTCATTTTTCTAATTATAGAAATTGAGCTTCTGTTGTGTAGGGGTTGAGGTTTCTGATGAAGATATTGAAAATGCTGTAAATGAGATTTTTGAAGAGAATAAAGCTGTTATCGTGGAGCAGCGGTATCGAACAAATGGTTAGTTTTTCCTTGTTTCAGGGTTTTATTATCTGATATGCGATTGTACAGCCCTTGACATTTATATTCATTGATTAAGTTGTATACTTGTATTGATACCGAGTGCTTCAACAATTGAACTAATATAAGCTTATACTAATTCGCATGATGGTGATATTTTCATTGATTTACTTTTATGGACATATCATGGTTAGTTAAAGCTATGATCAATAAGGCTTGTATTGTCAATTATATACAAAAAACCAGTATAAACGAAGAATTTAAATTTAAGTTGATTAGATCTTGAACTATGAACTAACATTTGTCACCTGACCCATCTTATAAGCAACTAACTCTGTAAAAAAAACATGTTTATTTTTGGATTTTCATACTATTGTTATGGTTATTTATCAAATATTGATTGATATGTATACAGTTGGTGAACTGTTTGCTCATGTGAGAAAGAAACAACCATGGGCGGATCCGAAGGTTGTCAAGGTAAGTATTAATTGAGAAATCAGTGAAACTGAATTAAGTTCTGTCCATGTAATTATTCATTTATTCTCCCTTTCTTCTAACCTGGGAAACTTCTGGCTCCAGAAAATGATTGATGCTAAATTATATGCCCTGCTTGGCGAAAGAACAGCAGCAGACAATGAGAAGCCGACAAAAAAGAAAAAAGAGAAACCTGTAAAAGCAGAGGTGATTACTATCTGATTTTTTTAGGATACGTGTACTTTAGAGTAAACTTTTGGCTCTTCTGTTTAGCTACATTACTTAAAACTCGTATGCTAGTAATTATGCCGAATGTAGTATGTCATACTTTTGCTTCTACGTCTGTCACGTCAGCAGGAGAAAACAGTTGTTGAAGAGACAGCTCCAGATAAACCAACTGAAGAAGAAATCAATCCATTTTCAGTATTTCCTTCACCTGATCACAACTTTAAGGTAGTAAAATTTGAATTGTTGCTCTTCTTCATGTTGAGTATTGCACTTTCCTTTTGTAAGCTACTGCCTTCGTCCCACCCCATTTGACCTACTTGTGTTAGATATATTTGAGGTATAAAATAATAAAATAGGCCAAATGGGGTGGGATGGAGGTAATATTTTCTCCAGATATATCTGAAGTGCAATATTTTTGATTCGGATGATGCTAAAAGTAGATTTGATTGGTTTTTGTTTTTTTAAAGTGTTGATAGAAAATGCTTAGAATGTTGCACCAATTTCTGTCTTTACTCGGTGATAACACCAACCTTCAATTACTTAGGTGCATACTGAAATATATTTTAGTGATCGTCCGGTACTTAGAGCTTGCAATTCAAAGGAAATTCTAGACAAACATTTGAAGGTCACAGGTGGAAAAGTATATACACGCTTTCCTCCTGAGCCCAATGGTTATCTGCATATTGGTCACGCCAAGGTAATTATTTGGCTAATCTAGTTATTAGTGTATTTCTTTTGGATTTTTTCGCATAATCTTTTCTCCAAATGAATTGTAAGGCTATGTTTGTGGACTTTGGACTAGCAAAAGAGCGAGGTGGATGCTGCTACCTCAGGTCAGAAGTGCTTCTACACTATCTTCATAAGATGCTTCTCCACTTTACTGCACATATTTAAGTTGGAAAAGTACTACTCTTGGAGTTGATAGTCGATTCACCATATTAATATTTTGATGCTCATTCCTTACTTTCAGAAGTTTCTCCTTTATTTGCTTAGCTATTTTGGCATTTTAATAGTCTATACTTGAGAAATTTGTATTTATTTGAGCCTTTTAGTTTCATCTGGTGAATACCAGAGAATTAGATACACTTAAATAGGAAATCAGTTGATCATATAATTTTCATGTATGGTAAAGATGTCAATAGCAGGCATTTAGGAAAGTGAGCCAGCCTCCATATTACCGTAATAATTGGTCTTAATAATAATTTTGTTGGTCAAGAATCAACTGCTTCTGGTTTCCGTCTAAAATTTTACATCATAAATTTCATAATTGAAGCGTTATTGCCTTCTAACCATAGTTTTGATACATAGATTTGATGACACCAATCCAGAAGCTGAAAAAAAGGAATATATTGACCATATCAAAGAAATTGTTGGATGGATGGGCTGGGAACCCTTTAAGGTATAATTCCTTACCCAAATGGTTTACACTCGAGGAGACATCATCTAATTTGGGTTTGAAAATTTCAGATCTCCTACACTAGCGATTATTTCCAAGAGCTCTATGAATTAGCAGTTGAACTGATAAGGCGTGGCCATGCTTATGTTGATCACCAGGTTGGTTTTTGTTTGAACACATGATTTTCCTTTTCCTAGATTCTTATCAAATCTTTTGGTTTGATTGTTTACTTTTTCCCTTAAATCAATCTTTTCTAAACTAGAGTGACTTAATTTTATGTTGCAGACAGCTGATGAGATAAAAGAGTACCGGGAAAAAAAGATGAATAGTCCTTGGAGGGATAGATCGATCGAAGAGTCACTGAAATTGTTTAATGACATGAAGCTTGGAATCATTGAGGAAGGAAAAGCAACATTAAGGATGAAGCAGGACATGCAGAATGATAATGGCAATATGTATGATCTGATTGCTTATCGTATTAAGGTAAGTTTTCTTGATGTGAAATTCGTGACTTTGCAAAACTTTAATGTTATGCTAATGTACTCTTTACTTTCCATTGTTCAGTTCACACCCCATCCCCATGCAGGAGACAAGTGGTGCATCTATCCGAGTTATGATTATGCTCACTGCATAGTTGATTCTCTTGAAAACATAACTCATTCGGTAAATTGACTCAAATGCATATTCTTTGTCGTAGAACTCGTTAAGTTTGATTGGTATGTCGCATGGTAGTTATTGTGCTTATTCCATTATTCCATTTTGAAAATTTGGTCAGTTTCGCTCATGCAGCTATGCACGCTTGAGTTTGAGACACGACGTGCCTCATACTACTGGTTATTGGATGCGCTGAGTCTTTACCAACCTTATGTATGGGAGTATTCTCGATTAAACATCACGAATACAGTGATGTCAAAGAGAAAGGTATCTTCAAGCATAGAAAGGTTGTGTGAGTAGGTAGGCTCAGTTTCATGATCTCTTTCTGATCCTGTGTAGCATGATCTTGTAGTTAAATCGACTCGTTACAGAAAAGTGGGTTGATGGTTGGGATGATCCTCGCCTTATGACTCTGGCTGGATTGCGACGCAGAGGTGTAACTTCAACGGCCATAAATGCTTTTGTTCGAGGAATCGGGATTACTAGAAGGTTGAATATCCATCAATTGCTTTATCCCTCAGAGTTTTGCTTCTTCACGTTCTCTATTGACTGTATAAAAATATTGCTTCTGCAGTGACAACAGTTTGATACGTCTGGAACGCCTAGAGTACCATATAAGGGAGGAACTGAACAAAACGGCTCCCCGAGCTATGGTTGTGCTAAATCCATTGAAGGTGTGAATCTTCCCGATCGTATACTGCCTAGCTATAAATTTCAATTCTTTCACTATGAGGTTTAACCTTACTATTTTGTATTTCAGGTAGTAATTACAAATATGGATACTGCTGTAATAGATCTTGATGCCAAGAAATGGCCAGATGCTCCTGCAGATGATGCATCATCTTTTTATAAGGTGTGTTTCGAAGCTCCGATTTGCTTCTTTTATCAATATATTATACTATTAGTATATCATAAGTTCAGAGTAGTCTGCTGCTTAATATCATTCTCTGTTACTTAGTTGCAAATGTTTTTCGTGCAATTGATACTTGCTGATAGCAGTTTGATGTTTTTTCTGCTTGTTCAGGTCCCTTTCTCTAAGGTTGTTTACATTGAACAATCCGATTTCCGTTTGAAGGATTCTAAAGATTACTATGGACTTGCTCCTGGGAAATCTGTCCTCCTTAGGTGCGTAAAATTTTGCAGTTATAATACTAATGGTACGACGTAGCTTCAAATTTCCTGATGGCACTGAAGTATGCTTCTCCGTGACTGAGTGACATAGGTATGCATTCCCTATAAAGTGCACAGACGTGATATTTGGCGATGATAAAGAGACTGTGCAGGAGATTCGTGCTGAATACGATCCGTCTAAAAAAAGCAAACCGAAGGTAAGCTCTAAAGTTACATGAATGTTATGATTCTTGAATAAACTCACATTACTATGACATTATGCACTTCAGGGCGTTCTGCACTGGGTTTCAGAGTCCTCGTCAGGAGTTAATCCACTCAAAGTGGAAGTTAGATTGCTCGACAAACTATTCAATTCTGAGGTTCGGACTTCTTCTGTTTATCTCAATTCATCATGACTTTTGTTTTATATCAACTAGTGTTATATTGTGCCGTGATCAGAATCCTGCAGAACTCGATGACTGGCTCGGTGATTTGAATCCACAGTCGAAAGTAGTTATAAAAGATGCATATGCAGTATCTTCTTTGAAGAATGCAGGTGTTGGAGATAGTTTTCAGTTCGAAAGACTAGGTACGTTCTTCATCCTGGGCCATCCCCCATATCCAAACTCCAGGATTCTGATAACCGTAGAATCTAACCACATCAATATTATATAAAACCATACAACCTGCATTCTTCTGTATGATATATTTCATTCATTTTTGTTTCACTTTGTTGCTAGGCTACTTTGTCGTGGACCCAGACTCTTCGCCTGAGAAGTTCGTGTTCAACCGGACTGTAACATTACGTGACAGTTATGGTAAGCAAGGAAAGTGATACTGAAAGGGGCTTTATCTTAGACAAGGTGTGTAATACTACACTTTTTAAGTGTACTCATAACACATTTTAAGGTGTGAATTAGAGAACAAAATGAAACAAATAAGACATTTTTATTGAGTTTTTCTACAATTGGCAACTTTTTCAAATAAACTATAACAAAATTGAGACAAATTAATGCAGAAATTTCACTTCATGATTTTGTTTTAAAATATAGTAAAATTTGAAGACATAATCCTGTTGTAACTGAATTCTGGAAAATTATGCATAACTAGATTTTGCACCCGTGCGATGCACGGTAAGATATATGATTATAAAGGAATGTTAAGAAAAAATACGACTAAACTAATATTTATGAACATTGATTAAATTTTAATATTCCACCCGTCTCTCATATTAGTGTGATTTTTTCTTGTTTGAGACATCTCTCAATTAGTGTGATAGTCTAAAATGAAAATATTCTTTTAACAAAATTACCTTTCTACTCTTCATATCTTTAATTATTTACTACCCTTATTGTTTTAATTTTTATTGGATGAGGTCCCTTATTTCAATATTAACCATTTCTCCAATTTTACCTCTCTATTTTCTAACTTTTAAAGTTGTCACGTTTCTCTTTCCATGCTAATATGGAGGAGAAACGTAGTAGTTCTGATTAAACCTTTTGTATTCATTATATATCATATAGTTTGGACATTCTATTATTCAATGTAAATGTTATTTTAAAATCTAAAATATTTAATATTTATATAATACATACTATATTAATTTAACCATGTATTTCCCCTACTTGTTGATTTATTGACTTGATGAAAATTTTAGTTCTATTGATAAAATTTATTGGATGTTTTGACATGTCTTGATTTGTATGCTCGAATTATGTAAAGAGAAGTATTTTTTGCTACAGGAATCTACCACTAATAAACTCCATTCCAACTGAAACCAAAACCAAAATCAAAACGAACTGAACTTTTAGTTTGGTTCAGATCGATTTTTTTTTTGAAGTTTCAGTTTAATTGATTTTGTAATCTTAAACTGGTTTTTACTGGAATCATATGATCGCTCTTCACTAATACGGGTAAAAACGTATTCTAGTAGTAATTAATTTAAAATATTTTATAAAAAATAGATCTATACTTAATTTTGTGGCGATAAAATATAAAATCACTTAAAAATAAATAAACCAAATGGGATCGTCTGTCCCCAAAGTTGTGTTCCACGTGTATCAAGTCAAAATTACTTAGTTTTGTTCTGATATTTTTAACTGCCGCAATTTAAGAATCTCTTAGGGGGGTATATTCAATTCAGATTCTGCAGGATTTTTATGGATTTTAGAAATCTGTAGGGTATTCAATTCAGATTTTATAAAGTCTTTAAAAATCCTGAGGTATTCAATGCAGACTTTTTAAAATCTTAAAAATTCTATAGGTATTCAACAGTCCATGGATTTTAATAGTCTATGGATTTTGCTGGATTCTTTTTAAAAAATATAAAGGGATTTCACTTTTCAAAATTTTTTATAAAACCTAGAAATTTCTACGGATTCTCTGGAAAAAAAACTCAAAGTCACCATTTTCGTCACCCTCCTCCGTACTTTTTATCTTTTCCTCAAACAATTATAGTTTATTTTAAAAGACATCCAAATTATGACTATCAAGTACCAAAAAATTGTTTACTAGAGTTTGCTTGAAAATCAATATTTTCATAAAATTCATCATTCTTATAAAATTCGAACATGTAACTTTTAAATCTCAACTTTCATTTTGATTTTTTATGGTTAAATTATTGCTATGTTTTTTAAGGTTCAAGGAATTGAATAATGACTAAACTGAAATATAACATTTGAACGAAAAAAATAAGAGTAATTTTTTATAAAAAAATAAAAATACATTAATTGGACTTTCTTTAAAATACGATTCTTGTTTTGAAATATGACATAATTTGATGAATTTAAATACTCCCTACAAACATATTCAAACAATTTGAATAAAGTTATTGTTTTTTTTTTCAAATAATATAGATAATTTTATTTATTTATTTACAAGTGTGACTCATATGCATATTTATATAAATAAATAGTTACAATAATTCAGCGTCGGAGTTTATGGAAATCCATGAAAATTAATTAAAAAACATATTCCACAATACTCTGCAAGTTCATGAAAATCCATCAAAATCAATAAATAGAGTCAGTCAAACTCTGTATAGAGTCTAGTCAAACTCTGCGCAGAGTCTATTGATTTAAAAGTCTATAAAAATCCACCTACTTTTCAAAGTCTATAAAAATCCTGCAAAATCTGAATTGAATACACCCCCCTTAAACTAACAAAGTAACAATACTACGTAATTTTAACTTGAGCACACGATTGACACACAAATTTAAAGACAGAGGATTCCATCCACGTATAAACCTACTAAAATCAACCTATATATATATATATATATATATATATATATATATATATCCTATTTTTTTCTGGAAAAAAAAAAAACTGATAATATAGTTTGTAAGTGAGTTATTACACATTAAATATTTAGTGTAGATCAATAAAATTAATTATGCTAAATTGTTCGCTATTTTATTTATTGAAATGTAATGAATAAAATAATTTATTTATTTTAGTTTATAACATCAATCACCCTACAGGGCCTGCATTGTATATAAATTAATGTCACTTTTAAAGTTTCTTAAAATTTTTGCCAGTGACGAACTGATGATGATATTAATAAAGTTCAATTATTAAGTTCGAACATAATTAAATTTGTATCTATTATTATTCAGATTTTTTTTTTATCTAAATACTTTTATAAAGGAAGAACCCAATCAAAACAAATCACAATTGTTTGTTACTTTAATTTTGGCTCAAGTAACGTATTATTGTGCTATGATAGCATAATAAAATGTAATATTAATATTTTATAAATCAATATTTTTTGCTTGATTAAAAATATGGATATTGACATCAATATTACAATTTTTTTCATTAAATATACTACTAAAATCAAGCCACTACTTGATTTCCTAAATATGTGGAATTTTATTAGGGCATGTACAATGCTAGAACCCCAAATGAGGTTCTTAAAGGTGCCATATAGACAAGATCTCATTCGTATTAAAAAATCACAATGGTAAAGTTCTTAATAAAGGTTCTTATCATAATTAAAGGGTCCCACTAATTATTTTATTTGAAAAAAATAAAAGAGAAAAAAATAATAAAAATGAATGTGGGCCCCACTTTTTCATAAGAACCGGTATCTTATATAAGAATCCGGGTTCTTATTTAGGGGATCTCCAATGGGGGTGCTAATTAAGGTGTGGATTCTTGTTTTTGCCACATAGACAAGAACCCCTCCATTGTACATGCCCTTAGAAAAATTGTAAAAACACGTGTCCTATATCTTTACCTAAATTTGTGGAAGTTTTGCAAAATAAATAAACATGATTTTAATTTAGGTTAATTACAAAATTGCCATTGATAACTACTTTTCAATTGATTTCTCAATTGAAAACTCCCTCTTTATATATATAGATTTGATGAATTTTAATTAAAAAAAAAAAGAAAAAAAAAAGAAGAAATAAAGATCAGTGGTCTTTCCCTTTCCAATGATCTTTGTTAATTTTCAACTGGCACTACTAGTAAGATAAAACCGATAACACTATGAGTATTTACTATTAGTATTTGTGGCAAGCGTTTTCGAGTCGTTTGATGACGAGTTTTAAAATGTCCTTTTAGATAATTTTTTCACTTACGAGATACCACGACATTTATTGTAAAAAGAATGAGTTTTAAAATGTCTTTTAAAATAATTTTTTCACTTACGAGATACCACAACACTTATTGTAAAATGAATTAAATTTTTTCACATACGAGAAACTACAATACTTATAGTGTCTGATACCCCCTATCCTTTTCAAGTTGAGTCATTTTTTCCTGTATTTCCCTTTCAAAGTTGATTCATTTATTTTTGCAATTTCTGACATGCTTTTCTACGCTTCTAGATGATAGAAAAGAGTACTTGAGTAATTTTTGCCACGCTTTTCCACGCCTCTAGACGATGGAAAAAGCGTACCGAAAATCACAAAAAGAAATTACTCAACTTGAGAGGGAGTAAAAGAAAAAATTATGTAAAAACATATTTTAAAACTCACGACTCGCTTTAAAACACTTGTCACAAATGATAAAAAAATGTGTAACAACTTAAAAAATTTTAAGACCCCAAATTTCCATTTAAAAAAAAAAATTATAAAATTTTATTTTGACGGAGAAACAAAAAAAAAAGGAGCTGCACGCCAAAATACCGAACTGAACCCCAAAAACCTTCGCTGCAAAGACAACAATGGCGAATGGGAAGAAGAAGAAGAGCA
Source organism: Thymus mandschuricus (assembly GCA_029379335.1). Classification (NCBI taxonomy): domain Eukaryota; kingdom Viridiplantae; phylum Streptophyta; class Magnoliopsida; order Lamiales; family Lamiaceae; genus Thymus; species Thymus mandschuricus. The sequence continues at coordinate 9,123,302 of CM057079.1, forward strand.
GCGGACCTAACAACACGCCCCAATCCATTCCCGAACCCGATCAAGAATCGAACATCTGGTCCTTCATCACCGCCAGAAGCACGAGATCATGGTTCCTATGCGTATGCCTCTTAGCCGTTCTGGTTCGCCTCGCCGTCGCGCTCCACCCTTATTCCGGCGCCAGCACGCCCGATGTTCGGCGACTACGAGGCGCAGCGCCACTGGATGGAGATCACGGTCAATCTGCCGCCCAAGGAGTGGTACCGCAACAGCACAGTGAATGATCTCCGGTATTGGGGGCTCGATTATCCCCCGCTAACTGCGTACCAGAGTTATTTCCATGGCTTTCTACTGAGATTCTTCGATCCGGGGCGTCGGTTGAGCTCTCGACTTCCCGTGGATACGAGTCCTACATTGGGTATGCTGGTTGTTAGAGTTTTTGATCCATTCCTCGTTATATACTGCGGTGCTTAATTCTCTTTGAACGTTTGCCTTTTGACTGATTTGGCTATTTGTTGCATAGATTTATGCTTTGATTGTGATACAGTAGTTATATGAGGACTGTGGCTGAAATTTATGCTTTGGTTATCATACAGTAGTAATATGAGGACTGTGGCTGAAATTTCTAGCGCACCCAGGCATTAGAGTAAACTTCGACAGTTGTTCTTTCATTTCTAGTTAAATTGGAGATTGATGTGAGCTAAAATTTGAAATATATGTTAATACGTATGATGAAACTTTTGTGCCATAACCGCACTCACCACGAAAGGAATGTTGAGCCTGGCTGGAATTTTGGAGGAAGCTATAGTCATGGATTTGAAATTAGGATAGTTTTTAACTATAAGAAAAACTATACGAATCCAACTGATTATGATTTTTGATGCTTTTATGTAGGAAGCTGTTGATGAGGTGGACAGTTCTGATGTCTGATCTGATAATATTCTTTCCTGCAGTGCGTTATTTTATGAATGTGTATTACACTGGGAAATCCAACGGCGAAAAAAGCAATAAGGCTTGGCATGCTGTGATGATTCTGCTGAACCCATGTCTCATTTTGATTGATCATGGCCAGGCTACCTTTGTTATTCAGACCTGAGAATTATGCTTAAAAGAAAAAATTGGGCATGATACTTATTCAATAGGAGGAGGTATCAATAGTTTGGATTGACGAATTCCTTCTTAGATCTCGTCACTTTTCTGAGTACATTTTTTAAGTAGCTTATTTGGTTTACATTCACTTTTGAATTCATAGTCTTTGTTAACTGGTAAAGTAGAGGTCAGTTTATGTGGCTTCCATCTGTCTTTTGTTTGTCATGTCTATCTGGAATCAGTTTTAGCATCTTTTTAATGCAAAATCTAATCTCTAATATCTGTGTTTGACTTTCAGATGAGTGCATAACGCACCTGCCTTTTTTGGTTATCTTTTCGGCAAGTGTCTAAGGCGCAAAAATCCAATATTTGAGGTTTTAAAACTAGGTTTGGTTGTTTTGGGGACTTTTGCTCTGGTTTGGAGTCCATACATGTATTCAGTAAAATCACTTTTGGAGGTATGTTTCTTCGTTCCTCTCCTTAACTTTGTAAGCCTAATGTGTGCATAGAATTTAAACTGCTTTCTCAAGGCCCATTCACATATTCTCCTTGTGTCCAAGTGCTAATGATCCAAGTTTCATTCATTTCTTAGGATATTAATGCTTTTTATCCTAATTGCTTGCATCACAAAGATTTTGCTCAAGTTCGTTTGGTGAATCATAAAATCACAAGTATGAGGGAATTGCTAATTTTAGCTCGGGAGATGTTTCTAAAGGACTTTAATTTACAAAACTTCCTAAGTTTTGTAGTCGGCAGAAAATATGTACATGTTACCATATTTCTTTGTCTTTGAGTAGATAAAGTTGCTTAAATTGTCAATCAGTATGCTTGGTCAAATGAAATTCTGAGCCATCAACGCCGGTAGGCCACCTTAGTGAAATAACATCTCCTTCTCAAAATGGACAATCAAGTATTTGCTTCAAATCTTATGTAACACCACTTCAGAACTGATCCAAGTAGCAACAACCCTTAGCAAAGCGGCGAGTCTATGGTATGATGGTATCATAATATGTAATATCCCAGGCTCTTTCAAAGCTACAAAATGGGCCTTGGTCACTGTCTCGTCATTACCATATACTTCTTCTGGAATGGCTGTTTGCTGTTTCTCTTCGATGAGATTTCTTGTTGGTTCATCAGTCATGCTTGGCATATCCATCCATCTTCATTTTTGTTCCTTTCCTATCATGTTATCTCCAGATCCTCCCAAAAGATACATGTGTTCTGAATAAGATCCTGTTGCAGTAGGGGATTTTTCAATTCTAAATCGATGTTCAAGCATGTGTTAAAGAGGGTAATTCTCGGTGTGAGAATAATGTGCAAAGACATGGCTCTGACTTCGCCAGCATCTTGGATGGCCAGTGTGATGCTTATCAATCCTACCGGGAACTCTCGTCGCCGGCGAATAGTAGTGAGTTGTTAATTTTTTCGACGCGGCCAGCGTAACGTACGTCGTCGTTTTGAGCTTTGGGTTTAATATGTGTATGTGCGTGTGTGGTTTGTGGTGTTAGAGAATAGGGAGGAGAAGCTGGCCTTCGCTGTGGGGGAGGCGGAGGAAGGCTGCGACGTGTTCAAGGGGCGGTGGGTGTGGGACGATCGCCGAAGGGCCGCTGCACGAGGAATCGGAGTGTCCGTACATCGAGCCGCAGCTGACGTGTCAGGAGCACGGCCGCCCCGATATGGCAGCCTCACGGCTGTTCTCTTCCAAGGTAATTCTCTCTCTCTCTCTAACACGCATTATTTTTTTAAATTCTTATTACAATCTAGTCGGTCTTGATGTTGTCGTTGTTGCTGCTACTGCATGTTGTTGCGTTTAGTTTTATTTCCGGCCATACTTCCATCGGATCGATGACATTTTTTATTGTTTTTCGGTTTCATATCTTCTATTGCACTGTTGGATGTTTGATATATACGCGCGCATTAAAAAATATTTCCAAGACCAACATATTCGTTTATATTTTATTTATTTATTATTGCTAATTTTGAAATTGTTTTAAACACTTCTCAAACATCGATCTGATGATACGGTAGAAGATGTCTCAAAACGTAATAGATGATCTCATTCGTGATTTCATATGTTAGAGAAGATAATATAGTACTCATTTGTCTAGAATTTTTAAGGTCTATTTCCTTTTTGTCTGTCTATAATCTTTAGAGCCTTTCCATTTAGGCAATAAATAGACTCCACGTAAGAAATTACAGTCATACCCTTTAAACATCACTTCAACACATCACTACCACCTACCATCACACTCGTTAACACATCACCACAACACATTAAACTCCGTGTCAACCATCTAAACCCCCAAAATCATAAATGAAGGGAGTAATTAACATGAATATAAACAATGGAGTACACGAAATATATTAGCCCAATTTCATCTTCTTCTTAATTAATCGCACGCTTATATAGAAACAAAAATCGTTTGAAATGTGATGACAACAATAATTAGTAAAATAAGAAATATTCTAAAAGAAGATATATTATCGAGCTTGAGTTGGATTAGGTGGTGAATATCAAAATCATTAGTTACAGGCTAGAATATTATAAACTAAAATATATAATTAATTCGATATTCCATTTGCTTAATTTTCATGCACGTATTAATTTATCAAATTCCGGATAAATTGGTTAGGAAATCAAATAATTATTATTGTTGTAATAATAAACTTATTTTTGAACTTCACCTAACAGACTACGTGGGGAGCATTATTTTATGGACTCGTTTTTTCTAGCTAAATTACAAATGCAATTAGTTAATTAATTAATTCGATCCTTCTATTTGCTTAATCAGCTCTCATGCACGCATTTATCAAATTCTATAAATAAATTAATAGTATAATCAAATTATTATTGTAATAAATATTTGTTTGAACTTCAATCATGCATGCTAGCTCGTTGGTGATGATATAAGCATATAATAATCATTGATTTCTTTTTAGGTAATAGGTGATTAATGCATCATCTAATACCTAACATCAATATTCCCTTTTACGTCCCATTTTAATTGACCTGCATTGCTATTCTAAGAGTAGATCAACCGAAATGAGACCGTAACATATGATGCCATAGTCATATATATTTAAAATAACTAATCTAGGAGAGACTCACCTCTGATTGTGGCTTGACAATCTCTCTTGTGCTCGATACATGACAGTTTCAATGCGACATTGATGTTGGAAACCCTACGAGACAAACGAATGATGTTCGTAGGGGAATCTCTTAATCGGGGCCAATTCTTCTCCATGGTTTGCCTACTCCACAAAAATATACCCGACCACGCCAAATCCATGGTCACTAACGGTTCGCTGATCGTTTTCACAGCCAAGGTATCGTATCGATGTACCTATAGTATTCTTGAAATTTTCAAAAAATTGGTGAAAAAAATTATCCACATTTCCTATATTCAAACTCATAAATTTTATCTAGCTAGTTTTGATAAAAGATTGCTCCCTTTCAGGATTACAATGCGACAATCGAGTTCTACTGGGCACCTTTCCTCCTCGAATCCAACTCTAACGATGTAGACGTACACAGAATAAGCGACAGGCTAGTACGGAAGAGGTCTATCAACAAGCATGGCAAGGAATGGAAAGGAGTGGATATAATGGTACGTGTTCAATACTTACCTATGGTGGATGACTGGCCTCAAGTTCAAGATAATGTAAGTAAATCAAAATCAAGCTCAAAGAATAAATTAAATCAAGGAAGAACACTAATGAACTAAACATATTTTCTCACAAATAAAACAGGCAAGGAACATTCGGCGACGAAGATAAAGACATCGTGGAGGTGCCCCCAGAGGAGGCTTACCGGATGGCGATGAAGAGCATGATCCAATGTTCCAAGAAGAACATGGACCCGAAGAAGACCAGAGTCTTCTTCACCAGCATGTCGCCCACGCACGGAAAGTGCGTGAGCTTTATTTTATTTTTATGGCATGGTTAATTAATTTTACACACAAGTAAAAGGTTAGCCAGACGCAAATGGTGTTGTGAAACGTTTCAGGAGCATCCACTGGGGTGGTGCCACAGAGGGGAATTGATACAACGAGACGAGGATGATTGAAGATCCGAACTATTGGGGATCGGACAGCAGGACGAAAGTGATGAAGGTGATAGGGGAAGTGTTTAGGAAGTCAAAGTACCCCATCACATTCCTTAACATAACGCAGCTCTCGAGCTATCGAAAGAACGCACATGCCGCCATCTACAAGAAGCAGTGGAGCCCCTTAATGCCGGAGCAGCTCGCGAATCCGGCAAGCTACGTGGATTGCGTGCATTGGTACTTGCCTGGACTTCAAGATACTTGGAACGAACTCCTTTTTGCTAAGCTTTTTTATCCCTAGCTAATTGAAAGGAATTTTTTTTTTCTTCTTTTTTTTGTGGGTGATTGTAAGGGAGGGAAATTTGTAATTTTAAAGAAATTACATTGATTTTTTAATGACATGATCTCAAATCTAAAGGGTTTGTGTTAATGTGTGAAAATAGCTAGTTTGTTATTGCAAACCCCATATAGATAATTAAGATTAATATATACTCGTCTTGTGTACTAGTATAGTATAACGTTCCATTTTAATACTAGTTCTGTTTTTGAAATAGAAAAAATGAATTCTTATACTTTTCCTTACTTTTCACTTTTAACAAGTTAAAATCATGTGTCCAAAACAAATAATATTGTTGAAGTCGGATGGAAGGAGTATCTTTATAAATAAATAAAAATGGTCTCTACCTACCAGATTTGCCCAAGTTATTATTGAGAAATTTTTTACTTTTCAATTTCCTATAGAATTATTGGGAGTGAAGAAAGGATCACTTTTAAATTATAGACGGATTGTTAATGCCGTAATATTATTGGGAATTATCTAACACGTTTTTTTATCGGAAAAAGGAAAATGTATTTTAAAATAAAAGGGGTACAAGATGTACCAATGTTACAAGCTACTCCTCCGATCATATAATCGAATACGGGACCACGATTCAAAACCCTAACGAAACACCAATTTCAAAATCAACATTTAATCTCGTCATCTAATCTATGTACGTTCCACTCCTTGTAATTATGTAATACGTAATGGGACAAAGCGGGATAAGAACCTCTATTGCATTTTAGTGTAATTGACACGTGCTAAAAATGTATCCTGGTTTCGAAATTGTTTTTAATACGTTTTAGTGATCCGACGGTGCAATACGAGATACTAAACCGAAATGCATTATAGGTGGATCTCATTCTAAATAAAGTTGTCTTTTCATTCAATTCAAGCTGCATTTTGCCATTACGCCTTTTCCATCACTTTCTTGACTTTGAATCATTCAATTCTTTGAAGATTTGACTGAGAGGAAAAGAAGCTTATGGGCGAACCCATCATTTCATTCTTTCTTGAAATATGAGATAAAATCCCAACTGTAACGGTACTATAGCACACGTACGTGAGGAAGGAGACACTCTTCATGCATAAAATTGATTAGAACAAAACACTAGCTAGTTACTCCCTCCGACTCACGATTTCTGAGACCATTTTATTTCGGTAGGGAAATTAGAATAAGAGTATTACCTAAATTCATAAATAAAAATGGAAGGGAGTATTTTATTAATGCAACAATGATAATAGTCTTGTAGTATACTATTGTAACGTCCCACTTTAATAATCTTATTTTCTGAAATAGAAAGAATTAACTCTTACATTTTTATTACTTTTCACTTTTAACTCACTAAAATCTCGTATAAAAAAGAAATGACACCATTGAAGTGGAACAGAGGTGCTATATCTACACAAAAAATGGTCTGTAACCACCATATTTGCCCAAGTTATCATTGGGAAATTTTTTAATTTTTCCATTTTCTATAAAATTATTAACGGTAAAGAAAGTAAAATTGATTAATTGTTCGGTTTGTATATATTAGTGGCTTGAAAACCCACTAATCAATTAGGCTCGAATTAATCGTGCTAAAAAACTTAGCAACAACTAAACGGGCCCAGTCCAATAGTAGAACTTTATGTTGAGGCCCAATTTAGGATCGGGCCAAGTCCCTCCCAACCCATGTTTTTTGACAACTCGGACCGAGACCGAGTCCGTAAAAAAACGTCTATTTTCAGCATCCACCTATCAAAATCATGTTATTCCCTTCGTCGCCACTTAAAGAGGGATGAATGTCAATATCGTATGTCTCATACTCTCATTGATAAACGGATATTACCTAAATTCATAAATTTTAATTTACTAAAACTCATTTACACTACTTTATCAATAATTATCATGTTGCATATTTATTTCAAAGTTCAATTATTAAATTACTTAGCCAGTTTATTTTGGAAATGTGCACGAAATGCGCACACATTTTGCACATATGACATATTAACACTACAACAAAAATGTCTACCGTGTAATGCCAATAACTTTGTAGACATATGCGTCTTCAGATGATTCAACAAATGACGATGCAATGTGTGGATTATAAGTTTATTAATACCAATAAAACAAAAATTCTTGCAATCACATAATTTTCGAAAAATTGCAAGATTGATTTATATTAGTAACTACTAATTAAATGAAACTACAATCTCGTTTCACATGCTAAAGTCGGAAATACTAAAGGTGGAGAAATATTGCATCTTCTTCCGTTTAGGTATTTACTCGAATTGTTTTTTGTAAGTCTCTTTCATTCAAATAACATATTATTATATAAAAAAAGAGTATGATTTTTTACATTTATAATTTTATTTATCACATTCTATTTTACATAATAGTACATATAGTAATAGCTATAATGGTAAAATGGTGAAGTCGGTCCTCGCTGTCATCAATCGCCAAGCCTACGAGATATATTTCACGTTGCAAACCATAGCCCTCGTCGCGTCAATCTCGGTTGTCGCATGCATGGTGAGTGGGCTGCCGCTCAACCGCCGAGCCTTCATCTTGGCGTTGCACTTGGTCACATGGATCTCCATGATGGCCGTGATGCTCGTCCTTGCCGTCTTTGTCACCTCCCTCACCCCACTCAACATTCATAGGACTGACAAGGTGATATTCATATTGCGGAATTCGCTTTTCACCTTTGTCGGGATCATGGGAGCTATCCCATGCGCACACATTGTGCGTTTGATCCTGAGGTGAGGACAGAAGGAGGAGAGAGCGAAGGGGGCGTAGGCCGAGGCCTTCGTGAGACGGTGTTGCTTACTGCTGATATTCCAAGGGATATGTTGTTAGTGCACTTTTTTGTTTAGACTCTTATGTAGTAATTAATTAAAGAATAGCCCAAGAGTCGTAGTTTTCATTTGAAAATTTCGTGTGTTTTTCCAAGTTTATAATGAAATGTGGAAAATGTTTCAAAATATTGTGTCGATCTTTATTTATTTATTTATTTATTTATTTATTTATTTATTTATTTATTTATTTATTTATTTATGCTTCTTCTTTTCTTTCTTTTCCCTTTTGTTATGCGTATGTGATTATCATATATACTGCTAACTAATGATATTGGTTCAATGTGTGGATCATAAGTTTATTAATACAAATAAAACACAAATTCTTGCAATCACATAAATTTCAAAAAATTGCAACATTTATTTATACTAGTACTAAGAAAAGAGATTTTTAGCCGCACATGCAAACGTGGCTAATAATAGACTTATGTGTGGTTATATATTTTTATTCACAAATGTTGACATTTATGATATGTGTGGTTAAAATTTTGTAGGTAAATATCTTTAGTCACACTTGTATGTATGTGTGGATAAAAACACTGATTTTTACCCACACATATGGATGTCATTAAATGTATGTTTTATGTGTGGATAATTAATTTGATGATTTTATAATGATGACGTGGAAATGACATGGATGCTGATGTGACATTTTATGAATATGACGTGGGTGTTGACGTGGCATTTTTGTAAAATGACGTGGAAATGATGACATGGCAATTTTTTTTATAAAGATGACGTGGAAGTGATGACGTGGCAATTTTTAATGTGTGGTTAAATCTTATAAATTATGTGTAGGTAATTGGTAATAAAATATTCCGATTTTTTTTTTTATTTAGTAATTTTATTTATTCGAATACAACCATGTATTTGAGAATATTATATTATATTGTAAATTAAATAAAACACATAGCAAGCAATTGACAAAGAATTTAATAAGTAATTAATTTTACTCAATAAAATCAAAAAATACAATATTTATGTGTCTTGCAAAAATAAAATATTTGAAAATGAAATTGCTATTTAATAATCTATCACTTGTGATTTCATATCGAGCTCCTCTTGATCTTGCCAAGGCCCCGACTTCCAATAACGCAGGCGAGAGGAATTGTATCAACGGCCTCAACGAGCTTGTCACGACCATCTTCCTAGTAGATTTTCAAGACACTACAATTAGATTCACAAGCATAACATGATTGAAAAACCAAATGCATAAATGGGAAAGGTAAGAGGTTGGTTTGGGGTAATAGAGCTTAATTACCTCTTTCTGCCTTGCAGCAGTAGAGACGATGTCTACGTCTCTGGGAAATTTCGTCGAACACCTTGAGTATGCCTGCAAAACAGAGAGTAAGACCAAGAAAAGACTCAATGACTCTTTCAACAACTCAATGACTCTTTCAACAAGAAAAATTAGATTGCTGTATAAAAGCCAAAGGCTCGTATCCAGACCAAAATAGCCCCAATCCAGGAGAAGGAAAAAGATGAAGGCATGAAAGAGAAATGAGAGTTTACTTTTTGTCAATTCCAACACTGAGAACTCGCTCAACGGAATCAAAGCCAAAAAATCACAGTTCCAAACTAATCAGCTAATGGCAAACTACACAAAACTGTAAACTATATCTAGAAACTGGTTTAAAATGGGGTGGTTTAAGTTCAACCCCACCTGCAAACATGAAAGCGGCCGCTCAAGAAAAAGAAAAGAAAGGAACGAGAGAGAGAAAGCTAAACTCACCCAACACCGCTTAAAGCGGCCGCTCAAACGTATGACAGTCGAGTTCCTTCCCTCGATTACGGCCGGAATCGAATGGGCGACAGAAATATTCACAAGCTTTCCACTACTGAAATCGACGAGCTAACAGAGATACATTACTCCAAAATCTGCCGAATTCGAAAAAATCTCGAGTCAACATAAAAGCACAAGAAGAGAGAAGAGGAGAAGAACATGTTGACTCACCCCCAGGGAACAATAGTCCGGCTCAGTTGCTCTACTGAGCAGAAACCTTCCTCTCCCTCAACTCTTGAAAAATTGGAACTGACATGAATCGGCGGAACAGAGTCATGGAGGAATAAGGTCGTTGCTGTGAGCACCTTCAAAGCTTTCTGCAATTCACTTAGCTCCGAATGAGGCGAGGTTATTTCTCCCACCAATTTAAGATTGAAACGGCGTGAGACGTGCGAGTGAAAACTGCCGCACTCTTCAAAACTATGTGGAGGGATTTTTTGGCGTAGAGGCGGGATTCAATTTTTTTAGGGCGTAAAGTTTCTTCCCGCTTTTTTATTGTTTATTTATTTATTTATTTGTCATTCATTTATTTTATGTTTTAATTTAATTAATGCAACATGGTTAATCTTGATATAATTGCTAATTTTGTTAATTTAAATTAAAATAAGTCTCGAACAACATTTCTTTCTAGCTTTACTAGATAATGAAATAATGGAATGTGAAGATATTTGTTAAGATATTTGAGGATATTCCCATATATTATGGGATTTTGATTTCTTGTATATTAGGTAATGTGTAGTGGCAGTAGCCCTAATTTTCTGCCGACTCTTCGTTGTATAAATAGGGTTGAGTTAGGTTTTCTTCAATATACAAAATCATTCTCTTGTTCGTTGTAAGCCTTTTCTTGTTCTCTTCTGCCGTTCTTATCATGGCACCAGAGCAGATTACGATCCTTAATCACTAAAGCTTCCGCAACCCCTTTTTTACGCATCAATGGCGAAAGATGGTGACGGTCTTAAAACCGGAACTGCCATTGATGTTATGTCCCCATACTACATTGGTTCGTCAGATAATCCGAGCCATGTTTTCGTTACCGATCTTCTCAATGACGGGAACTATGGAGACTGGTCCGAGGAGATGAGCAATTGCCTCTTCGCGAAGAACAAGTTTGGATTCGTTGATGGATCCTTGCTCGAACCGAAGGAAGGTTCAACCGATTTGCCGCTATGGAGGCGCTGCAACGCGATGGTCAAGGCATGGCTTGTCGTAGCCATGGGTAAAGAAATCCGTAACAGCGTGAAACACACCAAGACGGCGCACGAAATCTGGAAAGATCTCAAGGAAAGATTCGGAAAGGAGAGTGCTCCGAGGGCTTATGACCTGAAGAGAAGCCTCACCCTCACTCGGCAAGATAAGATGTCGGTTTCCGCATACTACACGAGATTGAAAGGGATATGGGATGACATTGATGCCGCCACTGAAGTCCCAAAGTGTACGTGTGGGAAGTGCACCTGCGGTGTTTCAAAGCTTGTTGTCGAAAAGGTGGAGAAGGAGCGAATCTACGAATTCCTTATGGGTCTCGATGATACCTTCAATACCGTCAAGACGCAGATTCTAAGCACGAAACCGCTTCCCACTCTTGGAGCGACCTACCATCTGGTGGCGGAAGACGAACAGCAGCGGCTTATCTCGGCGTCGCGTAGACCCACCATCGACGGAGCTGTCTTTCAAGCACAACGCCAAGGCAGTGGGGAACGCAGAGATGCGAGTCGAGGGAGCAACAAGAGTCCTCCTCAGTGTAGCCATTGTGGGAAGATGTGGCACACCGTCGACAGCTGCTACGAGATCGTCGGATACCCGGAGTCGAAGAAGGGAGGAAACAAGGCTGTTAAGCCGAAAGAGAAGGAGAAGCAGTTCTCTCATAAGGCTGCACATGTTGATGCAAGGTCTGCTCGAGACGAAAACATCCTTTCGAGTTTCACACCCGAACAGATGGCTCAACTAAAGGATCTTCTCAACGGCAATATTGGAGTGAGTGGAGCTTCTGAAAACCCCACCGTTAACATGGCTGGTAAGTTTTCCTCTAATGAATCTTGGATTATTGACTCTGGAGCGTCTGATCATATCACATGTAAGGAAGATAATTTCAGATCCTTTGCTCACCGAAAGGCTGAATTATTGGTTAAAATCCCTAACGGTGATGGGGTGCCGGTGCGTAGTGAAGGCAGCGTGATCTTACCTAATGGTTTGAGTATCAAGAGCGTTTTACACGTTCCTGATTTTCGGTGCAACCTCATCTCCGTCAGTAAACTCACCAAAGACCTCAATTGTGCTCTTACCTTCTTCCCTGATTTTTGCACCGTGCAGGACTTACGTTCGAGGAACCTGATTGGAGTGGGTAAAGAGCGTGGTGGTCTATACGTTCTGGAGCCTATTGCCGAGGATAAGAAGGTCTTCTCATCGGTTGTGGATTCAGAAGTATGGCATAGGAGATTGGGACATGCCTCCAAGATAAAGATGCAGAATTCTGATCTTCCGAGTAAGGTTTTTGATGATTTTTGCGAGCCGTGTGTTAGGGCAAAGCAAACAAGACTTCCTTTTCCTTTGAGTTCTATTCAGACTACTGCTTGTTTCGACTTAATTCATTGTGATATATGGGGTGGTTATAGAACGGCCTCATTGACTGGAGCATATTATTTTCTTACTATTGTGGATGATTATAGTCGAGGGGTTTGGATTTATTTGATGAAATTTAAGTCTGAAGCATGCAAATATTTGCAATTATTTTGCAATATGATTAGGACTCAATTTGATAAAGGGGTAAAGCGTATTAGAACGGACAATGGAGGGGAATTCCAATCTCATGAGATGATGAATTATTATGTTGAGCATGGCATTGTTCTTGAGACTTCTTGTGTTCACACACCACAACAAAACGGGGTTGTCGAACGTAGGCATAGATACATTTTAGATGTGGCTAGAGCTTTGCGTTTTCAAGCGGAATTGCCTATCGAATTCTGGGGTGAATGTGTCTTAACCGCTGCCTACATCATTAACAGGCTTCCCTCCAAGAGCATTCAGAATAGCACCCCGTATGAAAAATTGTATAGTAAGAAACCCACTTACAATCACATGAGAGTCTTTGGTTGTCTTGCATATGCGAAGAACACGGGAAAAGGTGGGGACAAGTTCGACGAAAGGGGGAGAATGGGCATTTTTCTAGGCTACCCGCATGGGCAGAAAGGTTATAAAATATACGACATTAAGAGCAAGAAGATTGTGGTGTCTAGGGATGTAAAATTCTTCGAACATATCTTTCCATTCGCATCTTCCATGGGCAAGATTGTTGATCAAAGAAACAAGGAATTGAATTCCTTTGATGATGATGAGGTAGGACAGACCCGGGAGGACTTAGTTGCAGAGGTGAGGCATGAATCTACAAATGGTAATGAGAGGATTGTTGAGAATCAAGACTCTAGACGCAGCGACAGAGTGAGACGTCAGCCCTCTCACTTGCATGATTACGAAGTCTCTTTGCCCAAATCCATAGACCACACGCAACCCACCTCCAATACGGGATCCTCGACGGTACATCCTATTACTCACTATGTATCTTATGATAAGTTTTCTCCCACTCACAAGTGCTTTCTAACGGCCATCAATAATTGCGATGAGCCGAAGTATTTTTCTCAAGCGGCCAAATCACCTCAGTGGTGTGAGGCCATGAAGAAGGAGATAGAAGCGCTGGAAGCGAATGGGACTTGGAAGCTGGTCCCTCTACCTCCTGGGAAGCGCGCCATCGACTCAAAGTGGGTCTATAAGGTGAAGTACAAACCCACAGGGGAAATCGAGAGGTACAAGGCGCGGCTTGTTGCGAAAGGGTTCACCCAAATTGAAGGCATTGATTTTCACGAGACTTTTGCTCCCGTCGCGAAGCTCGTCACTGTCCGATGTCTAATAGCTGTTGCAGTCAAGAAGAATTGGTTGATACATCAACTTGATGTGAACAACGCCTTCTTACATGGGGATTTAATCGAGAACGTATACATGAAGATCCCTCAAGGATTCGCCAAGAAGGGGGACACCCGAGTTTGCAAACTGCAGAAATCCCTTTATGGCTTGCGCCAAGCTTCAAGAAATTGGTATCATAAGTTTACAAAGGCCATAGTCAATTTCGGTTTTCGGCAATCTCGTGCGGATCATTCGCTCTTCATTTTTAAACGAGGACACACGTATGTAGCGGCGTTGATCTACGTGGATGATGTTATTCTTGCCGGGAATAATGATGTGAAGATTGAGGAGATCAAACAATATCTCAACGACGAGTTTAGCATCAAAGATCTCGGCCCCTTAAAATATTTTTTGGGGATTGAGGTTGCTCGATCTGCCGATGGCTTGGTGTTAAGCCAACAGAAGTACACCCTCGATATATTGAAGGACTCGGGAATGGAGGGATGCAAACCCAGCCCATTTCCCATGGAGCAGAACACCCGCTATGATTTAGATGAGACAAGTGCCGCGGCGGACGTGTCACAATATCGACGTTTAGTCGGTAGGCTTCTGTATCTCACGGTGACCAGACCCGACATTCAATACGCCACCAACGTCTTGAGCCAATTCTTGGCTGCTCCTCGCGAGTCGCACATGAATGCAGCTCTTCGGGTTCTCCGGTATCTAAAAGGGACGCCGGGACAAGGTCTTTTCTTCCCTGCAAATAAGGACTTCTCGCTTGAGGCTTACTGCGACTCGGATTGGGGAGGCTGTACTATGACACGACGTTCTCGCACCGGATTTTTTATTTCTATTGGTGGATCACCAGTTTCTTGGCGAACTAAGAAGCAATCCGTTGTATCTCGTTCATCAGCTGAGGCTGAATACCGAGCTATGGCAACCACGGTTAGTGAAGTCCTATGGCTCCGTTGGGTGATGTCCGAATTAGAAGCAGGTCAGGAGTCAGCGACACCTCTTCATTGCGACAATCAAGCAGCAAGGCACATAGCTAACAATCCCGTTTTCCACGAGAGAACGAAACATGTGGAGATGGATTGTTATTTCGTTCGTGAGCGTGTTGAGTCCGGTGAAATTGAGCCTCGGAAAATTGCCACATCCGAGCAGGTAGCGGACATCTTCACGAAGGCTCTCGGAACCGAACAATTCACTCGTCTTGCTGTCAAGTTGGGGATTCGTAACCTTCATCGTCCAACTTGAGGGGGAGTAATGGAATGTGAAGATATTTGTTAAGATATTTGAGGATATTCCCATATATTATGGGATTTTGATTTCTTGTATATTAGGTAATGTGTAGTGGCAGTAGCCCTAATTTTCTGCCGACTCTTCGTTGTATAAATAGGGTTGAGTTAGGTTTTCTTCAATATACAAAATCATTCTCTTGTTCGTTGTAAGCCTTTTCTTGTTCTCTTCTGCCGTTCTTATCATGAAAAAACTAATCTAATTTTTGTTTTGTCAATTTCTTTTTTCTTTTTTCTTTTTTCTATTTATTTATGTTTTTAAGCTTTATTTTATATATGTCTATTTAATGTTTATAAATTTAAAATTTTCATCTACCAAAATCTAATTAATTTTAATAATATATTCAAATTTAGCAACAATGCAACAACTCTTCAAAATAACCAAATAGTAGCAGGTTGACATGTATACATATGTAATCAAGTAAATCGCCAAAAGAAATTATATGTAATTTTAATATTAATACATGAATATAGATAATGACTCTATACTAATAAATTTTACCAAGTGCCAGAAAAAATAATGCAACTAATGTGTCACATAAAACGATTGTGAAATAAAAATGTTCAAATACGAATACAATTAGATTCTAATGATTAGTTTCGGACATAAGCTAAACATAAATAAATCGAGCAAGTGAACAAACGTCAAACATTCCAAAAGCATACTCCGGAGTAATCAACAAAGATCATCGGAATCTAAAAAATAAGCACGGCTGCTTGCGGTAGTTGAAGGTCCAGAATTGAGCTCTGATGGTGCACGTGGTAAAGAAGAGTGAGGTAAAATTTCACGTTCGACCAACAATTGTTGCATCTTCACAAAACCATCTTTTAGTCGTTCACCGAGTTCCAAGCGTTTCCTCGTGCAAAAGGCACCAGCCAATTTTATTGCCAAGAACGATTTTTTGACGAACCGAAAAAATCAACAGAAAGAAGGAGAAGGGAATCGGGACAGAAGGGGGCAGAAGAGAAGAGATGAAGCTGTTAAACGAATAAACTAATTGAATACTCCTAATTCACATAAATTAGTTTAAAATATTTGATGACATGTCATGCGACACTTGTCATTCATTCTAATTCTTTTTTTCTTTTTTATTTATGTTAATAAGAAAAAAATATACATACATTTAAAATAAGTAATCTTCAGAACAGTTGTTTAAATGTGGGATAAATATAATTTATTTTAAAACATCAATTAAAGGATATTACAAAATTGATTAATAAGGAATTGCCTAATATTTTACTTTATTTTCTATAGATATATTTTTAGAAAATAAACCATTGTTATTGTTAAATATAAATTTTCATTTTGGATATAAAAAACATAATGATTTATACAATATATAAAAACCAACATATTTTGATTAATTTATTTAATTATATAAAGTCAGTCACCACCAACACATAAAAAATTAGTTTAATAGAAAATAATAGTTTTTTTTTGGCCACATATATTTAATTAACCACACATATATAATTGATATGTGTCGCTAAGAAATTTAACTAATTTGCCACATAAGCACATAAAAAATAAGATAAAATGTTTAAATCGAAAAAATAAAACAAAAAAATAAAGGCAAATATATAAATGTTACTAATTTATTTTAGTCACACATCATAAATGTTTACCTGCTCAATTAAACCGAAAGAAAAAATAAAAATTAATAAAAAAATTCTAAATGTGACTAATTTATTTTAGTCACACATCATAAATGTCAATAATTGATAAAAAAGTGTCCCGCTAATTTATTCACACATATTTCGATTATGTGTGGCTAAACAACCACACATGTTTATGTGTGGTTAACTTATATGTGGCTAAAAATCAAATTTCCTAATTAAATGAAACTACAATCTTGTTTCACATAATTTTCATTTTAACAATTACTTCATTTTAGTATTAAAATGAAAATTTCTTCTATGTTAAAAGATATTAGTATATGGTTAATGATGCAACCAAACCGAAAAGATTGTGTGATCAACGCTTCATTATGTCTCCACATAATCAACTTATCAAAATTGAATGTTATACATCTCTCAAATACTATAAAATTGAGTTCTAGCTAAGCGGTCTCATCCGATATGATAATGGTAGACGACCATTGAATGTCATTATGTATAACTTATTTACATAATTCAAATAAAATATATTTATTTCAAACTTCAATTATTAAATTACTTATAGCCAGTTTTTTTCGGAAATGTGCACAAAATCCGCACACATTTTGCACATATTAACACTATAACAAAAATGTCTAGCACGTAATGCCAATAACCTTGTGGATACATAAAATATTCATGTTAAGCTTGATCACACAATTTTTGTTGCCAAGCGGTTTTGTTGCATCATTGACCACACAATATTTTTCCACCCATAAAAATAATAAAATTCAGTTTTAATAATAAAATGAGTAATTGTTAACTCATATCGTTAAATGTTAATATGTACATATTATGGTAAGATTGAATAATTACCACTCGAGATAGCCATCCCACCACCGCCTCCAACTACTGCACCGCCGACATTGCTGGCATATGCAGTAGGAGGGCGCCGGCGTGGCGTAGCTGGCTCAGAATCCTCGATGAAAATGACAAATTCTTGGAGGACGGGGTCCCATCCCTCATGGTGGTGGCGGCGTTCGTAGCCGGTTATACCCTCCAAGCCGGGCTAAACCCTCCCGGGAGCGTGGTGACGGATATTGCCAGGAACAAGGGTAAGTCTATCTCGCCGTCGTCAATTGCGGTGCCTACGACCAATACTTCACCGTGCAAACCATCGCCATTGTCGCATCTATCTCCGTTGTCGCTTGCATGATGGGCGGGCTCCCGATCAACTGTCGCGTCTTCGTCCTACTGCTACGACTGATCACATGGGTCTCCATGATGGCCATGTTGGTCCTCAACGCCATCTTCGTCGCAGCCTTCACCCCCATCA
Source organism: Thymus mandschuricus (assembly GCA_029379335.1). Taxonomy (NCBI): domain Eukaryota; kingdom Viridiplantae; phylum Streptophyta; class Magnoliopsida; order Lamiales; family Lamiaceae; genus Thymus; species Thymus mandschuricus. The sequence goes on from CM057079.1 coordinate 9,141,476, forward strand.
ACATTCACGGGCCCGACGGGGTCATACTGCTGCGAAATTCGCTTTTCGCTTTTGCGGGGCTCATGGGGCTCGTTTTAATTGCGCACTTCATTCGATTGATCCTGAAGTGCCTGAAGTGCTGGAGGGGGAGAGCAGACGGCGACGCGGCGTCTGCATAAGTTTTTTTGGTTTTTTTCGAAGATGTGGGTTGTTGTTCTTAGTTAGTATTAGTGTGATGTTTCAACTATTAAGCAGTAGTAGGAGTAATTAATTAAAATCCAAGAGATGTTGCACGGATTCTTCAAAATATAGCATAGTGCACATATCGGATTTTTATGGGGTGCGATTTTTCATCGCGCTATTAAAATTGTAGGCATATTTCACTCTCAGCTTGTACACGATGTTGAAGTATTAATTGTAGGCATATTATATTTCACTCTCGTGAATGTTGATCTCTTTCTTATCCTTTTTTTAATCTTTCCATTTTAGATAAACTCTACGAGTGATTTTGTTAGACTCGATCCAAGGAAGCAACGGGGAAAAACAACAAAATGGGGAAGAGAAGAAAGGGAATTAAATTATACTTTCTTTTTATCTGATGGAAAAGAGAATTAAGAAAGGGAATTAAAGGTAACTTCAAGTTATTCATATATTTTCTTGACATTAGTAACTTACTTTTTTTTTTCCCCTCACCCAGACGGCAGCCCTCCTAGGGTCGCTTACCCTGATTCGCACCAGATTCTCCACGTAGCGAATCCTTAAATAATAATAAAAAAAATATTGGATATGCGAATCCGAGAGTGGAGATCCTCGATTCTTGTGCGGAAAGCGAACACAACTGGAATTATTTTCGAAAACATATATCTTTTGTGGTTATTCTTTGTGCGAATCCGGTGCGAATCGCACGAGAATCGCACCCTATATATAAGAATCCGATACATTCAATGTGCTATATTTTGAAGAATCCGTACAACATAGGCAACTTCTCATGAAGAAATCAATGGGTCATTTTATTTCCAACGAGCTTGATCGCACTATTTTCTACCACACAAAATAGGTATAGTATAAAGAAGTACGAGTATCGTATCCACAGGGACTGACAAATCGAAAACACACACAATACCTCTACTTTAGAACTAAACTGATGTCTAGACTTTTGAGAGTTTAGGAATGTGGTATTTATACTAGACAAATAAAAGGACTCAATTAATCAAATAAGGAAATAAACAAATAAGGAAACAATTAAACAAATAAAATAACTAACAAGTAAGCAAATAATCAAACAAGGAAAAAAACTCAATTAAGAAAAAGTGTTGATTCTAGGGAAGCCTACCTAATCAAATATATGCAAGCAATTGATGAATACAATTAACCAATTTAATCCAATCTAGATGTGATACACGAAAATAACCTAACACTCCGGCTAAGGCAGTATAGATCGTCACCTAATAAGATCATAATCTCCTTCCGGACTCATAGATATCAAATCAAGTGCAAAATAGAACAAGTATCAATGATATAATCAACTAAGTTCAATCACGACACTCAAATCGATTATATATAGACATATGATAATTCAACTTCGATCAAGACAATCAAACTATTATACCATGTATTCATGAGATCTATTATGCAATTATCCTATCACGGCATAAACACATAATTATGCATACATAATCAATGGCCAGTTAATCATGCATGAGAATAAGCACCATGAAACATGCACCTAGATTGGAAGGCTAATTGTAATCAAAGAAAACACTCACATAAATTCAATTAGGCATTCAATCCCTAAAATCAACTAAACGAAATTAGCTAGACATAATTAAAAGAAAGGTAGAAGGAAGAATAAACATAATTAAAAGCATAAAGTAAAAAGAAAGGGATAGAAAAACTCTTGAATCTTGATGAATCTTCAATCTTCAATTGTCTTCATACATAAAATAAATCTAGATCTAAAGTATAAAAGTGTAGAGAAAAAACTAATCTAAAGTATATGAAAGATTTGAAGACCTCAAACTAAAAAACTTATGAAAAACTTGGATACAATGATGAGTTTTGGGGTATTTATAAGGTAGGGGTTCATAATTGTTACCTATGTGGGCAAGGATTAGGTTAAGGAAATAAAAATATGAAATTTAAGAATTTCCGTGTGCTTCACTCGGCCGGCGACTCGGATGGTGACTCGGCCGAGTAGGTTCAGCAGTAGCTTCACTCGGCCACTGACTCGGCCGAGTGGTCGTCCGAGTGGATCATGCAGTTTGCGCACCTTTCTTGTTTCGATCGTATCTTCCTCATCCGAACTCCGAATTGACCTCCGTTTTCGCCTATATGCTCCTATAGAACTCCTCTTCAATGCTATGCTTCCATAATTCCAGAATAACTCTTCCAAAATATCGTGAGAAGTCAGAACTTTGGGGTCAATACATCATCGTCTTCCTTGCTTTCATCGCCTCTCGTCTCGCCTTGGGTTTTCTCGACTCAAAAGCCCTAAAAACACTTAAAACAACCCAAAAGCGTAATCTAGATCGACATAACATAAACAATACAAAATACAAGCTAAAATATCAAAATACGACAAGAAAACGATTATATAACACTTAGATAATATGCTAAAAATACACCCTATCAGAGCTCTAAATTTACAGAAAATAGTATACTCCCACAACTATATTTGGTTGCTAGAATTTTTGTTTTATTGGTATTAATAAACTCGTAAAGAAGTAGAGACGTGACAAATCCTAGGGCTTAAAATTTTTAAATGGTTAGGATATATATTATGCTTAATTAAATTTTAAATCATAAATTATTAATTATGTTATTCAATAAAAGATGTCACATCGATAGACAATTGAGAATCCAAATAGGGTTTCAATAAGTTTTGAATGAAAGATAGTTAAAAAGTAAATGAACCGTGTAAATACCTAAACAGAAGAAGACACGATATCTCTACCTTCATTGATTAATTTCCGATTTTAGCATTTGAAACGAGATTTGAGTAATACTCACATTTTCTTAAAAAATGTGAATTTGTATATATAGGTAAAATATTAGGTAGAACCAAACTTAGAGCTAGCTAGGTAATTACCTCTTTAAAGAGCTAGGTAATTACCTCTTTAATTTACCAAACCTAGGTAATTACCTCTTTAATTTACAATTATTAAGCTAGTAGTGATTAATTAGAGGGGATAATATTCCACCAGTTCTCCTGTATCGTTGTCCCACGCTTGGTAGACGGCACCGTACGCGCCACTGCTCACTTTGTTCAGAATGCAGTAGCGCTATGCCGCTCCATCGCCGGCAGCGTTTGCTTGAGGTTTCTGGGACGTTGGATCAACGAAGGTATCGCCGAACGTGGCCGCCATTGATTTCTTCATTCTTGATTTCTCTCTCTCTCTCTCAAGGGTTTGATAAGATTATGATGTGATGATTTTAAGTAGGTATTTGGACAGTCAAGTATATATAAGGTGCAAGAGGGGGATTACCTCTTTAATTAATGCTAGAAATGTATATTCTTTTTTCCTTTTTCCTTTCTTTTTTTCTTGTGCAACATGATGAACAAATGTTGTACGACCACACTTGAATAGGAAAGTAAAGTACTCTATTGGTTTACGGTAATTAAGATAATGATTGTGCTATTAATGTTAAAATAAAGAAGTCTATTGGTTTCCTCTTTAATTTGCCAAACTTATAATTAGAGCAGGTAATTACCTCTTTAATTTACCAAACTTATAATTAGAGCCAGGTAATTACCTTTTTAATTTACCAAACTTAATTAGAGCTAGGTAATTACCATTATTAGAGGGGATTTCACAATAAGTCCATCTATATATCACATGCATGAAAGTTGACGTACTGCATTTTGACCAAACAAGTAAAAAGAAAAGGAAAAAAAGGAAATTAAAAAAAAATGCATTTATCAAAAAATTAAAAAGAAAAGGGAAAAACGAGATAATCCAAGTATAGGTTATTTTTATTGGGTATGCATATTTCATTCTCAGCTCGTACGAGATGTTGAAGTATTGTAGGCATATTATATTTCACTCTCGTGAATGTTGATCTCTTTCTTATCCTTTTTTTAATCTTTCCATTTTAGATAAACTCTACGAGTGATTTTGTTAGACTCGATCCAAGGAAGCAACGGGAAAAACAACAAAATGGGGAAGAGAAGAAAGGGAACTAAATCATACTCTTTTTTTTTTTTTTTTTTTTTTTTTTTTTCGAGGAGACCCAAGAAGCCCTGATAGTGGTTGCCGCTTTGGTGCCAGGCATCGCCCTTCAGGCGGGGATCCACCCGCCCGGCGGCAACTGACTGTGAAGTACTTCGACGGAGAGCGATACCATGGGCCGGATACCTCTCTGCTCGCCGTGGCCAACCCGTTGGCCTATACGTGCTTTTCCCTCACCCAGACGACTGCCCTACTAGGTTCGCTTACCGTGATCCTCCTCACGGTGAGCGGCCTGCCGCTAACCCCCAGGACTCCCCATGGGGCGTGCGCCGTATCATCACCTGGGTTTCCATCACTGCTCTCGCCACCATGGAAATATGTGTATTTCAAGTTGTTTTTAATTAAATATGGAAAATGTTTCAAAATATTGTGTCTATTCCTAAAATTACTAAAATAAAAATTGTATTAATCACTTATAATTTAAGGTAAATTGTAAGATTTATTAGTGATACTAAATAGAATTATAGTACTTATAATATACTCAACTCAAGTCATTCCTTTTGAAAAGGGGAGAGACAAATTCAATCTTGTTTCAATTTAGTCGTCCATTTAGGTATTTACTCCGTTTGTTTTTCTGTTTTAGTCTCTTTCAATCAAAACACGTATGTAAAAAAAAAAAAATACATGTTGTTTTACATTCATAACTTTATTTATCGTTTTGTAGAACCTCTTCCATTCAAAAACACATATATGTATATCAAAAGGTATGATGATTCACATTCAAAACATAACTAAATTAATGCATGAACTGCTCGAACATATTTAAAACCGCTTGAAATTCATATTTAGCGGTTTGTGAAAATTTTGAACGATTTAACAATTGATCGAGCGACTTGAATGCAATTATGTATTGTATGTTATTTAAATGGTAAATATGCATAAACCGCTCGAACATATATAAAACCCCTCGAAATATGCACGAAGTGTGCATGCAAAAAATAAAATAAAAATAGAAATGTACGCGAAGTGTGCATGCATTTTGCACGAAGTGTGCAAAAAAGTTAGACATGTGCACGAAGCGTGCATGAATTTTGCACATGTTAGGAATACTTGAAGGGATAATTATCTTGTGCACATCGACGTGAGAGGTACAACATCCTTCTTACTCCCTTCAGCCCACTTCAACAATCCTATTTATTTTTTAAGCGAGGTTTTACAAAACACGACTATCAAAACAGAATGTTCCGATATAGCCTACGAGACTACTGAGATAGGATTGTGTGTGTATGCTATTTTCTGTAAATTTAGAGCTCGTTGGAAATAAAATGACTCATTGATTTATTCATTAGAAGTTGCTATCTCTTTAAGAAAATTACATAGTTGGTGAAATAAAATACTAAATCTCATGAAATGCAAATCAAATACCTTAGTAGAAAATGCAATCAAGATAGAGTTTATCTACCAAAAGGGAAATATATCTTACAATATTAATTTCATACCCAATTAAATATCACTAATAATAAAAACAATTCTCTTTCTCTTCCCTATTTTTTTGTTTTTTCGAGTCTATAACGAATCAAATGATAAATTGTTTCCAATTTAATGCAAAAACACTATGGGAAAATAATGATGTACCCTCCATCATTATGTTTTGCGATATTAATTTCCTCTCCAACCATAGACACAATAAAAAAGACTCATTCGTCTCCACGTACACAAGAGTGAGAAATTAACTCTAAGTTTGGTTTTACCTAAAAATACTTGTGACTAATGGTTTAATTTATTTCCTCTCCAACCATACACATAATAAATCTCACATGCTTGTGTTTTGTCTAAGTTTGAATCAACTAAATTAATGCATGAACCGTTCAAACATATTTAAAACCGCTCGAAATCCATATCTAGCGGTTTGTAAAATTCTTGAATGATTTAACAATTGATCGAGCGACTTGAATGCAAGTATGTATTGCATGTTATCAAATGGTAAATATGCATAAACCGCTCGAACATATTTAAAACTGCTCGAAATGTGCACATAGTGTGCATGCAAAAAAAAAAAAAAATGCACACGAAGTATGCACGCATTTTAAAATACTTGTAATTATCTTGTGCACATCGACATGAGAGGTACAACATCCTTCTTACTCCCTTCAGCCCACTTCAACAATTCTATTTATTTTCGATGCGAGATTTTACAAAACAATTCTATTTATGTGTGGTTAAAAATTCAATTTCTTGTAGTGTCCCTCCATCCTTATATTAGCATGAAAAGAGAAACGACACATGTTTTAAAAATATAACTGGTAAGAGTGAAGAAAAGTAGGTAGCGGTGGAAAAAGGATCATACCTAATGGATAGTAAAACTTTTTTTTTTTTTTTTTTTTTTTTTTTAATATTAAGGGTGAAATGATCATTCTGCTGAGAGAATCTTTCCATTAATAAACTCCATCACATTGATATGTTGTCAAAACGGGACATACTCCCTCCAAATCACAACTTCTGAGATGAATTCTGAGACCTTTTTTTACAACACATAATCTAAAACGGAAGTATTTAATGTATAAAGTGTGTTGTGTTTAGAGATAGGGTGTACTTAGTATATTTATTTAGTTATATTTGTATATGTTAGCTCTTTTAAAAAATCACAAAAATTAGCTATCTTATAATGTTAATAGACACTCATAACCATGTTGATATGAACAAATGTAATTTTGGTCATTAATTATTAATGAAATTCAATAGAGTTTTAGGAGTCGGCATTTAAAGCATTATGTAAAGAGGGGAAAAATAAAATACCCAATATGGTATAAGAAAATCAAATTAAGGACACACATTTAAAAAACACAAAAAATACCCATTTTTGATGCGAAAGGACACAAATACCCTTACTAATAGACTTTGACTTTTACTAGTCAACACCACTCTTCTCTCCTCCCCCTCCTTCTCCCTTTTCCACGTGTCTCTTCTCTCCTCATTATTTTCCTTTTTTTTTTTTTTTTTTTTTTTAAATTTTTTTTTAATTTTTGAATTTTCGAATTTCAGTTTTTTTTTTTCCCCTTCTCTCTTCTGACTACTGTAGCTGTGATATTCGTATAATTTTAAGGAGGTACGAAATATAAAGAATTCGTACCAGTTATATATAAGAATTACGAAATACATATTTTGGTATGCAATTATGCAGTTATTGGTGCGAATACATTCACTTCGTACTAAAACAACTATGTATTGGTACGAATAACATTCACTTCGTACTAAATCAACTATGTATTGGTACGAAATAGATTCACTTCGTACTAAAGTCTACTGAGGAATTAAACCCTTGAAACTAAAAATTAAACCTTAAAACACATTTTAATATTAACAAAATCTGTGCAATACATAACCAATACTCCCTCTGTTCCGCTCCATTTGGCCTATAGAGTGAATAGATGTGAGGTATAAAATAATAGAGCAGACCAAATAGAGTGGAACAGAGGGAGTATAAACAAACTTCATTGTTTATAATAAAAATCACAGCACATGCAGTACGAATTAGATTTTAAAAAACACTTTAATACTAACAAAATCTGTGCAATACATAACCAATATGAAGAAACTTCATAGTTTATAACAAAAAACACAACATATGCAGTACGAATTAGATCATTTCGAACCAGAAAATCTTAAAAAACACTTTAATACTAACAAAATCTGTGCAATACATAACCAATATGAACAAAACATCATAGTTTATAATAAAAAAAAACAACATATGCAGTACGAATTAGATCATTTCGAAACAGCAAGTCTTAAAAAATACTTTAATACTAACAAAATCTGTTCAAAACATAACCAATATGAACAAACTTCACAAATTTTAACCAAAACACAACACGTGCAGTACGAATTAGATCATTTCGAACCCAAAAATATGAAAAAACAGTACAATATTAACAAAATCTGTGCAAAACAGAACCAATATCAACATATTTCACAGATTTTAACCAAAACACAGCATATTCAGTATATAGAGATCATTTCGAACAATAAAATCTGAAAAAACACTTCAATATTAACATAATCAGTTCAAAACAGAACCAATACCAACATATTTCACAATTTTAACCAGTGCAACACATAGTAAAATCAGTGCGAAAAAGAAATAAAACACAGATTTCACTAATAGAACTGAAATCATGCGTGGTTGAGTGCTTCCCCATGAACAGATGCAATAACAAGTCAGCAATTATTTATCGAATAAAACATAGTACTAAACATAAGAACCAAAACTGATTTAAATCGAGGCTCACCAAAAATCACAAAAGCCAAACCGAACTCTGACATATCTACACCTAACCTACACTAAAATATACACATAGATCATCAAATCATTAAGATGCCTTAATAAAATGAGATCAGGAGTTCAAATAGAGGATAAATTAAGAAACTACAAGATCATCAAAGGAGAGAGGAGATTACTGCTGGAAGACATCTTCTTCGTTGCTTTCAACTTTTGGAGAAAGTAAATTAAGGTCGTATAAGTTAACAATCTTCATCTCTTCATGAGCTGCAATGCTTGCAGCTTCACTGGAAGTCACCTTTGGTGCAGAGCTATTATCTTCATATTTCCTCTTCCCGAAAAGCCAATTCGGACTCTTCAGCTGTATCTCACTGCACCAGACAAAGAAAACAAATCAATTATACCTGTGTAGCAATAGAGATTTCTCTCAAGTGCGACTTGGAAACATGAAAATACATTTCTCAATACGTATCGTTTCCCAGATCTAGAATAATTTTACAAAATATACACATAGTAAACTCCACAAGCTGCCAACTGAGCAACCAACTCCCATTTAATCATGAAAACACTGCATACCTACGAAATCGCAGAATTTTTTCCAGCATTCGAACCAGCCCCAGCGACGTCGTTCCTCCTCCTCCGGCGAGCTTGTCGCCTCCACAGGTCGTGCCTCTACCGTTCGATTCTCCTCCGTCATCGCCGCTTTAATCATCTCGATCTCCGCCTCCTCGCCAGCGAGCTCAGATCGCCTCCTCTCCGGTGAGCTTCAGGTCGCGTCGACCTCAGCCTCCCTCCGCCTTGGTTCGCATCCTCCGGCTCAGCGCCGGCGATGGAGGAGGACGACAAGGCGGCGCTGTCGCGAAAACTGATCGGCAGAGGATTACGTCGCCGTCGTTCGCTTCCTCCTCCATCGCGAACAGATCTACCACACCGTACGCTTCCTCCTCCACCGCCGCCGCCGTCCACGACGGATTTGTCGCTCTTCTTCCACCGTTGTTAGCATATAGGAGAGAGTGAGAGTTTAGAGAGAGAAATAGAGAGAGAATTAGAGACGGAGGAATGTTAGTAAGAGAAATAGGGTTTAGAGAGAGAAATAGGGCGCGGCGCGAAATAGGGAGAGCGCCAAAAAGAGGGAGGGAAAAATAGGTTTTAGAGTAAAAACGAGGGTAATTGTGTAATTGCGCGTCCAAAATGGGTATTTTTTATGTTTTTTAAATGTATGTCCTTAATTTGATTTCCTTATACCATATTGGGTATATTATATATATATATATCTCTTATGTAAACCTATAAGCAACTAAGTTGTGCACAGATTTATATACTTAATTGTTTTTATACATATCAAAATGGCCCATTAGCTCAGTTGGTTAGAGCGTCGTGCTAATATATATATATATATATATATATATATATATATATATATATATATATATAGTGGAGAGATCAAATACAAAAGACATGTCTAGTAAGAAATGAGAAATGATCTGGACCATTGATCTCAATGTGATCTATGGTTCATATTAACTGGTGCATTATGATTATACTGAAAATGCATTATGATGGTTGATGCATTATAATAGTATAGAACGTGCATTATAATGCACAATGCATTATAATTATGCATACCTTGCATTATAGTTATGTATAAAATGCATCATTTTTTATTTTTTACGATAACCTCATTTTGTACATGATCTCACCCCTATATATATATATATATATATATATATATATATAGTGGTAATATAATTTTTTACCAATGGACACTAAGAAAAGAACACATATACTCCCTCCGTCCACCTATTTCTGACACGTTTGCTTTTTGCACGGGTTTTAAGACGGGAGTGGTTAGTGTGTAAAGTGTATTGTATTTATGGATGTAGTGTATAAAGTGTATTTTGTAGGGAATAAACATATTTTAGAAATAGAGCATCATATATGCATAAAAACATGTTCTTGTCTGATCTTAAATGAAAGATCGTATAAAGACCTTTAATTTGATATAAAAATCATAAAAATCCGATAACAAACGAGCAAGTTATAATAATTTAAACTTTCGAAATTTAAATTATATTGAACTACGTGCAGAAAAAATGAGTGGATGAGATTTAAGTATGGAATGTTAAGTGTAATAAGGGATTTACTAATTGTACTACTTAGTGGTTAATTCTTTCCAAAAAAGGAAATGTGTCAGAAATAGGTGGACGGCCCAAAAAGGAAAGCGTGTCAGAAATAGGTGGACGGAGGGAGTATACAAAACTTAATTTTACTACACTTATACCTACATTTTCCATTTTAAGACTAAAATGCCCTTGTATCCTTCTTCAGCTTTTTAACTCACACACTCTTCTCACTTCTCTTCTTCTCTTCTTCTCTCCACGCAACTTTTCTTCTTTTTCGTGTCTTCTTCTCTGTTCCCCCTTCCTTCTTCTCTGTGATGGCGGAGGTGTTGGCGGCAGACGACGAAGCTAGGGTTTCGGCAACGAGGAACGTTGTTACGTGTCTTCTTCTCTGTTCCCCCATCCTTCTTCTCTGTGATGGCGGAGGTGTTGGCGGCAGACGACGAAGCTAGGGTTTCGGCAACGAGGAACGTTGTTACAGAGAGAGAGAGAGAGAGAGAGAGAGAGAGAGAGAGCAACGTGTGAGGACAGCCGATGAGGGGCAACGTTCTCCCCAAATTCAAGATCTCAAGTGATACGCGGCGGCTCATTGGCTCCTACTTTTTGCGATTCAGATTTTAATGTCGGATTAAAAAAAAAAAAAAAAGATCAAAGGTGCAGAGCATTCGATTTCAAGCAGCTGGAATTTTGTGCATGATTTTTATTTCTTTATTTTTGTTTTTCTTAGAGAGAGAGGGGAAAAATGAAAATGCTTTGGGCATGGGGATTTGGATAGGTAGAAGCAGAGCACTAATTTTTGTAAGAATTATTTCACACTCTTAGTGTATGCTAGAGATATATAAGAAATTGTTTTATAATGAAATTTTGTTGAAATAATAATAGGTAAGAAAATGCGAATTGTTAGTAACTACTTGGCTGTTCAAGGTTAAAACATTATAAAGAAATTGATTCAAAAAATCTAAAGCTGTTGCCCACCTTATTTTCTAGGAATTTGCTCATCTTTTATATATTTTTTGAAATTATTTTCCTAAATCAGTAGTTTCTTACTTCAACTTTTTGAGAGTATCTACTTTTAATAATGGAATCACTCATTTTTATTTAATACTTTTGATGATCGCATGAATTGCTATATTGGAAAATTTTAAATTGTTTTGTTGATGGTGTTTTGATGAGTTTATATATTCAAAAATTGCTTAGATCGTCGCAAGAAATATACAAAGTACATAAGAAAACAAAGTTAGAGAGACTGTTTGTAATAATTAGTTTGTATGTTGTTTTCTTTTGAATTTTGTATGTTTTCTTACACAGTTTTGTTTGTTTCTTACGAACTTTTGTATGTTTCTTACAAATTAATTAGTGAATAAGGGAACAAAGTTAATTATATACGACTCATTCTTTATGCAACTTAGTTGTCATAAGAAACATACAAAGTTCGTAAGAAATACATACAAAGATGTAAGATAACATATAAAATTCGTAAGAAAACATCAATATATCAACTAATTCTTACAAACAATCTCTACAACTAATTACACACGACTCATTCTCTATGCAACTTAGTTCTTAAGGAATATTATTAGTTTGACATAACGAACATACAAAATTTTAAGAAACATACAAAGTTCGGAAGAACACAGTAACTTACAAACTAATTCTTACAAGCAGTCTCTGCAACTAATTATATATGACTTATTCTCTATGCAACTTAGTTGACATAAGAAACATACAAAGTTCGTAAGAAAACATCAACATACTAACTAGTTCTTAGAAGAAATAGTTTCTGCAACTTTGTTTCCTTATTCACTAATTAATTTGTAAGAAACATACAAAAGTTAATATAAGAAACATTCAGAACTTTGTAAGAAAACATACAAAATTAATAAAAAAACAACATACAAATCAATTATTACAAACAGTCTATGCAACTTTGTTTCCTTACTCTCTAATTAATTTCTAAGAAACATACATATGTACGACTCATTCTATATTGCAACTACATATGCATGACTCATACAAAGTTCGTAAGAAATATACAAAATTTATAAGAAACTACATATGTACATTTCATTTCTATATGTAACTTAGTTCGTAAGAAATATACTTAGTTGTAATAAGAAATATAAAAAACTAGTAAGAAACGTACAAATTTGGTAAGAAAACATCATCTTATAAACTAATTATTACAAACAATCTCTGCAACTAATTATATAAGACTCATCCTCTTTGCAACATATGAATGTTCGTAATTAAAAAAAAAAAAAAAAAAAAAACTGGATAATAAATGTAAATAATTTAAAAAGAAAAGGAAAAAGAAAGTTGATGGAAGGAAATTTTGTAAAGAAACCTTTTGTAAGAATTAGCTAGTTGCAAAGACCTTTTGTAAAGAAACCTTTTGTAAGAAAGTTGATGGAAGGAAATTTTGTATATAATTAGCTAGTTGCAGAGACCTTTTGTAAGAATTAGTTTGTAAGTTGTTTTCTTACAAAGTTTGTAAGAAAAACATACAAAGTCGTAAGATAACATACAAAGTTCGTAAGAACACATTAACTTAAAAACTAATTATTACAAGCAGTCTCTGCAACTAATTATATATAACTTATTCTCTATGCAACTTAGTTGACATAAGAAACACACAAAGTTCGTAAGAAAACATCAACATACTAACTAGTTCTTACAAATAGTTTGTGCAACTTTGTTCCCTTATTCACTAATTAATTTGTAAGAAACATATAAAAGTTCATAAGAAACAAACAAAACTTTGTAAGAAAACATACAAAAATCATAAGAAAGTAACATACAAATTAATTATTACAAACAGTCTCTGCAACTTTGTTTCCTTACTCTCTAATTAATTTCTAAAAACATACATAGTTCCTAATAAAATACTTTTTCAATAATTCTTACAAAACGGTCTCTGCAACTACCTATGTACGATTCATTAATCTATGCAACTTAGTTCGTAAGAAATATACTTAGTTGTCATAAGAAATATAAAAAGCTAGTAAGAAACGTACAAACTTTGTAAGAAAATATCATCTTATTAACTAATTCTTACAAACTACCTCTGCAACTAATTCTTACAAACTACCTCTGCATCATATAAATGTTCGTAGTTAAATTATTTAAAAAAAAAAAAAAAAAAGAAAAAAAATGGGGAGGAGAAGTTTCGCAGATTTTTGAAAGGGAGAAATTTGGAGGTGGTGGTGTTGGGAGCAAGAATAAGGGTTATTAGAAAGTGGGGAGAGTGGGTGAGAGTGGGGGAGAGTGGGGGAGAGTGGGTGAGAGTGAGTGAGTGGGGGTAAAATTGGGAGGAATGGTAAAATGTGGGTATATTTGTTGTAAAATTAAGTTTAGTATATATGTGTTCTTTCTTAGTGTCTCTATAGGTAGTATAGTTTTTGCCCCTATATATATATATATATATATATATATATATATATATATAGTTCATATGCTAACCATATTAGTTAGTGAGAACTAAAAACTAATCTAGACCCTCCATTTCAATTAATTAGTGGTTAGGATTTATTAATGGAAATTAATTAAAAAAGGCATATTTTGTTTAGGAAAATGTTATTAATGTAATCTTCATTTATTTGTTCCATATTTCAAGGGATTTATTACTCATTTAATTTTCTCTCATACGTTTAGTCTGCCGTAATCTTCTTCTTCTTAATTCTTCTTCTTCTTCTTCTTCTTCTTCTTCTTCTTCTTCTTCTTCTTCTATTCTGACATTTTCATCTATGGTTTTTTATTCTGTTTTTATTTATTTATTTATTAATTTATTTTTAAAATTTTCATATACATGTTATTAAGCATAAATGAATAGAAAGATAGCATATAAGCATGATTATTTAAGCATAGGAATATGTCTTAGTTCTATTCGAATATTCATCTATGTTTTTTATTCTGTTTTTTGTAATTTTCATATACAAGTTATTAAGCATAAATAAATAGGAAGATAGCATATAAATATGATTATTTAAGCATAGAAATATGATTATTTAAGCATAAAAATATGTCTATGTTTTTTTATTGTATATTTTTTTTTGTAATTTTCATATACAAGTTATTTAAGCATAAATAAATAGGAAGATAACATATAAATATGATTATTTAAGCATATGAATAGGTATTAGTTTCATTCGAATATTCATCTATGTTTTTTTATTCTATTTTTTTTTTTTTTTTTGTAATTTTCATATACAAGGTATTAAGCATAAATAAATAGGAAGATAGCATATAAATATGATTATTTAAGCATATGAATATGTCTTAGTTCCATACTTCCATTCGAATATTCATCTATGATTTTTTATTCTATTTTTTTGTAATTTTCATATACAAGTTATTAAGCATAAATAAATAGGAAGATATCATATAAATATGATTATTTAATCATAGGAATAGGTCTTAATTCCATTCGAATATTCATTGTCATTCACAATTTGTCATCGTCATTCACGATATTTAAACATGAATTGATATTTAAGAAAAAAAAAGCATGAAAAGCATGTAATTTTTTCATATACAAGTTATTAAGCATAAATAAATATGAAGATAACATATAAATATGATTATTTAAGCATATAAATATGTGTTAGTTGCATCGAATATTTATGCTAATTAATAGGATAATTAGTTTGAGGAAAGTGACGAGAATCTTGGAACGCGTAATCTTTTTTTTTTTTTTTTTTCTTTTCCCTAAACTACCCTTTAAAATTAGAAATAAATCATTAAATCAGGAAAATAGATAATTTGAGATTTAATATCCACCATTAGATTTTATAAAATGAGTGGATGAGATTGGTTCCTAGTTCTCAAGATTGATACCATCTCCCATAAGAACCCACCCCTATATATATATATATATATATATATATATATATATATATATATATATATATATATATATATATATATATATATATAATATTTTGTTTTACTTTATTTTACTTTTTATTTCTTATCCAATTTTATTTCACATATATATATATTTTTATATTATCATTATCAAGTTTTTCTTTCTTTTTTTTCATAGCAGTGGCGGAGCCACATATAACCTATATAGTGAGCCATGCTAACCGTGTAGAAAAATGAATAACTCTTTCTCGTCTCGTCCATGTCACATCCATGTTACGTCTCGATCCAGCCTATTCCATCTGAAACGTTTTTGCTCCGCCATGCATACAAGTAATAGTTCTGAAACTCAAATTTATATAGAACAAGTACAACAACAATAATACGTGGAAGAAGAAAATTTTCGCCTACCTTGTCTATCATTTCTCCATAACTTTATCCTTCTAGCTAGCTTAACGGTACCTCATTTCTTTGAAAGCAAAAATTAATATACATACATACAAAAATCAATCTAGGTCATAGTTACGAAGGTTTTCGCCACGGAACAAGCAAGGACCGTCTCGTTCGCCGAGCGCATCGCTTGCCGATTCACGTCGCCGCTCGCTCCGGCTCCGCCGTCAGCCTTCCCCGCCGCCGCCTCGCCCTTCTTCAGCGCTTCGAGGCACCCGGTGAGCTCCGCGGACGCGCCGTCGATCATCTTCGCCGGGCCATCCGCCGCTTTCCCCATCTTCCGCGGCGCGTTGGCCTCCGGCGCCGCGCCCCCCGCGTTGCTGAACTCTTTCACCGCCGACTGGAGGCTGGCCTCGCCGCGGCCGATCTTATCGATGCAATCGGTGACCGCCGCCTTGAGGTCGTTGCTCTTGGCCTGCGCCTTGCCCTGGCCCGCCATGAACAGCCTGAAGTTCTGGACGCGCACGAGGGTGGCGTTGAGGGCGGCAGAGCCCATCTTCTTCGTGTCCTTTTCGTCGGCGAAGTCGGCGGCGCACGGCATCAGGAGAATCTCGCAGAAGTCGGGGCACGGGGTCTTCGAGCATGCCGCGTCCACGCCGGTGGCCGGGTTCCCGCCCGCGGCGGCGCATGCGGCGGAGGCGAGGAGGAGGAGCAACGTGAGTAGTTGGTTGGATTTGGCCATTTTTATTTATTATTATTATTATTATTATTTATTTTTTTGATGGTTGGGTTGTGGAAAGTGGGATGATTTGTTGTTGGTATTTTATAGTTAGGAAGAATTGGTTGAAATTCAATGCCTATTTAGGGATGTGGAAATGAAGATATTGTTTGTTGAATTAATCCTTGTTTTTCGAGGATTGCTATCTTTAGTTTTGTGATTGGCTCCTGTAATTTGAATTGAACTTTTAGTTTTTTCAACTGAATTGAAATCAAGCATATTATAAATCAAACACAAAGTTAAAACGCATATTCTATTAAAGGATATTTTTTGAAAGAACAAAGTCTCCATGCATTAACGAATACATACTCTTTTCGTATCGCTTTAATTGACACATTTATATTATGTATTCTTAATATGTATGTAATGCATAATGCATCAAAACTAGATTTGGAACCAAATTTTAACTAGGCAGTTTTGGAAGGAAAACAACAAAAATCCAAAACTAAACCTTTAAATGAATTTAAAATTCGACATGTAAATAAAAGTTACACATTCAGTTTATAATGCATATATATGTGTAAGAAGATAATGCACTTCTCTATATACAAAGCCCTAAAAGTTGCATATAATGATTGGCAAAATAAGTAATACCCCTCCGTCTCACTAGGAAAGAACATTTTCTTTCGGTTCGGAAATTAAGACTGAAGTAATGATAGTGTCTTAAAATGATTGTCAATGATTTAAAGTGATGAGCTTGAATTTTACTGTTTTAGAATTTGAGAAATTTAGGAAAAGTCCCTATATCAACGGAACGCCTCGAAAAGGAAAATACTCTTTTATAAGTGGGACTGAGGGAGTAATAATTTTACGACTAGTTAATATTGAATAACAAAAATATGATACCGTTATGAAATTTGAGTAATGCATTATCAATTATGTGCTACTTTTTTAAATTAATTAAATATTAATATTTAGGTAATTTTCGATAATGCACAACTAATTTATGTATAATGCATATACATGTTGTAATAATGAATTAGTATGGATTAAATAATGCACATAGTGATAATTAAAAATTCAAAATGCATTTATTGCTAATCTTTTTAGGCGCACAATCCGGTATTAATTTGCATAAGATCTTTCATAGGCATCATATCTTAATCACAGTATTAATTTGGTAATATTTTTACAGTTCTCTTAATATTTTGTTAATTTCACTGCTGTCCTTTTCTTGTAGTTTATTTTCTTTAAATTGTAAAGATATTGCTTCCGGATTTTGAGTAAAATACCGATTCAGATTCAGTGGGATGACAACTATTTTTGTTCCTAATAAATAAAGTCAACTTCTAATAATAACTTGATCCGCATGTATTACAGTATTAGTAAAGAATCAATCTGAGCTAGGGTTCTAAACGAATCAAACAAATTTGTTTCGATTCGCGATTTGTATTCGTTTAGCTGTATTCGTATTCAATAAAAAATTATAATTTATGATTCGATTTTTAATCAATTACAAATATTAAATGTATGATATTCGATTTGATGTTCGTTAAGTATTCGATTATGATTATATGTAATACTTTCTGTAAGTCCATTTATAAGGTTCATTAATTTATGTTAAACAATTGAATCCAATTAAAGAATTTTAATCAAACACAAAAAAAATATTGTTTAATTAAATAGAATATAATGAAAAAAAATAAAAAGGATCGAATTTAATATTAGTATTCGATTCGGATTCGTTAAACTATTCGCAAACTCGCGAATACAAGTTCAAATCGGATTTCATATTCGTATACTATTCAGATTCGAATTCGAGTTTGCTGATAATTCAACAAATCCGATCCGAATATTGTGATATTCAACTCGATTCGATTCGTTTACAACCCTAATCTGGATGCATTTTTATAATTATCAATGGCCTATAATGCTTCTTATTTCTCACGGTAATTTAGTTTTTGAATTGATCTTCCCATCATATATACTACCTCCATCCATCCTAATTAGTCCCATTTGCTTTATTAACTTTTCCGGCACACATTTCCACCGAAACCTATTACGGGTTTTAATATATAATCTTGAAATATTATTTCTTTTACGGGATACTACGAGTATCGGGTTAATAAATAAATATTCATATCAAATCCTATAAATGTTCATAATAAATAAATATTCATATCAAATCCCAACTACGACAATTGTAACTTCAATATGAACAACTTAACTAGGACATCAATCGAAATGTATCAAATTTTTTATATTCAACAATCAAATAAACTCGATGTAATAAGTTAAATCTTAGCCATTTAAATACACCCTCAACAACGCAAATACTACAACAAATAAAACTATATTATTAGTATTCGTTCTCTTCCCCGTGGCATATGCTTATAACTACATTAATTAATTAGGGGCAAGTGGGGTATTACCCACTTTCATTCCGTTAAATAAAAAATTAGCAACTTGAATAAAATGATAAATAAATACCACATTTTAAGTAAAAGTATATTAATATCCTTAGTGAATCCTTAACACAAACAAATCTCCTTCAAAGCCACTCACCTACCCACACAAACCTAATCCCCCACACATATAATATTAAACATTTAAAAACAAAAATTAGAATTTTAAGAATTATATACCTTAATTTTAGATTTATCGACTATAATCTAAATCAATAAAAACGAAACTACATAAAAATAATTATAAACCCTAAGCGGAATTAGTGAATTCGGAATTAATTATAAAATTAAACTAAATTATTATAATTCCAATTGTAGACAAATATAAGAAAAACGCAAATTATTTGATTGAAAATTCACAGCCAGAAATTCACGAATTCAGACATTTTCTTGAGTGAATTCACGACCTCATTTTATATGAGTGAATTCACAACCCCAACTTATGAATTCGTGATTTCAGGCATTTATGTGAGTGAATTCAAAACATCAAAATCGTAAATTAGGAAAGGACGGAGGTATTATAATAAGAGTGGGTATTTTTTAACTAAGTGACTATTATTTATCTTTACCATTCTCGTGGGGGTATTTTAACCCATTTCCCCAATTAATTAATCCAAATCATAACTCATACGCCAAACAAAACAAACTTGTATATATTTAACAATCCGACCATACAAATCCTCCTCGAAATCAGAGATGAAGCCACCGCCGTCGTCCTCCTCCTCCTCCGGCGGCTCCCTCCTCCGCAAAGGGCAGCCGTCGCCGAACCTTCTCATGCTGCTGGCCTTCGTTGTGTTCGTGACAATCCTCTACGGCAAGGACTTCACCAGCATCTTGGATGGCCAGTTTGATGCTTATCAATCATACCGGGAACTCTCGTCGCCGGCAAATAGTGAGCTGTTAATTTCTTCGACGCGGACAGCGTATCGTACGTCGTCGTTTTGAGCTTTGGGGTTAATATGTGTGTGTGCGTGTGTGGTTTGTGGTGTTAGAGAATAGGGAGGAGAAGCTGGCCTTCGCTGTGGGGGAGGCGGGGGAAGGCTGTGACGTGTTCAAGGGGCGGTGGGTGTGGGACGATCGCCGGCGGCCGCTGTACGAGGAATCGGAGTGTCCGTACATCCCGCCGCTGCTGACGTGTCAGGAGCACGGCCGCCCCGATAGGGACTACCAGCATTGGAGATGGCAGCCTCACGGCTGTTCTCTTCCAAGGTAACTCTCTCTCTCTCTCTCTCTCTCTCTCTCTCTCTAACACACATTATTTTTTAAAATTCTTATTACAATCTAGTAGGTCTTGATGTTGCCGTCTTTGTCGTTGTTGCTGCTACCGCATGTTGTTGAGTTTAGTTTTATTTCCGGCCATACTTCCATCGGATCGATGGCATTTTTTTAATTGTATTTCGGTATCATATCTTTGATACTGTCGGATGTTTGATACGTGCGCATTAAAAAATATTTCCAAGACCAACATATTCGTTTATGCTTTTTTTTTAAAAAAAAATTATTTATTGCTGATTTTGAAAATATTTTAAACACTTCTCAAACATCGATCTGAAGATACGGTGAAAGATGTCACGTTGAAACACAATAGATGATCTCGTCTGTGATTTCACATGTTATAGAAGATAATATAGTACTCATTTGTCCAGAATCTTTAAGGTTTATATATTTCCTTTTTTGTCTGCCTATAATCTTTAGAGCCTTTCCATTTTAGACAGTAAACTCCACATAAAAAAATTACGATCATACTCTTTAAACATCACTTCGACCCATCAGTCATCACTACCACCTACCAATACCATCACACTTGTTATACACATCACCACATCACATTAAACTCCGTGCCAATCCTCTGAACCCCAAAAATCATAAACGAAGGGAGTAATTAACATGAATATAGACAATGGAGTAGACGAAATATATTAGAAACAAAATTCGCTTGAAATGTGATGACATCAATAATTAGTAAAATAAGAAATATTCTAAAAGAAGATATAGTAGTATTATCGAGCTTGAGTCGGATTAGGGGGTGAACATCAATCATTTTCATTTCATGGAATCGTTTTTCTATGATATCATTGATTACACGATAGAATAATTATAAATGAAAATATATAATAAATTCGATATTCCATTTGCTTAACCTTTATACTACTTGGGATCCTATGTCCCGAATTATGAAATCAAATTCCGAATATCAAATTCCAGATAAATAGATTAGGAAATCAAATAATTATTATTGTTGTAACATGTAATAACAAACTTATGTTTGAACTTCAACCATGCTAGCACATTGCATATAATAATTTTATTTGTTTACGGGTAATAAGTTGACTATTGCGGGAGTAATGCACTACCCAATATATATATATAGAGAGGTTGAATATGAAATAGAAAATTGATATCTTATATATAAAAAGTTAAAAATAATTTGGATTATTGATTATTATGTGATTTATGGTTTAAATCAGTTGGTGTAAAATAATTATACTCAAAATACACCATGATAACTGATACACTATAATTGAACTAATAATGCAATATATATGATACACGATACATTATAGTTATACATATCGTGTATGATAGTTATACTGATACATTGCGATGTACGATGCATTATACATACTTAATTATACAAATCTGTCGTAATAGTTATCCATACATTGCATGATAGATTAAATTCCAATATGTTACAATGCACAATTGCATTATATGTTGTATTAAAAATAACTAAACTAGGAGAGTACTATTACGTCTGATTAAATTCTACCTATTAAATTCCATCATATGTAGAATTTGGTTCTATATATATATATATATATATATATATATATATATATATATATATGATCATGAATTCTTGCCTATAACTTGACACTCTCTTGTGCTTGAAATATGAAAGTTTCAATGCGACATTGATGTTGGAAACTCTTCGAGACAAACGGATGATGTTCGTAGGCGACTCTCTAAATCAGGGCCAATTCTTCTCCATGGTTTGCCTACTCCAGAAATATATACCCGGTCACGCTAAATTCATGAGCACTAACGGTTCACTCATTGTTTTCGCAGCTAAGGTATTGTATCGATATACAACTTGTAATACATATGCAAAATCAAATGTTATTTATGTTATGCTTTAAAAAAAATTATGTCGATATAAGAATGTACAAATCCTTTTCTAAAGCTAATTTAAAAAAAAAAAAAAAAAAGTGATAAAATTTATTCATCTTTCATCTAGTCAAACTCATAACTTTTATCTAGCTAATCCTAATTAATAGAAGATTGCTTGATTTCAGGATTACAATGCGACAATCGAGTTCTACTGGGCTCCTTTCCTACTCAAATCCAACTATGACAATGCAATCGTACACAGAGTAAGTGACAGGCTAGTACGAAAGGGGTCGATCAACAAGTATGGCAGGCACTGGAAAGGAGTGGACATAATGGTGTTCAATACTTATCTTTGGTGGATGTCCGGCCGCAAGTTCAATATATTGTAAGTAAAACCAAAATCAAAACCCCTGCGCTATATCTTTCTCCTCCGAGGGAGCTAGAGAAGTAACAAATTCTTCCCATAATTAAAAAACAGACGAGCAACCTTGAACGACAAAGAGAAAGACATCGTGGCTTTTTCGACAGAGGAGGCTTACCGGATGGCGATGAAGAGCATGATTCGATGGTCCAAGAAGAACATGGACCCGAAGAAGACAAGAGTCTTCTTCACCAGCATGTCGCCCATCCATGAAAAGTGAGTGACTCCAAAATATGTGACATGGTTAAATCTCACTTACAACTATACTGAACAACAATACTATGATATTGTTTGCTTTGTGCCTTAGCCCCTAGGTTTTTGTGTTTTGGGCTAGCTCCTTCCCCAAAAGGCTTCATATATAATAATGAAGTGGTGCTCCCTCCCATATATATAAGATCAGTTACCTTATATTTTTAACAACTTAACGCAAACTAGTTTTGTCAAAACGTCGCAGGAGCATTGAGTGGGGAGACAAAGCAGGGGCAAACTGCTATAACGAGACAACTATAATAGAAGATCCTAACTACTGGGGATCAGGTAGTAGTAAAAGTGTGATGAAGGTGATAGAGGAAGTATTTAGGAAGTCAAAGTACCCCATAACATTCCTTAATATAACGCAACTCTCGAGCTACAGAAAGGACGAGCATACTGCCATCTACAAGAAGTGGTGGAACCCCCCAACACCGGAGCAGCTAGCGAATCCAGTGAGCTACGCGGATTGCGTGCATTGGTGCTTGCCTGGACTTCAAGATACTTGGAATGAACTTCTCTTTGCTAAGCTTTTCTATCCTTAATTTGAAGGGTTATTTTTTTAAAAAAAAATTAAGCTAGGGCAATTTGTAAATTTGTACATTGATGCTTCAATTGACCGTAATACCCCTAAATAAATTACATTGATTTTTTAACAATCTCAAATCTAAAGGGTTTATACATAATGTTATTGTATCAAAGTTTTTTTTTTTTTATCCCCTTTTACTGCATTGTATTGAATGATATAAATAGAACCCTTCTTTCTTGTTCAAAAAATATATTTATAGATATTATATCACTAACTCTGGAAAATATAAAATGCCAAATGTTAAACTCCCTCCATTCATATCTAATTGAACAACTTTTTACGTTGGGGTGTCTCATTCATGTTGAACCCTTTATCAATATAACAATAATTAAGTCAAATAAGTAGATAATAAGTCACACTCATTAATTTTCGTATTCATTTGATAGGGCTCAAAAAGAAGGGAACGGAAGAACTAGGTTCTATATAGGTATGTTATTACTTTCATACATGTCGAAAGTATATGCAGATTACTTCTTTCTTTCTTTAAAAATTTCAAATAACTATACTAATAGTAAATTGCGAAAGAAACGTTGAACCATGCATTAATTCTAAAATGATGAACTCAAGCAATCACCTCACAACCAAACGTTTTCTCCTTGTGTTTGATTATTCCATAACTATGGTTTATAACTTTTGAACACAGTTTAATTTGGCCTCTCCTTTTCTTTTTCTTTTTTCTTTTTTTCTTTTTCATTTCCTTTTTCTTTTCACTACAAGTTACTTTAGTACTTAATTACGCTAAAATAATATTCAATTTTTATAAAAAAATATTATTCTAATTAATAAAATGAGACACTCCGTTATTGGACAAAGGATCTCAACCAATTGATTTCTCCATCCGTAGTGTATCCATGTAACATTGATGAAACTTTCTATTGCATTTATGTGTGACATCTTTCGAATAGTATTCCCTGTCTCGAATTATGTGACTCACGCGTGTCTCAAATCTTTAAAATAATAATTGCAATATATAAAAAATATAATAGACATTTATGGAAAATTTAATTTTTTAAATAATAATATAGTACATAATAATATACCCTAGTTTTGAAAATTTCAAGCATTATAAAACCAATAAAAGTGAAATTAAATGTTAAAATAATTACATGCCAGATTTTGGATTAATGAACCCTATAAATAATCATAAATTTAAATAAATCATTATAAATTAAATTTTTTGAAAAAATAAATATATAAAACTAATAGATTTTTAGATTCGGGACACGATTGAGACACGAGAATGGCAACAGAGGATCCCAAGTGGACATCTTTAGCTAATTGCACCGTCGTATGTTTGACATGTGTTGAAAACGTTTCCAAAACTAGCATTTTGGTTTTGAAAAGGTTTTTAGGACGTATCAAACATCTGAAGATGCAATAAGAAATGTCACGCCAAAATGCAATAAACGATTTCAACCGCAATAATAAGTACCCTATTGCAGGAATTCCAAAATTAATAAATAATACTACTATAGTAATCCCTCCGTCCCACTTCTCTAGTCATGTTTTTTTTTACATGAGATTTTATGCACAAATGTTAAAAAAAAAAAAGTAAGAGGTCTTCATTAAAAAATAAGGGTTAATTATTTCCATTTTAGAAAATAAAACTATTTAAGTGAGACGCCTCAAAGTAACAAACAATACCAATGAAGTGAGATGGAGGGTGTATAACAAAAAGTGGAAAGTATCACATTCTTTTCCAAACCGGGTAACTAGTTATTTCCTACAATAAATAACAGAGGTATGGCGGCATCTCTTCCTCCAACACAAAAAATTAAACCAAAATGCTGTAAACACCACCAGATGATTTTCCGATGAAGCCGTCGCCGCCACTGCCGCCGTATTCCTCCATCCTTTCTCATCTCTGCCTATTCACTAGGGGTGAGCAAAATATGGTTCGACCCGAAAACCTGAACCGAACCAAACCGAATTAGGCGGTTTGGTTTGGGTTCTATATCCTTTTGGTTTGGTTCGGGTTGAAATTTGGGACCCAAAAATATTTCGGTTCGGGTATGGGTTTGCATAGAAAATTTGGGTCTAACCCGAAACCCTAATTTATATAATTCTTTAAAATAATATTATATAATTTGTGTATTTAACTATTTATTAATTATGTATCCTAATTCCTACAGATTCAATTCTTTATGCCCTTATTTACTCAATATATTTTCATAATTTCTACACATTTTTTAAGCCATAATTGTTGATTTCATTGAATTCCGAATCTGCTTTGTGTATTATGCTTAGATTGTGGATTTATTAGGTTGATTTGTGGATTGATTTTGTTGTATTATGGTTGGATTTTGTGTTGGTTTGATGTTATTATGTTGTTTAGATATTATAAAAGCCGATAAATGTTCGTGTTTAAAGTATAAATCTCATTTATTTGCTCAAAAAAAAGAAATAATTAAATTTCATGTTTAAATTCGAGTTAAAACCGAACCAAACCGAACCCGAACCGTAAAATATGGTTTGGGTTTGGTTCGGTTTAGATGTTAGTTTGGTTCGGTTCGGGTTATAAAAAATGTAAAATTCGGGTTTGGTTCGGGTTAGACCCGAACCACCCGAAAGCTCACCCTACTATTCACCCTTTTTTTTTCGGCTGTCGTGCTTTACGTCTCCTCCTTCTGCTTCATTTCTCGCCTATACATTATTCACAGCCCCGTGCCTAAGGTTAGCATGTACTAAGTAATCCAACTAGTTTTGATTCTTCAATCATCTTAATTATTGTTTTTTCACATAATATTTATGCATTATGTATATGGTTTTCCATAATCGGATAAGAAATCGATGAAAAGAAACCTTGCGTAATATTGGAGTACATGTCAGGAGACGAAGCATACTGGCCTGATGGCAATACGAAGCATGGAAGGTTAGTGTTGTGACAAACAACATGTCCCACATCAGAAATATAAGGTGGACAAAGCTTATATATAAAGCAGAATACCACTACATTAGTATGAGGCCTTTTGGGTAGGAGCTCAAGAGCAAAACCGTGCGGGCTTAGGCCCAAAGCGGACAATAGCATACTAATGTGGTTCGGTAGCTCGTCTGGCGGTCCATAACAGTTAGTGACAAAATCATACTTTAGAATCAAATCATTGATAAATCTATTATAAGCTCATGAAAAAGACTCCGATCTTAACATCAGTTCTAAACCCTAAAGGGTTCTTGAGAATTGTATAATCTTATCTACTTGATATGTAATAACGACTTAGGAGTTAGCCCATATATACCAACAAAATGATGTAACAAATTAAATTAAAGGTTGCACATATCTCCAAATACAAGAAGCAATGGAGCCCTCTAACACCTGATCAATAGCTCGCTATTCCAACGGCCGGGCTACGCAAATTGTACACTTGACGTTGTTAGGAATTCAGATATGTGTATAATGGTGATAATTTCTATATGATTGATATATATCATTATACATCATGCATTCTTCACGAGATCAAATAAAGTTAATCTTGTTGTAAAGTAAATTGTAGAACAGAGAATACGAAAGAAGAAAACGAAGAAGAACGAGAGGGGAGAAAGGAGGCGCAGGAAAAGTACGGTTTCTCATTCATCTCACATTCTGCCTATCTTACGAATAAAGTACAATCATATAAGAATAAAATCAGAATAGACTGTTAGATAAGAAATAAGAATAAATCAGAACCCTTATCAAAATAAGATATGCGGTTGAGATTGACCGATGCATTGAATTAAGTCATGCAAAGCAACGATGATGCATGAATTTATTGAATGCCATGCATGAAAATGACTATGCATCAAATTAAAGCTTACGATGCATCATTTAATTTAATCTGAGTCGCTGATTTTATGGCTAATAACTACCACAAAAAATTCAATTATAAAGACACTATTGCTTTTATTGAGGGATAGAAATGTAATGTTCTATATTTTGTAACCGACTTCTTCCTAAAATCAGGGGAGTATTTATGTTTAAGACGATATAAGAACGTAATGATTAGTTATTTATTTATTGATATAAATTATCTCTATTATTTCTTCTTCTCTATATAAATAATAAATTATATCAATACTTAAATACATATAAATCATAGAAAAATAAAATCCATTTAGTTCATGCATTATACATTATGCATTACTTAAGTTTATAATTTACATTATACATAAAATTTCATATTTTATTTTTAATTTTTTTGCAATGCACTAGTAAACAGAAAATGATGCCTTACAAAAAAAAAATCGTTATACATTATAAATTAGAAATTCTGTTGCATTAAAGATTTTTTTTTCATTATGCACTAAATATATAAAAAAATAAAATCCGCTTAGTTCATGTATTATACATTATGCATTACTTACGTTTATGATTTTCATTATACATAAAATTTCATATTTTATTTTTAATTTTTTTGCAATGCACTAGTAAATAGAAAATGATGCATTACAAAAAAAAAAAAAAAAAATTCCTTATGCATTATAAGAAATTCTATTACTTGCATTATAGATTTTTTTTCATTATGCATTAAATATATAATGCATTTAGTGACAATTTGTATTTAATGAAAATTGCAATGCACGAGCGAAAAATTAGTATATAAAAAATTAGCATATAATGCATTTAGTGAAAACCTGTAATGCACGAGAGAAAGTATTATAATGCATTAAGTGAAATTGTAATGCCCCAGAGAAAGTTTAGTAATGCATTCTATTACTTTATTGAATGCATTATAATTATGATGTTGTGGTCGATCTATTACTAAAATCCATATAATGCATCTTCTCCTTTCGGATGTCTAGGATTGTGTTTTATTTTTCAATCTTTTTATTGAACATGTATGATATTAACCCATATTATAATCATTATTAGTTTTATATTTGATTGTCTACATGAATTAGATGACATACATTTGTGCTAATTGCTTATTAATAATTAATTATGATAAAGCAATTGTATCATAAATAAATCATAATGCATGTGTCAGAATTGGGTATGCATTATACTATTTTTGTAATGCATCGATCGCATCATACTTAGTACTATGTATTATAGGAATTTTGTTAATGCATCGACAAGGAATAACACCATTAAGTGAAATTGTTCATCATGATAAATTTAATATCTTTGTCGTTGCATTATAAAGTATTAATTATATGCATTATATATGTAGCCCATTATATAAATTTTTAGTTGTCAATATTCACATGCTGGAAAAATTTATACCAAATCATTATTATATATTGTTAATAAAAAGATGATTGCATTATAGTTCTTTTTATCCAAATGATTGCGTTATAGTGAAATAGCAAGAATGCATAATTCCATGAATTGAGAATTTAGTTTCTGATATCCAGTAAACCACGCTAATACCAAAAAATGCAATTTTGATTCTTACATTTTTACCCTTTGTTAGAAGTAACTTGCGGCCAGTTTGATTAATTCAATTAAATATATTATAATAAACGCTTATTTTAGACGGTTAGATTTATAAAAGTTCTATGGCTCTAATTATTTTTTATTTTAGACGGTTATTATTTAATAGTAAGGTTCTTAACAAGGGTTCTTATCATAATTGAAGGCCACACTTGTTATTTTATTTCATTTTTTATTATTTTATTTAACAATTGATTTTATTTTATTTTATTATCATATAATTAATAAACTTGATTACAATAAACGTAAATATATTTACTAAATATTTGACGGCAAAATTATGAATTATTTTTAAATAATATGCTTTAGTATTTAAATAGTTCAGATCCTAAATATGATTAAATTTTTAATAAAATTAAAACAATTTTGTAAAAGAAAAGAAAGACAAAGATACAAAATTAAGAGAGAGAGAGAAGCAAGAGAGAGAGAGATAGAGATAGAGAGAGAGAGAGAGAGAGAGAGAGCATATTTGTTGCTGAAATAGAAGAAATTAACTGAAAGTAGAAACGGAAAATAAAAGAAAAAACAAAAGGAAAAAAAAAAAAAAAAGAGGAATAACACACACAGTGGGACCCATTTTTTTTTAAAGATACAACACCCTATATAAGATTTCGAGTTCTTATTTTGGAAACCTCTAATGGGAATGAAATTTAAGGAGGGGTTCTTATCTTGTAAACTAGCCACTATAGATAGTAAAAGATAAATTCTAGCCATTAACTTAAAATTATAAATTCTAGCTACTTACTATTTAATTAGACAAATTTACCCTTACCAATAGAGATATTGACTTTCCGTTGTATTGCCTAGGTTTTGATTTTCATTATATATTGTCCCGCCTCCATCCTCTAGCTTTAACAGAACCGCTTCGCCGAAAGTTCGGGATCACTTTGTTCCGCCGTTCGAGCCACCGTCAGGGAACGCCGCCGTTCGAGCCACCGTCAGGGAACGACTCGATTTCGTCGTTTCAGTTTGTAGTTTCTATTTACTTCTCAAAGCGTTCGAGCCGTCTACGTTGATTCATGCCACCTCTTTGCCAGAAATTCGTGCCGTCTCTGGCACGATCGTGCCACCTCTTTGCCAAAAATTCGTGCCGTCTCTGGCACGATCGTGCCACCTCTTTGCCGGAAATTCGTGCTTACTCTATTCCCCGTTCGAGCCACCGTTGGGGAACGATTTTAATTTCAACGTTTCCCGTCTGTCGACGATTCGCGCCGCCGTTCGATGACCAGAAACAGAGGAACATCAATTAATATATAAATGGTGCATTAATATACAAACTTGATTGGGGTTAGTGGGCTCGATCGAACCCGATTTGAACCAAAATTTATTTTGCAGTAGAAGTGGGATAGGGATCGATCGAGAACTATGGGTAAAGATTGCTCCATCAAACTCGATCAATTTGCTCGCCAAGGCTCAATCGAGCCTGTTATGTAAATTGCATAATGACTCGATCGGACAGACACACATGCTCGTCTTGATCGTGATCATCAAAGCCCGATCGAGCATAATATACACACACACACGTGGCTCAATCTTGATCTAATCCCTAAACACTACACAACACTAAACCCTTAACCATAAACCATATATATCCTACATAATGAAACTCGATCGAGATTGAGGACCTCGGTCGTGCCCCCGTTCGTGTCAATGTCTAGTTTGACATAACAACAACTAAACCCATACGAGAACAAGGGTTCGATTGAGCAATCGAACCCATAACAAAAATGAAGTTGGGCTTGATCAAATCTCCCATTCTCGAACGACCCAGTCTTGCAATTCCCGTTGTATCAAATACATCAATCTCCAACGATGTTCACATAAAAATTGTCAATAAACCGCATAGGAGAGAGAAAGAGAGAGAGAGAAGTCGATGGAGTTGCAGAATTGCGGCGGCGACGACGATGGCAACAATAGAGAGTACATAAAATATGGTTAGAAGAGAGAGGGAAAGCGAGAGAGAAGATAAATAATGGCGGAGTCGGCAGGGTGCTGTAGGTTATTAGTCGATTTTTAATTAATTAGTTCATTAAGGGTATTTTTGTCTTCTCGTATAGGGAATGGCTAAAATTTATAATTTTTAAGTTGGTGGCTACTATTTATCTTTTATTATCTATAGTGGCTATTTTGACACATTACCACTCTTATTTTTGCCACATTTATAAAACCCTTCACATTGTACATGCTCTAATAATCACTCCTATAATTATGGAGCCGTTATATGAGGTAGAGATTCTTTAAATCATCTTATTTCAACACTTCTACGTATTTATTTATTCGCCATCCTTTCATTTACTAGTGAAACCAATGATTTCTATTATATTAATAAGCAATTCTCGTTTAAAGAAAATTTTTAAAAAGAAAAAAGAAAAAAAGAAAAAAGAAGTGATTCTTATATTAAATCATAATACAATGCATGTGAAAACATAAAATGGAACAGAAAAATAAGTGCGAAGATTTGTGTAATGAATTTTATAGGAGATGAGTTGTCTAATCTTATATTAATATAATGCTTAATTAATTGGGCATGAATGCTTTTTAATGTAATTACGATGCTTATAATTTACCTTAAATGAATCTTGAGTTTAATAACTTATTATTGATTAAATTAAAATGTTTAATACAGGCTATTTAGATGCTTATTTATGATACCACAATGCTTATTGCTTATCAATGTAATGCTTTCTTTAGTTATAAATTATATATAATTTTTTTAATGCTTAATTTTACTTTTTTTGAATGTTTATGTATGTTTTTGTGATGCTTACTATCCATCTATCTATTAATGATTTACCAGTAATTAATTCTTTATATATGTTCTTGCAATGTTATATGCATACTTATAATGAATCACTACTACAAAAATGCACATAGACAACGCATCTACGACAACGGTTCCGTGTAATTCCTGTTGTTATATCCCTGAAAAGTGTTGTCGTTTTAAAAACCGTTGTCTATGAGCGACGGAGTACGCTCATAGACAACAGTGTTTTATGAACCGTTGTTGTTTGGTGTTGTTGTATGTAAAAATCACAACAGTGTAGTTTAGTGTTGTCGTTTCGCGTTGTCGTAACTTATAACAACATATTTTTTAACTGTTGTTGTATGCTTGTGTTGTTGTTTATAAAAAAAATTCAATTTTTTTTGAGTTATTAATTAAGAAAAAAACGACTTTTCACCAATTTTTTCCCCCCAATTTCCCTATCTTTTAGTTTTTACGCGACCAGAACCCTCTCTCTCAATTTCTCAGAGCAACACCGGGCCGCCCGTCGTTCCCTTCGCCGGCGGAGACCCCGAGCACGCCGCCTCAGGCAGCGGCGAATCCTCCGCCGACGACTAGTAAGAAGAAGATCGAGCAGAACAGCGAGGAAGATGTCCAAGGAGTCGGAGGCGTATCGACGACGGCCCCACTCTGGCCAAGGCAGCGTGCGTCGGCCAGGAGTGGCGGCGGACGGCTTACGACGAGCGAATCTGGAGCAGATCTAGTCGGTTCCGCCGTTCTACTCGAGCCACCTCTGGCCGGCTCGGCTGTTGTTTCCGCCACGTGGCCTAGCCTGCCTTCGTCTCCGGTGCTGCCGCTTGCGGCGGCGAGGTCGAAGGCGCTATGTGGTAAGGATGAATGAATTCTCGCTTTCCTTACTCTGAGTCTGTATTTTGCCAAATATCAATTGAAATTCGTTGGAATATTTATTAGAGCTACTATACTCATAAAAGATAAAAGATGATGGGCTAGTCGGCGCACCCCCGAGGTTAGGATTGTGATCCGTGAACTTGTTGTTTTCGGCTATGTTGGTTCTCTGACAGGCTAAAATTGGGATTGCATCACTCGGTGAGGGGAGGAAGTGGTCAAATGATTGATCTTTATAGTTCTTCACTGTTCTAGAGTATAATCTTGTTTCATATGAATATGATTTCTATGGGTGAAGTAACCTAGCTTGAATCGTCGTTCTGTCTTTCGTGCCTCGTTCAGTGGTAACTCTCTTGGCTTACATTAGAGTTAGACATTGCCTAATCTGGTAACACTAATTGCAATTTTGCTTTTTAGTTCTCTGTGAATGGTGATTTTGCCTTCTAGATTGTTTGAACCACCTGTGGCTTTACTGCTTTAGCATGCTTATGTTTCTGCTATATTTAGATGGTTAGAGGTTAGAGGTTCGACTA
The DNA here is from genome assembly GCA_029379335.1 of Thymus mandschuricus. Classification (NCBI taxonomy): domain Eukaryota; kingdom Viridiplantae; phylum Streptophyta; class Magnoliopsida; order Lamiales; family Lamiaceae; genus Thymus; species Thymus mandschuricus. Next base: position 9,174,397 of record CM057079.1, read on the forward strand.
GTTCGTCTCCTATTTGTATATGTTGTAATTGTCGCTGCCCATACTTTTGAGTTCCATAGCCGTGTTTTTGGTATGTGTTGGATTGTCTGATAAATTTCAATGAGAATAATCCTTTTTTGATATTTCTTTCCCATATTTGGTTGGGATTTGCTGAATTATAGTTTTACTCCAATTTAATTGCTCAGTGGAGTGGAAATAAAAGGAAAACAATGAATAAGATAGTGAAGGAAAAGATCGTTTTAATTTTAAAACCGTAAGGTTGTTCACAACCCTGAGGTGAATTCTTTCGATGTAAGCGGCTTGGTGAGATAATTTGCTAGTTGTGAACCTGGCAGCTTAATACTTTCGATGTAAGCAACGTTTATCTTCGGTTTATGTGGGGCCGACTGTGCATTTTCCACTAGGCTTTGTTCTTGATAATCGATATTGGTATGTTGTGCATATTGAATGGGGATCTGCTGATTTGCATAACATTTTGGGGAGAGAAGTAGTTAACTTTTGTTAAAGTATGTTGTCTATGTGCAATAAGAAGATTAGATGTCTAGAATATTGTAGGATTTTTTACATTTATTTCAGGTTTGCTTCGATTTTCTTTCGAATATTCAACCCACCAAAGTAATGAGAATCGGCTTTGTTGATCATTCATGATTAACTTGAGATGAAGTTCATAGCAATCTCCAATGCTGAATGGTTGCTTGCTCTTTTACCGTAATTATAGGATATTAGATCTCTTAGCACTCGGGCTTACAAGGAGAATATTAATTCAGAACATTGTATTCCATCTTTTATGGCCCTCATGAAGTTCACCGTATCATCCAATTACATGTAAGGTCTGTAAGGTCTCCTAGCTGCTACTGACTTTGGTGATGGAGGTTCTGTTGCCTCACAATGTGTGCAACTGTCTTGGAAAATAGGATTGGCCGAACCCTCTCTAAGGAGTGATGAATTCCCTCTCCTAGGAATGAAACATTTGATGATGTTTCACATCTAATTTTTTCTTCCATTTGTAAATCCAAACAGGTGTATGTACTCTGTTCAACTCAATACGAGCTTTATAGTGATAGCTATTCATATTATAAAAGTTATTGCTGGAGTTAGCATATATTTTAAAATTTACTAGTGTTCATTTTAGGCTTAGGTCATAATTATTTATCATTTGTTGCACTCTTTTTACTTACTGTTTCAGACAAGGATTTTGATACAGCTTATGTTTTCTCTATATGAAATGATAGAATTATATTTTACCTTTTGTATTATTTGTTCTAGTTTACTTCGTTAGTTGAACAACAAACACTTCAATTTTAATTATACAACAGTTTCATGCTTTGAAGTTTTTTTAATATCTATTTGGTCCTAATTTACCATTTCAAACTAGCAGGTCATTTGCTAGATAAAATAAACACTTTTTGTTTGTTGTTGTTATGCATTTGGATAGTGCAACTTATGTTGGTACAGGAGCGCAGGTCAACCTATAAAGAATATTCCTCACTATATCATCTAATTACCTGTAAGTTTGTTGGGAACCCCTTGCAATTTGATTTTGATGATGTTTATCGAAACCACACTTAGGCAATTTTACTTGTTTAGGGTCAAGGCCGATAGATCGACCTGCTACCTGTTAGTGTAGGTCGATGCTCTCTATAGTTTAAATGCAAGTTTGATTCACTCTGTAAGAGAAAGGTCGTTTATCGACCTGCCTCATTCGGATCGAGCTGGCATATCTTCCTGTCTATCGACCTCCCTTCTCAAGCTTCCAACCTGCTTTGACTTAGAAGATTTCAAGAGCTGGATTATCATATCAAGGTCGATGCTCCGCCTTCATGGAGCAACACGACCTGATCCTTGCCACGTGGTGTGCCAGCAAGGACGAACTTCCCCAACGGCTAGAAGTGAGTCAGCCTCCAACGGCTAGTGCCACGTCATCCTGACTCCAACGGCTAGTTTTTCAAAACTGGCTATATATACTTCAGCCATTATCGGATTCAAGCACGGGAAACTCAAGCTATCAACGCAAAATCTCTGCCGAAATCTCTCTTTTCCGGGACCAACAAGTGGTATCAGAGCAGTGGTTCTTTTGACCGCTGCTTTGCATACTAAAGGTTTTATCAAACTTTTGGTCATTTTGAACCGATCCTTTAGAAAAATCTTTTCATTCATATCATATCATATTATTTGCAATGGAGGCTTCTCTTCTCAGGGTTTGTGAAGATTTCTCCATCCAAGGCTATGAAGACTGGAGTTTTCAAATCAAGATGTGTCTCAAGGCACATCACGTCCTTATGTGGGAGATCATCGAAAATGGCCCCTCCCCCATTTATGCAGCAAAGATCATCGTGGATGGAACATCCCCCGGGGAGGCCACATACGAAAAAGTCCTCAAAAATCCTCGCGACTACACAACCGAGGAAAGAAAGGAGGCCAGCCTCGATGATTATGCAAAGGGTCTCATCTCTAGCACCGTGAAGGGCGTCTACCTTGCCAAGATTCGAAATCTTGAAACAGCCAAAGAGATGTGGGACACCCTCCGGTCCATCAGCCTGGGTTCAGAGGAGATGAAGGAGAACAAGCTGTCCATGGCGTGCAATAAGTTCGATGACTTCAAGATGGTTTCAGTGAAACCATAGAAGCAATGAAAATTCGCTTCACTGAAATCATTCTCGAAGTCGCTGCAATCAACCCTCACAAATATACGCAGCGCGAGAAGAATCTTAAAGTGATGCGTGCCCTACCTGCAAATTGGCACGTGTACGCCGCCATGCATCCAGCCCGTTCGGACTTCAACTTCCTCACCACCGAAGATCTTTTCGACATCCTTGTCGGAAATGAATATGAAATGATCCGAATCCACGGATCATCACAGCCTTCCACCAGCAAGAAGGCCGATGAAAAGGATGATAAGGAGGTAGCTTTCAAGGCCGACTCAGCCTCTGCAGCTACCCCAAGCTCGATTGACGAATCCATCGTCAAAAAGTTCGAGAAAATGACTCTCGACTATGCTCTAGCTGCTAGGAGAAATGAGAAGCTCCTAGGAAAGGTTGTCAAATACAAGAAATTCTACCGTGACAACAAGCGAAACTTCTCAAACCGCAACCACGACCGCCCTGACAAAAAGGGAGAAGGTAAAACCTCAACCTTCAATTCTTCTAACACACCCGAGGGTGGATGTTTTGGTTGTGGCAGGCCGGGTCATTATAAGACCGATTGTCCAGATCTGACAAAGGCCGAGAGAGACGAGCTCCGTGCAAAGTGCGATAAGAAGCTCAAGGAACAACGAGCTGCCATGATCGCCGAAGAAACAAAGGAAGCTCACCTTTCTGACAGCTCGTCAAGTGATGACGAAGGCTACATCGCTTTCGACGAAAGTGATGATGAAGAGTGCTTTGTTGGAGAACTCCAACAAACTGAGGGATCTTCGAAGGTAGTTCCTCAACCTATTTCACTTTCTTTTTCTAACGATGAATGTGCAGAAGAAGGTGAAGAACTATCCGAGGCTGTGTCTTGGGAAGAAATCAAGAAACAGCTCGATGATTATGCCGATCTCGTGGATACACTCAAAGAGGTCGTTGAAGATAATGCTGAGCTGATGAACAAGAATGAAAAATACAAGCTAGCATTAGAAGAAAGATTCTCTCCCTATGATGAGGAAAAGGAAAGGGAGATCGAAGCCCTAAAGTTAAAGATTGAAAAATTGACTTTACGTGCAAAGGAGTTCGATACCAGGGAGCTCGAGAAGGACGAGTCCCTCAAAACCAAAGATGCCGAAATTCATAGCTTTACATCAAAGTTGGCTGACTTGGTTGTTCGACACGAGCTCCTCGTGGAAAAAGAAGGAAATCTTCAACTCACTTTGAGTCAGTTGAAGAAAAGCGGAAAGAAATTGGAAGAAGTCCAATCCATGCAACGCAATCCGCGCGATCACTCTGGTATTGGATTTCATGGAAAATCCAAGGAAAGCAAGGATAAAGACTGCGAGATCAAGTTCGTAAAGGCGCAGTCTAAATCAAAGAATATCAGAAAAGCCCATCAAGCTCTGCCTGATAAGATGGTCAAGCTGAAGAACCCAGTTCGATAGCCCCAAGCCATTCTCTTAAAGCAACACAAGAAGGAACAACCTGTTCCTCAAAAGAAAGAGAGTCGACCTGCCCAGCATCGTCGACCTACCCCCTCTCATCAAAAGCAGGCTGTTCATCAAGAGCGATACCAAGGCCAGTACTATCAAAGGCCGTATCATCCTCAGTTCTTCTACCCTGCTCATCAAGAGTGTTACTGCCACTATCCTCAACAGTCAAACTTTCAAGACTGGCAGTATCAATCTAGATTTCATGAAGAGCAGTTCTATCAGCCTCGCCGCCCCCGCTCAAAGAAATCCAAGGCTCCCAAGCCCAAGACCGCCACTGCCTCGTCCTCAGCCTCGGATAGAAGCAGACCGGCGAAACAAATCTGGGTTCCAAAGGCCGTTCCCGCAACCGATGTAGCACCCAATCTCAAATGGGTTGCTAAGTTTAACTAATTGCAGGTTGGGAAGGCTCAAAGAAGGAGCCAAGCAGCTCGTGGAGCTGTATGGATCATTGATAGTGGATGCTCAAAGCACATGACGTGTGACAAAACGCTACTATCAAACTATCAAGAACGAGACGGCCACTTGTAACCTTTGGAGGAAATTCAAAGGGACTCACAAGAGGCCAGGGCGATCTAAGAGTTGGTAAAACAACTATTTCTAACGTCTCGTATGTTGAAGGTCTTAATCATAACTTATTATCTGTGTCGCAATTCTGCTAGAGTGGTAAACGAGTAGAATTCACCGCTAACAAATGTCTTGTGAAAAATGAGGAAGGAGAAATACTTCTTACCGGAATTTTGCAGGATAGACTCTACATAGTTCAATGGACTGATCTGATAGAGACCTGCCTGATTACAAAGGCTGATTCCGAGACAAGCTGGCTATGGCACAAGAGGTTGAGTCATTTGAACTTCAAGGCCATCAACAAGCTCGCACGCAACAAACTGGTGAACGACCTGCCAGATCAAGTCTTCGATCGCGATCACATTTGTAAAGCCTGTCAAGCTGGAAAGCAAACAAGATCATCCTTTCCAAGTGTGACGGTACAAGCTTCAAATCGAATTCTTGAGCTTCTCCATCTTGACCTCTTTGGTCCAGTCACTCCCTTGAGTATAAACGGTAGAAAATATGCTCTCGTTATTATAGATGATTATTCTAGATTTACGTGGGTTATTTACATGTACAAAAAGAAGGAGACTTTGGAGAAGCTACCCGCGTTGCTGAGCAAGCTGTGCAATCAAAAGGAGAAATCCATCATCTCCATTCGATCTGATCGAGGCACCGAATTTATCAATGCAATGATCGAAGAATATTGCACAAAGAGTGGAATTCATCATCAAACCTCAGCAGCTCGTACACCTCAACAAAATGGCGTAGTGGAAAGCCGTAACAGGTCGCTGAAGGAAGCAGCTCGTACCATGTTGGATGAAACCAACCTTCCAAAGAAGTTTTGGGCAGAGGCCGTTAACACTGCCTGCTATACCCAAAACAGGTCGATCATCACTACCCTACATGGAAAGACTCCTTACGAGATGTGGAACAACAAGCTCCCCAGGTTAAAGTATTTTAAAGCTTTTGGGTGCTTGTGTTACATTCATAACTATGGGAAATCTCAATTAAAAACTTTTGATAGCAAGGCCGATCCAGGAGTATTTTTAGGATACTCGGAGGTTAGCAAAGCTTATAGAGTTTTTAATAAGAAAACCCTAGTTGTGGAGGTAACACCTCATGTTGTGTTTGATGAATCTGCTTGTCTGTACAGAGAGTTAAGTACTGGTCCAGATCAGTCCGCTACTAACAGGCCGTCCAACTCACCCATCGACGACCTGCTAGTATGGACTCCAAATGATCTAGAGGAAGAGGATCAATCTGATCCAAAGGTCACACAGCAAGGGGGAAATGATGCAAGTAATGTTCATACTTCGAGCTGTAATACATCAGCCGGACTTAACCAGGCTGATCCCCCATTCTCAGTCCCCCAGACTGATGCTGTTAACGACCTTACATCCCAAATCGAGCAGCTCGATAGCACAATGGAGCAGCTCAACATCCAGCCCGATCAGCAGCTCGATCAACAGCCCGAGCAACAGCACGTTCCCACTAATCAACCTTCAACTCATCCTGAATTTGACGAACCCATTAATGAGCCCGATCCAATCATTTCAAATGAAGAAAGATCACGACGCAGACGATGGATCGATAATCATCCAAAGGAGCTCATTGTTGGGAACCCAAACCAAGGAGTGCGGACAAGAAGGACGATTGGAGAAAGTGCTCTACTAAGTTGCTATCTCTCTCGAATAGAACCCAAAGATGCCATTGAAGCTCTTCGTGATGCTGACTGGATTCAAGCCATGCAAGAAGAACTCAATGAATTCAAAAGAAATGAAGTATGGTCTCTAGTTGATCGTCCTTATCATCAGGGCGTCATTGGAGTCAAATGGGTTTACAAAAACAAGAGGGACGAATCTGGAGAAGTTGTCAGAAATAAAGCCCGATTGGTAGCAAAGGGTTACTGTCAACAAGAAGGAATCGACTATGATGAGACGTTTGCCCCCGTCGCAAGATTAGAAGCTATAAGGCTGTTTCTAGCTTATGCCGCTCATCAACGATTCAAAGTCTACCAGATGGATGTAAAAAGCGCGTTCCTCAATGGCGTTCTCGAAGAGGAAGTCTATGTGGAACAGCCTCCAGGATTCGAGGAGGGTGATTCAAGCAAAGTCTACAAACTTCACAAGGCCGTCTACGGTCTTAAGCAAGCTCCTCGAGCTTGGTATGAGACGCTATCATCCTTTCTCATCGAATCGGGATTCAAGCGTGGTTCAGTCGACAAAACGCTATTCACTATCAAAGTGAATGAACATATCCTTTTAGTACAAATTTATGTTGATGATATTATTTTTGGATCAAAATCACCCATTTTATGCGAAAAATTTGGTAACCTCATGACAGAAAAATATAAAATGTCTATGATGGGGGAAATGAATTTCTTTCTAGGGTTGCAGGTCAAGCAGTCCGATGAAGGGATCTTCATTAGCCAAACAAAGTACGCACACGAGCTGGTCGACAAGTTTGGTGTCAAAGACAGCAAGCCTGTCAAAATACCGATGCTCTCTGGTGGGAAGATCGACCCGGATCCCGAAGGAAAACCTGCCAACATAACGCAGTACAAGGGTATAATTGGTTCATTACTTTATCTAACTGCGAGTCGACCTGATATCACTTTTGCAGTTGGAGTGTGTGCTCGATTTCAAGCTAATCCCAAGGAATCCCACTTGGAAGCAGCAAAGAAAATTCTTCGATACATCAAAGGACCACAAATTTAGGTCTTTGGTATCCTTGTGATGAAAATTTGCAGCTTACAGGTTATTCAGATTCTGATCATGCAGGGTGCAAGCTCGATAGGAAATCTACCTCGGGTACTTGCCACTTTCTCGGAAACAAGCTGATATCATGGTTTTCAAAGAAACAAACTTCAGTAGCCACCTCCACCACAGAGGCCTAGTACATGGCCGCAGGGAGTTGTTGTGCACAAATCTTGTGGATCAAACAACAACTCAAAGATTATGAAGTTGAAGTCAGTGAAGTGCCTATATTCTGCGACAGTTCAAGTGCTATCGCCATTACTCAAAACCCAGTTCTCCATTCAAGATGCAAACACGTGGATATTCGACATCACTTTATTCTTGATCACGTGGAAAAGAAGAACGTGGTTATTGAAAAGATACACACTGATATTCAACGGGCTGATATCCTAACCAAACCCCTAGCCGAAGAAAGATTCAAAATGCTGTGTGGGAAGTTAGGTTTATTAAATGTTGAGTCATCAGGCCGTTCATGATTCAACAGGCTGTTCGCAAGCCAACAGACCGTTACTATTTGAACATGCCGCCTCAGTTATAAGGCCGTTTGCAGACCAACAGGCCGTTTCTCTCAAACAGGCCGTCATCCATTCGACAGGCCGATAGTCAAATGACAGACCGTTCCCCAAATCAACAGGCCGTCGTCTAAATCAACAGATCGACCTGTGTTCCTCAAATTGAGGGGGAACACTTGCCCAAATGATCCATCATTTGAGGGGGAACAAAGGTCGATGTTTGCCACCAGGCCGATATCATAAGTCCAGGCCGTTCACTTCGCCAGGCCGATATCACAAGTCCATGCCGTTCTTACTTCATCAGGCCGATATCTGCCACAAAAGGCCGATATCACAAGTCCGATATCAACCTGAATGCAACCCGCATTAATGAAGGGGGAATCAAAAGGGCAGTATCACCCTTTTGTCTTTCATTTAACTTCTTTAATACGCATTGAATTCTCTATTAATTATTGATATTTATTTCTCAATGTGTTACATTATTTAAGGGTCTATTGTGTTGCAGAAAATAAGGAAAAAGGGAATAATGATTGCTATTTTTGCAAAACATCCAGTCAAGTGTCAAATATTGACACATTGACCAATGTAGCATTTAATTCACTGCCTCCCTTTTCTGAAAAAGCGCCATTATACGCACATTTCCCTTATCTCACGCGCGGATGTGAACCGTTTCACATTCCACGCGCTTTAATCGTGCGGACGTGGTTGAGAGGGAAAACTTTAACCCTTTCAAATTCGAGTGATCTCAACCATTCAATTGTCTATATATTTCATGCAGTTTTCACTCGAAATGTTACTTACTCTCTTCACTCAATTCTGCAAAACCTAATTTTCCATTCTCTGCAAAAACAACCGCTGCCGTCGTGCTTCTTATTCACTGCTAATTCTTCACTCTCTACTTTTCACTCTCTGCACAAAAATACCAGCCGTGGTTTGTGCCTTTTCGCCATTTTTAATTCTATTTTCCATCAAGGTTTTTGTTTCTTTCTATCTCATAAAATTTCAGGAAAATCAACATCAATGGCAGGAAAATCTACTCAGTTGAAGGAAATGCAGTGGGAGGAGATCGAAGACTTCTTGAAGTCTCGCATCAAGTACGAACCATTTATGGTGCGTGAAAACTTCGATTTTCGCGATCTGGATTCTATGTTCGCGCTGGTGGAGACGTGCCTTCCGTTCCACCGGATTATCTCCACCCGGCCCCCGAAGCAACTCTCCAAAATCGCGTGCGCCTTCTTCTACAACTGGAATAAGGGCGACACCATCTCCGACCATACCGTTTCTCTCGGTACCCAGAAGGCCGTTCAGACAATCAACGTCCTCGACGTTGTGAAGGCCGCTTTCAGCATCGGAGAGGGTGGGACGATGCAACTCTCGGAAATCTCCCGCGAGCAGTTGCAGCAGGTTGCAGACCGTGTCCTTATGGAGCAAAGGCAGTACGTGGCAACCTCTTTCAAGAGGAACGAGCTCCGCCCCAAATTCCGCCTCTTGCTGGACTTTGTACAGAGGTGCTTCCTAGGGCATATTGGAAATCACGACCAGGTCACGCCGCTGAAGTTTCAGATCATGGCGGCTGTGATTCTCAACCTGCCCGTCAGTTGGGCAAAAATGGTGGTCTCTCTGCTATGGGAAGAGGCCAGGCAGATTGAGTGCTCAATGGATGGTGAGGCCGTGGTGGGAGTTCGTCTCCACAATGATAAGAGGCCGATTCGCCTTGGAACGAAGGCTACCTGCATCGTCACTTCCTTCTTCAAAAATAGGAAGTGGTCTGATGAGCCGTCCTTCCCCCACCTCTTTATTCCAAAGGACCTTCACCAAATGGAGATGGCGTTGGGGGTCTCACCTCAAATTTTCTATGGGTCTCCTGACCATGTGAGGGCGCACCTCGCCAAGACCGGTGAATCAAAGGTGGGGTGGAGGATACCGACTCGGCCTGTGCAAAAGAAGAGAAAGGCCAATGTCGAGCCGGTGCCCTCTCGCCCTGTAAAGAGGACTCCCCCTGCCAAGAAGTCGTCCCCCCGAAGGACGCAATCGACCTCCACAGATCCGGTCAGGCCGTTGCACCGGATTCTTCCCGTGGAGTTCGAGTCTGCACCTCACAGGGAGCCATCGCCCTCCCCATCGCCCTCCTCTTCAGCCGAACGGACTCCATCTCCAGTCCGTTCCGCCATCGAACCGTCCGCCTCGCAGCATCGACCTGCATCTCCCTCCCCGCAGGTCGTTGTCATCCCCTCTCCTGCGAGGTCCCCCGCAGTTCGACGTGTTGGCTCCGTGGAGATCGAGGATCTCACGGAGGATGATCCCCAGCCTTCCCCCTTGCGGCATGTGGCCATGGAGGAAGACGTCGTCCTGCCAATCCAACCATTCTCCGAGCAGCCCGTGTCGGCTGCTCACTCCATGGTGGCCTCCATGAAGGCAGAGGCCAGGCTGAAGGTTATCGACCTGATGCCGGGGATTGATCAACTCCCCAAATCCCTCGACCTTGCTACTCGCCTCCAGTTTTATCTGGTCTGTAAGTCGAGTTATTACTACGTCTTCGAGGCCTTGCTGCAGGTCGCCACCCTCGAAGAGATGAAGATCGAGGAGTTGGAGCTAGAGGGAGAGTTCGGTATCTACAGTGTGGAGGATGCGGCCACAAATTTTCAAACTCTTGTGCTGCGGCGCATGAAGGTCGAGGCCAAGATTTTGGGCATCGACCTTCGCCCCCTCTACACTCACTCTCGCGCCCTCTACAACTCCGCCGCTGATGTTGGAGATGAGTTTGATGCGATTCAAACTCCAGAGCAATCGCCACCAAGGAATGAAGGTGGTGATCAAGCTCTGACCGCTGCTGATGCTGCTCCATCCCCCCAACTCTCAAAGCTTGATGTTGAGGCCGAGCTCAATTCCCTCTCTGCCAAGCTCGAGTCCCTCACCATCAGCATACCGGAGCAGATCAAGCAAGCTATTGCTGAGGCCCGGGTTGACATTTTGAAGGAGGCCAAGACCCAGGCCGATGATGCTGCCAGGGAGCGGGTGACGAAGTTTGCTGTCGACCATTTGAAGGAATATACCGACAAACTTCTGCCGGCCCAGCTCGAGGCACTCAACATGGCGTCCCGCGACCTGATCGGGGATGTGAAGGAGGACGTGGCCAAGGTCGATCACCGTGTGACCGACCTGACTACCTCAATTACAAATTCGACATCAGCCTCCAACACGCAGATCAACGGCATCCTGGATACTCTCACCGGCCTGCTGAATGGGCATCAGCAGCTGCGAGAGGCCGTTGGCAAGCTGCAGGAGGAGGACGCTTCACTTCTTTCCCTCATCCAGACCCTTTCTGATGATGTCGAAAAGGGGGAAGAAGAAAGAGCTGCCGCCGCCGCCAAGAAGAAGAGGTCCTCAAAATCCAAAACCCCTTCATCTTCTTTGGCTCCTCCCCCTCCTCCTCCGCCTCCGCCTCAAAAGAAGTCCGCCTCCAAGGCCGCTGCCTCCAAGTCTGTCTTCCAGGCCGCCGCCTCCCAGGCGGATTCCGAGGCCGCAGCCGCCAAAGCCCGTTTGGCCAAAGAGGCAGAACTCATTTCTGCTATGCATCTGGCTGGTGCGACCCCGGAGCAGGCCGTAAATCCAAATGAACAACGGCGTTTCATTGCCGAACGCCGGGCTGCTGAAGCGAGGAAGAAGGCTGAAGCGGACTGGATCGGCCAGTCAGCTTCCGAGCTGATTTTGGAAGCGGGAGTCCAACAGCAGGCCGTTGAATGGCTCGATGAAAATCAGAATGCCCTGCTGCGGGAGCTCAACTCTTGCTTCATCCTCCTCCATTACTGGATCCAAGACCCCTCCCTTCCTGAAGATGTCGATGACGCTTATGCAGCCTACATGCTCAAATTCCCTCACCAAGACTTCGTTGGTGAACTGCGAAAGAAGGCTGCAGAGGCCGGTGCGATCATACGAGCTCCTTGCAAGCAGTATTTCACGCCCTTGATGATCGGTGCTTCGGGCTTTTGGATTATTCCCGAATCGACCGGTACATTGCACTGACCGCCATCGGCATGAACGTGAATGTCTCGAATTCCGATCCCGCCTACTGCCGTATAAGGGATGGAATCTATGCCAGCATGAAGGCCAAGTCCAGGGAGCAGATCCAGGAAGAGCGTGTAGCAGCCCGTGCCCAGAAGAAGTAGAGATAGATGATTTTGTATATTTTCTATATTCATTTAAGTTCGTAGCACGATTTGTAAAATCCTGATGTAAGTACGCTATCGAGCTGAATGAAGCAAAAAACATCTTTCTCGTCCTGACGACAATATCTCTTTGTCCAGGCAATATGCCTTTACTGCTTTAATTTAATTATGTTATTATCTGCCTTTCATATAATTCCTTATCAACCTTTATGGTTAATCAATCTTTCATCGTTTTATATCTTAGGAATTATTTGTAAAGTGTATGGTTTCGACATCATCAAAAAGGGGGAAATTGTTGGGAACCCCTTGCAGTTTGATTTGATGATGTTTATCAAAACCACACTTAGGCAATTTTACTTGTTTAGGGTCAAGGCCGATAGATCGACCTGTTACCTGTTAGTGCAGGTCGATGCTCTCTATAGTTTAAATGCAAGTTTGATCCACTCTGTAAGAGAAAGGTCGTTTATCGACCTGCCTCATTCGGATCGAGCTGGCATATCTTCCTGTCTATCGACTTCCCTTCTCAAGCTTCCAGCCTGCTTTGACTTAGAAGATTTCAAGAGCTGGATTATCATATCAAGGTCGATGCTTCGCCTTCATGGAGCAACACGACCTGATCCTTGCCATGTGGTGTGTCAGCAAGGACGAACTTCCCCAACGGCTAGAAGTGAGTCAGCCTCCAACGGCTAGTGCCACGTCATCCTGACTCCAACGGCTAGTTTTTCAAAACTGTCTACATATACTTCAGCCATTATCGGATTCAAGCACGGGAAACTCAAGCTATCAACGCAAAATCTCTGCCGAAATCTCTCTCAAGTTCATATCCATTCAAGTGTTCGAAATTCCATTAGTTTCCCAAACACTTGATGAAGAGAGATTTTCTACTCCGATAAAAGCCACAACGACGAAGCGTTCACTGCTGCTTGCCGTTGATTCAAACATCTTCTTCTCCGACCCGTTCGAAGTTAGAAAGATTGTTTCGTGTTCTTCGTTATTATAGAGTTAGTCAAGCTCTGTAATTTTGCGAAAGGTTGTTTGTACATTTTCTGTACGAAAGGTTGTAAGGGTCACGACCCAAAACTCGTGTCTAGATATATTCAAGTTAGAGTGTATTTAGAACTGATACTCAGTCAGTATAAATAAGAGAGAGGTTTAATCCAAAGGTAAAGGGATTCTCAGGTCGAGTCGACCTGACGTGGACGTAGGAGGGTTTCTCCGAACCACGCTATATCGCGGTGTCTCTCTCTCTCTCTCTCTCTCTCTCTCTCTCTCTTTATTTATCGCCCTTTCATATCTTATCAAACTGACGAGCATCAACCTGCATTTCATGAAACAACCTGCATTGCCTTAAGAGATTTTTCAAAGAGTAATCAACCTCCACCAACTTCCGCATAAACAGTTTGATAGATCAAGCTTGTTATCAAACGAGCTTGATAGATCAATCTGCCTCTGATAAGGATCGACCTTGACAATCGACCTTTGAATCGACCTGATTTTATAAAACGTCAAAAACGGTTGGCATTGGTGTATTCCCCCCCCCCCCCCCCCCCAACACCAATTACTCTTTTCCGGGACCAACAAAGTTTTTTTTTTTTTCGTTTCTTTATCTTCTTAATTCTTTTCGTTTTAGTTTACCTTCTTGTGATTTCTGTAGTGTAGTGTGGAAAGGTTGTTGCCAGAATTTGAATTATTGGCTAAGCATGAAAATTCTATATCATATATAGTAATACACTTTTTTGCAACAAAATTCACAAATGGTGGCTGATTTCTTACAATAAAATAATTCATACCCTATCTCAAGATGGATTACGCTAGTTATATTTCTGGTATTTTAATTCTGCATATTCACATCTGTGAAGATTAATAGTACTTAGGATCTGCATTTGGTGTTCGCACTGTGAGCAGACCTGATATATTGCCACAAAAAACATCCAATAACTGTTTACTATAATATCTCTTTATATAACCATTTCATCTTGCCTATCACCTGAAAAATTCCAGAAGACTAACAGTCTCTCGAGCTTCTTCGAGATCTTAACAACTACTACAGATAGTGATAATAAGGTATCTAAGAAGCCATCTTGCAGTCTATTCACCTTCACTCCAAATGTGTGTCATCATTGTATCGGTTTACAATACATTCCTTGATATGGCGTTAATTTTTGGTGGGCTTCCAATTAATGATGTATCAGGTCTATGTTTCAACAGCCCAAGCACATAGATATCTAGTGACAACTGTTCAGTTGCACCCGGAGGTACCATCTTTAGATGTGATCTTCAGTACTTGTCTTCAGTCAATAAGCTAGAAACGCTAGTGCTGTATTCATGAAGATATTATAGTAACCAACATATTTCATTCTAGGACATTCTAGATCACAGCATTAGGGCCCTCCCCCATGCAATAGAATCTTTCAACTTGCATGAATTATATGCTTGTCTATTTTCAGTTTGTTCTCTAATTGTGGATTAATATCGAGTGCTTGAAATGCTGACATCCTTGAGCAGAAAAATGCTTTTGAGTGGGCCTCATCGAGTATTCCGCACTCTGAAGATGCAATTCAAGTCACTCAAAATGTAGCCAACTTTTTGTAAGGTAATATTGAAACTTGTGCTAGCATGGTTTAATCAGACATTCGTCCTAAATTTGTCGAAGTGTTTATCTTCTATTAGACGTTGCTTACTTCATCTACGTTCTTTTCAAGTTTATGTGGCTTTCCCTTATTATTATTTTTGGATTTTGTAGGATATGATTCTCCAAAGGAACTGAGAGAAGAAATTTTAGGACGGATGTTCTTGTTCCTTTTATATGTGTCAATATGGGGTACTATTGGATGATCTCTTTAACTTGAACTCCTCCTTTGACGATTCTTTTGTTATGATTTTTTTTTTTTTTTTTTTTAAATTGACTATGACTAAAACTTGGAGACCTTGTAATGAATGATTGTATTCATCTTACTTTTTTATTTATAATATTTCAAATTTATGTAATCTAATTTTATTTTATCTTAGATTTAATTGCTTTACTGAATTATATATATAAAAATATGTGTAATAATTAAATAAAACGACAATGTTAAATTTCACATATACGACAACGGTTTTTAAACTGTGGTCGATTCTGGTGTATACGACAACAGGTTTACAACTGATGTTAAATGGTGTTGTCATTCTAACAAACAACAACAGTCTACGACAACAATTGAAACACCGTTGTGGTAATACATAACAATAACGGTTCAACATACCGTTGTCTATGAGCGCGTATCTACGACAACATTGCCTAGGACAACGGTATGAAAATGACAAAGACAACGGGTAATACCCATTGTCTATGTGGTTTTTTGTAGTAGTGAATAACAATAAACGCACGTCCTGACATATATATTACGATAAGCGTGTGTATATAATTGATGACTGATAAATTCTAAATTAATAAACCCTACTTGGTCATCATAAACCCTACAAAAATGACTACTGAATTTGAATGAACTATAATAAATAATGAACAATATTAGAATATAAATAAGCATTTCAATAAAATAATTTAAGCATTTCAAAATATTGATAAATAAACCTTTTTTTTTTTTTGCTGTATTTATGCTAAATAATTAATTAATTAATCCATGTTTTTTAAGCACTATCATATTGTGCTAATGTCTTCGGAAGAGTACTATCCTTTTATATATAATAGCAAAGCGGATTCGGAGCACCACGTTAATTCATGTGCCTACGTGGCGCTTCCTATGCTCTCCGTTCCTATTTATCTAAAAATTCAATTTTTTATAATAAAAAATATTATCTAATTATTTTATAATTATCATTATTAATAATATTATTATTATATTAGATATCTTCAATATTATTCTATTCATACATGAATGGATTTTAATATATTATTTCGATAAAAAAAAGATTTTAATATATTATTTATTTATTTATTTATAATAAAATAACAATAACAATTACAATTCCATATAATAGAAAAAATAATAGAATCTACATGCAAATAATTATGCAAATATGATTAACATTTATTTGTAGTATTATGCAATGATTAGTAAGTATTTAACCGAATGCTTTATATAAATTAATTTTTTCATGTTGAATTTTGACGAGGCACACTATACTTCATATCAAAATATTACTCTAATAAACCAACTTTTATTATCACAATTAACTAGCGGCTTTAAATTACGACACGGCGAGATGAAATCAATATAACTATTTGAGTTGAGACCCCTCATTGACATTTTCTTTTTATTAAAATAAACAACGGACGACTTGAACTTATTTTAATATTTTTCTTTTATATTTGATTATAATAAATAACGGGCAACATGACATTTTAATAATTTTCATTTATATTTTACTTTAAAATAACGTTATAAAGTGATTTGTATCGAATTTCTAACAGAATACAAATGCACCTACTAATAACATATTCCCCTTTAAACCTATTGTTGGTCCCGGGAAAGAGTAATTGGTGTATGGGGGGGGGGGGGGGGGGGGGGGGGAATACACCAATAACCAACCGTTTTTGACTTTTACAAAATCAGGTCGATCAAAGGTCGATTGTCAAGGTCGATCCTTATCAGAGACAGGTTGATCTATCAAGCTCGTTTGGGTACAAGATTGATTTATCAAACTGTGCTTATGCGGAAGTTGGTGGAGGTTGATTTACTCTTTGAAAAATCTAAGGTCGATACTGAAATGCAGGTTGATGCTTGATATGCAGGTTGATGCTCGTCAGTTTGATAATAAAATGAAAGGGCGATAAATAAAGAGAGAGAGAGGGAGACACCGCAATTTTAGCGTGGTTCGGAGAAACCCTCCTACGTCCACGTCAGGTCGACTCGACCTGAGAATCCCTTTACCTTTGGATCCAACCTCTCTCTTATTTATACTGACTGAGTATCAGTTCTAAATACACTCTAGCTTGAATATATCTAGACACGAATTTTGGGTCATGACCCTTACAACCTTTCGTACAAACGTACAAACAACCTTTCACACACTACAGAGCTTGACTAATTATACAATGGTGAAACACACACAAACTTTCTAACTTCGAACGAGTCGGAGAAGAAGTTGTTGAATCAACGACAAGCAGCAGTGAACGCTTCGTCGTTGGGCTTTTATCGGAATCGAAAATCTCTCTTTGACAAGTGTTTGGGAAACTAGTGGAATTTCGAACACTTGAATGGATGAGAACTTTGAGAGAGATTTTTGCAGAGTTTGGCGTTGATAGCTTGAGTTTCCCGTACTTGAATCCGATAATGGCTGAAGTATTTATAGGCAGTTTTGAAAAACTAGCCATTGGAGTCAGGCTGACGTGGCACTAGCCGTTGGAGGCTGACTCACTTCTAGCCGTTGGGAAAGTTCGTTCTTGCTGGCACACCACGTGGCAAGGATCAGGTCGTGTTGCTCCATGAAGGCGGGGCATCGACCTTGATGAGATAATCCAGTACTTGAAATCTTCTAAGACAATGCAGGCTGGAAGCTTGATAAGGAAGGTCGATAGACAGGCAGATATGCCAGCTCGATCCGAATGAGGCAGGTCGATAATCGACCTTTCTCTTACAGGGTGGATCGAACTTGCATTTGAACATTAGAGAGTATCGACCTGCACTAACAGGTAGCAGGTCGATCTATCGGCCTTAACCCTAAACAAGTAAAATATTCCTAAGTGTGGTTTCGATAAACATCATCAAAATCAAACTGCAAGGGGTTCCCAACAATTTCCCCCTTTTAGATGATGTTGAAACCATACACTTTACAAATAATTCCTAAGATTTTAAAATGAAGGATCGATTAACCATTAAGGTTGATAAGGAATTATATGAAAGGCAGATAATAACATAATTAAAATAAAGCAGTAAAGGTAGATGCCTGGACAAAGAGTTATTGTCGTCAGGTCGAAAGATGATTTTTGCTTCATTCAGCTCAAAAGCGTACTTTACATTTGGAAATTTACAAATCGTGCTTCGAACTTAAATGAATACAAAAAATATACAAAATCATCTCTACATCTTCTGCAGCTGGGCACGGGCTGCTATACGCTCTTCCTGGATCTGCTCCCTCGACTTCGCCTGAATACTTCCGTAAATTCCATCCCTTATACGGCAGTAGGCGGGATCGGAATTTGAGACGTTGACGTTCAGGCCGATGGCGGTCAGTGCGATGTACCGGTCGATTCGGGAATAATCAAGGTAGCCCGAATCGCCAATAAGCAAGGGCGTGAAAAATTGCTTTGCAGGAGCCCTTAAAATCGCACCGGCCTCTGCAGCCTTCTTTCGAAGTTCACCAATGAAGTCTTGGTGAGGAAATTTTAGCATGTAGGCTGCATATGCATCATCGGCATCTTCAGGCAGGGAGGGGTCATTGATCCAGTAGTGAAGGGGGATGAAGCAGCTGTTGAGCTCCCGCAGCAGGGCGTTCTGGCGCTCATCTAGCCATTCAACGGCCTGTTGCTGGACTCCAGCATCCAAAATGAGTTCGGAGGCCGACTCACTGACCCAGTCCGACTCGGCCTTCTTCCTCGCTTCAGCAGCCCGGCGCTCTGCAATAAAGCGCTTCTGCTCGACGGGGTTCATGGCCTGCTCCGGCGTCGCACCAGCCAGATGCATGGCTTGAATCAGCTCGGCCTCTTTAGCCAATCGAGCTTTGGCGGCGGCGGCCTCAGCAGCAGCGGCAGCTGCTATGGGATCGGCCTAGGAGGCGACGGCCTTGGAGGAGGCGGCCTGGGAAGCAGGCTTCTTTTGAGGCGGAGGAGGAGGAGGGGGAGGAGCCAAGGAAGATGAAGAGGTTTTGGTTTTGCTTGACCTCTTCTTCTTGGCGGCGGCGGCGGCTCTTTCTTCTTCCCCCTTTTCGACATCAACAGAAAGGGCTTTGATAATGGAAAGAAGAGTAGCGTCCTCCTCCTGCAGCTTGGCCACGACATCCCTCAACTCCTGTTGGCCATTGAGAAGGGAGGAGAGGGTGTCGTGAATGGCGTTGATTTGATCATTGGAGGCCGATGCCGAATTTGAGATTGATGAGGTCAGGTCGGTCACACGCTGATCGACCTTGGCAACGTCCTCCTTGACTTCCCCGATCTCTTCCAGGGACGCCATTTTGTTTGCAATGAGCTGGGCCGGCAGGAGCTTGTCAGTATATTCCTTCAATTGATTCACGGCAAATGACGTGACTCGCTCCCTGTCAGCTTCATCAGCCTGGGTCTTGGCTTCATTCACAATATCGACCCGGGCCTCTGCTACGGCCTGCTTGATCTGGTCGGGAAGGCTGATGACAAGAGAATTGAGCTTTGCAGATAGAGAATTGAGCTCGAGATGGCGAAGGTCGATGCCCAGGATTTTGGCCTCGACCTTCATGCGCCGCATCACAAGAGATTTGAAATTGGCGGCTGCATCCTCCACACTGTAGAAGTTGAACTCGGCCTCCAACTCCAGTTCCTCGACCTTCAGGTCGTTGAGGGAAACGACCTGCAACAAGGCATCAAAAACGTAGTAGTAGCTCGACTTACAAACCAGATAGAACTGGAGGCGAGTGGCAAGATCGAGGGACTTGGGGAGTTGAACAATCCCCGGCATCAGGTCGATGACCTTCAGCCTGGCTTCGGCCTTCATCGAAGCCACCATGGCTTGAGCAGTAGACACGGCCTGCTCGGAGATTGGCTGGACTGGCAAGATGGAGTCTTGGGGTTCCTCCTCTCCAGTGAGATCCTGGATTTCCACCGATCCAACGCGAACGCGAGGAGGGGAGCGAGAGGGAGAGGGCAAGGAACCGGCAACGACCTGCTGAGAAGATGCAGGGCGATGCTGCGAGGCGGTCGGCTCGATCGCGGTACGGACTGGAGAAGGAGTCCGTTACGGGGAAGAAGAGGGCGAGGGCGAGGGCGTAGGCAGCCTGACATTCAAAGGCTCCACGGCCACGGGCTCCATTGGAAGGACCTGGCGAAACGGCCTGGTCGAATGAGGAGCAGTTGGCTTTGATTTCTTTGGAGGGGGAGTCCTTTTGGCAGGGCGAGAAGGCACTGGCACATCATTGGCCTTCCTCTTCTTTTGGACAGGGCGAGCCGGCACCCTCCACCCAATTTTGGACTGACCAGTCCGATTGAGATGCTCCCTTACGTGGTCTGACGACCCGTAGTAATTTTGCGGTGCGACCCCAATCGCCATCTCCAATTGATGGAGATCTTTAGGAATGAAGTTGTGGGGGAAGTCGTCCGCGTCCGACCATTTCCGATTTTTGAAAAAGGAAATAATAATGCAGGTCGCCTTCGTCCCAAGACGAAGCGGCCTCTTATCCATGTGGAGACGCACTCCCACTACAGCCTCTCCGTCCATTTCGCACTCGATCTACCTGACCTCCTCCCAGAGCAGGGAGACCATCAGCTTGGCCCAGCTGATTGGCAGGTTGAGTATCACGGCCGTCATGATTTGAAATTTGAAATAAGGGCGACTCCGTTTCCTCTCACACCGTCTCTCTCGGGACTCAAAAGGCCGTCCATCACATCAACGTCCTCGACGCCGTAAAAGCTGCCTTCGGGAGGAACTCACAATTTTCGGGAGGAACTTCGCCGGACGGGTGGAGATAATCTGGTGGAAGGGGAAACACGTTTCCACCAGTGCGAACATGGAATCCAGATCGCGGAAACCAAAGTTCTCACGAACCATATACGGTTCGTATTTGATGTGAGACTCCAAATATGCAGAGATCTCGTCCCAGTGCATCTCCGGTTTGCCGGAAGTTGATGTTTGTGCCATTGACGTTGATTTTCTGCAACAAGATAGATAGATTAGTAATCAAACACTTGATGAAAGATGAAAGTAAAGACATCGATAAAGCACAAACCACGGTGATATATTTGTGCAACGAGTGAAAAGTGGTGAGTAAGGAACCAGCAGTTGAATACAAAACACGACGGCGGCGGTTGATTTTGCAGAGAGAAAATTAGGTTTTGAAGAAGAAGATGATGAGAGTAAGTAACGTTTCGAAAACGGAAAAACTGCATGATTTATAGAAAGTTTGAATGGCTAGGATCTCTCGAATTTGAAAGAGTTAAAATCTCTCTTTAATTCTCATCCACACGATGAGAGCGCGTGGAATGTGAAACGTTACACATCCGCGCGTGAGCTATATTGAAAACGTGCGTAAACTTGCACTTTTTCAGAGAGACAGCAGGGAATTAAATGCAACCTCAGTCAATGTGTCAATATTTGACACTTGACTGGATGTTTTTTTGCAAATATAGCAATCATTATTCCCTTTTTCCTAATTTTCTGCAAAACAGCAGAGCCTTAAACAATGTAACACATTGAGAAATAAATTTTAATAATTGAAAGAATTCAATGCGTATTAAAGAAGTTAGATGTATGACAAAAGGGTGATACTGCCCTTTTGATTCTCCCTTCATTAATGCAGGTGGCATTCAAGTTGATATCGAACTTGTAATATCGGCCTGGTGGCAAATATCGGCCTGATCTTGTGATATCGGCCTGTCGATATGAACGGCTTGGAGGAAGACATCGGCCTTTGTTCCCCCTCAAATGATGGATCACTCGATTAAGAGTTCCCCCTTAATTTGAGGAGCACAGGTCGATTTTGCTGATTTCAACGTCGGCCTAATGATAGAGAACGATCTGTTGTTTTGACAGTCGGCCTGTTGTATAGAACCGTCCTGCATAGAGATTGACGGCCTGTTTATGAACGGCCTGTTTAATAGAAACGACCATTTGAATCAACCGGCCTTTTGACTCACAACCGGCCTGAAGACTAGAGACGGGCTGTAGTCGCGAATGGCCTGTTGAGTGAGGCGGTCTCTTCAAGTAGTAACGGCCTGTTGGCTTGCAAACGACCTGTTGAATCATGACGGCCTGTAGACTTACGATCGGCCTGATGACTCAACATTTAATAACCCTAACTTTCCACACAGCATTTTGAATCTTTCTTCGGCCAGTGGCTTGGTTAGGATATCAGCTCGTTGAATATCAGTGTGTATCTTCTCAATAACCACGTTCTTCTTTTCCACGTGATCGCGAATAAAGTGATGTCGAATATCCACGTGTTTGCATCTTGAATGGAGAACTGGATTTTGAGTAATGGCGATAGCACTCGAGCTGTCGCAGAATATAGGCACTTCACTGACTTCAACTTCATAGTCTTTGAGTTGTTGTTTGATCCACAAGATTTGTGCACAACAACTCCCTGCGGCCATGTACTCGGCCTCTGTGGTGGAGGTGGCTACTGAAGTTTGTTTCTTTGAAAACCATGATATCAGCTTGTTTCCGAGAAAATGGCAAGTACCCGAGGTAGATTTCCTATCGAGCTTGCACCCTGCATGATCATAATCTGAATAACCTGTAAGCTGCAAATTATCATCACAAGGATACCAAAGACCTAAATTTGTGGTTCCTTTGATGTATCGAAGAATTTTCTTTGCTGCTTCCAAGTGGGATTCCTTCGGATTAGCTTGAAATCTAGCACACACTCCAACTGCAAAAGTGATATCAGGTCGACTAGCAGTTAGATAAAGTAATGAACCAATTATACCCCTGTACTGTGTTATGTTGGCTGGTTTTCCTTCGGGATCCGGGTCGATCTTCCCACCAGAGAACATCGGTATTTTGACAGGCTTGCTGTCTTTGACATCAAACTTGTCAACCAGCTCGTGTGCGTACTTTGTTTGGCTAATGAAGATTCCTTCATCGGACTGCTTGACCTGCAACCCTAGAAAGAAATTCATTTCCCCCATCATAGACATTTTATATTTTTCTGTCATGAGGTTACCAAATTTTTCGCATAAAATGGGAGATTTTGATCCAAAAATGATATCATCAACATAAATTTGTACTAAAAGGATATGTTCATTCACTTTGATAGTGAATAGCGTTTTGTCGACTGAACCACGCTTGAATCCAGATTCGATGAGAAAGGATGATAGCGTCTCATACCAAGCTCGAGGAGCTTGCTTAAGTCCGTATACGACCTTGTGTAGTTTGTAGACTTTGTTTGAATCACCCTCCTCGAATCCTGGTGGCTGTTCCACATAGACTTCCTCTTCGAGAACGTGATAGGGTGCATTTTTACCCTATCATCTAAGTGTTATATTATCGTTTTCTTGTCGTATTTTGATAGTTTAGCTCATGATTTGTATTGTTTACGTTATTTCGAGCTAGATTACGCTTTTGGGTTGTTTTGAGTGTTTTTAGGGCTTTTATGTCGAGAAAACCCAAGACAAGACAAGAGACGATGAAACCAAGGAAGAGATGAAGTATTGATCCCAAGTTCTGACTTCTCACGATTTTTTGGAAGAGTTATTCTGGAAAAGTGAAAGAAGCATAGCAATGAAGAGGAGTTCGATAGGAGCACGTAGGCGAAAACGGAGGTCAATTTGGAGCTCGGATGAGGAAGATATGACCGAAACAAGAAAGTTGCGCAGAACCCTCTCGACCCTCTCGACCGACCTCTCGATCGAGAGAGGTGTCGAGAGGTGCCTCCTGTTTTCCAGACGGGATTTTCTCTAAAAGGCTATTTTTGACTTTTTCTTGGTTTCCTTGTACAATTAGGTATTAGATGTAAACTTCTACCCTATAAATACCTCTAAACCTATCATTGTAAACAAGTTTTCTCCACTCTCCTACATTCTTTAGATTAGTTTTTATTCTTTTCTCCATACTTTTATATTTTAGATCTAGATTTATTTTATGTATGAAGACAATTGAAGATTGAAGATTCATCAAGATTCAAGAGTTTTTCTATCCCTTTCTTTTTACTTTATGCTTTTGATTATGTTTATTCTTCCTTCTACCTTTCTTTTAATTATGTCTAGCTAATTTTTATTAGTTGATTTTAGGGATTGAATGCCTAATTGAATTTATGTGAGTATTTTTGTTTGCAATTAGCCTTCCAATCTAGATGCATGTTTCATGGTGCTTATTCTCATGCATAGTTAACTGGCCATTAATTGTGTATGCATAATTATGTGTTTATGCCTTGATCGGATAATTGCATAATCGATCTCATGAAAGCATGATATAATAGTTTGATTCTCTTGATTGATAATTGAATTGTTATATGTTCATATATAATTGATTTGGTGTCGTAGTTGAACCTAGTTGATTATATTATTGGTACTTGTTCTATTTTGCACTTAATTTGATATCTATGCGTCCGAAAGGATATTAGGATCTTATTAGGTGACGACTTGCATTGCTTTAATCGGGGTGTAGGTTATTTTTCATGTATCACATCTAGATTGGATTAAATTGGTTAATTGTACTCATTAATTGCTTGCATATATTTGATTAGGTAGGCTTCCCTAGAATCAACACTGTTTCTTATTTGATTTATTTGTTTCCTTATTTACTTATTTGCCTTATTTGTTTAATTGCTTATTTATTTGTTTCCTTATTTGTGTTCTTTTTATTTGTTAAATTTACTTGCCTAGGATTATAATACCACATTCTTATTTTCTTAATTGCCTAGACATCAGTTTAATTCTAGAGTAGAGGTACTTTGTGTGATTTCGACTTGTCAATCCCTGTGGATACGATACTCGTACTTATTCTATACTATACCTATTTTGTGTGGTAGAAAATAGTGCGATCAGAACGCCATTGAGGAACGCACTTTTAGCATCCATCTGGTAGACTTTGAATCGTTGATGAGCGGCATAAGCTAGAAACAGCCTTATAGCTTCTAATCTTGCAACGGGGGCAAACGTCTCATCATAATCGATTCCTTCTTGTTGACAGTAACCCTTTGCTACCAATCGGGCTTTATTTCTGACAACTTCTCCATATTCATCTCTCTTGTTTTTGTAAACCCATTTGACTCCAATGACGCCCTGATGATAAGGACGATCAACTAGAGACCATACTTCATTTCTTTTGAATTCATTGAGTTCTTCTTGCATGGCTTGAATCCAGTCAGCATCTCGAAGAGCCTCAATGGCATCTTTGGGTTCTATGCGAGAGAGATAGCAACTTAGAAGTGCGCTTTCACCGATCGTCCTTCTTGTTCGCACTCCTTGATTTGGGTTCCCAACAATGAGCTCCTTTGGATGATCATCGATCCATCGTCTGCGTCGTGATCTTTCTTCATTTGAAATGATTGGATCGGGCTCATTAATGGGTTCGTCAAACTCCGGGTGAGATGAAGGTTGATTAGTGGGCACGTGCAGTTGCTCGGGTTGTTGATCAGGCTGCTGTTCGGCCTGGATGTTGAGCTGCTCCATTGTGCTATCGAGCTGCTCGATTTGGGATGTAAGGTCGTGAACAGCATCAGTCTGGGGGACTGAGAATGGGGGATCAGCCTGATTATTTCCGGCTGATGTATTACAGCTAGATGTAGGAACATTACTTGCATCACTTCCCCCTTGCTGTGTGACCTTTGGATCAGATTGATCCTCTTCCTCCAAATCATTTGGAGTCCATACTAGCAGGTCGTCGATGGGGGAGTTAGACGGCCTGTTAGTAGCGGACTGATTTGAACCTGTACTTAACTCTCTGTACAGACAAGTGGATTCATCAAACACAACATGAGGTGTTATCTCCACAACTAGGGTTTTCTTATTAAAAACTCTATAAGCTTTGCTAACCTCCGAGTATCCCAAAAATACTCCTGGATCGGCCTTGCTATCAAAAGTTTTTAATTGAGATTTCCCATTGTTATGAATGTAACACAAGCACCCAAAAGCTTTAAAGTACTTTAACCTGGGGAGCTTGTTGTTCCACAGCTCGTATGGAGTCTTTCCATGTCGGGTAGTGATGATCGACCTGTTTTGGGTATAGCAGGCAGTATTAACGGCCTCTACCCAAAACTTCTTTGGAAGGTTTGTTTCATCCAACATGGTACGAGTTGCTTCCTTCAGCGACCTGTTACGGCGTTCCACTATGCCATTTTGTTGAGGTGTACGAGCTGCTGAAGTTTGATGATGAATTCCACTCTTTGTGCAATATTCTTCGATCATAGCATTGATAAATTCGGTGCCTCGATCTGATCGAATGGAGATGATGGATTTCTCCTTTTGATTGCACAGTTTGCTCAGCAACGCAGGTAGCTTCTCCAATGTCTCCTTCTTCTTGTACATGAAAATAACCCACGTAAATCTAGAATAATCATCTATAATAACGAGAGCATATTTTCTACCGTTTATACTCAAGGGAGTGACTGGACCAAAGAGGTCGAGATGGAGAAGCTCTAGAATTCGATTTGAAGCTTGTGCCGTCACACTTGGAAAGGATGATCTTGTTTGCTTTCCAGCTTGACAGGCATTGCAAATATGATCACGATCGAAGACTTGATCTGGCAGATCGTTCACCAGCTTGTTGCGTGCGAGCTTGTTGATGGCCTTGAAGTTCAAATGACTCAACCTCTTGTGCCATAGCCAGCTTGTCTCGGAATCAGCCTTTGTGACCAGGCAGGTCTCTATCCAATCATTCCATTGAACAATGTAGAGTCTATCCTGCAAAATTCCGGTTAGCAGTGAATTCTATTCGTTTACCACTCGAGCAGAATTGTGACACAGAGAATAGGTTATGATTAAGACCTTCAACATATGAGACATTAGAGATAGTTGTTTTACCAACTTTTAGATCGCCCTGGCCTCTCGTAAGTCCCTTAGAATTTCCTCCAAAGGTTACAAGTGGTCTGTCTCGGTCTTGATAATTTGATTGTAGCGTTTTGTCACACGTCATGTGCTTTGAGCATCCACTATCAATGATCCATACAGCTCCACGAGTTGCTTGGCTCCTTCTTTGAGCCTTTCCAACCTGTAATTAATTAAAC
This sequence comes from Thymus mandschuricus, assembly GCA_029379335.1. Lineage (NCBI taxonomy): Eukaryota > Viridiplantae > Streptophyta > Magnoliopsida > Lamiales > Lamiaceae > Thymus > Thymus mandschuricus. The sequence goes on from CM057079.1 coordinate 9,201,290, forward strand.
TTAGCAACCCATTTGAGATTGGGTGCTACATCGGTTGCGGGAACGGCCTTTGGGACCCAGATTTGTTTCGCCGGTCTGCTTCTATCCGAGGCTGAGGACGAGGCAGTGGCGGTCTTGGGCTTGGGAGCCTTGGATTTCTTTGAGCGAGGGCGACGAGGCTGATAATACTGCTCTTCATGAAGATCAGGTTGATACTGCCAGTCTTGGAAGTTCGACTGTTGAGAATAGTGGCAGTGACAACCTTGATGAGCAGGAAAGAAGAACTGAGGGTGATACGGCCTTTGAAAGTACTGGCCTTGGTATCGCCCTGGATGAACAGCCTGCTTTTGATGAGAGGGGGCAGGTCGACGATGCTGTGCAGGTCGACTCTCTTTCTTTTGAGGAACAGGCTGTTCCTTCTTGTGCTGCTTTAAGAGAATGGCTTGGGGCTGTCGAACTGGGTTCTTCAGCTTGACCATCTTATCTGGAAGAGCTTGATGACCTTTTCAGATATTCTTTGATTTAGACTGCGCCTTTACGAACGTGATCTCGCAGTCTTTATCCTTGCTTTCCTTGGATTTTCCATTAAATCCAATACCAGAGTGATCGCGCAGATTGCGTTGCATGGATTGGACTTCTTCCAACTTCTTTCCACTTTTCATCAACTGACTCAAAGTGAGTTGAAGTTTTTCTTCCTTTTTCACGAGGAGTTCGTGTCGAATAACCAAGTCAGCCAATTTTGAGGTAAGGCTGTGTATTTCGGCATCTTTGGTCTTGAGGGACTCGTCCTTCTCGAGCGCCCTGGTATCGAACTCCTTAACCCGGACAGTCAATTCATCAACCTTTGACTTTAGGGCTTCGATCTCCCTTTCCTTTTCCTCATCAAAGGGAGAGAATATTTCTTCTAATGCTAGCTTGTATTTTTCATTTTTGTCCATTAGCTCAGCATTATCTTCAACGACCTCTTTGAGTGTTTCCACGAGGTCGGCATAGTCATCGAGCTGTTTCTTGATTTCTTCCCAAGACACAGCCTCGGATAGGTCTTCACCTTCTTCTGCACATTCATCGTCAGAAAAAGAAAGTGAAATGGGTTGAGGATCTACCTTTGAAGATCCCTCGTTTTGTTGGTACTCTCCAACGAAACATTCTTCGTCATCACTTTCATCGAAAGCGATGTAACCTTCGTCATCACTTGACGAGCTGTCTGAGAGATGAGCCTCCTTTGATTCTTCGGCAATCATGGCAGCTCGTTGTTCCTTGAGCTTTTTATCGCGCTTTGCACGGAGCTCGTCTCTCTCGGCCTTTGTCAGATCTGGACAATTTGTCTTGTAGTGACCTGGCCTGCCACAACTAAAGCAACCCCCCTCGGGTGTGTTAGAAGAATTGAAGGTTGAGGGTTTACCTTCTCCCTTTTTGTCAGGGCGGTCGTGGTTGCGGTTTGAGAAATTTCGCTTGTTGTCACGATAGAACTTTTTGTATTTGACAACCTTTCCTAGGAGCTTCTCATTTCTCCTAGCAGCTAGAGCATAGTCGAGAGTCATCTTCTCGAACTTTTTGACGATGGATTCGTCAATCGGACTTGGGGTAGCAGCAGAGGCTGAGTCGGCCTTGAAAGCTACCTCTTTATCGTTCTTTTCATCAACCTTCTTGCTGGTGGAAGGCTGTGCTGATCCATGGATTCGGATCATCTCATATTCATTTCCGACAAGGATGTCGAAAAGATCTTCGGTGGTGAGGAAGTTGAAGTCCGAACGGGCTGGATGCATGGCGGCGTATACGTGCCAATTTGCAGGTAGGGCACGCATCACTTTTAGATTCTTCTCGCGCTGCGTATATTTGTGAGGGTTGATTGCAGCGACTTCGAGAATGATTTCTGTGAAGCGAATTTTCATTGCTTCTATGGTTTCTCCTGAAACCATCTTGAAGTCATCGAACTTGCTGCACGCCATGGACAGCTTGTTCTCCTTCATTTCCTCTGAACCCAGGCTGATGGACCGGAGGGTGTCCCACATCTCTTTGGCTGTTTCAAGATTTCGAATCTTGGCAAGGTAGACGCCCTTCACGGTGCTAGAGATGAGTCCTTTTGCGTAGTCATCGAGGCTGGCCTCCTTCCTTTCCTCGGTTGTGTAGTCGCGAGGATTTTTGAGGACTTTTTCGTAAGTGGCCTCCCCGGGGGATGTTCCATCCACGATGATCTTCACTGCATAAATAGGGGAGGGGCCATTTTCGATGATATCCCACATAAGGACGTGATGTGCCTTGAGACACATCTTGATTCGGAAGCTCCAGTCTTCATAGCCTTGGATGGAGAAATCTTCACAAACCCTGAGAAGAGAAGCCTCCATAGCAAATAATATGATATGATATGAATGAAAAGATTTTTCTAAAGGATCGGTTCAAAATGACCAAAAGTTTAAAAGAAAAACTTTAGTATACAAAGCAGCGGTCAAAAGAACCTGGCTCTGATACCACTTGTTGGTCCCGGGAAAGAGTAATTGGTGTATGGGAGGGGAATACACCAATAACCAACCGTTTTTGACTTTTATAAAATCAGGTCGATCAAAGGTCGATTGTCAAGGTCGATCCTTATCAGAGACAGGTTGATCTATCAAGCTCGTTTGGGTACAAGCTTGATTTATCAAACTGTGCTTATGCGGAAGTTGGTGGAGGTTGATTTACTCTTTGAAAAATCTAAGGTCGATACTGAAATGCAGGTTGATGCTTGATATGCAGGTTGATGCTCGTCAGTTTGATAATAAAATGAAAGGGCGATAAATAAAGAGAGAGAGAGAGGGAGACACCACAATTTTAGCGTGGTTCGGAGAAACCCTCCTACGTCCACGTCAGGTCGACTCGACCTGAGAATCCCTTTACCTTTGGATCCAACCTCTCTCTTATTTATACTGACTGAGTATCAGTTCTAAATACACTCTAACTTGAATATATCTAGACACGAATTTTGGGTCGTGACCCTTACAACCTTTCGTACAAAACGTACAAACAACCTTTCACACACTACAGAGCTTGACTAATTCTACAATGGTGAAACACACACAAACTTTCTAACTTCGAACGAGTCGGAGAAGAAGTTGTTGAATCAACGACAAGCAGCAGTGAACGCTTCGTCGTTGGGCTTTATCGGAATCGAAAATCTCTCTTTGACAAGTGTTTGAGAAACTAGTGGAATTTCGAACACTTGAATGGATGAGAACTTTGAGAGAGATTTTTGCAGAGTTTGGCGTTGATAGCTTGAGTTTCCCGTACTTGAATCCAATAATGGCTGAAGTATTTATAGGCAGTTTTGAAAAACTAGCCGTTGGAGTCAGGCTGACGTGGCACTAGCCGTTGGAGGCTGACTCACTTCTAGCCGTTGGGAAAGTTCGTCCTTGCTGGCACACCACGTGGCAAGGATCAGGTCGTGTTGCTCCATGAACGCGGGGCATCGACCTTGATGAGATAATCCAGTACTTGAAATCTTCTAAGACAATGCAGGCTGGAAGCTTGATAAGGAAGGTCGATAGACAAGCAGATATGCCAGCTCGATCCGAATGAGGCAGGTCGATAATCGACCTTTCTCTTACAGGGTGGATCGAACTTGCATTTGATCATTAGAGAGTATCGACCTGCACTAACAGGTAGCAGGTCGATCTATCGGCCTTAACCCTAAACAAGTAAAATATACCTAAGTGTGGTTTCGATAAACATCATCAAAATCAAACTGCAAGGGGTTCCCAACACCTATTTTCTTATAAACATGAGTAACGGGTGACTTTATATAATTATATATGTTTCTACGAAAATCATATCAAATTAAGTTACAGGTTAAATTGCAAAAGAGGCAGATTTCGATTAATGTAAACTATTTTCGACGGGTAGTAAATTATTAAATACTTTTTGCATTACATTATTTTTTATTTTATTTTTTGTATTTCACGGGAAACTTGGTTTTGTTGATTTTGGCACCAATTTCATTTATAAGTCATTAAACGTCGAAGATTTAAATGTAACAAGAATCAGCGTTATGGCTTGATTTATTTTGATGTAATGACATTTTATTTTTATTACAATAAACATCGGGCTACGCGAATACTTATATGATAAGCATACATAGTAGTATACAATATAAAACTAAATATAAGATAGATATTGTGTGAGATTGAAATATATCATACTTCAATATTTACAAATATATGTATTTTAGATAAATAAGAATTGCGGATGTAGGAATTGACACGTATGCATGTCGATCAACTTGGTGGTTTGAAACGGGCATTTAACTTATTTTTATATAACGACATTTTTTTTATTGAAAAAAAATAACGGGTGACTTGACATATTTTCATATTTTTTATTTATACTTTACTTAAAATAACGTTATAAAGTGATTGTATCGAATTTCGAACGAGATATAAATGCATTTATCATCAAAATATTTTCCTTTAAACCTATTTTCTTATAAACACGGGAAACGAGTGACTTTATATTGAAATTTTGTTTTATTTCAATAAACAACAGGCTACAGGAAACTTTGTTTGACATTTTATGTTTATTAAAATAAATAACGGGCGGCTTATCGAGATACAAATGCACCTATCATCAAAATATTCCCCTTTAAACTTATAATCTTATAAACACGAGTAACGGAAGACTACGCTCAAACTTCAATAGCTTTGTAGAAGAGGAGCCAAGCATATTATTTTGGTCCATATTTCTTATATAATTTTTGTATTGTTTATTTACTTTTAGTATTTTGTAGGAGTATTACTTTTAAATATATTTTTATATTTTTATATTTCACGAGGAACTTGGCTTTGTCGTTTATTGCACCAAATTGAGTTATAAGTCTTTAAACGTCGAAGATTTAAATATAATATGAATCATCATTGAATTAGTTCTTCATCATTCTTAAATTCTTTTATTGTTTGTAAGTACATAAAAATCGAGAATCATAGTCTAAAATATTTTTAAATAAATTTCACTAATAAAATATCTAAACATTAGAAATAATTGACACCCGTCGATTTTCGACGGGTTGTAAACTAGTATATACTAATACAAAAAAAAAAAGTTTAATTCATGATAGAATATACTGTATATCATTAAAAAATGAAAGGAAAGATAGTTAAAAGAGATGGGGGTGGGGGGCAACGTGTCTAAGTTTAATGTGTGAGAAGATGAATACAGTTGATTTATTTAAATAGATCTCATGATTTTAGGGGATACGGTAGTTTAGGTTTTAAGAATATGTCAAAAATAACCCCGAACCCATATAGAAAACGATTAAATAATAATTAGTGTTTAATTTGCACCCTTAGATATGTAAATATGGATGAACGAGATTAGTTTTTAGTTCTCACGAAATGAAAGGTTTTCATCCTTATACGTATAATTTTGTTGGATATATAATGATTATTTTTAATGTTATTAGTATGTTATAAATATCAATACACTTGAAGATAAATAAAAATGATAATATAAATTGACATATATCCGGAATTAATATTTTAATGATAATATTAATGTTCTAATGATTTATTTTAATTATAAGGGCAAAATAAACAAATCAAATTTTGTAAACAAGACACTTTTTATAATAAATATAGTATAGATTAATATAACATAGAAGCCCGAACTAATAAGTAATGTCAATAATAAATAAATATTTATACCAAATCTCAACTACGACAATGGTAATTACTTCAATATGAACAACTTAACTAGGACATCAATCGAAATGTATCAAATATCAACAATCAAATAAACTCGATGTAATAAGTTGACTTTTAGCCATTTAAATACACGCCCTCAACTAACAAATACTATAACAAATAAACTATATTATTAGTATTCCTTCTCTTCCCCATGGGCCATGGCATATGCATGCTTATAACTACATTAATTAATTAATCACCAAACAAAACAAACTTGTATATATTAAACAATCCGACCAAACAAATCCTCCTCGAAATCAGAGATGACGCCACCGCCGTCGTCCTCCTCCTCCGGCGGCTCCCTCCTCCGCAAAGGGCAGCCGTCGCCTTACCTTCTCATGCTGCTGGCCTTCATTGTGTTCGTGACAATCCTCTACGGCAAGGACTTCAGCAGCATCTTCGATGGCCAGTTGGATGCCTATCAATCCTACCGGGAACTCTCGTCGCCGGCGAATAGTGAGTTGCTAATCTTTTCGACCCCACCGGCGTAACGTGCGTTGTTTTTGAGCTTTGGGACTAATATGTGTGTGTGCAGGTGGTTTGTGGGGGTTTAGAGAATAAGGAAGAGAAGGTGGCCTTTGCTGTGGGAGAGGCGGAGGAAGGCTGCGACGTGTTCAAGGGGCGGTGGGTGTGGGACGATCGCCGGCAGCCGCTGTACGAGGAATCGGATTGTCCATACATCCCGCCGCAGCTGACGTGTCAGGAGCACGGCCGCCCCGATAGGGACTACCAGCATTGGAGATGGCAGCCTCACGGCTGTTCTCTTCCAAGGTTTTTGCGCGCTCTCTCTCTTTCACACACACATTATTTTTTAAGCACCTCTCAAACACAGTTCCGACGATACAGTAGAAGATGCATGTCACATCAAAATACAATAGATGACATCATCCGTGATTTCATATGTTAGAGAAGATAAATAGTTTTCCCTCTGATCACAATTTTTAGAGATCTATTTCATTTAATTTTCATTTGTCCACAATCTTTAAGGTCTTTCTATTTTAGGCAGTGAACCCTATATAAAAAGTTACAACCATACCCTTCAAACACACTTCAAGACATCACCACCACCTACCATTACACTTGTTAACTCCCCGACACATTAAACTCCATGTCAACTTTCAAAACCTCAAAGATCGTAAACTGAGGGAGTAATTAACACGGATATAGACAATAGCGTACACAAAATCTTGTATTGGGGAGTTGATGAACCTTCGATTTGCGGCCCAAATTGAATAAGAGTTTGTGTATGATTCGTGTGCGGAAATAAATGAAGGCAGGAGATTTACGTGGTTCGATCGAGAAGATCTACATCCACGGGGAGGAAAAGTATATGTATGTTATTCAGAGTAGCATAAGTGTTTACAATACAAGTGATTCCTCTATTTATAATCGCCGTCGACGCCGGTTGTGGAGTGGAGGACGTGGAGTCATGGGTGGTTGTCCTGTTCCGGTTTCTCCTCCATCAACCCACGTTCTAGGTCTTTAGGGCTCAACTTCCTGGGCCTGCATTTAGCGTGGACTGGGCCGATTGGGCTTGTGCCGATCTGGGCCTACGCCGATCTGGGCCTGCTGGGCCTACGCCGATCTGGGCTTGTTGGGCTTGTGCCGATCTGGGCCTGCTGGGCCTAGGGAGATGGGCCATTTCCTATCACATCCCCCCCCAAAAGCATGGGGTGATAGTGGCGTGTCTTCTGTTGTAGTGTTTTATACATCGTGTCAAGATGTACTTCCTTGGGAATCTGGAGTTCGTCAGCTTGGCGTACCCCCTCGAAACATGGAGTTCGTGGGAATTCGAACTCAGCTTGGCGTATCCCTTCGGAAACCTGGAGTTCGTGGGAATCCGAACTCAGCTTGGCGTACCCCCTCGAAAACTTAGGGTTCGTGGGAATCCGAACTCAGCTTGGCGATCTTCTGTTTGAAAATTGTAGTTCGGCATTACCGAACTCATCTCCCGCCGAAACCATATAAAGTTGTCAGGTGCATTAAATGCGACTGTTGGGGTACCGATAAAGCAGGGATTGGACGGGCGATTCGCGAAACGCCGTCGCATTAACTAGCGTACTCAATACGCATTAACTCTTCCCCCTTTAATGTTGATGATTGGGAAAAATTAATCATTTACTCCCTTCAAATTGTGAAGAACGAAACCCTAACTTTCGAATCCTCTCTACTGTTCATCTTCATCAACCTCGAATTTCTGCAAATCTTCAGTACTCTTCAAAAGTAAGTATGGCTTCTCTTTTTTCCTTGTCTACCTCTAGTTCTTCTGTGCCATCTACATCGGTGGCGGAAGACGTCGCCGTTGTCTCTTCATCTGTTTCTCCCTCAAACTCGGCGGCGGTGGAAGAAACTGCCGCCGCTTCTTCTTCCTCCTCCCTTCCTATAATTTATCCCGACCATATGCGGGCTTGTGTGCGGTCGGACCATGAAAACCCATATGGGTTTGAGGTAGAATTCCCAGAAAACCCCGATGTTGTTTTTGGGAAGGTGGGAACCTATGATTCCTGTGTTTCTACTTCCACCCTTTACAACCTTGCCGTTAATTTTAAATTCCCCCCTTCTGCCCTTCTTCTCCGACCTACCTCCGGTGATAGGGCTTGCTGGCCCCCTCGGGGTTTTGTAACAGTGTTGACCATTTTGAGACCGGTCTTCATGTTCCGATTTCGGACATTTATTCCGGTATCCACGAAACGTTCGATCTCTCCCCCGCCCAAATCTCTCCCAACAGTATATGTCAGATTACTGGGTTGGGCATTGCTTGTGATCGGTTGGGAATTCCCTATTCGGTCCAGGTTTTAAGGGGATGGTGTCTTTCAAAGGCACGAAACAGGGCTGGTATTATTCGTCATACCGGTATAAGGGTTTTTCTGTTCTTGTCCCTTCAAAAGTTCCGAACTGGCAGGAGAAATTTTTCTACTGCCGGTTCGAAGGTGCCACCGAGGTCGGGTGGCACTCTGGTCCTGTTAAGCTTTTGCCGAAGCGGAAGCGTTTTGCTAGCCTCGGCAAGATGCCTATGTCGCTTGCCGCTCTCGAGTTGGCTGTGCCGAGCCCCGATGAACCTTCCACTTCGGTGGATCCGGGGAGGGTGAGGTCTCCTTCCCTATTTATTTATTTATTATTTTTATTTTTGACTTCGGTACTGATGTTGTTCGCTGTTCTCTGTAGTGAACATGGTGAACGGAGGAAAGAAGACGCCCGCCCAGAGGAAGAGGAAAGGCGAGGCCACCAGTTCGCCTGCTGATTCCAAGAGGCAGGCGACCGAGTCTTCGGAGAGGACCCGGTCAAAGATTCCTACTCCCCGATCTCATGGGGTTCCCACTTTTGCCGCCGAGGAGATCGATGTGGCGGCAACTGGGAAACTTTTGATGAGTTCGGCCTCGTCCGAGGCTATTACCGGTGTCCGAACTCCGGCCCCATCGTACCCGGCCGTAAATTTCGTCCCTCCAACTTTTGTTGTAGCTTTCTCTTTATTTTGCTGACATTTAATTTAACGCAGGGGGTGGACACCGCTCTGGAGGATTTTGACCACGTTTACCGCATGGTGAAGAATCTTCTTAAGGGCTCGGTGAAGATCAATGACCGAGCTACCGAGAAGATCAAGGACTTGGCTAGTGATAAAGCCAAGTTATCCAAGGAATTGACCTCGGCTTCAGTTCGGGAGGACGAGCTGAAGAAGGAGCTGGCTGCTGCTAAGTCCGAGCTCGCCGCTGCCAATGAGAAAGCAGCGAAGATCGAGGAGGAACTTGTGGCGGCCCGTGCTCGGGAGCAGGAACTCTCCGCCGGCCAGGGCGAGCTCATTCAGGCCCTTGCTGAAAGGGTCGTTTATAGCAAGGGTTTCAGTGCCTTGGTCTCTGCACTGACCGGGCCGGCAAAGAAGCGGGCGGTGGCCAAGGTGCTAAGGCGTGTGGCTGCCGACTTCCCCACTCTTGATAAGGGGAAGTACGGCTATAGGCCTATTGATGATGATGAGATGTTGCGGATTTATTTCCGCCAAGTTTTGAAGAAGGCCTCCCCTTTTCCGGTCGCCGGGTATTTGGCCGAGCAGCGGGCTCCTTTGACGGCTGCCGAGGTGCGCGATTGCCAGTTCGATCGGGACGTTGAGTTTGAGGACTTGTGCGGCCCTTACCGTGACGAGCTGGCAGATCGTCCGCTCTCGCCCGACGTGCCGTCTGAGAGCGAGGAGGAGAAGGAGGAGGACGTGGAAACTGGCCACGTCGAAGGTGATGCCAGGGTGGGAGAGACCGCAGAAGCGCGTGAGCCGATCACCGAGGCTGAACCTTCTGGCGGGGTCAGTTGATCCTCTCCTTTGTAAAAGATTTTTGTTTTGTGTTATCTGAACTGTAAATGTACTTCTCCTCAGTTAATGAAATTTTTCGTTCGGCTCTTGCTTATCTCTGTTACTCTCATTTCTGTAGAATAAATCCGAACTTGACGTAACTCTATACTTGAACGAAATAAAGAAACTGAAAATCCTGATTGACTCCAAAGATGGTGAGATCGGACGGCTCGATAAACGTGCCGAACACCTTCGGAATGAGTTCGACGCTAAGTACAATGCTCTGCAGATCAAGGCGGATGCCAACAAAGCTCGGTACCTTCAGTTGAAGGAAGATTATGCGAATGCTGAAAAGGTTGAAGCCGAACACACCGAGTATGAAAGAGTTATTCACGAACTCGGTGGCAAAACGATCTCCGAGGTAGAGGCCGAGGCTCTTGAAGCTGTTCGAGGTGTGATACTTGAATGCAAGAACCGCGGTTCGAACTCCTGGGAAGTTGCTGAATATATTTCCGAGCTACGGTACTTGACGAACTTATATCCCCTGGTCCGGACTAGTAATCCAATAATGCAGAAATGGCTAGATCGATTTCCACAGGTGCAGCCTACCAAGCAGAACGTCTGCCGATTTCGAGCTCTAAGTCCAACTGTGCCGTCCCGTTTGGTGAAAGATCGGCTGGACATGCTGTTGCCTGCGCAAAACTGCAGACCGATCCCGAACCGCAGAGACGGGAATTATCGTGCTTCTCTTGTGGTCCCACGAGGTCGGAGTTCCGCTCAAGGAGGGACAAGCCGAAGTGGAGGGACGAGCCGAGGTGGCGGAGCTGGACGCAACTCGGGTTAAAATTCCCGGAAGAAGGAAAATGTAAATATTGATTTTTTGTTCAATCCGCCAACTACCGGTTGGGCTAGTTACTTTAACTGTAGCAAGAGGCCAGATGAGGGTGGTTCTTCTAATGCATAAGTTGTAAAACCTGCAAAATAATAAATATTGTTTTTGGACAGTGTCCTGTTAATACGTTTTGTATTAGTTGTTGGCTGATAGCCTATTTTCGAACTGGCATTTCTGACCGACTCGTTTTCCGAACTGGCGTACAAGTCGTTGTTCGTATCATCCGAAGTGGCCGGAGGCGCACTTCGGCTTCCGACGTTACACTTGGGTCTTCCCTCGACCTTAGGATGGCTATCGCCTATTATCCATGGCCGAGGTGACACTTGGGTATTAATCGGGTTCCTGTTCTGCCGACCAGGTCGGTAGGGGTGGTCCCCTGTTCGTACGATTTAGCTTATTAGTTTTAACACTTGTCCTCGTCAGGATAGTGTATAATGTTAAGGTAATGCGCATATAAGTGGAGTAATGCAAAATGACATGAACACATAATTGAATAGAAACTAAAAACTTTCATTACTTTGAAATATTTTTGGAAACAAGACTGAACTGAATAAAAGACCAACCTAAACTAAAGACCGAACTGGACTAAAGACCGAACTGAACCAAAGACCGAACTGAACTAAAGACTGACAGACAAGACTATTCTGCATGATACTCCACATCTATGCATAATACCTCTTCAGATGGATTACATTCCATGGCCGCTGTATGGGCTCCCCGAACATAGTGGAAAGCCTGTAGGCACCTTTACCAAGGACCTCGTCCACTCGGTATGGGCCTTCCCATGTGGCTTCCAGCTTGGCGAGATTGCAAGCCTTGCTGACCTCATTGTTTCGTAGGACTAGATCTCCTACGCAATATTGCCGGTCTCGAACTCGCCGATTATAATATCGGGCTATGAGCTGTTTGTACCGGGCTTCCTTGATGTAAGCTGTATCCCGCTTTTCTTCTAATAGATCGAGATCCGCACGTCGGTTCTCGTCATTCACCTCGGCGACGAAATGAGTCGTGCGTGGACTGGGCAGCCCGATTTCGACTGGGATGACATCTTCTGTTCCATATGCTAGGATGTATGGTGTTTCGCCGTCGCTGTTCTTGGAGTTGTTCTGTAGGACCATAGAACATTTGGAAGGTTCTCCACCCATAACCCTTTGGCTTTCTCCAACCGAGTCTTGAGGCCTTTGACGAGCGTTCGATTCGTCACTTCGGCTTGTCCATTCGCCTGGGAGTGGGCTACCGATGTGAAGTGCTGCTGGATTCGCAGCTCGTCACACCACTCCTTAAAAATTATGTCCGTGAACTGGGTCCCGTTATCGGATACTAGAACATGGGGTATGCCGAATCGGCACACTATGTTCTTCCATACAAAATTACGGGCATTCTTACTTTTGATCGCAGCTAGGGGCTCCGCTTCAACCCATTTCGTAAAGTAATCAATTGCAACTATGAGATGCCGCAATTGACCTGGTGCCTTATCGAAAGGGCCCACTATATCTATTCCCCACTGCGCGAAGGGCCAAGGACTCTGCATTGCGGTCAGCTCGGTCTGTGGTAGCCTCGTTACATTTGCATGTAACTGGCACTTCTCACCCTCTGCACGAGCTCGGTGCAATCCTTGAGCATCGAGGGCCAGAAATACCCCACCTTATAATTTTCTTGGCTAAGGCCCGAGGTCCGATGTGGCTTCCACAAGACCCCTCGTGCACTTCTCTCATGATATAATCTGCTGAGTTCGGTCCGACGCACTTGAGTAAGGGCTGGAGGTGCGATTTCTTGTAAAGGACATTGTCCAGAACAGCATATCTCAATGACTTCGACGATATCCTTCTGGCCTCCGTTTTGTCTTCGGGCAACTCCCTCTTCATCAGATAAGCTAGGATAGGCGTCATCCACGTCGGCTACGGCTCATCGTCCAAATCGTTGACCTCGGCCTCATCTATGCTCCTATGCTGGACATCCTCCACTGGCGAAGTGCCAGGGGCCGCTGCCAATTTGCTGAGAATGTCAGCTCGGGAATTCTGAGTTCGGGGGATGCGTTCGAGCTGGAAATATGTGAAAGCTTCTTGCATGCCTCGTGCTTTAGCTAGATATTTCTTCATCCTCTCTCCCTTCGCTTCGTACTTTCCTAGCATGTGATTCACCACCACCTGTGAGTCACTATGTACTTTTATGGCTGTGACCTTCAGATCTGCGGCTATTCGGAGTCCGGCCAGCAACGCTTCATATTCTACCTCATTGTTGGTAGTTGCGAACTGGAAGCGAAGTGAATAGGTGAATTCTTTCTTTTCCGGGCTGATAAGGAGGATTCCTGCTCCGCTTCCTGTCTTTCCCGAAGCCCCGTCCACGTACATGTGCCAACAGTCTGGTGGTTTTGCCACAACCGTGCGAACTGGCTCTGGTGCCGAGGTCGGGACTTCGGCTATTGAGGTCTCAACCAAGAAGTCTGCTAATGCTTGCCCTTTGATGGCCTGGCGAGGGGCATAAGTAATATCATGCTCTCCCAATTCTATGGCCCACTTCGCTATTTGTCCTGATGCTTCGGGTTTCGTCAGTACCTGCCGAAGTAGTGAGTCTGTTCGGACCTGTATAGGATGCGCGTGAAAGTACGGACGTAAATGCCGAGCAGCGTTGACCAGTGCCAAAGCGAGCTTTTCTAATGGTTGATACCGCACCTCGGGTCCCTTGAGTGACCGGCTTATAAAGTATACGGGCAACTGGCGCCCCCCTTCTTCTCTTACGAGAACCGCGCTGATGGCCTCTTCCAAGGTCGCTAGATACAGGAACAGTACCTCTTCTTCTTTTGGGACTGACAGTGTTGGCAAGTAGCTGAGATAGTCCTTCAACTGTTTAAGTGCGAGATGGTGCTCCGAGCTCCAATTAAACTCGGGCGCCTTCTTCAAGATTTTGAAAAAGGGCAACTGCTTCTCTGCGGCTTTGGAAAGAAATCTGCTCAGTGCGGCGAGGCATCCAGTAAGCCTATGCACATTGTTGATCGATCTCGGATCCTTCATCTCTAGCACAGCCTTAACCTTTGATGGATTTGCCCTTAGTCTCTCTCGGGAGATCCAGCAGCCTAAAAACATCCCCGAGGTCACAACGAAGGTGCATTTTTGGGGGTTAAGTTTTAGGTTGACCTCGCGAAGGAGGGAGAGCACAGTTCGGAGATCGGCGACACTGGTACTCTTCTTCTTACTCTTCACTACTATGTCATCGACGTAGACATCCACCTCTTTCCCAATGTGGTTTTTAAACATTTTGTCTACCATCCTTTGGTAGGTAGCTCCTGCATTCTTCAGTCCGAATGGCATTTTGTGGTAAGCAAAGATGCCGAAGTCCGTAATGAATGTTGTCTTTTCTGCGTCCTCGGCATCCATCAGGACTTGGTGGTATCCCTTGTACAAATCAAGGAAGCTGAAAATCCTGTGACCGACCAGGGAGTCCACCTTTTTATCGATGTCGGGAAGAGGGTAGCAATCCTTGGGGCAGTGCTTGTTCAGATCGGTATAATCAATGCACATGCGCCATCCTCCCCCAGCTTTCTTGACCATCACCGGATTTGCTATCCAAGTCGGATAGGAAACTTCGAACAGGATCCCAGCATCGAGCAATTGAGTCACCTCGGTCTTTATGACTTGATTTCGCTCAGCGGCGAAGGAGCGCTGTTTCTGTTTTATCGGTCTGACCTCGGGATCGATCTTAAGCCGATGCGTGATTAGCTGGGGTGATACTCATGTCATGTCCAATGGGGACCATGCGAAGACGTCTTTGTACTCCCTTAGAAGCTGAATAACCTGCTTGCGAAGATGTGGGTGTTCGGTGAGTCCCACATTGACGACCTTTTCGGGGTCATCTTCGTATAATACCACTTCCCTCTCTTCGGCAGGTGACGCCCTCTTTGGCTCCTCGGAGTTCGGTAATTGCTATGCTTGGGGTAATTGGGGTGGTGCCCCTTGCCCTTTGAGTGCTACATGCAGACACTCCCTTGCTATTTTCTGGTCACCTCGAATTACTGCTATCCCCCCCCCCCCCCCCCCCCCCCCCTGGTCGGGATTTTGATGGCCAGGTGATAGGTAGAGCAAATCGCTCTCACAGCATTCATCCAAGTCCTCCCCAGAATAATGGTGTAGGGGGACTTGGCCTCCACCACGATGAACTCAGTCACGTCGGTGGAGCTCCGTGGCCCTTTCCCTATGGTGACCGGGAGTTCGATTGTTCCCAGTGGGTGAGTTTCTTCCTGGGCGAAGCTTCGCAAAGGCCGTGTGGTCAGCATGATCTTCGACTTATCCAACTCCATGTTGTCGAAGCAGTGTTTGAACATGATATTCACCGATGCCCCGGTGTCTATGTGTATCCTCTTGATAAGTTTGTTAGCGACCACGGCCTCTACGACAATGGCATCGGAGTGCGGCACCATGGGAGGCACTGGGTCCTCAGCAGAGAAGGTTATGGCCTCTTCTTTCTTGAATCTTTTACTGGCTGGCTCTCTGTTCGGGAGATTCCGTGCTCCATTCTTGAGGGATGACTTCGTCTGCCCCTTGGCAAGTGCGGAGATCGTCGCAACGACCCCGTCGTATTGATAATCTCCGTCCTCATAGGCATCGTCTTCACTGTGCTTAGCCTTCTTCTTGGCTTCTGAACTGCAACTTCCTCCTTTATACTGCCTCTTCTTCTTTTGATTTCGGGGGGCGTCTACCTGGTTGACCCCCGCACTTCTGTCTTGATATTTTTTGAGTTGGCCATTGCGGACTAGGCTCTCGATGTCCTGAGCTAGATTCATGCAGTTCTCCGTCTCGTGCCCGTAGTCTTCGTGGAATTGGAAATATTTGTTTTTTGACCTCGGCTTGCCATCTTCTCGCATCGGCCTAGGTTTCTCGAACAGATTAGCATGCAACTCGAGGATTTCAGTCCTTGGTTTGTTTAACGGAGTGAACTGCGGAGTGTACCGCTGTGCGGACTGAGACACGGGTGGACCTCGAGGCTGTGCTGGATTCTGCCGAGGTCCGAGACGAGACTCTATCGGACCTCGCTGAATTCGCTCCATCACCCCTTTCCTAGGTGCGTCTTCTTTCTTTTTTGAGTTTCACCTCGGTCCACCTCCCTTCGACGCCTGGACGCCTCATCTATCTTGGCGAACTTGTCCGTTATAGCCCATAGTTCGGTAGTAGTCTTTGGTTCCTTCGGCAGAATCTCCCTGTAGAGCTGGTCCGAACTGATGGCGTTTTGGAACGCCGAGATGATGAGGAGATCGTTGGTGCAGCGAGTCTGTAAACACTCCCTATCGAACCGGGTCATGAAATCTTGTAGCGCTTCACCTCGGCTCTGCTTCACAGTTAGCAGATGCGCCGGGGTGTGTCTTACTTCGGCACGCTGGGAGAAGCTTCTAGCGAACACTGATTGGTGTTTAAATGTTAGGATTTTCGTAGTGTTTTCGAGTCCGTTTTCGTTATGTTTTGTGTCTCTTTCGTTTGTCTTTTGCTATGATTTGGTTGCTTTGGAGTCTTTGGTATTGTAGGATAAAAAGGATGGAAATTAGAAGAAAATGAGAAGAAAGAAGCATTATATCGAAGAGGGGTTCGATAGGAGCATGTAGGCGAAAACGGAGGTCGATTTGGAGTTCGGACGAGGAAGATACGACCGAAACAAGAAAGGCGCGCAATCGTCCAGCGTTGGACGACCGTCCAGAGTACGGTGGACGAGCGTCCAGAGTAGAAAAGAAAGAAGAATGCGAGTGCGACGTTGGACGAGCATCCAACGTACGTTGGACGACCGTCCAACGTTCCGGCCAGCTATTGTTTCCTTATATAATTAGGTTTTCATACCTATTATATATACTATCCCTTGTACACGAATTCTAGACATCTTTAATCATCTTTTAGGCTTAGTTTTCAGTTCTAAATACTTTAGCTTTAGTTTTTATTGCTTTCTTTTGTTCGGATCCGGATTCCTCGTTTAGTTCGTTTAATTCAAGTTCTTCGTTCTTCGTTAATTTCGTAAGTTATTTATTGCTTTCGTTTACTTGCTTTTAATTGCTTGCATTAGTTTTAGATTTGTTTTCTTAATTGCTTCGTTTAATCTACTTAGTTTAATTTCGTTCTTTCGATTTCTAGTTCTAGTTTAGATTCGTTTTCCTTCGATTTCAATTCTCTCATTTTTCAAAGCTTTCGTAGTTAGATTTATTTGTCTTTAAATTTCCAGATTTTATTCATTATGTCTAGAGTAGTTTATGCTTTCTTCGTTGCTTTCTTTATTGCTTTCTTTTCGATTCTTGCCTAGGTAGATTAATCGTTTTATTTAGTTTAATACTTAGATTTATTTCTTGAGTTCTAGATTAGTTATTTACTTGCTTTTATTTATTGCTTTGATTTATTTTATTTGCCTAGGATTTAAAACTAAACCCCATTCTTTACTTGCTTTCTTAGTTTTAGGCTAGATTAGGTTTTACTACATAATTAATTGCCCTGCAAAGTTTTCCTTCGAGATTCGACATTGGGTTTTTACTTACTAAGTGCTAGGATAGATTTCGTTCTATTGCGAACACTTTTTAGTGAAACAAATTTTGGCGCCGTTGCCGGGGAAAACTTTAGGCGATTTATTGTGTAGTATTTTTATTTGTTTTATTTTTATTTGTGTTTCTTCGATTTTCTTATTTCTCCCACTCGGTGCGTTTAACCCTTTTGTTGAGTGTTGTTTATGCATGGTCGCCGAAGTCTTCAAAGGAGTTTAGCGCCCTACTTCGACAACATCCATCAAAGGAAAGCGATTTTAGCCGCGAAGGAGAAGGAGGAGATCGATTCTCAAGACTTTGGTTTAGTCTTGTTGTTTGCAGAGCCCGAAGCCATGGCAGCTAGAGTCATGGGCGATTTTGCTCGCCCCACATTCACGGCCACCACTTCGGCGATTGTCCTGACGGAAGCAGTCAGGAATCATGAGCTTAAACCTCATCACATGGCGTTGCTCCCATCCTACCTAGGGCTGCCCAACGAGGATGCTTTGACGTTCATCCGAGAGTTTTGCACGGTGGTGCAAACTTTCCCACTCTCGGGACTCACGGAGGATAACTTGAAGATGAAGTGCTTCCCGTACACCCTCAAGGATCGAGCAAAGTCGTGGTATTTGGCGCTCCCGGCCAACTCTCTCGCCACATGGAATGCGGTGTGCGAGAAGTTCATGCTCAAGTACTACCCGAACCGCAAGACTCAAGAGGTGCGGTCAAAGATTATGAATTTCTCTCAAGACAACGATGAGCCATTTCACGAAGCATGGGAGAGGTTCCAAGAGCTACTTCAACAGTGCCCTCATCATCAATGGCACCGGAGTTGCTTTGGCAATATTTCTACGACGCCCTCAACCAAACTTGTCAGTTCATGGTGGATAGTTCGGCCGGAGGCAACATAGCGGTCAAGACAGCTGACGAGTTGAAGGATATTTTCGAGACGCTCGCTGCGAGTTCTCAACAAAAATCAGCTAGACCGAGGAAAGTGGAGGCGAGTGCGATTTCGATGAGTCCCGATATGAAGAAGCAAATGGCCGACATGTTAAGGGATCTCGAAAACTTGAAGATGAAGCAAAGTGCACCGGCCCCGAAGGAGGAGGAAAGGAAGCCGGACCAATGCGAAATTTGTGGAGAGTTGGGACACATCAAGGAGGCTTGCCACAACATGGGAGCATTCACTCATGAAGGAGGAGCCGATGTCTTTGCTGCCCAAGGTTACATGCCACAAGGACCACCACCTCAAGGGCAAGGTACGAACCCGAATTTTCAATATCGTCGCCCTCCACCATATAACAACCCATATCCTCCTCCACCAAATCCCTACTACCCTTCTCCACCATATTATCCACCTCCTCAATACCCTCCACATCCCTATTATCCACCACCTCCATATTACCCACCTCAACCTACTCCTACATCACCACCATCATACCCAAATTCTCGTCCTCAAGGACCTCCACAAAAGCCTCCCGTCGATGAGGATCGTCTCCATGCACTTGATGCGAACATAAAGAGGCTCGAGTTGGCCATTGGCCAAATTTCTAGTTCCATGCACCTGATGCAACAACCGGGGCGAATTCCGAGCCAAGGGATTCAACCACAACAAGCCAACGAGGTGCAAGCCCCATACCCTCCCGTTTCACCTCACCAAGCTCATGCAATCACGGTGTTACAACACAATGGTGGCTCGTTGTCGACTCAAAGCCATTCTAGCCAAAGGTGGAGCCCGAATTCGCGTTGGGAATCGAGCCAAAACCATGCAGCACATCACGTTGGACGGGCGTCCAACGTTTCTGGACGACCGTCCAACGTTGGACGGCCACCCACCTTCACGCCAGCCCCTGGACGAGCTCCACCTCCTTCTCCAGCGAAGCCCGCGCTGGACGGGCGTCCAACGTACGTTGGACGACCGTCTAACGCTGAAGAGACGCCAAGCACGACGCCAACCTTGGACGAGCGTCCAGCCTGCACTGGACGAGCGTCCAACGCCCAGAATGCACGCACGGAGTTCGAGGAAGCCGAGAAGGAGGCCAAACCTCTTCACAAGACGCCCGATCCGTACGTCCCCCCTATTCCATTCCCGAGTAGAGTGAAGAACAAGAAGCAGACGCTCAATCCTTATGTTCCACCTATTCGGAGTGTTGCTAGGAAGGAGAGAAAGGATCTCGAGCCTATCAACTCGTTTCCTAAGAGAGGAGATCCGGGAGGTTTCGACTTGAGCATTGTTTTGGATAGTGGAGAGACCGTCTCGGGATTGATGGATCTAGGAGCTGCGGTGAATTTAATGCCGTATTCTATTTTCGAGAAGATGAACTCAAGAGTCCTTCAATCTACCGACATGCGCATTGAGCTAGCAGACGGCACCGTGAGCAGGCATTTGGGAGTTGTGGAAGATGTTACTGTCCTCGTTGGTGGAATTCGAGTTGTTACCGACTTTGTCGTGCTTCATGAAGGCAAGGGAGCTAAGAGCGCAACCGGTCATCTACTCTTGTTGGGACGACCGTTTATGGCCACTACCCGAGCCCGGATTGATGTAGGTACCGGCACATTGAGCATGGCCGGCGAGAGAGGTTCGGTAACGTTTTCGGTTTTTGGAAATTCACCTTCTATTCCAACTTCTTCTCTTCATTTATGCTCTTATGTTAAGCTTGCTAACCCTTGTGTTGAGGAAAATATTTGTGAGATTTTTAACAAGGGAGCGGCTCTAGAAGAATTCTTTGAAGATGAGGAGTCCATTGAAGATGACGAGTTCTTTAGTTGTGTGGATGAGGAAGAGGATACAATCGAGCAATATCTTGGGAATTTGGAGGAGGTTGATGAAGTGGAAGACGAAAACTCGAAACATGCATCGAAAGTGGAAGTTGTCGTTAATTCTTTTCTTTCTAACCTCACCAATTATGTAACATCTTTTCTTGCAGAGTTTAACTCGAAGATGTTTGAGGAGGAGTACGAGCTAAGTGTGGGGGAGTCGAGAGTTGATGAGGCCCACGTCCTTGATCTTCGAGATTGTTTGAGAAGGGAGAGTGAGTGTGTCGCAAGGAGCATCCAAATGTCGCTTGGTGCTACGGGTTTCGGTTGATTGTATCCTTCGTCGAGCTAACGACGTTAAACAAGCGCTTGGTGGGAGGCAACCCACTTTCTCGATTTTATTTTTTGTAGAGTAGGAATTATTTTCTTTTTATTTTTGTTATTTTTAGTTTGCTTTTTCTTTTTGATATTCGTGCAGGGAATAGTTCCTAAGGATGGCAATGGCATGGAAGGCCTCGAGAGGGAGAAAAAGGGAGAATTCGAGCAAAATTTCGCGAGGGTCGCGTTGGACGGGCGTCCAACGCACGTTGGACGAGCGTCCAACGTAAAGCAGCCCCAATTGTTTTTTCCAGCGAACGTTGCTCTGGACGAGCGTCCAACGCATTACGGGCCCCCAACTCAGCCGCCTCCGGATCCCAATGATCCCCGTTGGAAAGATCCACGGTTCCAAGGTTTCTTCAACCCATAGCATTGTTGTGTCTTTTAATTTTTGTTTTGAGTCTTTTATTTATTTTTCTTTATTTTGTGCAATTTTACGTTTTGGTATTGCGTTTTGTGTTTGTTTTGTAGGTAATACTTGGAATTTCTCGGGATTTCAAGTGTGTGGGTCGTCATCTTGCGATAAGTTTCTTCTATCCCTTCTCTATTTTATTTTCTTGCAATGAGGTCATTGCTTGATTTTAAGTGTGGGGGGGGGGGGGGGGGGGGGTCTTTGAAACTTTTGGCATGCAATTTTTAATTTTGTTGAGTCTTAGGAGTTAATTGAGTCAAATGAGCATGTGATGATAGTATTGTGGATTTGGCCGATGATAGAAAATTTTTGTTGATTTTTGGAGAAAAATTCATGATCTTTATTATGCATGGAACCTTGGCGAAGCGACGCATTTTATTCGATGAATTTGATGTATGTTATGATGTCGGGAACTAGTTAGTTTGAACCCGTGAGATTTGAGCTATTTGTGCATATTTATGCCTATTCGTTGATTGAGTGATCATGCATGCTTCGTTGTTTCTAGAACTTGCCTTGTTTCTCCATCAAGACCTTAGTATATTTACGAACTAGGAGATGATCTTAGGCCATCTTTCTTTAGCCAATGATCCCTATACACTAACCTTGTTCATAAACCTTTGTTTACCCCTTTTGAGCCTTTGTTAGCCGTTCTTTGTAATACCGGATGATAGGAGGTTTGGATGGTTATGGGTATCCTTAGTATTTGTGGTTGGTGATATGGAAGGAGTTGAATAGAAAAATTTTATTGTGGTGAAGAAGGAGGAGAAATGAATTTTAGATGCTTGATTTACGTAGTTGGCTATCCCTATAAGCTTAAAAGAAAAGAAAAAAAAAAAAATAGAGCTTTTGTTCTACATTAGAAAGAACATTTATTAGTGGAGCTCTAGAGAAAAAAAAAAGAAAAAAAAAAGAGAGAATAAGAATATAAGCATAAGGGGATAGTTAGCTTTGATTTGTATAAGTTGATAGTTTAGCATCTTTGAGTTTGTATTTGGTGTGTTGGATGGTAGAAGATGGAGATAAAAATCCATACTTTGGTTTGAGTTGAAAAAGAGGTTGATGATTTGGAGTATTTTTGAGTCACTTAGCCTATATAATCCCTACCTTAACCAATGTCCCTACATTACAAGCTTATATAAAGACCTTTTTGATCCTAATTTGTAAGTATTACATTAGGTGGAGATGTTGAGATTGAAGGCAAGCCTATGGTAAACATGTTGCATTGCATTGATATTGAGTGAACCCTATGATGTGCATTATCTTATACATCTTTTCTTTGAGAGAGTTGAGTGTTCACTTCCATATATAAAATTTCACATGTTGGAGAGTGTTCTTTGATGGATTAGCATATTTTGAATTAGTTGAGTAAATTGTGTTGATTGATGCTAAGGTTGTGTGCATAGTTTTGATCATGATCATGAGAGTTTGTTTTCGAAAAGTTTTGAGGCCTATATAGTTCACAATGCTTGAGTCTATTGCTTATTTCGTTTTTGTTATTGTTCGGGACGAACAAAGGTCTAAGTGTGGGGGAGTTTGATTGGTGTTTAAATGTTAGGATTTTCGTAGTGTTTTCGAGTCCGTTTTCGTTATGTTTTGTGTCACTTTCGTTTGTCTTTTGCTATGATTTGGTTGCTTTGGAGTCTTTGGTATTGTAGGATAAAAAGGACAGAAATGAGAAGAAAATGAGAAGAAAGAAGCATTATATCGAAGAGGGGTTCGATAGGAGCATGTAGGCGAAAACGGAGGTCGATTTGGAGTTCGGACGAGGAAGATACGACCGAAACAAGAAAGGCGCGCAATCGTCCAGCGTTGGACGACCGTCCAGAGTACGGTGGACGAGCGTCCAGAGTAGAAAAGAAAGAAGAATGCGAGTGCGACGTTGGACGAGCGTCCAACGTACGTTGGATGACCGTCCAACGTTCCGGCCAGCTATTGTTTCCTTATATAATTAGGTTTTCATACCTATTATATATACTATCCCTTGTACACGAATTCTAGACATCTTTAATCATCTTTTAGGCTTAGTTTTCAGTTCTAAATACTTTAGCTTTAGTTTTTATTGCTTTCTTTTGTTCGGATCCGGATTCCTCGTTTAGTTCGTTTAATTCAAGTTCTTCGTTCTTCGTTAATTTCGTAAGTTATTTATTGCTTTCGTTTACTTGCTTTTAATTGCTTGCTTTAGTTTTAGATTTGTTTTCTTAATTGCTTCGTTTAATCTACTTAGTTTAATTTCGTTCTTTCGATTTCTAGTTCTAGTGTAGATTCGTTTTCCTTCGATTTCAATTCTCTCATTTTTCAAAGCTTTCGTAGTTAGATTTATTTGTCTTTAAATTTCCAGATTTTATTCATTATGTCTAGAGTAGTTTATGCTTTCTTCGTTGCTTTCTTTATTGCTTTCTTTTCGATTCTTGCCTAGGTAGATTAATCGTTTTATTTAGTTTAATACTTAGATTTATTTCTTGAGTTCTAGATTAGTTATTTACTTGCTTTTATTTATTGCTTTGATTTATTTTATTTGCCTAGGATTTAAAACTAAACCCCAAAATCTTCTTTACTTGCTTTCTTAGTTTTAGGCTAGATTAGGTTTTACTACATAATTAATTGCCCTGCAAAGTTTTCCTTCGAGATTCGACATTGGGTTTTTACTTACTAAGTGCTAGGATAGATTTCGTTCTATTGCGAACACTTTTTAGTGAAACAAACACATTCATCAGATCGGCATACGACCTAATCGACCCGGGTGGCTGACTGTTGAACCACTCTCGCGCATTATCAATCAGCAGCTCGGGGAATAGTTTACACATGTGAACACTTCCTAGATTCTGGTTTAGCATGCTGTATTTGAATTGGCTAAGGAAATTGCTTGGATTCCCCACTCCATTGTATGGTTTGATCTTTGGCACCGTGTACCCAAAGGGCATGGGTGTGTTGAGAATTTCTTCAGACAGCAGACTGATGATCCTGCCGAACGCGTCAAAGATTTGCGCTCCCCCATCCAGGTGTCCTTGTGGTGGCGCACCATGGGGCGGTGCAGTTGCGTAGTTCGGCTGGACTACGTGGGAGTTCGGCTGGACCACGTGGGAGTTCAGCTGGGGATATATCTGGGTCTGCCCGCGGACTTGCTGGAGTTAATGGCGCAAGTCCTGTCCTCCGGGGTCTCAGATGGGAAGCCCCCTGTCCGAAGTGAGGGACTCCCTGTGTGCCGGTGTACTGACTGAGGAACTCGCGTCCCAGTGCCGTGTTGAGATAATTTCTCAGCAGCTCCTCGATTCTTGGGGGTGGAGGAGGTGGCGGAGCTGCCGAGTTCAGCTGAATGACTAGAGAGAGGCGAGCAGCTAAGCTCGGTCGGATGGTCGGGGACAAATGCATAACTGCTTCTGGACCGAACAGTTCGCGTTCCCTGTTTGCTGTGAGATCCTCCACATGGCCCTCTGGTGTCGAGTGAGCTTGTGGTCCCAGACGCGAGCTCACGGGAGCTCGGTGTGACTGGACCGGCTGGACCTGTGAGGATGGTGGTGCCACTGTGTTTTCCGTGGCACACTGTTCGCCAGGATTTGGGATCTCCGGGATCTCTCCGGTCCCAGTTCGATCGTTAACAGGAACGTCATTGGGTTGTTCCGCACCCACCACCGAAGCTGGTTCCTCGGGCTGTCGTCGGCGGCTCCTTCGACGGTGGGGGGTTCCCAGCAGCAACTGGTTCCCGTGTGGCATGGCTGGTGATTATGAGCAGCAAAAATCGAAAATTCAAACACAAAACAAGGTTCCCACAGACGGCGCCAGTGATGAACCTTCGATTTGCGGCCCAATTTGAATAAGAGTTTGTGTATGATTCGTGTGCGGAAATAAATGAAGGCAGGAGATTTACGTGGTTCGATCGAGAAGATCTACGTCCACGGGGAGGAAAAGTATATGTATGTTATTCAGAGTAGCATAAGTGTTTACAATACAAGTGATTCCTCTATTTATAATCGCCGTCGACGCCGGTTGTGGAGTGGAGGACGTGGAGTCATGGGTGGTTGTCCTGTTCCGGTTTCTCCTCCATCAACCCACGTTCTAGGTCTTTAGGGCTCAACTTCCTGGGCCTGCATTTAGCGTGGACTGGGCCGATTGGGCTTGTGCCGATCTGGGCCTGCTGGGCCTACGCCGATCTGGGCTTGTTGGGCTTGTGCCGATCTGGGCCTGCTGTGCCTAGGGAGATGGGCCATTTCCTATCAGGAGTATTATTTGAATTTCAGTAATATATTAGCATACTTTAATCTTCTTAAATAATCATACGCATATATTGAAACAAAAATCGTTTGAAATGATGACATCAATAATTAGTAAAATTAGAAATATTCTAAAAGAAGATATATGATCGTGGTTGAGTTGGATAATTAGGTGGTGAATAATCCATTTGCTTAACTTTCATGCACGTATTAATTTATCAAATTCCGGATAAATAGATTAGGTAATCAAATAATTATTATTATTGTAATAATATATTATGTTTGAACTTCAATCGTGCTAGCACGTTCGTGATGATGAGCATACTAATTTTATTTGTTTGTAGGTAATAAGTTGACTATTGCGGGATTAATGCACCACCCAATCTATATATATATATATATATATATAGAGGTTGAATATTAAACAGAAAATTGATATCTCATATAAAAAAAATGGAATTAATTTGGATTATTGATAATTATGTGATTTATGATTAATATTAATTGCTTTAGATTGCGTTCTCTTTGATGCGATAGAAAAAGAGTGAAAAAAGAAAATCACTCTTTAAATTCACTCTTTTCGTCTCCTTTTATCAATGAGAAAAAAATATTTACTCCTTAAATTGAAGAAAAATATTTATAACATCATATTAGTGAGATAATTTTTTCTCTCATTTGTACGTAGTGCAAATGAAGGGGGGAAAGACCAAATGTGAGAAAATGTGAGAAATAAAGAAGATTTAAAGGGTAAATATCATATTTTTTTTTTCGCATCAAAGAGAACGCAACCTTAGTATATTTATCAGAAATGCTACCCTACCCATCGTGGGCACTTCAATGTTCCCACCGTTATGTGCATTGCTAGGGTTTACTTTTTTAGATAGGTTAGAGTATATATTTTAATTTTTTTTATTCATCAATAATATGTCACATCATTTGTAGACATATTAAAAATGTCTACGGTGGATAAGAGAACATTCCTTGTATAATTATACTGAAAATGCATTATGATAACTCGTACTTTATTATTGGACCGATAATTCAATATGATGCACGATGCATTGTAGGTATACATATTATTGTGCATGATATATAGTACCATGCATGATAGTTATATTGATTGACGATGCATTTATATTTGTACAAATATACCGTGATAGTTACACATACAATACAGTGCATGATAGATTAAATTCCAATATGTTACGATGCGCAAATGCATTATATATTACTATCATATTTTATATCTTAAATAACAAATCTAGGAGAAACAATATAATTATGGCTGGTTAAATTCTACCTAAAAATTTCCATCATATGTAGAATTTGGTTTGATATATGATCACGAATTCTTGCCTGAAACTTTAACACTCTCTCGTGCTTGAAATGTGAAAGTTTCAATGCAACATTGATGTTGGAAACCCTTCGAGACAAACGGATGATGTTTGTAGGGGACTCTCTAAATCGGGGTCAATTCGTCTCCATGGTTTGCCTACTCCAGAAATATATACCCGATCACGCTAAATCCATGAGCACTAACGGTTTGCTCACCGTTTTCACAGCCAAGGTATTGTATCGATATAGTGCTTGTAATACATATGCAAAATCAAATGTTAGTTATGTTATGCTTAAAAAAATTATGTCGATAAAATAATGTACCAATCCTTTTCTACCGTTAGAATTATTTTAAAAAAATTGGTGATAAAGTTTATCCATCTTTCATCTATTCAAACTCATAACTTTTATCTAATCCTAATACAATTAAAATTGCTTGATTTCAGGATTACAATGCTACAATCGAGTACTACTGGGCGCCATTCCTCCTTGAATCCAACTGCGACTATACAATCCGACACAAAATAAGCAATAGGCTAGTACGACAGGGGTCGATCAACAAGCATGGCAGGCACTGGAAAGGAGTGGACATAATGGTGTTTAATACTTACCTTTGGTGGATAAACGGACTCAACAAGTTTAATATGCTGTAAGTAAACCAAAATCAAAACCCATGCACCATATCTATCTCCCCAATGGAGGAGTAATGAAATCTTCCCATATTTAAAACAGCCAAGGAACATTCGATGACGAAGAGAAAGACATAGTGGAGGTTTCGACAGATGAAGCTTACCAGATGGCGATGAAGAGCATGATTCGATGGTCCAAGAAGAACATGGACCCGAAGAAGACGAAAACGTCTTCTTCACCAGCATGTCGCCCACCCATGAAAAGTGAGTGGCTTCAAATTATGTGACCTGATTAAATCTCACGTACAACTAAATCAAACAAGATTACTATGATATTGTTCGCTTTGAGCGTTAGCCCTCAAGGTTTTGTCTTTTGGCCGTGAGACATGTCGTTTGCACTAGGCACAAACTAATGTTGTCGAAACGATGCAGGAGCATCGAGTGGGGAGGCAAAGCAAGGGGGAACTGTTACAGTGAGGCATCTATGATAGATGATCCAAACTACTGGGGATCAGGTAGTAGTAAAAGTGTAATGAAGGTGATAGAGGAAGTGTTTTGGAAGTCAAAGTACCCCATCACATTCCTCAACATAACGCAGCTCTCGAGCTACAGAAAGGACGCGCATGTTGCCATCTACAAGAAGCAGTGGCACCCTCTAACACCAAAGCAACTAGCGAATCCGGCGAGATACGTGGATTGCATCCATTGGTGCTTGCCTGGACTTCAAGATACATGGAATGAACTTCTCTTTGCTAAGCTTTTCTATCCTTAATTTGAAGGGTTATTTTTTTAAAAAAAAATTAAGCTAGGGCAATTTGTAAATTTGTACATTGATGCTTCAATTGACCGTAATACCCCTAAATAAATTACATTGATTTTTTAACAATCTCAAATCTAAAGGGTTTATACATAATGTTATTGTATCAAAGTTTTTTTTTTTATCCCCTTTTACTTCATCGATCGTATTGAATGATAAAAATAGAACCCTTCTTTCTTGTTCAAAATATATATTTATAGATATTATATCACTAACTCTGGAAAATATCAAATGCCAAATGTTAAACACTCACTCCATTCATATCTAATTGAACAACTTTTTACGTTGGGGTGTCTCATTCATGTTGAACCCTTTATCAATATAACAATAATTAAGTCAAATAAGTGGATAAAAAGACGTGCACTCATTAATCTTTGTATCCACTTGATAGTACTCAAAAAGAAGGGGACGGAGGGACTAGGTGCTATATAGGTATGTTATTACTTTCATACATGTCGAAAGTATATGCAAATTACGTCATTCGTTCCTTAAAATTTTCAAATAACTATACTAACAATAATAAATTGCGAAAGAAACGTTGAAACATGCAATAATTCTAAGATGATGAACTCAAGCAATCACCTCAGAACCAAACGTTTTCTCCTTGTAAGGTTTGATTATTCCATAACTATGGTTTATAACTTTTGAACAGCGTTTAATTTGGCATCTCCTTTTCTTTTCTTTTCTTTTTTTTTTTTCACTACAAGTTAACTTATAGTACTTAATTACGCTAAAATAAATTTCAATTTTTATAAAAAAAAAATATTATTCTAATTAAAAAAATGAGACACTCCGTTATTGGATAAATGATCTCAACCTATTGATTTCTCCATCCGTGGTGTATCCATGTAACATTGATGAAACTTATTATTGCATTTATGTGTGACATCTTTCGAATAGTATTCCCTGTCTCGAATTATGTGACTCAAGCGTGTCTCAAATCTTAAAAATAATAGTTGCAATATATAAAAAATATAATAGACATTTATGGAAAAATTAATTTTTTATAAATAATAATATACGTAGTACATAATAATATACCCTAGTTTTGAAAATTTAAAGCATTATATAACCAATCCTTTTATATATAATAGCAAAGCGGATTCGGAGCCCCACGTTAATTCACGTGCCTACGTGGCGCTTCTATGCTCTCCGTTCCTATTTATCTAAAATTCTATTTTTATATTTTTTTTACGTAAATCATGTATATATAATATTGTAAATCATGTATGTATATCCCATGTAATTTATAATAAATTAATTGTAAAAATTCTATTTTTATATTTTTTTTTACATAAATCATGTATATATAATATTGTAAATCATGTATGTATATCCCATCTAATTTATAATAGATTAATTATATACAATTTTATTCTACATACTATTTATATTTTTTTTACGTAGATCATATATATATATATATAATATTGTAAATCATGTATGTATATCCCATGTAATATATAATAGATTGTTGGGCAAAAACTATAGTACCTATATAGACACTAAGAAAGAACACTTATATACAAAACTTAATTTTACAACCACATATACCTATATTTTACCATCCCTCCCAATTTTACCCCTCCCTACCATTTACTCCTCTCACTCACCCCAACACTGATTACACCACTCTCACTCCCCCCAACATTCACTTGCGTGTACAGGGTTATCATCCCCACTCTCCACCACTCTCATTATTCCCGCCCCAACCACCACGACCTCCAAATACCGGGCAACTTCTCCTCCACTCCTCCCCACTTTCTACTATTCTCCTCCTCTCTTCCCCACCGAAAAGAAATTTGGGGGTATGGCTCCAGGGACGCGTAGTTCGAAACGGAGTAAAGACGACGAGACACCGGAAAAGGGAGAGACGGCAGAGGCGTCGGAAAGCCATGGAAAAGTGCGGAAGAAGAGGCAACAATCCAAGCCAAGCGGGTATCCATTCACAGATAAAGAGGTGCGTGTGGTTTGCTGCTGTTTTTAGGGTTTACATGCAATTGATTTTTTAACCTTTTATTCGTCTTGGATCTGAGAAAAATACCAATTTTTACGATTAATTATAGTCTATCGAACCTATTGCAGTATATATTAACAATCTTTATGGAATTGCTAGGGTTTGTGTTTTCTCGCACCTTTATAGGCTAGGCAGAATGTAAGAAATGTCCATAGTTTTTTGCTAGGGTTTGTGTTTTCTCGAACCTTTATAGTGTATGCATTATGTAAGAAATGTTCATAACTGAGTATTGAGTTTGTAAGAATTTTTGGTGTTAAAAAAACGTATTCGTTGGTAGGCATGTGTTTTCTCGAATTTTAATTAAGTGTGTTGTATCTTATTGTAGGAATTAAATTTTCGGGGGGGATTCTTACATGTTGTTTATTCTTGGCAGGTTGAATGGAAATACGAAAGGTACGATCTGCTGCGCCTTACCCCAAAAGCAGTACCTGGGGGGTGTGAAAATTTGGCAGGATGTGTTAATAAAATTATGAGAACACTGAACAACCGCCTTGCCAACAAGGTGAGGGATTCAGCCGTCGGCCAATACACTAGACTTGATGATTTAACCACTAGGAGCGGCAACATGCTACACTACATCGTCTGCCACCAAGTGACTCCTGAGCCTAACTTCGACCCCACAGCTTTGTTCTTCAAGATAGGGAGGAAGGTGTTGCGTTTCTCACGGGTGGAGTACGCACTGGTTAGTGGCCTGAAATTTGGGCCAGCTAACTTCAAGCCCTACGTGAAGCATGAACTCCCCCTGGACTCAATTTTCAGTAGGCTTTTCGGAGCAAACCTGAATACAAACCTGTGTGATGTCCGAAAGGCTTACGTTGAAAAAAAGTTCGAAGTCAATGGGGAGGAAGTACGGGCAACACCTGAAGACTACGTCAAGCTCTCAAAATTTCTGCTGTGTCTTGGATATGTGCTTGGTTTCGAAACAACAAAGAAGAAAATTCCGCTGTGGCTGTGGGTTCTGTTAGAAATGGAGGACGAATGGGAAGCATTCCCATGGGGATCAATTTCTTACCAAATTCTCTTGGAAACAATCAAGGGCATACCAAAAGCTTCGAAAGCCAAGAATTCAGTGACCTACCAATTCAAGGGAACACAATTGCTTTTTCAGTAAGTGGTTGCTTAAAAATCACAATCAAGAACTTCATATGTTATGCCCCACAAAAATACCTATCTTACATTGTTTCTTTTGATTTTCTTGTACAGGCTTGGATATTTGAGGCAATTCCAACATTCGGAGCAGAGGTTGGGCTGGGAATGCCTGAGATGCGAATCCCGAGATTCATGCGCTACTCATACGTCAAAGAAAGGGGCTACCCCGAAGAAGCAAAAATCAGTGAGGTATGGAAAAGAAGATGTTTGTTTATAATTATAAGAATTGTTTTTTTGCGTTGTCCGAATTTATTCCTAAGATAAGAATTAAACATAAATCATGCATAAAAGTACAAGCTTAAGTGACAAGAAAATGGTGTCTCACCATGGTTGATAATAAGAAATGATGATAAGAAGATGTTGTCTTCCTGCATGAGGTTCATGTTTAGGTCATAAGAAATAATAAGCTCATGTTTTGGACATAAGAAATGTTGTCTGCCTAAGAAATAATGATAATTATGCTTAAAAGTTCAAGCTTATATGATAAGGAAATGGTGTCTCACCATCCGTGTTCATAAGAAATGATGATAAGAAAAATGTTATCTACCTGCACGTTTAGTTCATGTTTAGGTTATAAGAAATAGTAAGCTCATGTTTAGGTCATAAGAAATGTTGCCTACCTGCACGTTTAGTTCATGTTTAGGTTATAAGAAATAGTAAGCTCATGTTTAGGTCATAAGAAATGTTGCCTACCTGCACGGGAAAATTATAAAATGGTGTCTCTAGTTTATAAGAATTATATCTCATAGAAAATTGTGCTAATATTTTCTGATGATTGCTTTGATGGTAGAAACTGGTTCGCCAACTGACCCCAACTGATGAAGAGCTGGAGGAAGCGTATGTGAAATCACTTGAAGATGACAAAGCCCCGAACCCATTTGCCTTCACATACGACCCAACTGAGTGTATGAAAAGGAAGAACAGGGATGAAGAAGGCGGAGAGGGAGAAAACGAGGGAGAAGGGTCGGCTTTAAGTGCCCAAAATGTTTCGGTGGTGGAGGTTGCTAAGGCGGCAGTCCAAGCTGGGGTGGATGCACTTAAAGACTTTTTGAGAGAGTATCACAACACCCTTGTTACTGATGTTGCTAACAAGGTGACATCAATTCTTCTAGCGAAAGGCCCCAACGAAACTGATCATTTCTACGAAGAAAGGGGATATGAAGAATTGAATGTTCAGCGCCTTGGTGATGAGGGTGGTGATACAGCTTGTGGAGAGCCTAAAACTCTTGCAGTGCCTACAGCTTTTGACAATGAAGAGCCTAGTGTTTTTTCTTTAGGAATTAACAATGAATCAATTGTGCAGGCCAACATTGTTGAAGCAAAAGCAAAGATGCCCCCACCCCCGCCAGTTGCTCTCCCTGCGACTGTGGACACGCCTACTGCTCCCCCTGCGACTGTGGACACGCCGTGTTCATCGGACAAGCCGCAGGTATAGCAAGTACTGGCAGGATGCGATTTCAAAAAAACTATCTTTATGTTTAATTCTATCTTTGGTATTCTGTGGGTTCTCGGACAATTTCAGACAAACTCCTGGTATGTTAGGTTTTCGAACAATTTCAGTCAATTTCAGTTGTAATGTTTTCGGATGTAATGTTTTCAAGATGCTATGTTATTGTTATTGTATGTTATGAATGTTTTCTTGAAATGATTAATTTCTTACCGCCCACTTATTATTATTCTATACTATAAGAAAAAACCCGCCGTAGTATGTATGAATTGAATGAAATCCTATCTTTGATAGGAAATTCTTATTTAAAAATAAATCTTAACTTTTGTATCATAATTTCTTATCACATTCTTAGTACGGACTAATAATTCTTATCATCTTCTTAGAAAAGATTACTGAATTATTACATTTACTATCATAAATTCTTATGAAGATCTTAATAATGCGTATGATTTGTTATTGGTAGGGAAATTCTTACAAACGCTAATTATTTTGTGACAGGAGTACGAGGTAATATCAGACTCACAAATCGACCGAGAGTATGATAAACTATCATTCTTAAATGTTACACCACAACAACTCCCACCCCCCCCCCCCCCCCCCCCCCCCCACCCCCACCCACCCCCGTGCAGTCAGCAACTGAAGGTGCTCCTACTGAACCGGCATGCCCATTCCGTACTAAATATCCATCAAGAGCATGCCGTAGCCCCTTCCTACGAAACGATAAACGACCACGTCCTGACAAATTCAAGCTTTTCATGGAGAGCCAAAATTCGCTGTAAGCTATTTAATGGATTGTAAATAGCTTACTTAATCTATGTTTCTTACAAAAATATAACTTTACTAACACTAGCACAGCCGGAATGTGGGATTACCTTATGATGTGGACAAAGAATTCTTCCAAGACATCATGGAAGGGAAGAAGTTCCTAAGTGAGGACCACGTCAATTCCTATCTAGCTATTATCTCTTCGAACCCCACCCTCGCTGGATTGAAGGCTGTTAAAAACAAAGTCGGCATTACATGTTGCTATTTCATGGTAAAACCTCCTTATATTATGCTATATAATGAATTAACTTTTAGCACACTGAACTAATAAGTATGAAATTGCCCCCCATGAATAAAAGACCCAGATCATGAAAGTCTTTGATAAGATACATAAGAATGAAAAGCCAAGAACAGGGATGTATGAGTTCAAAGCATTCAATCAGAAAATTGAAGAGGAAGTACCTACTAAGAAGATGGAGAAGTTAGTGGTGTTTGCTAATGGAAGCTATCCACCTTGGGGGGAGGACAGAAAGGAATGGACATCATATGAAAAGGTATAACTGATATACCCAATTTCTTACATTCATTCAAACGTGTACTAACACATAATTCTTACAGATTATTGCAGTTTGTAAGTTCCAAAATGATTGGATCACAGTAGTCATCGACATGGTAGGCCAAAAGCTTGTTATCCATGACCCAAAAGCGTGGGACTTGCCGAGACAAAGGATGCACCTCAATCTTAACATATTCCTACCAATGGCCCGCCTTGTGCCTCAGTTGATGAAAGCTATAAGCTATCCTACAATTAACAGTGTAGATAACCCCAATCATGCACAATGGCCAATAACTTTTGGCCCACACGCAGGTAGGAATGCTTTCCGTGAAAAGGAACAGATCGACAGTCCA
Source organism: Thymus mandschuricus (assembly GCA_029379335.1). Lineage (NCBI taxonomy): Eukaryota > Viridiplantae > Streptophyta > Magnoliopsida > Lamiales > Lamiaceae > Thymus > Thymus mandschuricus. The sequence continues at coordinate 9,235,458 of CM057079.1, forward strand.
CTATACTGCATGAGGTACGCAGAAAAATTCATAGCAACGGATACAAGCTCCTCCAATGGTCTGCGTACAAAGGAAGAAATCCAGCAATACCGCTACCATGTTGCTAAAACCATCTACTCAAACAGTACGGACTCCGATGTGCAACCAATGATGCTGGGAATGTAAGTAAAGTTATTGGGCATAACTTATTTTGTACATTTTGTGATTAGTTCAAGGCAGGGGATGTAAGTAAGTGAAAAAAACTGTACATCTTGGGAAGACCAAACAATCACATTTTTTGTGTTTTTTGATATACCGTAGGGTGTGTGCCACCGGGTTAGAAGCCTGCAAAAGTGGTCTTTTTTGTAATTATGATGTATTCGAAACTTAGTAGGTATATAATATGTTTTATTACTAAGCTCGTTTATTTCTTATGTCGTTTTTTAATACTGTTAATAAGAAACTTCATGTTTTCTTATGGACCTCTTTATAACATGTGAATGGTTACTAAGAAAATCTAAAGTAGTAATAATTTCTTACTGAAAGATTGTATATTAAACAACAAACAAAACAAAAAATTATCAATTTCTTATTAAAGGTAATAACTTGATCATACTGTTTATACGATTAATCAAACGTTATTGTAATTTCTTACTAAAGCTCGTTTATTTCTTATGTCATTTTTTAATACTGTTCATAAGAAACTTCATGTTTTCTTATGGAGCTCTTTCTAACATGTGAATGGTTACTAAGAAAATCTAAAGTAGTAATAATTTCTTACTGAAAGATTGTATATTAAACAACAAACAAAACAAAAATTTATCAAATACCTATTAAAGGTAATAACTTGATCATACTGTTTATACGATTAATCACACGTTATTATAATTTCTTACTAAAGGTTGTATATTTCTTACAAACCTAATAATATGATAGTTAAGTGTGTCAATAAGTTGATATTAAACAACAAACACACAAAAATTTATCAATTTGTTATTAAAGGTAATAACTTGATCATACTGTTTATCAGAATAATCACACATTACGATAATTTCTTACTACAAGTTGTATATTTCTTACTAACATTTGTATATTTCTTATGAAATGTTTAATTAATTCTTATAAATCCAATAATATGCAGTTAATAACTTGACCATACTGTTTATCAGAATAATCACACGTTACGATAGTTTCTTACTATAGGTTGTATATTTCTTACTAACATTTGTATATTTCTTATGAAATGTTTAATTAATTCTTATAAACCCAATAGTATTCACTATTCAGGTAATAACTATATCATACTGTTTATACGAACAATAAGATGTTATCATAATTTCTAACTAAAAGGTTGTATATTTGTTACTAACATTTGTATACTTCTTATGGAATGTTTAAATAATACTTATACACCCAATAGTACGCAAGTAATAACTTGATCATACTGTTTATACGAAAAATTGGACGTTATCATAATTTCTTACTAAAAATTGTATATTTCTTACTAGCATTTGTATAATTCTTATGAAATGTTTAATTAATTCTTATAAACCCAATAATATACTGGTAATAACTTGATCATACTAAAGGTTGTATGTTTCTTCCTAACATTTGTATATTTCTTACCCAATAGTATGCAGTTAATAACTTGATCATACTGTTTATCAGAATAATTACACGTTACGATAAATTTCTTACTACAGGTTGTATATTTCTTACTATCATTTGTATATTTCTTATGAAATGTTTAATTAATTCTTATAAACCCAATAATATGCAGTTAATAAAAATACACAATTTGCATTCCACAAGAACCAAAAACTTAAGTAAATCATTCAAAATACAGGTTGTAAATCCGAGATGTAATACCAAAAAACTTAAGTAAATCATTCAAAATACACAATTTGCATTCCACAAGAACCAAAATGATTCACACAACACGTACAACTACAGATTCAATCATCTAGCATTATCTTAGCTAGCATGAAAAACAGTGAAGAGAAGAAAAAAAGAAAACCCCATTTTTTGAAAAGTGTAAGTTCTGCAAGTGCTTTATCCAATTTGGACTTTAGATGTTCACATTCTTCTTCTTTCAGCTGCATTTTTTCTGCCAAACTGCTAGCTTGCTCATCTTTCACCTTCAGTAGTCTTTCATAGTGATCCATCTCCATTTGGCGAATTTTATCACACTGGTTCCGACAATAAAATAGGGGAGTTTTTGAATCAACCCACTCAAAGTAATTGCAATCATCATTCTATGATAAAAAAAAACCAAGCATTAGAGTTAGTAAATAATAAAAAATAAAAAAAAATAAAAAAAAAAAAAAAAAAAAAAAAAGGGGGGGGGGGGGGGGGGGGGGGGGGGGAAACACATACGAAACCCTAATTTTACCTTCCTAAATCGACACCTGAAGAAAAGCCTGCCTGGGTTCGCCGCCGTTCGCGATGTCAGCACGTCACATGGGGCGCCGTGGTCGCAGAACGCACCCCAGCTAACCCTAGAGAACGTGGAAGAGGAGCTGGAAGAGTTTGCTGACATTTAGTATGGATGGAGAGAAAAAAATTTCTTCCTAGGTCGCGGCAAAGAAAATGAGGGTTCAGAACTCACGAAAACACTTCTTATAAAAAAAACATAAGTCAAAACGACGTCGTTATAACGACACCAAAATATTACAACTGTGTTTCCCATGATGTAAGAATTAATATGTTTCTTATGTATCGATCATAAGAAATATTATTATTCTTATGAAATTTATACACTTCTTATGAAACGTTTAATTAATTCTTACAAACCTAATAATATGATAGTTAAGTGCGTCAATAAGGTTATATTAAACAACAAACACACAAAAATTTATCAATTTGTTATTAAAGGTAATAACTTGATCATACTGTTACGATAATTTCTTACTACAAGTTGTATATTTCTTACTAACATTTGTATATTTCTTATGAAATGTTTAATTAGTTCTTATAAACCCAATAATATGCTGTTAATAACTTGACCATACTGTTTATCAGAATATTCACACGTTACGATAGTTTCTTACTATAGGTTGTATATTTCTTACTAACATTTGTATATTTCTTATGAAATGTTTAATTAATTCTTATAAACCCAATAATATGCAGTTAATAACTTGATCATACTGTTTATCAGATTAATCACACGTTGCCATAATTTCTTACTACAGGTTGTATATTTCTTACTAACATTTGTATATTTCTTATAAAATGTTTAATTAATTCTTATAAACCCAATAGTATTCACTATTCAGGTAATAACTATATCATACTGTTTATACGAACAATAAGATGTTATCATAATTTCTAACTAAAAAGGTTGTATATTTCTTACTAACATTTGTATACTTCTTATGGAATGTTTAATTAATACTTATACACCCAATAGTACGCAAGTAATAACTTGATCATACTGTTTATACGAAAAATTGGACGTTATCATAATTTCTTACTAAAAATTGTATATTTCTTACTAGCATTTGTATAATTCTTATGAAATGTTTAATTAATTCTTATAAACCCAATAATATACTGGTAATAACTTGATCATACTAAAGGTTGTATGTTTCTTCCTAACATTTGTATATTTCTTACCCAATAGTATGCAGTTAATAACTTGATCATACTGTTTATCAGAATAATTACACGTTACGATAAATTTCTTACTACAGGTTGTATATTTCTTACTATCATTTGTATATTCCTTATGAAATGTTTAATTAATTCTTATAAACCCAATAATATGCAGTTAATAACTTGACCATACTGTTTATCAGAATATTCACACGTTACGATAGTTTCTTACTATAGGTTGTATATTTCTTACTAACATTTGTATATTTCTTATGAAATGTTTAATTAATTCTTATAAACCCAATATTATGCAGTTAATAACTTGATCATACTGTTTATCAGATTAATCACACGTTGCCATAATTTCTTACTACAGGTTGTATATTTCTTACTAACATTTGTATATTCTTATAAAATGTTTAATTAATTCTTATAAACCCAATAGTATTCACTATTCAGGTAATAACTATATCATACTGTTTATACGAACAATAAGATGTTATCATAATTTCTAACTAAAGGGTTGTATATTTCTTACTAACATTTGTATACTTCTTATGGAATGTTTAATTAATACTTATACACCCAATAGTACGCAAGTAATAACTTGATCATACTGTTTATACGAAAAATTGGACGTTATCATAATTTCTTACTAAAAATTGTATATTTCTTACTAGCATTTGTATAATTCTTAAGAAATGTTTAATTAATTCTTATAAACCCAATAATATACTGGTAATAACTTGATCATACTAAAGGTTGTATGTTTCTTCGTAACATTTGTATATTTCTTACCCAATAGTATGCAGTTAATAACTTGATCATACTGTTTATCAGAATAATTACACGTTACGATAAATTTCTTACTACAGGTTGTATATTTCTTACTATCATTTGTATATTCCTTATGAAATGTTTAATTAATTCTTATAAACCCAATAATATGCAGTTAATAACTTGATCATACTGTTTATCAGAATAATCACACGGTACGATAATTTCTTACTACAGGTTGTATATTTCTTACTAACATTTGTATATTTCTTATGAAATGTTTAATTAATTCTTATAAACCCAATAGTATTCAGGTAATACCTATATCATACTGTTTTTACGAAAAATAAGGCATTATCATAATTTCTAACTAAAAGGTTGTATATTTCATACTAACATTTGTATACTTCTTATGGAATGTTTATCTGTCACGACCGGACTTCACTAAGGATAGTTAAGCCGGAAAACCATGACTATGGATGGGAATTAAGAGTAGGGGAAAGAAAGGGGGTATAAGACTGTGTGTGGAATATGACTCGTATAGCTATTTGAACAACACTTTATACCATTGAACGTCTCAACTCGGGATTTCAAATGAGAATACAAGGATACTTGTCATAATCTATTACATGACTTGAAACAATTCTCGAAAGCTCAAGAGTTTGCACAGCGGAAGAATACTTGAATACATGTATGAAGACACGTATTACCGAGAGTCCTAATCTATAACGACAAAAGCTCCACTCGCCACTTCACATCATCTCGCTCAACCTGCACATTTAGAAATACATGCAGGGCTGAGTACAAAAGTACTCAGTGGGCACATGCCGAAAACTATACATAATAATTGTCAAGCCATTCAACTGTAAGACATAGGGGTTTTATTGAAAAGAGCCTATGCTTACTAAAACTGTTCTTGTGATCTAAAAGTGCATGCATGCTAAGTTCTTTCGTAATCTACCATATCTGAAACTGTGGTGTCGAGGAGGTGGCCACCTCACACGACACCTGACCGGCCAACCCTGAAGATGACTCACGGTCCTGTGTACACTAGTCCAAGCAAGATAGCAAGTCTTAACAAGGACCCGAAATCGATTAACTTTATTGGCGATGCCAATTCAGATAGGTGTCATACACAAAACAAAAATGTTTATGGCATGACAATACTTGAAAATAAACATTTTCATCTAAACATTCTATAACTTTTCTTGTATAAGAAAGCCCACCTTAAGTAGCGTGAAAAGTGCCAATCCTGATAGAATCGCAACGTCAACCTTCCGGTCGATTTTCACCTATTTAGAAACGACAATATAAGAATTTCCATTCTTATAAAATCTAATAATTCCTTATAAAGAATATTTTTATTCTTTATTCCTATCTTCTCGTTTCGACTATCGTTTCGTTAATATATCGTGAGATTATTAATCGGAGTTAATGATTCTCCTTGGCTAGTGATAGCCGTTAATTGTCCTTGTAAGCTTCGAATAATAATTTATTTGAAGTTATATTATATTAGATTGTTAAATCTAATATTCTTTTCATAATTCCTTTCCATGAATTAAATAGGCTATTTTAGGCTCGAGAATTTCTCAAGCTTCAATAATAAACTCATATTACTCGAGGGGTTTTATTAGAATTAATAAAACATTTCTCGGTAATTTATAACGTCCTTCTCGTCTAGATTTTATGGTTTTTAATATACAAAATATTTAATAAATTAAACAGTTGGGCCGTAATTAAATCGGTCCAACTTGAGTCCAATTCTCGGCCCAAGACTACTCCTAACCCAGGCCCAACACCCGGCCCAAAACCCAACCCGAAACCCGACCCAGAACCCGACCCGTTTAAACCCTAGGTATAAAAACCCAAATCTCACCATCACTCTCATTTCCCCCAAATTCCATTCATCCGCCCCATCTCCCATCTCCCTCTCCCTCTCGGATTTGTCCAGTCGGACGCCACCGTCGCCGGCGCCGACCACCTCGCCTTCTCCTCCCCCGTTCTTTCCCCCGTCTCTCTCTATCCCTTCTCCTCTCTCTATCTCTGCTCTCCGACTCCCTCTCAATCGGGCTGGATGCCAGCAGCTTGAAGTCGACGCCGCCGTTGCCGGCGGCGAGGCTCGCCGTCGCTGGCCACGTCGTGCCCTCCCTCTCTCGTTCTTCCTCCTCTCCTCTCCACGACTCTAACTCGCTGTTTAACTCTCTTTTCCTCTGCTTGCAGGGCTCCGGGAGCGCTGCCGGGGAGACGCCGTCGCCGGAGGTTACGGCCAGGGAACTCCGCCACCGTTACTGCTCTCTCCCTGAAGACTGTACTGCCGGTGACAGCCTCGCCGGCGGCGAGGACCGCACTCCGGCAGTCTCCCGTTTTCTTCCCCCCCTTCGTCTAACCCTATCTCTCGTCATACACACATATATATATATATATATTAATGTTTAACATTTTCTTTGTTGTGCAGGGGGTTTTGGGACAGCAGCTATTCCCGGAGAAAAATGCAGTCGAAGCTCGACTCGGGGCCGCCTTTGCTGCCCCGACAGACTGCCCCTCTCCCGTCGAGGCCTCGGCCTTGACGGAGGTTCGACTCATTCCTCCCTTTAATTTACTATAATTCGATTTGTAAATTTATGTGCATATATGTCTTCGTCTTGCGTTTTATGCATAGGAAAGTCTGATTTTATAGTTATTAAATTTAAATTCCATGATTTAAATCAATAGAAGTTAGAGGTATTTAATAGAGATAGAGGCAGTAGGGCTTGTAGGTTTTATTTCCTTAACATGAATGGTATACAGAAGCATGCTTAGCTTGTATTCATGAATTGTAAATGGTGTGTTATTACATACTTAGTACTTCATTAGCTTAGGCTTGGTTGATTGTTAAATCAAGAGTTCAATTTGTAGCATGCTTTTGTGATTTAAAATTCTGAAATTAGCATGCTTGCTTTCTACCAATATATCATTTGATAAAATGCTTACTTCTTGTGTTAGAAGGCTGTGGTTGTTAGCTTTGCTCTTCCTCTTCCTTAGTTCCTCTTCTTCTTCTCTTAAATTCTATCTTCTTTGAGTGAATATTGTGTGAGAGGTTGAAAACTGAAATAGGGTCTATGTTGGGGTATTTATACTACTCTTTTGATGAGGATTTGCATGTAATTAGTAGGTGTGAAACCTGTGAATTAACCTCCATTTTCTTCATGATTTGATGCCTTCTTTCCCTTGCTTTAGGGAATGGTTTTGCAGGACATAGTTGGGGAGGTTTGGGGCTGATTTTGTCAATGAAGCTAGGGAGAAGATGATGGTGGCTAGAAGGAGAAAGCTGCTGCAGAATATGCAGCCAAGTAGCAGCCCTCTTTTCTTGTCTTACTCTAGTTTTGCATTAATTGTACATTAACAATACATTGAATGTGTATTAATCCATTCCTTATGTAATAGTTAGATGTATTATTTTCTATTACTTGTTCACTTTGTAGCATGTATTTCTAACATAAATTTATTACATATTTCGTTACGCAACTCCTTCGGTTTTTCGTTTCATAAATCGACATACTACTACTAATTGGGTTCGGCCCAATTCGTCAATTTATGGGCTTGAGCCCAATTCATAAAATGTATGGGCTACTAGTAATTAATTAAGATTGCCTTCGTTTAATAACGTGCTATCTTACTCGATAATCAATCCGACTATCTTCCTTTCATCACAACATATTAAATCAAGCTTGAGTACATGTATATATATATATATATATATATATATCTATGAATATGAGTATTGCTCGTAATTTACTACCGTAACATAGATTTAAGACTAATGAAATTTGCGGGCCATTACATTCTACCCACCTTAAAAAAAATTTCGTCCCGAAATTTGCGTACTTCTAACTGAACAACTCGGGGTACTTCCCTTTATCTTAACATCGACTTTTTACGTCGATTCTTCTTGTTTGTGGTGTCTCCACCAAACCTCGAATGAAGTAATAGACTTCTTACTAAGATGTTGCACCTTTCAGTCCAAAACTTCTTTTACTTTATTCTTGCACCTGAGCTATAAATTTAAGACAATTTATCTTAATAAATTTCGCGCGTGTTCTCAAACACGTACTTTCTTACTTGCATACGTGAAGTATCACATTATGCATACATTCTAAATTTGGAGGTGCTGCAACTTGTATGCTATTTTAGCATATTATATTCCTTTGGAATCTCATAAGGTCTTAATAAGACAAGTTCTTAACTTTCCTTTAATTTGAACTTCATTATCCACTTGGAAGGTGTCATCTCCAAGAAAACTATATCTACTATTTCAAAGTTTATCTTTGTTCGACGATTGTCGACTTAGGACTTCTGCCCATTCTAACTTCTCTCACTCTCTTACAAACATTTCCTATCTCGAACCCTTCATTTATCGTATCAGGACCTTAAATCTTTTTTTTTTTTTTTCACCTATCTTGTCTTTATAGAGGGTAATCTACATTGTTACCCTTATAATACGTCATATGACGTCATACCTATTGTTGGCTAATAATTATTATTAGCAAGTCTATTTCTTTCTTTAACGAGTACGACTATTCTCGACATGCTTGATAGGCTCTGAATCTTCCATTCTTATTGCCTATTGGCTTGGTGATGGCAAATTGTGCTAATGATTAGCTTAGTGCCTAATTCTTTCTGTAACTATTCCAGAACTTGGACGTATCTTAATGTCTTGATCTTTAGTGATTAAAGATAATCACATTGTGTAACGCACGATCTCTTAAACACATAATTGACTAACTTTTATCCATGATTGATCGAAATGGAAATCAAATAGGACCCCTTTGTAAGTCGGTCAATAACTTCTAATATACAACTTTGTTTTCTTTCTTAGTTTTGGTAGTCTTGTCACAATTTCACTGTAACATGCTCTTAGTTTTACTACAAGATCTCCGAGGGTTGTAGATTCCATTAATGTTTTGGTTATGATCCAATTTATCATAATCAATTAGTTAACATAGTGGTTAACCATATCCTGAAACAAGTTCACTTGTTTGACATACTAAAGCACCTTCTGGTGGTTGATGCTATATATTTCTTCATGTCTCCTACCACAACTTCCTTTCTAGGTCTTGATACATCTTGTATTCCCGGGTGAGCGATTTATAGTGTATCTTTAGTCTTATTTAAGATTTCATTCTTGAGCTCATCATTGTGTGGTATGCACAACCACCTAACTATGTTCTTCTGTATTATTCATTCTTACTCTCTATTATATATATCTTCTTTACTTCCTTTCTTTGCTTTGTGCCTCTTGTTGACGTTACAGTCGATGTAATAATAATTTTTTTTTTTTACCACCTTGACGAGGCACTACTTTTAAATTTATATTCTTAAAATCACTGACAATTGTCTCCTCACTCGTGAGAAGAAATATCCACATAAAGCGTGGTTTACGACTTAAAGCATTGGCTATTATATTGACCTTTGCATTGATAGTTGATACTACATTCATAATTCCCTACTAGTTCTACCCACCTTATTCGACACATATAAAAGCTCACTGTTCGAATTTGTTCTTGTAATCCGTGAGATTTTGCATTAACTCCATAAGGTTGATGCTTCTAAATTTTCAGGGCGTGCACAACTGAAAATTTTAAGTTGTGGGTAGGGTTGTGGTATAACCAATTTGGTGTATAAATTGTTACATTTCTTTCCTTTCATTGGTACTGGGATGCTTCATCCCATTCTCTGAGGCATCTATGTATGTTGCTATTTCTTTTGTAGTTCTAGAACTATCAAAATTAGCGCAACTATCGACTTCCATGTCAACTATTGAAAGCATGAGTGGCGCTTAAAGGTTCACATACACTGGATCACTCGCTTTACAATCATGTTATTGGCCTTACTATCTTGGAGAATTCTTGACGAATCTCTGGTAATAACGAGTCACTCCTAAGAGGCTACGTATTTTATTTAGTGTAGATGATTCTCACCCTTGTAAAGCTTCTACTTTTGCTGGGTCTACTTAATTTCATCCGACGACACGATGTGTCCAAGTAATGTCACTTTGTTAAGCTAGAAAACATATTCTCTATTTTTTTTATATGTATAAGCATTTCCCTTGTACTATTCTTTTTAACTTAATTGCTCATGTATAGGTGAGACATTTAATACTCTATGGAGTAGAGATTTATAATAATTGGGCAGGTCGTTTCGATTGCTCAATCTATACATTTCAATGAGGGGTAAAAATAATTACCTCTGGTAGCAATGCTACATCTTCTAATTCTTTACTTGCTCAATTCATATGAGTTTTACATGGATGATCCTTTGATATGCTAATTGCATATACTTTATCTCTACCAATTCTTCCTTCTCTATATCGCCTTCGTTCGACTTTTAATATATAAGGGACCTTGGCAAGACTTTCTGTCTCCTTGGAATAGGGCTAATTACTTAAAATAGGTTTGAACCTGTATCAATTTACTGATCCATAAAACTATTGGTTATTCGATAGAGTCATAACCCTCCTATTTTATTTGCGTACCGTTGTTTCCGTTATGGAGGTTTAAATTGTACATAGTCCTCTTACTTTATACTCTTGTAGATAATCTTGTCTATCCACCATTTCGAATCAATCTTCTAGATTGAGGATTTACTGAAACTCTTGGTCCATATTTCAAATGCTCCTTATTTCATATAGTTTCTTAACTGGAGGAGATCCTTGAGGATTAGGTTCCTTGGAATGGACTATCTTTCCGTTTGTCTTACTCTGTTACATTCCGTTGCTAACTTTCATTCACACGTCTTTCGTGGCCGACCAACTTAAATCTTGTTATTCGAAACTTTATTTCTAGTAAAAAAAAAATTCTTCTGATCCACGCGATTGTTCTAAGGGGTGTATCACCCGTGATGTATGGAAATCTTAATCTAGATTTTGTCATCAACATATACCACCAACTACTACATTTGTTAATGTGGTGTCAACTCTTGATCATTTGCTATATTCTGTGGGAACTGATTTATCCCGTACTTTAATGCATGCATCCACTTAAATATATATTCTGCTTATGTACTCATTTCTCCTCTTTACTTATTCTCTTAATATGCCTTACCATTCTCGTAGTTTCGAACATGCTTCTTATTTTACTATCTAGTATCTCTTTTCTTGAATAATTTTTTTTTTTTTTTTGGGAATTCTAAAAGGTCTTTATTAACTATCTCTCCTCACACCATTATCTACTTGAGTCTTGTATCAATATCTTTACTTATTTAACAACCCCTGAACCATTTTATAACATACTCAAGATCATATCATTGTCCTTAAACATTTTTCATCTTAAATTTCCTTCCACTAATTGTAAGTCTCTTCATTTCTATCTTGTTCTATTTCATTGCCATGTTTTGGGCAATCCCTGACGGTATCATACTTTAAGTCATACTCGTGACTTGCAATTGGGCTTAGTAAACTCCATTGCTTGGATAGCTAATTATATCAAAGTGGAATGAGAATATCTGGAAGGTATAATGACCTTGGTTCAATTTTGGTACAACAAGTAACCAAAATATGTTATCAATAAATCATCTGACAAGCTAGGAAAGAATAATCAGAGGGTAGAAATGAAATGACAAAGGTCAGGGGGAGGAGACCCATTTTGTCGATACCCGTCCGATTTCTTGTCTGATGGTAACGCTACCGAGATTGATATTATGTGGGGTGATCAGTCCCGCATAGACACAATCTCAGTCACACGAAGTTCTAGTACTTTGGTGACTCTCAAGTTTCCGGGTGGTGAAAAGAAGCTTTCGCAACTTGGCGAGCTCTTCTAACTTCTAATTTTTCTGAACTCTATATTTTCATAATACATTCCCCTGGGCTTCAAAGGGGCTCGCGTAGCATATCACGACACAAGGCATTAACATGATAAGCCTTCCTTTAGATCACTGGCCACACAATTCTTCTTACTATAAGTACTTATGTACAACTTCACTGAAGTAGTCTTCAATGTTCTTTTATCCCCTAGAAGCTTTCACCACTAATTGAATGTGCTATCACTGTTATTCATAATCTTACAAGGGCATATAACCTTGCATTTTTATTCTGATTGTACGTTGTAGAGTTCGGGGTTCTCTTGGGTACTGCCTCGCATATCAATCGAGGTGGCCTTATCAATATAAGGTTTCTTTTAAATAACACTAATATTTCCATATTATAGACGTCTTACGAGTCTACGCTCTAGGATGTCAGACTATCGGTTAATCTTAACCGGCCATAATAACTAATTTATTTTAGATATTTAGTTTGTATGCTAGTTGCACCATACAATTTCTCCATATGACTCATTGGTTTGGTCTTTAGAATAACTATTAGTGGTCGGAATTTCCTTACCTTATCCTCCAAACTGAACTTGCAACCCTTCTTTAGCTGTTACTGGTTATTCAGTTGACAACCTTGATGCTTTCACTTTCTTATATTCATCATGAATAATTCTCTATTTATTGAGAATATAATAACATTATTTTATAACGTCATTAACTTATGAGAGGTTCTCATGGTTATTCTTAATACGCTGGTGAAACAGAAGGAACATGGGCTAGCGCTTCGCTTACTTATATGTCTCAATCTGGGGCATATTATAACCTCATATTTACTTGTCCTGTTTATTCATGATGCGCCAAGAATGTTGAAACATTCGAGGAGTTCTAGTGGTATAATCTTATCGGTGTTAACCACACGCATCGAAAATTCCTACAGTCTTGGGAATGTCATTTATCAGTTCATGGTAAGGTCATCCTGAAAGATTGATCTCGTATAATGTCCCCTATCATCCTTACTAATTTGTTGGCGGTTGATTTTTCAATCTCGTAATAACGTCATGTTTTACACCCTGTGATCGTGGGTGGATATTCTAAAGTGACCAAAATGGGACATCAACTTATCTAAATCATTTTTGAAAAAAAAAACTGATAAATTCGTTATGATCGAACTATCTCTGGTGTCGAAGCACCGGGTTGGTGAACTTTGTTCATGCCTAACCTCATTTAGGTTCTGATTGACATGTTCTAATATTTGAACTCTAACTGCGAGAGGTCAATGCTTTTATGCTCATGGATATATTTCCAAATAGGTAAACTATTGTTACCGTCGTTCTTTTCTAACTTCACTTTAATCATTCATTGCATTATTATTATATTCTTTTGTCTAACCATGATGTGGTACATCAATAGTTTTATAGTGGTCTTATCTTTATTGCGCCACAGTATCTTCATTAACTTATAATCACTTCATTATATAAAACATCCGTGAACTAACGTTGTTCATATGTCTTGAAAAGCCGTTAAAAGGCTAAGCCCATGTCATCGAATGACATCTTATCTTCATTGTGTCTCTTGCCTTGATTCTTTTGCACTCGTGCATCTTCATCGCCTTTTCTTCTTCTTTCCTTACGGAAAGGAAGGAATATCATTCCCTCAATGTCTATTCTAAGTTTTCCGAGGAAAACAACTAGTTCAAGCGAGCTAGGTTCTCTAGCAAGCCTTGTTCTTTTCTATATGTGATCTTAAATCCACTATGTCCTTTCTATTCTTCAACTTCCAATCTCGTGAAAGTCTTACCTTTCCTCGTTGAGCGCGATGTAGTGAAGTGCAGAGCTTTGTCGACTGACTCAATTAGTCAAGTGTATCAATACTCGACTAAACTCTGAAGAAGACTCTCGGGTTTCAGAGCAACCATGGCTCTGATACCACTCTGTCACGACCGGACTTCACTAAGGATAGTTAAGCCGGAAAACCATGACTATGGATGGGAATTAAGAGTAGGGGAAAGAAAGGGGGTATAAGACTGTGTGTGGAATATGACTCGTATAGCTATTTGAACAACACTTTATACCATTGAACGTCTCAACTCGGGATTTCAAATGAGAATACAAGGATACTTGTCATAATCTATTACATGACTTGAAACAATTCTCGAAAGCTCAAGAGTTTGCACAGCGGAAGAATACTTGAATACATGTATGAAGACACGTATTACCGAGAGTCCTAATCTATAACGACAAAAGCTCCACTCGCCACTTCACATCATCTCGCTCAACCTGCACATTTAGAAATACATGCAGGGCTGAGTACAAAAGTACTCAGTGGGCACATGCCGAAAACTATACATAATAATTGTCAAGCCATTCAACTGTAAGACATAGGGGTTTTATTGAAAAGAGCCTATGCTTACTAAAACTGTTCTTGTGATCTAAAAGTGCATGCATGCTAAGTTCTTTCGTAATCTACCATATCTGAAACTGTGGTGTCGAGGAGGTGGCCACCTCACACGACACCTGACCGGCCAACCCTGAAGATGACTCACGGTCCTGTGTACACTAGTCCAAGCAAGATAGCAAGTCTTAACAAGGACCCGAAATCGATTAACTTTATTGGCGATGCCAATTCAGATAGGTGTCATACACAAAACAAAAATGTTTATGGCATGACAATACTTGAAAATAAACATTTTCATCTAAACATTCTATAACTTTTCTTGTATAAGAAAGCCCACCTTAAGTAGCGTGAAAAGTGCCAATCCTGATAGAATCGCAACGTCAACCTTCCGGTCGATTTTCACCTATTTAGAAACGACAATATAAGAATTTCCATTCTTATAAAATCTAATAATTCCTTATAAAGAATATTTTTATTCTTTATTCCTATCTTCTCGTTTCGACTATCGTTTCGTTAATATATCGTGAGATTATTAATCGGAGTTAATGATTCTCCTTGGCTAGTGATAGCCGTTAATTGTCCTTGTAAGCTTCGAATAATAATTTATTTGAAGTTATATTATATTAGATTGTTAAATCTAATATTCTTTTCATAATTCCTTTCCATGAATTAAATAGGCTATTTTAGGCTCGAGAATTTCTCAAGCTTCAATAATAAACTCATATTACTCGAGGGGTTTTATTAGAATTAATAAAACATTTCTCGGTAATTTATAACGTCCTTCTCGTCTAGATTTTATGGTTTTTAATATACAAAATATTTAATAAATTAAACAGTTGGGCCGTAATTAAATCGGTCCAACTTGAGTCCAATTCTCGGCCCAAGACTACTCCTAACCCAGGCCCAACACCCGGCCCAAAACCCAACCCGAAACCCGACCCAGAACCCGACCCGTTTAAACCCTAGGTATAAAAACCCAAATCTCACCATCACTCTCATTTCCCCCAAATTCCATTCATCCGCCCCATCTCCCATCTCCCTCTCCCTCTCGGATTTGTCCAGTCGGACGCCACCGTCGCCGGCGCCGACCACCTCGCCTTCTCCTCCCCCGTTCTTTCCCCCGTCTCTCTCTATCCCTTCTCCTCTCTCTATCTCTGCTCTCCGACTCCCTCTCAATCGGGCTGGATGCCAGCAGCTTGAAGTCGACGCCGCCGTTGCCGGCGGCGAGGCTCGCCGTCGCTGGCCACGTCGTGCCCTCCCTCTCTCGTTCTTCCTCCTCTCCTCTCCACGACTCTAACTCGCTGTTTAACTCTCTTTTCCTCTGCTTGCAGGGCTCCGGGAGCGCTGCCGGGGAGACGCCGTCGCCGGAGGTTACGGCCAGGGAACTCCGCCACCGTTACTGCTCTCTCCCTGAAGACTGTACTGCCGGTGACAGCCTCGCCGGCGGCGAGGACCGCACTCCGGCAGTCTCCCGTTTTCTTCCCCCCCTTCGTCTAACCCTATCTCTCGTCATACACACATATATATATATATATTAATGTTTAACATTTTCTTTGTTGTGCAGGGGGTTTTGGGACAGCAGCTATTCCCGGAGAAAAATGCAGTCGAAGCTCGACTCGGGGCCGCCTTTGCTGCCCCGACAGACTGCCCCTCTCCCGTCGAGGCCTCGGCCTTGACGGAGGTTCGACTCATTCCTCCCTTTAATTTACTATAATTCGATTTGTAAATTTATGTGCATATATGTCTTCGTCTTGCGTTTTATGCATAGGAAAGTCTGATTTTATAGTTATTAAATTTAAATTCCATGATTTAAATCAATAGAAGTTAGAGGTATTTAATAGAGATAGAGGCAGTAGGGCTTGTAGGTTTTATTTCCTTAACATGAATGGTATACAGAAGCATGCTTAGCTTGTATTCATGAATTGTAAATGGTGTGTTATTACATACTTAGTACTTCATTAGCTTAGGCTTGGTTGATTGTTAAATCAAGAGTTCAATTTGTAGCATGCTTTTGTGATTTAAAATTCTGAAATTAGCATGCTTGCTTTCTACCAATATATCATTTGATAAAATGCTTACTTCTTGTGTTAGAAGGCTGTGGTTGTTAGCTTTGCTCTTCCTCTTCCTTAGTTCCTCTTCTTCTTCTCTTAAATTCTATCTTCTTTGAGTGAATATTGTGTGAGAGGTTGAAAACTGAAATAGGGTCTATGTTGGGGTATTTATACTACTCTTTTGATGAGGATTTGCATGTAATTAGTAGGTGTGAAACCTATGAATTAACCTCCATTTTCTTCATGATTTGATGCCTTCTTTCCCTTGCTTTAGGGAATGGTTTTGCAGGACATAGTTGGGGAGGTTTGGGGCTGATTTTGTCAATGAAGCTAGGGAGAAGATGATGGTGGCTAGAAGGAGAAAGCTGCTGCAGAATATGCAGCCAAGTAGCAGCCCTCTTTTCTTGTCTTACTCTAGTTTTGCATTAATTGTACATTAACAATACATTGAATGTGTATTAATCCATTCCTTATGTAATAGTTAGATGTATTATTTTCTATTACTTGTTCACTTTGTAGCATGTATTTCTAACATAAATTTATTACATATTTCGTTACGCAACTCCTTCGGTTTTTCGTTTCATAAATCGACATACTACTACTAATTGGGTTCGGCCCAATTCGTCAATTTATGGGCTTGAGCCCAATTCATAAAATGTATGGGCTACTAGTAATTAATTAAGATTGCCTTCGTTTAATAACGTGCTATCTTACTCGATAATCAATCCGACTATCTTCCTTTCATCACAACATATTAAATCAAGCTTGAGTACATGTATATATATATATATATATATATATATATATATCTATGAATATGAGTATTGCTCGTAATTTACTACCGTAACATAGATTTAAGACTAATGAAATTTGCGGGCCATTACATTATCAGAATAATCACACGTTATGATAATTTCTTACTTCAAGTTGTACATTTCTTACAAAAAAATAAACATGTCTTCGTTGGGGCTTTACAGAAGGAGACTTTAAGCCAAAAGTCTTCGTTGGGGCTTTACAAAAGGAGACTTTAAACCAAAAGTGACAAAAAACTGAAGTTTCAGAAGGATTACTTACACCAAAAAAGCTTAACCATATCTATTAGGGTCTTTACATGTCTGACGAGTGTGCCCGACTGTTCCACAAATGCCGCATTTCTTCGTTTTTCGCTTACGTTCCCGTGCAGTAGAGAGGTTCTTAACTATACCTACGGCTGGAATTCTAGCTTTTCTCGGCCGGCCAGCCTGCCTTGGATTGGGAGGAGACAGAACAACTCTTGTTTCAATGTCGTCTGGGATATGCCAATCAATGACGTCGGGTAACGGCATGACTGAATCTGCGTATGTCTCACGCCACATATGTGTAGAATAACATGCATCGACATACGCAGCTGCACTTTGATTTATGAACCTAAAAAAGTAGATTGTAAGAATTCATAATTTAACATTCACTACAAGAAATTTCCTCATAGGAAACGCTTCATACATTACGGTTTTTCGCCAAAACCGTAATGTATGAGCGTTTTTTTACGAAACCGTAATCTATGTGCGTGTACTTTTAACAATGATTACAGTTTCTTAGAAACTGTAATGTATACCTATTGTTAATGTTAACGGTTTTGAAAGAATCGTAATGTATGAAGTAACACTTTAACTTTTAGTTACGATAAGAATAAACCGTAATTAAATTAGTGTTATCTATTTTATTAAAAATAAAAAAATAATACTAAAATATAATGTTATGCAAAATTTATACCCATCAGTCCGACACTTAGAAAAAAAAAACTTAGAAATTTTCCAGTATCGCCGCCGTGAGAGAGAGTACTGCTACGGACTTGCTCTCTGCAAATCGCCGCCGTGAGGAGCTCACGTCGCCGGTATTCTCGTCGCCCGGTACTCTCCTCCTCTCTCTCCCTCTCTCCCCAAAGATTACCCCTCAATTTCTGACTCAATTTCTAATCGATTTTTAACCTTATTCCAGATTTAGGGTTCTGCTCCCACCGTCCTAGTTGGCGACACCCTCGCCATCGCCGGAGGTTTTTCTCCCAAATACCGTAAGGTTAGTCTCCCTCTCTCTCTCCCTGAGACTCTCTCTTCCTCTTGATTTCTATCTTCCCCACGATTTAGGGTTCTACAGCTGCAGGGCCTTCGCAAACTCGCTCGAAAGCCTTCGCTTTGAATCGGGGCAAAAAGTTTTGACTGTGTCATTCAGTCTTCTCTTTCGGATGCACGCACACGCACAAGCTCGATAGCTCTCACACGCTGACGAGGTAATGAGTTTCTTTCTGAAACTTCCCTCTTTCCGGAACAGGTTCGATGACTGACTCTACTTTTCTTTTTTCCTTTTTTCTAAACCTTTTGCACTTTGTTGAACTTTCGTGTGAGTCGTGAAGTATGAATTGGTTTAGTGTAGGAGTCATAGCCCATGTTTCTCAATTACTTTATTGCGTTTTGGTTACTAAATTGTGGTAAACTAGGATTTGCACAAATGCTTCATGTAGTTAAGTTTTATTTAAGCATGAAATAAGAGGAAGCTTTTAGTACTATATTCATCATCAAATTCATGTTGTTGCTGTACGTACATTGAATAAAATGAAATTCCACTTCACTAATTAATCAACAACTCTCTTTCTGCTGTGTGTGTGTGAGAAATCAATTGCAATATAATGCATGCAGTACATATTAATGAAGTATGTATACCTGCAGGGGTAGTTGATTTTGGATGGTGAGTGGATGATGATTGTTTTGAAGAAGATGAGCAGTAGTACTAGTGTTGATGATGACATCATCAACACAAACATCAAATGAAGGCAGTAGCTGCTTTTGATAATCATAAAGACAAGATGATGGGATCATCATCAAACTTGAATCTGAAGCATATAGCAATCTAGCGTCGTATATTTTATTTAAGCTTAGAGTGACTGATATTTCTTATTGTGTGGTTTAACTAATCTTACTGGCACATTTTTCCCTTAAACTTAGGCCCTTGAAGCTCGAAAAGAACCTCGCCGTCCTAAAACACACTGGTTTCGTGTCATGGAAGAGATGGCTCGGTTGTCAAAGGTAACCAAGTATATCTTCTTTCAAAAATTTAACCAACAGGCATGCACAGTTTTTATCTTTATAAGCTTTTCCTTCTGCTAATTGTATTATTCTTAAGATTTTGAGTCAGAGAGGAAATGGAAGCTGGTTCAGGCAAAAAAAAAAGTTGCTATTAGAGCCAGCAAGGAATGCTTGATCAGGTGACAAGAGGGGAGAAGAGAGTAAATGTGCCTATTATTCCTTTGCCTTTTTGGATCCAGTAGGACCTCGAGAATTGGATGCCCATTTTTTCCCGTCATTTTTTAGGCTGCTGTTATTACAATTGTTTATTCAAGCGCACTGCTGATTTGGTAATTCTTAAAACAATTGATCAGGAAGCGGAGCAAAAGTTGAGAAAAGTTGCCCTCAACATTTCAAAGGATGTCAAGAAATTCTGGACAAAAATAGAAAAACTGGCAAGTCACCTCTTAAACTTGCTTTAATGATTCCTCTTCACACTCTAATTTGGCTAAATTTTTGGATATCATGGTAGTGCAGGTGTTACACACGCATCAACTAGAGCTTGATGTGAAAAAAAAGAAAGCTCTGAATAAACAGATCAAGTTCCTTCTAGGACAAACTGAAAGGTATTGTAGTATTTGGGAACTTTCAAACCATAACCTGTGGATTTTATGATAAAGAATCCTCAAGAGGGTCAGATCAGCATATCTATGAGGAACTTAGCCTGTGTTATCCTATTTATGAAATACTGATGCCCTCCACCTCTTTCTTCTTTTAGGTACTCATCAATGTTGGCCGAGAATCTTGTCAATCCACTAAGTGTGTCTAGACCATCTTACCTATGCAATATTGAAGCAAATCCTAGTACTTCTGAGAAAAGAGCTGCTGAATCAAAGTAGTACAGTATAAAAATGTTGGGAACCCCTTGCAGTTTGATTTTGATGATGTTTATCGAAACCACACTTAGGCATATTTTACTTTGTTTAGGGTCAAGGCCGATAGATCGACCTGCTACCTGTTAGTGCAGGTCGATGCCCTTTAACGTTTAGTATCAAGTTCGATCCACCCTGTAAGAGAAAGGTCGATGTATCGACCTGCCTCAATTGGATCGAGCTAGATCATCAGCCTGTCTATCGACCTCCCCTATCAAGCTTCCAGCTGGTATTGCCTTAGAAGATTTCAAGAGCTGGATTATCAATCAAGGTCGATGCTCCGCCTTCATGGAGCGTCCCGACCTAATCCTTGCCACGTCGAGTGCCAGCAAGGACGAATATTCCCAACGGCTAGAAGTGAGTCAGCATCCAACGGCTAGTGCCACGTCAGCCCGACTCCAACGGCTAGTTTTTCAAAACTGCCTATAAATACTTCAGCCATTTTCGGATTCAAGAACGGGAAACACAAGCTATCAACGCCATATCAACGCCATATCTCTGCCCAAATCTCTCTCAAAGCTCATATCCATTCAAGTGTTCGAAATCCGATTAGTTTCCCAAACACTTGACAAGAGAGGTTTCCGATTCCGAAAAACAACACAACGACAAAGCGTTCACTGCTGCTTGTCGATTGTTCAAACAACTTCTTCTCCGACTTGTTCGAAGTTAGAAAGCTTGTTTTTATTTTCGCCATTATAGAGTTAGTCAAGCTCTGTAAAGCGTAAGGTTGTTTGTACGTTTTAGTACGAAGGTTGTAAGGGTCACGACCCAAAACTCGTGTCTAGTTACTCTCAAGTTAGATTGTATCTAGAACTGATACTCAGTCAGTATAAATAAGAGAGAGGTGGATCCAAAAGAAAAGGGATTCTCAGGTCGAGTCGACCTGACGTGGACGTAGGAGGGTTTCTCCGAACCACGCTACATCGCGGTGTTTCCCTCTCTTTATTTATTGCACTTACATTTTATTATCTAACTGACGAGCATCAACCTGCATTACACGAATCAACCTGCTATCCATATTCAGCCTTAAGATTTTTCAAAGAGTAAATCAACCTCCACCAACTTCCGCATTAACAACAGTTTGATAAATCAAGCTTGATACCATACAAGCTTGATAGATCAAACTGCCTCTGATAAGGTCGACCTTGACAATCGACCTGCAGATCGACCTGATTTTACAAAAGTCAAAAACGGTTGGTTATTGGTGTATTCCCCCCCCCCCCCCCCCCCATACACCAATTACTCTTTCCCGGGACCAACAAGTGGTATCAGAGCAGTGGTTCTTTTGACCGCTGCTTTGCATACTAAAAGTTCTTTATCAAACTTTTGGTCATTTTGAACTGATCCTTAGAAAAATCTTTTTCATTCATTCATATCATATTATTTTGCTATGGAGGCTTCTCTTCTCAGGGTATGTGAAGACTTCTCCGTTCAAGGCTATGAAGATTGGAGCTTTCGAATCAAGATGTGTCTCAAGGCACATCACGTCCTTATGTGGGACATCATCGAGAACGGACCCTCCCCCATTTATGCTGCGAAGATTATCGTGGATGGAACAGCCCCCGGGGAGGCTACATACGAGAAAGTCCTTAAGAATCCTCGCGATTACACAACCGAGGAAAGGAAGGAGGCCGGTCTCGATGATTACGCAAAGGGACTCATCTCCAGCACCGTGAAGGGCGTCTACCTGGCCAAGATCAGAAATCTTGAAACGGCCAAAGAAATGTGGGACACCCTCCGGTCCATCAGCCTTGGCTCAGAGGAAATGAAGGAGAACAAGCTGTCCATGGCGTGCAGCAAGTACGATGACTTCAAGATGGTTTCGGGAGAAACCATTGAAGCGATGAAAATTCGCTTCACCGAGATTGTTCTTGAAGTGGCTGCCATCAACCCATACAAGTATACGCAGCGCGAGAAGAATCTCAAAGTGATACGTGCCCTCCCTGCAAATTGGCACGTATACGCCGCCATGCATCCAGCTCGATCGGATTTCAACTCCCTCACCACTGAAGATCTTTTCGACATTCTTGTCGGAAATGAGTATGAGATGATCCGCATCCATGGATCAACCCAGTCTTCCACCAGCAAGAAGGCTGAAGAAAAGAACAAGGAGGTAGCCTTCAAGGCCGACTCAGCCTCAGCTGCTACCCCAAGTCCGATTGACGAATCCATCGTCAAGAAGTTCGAGAAGATGACTCTCGACTATGCTCTAGCCGCTAGGAGAAATGAGAAGCTCCTAGGGAAGGTTGTCAAATACAAGAAATTCTACCGTGACAACAAACGAAACTTCTCAAACCGCAACCACGACCGCCCTGACAAAAAGGGTGAAGGTAAACCCTCAACCTTCAATTCTTCTAACACACCCGAGGGTGGTTGTTTCAACTGTGGCAGGCCAGGTCACTACAAGACCGACTGCCCGGATCTTACCAAGGCCGAGAGAGACGAGCTCCGTGCAAAGCGCGATAAGAAGCTCAAAGATCAACGAGCTGCAATGATTGCCGAAGAAACAAAGGAAGCTCACCTCTCGGATAGCTCGTCAAGTGATGACGAAGGATACATCGCTTTCGATGAAAGTGATGATGAAGAATGCTTCGTTGGAAAGCATCAACAAAACGAGGGATCTTCAAAGGTAGATCTTCAACCCATTTCACTTTCTTTTTCTGACGATGATTGTGCAGAAGAAGGTGATGAAGACCTATCCGAGGCTGTGTCTTGGGAAGAAATCAAGAAACAGCTCGACGACTATGCCGATCTCGTGGATACACTCAAAGAGGTCGTTGAAGACAATGCTGAGCTATTGGATAAAAATGAAAAATACAAGCTAGCATTAGAAGAAAGATTCTCTCCCTACGATGAAGAAAAGGAAAGGGAGATCGAAGCCCTAAAGTCAAAGGTTGACGAATTGACTTTACGGGTCAAGGAGTTAGATACCAGGGAGCTCGAGAAGAACGAGTCCCTCAAGACCAAAGATGCCGAAATACACAGCCTGACCTCAAAGCTGGCTAACTTGGTAATTCGACACGAACTTCTCGTGAAAAAGGAAGAAAAACTTCAACTCACATTGAGTCAGTTGAAGAAAAGTGGAAAGAAGCTGGAAGAGGTCCAATCCATGCAACGCAATCCGCGCGATCACTCTGGGATTGGATTTAACGGAGAATCCAAGAAAAGCAAGAACAAAGACTGCGAGATCACGTTCGTGAAAGCGCAGCCTAAATCGAAGAATGTTCGGAAAGCTAATCAAGCTCTCCCTGATAAGATGGTCAAGCTGAAGAATCCAGCTCGACAGCCCCAGGCCATCCTCATAAAGCAACAAAAGAAGGAACAGCCTGTTTCTCAAAAGAAAGAGAGTCGACCTGTCCAGCAACGTCGACCTGCCCCCTATCATCAAAATCAGGCTGTTCATCAAGGGCGATACCAAGGCCAGCACTATCAAAGGCCGTATCATCCTCAGTTCTTCTACCCGGATTATCAAGGGTGCTACTGCCACTATCCTCAACAGTCAAATTTTCCAGACTGGCAGTATCAACCTGGGTTTTACGAAGAACAATATTATCAGCCTCGTCGCCCTCGCTCGAAGAAATCCAAGGCTCCTAAGCCTAAGACCGCTACTGCCTCGTCCTCAGCCTCGGATAGAAGCAGACCAGTGAAGCAAATATGGGTTCCGAAGGCCATTCCCGCAACCGATGTAGCACCCAATCTCAAATGGGTTGCTAAGTTTAATTAATTGCAGGTTGGGAAGGCTCAAAGAAGGAGCCAAGCAGCTCATGGAGCTGTATGGATCATTGATAGTGGATGCTCGAAGCACATGACGTGTGACAAAACGCCACTTTCAAACTATCAAGAACGAGACGGGCCACTTGTAACCTTTGGAGGAAATTCTAAGGGATTTACGAGAGGCCAGGGCGATCTAAGAGTTGGTAAAACAACTATTCTAACGTCTCTTATGTTGAAGGTCTTAATCATAATTTATTCTCTGTGTCGCAATTCTGCTCGAGTGGTAAGCGAGTAGAATTCACCGCTAACAAATGTCTCGTGAAAAATGAGGAAGGAGAAATTCTTCTTACCGGAATTTTGCAGGATAGACTCTATATTGTTCAATGGACAGATTGGATAGAGACCTGCCTGGTCACAAAGGCCGATTCCGAGACAAGCTGGCTATGGCACAAGAGGTTGAGTCACTTAAACTTCAAGGCCATCAACAAGCTCGCACGCAACAAGCTGGTGAACGACCTGCCAGACCAAGTCTTCGATCGTGATCACATCTGCAGAGCCTGTTAAGCCGGAAAGCAAACAAGATCATCCTTTCCAAGCGTGACGGCGCAATCATCAAATCGAATTCTTGAGCTTCTCCATCTCGACCTCTTCGGTCCAGTCACTCCCTTGAGTATAAACGGTAGAAAATATGCTCTCGTTATTATAGATGATTATTCTAGATTTACGTGGGTTATTTTCATGTACAAAAAGAAGGAGACATTGGAGAAGCTACCTGCGTTGCTGAGCAAGCTGTGCAATCAAAAGGAGAAATCCATCATCTCCATTCGATCAGATCGAGGCACTGAATTTATCAATGCAATGATCGAAGAATATTGCACAAAGAGTGGGATTCATCATCAAACTTCAGCTGCACGCACACCTCAACAAAACGGCGTGGTGGAACGTCGTAACAGATCGCTGAAGGAAGCAGCTCGTACCATGTTGGATGAAACCAATCTTCCAAAGAAGTTTTGGGCAGAGGCCGTCAACACAGCCTGCTACACCCAAAACAGGTCGATCATCACGACCCGACATGGAAAGACTCCATACGAGCTGTGGAACAACAAGCTCCCCAGGTTAAAGTATTTTAAAGCTTTTGGGTGTTTGTGTTACATTCATAACAATGGGAAATCTCAATTGAAGACTTTTGATAGCAAGGCCGATCCAGGAGTATTTTTAGGATACTCAGAGGTTAGCAAAGCTTATAGAGTCTTTAATAAGAAAACCCTAGTTGTGGAGGTAACACCTCATGTTGTGTTTGATGAATCTACTTGTCTGTACAGAGAATCAAGTACAGGTACAGAACAGCCCGCTGCTAACAGGCCGTCTAACTCCCCCATTGACGACCTGCTAGTATGGACTCCAAATGATTTGGAGGAAGAGGATCAATCTGATCCTAAGGTCACACAGCAAGGGGGAAGTGATGCAAATGATAATACGAGCTGTAATACATCAGCCGGACTTAACCAAGCTGATCCCCCTCCCTCAGTCCCCAAGACTGATGCTGTTCACGACCTTACATCACAAATCGAGCAGCTCGATAACACAATGGAGCGGCTTAACATCCAGGCCGAACAGCAGTCCGATCAACAGCCCGAGCAACAGCATGTGCCCACTGATCAACCTTCGACTCATCCGGAGTTTGACGAACCCATTAATGAGCCCGAGCCAATCATTTCAAATGAAGAAAGTTCACGACGCAGACGATGGATCGATGATCATCCGAAAGAGCTCATTGTTGGGAACCCAAACCAAGGAGTGCGAACAAGAAGGACGATTGGTGAAAGTGCGCTATTAAGTTGCTATCTCTCTCGCATAGAACCCAAAGATGCCATTGAAGCTCTTCAAGATGCTAATTGGATTGAAGCCATGCAAGAAGAACTCAATGAATTCAAAAGAAATGAAGTATGGTCTCTAGTGGATCGTCCTTATCATCAAGGCGTCATTGGAGTCAAATGGGTTTACAAGAACAAGAGAGATGAATCTGGAGAAGTTGTCAGAAATAAAGCCCGATTGGTTGCAAAGGGTTACTGTCAACAAGAAGGAATCGACTATGATGAGACGTTTGCCCCCGTTGCAAGATTAGAAGCTATAAGACTGTTTCTAGCTTATGCCGCTCATCAACGATTCAAAGTCTACCAGATGGACGTTAAAAGTGCGTTCCTCAATGGCGTTCTAGAAGAGGAAGTCTATGTGGAACAGCCTCCTGGATTCGAGGAGGGTGATTCAAGCAAAGTCTACAAACTGCACAAGGCCGTCTACGGGCTTAAGCAAGCTCCTCGAGCTTGGTATGAGACGCTATCATCCTTTCTCATCGAATCAGGATTCAAGCGTGGTTCAGTCGACAAGACGCTATTCACTATCAAAGTGAATGAACATATCCTTTTAGTACAAATTTATGTTGATGATATCATTTTTGGATCTAAATCTCCCATTTTGTGTGAAAAATTTGGTAACCTCATGACCGAAAAGTATAAAATGTCTATGATGGGGGAATTGAATTTCTTTCTAGGGTTGCAGGTAAAGCAGTCCGATGAAGGAATCTTCATTAGCCAAACAAAGTACGCACACGAGCTGGTCGACAAGTTTGGTGTCAAAGACAGCAAGCCTGTCAAAATACCGATGCTCTCTGGTGGGAAGATCGACCCGGATCCCCAAGGAAAACCTGCCAACATAACACAGTACAGGGGTATAATTGGTTCATTACTTTATCTAACTGCTAGTCGACCTGACATCACTTTTGCAGTTGGAGTGTGTGCTAGATTTCAGGCTAATCCGAAGGAATCTCACTTGGAAGCAGCAAAGAAAATTCTTCGTTATATCAAAGGAACCACAAATTTAGGTCTTTGGTATCCTTGTGATGATAACTTGCAGCTTACAGGTTATTCAGATTCAGATCATGCTGGGTGCAAGCTCGATAGGAAATCTACCTCGGGTACTTGCCATTTTCTCGGAAACAAGCTGATTTCTTGGTTTTCAAAGAAGCAAACTTCAGTAGCCACCTCCACCACAGAGGCCGAGTACATGGCCGCAGGAAGTTGTTGTGCACAAATCTTGTGGATCAAACAACAACTTAAGGATTATGAAGTTGAAGTCAGTGAAGTGCCAATATTCTGCGACAGCTCGAGTGCCATCGCCATTACTCAAAACCCAGTTCTTCATTCAAGATGCAAGCACGTGGATATTCGACATCACTTCATTCGTGATCACGTGGAGAAGAAGAACGTGGTTATAGAGAAGATACACACTGACATTCAACGAGCTGATATTCTAACCAAACCCCTAGCTGAAGAAAGATTCAAAATGCTATGTGGAAAGCTAGGGTTATTAAATGTTGAATCATCAGGCCGATCGTAAGCCAACAGGCCGTTATCTCCTCATCGACCTGCCACATCTTTCAAAAGCTTGTGTGGGACCAACAATCGGGACCAACAAGCAGGCCGTCTCTTTACATGCAGGCAGATATCAAGGGGGAACAGGCCGTCAACTCTCAACAGGCCGTTACCATTTGAACAGGGAGTTACAGTTTGAACAGGCCGTGTCTGTCAACAGGCCGTGCCTATCTGCAGGCCGTGTTCATCGTCAGGCCGTCGACTATTCAACAGATCGACCTGTGTTCCTCAATTGAGGGGGAACACTTGGCCAAAGTAATCCATCATTTGAGGGGGAACAATGGCCAATGTCTGTCTCCAGGGCGTTAATTTCGCCAGGCCGACATCTTAAATCCAGGCAGTTCCAACTCGCCAGGCCGATGTCATATGTCCAGGCCGATATCACAAATACAGGCCGTTCATTTTGACAGGCCGTTCTCCGTCACCAGGCCGATATCATCAGACCGATATCAACCTGAATGCAACTGCATTTATGAAGGAAGAATCAAAAGGGCAGTATCACCCTTTTGTCTTATAACTTCTTCAATACGCATTGAATTCTTCATTTATTAATGTTATTCATTTCTCAATGTGTTTCATTATTTAAGGTTCTGATAACTTGCAGAAAATGAGGAAAAAGGGAGTAATGATTACCATTTTTGTAAAACATCCAGTCAAGTGTCAAGTTTTGACACATTGACCGAGAATGCATTTAATTCCCTGCCTTCTCTCTGCAAAAAGTGCAAGTTATCGCATGTTCTCATATCTCACGCGCGAATGTGTAACGTTTCACATTTCACGCGCACTCATCGTGTGGATGAGAATTAAAGAGATATTTTAACCTTTTCAAATTCGAACGATCTCAACCGTTCGAAAATTCTATAAATATGGCATGCAGTTTTCTCTCATTCTTACTTGCCTTCTTCATCTTCTTCGAAAAACCTAATCTTCTCTCTGCAAAAACTGAACTACCGCCGTCGTGTTCTTCACTTTTCTGCATTCTCACTATCTGCATCAAATCACTCTCCGTGGTTTGTACTCTTTTCACCGATTATGTTTTATATTTCTGTCAGGTTCTTCATTGTCTTTAATTTCTAATCTTTCTCAAAAAAAAAACTTGCAGAAAAACACAACAATGGCAGAAAAGGTTTCTACCTCCGGCCGAAAGGAAATGCAGTGGGCGGAAATCGAGGTCTATCTGACCGCTCGTATCAAGTACGAGCCCTACATGGTGCGCGAAAACTATGGTTTTCGCGATCTAGACTCCATGTTCGCCCTTGTGGAGAGATGCTTCCCATTCCATCAAATTATCTCCCACCGTCCGGCGAAGAGTCTGCCCAGGATGGTATGTGCCTTCTTCAACAACTGGAACGAGGGCGAGTCCGTGTCTTCCCACACAGTCACCCTCGGAACCCAGAAATCCATGGTCACCATCAACATTCTTGATGCGGTGAAGGGTGCCTTCGGTATTGGTGACGGAGGGTCGATGCAATTATCGGAGATTTCTCAAGACCAACTGCAGCAGGTTGCAGATCGGGTCTTGATTGAGCAGAGGCAGTTCGTTCCAGTGGCCTTCAAAAGGAGCGAGCTGCGCCCCAAATTCCGCCTCCTAATGGACTTCATCCAAAAGTGCTTTCTAGGGCACGTCGGGAATTACGACCAGGTCACCCCGTTCAAATTTCAGATTTTGACGGCCGTAATTCTCGATCTACCGATTAGTTGGGCAAAATTGATGGCCTCGCTGCTCTGGGAGGAGGCCAGACAGATCGTCTGCGAGACGGAGGGAGAGGCCATTGTGAAAGTTTCTCTTCACAACGAGAAAAGGCCGATGCGCCTTGGGTCGAAGGCCACCTGTATTATCCTTTCTTACTTCAAGAATAAGAAATGGTCCAATGATCCGGCCTTTCCCCCCCTGTTTATTCCAAAAGATCTCCATCAGCTTGAGATGGCGATTGGGGTGGCACCGCAAATCTATCACAACTCCCCAGACTCTGTCAGGGAGCATCTCGCCAGAACCGGGCAATCCAAGGTTGGATGGAGGATCCCAGATCGACCTGTCCAAAAGAAGAGGAAGGCCGATGTCGACCTGGTTCCCGCTCGCCCTGCTAAGAAGGCTCTTCCTGTAAAGAAGACTCCTCCACGGAGGACGCAGTCGGCCTCTGGTGATCCCCCCAGGCCGTTCCACAAGATCCTCCCCCTGGATTTCGAGGTATCTGCACCTCCCAGGGAGTCTTCACCCGCCTCATCGCCCTCTCTCTCAGCCGAACGGATTCCATCTCCAGTCCGTTCCGCCGCCGAGCCGTCCGCCTCGCCGCAACGCCCTGCATCCTCTCAGCAGGTCGTTGCTCCCTCGCCAGTGAGGTCCCCCCTCGTCCATCGAGCTGGATCTGTTGAGATCCAGGATCTCACTGCGGAAGAATCTCTGTCTTTCCCCATTCGGGATGCGCCTGTGGAGGAGGACGTCGTGCTGCCGATCCAGCCGTTCGTTGAGCAGCCGATGTCTGCTGCTCACTCCCAGGTCGCTGCATTGAAGGCGGAGGCCAGGCTGAAGGTCATCGACCTGATGCCGGGGTTAGCCCAACTCCCCAAGTCTCTCGACCTCGCCACTCGCCTCCAGTTCTATCTGGATTGTAAGTCGAGTTACTATTACGTATTCGAGGCGTTGCTGCAGGTCGTCACTCTCGACGACCTGAAGGTCGAGGAGCTGGCTCTTGAAGCGGAGTTCGGTTTCTACACCGTGGGGGATGCGGCCTCAAATTTCCGTCAGCTTGTGCTTCGCCGCATGAAGGTCGAAGCCAAAATTTTGGGCATCGACCTTCGCCCCTTCTATGCGCACTCTCGCGCTCTGTACAACTCCGCCGCAGAAGCCGGAGACGAGTTTGAAAGGATTCAAACTCCGGAGCAATCATCACCCAGGATTGAGGGTGATGATCAGCCTCTTGTTGCTGCTGCTCCGTCTCCGAAAATTGATGTGGAGGCTGTGTTGGATGAAATTTCTGCCAAGCTCGAGTCCATCATCACCAGCCTCCCAGAGCAAATCAAGCAGGCCGTAGCAGAGGCCCGGGCTGATATAGTGAAAGATGCCAAAGCCCAGGCTGATGAAGCTGCCAGGGAGCGCGTCACGGACTTTGCCGTGAAGCTTTTGAAAGAATATACCGACAAGCTCCTGCCGGGCCAGCTTGATGAGCTCAACATGGCGTCCCGTGACCAGATCGCGGAAGTATTGGAGGACTTGGCCAAGGTCGATGAGCGTGTAACCAATTTGACCTCATCTGTCTCGACCTCGGCATCGACCTCCAATGAGCAGATCAACGCCATCCACGGCACCATCTCCTCCCTTCTCAGTGGGCAAATGGAGTTGAAGGATGCTGTGATCAAGCTGCAGCAAGAGGATGCGACTCTTCTTTCCCTTATCAAGGCCCTGACTGATGATGTCGAAAAGGGGGAAGAAGAAAGAGCCGCCGCCGCGAAGAAAAAGAAGGCCCCAAAATCCAAAACCCCTTCAACTTCTGTGGCCCCTCCTCCTTCTCAAAAGAAGCCCTCCCAGGCCGTTGCACCCAAGGCCGTTGCCTCTCAGGCCGATCCCATCTCTCAGCTTGGTGCGGAGCAGGCTGCTGCCGCCAAAGCTCGATTGGCTGCCGAGGCCGATCTTATTTCTGCCATGATACTGGCTGGTGCTACGCCGGAGCAGGCTGCAAATCAAGAAGAGCAGCAGCGTTTCAAGGCCGAGCGCCGAGCTGCTGAAGCTAGGAGGAAAAGAGAGTTGGACTGGATCAGCCAGTCCGCTCTTGTTTTGAATGCAGGAGGATTGCAGCAGGTCGTTGATTGGCTTGATGAATCTCAAAACAACCTGCTGCGGGAGCTCAATTCTTGCTTCATCCTGCTGCACTACTTTATCAAGGACCCCTCCCTTTTTGCCGATGCCGACGAAGCGTATGCAGCCTATATGCTCAAGTTTCCGTACCAAAAATTCATTGGTGATCTTAGGAAAAAGGCTGTAGAAGCCGGTGTGACGATAAGGGCCCCTGCTCAACAATACTTTGCGCCCTTGCGTTTGGTGCTTCGGAGTATTTGGATTACTCTCGAATCGACCAGTACATCGCTCAAACTGCCATCGGTCTAGGCGTCAATGTGTCGAATTCCGATCCCGACTATCGTCGTATCAGGGATGGAATCTACGCAAGCATGCAGACGAAGTCAAGGGAGCAGGTCCAGGAAGAGCGCTTAGCAGCCCGTGCCAAGATCCAGGCTATGTAGATAGATGATTTTGTAATCTTTTGTTTTTCATTTATGCTCTCAGCTGGTTGTAAATTCTCCATGTATTCTGCTAACGAGCTTAATGAAACAAAATCATCCTTCGTCCTGACGACAATATCTCTTTGTCCAGGCATCTGCCTCTACTGCTTTATTTTTATTATGTTCTTATTTGCCTTTCATTTAATTCCTTATCAATCTTCATGATTGAAAAATGTTTAAGCTCTGATACCATCTTTCAGTGTTTTATCTTAGGAATTATTTGTAAAGTGTTTGGTTTCGACATCATCAAAAAGGGGGAAATTGTTGGGAACCCCTTGCAGTTTGATTGTGATGATGTTTATCGAAACCACACTTAGGCATATTTTACTTTGTTTAGGGTCAAGGCCGATAGATCGACCTGCTACCTGTTAGTGCAGGTCGATGCCCTTTAACGTTTAGTATCAAGTTCGATCCACCCTGTAAGAGAAAGGTCGATGTATCGACCTGCCTCAATTGGATCGAGCTGGATCATCAGCCTGTCTATCGACCTCCCCTATCAAGC
Source organism: Thymus mandschuricus (assembly GCA_029379335.1). NCBI lineage: Eukaryota > Viridiplantae > Streptophyta > Magnoliopsida > Lamiales > Lamiaceae > Thymus > Thymus mandschuricus. The sequence goes on from CM057079.1 coordinate 9,267,930, forward strand.
TTCCAGCTGGTATTGCCTTAGAAGATTTCAAGAGCTGGATTATCAATCAAGGTCGATGCTCCGCCTTCATGGAGCGTCCCGACCTGATCCTTGCCACGTCGAGTGCCAGCAAGGACGAATATTCCCAACGGCTAGTGCCACGTCAGCCCGACTCCAACGGCTAGTTTTTCAAAACTGCCTATAAATACTTCAGCCATTTTCGGATTCAAGAACGGGAAACACAAGCTATCAACGCCATATCAACGCCATATCTCTGCCCAAATCTCTCTCAAAGCTCATATCCATTCAAGTGTTCGAAATCCGATTAGTTTCCCAAACACTTGACAAGAGAGGTTTCCGATTCCGAAAAACACCACAACGACGAAGCATTCACTGCTGCTTGTCGATTGTTCAAACAACTTCTTCTCCGACTTGTTCGAAGTTAGAAAGCTTGTTTTTATTTTCGCCATTATAGAGTTAGTCAAGCTCTGTAAAAGCGTAAGGTTGTTTGTACGTTTTAGTACGAAGGTTGTAAGGGTCACGACCCAAAACTCGTGTCTAGTTACTCTCAAGTTAGATTGTATCTAGAACTGATACTCAGTCAGTATAAATAAGAGAGAGGTGGATCCAAAAGAAAAGGGATTCTCAGGTCGAGTCGACCTGACGTGGACGTAGGAGGGTTTCTCCGAACCACGCTACATCGCGGTGTTTCTCTCTCTTTATTTATTGCACTTACATTTTATTATCTAACTGACGAGCATCAACCTGCATTACACGAATCAACCTGCTATCCATATTCAGCCTTAAGATTATTCAAAGAGTAAATCAACCTCCACCAACTTCCGCATTAACAACAGTTTGATAAATCAAGCTTGATACCATACAAGCTTGATAGATCAAACTGCCTCTGATAAGGTCGACCTTGACAATCGACCTGCAGATCGACCTGATTTTACAAAAGTCAAAAACGGTTGGTTATTGGTGTATTCCCCCCCCCCCCCCCCCCCCATACACCAATTACTCTTTCCCGGGACCAACAAAAAATTTGACATTGGATAATCCTATTGTTTTTATCGCTTGTTTGTGTTTTGGTCCTTTGATAAAATTGAAGCTTTTTGGCATTGGGTAATTCTACTAGTTTACTAGTACTTTCTTTCATGTAGCAACTCACCTAGAGTCATAGGCACTTTAAGAATTATGTCTATTTAGGTTTACTAATTAGTAATTGCTTTTGGTTAATCCTTTTTATCTGTTTTTTGGCGTAAAAATTTCGAATATATTATATATTGATGCAGAAGTGAAGAGGTGAAGAAGTGAAGTTTAACATAACAAAGGACGACAAAATGAAGATGGAGAAGGTAGAGGCATGGGAGTGGTTGATTCACGACTTAGAACACATTTGTTTTCGAAGTGTAATAGTTTCACAAGTATGCATATAGAACTTGTAATTTCATTATTTAGAATTTTTGGATTGTATAGACAATGTTGGGATATCTTTTTTATATTTTTTGAGAAATAAAATGAATAAATTTGTGATTCTTGGTATACATTACAGTGTACAATGCAATTATTTAATTTCCAAAAGCGTTATCTATAATGTATAAACTGAAATCTTAGGATACAAATTTTTAACGCATGAAAACTTATAGATATCGGTTTGAAAGTATAATGTAAAAGTATTATATATTACAATTATCTATTGTTATCTATAAACTTTTAAAGCGTTATGAATAAGTCACATAAATTACGCTAAAAAACCGTAATGTATGAGCGTGACTATAGATTACACCCAGTTCTATAACGCTTTTTCTGGTACATAGATAACTCAAAATTTGAGTTATCTATGAGCGTTTTTCTTGTAGTGATTCATTATCATATATTAAGTAACAAATTTCATACTTATTAAAATATATGTCCGTTTAAGTACCTTATAGCCCTTGAGGCATGTGAACATGGAATGAGATCCCTTTGAAATACTTGACATGAACACTCTCTCTTGCCTAAATCCACAACATTACTAGCAGAGACTGATTTGATGTTAAAAAGAAGGTGGGATATTGGCTGCACAATATAAGAATTACCCTTCGTAATAGCATATCCCAACCTTTTTTCTGCATATTCAGACAACTCATTGCCCCTATCTCCAGCTATTGTCCTACGCTGATAAAACCACGACTGCATGAGGTTCCTTGCATACTCTAATAACGACGTAATAGGCAATGCCCTACCCCACTTCAAACGGCCATTCAGTGACTCCACGGAATTAGACGTACCAAAGTTATACCTACGAACAGCACATTTGCAGCTCGCCCATCTAGTAGGGTCCAAGGCAATAAGCTTTGCATAAGCACCAGGCGCAGAAACTTCCAAATTATGCATATGATATGCATAATCATCGTCCTTATAGGCATTCGCAGCTGAATGAAATATATCAATGACATTCTCACCCCAGGCCTTCAAGTTCCCCTGGATATGGTATGAACATAAACCATGAGGTACACCTACATGTCGTTGAAAAAAAAAATTGAATTATATTTAAATTCTTACAAAGTATAAAAGAAAAAAATGACTGCTTGGGTTGAATTCTTACCAGGGTAAACAAATTCTACCGCATTCTTTATACTTATGTGTTGATCAGAAACAAACAACAAATTGTCCGGGCAACCAAAACTCTCCCGCACGTGCCCAATGAACCATTTCCAGGAAGAGTCGTTCTCCTTGTCACCTATACCAAAAGCCAACGGCACAATTTGTTCGTTTGCGTCCTTACATGACGCAACAAACATAACACCCTTATAAGTACCTTTAAGATGAGTTGCATCAACGGCAATTACGGGACGGCATGCACGAAAGGCTCTTATTGATGCCGCGAGAGCAAAGAATGAATACTGGAATGTATCATCAGGCAAGGTTTGCAAGTCAACGACGGAACCGGGGTTGATTTGTCCAAGCATGTATAAAAACTTGGCAACCAACTGACACACAAATAAAAAAGAAAACAAAACATCTATGTTATGACTTCCTATATGCTGACAAAATATTCCTATAATGTTTATTAAATTGATAGAATACATAAATTCTTACCTGAAAAGACTTGGTGTGATCTCCGAACAAATGATTCAAAGCACGCTTCCTACCACGTAAAGCAGCATGGTAACTCACACAAACACCGAGTTGTCTCCGTAACTGACCCTGAATATCTCGAGGCCTTATTACAAAACCGTCCTCTGTCATGCAAGGTATAACGTGATCAGCTATTGACCTAGTTGATACTTTGGGCTCGCGATCAACCCTAAAATCTCTCGCACACGAATGGGGTTTGAAATCATACAAGACCCATGAATACCCAAATGATTTCCCACGCAAAGAGAACACACATTTGAGATTATCCTTGCAATGCACATAGTATCTAAGTGAATCTGAAATGGCCGTCCGAAACTCAACGAATCTTTCCAAGTGATATGCATGAATAGCAGAAACCATGCTATTCTTGCTCAGAAAAACTGAGCCATTTGCAAGAGGAACATAATCACTAGGATCACATCTGACATGTTCTGGTACATGATCTAAAAGCACTTTTGGAGAAAATACAGGCAACATCATCGTCTCACGTCGGAACAAAGGTGTAATTTGTAGTGAATCTTTCACTGAAGACTCACTGCCACAATCTAAATCGACGATCTCCATTTATTTATGTTAAATTTACTGCGTAGAAAAAAACAAAATACTTGTAAGAAAATATATATTAATGTCAAATAAAATGGATAAAGGAAGAATGATTGTAAGAAATCTTGAAGGGACCTGTAAAATTATAAGTAAGAAATCTACTTTAATGTAAGCTACGTATTGAAAATGTAAGAAAATAAAAAAAAAAAAGAATAATAGAATGTAAGAAATCTACTTGAATGTAATCTATGACATACCAACAAAAAATTATTATAACAAATCTCACTTGCATTGTCTAGAATTTATTCAAAAATGAAAGTGCTTTTAGATCATGAGACGATGATGTTGGCTGCAAACAAACTATTCACATTTCTTACATTAGAAACAACTGACATAAATGTACATTTCTTACATTAGAAACAACTGATTCTGCAAAAATACATGCAAAACTATTCACATTTCTTACATTAGAAACAACTGATTCTGCAAAAAAAACTGACATAAATACACTGACAGTCTCTTAAAACACAAAACTTAAATGATAACATGCACACCCAAAAACCTTCTATAAAAACAAAAAGAATTTAAGTTTAATTTGAGAAGTACGTAGTGCTGCTAAATACAGCAGCTACGTAAGAAAAATGCTAGCTCCGATTTGAGGCGCTACGTATAAAAAATGCTAGCTCCGATTTGAGCAGTACGTAGTGCTGCTAAATACAGCAGCTACACCATAATATTCAGTCGAAGACCAGCAAAAATTTCGAAAGGATGCGAAATATCAAGTCGGAACCAGGCGGAACCCTAGCTTTCTGTACCTCTCTTCTTGCCGCAACCCTAGTTTTCTGTAACTTACCTGTTGCCGCAAAAGTACAAAACCATAGCTGAAACCCTAGTTTTTTTGTAACTTACGTATTTAGCAGGAATCGGTACTCTATGCAAGTTCCGGCGATGTCCAGCCGGAAACGGGAGAAATCGAAGAAAAACAGAGAAGAAGGAAGGGGGAAGAAGTTCAAGGCGAGAAAAAAAGAAAAAAGGTTGCGTGGAGAGAAGTGAGAAGAAGAGAATATAAGTGAGAAGAAGAAGAGAAGTGAGAAGATTGCGTGAGTTAAAATGCTGAAGAAAGATACAAGGGCATTTTAGTCTCAAAATGGAAAATGTAGGTATAAGTGTAGTAAAATTAAGTTTTGTATAAATGTGTTCTTTTCTTAGTGTCCATTGGTAAAAAATTATATTACCACTAGATTGTTCTACATAGGAGTTTATTAAAATTTCACATATAATTTATTTATATATATAGAAAAATATAATAGAATCCTACATGAACTAATAAAATTAACTCTTCATGAATTTGATACTAATTCTATAAAATTAATAAGCAGAATTATATTTTATATTATGTGGAGTTTATATTAATTCTTCTTTCCTCGCATTTGGATTATGTGACTCAAATAATACGCACCGAAGTTAGTTCCGTATAGATTATTATACGTTAGAATGAAAAACTATTCATCTGCATGCAATTCATTTATTTCTAGGATTTGGTCTTTGTTAGTGTCATTTTTTGTGTCAGCATATTCTATTTAATTTTATGATATTTCACTAATATTTTTATTTAATTGTAATTAATTTTTAAAATTTTATGTTTTATTAACTGATCTGTAGTTCCGTACAACATATTTTTTATTATGAAGTATCGAGCACATATAAATGTTGAGTACTGCAATCAAGGAGAATCTGTAAAATATCTTTTCAAGTACATCAGTAAAGCAAGCGATAGAATGGGAGCTAGAATAACGGACTAAAATAATGACGAATTAAGCGAGTAAGTTGATTGTAGATACATTTCTGCATACGAGGCTATGTGGAAGATATTTGAATTAATTTCCAATTCATTATAGAAGTCCTTATGTGGAACGTTTATCATTTCATTTAGAAGGAGAGCACACATGTGTGTTTAAAGAAGGCAACTACATTGATAATGTATTGGTCAAGAATACTATTGTAGAATCACAATTCCTACAGTGGATGTCAATTAATAAAAATGACCAAGAAGCTCGAAAGTTATTGTACAGTGAATTTCCACAGCACTATGTTTGGAATGGAGATGATAAGATCTGGAAAAAGAGAAAATCAGATTTTGCAATTGGGCGCATATTCCACGTTTCTCCGTCTGTAGGGGAAATGTACTATCTTAAAATACTTTTGAATCACATAAGAGGAGCAACACGCCACAAGGATTTCCTTATCGTGAAAGGCGAAATGAAACAGAGTTATAAAGAAGCATGTTATGCATTGGGATTATTGGATGATGATAAAGAGTACATTGAAGCGATTAAAGAAGTAAGTTCTTGGGGAACAGGAAATTACTTAAGACGCCACTTCACTACATTTCTCACATCAAACAACATGTCGATGCTAGAACACGTGTGGAAAGAAACTTGGCGATTACTATCTGCCACAACAACCAAACATAGTTGCACGCTTCTTCCATGATAGAGCCCCATTTGTGTTGATCCAGCGTAGCTAAATAGTACAAAACGGTTCCATAATGTTCTGTGAGCATCGAACCCCATTTGTGTTGATCAAGCGTGGCTAAAGAGCATGAAAAGGGTCGATCGACCCCAAATCGAGTGCTACATGTATGTAGAATTGGGTCCGAGCTTGAGTGGCTCGATCGAGCCCCGACGGAGTCCAAGCAAATATATTACGTGGATAGAGCAAAAAACCCTTGATGAAAAATAATAAAAATAAAATAAAATAAATTCACTCCTTGCAATTCAAACAACCTTAAAAACGCTAGACAGAAAACCATAACCATACAGAGTTGCACACTTCTTCCATGATAGGGTCTCATTTGTGTTGATCGACCATAGCTAAACAACGCGAACGGGTTGATTGACCCCTAATCAATTGTTAAACGTAAGTTGAATTGGGCCTGAGCTTGAGTGGTGATTGGTGTGTTAATGTTAGGATTTTCGTAGTGTTGTCGAGTCCGTTTCGTTATGTTTTGCGTCTCTTTCGTTTGTATTTTGCTATGATTTGGTTGTTTGGAGTTTGGTTCGTGTAGGATCGTTAGGTGGAAGAAACGGAAGGAAACGGCTCGAAAAAGGCGAAGAATTGAGGAAATATCAAGTTTGGAGCGAGCAAGACGCTGGACGATCGTCCAAGGCTCTGGACGACCGTCCAGAGTGCGCTGGACGAGCGCTCACTGCGGTGGACGAGCGTCCAGAGTAGAAATTAAAGAAGCCAGCGAGTGCGACGTTGGACGAGCGTCCAGCGCACACTGGACGACCGTCCAACGCTCCGGCCAGCTACCCTTTCCTTATTTATCTAGGTTTTTACTTAGTATATATATGCCATCCTTGTACACGAATTATAACCATCTTTTATCATTGTTTAGCTTTAGTTTTCAGATTTAAATACTTTAGTTTAGCTTTCCATTGTTCGGATCCGGATTCGTTCTTCGTTTATTTCAATTTAATTCAAGGCGTTTATTTAATTCAAGTTCTTCGTGCTTCGTCTCAATTTTCGTAAGTTCTTTTATTGCTTTCGTTTATTCGTTTTAATTGCTTGCTTTCGTTTTAGATTCATTTTCTTAATTGCTCCGTTTAAATTCCTTAGTTTAATTTCGATTTCAAGTTTAAAGTCTAGATTCGTTTTCTTGCTTTCAATTCTCTTTCGTTTTTCAAAGTTTTCAAGTTAGATTAATTTGCTTTTAATTTCCAGATTTCAATTCATCATGTCTAGATTTATTTATGCTTCTTTCTTTGCTTTCGATTCCTTTGTTGCTCTCGTTATTGCTTTCCTTTCGATTTTTGCCTAGGTAGATTTAATTGCTTTCTTCTAGTTTAATTCTTAGATTTATTTCTTGAGTTCTAGATTAGTTGTTTACTTGCTTTTATTTATTGCTTTGATTTATTTTATTTGCCTAGGATTTAAAACAAAAACCCCAAAATATTCTTTACTTGCTTTCTTAGTTTTAGGTTTACTACATAATTAATTGCCCTGTTAAGTTTTCCTTGAGATTCGATACTTTGGTTTTACTTGCTAGTGCTACGATAGGATTTCGTTCTATTGCGAACACTTTTTAGTGAAACAAATTTTGGCGCCGTTGCCGGGGACAACTTTAGGCTTTTGATTGTGTAGTATTTTTATTTGCTTTATTTTTATTTGTGTTTATTCGATTTTTTGTTTCTCCCACTCGGTGCGTTTAACCCTTTTGTTGAGTGTTGTTTATGCATGGTCGCCGAAGTCTTCAAAGGAATTTAGCTCCCTACGTCGACAATGTCCATCAAAGGAAAGCGATCTTAGCCGTGAAGGAGAAGGAGGAGATCGATTCTCAAGACTTTGGTTTAGTCTTGTTGTTTGCAGAGCCCGAAGCCATGGCAGCTAGAGTCATGGGCGATTTTGCTCGCCCCACATTCACAGCCACCACTTCGGCGATTGTCCTGACGGAAGCGGTCAGGAATCATGAGCTTAAACCTCACCACATGGCGTTGCTTCCATCCTACCACGGGCTGGCTAATGAGGATGCGTTGACGTTCATCCGAGAGTTTTGCACGGTGGTGCAAACTTTCCCACTCGCGGGACTCACGGAGGACACCTTGAAGATGAAGTGCTTCCCGTACACCCTCAAGGATCGAGCAAGGTCGTGGTATTTGGCGCTCCCGGCCAACTCTCTCGCCACATGGAATGCGGTGTGCGAGAAGTTCATGCTAAAGTACTATCCCAACCGCAAGACTCAAGAGGTGCGGTCAAAGATTATGAATTTCTCCCAACACATCGATGAGCCATTTCACGAAGCATGGGAGAGGTTCCAAGAGCTGCTCCAACAATGCCCTCATCATCAAATGGCACCGGAGTTGCTTTGGCAATATTTCTACGACGCCCTCAACCAAACTTGCCAATTCATGGTGGATAGTTCGGCCGGAGGCAACATAGCGGTCAAGACAGCTGAAGAGTTGAAGGATATTTTCGAGACGCTTGCTGCGAGTTCTCAACAAAAATCAGTTAGACCGAGGAACGTGGAGGCGAGTGCAATTTCGATGAGCCCCGACTTGAAGAAGCAAATTGCCGACATGTATAGGGATCTCGAGAATTTGAAGGTTAAGCAAAGTGCACCGGCCCCGAAGGAGGAAGAGAGGAAGCCCGATCAATGCGAGATTTGTGGAGAGCTTGGACACATCAAGGAGGTGTGCCACAACATGGGGGAGTTTCAATACGAAGGAGGAGCCGAGGTCTACGCCGCTCAAGGATACCCACCTCAAGTACCACATCAAGGATACCAAGGGGGATACAATGGACGCTACCAAAATCCGAGGCCAACACAAGGGCAAGGTAACCCCCCTACCTATCTGAATAGGCGTCCTCCACCATATAATAACCCCTATCCTCCTCCACCAAATCCCTACTACACTCAACCTCCACCATATTATCCACCCCCTCAATACCCTCCAAATCCATATTACCCACCACCTCCATATTATCCTCCTCAATCTAATCCTACACCACCACCACCATACCCAAACTCTCGTCCTCAAGGACCTCCACAAAAGCCCCCCGCCGATGAGGATCGTTTCCATGCACTAGATGCAAATATGAAGCGGCTCGAGACGGCCATTGGTCAAATTTCTGGATCTATGCACTTGATGCAACAACCGGGGCGGATTCCGAGCCAAGGGATTCAACCACAACAAGCTAACGAGGTGCAATATCCCCCATATGTTCCTCCCTTTCCACCACATCAAGCCCAAGCCGTTTCGGTGCTACGGAGCGGGAGGCACGTGGATAATGGAGTCACAATGCCGCCTCAAGGCCGTTCGAATGATAGGTGGAGCCCGAATTCGCGATGGGGATCGAGCAAAAACCTGGCAGCGCAGCACGCTGGACGACCGTCCAGTGTTTCTGGACGACCGTCCAACGTTGGACGGCCGCCCAACGTCACGCGTGCCCCTGGACGAGCGCCAGACACCCTTTCAGCGAAGCCCACGCTGGACGAGCGTCCAGCGCACACTGGACGACCGTCCAGCGCTGAACAAGAGCAGACTGCGAGCCCTTCCTTGGACGAGCGTCCAGCCGACACTGGACGACCGTCCAGCGCCCAGAATGCACACACGGAGTCCGAGGAAGCTGAGAAAGAGTCCCAACCTCTCCACAAGACGTCCAATCCTTATGTTCCTCCCATTCCTTATACGAGTCGAGTGAAGAACAAGAAGCGGGATCAACAATTCATGGATTTGTACAAGCTTCTTTCAAAGGTGGACGTGAACTTGCCTCTCCTTGATGTCATTCGCAATGTGCCACCGTTCGTGAGGTTCGTGAAGGAGTTGACATCGAGGAAGAAGCCGTTCGATGAGATGGAGACGATTGCGGTATCGGAGGTGGCGACATCAATTATGCAACACCCTCTTCCACCTAAGCAGCGAGATCCAGGTTCTTTCGTTATCACTATCTCCTTAGGTAATGGTAAGGAAGCATGTGGTATGCTAGATTTAGGTGCCGGTATTAATCTTATGCCTTATTCTATCTTTAAGCAATTAGAGTTAGGAGAACTTAAACCCACTCGCATGAGCCTTCAATTGGCGGATAGATCTATTAGGTACCCTAGAGGTATTATAGAGGATATTCTTGTTCGCGTAGGGGGTTTGATTGTTCCCGTTGATTTTGTGGTCTTAGAGATAGGTGAGGTACAAGAAAATGGTATTGAGCACACACTTTTGCTAGGTCGTCCTTTCATGGCTACTACTAATACTTTGATTGATGTGAAGAGTGGTGTGATTAAGATGTCCGTTTTAGGAGAGGATGTTTCGTTTTCTGTGCATAAGAGTCGGCCTATGTCATCGGTTAATTTAATTGATAATTGTTCTTTCATCGATAAGGTTGATGCCTTGGCTGAGTGCTCTTTTGTGCAGGATTTTGACACCGAGGAGGTGTGTTGGGGATCCGGAGATCAAATGGAATGGGAGCGAATGGAGAGGGATATTGGAATCAAACTACCGTTTCCACCTCAAGACCCCGAGCCCGGCTCGAAGATTCCGGAGCCTTTGGAGTTGAAAGAGCTGCCATCGCATTTGAAATATATATTTTTAGAGGGAGGAAATCAAAAACCCGTAATCATCTCTTCTTCTTTGTCTCTTGCAGAGGAAGGAGCTTTGGTGGGCATACTCAAGAAGAACAAGCTCGCTTTTGGATGGAGCTTGGCGGATATACGAGGAATTAGCCCGGCCACGTGCATGCAACGCATCAATCTCGAAGAAGGCGCCCGCCCCAAACGAGATGGACAAAGGAGGCTCAACCCAATGCTCATGGAGGTCGTGCGCAAGGAAATCTACAAGCTATTGGCGGAGGGTATTATCTATGCCATCGCCGATAGTGAGTGGGTTAGCCCGGTGCACGTCGTTCCAAAGAAGGGAGGAATCACGGTGTCAAAGAACGAGAAGGACGAGTTGGTCGCCTCGCGCCCGGTTACCGGTTGGAGGATGTGCATCGATTATCGGAAGCTTAATGCTTCCACCAAAAAGGACCACTTTCCTCTCCCTTTTATTGATCAAATGCTTGATAAGTTAGCCGGGCAAGAATTTTATTGTTTTCTAGATGGCTTGTCAGGTTACTACCAAATTGCGATAGCTCCGGAGGATCAAGCAAAGACGGCCTTCACAAGCCCTTTCGGGACCTACGCTTATAGGAGGATGCCATTTGGTCTCTGCAACGCACCGGGTACGTTCCAAAGATGCATGATGTCTATTTTTTCGGAATTTATCGGTGATTTTGTAGAGATTTTTATGGATGATTTTTCTGTTTTCGGGTCGTCTTTCCATGATTGCTTGTTGAAAATAGAGAGAGTCCTTAAGAGATGCATTGAGAGTGGACTTACCTTGAGTTGGGAAAAGAGTCATTTTATGGTTAGAAGTGGAATTGTTTTAGGCCATATAGTTTCGAGTAAGGGAATAGAGGTCGACAAAGCGAAAGTGGAGGTGATTGAAAAATTGCCACCGCCTAGTGATGTCAAAGGTATTAGGAGTTTCCTTGGTCATGCGGGTTTTTATAGACGATTCATTAAGGATTTTTCTAAAATTAGCCAACCTCTTTGTCGATTACTTGCTCAAGATGTGCCTTTCCACTTTGATGAGTCTTGTATGAATGCTTTTCTCACTTTAAAAGAAAAACTCATCTCTGCTCCCGTTGTAGTCGGTCCCGATTGGTCATTGCCTTTTGAAATTATGTGTGATGCGTCTAATAATGCCGTAGGGGCTGTTTTGGGTCAAAGAGTCGATAAGATGCTTCGTGTGATTTACTATGCTAGTTTAACTCTTAATCCGGCTCAAGTGAATTACACCACCACCGAACAAGAGATGCTTGCCGTTGTTTTTGCCTTAGATAAATTTAGATCTTACATCATAGGGTCTAAGGTGATTATTTATAGTGATCATGGTGCTCTTAAACATCTTTTGACTAAAGCCCAAGCAAAACCTAGGTTGATTAGATGGGTCTTATTATTGCAAGAATTTGACATTGAAATTCGTGATAGGAAAGGTAGTGATAATCTTGTGGCCGACCATCTCTCTCGTCTCGATTCACCTCCCCCTTATGCTTCTCTTGATGATATTTGTGATTCCTTTCCCTTTGAGAATGTTAATGAAGTGAGTGCTACTCCTTGGTTTGCCGATATTGCTAATTACTTGGCCGATAAGGACACTAAACCCGTCCTTAACGCTCAAGAAGAGAAAAGGTTTCTTCGTTTGTGTAGGCAATACTATTGGGAGGATCCTCACTTGTTCAAGCTTGGGAAGGATGAGGTGATTCGAAGATGCGTTCCCGACCACGAGCAAACCGAGGTGCTGCGACATTGTCACGAGGAGCCGAGTGGAGGACATTTTGGAGGCCAAAAGACTGCTCATAAGGTGCTACAAAGTGGATTATATTGGCCTACCTTGTTCAAGGATGCTCAAGCCTTCTACCTTGCATGCGATCGTTGCCAACGCACAGGTTCTATAGGTCGCCGTAATGAGATGCCCCTTAATCCTATTTTAGTGGTTGAAATTTTTGATGTGTGGGGCATCGACTTTATGGGACCTTTTCCTAAATCCCATGGTTTTGAGTACATTTTACTTGCCGTCGATTACGTGTCTAAGTGGGTAGAAGCAATACCCACGAAGACATGTGATTCACACGTTGTCTTGAAGTTTGTGCAGGAAAATATCTTGTGTAGGTTTGGTTTCCCTCGTGTGATCATTAGTGATGGGGGAAAACATTTTTGCAACAAGTTGTTCGCCAAGCTCATGAAGAAGAACGCCATCACACACAAGGTGGCGACTCCTTATCATCCACAAACCTCGGGACAAGCGGAGACGAGCAATCGCCAAATCAAGGGGATTTTAGAGAAGACGGTCAAGCCATCGAGGAAGGATTGGGCCGACAAGTTGAACGACGCTCTTTGGGCATATCGCACGGCTTACAAAGGCGTGCTTGGGATGAGTCCCTATAGGCTCGTCTATGGTAAGTCGTGTCATTTGCCCGTTGAGATAGAGTTCAAGGCGTATTGGGCCCTCAAGCGCATCAATTTCGACCTCGACGATGCTCATGATCGGAGGATTTTGCAAATGGAGGAGCTCGACGAGCTAAGGAACGAAGCCTACGACAATGCCAAGATTTACAAGGACAAGGTTAAACGTCTACATGATAGACGCATAGCCTTCAAGGAGTTCAAACCCGGAATGAAGGTACTTCTCTTTCACTCTCGACTTCGATTATTTCCGGGTAAGCTTAAGTCTAGGTGGGGAGGTCCATACACGGTGGTGCAAGTTTTCCCTCATGGTGCGGTGGAAATCAAGAACGAGGATTCGGGATACATTTTTTCGGTCAACGGGCAACGATTGAAGCCATATATCGAAGGGACAACATTACCTCACACGGTGGAAACAATTCTCATCTCCGACCCTCCACTTCTCTCTTGAGTTTTTGGTACGTCAAGCTAATGACGTTAAACAAGCGCTTGGTGGGAGGCAACCCACTTTCTCTATTTAATTTTTGTAGAATAGGATGTATTTTCTTTTTATTTTCATTATTTTTCGTGTGTTTTTCTTTAAGTGTTTGTGCAGGGAATGGTTCTTAAGGGTTGCAATGGCACGGAAGGCTTCGAGAGGGAGAAAAATGGAGAATTTGAGCACAATTCCGCGAGGGCTGCTTTGGACGGGCGTCCAGCGCACGCTGGGCGACCGTCCAGCGTATTTTAGCCCTTCACTTTTCTGCGAACGCCGCGCTGGACGGGCGTCCAGCGTACGCTGGACGAGCGTCCAGCGTATGACGGGCCCCCAATTTTCTGCGAACGCCGCGCTGGACGGGCGTCCAACGTACGTTGGACGAGCGTCCAGCGCAAGACGGGCCCCAATTCGATTTTGAATCTGATTTTCACTAGGTTTTACTTAACCCTCATCTCCTCTCTTCTCTTTCTCACGCCTCCCTCTCTAGTTTGCAGACAGCATACGCCGTGAATTCGCCTCAGCCGCCGGAATCTGATGCAGCCGCCACCAGCCGCCGCACAGCCGCACAGCCGCCGCGTTCTGTCAGCACACCCCCCGCCCTCGCCCTTTCCTCGTCGTCGTTCGCCACACAACCGCCGTCGTCCAGCGCTCGCCCAGCCCACGTCCACGCCGCCGACGAGCGTCCAGTGCAGTGGACGACCGTCCAGTGCGAGCTGCGTTTCCGGTCCGTTTTCGCCGTCGATTTACCCCGTCTCATCCCCGTTTCGTCCCAGTCACGACCATGGTTCGTGGAGAGCTCGGAGAAGCCCGCCCTCTCACCGATGCACGCATTCCGTTGCATCGCCGCCCCGACTACCACCCGTCTGGAGTTTCCCCCGAGCTTTATGGCCGTCAACAGCACGTTCCCTTCCCGACGGAGAGATTCGAGACCATAAATTTCTATGCCCGTCTACGAGGTAAGGATATTCGACCTCCTAGGCACTACAATATGGATTTTCTTCGTCGTTTACCTATGTGGGATACACTTAGAGGATACATAGATTGTTTAGGGCTTATGCGTTTAATAACCCATGCTTGGGAGGGTCATGAGAGCTTATGTATCGAAATGTGTTCTAGTTTTAGGTTAGAACGTAATGAGGAAAATGAGCTTTGCATGTATGCTACTTTTCGGGGTGAGTTGTGGGAAATCCCTAGGCGAGTGATGCATGAAGCATTTGGTTTTCATATGGGTGATGGTTTGTCTGAGTTCATGCCGTCTGATTTTAATGTGTCTAATGCTTGGTTTGCGTTGACGGGTGTTACTAATTATAAAGCTTCTGGAGTGCCGAGTGCTTTTATCAAAGATCATGCATTATTAATTCTTCATCGTTTTCTGTCTTGCATGATTACTGGTAAGAAAGAGCACAACAAGGTGAATGCGTTAGAAATTTATTTGCTTCATTGTGCTTCTAACAATATTAGGGTGTGTATGGCTCCATTTATATGGTCCCAACTTACTAATGTGCAAACCAAGAGTGGTGCACACCCTACTTTGAGTTATGTGGCTACAGGTTTGGCACGCCAGTTGCGTGTAGATATTTCTCAAAGCACCGGCTTAACTCGAAGCAAGGAGATCACCCTCAACGAGCTTATCAACGCTCATCTCATGCGAGGGGCGACCGAGTTCGTTCCCGTTCGGGAGAGAGCGTCTGTTGTTGCTTATCATGCAGCTCGTCGTCAACATGGTCTCCCAAGTCAAGAGTCGGAGGATGAGGAGGAGGAATATGAGGACGGGGACGATGATGAGGAGCAAGAAGGTGATGAGGAGCACAACGAGGATGAAGAAGAGGATGGAGACGAGGAGGAGGAGCAGCACGTCCCGGACGACAACGAGCGTTTGATTCACTACTACACTAGCCGAGATCGCGTCCGGGCTCGTCAAAATATGGAGGCCGAGGTTCCCCCTTATTGGGCCGACTTTAGGACCGATTTTACACAATTCCAAGAGAATGTGTTTAATCGGTTCGATGATTTGTCGACCCAAGTGACGGGGTTGAATAGTCGGGTGTCTCACATGGAGAGTCACTTGACTCGTTTTACCGACTTCTCGGTGGCCTCTACCTCTACCTCTGCTCCACCGGACCCGAACGACCCTCGTTGGTGGTCTCCTTACGATCCCCGATGGAATGATCCACGTTTCCGAGGTTTCTTCAACCCATAGCATGTTTGTGTCTTTTATTTTTGTTTGAGTCTTTTATTGTTTTCTTTTTATGTTGTTCTATTTTACGCTTTGGTATTTGTGTTTTGTGTTTGTTTTGTAGGTGATACTTGGAGTCTCTCGAGATTTTGAGTATTCGTGTTGTTTGTCTTCATGCGATAAGTTTTTCTATCCCTTTCCTTTTTATTTTCTCGCAATGGGGACATTGCTTGATTTTAAGTGTGGGGGGGGGTCTTTGAACTTTTGGCATGAAGTTTTTACTTTTGTTGAGTCATTAGGAGTTAATTGAGTCGTTGAGTCAAATGAGCATGTGATGATAGTATTGTGGACTTGGCCAATGATAGAGAATTGTTGATTTTTGGAAAAATTCATGATCTTTATTATGCATGGAACCTTGGCGAAGCGACGCATTTTATTCGATGAATTTGATGTATGCTATGATGTCGGGAACTAGATAGTTTGAACCCGTGAGATTTGAGTTTTTTGTGCATATTTATGCATATTCTTGATTGAGTGATCATGCTTGCTTCGTTGTTTCTAGAACTTGCCTTGTTTCTCCATCAAGACCTTAGTATATTTACGAACTAGGAAATGATCTTAGGCCATTCTTTCGTAGCCACATGATTCCTATACACTAACCTTGTTCATAATCCTTTGTTTACCCCTTTTGAGCCTTTATTAGCCGTTCTTTGTGAAACCGGATGATATGAGGTTTGGATGATTATGGGTATCCTTAGTTGTAGTTGGTGATATGGAAGGAGAAAATTTGAAAATACTTGTTGTGGTGTAGAAGGAGAGAAAGAAAAGGAATTTGAGATGCTTGTTTAAGTGTAAGATAGCTATCCCTATAAGCTTAGAAAAAAAAGAAAAGAAAGAAAAAAAAAAAAAGATAAGAAAAAAATAGAGCCTTTGTTCAAATTAGAAAGAACATGTATTAGTTGAGCTCTAGAGAAAAAAAAAAATAATAATAAAAAGAAAAAAAAAATAAGCATAAGGGGATAGTTAGCTTGATTTGTATAGTTTAGCATCTTTGAGTTTGTAATTGGTGTGTTGGAGGGTAGAAGATGGAGATTAAAATCCATACTTTGGTTGGAGTTGAAAAAGAGGTTGATGATTTAGAGCATTTTGAGTCACTTAGCCTATATATTCCCTACCTTAACCAATGTCCCTACATTACAAGCTTATATAAAGACCTTTTTGATCCTTGTTTGTAGATATTACATTAGGTGGAGATGTTGAGATTAAAGGCAAGCTTATGGTAAACATGTTGCATTGCATTGATGTTGAGTGAACCTTCTTGATGTGCATTATATTACATCTTTTCTTTGAGAGAGTTGAGTGTTCACTTTCATATACAAAATTTCACATGTTTGGGAGTGATCTTTGATGGATTAGCATACTTTGAATTAGTTGAGTAGATTGTGTTGATTGATGCTAAGGTTGTGTGCATAGTTTTGATCATGAACATGAGAGTTGTTTTTGAAAAGCTTTGAGGCCAATATAGTTCACGATACTTGAGTCTATTGTTTGTTTTGTTTTGCTTGAGGACAAGCAAAGGTCTAAGTGTGGGGGAGTTTGATTGGTGTGTTAATGTTAGGATTTTCGTAGTGTTGTCGAGTCCGTTTCGTTATGTTTTGCGTCTCTTTCGTTTGTATTTTGCTATGATTTGGTTGTTTGGAGTTTGGTTCGTGTAGGATCGTTAGGTGGAAGAAACGGAAGGAAACGGCTCGAAAAAGGCGAAGAATTGAGGAAATATCAAGTTTGGAGCGAGCAAGACGCTGGACGATCGTCCAAGGCTCTGGACGACCGTCCAGAGTGCGCTGGACGAGCGCTCACTGCGGTGGACGAGCGTCCAGAGTAGAAATTAAAGAAGCCAGCGAGTGCGACGTTGGACGAGCGTCCAGCGCACACTGGACGACCGTCCAACGCTCCGGCCAGCTACCCTTTCCTTATTTATCTAGGTTTTTACTTAGTATATATATGCCATCCTTGTACACGAATTATAACCATCTTTTATCATTGTTTAGCTTTAGTTTTCAGATTTAAATACTTTAGTTTAGCTTTCCATTGTTCGGATCCGGATTCGTTCTTCGTTTATTTCAATTTAATTCAAGGCGTTTATTTAATTCAAGTTCTTCGTGCTTCGTCTCAATTTCCGTAAGTTCTTTTATTGCTTTCGTTTATTCGTTTTAATTGCTTGCTTTCGTTTTAGATTCGTTTTCTTAATTGCTCCGTTTAAATTCCTTAGTTTAATTTCGATTTCAAGTTTAAAGTCTAGATTCGTTTTCTTGCTTTCAATTCTCTTTCGTTTTTCAAAGTTTTCAAGTTAGATTAATTTGCTTTTAATTTCCAGATTTCAATTCATCATGTCTAGATTTATTTATGCTTCTTTCTTTGCTTTCGATTCCTTTGTTGCTCTCGTTATTGCTTTCCTTTCGATTTTTGCCTAGGTAGATTTAATTGCTTTCTTCTAGTTTAATTCTTAGATTTATTTCTTGAGTTCTAGATTAGTTGTTTACTTGCTTTTATTTATTGCTTTGATTTATTTTATTTGCCTAGGATTTAAAACAAAAACCCCAAAATATTCTTTACTTGCTTTCTTAGTTTTAGGTTTACTACATAATTAATTGCCCTGTTAAGTTTTCCTTGAGATTCGATACTTTGGTTTTACTTGCTAGTGCTACGATAGGATTTCGTTCTATTGCGAACACTTTTTAGTGAAACAAGTGGCTCGATCGAGCCCGATGGATTCCAAGCATAAAAATGACCTTGGGCTCGACGAGTCTTAAGGGGGAACGAACATCATATTGATTGAGCCATAGATTACTTAGGTAGGGTTTAATTTCTCTCATCATTTCTTGAACGGGCCCATTTATAAGGGCGAACGGGTTCGATCGAGGCCTCAATGTGATTTAAAATAAGCCTCTTTCGACGAATTGCTTCAATACGATCACGTTGAAAAAAAATATAACTACTTTTATTATTTTATTTACAATTTAAACTATCACACATCACAATTTTAAAATGCTACCTCTTTATATTTTCTTTTAATTAAAATAAACAGTGGGTGAATTAACCTGTTTTAATAATTTTCTTTTATATTGCTTTAAAATAACATTTTAAAGTCAAAATGTCGAATCTTGACGGGATAGATACAATATATATACCTATTGATAGGGATTAATATCAGCTTTACTATGTAAATAATTCACATCGCTAATAAAAACGGATATTAGCCTAAAGAGCTGTAGGGAACTTTCTGAGACCTGGTAGGATCAAAGGATCTGAGCAGTTCCCATAAGCATCTGGTATAATTCGAGGATCTGCCAAGATCTCGGTTGTGCAGAAGCTGCATGCATCTGCGGAGGCTTATGGATCTGCACAGCACGCAGTCCGCGTGACTCTATATGCTCTAGAGTAAGGACCACCAAATTGGTGACAGAGAAGAGTCTTGTCCCCATGGAAATTCCTCTTCTGTCCTCTTTTAGCACGAATGTTTGCTCTTTCACCCTCCTTACACCTATAAATACTCGACTATCGCACACTCCATCTATCATCATCATAATCACAACACACGCACTCTGCGTACTATTCCATTCATCCTCTACACTCCGCTTAAAGCTCCCTCGAGCTCGGGCAGTCGAAGCCCTCTAAGGCCATTTCTCTTGGAGCTTCACCGGCAGTCACGCCACCTTCTCCTTCTCGTCATCGTCGGGAAAGATCTCTCCCTCTCGCATTCCGTCTCAAGCCTAAGGTATAACCTTCGCTGCTATGGGAGAAGAGGCATAAACGGAGCTCTATGCTCCCGTTTCTTCCTCTATCCACCTCCTCTCTTCGCTCTCTACTTGAATTAGTCCTAATCTCACATGAATACAACTGGTTTATGGCTAGAAATGCCCCTTATTTAAGCATATAGCTCGATTATTGCTTGCTGCTCTTACGTGAACAATGTCGTATGTGAAATCGTTGTGAAATACCCTGTTATGGCTGATAAACCTACACGAATCTCTTATTCTATTATCATTATATGGCTTTATCTATGAATGCTCCTTGTAAATACTATGAATCATCACACAATCGTTGTGGATCTTCAACCCGGATCTATCAACTGGCGCCGTCTGTGGGAAACTTTGAGTCTAAGATGTTGATTTCCCCTGTTTTATGTGAAATTCTCGCTCGTTGTTGTAATGTCGTTGACGTTTTTTCCTTATCTTTTCCTTATGTGAAGAATATGAGAAAAACTTGGCATTAGAATGAATGGGTGTGCCTTATTCGCTGTTTAATCTGCAGAAATATGAGTGTGAACATTATTGTCTGGCCTTTATTAAGCCCCTCACGATTGTGAGCTGTTGAATATGATATGATTCTTAGATCGTGCTCTCTGTGTAACAAAAATCGCAATAGATACCCTGCTAGAGGGAGACTCAAGTTCGAGATATCTGTTTCTTTCTCCCTATATGTGAGTGCAAATCTGCTATGTATGAATGCCGTTGGAATTGTTGAATCTGGAGCATCTTCCTCCGAGTTAACTGTAAAGTTTTAGCTGACTGTTATGCTTATGAACTTACTCTGTTCTTCCCCTGTTGTAAGAGATGCTCAAGATAGGGGAAGTATAATGGGTGAATGTGGAATACCAATTTGATGTTATTCTTAGAAAATCTGAGCATGAATATGCTGGATCCATTTTAGTTGCATTGTTTACGGTAATAGGTTAAAGGAATCGGAGGAGATTTCGAAATCATATTTCCCTTACAGTGCAAACTGTGATAACTAAACCATTTTATTTGTTAAAACTTAAAGGTTGTGAAGAATCTGAAGGGAAGCCGAATCCCAAAAATCCCAGCAAGTCCAGAACGCATTCAATTCGCCTCTTGAAAGTGGTGAGTTTGCGACTCTGTTTATCATTTCAAAATGGAAAATTAATTCGAGGGTCATGAGGATTGGTAATTAGAAGGGAGGCATCATTTCTTAAGGCAGTTATATACCCCTATATTACCATGAACCAAGAACCCACCGACTGAAAACATCAAAAAGCGGAGAGCTGAAGATGACAAGGTCACCCCATTCACCCTGATGAAGGAGCCCTGCATCTGAAAGCAGAACCTCCCATATACTCCCAGAAGCCCTGTCTAACAGGCAGCACCCTCAAAAGCCCTGTCTAACAGGCAACAACTCCAGAAGCCCTGTTCAATAGGCAGCATCTGCATAAGCCCTATCTAATAGGCAGCACCATCATAAGCCCCATACAATGGGCAAAACCCCTCATAAGCCCTGTATAACAGGCAACACTTGCATAAGCCCTGTCCAACAGGCAACACTTGCATAAGCCCTATCTAATAGGCAGCGTAAGCCCTATATCATAGGCAAATATCATTCATTAAGTCCTATCTAATAGGCAACTTCCTCGTAAGCCCCATACAATGGGCAGAACCTTTTTTACAAGCCCTATTCAAAATAGGCAATACTCTCACAAGCCTTATCCAATAGGCAATGTTCCTGTAAATTCCATATAATGGGCGAACTTCCCCAAAGCCCCTTTAACGGACAATACCTTCAAAAGCCCTACGTAGTAGGCATCATCGCCCTGCATAGCTAGGCATTACACATAAGGACCTGCACAGCAGGGCACCTCGCCATGAGCCTTAAAAAGCTCGCCCTATAACCAAATCCTTATCCAAAGCCTCATCTAGAAAGCCGTACAATAATGGACATCACAATGCCAAGCCTTGCAAAAGCAGGAGCTATGCACCCCTATTTCATACTGGCAGAGGCCACCTTTCGAGAAGCCTTGCAATAGACAGGCGACATTCATTGAAGTTGCCAAAAATAATCACCAATCACCAAAAATGAGCTGTTAAAAATAAACAGCATCACATAATAGGGCCCTGCATGATTAGATACCATGAACGGGGTTATGAGAAAAAGGGACCGTACCAGATGCCCTTCACCGTAATCAGATGCCTATCAAAGAAGCATTGCACGGTAAAACCTACCAAGATAAGCACCACTTGCCCTTGCCACATATTGGCAGAAGTTACCCTATATAAATCCTGTGCAAATAAGCAATACATATACACCAAAGCTGATATCGACAGCCCTCAATCACATAGGGCTTGTCAACAGCAAATTATGTCTATGTCAAGTTTCAGCTTAAGAATATTTGGAGCTGATCCTTTAAAAATCTTCAAACGTTTGCAGAACCTTGCAATGAGGGTGGCTGAACCCAAGGCTCAGCAAGAAAAGACATCTGATGAGGTCTTCAATCCTCTAAAGGAGCAAAGGCCTGGCGATATTGCCCCGAGAATATCCTTCGGATTTGGGGATAACCAAGCTATTATACATCAACACAACGATGCCCTGGTAATAACCGCTGAAATAGAGGGATATCAAGTGCGAAGGATCTTCATTGACACGGGAACTCCCGTTAACGTGATCCTGCTGAATTGTCTCAGTCAGATGCCCCAAAAGAGGCTTCTGCAACCCGCCAAAGTGGCTCTTCAGGGTTTCTCGCAAAAACCTATCACGACAATAGGATCGGTGGATCTCATGCTCACCTTAGGTGAAGGACACGTTAAAGCATCAAAGCCGACTACTTTCTGGGTAGTTGATCAGGAGTCATCCTACAATGTTATCCTGGGAAGAGCTGCTCTGAACTCCTTCCAAGCGATAATATCTACATATCACTTAATGATGAAATTCCCCGTGGGAAATCAAATAGGGTGGGCATGGGAAGTCAAATGACCTCACGAAAATGCTACATCCAATCTGTCAAAATGGGAGAAGCCAAAAAATGGGCCGTCCCAGAACCTGTGTCCCCCCGACACAAACCAGAAGGAGCAGAAGGTCAGAACGAAGAGGCTGATGCTGCCAAAGAAGGGCAAAGCTTAATGACCCCTGCAGAGGAATTAATAGAAATAGAACTGATCCCATGTCAGAAAGGGTTCACCACCAGAATTGGCACTCAGATGCCCCAAGACATATCGCTGCAATTAATAAGATGTCTGCAGAAGAATGCAGATGTCTTCGCTTTTGGGTCATCTGACCTGATGGGGGTAGATGCAGCCGTGGCATTGCACTACCTAAATGTGGACCCCTCGGTAAAACCAGTGAAGCAAAAGCTAAGACAATTCGGCCTTGAAAAAGATAAAATCATCAGGGAAGAGGTTGCCAAACTATTGGAAGCTAAACATATTAGAGAAATACAATTCCCGGAATGGTTATCAAATGCGGTAATGGTAGCCAAGGGGAACACAGGCACCTGGAGGATGTGTATTGACTTCAAGGATTTAAACAAAGCCTGCCCGAAAGATCATTACCCTCTGCCCAGAATTGATCAATTGGTAGACTCCACATCAGGCTGTGAGTTATTATCTATGATGGATGCATATCAAGGCTACCATCAGGTTAAAATGAACCCATCAGATATCCCAAAAGCCGCATTCGGGGTCTGCGCGGGGACATTTGGTTTCCAGAGCATGCCTTTTGTCTTAAAAAATGCAGGAGCCACCTATCAAAGGATGATGGACAAAATCTTTAAGAACCAAATTGGCAAGAATATGGAGGTCTATGTCGATGACATATTGGCCAAGAGTGTGAAAGCCCAAGATCACATACAAGATCTGGAAGAGGTGTTCGCTGTTGCCAGGTTTTACCACCTCAAGTTAAACCCAGCCAAATGTTCATTCGGAGTACGGGCTGGAAAATTCTTAGGATATATGGTCACCCCCAGGGGGATTGAAGTAAACAAGGCCAAAGTACAGGCCGTACTAGATATGACTCCCCCTCGAAACATCCGAGAAATCCAAAGGCTCAATGGGAGAATTACCGCATTGAGTCGCTTCATCTCGCGATCAGCAGATAAAAGCCTCCCTTTTTTCAAAATCTTGAGAAAAGGGAGTAGGTTCGAATGGACTAGTGAGTGTCAAAAGGCCTTCGAGGAATTAAAGGAGCATCTGGCAGAATTGCCTCTGCTTACTAAACCGCTACCCCAAGAAATCTTATACTTATATATAGCGGTGGGAACGGAATCTATCAGCTCTGTACTCCTGAGAGAAGAGGGGCAAACTTAGAAGCCCATCTATTACACAAGCAAGATGATACAGGGAGCAGAGATTACCCATGTATCAAAAAAGTTGCATTAGCAGTAATGGTTACAGCCAGAAAGTTAAGACCTTACTTCTTATCACACAAAGTGATAGTCAGGACGAACGAGCCATTGAAGCAAATACTGGGCAAGCCCGAACTATCAGGAAGATTGGTCAAATGGGCAATAGAGCTAAGTGAGTATGATGTAGATTTCGAGCCAAGAGTAGCTATTAAAGCTCAAGCACTGGACGACTTTCTACAAGAAACCACCAGAGGGGAAGAAGAAGAGTACCAATGGTGGAAAGCCTATGTGGACGGCTCGGTTACTAAAGAGGGAGCTGGGGTAGGAATCTTCATTCAGGACCCCAGGAGCCAGGATTATAAATTTGCTATTAAACTAAACTATCATGTCTCTAACAATGAGGCAGAATATGAGGCCCTGGTCAGATGCCTAGACCTGTTACAAACCATGGGTGCAACCCACGTGATCATCCACTCAGATTCCCAATTAGTGACGCATCAGGTCCTAGGGACTTGCGAAAAACGGGAAGAGCGAATGGTGGCATATGCCAGAGTTGTGGATGGACTCTTAGAACGCTTTGTTAAAGTTGAAGTGGTCCAGATCCCTCGAGAAGAGAATGTTGAAGCTGATAAGCTGGCACGAATAGCTAGCTCAGTGGAGGGAACCTGGACAGACGAAATTGTGATGTGCAACGCAGATGCTAAATTAATCAAAGCCGAGGTACAGGCTATTGAGATAATGGAGGATTGGAGAATTCCAATCATCAGAGCCCTTAAGGAGCACTCAGAAAAGCCAGAAGCCACCGCCCTAGCTAATGAGGGTAGGTTGCCGCGGGCATTCAAAGCTAAATTCTGCCTAATAGGGGATAAGCTATACAAAAGGGCATTTACACACCCCTACCTCAAATGCTTGTCAAAGCCGGAGGGAGAATACGCATTGCGTGAAATACATGAAGGTGCTGCGGGAGCACACACTGGGTTCAAATACTTGATCAGAAAACTGCTCCGGGCAGGATTCTTTTGGCCCACAATGGAAAAAGACGCTAAAAACTTAGTCAAAAGATGCGATAGCTGTCAAAGAAATGGGAGGCTCATCCACAAGCCTGCCGAGCAATTGGGGGCCATGATGGCATCCTGTCCCTTTGATAAATGGGGGATTGACATAGTAGGAAAATTCCCCACAGCCACGGGAGGAAGAATATTCTTAATAGTAGCTGTGGACTACTTTACTAAATGGGTCGGGCTGAGGCCGTAGTAAAAATCACGGAACAAGTGATAAAGAAGTTCCTCTGGAAAAATATATGCTGCCGATATGGAATTCCAAGGATATTGGTTGCTGACAACGGCGCTCAGTTCACAGGATCCCTGGTACGAGCTTGGTGCAAAGAAATTGGCATCGAACAAAGATTTGTAGCTGTAGCTCACCCCCAAGCCAACGGGCAAGTTGAAGTAACCAACAGAACCATTGTAAGTGGTATCAAGGCCAGGCTAGAAAAAGCCAAAGGAAACTGGGTTGATGAGTTAGATTCGGTGCTATGGGCATTTCGAACTAGTCCTAAGACAGCCACAGGAGAAGCCCCATTCAATCTAGTATATGGAGCAACAGCGGTAACGCCAGTAGAGGCAGAGCTCAAGTCACTAAGGATAGCGACCTATGATGAAGATCATAACCCCTCCTTGATGAGGGAAAACCTAGATATGGTTGAAGGGCTCAGGAGTAAAGCACGCCAAAAAGCAGAAAGATATAAACAACAGGTGCGGGATGCTTATAACAAAAAAGTACAAATCCGAAGGTTCTGCAAAGGGGACCTGGTTTTGAAAAGGGCAGACGCCCTCAAACCCATGGGAAAATTAGACGCAAATTGGGAAGGACCCTACCTGGTAAAAGAGGTATTAAAAGGGGGAGCTTATGAATTGCAGGATGAAGAAGGAAGGGCACTGTCTCGGCCTTGGAATGTAAACAATCTAAATTTATGCTTAATGAAAAAGTGAGTAATTTTTCCCAAACCACTTTATGGGAAGCAAAAAATAGCATGGGAAAGGTAGAAGAGCTTCTCTTATAAAGAAGACTATCTAAAAGAAAAATGAAAGTGTTGAATTAAGTACCAAATGAGTTGTGATTCCTTCGATTTCTCATAACTCACTTGGGGGGGGGGGGGGGGGGAGTAGGGGGATACCCCCCATATCCCATTATCTTAAAATGCTTATATCTTAAAGTAGATGTATGCATGAAAAGCTGGAAGCATTAAATAGTCATTCAAAAAGGATAGAATATAATTTACTTCAACAAGTTTAAAGGCGTAAAGCAAACTTCTGGGATCAATAGAAATAGTCTACCCAAATTCAAAGGCGTAAGATGAACACCCCACCAAAAATCAAAAGAAGTAGTTTTTGACCAGGAAGATAAAAGAAAAATAGACTAAACAGAAACACCAGAGTTGGGAGGAGAATCTGGAGAACTCTAGGAAGAGGAGGAAGATCCACTGCTAGCTTCTGCAGCTGAACCTGCGGGGAAAGATAAAGACATTAACACCCTTCTCTCAAGTAAACCCGAAAAGGCAAATAGTAATAAAGTAACATACCCCTTTCTAGTTTCAATTTCTTGCTTTTTCGCTCGTAGACCCTCTCAATAGGGGGTCTTCTCCGGCCCACGGCGTCCCTAGCCTCCTCGATAGAGAGCAGCTCAGCCATTAGAACAATCACACGCCCGTTACGAGCCGGGTCATGAACAATAGCATCCCCTGGTGTGAGAAATCCACCTATCAAAGGTGCAAGAATGGCTTCGCATTTCTCTTTCTCTGATAAATGTCCATCATACATTTCATATTGAGCAAAACGATTCTTCAGCCTTCGGAGGTAGGTTTTCATATTGGGAAAATCCTCAAACTCCAGAAAGTCTATCTCCCTCCTGGTCAAAAACTTAAGTAGATGAAATCGGAGAGAGTCGGAGACGTCCTCTGAATAGGCCAACTGGCAAATTTTCCGACGAAGAGAATCAAGCGACATGCCTGGAATAGCATAACATGATCGGCATAAGTCGAGAGTAATCAGGTTAAGGAATTCAGTGGAAAGAGAAAGAAGATATTTTCCACTGTCTTCAGCTTTGAAATCATTAGCGAAGCAGGGAGATTACATACCTGGTTCTGGCTAAATCAGAAGAGTAAGAGTAGTAACCTTACTGAAGACGAAATGTGCGGAAGAAGCGAAAGGGTTTTCCTTTTTCTCTCTCTTCTTCTCTCCTATAATGGTATTTCGAAAAGATGGTAGACGAAAAAGGAGGCGAAGAAAGTATTATGCCACCTCGCCCTCGGAAAACTAAACGGCGCATTATTTTTGCACGTGACAAGACTGGAATGACGCTATAATACGCCAAAAAAAAAAAAAGAAAAAAAAGAAAGAAAGAAAGAAACTGATATCATTTCCCGCCAGAGTGTTACACCAGAAGCTTATTAAGCAAGCTTCTGGACTTGGGGGGGGGGGGGGGTAGCTAATAGGGATTAATATCAGCTTTACTATGTAAATAATTCACATCGCTAATAAAAACGGATATTAGCCTAAAGAGCTGTAGGGAACTTTCTGAGACCTGGTAGGATCAAAGGATCTGAGCAGTTCCCATAAGCATCTGGTATAATTCGAGGATCTGCCAAGATCCCGGTTGTGCAGAAGCTGCATGCATCTGCGGAGGCTTATGGATCTGCACAGCACGCAGTCCGCGTGACTCTATATGCTCTAGAGTAAGGACCACCAAATTGGTGATAGAGAAGAGTCTTGTCCCCATGGAAATTCCTCTTCTGTCCTCTTTTAGCACGAATGTTTGCTCTTTCACCCTCCTTACACCTATAAATACTCGACTATCGCACACTCCATCTATCATCATCATAATCACAACACACGCACTCTGCGTACTATTCCATTCATCCTCTACACTCCGCCTAAAGCTCCCTCGAGCTCGGGCAGTCGAAGCCCTCTAAGGCCATTTCTCTTGGAGCTTCACCGGCAGTCATCGCCACCTTCTCTTCTCGTCATCGTCGGGAAAGATCTCTCCCTCTCGCATTCCGTCTCAAGCCTAAGGTATAACCTTCGCTGCTATGGGAGAAGAGGCCTAAACGGAGCTCTATGCTCCCGTTTCTTCCTCTCTCCACCTCCTCTCTTCGCTCTCTACTTGAATTAGTCCTAATCTCACATGAATACAACTGGTTTATGGCTAGAAATGCCCCTTATTTAAGCATATAGCTCGATTATTGCTTGCTGCTCTTACGTGAACAATGTCGTATGTGAAATCGTTGTGAAATACCCTGTTATGGCTGATAAACCTACACGAATCTCTTATTCTCTATCATTATATGGCTTTATCTATGAATGCTCCTTGCAAATACTATGAATCATCACACAATCGTTGTGGATCTTCAACCCGGATCTATCACCTATATATCATCAAAGTATTACTTTCTTATAACCACAAGTAAACGGGAGGCTTCAAATAATTATGTATTTTTCTACTAAAATTTTATTTAGAAATTAAAAAATAATAAAATCCCGTCGATTTTCGACGGGCTCTAAACTAGTAAAAGTGAAATTAAATGTTAAAAATAATTACATGCCAGAATTTGGATTAATGAACCCTATAAATAATCATAAATTTTAAATAAATCATTATAAATTATTTTTTTTGAAAAAATAAATGTATAAAACTAGTAGAAATTTAGATTTGAGACACGATTGAGACATGAAAATGGCAACAGAGGATCCCAAGTGGACATCTTTAGCTAATTGCACCGTCGTATGTTTGACATGTGTTAAAAAAACGTTTCCAAAACTAGCATTTTGGTTTTGAAAAGGGTTTTAGGATGTATCAAACATCTGACGATGCAATAAGAAATATCACGCCGAACTGCAATAAAAGATATCAACCGCAATAATAAGTACCCTATTGTAGGAATTCCAAATAAATAAATTGTACTACTATAGTATTCTCACCGTCTCACTTCTCTAGTCATGTTTCTTTTTGACACGAGATTATGAAAAATAAAATGACGATCATAAAATTTTGATATCTTTTACTCCCTCCGTCCTTTTGGAGTTGTTACATTTCTTTTCATCATTTGTCTTAAGCGTTTTCGAACGTCTTGATTGTTAGTTTCAAAATATCTTTTTGTAAAATTTTTAAATTTACGGGATACTACAAGTGTTTTAGTATATCATAGAAGGAAAAAATGTTTAAAAAACTATTTTTAAACTCATCATTAAATTTCTTGAAAACGATTGTGACAAATGTTGAAAAGATATGTAACAACTCTAAAAGGACGGAGGGAGTACTTTATAATGGATAATCTCACCTTTTAAACATTTTAAATTTCCGTCTTAAAATATGTTAAATTAGATGGTAAACGATGAAAATATTAGCATCAATTATTCCTTTTAATTTCAAAATTCAATCCTACAAATAGAATAATACTTCATCCAGCTATGTAGACTATGCATGTTTGTTAATTACGACACGAGTTTTGAGAGACACTAATTAAGTTTATATGATGCTAAAAGGGGTGTGATACCACGTTGGGTCGAGGGTGTGATACCACATTGGCGCGATCCAGCTCGACCCATGACTATCCTAGTACATTAAATAATATGTGCGTGTGTTGGTCTAGCGGTAAGGGGTTAAGATTAATGTATCGGCCTGAAAGGTTTCGAGTTCGAGTCCTCCGTGAAAATTACAGGGTGAAAATTAAAGATGGCGAAACAGTGAAAATTAAAGGGTGATTTTTTCTTTCCTCATTTTCTTTTGCATCAAAGAGAACGCAACCTAAAGCTTAACAAAGAAAATTAAAGTGGGTTAACTAGATTGAGCCGTCCCTTCAAAAGGGTGAGCACTGTCTAGGCTCGGTGTTGGCTTGCTCCAGCGGATACCAAGTGGGCTTTACTATTACTCCCTCTGTCTTCCATATTAGCATGGAGAGAAAAATGACACATATTTTAAGAAAATAATAGGTAAAAGTGAATATACTAAAAAAAATTATCATCCATACTTGACGTATTTTTCTATCATATCGAATAACAAGATGACTTGACTTTCAAAACAAATATAGAAGAAATGATACCCTCGTACTCTCCCTCACTTGTGAACTTGATTTTCAATTTTACCCTATAAGTAGAAGCTCAATAAGTATACACTTTTAACATGGGTGTAATTACTTTTAGTGGAATTTGAACACAAGGCTCTAATATCAATGTCATACTCGTTTAAATGAAAAAAAAAAAAAAAAAAAGAAGGAGAAGAAGAAGAAACGAATATATTACATATTTTTAGTATGATTTGTTTGTAATCCAATTATAGTTTTGATTCTTCCATCATCTTTATTATTGTTTTTTACCTAATATTTCTGCACTTATATATATACTTTTCCATAATCATATAAGAAATGCGCAACGATCGATGAAAAAACCTCACGTAATAGTGTGGAGATGTTGTCAGGAGACAAAGCATACTGGACAGTCCAGTCTGGACTGAAGGCAATACGAAGCATGGAAGGTTAGCGATAAAATCCTGCTTTAAAATCGAATCAGGGATAAATTCACTATAAGCTCGTGAAAAAGACTTCAATCCTAACACTAGGTCTAAACCTTATAGCGTTCTTGAGAATTGTATAATCTTATCTACTTGATATGCTAACAATAACTTAGGAGTTAGCCCATGTATACCAATGAAACAAAGTAACAAATTAAATTAAAATACCCAACTAAATAACTAGCTAGCTAGATCAAAATAATTGGAATAACTTATCCGATGTCGCGTGAGTACGCGTGGACAATGACATCTCGATCTTAACGTCTTGTCGAAAATGTTTATGGAGAGCATCGAGTGCGAAAGCAGTCAAAATGGGAAATGTTACCACGAAACGACTATTATAGAAGATCATCATAACTACGGGACGTTAGCTTTTGAAAGGATGCACATATCTCTCCAGAGGATGGATCATATAGAAATAAGTCCTGGTGTGAGAAATAGGAATAGATCTGAACCATTAATCTTAACTTGATCTATGACTGTAATTGATTTAAGCATGATTATAAGATATTATAAGCATGATTAGGTTTAAGCATGAATTTGTACATTTAAAGCATAATGGTGTTGTAAGCATAAATATATACTGATTTAAGCATGATTTTGTATAGTTTTAAGCATCTTTCGCATTTTAGCACGCAATGATTTATTTGCACACGAACCATTCCCTATCTCTCCATATACAAGAAGCAACGGAGCCCTCTAACACCTGATCAATAGCTCGTTATTACAACGAGCTACGCAGATTGTACACTTGACGTTTAGGTATTCAGATATGTGTATAGTGGCGATATATTTTTCACGAGATCAAACAACATTAATCTCAACGACGACAATTGTAATTTCAATATGAACAACTTAGCTAGGACATCAATCAAAATATACCAAATTTTTTATTCAACAATCAAATAAAATTCAATGCAAGTTAACTTAACTATAGCCATTTAATTACATCTTCAACTAACAAATACTTAAACTAAGTAAACTATTTGTATATTACTAGCATTCCTTCTCTTCTACATGGCATATGCTAACTGCATTAATTAATTAATCCAAACCATTACTCATGCATACACCAAACAAAACAAACTTGAATATAAATACTATCCGACCACACAAAATCCTCCTCGAAACCAGAGATGAAGCCTCCGCCGTCGTCCTCCTCCTCCGGCGGCCCCCTCCTCCGCAAAGGGCAGCCGTCACCGTACCTTCTCATGCTGCTGGCCTTCATTGCGTTCGTGACGATCCTCTACGGCAAGGACTTCACCAGCATCTTGGATGGACAGTACGATGCTTATCAATCCTACCGGGAACTCTCGTCGCCGACGAATAGTGAGTTGTTAATTTCTTCGACCCGACCGGCGTAACGTGTGTTGTCGTTTTGAGCTTTGGGGCTAATATGTGTGTGTGTGGTTTGTGGGGTTAGAGAATAGGGGGGAGAAGGTGGCCTTTGCTGTAGGAGAGGCGGAGGAAGGCTGCGATGTGTTCAAGGGTCGGTGGGTGTGGGACGATCGCCGGCGGCCGCTGTACGAGGAATCGGAATGTCCGTACATCCCGCCGCAGCTGACGTGTCAGGAGCACGGCCGCCCCGATAGGGACTACCAACATTGGAGATGGCAGCCTCACGGCTGTTCTCTTCCAAGGTAACTCTCTCTCTCTCTCTCTCTCTCTCTAACACACATTATTTTTTGAAATTCTTGTTACAATCTAGTCTTCTTGATGTTGTCGTTGCTGCTACAACATGCTATTGCGTTTAGTTGTATTTCCGGTCATACTTTCATCGGATCGATGTGATTCTTTATTGCAGTTTAGTGTCATATGTTGCACTATATATCGAAAGTTTAATTGATACCCGAGTGTTAGAAACATTTCCAAGACCAACATTTTCGTTCTGATTTTATTTATTTATTTTTTGTTGATTTTGAAAATGTTTTAAACACCTCCTAAATATCGAACCGAATCACATCGAAATGCAATAAAATACCACATCCGTGATTTCATATGTTGGAGAAGGTAATATAGTTTTCTCCCTATTCACAATCTTTAGGGGTCTATTTCATTTTTCGTTTGTCCACAATTTTTATGGTCTTTCCATTTTAGGTAGTGGACCCCATAAAAAAATTACAACCATACCCTTTAAATATCACCTCAACCCATAACTGCCACCGGTCATCGGGATGGGATCCTCTGTCCCAAACTCTGTGTACCAATCGTGTCTCATATCTCGATTTCTATTAGTTAATTATTATATTTTGAAAAAATAAAAATTGCATTATATAAAAAATTGTAATAGAAATTTATGGAGAAAAAATAGATTTTTTAAAGGTAATATGCCCTAATTTTGAATTTTTTAATCATTATATAACCAATTTTTTAAAAGTGAAATTAAATGTTAAAAAATAATTATATACCCTAATTTGGATTAATGAACCCTAGAAATAATCATAAAATTAAAATAAATCACAATAAATTAAAAAAAATTGAAAAAAAATGTACAAAACTAATAGAAATCGAGATATGGGACACGATTGGTACACAGAGTTTGGGACAGAGGATCCCATCCGCCTAACATCACACTTGTTAACACATCACTACAACATTAAACTCCGTGTTAACTCTCCAAACCTCAATGATCATGAACGAAGAGAGTAATTAACATGAATATAGACAATGGCGTACACAAAATCTTGATTGGGGAGTATTTTTTTTTTTTTATCAAAGAAAGGAATTTGATTGGGGAGTATTATTTGAATTTCAGTAATATATTAGCATACTTTAATCTTCTTAATTAATCATTCACATATATAGAAACAAAAATCGTTTGAAATGATGACATCAATTATTAGTAAAATAAGAAATATTCCAAAAGAAGATATATGATCGAGCTTGAGTTGGATTAGGTGGTGAACATCAATAATTAGTTACAGGCTAGAATATTAAATGAAAATTTATATAATAAATTCGATATTCCATTTTTGCTTAACTTTCATGCATGTATTAATTTATCAAATTCTGGATAAATAGATTAGGTAATCAAATAATTATTATTATTATTGTTTTAACTTCATGCTAGCACGTTCGTGATGAATTGCATAATAATTTTATTTGTTTATAGGTATTAAGTTGACTATTGCGGGATTAATGCACCACACCCAATTATATATGTAGAGAGGTTGGAAATTCAATAGAAAATTGATATCTTATGTAAAAAATAGAAATAATTTGGATGATTAATCATTATACGATTTATGGTCTAAATCAATTGGTGCAGTATAATTACACTCAAAATGTATTATGGTAACTAATATTGTAAATTATAATTGAATCGAAAATGCAATATGATGCACAATACATTTATATAGTTATAAATATGATCATATCGTGCATGATACATTATCGTGCTCAATATTTGTATGTACTGTATATGATAGTACTAGTTATATTGATATATTATGATGCACGATGCATTATAGTATACCAACCTATCGTGATAGTTATACATATAATGCACAAATGCATTATGTTACTGTGATATGTTATAATGAAAATAACTAATCAAGGGAAAGCAATATTATGGCTGATTAAATTCTCCTATTAAATTCCATCATATGTAGAATTTGGTTCAATATATGATCATGAATTCTTGCCTAGAACTTGACACTCTCTTGTGCTTGAAATCTGAAAGTTTCAATGCGATATTGATGTTGGAAACCCTTCGAGACAAACGGGTGATGTTCGTGGGCGACTCTCTAAATCGGGGCCAATTCGTCTCCATGATTTGCCTACTCCAGAAATATATACCCGACCACGCTAAATCCATGAGCACTAATGGTTCGCTCACCGTTTTCACAGCCAAGGTATCGTATCGATATACCGCCTGTTATAAAATCAAATGTTATTTATGTAAAGCTTAAAAAAATTATGTTGATATAATAATGTACAAATCCCTTTCTACAGCTAAATTAAATTAAAAAAAAAAAATGGTGATATCCATCTTTCATCTATTCAAACTCATAACTTTTATCTAGCTAATCCTAATAGAAGATTGCTTGATTTCAGGATTACAATGCGACAATCGAGTTCTACTGGGCGCCTTTCCTCCTCGAATCCAACTCCGACGATGCAATTGTACACAGAATAAGCGACAGGCTAGTACGAAAGGGGTCGATCAACAAGCATGGCAGGCACTGGAAAAGAGTGGACATAATGGTGTTCAATACTTACCTCTGGTGGATGACCGGCCAAAAGTTCAATATACTGTAAGTAAACCAAAATCAAAACCCATGCGCCATATCTTTCTCCTTCGAGGGAGCTAGAGAAGTAACGAATTCTTCCCATATTTAAAAAAGACAAGGAACCTTCAACGACAAAGAGAAAGACATCGTGGAGGTTTCAACAGAGGAGGCTTACCAGATGGCGATGAAGAGCATGATTCGATGGTCCAAGAAGAACATGGACCCGAAGAAGACGAGAGTGTTCTTCACCAGCATGTCGCCCATCCATGAAAAGTGAGTGACTCCAAATTATGTGACATGAATAAATCTCACGTACAACTAGATCAAACAACATTATTATGACATTGTTTGCTTAAGGCCTTAACCTTTATATTTTTTACGTGGAACATGTTTGCACTTAGCACAAACTAATGTTGTCAAAACGTTGCAGGAGCATCGAGTGGGGAGGCAAAGCAGGGGGAAACTGTTACAATGAGACAACTATTGTCGAAGATCCTAACTATTGGGGATCAGGTAGTAGTAAAAGTGTGATGAAGGTGATAGAGGAAGTGTTTAGGAAGTCAAAGTACCCCATCACATTCCTCAACATAACACAACTCTCGAGCTACAGAAAGGACGCACATACTGCCATCTACAAGAAGCAGTGGAACCCTCTAACACCGGAGCAACTAGCGAATCCGGCGAGCTATGCGGATTGCGTGCATTGGTGCTTGCCTGGACTTCAAGATACTTGGAATGAACTTCTCTTTGCTAAGCTTTTCTATCCCTAATTTGAAGGGTTTTTTTTTTTTTTTTTTTAGGGCAATATGTATATTGATGGCTCAATTGATTCTAACAGTAATACCCTTTTATTAAAGAAATTACATTGATTTTTTAACTATCTCAAATCTAAAGGGTTTAATACATATTGTTAATGTGTGTAAATAGCTAGTTTGTTATAATTGCAGACCCACAAATATAAGCTATCATAGTTTTTTTTTTCATCATGGAATCGTATAAATAGAACCCTTCTTTCTTAAAAATAAAATAGAATTAAAAAAAAAAAAATCTTTTGTATTCAAAATATATTATTAGATATTATATCACTTATAATCTGGAAAATATCTAATGCCAAATGTCAAATATTTCCTCGGTCCCCTTTTACTTAAACCACTTTCTATATTAGAGTGTCTCATTCATCTTGAGCTCTTTCTCAGTATAATAATAATTATGTCTAATAGAATAAGTGGATAAAAGTTACACTTACAATCCTTAATCCATGTGCCCATGCACTGTAAATAAAAAATTTATATGTATTTAATAAAATAAATACAAAAATATGTACAAATGAAAATATAAAGACATTAGATTGCGAGCGAGATCTCTATTGTTCCTCGGATTCTTCTCTTAAACTTGATACATGAATGATGTTTAAGCAGCTTCTGAGATTTATGAGAATTTGCTCTCCTCGATCTCCTTGGATTCGACGTTTCCGAGAGATATTGAGAATTCGCTCTCCTAGATCTCCTTATTTGTGATGCTTGAATTTTATAACCTTTATTCAAAGGGATTTCGTCTTACTTCCGAATCAAACGCTATTATGGGACTTTATAACATTATGTGACGCTTGAATTTTTATAATGTTTATTCGGAGGGCTTTCGCCTTATTTACGAATCAAACGCTATTATGGGACTTTATAATGTTTATTCGTAGGGCATTTGCCTTATTTTCGAATTAAACGCTGATTAGCCGATTATGAGAATCTATACAAAGAACGCAATCGGTTTCACAAAGGAAACCTTAAATATAATGTTATTTGTAATTTTCACGAAGAACGAAATCGGTTCCAAGAAAAATACCTCAAATATTTAAGAGATTTCGTAAGAAATTCAACTCTTAATTTTTAATTTAGAACTCAAGAAAGGGAAGTTTTTTCTTTCTTTCATTCAATCCAAATAAATAAGAGAACAAAGAAAGCCGATCCACTTGTTGCTCGCTTGCTTTCGCTCCTCTCCTTCAATCGGGCTATGTGAGGTTAGTGGTTACCGAGGAAAGTCATGCGAAGAATGAATCTCTCGTCCTTTCCCTTTCAGGGGTTATTTCGTTTCTGGTGTGATTTTTGAGCTTTCTATGAGTTATAATTTTTGAAGACATGCATGATTTTCTTCAATTTGGCC
The DNA here is from genome assembly GCA_029379335.1 of Thymus mandschuricus. Classification (NCBI taxonomy): domain Eukaryota; kingdom Viridiplantae; phylum Streptophyta; class Magnoliopsida; order Lamiales; family Lamiaceae; genus Thymus; species Thymus mandschuricus. The sequence continues at coordinate 9,304,812 of CM057079.1, forward strand.
TATCTCTGTCTCTCTTTTCCTTTATAAGTTACTTATTGTACTTTAATACGCTAAAATAATTTTCAATCTTTATAAATAAAATATTATTCTAAATTATAAAAATGAGACGCCAAGGTATCGGATAAAGGATCTCAACCGATTGATTTCTCCATCCATAGGTAGTGTATCCCATAACAATCATCGATGATATCCTCGGTCTCAAATTTTGTATCTCAATTGTGTCCTAAACCTTAAAAATAAAATTTGCAATATATTAAATTATAATAAACGTTTATGGGAAAAGTTAAAATTTTTAAATAATAATATAATATATCCTAGTTTTGAAATTTTCAATCATTATATAACCAACAAAAGTGAATTAAATGTTACAAATAATTATACACCCTAATTTGAATTTGTGAACCCTATAAATAATCATAAAATTAAAATAAATCATTATAAATTATTTTTTTTTAAATGTGTAAAACTACTAGAAATTTGGATTTGGAACACGGTTGAAACACAAAAATGGGGACAAGGGTCCCCAAGTGGACATCTTTAGCTAATTGCTCCGTCGGATGTTTGACATACGTTAAAAACGTTTCCAAAACCAACATTTTAATTGGTTTTGAAAAGGTTATAGCACGTGTCAAAAATATGACGGTGTAATATCACATTGAGCTGATTTTAAAAACGTTTTTAATACGCTTCAAACATCTGACGGTATAATAAATGTCACAGTGAAATGGAATAGAAGATATAAACCACAATAATAAGTACCCTATCGTTGTTCCAAATAAATATATACTCTAGATATGTGTATATAGTATAAAAGAAAAGTGGAAAGTATCACATTCTTTACCAAACTAGGTAACAAGTTATTTCCTACGATAAATAACAGAGGTATGGCATCTCCTTCTCCAACACAAAAAATTAAAACAAAATGCAGGAAACACCAGCAGAAGATTTTCCGACGAAGTCGCCGCCACCGCCACTGCCGTATTCCTCCATCCTTTCTCATCTCGGCCTGCTCACCCTCTTTTTTTCAGCCGTCGTGCTTTACGTCTCGTCCTTCTTCTTCATCTCTCGCTTATACATTATTCACCGCCCCGTGCCCTTTTCCGGCAACCCCTCAAGTATATTTATATATATAGATTGTTTATTTATTTTTCATATGATATAGTATATTTTAAATAATATAATATGTTAATGATTTGTTGGTACATGTTCAGATAAAATGAGAGAAAAGCTGCCTTTCGCCATCGGAGAAGGCGACGGAGAGTGCGACATGTTTAGCGGGAGGTGGGTCCGGGACTACAGCCCGCCGCCGTACAAGGAATCTGAGTGCCCGTACATCGCCGCACAGCTGACATGCCTCGCGCACGGTCGGCCGGAGAAGGACTACCTCAACTGGAGATGGCAGCCTCATGGCTGTTCCATCCCTAGGTAATTCATTCATCTATAATTAATTTGATAGTGTAGTTCGCTTCTTTAAGCTCTCACTTTTGAGGATGCGTTTCGCTTGGAACGAAATTATGAAAAATAAAACGAGAATCATAATTTTTTGATATCTTCACTTGTCAGTTATAATTGATAATCTTTCTCGGGCATGATTGCATGAATGGACATTTTTTCCCTCTAAACAAAAAAATAAAAATAAAAAATTTGAACATTTGGAGCAATAATATTTTCTCCCCTTTTAAACTTTTTTAATATCCATTTTAGAGTATTGTTTTCTTTGATGAAATATGATAAAAATGACTTTTTGTTTTACTTTTAACATTTTCCCGGATTTGTATTTCTTACATCTATTTTCTATCGAAAGGAACATACCTCGTATCAGAGAATATATACTCCCTCCTTCCTACTCTGTTAATCTCATTTGTTTTCGGCACATAGACAAAATGAGTAGAGAGTGAGTGGAGAATATGTGGTTGTAATTAATCTTGAGGAGAGAGAGTGAATTGTGGCCAAGTATTCTTTTCCATTTTAGGGAATGAAACTAATAAGTGGGACAAACTAAAATGACAAATGAGACTAATAGATTGGGACGGAGCTAGTATGTAATAATAAGAGATGCGAATTTGTATGGCAGAATGAACTTTTACATCATTTCTTATGATTTTCATTTTCTTTTCCATAAAAAACACAATCATTGTACTCCTTTCATCTCATTCATAAAGAAATTTATTCGTCCGTCCCACTTATATAGGAATATTACCTTAAATAGTAAAATTTTAACCCATTAAAACTCATTTACACTACTTTATCCACACTATCACTCTCGTCTTGATTCTCGTATCGAAAAAAAAAAAATCTCTTTACGAGTGGAACGGAAAGAGTATTATATACTAGGATAGGAAAGGAGAAAAAAAAGGAAAAAAACAAAAAAATGACGTTACTTTTTTAAACTGCCACCAAATCTTGGGGTTGCTAATTTTGTGACTATATACTTTAAATATATATTCGGAATCGAATTATTTATCATTTGCTCCTTTATTATCTCTTTCTCCGAAAGAGGAAATATGCATTTTGCAATTGAAAACAAAAAGGAAAAACATCTACGAGGGTTATACACCCTTCATCCCATTTCATTAGTCTTGTTGGATATTCAAATACGAGATACATAATATTTCAACAGAACTAATGAAATGAGACGGAGTGAGTATTAATTTACGATAAAAAATAATTATTTTGGTGCAGTTTTAACGCAACATTGATGCTGGAAAAGCTGAGAGGAAAGAAAATGATATTTGTGGGTGATTCTCTCAATAGAGGCCAATTCACTTCATTGATCTGTCTTCTTCACTCATACTTACCTCAACATGCTCAGTCCTTCCAAACTACCGGTTCTTTAACGGTTTTCACAGCCAAGGTCACTCTTCTTTTACCTTTCATTTACTTACTTATCATATGTAGATATTAAGAGGGTGTTTGGCTAAGCTTATAAGGTAGCTTATAAGATGTTTGACTGCTTATAAGTTGTTTGACTGCTTATAAGCACTCTAAATGTGTTTGGCAAAATAAGCTCCTTATGAGCTTATAAGATGCAAAAATAAGCAAAAAGTGTCATATGATAAAATACATAACGTAAAAATATAACAGATGATCATCTCTAATCAGGGAAAAAAAAAAATGATGTGGACTCTACCGCCTCTCAAGTGTCATACACTTAGGTATCTCTAAGTAGAAGACATCCTTCTCAAAATATATATATTGATCATAGTGGAATGTAAACAATAACCAGAGCTACAATGCAACAATCGAGTACTATTGGGCACCATTCATTGTGGAATCAAACGCAGACGATCCCATCATACACAAGGCAGACAACAGAACTATCCGAAATGCTCCGATCGGGGAGCGTGGGTGGTACTGGAAAGGAGCCGACATAATCATCTTCAACTCTTTCATTTGGTGGGAACAAGGCGTCAATGTCTTGCTGTGAGTTTGTCTCAACATATATATACATATGCATCACATTGTTAATTTGCACGTAAAATACCCATGCATGCATGCATGGTACGTACGTAAACTGTGCATCACATTGTGTTTGTTTTTATTTTCTTCACTCAGGAGGGGAACATCTTTCCAAGATAAAGATAAGGAGATGCTTAATAAGGTGTCGATGGACTACGGTTATCGCATTGCGCTCAAACTGTTGATAAGGTGGATAAACGAGAACGTCGATCCCTACAAAACACGTCTCTTTTTTATGGGCTTCTCGGCTAGTCATCAACGGTAATACTCCAAATGCTGTCATGTCCTCGTTCCGTTTATGATAAGTCCAGATCTTTTATCATCTTTTATCATGTTTTTGTATAACATATTTTTATATGGTACAACAAAAATATCAGTACTATGATACATTGATGCCCTAGAAAATGTCAGGCGTAAATGCAAAGGTAAATGATCGATAAAAAAATGGGTGCAGGAGCTTTAAATGGGGAGGGGCTACAAATGGAAATTGCTACAATGAGACGAAGATGATCGAAGATCCCAACTACATGAGCCCGAAGTTGAGCTTGTATTCCGTAATTGATGAAGAATTCAAGAAATCGGCAGTTCCCATCGAGCTGCTCAACATCACTGCGCTGACCATCCCACGAAAGGACGCGCACACGTCCATCTACAAAGCCTACCCCCGGCCCTTAACGTCGAGCCAGCTTGCCAATCCGGAGCCCTACGCCGACTGCATACATTGGTGCTTGCCTGGAGTTCCAGACGTTTGGAACCACCTGTTATTTGCTAAACTCTTCTACCCTTGATATCTTTTTTTTTTTTGGTTATTTTATTATTTTTGTTTTCCACTTTAATTAAACTAATTGTGTTACGTGAGTTGGATGTAAAATCTTTCAATTAACATATACTCTTTTACAAAAGAACAATATGTGCATTTTAATTCTTTTTTATATGCATATATTCTGCTTTAGGCAAATTGGCAATGTCTTTAATAACCTTATAATAAACTATTTATATCGTCTAAGTTTGTTGTTCATGGATATCCGAATATATACCCGATTAATTTCTAATAGTATGATATTGTTTTATTGTTTTTAAAAATTAATCGAATTTAGCATTCTAAAGTTGATGAGTGTCTCTCACTTGTAATTTTCTTTTAAACAATTTGTTGCTGCATAATTTCTTGAGGTGTTGATTTTATGTGTGGCATAGATTATGTATGTTGTGGACGTGTAGACGTGGAGTTAGAGTTTTATATAATAAGGATTTATTTTCCTTATTATTTTATTTATGGATATTCATACGCACATGGTATAGATCTGCATGAAGATCCGATTCTACTCTAATAAGGTATCCTTAGAGATATACCTTATTTATCTTCTAGGGTTTGCATGAAGGACGCTCTATATATATATTAGAAGATCGAGACTTGGTCGCTGCGCGTGAGACGAGAGCAATCTTTGAGAGTTGTTATTTTGATCTTCGCGTTCTTTGTGTTGAGAGTTGTTTTATTCATTCATCAATTGTTGGGTAGAATAGTTGGTGAGTGAATTGTAATACCTTGAACTGTTCTACGTTCAAGATTGGGTTGTGCTTTTCGTTCTTGAGAAAAGTTTGTTGGGTAGACTAGTTGAGAGTTTACCGTGAATTCACTTGAGAGGAGTAGAGTCGGGTGAGGGGAGAACGTATAGTGTATCTTACGTTCAAGAGTCTTGTATCCCTTATACTCTTTATAGTGGATTGTTTTCTTTGAATAGTTTCCCCAGACGTAGGTGTGTTTATCACCGAACTGGGTTACCAACTTGTGTGTTCTTTATTGTTACGTAATGTGTTACTGGTGAAGACACAATTACGTGAGTTATACATTTACACAATTTTTAACATAAAATCGAAAGATCGTACAACGAAAAACTCGACCCTATGACCTTTGATCTGAAACATTAATCTCATACCAATCAACCGTACACATCCGTAATGAAACATTACGTGTATTTTTGTCACATACTTTGTTGTTCACATTGAAATTGTTGCTTTGTTCGCCAAACAAATTAATATTTTATTATTTTCACCTGCAACTGTAGTATTCTCATTTTCACTTTCAACAGTCGATGTAGTGTTCGACGTTTGTGAAACTTAACGCTTGCTCATTTATCTTTAGAGAAAATATACCATCCTATCTAAGTAGCTTAAGAGAAACTAATAGTTGTTCAAAACTTAAAAAAACACAAAATCTATCCAATTTTCAAGTGAGTGGACAAAAATACCCCCCACTTCCTTTTCACTTTCTCCCCCACTCACGATTCTATTTCCCCCCACTCTCCAACTCTTTCTTCTCTCTCTTCTCTCTATCTCACTGGCAAACAAAATTAGCTCGTCTCTCTCTCTCTCCAACTTCTCTCTTCTCTCTATATCCATGGAGACGGTTTCAGTCGGAGGCGCAGGCGGCGGCGGCGGCTGGTGGATGAGGCGCGATATGGAGGAGGAGGAGGAGCTGTCAATCTCTTGAGGAGCGGGTGAAGGATCTGATCGGGCGGCTGACGCTGCCGGAGAAGGTGAAGCTCCTTGGGAACAATGTCGCCTCCGTGCCGCGGCTGGGGATCAAGGGGTACGAGTGGTGGTCGGAGGCGCTCCACGGCGTCTCCAACGTCGGCCCTGGCACCGGATTCGGCGGCGATTTCCCCGGCGCCACCAGTTTCCCGCAGGTCATCAACGCCGCCGCCTCCTTCAACGCTTCACTGTGGGAAGCGATTGGGAAAGTAAGATTAATTACTCGTTAATCCAATTCATAATTCGTTTAATTAATCTAATTAACTACGAATTAAGCATCACTGTTTGAATTTCTGAGAGAATTATTCCTTTCTTTCTTCTTTTGTTCTTTCACTTTACAGTGTCAGTTTTTTGGCTTATCCAAATTTATGAATATCGATAGCATCATCTTCCACTTTTCTTCATCAGTAGAAACATAATCCTCCATTAATTTAATAATGTTTAACTCTTTTTTCCTATTAAATTTCTTGAGGGCGGATCTCGGTGGAGTCGTTGAGGCGGCAACGGCGGTGGCGGTGGCGGTGGAGACGGCGGCGGCGGAGTGAGAGTGAAGATGGGGAAGAGAGAGATTGGTGAATTGGGGCTACTGGAGGGGAATTGGGGGCTGCTCCCATTTCGTAAGAGAGAGAGAGAGAGGGACCCAAAAAAAATGGAATTTTTCTTTTTATATTTTCTCTCTCTAGGTAGCAGATTCTTTTCCTTGTTTTTCCTTTGAATTCTTCATAAATGTATGGTCAGAATTTAGTAAATTCATACCATACAAATTAGAAATTGTTAGAAATTGAAAATTCTTATTAAATGGAAAAAAGGAGACGGGGTTCGACTAACTCATTTTTTGTAATTTTGCCAGATTGTATATATAATTGAATACACATTCTTTGTCATTTCAATAATTCTAACTGGTTGTATTGTATATATATAGTTTTCTTATTCCGAAATTGAATACACTCTCTCGTGATTTGGCCAAAATAACAAATTCTCACCAAAATAATAAATCCACTAATTATAACTAATTGCGTTATACAAAATTCATTGGGTTGGTAGAATTTATAAAATTCTTACTTATTAAATTCGTATATATGCAACATGTACATCGCAACCAGAAATGGTTGATTATAATGTGTTAACTCTTACTAACTATAGACATAGTATTGTAAGAAAGTTGGTATTTCTAACGGGTGGAGTGAACCTGTTAGGAATGCCACGACAAAAGGTTAGAATATACTAAATTCTAACTCGGGATATGCGATTGTAACGTAGGAAAGTTGGTATTTCTAACGGGTGGACTGAACCTGTTGGGAATGCCACGACACAGGTTAGAAAATAATAAATTCTAACTCGCGATATGCGATCATAATGTAAGAAAGTTGGTATTTCTAACGGGTGGATTGAACCTGTTGAGAATGCCACGACTAAGGTTAGAATATACTAAATTCTAACCATTGATATGCGATTATAACGTAGGAAAGTTGGTATTTCTAACGGGTGGACTGAACCTGTTAGGAATGTCACGACACAGGTTAGAATATACTTAATTCTAACTTGGGATATGCGATTATAACGTAGGAAAGTTGGTAATTCTAACGGGGGGAATTGAACCTGTTGGGAATGCCACGACACAGGTTAGAAAATAATAAATTCTAACTCGTGATATGCGATCATAACGTAAGAAAGTTGGTATTTCTAACTGGTGGATTGAACCTGTTGGGAATGTCACGACTAAAGTTAGAATATACTAAATTCTAACCATTGATATGTGATTATAACGTAGGAAAGTTGGTATTTCTAACGGGTGGACTGAACCTGTTGGGAATGCCACGACACAGGTTAGAATATACTACATTCTAACTCACGATATGCGATTATAACGTAGGAAAGTTGGTATTTCTAACGGGTGGACTGAACCTGTTGGGAATGCCACGACACATGTTAGAATATACTATATTCTAACTTGGGATATACGATTATGACGTAGGAAAGTTGGTATTTCTAACGGGTGGACTTAATGTCTGGTTAGAATGTATGAATTCTTACTTATTACGATAGGAAAATGGTTAGAATCATTTAAATTCGTATATATAACAAATATGAGTAAGAAATTATATGATATTTAGTAAGTTGTATAAAAAAAATAATAAAATAAAAACTCGAATTAAGAGAATAAAATGAAAATGGAAAATAAAAAAAAAATTGTCAGTTTAGTGTTTTTTTTTTTTTTTTTTTTTTTTTTTAAGTGAATGTGAAAAAGTGAATTCAAAATAAAGTAAAAAAAAAAAAAAGTGAAATGACAAGTGCACATGGGGTGGGGTGGGGGGTGGTGTCGGGGGGCAATTTGGGGAGTTTACCTCAAAATTGGATAGATTTTGTGTTTTCATAAGTTTTGAACAACAATTAGTTTTTCTTATGCTAGATAGACACTATAATTTTTGCCTCTTATTTTTAATCCATAGTTCCACTTTGTTTGAAAGGATTGTAATTAAATATTTAAAGGCCGATGCTATTCGGCCATAATTTAACTTTTTTAATTTTTTTTAGTATCAAATAATTTATATATTTATGCCAAACTTTTTAGATTATAAAACACTCAATAATACTATTTGGTCATGGCCGGCCACACAACGACATTTTTCATAATAGATGTAATTTAAAAAAATAGTAAATGATAACTATAATTTATTACTTTAACATTTTAATTCAAAATTACTTTTTCCCCCAAAATTACATATTTTTCTCTTTTTTTATAGATAAAAAAGTAAGAAATTCTTAAAATAGTAAAAATTATCAAATAATGAAAAGATTAATTTCAAAAAATACATAAAAAAATATAGAATATCACTTTTTGAGTTTCTTATAATCTAAAAAAGTTTGATATAAATATATAAATTATTTGATACTAAAAAAAATAAAAATTAAAAAAAAAAAAATTAAATTATGGCCGGCCACATTATAGCCGAATAGCATCACTCTAAAACACTCAAATAGCAATACTCCGTATTTTTTACGTATTTTTAAAAATTAACCCTTAATTATTGGGCAAATTTGCTGTAAATAAATTTTGGTTTTTCTCATAATCTTTTAAAATGTGTTCAAAATACCTAAACTATTGTTAATTTTGGAATTTTCCCTAAAACTCATTTTCAACAAAATTTATGCTGATGTGGCACTGATATATGTTGACATGGAATATTTTTTGTTATCCATTATATAACTACATTAATTAATTCTGTTTAGAACTTAAAAACTTGACAAATAATTATTTTATCATTAGGTCTACTCAAACGAAGCAACTTGACTGTATCACTACCCAAACATATTTAGCAAGCATAAAAAATATTAACTCCAACCTTTAAATTCTTTCTCAACTTTTCCCGCATTTTATATGCCTGATGTGTGACAATGCATAACTAAAGTAACATAAATGTTTCAAAGATAATCTCTTACAAGCTTGCCAAAAAAACATTTTGCAAGATTTGACTTACATGATCACCAAAAGATAATGTTTAACAAACATAATCTTATATCTATTTATCAAAATATCATAATACTGATACTTAATTCAGCATATATCAGTGCCACATCAGCAATAATTTTGTTGAAAATGGATTTTGGGGGTAATTCCAAAATTAGCAATAGTTTATGTATTTTGAACACATTTTAAGAGATTATGGGAAAAACCAAAATTTTCACATAGTTTGTGTATTTACAGCAAATTTGCCCAAATGATAATTTTTACTATTTTAAAGAATTTGTTACCTTTTTATCTAGAAAAAATGAGAAAAATATGTAATTTTTTGAGAATAATGTTTTTAAAATTAAAATATAAATGTAATAAATTATAGTTATCATTTACTATTTTTGAAATTACATATATTATGAAAAATATCGTTGTGTGGCTGGCCACATTATGAATAACATTATTGATATTTAAATGTATAACTTTTTATTCTTTTTTTTTTTTAATAAGAAAATATTAGCATTCTTGAATATTTCTTTTAATGTCAAAATTTGATCCTACGAATAGAATAATACTTCATCCGGCCGGCTATGTAGACTATGCATGTTTGTTAATTACGACACGAGTTTTGAAGAACGGTAAGTAAGTTCATATGATGATAAAAGGGGTGCGATGCTACGTTGGCGCGATCCAGCTTGACCCATGACCAACCCAGTACATTGAATAATGTGGGTTAACTAGATTGAGCCGTCCCTTCAAAAGGGTGAGCGCAGTCTAGGCTCGGTGTTGGCTTGCTCCAGCGGATACCAAGTGGCCTTTATAATTACTCTATTTGTCCCTCATATTAGCATAGAGAGAAACGACACATGTTTTAAGAAAATGGTAGGTAAAAGTGGAAAAAAAAAAAAAAAAAAGTATGTAGCAGTGAAATAAGGGTCCTACCACATGAATAGCAATACTAGTTTTTTAGGATATTAAAGCTAATTAAAATGGTCATTTTGCTAAGAGGGAATCTTTTCATTTTAGTCTATCACACTAATATGGAGACGTTCCAATCAGAAAACGCTCACACTAATATGGAGAATTGAGGTAATTTGTTTATGACGAGGACCAATTAACGGCTCTCCATTTCCTATATAATGATTCGAGCATCTGCCTTTTGGCTGGAGGAGAATGATCTTACTAACTTGATTTGATTTTATGTACAAGCTCAAGCCTAGTTCATTCGTGAGCCTTGTCCGGATCGGGCCTATAGCACGTGGCCCCATCCGGCCCAATTGAAAGTAAAGGGAAATGTGATGGAAATTAATCAGAAATTAAAGGGTAAATATAATTGGCATTAGTAACCATAATAATTGCACACAGATGGGGACAATTATGAATTGAATGCCTGCTTGCCCACTTGCATATCATACAAAAATATAACATACTATTAAAACAATATAGCTTGAAGAAAAAGAGACCAATTAAAAGAAAATAAAATAAATAATACTCCCTCCGTCCCTTTGGAGTTGTTACACTTCTTTTTAGTATTTGTCCCAAGCATTTTCGAGAATTTTAATGATGAGTTTTAAAATAGCTTTTTAAAGATTTTTTCTTTTTATGAGATACTAAGACACTTGTAGTATCCCGTAAATTTAAAAATTTCACAAAAAGATATTTTGAAACTTAATATCAAGACGCTCAAAAATGCTTGAGACAAATGCTGAAAAGAAGTGTAACAACTCCAAAGGGACAGAGGGAGTAGTAGTACACCAAGTTGGTATTTGTTTGTATAACAAGTTGGCCTAAAATTCAAATCAAGAAGGGATTAAAGCTGTTTGATTCCCTCATTTCTACAAACAAATCAAACTTTGTCTACTTTCATCTTTCTCTCTTTCTCTCTTTCTCTCTCATCCACCATCTCTATTTAGGAATTTTCGTCCATTAGGAATTAAATACTCCTATTTGAGTTATTTTCCTTATTACATGTACGAGTGGATGTTTTCTTCTAGAACTTCTAAATTTTTAGGATTAAATCTAGTCCTTGCTTATTTTTCTATACCATGAGAATTATTATTGTGTGCTTGTGTTGGTCAAGCGGTAGGGATTAAATTACAGGACTCTTAGTCTCAAGTTTGATTCCTCCGCAGTGCGATCTTTAAATTTTCATGTTAATTGTAAAAAATAAGAATAATTAAAAAAAAAAAAAAAAAAAAACCTCCATTAACGGACATAAAGATCATTACATATATTGATAAATCGGAATTTCTTTCACGAAAAAATTATTGGATTTTTTTTAAATATACTTTACTCCCTCCTTTCCAAATTAATAGTCCTAATTCCTTTCGATATAGGATTTTAAATGCAGTGTTAAAAGTGAAAGTAAGAGTCAACATTAAAAAGTAAGAGTTAATTTTCCATTTTAGGAAATTAGACAATTGATATGGGACTTTCGTATTTTGGAGTTGGTGTGCTGCTGTAAAAGGGAGACACCGAGACGGATATGAACTTTACTAGTAATTCGTCAAATGAGTGTTTAGCAGATTACTGGAAAGACCAATGATACCTGTATTTGTTGGTATTTCTTATACTTTTCTCATTTATCTAATAAAATTTATTCTCTGACCCAAAAAATATGGCAATTAATATAAAATGACCCGATTAAGAAAGCAGAGCAATTGATTTGAGACAGTGGGAGACGAATGTATCCAAAGTTTTGGTAATGGTAGATTAATATTTTATTTTTTTAAAAAAACACACATTAGTTATTAAATAAATGCTGATTGCCGCTATAGTAATAGGTTATAGTCGAGAAAGAAACTGTAGGTACATGCATCTAATTAAATTAATATTCGAGTTTAAAGCCAACCGTGATGTTATCCTATTCATATATTATAATTCAAGATGAGATTAGTATTAATTAAATTATGAGTAAATTCAACATGCATGCATTTAATTACAAAATCAAATAAACTATTGCTTGTATAGTTTAACATCCTCTGCGTTCTCTAAACTAGTTTGTATCAAACGTTGTTGCTCATGTAAATATAGTGATAGTTTAATACAGTGACATTTGCAGAAAAATTGACTGGAGGGTACTAAATCCATTGATTTATAAATTCAAGGTTAAAAAATTGGGGGAAAAAAATCTTAAAAAATTTGTAGGGTAAAAAATACCATTTTTGGGGAAGGGGGTGTTGGAGCTCACTCCAGCTCCCCCTTGTATCCGCCCCTGATTTAATACACAACTTCACATGGAAAATGCTACAAATAAATTTAAAACGTTATTGATTTTTTTTTTTTTTAAAGCATGAACAACATAAATTTAAAGACTGTGACACGGAGGATTCGAATTCGAGAATTTTGGTCCAAAACAGACCGTCAACTGCTAAGCCAACACACACACATTATTGATATTAGTATCAATTGTTTGTTAAAGAATATTAATATTATTATTATTATTATTATTATTATTATTATTATTATTATTATTATTATTATTATTATTATTATTATTATTATTATTGATAATTCTGCTTTTAAGTAAACTCGTTGAGTGTCAAACACTCCGTTCCATCAATAACGACTCATTTTGCTTTAACACACTCTTAAGAGCCAAATTGTTCTTATTAATCATGCAATCCTTCTTCTCTATTCCGATGTCGACAATCAGAGCAACACGACTCACGCACAATTGCTAACGAGTCATTACGGATAGAATAGATATGGTGTACAATTAAAAGATCTGGTGAATGAAAATATTTAAATTGCAATGAAATAATCAACCCATGTATAAATATATATGCTACATTTTCACTAAATCGTATCTAAATCAAAAGATTTGATAAACACAACATTATTAGTTCGAACAAGAAATATTTAATTAAAATTGGCTCATTTTATAATTATAATTTTGATATGCCTCCCACTCCACCAGATTAATTGAGATCCTAAGGCAACGTGAAACTATGTTCTATTTCTAGGAAAAATCCCACGACTCGTCAAAAATTAAATAAAAATGACAAAAAAATTATAGGATCAAAGTATAAATCTTTTGTTTTTTTTTTGTAAAAAAAAAATTAGAAATTGACTACAATATCCATAATTTACAGAGAAAAATATGATGTTAAATAAAATCCATTAATTAAAATGAATTTTTAGGCAAACTCTCAGCAATCTGCGCCAGCGACTGGAGGTTGCACTTGACAATTGTATTCACAAACGCCGTCGTTTCGTCCTTGGTATTCCCCTGCGGCACGTCCACCACGTACGACTCCACCACCACCGTCCCTCCGCCGTCGGCGCACGCATGCAGCGTGGTGACGGACCGGTAGTTGCGGAGGCGGTGGTCGCCGCCCACCACGCTGAAGCTCATCACGTGCCTCTCGTCGTCCAGCACCTCCAGCCTCTCCGTGCTGGTCGCCGCCGGCAGCCCCGACACCACCCGCACCTCCCGGAGGCTGCCGACGTCGCCGTCGCCGAGGATGACGTGGCAGCTCTTGAGGAACTTCTTGTACTCCTGCGGCCGGTCGAACCGCCGCACCACCGACCACACCGCCTCCACCTCCGCGCCGATCGCCTGGACCGCCGCGGACACGCACTGGCCCGGCGCCACCGCGTGGGTGTGGTGGTGGAGCAGGCCCTCCGGCAGGGCGTCGGCCGGGACGGGGCAGACCCACGCGGGCTTCGCCGCCCTCTGCTGCACACGCGCCGCCGCGTGGTTCATGGGGTTGATTCTCTGAAGGTGTAGAGAGGATGGCATCTTTCCCTTTTGTTGAAAAAACTGTTAGATTCCGAAATGGAGAAGAAGAGATAAGAATGGATGGACATGGGGTTTGATCGGCTAGCTGGTATATAAATTAAAAGCTTAGAGAGAGAGAGAGAGAGAGAGAGAGATAGACTAGTTGTAATAAAATTAAAGGGGTGTGTGTATTTTCATGGGAAGAGGGAGAGCAGGTCTACGAGGAAAGGGCTTACGCAGGCCGGGGAAGAGCAAGTTGATATGCAACTTGCATTAACTTCTTCGCTCATCATTCAAACTGCCCCCACATTCACCCCTTAATTACGTGACCTGCCATTCGTCCGGCTCTATCTTTTGGAATGACGAGAATGCCCCTGCCGAGTTGTCTGCCGACGTCCGTACGGGGCGGGGTGGGGGTGGGGACGAGGGATGGGAAGAAGCTATCTCTCCTCTACAAAGAATTCAAATATTTCTGACACTAATTAACCTATCCATTTTATTTTATTTTTCGTTTTGTTGAATAGTATTTTTTACAAATACAACTATCATTCCCTCCCCCGCTCGAGACGACATGTTTTTCTTGTGCATGAGAATTACAGGGGCGTTTAAGAATTTGAGTGTTTGCTTCCTATATTGTTTAATCTATGTTTAAACCTTTAAACATGTCTGATCTTTTAATTGATAGATTTCTTTTTTTTGTAAAAGTCGAAGAACAATCGACGAACAAATTATGAAAATTTTAAGTTTTGTAATTGAAATTATATTGAGATATGTGCATTGTTAAGTATTTGAATTCTTTCTAATTAGACCCAATTCTCTCCGCAAAAGAAATGTGTCGTTTTAAGTGGAACGACCCAAAGAGGAATATACATCTACATTTTGCAGAACGGAGGGAGTATATACTACATTATTAAATTAGTTTAATAAAGTAATTATGCTTTAATCCTTTTCACTTTTAAAAATAGGACAAATGATATGGGACACACCTAAAAGAGAACCAAGACAAATCGAGTATGATGGAAGAAGCAGTATTTACCGTTGTTATTTTAATTTCACCACTCATTGGTAGTTAGTGTGTGTTTGTTTTACATGGTCACTTCATTTGTTGCTGAATTTGGATGATCTCCGATGCGGCAATGGCAATAATTGATTAAAACAAAAACAAAAAAAAAAAAAAGTTGCTTCATCTTCATTTCGGTTTAGTTATCTTTAATCTAACCTCTAATTAAGCTCCGACTGAGCTATATATCTTTCGAAAAATATGGTCCTTGATGAAAGTCCAATGAAACGGCCGGGCTTTCTAAATATAATGTGCCCGCACACCCACAATATTAACTATAGCCGTATAAGAGGGTTGCATTGTTCCAAAATTATGTTTAGAATTGGATGAGTAAACATTGGGAGTGTTCTTTGCACTTTTTTCTACAAATACTCCAATTTGGAAATATGGTGTGCATTTCATCAATACTATATTACGGTTTAATTCAAAAAGAACTAGAACTATCTAGATCGGCACTGGTTCGATTTCGATTTCCTTTCACACCATAAGTTCAAAGAATATCAACAAATTAAAGATAATACATCTAAATCGAGAACCAACAATTTTGACCATAACTAAAACCGGAACCGTGAGTGACACTGCATACGTTCCCATATAGAACTGCACCCAAAATTACATATAACTCAAAAAAATAGAAACGTTACCATCACAAATCAAACACTAATCACAAAGTTCGAAAATATACTCTACACTACACATATATTTTATGTGGAACTTTTGTCCAAAAAGATTATTTAAGTCGCAACTTACATACGAAATTATAACCAACACGTCAAACCAAAAGCAAATTGAACTTAAAAAAAAAAAAAAAAAAAAAAAAAAAAAAAAAACATTTCTCATTTAAAATAAAAAAAGAGTTTAGTTTGTCATAAGTTTATTTTTTTACCTCAAATTAACCATAAGTTAATTTTAATAAATAAAAAGGGAAAAAGTAGTAGTGGGTTGGTTTAATTCCACACAAAAACGATGAATATTAAGGAGTAGTTGATCATTGTTTAATCAAGTGGTTA
The DNA here is from genome assembly GCA_029379335.1 of Thymus mandschuricus. NCBI lineage: Eukaryota > Viridiplantae > Streptophyta > Magnoliopsida > Lamiales > Lamiaceae > Thymus > Thymus mandschuricus. The sequence goes on from CM057079.1 coordinate 9,321,047, forward strand.
ATTCAATAATCTTTAATCATCTTAGTTAATTAAATTATTATATATATTCATATTCCTCAACTATGTGAATTTTTTTATAGGGTGCCTTCAAAATTAATTCATCCGTCTTAACTGTGGGCGCTATTGTTCTTGTTTGGGAACAACTTTTATCTAAAATATTTGTTGGATTGTTTTGGTATTACTATATAATTAAATTATGATTTATTCAATTTTGGCAATTTATGTGAACCCTTTCTTTTTTGTCTATTCCCACCAACTTTGATCAACTTGATTTATAAATAGTACTCCCTACGTCTCACTCTAGATGTCTCATTTGTATACGGCACGAGAATTAAGGAGAGGATGTTTGATTTAAAATGTGTTGTTATTAATAAATGAGAGAGTTGTTTATGAATAAAATATTATTAAAAAGTAAATGAGTCATCGGGAGTGAGACGTCTCAAAAAGAAAAACGGATCATCTAGAGTGAGACGGAGGAAGTACTATTCTTATTGATACAATTATTTAATAAGAATTGAAACTCACGCTTTACAAGCTGGTGTTAGCGTTTTGTCTAAAGATCTTCCACCAACTTGCATAGTCTTCTTAAATTCAAACCCTAGGGTTGTGACCCCCTCAACAACCTATTTTTAGTACTACTTGCCAATATATATATTACAAAGTACTTTTCCAAAAGAAGAAAAGTTTACACATCTTGCAATAGATAGAAGACCGGCATTCTCTTCTTATATACTACCTCCATCTCATCCCATTAGCCCCAAATGGAATAGTAACTTTTTGGGCACGCTTTTCCACCAAAACCTAGTACGAGTTTTAAAATATAATTTCGAAGTATTTTTTTGTTTACGGGATACTACGAGTGTCGGACTATCCCGTAAAAGAAATAATATTTCAAAATTATATCGTAAAACTCATACTAGGTTTCGGTGGAGATGCGTGCCATGTCACATCAATAAAGTAATGGGGCTAATGGGATGAGATGGAGGTAGTATATCTTATAATGCCTCCATTTGCGACCGACGCGCTTAGAATCTTTCGACATGTATTTTCAATGTGTCGACGATTTGATGTTAAAATAAAGTTTATGTCTCACTTTATATACTATACTGTCAATTAAGTTAATATATAGTATAATATACTATATCAAGTAAGATATAAATTTTATTTTAACATTCACAGCTTTTCGAAAGATGCTAAACGCACAGGTGGTGGACGGGCGGAGGGATTAAATGTTCATTGAATTTTGATGCAGGCTCTCATCATGGTTTCGATCCTTTTGTGTTTATATATACAACAATATTGTACGAACCATTTCTTTTATGTACGTTTATATGAACTTATATTGCAATATTTATATTTCATCGAAAACATATTTTTGTATATTGTAGATAGTTGCTTGAATAATATTTTGAGGCTTACCAATTATAAAAACATATGAATAATTTAATATATGTTGTGATCAGCATAAAGGAAAGAGCGTTGCTTGAAAAGGCTTCAACGATCTAGTGTCGTATATTGCTATCGTCCTTTACTTTATCAAACATTTATCCTTAATTATACATCTAATGTTAGGACGGTGGAACACGTTCTGAGGCAGCAAGCACGAACAAAGGTAAAGTCGAGTCGAGTAGGAACTCTCCCCGCAAGAAGCTGTACGCCCCGGTAGTGCTCACGGAACAGGCGTAGCTTCCCAAAAGGTGAAACGACTTTCGTCTCGGAGGTAGCAGCACCGAAAACCACCGAGCCCCGACGAACTGGATGAAGACGAGGACTGAACTCGTGTGAAATAATCAAGGAAAAGAAATGCAGAGAAATGATTGTTGTGTCTCCTAATGGCCAAGAAGGCCTCTATTTATAGGCATCAGCCCATGTAGGGATGTCAAAAAAGCCCGAGCCCGACGGGCCGATCCGATTAGCCCGAAAAAAATAGTGGGTTAGGGCCAAAAAATAATAGCCCGAAAGTAAAAAAGCCCGATAGGGCTGGACCGAAAAAAGCCCGAGCCCGATAGGGCTGGCCCAAAAGCCCGGTGGGTTGGCCCGATGAGTTACCATAAATTATGAATTTATGACATATTTCATTACTCTACTTATAAATTTGATAAATTAGGTTGTGTTAATTATTATTGAGTATTTTTAATTTGTTTTAATAAAAATATAACATTCATTTTAAATTCTATACGTTTTTTACTTCGGCGCTTGGTGAAAAGTAAAATAAAGATTGGCATTCAAAAATATTTTTGTTAAATTCACAATATTTAATAATTTATTTAATTTTTTTATACAAGTATGTGCTAAAATAATAATTATTTTTATATTTATACGATATCTATCTTATTTTTTATAAACTTAATGACCCGGTGGGCTAGCCCGAAACCCGGTGGGTTAGGGTTAGGGTCAAAAAATAATAGCCCGAAAGAAAAATAAGCCCGATTAACCCGATCCGAAAAGCCCGCAACCCGATAGGGCTAGCCCGAAACCCGGTGGGTTGGCCCGTTTGACATCCCTAAGCCCATGGGAGGAGTAAATGGACACCATTAAGGCCCACGTCAGTTACTGGCAGCCCATTATGTCCATTAAGTTGGTGGACGAGAGTTACAAACGTTTGAACGTTTGAATTCGGTTCATTGAACCTGGACGAACCAGATCAACGAAGCTGGACAGATCTTGCGGGCTGGGCTTTCGTATTGGGCCTGAATCTAGGCCAATCCCATTTGCTTTTCTGGCCCAAAAAGATAATACATGGAGGCCCAAGCCCAAGCCCACTCACAGGCCCAAGGAACAGCCCAAAGGACCAATTGCCAAGATCCAAGTCCACGGCCCCGGCCCCGGCCCCGGCCCCGAGCCCGGCCCGGCCGGCCGGACGGACGGCGGCGGCGGCGGCGCGCGCGCGTGTGCGCGCGAGAGCCCGTCACTCACTCTCTGGCCCACTTGATTAATTAGCCCATTAGTATAGTTAGTTAAATACTCAACTAATTAATGTTCTTTAATCAATGTGGGACATTACAAGAGTCTATCCACCTTGTAATAACTCCACCAACTCTCAATCTTTGATATATTATATCTCACTCACCGGAATTCGGATTTGAGCATATCAATATACCACGATCATCTACTCTCGGAGTAGATTAATAATTTATCATTTAATTTAATAAATTAAGTATAAATTATTATTCATTTATTTGGTCAAAGCCAAATTCCAACAATCCCCCCCATGAGCGAGATAGCCTTATGCAAATGTATGCAAATGCAAAGCTCAGTCCTCAAGAGACTTTATTGTATTAGGATAGGTGGTTTTTTGCCTTGAACCTCTCCATAGTCAACCCCATCGAGTATACCGGCGACCTAGTGGACATGATGCCTTGAACTAGTTCTCCTTGGTGTATACCAAGACAACGACGTTGACACAATATCGTCTCAATCTCATCCGTTCTCACGTTTGTGTCCATTTCAGGCCCTGGATCACCCCTTTTGATTCATAAGTATATCATCGAAGCGGCCTTTACTTCTTACTTATATAGGTGATTCTTATACATAGCATTCTGCTTTGCTAAAACCCCTCCAAGGTTTCTCCCAAGAATCATTAAAAGTCTTATCGACTTATCCTCACCACACGCAGACAAACACTCATAGCTTTCTTTAAGGAATGTACACACAGTTCGAGTGTTTCCAACTCGAAGTATTGTAGCTTAGTTGTCCCTTTGAACCATATTATGGATACTTCCAAATTATATGGTAGGGTTACCACTACAATCCTTCATATTGTGGATTTTAGCCCCATTCCCTTAACTAGCTTATGCAATTGATCTCGATTTATTGCTTTCGTTAGCGGATCCGCTAGGTTATCGGTTGATCTAATAAAACTCAACGAGATAACACCACTTGAGATCAAATGTCTAACAGTATTATGGCGTCGACGTATGTGTCGAGACTTGCCATTATACATACTATTCTGTGCTCGTCCTATAGCCGCTTGGGTATCTGAGTGAATCATCACCGACGACACAGGTTTCGACCAACTCGGAATATCCTCGAGGAAATTTCTAAGCCATTCGGCTTCTTCACCAGCTTTGTCCAAAGCTATGAATTCCGATTCCATGGTCGATCGTGCTATACACGTTTGTTTTGAGGATTTCCACGACACAGCCCCTCCCCCAATAGTGAACACGTAACCGCTCGTTGAAAACGAGTCTTTTGCATCGGATATCCAGTTCGCATCACTACCCTTCAAGTATAGGGGGTTCCCTCGTGAAGTGAATTCCAAAATTTTGAGTATATTTAAGATACCTCAAAACCCTTACAAGAGCTTTCCAGTGATCATCACTCGGATTACTTGTAAACCTACTCAACTTGTTCACAGAACACGCTAGATCTGGCCTTGTACAATTTGTGATATACATCAAACTGCCAATAATCTTAGCATACTCCTCTTGAGCAACCGAATCTCCTCGATTCTTGTTCAAGTGAACACTAGGATCCATAGGAGTCTTAGCTGGTGAATACTCAAAAGCGTTGAATTTTCTGAGCACTTTCTCAGCATAGTGAGATTGAGTCAGAACAATTCCGTCCGGCTTTCTTAGAATTCGCATTCCAAGTATCACGTATGCTAAACCCAGATCCTACATGCTAAAGTTTCTACTTAGCATTTTCTTTGTTTCTAAAATTATACGAGTGTTACTGCCCATGATCAACATGCCATCTACATATAGACAAACTATAACATAACCGTTATTAGTCGTCTTTATGTATACACACTTGTCACACTCGTTAATTTTGAAACCATTCGACAACATTGTTTTGTCAAATTTTAAGTGCCACTGTAAAGGCGCTTGCTTCAATCCATACAAAGACTTTTTTAGTTTGCATACCAGGTGTTCTTTCCCTTGTACTACAAACCCTTCCGGTTGCTTCATGTAGATTTCATCATCTAACTCACCATTTAGAAACGCAGTCTTCACATCCATTTGATGAATCTCAAGATTGTGCAAAGCAGCAATAGCGAGAAGCACTCTAATAGATGTATGTCTCGTTACAGGTGAGTAAGTGTCAAAGAAATCATATCCTTCTCTTTGTCTAAAGCCTTGGACTACAAGTCTAGCTTTATACTTATCAACAGTACCATCGGCGTTATACTTTCTCTTTAGGATCCATTTACAGCCTAAAGACTTACTTCCTTGAGGAAGTTCGGTTAACACCCAAGTATTGTTTTCCATAATGGAATCAATTTCATTGTTGATAGCTTCTTTCCAAAGATCTCCATCTGATCTAGACAGAGCCTCCTTGATCGTTCTTGGTTCGTCATCTAACATCATCACAACATAGTCCGGACCAAAGCTTTTTGGAGTCTTTTTCCGATCACTACGTCTTGGTTCTATATCCAAAGGATTAGACCTTGGCCGTTTACGACTAGTTGATTCCTCAACTTCCGGCTCAGAATTTGAGTTTTCTTCCACTTGTCTATAACTAGTAGATTCTAACTCAACATTCTCGTTAGATGAAACCCGACCTTTATCCTTGCTAGGATAAATATTTTCGAAGAATATTGCATTTCTTGACTCTATCGTTGTTCCCACATGTATATCGGGTATCTCCGATTTATGCACAAGAAAACGATAGGCGCTACTGTTTAGTGCATATCCAATAAAGATACAATCAACCGTTTTAGGTCCAATTGCAACTCGCTTTGGAAATGGCACTTCAACTTTAGCCAAACAACCCCACACCTTAAGGTATTTGTAAGAAGGTTTTCTTCCTTTCCATAGTTCATATGGAGTCACCTCTTTACCTTGAGTGGGATTTTGTTCAAGATATAATTAGCCGTTAAGACAGCTTCCCCCCACAAATTTTGGGGTAATCCTGAACTGATCAACAAAGCATTCATCATGTCTTTAAGAGTTCGATTCTTGCGTTCTGCAACACCATTAGATTGTGGTGAATATGGGGCTGTCATTTGATGAATTATACCACTTTCGTTGCACAATTCTTCAAATGGAGCTACATATTCTCCACCTCTATCACTTCGAATCATCTTAATGCGACAGCCAAGTTGATTTTCGACTTCATTTTTGAAGTGTTTGAACGCTTCAATTGCTTCATCTTTTCCTCTTAATAGGTAAAGATAACTGTACTTTGTACTATCATCGATGAAAGTAATAAAGTACTTTTTCCCACCCCTCGTTTGTACAAACTTCAAATCACATACGTCTGTATGGATTAACTCGAGAGGTGTAGTGTTCCGTTCTACCGACTTAAAGGGTAGTTTCGTTATTTTTGCTTCAACACAAACTTCACACTTATCATGTGAATTTATGTTCTCAACATTTAGTAAGTTCATATTTACTAGTCTCTTTATAGCATTTAGATTCACATGTCCTAATCTACAATGCCATAAATTGGAACACTCAAGCAAGTAAGCAGAAGTAGAAGCATTCTCATTATTTCCCTTCTTGGGAGCACGGGTTACAACCACAGCAGTGCTAAGTTTGAAAAGCCCATCAATCATGTGACCACGACCAAGGGGCTTTCCCTTCTTACTAATAGTAACACTATCAGCATCAAACACTAGCCTAAACTTATTCTTAACAAGAATAGAACCAGATACAAGATTTTTGCGAATGTCCGGAACATGAAGAACATTGCGCAGGAGCAGCTGTTGACCCGAAGTCAGCTTCAAAGCCACGTTCCCAATCCCAACAACTTTGGAGGTGTTGGAGTTGCCCATGTGGATCTTCTTGTCCGCACTAGCCTCCTTGTAGGTGGAAAACGCATTCTTGTCCGAGCACACGTGCACGGTCGCAGCAGTGTCCACATACCAAGCCTTCGGGCTATCAACATGGTTAGCCTCGAACACGACAGCAGCAAGGTCACCCTCATCCCACTTGTCTTCGTTGTGTCGACAGCGTTGGCATGAGCTTTGGCCTTCTTCTTTTTCGGCTTAGTGCAGTCCGCAGCCTTGTGACCCGGCTTGTCACAATTGTAGCACACCCCCCCAAACTTAGGGGTAGGTCCCTTTTTAGAAGGGCCCGGACGAGAACGTTTGGAAGAGCCTCCGGACTTGTCCGTCTTTTCCGTTAGGTTGGCTCGAGCTTCCATAGGAGCTTTCCCTTTCGTCTTCCTAACTTCTCTCAAGTGTGCCTCCACTTGAAGCTTTTTCACCAAGATTTGCTCGGTGATCTCCTTGCTCTTGTGCTTCAATTGCTCTTGAAAATCACACCAACTTGGAGGGAGTTTCTCGATAATGACAGCCACAGTTAGAGCATCGGGCAAGGTGATTCCCTCGGACTGAACGGCATGAGCGAGAGTTTGAAACTCGGCCACTTGTTCCATCACTGGACGGGAATCCACCATCTCATACTTAAGCCATCGAGACACTACGAACTTGCGGGTACTCGCCTCGTCGAGAAGGTACTTGTCCTCGAGAGCAGCCCACAATTCCTTAGCTGTCTTGATTTGGCAGTAGACACCATATAGGCCCTTATCGATGTAAGACAGAAGGGTGTTCTTACAAAGATAGTCACCTTGATACCAACTGTCGGAGCGAACCCGAACTAAGAAGTCCGTTTCCTCCTCGTGTGGCATCTCCGGTTTGTCCTCAGACAGGTACTGAAGCAGCCCAACAGTAGTGAGGTAAAACATCATCTTTTGCTGCCAATGACGGAAGTCTTGGCCCGAGAAGACAGGAGGTTTCTGAGCTAACCCCTTCATGGAGGAAGTATGCAAAGGAGCCATGGTCGAATTCTATTGACCACCAGTTCCGTTGTTGTTGTTCCGTTGTTGTTGCCGTTGGAGAACATGGAATTAGCAACGGAGGAAGAGTTGAATCCGATGGTTGTCATCTTGCTAGGCAGAACGTGAGATACAGCTTCTTGCGATTGTTAGGACGGTGGAACACGTTCTGAGGCAGCAAGCACGAACAGAGGTAAAGTCGAGTTGAGTAGGAACTCTCCCCGCAAGAAGCTGTACGCCCCGGTAGTGCTCACGGAACAGGCGTAGCTTCCCAAAAGGTGAAACGACTTTCGTCTCGGAGGTAGCAGCACCGCAAACCACCGAGCCCCGGCGAACTGGATGAAGACGAGGACTGAACTCGTGTGAAATGATCAAGGAAAAGAAATGCAGAGAAATGATTGTTGTGTCTCCTAATGGCCAAGAAGGCCTCTATTTATAGGCATCAGCCCATGGGAGGAGTAAATGGACACCATTAAGGCCCACGTCAGTTACTGGCAGCCCATTATGTCCATTAAGTTGGTGGACGAGAGTTATAAACGTTTGAACGTTTGAATTCGGTTCATTGCGGGCTGGGCGTTCGTATTGGGCCTGAATCTAGGCCCAATCCCATTTGCTTTTCTGGCCCAAAAAGATAATAAATGGAGGCCCAAGCCCAAGCCCACTCACAGGCTCAAGGAACAGCCCAAAGGACCAATTGCCAAGATCCAAGTCCACGGCCCCGGTCCGGCCGGCCGGACGGACAGACGGCGGCGGCGGCGGCGGCGCGCGCGCGTGTGTGTGTGCGCGCGAGAGCCCGTCACTCACTCTCTGGCCCACTTGATTAATTAGCCCATTAGTATAGTTAGTTAAATACTCAACTAATTAATGTTCTTTAATCAATGTGGGACAAATTTATTACAAGAGTCTATCCACCTTGTAATAACTCCACCAACTCTCAATCTTTGATATATTATATCTCACTCACCGGAATTCGGATTTGAGCATATCAATATACCACGATCATCTACTCTCGGAGTAGATTAATAATTTATCATTTAATTTAATAAATTAAATATAAATTATTATTCATTTATTTGGTCAAAGCCAAATTCCAACATCTAATAGTAACTTCTAAATGAGACATGAGAAATGAGAAAGATTTATCGTCAAATAGTTTAAATAGTAAGACACTTCTAACAATTAGGTCATAAATCTGAGTTATCTTAAATATTGATATTAGTATATGTACATTATATAGTAAAATAAAATCAAGAAAATAGAAACCGTCCGTCGTAGATCCACAACATAAATATTAACACAAATGGTTGAATTTGCCTATACAGCGGCATCGGATTTTCCCCATCGTTCCATCGTACAGCTTAACGACTTTCTATAACAGAAATCCAACATCCGCCGACATCTGCTTCCCATCGGCATTCTTCGGCAGTCGGTGAAACATACGGTAAGTAAGAGAGCGGTTTTTTCTCTCCAACATGTATTAAACGGCCACAACAAGAATATAAGAAAAGTTAAAGTTTGAGAGGGATAATATCTAAAGCTAATACATGCATGGCCTCTTGGATAGATTAAAATTAAAACATACCAAGTTGTCAAGTTGTGATATATATTTCTATCAAACAAGACTTATTCAAGCTCTTACTATACAACCCTAGCCAATTCTTCTATCACCAATTTGCACAATTCTAATTAAGTTTCCTTATCTTTGAAGACAAAATCTCTTATTTTTTTATACTTTTGATGACATGCAATGTGTATAATTGAAATCCCAATACATTGTATGTAGCAAAAGATACATTTGCATTTATGCACATATAAGCATATATTATAGTACTACTATCTATATATAAGTCTTCATCCATCTACTTAATTACAAAAATAATGTGATGAAATAGTAATATATATACATAATTGGAACTAGGCCAAGTAGTCTACATGCTTGCTAGAAATTAAAGAGCCAACATGTACTTAAATTTTATTATCTACTTAAATTGTGGTCAAGAGAATGGATCTAGTTGCTTTAATGGCGATGGCCATGCATATCATCAACTTGCATCTTTTAATTTAATTCCATTTGATTAGGGTTTGAGATACGTTTTCAAAGATGTCCGGGGCGAAAGGTGAGATTACGTACAAAATTGATTTTTCGTTGAAAAGAAGGATGTATGTACTGTATGTATGTATGTACGACTATATATAATGTATTGATTATCATAATGGAGTCTCGGTACCATTATAATGCGTATATCTGAATCATGAATAGCATAGTGACCAGCAATACAGATCGTTTCTTATCGTACTTAATTTGTATCGATCCTTTTCCCCCTTTTCTTGTTTCGATGATCAGCCATTCTTATATTTAATCATCAGTTGCTTTCGATGGAATGTACTGTTTAGAATGTTTTACTAACATGATGCATCTTAGCTAATTACATCATACCCTGCAGTAGTAGATCTATGACCTTCTAAATTTATTAATTAAGTAGATGGTTTCGTATTCTTTTTTACTCATTTTAATTTCATTTTATCACTCATGGATTCTAACTTTTTATGGTCAATTAAATTCCAAATGCAAATCAAATCAATTTACATGTAGCTCCAAATCAATTCAATTTTTACTCATATCGATTGATTTGTAACATGCTTAATATGAATTTACGCATGAATGATGAATCCGAAAAAAGGCGGGTCAACTTAGTTGTTTCTTCCTTTTCTTTTGAAATCGGAAGCATTGGCGCCTGGAAGAGCCAATTTAGAGACTGGAGTTAGCTTAAGCCCGCCACAATCAATTTTTATTTTCTTTCTTACTCTCCACGCTGCAAAATTAGATTTTACGAAAAGTTCTTTTACAATATCTAAATCAAATTTTGAAAGAGTTCAGGCCGGTAATCGGAATTGAGAATCAACTTCACGGAATCTTTAGATAAAGTAAAATAAACCTCCATCAAGTTTTCCTCAATTTGATCCAAATCATCAATTTTATCATGACTTGAAACGAAATAATAGAATAGAATACTTTCTACATAATGTAAAATAGTAAGTAGTTACTTATTTTTACTAATGTAAAGGATGGGGGTTAAAAGTATAAAGGTGTTGAATTGAGATGGGAAAACAAGAGGAGCATTTCACAAAGAGTCCTCTTCCTCCACTAGTCCTCTCTCTCTCTCTCTCTCTAAGTAGAGATGAAGAAACGTTGAAATTTCTAAATGTTACTGTAGTAGTATATATGTAGGCAATGACGTTTGCTTTGCTAAAATGAAGAGTTAATTTAAAAAAGTGAAAGTTTGTGCGTGGAATAATTTCTCATTGACTTTCACTCACACTTCGATCTACAACTTCAATTTCACGTATGGATTGGAATTGCTTTCTACCGAACCGGGCTAAATATAGAGTTAAATAAATGAATAAAAACTCATGCAACATGCTCGAGGTCGGGCCTGTATCAAACAATATCGAGGTTATGTGCTAATTATGGATTGGGCACTTTAATTTTTTTTTAAATATTATCTCTATCACATTTCAATTGTTATGTATACTCTATTGAATCGTCTCACTTCAATAGTTATGTTTCTTACAATGGAAAGAATTAATATTATATAAATATTTTTGGAAATCTAAAAAGAGATTAAAGGGGCTAAATCTTTGGGCTCAAATTTATTTAGAGTTGAACTTTCATCTTGTATCTATGCTGTTAAATAGCCAATTAATATGTATATGTATTGCTGAACATTAAAAAGAACTTAGTAGCATATGTGTGACGACCTTTATGTATGTTAATGTTCGAGATTAAAAGTTTAAAGTTCAAGTTGGAATTTAGTAGTGCATATGTGTTTACCCTTCTACACGTTGAGTATGAGAGTTTATTTCCCTTTTATTATAAAGTTTAATTAATTGTAATAAAACAAATAAATAAATATTGAATGAAAATCGTATACAATAGTGGATAGATGTCGTGCCCACGAGTGAAGTTTACATACGAAGGGCTTTTTCTGGGCCTACTTTTTATTTTCTTTGTCTTATTTCTTTTGATTTGAGATTTACTGATTTAGATTGGATAATTTCATTGTTTTTTTTAATAGAATTTCTTGTGTTTTGCTTGCACTTTCTTTAGTTAATTTTCTTATATTTCAAGATGCATTTCATCTTTTTATAATTCATTCACATTATTTATTCTCTATTTTCAGTAATGAAATGTGACTAGAGATTTTCTATCTTACTTATAGAGAAATAAAATTACAAGAAAGGGAAAAGATGTCCATGATATTGTACTAAGGGCCCGTTTGGCTAATCTTATTTTGAAGAGCTTATAAGCTCTAAGTGCTTATAAGATATTTCAAAAGCTTATAAGCTCTTAGATTTAAGAACTTATAAGATTTCAAAGTGTTTGGATAAAAGAGCTTATAAGCTCAAAATAAATTAAATCTGAAATTTAAAAAAAAAAAAAAAAATTGGATTTTATAATTTTCAAAAATCAAATGGAAGTTTTATAATTGAAATATGAAATATATATATATATATATATATATATATATATATATATATAGGGGTTGGTTCTCATGGATACTAGGTAGATCATGAGAACTAGGAACCCATCTCAACCCTTCATATATCATAAATATGTGGTTCTGATCTATTTTGACAATTTTAATTATGGCACAATTTTAATTGTTTTATTGGCTAATAAGGATATTTACGGAATTAGAACATTTTAAAACTTCCCATAACTGATTTACTTCCATGATTCTCTCCGTGAGAATCTCCAATTTATTATATAAAAAAAAAAATACACGGTCATCTATTGTTCCTAAAACTAACTTTCTTTCTCATAACTCATAAGCAATCTACGAAATTAATTATGTTGGGACTTTTCTTCCTCCTATAATAGAGGAAACTAGAATGGATTAATATAATTACTTTAATGGAGTAATGCTTTCACTGCACTTTTTTAATGCTTTTTATTAAGAAGCATATTTTAATTTAAAAAAGGTGTAATATTATTGATTTTAGCTATAAATTAATTATTTTGTTGTTTATCTTATATTTCTAAATGCTTATTTTATATTGTCGGGATAATAGCTTATTTAAACTTCTTATGATGCTTATTTAAGTGTGTGCCTAATTAAGCATTCCATATAAGTCAATAAGCATCAAGACAGGATCATTAAGCATTTAAAAACACGAAAAAAATAAACATTGAAATAAGAAACTCATTTGAGATGAATATACCACGAATGTGATGATAAATTGATTTTAGAATTCGTAAACACTTCACAAAATTAATGACCATAAACACAAACCCTAAGCATTATTAGTAAATTACTAAATACAAAACCATAAAATAAACATTATTATCATTACACAATAAACATTCGAACAATTTAATGTCCCTCAATATGTTAAAGCGTATCTTTTCTCGACATATTAAGCATAAGTTGAAATGTAATATCAATGCTTATTTTTTAATCTCAAAATGCTTACTATAATAAGCATTTGAACAATTTGCCATCACATCCCTAAGACTATTTAAGCATGATTTTTCAAGTTATTATGCATAATTTGAAATGTAATGTGATGCTTAACAAGCATATATCACAACGAAAATAAGCATTTAAATATTCATGAAATGGTATGCAATACATGAGATTTTTACGAATAAGACATTTGTTATATACCCTAACCGGAATGAGAAACTAAACCTCGTTGGGGAAAACTAAACCCTAACAATAAAAATAAACTCTGGCAGTGAAAACTAAACTTTGTCGGAATATATATATAAAGCTTAAGCATTGCTATAACATAAATAAATATTTCGATTGTAGAAATCAAGCATTCAAGTTAAGCGTTACAAGAATATAAATAAGCATTCCCACAAAATAAATTAATCATTATTTCAAAAGGCCTATCACCTAAATATTTTTTAATTTTCTGATAATATGTAGAACTTTTTTAAATGCTTAAAATAAGCAATTTGAGTGCTTTTTCTAGTTTCTCCTAATTGACGAAAGAACACAAAAAAACATTAAAAAATAAGTACATAAACTATTAAAGAAAATTTATGTAAAAGTTTGTGAAGAGAAGAACATTGGCGACTTCATATCAACGACTATTCTTGTTCTCCTAATTGGTGATTTAACACTTTATCTTATCACAAGAAATAAGTAAATGCATGACGTTTCCATAGCTTTACTTTCGTATGCTTCCTATATCCCTGCACATGGATCTTGATAGAATACAATGCCTTGATAACTAATCCAACTGCCAGAGCCGATCCGAGGATAGGATGGATTATGTGCAATTCCATTCATATAATTTTGTGTTTCTCTACAATCGGAGAAGATAATTGCATACCAATCGGCGGTTATGGAGAGAGGAGAGAGAGTTACTAAAATCTCTAAAAAATAGCAAATAATCACACAATTTTAAGGAATATTAAATGAAAATTACGTGAATACCCCTATTTATTATGTAACTGCCGAAATTAAGTTAATCCATCTTAAAATCTTAACCGTTTGAATCTAACAAAATCAATGGATGAAATTAGTTCATAGTTCTCATTAATAAAAGGGTTCCCATATGATTTATTCTCTCTCTCTCTCTCTCTCTCTCTATATATATATATATATATATATATAGGGAATAGATCATATGAGAACCCTTTTAAATAATGAGAACTAGGAACCAATCTCATCCATCAGTTTTAATTGATCAATGGTTAAGATTTGTAGTCCAAATTAAATATATATGGCAGTTTTTTAATAGAATAAGGGTATTAGAGTAATATGTCTTTTGTTGTTCCTAAATTTAAGGAAATATTAATTATTCTCTCTCTTACTTACGTACCGTTATTCTGCGGATCTTTTTTTTTCTTCTTGTTTTTTTTTTCCTTATGCGTCTTCTGCTCGTTTTAATTAATTATATTTTTATTGCTTATAAGTTATTATTTTATTGCTTAATTAGATAGACATTCTACACTGCATAGTTTCATATCTAAATAAGCACGATTAGCAAAAAAACATAATTATATACTATGAAAAAAATGAAGAAATAATTGTTCAAACATAAAAAAAAAAAAAAAAAAAAAAATGAAGCATAAATTCCTACAAAAAATAGTAAATCACATTGTTTGGTAAGCATTAATTTCAGTGTACGAGATGTTTTCAATATGCTAAACATTAAGCATCAAGATTATATCTTTTAAAATCTAAATAAGCAATATAATAATAACTTATAAGCATTGCAAAATAATTAATTAAGCAAATTAGCAAGATACTCTTTTATAGAAAACTAAACATTGGGATTAAAAACTATACCCTAGATGTTAGGGGATACCAATTCCTATAGGAGAAAGCTAAACCCTACTTGAAGGGGGTAGTGCTCTAACCCTTTTACCCCTATGGTTTAGATTATCCTAACGGCTAGGGTATAATTAATATTTCTATAGTTTAGTTTTTAAAAAATCATATATATAAGCCTTGGGTTTACCTTTTCTCCATAGGGTTTAGTTTCATATAATTGTTAGGGTACAATTTTAATTTCAAAGTTTAATTTTTACATAGAAGAGTATATTATTAATTTACTTAATTAATTATATTTTTTAGTGCTTAAAAGTTATTATTCTATTGCTTAATTAGATATACATTTATACAATGCATAATTTTATATCTAAATAAGCACGATCAACAAAAAACATAATTGTATACTATGAAAAAACATGAAGAATTAATAGTCCAAGCATACAAAAAAAATAAATGAAGCATAAATTCATACGAAAAAAAAAACAAATCACATGGTTAAGCAAGCATATTTTCATGCAAATTGAATTGCTTATTAACAATTAATATTTAGCTTATTTAGGTATATATTTTATAGTATGAATTGATGAAAGCTAATTAAGCAATAAAAATTGTAAGAATATATATGCATTAAAAAAACGACACCAGATTTGTTGAAATATATAATAAAAGAGGACGTTCAAACCATAAAATTTAGGAAAAAAATATTATGTTAAATATTTGGTGTGAATATGGGTGTTAATTCCTTAATTATTGGATTTGGTGGGATCTCCTCAAATCAAATTTTCCTAATATGCCCCTATAAGCAACAAATATGGGAAAGTAGCAACTTAATTTTATGTGTTAAGATTAAATCTCATCCGTTAATAAGTGTTGGATGAAAGACTGTGATTGGTTCCTAGTTCTCATTATTAATAATAGTATCCATAGTAACCCTCCCCTATATATATATATATATATATATATATATATATATATATATATATATATATATATATGAAGTTATACAATGAAAAAGTCAGTTTTGAAAAAATAAATTGGGGTGGAGGAGCTTATTTTTTGGAATGCTTATAAGCACTTGGAGCTTATTTTTTGAGCTTATAAGATTTTTGAGAGCTTATTTTGTCAAACACTTTTAGAGTACTTATAAGCAGTCAAACACAGCTTATAAGCTTAGTCAAACACCCTCTAACATACAAACTGAGGAAACTCCTTAGTTTTGTTTGTATATCCCTGTAACATGACAAGAGAAAAAAGAAATTAACATATTGTAATATATATAAAGTTACGTCATACTTATGAACAAATATATTGCTAAAAATATTAATTAGACATGCTTCGATGACCCAAAAGTGTAAAGTAATTTTTTGTTTTAATTTCAACCCGGTGTAAGACTTTCTTAGTTTTTTTATATCGATTTAATATGTCCACAGTTAACGTGACTATGTTTTACTTAAGTAAAAGTATAATTAATATATATTTTATTGCAATAACCCCTATTAAAAATGTTTAAATTCTAAAAAAACAAACTTAAGTGAAAAAAATATCAACCTAAACATTGTTACTTCACCGGTAAACATTTTTAATATGCTCACGATGAGTATGGAAGCATTTTGCTTTTCATATGATCATAAATTACCTGTCCTATGTAGGGACGACAATCAGGTAGGATTGGTACAGATATTAGCTACCGATACCCGTACCCGCTACTTGCCCGCGACGGTGACTATCCACCAACTATACCTGCCGCCCACGGGTACCCGCCACCCTTCGGTATCCGCCTACCCACTATTCGCATATATCCATTTGCCCGCCACCCGCGAATACCTGCCAAACCGCCCCTCTAGATACCCATCTACCTGTCACTTACGGGCATCGCTCACCCGTGAACCAGGAATTCACAAATCAAATACAAATAAAATTAATAAATCCACTTTTCTTTATATTTTTATTTTCTTATTTAAATATTTTAACATTATTATTTATTAATTTATTCCTTTAATTTGTTTTCAATAATAATACTCCCTCCGTCCTCCATTTAGTGACGTTAATACTATATTGGGACGTCCTCCATTTACTGACAATTTCCATTTTTGGACGTAGACCCCACAATCACTTTAACACTTTAACACTTTATACATCTACTTTTTATTATTTTAACATTTTAATACTATTAAACAATTCAAATGAACCCACAATTATTCCACTTTAACACTTTAACACATTAATTTATTATTATACCATAAATGCGAAAAAACGCGTGCCCAAACTCCCTCCGTCACTAAATGGAGGACGGAGGGAGTAATAATATTTATAAACAAGTAAATAAAATACGAATATACAAATAGTTCATGGGTATATTCACGGATATTTCTGCGGGTACTATTGGTGGGTAAACGAGTTTCGTGGGTATAGATAATGGCTATATATCCATACCCATACCCCCGATTCCCCGAACTAAATAGATAGTGAATTTATACCACAAACTTATCCACGGTACCATATACGCCTCACACCCGGGTATCCGCGGGTAAATTGCCATCCCTACTCCTACGAGTAGGCTCAAAATATCTCGACACACATTTTAACGTACCAAATAATGCATACTACCCACATCGAAGCACCTCTGGATTGAAGATTAAACAATCAAGAAATTTTGAATAACACACACACAAGAAATATGAGACTAAGACATATATTGCCCAATGACAGTGTCTTCAATCAATTCATTCATCCATTCCCTCTCGAATCACACATATTCAATGTGATAATCTTATTAACCTCGATGAAGAAACATAGAATCTCTCCAAGAAAACTGATGGATTATAGCGTTACATCCCATCATTCCAAAGATTAATACTCCCTAATTTAGAAACGGGGCCAAGTCGGCTGGGACACCCTTATTTAGAAACGTGGCCAAGTCGGCTGGGACGGAGGGAATACATAATAACATCACAGTTTCTTAAGCATACCTTTTCCTCTAATCACATTCGAAGCTTTCTCGTTCTTCAGAATCCGATGGAACAGCGCCGCCCGATCTTCCTCCACGATCTCCCTCAGCAGCTCGTCCTCGATCTTCGGCGCCTGCCAGTGCGAGGGGTCTTCGACGTGTTCGTCGCTGAAGATCATATCCGACACCCACTCCTTCCATGTAGTCCTGCTGTGCTTTTCCTCTTCTAAAGTGTCAGTTGCCAGCAGCTGATAGACGTACACTACTTTGTTCTGCCCCGGTCGGAAAGCTCGGGCGATAGCCTGCTTGGTCTTCGATGGATTCCACTCAGAGTCGAGCAGAATCACACGCGATGCAGCTGTCAAGCTTATGCCTTCTGCACAAGCTGTGATGGAGGCCAGCATTACCTTCGATGGGCCGCCTACTTCCTCGAACTTGTCCATCACTCGCCCCCTCTCGAAGAGCTCGATGTCGCCTTGAAGCACGAGTACTTCTCTCCCTTTCCGCCATCCGTAGAATCTCTCGAATATTTGGATGAATAGGTTGATTGGAGCTATGTTGTGGCAGAATATCAGCAGCTTTTCGTTTCTGAGCAAGCATCTCGGAACGAGGTTCATCACGAACCGGACCTTTGACCCCGATTTTACGTCAAATTTGCATTTCTCGAGATCTTCGAGCTCTTCCTGAGAGAAGTACTGACGCGAGCAAGCCGTAGTTCGGATCAACCATGGATGGATTGCTCCGAGAGTGATCAGCAGCTCCAATTCTAGAGGGAAGCCCTTGTACACAGGCCTTTGATTCTGGAGTTTCAACAGAATGTCTTGTTGAAGACTGGTCGACTTCGTCATCAACGTGTAGCATTGCAAACCGGGGAGTTCGTCTGAGGTTCCTCCTTCGTACACGTCGATGAACTTCTTAGTCAATTTCCTCAGCGTCTTGAGAGCTTGCTCTCGTTCACCGCCTTTGTTCGAGTCTATCTTCTTTGAGATTTTATCGATCAGAAGCTTCCGTCCTCGATTCTCAAGTGAAAACTGCGTTAGTCTCTCTTTATTCCTCTTCTCGTACTTGGGATCGAGCTCTTTCAACACCTCGTACACGAAGCTCGGCCTTGCTAAGAGAAGCGTGTTGAAATATTCGCCAAAGTTGTTCTGGAACAACGTACCGGAGAGAAGAACCCGAAGCCTTGTGTTAACCTTCATCAGAGCTTTCCGAAGCCTCGACTTTGTACTCCTCGGGTTGTGGCCTTCGTCGAGGATCAGAATCCCAGGACACTGCTTCAACAGTTGAGCCATATATTTCCTGTGCGCGTAAGGCGAATCTTCGCGTGTGAGAGTGAGGAAAGAAGTGTAGCCCATGAGCAAGATGCTAGGATGTGAAAGCCATTGCTGCATCTTCTCGAGGCAGTCGAGCACGTGCATCACATCTTGGTTCTTCGGAAGCCCCGGAGCCATCTTCATCCTCTGCTTCAACACCTCCCCTTTATATGTTTGGCCACCGTGGATTTGATAAACCGGTATCGGAACCTTCCACTTGATTATTTCCTTGTACCACGTGTAGAGAGTCGTCTTCGGTGCAAGGACTAATGGCCTCGATCCGGGGAAGAGCTTGAGGTAGCTCACAAGGAATGCGATGATGAGCAGAGTTTTGCCGGCTCCTGGAGCGTGGGAAATGACGCACCCGCCCCTTCGTTTCTTCTTCTTCTCCATCCTGGATGGTGTCAAGGATCCGGCAATGTTTCGCCACAGGAATTCGAACGCTTTCCTTTGGTGGCTTCGGAGTTTGTCTTTGAGTTCCGGAATCAGAGCCCACACATTGTTTTGTCCGTTTTCCATAGCCGAAGGAGTAGTCGAGCAAGCTGCAATGTTGAGCTGAGGGAGCTCTTTATCTTCGCTCCTTTTGTGTTCCGGTTCCATGTTCTCTTCGGTTCGTTGCTCCTTCGTTGGAGTAGTGCAGTTTGCAGATGGAGTCTACAACAAAAATAACGATCGGATAAGCTTTTGATTATAGAATTAACGATTCAAATCATAAAACAAAACCAACTTACAAATGGAGGCAGGATATCCTTTATTTCAGTCTCCACATTTCCACACAATTGGCAAACCATTCCAACTTCTTCATCGAGTCGATAATCGTGTTCACACTCGTTCCGCTCCATTCGACTCGTGATTTGCACTTCAGGGGCATCCTGTGAAAGTTTCTAAAGAGAGGACAGATTCCATCGTTAAAGCATTTTCGCATAATTCGTCCATCGACAAATATTAAGCATGAATAATTCCACATGAATTCGATCTAAATAAATTTTTACCTCCATGTCATCAAGAAGGTACCAAGATGCCAAAGCAACTTCCATTTCCTTCCACAACATATCGATTTCCGATACTTCTTCCTCCGGGTTGTTCACCGTAGGTTTCTCGTCCGCTTCCTTCTCATTCGAGAATTTTTTCGACTGATGCTCCTTCCACTGCTCAACCACAGGCGGCTGCACCGGTTCGTTCTTGAGAGTGGAATCGATATTATTCATGCATGTTCTGATCAATTCTCGGCATAATTGTGCAGTAACGGATCCCTTCGGGAAACTTCTCACGTCGTAGATGCTCTCCCTCACGTAAAAGCAGTCCCTTTTTAAACTAGTCGTGTGGCTGCTTACTCTATGGTACTTCCGACGAGTCAGCTTCGGACCTTTCCTTCCTCCACTTTCACCATCCATGAAGTCAAATGTTTTCCTTTTCTGTGAGGACTGAAATCCGTTCAAATAAAAGTATTTTGACACCATTTCTCCGATATCTTTCGAAGTCTCCTCCGGAACCTTAAAATTCATGAAGTTTTTGTCGTGGGACGACGAACCAACTTCAGCATTTCCACCAGCAGAAAGGGCAAGACTTTCTCTAGCTGCCGATAATTTCTTTAGATACTTATACATGCTCGATTTCTTGCCACTCTTACGTTTAGACGTCCCATCTGGATCTATATCAGTGCTTCCTTTCGAGTTTCTCTTTGAAGAATCGCTGTCATCTTCATCCGGGCGGCGTCTTTGATATGCGTTGTCTGCTTGAACGGATAATGCCAATGGCTGATCATCGTACTCGTCTTCCTCCGATGAGATCTCATCGTACTCGGTTTTGTACGTCTTGCTCTCCCCTAATCGAGTCACCTCCATTTCATAATCGGGAAGATTATCGTAGCCTAAGTAGCGTTCAGGCTGCACATTTCGACGCTTCGATCTTCTTAATTCGCTGAGATCGTACGATGTCAAGAACTCGACCTCATCCTCATTGGTGACTTGATCAGCTTGCATGATGAAAGGAGTCAAGACTTGATTCTCCACCTTGAAATTCAAACAATACATTTGATTTGGAAAATCTGATTGACCTCCGTCAGGATTGAATTCCGAAACCTCGTAGACAATATGATTATTCATCGATCTCACATCGAACGAAGTCTGCTTCACAACAGATGCAACGATGAGCCATGAAAGATCCGCACAGAACGTACCGCTGAATAACTTAAACTTTTGTACTGAAAAACAGTCCTCGGAGGATCCCCAACGGTAGTATTGGTTATCGTATGCCTTCAATTCGAGCTTTTGAAGAACAGAAATTTGATCGATTTTCACCATGGTTGTGGCTTTAGAAAGCTTCTTGTTTGTCAAATAAAGATCGGGGCCTTGATCCACGTAGAGACTGATATAGAACTCGCAATCACACGATGCACCATCATGTTTCCTCTCAATTGATCTTATCTTCGCATCGACCCAGACCTGTACCACATCAAGATAACTTAACGAGGTCAAGCATTAAACGAAAGGTTAATTCGAGTTGTGTACAAGTAAAGAAGAGTGAGTGGGACGGTAATTTAATTTTGTTGATATTTAATGATGTATTCATAACCCACGATTGAGAAAATGATGCAAAACTTACAGGCTCATCGTTTGTTTCATCGTCTGAATCTTCGTGATCGTGAAATGAGGTGAATACACTAACATCGATCCCTTGCCTTAAAAAGGATATGCAGTCAGTGGCAATAGCTCTTCTTGACCTTACACGAAGATGTGACATAGGGAGGTCTTCCTCAATGGTATTTCCATTTTCGATCATATGTGTCAAGATAGCTCCTCCGTTAATTTTCAGGCGCTCGACAGGATGCCATGAGCCACTCCAGAAGGCCTCAAAAGCTATGATAGAAAGAACAAAACATGCAAGTCAAGAGAGAAGTTTTCAATGATCAATTGGACTAATGAACTAGAGACATTCCTCTCAAATTAAACGAACAAAATAACAAAATGCTCCCCAAACGCGACAGAAGTAGACATAAAAACGAATATTTCGATAATAGGGTAGATCCCCTCACAAATTTTCTAGCACTTAACATGTAAAAGATGGCATATATTCGTATATATGTGGAGTACGATGCTCCGAACCTCGTTTGCTCAATTCAAGTTTCAAATCCTTTCCTTGATCATGACATTGAAATAGTAACTTATCAACAAAGATTTATATCACTTCCAACAACCACTAAGCTATTGGTAGTTACATACGTGAAATGAAATGAAATTCGGGTACAATAGATTCATTAAAATTTAAAACTCGATGAAGGTAAAACGAACAGAGTAAAGCATAACTTACGGTACAGATCGAATGGATGGTTATTTTGATGTATCTGCACCCTCTTCATGATTCCTTACTGAATTGAACTAAATCCCTAAACAGAAAAAAAGGAATGAAAATTAATCAATCAACTGCATTTGCCAGTATACTTTTTAGCAGTTCACATGCACAAATGCCTCAAAAACTCAACAAAATTCATCCATGGAAGAACATCTATGTCACATTTCCAGAAATAAGAGCACTGAGTACTACTATGCAATACTATAATGTAATGATATGAAGGCAAAGCTAGAGAGAGAGAGAGAGAGAGAGAGAGAGAGAGAGAGAGAGAGAGAGAGAGAGAGATTTTACATTCTTGAACATTATGGAACAACTGCAGGAAAAAAACAATACAGAGTTTACTGAATGAAGACATTGGTTTTACTATTCTTTAACATAATAATTAAAAAACACACAAAACAACAAAAGAACCAAATACATAAACAAAACAAATAAACTTCACCTGAAAACCCAAAAAAAAATAAAATAAAAAGGATTTATTCTGTAACTAGCATAACTAAAACCTCTTCTCAAACAAAGAATACTTAATTTCAGCAAAAAGATTTCCTCATCAGTGAAAAAAAATAATTATTACAGCAACAAAAAAAAAAAGAGAGAGAGAGAACCACAGTCAGAGTTTCTCCTACTCTTAGATTTCTGAACCAGAAATCAAGAAATGCTCATCAAAAAAGCTGACAAATAAAAACCAAATCCCATGCACACAACAATCAACAATCAGAAATCAAGAAAATTAAATTACCAATTCAAGAAAGAAATTAATAAATAAAATTCAGCCCCCAATCAAAAGGCTAAAGACTTCCAATCATCCAACATACCACCAACTGCAGAAAGAAAAATTAAAGAATACACCACTTCTCACTCTCTCTCTCTTCTCTCTCTCTCTCAACACCAACGGGTATGCAACCGATTCAGGCGAGGAATTCAAAGATTCCGGCCCCCGCGGCAGTTGGGGAAAGCTCTGCCGCGCTTTAAGAGGGGTGATCAGAGCAATTAATAGAGATGAATCGAGTGCGTACTGAGTACTGAAATAGTGTAAGAATCCAGTGAGGAGAGAGAGAGAGGGAGAGTGAAAAAATTAATTTGGGAGTTTGTGAAAAGTGTCGGCCTTTTCTGCATGGAACCGGAAAAAGAGGCTTCGGGAATCGGGGGGCGGGGGGTCAAAGGGGCATTTTGGGAAGATCGAAAATTTCAACGGCTGAGATTGGGCAATCGCTCTGATCGATCCGGCGTTGGGAAGGGACCACCTCGGAGTAATGCCCTTGTTTAGGACTTTTACTGACTGTAAAAAGAAAAGAATCTAGTATTGAGGGAATTCAATTATTGTTTTTATTTTGTGGAGATTTCATGTTGATGGTATTTAGTGAAAGTTGCTTATAGGGGAAAAGAGGAAGAAAAATGGAGATACGTTTGTATAATTTATTTATTACATTTGGTGAAAGTTGTTGAGTGGAGTGGGGGTTGAGGGCCAAAAAATAAGGAATCTAATTCTAAATCATTATCGCCTCGCGCTTTACCGAATTCAACATGGATAAATTCAATTATTAAAAAGAGAAAAAACCTAATTTCCAATGGATAAATTGCATAGTGTAAGGCACGAGAGAAGTTCCAAAGCAAAACCTGATTCTTAACAGCACCGACGGCTTCGTGATCTCGGCAGGGAGGTCGTTGGTCGGGAGCTTTGACGCCTGCTGCGCGTCGGCCGGACCGCTGCTTGTGCAGCCCCAGGTAGTTCTTCTCGAACTCCTCCGGGGTCAGGTCGGAGAAAATGGGAGGCGAGAGAGACGGCGTCAACGGTCGCCGGTTACCGGTGAGAGAGACTTAGGGCAGAAGGCAAGTGAGAGAGACGGCGGTGTGGCGGGAGAGGGAGAGATTATTTCTCGACAGCAGTCGCCAGTCGGTCGCCTCGCCCGTGAGAGAGATTAGGGGCGAAAGGCAGGTGAGAGACGGCGGTGGGGCGGAAGAGGGAGAGAGGTGGGGCAAGAGTTTTCTAATTTTTTGAGGATTTGGGGATAAAAGTCTTAGTAAAAATTTATAGTATATTAATAACTAGAACGTCTACCCGGGAATATATTCTAGACATAGTTATTTTAATGAGTCTTGTAAAAATTTATAGGTTACAGATAGTAAATTTTTTATAGCTAGCATATATTTTAAATACTTTATAGGTAGTAAATATTTTATAGGTAAACGCAAAATTGAACTCAATAGTTACAATTTGTGTTCAATTAGAATATGTTCGAATTTTCGTAATAATACTTGCAATACAATAATTTTTTTTTATTTTAAAACAACTTAAAGTATATAATATATAATAACAAATGTTAAGCATTTTCCTATATACTAAAATAATTATATTTAAAATCTAATTCAAGGAGATTTGTTATCTAAGGAATAGTTTGGTTTGGGAATATTATGTATATGTAGGTCAAGTAAAAAGAAAAAATTGTGATCATTTATTCGTAGTTACATACATGAAATGAAATGAAATTCGAGTACAATAGATTCGTTAAAATTTAAAACTCGATGAAGGTAAAATGAACAGAGGAAAGCATAAACCGGCTTTCAACTTACGGCACAGATCGAACGGATGGTTGTTTTGATGTATCTGCACCCTCTTCATGATTCCTTACTGAATTGAACTAAATCCTAAACAGAAAACAAAAAAAAAAAAAAAAAAAAAAAAAAGAGGAATTAAAATTAATCAATCAACTGTTTTTGCCAGTATACTTATAAGCAGTTCACATGCACAAATGCCTCCAAAATTCATCCATGGAAGAACATCAATGTCACATTTCCAGAAATAAGAGCACTGAGTACTACTATACATTACTATAATGTAATGATATGAAGGCAAAGCTAGAGAGAGAGAGAGAAAGAGTTTACATTCTTGAACATTTTGGAACAACTGCAGGAAAAAAAAAAATACAGAGTTTACTGAATGAAGACATTGGTTTTACTATTCTTTAACATAATAATTAAAAAAACACACAAAACAACAAAAGAACCAAATACATAAACAAAACAAATAAACTTCACCTGAAAACCCAAAATAAATAAAATTAAATAAAAAGGATTCATTCTGTAACTAGCATAACTAAAACCTCTTCTCCAACAAACAATACTCAATTTCAGCAAAAAGATTTCCTCATCAGTGAAAAATAATAATAATAATTACCAAAAAAAAAAAGAAAAAAGGATTACCTCAGTCAGAGTTTCTCCTTGTCTTAGATTTCTGAACCAGAAATCAAGAAATGCCCATCAAAAAGCTGACAAATTAAAACACAAAACCCATGCACACAACAATCAACAATCAAAAACCTCATCACTCAAGAAAAATTAAGCAGCAGTTGTAAATTACCAAATCAAGAAAGAATTAATAAATAAAATTCAGCCCCCAATCAAAAGGCTAGAGACTTCCAATCATCCAACATACCACCAACTGCAGAAAGAAAAATCATAGAATACACCACTTCTCTCTCTCTCTCTCTCTCTAAACACCAAAGGAAATGCAGCGAGGAATTCAAAGATTCCGGCCACCGCGGCAGTTGGGGAAATCTCTACCGCGCTTTAAGAGGAGTGATCAGAGCAATAAATAGCGATGAATCGAGTGCGTACTGAGTACTGAAATAGTGTAAGAATCCAGTGAGGAGAGAGAGAGAGGGAGAGTGAAAAAATGAATTTGGGAGTTTGTGAAAAGTGTCGGCCTTTTCTGCATGGAACCGGAAAAAGAGGCAGTGAATCGCTTAGGGAATCGGGGGGCGGGGGGTCAAAGGGGCATTTTGGGAAGATCGGAAATTTCGACGGCTGAGATTGGGCAATCGCTCTGATCGGACGGCGGAGATTGCCGGCGTTGGGAGGGGACCACCTCGGAGTAATGCCCTTGTTTTGGACTTTTACTGACTGTAAAAAAAATCTAGTATGAGGGAATTCAATTATTATTTTTATTTTATGGAGATTTCATGTTGATGGTATTTAGTGAAAGTTGCTTAAAGGGGAAAAGAGGAAGAAAAATGGAGATATGTGTGTATAATTTATTTATTACATTTGGTGAAAGTTGTTGAGTGGAGTGGGGTTGAGGCCCAAAAAATAAGGAATCTAATTCCAAATCATTATCGCCTCGCGCTTTAGCCGAATTCAACAGCGGCGGTACAATATATTTGTAATTTTTTTTATAAAAATAGTCTAGGTATATCTATGACTTTTGTACATCGAATTTTTTAGAGCATCTCCAATGGTGGATTTAAGTGGGATGCATCCCCACTTTCCACCATTGGAGGGGTGTATGAGGGAGGCAGGTAAAGAGGAGAGAGGAGAGAGGAGAGAGGAGAGAGGGGATGCGATTTTGCATCCCCATTAGAGCATCCACAGTGGCACCTCCTCATTTTCAGGATTTTGCTGACATCATCAAGACACGTCATCATATTCCCCTTCTCTTATTTTACCCCCAACAATACATCCCAAAATCAGGATTTTGCTGACATCACTGCATACTTCATTTTTCACTTATTTTATATTTATTTAACATTACCCAAAATTTATCTAATTATTTTATATTTTAAAATAAATATAAATGAATTTGATAGAATTTATTTTAATTTAATAAAAACAAAAAATAAAAATTAGAAAAGAAAAAAAATAAACAAACATGCAATTGAATGAAGAAAGAAAAAAAAAAAAAAGAGAAGGAATTATGCAAAAACATCGGCTCAACGTATTATCAAAATAAAAAAATAAAATAAAGAAAAGAAAAGAGTGAAGAAAACAATAAAATAACATTAATTAAAACTTTAAAAGTCACTTTCTCTGCAAATAATGGTGCAAATAATGGGGATGCAAAATCGCATCCCCTCTCTCCTCTCTCCTCTTTACCTGCCTCCCTCATACACCCCTCCAATGGTGGAAAGTGGGGATGCATCCCACTTAAATCCACCATTGGAGATGCTCTTATTTGCAGAGAAAGTGACTTTTAAAGTTTTAATTAATGTTATTTTATTGTTTTCTTCACTCTTTTCTTTTCTTTTCTTTATTTTATTTTTTTATTTTGATAATACGTTGAGCCGATGTTTTTGCATAATTCCTTCTCTCTTTTTTTTTCTTTCTTCATTCAATTGCATGTTTGTTTATTTTTTTTCTTTTCTAATTTTTATTTTTTGTTTTTATTAAATTAAAATAAATTCTATCAAATTCATTTATATTTATTTTAAAATATAAAATAATTAGATAAATTTTGGGTAATGTTAAATAAATATAAAATAAGTGAAAAATGAGGTATGCAGTGATGTCAGCAAAATCCTGATTTTGGGATGTATTGTTGGGGGTAAAATAAGAGAAGGGGAATATGATGACGTGTCTTTGATGATGTCAGCAAAATCCTGAAAATGAGGAGGTGCCACTGTGGATGCTCTTAGAGCATTCAAAAAGTAGCTTCTATCTACTTTCTAGTGGAAATAATTCACTTCCAAAATCTGCTTAGACTTAGAGCATTCCCAATGAGCCGGTGTCGCTCGATATCGTCGCTGCCAAGCGACACTCGCTCTTATTGGCTGGGTTTAGCTAGAGCATATGTGTACTGATACTTAATTATTGACGTTAGCATGAATATATTTTTTAAAATCGAAATTCATTAATTAAAATTGAGGGCTTGAGATGCTTCGACGGCTTTTTTTCAGACTGACACGGTTTATTTATTTTTAATCATTTCAGAATTATGTTATAATTAAAAAGAAAAATAATACGGTGGTTGTTTGCTCAAGAAACGGCTCTTTCTTCCTTTTTTTCCTTATGAATTCACCTTCTAAATTCTTCTCAATTTCATTTTTCAGTCACTAAAAAAATAAGCGATCCAATTGATAATTTTCTCGAAAAATAATGGGGAAATTCCACAAATCAGGAGGATCCACCGAATATGCCGGGAGCGAATTCCAACCTACCCCTCAATTTCTTACAATGGAGAATTTCTCCTGCCCCTTATATGGGATATTCCGGCAAGATTACCTGTCGTACTCTTCAGCCGACGTAGAAAGGTTTGGCCGATTGCAAAACTTCGTTAGAAAATCAGGGTGGAGCTCGATTTGCCACTTAAGAGATTGAGTCGATGAATCTCTCGTCCTCGTTTAAGAGTGACTCCAACATTCCCATTGCTGAAAAAAAAGGGAAGGGAAAAGTGAAGGCGAAGTCGAAACTGAAGCCAAAACAAAGCTATCCACAAAGCAACGACGACTCTGAGCCAGAAGATGTCCCATAAACCAGCTCAACGACGCCCAAACAATACATCCAAGAAGAAATAGAATTCCTAGCGAGATGTTGGGCTTCGTTGTCTCAGGATCCACGAGTTTGGAATTGTTGGGAAATTGTTAAGATATAATGTTAAGTGGAAATCACTTTGGGAGCCATATATAAAAGATGATATATTTTGATTTGATCCCAAAATCCTCCTTATAGACCTTTCCCAGTCCTCTCCTGTTGATGATTAGAATAGATAGAATCTTCAAGAGCTTAACTGTTAGGAAACTCTAGTGTTTCTATCGCTATAGGATCTCGGTTCATAATGCACAAGGGTAAAGCTTGAAGATCTACTCGCTGTAAAATGAACCTCAACAAAGCGACCTCGATCGCTCTAATAGTTCATAGCGAGAAGTAGACACTTCTTGGACAAACAAAAAATTAAGGCAATCTCGCTTTAACTCTGTCACTGTTCAACGTCTACTTCTCCAAGCGAGATAGCGACATTTCAATCATCATCCAGTTTCATATTCAAGTTTGAAAAGAGTCAAACTGAAGTTCTGCAAGCATTAAATGGCACATGCCATGTGGCTAACTAAGATTGGATGTGTCATAGCCCGAAAATAATTATCTGTTTAAAATTATTTCTAGTCGCTTATTATGAATTTCATGAATATTTTATTTGTTGTCGAATTTATTTTAGTCTAAGTCGCGCCTCTAGTACTATTTGAAATTTAATTAATTGGAACTTAGAAATTATTAATAGAAATTATTATGTACTATTACTAGACCTCGTAATTTGGCCTTTGATTGAATTTATTAGAGGGAATTAAATTTTATATTTTATTGGATCAAGATTTTGGGCTGTCCACACGGTTTGAGAGCATGGGCTCTACAAAATGTTTTTTTTAGTTATTTATTAAGAACAAAAAAGGGTATCATATTTTAGTTTAAGATATTTTGTTTTATATTAATAGGATTTGATAAGAATGTGCAAGAGCTCTTAAGCGGTGGGTGCTTATCAGTAGAATCGACAATGTATCAGTTCTTCTCATTCTCGTTCTCTCTGTATATTTTAAAAAAAGAGAGAGAAATTGAGGTGGAAGAAAATACTATTCGGCTAGGATTTTTCCCAATCTCTTCATCACCCAAACCTCGCAGCAATATCTTAAGCTCAAAAACTTTTCAGGAATTTAGTATAGCCAGGTCTCAATCAAGAAGAGAAACACCAGAATTCCCCTATTTACCATCTCTTGAGTAAGTTCACAATTTAGACTTTTAATCTCGTTTCCTTTATGGCTGAAGTTGTGATTTTGGTTAATTTTACAGTTTAGAAGAATGGTCGTTTCTTAGGAAGCATAAATAACTATAGTAATATACATCTTTTGTATAGGACAAAATCTTTACACCTATTGAGAATCCTTGAATACAAAACTTAAAATCTAGACCAACCCCTGTCTATTTTGATTTACAGCTTTCGAACTAGAAATAAAGAGGAATAACATAAATTAAAATCAGTCCTTATGTTCACAAAATTGAAACCTTCCAAATCATACTGAGTGTTTCTAGGTGATCGAACCTATGCTCGTTTTTGTTATCGGTTATTGTCATAAATGTAGAGAATAAAAGTAGAACAAACAGGTGTTTTGTAATTGAGTTTCAAAGTGATTTTGTGAAATTGGGACAGAGGAAAAGAAACGAGAGTAACATAGAGGGCTGGGGTCATGAGCAAAAACATTAATTTGGTTTAGGTTAATAGTTAAAGCCAGTAGTATCGCGAGTTGGGTTTAGTGTTTAAATGGATTAGAGATTTAAGTCTAGTTAATAAATAGCACTTTTGCTTTAGCTTTCGTAACGTGAAATTCCTTTTTTTTTTTATGGTTATTGAATTGAAGTTGATAAAAAAATATTATTAGGACTAATACTCGTCCTTAGACTACCAATATCAACAACCTCAATCATCCAACCTTCACATTATTATATTAATTTCTCTCTCTTATATTAATTTACTATTCATCTAACCTCAATCACTTCTGTTTTAATATGTTTATCCATGACCATTTAAAATTACTCAACCCCAACATTATATATAAATTTTTAATATAATTTTAATACTAATTTAATTATATTCGAATAATAATTAAAAATACAAGAAATGAGAGAATAAGCATTTTGCAAAGTATGAACACATATTACATAAACATTTTCAATTCACCACCAAACGATTGCAATTAAAGCACAAAATTAAATAAACAAGTGCAAAGTATGAACACATATTACATAAACATTTTCAATTCACCACCAAACGATTGCAATTGAAGCACAAAATTAAATAAACAAGATTAGGATAATAATCTTGAGAATTGGAATAATTTTGGTAATCAGAGAAAAAATTTCTATTGGGATCCATCAAAACTAATATAGAGAAGGGAGAGAAAAATAAAATAGGTTTGATTGAAGGTGTAGAAAATTTTACAAAATGTGATCTCTATTTATAGAGATTTTTTTTTTCACAAATTATAATATATGTATTATTTTTTCAAATATATATTGAATAAAAAATTATTTATTTATTATATTATATAAATAAAATAAAGTTTTTTTTTATATATATATAATATAATATTAGGGCAACCACCGAACCTCTCAAGGTTGGTGGTTGCATGGCAATCGACCACAACATGAATAGTTTTAATTATTTAGATTTATTTTTTATTTTAAAAGGTTGGGGTTGGCATCAATATGTCGCCGATATTGGTAGTCTTAGTTTCAATTTTAGTTGTTAAGCTCCAATTCACTTAAGAGTAAACCAAATGAGAGCAATACCAGATTCTTTATTTCATCTTCAGTTCCAAAGATTTATTTTACTTAATAACATTAGAAAGTTTCTTAAGTTCCAGGAATTATATATGAAGTACCTATTATTTTGCTTTAAGAGGTTACTTAATTTTATACTTGTAACTAGGTGCGGCGCGACTAGGACGATAAGTTGTTTCGATTGCTCGACATAATTTTCAAGTTGAAGGTTAAGGTGTGGTGATTTACTTAAAGTTATGATGTTGATATTGTTATCCATTTTAATATCTTGATGGCCGTATGTGTTGAAATTGTGATAAATGAAATTTGAAGAGAGCAGGACCATTATCCTGAAAAGTGTCCTTAAGGTGCTCTCGTTTGTGCTATGAAGAGTTGTGAGTAGCAGGACCGTTACCCTGAAAAGTGTTCTTGAATGCTCTCACTTAGTTGTGCACAACGAGTTATGCCGCCAAGGGCGGGAATGATGTGAAGTTTGATGTTGACCATACATATTTACCATTTTATTAGCTTGGATCATAATGCATAAAGTCCCACACTGAGTATACTTTGTATGCTCACTCCCACATTTAATATATTTTTTGGGTGTTATAGTGCTCGGAGGCGTGCCGTGGTCGAATGACTCATCATTATATATTAGAAGTCATATTTTGCATTGACTACTCCTAAAATTTTTGTTAACTAGAAATCATATCCTTTTAATGTAAATATGGTTGGGATGTAAATACTAAGAATCATGGTGTATATTATCAAGGTTTCCATCAATCTTAAATCATGTTTTCAGTAGTTCTTTTTATTTGAGATTTTATTTCTTTACTTTACTTCTTTTAGGAAAAAAATATATTCTCATGTTTCCGCTTAAATGTTTATTTTGAGTTAGGGTGTTATAGGATGAAGATAGTTGACCTTAACTAACAGGAAGCAGAAGTCGTTATCCCTGGAGCGCAGGAGCTGCCGGTGTTGGAAGCAAGTCATTTCGGGAAAGAAGACAAAATTGTTTTTCCAAATGCCTGCAGGTCAAAGCCATAATGTTGGAGCGAGAGAGACACGATCAAACCTCTCTCTAACGGATGCATTAATTGAGCATCTCCCATTGTAAATAGGTCCATGCAGAAACTAGAACACTTAACATTTCATTCAAATCTTCAAGCGCATAAAGCAAGCACTAGCGAATTTCATTACAATCTTTTCTCGAGTTCTTAAGAAGTATTCCCAAGCTTATTTCCATCAATGCTTGTGTTTTCTGCAACCTCAGCTTCACTCTAAATCTAGGCTCACTCATATAATCCTAAGCCTAGTGTTTGAAGAATCATAAACCCTTTCATTGTAAAGGATTCTTCAAGTTAGAGTTTTTACACACCAAACCCCTCCTAAACCCAAGTCTCGATCGAGTGAATACTAGAGTGTGATTAATTAGAGTTTTTTTAGTGTTTGTTAAGTTGTAAAGATCCAAAAGTCTCCACTCCATCGATTGTGGAAGGCTCGATCGCTGGTTGTAGTTGTCGTGTTGTAATATCCAAGTCTTCACTTCCATCGATTATGAAAGGCTCGATCGCTTGTTAGGCTACTTGGGAGCCCGTCGTAATCCCTTGAGGAATTCTTAAGTGAACAGAATCCGTTCCTATCGGAACAAGTGGACATAAGTGTTTGTGCAGTATTTCTTTCTCTTACGCTTTCAATACGTTTATTGTTTTGATTATTCACGTTGCATGTGCATACAACAAACTAAACTAAATTTTATAAGCAAGATAAATCGCCCACTCAATTCTGCACGCTGGTAAAGCGACTCACTATAGATTAAGTCTTCGCTTCGGTCTAAAGCTCTCGCTTTCGCTCCAGATCAAGCTCTCGCTTTGGTCTGAAGCTTTAGCTCTCTTTATAGCTCTACTCTGAGATAAGCTGAAAAAGAAGTTAAAAACTTCAACACACGTATTCACCCCCTTCCTCCTCTACATGTGTCCAGCCTATCATCCGGGACCAACATGAATGATCAAACCTC
This sequence comes from Thymus mandschuricus, assembly GCA_029379335.1. NCBI lineage: Eukaryota > Viridiplantae > Streptophyta > Magnoliopsida > Lamiales > Lamiaceae > Thymus > Thymus mandschuricus. Next base: position 9,354,707 of record CM057079.1, read on the forward strand.
CGGCCAATTTCGGGAGAGGGTGGCTGCAACGTACAACGTAAAGAAGCCGAGTTAGGCTTGTGTAAGGGATATGGGGCGCTCAAGTCGTATTTCCACCGAGTTCAGATGGTTTGCAAGACATTCAATGGGTTCTACGTCAGAGCGAAGGAGGATTGGCCTAGCGAAGCCAACAACGCAGGCATACACAATAAAATGAATGCATTGTACTACGCGAACAATGAGAAGAAGGAATTAAACTATACCAAGGCATGAAGGGTGATGATCGAGGTTCCGAAATTCAGAAATGTCATGAACACCAATACCGAGAAGTGCCAAAAGGGTGTCAACGGCTCGTTTAACTCAAGCATCCAACCCTTTTGATTCCGGTGGCTTTTATGCTCACACTCTCCCGATAAGGACAAAACAAGCAAAGACTGGAGCCCACAAGTGAAATTAATGAGTTGGAGGATGTCCCGGAGGAAATTAATGTCAAACTTATAAAGAACGCTCCACAGCGGCACAATCCTTCATAGAATACACAAGGGTTCGAACGGAGGAATCTTGCTCAAAGCTTGCTACGAGTCACATGAAGCGGCTCGAGAAATATCACAAGATGTTCATATAGGACACAAACAAAATGTCTTCGAATCAACTTGAGCAACACGGAATCCTCCTAACAACGATGAAGAGCTTGATTGATTAATTTCACATTTAAAAGTGATTTAATTATATCATTTTTGTATCTTTTAAAGCTTTTATGTAATATATTTTTAACTCGATAAATGAAATTTTAATTTAAATATTTAAATAAAAGACAAATTAGAAATATCGAAATAAAATTGAATTAGAAATAATGAAATAGAAGTATAACTAAAGATTGAAATGTAAATAAAAAACATTAAAAAAAAAATAGTGGGATCTCTCCATCTAAAAAGTGGATGGATAAAACTCACTTTTTGGGTTCTCCCGTTGAGTTTTCCACTCAGAGAACACCGTGTTCTCTCCACTTTTCTGGCAGAGAATACCCACTCTCAAAATCTGCATAGTGGTGGGTTCTTTCCGGGTTATCTATGATTTTCTTATTTCTTTATTTAAATTTCAATTTTTATGTGTCTTTTTTTCAATATTTCTAATTCAATTTTTATTTCGACAATTGTAATTCGATTTTTTCCTGATAATTAACTAATTACATATTTGATTTATTTAATTTAATCTATTCAATTATTTGAATACTTTTAAAATTACCGAAATTAACATAATTAAAATACTAATAAAATATAAAATTAATCACACTTAAATGTAAAATTAACGTATAAGAAATAATTAGGAACTTTGAAGAAGTAATTAGGAATTTAACACTATTTTTTATTTTATTTTTTGGCTGAAACCTTGATATAAGGGGAAAAAAAAGAGGAAAAGGAAGCATCTGACGTCATGATGATGCCAGCAAATGGGTATCTTATCAAATTTCTCTGGAGCGAAACTAGAGCAAAACTCCAGCTGTGAACATGGGATCGCCAGTGGGGTTGGGTGTAGCTCAGATGCAAGGCCGGTCTTGTTCTCTACGAGGCCCTAGGCAAAATTAAAAAATGGGCCCTCAAGAAACGTGAAAAAATATTGAAAAAAAATCATATAATAATTGACATAATCGAAAAAAAAAATCTAAACTTATCTAAATATGTGTAATCTATATACTCAAATAATTTTAACAGCTCTACACATATTTCGAGTGCAACTCTTTTTGAACTATATGGATGATTAAACATGAGAAGATTGAACAAAATTAGATTTAATACATTGCATACATCAAAAATGAAAACCAAAATATTTGAATATTAAAGAAATAGAAACCCACAAGGATTTTGAGACGTTTTTCTTCAGATGGTCTGTTTCTTTTAAGGCCCAACAAACACCGTTTCTATCCTTAACATTACATTTATCTTTAACTCACACCACAAATTAACTTTTTTTATTATATTTCTTAAATATCGTGCCGAATGGATAAAGTCGTCTGAAAAAAAAATAAAAAAAATGGAGGGAGTATATAAATAGTATTTTAAAAAAAATAAAAAAAAAATGGGCCCCAAAAATTATGGGGCCCTAGGCATGGGCCTTGTGAGCCTATAGCTAGGGCTGTCAAACGGGACGGTACCAGATTCCCGGTACCGGGTACCGGTTTTCCGTTTACCGGATAACGAGAAATTTAGGTACAGGGTACCGTCACGTTTATATTATCCGGTACCCGGTACGGTACCGGCCGGTACCGGTATTTCCCAGATTACCGGTTAAGGTACCGGTTTTGTCGAAAAAAAATTATATTTTTTTCTTATTTTTTAAACCTCGTTAATATTTCACCTAATTCGTTTTGTAAAATTTTATCATTAGGTGAAATTTTAATCTTAAATTAACAATCTTAATTTCACAACAATTTTTCAATTTATAATTAAATTAAAATAAAATCTAAATTGACATTAAACTAGTCAAATTCACGTCAAAATATATAATATCCACTAATGGACTAATGGTTGTATCATTTATAGTTTAATTATTGATTGTATTATGTTTTTTTAAAAATAAACAGATAATTATTTAACTATCTATTATAATTTTTTATTTTATAATATAATATATATATAAATTTAAATTAAACCGGTACCCGGTACGGTACCGGTATCGTACGAGAAGTACCGGGTACCGGAAAATTTTTCAGAGGTAGTACCGGGTACCGAAAAACCGGTACTCGGTACCCGGTACCCGGTACCAGTGGCGGATTTAAGTACAAGGGGGTGAGGGCTTAAGCCCCTACCCAATTAGAAAATTAAAAAATTTACCCTTAAAAATTTATCAAATTATGATTAGTTTGAGCAAATTATAGAGTAAAAGCCCCCACTGTCAATTTAAAATATCAAGTAAATTCCATTTTACTCAAAATTATAAAATTTAGCCCCCACTCAACAAAATTTCTGGATCCGCCACTGCCCGGTACGGTACCGGTCCGGTACCGGAACTCCCGAATTACCGGGTACCGTTAGACAGCCCTACCTATAGCCAAGTCCGGGCATGCTCAGATGTCGCTCGCAGCGGCACACCGAGTGACACCGGCCCATTGGGAGTACTCTTAGACTCTTAGAACTCGTTTTATATTATGGGTAGAATATGACAAGATTAAAAGTTCGAGATAAGCAAGATAAAGTAAGATAAGTTGTGTAATGTAGATGTTTGGTATAGGCAAAGATAAAAATTAAGATAACCTAAAATATGTATTTGGTATAAATTAATTAAACTTTGGATTCCTCTACGTTAAAATTGAAAAGACAAAAAATAACCTTACAAGCAGTAATTATTATTATTATTATTATTATTATTATTATTATTATTATTATTATTATTATTATTATTATTATTATTATTATTATTATTATTTTTTTTTTTTTTTTTTTTTTTTTTTTTTTTTTTTTTTTTTTTTAATGGAGTCTGTTATTTTTCATTACAGAATATCATAAGATTTATTATACATAATTTGAAATCTCACATCTTCAATAATTTTCGATTATGTTGTTGTTAATTTTACTAGATAACTCCCCATTTAGAAAATACACTCCCCGAATATTGAGCATTTCTTAAATATATATAAGGTATAAAATATAAGTACAGTAAAACCTTCCTACAGTAATACTCTATAAGAATAACCTCCCTATAATAATAAAAAGTCATGGTCCCAACTCGGGACCAGTTATATTTAAGAATAACCTCCACATTGTAATAAATCATATTTTTTTCCGGTCCCGTCTTAAGGATTTATACCTCCATATAAGAATAAATTGCAATATATATAAATATATATATAATTTCATTACATAAAAATTAAGATAGCCTAAAATACTTATCTATGGTTGGTTGTGACAACATTTTAATTTTTTGGGTTGTCTCTACATGATCCTTCAATTTGCGCGTACGAAATAACTCATCTACATGTACACCTTCTTGCTGAAGCCAAAAAGATTCTAACTTATCAAGCATGCTTAAAGCTTCTTGACATGAAACATTTTGTAATTCTACACTATCATCTTCAGGATCATCTCCCTCCGCCGCTTCTTGCCTAATTGTTGCAATGATTTCTTCATCAGTCACAATATGAATGATATGTTGCTCACTTGGATGATTGAGGAAGACATCCATATCCATCTGGTTACTGGAGTGAAACTCCTTAACTTGGTTACTCAATTCCGTGAGTAATTTTTGATTTCTTCATCCACTTCATTTGTAGCTTCCAATTCATTGGAATTTGATGTCCTAATTCTGCAATGCTTGAAGCAATTCTCAATTGTTCGTGGCTTCGCGTCTATTGACCCAGAATCAGCTGCATTCATGATTCCATCGAGCAGAGATATTTTTGCCGGTTTCAAAACACGATCTTCGATTCTTTTCAAAAGTAAACGATTAAACCGACGACGATAATTACCTTTGAAATTTCTTATGATTCCTACATCACATGGCTGAATTTTGGAAGTGCTATTGGGTGGGAGGAACATGACAGTTGTATGATTAAGAGGGGGAAGAAGCTCCTTTTTGCCATGTGCCGTGCAATTGTCCAAAATGAGCAACACATTCCTATCTAAACGGCTATCGAACAACTTTAGCCATTCTATAAAGAGTAAGGATGTCATCCATGCATTTGAATTTGCTCGATAAGTGCAGCCAAGAGTATCACTGTTAATATTCTTATAACATCTAGGATTTAGAAATTTACCAATGATCCGAAGAGGAAGTTTGTCGGAGCCATCACCGTTGCAACGTACAAATAACAATTGTTACTCTCTCTTTGTTTGCTTTCGGCCCTCCAATTGCTTTGTTGCAAGAGAATTATCAGTTTGCATTCGATAGAATAGGCTCGTATCATCCATGTTGTAAATGTCCTTCCATGCCCATTTATCCAATTCCTCTTTGTTGATGGCAAACAAGCTTCAATTTTCTTCATATCCGCCGAGCCACTCTCCCCAAAGCGGCGATAAGATTGAATTCCATGTCGTTGCTTGAACTTTTCCAACCAACCATTTGAAAAAGGATGCTTCTGGATAAAGTTGCTTTAAGAATATGCCTCCCTTTTCTTTTAGCAATTCACCACTAAGATTCACATGCTCATGGTGACTTACAAACCATTCATAAAGTGCAGATTCCATTAAATGATACTTTACCTGTTTTGAGCGTTTTGCATCCGTGTTTGAAACAACTTGTTGATGATCGTTGGATCTCTTTAACGTCTTTGATATTGTTGGTTGGGATACTTTCAGACCATGAGTATCCTCTAACCACTTTGTAAAATCTTTTTGCTTCCAAGTAGGGTGCAATTCTTTCATTTTGCATAGCTCAACCCGAATTTTTTCACTAATTTGAGTTCTTTTATCTGGTGCCATTTGTTTGGAGTAGAAAATATTGAGTGATTTTGTGAAAGACGTACTTGTAGTGATCATATATTTATGTGCATATAAGAAATAAATTTTAAGACTTTCTACATTACTTGTATTAATTATGTATTTATGTGCATATAAGAAATAAATTTTAAAACCTTCTACATTCGTACATTGTATTTTTGTGTACATGTATTATCAAATTGAGTGTATTATTTAATTAGTCAAATATATATTAATTGGGTGCATGTACATCACTTCCCTGCATGTACATGTGATTGTAGTATTTAATTGATTTTTTTTTTTTCAAAAAAAATATTTTTATATATAAACTCTATTATAGGAATAACCTCCCTATAGTAATAATTTCTTCCAGTCCCGACAATATTACTATATAGATGTTTTACTGTATATGTGGGTACATAATAACATATATATGGAATAAATTAGAGTCGTCATGAATATTGTCGGCTAAATTTTTAAAACTATTTAATTATCATATAATTATACTTTTATAACGTTTACTATTAATTTGTTGATTGAAAAATATTAAATATATAATAATGATATACTCCCTCCGTCCCCTAATAAGTGTCCCGAGTCGCCAAAATTTTTGTCCCCAAATAAGTGTCCTATCACATTTTTCAATGTAAAAATTTAGCTAAACTACCAATTTTACCCCTGCTATCATTACATTTCTTTTACTTTTTCAATTTTCTATGTAATGATTATGGGTTAATACGGTAAAATTATACACTTTCTTGGTTATTGCATTTTGACGACTCGAGACACTTATTAGGGGACGGAGGGAGTACCATTTTCATACATATAATAATGATATAACCTAAAGTAAGATTATGTATTCTCGACTCGTGGCCGTGGACTGGAATATTCCTAAGTTACCTTTTTCAATTAATACTTGTGTAACCACACACTACATTATGGTCATCAATTCGCCATTAACCCCATGAGCGAGGTCAGGCATTATGCATTGTAGAACACACATCACAAGCATATGCATCAACATCTTTTCTTCTATCTTTGCACTCTTTTTCCAAGCTCAGCTTCTCGTCCGCATCCAGATTATCAGAATTCGATAGTTTGCGGTGCTGCTACTATCAAAGCAAAATTTATTTCACATTTTGAGAAGTTGTGCCCAGAGCACTACCCGGGACGTAAAGCTTCTTGCGGTGCGGCGAGAGTTCTGCTCAACTTGACTTTACAAGTTTCATTTATTTTTGTTTCAGTTTTTCTGTCTTATTATCTTTTAATCAGTTTTCACTAATTATCCGTTATTCTGCACTTATAATAGCTCATCGAAAGTGTACTCATTTATAACATGTACTATACTTTATATTATTTTTATATTTCTATCATATATATGCACTTCCATTTGGTTGTATAAATATATATATGCACTTCCATTTATATTACATGAAAAATGAAATTTACGAGAAAAAAATGAACATAAAAGAATAGTCATTAAGTTTTCTTAATTCATGTGCTTAAGCTAAAAACCGCTTATAAAAAAACACGGAAGGAGTACATTTCACATTTTTTTAGTCTTTTATGCTTAAAAGTTCTTTTATCCAAACAATTTGACAACTTACGAACTCTCCAAACATCTTATAAGCACTTAGGAGGTACTTGGTATGAGGTAATGCAATAGGGGTGGGAAAGGAATGGAGGTGGGAAAGGAATAGGCATGGGAAAGGAATGGAATGAATAATCAATTCCCTTGCTTGGTATGCACAAGTAATAACCAAAGTAATGAAATCAATTTTTTTTTAAACATTTTATGTGATAAATTAAGTTATATTTTTGTATTTAAATCATACAACTATGCTATTTAATAGTGATAAAATAGAAAAAAAAAAAAAAACAAGAAAGAGAAAGTAATAAATGATAATTTTTAGAGAGAGAAAACGATGATAGAAAAAATTTTAGAGAGAGAAAGTGACGAAAGTGAAATTTTTAGAGAGAGAAATTGACGAAAGTGAAATTTTTAGAGAGAGAAATTTTTAGAGAGAGAATGTGATGAAAGTGAAAAAATTTTAGAGAGAGAGAAATTTTAGAGAGAGAATGTAACGAAATTGAAAATTTTTAGAGAGAGAAAGTGACGAAAGTTAAAAAATTTAGAGAGAGAAAGTAAATTTTAGAGAGATAAAGTAATGACGAAACATACTCATACATTTAAAAAAATATTGAGGTAAATTTAATTATTTATAAATAAATTAAATAATATTTATTAAAATATAAATCATATAAATATAAGAGATGAGAATAGCTATAACCATGGATATCCAAGTAATGCATATTCCCATGGAGGTGCGAATAGTCATTCTCTCGGGAATGTGTATTCCTGACACAAAAGTCGAACCAAGCGGAGTAATGGAATAGAGGTAGGAATGACTATTTCATTCCCACCCCAATTACCTCATACCAATCACCTCCTTAGAGTTTGTAAGCTCCTCAAAAGAAGGTTACTCAAACACACCCCCTAAGTCAATTGTGAAAATTGGGAGAAGCTTTCAAGTCGATTCAAACAAACCGAGAAGAATTTATCGACTAATGAGTTAACACCTTATTATATGCTTGTTGATAGGTAATTTTTGCACATTTCTCTTTTCTAGGGAGGAATGCTCTCCTGCCTAATTTTTGCATAATTTATATCCCTATGAATGATATGACAATATTTTATTTAAGGAATAGTGTAATTAATATATTCCATAAATTAGTCCCCACTAAAAATAACTACATAAAAAATAAATTCTAAGGTTGTGTTCTCTTTGATGCGAAAGAAAAAGAGAGAGAAGAGAATACCACCGTTAAAATCTTCTTTATTTCTCACATTTTCTATTTTCCCCCCTTCATTTGCACTAGAATGGAGAGAAAATATTATATCTCCAATTTGGTGTTGTAAATATTTTCACCAATTTAAGGAGTAAAATTCCCCCTGTGAGGAAAGGTGAGGAAAATGGTGAAATTTTTTCTCTTCTTTTCTTTTGTATCAAAGAGAACGCAACCTAAATGAAAAAATTATCAACGTGACACTGTCACATTAATAATGAACATTTCTTAATGTGCCCACGGTGAGAAATGATGCATTTTTCATCAATTTGGTGCATCTGCATGCAAATGATGATTTTAAGCCTAGTTGTATTTGTTGATCTCTCTTCTCTCTCATTTCTCTAATTGCTTTCAATAAAACTGAATTAGTAGGATCGCATGTGTAGTTGGCTCTCCTTTGCAATTAAACAAACAGAAACTGTTTCCCTATTGTATTGTTTTATCGTATCTTGGCTTCCTACAAATATATCCGTGAGTAGCTTCATTTCTTGCTTTAGGACCTTTAATTTTTTTTAAATAAATGTTTAATTCAAGAATTTGTGACTCGATCTCGTAGCTTTGTTGGATCTGAGCGATTAACTGCATTCTTTTGTTAATTCCGCAAACACACACGTTACGCACCACTTACCCATAAATTTAGGACTCGAATTGGTGCAAAAGGATAAATGGAAAAGAAAGCATACATCTACTTCCGAAGTAGTGTATCAGTTTGCATATATGCTCTCAAATCTCAATCTATAATTTAAGTATTAATCTATGTATCAATACATATATTTGTGTTTGGGGTATGTGTGGTCTTTGAAGAAATACGTTTTAGGCAATATTAATTCGTGCATATAATTAACTCCAACTCCTTGTTTACATCCTTGCAGAGTTTGAACTCTGAATTGATATGCCGGAAACGGCGAATAATCGCAGGAAGTAGGCACAAATATACTTGTTGATTGAGTAAATTTCAGCCGGAAGTTCGTATTGCAGCAAGCTCGTTAACCCTCCCGCCCCGCCCCCGCCCCCGCCCCCGCCCCGCTTCATTCAATTTTTCTTATGTGCTTTGTTTTTGGCAATCAAATATGATGAAAACTACACTTCGTCTCACCAATAACATCTCACTCATGGTAGTTTTATAGTATATGGTATAGTGTAAGAAAGTGGAACGTAAGTTGTAGGACGAAAGGAGTAAGAGTTTAAACCAAGTTACGGTCGTTCACCTCAAGACATCAGGGGACGGGACTGAACTCATATACTAATACCACTCCATCCCAAACCAATTGTCTCATTTCATTATTATTAGGACAGGGAGAGTACTAAATTTCCAATACAAAATGATACACACATCATCATAGTACGTGGTTTTCTCCCAATCTATGATCCACCTAAATTTGGCAATCCATCACAATCAAGCAGGCCCTGTAACTTAAATTGACCTAAATGCATAATGCAGCATGCCTAACCTTCATATAACCATTCAATCTCATCTCACAAGGAAGCAGTCTCAACAAATAGCACCAAATGGAAGAATAACACTAAATCTGCAGATTATCGGTACCAGACGACGTACATAACAAAAGGTAGAGAAATCGAGACGAGAACAATCTTTTACTCAAATATACATGTAACAAGGATTTAAGCAAGTTGATCAGTGCACGTAACAACTGTACAAGAGAAGTTTCAAAATCTAGTTTATGGAGTCTCAGCAGCTAGTGTCCCTCACTTCTAAAACTTAAGGGGAAACAGCCTATGGTCATCAACCATACACTAAAGAGAGGATTAGAACTTTTGTCAGTACCAAATATTAGCACAAAAACAGCAACAACCTGAGACCAAGTGAAAAAGTCTCTGTTTATAATATGGAGCTTTGAAGAAAACAATGCTATAGCTATTGCCTCTAGTCGCCACGGCCATCCGCATAAAAAGTTTCACACGGCCAAATCCATATCCAAATCTAGTAATAGATCGCTCAACATGAAATTATAGTCCTCCTGCCTTCCGGGTTTCAAGAATTCGAGGCTGTAATCGTTTCCTGAAACCATCTGCTGAGAGTTTACATTAGGGTCATCCAGATGAAAGTTATTTGCTCCATGCCCTCCATTCTGAGCTCTAGCAGCATTGTACGAAGGTGCAGCGTCCAAGGCTGATAGAAGCTCCTCCACATCAAACATTTCTTCAAGTGGGAAATTCTCGAATTGATAATCATAAGGCGTCCTATCAACCTTAGTCACGTTACCACCGTCCAAGGAAACCTCACATTCTTGCTTAACCTCCTCCTTTGCAGCTTCTCCCTGTTTCTCACTTGGAGCTTCTTCTAAGGCTTCCTCCTTGATTGCACTCATTGGGGTGCTAGCTTCGTTCGATCTATTGTCACACCGTATCACGCCTTCAGTCTTCACACTCTGCTGTATATCAGCATTTGGCCTGTCCCCCTTGCAACAGACCTCAGATACGCTGGAATTTGTGGATTCAGATGACGAAGCAGTCACTGAATTAGATGAAGTACAGCTTGGGAAGTTGAGGCGAGCAGATGGTCCGTACATCGCCCTTGCTGCCTCATCGTAAGCAGCAGCAGCTTCAACTGCTGTGCCGAAGGTACCAAGCCATAGCCTACTTCCACGGTGTGGCTCCCTTATTTCAGCTACCCATTTGCCCCATGTTCTCTGCCTCACACCTCTATAATTGCATCGACTATTCTCGGGACCTCCTTTCCCTTTCATACAACCCTTTTTCGATCCCTTAGCCGGAGCTTTACGCACCGTTTTATCATCGGTTACAGTGTTGAATTCCTTCCATTTCTCGAGAACCTCTGTAACACTTTGAGTACCACTCTTGCGGCTTCTTGATTTCCTCTTTCTGTTATAATCTAGAGGTTGAGACACCATACTTGGGTCTTGACTCATCAAAACCATACCTCTAATTCTGCAATTGGAACAAGAAACACAGTCAGAAATCAGATTTGGAAAGTACCACAAGCACACTTAGAACAAAATCAAAACCAGCTAATAGCAGAGCGTTCACACATCTAAACAAAGTCAAGAACTCGAACCCTTCAACTCAATATCGGACCGAGTCATTTCTGAAATGGCACTACTTTTCTTTGTCCCCAAGAAAACCAATAAAAAATCCAATTTGGCCCAAAAAAAGAACAGAACAATGTATCAACACCTAACACCTCTGAACATCAAACATCAAATTAATGAAGGGCAAAAAAATAAAAATAAAAAGAACTATAAGCACTTTCCTAACTCAAAAATTGAAGATGAAAGATGAAAATTGAGAACCCTAGCCCTAAGCGAGCATCCTAAATCACTAACTCTAAATCACCAACTCGAAAACAGAGCCAAAAACGCAATGTTAAAAAATCATCACTTATCAACACCAGAAATGACATCAGAAACCAAAAAAAAAAGAATCTCAAAGCAAAAAATCGCAGAAAAAATTAACACACCTCTGTTCAATCGCGCGATTCCTCCAGGAAACAGAAAATAAGTCGACTCCTTCTTCAATTCCTCCTTTTCCGACGATTACTTCGCAGTTTCGATTCCGATATAAATAAACAAATTTTCACTTCTGCTGCTGGTTTTCAGTGTTCGATTTCGTGTGAGCGCTAGTGGGTTTGTTCCGAAGCACAGTTAGAGAAGAACAAGAAAAAATCTTCTCAAAGGAACAGCTGGTGGGGTATTTATAGCCTTCTCTAGATATTTCCGTGTGAATAAAATAATTAATGAAATCGAGATTTTTCTATTGGGGGCGAGGGGTGACGTGGCAGATCGGGCACCGCGTATGGAAACACGTGTCACGTGAAGCTTCCCGAACCGCACAATATTTTAATGATGGAGAGAGGGGTTTTGTTGGGTGCTTCGACGCGCACTGCTTTTGCTTGGGTACTAAGCAATAGAGAGAGGATAGCCTCCGCTTAATCCTTTAACGCACTTTGACCTCGCTCTTCACGTCTAATTTCAGTCTTGCCCTCCACGCTGCTTATTATTATTATTATTATTATTATTATTATTATTATTATTATTGTCCTCGATATTAGTTTCATTTGTCTCGTATATTTCACTCATTAGTTTAATTTTTTTAAATGTTAAATGAGACTAATGAGTAAGGACGGAGGGAAGATATATATATATATATATATATATATATATATATATATATATATATATATATATGAAATCAAAGATGAAAAGTTCAAGATAAATAGCTCATTTTAAACTGGACGAATGGACTATATATTTTTCAAATCGCACAATTGGTAAACTAGGGAGTACATAATACTCTCTTCATATATATATATATATATCAAAGTAATTTATATCTTAAATAATTAAAATATATTTTTATATCTATTTGTCATTATTAATTGTGATGATTTTGGATGTCAATCGGGCCAACATACTCGATTTTGAACCGACCCTATCAAGGTACGAATTGTATAGTTGAGATCAATCAGGCCTCTTTTCTCTTTGGGCTAATTTTTTTTTAACCTTTAAGCCTAACCTTTTCAGTTTCGAACTAGCTCATCAAGCCAAAAGGCGATTTCAGACTAGCCTATCGAGCCATGAACTTTACGAAAATTAACTATTTGTTTCCAATTAGGTAAGGGGAATAAATGCATGACATAGCTATTTTAAATTATGTGAACCTATTAATGGGGAAAATTGATGCATGATATTACCTCTTCTCATCAATGTTGCATTATTTTCTTATATTGCAATTTGTTTGGGATGTGCATGGATATAATGGTTTGTCCGTGTGCATCTCGAAAATTAAATGTATCACGTGTATAATAAATTCATGAATTGGAGTTACGATTGTTGTATGCATATTTACGAAAAACTACGGCAAATATCACGATTTTGCTCCGAATATTCTTGCATTTCTCGATTCAGACATCTTAACACGTTTTATATTATATTTCATCATGTCGACGGATGATCAATTAAAACTTTCATAACCATTTAGTAGTATTGTTGCAATAAACTATGAATGCAGTTTATATTTGGTGTTGTTCGCATTTAAAATACTTTATTTGATCTATCCTACTATCAATACACTTATAATTATATGAGAAAATATTTAAAATCGAAAAAAAAAAAAGAGTAACCAAAAAATATTTGACAGAAAACGTTCCTAGAAAGCGGTAAGATATTGACAAAAATAAAGAAAAAGGAATAAAATGGAATTATCCACGTGGCATAATGACGTCAGCACACCAGTCTATTCTCCATTCCTCCCGCTAGGGATAGCGTGGGGCCCACATCCTAAAGAAGCAAAGGACACCAAAATGAACTAGGAGTGCATGCGCGCCACGGTCTGATCCACAGTCACGCAAAGCCGAGAATCCCGCCCTATTTGGCCCGTTTTCCAAATCGGAGTGTCCCGGCCGACTTGACCTATTTCCTTTTTGGGACCAACATATCACTTTCACTTTTTTAGTTTAATACTTTTAAATTGTTAAGAATGAATTTGATTGGTTAGTTTTAATTTTCCTTTATTGAGAACACAAATTCAAGGTTATTAATTAATGTAATTTACTCCTCCTTAAAAATCGTGCCGAAAAGAACTAGGCCAAATCGGGCGGGACGGAGGGAGTACATCAAAAGCTGACGTGTAAGATCCGGTGACGTCACTCCTTACCCTTTTCGGCTGAATGGATGAAACACGCTTCTAACAACCAAGAGTTTAACATAAAATCGTGTTGTGCTTCTTGCGATGGGTAAGAGCGACTTTCCAGGTACCTTCGATTTTTATAATAGTAGTAGTATGTATTTTTTGTTACATTAAATTATGAAATAGTAAGCCTTAGCCTTGAAGTACATTGACAAGTTTTCTAGTGGAGATCGAGGTTTCTTCCTAGAAATGCAATTTGGCATAAATTTTCTTTTAATTATAATCTTTTAGTTTTCCTATTGATGTGGGTTACTTGAGAGTGCCAATCAAGTGTTGCATTGATGGTTTCTTTTTCGATAAGATAATACTCGCGCCGTTCGTAATAATCGTGCACTATTGTTTTCGATATAGATTTTAATTTTTCGAACATTGGATGTTAGGCTAAAGTTTTAATCATGTCTGATGCCGTATACACAAGCGTAGTAGAGTATAGTATCCTGCATCAACCGAGACCAATATTTCATTTTAAAGTCATTTTCAGTATATAAAAATTACATACAGCAAAAGTAATATTATACGATTATAACAAACAACGATATGTCAATATTAAACCACCAAAATCAATTATAGGTATATATTCCTTTCTTTTACGATTTTTGTGCTTCTATATTTTTTGGCACGCATTTCAATCTATTTAAGTTACGATAAAGCTTAGGGCGAACTTGATAAAGATTATTATACACTATACAGCGTAGAATAATATACTATATCAAGTTCGACCTATACATTATTGTAACATTGTCTTTTTAATACAGTAAAATGTGAATTAAAACTGTCAAAATATAAAGATGGTGGACGTACTAGGGACGAATTCCCCCAATTTTTTTCCCCTTTCTTTAGAGAGAAAATTATCACAAACTAAACTACTATTTTTTTAGGGACTCCCAAACTTTAAGGTATTTTGGGCACAATAGCATTACAAATAAAGATTTACTTTGTATGAGTATCTTCATTTTTCTTTTGAAATTGTTACTTGGCTATAAATTTTTTTAGTGGAGTGAAATCATGCGCGAATTTATTACGATGGATTAAAATTGAATGCCGTGACAAAGATTAAACTAAACTACATGTCATTATAAAAATCAACAATTTGTCAATAATACATCTAATTTAAATGTCAAAGTTAATTTTATAAACTCTAGCACTCTATGTATACTTTCAATGATGGTCTATCCATTTATTTTAGTACTTGTTTGGTAGATAGGATGAGATAAGTAAGGAGAGATAAGAAAAAAATAATGAGGGATGAATAGGGAACTAGGATAACATCAAGATTAAATTTAGATTTGAGAATTTATCACTTGTTTGGTAGACAAACATAAGAGATAATATATGTTTTTACCCCTTTTGACTTTGTCAAAAACATATTAGGTATGGAATATAGTTTACAATAAAAACACTCAATTTTTGGTTTGAGTGGACAAAAATACCCCTATGCTGGATATTTATTATTGTCCGGCTTTATTTTTAGTTTTTGCAAAAAAACCGACGTTCTTCTTCTCTTCTCTCCTCTTCCTCCCTTTCTCTCACATACTCTCTTCCTCTCTCTCACCGGCGACGGCGGCGGCCAATCTTACCATCAAAACCTCAGATTCGTAACCCTCTTATCAAGGCGCACACGTTGGTGGTGGTTGTGAAGCCATCCGCCGGCGGACCCAAATTAGGGTTTCAACGCCGCTCTGCGATTTCCGGTGAATCCGGCCGGCCGATTGCAACGAAACTTCACAGTGGACCTCGCCCGACATCTGGGAAGGTTCTCTGAAAGTTTCAGCCCAATCCAACCGGTGGATCGACGACAACGTTGTTTTTCCCTTCCGGTGACAGATTTTCTGATCTGGAATTGGGAGGAGATTTATGGCCGTTCGTTCTGGCTCAAATTTTTTCTGGAGTTCCCCCATACGTATACGAAGCTATAAACAAAGTTTCAATCGATTCCGTCGGCCCGTTTGTATGCTCTGATTTTTACAAATTTATTAACCTGCTCAGCGAATTTGTTATGCAGATTTCAGCGGCGACGTTACTGTCCATCACTTTATGCAAGATCCACTCGCGCGATTCGGCTGAAATTTTTGGAGTACTTCCTACTCTGTTGTGCAAGTCTCCACACCAATTTTCAGGTGATTCCGACAAGCAAACAATTTACTCTGATTTTTACAAATTTATTAACCTGCTCAGCGAATTTGTTCTGCAGATTTCAGCGGCGACGTTACTGTTCCATCACTTTATGCGAAATCCACTCGTGCGATTCGGCTGAAATTTTTGGAGTACTTCCTACTCTGTTGTGCGAGTCTCCACACAAATTTTCAGGCGATTCCGACAAGCATGCAATTTACGGTGAATTTCTGATTGCCTGGATGCTTCTGACAAGCTTGCAGCACGACCTCAGGCAAGCGATGCTTATTTCGAATGTTGAGCGTTGTCTGTTAATAACTTGAGTTCTATATTTAGCTGTGTTCATTGCTATCTCCGATAAGGGTTTTCATGTGGATTAATGCTTGGGCAGATTTGGCTAAGTTATGCAATGTTTTAACTTAAGATCATAGTTAGTGAAGGAAATGCTCCTTATTTTTGTTTAGAAAACATGTGGCCAACTCTGATGACTAATATAGGTGACAGAGATGTTGTTCGATACTCATTGAATTCTTAATGTTAGACTTGAAATTTGAAGTAACACTAGTGACTAAGTGTGTATCTTTTAAAGTATGTATTAGGATATATTGTAGTACAAGAGATTTTTTGCACCAACAAAAAGTGTTAGTTAATCTGTTATGTTGCATAATTTTCTTCATATTTCTTTTGCATATTTTCTTCACACTGCTCCATTATGAATCCAATGGTTGTACTTCGAATTTTGGTGGCGTTTTAAGCCTATTTGCTGCTAATGGCTTTATTATTTTGTTGGTCAGTGAGGAAGATTGTCAACTTAGACGATCACATAGCGTTGGCATGTGCAGGCCTGAATTAATTCAAGTTGGGAGAATGGGCCTATTGGACCTTCTCGTGAATTATCCATTTGGGAGAAACTTTACCTAAAATTAGTACATAGTACCAAATAACATAAATGTATTGCGTACTATGGTACAATTTGATTTTTTTCTCTTACCACTTACCGGTAAACAGTACTAGATGATATAAATGTATTGTGTACTACAGTTACAATTTGATTTTGTTCGGTTACCACTTACCAGTACACATTACTAAAAGAACCTAAATGTACTGTGTACTTGTACTTATGGAAATATACAAAAAAGGTAGAAAATTGAAAATTAAAAAAAAAAAAAAACTGAAAAATTTTCTGGAAAAACGAAAAAAAATATAATAAATAAATAATTTAATAAATAAATAAATAAATAAATAAAGCAGAAAAATAAAAAATAAAAAGAAAAAAGAAAAAAAGAAAAAGGAAGGAGGGAATGAAGGAAACACGTGTAGAGAGATGAAAGGGGAGGAGGGAGTGGCCATGTGCTAAAAGTAAGGGTATTATTGTCCACCACACCAAAATATGAGTATTTTTATTGTAAACTATATTCCATACCTAAAATTGTTTTTTTAAAGTCAAAATGGGTATTTTCTTTTTTGCCTCCAAACATAATCCCATGATATAAAAAAAAATAATAAATAAATAAAGAAAATTACTAAATTGTCCCTATTTTAATTCCCCTAAAACCATGGAAGAGAGAGCACAGGGGAGGGGAGGCGGTGGCCAGGGAATGGAAAAGATGAAAGGGGCTGAGGGGGCAGATCCATCGGCGGCTGGATTGACGTCTCCCAGCAGCCCCAGCAAAGCCATGAAGGCGGCCGGCGACTTCTGGGAGAAATTCGGGAGGAGAGACGACGGTGGGCACCGCGGCGGAGGGAATACGCAGGAGGAATCGGCAGCGGTGGGATAGGCGGCGGCAACGACCGCCATCGAAACTGTAGCAGCGACGGTGTAGATTTGGCTGAAATCGGCGGCGGAGCTCTGGTGGTGCCTGCTGTCGCTGTCGTCGAAGCCGTTCATCTCGTGCACGATTTCGCCGATTTTGCCACAATTTTTGTCATCTCTTCTCTGCATTGCCGAACCTTCTTGATCATGTTATTTGGGAGAAGAGTTGTGTTTTGAGAGTAGAGAGAGAAAGATAAGAGGGGAGAGAGAGAGAGGAAGAAAGGAGTGCGTGTTGTGTGTCGAAAGTGGGTTGGGGTGAGAGAGTGGAGGAAGAGGATGAAGGGTAAAATGGGTTGAATATGTTTATCATACAGCTACAGTGTATAAACAGAGGGGGGAGGTGGTATAACTTAACTAAAAGGGAATAGTAATTAACACGCGGGCCGAACTTTTATCACAGGCCCGTGTGATAGGTAATTTCAGCTACCAAACAGCTGTATTAGGTAAGATTATGTGAGATAAATTTAGTAAGACCATGGTATATGTCCTACCAAACAAGCACTTAACCTCATCCATTCGTTTATTTACATCATACACTACTGGCCGATTTAGGGGAGAGCTCCGACACCCCCCTTTTCCGGAAAATGGTTCTTTTCATTTTGTAATTTTTTTAAATATATATATATATATATATATTGATTTTTGGCATCCTCTGATTAAAATTTATTCAAACGACACTGCATATATTGGTTTAGCCCACCCAAACTATGCAACCCAAACTACAAAGAATAAAATTATAATTATAATTTAATGTGAGGTTATTCCACACAGAGTTAAATCAAATTGTCTGAACACTCTGCCGTCCCTTCGTAGGCTACGAATCGGTAGACAAAATTAGTATTCCTATAATCTTGTTTAACGAAACACGCCCGTTCGTTTTGTATGAGGGGTAATTTGTTCGATTCCCAAACAAACAAAAACAAAAACAAAAAAAACTTCCAAAAAAAATAAAAAAAATTCAAGAATCCAATTAGAGAGCCTGCAACTTATAATAGGCTTGCAAAGGCAAAAGTTTAAATACAATGAGAATCGTACAAAATTCATTTCATTAGTAATGTATGGATTCCTCTAAAGGCTAATGGAATTCCCTTTTGCCATTTTAGTGTAATAAACGTATACCAAATAAATTATTATAACAAATTAAAATAAAATTTATGATAAAATATTATAATAAAAAGAGAATATAATCCTAAGTTATGATTTGTCAAACCTATTTTACATAATAAAATTGAAATTATAAAAATTAATTATACACCCTAAAATTAAAATATACTATTTCAATTCGTCCCACTTCACTAGTTTTGTATGTTATTCTGGGCCGTCCAATTTTAATAGTCCTTTTAAAGTTTTAATGAAACGGAAAAATTTAACATTTCTTTTAATTTTTTAATATAAACACTTACTACTTTTCATTTTTAATACATTCGCATAAAATCTCGTACAAATATAGTAGTAGTAATAAACAAGACTAGTCGAATCGAGATTTTCCCCTAATCGCACGACTTCGAAAAATCCAAACCCTAGCTTTTGAATTTCGCCCCCAAATCATCGATACGAAAGCGAAGGTATGACGTATTCCCATTCAAAATATGTGTTTTTTTCCCCTTCCTACTCCAATAGATTATTAAATATTTTATTTTTCTAGAATGATTCTTTGTCATCTTTCAAAGTGTCAACGCAAGTGGATGATTTCTTCTACTTGTTCGCGCCAATATTGGTGCGCCCGCTTTTGACTCAGTAGTAGTCGTCGATTTAGCTGAGGTTTTGTTTTCTGTTTTGATTTTGGTTTCCCCCATTTTCCGAGCTAATTTCAGGTAGGCGTAGCGGTAGAGTGGAAGAAACCACGAGTTGTTCGATTCAACCAATTACAAGTAAATTTCATTTCTTCATCTAATTACTCTGCGATTTTGCAATTATTTTATTTTATTTTTGTTGCTGAGCTAATTTCTTCAGTTTTTTTACCCCAGTTGTTGTAATGATTCTGTGTTATAACTATATATTCCCAGAATTTCAACTGTTGTTGCATTGGCTTTTGCTATGTATAGAGGTGATGAGACATAAGAAATCGTGTAATGGAATGAATAAACATAGGAGAGAGAGAGATATATAATAATAACTTTTAATTTCTGTATAAAAAGGAACATAATTTTGAATGGAATGGAAAAGGGTACAGCTATTATCTAAGAACAATCAGGGGCTGTATGCATCTTGTATAATGTTGTAGGCATGCTTTTCTGGTGCACAAAATGTGTCGTCTTTCTTGGGCCCGTCTCGTATAACTAATTAAACGGAGAAGAGAAAACAAAAGGAAGCCCCCGAATGTGGGGAAAGCAACAATCGAAACAAACTCGTGTAGTGTGACTTGAAAAATATTGGTTGCCCTTCTTTCAGGGCACTAGAACTAGTTTAATTTAAACTAGCAAGGTGGGAGATCAGCTGGAGGAGCCTCGAGCGTTTGAAGTTCGCCAACACCGTTTTCTACTATGAAAGCCATTGCTAAACCCCAGGTAATGTGAACGTCCAAGTGACAATGCATTAGCCACACCCCTGTTTAATCAATTCGGTTTTAATCAGTTAGTCCCAATATAGAACATGTGTATAGAGGGAATGATATATCGAGATTTTTGTAAATTTAGTGTCTTGCACGAACCTGGATTATCTGCCACGAATCTGATTACACTCCATCCACCAACAGGAACACTTGCTGTGTTGCGCAGAGGAGGATCTACGAGATTAAACTTTCCTGTATCTCTGCTTGGATTGAAGTTTCCAAAGCCTTCAGCGAGTATGTAGAAATCGTAACCATGAAGATGAATCGGGTGGTTCTCAGCAGTGAATATGCTCGTTCCCTGCAGAACCAACTGCACTGTTTCACCATATTTCAACTTGTAGAGCTTAGTCCCTGGAGTAGGTTGCCACAGTGATCTGCTCACGTTCCCTGTATAATCAAATGTTCGAGGTGGATTCGCTGGAAAATCTGTGGTGAAGACACCTTGGATCCGTTGTTGATGTGCTTGAAGCAAGGAGAAAGTGGATGGCAGTACGAAAGATGCATTGTTCATACTAGCAGTAAATCGAGTGCCATTTGGACCCTGGCATGTGCTTCGACTGGCTCCAGGGGGACAGTTGATGAGCCCTAGTCCAACAGTGAAGAACAGATTATGATCAATGCTGGTAGGAACTTCGACTTGTCTCAGGCTTCTGAAGCTGGTGGTGAAGGCGGTGGCTGTAGCAGTGTCGTTAAAAGCTGGCAGGGTGGGCATAACCGGCTTGACTTTGACGCCTTTAGCTGGGCATGGGGCAGATTTGTATTCGAGGATGGCTGTAGTTGTGGTGTTATCGAATGGTGCGCCTTGAGCACTAGCGTAAGCTCGTGCTGCAATATAGTATCTTGCAGGTGGCTGATTGGCGGTTATTAGGACATCAGTGGTCTGGCCGGGCCCCAGCATGAGGACTGAGGTGGTGAAGGGCTTAACGTAAGAGGCATCAGCTCCGACCACCGTCAGCTTGTGATTGGCAACTTTCAAGAATAGTTGTTGATTGAGTCCAGAGTTGACTACTCTGAGAAGATTTGTCTCGCCGGAGTCCACTGGAACTATTACTGTCTCTGCATCACATGGAATCAACGTGTCATGCTCCGGTTATTCAGCCTATGATGCTTATGTGTCATGTGTAAATATGATAAGGTAATTTATATCTTGTCTTCGGTTTTGTTTTTAGTACGAAATTCGTCTCGAGTCTGTTTAGTTCTTCCCTATTTGATTTACTTGTTGTCTATGTTGAAATTCTAAGGCTTCGAAAATTAGAAGCAAGATTTGGAAGCCAACCTTTGCTGGAGCAATTGTAAAGATCTCCAGGCTGGCCATTGATAGTGTAAGCATCGGACACGTTGGGAGCAGCTCCCGTCCTGGTGGCTTGTCTCACAACAGTGATCGGATCCGCATTCCACCATTCACCTGACCAACATTGATCATCAGCCACAATCGTATGTATGTTGATAATATGTATTACTAGCATTGCTGAGAAAGACTCTGGTTTCTTTTATTGCTAATCGAGTTTCACATCAGAAGCGAAGGACTAGTATGTACCGAGAAGAAGGGCAGTTTCACGCTTTGGCTTCTGGAAGGGATACGAGTCCCCTACTTTCGGGTGAATGATCAAAGCTCCGTAAACTGTAGCTCTGAGCCATGAACTGTGAGCGTGCCACCAAAGCGTACCTTCTTGTCCTTGAATGGTGAATCGGTAAGTGTAACTCCCTCCCGGTCTGATAGGGCATTGAGTCACGAATTCTGGCCCGTCGGCCCATCCAGTCCTGAACTGCCTGACTCCGTGCCTACATCGAACATTTCACAGCTCAGATTATATAAGAGTTGATTACACATCTTACTTTATACACAATGCTTCTTGCATGCATGCATGCATGCTTGTGCAAGAAATTACCAGTGAATGGTCACGTTGTATTGAGCTCTGTTGACAACGTTAACCACTAGAGTGTCGCCATTGTTCACTTCGAGCGTCGGTCCCGGGTACATCCCGTTGACCGTGATGGCATTGCGGGTTTTGCACAGCCTCTTCACTGGTGTGGCTTGCACCTGTTCCATTAAAGAAAATGTTCCAAATCTATGTTAAAAAAAACACTGAAGCAAATGTAGGCGATATAATAACATAGGAGGGGGAGAAACGTACCACGAAATCATGGTAGTGAGTCTTGGCAACAGTGGTCGGCATTGAACTTGTACAGAAAAGCAAGACGGTTAACAGGATGAAGAACGAGGAGACGGAGCTGCTGCTTCTGCTTTTGACTCCTTCCATCTTTCGAATCGATTCAATCTCCTATGGAAAGGCTGATGGATGGAGAGGTGAGTAGAGAAGAGTAGAATGAATGGAAACTTGGTTGTGAATGTGAGATAGTGAGAGAGAGGAATTGCTTATATATACACAAGAATAGGAGAGAGAGGGTGGTTCTAGGTTGGCAGATTAGGTTTAGATAGTCAGATTATAGAGCTATACGTAGTTCAACACTATAGAGTTGTTGCACCCACTGGTTGATCAAAATCTATCAAGGAAGAAAAAAAAAAAAAATCACTTGTGCTTCATTTACAAGTCTTGCTCTTATTCAGATTTCGACCCTAATTATTACTACTATTTTTTTAATTTTTTTTTTGCCCTTTTCTCATTTCTTTGAAGATCCTTCCATGTGATTATTTCTTGTTATAATAGTGTGTGTAATGATGTTTCTTTGTTTCCCATGCCCGTTTTTTCCCACCCTAAAATTGAGTCTATTTGTGGACACAGCGTGCATGTTCAACTTATTGTTTTCTCATGCAATTTGCAATCATTTCTCGTTGTTTATTACTCCTTCCGTCCTCAATATGTATGTGGAAATTTCCTTTTTGAAATGTCCAACTTTACCATTTATCCATTTTCAACAATTTTACCACCCAATTTCAACTACTTCAATTGTCTCATTCAAAATGTAATTTCTCATTTTTAGTCGTCATACTCAAAATGTCACATTCCCTTTTTGGAAGAAACATATCTTTAAAATCCGTGGACCCTGCTACTTTATCACATTTTACACTATTTTCTTAGTCTCCATGGTAAAAAAGAAAGGAGACATTATGTATGGGACAACGATAGTGGTTTCTAATGAATTTTTTAATAACAGAAATTTAAAGACCTTGTCACGGAAGATTTGAACACGAGACAGTTGGCTTTGAAATTTAATCTCATCCTGCTGGGTCAACGGATCACGCAACATTTAACAGATTCTTCTTAATCACCGTATCGTATGACATCAAACATGTATATCAGAAGGAAAAAAAAAAAAAAAAAAAAAAAAAAAAAAAAAAAAAAAAAAAAAAAAAAAAAGAAGAAGAAGAAGTATTTGATTTCGTTTCAGTACTTTTGTTGATTTTGATATGTCTTAATTTAGTAAAACACGAGGCAAAATATTAATAATATTAATATTTGGATAACTTGTCGTGAAGCAACACTTTTTATGTGAAAGGTAGCAAGTGAACAAGGACAAATCCTTTGGTTAGTTTATCTACGTATGGAAAAAAGGATTAGATGAGAGTAAATTACTTATTAAGTACTGTAATTATTAAATAAAGGAGACTTAGCCAAAATATATTTATGAGTGTATTTTAATAGATTTGTGTTACTAATTTGGAGATTAGGGTAGATGGCAAAATCATTACTTTCTAATCAACTTTTTCTCTCTTTCCTCCAAGTTAGATCATGTTGTGTTATACACGAAATTGCTATACGTAATAATATGTGAAGTATTGTGTATAATATTTTTACGCTGCATCAATTTTCTATGCAATGAAACTATAAAATAGAAATGTGATGAGTTGTGATATTTTCAATAAGTTCTAATTAGCGTCCGTCGCCCCCGGCCCCGGCCGTGGGGGCGGGGTCGCATGGTGAGCAATAATCGGTAAAACTTGAAATATTAATTTTGTTTGGTTTTATGGTAACCGGCTATTGTTGTTGTGATTTGGGAATAAATAATTGATGTATTAAATTTGGTTTCGATTTTAAAGATTGAAAAATGATAATATCAATAACCGAATTAAATTACAAAACATGAATTTTCTTAACTTTTTGTCGATGTGTTTTCATTAATTTTTCTTAGTTCTTCTTATTTTTATTAATTTTTCATTAAGGTTTTAAATTTGGACTTATTTTATCACCAATGTTTGGAATGGATATCTAATAGTAGTATAATTTGTCAAAAGAATAACCAAATTTAAATAATATTATATACTTTCATTTTTTTTTTTCATTATTTTATCATTACCCAAACGAAATTTTGGTTCGTTTTTAATTTTGTACGTTTTCATGTAATATAGTTCGGTTTTGGCTCGTAACAATTTCGGTTATTTCGATTTTTGCAGTCCGGTTTGGTGTGGTAACTAAACTGAGCTATGCTCATCCGTATTTCACGTACAAACTCCTAGCAGCGTGATTTTAACCAAAATTATTTTTTCATTAAGATTATTAGATTTGCGACAAATTTTATAGGGTATAAGAACATTTTGATGAAATCATCTGAAAATTAATAAGTCTAAACGAAACCCTTTGAATAAATAATAAAAAAAAGGATTAGTTAATTAATGGGTGATAGTGTGAAAAGATGACAAATTTCATAGATTAAGTACACTGAAGTGTCGCTGTTTTTCACGACTTCAAGGGTAAGATCATCATAATCTCAACTTTTCTAACTAATTTGTTCAACCAATCACTTCTATTTTCACAATTCACAATATTTACCAAATTAACATCTATATCTTATCTGATAATGTGATCATAATCTCAAAGGGTGGAAATGCAAAACGAGAGAGTAAAGTATGAAAAAGTTGTAATGTCTACATCTTTTTTAAAGGAACAAACCCTTTTCAAGCAATGAAACGACACATTTTGGACGAAACAGATCAAAAGGGAAAACAAAACAATTTGAATGGGACAACCGTTACTGTATATTGAAAAAAAATTGTCATATTGATGCCGCACTGAAAAGTATATATTCTAAAAAAAATAATTAAGTTCTATTTTTCATGCAATAATGACTACATAAAAATAATATAATAGCACCAAGACAATGCGCAGTACAATCAGTTAGACGCTTCCCCTCCAACCATGAGGTCAGGGGATCGAGTCACCCCGGGTACCTAACATGTCTCAACATATTTAATAAAACTTTATTAAAAAGTTTGGTATACCGAATTTTCTGCATTGATCGATGAACCGCGGTGTATTTTCAGTTTTTTTGGATATGATATGATTGGTGTACCACCGTTTCGGTAATTTGTCCACCTCTAGACGACGAGAAAACTAAGTAATGCGATGTAACGTTAACTTTGTTACATTCACCCATGCATCGAAATTGATATTCAAATCGACTTCTAATGCTAAACCGTGTGGTGTG
Organism: Thymus mandschuricus; assembly: GCA_029379335.1. NCBI lineage: Eukaryota > Viridiplantae > Streptophyta > Magnoliopsida > Lamiales > Lamiaceae > Thymus > Thymus mandschuricus. The sequence goes on from CM057079.1 coordinate 9,380,472, forward strand.
AAGCATGGTGTACGTAGTTTTGTAAAGAGAAAAAAATATTGATATAAAAAATATTAAAAGAGATGACGTTGAACTAAAAAGACGTAAGTACTTTTTCTTGATTAGGTGAGATTAATTTTTATAATCGGTGATAAAGGTTTTTGATATGGTCTCTATTTGTAACCACAAAAGATTTAATTAGTTAGGAGAAGCTCATAACGACAAGTTAACTTAATATTTTTATTATTATTATTATAATCGAGTCAAGTAGGTACTAGGTAGGGTGTATGAATATACTAATATTTACATGCAAAAAATGTCAAAACTTCTATTTATTTCGCTTTTCATGATAAATTTTATTGTTTTGTTAGCATGAATCAATACTCATAGTTATCATATTTGTAAATTGTAATGTCCCATATGTAGGAACTGTTCTGTGCATGTGTGGGGTGAGGGACGACCGTACAGGGCTCCAGAAAAATCGGCATCCCTAATTATTTCTTATGCCTGGGGCCCTAATATATATGTTTGGTGCAAAGAGAGGGTCCTTGTTTCTTTGAAAACCCATTTTGTGAGTTCAAATTTTCATCATTTTGTTATGCTACATTACAATCAAATAGAATAATTTGTTGTATCAAGTGCCGCATAAATTCTTCAATCGGATCATCTACATTTCAGCTTATTGAAATGTGTGTTGAAATTTTAAGTTCATATATTATAGACGAGGCGAGGAATATATATCTCTAAAATAATTTATGTCCTCCACATATGTGTGTGTGTATATTTCATTTTTCTTTAGTTGTTTACGTTTTGTTCCAATACGGTTTTACGCTTGTAAGAACATAAGAGTGAGAAATATACTAGTTTTTATATAAAAGTTCTCTCCTTGTTGTGAGAAAACTTAGTGCGTTTACTTTTTATATGACAGTGTGTGTAAATCTTTTTTAATGTGGTAAATAATTTTAGTTTAGTTTTTAAAGTATTATTCATTTCATCTCATTTTATTTAATTTGTTTGTTAAATATATATGAAACATAAAGAACGAAATAGACAATAAAATAATGATATACATATTTGTACGTGGCTATCTCCATAAAACGCGACATCATCAAATCAGTCGTATATAGCTTTCTATCTAGCAATAAACTTGTTTTTATATTATTTTCTTTTTTTTTCTTTAATAAGAAGTTAAACAATAGTAATATTGTTAAGGTAAATGCATAGACCCAATTTGGATGGATGCGTTAGTATTATCATTTTATCAATATACGAAAACACAACTCACACACTCACCCATACATCCAAGATTATTCAAACTGACAAACTCCCCACCTCTTGGTTGGAAGGGGAGTATCTTACCACTAAACTTCGTTCGTTTCACGTTCGAATTAAAAGCCGTTAATTCTCTTTATTAAAACTGGAGATGGAAGATTAGATGGTTGAACTAGAAAAGAAGAATGTGCAGAGTTGGTAAGTTTGTTGCTGACTTTGCATGAACCTTGAAACACACTAATAAACTTCCAAATCAAATCGTTAAAGTTTAGTGGGAAACAAAAATCTGAAAAATTGACGCAATAACAACTCAAATAGTGTCAATGCATTGCGCAAAAATAGCTCAATATTCAAACTTAGTTAATTATGCCATTTACCATCCGATTTTTTTTTTATTTTTCCAAGAAATAATAATTATTACTATATGCTACTTATCTCACCCAAGATATAAAGTTTATTATAAAGCCCTGACCGACAAAGGTTAATGGATGATATGAATTCTTACCAAATGGAAGTTAGCTTTTCTAGGTCGTTAGTCACTACGATTTGAAATTTTAAGAGCCTACAAACACCTTTGGGATAAGCGAGTTCTAAGTTTAGTTCTCTTCCGTCCCGTCCCGTTTAAAACGACACTTATTTTGAATATGTGTAATTATTTCCTCCGTCCCATTTAATTGTCCACAAGGTAAATGACACAATAATCAAGGATGTAAGAGATATTGGGGTTTATATTATATTGGTTGTGAGAGTAAAAATTTTCCACTTTTAAGTAACTGGACAATTAAATGGTAATCCTAATAAGGAAACATGGACAATTAGCATGAGACAGAAGGAGTATAAAAAAATGAAAATGTGTATTTCAAAAAGGAATATATGAAGTACTGTTAGGTATGACAATCGAGTATAGTGAACGCGGATAGTAGATATTTATACTTGTACCGGTAGAAGAAAAAAAAAATTTGTACTCGCCACATGCTCGTGACATGCGACGGGTATCGTCCATCACCCATACCACCACCCGGCAATATCTATAACCCATTGGGTACCCGCAAGTCCGTCACCCGCGAAACGAATTTTAAATAAATTAAATCGATAAATTTAACTAATTTAACACAAATTTAACATCAATTAAAAAAATTTATAAATCCACAACTAATCAAATCCATAAATCACAAAGCAAAGTTCAAATCCACATTTGATATACAATTTCATCAACCAAAATTAAAACTAAAATAATTCCAATTCAACGGCTGACATAGAGCAAACTCCCTTCAACTTTTATTCGACGTGGAGTGATGGTTGGCGAGAATGAGTAACTACTCCATCCTACTACATATGTCAACTGTCGGATTGTTGCGATACACTTTTAATTTTAAAGTGATGGTAGACCATTCCTTCCTATTGCATCTCATCTCAATGTGAAATAGGGGGACTGGGGAGTAGGTGATCACTGTATCAATGATCTTCACAAATAACTCTCTTCGCATACCGAATTGACGACGAAAAAGATCACCATCGTAAACGGGGTCATCAGTGAAGTAGTCACGAATGAGGCGATCCCTATATTTTCTAGGACCACTTCTCCTTCGTGAAGGTTGAGTCGTTATTGCATTTGAGTCAAGCATATCAACCAGGGGCGGAGGGAGAAAATTTTCGGTGGGGGGCCCGACTTTACATAAGTTTAAAATGTTATGAGCATTTTTTTAAATAAAAACTATATGGTAATAGAAAATATAATGACACATATGCCTCTATTTAATATATATAATCTTTTCGGGATGTCCGTTCTAGCTACATTATTTTCTTTTCTATCCTCAAAAATAATTTTACTTAATGCCTAAAGATACATATTCTATATAGAGATATTACATAATATATATTTCAGTTGACGCGTTCGCTGAATATATTATTGTAGAAGTTCGTTGAATACATTGTTGTAGAAGTTGAGAAACATATACTATCAATTAAAATTACAATTAGAATAAAAACGAACTATAAATTTGGACCTAAGATCTTCTAAATCTAAGAAAATAAGAAATTTTATCAAGTTAAAGTAGTAAAATACTCTAAGAAAATTAAAAACGTGCATGTTTTATTTAAAAAAAAAATGTATCAAATTATAAATATATCACATAATACTATATATATAAGTACCATTGGGGCCCAAAAGTGAGGGGCCCATGGCCCCCCTAGGCCCCAATGTAGCTCCGCCATTGATATCAACCATCTCTCGCATAATTGGAACTGTCGCTGAATTTCGAATGAATTGCTTCCACATTTCACCAATTTCACTTGAATTGGGAATATTAGACATTTTTCAGTGTTTTTTTTTTAAAACTATTTAGATGAGAATAAAGTGACTCTTCTCAAAATCTCACTCAAAAGGTGCTGAGTTGGAATCCCATTCTAACTAAGGATGAAATGAAATATGAAAGTTGAGTGTGATCTCGTGAAGAATGACAACTAGTATATAAAGCCAAAAGTTCACAAATTTTGCAAATGGACAATATGATATCAATTTCCACATGCAATGAACTGCTATTTTTCAGAAGATCATTTGACCATTGTGGTAGATAATTCAAAAATTGTCGGCAACTTTCCATAACATTCAAATGCATATTGATGGGAAATTTGACAATTGAGTGACATTTTTGTCAGTTAATTGACATATTTGACCGTTGAATACAATTTACATTTATTTGTATTTTGTGGTAGATGAAGCTTTAACATTACTAATGCAAGATGTCGGCAAGGACATAATACAAATACATTTATAATTAAAATATTACAAATCACACAATACACCTAGAATTAACAATAATGATATTTAGTATAACTGGCAAAATAAGCCCGTTCCGTTGGGCCGGCCCGTCGGGCAGTGTTCGTGGTTGGGCTGGGCCACCAAAATTTAGGCCCATAAGAAATCGGGCCGCAACGGCTCGTCCATATAGCCCGCTGATAGGGTGTATTTTTACCTTATTATCTAAGTGTTTAATAGTCGTTTTCTTGTCTTATTTTGATAGTTTAGCTCATGTTATGTATTGTTTACGTTATTTCGAGTTAGATTACGCTTTTGGGTTGTTTTGAGTGTTTTTAGGACTTTTTAGTCGAGAAAACCCAAGGCGAGACGAGAGACGACGAAACAAAGGAAGATGATGAAGTATTGATTCCAAAGTTCAGACTTCTCACGATGTTATTGAAGACTTATTCTGGAATAATGGAAGCATATAATTGAAGAGGAGTTCGATAGGAGCATTAGGCAAAAACGGAGGTCAATTCGGAGTTCGGATGAGGAAGATATGGCCAAAACGAGAAAGATGCGCAAACTGGCAAACCGGCGCGACCGTGCGTGCGGCCGAGCCGCCGGTCGAGTGCATTCGCGAACCCAAACAGTAGCTCCGCTCGACCGGGCGCGCGGCCGAGCACCCGGTCGAGCCAAAAACACGGAAATCATTAAAATTCATATTTTTTATTTCCTTAACCTAATCCTTGCACACTTAGGTAACAATTACGAACCCCTACCTTATAAATACCCCAAAACTCATCATTGTACCCAAGTTTTCATAGTTTAGAGCTCTCTACTCTTCACCATACTTTAGATTAGTTTTTATTCTTTTATCTACTTTTATACTTTAGATCTAGATTTATTTTATGTATGAAGACAATTGAAGATTGAAAATTCATCAAGATTCAAGAGTTTTTCTATCCCTTTCTTTTTACTTTAGGCTTTTCATTATGTTTATTCTTCCTTCTACCTTTCTTTTAATTATGTCTAGCTAATTTCCTTAGTTGATTTTAGGGATTGAATGTCTAATTGAATTTATGTGAGTGTTTTCTTTGATTACAATTAACCTTCCTATCTAGGTGCATGTTTCATGGTGCTTATTCTCATGCATGATTACTTGATCACTAATTATGTGTGCATAGTTATATTTTTATGCCTTAGCCGGATAATTGCATAATTTATCTCATGAATACATGGTATGATGATTTAATTATCTTAGCCGAAGTTAGATTATCATATGTTTACATATAGTCGACATAGGTGTCGTAGCTGAACCTAGTTGATTGTATTATTGATACTTGTTCTATTTTGCACTTGATTTGATTTCTATAAGACCGAGAGGAGATTAGGATCTTATTAGGTGACGATCTACACTGCCTTAGCCGGAGTGTTAGGTTATTTTCGTGTATCACATCTAGATTGGATTAAATTGGTTAATTGTGTTCATTGATTACTTGCATATATTTGATTAGGCAGGCTTCCCTAGAATCAATATTTTGTCCTTATTTGTTTATTTGCCTTATTTGCTATTTGCTTTCCTATTTGTTTATTTCCTTATTTGTTTAATTGAGTCTTTTATTTAATTGTCTAGTTTATAAATACCACAATCCAAATTCTTAATTGCCTAAACATCAGTTTAGTTCTAGAGTAGAGGTATTGTGTGTGGTTTCGGTATATCAATCCATGTGGATACGATACTCGTACTTCTTTATACTATACCTATTTTGTGTGGTAGAAAATAGTGCGATCAAATTTTGGCGCTGTTGCCGGGGATTGATTAGATTTCACATAGATATTTTGAAATAGGATTAATAGGTGATTTAGGCGTTTATTTTTCTGTTTATTGTGTATTGATCTAACCATCTTCTTTCTTTGACGAGGACAAGATTCTTATGGCGGATTCGGTTGTGAAAAAAACTCTCAACGATCGGTTCAAACCGGCTGTCGATCGATTCCAAGATGGAGGATGGGGGACTGTTGAGGCTACAGATTTTGAGATCAAGACTTCCCTTATCAACATGGTGTTGGGGTTGTTGTATAACTAAAGCAAAACCAGTTGTTTTAGTGGTTACGACACAGGTCCACTGTTAACAATCCCTATCTGGAAGAATATGTATAAGCAAGAATAAAGCCCATTATCTCATGTTTTAGACCACGTGTCGATCTGAGTTCGGAGAGGATCACGAAGGTCGTTAATAATGATAAGATATAAACAGTTCACAGTCGAGATAGCTTGGGCTGAGCTATCGGTCTAGACTGCAGCTTAATGGTAGTGATGAGTCCTAATCACTAATTATGCTGGTACGGTGGAACGTATTGAGGATCAACAGAGATAATGCTCTTCTGATACTGACCCTGTATCAAAGGTGATATAGGTGAAGAGCTACAGATCTCAGGCTCTAGCTCGATCTTAACCTTGGTAAACTATTAGATGTGTATGTATTCTTCGATGTTACTTTGATTTACGAAGATATGAACTTCTCGTTAGTTCATCTCAATCATGTCGTACTTCGGGTAACACGAAGATGCATAGTATGTCTAATAAGTGTTATCAATAAGTCGTGTCCTATGTGAGTGTAGGTTGACGTTATCCCCTCAGGGAGTTCACAATGTTTATTATACCAAGTCATGCATGTTGATTAAGTTCAGGTATAATAATGAGGAGTGAACGGGTACTACCTGAGGAATAGATGTTAACAATTAGGAGCAGTCATGGTAGCTCTAATTGATTAACGGATATGGAAGGTCTTAAACACGGGGGTCGAACTAAACAAAATACCAACCCAGTCTACATAATTGGGACAGAGCGGTGATTCAGCTATGACACTTTAGTGGAGTGCGTCATAGTTCTAATGAGATACATGTTCAGGGGTGGACATGGAAATATCGAATTAGATAAGGCCCAACTCTGTCTGGTATCCGATCCCTAGGATGGCCCAAACAGACCTCGGGAATCGATCTAAATAGTATTATTGAGTATGAGCTCAATAATTGTACTCAGGCCCAGTATATGATATATATTGGATTTATATCCGATGAATGGATATTAAATAATTTAGATTTATATCCTGTGGGATAAGATTAAATCTAATTAGTTGTTATTTAATCATTCATGGATAAGATTAAATCTAATAGGATAAGATTTATTTAATTAAATCTTATGGGGATAAATATCATATAAATAAATATATTTAGTATATATTTATTTATTTATTCTTCTAATGGTATTAGACTAAATTCTATTTGTTAGAATTAATTCCGGATATACAGTTGCATAACTGAACAGATTAATTCCTTATTAATTTCGTATTAGTTAAGGAATAAGATTTGTAAGTTATGGAAAGAGAATAAATATGGGATTGGCAAAGATACGGTTGGAGATAAATAAGGAATCATATCTCCTTATTTATGTACCATATAAATACTCTCCAACTCTCTCATCTAAACCCTAGTTCTCTAGTCACACACGAGATTTGTGAGAAAGAGATTCACGCGAATCCCTAGGCGTGAGAGAGAGAGTAGGCCGCGGGTTCTGAGTGAGGGAGATCGAGGTTCCAGTGATCTTGAGACGTCCACCAAGTCTCAGATCTAAAGGTGTGGGATCACATCCTAGAAGATCAGAACCGTAGATCGATCAGACACGACTCAGATTCTTTGTTCTTCATAATCATAAGGTATGTACTCGAGCCCTTGCATGAAATTATGTGCACGATCGAATCGACACAACCGAACCAAGATCTGGGTCGGGGTGGCTTTCAAGCAGCCGTTCCAACACATGGTGCAAGTAAATCAATATGGAGGCACACCGATGGAGGATCCTAATGCTCACCTGAAGCAATTTCTCAACATCTGTGCCACCTACAAGGCAAAGGGAGTGCTTGCAGACTACATCAAGCTTAGTCTCTTCGCGTGGTCTCTCAAGGATGATAATAGAGAGTGGCTTGAGGATATAGAGAGTCGAGCTGAGATAAAGACATGGAGCGAGTTCTGCACACTATTCTTGAATAAGTTCTTCCCACCTTCAAGGGCTCAGAGGCTTCTAAACGAGATCAACAAATTCTAACAATTTGAAGATGAGTACCTATACGAAGCATGTGGGAGATTCAGAAAGATGCTTCGTGTATGCCCCAATCATGGTCTGGACAAGGGGGAACAAATCTTCTGCTTCCATCGAGGATTGAACAAGCAATGCAAGAAGGAGCTCGATTATGCATCTAAAGGAGGATTTTAAATAACGATGCAGAGACAGCTTGGGAGATCATCGAGCTCAACGTCAACACAAGTTATGAGGATGCTACCGACAGAAGAGTTGGGAGAAGGAAGGTTGCCGCCATTGGATCCGAAGCGTATGATGATTTGATGGAGAAATACACCAAGACGGCAACGGAGTTGGATGCTTTCAAGAAGACTTATGATCCCAACAATCGACGCCATCCAAACATATCCCCTGACTTCTATGTGGAGAATGGAGTAGTCCAAGAGCCAAAGAAGGAACCTTCATTGGAGGAGTTGATAAAGAATCCCATATCAACGACGACAAATAAAATCGGAGCCTTGGAGTCTAGTGTTTCTAATATTGAGAATGCAGTCACAAATTTGACCAAGCACTTGAATATGTTGGATGCTCGAGTTGGTCAAGTAGTTAATGCTCGAGGAGGAGTCCATAAGCCCGGCCAATTCCCAAGCAATACCGAGCAAAACCCGAAGAATCATCAAGTTCATGCTATTGAGCTTAGGAGCGGTACTCGGTACACAAATCCATCCTTGGAAAATGAAGTTGAAGGTAAAGTCGAAGATTTGGGAGATGAAAACAATTCGGAGTCAGAAACGGACGAGACGATGGACGAAGGCCCGGAAGGAGAGGGGCTCGACCGCGCCAACTGTCGAGCCGAAGGAGGAAATTCGGCCCAGGACTCGCTCGACCGGGCGCGCGGCCAAGCCGCCGGTCGAGCACCTCAAACAGTAGGCCCGCTCGACCAGGCGCGTGGCCGAGCCGATGTCCGAGAACCCCGTCCCGATGCGCGTGACCCAGCGTGCGACCGCGCCGCCGGTCGCGCCGACCCTGTTCCGACCCCGACGGAGGAATCGACCCCTAAAGCTCCATTTCCGCAACGATTGGCCAAGACGAAGCAAGACGAGAAGTATCAACGTTTCTTTGAGATGCTTCAAAAGGTCAACATCAACATCCCGCTTCTCGATGCTCTTCGAGACATGCCCAATCACATGAAGTTCATCAAGGATGTGGTATCGGGAAAGAAGAAGTGGGGAAAGTTTGAGACGATCAACTTAACGGAGGAGTGTAGCGCGGTGATTCAAAAGAAGCTCCCATTAACGCAAAAGGATCACGGGAGGTTCACACTAGCATGCAAGATCGGAGATCAAGTGTTCAAGAACGTGTTATGTGATCTTGGTGCTAGCATCAATTTGATGCCACTCTCCATCTTCAAGAGGCTCAAAATAGGAGAGATGAAGTCGAGTACTATTTCCCTACTTATGGCGGATCGCTCAGTTTCTTATCCAAGGGGGATAGTTGAGGATGTGCTTGTGCAAGTTCAGAATCTTGTGTTCCCGGCTAATTTTGTAGTGTTGGATATGCCCGAGGATGAGAATCAACCATTGATCTTAGGACGGCCTTTCCTAGCTACGGGGAGAGCTTTGATCGATATTCAAGATGGAGATTTGACATTTAGAGTCAATGGAGAGGAATTGAAGATTTCCATCTATGAAGCAATGAAGAGGCCCGATGATCACCGAAAGGATGTGTTTGCCGTTCAAGTCTTGAAACCACCTATACCGCCGGCACCGGATGAAGTTGTCGACAATAGTATTACCATGATTTTACATCATTACTTGGAGATTGCCGGAGTTTGCGAGGAGATTCTCGAGTGCTTAAATAAGTTGGAAGCCATTCCACCATTGAAGTTAGCCGAATTCAAGAGATCAATTGATAGAGCCATGAGGACACTCGATGATGGGGGAGATGTGAGCTTTTATTTTGATCCACCTTGAAAAGAGGTAACGTCGGGCTAAAGACGTAAAACTTAGCACTTGTTGGGAGGTAACCAACTCTATCTTTAATTTTCAGTTTTTGTTTTATTTGTTTTTGTTTTTCTTTGAGTCTTATCTTTTATTAAGCTTTTTATCCAAGAATTTGCGAAGCTTGTGAGTTGTAGGTTTTCTCGACGAGGTTTCGACTAAGAGGAGAAGATCAATAGTAAGCTAGCTTCGGTGAAAGGTACGCTCGTTAACTTAACCACTCCTTCTTCTTAAACTTATTCCTTCATCATGATTCGAAATAAGTTTGGGGGAGGGGGAAGTGTGGCTTTGTTAACTCGTTTACATGAGTTCTTGGATTGTAACTTAATTTTTGGATATTTCATTAGTAGTAGTTTTTATTTTTGTTGAGTCTTAGGTAAAATTGAGTCAAGCATGATTTATGAGTATATGAATTTGCCAATGATAGCATGATTTCTTTAGGAGTATAGATGATTGAGTCAAGCATGATTTATGAGTATATGAATTTGCCAATGATAGCAGATTTTCTTTGAATAATTGATTGATATTATGTTTGGAACCTTGGTGGAGATTATGCATGTGTGTGATGAAATTGGATTATGCTTTGATTTTGGGAAACGTTTTGTTATAACCCGTGAGGATTTGAGCATTTGGTGCATATTTATGCCTATTTTTCTTTCGTGAGTGTATCATACATGTAATTGTACTTCTAGAACTTGTCTTTGTTCTCCATCAAGACTACGTATGTGTAGGAGTTTTGAAGTGATTTTAGGCCATCTTTTGCTAGTCACATCTTTCCTAAACACTATCCTTTACATATATATTCCTTTGTAGCCACTTTTGAGCCTTTATAGCCATTTGTTTCTTAACCGGATGAAAGGAGGTAAATGAGGAATTATGGGTATATTGGGAGTTGTTTTGTTAGGGATTATGTTTGGAGAAGTTGTCTTTTTAGTAAGCTCCCTTGAAATAAAGGAATTTTAGATCCCTATAAGCTCTAAAAAAAAAAAAGGGAAAAAAAGGGGGAAAAAAAAAAGAAAAAAAAAAAGAGAGAGAGTGAATAAAGGACTTAGAAAAACAGCTTTGAAAAGGAAAATATATATTGAGTCCTAGTTCGAAAAAAATAATAAAATAAATAATAAAAAGAGCATAAAGGGATGGATAGAGTTTTTAGTATTTTGGGAGTTGAATAGAAGAAGGTTAAGAAGAGATAAGGTTGGTATTTGAGTATGAGTTGATGAGTAGAAGATGGAGTTAAATCCATACTAGTTTGGAGTTGCTAAAAGGTTGGTACTTGAAGACGTCCAAGTCACTTAGCCTATATTTTCCCTACCCTAAACCAATGTGCCTACATTACAACCTTGAAAAAGACCTAATTGATCTTAGTTCTTACATACAATCAAGTGGTGGAGATGTTGAGATAAAGGGCAAGCTTATGGTAAGTCTTTGCATCGTATTGATTATGAGTGAGCCTATACACTTAAATTCTTTTATTGTGAGTTAAGAGTTCACTTATAGATTTATATCTTCACATGTCTTGAGTGAGTTTCCCTTTTGAAGCATGATTTGATTTTATTGTACTTTCGTAGAGTCAAAACTTTGAGGTTGCTTATATGATATTGATTGGTATTTCTTTGAAGATCTATGAGGCCCTTAGAGTTCATTATGCTTGTATGTTGTGTTTGCTTGATTTGTCTATTCTTTATTCTAGGTTTAGTTTATTGTTCGGAACGAACAATGTTTAAGTTTGGGGGATTTTGATAGGGTGTATTTTTACCTAATTATCTAAGTGTTTAATAATCATTTTCTTGTTTTATTTTGATAGTTTAGCTCATGTTATGTATTGTTTACATTATTTTGATCTAGATTACGCTTTTGGGTTGTTTTGAGTGTTTTTAGGACTTTTTAGTCGAGAAAACCCAAGGCGAGACGAGAGACGACGAAACAAAGGAAGATGATGAAGTATTGATCCCAAAGTTCTGACTTCTCACGATGTTATTGAAGATTTATTCTGGAATAATGGAAGCATATAATTGAAGAGGAGTTCGATAGGAGCATATAGGCGAAAACGGAGGTCAATTCGGAGTTCGGATGAGGAAGATATGGCCGAAACGAGAAAGACGCGCAAACTGGCAAACCGGCGCGACCGTGCGCGCGGCCGAGCCGCCGGTCGAGCGTATTCACGAAACCAAACAGTAGCTCCGCTCGACCGGGCGCGCGGCCGAGCACCCGGTCAAGCCAAAAACACGGAAATCATTAAAATTCATATTTTTTATTTCCTTAACCTAATCCTTGCATACTTAGGTAACAATTACGAACCCCTACCTTATAAATACCCCAAAACTCATCATTGTACCCAAGTTTTCATAGTTTAGAGCTCTCTACTCTTCACCATACTTTAGATTAGTTTTTATTCTTTTCTCTACTTTTATACTTTAGATCTAAATATATTTTATGTATGAAGACAATTGAAGATTGAAGATTCATCAAGATTCAAGAGTTTTTCTATCCCTTTTCTTTTACTTTATGCTTTTCATTATGTTTATTCTTCCTTCTACCTTTCTTTTAATTATGTCTAGCTAATTTCCTTAGTTGATTTTAGGGATTGAATGCCTAATTGAATTTATGTGAGTGTTTTCTTTGATTACAATTAGCCTTCCAATCTAGGTGCATGTTTCATGGTGCTTATTCTCATGCATGATTACTTGATCACTAATTATGTGTGCATAGTTATGTTTTTATGCCTTAGCCGGATAATTGCATAATTGATCTCATGAATACATGGTATGATGATTTAATTGTCTTAGCCGAAGTTAGATTATCATAAGTTTACATATAGTCGACATAGGTGTCGTAGCTGAACCTAGTTGATTGTATTATTGATACTTGTTCTATTTTGCACTTGATTTGATTTCTATGAGACCGAGAGGAGATTATGATCTTATTAGGTGACGATCTATACTGCCTTAGCCGGAATGTTAGGTTATTTCCGTGTATCACATCTAGATTGGATTAAATTGGTTAATTGTGTTCATTGATTACTTGCATACATTTGATTAGGTAGACTTCCCTAGAATCAATACTTTGTCCTTATTTGTTTATTTGCCTTATATGCTACTCCCTCCGTCCCACTGATATAGGGACATTTTCCTTTTCGGGATGTCCCACTGATATAGGGACTTTTCCTAAAATGGAAAATTCTAACGCACTAAAATTCTGACACATCACTTTAACCCACTACCTTTCACTTTATCCCACTATCATCATTCTCGTCTTAATTCCCGCGCCGGAAAAAAATGTCCCTATCCCAGTGGGACGGAGGGAGTATTTGCTTTCTTATTTGTTTATTTCCTTATTTGTTTAATTGAGTCTTTTATTTAATTGTCTAGTTTATAAATATCACAATCCAAATTCTTAATTGCCTAAACATCAATTTAGTTCTAGAGTAGAGGTATTGTGTGGGGTTTCGGTATATCAATCCATGTGGATACGATACTTGTACTTCTTTATACTATACCTATTTTGTGTGATAGAAAATAGTGCGATCACCCGCCGGGCTGACCGGGCTAAAAAGCCCGTGGTTTCCGGGCTAAAATAGTCCACCCATATATTTGATTTTATATAATTATTTTTAATTAATTACTCTCAGATTTTAATTCTAAAACCCTAAATTTCTATACTCTTTTTTCTGTCACGCTACATTGTAATTAAAAATAGAGATTAAGATAAAGACTACTTTTTTTCTTTTTCTTTTTTAATTTAAGATTTAGATGATGTATTGGAAGACTTTTAGTTATTTTTTATTGTCTTATTAATTTTATTTTTTTGGTATGATTGTATCATGTTACTACTTATTTTATTTAATTTAACTTGTTGCATAATTTATTAATTTATTTTATAGATTATTTAATACCTTAAAATATGAATTTTTACAGAAAAAAAAATTTCGGGCTGGTTTGGCCCGCCCGCCCGGCAGCCCTTAGGTGGTTGGGTTGGGTTTGAAATGTAGCAGCCCAAAATTTTCTGGGTCGGGCCGGGCCTACACGGGAAAGCCACAAAAGCCCGATACGCCAGCCTGACCCGCTACTTTGCCAGCTCTAATATTTAGCCATAATGTGGCCGGCCACACAACGAAAATTTTCATAATATATGTAATTTTTTTTATGTAATTTTAAAAATAGTAAATGATAACTATAATATATTACTTTTAGATTTTTGTTTAAAAGTATTATTCCCCCAAAATTACACATTTTTCTATTTTTTTAAGATAAAAAGGTAATAAATTATTTAAATAGTCAAAATTATCAAATAATTAAAGTTTTAATTTAAAAAAATACGTAAAAAAATACGGAATATCGCTTTTTGAGTTCTTTATAATCTAAAAAAGTTTGGTATAAATATATAAGTGATTTGATATTTAAAAAAATAAAAAGGGTAAAATTATGGCCGATCATATTATGGCCGAATAGCATCACCCATATTTAATTAGCTTAAAATTATGGCCACGTTAAAAGCAAATAAAAATAATTAGACACTTAAAATTATTACTCTCAACTCATATTTAGCTTTGATTTCAGCTACCATCATGTTAAAATTGTATAATTCTGCCTCGAACATGCCACTTGTATCTCAATATGTTGGAGCTTGAGGTGTTCCTCTTGAAAGCTCAACTGTCTAACCATAGTCTCATGCAGATGCTTTCACCCCTCTTTTTTTTTTTTGATCGGGCAAATGTTAGATGTTAGATTAGATGTTAGTACGCCTAGCTCCCAAACACTCCAAGAAAATCTCCAAGCCACCTTATATCTCCCTAATTCGCTCCCACTAGGGATCGAACCCGAGTCACTCCTTTAAGGGAGGATCCCGGTGGCCAGAAGCGCTAAGACACCTGGTTGCTTTCACCCCTCTTTGTTGCTTGTAGATGTGGTTTTTGCCTTTTGTTAAGCTAATCGTTTCTCTCTCTATTATCCCATTGGCCATGTTCGAGTTCCTTTATTAGCAGAAGATGGACTATCTATTTTAGAATTCTTTGATTTTTTTGTTTGGATTTTGTGGTCTTTGCCGATGAGCTCATTTCTCACATTCTTGGATGATCTTCCATATGTGCAAGAACCTGAATTCCTTATACTTTGGATTACTGTTTCTCCAAGATTTTTTGGCCGCCTCCAATACATCATCATCACCTTGTCCACTAGCTTAATTACTCCCAAAATTATTGTAGATACCTGCCTATTTACTAAGATCTGAAGTAATTTTGTAATACTGTAATGGTTTTTTACCTGAGAGACACTTTGTGTAATAGTGCCCTTCTGCTTGTAGTCATTGTGGTAGGTAGCAATTTTTTTTTGCTAGAATTCATCTTTTCTTTGTTCATTGCCAATCATGGAGTGAGTGCTAGTGTTGTACTAATATTTTACAAAATGAACATCTTTATCCGGCATCCAAATGACTTTTGCAACGAGATCACGAACTTCCTATACAACATCATCATCAATAACAAGTGAAATTAATATTTCACCACAGATCAAGAAAACATATTAACTTTATAACCAAGAGAAAAGGAAACAAAATACCTTTTGATAGGGTGCATATTTACCATATTTTCTAAGTGTTATATCATCGTTTTCTTATCTTATTTTTATAGTTTAGCTCATGTTTTGTTTTTTTTTTATGTTATTTTGAGCTAGATTACGTTTTTGGGTTGTTTTGAGTGTTTTTAGGGCTTTTGAGTCGAGAAAACCCAAGATGAGATGAGAGACGACAAAACCAAGGAAGATGATCCCGAGTTCTGACTTTTCACGGTTTTACTGCAAAGTCATTTTTGAGTAATGAATGCAGAGTATCGAAGAGGAGTTCGATAGGAGCACGTAGGCGAAAACGGAGGTCAATTCGGAGTTCGGATGAGGAAGATACGGCCGAAACAAGAAAGTTGCGCAGGACCTCTCGACCCTCTCGACCTGCCTCTCGATCGAGAGCTTGGTCGAGAGGACACGTGAATTTTCCAGCCGGGATTTCTTTTAAAAGACAATTTTTAATTCCTTCTTGGTTTCCTTGTACAATTAGGTATTAGATGTAAACTTTTACCCTATAAATACCTCTAAACTTATCATTGTAAGGGAGCTCTCTAGTCTCCAACATACTTTAGATTAGTTTTTATTCTTTTCTCTACACTTTTATATTTTAGGTCTAGATTTAATTCATGTATTTCTTGGAAGACAATTGAAGATTGAAGATTCATCAAGATTCAAGAGTTTTTCTATCCCTTCTCTTTTATTTATGCTTTTCATTATGTTTATTCTTTCTTCTACCTTTCTTTTAATTATGTCTAGCTAATTTCGTTAGTTGATTTTAGGGTTTGTATTTCTAATTGAATTTATGTGAGTACTTTTAATTACAATTAGCCTGTCAATCTAGATGTATGTTTCATGGTGCTTATTCTCATGCATGATTACTTGATCACTAATTGTGTATGCATAGTTATGTTTTTATGCCTTAGCCGGATAATTGCATAATGGATCTCATGAATACATGGTATGATGATTTAATTGTCTTAGCCGAAGTTAGATTATGATAGGTCAAACATATTGTTGATATAGGTGTCGTATCTGAACCTTGTTGATTATATCTATCGATACTTGTTCTGTTTTGCATTCGATTTAATTTCTATGAGACCGAGAGGAGATTAGGATTTTATCGAGTGACGATCTATACTGCCTTAGCCGGAGTGTTAGGTTACATTCGTGTATCGCATTTAGATTGGATTAAATTGGTTAGTTGGGTTAGTTGTTATTTGCATAGATTTGATTAGATAGACTTCCCTAGAATCAACGTTTGTTTCCTATTTGATTTCTCTTAGTTGATTTATTTGTTTATTTGTTTAATTAGCCTTATTTGTTTATTTACTTATTTATTTGTGTCCTTATTTGTGTTCTTTTACTTGTTTACTTTATTTGCCTAGGATTATAAAACCACATTCCAAATTCTTAATTGCTTAGACATCAGTTTAATTCTAGAGTAGAGGTATTGTGTGTGATTTCGACTTGTCTATCCCTGTGGATACGATACTCGTACTTCTCTTTACTATACCTATTTTTTGTGTGGTAGAAATAGTGCGATCACCTTTTACTTTAACACATATACATTATTTTATATTTGGGCAGTTCCGGCCATTGCTAACTGCAGACTACCAGTTGCATGTAATTAGCAACTTGTTCTGGTTGCCCTGTCAAGATACGAGCTGGATTTTCTAGATGTTCCACCACTAGTTCAAACTTGTAAGAATATCGAATAGCTCAGTGCTTAGTGATGAATCCTAAATCTGTTGGTAATTAAATAGAGCAGGAGATTGATGATTTATGTGTGTAAAAGTAAAGAACACAAGAGAATTAACGCGGTTCGATCAATTTATCAGCGTCCACGGAGAGAAAAGAGAGAGAGTTTGTATATTGAGAGTAGTCTGTGTGTGTTACAATGTCTCGTTTTCTCCCTTATATATAATCTTCACAGGCTAACGTTCATCATGGTTGATGAACGTGGGGCTTGGTTTTGATCGTGGGTGGTCGTGGTTTCCTCCATGATCCCACGTTGTATTTAGGGCACAACTCCCTGGGCTTGGGCTTTCTGTAATGGGCTGGGCCGAGTTGTCCATGGGTCGAGGAGGAGGCCGAGCTGCCCATGGGCCGAGGGGCGCGTTATTGGGCCTAGGGATTTGGCCCATATCCTATCACATCCCCCCCCCCCCCCCCCCCCAAAAAAAAAAAAAAAAGACGTGGGATTATGGATAGGTCACCGAGGTGGTGTGTCTCGTCATTCACCGAAGTCTCGAGAATGTCTTCTCGGTGGTGATCGGATCTTCTCCGAGTACGAGGTCAAATGACGTCGGTGTGACCATACCCGGGACGGAAGACCGAGGTCAGACAGACCGAGGTCGAACAACCAAGGTCTGTGCGTAGCATGTCAGACGCATTAAATGTTGCCGTTTGGGTTTCCGATAAAGTAGGGATGGGACGGGTGGTTACGCGAAACGGCGTCGTAGGTTGTTGAAAAGGCGTATTGAATACGCATGCCTCTTCATAGCCCATTATTGCTTATTCAAAAATCATTAACTTCTCTCTTGCAAGAAAAGAAACCCTCATTTTCCAAAAATCTCTTTTTTGTGTGCACTGTTCATCGTCTGCAACTTCTCGCCCTTCTGCGAAATCTTCAATGTTTCTCTTTACAAGTAAGTTCTTTTATGGAACCTCCATCTTCCTCGTCTTACAAACCTGTGTATGTACCCATGGATAGTTTAAATGATGTCAATGTCGCATCTCCCCATCCTTTTCCTGTCACTGTAAAATTTCCCGAAAATGTGTCTGCTTCTGGCACTGTTTGTTCAACTGAATCTGTTTTATTGACATCCTATCTTTATGAGAGATGACTTGGTTCGCCCTTTTGGGAGGCCAGAGATAGTAGCGATGACCCCGTCAAATTGATAGTCCCCATCGCCATCAGCGTCGTCTTCGTATTTCACCTTCTTCTCTGCCTCGGAATTACAGCTTCCCCGTTGTTGTCTCCTCTTCTTCTGACCTCGGGGAGCGTCAAACTGATTCACTCGAGCACCTCGGTCTTGGTATTTCCTCAATGTTCCACTTCGGATGAGTCCTTCGATGTCGTACATCAAATTTCGGCACTCCTCTGTTTCATGCCCGAAGTCCTCGTGAAAGTGGCAGTACTTGTCCCTCGACCGGTTCTTAGTCGACTCTCTCATGGGTCGGGGTCTCTCGAACAGGTTAGCATGCAGCTCGAGAATCTCTGACCTCGGCTTAGTCAGCGGGGTGAACTGGGGAGTGGGCCGTTGTGCGGGCTGCGACGTGAACTGACTTCGTGGTGGTAGTGTTGGATTTTGTCGGGGCCCTAGATGGGACTCCAAGGGACCGCGCTGAATTCGGTCCATCACGCTCTTGCGTGGCTGTTCATCCTTCTTCTTCTTCTTCTTATCCGAGGTGTCACCTCGGTCTCCTTCTCTTCGTCTTCGAGTTGCTTAGTCTATCTTTGCGAATTTATCCGCGATGGACCACGGCTCTGTGATAGTCTGGGCTCCTTTGCAAGAATTTCCTTGTACAGTGCTTCCGATGTGATGGCATTTTGGAATGCCGAGATGACGAGGAGGTCGTTAAGACCCCGGGTCTGTAGACATTCTCTGTCAAACCTCGTCATAAAGTCCTCTATGGACTCACCTTGGGTCTGTTTCACAGTCACCAGATGCGCTGGAGTATATTTCACCTCGGCGCGTTGAGAGAAGCTTCGTAAAAAGGCATCCATCAGCTCGTTGTACGACCTGATTGACCATGCTGGTTGGCTGTCAAACCATTCCGGAGCGTTATCAACCAGCAGCTCGGGGAATAGTTTACACATGTAGATATTTCTCAAGTTCTGATTCAACATGCTGTATTTGAACTGACTCATGAAATTGCTGGGATTACCTATCCCGTTATACGGTGTAATGTTGGGAACTTTATAGCGTTCCGGCATGGGAGTGTTGAGGATTTCGTCTAAGAGCGGACTGGTAACTCTCTCAAATGCATCAAAGATTTTTGCACCTCCCATGCGGTTATCCCGAGGTGGAGCATTGTAAGGCGGGGGTACTCCCTACGTCGGACCTCGGTTCCGCTGGAGCTGGTGTCGCAGATCAAGCCCACCGGGTACCACGGGGGGATTGACTCGGTGTTCCCCCATGGCTTGTGCACCGAGTTCCCGAGGCCGAGTTCCTCCTCCGTCAGGTACGGTCGCTCTTCCCTCCTCCTCGTATTGATGTAAAAGCTCTCTTACTCTGTTAGTGGCGAGGAAGTTTCGTAGCAGATCATCGAATCCGGGAGGGGGAGGAGGAGGAGCGACGTTGTTGGCCCGGATAACTCGGGAGAGGTGGTAATTGACCCCGGGTTTAAATAGCTCATGCTCGCACGCCGCGGTGAGGTCTTCGATGTGTGCTTTCGGGGTTCGCCGGTGCTGTTGTCCCGCTGGAGTATGCCGGGCTGGATTAGCAGGAGAATTACCGCTAGGTCCTAGGCGCAATCCTATGGGACCTCGGTGTGGCTGAACCGGAGGATGCGACATCAAAGGTGGTTGTGCGGCATTCTCCTCGGGTTGTAAAGCGCCTTCGTTGGCTGGAATTTCCTCGTTCTCATCGTGGCCAACAAGAGGAGCGTCGAGGTGAAAATCATGGGGTTATCACATGTATTCAACGGTCAAATATGTCAATCAACTGATAAAAATGCCACTCAAGTGTCAAATCCACAAATAAATGCATTTGAATGTATGGACAATTGCCGACATTTTTTCAGTTATCACATGTATTCAATTTCCATCTACCACAATGGTCAAGACGTCTTCTGACAAATAATATTCATTGCATGTGAAAATTGACATCACTATGCATTTGTATTATTAAACATTTGGCTTTATATACTAGTTGCCATCCTTCAAGAGATCACACTCAACTTTCATATTTCATTTCATCCATTCATTCACATCTAAAAAATCTTCAAAAGAAAACAAGAAAATGTCTAATATTCCTAGTTCAAGTGAAATTAATGAAATGTGGAAGCAATTCAT
The DNA here is from genome assembly GCA_029379335.1 of Thymus mandschuricus. Taxonomy (NCBI): domain Eukaryota; kingdom Viridiplantae; phylum Streptophyta; class Magnoliopsida; order Lamiales; family Lamiaceae; genus Thymus; species Thymus mandschuricus. Next base: position 9,401,116 of record CM057079.1, read on the forward strand.
CATAAATTCAACGACGGATTCAATCATGCGAGAGATGATTGATATGCTTGACGTAAATGCAACAACGGCTCAACCTTCACGAAGGAGAAGTGGTCCTAAAAAATATAGGGACCGGGAGCGTGAAAACGGTCACGATCGTCTCGTTTGTGACTACTTCAATGACGAACCTATTTATGATGGTGAACTTTTTCGTCGTCGACTCCGTATGCGGAGAGAGTTATTTGTGAAGATCGTTGATGCATTGAGCACCTACTCCCCCTATTTCACATTGAGACGAGATGAAACAGGAAGGAACGGTCTGTCACCACTTCAGAAGTGCACCGCAACTATCCGACAATTGGCATATGCATCGCCCGCTGATTCACTTGATGAGTATATGTGGATGGGCGAGAGTACTGCGTTGGAATGCCTACATGAATTTTGTAAGTGTATACTTGAAATTTATTCTTATCAATATTTGAGGACTCCAAATGCCACAGATACAGAACGCTTACTACAAATGCATGAAGAAAGACATGGCTTTCCGGGAATGTTAGGGAGTCTCGATTGTATGCATTGGGAGTGACGAAATTTTCCCGTCACCTACAACGGATTGTATACACGAGGCGATCATGGAGTTCCTACTATAGTTCTTGAAGCAGTGGCATCAGCGGATTTATGGATATGGCATGCTTTCTTTGGTGTCCCCGGAGTAAGCAACGATATCAATGTTCTTCATGGATCTCCGTTATTTAATCCACTTCTGCAGGGGAATGCTACACCAGTTCAATACATGGTGAATGGTCGGGTGTATAACCAAGGATATTATCTAACAGATGGAATCTATCCCAGATGGGCTTCGTTCGTAAAGAGTTACCCAGTACCGAAAGATCCGGTAAGAAAACACTTTGCACAGAAGCAGGAGGCTGCAAGAAAAGACATCGAACGAGCGTTTGGAGTGCTACGAGCTTGTTGGCAGTATTTCGATATCCCGCACGGCCTTACTTCAAAGAAGATATCCGCAACATAATACTCACATGCATTATTTTGCACAACATGATCGTTGAAAACGAGGGCGAAGAAGTGGTTAATTGGTCTGACGAAGATGCAACTCCTTACCAACCAATACCAATGGGTGCCAATAATTGGGAAGAATTTGAAAATTATCTAAGAAATCACAACGATTTAACGAACACAAAAACTCATCTTCGACTTCAACATGATTTAACACAATATATGTGGACACAATTCAACGGCAGTGAAGACAATTAAGTAATATTTTGTTTATGTTAGTGTGTTTAAATACTTTTGTTTAATGTAATTTTAATTTTAATTATGTAATCTTTAATTTTGAAATGCAATTTTTATTTTTCTATGTAATTTTTATTTTATTTAATATCTCTTTCAAATTAGTAATTTAATACGATTTTTATTATAATTTTTTTTAATTATTACTCTCTCCGTCCCACTGGGATATGGACCTTTTGTTTCGGCACGGGAATTAAGACGGGAGTGATGATAGTGTGTTAAAGTGATGTGTCTGAATTTTATTGGGTTAGAATTTTCTATTTTGGGAAAGTTTCCTATATCAGTGGGACAGAAGGAGTATAATTCAATAGATTTATTTTTCATGTAAATAATAAATTAGAAAAAAAAAACACAAATATAATAAATGATTTACTAATAATAGATTATTAATAATAGTTCATGATAATAGATTTATTAATAATGAATATATATATATATATATATATATATTAATTAGAATATTAAAAGGTGGAAGCCACAATTAGTAAGAAATTGGGTTTATTGTTGTAGGAGGTGAGAGAGAGAAAAGTAGTTAGATTCCAAAGCCGATGTGGCATTTTGGAAGCTGGAATTGTGGGTAGTAAGAATCTGAGTTTATTGTTGGAGGAGGTGAGAGAGAGAAAAGTGGTTAGGTTCCAAAGCTGATGTGGCATTTTGAAAGCTGGAATTGTGGGTTAATGGTTGGGGCACCCTCAATAACCTTATTAATTAGTACAGTGCCCGTCGAAATCAACGGGATTTATTTCATATCAAATAATGCAGTTCCTAATATCAAACATGAATTTTGATGGGGATCTATTTAATACGTAATTTGTCTTTAAGTTCTTGTAAAAATTCGATGGGGGACATAAATCATTATTGCAATATATTATTGATTTATATGTCAAAGCTATGAGAATTTAGGGAAATACAAAGTGTTCAACAATGTGTATTACAGTATATGTTTTTACCTTTGTTGAAAAACTCGCTATCCTCTCGCGTTTCTTTCAACGTGAACGATCTATTTCTTCCATTGTATTGGATCATTCCAATCTAACACTTATCTCCTTCTAAATGTGCCCTTTTCTTGAGTATTATTTGAGGCATTTGTTGTTGCGTAATTCCTTCATCATCTATAGTGAAGAGAGTATATGAAGGTAATTTGAACCCTCAAAATGAATACAAACAATAGAGCATACCTTCATGATCGTATCTGAAATACCTTTTTCTGCGTCATCTTGCCATCCGGGGAATGCGGTTTCAAATCCTTCATCTATTATCACTACATCACAAGCGACATATATGTCGATTGATATATTTAACGACAGATAGATAGATAGATAAATCTTCTTTAAATCTTAATCCTCTTATTTTGTAGTCGTCGACGTTTCCATGACTTTGCAGACTCCTTTTTTTTTGCTTTATATAAATGTGAGGCTTGCGGTTGACGCTTCATCATATTCTGACCTAGAAATTGGCATCCTGAATCATAATCTTCGACAACGACAATGGAGCTTGAGATATGTTCTTCGGGTGAAGTTGTACCGCCTAATATTAACCTACTAGACGTATTGCTACCGTCTAAGTTATGGATTTCTGCATTCGTTGAATTTTTTCCCGAGACAATAACGTGCACAATTTTTTTAACCCTTAACTTTTGTATTATTCTTCATTGTTCAGTTGGCTTTGTTTCTTTTCGTATTCTATACTTGGGTTGATTGGGAAGCCGTCAATAAACAATAATGTGACAAAATTATTTATTTAATTTTAGGGATTCAATGCTTATGTTTGTTAACCGGAGCAATTTGTGTTTACCTACGCTTTATGTTTTAACTTAGGTGATACCGGTCAAATGGATGTCGGATAATGTTTAGATTAGGGTCTCTCTGATTTGGAATTGTGTAGCCAACCTAAATCAGTTATTGGTTCAGATAGCAAAAATCTAAATCAGTTATTGATTTGGAATTTTGTAGCAAATTTAAATCAATTAAATCTGAAGGCCAATACATTAGTTCAAACGATTGATCACCAAAGTTGTTTCCAAAGGACAAGGCATTTTAAAAGAAACCCATGTCCTTGTGCAGTTAGATTGGTTGTTGATTCAAATGTGAGTGTACCTAAACAAGTACTATTACTCATTCTACTCTAAAAAATTAACCACCTAGCATCAAAACACATTTCAAATAAAAATTGTCTTCTTCAATAGCATAAAATTAACTTGTCCATCCAAACAGCTCAACCACACTCCATTCTTATTTAACTTTTCAGGGCACGCATTTCTTCAAGAGCATACTCACACTCAAAACCAAGTTTGAAAGACAACCCATAGTTACTTTTTCATAACTGAAAAAAGGAAGGAGGCGGCAGGATACCAAGAGCCCTCTCTCCCTCTCATCACACACACAAATCAAATACTATTACAACAGATCATTCAAGCAATGTACAAGAAATGTAGTGCCTAATGCCATCGAGGGAGGCCAAGAGATCATTCAAGAAATAGAGGGATTATCGGGGAGGCATAACTTTTAGCAGATCCATCAACTTGCCAAACATGAAATGGTCACAATCACATTAGTAGGGATCAAGCATTACAACTTCGGTTGAAATATCCAACACCAAATTAATCTACATTTATAGTCAGACTCATCATCATCTTCTGCAATAAGATGGAGAAAAACTTCTTCATACTTGTAACATAAGACAATATTATTTATATAGGTATACCGTATACTATACCGCCGTTCAATTTATCATGGGCCATTTCAATATGATAATAGATTCAGTCTAATATGGCCCATGATAAACTAGTTGGAGGAAGTACCACTCTACAACTTTCAGTATAATTTGAACTGAATCACTGGCTGCAGCTCTAGCTACATGGAATTGATATACATCATCACACTTTGAGGTTTAACATTCAAGCAAGGCTATATTATATTTCACCAGTTTTTTCAAGCAAATTTCTCTCAGGCCTTGTTGAAATTCCTTCGTGTAAATCACCCATTACATCAATTAGTTTCTTCACACAATTGGTCTGATCTCATCAAGTTTCCAACGTGATTCAAAATGGTGGCAAAAAGTAAACTAATGGAAAGGGGGAAACATGAAAGAGAAACAAAGAAATCACAGGAATTATAACACAGAGTAGACAAGGATGGTAGTATAAAATTTGCAGGAAAATCAAGAATGTATCTTACATTTTAAGATCTTAGTACAAAAAGAAGAAGAAGAAAACGTATACCCAAAATAGAACACAGATCCTCTAATGCCGTTGAGGGGAGCAAATAATACGAATTCGGATGGAACTAAATCTCAATTGAATCCAACACGCTAACTATACTCGCGTACCTTTTCGGTTTCCAGTAATATTACAGATCGGATCAGATCAGATCCCTTCGGATCCAATCACACGCGCGCGGCGACGGCTGGCCCAGCCGCGGCCGCCGCCGACGTGGCGGCGCCGCCTAGGAACGACATGAATCCGGTAGTAATCGGCTCCTGCTCGTCCAGGAACAGATCCTCCGGCAAGCGGAAAGCGCCGTGCGTGCAAACCACGGCGAGGCCGAGTAGCAGGGCGGATATGAGCACAGATCCCACGGTAGTGAGGAACAACACGATTACGGAGGAAACCACCAAAATCACCAAAATCTCGCGATCGGAGAAGGTGCGGCCGCCCACCACGACCGGCTGGTCGGAGGGGCGGAACAGGTAGAGGAAGAGCCAGGCGGCGAGGAGCGAGAGGAGGACGAGGAGAGAGAAAGGGTGGGAAATGAGGGAGACGGCGAGGGAGCAGGAGATTAGGGTAATGTAGTTGACGCGGAAGTAGGAGAAGTTCTTGCGCACGCGGGAGGCGGCTTCGGAGAGGGAGTCGGGGCGGGAGAAGGCGGAGCGATCGATGAGCTCTAACCAGGGGCGGCGCTGCGAGAGGCCATGGCGGACGGAGGTGCTGAGGCGGGCGATGAAGGCGCGGAAAGCCGGGGTGGAGATCGCCGGCTGGGATTCAGATGAGGAGTTGATGTTGGTGTTGGAGATCGGCAGCGTCGGCGGGGCGGCCATGGCCGATTTTAGAGAGAGAAAATTTGGGGGGGAGGGTTTTGATTTAGAGAGAGAAGATTCCGATTGGCCTTCTCTGCAATTTATTGTCACTTTATACGCCAGTTAATACAGAATACTCGTATATATACTCTCTTTTTTCTTTTTCTTTTCCTTTTTCTTTTTGCAGAAAATTTTATTATTTAAGGGCGAAAATATTCAGCGATAAGAAGAAGATAAATCTATGTACAATTCCAGTAAGACTTGGAAGTTGACTTCGTTGAGGATTAATTAGTCGGTTGTGATGGTAAACATGTGAACGGAAGAACTGTTCTCTTCACTGCGTGATTCGTGATTCGAATCTTTCGACATCAATTTTAATATTTATGACATTCATATGTTGAAGTGATTTTTGAATCTAACTTAATTAATACGAAGTCTATGGTAAAATAAAGTTAACATCAAAGTAGACTAGTGACTGGAATCTTTGAGCACCGATTTTAATTTTCATAATATTTGTAATATGTTAAAGTAATTTTTTAATCTAATTTCATGTGAGCGTAATAATATTAATATTAATGCACATGGAGCATGAGTCAAAAAAAAAAAAAAAAAAAAAAGAAAAAAAAAGAAAGAAGAAGAAGAAGTAAGTTAAGGTTATGGCTCTAGGGCAGTCCAGGTCACAACAATTATTCTCAATTGGCTGTCAATTCTTCATTCAGGTTGCGTTTGGTAGGGGTGATAAGCCCCGGATAGTGACTGTTATCCGGGCTTATCACCCGTTTGGTAGACGAGAAAACGGAACCTGGGGGCCCGTGTTTAACTGTTGGGCCCGGGCGTAATTACTGTAGCCCTTTAGTGATCTCCACTGGCCAATTTGGCCCGTTTCATAAGAGGGCTTTGTACAGTAGCCCATATTAATATGTGAAAATACAACATTGCCCTCCATTTTTCTAGGGTTGCACAAGTCGAGCTCATTTCCCCTCTTCCTCTCCCTCTCCTTCTCCCTCTCCCCCTCTCTACCATCCTCCAACTTCCATGGCGATCTCGAACGGCGACGGCGGTGTCTCCGGCGACTCCTGCCACGTCGCGGGCACCTGGCCCGACGGCGAATCCTCCCACGGCGGCGGATCCCGAGGCTGCGAAGGCCGACGCGGAGGCGACAACTCACCGAGGCGATGTCATTTGCGAATGCAAGAAGAAGGTCGGAGATCCTTCGCCGGAGTCCGCCGGAGATCCTTCAACAGAGGGGTGCCGCCGGCAGAACCCGCGAGAGAGAGGGAGAGAGAGAGAGAGAGAGAATTACGCAGTACAACCTTCAATCGTTTCATTTTATCAAGAAATTGGGTTCTTGAATTTGATCACCTCCGCCGTTCTTTAGAGGTAGACACCTCTCTCTCTCTCTCTCTGAGTTTTTGCTTTCTGGGTTTTGCTTCAATTGTTCAAAGTTTGAGTCTTTGATTATGAAGAGCTAGAATCTTCTTGCGCTTGTGTGTTTTCTGTAATGGCTTCTCATTCTTCAGTTATCTGTGTTAGGTTTGAATTTGGATAGAGTTTGCTATAAATTATTTGAAATTATATTTGTATATCTTAGCTGGATTTTGCTCGAATTCTCTCTTTTATTGTTTGTTCAAATTTTCATATATATTGTTGCTGTGTTTTTTATTGAACTACTCCATGTTTATTGTGTTCATATTGTAAAATTTAATGCGGTTGAAAGGAAATGATGAGTGATTTCAGATGATTTGCTGAAGAAGAACTGATTAGTTTAGGTTTGAAATTCTTCCCATATAATGTGTTCATTGTCTTGATCATCTTCAATTGTTTTTTCGAATCTTGGATGTCGAAAAAAATGCAGTTTGTCGTATGAATTGTGTTGAATTGTGTCGTGTGTTTGAATCCAAGCACCGTTCGTTTGATGCTGATTCATTTCTGTATGAATGAATACGTTTTTCCAGAATCCGGTCGAAGCTAGTGAGTTATGGCTCATGCAGCTTTGGTGTCTTGTTCGTTGAATGTCTCTTCTCGAAGCAAATCGTACACCAAGCCTTGAACCATCTTCCACCCTCTGCATCTCTTAGTTTGAAGATTTCTCACTCATCGTACCGGAGATCACAGACGGTTAGTGAAGCTCGAGTTAGTGGGATGTGAGGGGAGTTACGATGGGATTAAGGCGATCGGGCAGTGTTGCCAGATGTTGGAGGAGTTGACAATATGCAATCATAGGATGGAAGGGGGGTGGTTGTCTGCTTTGTCTTACTGTGGGAACTTGAAGAGCTTGAGTTTCCAGTCATGTAAGAACATCGATGAGAATCCCGGACCGGAGGAGCATTTCTTTGTAGTGTGTCGGAGTATTAGAGAGCTAGTTCTTGTGGACTGTTGGGGATTGGACGATGGTGTCTTTGCTGCTGCCACTATTTTTAGGTATAAACCTAACTCTTGCTTTCATTTCATACAAATACGTGTTTGAATTTAATAAGCCTAGGATTCAATATGCCTGTTCTTGCTATTGAAATATTCGGGATGAAGTTTTCATCTTCCACTTTGCATATTGCTGCTGTTGTGATATTGCTCTCTCGAACTTTACAGCTATGGGAAGAATGAGTAGAATTCAATAGCTACTTACATGGAAGAAACAGTGAATGGCCCTCGATCTATCGATCATGGAGTAGGGAGCCGACCTCTGTTCTCCGAAGTGGACAAATTATAGCTCCAGTGAACCTCATTTTCATCTGTGTATATAATTTGCTGTAAGAGTTGTATGATTGTTATAGGAAATTGAGTTGAGTAGTTTGAGAGATGCTACAGAGTCTTTGATTATTCATTTGAGTTCATCTTCATCTGTGTATATTTTATTTTTGAAAGTGCAATAATTTGGCTTTCCTTTCATTATTTTTCACCAAAATCAAATTGTGACTAAAAGAGAGCACACAAATGGAACTGGACAAATAATATTGAGGGGTATTTTTGACATTTCCCATACTAATCCCATGCATTAGTTGGTGTAACCAAACAACATTTCCACTTTACTTTGGACATGAAACATCCCAACCAAACTACATATTACTTACGAAACTAAGGCTCGAAACATAAGTTTGAATCCCGGGCCGACTATCCGACCCGAGCTACCAAACGAGCCCTCAATGTGGATTAACCTTCTGGCTTTGAACAAACTTGTTTTATTTCATGTTGCATATTCAAGTTTGCTAGTTGATATCGGCCGATGGGCTATCGATGGGATAAGAGGTGTTTAGTCAATTTTGTTACAAATTTATAAATTGAAATATAAGTTTAAAGAGTTTATTAACTCTTTATGTGACTGACTAGTAATGGAATGAAGGTCTGAATGGAATGGAATGAAGTTATTAGTAATGAAATTCATATGACTGGTATAAACAAGGAATGCAATTCACATTCCTTTAGTGTAATGACTGGTATATACAATGAATGGAATGACAATTTTATAAAATTGATTTGTATTAATTAATAAAAATATCATTATTCTTCGTATTTAGGGTCTGAGTTAAACAAATGAAAAAAAAAATGAAAAAACAAAACACACATACATATGTAAAGATCAAATATTCGATTGGAAGGGACATAAAAATCATACAATTTGATGTTGTGTTGTTAATTTAAAATTTTAAGTTTCTTCGCAATTTTTCTATTAATTGAAATTTTAATTCTTTGCTTTGTCTTCATTGGATTTCAAGATTCTTCGCAGTGCATGTTAATTGAAATTTTAATTTGTAAAAACTTTGTTTGGATTAAGAACTTGTTTTAGATGTGAAAAAGTAATTTAAATTAATCTAGAATCAAAATCAAAAGAAAAGAAAGAAACCCAGAATTAATGAGTAGAAATAAAAAATAAAAGAAAAAGAAAAAAATGAAAGAAGGACGAAGAGCGATGGAAGAAGACAAGAGATTGCAAATTAATAGGTTAATTGATTTGATTTTTCAAGATATTATATTTGTCCAAATACAATACAAATTGCTTTTTTTGTAATTAAAAGGAGAGAATAATATCATTCTTTATATAATAATTATTTATAATAAGGAATGACTAATACCATAGGAAGCGGAGGAATGGTTAATCGTCTATTTAAGGGATTAGTAATTGCTCACCGAATCGTCATTCCATTGCAAAAAAATATGAGGCAAAAAAGAAAATACCCTAATTGAACTTAAAAACCTAAAATTAGCTTTGGATGTTAAAAACATAAAAATATACCCATATTTTCAAAATTTGTACCAAAATGCTCTTGTTTTTTGCTTTTTGTTTTTTGACTTTGACCACCAACTCTCTCTCTCTCTCTTTCCGATAATTTTGGTGTTACAAATCGTACTGTGTTCCATACAAATAAGTACGAAACGTGTTTCTTACTGTGTACTTAAGTACATAGTAAGCTTTTCTTCCTTTCGTACTGTGTACTTTAGTATATCATGTAAATTGAACAAAAACTTACACAAGACTAGTAATCTTTTTTGTGTTTCTTACTGTGTACTTAAGTAAAAACATTAGATTCAGACGTAAAAACATGCAAGCGTACAAAACATGCAAGTGACGTAAAAACATGCAAGTGTTTCTTACTGTGTACTTAAGTACACAGTAAGTTTTTCTTCCTTTCGTACTGTGTACTTTAGTATATCATGTAAATTGAACAAAAGCTTACACAAGACTAGTAATCTTTTTTCCGTTTCTTACTGTGTACTTAAGTACACAATAAACTTTTCTACATTTCGTACTGTGTACTTTAGTATATCATGTAAATTGAACAAAAGCTTACACAAGACTAGTAATTTTTGTTGAGTTTCTTACTGTGCACTTAAGTACATAGTAAGTTTTTCTTCCTTTCGTACTGTGTACTTTAGTATATCATGTAAATTGAACAAAAACATAAACAAGATTAGTAATCTTTTTTTGTATTTCGTACTGTATACTTATGTAAAAACATTAGATTCAGACGTAAAAACATGCAAGTGTTTCTTACTGTGTACTTAAGTACACAGTAAGCTTTTCTTCCTTTCGTACTGTGTACTTTAGTATATCATGTAAAATTGAACAAAAACTTACACAAGACTAGTAATCTTTTTTGTGTTTCTTACTGTGTACTTAAGTACACAATAACATTTTCTTCCTTTCGTACTGTGTACTTTAGTATATCATGTAAATTGAACAAAAACTTACACAAGACTAGTAATCTTTTTTTGTATTTCGTACTGTGTACTTAAGTAATCGGGACAGAGGATAGCATTCGAGAAGTTTCTTAAATCAAGAATGGAGGTGGGGCTCCTTGGATCAAGGCCTAGCTGCTTCCTCGTTTTTCCGACAAACAAGTCCTTGGATTTGATCATACCTGACACTAATCTAATCCATGTTGAGTACTGAAACTGAGCTATTGCATCATGCCTCCCCAAAGAAACCTTTTTTTCTTTCTTTTTTTGATGAACAAATTAAGATGAATGAATTTCTCAAGAACATCAAAATCTGAATTACCAATATGTTAGAGAGAGAGAGAGAGAGAGAGAGAGAGAGAGAGAGGAGAAGAAGAAGGAATCGTGTAAATCTGAATCACCATTATGTCAAATGGAATTCTTATATCCAAAAGCTCTTACCTATCACAAGAAAAAAGAACACCAAAATTAACAAAACCCCACGATTAAAGCCACTCCACGATTAAACCATCTCCTTCAAAATTAAACCCACCCCACGATTTACAACATCAAAAAGAAAATAAAAGAAACTGGAAAATAGGATTCTAGAGAGAGAAAACGACGCAAGAGAGGGAAGAGGAACCAAGAAGCAGCATCTCCGCCAGGGTCGACGCCCTCCAGGCCGCCGGCCGCTCCTGCGTCGCCCCCGCTCGCGCCCCCCAGAAACCCGACCTCAACGAGTTCCCCAGCCCCGAATCGTCCGAGGAGAACTGAGTCCGAGTCCACGCGGTGTGTATCGAGCCGCCGCCGTACATCTGAGTCGGATTCCCGCCGCCGGAGAAACTCGAAATGAAGATCAACGGAGGTTGAGAGGAGGGGGTAGAGAGAGAAAGAGAGAGACAGTGAAAGGGTGATGCGGCGGAGGAGGGGTGATGGCCGGCGATGGGAGGAGGAGGCGGATGGGAGGAGGAGGCCGGATTTGGGGTAGAGAGAGAAAGAGAGAGAGAGTGAAGAAATAAAATAGAGAGAGGGAGAGGGTGTGTTTGTATGGAGAAGATCCAATAATTCAAATTTGAAAAATAGAAAAGAAATTGAAAAAGTACTCCAAACCTAAAAGGTAAGGGCATTCTTGTCCACTGAACCAAAAAATGGGTATTTTTTTGTGTTTTTAACTTCCGAACCTAATTTTAATTTTGTAACTTAGAAGTGGGTAAAAGACTATATATTCTCAAAAGATATACCAGCCACGGGATAAGGAATGATGGTAAGAATAACCATTCCATTCCTATGTCATTCCTGCATACCAGCCAGCCCCTTAGACTATCGTTATCAGCAATCTTATCCAACCTCAACCATCCAACCTTCACATTATTATATTTATTTCTCTCTCTTCTACTAATTTACTATTCATCCAATCTCAATAACTTCTGTTTTTATATATTTATCCATGACCATTCAAAATTACCCAACACCAACATTATATATAATTTTTTAATATAATTTTAATTATTTAATTATGTTTAAATAATAATTAAAACTATAAGAAATGAGGGAAAAAAAAGAGAAAAAATTATTATTAGGATCCATTGTAACAAAAAAAATATGAAGTAGAAAAAATATGAAGTAGACAAGAGGGAGATTAAAAAAACGAACTTTGAAGGTGTAGAAAATTATGCAAAATTTGATCTTTATTTGTAGAAAAATTTATTTTACAAATTGTAATATATTTATTTTTTTTCAAAAATATATTAAATAAAAAAAATATCATTTATTCATTATATTATACAAATACAATCAATTTTCTATATATATAAATAATAAAATTTTGCATCAACCTCCAACATTTCAGTGGGCTGTGGTTGGGTTCAATCCAACCTCCAAACAATAATATAATTGCATTTGTAATTTTTTTTATTACAAAAGGTTGGGGTCGGCAAGTTTCTGCCGCCGATAAACACAGTCTTAGCTCTCCTACTTCAACCGTTGGTAAAAATTTTGCTATAAGGTTGCGTTCTCTTTAATGCGAAAGAAAATGAGAAAAAGAAAAAACCACCCTTTAAATCTCATCCTCTTTTATTATCTTTTATTAATGAGGAAGAATTATTACCTTATATTGAAGAAAATATGTACAACACCATATTAGTGATATAATATTTTCTCTTCGTTGTAGTGCAAATGAAGAGGGGAAAGAACAAGTGAGAAAATGTGTAAAAAAAGGAAGATTTAAAGGGTAAATACTGTATCTATTTTCTTTCGCATCAAAGAGAGAACGCAACCTAATTGTTATTTATGAATTTCATGTTTTAATATATGAATACTTGTGTTGACTTTGATGTTATTATATATGTAGATGACTACTTAATTTGTAGATTCTGAACTATCTGTGCAAAAATTTTATTTTTATTTTTTATTTTTTTGCATTTTGATATTATTAGATAAATTAAGTGTTAAAGTAGAATAATTGTGGGTCTATCTAATATTTTTAATTGTAAAATAAGTGTTAAAGTGTTACTCCCTCCGTCCCTTTCAAGTTGAGTCATTTCTTTTGTGATTTCTGGCACGCTTTATCACGCTTCTAGATGACGAATTTTAGAATGAAATTTTGAAGAATATTTTCTTTTACAGTATACTACAAGTGTTATAGTATCCCGTAAAAGAAATTTTTTTTCAAAAATCCGTTCTAAAATTCGTCATCTAGAAGCGTGGAAAAGCGTGCCAGAAATCACAAAAGGAAATGACTCAACTTGAAAGGGACAGAGTGAGTAAAACATAGAGTGGTAAGTGTTAAAGTGATTGTGGAACATATGTCCCAAAATGGATAGGTTCAGTAAATCATGAATGTCTCAATATAGAAAGAGTATCAATCAGTAAATCATGGACGTCCCAATATAAAAAAGTGTCAATAAATCATGAATGGAAGGAGTAGCATATATTGAACCGTTCATCATAAATTAGAAGATGAGAGTATGAGTGATATATGATATATAATACGTTCTATTATATAGGACAATATGTATAAAATAAAAACAAAAAAACTATACTATCTTTGTTCCCCATATTAGTGTGGAGAAAGAAACGACACATATTTTAAGAAAATGATAGATAAAAGTGAAGAAAAGTAGGCAGCAGTGGAATGGTCTCACCCAAAGTAAGACAAGTTTTTTTTGGATATTAAGGGTAAAATGATCATTTCACTGAAGGAATCTTCCTATTTTAGTCCATTACATTAATATTGGGAACCTTCGAAACAAGAAATACTTACACTAATACACTAATACGAGGGACGGAGAAAAAAAATCTCGCATCCGCCTACTTTGCCTATAAGCCCACCTAGTTGCCTAGACGTTAATCGTTGCCCACAATCCTACTAACCTCTGGGTCTTTTAGACCAGTGTTCTTCAAAATATCTTTTCTTTAAGCTTTAACAATGAGAATTTTAAAGGTTGCGTCACTAAGGACTCGAACTCGGGGCATTTTCTTGAAACTTAATCCCATACCGCTAAGCCAACACATACACACTTCTTCAAAATACTCCTTCCGTCCCGCTTTCTAGTCATCTTTTCTTTCGGCAAGTGATTTTATATACAAGTGTTAAAAATGAAAAGAATTAATTCTTTTCATTTAAAAAAATCTTGAATAATAAAATGGGACAACCCAAAATAGCAAACGTGACTAATGAAGTGAGACGAATCAGTATCTTATTACCTCCCAGTGTTTTTGAAAAAACACCGGCTACAAAGCTATAGGCCATTTTGTGGCAAAAGGTAGACTAGGGTTCATGCCGTAGGTCAACACTTCAAGAATAGGTACTACAACCACGTACAAAATGTACAGTGCAATCGGCTGTAGATATGAGTTTTTGTTTGTATCGACGGTGCATTGATCGTTAGTAGACTTTAAGAAGTCGAGAAGACAAGAATGTTCAACCGATCTTTGCATCTAATTACTAAGAAAATGAGATGCAAGAAAATGGTTTTTAAGCATTTCAGCATGCATGGAGTTTATTTTCATGTTTCACCAACCATTTTTTCACCCAACTATGGTGATTTCATATGTTGGATGAAATTCAATGCAGTTTTTACTGCAGTAAAAGTGTGCAGCCACAAATAATTCTAACAATAATCAGATTACTTAATAGAATCCAAACTAGAAAAAAGAGAGTAACAATCTGTTTCTTCAAACTCAATCCTTTTTCTCATACCAACTGCCGAGTGATAGAAATTACATATAACCAAAACAAAAAGAAAAGAAACGGGACCACTGCATCTCGAGATTGTGCAAAGGCGGTTGTGAAGCTCAATCCTTCACAGCATGTGTTGGCGGCCATTACTTGATACCATGGAAAGATGGCAATACAGCAATAAGGGGATCTCCGTAACCAACGGCCTCTGGAACAAGTACAGATATCACAATATAAGCACAAAGAAGATATTTAAATAGCCCAGACAGGAAATAGAATAAATTCCACGGCTTATATGTGGGGAACCCAAAGTTGTGGAGAGAATTTTCAATGAAATGCAAGCGTCAAGGTGTTTTACCTCCATCACTGAAAAGGAGCTTCAAGACTTCTCCAGCCACGTCCGACTGTTGAATGATTATACCACATGGCAACAAAAGAAGATGAAAATTCATTAGAATATTGTCGAGTCTCTAATGAAGAGCAAAAATATGGAGGGATTGAAACTTGGACTCACTTTGACAGGGAGTTCAGTGCCAAATTGATCCAAGAAGCCAATCACCTGCCCCTCCTTGATCACATCACCCTATAGTATGCCAAAAAAGAAGTTTAATAAATGACTTGAATGGAGATCGTAGCATTAGTGAAAAGAAAAAAATTACATGAAAACACAAATCAAATGGTATAATCAGTGCCACGGGGAAAGCACACTTTCTATGGCAGGGCTGTGCCATCATATTATTAAGATAACAATTAAAGGAAACCGAGGTGCAGTGAGGTTATAAATGTGAAACTTTGTAAGAAGCCTCACGCACATACAAGAAGAATGATAACATAAAAATACCTAATCCTAACTACATAATGTGCTTGGAGATGACAGAGTAGCAAACCCTATCATCTTATCCTAAGTCACAGAGTGTAAAGATTCTTACGAACTGTCTTTATCTGCACAATATCAGGACAACGTTATGCAAGGTGTAAGAGCCTAACTACTATTGTGTCGCATAAAACCAGACACAAGGTATTGTCTGTAAAACAGTAAAAGTCATAACATGTAATCATGTTTCTTGCATAAGGTAAGATTATCATCTTATTAAAGAAAAATTAAACTCACGCTGACTGACCAACAGTAAAATGATATGGCTTTCTTAGTTCAGGTGTGAGGAGTTCACTGTGCAGGGATCACAGATGGAAGAATAAAGTAGGTGACGGTTGAGCTAAACTCAACAAATACAGTAATTATCAAGTTTTTATTTCTTCTTTTATTTAGTTGAAGGCGGGGGAACAATGGGGAGCTAAACTCAACAGTATTGCCTTCTTAGTTCAGGTTTGAGGAGTTTACTGTGCCGGGGAACAAAAAATACCACACATGGAAGAATGTAGTTGGTGATTTTTAATGTCCATGATAGATTATTCATTTTTATTTGTATTTTTTTTGGTAGTGAAAGGCAGGGGAGCATTGGGATTGAACCCGAAACAAACAATAGATATTATTGACCTTCTATCGACTCCATCTGAGAAATCCGGATGGATATGCAATACCAGAGACATTTGCGAATTATTGTGCTAATGAATGAAATTCCAGTGCCTTTTACTAGAATGTCACTGTCTCTGGACAATAAGGTTCACTGTAGTCTACTTCAAGGAGAAAGAGAGGAAAGATTCTACTTCATAGAAGAAACAAATAAAGGAAATTACCTCTTTACAGGCAGGTGCTTGCTTCTTTCCTTTTAGAGTCCTGGCTCTTCTGAATGAGCCAACCTGTCATACACAGAAGAGTGAGCTACGGAAGGTTCAGTTATAAGTATTAGCGTATCACTAGCCAAAGGTCATGCAATGCATACCGTGGGTGATGATACAATAACATATCCACTAGATCCAGAAGCCTCCAGGGCTGCCAATTTGGCTGCCTTCTCAACAGAGACATTTGTGAATGGACTCACTTTTTCTGCAGAAGACTTAGTTGGGGGTGGCGGAGGAACAGCAGGTTTACTTGGAACAGAAGATGCTGTTGCATGAGGAATTACAGGTGCAGGGATTACTGGGCCATCAATATTCCGCTTCATGTGGATCTCAAAGGCTCCTAACTGTTAATATGATGGAGGGAAGGGATTCATTGAGGAAAAAAATGTCAAAAGCATGGATCAAAGATATCAAAAGCAGTTAGTGAATATGCTTTGCAGAATTATTCGACAAACATCATTCATACAACAAGACATAAATGAATAAACACATTGATTAAGCCAATCATTGGGTGAATAGCCTCTGAACATATTAAATGTGCAAGAAAATAAACATACACCAGTATGACCACTAACTAACGACCATAAAGAACAAGTGTAGATGTAACATCAGTCTAAATTCAAAAAATTAAGTATGTTATCAAATTGATGCACATATCTTGAATGTACTTCTTTTGCACTCAGTATCCGATGTGACTAGCCTCGACAGAGATCCAAGCTTTGATGACTATATGGACAATATCTCACTTGTCACTAGATTTAGTTTTACTGTGTGGAATGCATAAGAGTCCAATATTCAAGCTGTATGGAGTCCCTGATGGCTAGGTTATCTAAGTGAAATAAAATATCCTCAATTTCTGAGATTTCTTGTGATTTTATGCGTGATTCAATATCTTCGCAGTAGCCAACACCACAAAACTAGGTGGGAAGCTGCGAGGAGAGTCAAAGTATTAACAACAGTGCCAAGGAGAGAGGGACTATGCCCTTAAGAATATGTTTCAATCTTGAAAGTGTGCCAACTGAGGCAGCATGGTGCTGCAATGTGCACAAGTTACAACTCAAAAGAGTGTCATGCAATGGCATAAGAAAACTTTGGGGCACCCTATAGCAAAATCTCCAAGTAAAGTACCGAATCACCCAAAGTCTTCCAGAGTTTACAAGTTTGAGGGGGGGGTCTGATTTAAAGAGATTCTAATAGAGTGGAATTTTTTTCAAGATGGCAGAACATTGGGGAGATCACCGATGAAAACAAGATAAAAGGAATTAGTATATACTTCTTATTAGTATGTTCCTGGTGTGGTTGTTTGAATTCTTCTGTTGCATAATTTAAATAAATTGTTGCAATTCCCAAATTTGATAACCTTTTAAGGTCAATACTGAATATTCTTGACACAAAAATGCATTGATTTGATTTTGAGAATTAAAATTTTGAACTATGCTAACTGCTAATACTTAATTCCATTAGGGTTATCAGAAAAGGAGATATCTATAAACTCATCAAGCATTTAAACGAATCTGCTTCCAATGAACTTTGAACCAAGTCCACAAGCATTTAGAAGCTATGAAATTTACTCTTCACAGGCTTTTAAAAAGAGGGGGAAAAAAGGGGGGATCATTTCATAGGAAATTTAAACATGATTAATCTGGATGAACTCGATATTTATAGTATTTAGTTGAATAAATTCTACCACTTGCAATATCTCGCTCTTTTAGATGTGATTTAACTCAAACATCTCATAAATACAATACTTTGCAAAGACAACTATGTTTTGCATGCCTACCTATTATTCCACATTCTTCATAATGCATCAATTACCAGAAAAAGAAGCCAAAGATAGTAATTCTATAATTGTGTTGAAGAACTGCCGAGCTTATATAGAACGATTATTTACCTTGACTTTCAGCTCAGCAATCTTTGTCTCATCACAAACTTCTGACAGGAGGGACTGAAAAGGAACATAATAAAAAAAATTAAGTAAAGTAGAGCATAACCCAAGATACTATCTTAAACCTAGACATGCAAATAGAAAAAAGGAACTCACAACCAACTGCTAAATCCTAGGAAAAGCTTCATATGGCATTCAGGGATTCTAAGAATGGTGAATGTGAGGAATTACATTAAGGCCTTAAGGGGAAGTACATCTTTGCAGAGTGATACCAACCAACCAGTTAATGATATAAATCTACATATAATTAGAATTATTACATACATATAATAAATAGCTACAATGATCTCCATTGGTTGATAAGCTAAGGCGAGTATTGTAACATGCTTCTGTGTACTGTGTATATTCCAACTTTTCCACCAGGGAATTCAACTATTAGAAACCCCATCAGTTCTAACACTTCATCAATGACCATAAAAGTTCAACTCTGGGTTCCACATAGGAGCTTATATTAGAACATCGCACACAACTTTGAGTCTACAAATAATCCTTATGCTGGGTACATAGTTAGTTCTTCACAGCTCTAGCTACCTGAAGGTCATAGCCCATAAGTACTTTTATAATTATCTATCACAAAGTCAAAGTTTTGAGAGGAAAAAAGTGTTTGTATCGCAAACACTTTCCTGCACCCAACCATTTGATTTGAATATTGGAGCATGAGAGAGGACTGCAGGTAAATGTGCTAGAACAATTAGTATATCTTTGATTCTGCTCTGACAAATAAGGCAGTTTGAGAAAATTATATGAATAAAACAAGATGAATTTCAAAAAAGTACCTCAAACCCAGTGGGAAAAGTTGCAGTTCTTGGTGACTTTTTCTCTACTGCGCCATTTGATTGATTATCAGATAGAATGGTGCCATTAGGATCACCTGAACGTTGAAGTAGACACAACATGATTCAGTATTCAACAAAGTTTTGTTATTGTTCACTAGCAAAGTAGCAATAAAGAGAAACGACTAACCACCTTTGGATTTGGCTGTGATAGTAGCTTCAGAGGACTTTGCACATGAAACAAGCAGTGCCCCAGGTCTTTTTCTGGATGAAAGATACTTTAGGTCGCAGTAGGCAGCACCATTAATCGTAATCGCGCCAGGTCTTTGAAGAACAGACTTAAGCTGAGAATTCGTGCCAACCCCATCTGAAAGCACAAAATAATCAAATGCTGCTTTACTACGATCGAGCAATTTATACATAACGACGTGATCAGTCAACAGCTAGTCTGCTTAAACTTAGTCCTCCATCAGTACTAGCACAAATATCGTTAATCTTACTCTAAGGAAAATGATGACTGAATATAAATATCACCAAAAATAAGAAAGAAAGAAAAAAAGTATCTTCAATCAAAATATCGAGTTACTCAAATGTATCTATGGTCTAGTTACAGCATTCACAGATTGAACAAACGCAGAACTGGTCTTCAGACTCAACGCATTAGCCATAAAAACTATCAGATCATCCGAACTTTACAGCCAAAAACACAAACGCATAGATAATTAAACACAATTCAATCACACAAGCATGAAACGAAGAGAAAGGAAAGAAAATGCTAACATTCGAAAGAGCGGAGAACGGCGGCGGATTCCATGGCGCAACTTCCGATTACCGCAGAGATCCAACGGGAAAGCTCAACGTTCTTGATTTGCAATGAAGAAGCAAGTGAGAAGTGAGAATGGCGTCGGACGTTACAATGCGAGCTAAGAAAAATGGCAGAAAATGGGTGGTGGTGGATTGAGGGCGGTGAGTAATGAGAGAGAGAGAGAGTGTGTGTTGGTGAGTGTTTGTTAAGTAGTTTGATTGAACTTCGTGAATTCCGCCCCCCTTTCTTCAGTTTCTCCACCCGCTTAGATCCTCCTGTATTTTCTATGTTCCCTTTGCTAACGTGCGCCTCCTCGACTGCCATTCTGGCAATTATCCTGCGCCTTTATTTCCAACACGACAAGTCGCCATTTGCGCTCTAGTCTTCGTCCATTTTAGAACACTTCATTAACAAAAATGGATTAATGTGCACAAAAATGCCAAAAAGGTAAAATGTAGTCATGTATAACTCTCCAATTTACTACCTATGTTCATGATCTTCAGAGTTTATTGTAGTGATGGGTAAAATGTGTGGGTTTGATGTGTTAAAGTGATGTTTAAAGAATACGATTATAATTTTTTATGTGAGGACACTGCCTAAAATGAAAAGACCCTAAAAATTGTAAACGGACAACAAATGAAGGAGAACGTACACGTTGTAGTGGATAAATTTCGTAAGCCCAATAAACTTAGCCCATAATAAGATGGGTTAAGATAGGCGAAACGGCCCAACAGTGAAGGCAAAACAACCATAAGGCCGAAATAGGCCAACAACATTATTGGGCCACATACCTTATCCGTATCAAGGTGTTAGCAAAATCGGTCGTCATGACCCATACAACCGACGTGACCAACAACTTGATTCACCACTCTATTGAAAGACAAAATCAATGATAAGGATGACCTCCTAAGAATTTGGAACGGACGTGAAAGGTGACAACGGTCAATATGGCCACATGGGGAAAAAACCTAATGGAGAGGCCGTCATATAAATATCAGCCTACTAGGTCAAACGACACATCCAGTCTCATGCTCACACTCTCCACTACTCTCTGAATTCTCTCTCACTCTTTACACTCACCGTACGTCCGCCGCCGCCGAAGTCAGTCATACAAGCTCTCTCCGCCGTCATTCCATCTCTCACGTCACCCCCTCCGACCGAACGTTCACAGTCGTTCGCGACCACCACCATTTCTTTACTATTTATCCTCATTACTATTTACTTTTACGTTCAATTATTTGAATACCGTACTAACTTGAGCGTCGGAGGCCCTACGACTGACACCCCCTCCAGTTTTCTCCTTGGGGCTCTACGTCTCTCCGTGTTGTGTTGGTTACAAGTCATTGGTGCCCTAATCAACCAAATCGACCGTAATTGTAGATTCTACCTCTACACACTTGAAAAGTATATTTATTGGATGATTATTTTTCTCTATAAGATAATGCAACTTCAAAAATAAAAAAATAAAAATTATAAGAGTTTATCCAATGCATGTTTGAGTCCACACTCTAACCTTTCTTCGTGTAGGGTGCCTCAGAGCAATGTTTTAAAAACCGAACCGGAGGTCGAACCGGTAAGGCTCCTGGGTCATGGTTCAATTGGTTGAACCGGTTAAACCATGGTTGAACCGTTATGCAATTAAATTAATTATTAAATAATATTAATTATAAAAATATATGATATATATAAAAATATGAATTAATTTATAACTTATATGGTAAAAAATACATTAAAGTTTATTACAAATAAATTTATTCTCAATATAAATTTAAATATCATGTTTTAAATATATTTTTTACAATGAAAACTTATTGGTTATATTTAATTTTTGTATTCCTAACAAATATAAATATTAAAAAAATGTAAAATTATTTTTATTATCATAAACATCACGTTAATAGGTTATTTCGGAGAAAATTAGATGAGAAGTTATAGAGAATTAGAAAGATAGAGTTAAAATAGACATTCATATAAAAATAATATTCTTATGAGAAAATATAGCTTTTTACCCATTTTTAATTGCTAAAACATATTTTAGGTTAGGAATTTAATTTACAATAAAATTACCCATTTTTAGGTTTGTATGGACAAAACTGCCCTTAATTTTGTAGGTATGTTTTTTCCGCGAGCTGAGGGAGGGAGGATTCGTTATTCTGTTATGAGCTCTCTCTATCTCTCTCTCTCTCTCTCCTCTCTTTCTCTCTCTCTCTTTCTCAGCTGCCGATTACCAGCGACGCCGCGCCATCTCTCCGCCTATTCTGGTTGATTTTTGCGCCTTGAGTTTCTTCATGTTTTGTGGTTGATTTATTGCGGCTATTCTGTTTGTTTTGCGCCTGCGCCTATGCTATCAGTTTCTTCATGTTTTGTATCTGATTCGAGTTGTACTTTGATTTTTTAGTAGGTAATTCTTCGTAGTTCATCACGTTGATTGTTTAATTTTGCGATTGCTCCGATTTCACTTTTGATTTTGATGTAAATTTGCGTTGATTTGATTACTGGAATTTGATTACTGTAATTTCAATTTTTTGAGGTAATTCTGCGTATATTAGTAGTTGTGTAATAGTTGAAGGCTAGTATTATTCTGTGTTTTTTTTTACTTTGATACATATTTTGGGATGGATGCTTGTGATTACTGCTTGTATTTTTATTTAGATTTGCAGCTGCGTTCTTAATTGAGCTAGCATTGAAGAATTTAGCTGTGATTTTCCTCTGGTTGAAGAATTGTTCTTACATTGTGTATAGTCGATGGTTAATGCCTATGTTTAAACTTTTGTGCTTGTTGGTCCCGGGAAAGAGTAATTGGTGTATGGGGGGGGGGGGGGGGGGGGAATACACCAATAACCAACCGTTTTTGACTTTTATAAAATCAGGTCGATCAAAGGTCGATTGTCAAGGTCGATCCTTATCAGAGACAGGTTGATCTATCAAGCTCGTTTGGGAACAAGCTTGATTTATCAAACTGTGCTTATGCGGAAGTTGGTGGAGGTTGATTTACTCTTTGAAAAATCTAAGGTCGATACTGAAATGCAGGTTGATGCTTGATATGCAGGTTGATGCTCGTCAGTTTGATAATAAAATGAAAGTTCGATAAATAAAGAGAGAGAGAGAGAGAGACACCGCGATATAGCGTGGTTCGGAGAAACCCTCCTACGTCCACGTCAGGTCGACTCGACCTGAGAATCCCTTTACCTTTGGATTCAACCTCTCTCTTATTTATACTGACTGAGTATCAGTTCTAAATACACTCTATCCTGAATATATCTAGACACGAGTTTTGGGTCGTGACCCTTACAACCTTTCGTACAAAACGTACAAACAACCTTTCACACACTACAGAGCTTGACTAACTCTACAATGGCGAAACACTAAACAATCTTTCTAACTTCGAACGGGTCGGAGAAGAAGATGTTGAATCAACGACAAGCAGCAGTGAACGCTTCGTCGTTGGGCTTTTATTGGAGTTGAAAGTCTCTCTTTGTCAAGTGTTTGGGAAACTAATCGGATTTCGAACACTTGAATGGATATGAACTTGAGAGAGACTTTGGCAGAGATTTGGCGTTGATAGCTTGAGTTTCCCGTGCTTGAATCCGATAATGGTTGAAGTATTTATAGGCAGTTTTGAAAAACTAGCCGTTGGAGTCAGGCTGACGTGGCACTAGCCGTTGGAGGCTGACTCACTTCTAGCCGTTGGGAAAGTTCGTCCTTGCTGGCACACCACGTGGCAAGGATCAGGTCGTGTTGCTCCATGGAGGCGGAGCATCGACCCTTATATTGAAATCCAGCTCTTGAAATCTTCTAAGTCAAAGCAGGCTGGAAGCTTGAGAAGGGAGGTCGATAGACAGGCAGATATGCCAGCTTGATCCGAATGAGGCAGGTCGATAATCGACCTTTCTCTTACAGGGTGGATCGAACATGCATTTGAACATTAGAGGGCATCGACCTGCACTAACAGGTAGCAGGTCGATCTATCGGCCTTGACCCTAAACAAGTGAAAATATGCCTAAGTGTGGTTTCGAAAAACATCATCAAAATCAAACTGCAAGGGGTTCCCAACAGTGCTTTAGGAATTGAAAGCATTTTTACTTTGATTGTATATGTATGCTTTTTGTCTTTTGATTACTACTTGCTTCTCTGGTTACATCCTAGAGAGAGAGAGAGAGAGAGAGAGAGTAGAGAGAAACGAATGAAATAATTTTGTATGAAGTAATTTTGAATTAGTGAGATGACATGGTGAGGTCTAGATTGAGATGAAGTTGAGCTTATCACTTTATTTGTTTTCTGCTGCTGCTTCTTTCTCATCCTAGTTGGATCATGTTTTTACTTAGTGTAGTTCATTTAGTTAGGAATGTGACAAATAACTTATGAACTATGCAAAATTCAGTACTTATCTACTGTACTTTTTTATGTTGCTATGATTTTTAAGATAGTGTTTTACTGTTTGTTTATGCAGCTTTAATGGATTTATACTCATTTAGTGGTGTTAGTGGTAGTTTTAGTAATCTGAATAGTGGTAGCACTGGTGGTACTAGTTGTAGCAGTGGTTATACTGATGGTAGTAGTTGTAGCACTGGTGGATCTAGTAGTGGTCAGTGGATTATACCAGGTGCAGCATTTCAAGCCTCTATGCCTTGTGATAATGTTTTTGTTGATCCTGAACCTGTTGTGGTTGATATTGGGCATGGTTCTGTTTTTCGTAGTAAGGATGCAATGATTTCATGTATTGCTTTATATCATTTGAAAAATTGCCTTGAGTTTCGCAATAAACGGTCGGATACTGGTAGATATATAGACATGTGCAAGTTTGAAGAAAGGTGCAGTTTTTGTGTTCGAGCTAGAGCTGTTGGTAGTGTATGGAAGATACATGCTTGGGTACCACATACTTGTCAGAGAGATTTGAGGAGAGACCCTCATGCCAAAGTATCTTCTAAGGCTATAGCTGCCCATGTTGGTCCAAATTTGTTGCAAGATGGGTATGAGCTAAGACCACGTGATATTCAAGGGCAGTTACAAAGAGAGTTTGGTGTTAACTTGACGTACTCTGCTGCTTTAGCTGGTAGG
This sequence comes from Thymus mandschuricus, assembly GCA_029379335.1. Classification (NCBI taxonomy): domain Eukaryota; kingdom Viridiplantae; phylum Streptophyta; class Magnoliopsida; order Lamiales; family Lamiaceae; genus Thymus; species Thymus mandschuricus. The sequence continues at coordinate 9,426,069 of CM057079.1, forward strand.
AATTTGGCTCTGAATGCTGCATATGGTGATCATGATAAATCATTTCAGGTACAATATGTTTTGTTATGTTAGGCATTCAATTACTTTAGATATTACAGAAAAGTGAGGTACTCTTAGGTTTAGGGGATAAAAATAGAAAAATGAAACAGATCATATGTTTAAGATTGTAAGATAAAATACTCCTTAGCTGCTCCCAACCTAGCCTGCAATTACAACAGATAATTATACTATATCATATGTTCTGTGAATGTGATCAGAACATGTAAATAATGTAGAAGAGCACTAATTAGTAACACTATCTTTGATGTACTGGACGATTTGCAGTATCAATAATGTGTATCATTATTTTTTTTTTGCAGTTGGTACCAAAGTATTTGTATATGCTTCAGTTGATGAATCCTGGTTCAGTTGTTGATATTCAAACTCGTTCTGATGGGTCTATGGAGTACTGTTACTTTTGTCTTCATGCATGTATGCTGGCTTTTCGTTCTTGTCGTCCCATTGTTGTTATTGATGCAACTCATTTGAAGGGGAAGAAGTATAAGGGGGTGTTGTTTGTTGCTTCTACAAAAGATGCAAATGAACAGATTGTTCCTCTTGCATTTTGTGTTGGTGATAAGGAGAATGATAAGTCATGGGGTTGGTTTTTATTGCATGTTCGAGAGTCGTTAGGAGTTTGAGATGACATGTTGATAGTGGCTGATCAACATGTTAGTATAAATAATGCTGTGAGAACTGTTTTTCCTGGGGTTGCATTTGGTCTGTGTTCTTATCATATACAAGGGCATCTTAGGGGTGAAGATGTGATTGAGTTTTTTCAGGCTGCTGCTAATGCATATAGGGTCGAAGACTTTGAAATCCACATGAGTAGTTTGAAATCTGCTTCTGCTGCTGCACATTCAAAGCTTTTGAAAATTGATCCTGTTAGATGGGCTCGTAGTAAATGTCCAGTTCGTAGATATTCTTTTGGTACTTCAAATGCTGTTGAGTGTCTGAATTCTCGACTGAAATGGGCTAGGAAGTTGCCAATTTGTTCTCTGTTAGAGTATGCTCGTAATCTTGTTCAAGAGTGGTTTTGTAATCGGCGTAGTATAGCTGCATCTAGGAGTCTTGAACTTTCAGAATATGCCACTCGTAGATTGGAGGCTGCTATGATCAGAGGCCGTGTTATGAGTGTCCAGCCCATCTCAGATTCTAAATTCAAGGTTATATCGGGATCACGTAGTTATGTTGATATCCTTTCAATGAATTGTTCGTGTAAAGTGTTTCAGATGGACTTAATTCCATGCTCACATGCTACACGAGCTTTAAGGTATTGATATAGGTGAAATTTACTCTGTTTTAATAGCCAAAAAGAGTCGATTTTGTGTCTCGATTGTGTGATATTGTCTATAGTTTATATGGTTTTTAGTATATGGGACAATATTATGCTTGTAGGTGTTTTTCTGTGTTTTCAGGCATAAATCGATGATAAAACCCCGAGATGAGAAAAGGCGTGAAGATCGAAGTTTAAAATTCAAGATTTGAGTTCGAGTGAAGGCCTCTCGATCGACCTCTCGATCGAGAGAGGTGTCGAGAGGTGCCTTCTGCCGCAGCTATCGATCGAGAGCAAAGATGATACCCTCTCGATCGACCTCTCGATCGAGAGGTCTGTCGAGAGGTGTCCAGACGGGATTTTTCTCCTTTATTAATTAGACTCCTTTTTGGTTTAGATTTTCCTTATGTAAATTTCTCCTATATATACTCTTAGCCTACCATTGTAAACCCTAACTAGCATTACTTTTACATAATTTCTAGCACACTTTTTCTTTAGAGTTTGTATTCAACATTGGAGCTTATCAAGTTTATTCAAGATTCAAGTTTCGAAGTTCTTAGTGTTCAAGATTCAATTCCAAGTTCTTCTTACTCTTACTTTTTAATTATGTTCTTCCAATTCTTTGTGTTTATGTTTACTTTAATTATGTCTAGCTAAATCCCTTAGTTGATTTTAGGGATTGAATGCCTAATTGAATTTATGTAAGTGTTCTTGTTTACAATTAGCCTTCCAATCTAGATGCATGTTTCATGGTGCTTATTCTCATGCATAGTTAATTGGCCATTAATTGTGTATGCATAATTATGTGTTTATGCCTTGATAGGGTAATTGCATAATAGATCTCATGAATGCATGATATAATAGTTTAATTTTCTTGATTGATAATTGAATTATTATATGTTCATATATAATTGATTTGGTGTCTTAGTTGAACCTAGTTGATTATATTATTGATACTTGTTCTAAGTTTGCACTTGATTCAATTATTACAATTCGAAAGAATATTAGGATTTCGTTGGGTGACTACTTGCATTGCTTTAATTAGGGTGTAGGTTATTCTTGCATGTATCACATTTAGATTGGAAATTGGTTAATTGTATTCATTAATTGCTTGCATATAGTTAATTAGGTAGGCTTCCCTAGAATCAACACCTTTCCTTATTTGTTCACTTTCCTTATTTATTTAATTTCTTGTGTCTTAGGTTGTTTTATTTGACTACTTATTTCTTTGTTTACTTATTTCCTTATATGTTTACTTGAGTTCTTTTTATTATTTGCCTAGTATAAATACCACATTCACTAAACCCTTCAAAGTCTAGACATCAGTTTAGTTCTATAGTAGAGGTATTGTGTGCGTTTTCGGTTTATCAGTCCCTGTGGATACGATACTCGTACTTCATTATATTACACCTATTTTGTGTGGTAGAAATAGTGCGATCAGGTATGATGTTAAATGTTAATTTGATTTTAACATTTTTACTGATTACTGTTTTTCTGATGTCATTTTGTGTTTTCTTGTTATAGTCATATGAATCAGGTTTTCTCTGGACATGTGAATTCGTGTTATTCGACTCGTACATGGCATGAAATATATGCTTCTGATGTTATGCCGGTGCCTGATCCTAGCGAGTGGCATGTACCAGATGAAGTCAATTCATTGGTTGTTGGAACATCGTCCAATCTGAAGCAAGCAGGTAGACCACGAAGGAAGAGGTTTCAGGTTGGAGACTGTACTGGAGGTTTAAGGAAGAGTGTAGGTGAAGGTGCTGGTTCTGCTGGAGTAGTTGAAGGTGTTGAAGCTGTTAAGGAGTCTACTGTATCTGCTGGAGAACTCGTTGCTGTTAAGGAGTCTCGTCAGTGTTCAAGATGTCATGAGAAGGGCCATTATCTATCAACATGCAAGGCATTTCTGGAAATTAATTGTGAGGAAGCTGATGCTAAGCGTGCTCGGAAGTCAAAGTCATGTAGCATATGTGGTGTAGTTGGGCATACTCGGAGAACCTGTGTTGATCCGAATAGGTTTTGATTATTTTTCATTGGATTTGTGTAGTTTGTCAGACTTGGCAGAATACTTAGAGTACATGTTTTATGTTTTTGAATAACTAGACTAGTACACAGTACAGAGTAATTTCACATGCTTATATTACTGATTACCTATATTTACACAGTATTTTTACTGAATAGGTTTTACTTTATAATTTTAGTTGTATACAGTATATAGTAATTTCATTAGCTTATATTACTGATTACCTATATTACACAGTATTATCATTGTCTTATGTATTAATTACTGTGTACAAAGTACACAGTAATTTCATTGTCTTATATTACTGATTACCTATATTACACAGTTTTTTATAGCATACAGTGTTTGTCATTTGTGTTATGTATTAATTCTAGTAATCGGTACATGTTATTATTTTATTACCAGTATTCAGTAATAGTAAAATGTATATTGTACTGTAATGATTGCATAAGTGTATCAGATCCATATGCAACAAGTATTTAAAATATATTCTAACATTAAAGTAACATAAAGATATCCATCAAATATTCTAAAGTATCCATCAAAAAAGAACACACAAATAGTCTAAAGTAAGACAAACATGTTCTAACATGTTATCCAACAAAAAGAGTACACAAACAGTCTAAAGTCAGTTAATTTCAATATCCAACAACATATTCTAAATTTCTCCCAGGTCAAATGATGGACAAGGTGGTTCAGCAGTGCTAAAAGCATATATTGCACGTGAAATTTGGCATCTGTAAGCGAAGATGTCGTGCCCTGTTTTTAATCCTCCTTTGTCATCTGGGATCCTTGCAATCATCCTCTCAATTATCTTTAGTACATACAGTCCGCTGGTATTGTCGCCTATTTGCTTGTAGAAGTGCTTTCCTTTTGGGACTCCAAACAGTATTTCCCACTGTTTTTGTTTTGGTGTTTTGATTTTGTGGTGATCATAGTACCCAATCTCCTCTATCAGTTCAGGTAAGATCTTTGCCATTGGTATGAATCGTTGCTCGATTTCTTTGACAGCTTCTGTCTTGGCATGATGGATCAATATCTTTTGTTTCCTTAGATCAATCTCAACTGCTACCCAATGTGTTTCAATACAGCATGCTGTCACAACCTATATGTGGAAATAAGAACTTATCTTTAATAAATTGTTATCTTTTTTTCAAGGTGCATGTTATTGATTAATGAAAAACTGAATATTACCTTTTCACAGTAAATCCAAGGTTTCATATTATCACCCCAAGCTGGCATTTCTGCTTCAGCATAACGCTTCAGATGTTCCATCATGTTAGCTGGCATTTTGCGCTGGATGTTGGAGTGTAGTTGTGTTCTGCGTTTGGGCTGTGTTGTTGCATAAGCCTCTTGGACCGCATTCTGGACGTTAATTTGTACTGTTTTTATGCTAATGTTTTACCATGAAGTAGCATGTTGTGATACCAATGTTGTCTTGAGTAGATCCCACTCCAGCAATATCTGGCCGTGCTGTGAGGATTGATAGGTACACATGTACTGTATTTTCATCAATCGAGTGTTGTGGGTCCTCTATTTTTAGGAAGAAGTACTGGGAGACTGGGTAGATCAATCCCACGTCCCTGTAGTTGTATACATTTTTTTGTGTGGGTTAGAGATCAATTTTTAATGTTTGTTATTCAAATTTATATACTTTAAAATTTACCTTTCCTTGTCTGAGTTGATGAATTTATCAAACATTTTAAATCCACCTCTCACATCGTCCTGCCTGTATGGACTTTTGCAGGGTCTTGCTGGGAACCTTATCCTCCTTGCCCTTTTCTCTCCAGGTGCTTGTACTGTCAGTGCAACGTCCTCTACGTTTTTGACCGAGAGTACAATTTCCTTACCTTTTTCAAAATCGTCTAATGCTTTGCCATCTGTGTATCTGATAATTGATCTTCCTGTAGATGAAAAAAAATGAATGAAGTTTGTTATAGAATTTTAACTGATAATTAAAGTGGAGATTAGGTAAGTTTGACATAAAATATTTTTTGTACCTTGTCTTGATTAATTTCTTCTGGTGTTTGTTCTATTGTTGTATCAGGTGCTTCCTTTCCTTTCCTATTCAGACTTTCTGATGTGTCCTGAGATGTTGATGGTGATTTTGCTTCTTTCTGCTGCTTTGTTCTTTCCTTCTCCTGTTGTGGTTCTTGTACTGATGCTTCATTCTCTGCACTCTTTGATGTTTCCTTCTCTGCACTTTCTTGTACTGATGCTTCCTTCTCCTGCTGTTGCTCTTTCTGAACTGCTGCTTCACTTTCCTTCTCCTGCTGTTGTTCTTGTACTGAAGCTTCCTTCTCTGCACTCTTTGATGCTTCCTTCTCTGCACTTTCTTGTATTGATGCTTCCTTCTCCTGCTGTTGTTCTTTCTGAAATGCTGCTTCACTTTCCTTCTCTGATGTTGCTTCTTTCTGTGCTGCTTCTTTCTGGACTGCTGCTTCTTCATTGGCATTTGAATGTTCTGGTTCATATGTATCATCATGGTGATCAAATATCACCGGAGAATGCATGTAGCCTTCATGCTGGTAATGGTCTGTATCATCACCATCCTGAGGCTGTACTCTATCATTGAGATGCTCGAGAATCTCCTTCACAATTGTCTCTTTAACTTCTTCAATGTATTCCTTCATTTTTTCTGCAGCAACTTTACCTGCAAAAATGCATTACCAAACAAAGAATGTGAAGCTACAAGTACTAAGCCAGCTGATCTAGTTGAGTTCTTTTCTTATTAGTCACAAACACAAACAGATCTCCAGCAAACAATAAAACAGCTTCAAATTTCACATCAATGTTTCAGTAATTAGATCTAGCATACCTACTACTGTTTACTGTTGTAAATACTAACTTATCCCTAGTATAAATCATTTGAAATCATTCACATCATCACAAATACTAAGCATGTTGGAAATGCCAAAATCAAAAATCAATATTTCATTTTTTTTTTTTTAGTAGAGTAGCAATTCATTAACATTCCCATTTAGCAGTACAAGTAATAATTTACCTGCATATTCACCGATTCTTTTCATTGTTGCTTCGTCAATATCCATGGGTGCAGTTGTTGTGTTTCTAGTGGCATCATTTTTTTCAGGCAGAGGCTCATCCTTGGGCTTCTTTTTTCTTTCAATGCTTGGTTCGTATGTGAAGGCAAAAGGCATCCCTTCTGGATCATATTCAAGTGATTTCCAGTATGCCTTTTTTACCTCTTTATCAGTGGGAGTTAGCATTTGTTTTGGAGTGTCCTACACACACAGATATACATAGCAAATAGTTCAGGTACTAAGTACAATTATATCACTTTTTTGTGTACTACTTACTGTTGCAGAAATAAAACATATCAGCAATCTAACTCAATTGAAACATATATATCAGTAGTATTCAAATATTTTCAGGTTCTAAGTACAAAATATTTTCAGGTAATAAACCAACCTAACTCAATTGAGATGAGATTTATGATAACTGAAACAGTATAACAGTATAAGTATACTAAAGAATAAAATATTTTTACCTTTTTGACATTACTAAGTTCTGGGATTTTTCTTGGTGCAAGACATTCATATCGAAGGAACCGTGGCATCTTTTCATCATTTATCTTCTTTGCAACTGTATCTGTGAATGCTGGCACTGCTTCATATATCCAAGCCTGCATAATTCAGTTTTGTTAGTGTAAGAGGTTCTAGTAAAGATGTCATTTGTTGAGAACCCCTTGCAGTTTGATTTTGATGATGTTTATCGAAACCACACTTAGGCACATTTTACTTGTTTAGGGTTAAGGCCGATAGATCGACCTGCTACCTGTTAGTGCAGGTCGATGCTCTATAAAGTCTAGAATCAAGTTTGATCCACCCTGTAAGAGAAAGGTCGTTTATACGGCCTGCCTCATTTGGATCGAGCTGGATCATCAATCTGTCTATCGTCCTTCCTTATCAAGCTTCCAGCCTGCTTTGACTTAGAAGATTTCAAGAGCTGGATTTCAATATCAAGGTCGATGCTCCGTCTCCATGGAGCAACACGACCTGATCCCTGCCACGTGGTGTGCCAGCAAGGACGAACTTTCCCAACGGCTAGAAGTGAGTCAGCCTCCAACGGCTAGTGCCACGTCAGCCTGACTCCAACGGCTAGTTTTTCAAAACTGCCTATAAATACTTCAGCCATTATCGGATTCAAGTACGGGAAACTCAAGCTATCAACGCCAAACTCTTGCCGAAATCTCTCACAAGTTCATATCCATTCAAGTGTTCGAAATTCCACTAGTTTCCCAAACACTTGACGAAGAGAGATTTTCAAGTCCGATAAAAGCCCAACGACGAAGCGTTCACTGCTGCTTGTCGTTAATTCAAACAACTTCTTCTCCGACTCGTTCGAAGTTAGAAAGTGTGTTTTGTGTTTTTCACCATTGTAGAGTCAGTCAAGCTCTGTAGTGTGTGAAGGTTGTTTGTACGTGTTTAGTACGAAAGGTTGTAAGGGTCACGACCCAAAACTCGTGTCTAGATATATTCAAGTTAGAGTGTATTTAGAACTGATACTCAGTCAGTATAAATAAGAGAGAGGTGGATCCAAAGGTAAAGGGATTCTCAGGTCGAGTCGGCCTGACGTGGAAGTAGGAGGGTTTCTCCGAACCACGCTAAATTGTGGTCTCTCTCTCTCTCTCTCTCTCTCTCTCTCTTTATTTATCGTCCTTATTATTATTATCGATCTGGCGAGCATCAACCTGCATATAACGCATCAACCTGCTACTGTTCATCAGACTAAGATTTTTCAAAGAGTAAATCAACCTCCACCAACTTCCGCATAAGCACAGTTTGATAAATCAAGCTTGTTCCCAAACGAGCTTGATAGATCAACCTGTCTCTGATAAGGATCGACCTTGACAATCGACCTTAGATCGACCTGATTTTACAAAAGTAAAAAACGGTTAGTTATTGGTGTATTCCCCCCCCCCCCCCCTCCCCCCCCATACACCAATTACTCTTTCCCGGGACCAACACCATTTATACATTTTTGTTTTTATAAGTGGGAATGTTAGGGTACTTACAGAGAAGGCAAATGTGTTGCCTAATAAATGGTAACTTATTACCCCAGATTCAGGTACTGCTGCATCCGTCTTCATATTTGTTATTGAGTGAGTGAGCAGCTGGTACGAGTAACTGCCCCATGGGAACTGCTCCCAAGCATCCATGTTTTCCAACAATATCCATAACCACTGTGGGATTGACTTCCTTGACTGCTCTATTCCTACTGCGTATGTCAGAGCAAGCAGTAGCTTTGCAACCTTGATGTAATCACTTTCTGTTGCTTGAACAACTATCTCTCTGCGATTTGTTCCTTTCCCCTGCCAATAACTGAAACGCTTGCTCTCAAACATGTCTTTGATATTTCCTGTGGAGAGCTGTTTGTTACGTCCGAACAGCTGGGCAAATACTGAATCTTCACTGGTGACTTCATCAGTATTGTATGGATCAAAGCTTGCTGGTCCAAACTTCAGCCCGCTTACTAGTGCATACTCTGCTCTTGAAAACCGTAGGATCCTGTTACCAATTCTGAACCACAACGCTGTGGTGTCAGGGTTCGGGGTGGGAGTGATCTCTCGGAAAACTACGTAGTGTAGTAGTTTGCCTGATCTTGGATTATTGTCAGGCAATTGATAGTAGTACCTAAGTAATTATATTAAGCAATAATTAGATGAATTTTTTTGGAAAGTATCTTTAAGTAATTCATGTAATCAGTAAGGCATGATGAAGTTACCTGAAGCATGATTTTCTGTATTTCTTTGCTTGCAGCCTTTGTAAGTGTGGTTCGTATGATTTTAGGCATTGATTCATACCCTGTGAGCATCGTCTTATGTTCATATTGTATGAGATGGTGTCTCTTGTATTCCCACTTAATCTACATTTAAAAGAAAATCAGTAAGTATAATTTTCAGTAAGATTGAACACCAACATATAGATCCAACTACAAGTTCTATAACATTGCAACATATAACATTTCAGCAGCATATAACACAACAGGTAGCATTCTATATTTACAGCAAATCAGTAGCATTCCAGCAAACTTCCAATAACAAAACTCAAGCAGCAACAACAACAAATAACTAAGTAACATAACAGGTAAATTAATAGAATTGCAGCATATGAATTCAAATAAACTGGAACATTGCATATTCACATGAAGTTTGTTAACTAATTGAAGTAAGCATATGAATCATGCTTAGCCCATTACTAATACTTTAATAATCTGCATAAACTTCCAAGAACAAAACTCAAGCAGTAACAACAACAAATAACCAAGTAACATAGCAGGTAAATAAGCAGCAATCGTTATCCTTAATTCAAATAAGCAGTACCTTAAATCAAATAAGCTAATAACACAACAGGTGGATAAGCAATAATCAGCAATCATTATTAGTAAATCCAAATAATCAGTAACATAATAGCATAATACCTCAACAGTTAAATAAGCAATAAGCAGCACCTTAACATCTTAAATCATATAATGCCATAATTACAGTCTTCCATTTATCATTCTCACTTAACAACAGAACAGAACATAACAGAACAGAACAGATAACCAAGTAATATCACAATATGCTTATCACAAGCACCAACAACAATAAATAACCCTAAATAATGCAGTAACAGAAGCAATAATGCAGTAACAGAAGCAATAATGCAGTCTTCCATTTCTCATTACCACTTAACAGGTAAATAACACAACAGAACAGAACAAATAACCAAGTAATATCACAATATGCTTTATCACAAGCAGCAACAACAACAAATAACCCTAAATAATGCAGTAACAGAACAGTAACAGAAGCAGAATCAATAATGCAGTAACAGAAGCAATAATGGAGTAACAGAAGCAATATTGCAGTAACAACAAACAGAATTCACCAGTAAGCAGTAAATCAAACAAACTGCTTACTGATTTTTGAGCATTTTCATTCCTGTAAACCCTAAATACATTCTAAACACATTCACCATTGATATCTGTAAATTTTGTAAATGATGTGTAAAAAATCAGCAAATAATATTAAAATTGTACCGGTACAGTGCTAAACGGTGTTGATTCCTCAGTTTTGTCCGATGCTTTGCTCTTTTTCTTCGTTTTCTTCTGCTTTTTTGTCGCCGATTTTGAAGAGATTTCCGCGCGACTTCTCTTCATGTTGTTGAGATTTTGCGCGCGAGTTCTGCAGGTGGTACTGGTACAGTGTTTGTCAAATTTCCGGCAAACACTGTGTTGATCGACGGTGAGATGAGAGAGAGAGAGAGTGTTTCCGGCAGTTTTTGGGTGAGATGAGAGAGAGAGAGAGAGAGAGAGAGAGAGAGAGAGAGAGAGAGAATTTCCGGCTGTGTTGATGACCGTTGCTTGAATTGAATGTGAATCCCGTACTGAATTGAGCGTTGGGTGGGGTGAGGGTATTTTGGGTAACTGATTGTAAATTGGGTAAAATTATTGATAGTTATATTCCTAACCTAAAATTCATTTTTTAATGTTTTTTTGGGTGTTTTTTTTTTTTTGGCTCTATTCTTATTATGCAATTACAATTAATAGATTTAAATATTTTGTTAAGTATAATTGATTATTGTAGCTTAGATGGTAAAATATAGGTCTTTAGTCTAATAGGTCATGGGTTCGAATCTCTTTCAATACAATATTTAATTTTTTTTTAGTAAGAGAATTGAACCGCCGGTTCTGTAAAAACCGCTCGGTTCGCCGGTTCTGACCGGTTCTGGCCGGTTCTCACCGGTTTGAGCGGTTCAAATCCAGTCCGTTAAGACCTCCGGTTCCATGGCCCAAACCGGACCGGTACCAGGCCGGTTCCCGGTCGAACCGGCCGGTCCGGTCCGGTTTTAAAAACATTGCCTCAGAGTCATGGACCTGTTAAACATGCCTGTAAAAGCCCAGTCCAACAAGTACATTGGCTTGTCCGTAGTTTGGGCAGGTTCGGACTTCAAAATTTAAGTTCCGTTGAATTTCGGCCAGCCAGTTCAACCTAAAACACTCAAAAGCCCAATGAACAATAATTTGACCCTATAATTTTATTTTACTCTATAAAATTCTATTGAGTCGGGCTTGAGCAGTGATTTTTGTGGCCCGATGGAATTTCGTGTCAGACCAACCTTGCTCCACTTTTGCTTGAAGCCCGGTTGGCTCAGACCGGACCGAGCATTTGGCATCTCTACTTAAGAGGCTCTTTATTCAAGTGTGGCTCTTTGTATTTAACTTACTTTATAAATATGAATCATCGAGTGTATTTTCTTATGATAGCATTGGGTTAACCATTATATGTATTTACTCGAGTAGTATAGATTATTCAATAAGATTATGAAGCCCATGTTCATCATCAACAACAGAATATGATGGTGTAGGGCAATAGGAGATAAAAGAATTTAATCAAACTTTAAAGTATGGCTCTATTGAAAAATCATATTAATTATTATGAGGAGATATATAAAATATTGCCAAACTCAATTTTAAACCTATGTCGGTACTCGGCAGTGCAATCGTTTATAGCCCAAAATAAAAAAAGGGCTCAAAATAAGAAAAATTAATAAATAAAAAGATTATCAATTATTTCTTTATAAATTAAACGGAAAATTAAAGTATTTAGTATACGTATATGGAAAGAAAAGGTTCATAGTATATTAAATTTTAAAAGAGTGAGAGAGAGATAAAGACCCATAATGTAGATCTCAAACTCAAAATTCCATGTAGTCGACATCTTTTATTTCGTAAAGATTTGTAAAAAGAGCCATCGAAATCTATGTTGAATTTTGTATATCTAAAACAAAATTGGTGTTTTAGCTTATGTGATATTTATTACATTATTTACAATCACCAATCTAGAACTATAAGTTGAGAAATAATAAGATAATTATCTCATGTCTTAAATCACGCGTTTGGAGAAGTTCACGTACGTAGATTAAATGACTCGTGTAATTGTAGGCACGTAAAATTTAAGGAAAATAATTAAATACTTAATTATATTTTCTATTAATATTTTTGGGATTAAATTAAATATAATTTCAAAATTAAATAGATATATATTTGGTATTTAAATATATGGAATAAATCTGTGCAATAAAGGAATAAATCTGATGGAGCCAATCAAATCGTGTCACATAAGCCCTAGGCCCGTTATTTACGGGCTCAAGCCTGAAAGCCCAACCCTAATCTGCCTAAATTGAAATTCTCTACACCTATAAATAAGGGTACTTAGAGCATTCATAAATCACCACAAGAATTAGTTAGAGAACTCTAAAGAGAAGAATATAAATTCTTCACTACGATTTCTCTACAATATTCAAAGTGGTCGGTCGTCATCCATCATCGCGTTCTTCGTGGATTCGTCGCGTTCTTCGCCAAAGTCTACTCAAATCTACGCTAGATCCGGACGTCCTTCGAAGCTCCGCGTTCCTCGCCAAAGTCTGCTCAAATCTACGCCAGATCCGACCGTCCTCCGAATCTTCGCGTTCTTCGCCAAAGTCTGCTCAAATCTACACTAGATCAAGACGTCCTCCGAATCTTCGCCAAAGTCTGCTCAAATCTACACTAGATCCAGACGTCTTCCGAATCTTCGCGATCTTCATCAAAGTCTACTCAAATCTACGCTAGATCCGGACGTCCTCCGAATCTCCGCGTTCTACGCCAAATCATCCCAAATCAGCACTTAATCTGGAAACAAGTCAAAAGACCTTCAGATTATAGCTAAATCCATACATCAAATTCAAAGAGATCAAGGGGAGCCAAATTCGAAGCCACCCAAAGTTTAAGAAGCAAATTGGAGAGAGAATCAGAGGAATCATAGAGATAGCAACCTACAATCTACTCAAATTCTTCAAATATTTATTTGTACACATCTTGTATATTTATTTTATTAAATAAATAATATTTGTGTTTACAAATTTTGGCACGCCCAGTGGGACAATCTCTACCTCTCATCTCTACTCTCCGTCAAATCGATCAAGATCAAGATGCCTGCAACTCTGGAGGAGCAAGTCGTCAATTTGACAAAGCTTGTCGAAGAGCTCGCCAAACAAGTTCACGAGCGAGACATCCAAATTGCGAAGTTGGAGAAGCAAAAGATTTTCGATGCAAATAGCAAGCAAATTGAGGACAATCATGAAGTCAAAAAGCCGAAAACAGAAGGAAGTGGAAAAAAACCTCCGGCCACAAAGCTGAAAGTCAATTATGATGGTTTAATCCATGTTGATCAACTCAAAGAATTCATCGAAGGATCAATCAAAGATAAAATTGAAGGCAGCTCCAAATCATCGTGGACATATAACAAGCCATATACTCCAAGAATTGATCACTTGAAGATGCCACTCGGCTACCAACCTCCGAAGTTTCTACAATTTGATGGTCAAGGCAATCCGAAGCAACATGTGGCTTATTTTGTTGAGACTTGCAATAATGCTGGCACATATGGAGATCACGTGGTCAAACAATTCGTACGCTCGTTGAAAGACAATGCATTTGATTTGTATTCTAACTTGGAGTCGAGTTCAGTTGACACTTGGGGGCAATTGGAAAAAGAATTCTTTAATCGCTTCTACAGCACTCGAAGAATGGTGAGCATGGTCGAGCTTACAAAGACAAGTCAACTCAAATATGAGTCTGTCATCGACTACATCAATCGTTGGAGGAACTTGAGTTTAAATTGCAAAGATCGGCTATCTGAAACTTCTGCGATTGAGATGTGCATCCAAGGCATGCATTGGAGTCTGCAATACATCTTGAAAGGAATCCAACCAAAATCCTTTGAGGAATTGGCTACTAGAGCTCGCTACATGGAGTTGAGCATGAATCTATATGAAGTTGAAGGAATTTCAACACATAAGCCCGACGAACTACAAGAAAGTCGAGAAATAGAAAATGGGGGCAAATCTTTTGAAGAAACTCCAAGTGAAGATGAAGAAGAGGCGAGTGAATCTTCCAATTCATATGGCGATCTATGAAAATAAGTGAATACTCCTAAGCAAGAGTTTAAACTGTTCATAAAACTCCTAGATGCGAGTCAAAACCATCTAAATTCTCCAAATAAAGATATCAAGTGATACTCCTTGACACGAGTATAAAATGTCTACAAATCCAAATCAAGTATACTCCTTGACACGAGTATAAAATGTCTACAAATCCAAATCATGTGAATACTCCTTAACACGAGTATAAAATGTCTACAAATTCAAATCAAGTGACACTCCTTGACACGAGTATAAAATGTCTATAAATTCAAATCAAGTGATACTCCTTGACACGAGTATAAAATGTCTACAAATCCAAATCAAGTATACTCCTTGACACGAGTATAAAATGTCTACAAATTCAAATCAAATGGACACTCCTTAACACGAGTATAAAAGGTTTACAAATCAAGTTCGTCAAAGCTCCTTGATACGAGCATAAACTATCTAACTTCAAATCAAGTTCGTCAAAGCTCCTTGATACGAGCATAAACTAACTTCAAATCAAGTTCGTCAAAACTCCTAAATACGAGTATAAACTATTTACAAATTCAAATTCAAGTTCAACTTGAGTATAAACTATTTACAAAGTCAGATCCAAATATGAAATCAAGAACTCCTAAATATGAGTATAAACTATTTACAAAGTCAAATCCAAATTTGAAATCAAGAACTCCTTGATACGAGTATAAACTATCTAAATTCAAATCAAGTTTGTCAAAACTCCTTGATACGAGTATAAACTTTCTAAATTCAAATCAAGTTTGTCAAAGCTCCTTGATACGAGCATAAACTATCCAAATCCAAATTCAAATCAAAGAACTCCTTGAAATGAGGATAAACTTTCTAACAAATCTCAAGCTCGAGAACTCTTGAATATGAGTATAAACTATTCACAAATTGAAAATCAAGAACTCCTTAATATGAGTATAAACTAATTAAATGTTCGAGACTCGTCCATTTCCACAACAAGTCGTTCATGAACAAGTCTCGAGGGGGCATTTGTAGGCACGTAAAATTTAAGGAAAATAATTAAATACTTAATTATATTTTCTATTAATATTTTTGGGATTAAATTAAATATAATTCCAAAATTAAATAGATATATATTTGGTATTTAAATATATGGAATAAATCTGTGCAATAAAGGAATAAATCTGATGGAGCCAATCAAATCGTGCCACATAAGCCCCAGGCCCGTTATTTACGGGCTCAAGCCTGAAAGCCCAACCCTAATCTGCCTAAATTGAAATTCTCTACACCTATAAATAAGGGTACTTAGAGCATTCATAAATCACCACAAGAATTAGTTAGAGAACTCTAATGAGAAGAATATAAATTCTTCACTACGATTTCTCTACAATATTCAAAGTGGTCGGTCGTCATCCATCATCGCGTTCTTCGTGGATTCGTCGCGTTCTTCGCCAAAGTCTGCTCAAATCTACGCTAGATCCGGACGTCCTTCGAAGCTCCGCGTTCCTCGCCAAAGTCTGCCAAAGTCTGCTCAAACCTACGCCAGATCCGACCGTCCTCCGAATCTTCGCGTTCTTCGCCAAAGTCTGCTCAAATCTACACTAGATCAAGACGTCCTCCGAATCTTCGCCAAAGTCTGCTCAAATCTACACTAGATCCAGACGTCTTCCGAATCTTCACGATCTTCATCAAAGTCTGCTCAAATCTACGCTAGATCCGGACGTCCTCCGAATCTCCGCGTTCTACGCCAAATTATCCCAAATCAGCACTTAATCTGGAAACAAGTCAAAAGACCTTCAGATTATAGCTAAATCCATACATCAAATTCAAAGAGATCAAGGGGAGCCAAATTCTCCGCAAATCTCGAACCACCCAAAGTTCAAGAAGCAAATTGGAGAGAGAATCAGAGGAATCATAGAAATAGCAACCTACAATCTACTCAAATTCTTCAAATATTTATTTGTACACATCTTGTATATTTATTTTATTAAATAAATAAAATTTGTGTTTACAGTAATATAAAGTAATATCACAATTGAAATAGTTTGGACAAAGTTGTTGATTTATATTGCACCATTAACGGAAGAAGTAGCATTCTTCATTGTTGTTTTGACCTATGCAGTACGAGTCTACAACATGGTTCTTGATTTCCTTGTATATTGGGTAACATGGATTCACAATGTTTATACAAAGTTTTGCAAGTTTGATTAAGTTCAAGGACTAATAATACGGTTGAACAAGTATAACCTAGGGAAAAATATGTTACTCTTCCGTCCCTCGCAAGAGGATACGTTTTTTTTAGCACGGGAATTAAGAAAGGGTAGGTTTCTGTGTTAAAGTGGTAAGTGCATGTGCAAAAAATATTTTCATTTAGTTATTTTTTACCAAATAAGGAAATGTATCATCATGATGGAGACATACCAAATAAAAAAATGTATCCTCTTGCAAGGACGAGTGATGTAATTAATTAGGTAGGACCAGTAAGTAAGCTCTAAATGTAACACCTAAATTTATAAAAAGAAAACACTTTAATCTATTGTGGAAGTAAATAGTTTTTATTTCTAGTTTGCCAAAGAAAATTAAGATACCCTATAATTTTATAGAAACGAAATTTAATAAACTCCAACTCAAAGCACCATATATCCTACTAACTTCGATTCGCAAGTAAACATATTACATTAAGGTTATGTTCTCTTTGATGCGAAAAAAAAAATGAGAGAAAAAAGAAAATATATTACACTATAAATTTCACTCATTTCTCACCTTTTATCAATGAAGGAGGATTTTATTCATTAAATTAGAGAAAATATTTACAACACCAAATTGGAGAGATAATATTTTCTCTCCATTGTAGTGCAAATGAAGGGGAAAATATAGAAAATGTGAGAAAAGAGGTTGAATTTATAGGGCAATTTTCTTTTTTCTCAGCATCAAAGAGAACTCAACCTAAGTACCTAAATCATTCCATAAGAAAATCATTCCAAATAGTTTAAATTTTTGTTAGAAGAGTTGGTAAAATGCAATAAAGGTAAATCCTAACTTTATTCCTACGACTATAATAACATTAAAACATCACACCACAATTTCCTTCACGCACTTCATGCTCTCCACCTGAAAAAAGTTTTAAGAAAAACGGGGTGAGTATTAAATTATACTCAATAGGGGTTTCGAGACACCTCAATTTATCGTCCAACATGAAAATATAACATATGAAAATATGGGAAGAACTTCAACCGAAGTTCAACGGAACTAAGGTACCATATAACTTTAACCGTTAATCATTACAATGTACACAATAAAGTAAGATAAATGAGACATAAAACTTCAACTGTGCACATGACAATCATAAGCATACTCAAGTATACACATCTTCTCATAACTTCAATTACTAGTATTTGTTATTATTAGACAACAAATTAAACTAGAAGAAATGAAAGAAAATATTCTAACCTACGGTACATTGAAACTCGAGGGAAGAAATCAACAAAACATTAATTGCTAAACTTCACCTATTGCCTTATCTAATCATCACTCTAAACCAATACGAAAGCAATATTCAAATAATCTTATATCCTCTACTGTCTAATTTTGTTATTAAATCGTAAGCATCTAGAAACTCAGTTCATATAAATTAATAACCTATAATCTCATGCTCTAACACTGACTTCTAATATTACGAGTTCCTAGCAACGATGGAGAAAATTCATTTAGAAACGAACTTACCTTCAAATTCGTCTACTAAAGCAGATTTAACTCTGAGATTTACTCGATCGTACCCCTCCCTCGATTTCTCTCCCAAATATATAGAAGACCTCTCCACCTTACATGATCGCCCTAATCGTCTATGGAATTGAACGGATCTACAATGATAAAGATCGATGGAACGAAAGTTTTCTTATTATTATTGTAGTATATATTTATATATTCTTTATTCTTCTTGCTCTAATGTTGATAGATAAGTAGTAGTAATAAAGTCCATTTATCAATGGTATACATATGAGGAGTCATAATGTAAAAGAAATTTAACATTTAGACTGCGTTCTCTTTGATGCGAAAGAAAATGAGAGAAAAGAGAAAATTACACTATAAATTCCACCATTTTCTCACATTTTCTCACCTTTTATCAATGACTGGGGATTTTACTCCTTCGATTGGAGAAAATATTTACAACACTAAATTGAAAAGATAATATTTTATCTCCATTGTAGTGCAAATGAAGAGGAAAATATAGAAAATGTGAGAAAATGGGTGAAATTTATAGTGACTTTTTCTTTGCTCTCCTTTTCTTTCGCATCAAAGAGAACGCAACCTTAAACATTTTGTTTCTTTAATGGAAATATATATATATATTTTTGCTATGATGCTCCAATTTGACTATAAGGATGCTAAAATTAACACAATTGGCTAAAATTCAAAAAAGCACGGATAGATTAGTTTTTAATAAATTTATTTTCCATTAGGCCTTCTTTTTTTAATGAGGTGAAAATATAGACAGTAAAAAGGGTCAAAAGAAATTTCAGAACGTCCAAAACTTACCAGAATAGTCGAGTTAAGCTTTTACGCTCAAAGCCTGAGACTCTACTAATTCAATCAATGGCCTCTCCATCACAGGGGTAAAACCGTCATTTCGTCCGCAACCACCACCATTTTGGCATGATATGGCACAGAAGCTCCAACGTTTAAACAGTAGCACTCTACGCAATACTGGCAAGTTCATCTCTCCATTCCACTCTCTCTCTCTCTCTCTCTCTCTCAATCGCCTATATAAACCAGACCAGAAGCTCTTCGCCATTTTTGCTTGTTCGAAGTTCGAGGTGAGAGAATCTCTACTTCTCCTCATTTTCCTTTTTGGTTTTGTGTTTGAATGGTGTGATGAAAGTATTTTAATGCGCTACTTTAGCTGCAAAATCAGTTTGCGATGGATTTTTGTTGATCTTCTTCGTTGATTTATGCTGATTACTGATTTTGTTTGTCTTTCCCATACATTTCTCGCACTATGGATATTGCAGTTCTTGTATCAAAAAAATTTCCATTTTTGTTCATACATCAGGCTGGAATTTTGCTTGTGCTGTGCTGCTGAACTTATGAGAATGTTGTATAATCATTTGATTTATGTTCACTGCTTAGGTATTGGGGTTTGATGTCTACTTTGTACTCTTCATTTGATTGAATAAGGCAAGTCGATTGAGCATATTTTCTTGTGTCGTCGTTGGAATTGATGCTTTTATGGCTTCATTTGTGAATGTTTTGAACTTAGATAACTTCAATTATTGGCTTAAACTTCGAGGGTTTTTTTCATCCCCTGCTGCTGCATTAACAATTAGGTTCATACATTTTCATCTTTTCCCTTGCCAGAGTTTTTTGTGTTCAATTTTCAAGTTTAAGTGAGAATTTCCCTTTTGAATTATTTATGTTTCGTTATGAAATGGTAAAGGCCTCTCCATTCAGAATGAAATAAACTAATATCTCTTTGGAGTGAATGTAATTTTTTTCCTTTGTTGCATAGCTTACATTTAGTTCTTCACTTATATCAATTTGAATTGTGTAGATGGGGGCAGGCAGAAAAACTACGACAGTCACGGCTCAGGAGAAATATCACGATTCCTGGAAAGTTAACGCTAGCGCAGCTGCAAGAAATTTGAGTAAACTTGAACTTGGAGCCATTATATTTGGATGCAAGCATAGCACTATCAAGGAATGCCTTGAGAAGGAGATATTTGGTCAAATCTCATTCGTTTGTAATTTACTTCTAGGTTAATGCATCCATAGCTAATTCTGATGATTCTTCTGAAAAATTCTTGAGCAGGATTGCCAGCTGGGCACTATCCATATGTGAAGAAAGCAACCCCTGGCCTTACACTTTTTCTTTTCAACTATAGTGATCGCAAGCTTCATGGTATATATGAAGCAGTATCCTCCGGAGGGATGAATATTAGTCCAAATGCATGGATAACTTCTGGTGAGGGTGCTGAAACTACGCCATATCCTGCACAGGTAAGAATAACAAATGAGTATGGAATTCCTTGTTTGGTGATGCAAAGAAGAATGTTGTTTGGATGGTTTTCCGGATTGGGGATTCTCGGAATTGTGAGGATAGAGAAGCGTTTGTAATTTTGTAACCTGTACAATGCTTACGCAATAGCTAATAGTTCACATAGTGGATTCTTTCTTTTCCATTTCTTTTATGGAGAAGCAAGAACTGAATCATTTTTGTTTAGCAAGTCAACTGATTTGTAAGATACTTTTCTTTATTAGGTAAGAATTCGCACAAGGTGCAGGTGCCGTCCTTTGTTTGAAGAAGAAATAAAACCTATCATTGCAAACAATTACTACGAGGATAAGCACTTTTGGTTTGAGCTTGATAAAGAACAAACAAAAGGATTGATGACTCTATTTCAATCATCCCCATGGCCAGAAAACATGCGTAGCCCCTCAAATGCAGATTGGATGAAAAATAAATTCAATGGTCCCTCCAAGTCTACTGCAATCAAAACTGCAGGTAAGGAGCTCAAGGATGTAGACTCAAAAGAGCATTGTGGAATGGCTCGAGCAAGGCGTAAGGAGAATGAGCATTCAAATGCCTCGGTAGTCAGTAATGTAAGTGCTTATCCCCCAGGGAAGAAATGGAGCGAGTTGTTCAAAGCTTCATCTTCTTCGTCTGTGCAGAACAATGCTGAAGTTTTGGAATGTCAAGAAGCATTGAATCCATCAACAGAATGTATTGAAGTGAACTCCAATGCTTGGAGTGGATTACCTCCTGAAGCTTGCAATGGTGCAGTTAATGACGAGTCCGACTCAGATGTTGTAGAATGTTGGGAAGACAGCGATCTTGTGGATGATTATGTGAAAGAAATATTTGAAAACAGTGTGCAAAATCAAAATGAATACAGTGGTAACCCTGATCTGAACATTCCATCTGCAGAGAATACGACTTTTTTGGATGGATGGGGTGATTTGAAGCCCTCAGAATCTGATTTTGGGCAAACTGAGGAACGCCGAGAAGATTTCATTGATAGTAACGCAAACAATGAATCTGATATCACTTCGACACCTGTACTTGATTGTGAGAGACACGGGAATCAGCCATCTGCAGAGAATACAACTTTTGTTGATGGGTGGGGTGATTTGATACCCTCAAAATCCGATATTGGGAAAATTGAGGAACGACGAGAAGATTTCATCTATAGTAAAGCAAACAATGAATCTGATATCATTTCGGCTCCTGTAGGCGATTGTGAGAGAGACGGGAATCAGCTCAACTTCATAGAAACAAGAGTTCAAAGAGAAAACGGATCTCTCTCCGAAGGTGTGCTCATGGATGTAGAATCTTCTAATTTTCTGTATGCTATAACCAAGGTACCTGCTTTTCTCTGTTCAATCAACAAGCTTCTAAAATTTCCATATTGCTAGCAAGATTTTTCCTCATTTATTCATTTCATTTGAATCTTATGGCACATATGATGAAGTTTATGCAAGAAATCGAAGAGTTGAAGGCCGTGCAGTTCAATCAATGTTTGAGAACTCAGACTCTGGAGCATGAGCTGGTACGGCATTCTTTTCTGTTCAAGCTTTCTTTCAAATTTCAAGAAAATTACTCTCTACTGCTATGCATATTCGATTCTTCACCACATATAGAAGTTGAAGTTGCCAAATACTTAAATTCACACTGAACCACATATGAGTTGTTTCATCACACGTTAGTAACACCATAATTTTTCCATATACCGAACACCGTTTCTCTGCTTTTTTTACCAGCACTTGTGTGTCATGTCTCATACTAGTCCACTCACACTTTCTTTCTCTTTCTTATGGTATGGACATGAACTCGGATCAATTTTTTTTTTCCTCGACTGGTGCTTCCATTTCTGATGTTGATGTTCAATGTTCTGGTGATTGAAAATCTGTGCAGGTCCATTCAAAGCAAGAAATTGATGAGTTGAAGAAAAGGTGCCAAAAGTTGGAAGGCTTGTGATTCTCCTCGAGAGATTAGTTCATCCTTTGAAAATTGAGTGGAGTAACTAACTTCTTAGCCAACTATATCTATATATATATACCTGTGTTTATAACCCAAACTTCTGAAGAACGATAGTTTTGACAATGTTTAAGAATTATTGCCAAATTCTGTGATTTTATTACGATGATAGGCGGCATGGAAATATAGGTCTAAGTCTAACTGACTGATTCACATTTATGTTAAAACCGTTAAAACAGAAACCCGAACAAATTAAAATTTCGGTTTAGAGTTTTTTCTTTTCCGATTTTTTTTTTATATTAATATTTAGAGATTGTAATGAGGATCAAATAAAAATTAAATAGCATTTTTTGAAGAGACAAAAAATATACTAGTATTACCTAAAATGAGATAGTAAACATAAAACTTATCCCTTTAGCCTATTTGAGGTTTTCTTCCCTCTCTCCTCACCCCAACAACAGCCGCTCCTCCCTTTTCTCCCTCAATCTCTCTCTCTCTCTCTCTCTAAAACTCGATAGTTACAACGCCGTCCTTCCAGCGAACCTTCTCGCGCCGTCGTCCTTCCAAGATTCGAGAGCCACCGCCTCCTCCCAATTGCCTGAACCTCCTCGCGTCCCTCGGTCTCCCGCCGAAACTTTCTTCCACCTTCCCATTCCACCTTCTTCACCAAATCTGTAATAGATTACATACCGCCGACGTAGGGAACGCGACGGAAACCTCACCGGAGAGAGGTGAAGAAGAAGAAGAAGAAGAAGAAGAAGAAGAAGAAGAAGAAGAAGAAGAACACAAACCAATCGGAGATTCTTTTACCGATTTCGAGGTAAGCTTCGTTTTCTACAATTTTGTGATTTTTAAAGGTGATTTTTGTGCAATTTATGAGTAATAATGCTTGAATATGCGATTTGTTGCTTGTTTGTTGCTTTAATGATTGATTTAGGCTTCAAATTTGTTATTTGTTGCTTGTTTGTTGCTTTAATGGTTGATTTAGACTTCAAATTTGTCATTTGTTGAATTAGTACTAGTACGAATTTACTGTTTCTGCATTGTGGTACCGAATTTAGGCTTGTTTGTTGTTTTGGTACAAGTTGGTTTGAATTTGTTTAGAGTTGATTTTAAGTTTTGAATTGTGTGTTGTTTTAGTATGAATTAATTCATTTCGTATCATGTTTTCACTTAAGAGTTGGTTTGAATTGGTTTATGATCGATTTTAGGCTATGACTTTGTGCCTTGTTTTGGTACGAGATTAGTAAAATCGTATCAAATACTTCTTTTTTACTTAGGGGGATTGTGACTCAACATATACGAAAATTGTAAAAATTGTACTATTTGTTGGTTGATTCGGTATGAATTTATTTAAATCGTACCATTTTTCTTATAAAAATATGGATACGAAAATTGTAAATGGTGTTTGCTTGTGTAAACATTAATGGTTTGTGGTCTTATTTAGGTTTCATATTTGAAGGGTGTTTAGGCTGATTTTGATACAAATTTCTGCTTGATTTATGGTGTTCAAACATTTATAGTTTGTGTTTCAGTTGTGGTATGTTTTATGTACGAAATTAGCAAAAATCGTACTAGTCGTTGGTCGATATGGTACGAAATGAGTAAAATCGTATCATATTTCTTATAAATTACAGCATAGTGTGAACAATATGGAAAGGAAATTGCAAGAGTTTTTCGCTTGTTCGATAAAGATTGATAATTTCATGTAATTGTTATCATGATTCTATTGTAGGCTTTCATACGAGATTCCGACAGCTTCTTAGGACACGTATTTTCGGCTGCAGATCTTCGATTCTGGCACAATTCCGTTAGGACGACAACGTTCGGTGGACACCATGTACTTGTAAATTGTCAGGGTTGTTCGGTACAAATTGATGATTTCGTACCATAGATGTGGCTCATCAAGTACGAAATTAGTTAAATCTATCATTACTTGTAAACATAAAATATTGCGTGAAAAATATAAATTAGAATTATCCAAAATGTTGTATGTTGTTTGGTACGAAATTGAGTCTTTCATGTAATTCATATCATGCTTATTAATTCATCGTGGTATGAAATTTAGTGTACAAAATATATTAATATTTCATACCTTCTCAAGCCAAAAAATGGAGGGGAGAGAGAGAGAGAGAGAGAGAGAGAGAGAGAGAGAGAGAGAGAGAAATATTCAATTGAAGAAAGAAGGAAAAAATGAAAAGTACGTAGAGAGGAGAGAGGAGATAAAAAAAAAATTAATGTTAACATGTGGGATATGTTTATCCCTTAAATTTAAAAGTAAGGGTAATATTGTACATTTAAGTCAATTTAAGTCAAAAATGGGTAACTTTTATATGTTTTAAAGAAGGTGGGTAGATTTTATGTTTGTTAAGTGAAATTGGCTACTTTTATACATCAACTCTTTTTTGAATGGGGATCAAATGAAAATTAAGAAAAAAAGCTTTGACTATTGCTTTGTTTTATCGGGGTTTGAAGCTATGACCTATTGAATCACATGCTAACTCCTCAACGACTGATTTTATAATTTTGCTAAACTAAAAATATTATCGGTATTTGGTTTTGGTCCTTTTGGATGAACGTTTTGAACACATTGATTAAAGTTAAAAGGAGAATAGAGCAAAAACATTTTTCCCCTTTTGACAATTTTTGAAGATAATTTTGCGAAAAATCGAAAAGACTAGATATAATTTTGTTTTTTTTTTCAGAAAATTTTGTTCATGTTCAATATTTTTATGAAATTTTAATTTTTGGATTGTTAATTATTTAACAGAAAACCGTACTGAAAATGTAATACTCACCTCTACTGACAACTTAATAAGTTCCAAATCTAATTTTTATGATAAAAGAATAAATTAACTAATGTCCAAAATTCATACTTGGGTGTATTCAATTGAGAATTTGCAAGATTTTTTTAGATTTTGAAGAGTAAGTAGATTTTTATAAACTTTTGAAATCCATAGACTCTGTGTAGAGTTTGACTAGACCCTGTACATAGTTTGACTCTATTTATTGATTTTGATGGATTTTCATGGACTTGCAGTATTGTGGAATATGTGTTTGTCAATTAATTTACATGGATTTCCATAGACTCTGATGTTGAATTATTGTAACTATTCATTTAAGTAAATGTATATCAGTCACACTTGTAAATAAATAAATAAAATTATCTATATTGTTCATAAAATTTTTTAAAAAAACAATAACTTTATCCAAATCGTTTGAATATGTTTGTAGGGGAGTATCAAAATTTATCAAATTATGTCATCTTCCAAAACAAGAATCGTAGTACTTTAAAGAAAGTCCAACTAATGTATTTTTATAAAAAAAAAAATTACTCTTATTTTTTTCCGTTCAAATGTTATGTTTCAGTTTAGTCATTATTCCTTAAACCTTAAAAAAACGTAACAGTAATTTAACCATAAAAAATCAAAATGAAAGTTGAGATTTAAAAGTTACATGTTTGAATTTTATAAGAATGACATTTTTATGAAAATATTGATTTTCTAACAATCTCATATAGTAAACAATTTTTTAGTACGCCACCGGCCCAAGATTCGTGAGACACTTTCCTTTTTGGGCCGACCCAAGATTCGTGAGACATTTCCTTTTTCGGAAATAATTAGCAAATTAATTGCACAATTAGTTATTCCCTTATTACAATTAACATCCTTTAATATAATTTCCTAAGAAAAAAATACAAATAAATTAAAAACAACCCACCAACACCAATTAAATGTCACCTACACCAATTAATTCCACATACCACTAATTTATGTGGAAAAAACACTCTTTTATGTGAAAAAAAAAAAACTTGACTGTTGCTTCCCTAATTTCTTCATCTTCTTCGCGTCGAACCCTAATTTCTCTCCCTCTCTTCCACTGCGTATCTGCTCTCTTCTTTATGGATAGCTCAAATCCTTCCAGATCTAAAACTCCATCGCCTCCCACGACGTGGATATCGACTCGCAGCACCCCCGTCGTGGTGAATCGGCGTCGCGGCGGGCTCGCTGGCCGCAAGGTTCCTCCCGTCGACAGTCCGCCGCCGTGGTGCTTATCGGCGCAAAACCCCATCTTTTCCCCTATCTCCTACTGACAACAGCCCAAGCCCCCTACGACCTCCCTCTCGTATTAAATTGCCTATCTTGCCTGGCTGCTATGGCGAACTCCGACCGCCACGGCCGGATTGGCAGTAAAATAATTGGACTCTTCCCCCCCCCCCCCCCCCCCCCCCCCTCTCTTTTAGGTACGACATGTGGAGGCCTATCTTAGAGCTTAAGCCGTCTCCGCCTCACGGCGATGATGACAGACTATTTGCTCTCGGGAAGCAACCCTTCAACGACTGACGGAGAGGCCGGAGCGACCGTGGAAGCTTGTAGACGCTAATCAGTGATCTCATGGTGCCCTTGGCTCAGCCGCCGCAGCCGTCGTCCGTCGTTGATGAGGAAGGACCCCTCACCAGCGAATCCAATGCTTCTGATGTTGCTGTCGACCGTGCTTGTGATGCTGTTGCCGATCGGTGAGATCAAAACCACTTTTCCCTTGTTATTAGCTTCTAGATTTAGATGAATTGGTGTTGGATCTATCTTTTGAGTTTTTGGTGATGGTACATGTAGAATATGGCTTCTGTTATCTCTGGTCTTGCCTTATTTACTTGATGAAATCATGGTTACTTGAGCATTTCACTTGTGATGAATTGGTGTTGGATGAAGGTGATGGTTGGATCTCTCTGTTGAGTTTTGATGATGGCACATGTAGCATATGGCTTCTGTTATCTCTAATCTTGCCTTATTTACTTGATGAAATCATGGTTACTTGAGTATTTTACTTGTGATGAATTGGATTTATATGAATTGGTGATGGATGGATCTCTCTGTTGAGTTTTGATGATGGCACATGTAGTTGTTTACTCGAGCATTAGATGATGAAATTAGAATTACTTGAGCATTTTACTTGATGAGATTGCATCTGTTGAGTGGTAAATATTGTGAATTTATACATTCATGTTAGAGTATAAGGGAATATTGTGCCATTTCATCGATACACCAGAGATATAACAAAATGTTGTGCATTTTCTTATTCAAAAGATGGCTAGTACACATCTTTTGAAAGCTAAAATGCATACAAAAACTAACAAACTGCATACTATTGCATCTGCATCTACAAAAAAACAAAAAATCCAAGATCTTTGATGGTGTCTTCTCTGCCTCATTATTTCATGTTATCGGTTGCATCCCAAATCTTGAGAAGTATTCTTCTAGGCCTGTTAATTGTTGCATCATTAATCTTGCAATCAAATGCTCTATTCCTCTAATGTGCCCATTCTCAACAAGATAATTTATGCTTGCCCTTGCCAATTCCATGGGAATTGTGAGACTGATTGGTAATCTCCCTTTTCTAAACAATCTGTCTTTTCCCATATGAGGTATTTTGTACTTATTGTGGCCTTGTACCTTCATTAACTCTGTTAGGCAGTCTTGCAATGTGAGAAAAACCTTGTTCAATGTGAATGGAGGTAGCTCATGAAATATTTCTTGCACTGCCTTCACTAAATCATCGATTGTTCTGCATACCCTCATATGTTGTAGAGATTGAATGGCATTGAAAAATCCTAGATCATTGATGTTTGTGTCAGGAGAGTTTGGTGGTTGTTGAGTAAGTCTAATGTTAAATCCTTCTCGTGTTGTTGCTTCTCTGAACTCAGGATCAGAATCTGTGATATGTGGCTTTGCATTATCTTGTTGGATAATGATATTCTTTGATACATGTTCTGGCCACTTGCATCTTATGGCAGGGATAACCTGATGTGGTATGTTTATGGATAGATTAAGGTATGGTTACAATCAAGTGATGTGTATTGTAAAATATGATGAACACTGATGCAGTATAAACAGATAACCATGAACTTGCTCATACCTTTTCAAGAAGAGTGGATTTTTATTACATCTCTTGTAATTGAATCCACTGCTATTGTATACCATGTGCCCTTCTCTCTGTGTTTTCTCTTTCTTAATGCCTGTTTTTGATTGGTGAAAGGGACAACTTATCTTGCCATCAAATAGGACACTACCATCATCTCTTAGTAATGGCCTACTTACTGCACACATGAACATGATCTTCCTAATAAATCTTTTGGATTTGCATGCTCTATAGGGCTCTTCTTCATCTGGGACAAGGTAATACCTGTGATATGTTAGCTTCCGGTAAGTTTCTTGATAAATGACCAATGATGCAATCAAATAAATGAGCTGAGGTCCAAAGAACAAAAAAATTAAACTGAAGAACCCTACATATTTTCCCCTTTTGTTATGAAGAACCATTTCTCATGTATATGCACTATATTGTGCATAAATGAATACCTTAGTGTGTTCATTACCCTGTCTAACTCAAGGGCTTCCAAACCGAACCTAATTCTCATGAATTTGATGTCTTGTGTCAGTGAGGCTTGATATAACTTGCAAACACTTTAAACAAACCAGCCTTTCCCCACGTCTGTAATGTTGATCTGCTTACTCCCATTTTCTTTATCATTGCTCTGTAACAACCTCTCTCACAAACAGGTAACTCCTAAAGTGCTGCATAATTAGGCTTCAAGTTATGATCTCTTTTCCTTCCTAATTTTTTTTTGAAACTATACAAATTGCTAACCCTTGTGTTTGTTGCTCTTTTGCAGTTTTCCATAACCTGGTGACTGTTGCTCTGGAAATGCCAAACTTGACTACTGCTTCCTTTAAACTGCCTCTCTTTGGCTTTCCGTTCGAAGAAGATTGCAATATGAATTGCATGCACAAGTTCCTCTCCTCATTAGTGAGATCTTTCGGCCTTCTCACCATGAAGACAAAGCTTACAAATCTGTGTTGCTACTTCTCTGCCCAGAATTCTTTCTCTCTCTCTCTCTCTCTCTCTTTCTGTTTTTTTTTTTTTTCTTTGTGTGATAATTTGATGGTAGAAAGAGTGTATGGGGATGAGAGAATGGATATTTATAGAGATGTATAGAGGGTTTACTTCTCATATTTGAAAAATGGCGCCCTCTTCCATTTGTTAATGAAAGTGCTAGTTTGTGCAAAAACTAAAAACGATCTTAATTCTGTTCTTAGATGCAATAACAGAAAGCAGTAAAGAACACAAGAACTTTGGTAACCCAGTTCGGTGATAACGCACCTACGTCTGGGGGACAATATCCGAGAGATTCAATCCACTATAAGCAGTAGAGAGACTTACAGGACTTTACACCAAGGACTCCACCTTATGTCACCTATTCGTCTCGATTACAACTCCCTTACAATGAGATCGAATACAACCACGAGATAAACTCGCAAAGTGATAAACACTAATATGGTTCTAAGCAACACGCCTAGACAAAGACTGAACAAAGCCAGGGAAGCTTGTTCAGAAACACACGCACGCTCAACAAAACAAACTTGCACCACACACGTTGCAAGAAGAACAAAACTCACAAAAGAAATAATCTCCAAGAGCGGCAGCGTGTATTAGGGTTTTCCTTAGAATATATAGTCAGCACAGGAAACCCTAGAAGATCTTCAGGCTGATCTTCTGTGCATGGAAACTTTCCATGCATGGATAATCTTCCTTCTCCGAATAACAAATAATATATATATAATAATATATATGTATATATGCGTATGATTCTCGATTCATGCGAATATCCAGTCAGCAACGCAGCAGAAGACTCAATAAGGAAACATGCCAACACAAATCAAACAAGCATGCAACGCATGCACTAACAATCTCCCCCTTTGGCATTTTCAAACACAGCATGAATTGCATGAATCATCTTATAGCAGAAGATCAGCAAACAAGAGCAGATAGAAGTACTCACACGGCAACACAGTACTTCATAAAGCATCAGACCAGAAACATGCTCCCCCTCAAACCAAAATCCATATCTTGAAAAGAACAGTGGCAAGGAGCTCACCCACACTACCAAACTGTTCACAAGATACACACACAAAACAGATTTTGAAACATGGTGGCAAGGAGCTCACCCACACTACCAAACCATATTCAAAATCACACAACCAACTGCAAACAAACAAATCACATATAGGCTATATAGCAGCAAAAACTCCAAATTCCATACCAAAACATCAACAGAGCAAACCAGCATAGCAGGATCCAGCTTCCTACCAGGTACTATTACAGGCCATAAATCCAGAGATCAGAATACCATCATCACAGAGCCAAGAAAACCAGAAATCCAGAAGACCAAGTATCAACTATTTACTATTACATGCCAGCAAATAGAATCATCCAAAAACCAGAGATAAACACAATCTTCTGCCTGTTACTCCCCCTCAAATCATGCCAGATGCCAAAGGATTATTGAGTAGGCTTGCTGGAAATCTCCTCACCAGCACTAGCATCACCATGAACTTCTTCAGTGCGCTCAACCTCCACAGTGCGCGCATCAGCATCCTCATTAGCAGATAGAAAAACAGAGTCCTCCTTGGCAGATTCAGTAGCAGCAGCAGGAACCTCACCACCAGTCTGCACTGCTGGCTCTTCATCAACAATATGGATGGATTCATCCACTTCCTCAGATTCATTCTCATCAACAAGAGGAGCATCCACAGCCTTTTCTGCAGGAGTCAGACCAGATGGACCTGCAACATCAACCGCAGCAACAGGAGATGGGGGAATATCTTCAGCAATCTCTGGCAATGCATCAAGCATTGACTGCACAAGCTGCCTTTGGAGGCTGATGTGTTTCATCATCTTGTGGAGGGAAGACAATTGTGCTTTTAGTCCGTCCCTCTGCTTCTTGACAGCAGCAACATCAAACACAACAGCAGGCTTCTTGGAGGATTTTGCAGGGCCTTCCTTAGGAGACTTAGCTGTACTCTTCTTGGAGGGTTTTGAGGCAGCTTTCTTTGAAGACTTCCTAGAATACTTCTTCGAGAACTGAGCTGCAGGCCTGCCTTCATCACAAAACAGATCCTCTTCACTAGCAGAGAGGTTAACATTTGCAGATGACACTTCATCATTACTCTCATTTGCCATATCATCATCCAGGTTGACACCATGGATAGGCTTGAGCAACTTGGAGCTAAATCTCATAGCTTTGAGCTTCACTGGCTTTGAATCAGACCTCCTAGAGGGCACACCTTGAGACTTCAGAATTCTGCCAATCAGCCCAGGGAAGTACATTCTCTTCATTTTGCCCATGTACTTGATGAACGAACAGATCTTCTCAAAGATTAACTGTCCCATATCAATCTCCATGCCTTTGCCGATTGCATAGAGTAAGGTCCCCTCTCTTCTGCTCACTGAATCCCTGTGACATGTAGGGGTCCAGTTCCTCACAGCCAAGCTGTGCAAGTTGGCATACTGGGACTGCAATTTGATAGCATGATTCAAATGCTGATCATTGGGCCATTTCCCAATCTTTCCTTGAGTGAGCTCAGCAGCAACTTCATCAAAGTCCAAGTCCCACAGAGCATCTTCAAAAACAGGCTCTCTCCCTAGAGCCCTTTCTATCACATCTGGACTGAAATCAATCAGTCTCCCCCTCACAAACACCTTGTGATAATCTGGTGACTTCTCATCAGTCAACCCCTCACACAGATTAGCATAAAATTCCCTGACTTGCTCAGGAATATAAGTATGACCTCTCAACACAGCATCAAGCAAGTTTGCTTGCTTCAACCATTCATAAATCTCACCACGGTGAAGATAATGCTCAGTGACAAATCTATCATCAAGAAAACTTTTGTGCTGGAGCAATTCCCATCTTGAATACTCATAGATAGACCTATGAGTGTTTGGGTCAAAAGTACCAACCACATCTGCTTCAAACGTCTCCAAAGAGTCAGAGGGGGTAGGAATATCATACCCATCAGCACGATAGTTTCGCAGAGCCTCCTTTTGAGCAGCGGAGAGCTTGGTGCGAGCAGCGGGAGCCTTCACTCTCCCTTTTCCTTTTGCAGTTTGAACAGTGGCTCCTTTCGCAGCAGCCGTAGGAGCCCTAGCCACTTTGATGGCGTTGTCCAGAATTTTCTGGACAGCCGCACGAGTGCGAGCGCGGGAAGGAACACCAGACACTTTCCCTTTTCCTTTCGCGGCCCTCTTGACAGCCTGCTCTTCAACCTCCTCCAGATCCACAATGGGCTCTTCAGACTGAGCCTTATCCTTTTTACCACCTTTCTTCTTGCTATCTTGCACAGCACTCTTCTTCCTTTTCTCAACAATTTTTACCGAAGAGGCCTTCTTAGGGTTCACAGTTTTCGACACAACCCTAGGCGCAAGCTGGATAGGAGGATCAGCAACACGAACTTGCTTGCTGCGAACACGACGACCTCCTCTCCTACCATTGTCTCCATCATCGGAGAAATCTCCAAACTCGGGGTCAATTTCCCGAATCTTGTCCTCGACCACGGCAGCACCACGCTTTCTCTTTGAGGAACCAAGCCCCTTCCTCTGACTAGAAGCAACCAGGGGGCAGTGCTCCTCACCAAGAGGATTCATAGAGGACTCACTTGAAGAATTATTAAAGGACATTTTTGCAGAAGCAAGGATTGTGAGAGCACACGGAGATGCAGAGAGAATGCTAGGGCTGCAAGAACGAAAAGGAATGAGAGAAATAAACTCCCTCCTCACAACATTTGAATAAATACCTGTCAGATTCCACTTAATTTCTGACAGTTGTAACTGTTCAATACGCCATGCTTCAGTAGCCCAATCAAGATCCAAAAACAAGAGCAGATGCTCTATGTACACTAGATCATCACTAATAACCAACATATAATACTGCCAACTGCAGTAACACCAGAATATCAAGATGAATATATCACCATCCACAATCTCCCAGATACGCAACAAGTCATCATCCTCCATAGGCAAACAAGAAATCCAAGAAATCCAAGAAAACCAAAAATTAGAAATACGGTACATATATACACTAACCTTCCAAGGCTCAAGAACGGTTAGTCATAAGATGCAGAGCCCAAGAGAGGCTCTCAAAAGCTCGAATCTAGCAGTGTCAAGAGCTTTAGTGAAGATATCCGCCAGCTGATGTTCAGTATGAACATGCTCAATCTTCAAAGTACCTTCTTCCACCAATTCTCTCAAGTAGTGGTATCTTACATCAATATGCTTAGTTTTGGAGAACTGAACTGGATTCTTGGCAATATTGATAGCACTCTCGTTGTCACATAGAATATGAATGATATCCTGCTTGTAGCCATAGTCTGCCAGCATCTTCTTCATCCACACAAGCTGCGTGCAGCAACTACTGGCTGCTATATATTCTGCCTCTGCAGTAGACAAAGAAACCCCAACTTGTTTCTTACTGTACCAAGAAATGAGATTGCTTCCAAGATAGAAGCATCCACCTGAGGTGCTTTTCCTATCCACCAAGGAACCAGCATAATCTGCATCACAGTAACCATGCAGCTGAATAGATGTATTGATAGAGAACCAAAGACCAATATCAGCTGTCCCTTTGATGTATTTGATAATGTTCTTGACAGCATTCAAGTGACTCTCCTTTGGATCAGCCTGAAACCTCGCACATACACCAACACTGTAACAAATATCAGGTCTGCTGGAGGTGAGATACAGCAGACTCCCTATCATACTCCTATAGAGAGTGTGGTCAACAGAAACACCTTCTGGATCCTTGTGCAGTTTCACAGTGGTACTCATTGGAGTTCTTTTGGGCTTAGCATTCTCCAGCCCAAACCTCTTAACCAGATTTCTGGCATAGGTACTCTGAGTAACAAAGAACCCTTCCTTTGATTGCTTAACCTGAAGACCAAGGAAAAGATTCACATCTCCAAACATACTCATGTCGAACTCCTCCTTCATTAGCCTCACAAACTCATTCACCAGCTTCTCTGATTTAGACCCAAAAAGAAGATCATCAACATAGATCTGCACTAGGAGCACATCAGAATTCTCCTGTTTCACAAATAGAGTCTTATCTGCACTTCCTCTCTTATAGCCTTTCAGTAGCAGATACTCAGACAACCTATCATACCAAGCACGGGGTGCTTGCTTCAGACCATACAGAGCCCTTTGCAGTCTGTACACATGGTTTGGAAATTCAGGATTTTCAAATCCTTTAGGCTGCCTGACATACACCTCCTCCTTGAGAACACCATTCAAGAAGGCGCTCTTGACGTCCATCTGGTACAGCTTGAAGTTCAGATGGCAAGCAATTCCAAGCAGCAGTCTAACAGACTCCATCCTTGCCACGGGAGCAAAAGTTTCATCAAAGTCCACTCCTTCAACTTGTGTATATCCCTGAGCTACCAGCCTTGCCTTATTTCTGACAATGTTGCCATTCTCATCAGTCTTGTTGCGGTACACCCACTTAGTACCAATAATATTGGCATTAGCTGGTTCTGGACACAAGTACCACACTTTGCATCTATCAAACTGCATGAGTTCCTCCTGCATGGCAGCAATCCAATTCTCATCAGTAAGAGCTTGCTTGATATTCTTCGGCTCTATCTTGGAGGTAAAACAGACATGAGCCACATTTGACAGCATTTTGGCATAATCCTGTTTCTTCCCTCTTGTTTTCATACCATCATTCAGATTCCCAATGACATCATCAACTGAATGATTCTTGTGGACTTGAGTCACTTTCCCTTTTCCAGGCTCATTCACTGCAGCCACTTCTTCATTGTCATGCTCTTCTGCAGATTCTGGCACAGCTTCAGAAGCAGATCTGGGAACATTCTCAGAAAGACCAGCTGCACCGACTTCAGTGTCATCTCCCATGGATATGTCAAAGCCACTTTCATCATCAAACCTTACATTCACAGATTCAATGACAGTTTCAGTTTTGCTACTGAAAACTCTAAAAGCCCTGCTGTTTATGGAGTACCCCAGGAAGATTCCTTTGACTCCTCTGTCATCCAGCTTCTTGTTCTGATCTCTATCATTCAACACATAACAGGTACTGCCAAAGATGTGAAAATGCTTCACATTTGGCTTTCTCCCTCTCCAGAGCTCATAAGGAGTGACAGTCATCTTCGGTCTGACATAAATTCTATTTGAGATATAGCAAGCTGTACTCATTGCCTCAGCCCAGAATTTTGCTGGAACCTTCTTTGCCTTCATCATGGTTCTCACCATGCCTTGAAGAACTCTATTTTTCCTCTCCACTACTCCATTCTGCTCGGGAGTGATAGGGGCTGAAAACTGATGATTAATGCCTTCCAGAGCACAGAATCCTTCAAACAGAACATTGTCAAATTCTCTTCCATGATCACTTCTAATGCTTTTGACATGCTTATCCTTCTCTCTAGTAACTCTTTTATGCAGCCTTTTGAAAGCTTCAAAGGCTTCAGACTTTTCTCTCAAGAAGTCCACCCAAGCATACCTGGAAAAATCATCCACAACAACCAAGATGTATTTTTTCTTCCCAAGACTCTCAATCTGTATAGGCCCCATCAGATCCATATGGAGAAGATCAAGAATGCTGCTTGTAGTAACAATAGATACTGCCTTGTGAGTGGCATGAACTTGCTTCCCACTCATGCATGGACCACACTGGCCCTCATGATCCAGGCTCAGCTTTGGAAGACCAACAAGAACATCATTTTTCATCAAGGTCTTCATATGTCTGAAGCTAGGGTGGCCTAGCCTTTGATGCCATATCTGAAATTCACTCATCTTGGCACTGAAATTCTTTAGACTGCACTCAACTTGATAGCAACTGTCAGAAGATCTCTTGCCAATCAAGTACACCTTCTGGTTCTCATATACAGTGCATGTACCTCTATCAAATCTGACATCCATCCCTTGATCGCATAGCTGACTTATACTCACCAAATTTGCTTTTAGCTGGTCCACGAGAAACACATTCTTCAGCCTTGGCATACCAGAAACAGCTAGATCTCCACATCCAAGAACAGGAACTTTAACACCATCAGCAAAAGTTACTGTTTGACCATTGACAGGCTTGATGTTAGTCAAACTTTCTCTTTTTCCAGTCATATGTCTGGAGCAGCCACTATCAAAATACCACGTATTCTCAGTCTCAGCTAGAAGAGCAGTATGAGCTGCATATCCTCTGTAAGGACCTCTGTAAGGGCCTCTACCTCCATAGACTCCAGGAGCATTTCCATAAATTCCTGGCACTCTGTGATATGAGTTGTATCCAGGATGATTAGGAAAAGGTCTTCTAGCCATGTTGAACTCATCTGCTTGCAGCTTCTTGCAGTGAGGCTTAATATGTCCAGGAATCCAGCAATAATGACATATTTTAGAGCTGACTTGCTGAGAAGATCTTGTATCTGCTCCCCAGTTTCCATGCTGATATCCTTGAGGAACAGAAGGATATGCTTTAGCACGAGTCCGAGGCTGCTTCTGTTTACTTTTGCTTCCATCAAAACCAAGACCAGACTTATCCTTGCTGGATTTTCCACCAATTTTGAGAATCTCATCGAGCTTGGCAGATCCAGCAGTCATCATTTTCATCAACTTAGCCAAATGATCCATGTCACTTGGTTGTTCAGTTTCTTCCACATGAGTAGACACTGCTTGCTTCTCTAGCTGTTCAAGCCTCAAGACCAGTTTATCTCTTTCTTCCTTTACTTGCATCAGCTCATCACTGAGGGATTGATTCATCTCAGCAACCAGAAGGCACTTGTCATACATTTCCTTGTATGCTTCCTCAATCTGAACTTCAGCATTTGCTTCTGTGTCTTCCTCTTCATCTTCACCAAACAGATTATCAACATGTTCATCTGATTGGTTGCCATCAACTTTGGCAACATAGGCTTTGCTGGGACCCTCAGGAAACACATTGTCTTCCACTCCCGAGTCATCACACTCTTCATTGTCACTATGTGTGGCAGCATAAGATTTCCCAGCTTTCTTCTTCAAATTTGCACATTCTGGCTTGATGTGCCCCTTTCCACCACACTCATGGCAGATAATAGGTGCCTTGTTTCCACTTCCATCAGCACTGTTTCCACCTCCAGCAGTGCTCTCCCCTTGACTCTTTTTTCCTCTGAACCTTTTCATAGCTTTGTTAAACTTCCTTGTGAGAAGAGCATATGACTCAAGGAGTTCTGTCTCATCACTGACACTCTTCTGAAGACCTTTATCAGCAGCAGCAACAAACGCTATCTCCTTCTTCTTAGGGGCATCCTCTTCACGCATCCCCATTTCAAAGGTTCTGAGAGAACCAATTAACTCATCAAGAGTCATGGAGGTAAGATCTCTGGCCTCCTCAATAGCAGCAACCTTGAAATCAAACCTTCTTGGGAGAGATCTCAAAACTTTGGCACATAACTTCTCCTGTGACATCTTCTCCCCAAGCATAAAGCACTCATTTGAAATGTTCTTCAGCTTGGCATGAAACTCAGATATGGTCTCATCCTCTCCCATTCTCAAAGCCTCAAACTTGGAGATCAGCTGCTGAAGTCTTTGAGCCTTCACTCTGCTATTTCCTTCATAAGCATTCTGCAGAGTATCCCAAGCTTCCTTGGCTGAAGTGCATGTAGAAATCAAGTTAAAGTTTTCCATATCAACCGATGCCAGAATAGCATTCAGGGCCTTCTGATTCAATCCAGACAAAAGGACATCATTTTCATCCCACTTCTCTCTGGGCTTCTTGTCACCTTCATCATTTACAGGTTCAGTCCAGCCACCTAGCACAGTGCCCCACGCCTTCTCATCAACAGATCGGATGAACGAAGTGATTCTGACTTTCCAGTAGCTGTAATTATTGCCAACCAAAACGGGGGGTTTGTTCACAGAACCTCCATCCTTCAGAAGATCCATCTTTGCACAGCTTTAGCACACGAATCCCAGGATCTCCACCAATCCAAACCTGCTCTGGTGCCAATTGAAAGTGCTAGTTTGTGCAAAAACTAAAAACGATCTTAATTCTGTTCTTAGATGCAATAACAGAAAGCAGTAAAGAACACAAGAACTTTGGTAACCCAGTTCGGTGATAACGCACCTACGTCTGGGGGACAATATCCGAGAGATTCAATCCACTATAAGCAGTAGAGAGACTTACAGGACTTTACACCAAGGACTCCACCTTATGTCACCTATTCGTCTCGATTACAACTCCCTTACAATGAGATCGAATACAACCACGAGATAAACTCGCAAAGTGATAAACACTAATATGGTTCTAAGCAACACGCCTAGACAAAGACTGAACAAAGCCAGGGAAGCTTGTTCAGAAACACACGCACGCTCAACAAAACAAACTTGCACCACACACGTTGCAAGAAGAACAAAACTCACAAAAGAAATAATCTCCAAGAGCGGCAGCGTGTATTAGGGTTTTCCTTAGAATATATAGTCAGCACAGGAAACCCTAGAAGATCTTCAGGCTGATCTTCTGTGCATGGAAACTTTCCATGCATGGATAATCTTCCTTCTCCGAATAACAAATAATATATATATAATAATATATATGTATATATGCGTATGATTCTCGATTCATGCGAATATCCAGTCAGCAACGCAGCAGAAGACTCAATAAGGAAACATGCCAACACAAATCAAACAAGCATGCAACGCATGCACTAACAGTTAATTTTGCCCCTAATTTTTAGTTTGATTTGATAGGTGAGTTCATCACCATGTGCACAATGTGTTCCATTTTTTTTTAAATAAAAACTCCAATTTCATTTGTTTTGCAAGTTTGACCCAATTCTATTTTTTTTTTTATATGCAGATGCTATGTTATGAAAAAAAATTAATTAATTAAATGTATCAGTAATTAATTTTAAATTAATTATTGATTTTTTTTATTTATTTAGTAAATATTTGAATATAAACATAAATACAAATACATTAAAGACACTCCATCCCTAAGCCATCCACTTAAAACACTAATTGCTCCCATCTTAATTCCTATGCCGAAAAGGAACGTCTCACGAATCTTGGGCCGGAGGAAGTATTAGATAGTCATAATTTTGATGTCTTTTAAAATAAACTATAATTGTTCGAAGAAAAAATAAAAAGTACATGTTGTTAGGGGTAGCGGAGGAGGATGGGGGAAATGGTGATTTTGAGTTTTTTCAGAGAATCCGTAGAAATCTCTGGTTTTTATAAAAGATTTTGAAGAGTGAAATCTCTTATATTTTTGAAAGAGAGTCCAGCAAAAAAATCCATATACTATTAAAATCAATGGACTGTTGAATAGCTACAGATTGTTTTAGACTTTATAAAGCCTGCATTGAATACCTCAAGATTTTTAAAGACTTTTTTTTTTTTTTTTTTAAATTTATAACACCACTAGGGTGGGAGATTAGACAGACCCCCAACCTGTATATAACTTGCAATCAGCAACAAAGTCTAAGATAGGAAATACCAAAAAAATGATATCCCCTATCCCATACAATGGAGATAAAACCTGTTCTACGCCTGACCGATAGGAGGTAAGGCAATCTAGATGAGAACCTAAAAATAAATGCCAAATACACCAAG
The DNA here is from genome assembly GCA_029379335.1 of Thymus mandschuricus. NCBI lineage: Eukaryota > Viridiplantae > Streptophyta > Magnoliopsida > Lamiales > Lamiaceae > Thymus > Thymus mandschuricus. The sequence continues at coordinate 9,465,752 of CM057079.1, forward strand.
TGATCCAAAAGTGATCATCTCGGGAAATCGACCACCAACTACTAAACAACACTAACAAATATAGTGAAGATAAATCAAACATGGAAAAATAACTAATTGAATCAAAATCTAAAATTAGGATATCCTAATTGATCCATACGAACAAGCCCCAAAAAATAACGGGGAGCAGTATCTTCATCAAAAAGAGTCATGGAGTCAGTCTGGGACCATGAAGTCGGCAGGACGATTCCCCTCTCTATGAATGTGAGTGAATCGTACCTGAATGCCACGTAAGCGAACACGAATCCAAGACATGATGTGGCGAACGCCGGTCGCCCCTTTTTTCCATTTGAAAATAAAGTGACAATGGTCGAAGCATCCATTTCAATCCAAACATGAGAAGAGTGTAAGATAGCTATTTCTAGGCCATGAAGAAGAGCCCAAAGCTCAGCTTCAAAGCTAGATCTTAGCTTCAACAGGACAACAGAACGCCTGAAGTAGCGATCCAGAGGAATCACGAACCAAACCTCCACCAGATGCCCGATGGGTCGAAACGTCAAAGGAACCATCAGTGTTGAGTTTAACCCACGGAGCATCTGGAGGAATCCATTGAACCATACATGAGCGTAAGGACCTGTGTACCTGGTCAGAACGAGGTAAAAATTCTACCCTCGGATTACACCCTTTCCACTGGGACGAAATGAGTAATCCCGTAGCAACAAGAGTAGAAAGTGTACATAACACCTGAGAAATAACATGAGAACACCAAAAAGGAGAACCACGATGCTTATGATCATTTCTCTCCATCCAGATGAACCAATAAATCAAGCAAGGAACCAAGAAAGATAAATGAGAGCTAGAACAATGTAAAAAGCATCGCCTCCATCTAACTAAGCTACGTGCAATATCAGTGTGCGTGTGTGCATGTGATCGAGAGGGAAACCACTCATCAAAGTATGCCCAGATAGCCCTAGCCGACTCACTCGAAACAAACACATGCATAATGGTCTCAATACGAGGAGAAGCACAACATTGACATTTAGAAGCAAGTGAGACACCACGAGAGTAGAAAAGGATATCAACATGGACACGACCATGAAGAAGACGCCACAAGAAAACCGAGATAGAAGGATTAAGACAAGAATTCCAAATATCACCAAAAAAGCGAAAGTTTAGGTAGCCTGTACCTGACCTTATCCCAAGCAGAAGTCACGGAGAACTTACCATGACTCGTTAGACTCCATCTCATACCATCCTCCTCTTCCCACAAGATCGGGGTCAAACTCAATTTAGCAATCAGACCAGGAGTCAAAAAAGGAGCACATAAATCACGTAAAAGATTAAGATCCCATGAAGACTCATGCCAAGTACTAGAAACACAAGGGTGATCAGCATTATTAGGGTTATAATCAGCTAAAGGTTTATCCTTATATCAAATATCATCCCAAAACGAAATATGACCAGACCCTAGAGACCATCTAATAAATTCATGAGCAGCATGACCAACCTTAATTAAACGACGCCAAATAGGACTATGAACATTAGAAAACTTTATAAAAGGATACTGATATTTGCTCCAAAGATATTTAGCCCAGAGAGATTCCGTGGCTTGAAATCTCCACCAAAGCTTATAACTAAAAGCCTTCATCATATCCAAAAGCCTCCTGATGCCAAGACCTCCTTCATCACGAGGGACACAGATTCGTTTCCACGAAATCCAATGAATTTTTCACTCATCACCTACAACACCCCAGAAGAACCTAGCCATAAGTTGCTCCAAGTCGTGAAGAACACAGTTAGGGACCTGGATCACTTGAAGAATATGCAAGGGAATTGAAGCCAATGTACTCTTGAACAACGAGAGCCGACCACCAAACGAAAGAATCCTATGCGACCAACTATGAATCCGATCGAAAATCTTTTTCCTCAAATCCAAGAATAAAGAGGCTTTGATGTGCCCTTTGTAGATATGAGAACCAAGATAGGTGAAAGGAAGAAGGCCATTCTGAAATCCGTCGGCTTCTTGAATACCTTGCTGCCACTGCTCAACATGTTTCTCATGGATATAAAAACAACTCTTCTCATAATTAATTTGCTGACCCGATAAACTACAATACTCATCCAGACAGTCCTTGAGATTCCACAGAATCATGCCTAGCTTGGGAGAAAATGAGAATATCACCGGCATACGCAAGATGAGACACAGGGAAGGCCCCTCTAAGCCGAGAATGGAACATTGTCACGACCCGCCCCGCCATAACTTGGCTAGGCAGGGTCGCAACGCAAGAAAAATGGTAGAGAAGGAATATCATACATGGGCATAAATAAGAAGTAAAACATCGTGAAGAAACAACTCCGAGTTCAATTCAAAATACTCAACATTCGTCGAGAATGTCGGTAAAGGATGTTGTTCGATACAGATGAAATACTGGCAAAAGAAAGTAAACGGAAACGTGTCTGTTACAAAAGAAGCATTACATGAAATGAACGGAAGCTTATTCAATAAGGAGTTCGTCGGCTACGAGGAGCTCGACTCGTTGCATCGATACACAAAACAACATCTCGTTGCAACGATACACGAAGTAAACTGTGTGGACTTCGTAACGAACATTGCAAAAACGTGAGATGCATGTATGGAGACATGCACCACCAAGAGGCTTCCACACACTGATACTCGACAAAAAGCTCCTCGGACTGCTCCACATCCATCACGATCAACCTGCACACGGGAAATATGTACAGGGCTGAGTACAGAGTACTCAGTGGACACGTGCCAAAACATTTTATTGTCAGCCATTAAAGTGAGACATAGGGGTTTTAGGAAAAACCTACGCTCACGAGAAATAATTTTACATAAAAGAGCGCTTGCAAGCTAATTTCTGGTGTAGTCCATCATATCTGAGCTGGGGTTGTACCCGGAGAGGTTGGCCACCCTCCCGGATACCTGACCGCGCCAACTTGCGTTAGCTAACGGCAACTGAGTGCACTAACTCACCGAGGTGTTGTCCTCGATGAGCCCGAATCGTTCTAATGAAGTGAGGCATAAGCCTCCTCAGATAGACTTCATACAAAAACAAAGCATTTTATGGCATGACAATTCTTTTTAAGGAAGAATTAATGCATAAAGAAATCATTTTAGTTTTTCTGAAAGCCCACCTTGCTTGCTTTAATTTCCTGATAATACTGATGTAGTTCCGGTGCTGCTTTAGGCTCTGCTTGCTCCTTCGCCTAACCTCGTTCAAAGAACGTGAAGTAAGTAACTTGAACTGAAAATCGATAATCTTATCGATTTAAGCGAAGGTTATCTCTTAATTAAGTTTCCGTGATTCTATGGAGGGGTATAAGTGGTCTACACTTATAAGATTAATTTAGGCTTGATTTGTTATTAATCTAGTTTATAATTAGTTGAGCCCAATAGAACTGTTGAAGGTCTAAGCCCGTTATTTATTCTCGATAATTTATCGTGTGCGGCCCTGGTGCACATATTTAAACTTTTCGGCCCAAATTTGATATTAAATTTCGGCCCATCTTTTAATTTAATTCTCGGCCCAATTAGATTATGAGTCTGGCCCATTTAATTTAGAGTCTCTGGCCCAATTAGTTCTCGATTCGTCTCGCTATGTAATTTGGCCCGTCTTTTAATTAGTTCTCGGCCCAACTGAGAGAGGTAAGTCTGGCCCATCTTTTAATATTTAAAACGTCGGCCCATTAGTTCGGCCCGTCTTTTAATTTAATTACGTCGGCCCGTTAGTTCCTCATGAGTGAACTGCAGGACATCTCTCCCTTCCCCTCATTCTCTTGCGACCTCTCTCTCTCACTCTCACTGAACTATTTCCCCCCCCCCCCTCTCTTTCTCTTCTCCGCTTCCCGTCGGTTTCTTCTCGCTCGGCGGCGTCGCCGCCGTTGATCCCTTCTCCTCTGGTAAATTCCGGTCACCGTCCTCCCTCGTAGAAGCTTATGCTTTTCAATTTCCCGATTGATTGGGAAGCAAATCCCTAATTCATGAATTGGGGAACATCGTGGGGAGAGGGCTTCTGTCGGTTCCTTCTCCGATTCGGACTCGCCGTCGTCGACAAGGCTTGTCGGCCGTGATTCCTCTACCGATTCGCTGTGAATCGTTACCCACATCGTCCGCGGTGTCGCCGCCGTTGCTGTGGTTTCCGTCGCCGTTTGCTGCTGTAACTCCGGTGGTGGCTCCCCCTTTCGATTCGCGACTCGCCTTCGTCGTCATTCGTTGTCCATTGCCCTGGCCTTCGTGGCTAGGGCTTGCTGCCGCGACTGCCGTCGCCTTCCTCTGCTTCTCTCTGTTTCCCTTTCGGCGCCGGCGGCTAGGCTGCCGCCGGTGTCTCCCATGCTTCTCCTCTTCGTCTGACCTTCTTCTTTTCTCCTTGCAGGTTTCCTCCCGTGGTGATTTCCGATGCCGAGGTGACTCTGCCGAGGCTACCGAAGCTCTGTCATGGCCGTCGTTGGTTCAAAACACGGTCCCCGTTGCCTCCTCACACCGTCGGCAGGTCTAATGTTCACCCTTCCCTCCCATTTTGCTTCTCAATTTGATTATGAGTTACACTTGTTGGTTTTTTGAGGGTTAGGGCTTGATTAGAATGCATTTAGGGCTGAATTTGTCTTGATTGTTTAATGTCTTGGTTGGAAACAATTTCCAGATTTTAGCATGCTTGAATTTTGGTGTTTTTGTTGGTTTGAAGTGTTGGATTGAGGATTATCATACATGCAATGATCTAAGCCTTCTAGGGGAGATTCTATGTGATCTAAACATGCTTAAATTTCAGTTTCTAACCTTCAAGGATAACATGCATTGCCTCTAAAGAGTTGCTATCTCCTAATGCTTCAATCTTGGGGTCTTTATCCATGTTTCATGCTTGATAGAGGGTGGAATCACTAGATTGTGTCCTTAATTGATTATTGGGAAGTTCTAGTGGGGTTGCATGCTTTCAAAATTGTAGCTTTTGGAGAGAGTGAGGAAGAATGAGTCTTATTTGTGGTTGTGGGGGTTGGAGACTGACTTCTTGGCAAGATTGTTGGCTGTCCTCTCTCCCTTTGCCTCCTCCTCTCCTTCGTTCTTCCCTCCTACAATTGCAGGTTGTTTTTCTATGTGTTAAAGCTTTGATCCTTGTGCTAGGAAGAGAGTGTGGGGTTCTAACTCACCTTCTAGAACTGAAAATTGGGTCTTTAGCTTCCAAATGAGGCTGCCCTCTTCTAGTTCTTGCTTGGATGACTCCTCCCTCCTTCTTTCTTCACTCCTAAATATGGTAGTTGCTTCATAAGTTGATGCATGTGTACTCTAGGTCTTAGGAAGGGTTGAGAGAGGATTTACCTTGGTGTTTGAATGGTTGCCGGCGGCTGATTTCCGGCAGTTTGCTTGCTGGAATCCGGCAGCTGTTCTCTCTCTCTCTCTCTCTCTTGCTCTCGGCAGTCTTTCTCTCTCTACTTGTTCTCTTGTGTTGTATGAGTGTTGTGTGAATGAATGGTTTATGCTAATTCTCATCTAGGTTTTTGTATAAGGATGGGAGGCTTTGCTTGTAGAGGAGGTGTGCAATCATTACATGAAGGGGCTTGGATTGGGGAGGTTCTTTTCAAAAATATATGGCTCAAGGAGGTGAAGAGTTGGGCGGCTAGCTCTAGTTCTCCCCTTCCCCATGCACTTTTGTCCATTTGAACTATTAATGATGTGCTAATTATCTCTCTAATGGTGATTAAGCATTTCTCTCTTCCTTGTTCTTAATCATTGTTTGGGAAGATTAATGAAATAATTCCAGATTTGTTTTGTGATGCTCCTGCCGAGATTTCCCTCCCTTTTCTTCCTTTAATTTATTTTTATTGTTTTTCTTGTCCATTAATTATAATGAAATGTATTTATTTATTTCCATACTATTATTTCTCATGTAAATATCATCATGGATCAATGATATTAGTATTGGCCTTCTTAATAATTTTCGAGTATTTAGAATGTGGGCTCTCGTTCTTGGGCCGAATAAAATCGAGCAACTATTAGTGAAATGGGCCTCGACAATCGAGTGGGCCTAGAAAATGTTAGTTGGGCCTTGTGAAAACTGAGTGGGCCTCGGCCCCTTTGAGGAAAATTAATCCGCCGATTAATTCTTATCGGCCTTCTTTAATTAATTCGATTCTCGTTCGATATACTATTTCCACTAAGCGTGGCTCTACCGGTAGCATTTAAAATTTTTATTTTACCATAATAATACTTTTCTTCATATTCTTAAAATTCCTCTTACTAAAATAATGCCGAAGTTTTTTTATTACTCACTAAGAAAAACTGCGGCCGTTACATCCTACACCCCTTTTGAAAAATTTCATCCCGAAATTTAATTACCTTCTAACAAAAACAGGTCGGGGTATCTCTCTTTCATCTTGTCTTCCAATTCCCACGTGGCTTCCACTTGCCCGTGGTGTCTCCACTGTACTTTCACTAAAGGAATCTGCTTATTCCTAAGCTGTTGAATCCTCCGGTCTAGGATGGTTTCTTGTTTTGTCTCGTAGCTCAGGTCGGGTTCTATAGCTGTTTCGTCTTGCCTAATCACGTGTTTGGGGTCGAACACGTACTTCCTCAGCTGAGACACATGGAATACTTTGTGTACGTTTCCTAGATTTGGTGGCAACGCCAACCTGTACGCTGCGGGTCCAATCTTTTCCAGAATCTCGTAGGGTCCGATGAATCAGGGTCTTAGTTTGCCCTTGATCCCAAATCTGGTTAATCCCTTAATGGGAGAAACTTTCAAGAAAACCTTGTCGCCTATCCCAAAGTGTAGTTCGGTTCTGCGGTTGTCGGCATACGACTTTTGTCTGCTTTGGGCCTCTCGCATCCTATCTCTAATTTGTCGCACTATCCCAATCATCTCGTCGACTGCTTCGAGTCCTAAGTTCTTTCTTTCTCCAACTTCATCCCAATAAAGTGGAGACCTGCATTTCCTTCAATACAATGCTTCGTATGGGGCCATACCTATGGTCGATTGGTAACTATTGTTGTAAGCAAACTCAGCTAATGGCAAAATGTTCTCCCATTCTCCGCCTTTATCAAGTACTACTGCCCTCAGCATGTCTTCAAGGATCTGTATGGTCCTTTCGAATTGACCATCGGTCTGAGGGTGATACGCAGTGCTGAAATTTAGTTGTGTGCCTAGTTCTTTCTGCATACTCATCCAAAATTTCGAGGTGAACTTCGGATCTCGATCCGATGTGATGGACAGCTGTACTCCATGGAGACGTACGATTTCTTGGATATACAGTCGTGCTAGCTTTTCTGAACCATATGTGGTAGGGATAGGAATGAAATGAGCACATTTGGTTAGTCGATCCACGATTACCCAGATAGCCGTATTTCCTCTTCTTGTTCGGAAAAAACCCGTAACGAAATCCATGGTGATATGTTCCCACTTCCACTGTGGAACTTCTAAGGGTTGTAACTTCCTGTGTGGCCGCTGATGCAAAGCTTTCACCTGTTGACACGTCAAACAACGCTCAACGTATGAGGCTATATCTCTCTTCATGCCTTCCCACCAGAATCTCTCCTTCAGGTCTTGGTACATTTTGGTGCCTCCTGGATGTGCGGTGTACGGGGTGTCATGAGCTTCACTCAAGATCTCATTTCGAAGCTCGTCATTACATGGTACGCATAATTTTCCCTTGAAGGTAATTGCATTGTCGGCCTTCTCTCGGTAGTCTTTCGTCCCATTCGTCCTTGCTCCCAGACGGATCTTTTCTAACGTTTCATCCTTTCTTTGTTCTTGGATAATTCTGCATCTCAAGTCGGGCTCTATGGTGATGGTAGCAGTGACTCCTTTGATGGTTCCTGGTGGAGATATTATCTCTAATCTGAGCTTATTGAACTCTCGGATGAGCATCTCTTCAGACGTGAGGAGATAAGCTAATTGTGGTCGAGTCTTTCGACTCAAGGCGTCAGCTACAACATTAGCTTTGCCTGGGTGGTAATTGATGCTACAGTCGTAGTCTTTGACCAACTCGAGCCATCGTCGCTGCCTCATGTTGAGGTCTTTCTGCTCAAAGAAGTATTTGAGGCTCTTGTGGTCGGTGAAAATTTCACACTTCACTCCATAGAGGTAATGCCTCCAGATTTTCAATGCGTGTACTACCGCAGCTAGTTCTAGATCGTGAGTCGGGTAGTTCAGTTCGTTCGGTCGGAGCTGCCGTGAGGCATACGCTATCACTCGTCCGTCTTGCATCAACACACATCCGAGTCCATTTTTTGAGGCATCGGTGTAAACCGTATAGATTTTGTCGGGCTCTGGAACCGCTAAGATTGGGGCTGTGGTTAACTTCTCTTTGAGTATCTGAAAGCTTGCCTCACACTCTGGGGTCCAAACGAACTTAATCCCCTTTTGAAGTAATTGCGTCATCGGTCTCGCTATCTTGGAAAATCCCTCGATGAATCTTCGACAGTAGCCAGCTAGTCCTAAGAAGCTTCGGATTTCGTTCGTTGTTGTTGGGGATTTCCAGTTCTGCACTGCTTCTACCTTTGCAGGGTCTACCTTGATTCCTTCTGATGATACGATGTGTCCTAAGAAGATCACTTCTCTGAGCCAAAACTCGCACTTGCTGAACTTCGCGTAAAGCCTTTCCCTTCTAAGGGTTCCTAGGATCGTTCTCAGGTGTTCTCCATGTTCCTCCTCGCTCTTTGAATAGATTAGTACGTCGTCTATGAAGACTAGAATGAACCTGTCGAGATAAGGGTGGAACACACGGTTCATGAGGTCCATAAATACGGCTGGTGCGTTAGTTAGTCCAAAAGGTACAACTACGAACTCATAGTGGCCGTATCGGGTTCGGAAGGCAGTTTTGGATATATCACTGGGTCGGATTTTCAACTGATGGTATCCTGATTTCAAGTCTATCTTCGAAAAGACTTTGGCTCCTCTAAGTTGATTGAATAAATCGTCGATTCTGGGCAAGGGATACTTGTTCTTAAGAGTTAGCTTATTCAATTCTCGATAATCGATGCACATTCTCATTGATCCATCTTTCTTTCTCACAAAGAGAACAGGCGCTCCCCACGGTGATACACTGGGTCTGATGAAACCTAATTCTAGGAGTTCTTGGAGTTGGATCTTAAGCTCTTCTAGTTCCTTTGGGGCCATATGGTACGGTGCTTTGGACACCGGAGCTGCCCCTGGCTCTAGGTCGATGGTAAATTCTATTTCCCGGTCTGGTGGGGGTCCTGGTAGGGTCTCGGGAAATACGTCAGGATATTCTCGCACGATTTCTACATTCTCGACCTTCGTTTCTTCCTTGGTTTCTCCGCATAGGTGAACAAGATATGCTGGGTACTCTTTCTTGACTAACGTGGCAGCTTGAAGTACCGAGATGATCGCCTTTCGCTGGCTCATGGAGATTCCGTAGAAGTCTGTTGGTTTCTTCCCGGGTGGGTGGAAAGAGATTCGTCTTTTGTTGCATAGAATAGTAGCGTGATGCTGGGTTAGCCAGTCCATCCCTAGGATCACATCTACGTCTCTTAAAGTCATGACACTTAAGTTATTTGCGGAGAGTTTGAGTGGTCCTAGTTCAAGTTCTAAGTTAGAGCAACAGTGCGTGAGAGTCTTAGTTCCTCCTACCGGTGATGTGAGACCTAGTTCAACCTTCAATGGTTTTGCTTCTAAGTTCAGTTCTTCTACACATGCTTGGGATATGAAGGAATGCGAAGCACCCGTATCGAACAAGATTATCACAGGTATTCCAAGTAGTTGGCCCATACCTGCTAGGTTTCCCGGGTTCTTCTCTGGCTGTTTCTGCTTAAGCGCATAAGCCCTAGCGTTTTGCTGCTCCTGAAGGTGTTGTTGAAATTGTTGTCGCTGGGAGGGCAAAGGAAATGGCTGATGTAACTGAGGTGGCTGAGGGGGCCTTGGCTATGCCTGAATAGCACGCAACTGTTGGCTTTGACCAAAGGGTTGGGGTCCCGTGCCTGTTCGGGGCTTCCTATTTGGGCAATTCCTTGCGATGTGGCCCTTCTGGTTGCAGACAAAGCAGGCGTCACTTCCCACTTTGCAGACACCTTCGTGTCTTCGGTTACATCTCGAGCAGAGGGGGTGTCGGGCGGAATGATTTCCCGTCTGTATCTGAGTCGGAGTAGGTCCAGGATTTGGTGGTCGTTGGGGTCCCTGCCATGGCCTCTTGTCACGCTGACTGCTCGGGTTTCCTTCCCACTTACGTTTTCCTTTGTCGGTCGGAGGCTGATAGTTCGATTGGGCCGGAGGATTTGCTGGGGCTGGTTTCTCAGTCGGCATGGCTGCCTCAACATTTAAGGCGCGGTCTAATGCATCGTGATAGGTGAGTGCTCCTAGGCTTGCAAGGGTCATCCGAATTTCGGGCCTCAAACCGGCTCTAAATTTCTCTGCCATCTTTTAGTCAATGTCGACTTGGTCGGGTGCATAGCGGGACATGTCGCAGAAAGCTCTGTCGTATTCAGTCACCGTCATTCTACCTTGCTTAAGGTTATAGAACTCGGTCTCTTTCTTCTTCCGATAACTTTTCGGAACATACTTATTGTATAGCCTAGTCTTGAATTCCTCCCAGGTAATGTCTGCTCGCTGCTCGGGTGTCATGATCTTCTGCTGAGCCTCCAACCAAAAGTCAGCAGATCCAGTGAATTGAAATGTTACGCATGCTAATCGCTCCCGATCAGTGCATCCTAAGAAATTAAAGATACGTTCTAGAGCGCGTATCCAAGTCTCAGCTTCAGATGGATCTCCCATCCCATTGAAGACGGGTGGATTTTGGCGAAGAAAAAGTTCTTCGATCCTTCGTGGTGGTGGTGGAGGTGGTGAAGGCGGCGGTGGGGGTGGTGAAGGCGGTGGGGGTGGTGAAGGCGGCGGTGGTGGTGGTACTTGGTCGTTTCTAGCTCCACCTCGAGGTCTTCCTCTAGGTCTTGGCGGCATTCTGATAATGAGGAAAATAAGAATTGCAATTGTTAAGTTTTCGTAAGATTACTTCTACTCGAGAATATCGTAAGTCATGCTTGGTTTCCATTTTATCATGTTGTACTGTCTTGGTTTACATGCTGTGCTGGTTTGTCAAAACATAGTTCGAAGGGATTGTCTCCCATTTAGATATCGCAATTAACGCAACTAGGGAAAATTGCCTCGTGGAGGTCTTAAACATCGTAATGGAAGCGAAAACGAACATGTCAATTTGTCCTACGGTCCACCTAACACTTTGTGGGTCCGTACTATCACATTAAAACATAATATTTAAAATCGAAGGTTCTATCGCAAAACAAGGTCAGGACGGTTTATGGGATCTGTTGCTGACACCAACTAAACTACTCTAGCCTACTAAGGAGCTCTCGGTGCTCAGACACTACTCGGCGTCAGAGTCGGCGTCCGGTCCTCCTCCTAGGTCCTCGTCGGAGTCAGGGTCGACCTCCAGGTCAGCTGGCAGTCCCTCCTCCTCTGGGTCCTCCTCAGGGTCCTCCTCCTCGGGATCCTCCTCCTCAAGCTCCGGCTCTGGCACGGGCACCGGCTGCGGCTGGGGCTCCGCCTCGTGCAACAACTCCTCAACCATCTCTGCAAGGTCGTCCAAGCGGCCGCTAAGGTCGAGCATCACTCGACAGTGCCTGTCGGTGCTCTGTCTCAACTCCCCCATCCACATTTCTAAGTCGGAGGGTGCGAGACCGGCGCTGCTGCTGCTGGGCCCAGTCCCTACGGGCTAGTCTCGGTGGGCTACGGGGCGAGGGGTAGGAGTCTTTGGCTGCTGTAACTCTGCCACTATACGGAGTAGCTCCTTCGTGGAAGTCCCTGGGCCTAGTGAACGGGGAGGTAAAGAACGAGGTGCCTCCCTTTCGGGGCTGGCGTCCACCATCGGGGCCTTCCCCCGGTCGGCCGTAGAAGAGCCTCCCTCGCCTGACAAGGGAGTAGGTACGGGAGGTGCGCTGAGGGCACATCGGGAACGGGCCACCGGAGTCCCTGTCTCGACGACCGAGAACGGAAACAGGAGGCGTCGGAACCTCCGTCACCGCTGGTGCTCTACTCGTCTGAGGCTGCACTGGGGGTGGAAGGTCGGTCTCAGTAACGAGACGTAGCGGAAACTGGTGCGGTCCGTCGGGCGGCCTACGGTACACTGTGAACTGGCGCTGGAGGGCTGACAGAAACCCTCGAAAGTCGGCTACGAGGTCCAAGTACGGAAGGTAGTAGGTGGTGAAGTCCTGCGAAATAGTCCACGCCCACATTTGTCAATCGTGCGGTAGGTGTACGATCACCCTGGTCACGCCATCGTATCCTGAAACCCCGGCGTACTGGTGTACTTCTTCCCAGAGTCCTCCAAAGTGGGCCAAGTACTCCCCTATGTCGTGCTCCACTCGACGTCGGTAGTGGAGGTACGAGTCTAGAAGTATCGCAACCACGTCTGGGGTAGGCCTAGCTCCTGCCATCTACACGAGATAGCGAATTCTAATCAGGTTCTATTCAAAAGGTTAGGACAAAACAGTAATCGTAGATAAGTTGGTGAAGGGAACATCTCTCTTTTTCCTTTTTTTTTTTTCTTCTTTCTATGGGTATGATCTATGGTTCTGAGATTCTACTGGGTCATAACTGTGTTTCATGCAAGTGTGAGAGTGGTTCTATACTTATTAAGCTCACGGTTCTAAGTTCAACGTTAAGTTACTCTTACTAAATTCCCGTTGAGTTAGGTTAAAGGCGGTCAGAAAACTCGCCTTGCGTCCGTTAAAAGGTCGACGACACCTCACTTATCTCTTCTTTGAGACGTCGTTCTTGATTATAACTTCTAATCGCTTCCTTGCAAGTCTTCTTCCTCGAAATGCATCCCGTCGCTTCTGTGATCCAACCTGTTTCAATGAAAGAAAAGAATCCTAGCTCAAGCGAGCTACGTTCTCTAAAAGTCCTTGATCTTAGCACCTTATGTGATCCCTACGAGTTTCCTCGTCTAGGTTCTCATAGTAGTGATAAGCAACCTATCTTTTGGCCGTCCGTAATGTCTTGGAGAGTCGAGATCTTTAAGAAGTCTAGCGAAGCAAGTCTAGACTTTACGATGAAAAGAAAGACTCTTGGATTTCAGAGCGAACCTAGTGCTCTGATACCACTCTGTCACGACCCGCCCCGCCATAACTTGGCTAGGCAGGGTCGCAACGCAAGAAAAGGGGTAGAGAAGGAATATCATGCATGGGCATAAATAAGAAGTAAACATCGTGAAGAAACAACTCCGAGTTCAATTCAAAATACTCAACATTCGTCGAGAATGTCGGTAAAGGATGTTGTTCGATACAGATGAAATACTGGCAAAAGAAAGTACGCGGAAACGTGTCTGTTACACAAGAAGCATTACATGAAATGAACGGAAGCTTATTCAATAAGGAGTTCGTCGGCTACGAGGAGCTCGACTCGTTGCATCGATACACAAAACAACATCTCGTTGCAACGATACACGAAGTAAACTGTGTGGACTTCGTAACAAACATTGCGGAAAAATGTGAGATGCATGTATGGAGACATGCACCACCAAGAGGCTTCCACACACTGATACTCGACAAAAAGCTCCTCGGACTGCTCCACATCCATCACGATCAACCTGCACACGGGAAATATGTATAGGGCTAAGTACAGAGTACTCAGTGGACACGTGCCAAAACATTTTATTGTCAGCCATTAAAGTGAGACATAGGGGTTTTAGGAAAAACCTACGCTCACGAGAAATAATTTTACATAAAAGAGCGCTTGCAAGCTAATTTCTGGTGTAGTCCATCATATCTGAGCTGGGGTTATACCCGGAGAGGTTGGCCACCCTCCCGGATACCTGACCGCGCCAACTTGCGTTAGCTAACGGCAACTGAGTGCACTAACTCACCAATGTGTTGTCCTCGACGAGCCCGAATCGTTCTAATGAAGTGAGGCATAAGCCTCCTCAGATAGACTTCATACAAAAACAAAGCATTTTATGGCATGACAATTCTTTTTAAGGAAGAATTAATGCATAAAGAAATCATTTTAGTTTTTCTGAAAGCCCACCTTGCTTGCTTTCCTGATAATACCGATGTAGTTCCGGTGCTGCTTTAGGCTCTGCTTGCTCCTTCGCCTAACCTCGTTCAAAGAACGTGAAGTAAGTAACTCGAACTGAAAATCGATAATCTTATCGATTTAAGCGAAGGTTATCTCTTAATTAAGTTTCCGTGATTCTATGGAGGGGTATAAGTAGTCTACACTTATAAGATTAATTTAGGCTTGATTTGTTATTAATCTAGTTTATAATTAGTTGAGCCCAATAGAACTATTGAGGGTCTAAGCCCGTTATTTATTCTTGATAATTTATCGTGTGCGGCCCTGGTGCACATATTTAAACTTTTCGGCCCAATTTGATATTAAATTCCGGCCCATCTTTTAATTTAATTCTCGGCCAATTAGATTATGAGTCTGGCCCATTTAATTTAGAGTCTCTGGCCCAATTAGTTCTCGATTCGTCTCGCTATGTAATTTGGCCCGTCTTTTAATTAGTTCTCGGCCCAACTGAGAGGTAAGTCTGGCCCATCTTTTAATATTTAAAACGTCGGCCCATTAGTTCGGCCCGTCTTTTAATTTAATTACGTCGGCCCGTTAATTCGGCCCGGCCCGTTTGTTCCTCATGAGTGAACTGCAGGACATCTCTCCCTTCCCCTCATTCTCTCGCGACCTCTCTCTCACTCTCACTGAACTATTTCCCCCCCCCCCCCCTCTCTCTTTCTCTTCTCCGCTTCCTGTCGGTTTCTTCTCGCTCGGCGGCGTCGCCGCCGTTGATCCCTTCTCCTCTGGTAAATTCCGGTCGCCGTCCTCCCTCGTAGAAGCTTATGCTTTTCAATTTCCCGATTGATTGGGAAGCAAATCCCTAATTCATGAATTGGGGAACATCGTGGGGAGAGGGCTTCTGTCGGTTCCTTCTCCGATTCAGCCTCGCCGTCGTCGACAAGGCTTGTCGGCCGTGATTCCTCTACCGATTCGCTGTGAATCGTTACCCACATCGTCCGCGGTGTCGCTGCCGCTGCTGTGGTTTCCGTCGCCGTTTGCTGCTGCAACTCCGGTGGTGGCTCCCCCTTTCGATTCGCGACTCGCCTTCGTCGTCATTCGTTTTCCATTGCCCTAGCCTTCGTGGCTAGGGCTTGCTGCCGCGACTGCCGTCGTCTTCCTCTGCTTCTCTCTGTTTCCCTTTCAGCGCCGGCGGCTAGGCTGCCGCCGGTGTCTCCCCTGCTTCTCCTTTTCGTCTGACCTTCTTCTTTTCTCCTTGCAGGTTTCCTCCCGTGGTGATTTTCGATGCCGAGGTGACTCTGCCGAGGCTGCCGAAGCTCTGTCATGGCCATCGTTGGTTCAAAACACGGTCCCCGTTGCCTCCTCACACCGTCGGCAGGTCCAATGTTCACCCTTCCCTCCCATTTTTCTTCTCAATTTGATTATGAGTTATACTTGTTGGTTTTTTGAGGCTTAGGGCTTGATTAGAATGCATTTACGGCTGATTTTGTCTTCATTGTTTAATGTCTTGGTTGGAAACAATTTCCAGATTTTAGCATGCTTGAATTTTGGTGTTTTTGTTGGTTTGAAGTGTTGGATTGAGGATTATCATACATGCAATGATCTAAGCCTTCTAGGGGAGATTCTATGTGATCTAAACATGCTTAAATTTATGTTTCTAACCTTCAAGGATAACATGCATTGCCTCTAAAGAGTTGCTATCTCCTAATGCTTCAATCTTGGGGTCTTTATCCATGTTTCATGCTTGATAGAGGGTGGAATCACTAGATTGTGTCCTTAATTGATTATTGGGAAGTTCTAGTGGGGTTGCATGCTTTCAAACTTGTAGCTTGGAGAGAGTGAGGAAGAATGAGTCTTACTTGTGGTTGTGGGGGTTGGAGACTGACTTCTTGGCAAGATTGTTGGCTGTCCTCTCTCCCTTTGCCTCCTCCTCTCCTTCGTTCTTCCCTCCTACAATTGCATGTTGGTTTTCTATGTGTTAAAGCTTTGATCCTTGTGCTAGGAAGAGAGTGTGGGGTTGTAACTCACCTTCTAGAACTGAAAATTGGGTCTTTAGCTTCCAAATGAGGCTGCCCTCTTCTAGTTCTTGCTTGGATGACTTCTCCCTCCTTCTTTCTTCACTCCTAAATATGGTAGTTGCTTCATAAGTTGATGCATGTGTACTCTAGGTCTTAGGAAGGGTTGAGAGAGGATTTACCTTGATGTTTGAATGGTTGTCGGCGGCTGATTTCTGGCAGTTTGCTTGCTGGAATCCGGCAGCTGTTCTCTCTCTCTCTCTCTCTTGCTCTCGGCAGTCTCTCTCTCTCTCTACTTGTTCTCTTGTGTTGTGAGTGTTGTGTGAATGAATGGCTTATGCTAATTCTCATCTTGGTTTTTGTATAAGGATGGGAGGCTTTGCTTGTAGAGGAGGTGTGCAATCATTACATGAAGGGGCTTGGATTGGGGAGGTTCTTTTCAAAAATATATGGCTCAAGGAGGTGAAGAGTTGGGCGGCTAGCTCTAGTTCTCCCCTTCCCCATGCACTTTTGTCCATTTGAACTATTAATGATGTGCTAATTATCTCTCTAATGGTGATTAAGCATTTCTCTCTTCCTTGTTCTTAATCGTTGTTTGGGAAGATTAATGAAATAATCCCAGATTTGTTTTGTGATGCTCCTGCCGAGACTTCCCTCCCTTTTCTTCCTTTAATTTATTTTTATTGTTTTTCTTGTCCATTAATTATAATGAAATGTATTTATTTATTTCCATACTATTATTTCTCATGTAAATATCATCATGGATCAATGATATTAGTATTGGCCTTCTTAATAATTTTCGAGTATTTAGAATGTGGGCTCTCGTTCTTGGGCCGAATAAAATCGAACAACTATTAGTGAAATGGGCCTCGACAATCGAGTGGGCATAGAAAATGTTAGTTGGGCCTTGTGAAAACTGAGTGGGCCTCGGCCGCTTTGAGAAAAATTAATCCGCCGATTAATTCTTATCGGCCTTCTTTAATTAATTCGGTTCTCGTTTCGATATACTATTTCCACTAAGCGTGGCTCTACCGGTAGCATTTAAAAATTTTATTTTACCATAATAATACTTTTCTTAATATTCTTAAAATTCCTCTTACTAAAATAATGCCGAAGTTTTTTTATTACTCACTAAGAAAAACTGCGGCCGTTACAAACATCATATCTCGTTTGCCAATAATTAACTTGTCAAGACAACGAGATAAGTAATTAGCAGCAATAGCAAACAATGAGGGGGAGATAGGATCCCCTTGACGATGCCCTCTCGAAGACTGAAAGAAGCCTGCGGGCGAGCCATTAACAAGGACGGAGAACCAACAATTTTGAATGCATCTCTGAATCAAGCCAATCCATTGATCCGGAAACCCCATATGCCGCAACACCGAGAGAAGGAAGGGCCATTGAACCCTATCATACGCCTTATCCATGTCAAGCTTGAGAGCAATATTAGGTGAAGCCCAACCCCCTCGATGCTTCAAATCATGAAAAAGTTCTTGAGCAAGGAGAACGTTATCGATAAGAAGACGTCCTTTCACAAATCCACTTTGATTCGGAGCAACAACAAGGGGGATGAGAGGAGCTAACCGAGACGTTAGTACCTTCGAGATAATCTTGTTAGACACATTGCAGAGGCTAATCGGGCGAAAGTGAGACCAAGACTCCGGATTGATCTTCTTGGGAAGAAGAACAATAGACGTAGCAGTGAAATTGCGAGGCATAGGAGCACCCGAGAAGAATTCAACGACCGCTACAACAACATTAGAACCAACGATCTCCCAGCAATGTTGATAAAATAACGATGAGAAACCATCCGGACCCGGAAAACTGTCGCCAGAAATATCAAAGACAGCCTTCCTAACATCATCAACAGAAGGCACACTGATCGCACTATTTTCTACCACACAAAATAGGTATAGTATAGAACAAGTATGAGTATCGTATCCACAGGGACTGACAAATCGAAACCACACACAATACCTTTACTCTAGAACTAAACTGATGTCTAAGCAATCAAAAACTTAAGGATGTGGTATTTATAATCTAGGCAAATAAATAAAAGACTCAATTAAACAAGTAAGGAAGTAAACAAATAACAAAGCAAATAATCAAATAAGGCAAATAGCAAATAAGGACAAAATATTGATTCTAGGGAAGCCTACCTAATCAAATCTATGCAAGTAATCAATGAACACAATTAACCAATTTAATCAAATCTAGATGTGATACACGAAAATAACCTAACCCTCCAGCTAAGGCAGTATAGATCGTCAGTTAATAAGATCCTAATCTCCTCTCGGTCTCATAGAAATCAAAATAAATGCAAAATAGAACAAGTATCAATAATACAATCAACAAGGTTCTGCTACGACACCTATATCGACTATATGCAAACATATGATAATCTAATTTCGGCTAAGACAATTAAATCATCATACCATGTATTCATGAGATCAATTATGCAATTATCCGGCTAAGGCATAAAAACATAACTACGCACACACAATTAATGGCCAGTTAATCATGCATGAGAATAAGCACCATGAAACATGTATCTAGATAAGAAAGCTAATTGTAATAAAAAACACTCACATAAATTCAATTAGGCATTCAATCCCTAAAATCAACTAAGAATTTAGCTAGACATAATTAAAGCAAGCATAAACGAAATATATTGAAAGAACATAATTAAAAAGTAGAGTAAGAAAAACTTGGAATTGAATCTTGAATAGAACGAAGAACTTCGAATATTGAATCTTGAATAAACTTGAATAAATCTCCAATGTCGAATACAAGAACGAAAGATGGAAAATAAAAATATGAAAGTAAAAAGTATGTAGCTAGTTAGGGTTTACAATGCTAGACTAAGGAATATATATAGGGGAAATTTGTACAAGGAAATATAGATCAAAAAGGAGTCTATTTTAACAACTCTCGGCTGGACCCCTCTCGACCGCCTCTTCCTCTCGATCGATAGACCTCTCGATCGAGAGAGGTATCGAGAGGTACTGCATTTGCTCTCGATCGATAGTAAATCCAGAAGCATTCCTCTCGACAGTCCTCTCGATCGAGAGACTGATCAAGAGGTCTTCAACTCGACTTAAAACTTGGATTTCAACTTCGATTCTTCTCGCCTCATCTCGTCTCGGGGTTTTATCCTCAAAATATTCCTAAAAACACCACAAAATACCACAAGCATAATATTGTCCAATATAACAAAAACCATACAAAACATAGACAATAACACACAATCGAGACTCAAAAACGACTCTTTTTGACTATGTAAACCAAGTAAATTTTACCTATATCACACACTACACAAGCTAATCAAATCGACAGAAGACGGAAGAGAAGAAAGACCTTCCAGAATCGGATTGACAGGAACATTTACATCCGAAGATAGCAAATTATGGAAGAACTCAACAACAGAAGATCTGATTTCTTCCTCATCAGATGGCTCTCTGTCACCCACCTTAATGGCATGAATACGAGATCTAACTCTCTTTTGTTTCACCTATCCTTGATAAAACTTGGTGTTACACTCACCAACGACAACCCAACGGATAGCCGATTTCAGTCTCCAAAATTCCTCCTCCATCCTAGAAAGCAGGATATAATTTGCGGTACATTTACGAAGCTCACTACGATAAGAAGGAGAGGGATCAGCGTCATAAGTCTCTTGGCAGTGATCGCACTATTTTCTACCTCACAAAATAGGTATAGTAAAAGGGAAGCACGAGTATCGTATCCACAGGGATTGACAAGTCGAAAACGCACACAGTACCTTTACTCTAGAACTAAACTGATGTTTAGGCAATTAAAAGTTTAGGATTGTGGTATTTATAACTAGACAAATAAATAAATAAAAGACTCAATTAAGCAAATAAGGAAATAAACGAATAAGGAAACAATAAACAAGGAAAAACTCAATTAAGAAAAAGCAATGATTCTAGGGAAGCCTACCTAATCAAATCTATGCAAGTAATTAATGCATACAATTAACCAATTTAATTCAATCTAGATGTGATACATGAAAATAACCTAACACTCCAATTAAGGCAATGCAAGTCGTCACCTAACAAGATCCTAATCTCCTCTCGGATTCATAGAAATCAAATCAAGTGCAAAATAGAACGAGTATCAATAATACAATCAATTATGTTCAATTATGACACCTAAATCGACTATATGCAAACATATGATAATTCAATCTCAACTAAGATAATCAAACTACCATACCATGTATTCATGAGATCCATTATGAAATTATCCTATTAAGGCATAAAACATAACTATGCATACATAATTAGTGGCCAACTAATCATGCATGAGAATAAGCACCATGAAACATGCACCTAGATTGGAAGGCTAATTGTAAACAAAAACACTCACATAAATTCAATTAGGCATTCAATCCCTAAAATCAACTAAGGAATTTAGCTAGACATAATAAAAGAAAGGTAGAAGGAAGAATAAACATAATTAAAAGCATAAGTAAAAGAGAAAGAAATAGAAAAACTCTTGAATCTTGAATAAATCTTCAATCTTCAATTGTCTTCATACATAAAATAAATCTAGATCTAAAGTATAAAAGTGTAGAGAAAAGAATAAAAACTAATCTAAAATATGGTGAAGAGTAGAGAGCTCTAAACTATGAAAACTTTGGTACAATGATGAGTTTTGGGGTATTTATAAGGTAGGAGTTCGTAATTGTTACCTAAGTGTGCAAGGATTAGGTTAAGGAAATAAAAAATATGAATTTTAAGGATTTCCGTCTTTTTGGCTCGGCCACTTGCTCGGTCGCGCACATCCATGCAGTTTGCGCGTCTTTCTTGTTTCGTCCGTATATACCTCATCCGAACTCCGAATTGACCTCCGTTTTCGCCTTACACGCTCCTATCGAACCCCTCTTCAATGATATGCGTCCATAATTCCAAAATAACTCTTCAATAACATCGTTAGAAGTCAGAACTTTGGGATCAATACTTCATCATCTTCCTTTGTTTCGTCGTCTCTCATCTCATCTTGGGTTTTCTCGACTAAAAAGCCCTAAAAACACTCAAAACAACCCAAAAGCGTAATCTAGCTCGAAATAACATAAACAATACAAAACATAAGCTAAACTATCAAAATACGACAAGAAAACGATAATATAACACTTAGATAATAAGGTAAAACTACACCCCATTAGGCAGCACATACATCAGCTTCGGCATTACGAATTTTATCGTGAATATTTCCGAAGAACTTCTTATTCCAAACTTTCAAGAACCTCTTCAGTCGATTGAGTTTAAAATGGAGATTACTCATACCCACAAAATCTGAATGCAGATTCCAAATATTTTCGACCTCATCACTAAAAGAATGGTGCCTAATCCACATATTTTGGAAGCGGAACGAGGCACGAGGGACAGCAGCACTAATCTGGCAGCGAACGAGAAGTGCACCGTGGTCGGAAGAAATCCTGGGCAAGTGAGTAACACGACACAAAGCGAACGCGTCACTCCAAAGCTCGCCAAGAAGAACCCTATCGAGTCAACGTCGTTGACGAAGACCTGACCTTTCCCACGTAAACATGGGTCCGTCAAAACCCGGATCGATAAGTTGACACTCCGCGATTGCATCTGCAAAATCAGCCATCTCAAGATGTCTATCCACCGTGCTTCCTAGCCTTTCATTCTCATGGATAAAAATGTTAAAATCACCTCCCACCAGCCAAGGATAGTCAGCCATATCCATAGAGATGTCACGTAAAGTCTTCTACAACTGGTATCTACTGACTGGATTGCATTTTGCATATACTGCAGTAAGGAAAATAGGGTGACGCAGAATGGCGGCCGAAACCCTAAAGTGCAAAGCTTGATCCGAAGAAAGAATAGAATCAACCACAAAATCACTTTGGGAGAAGATCCAAATCTTATTATTCTCATTAGCTAATCTGAACTTGAGCCCTAATTCGTAATCCAAGGAAGCAGGATCACAAGAATATTGAGGTTCAAGAATAGCCACGACAGCCAACCGATGCTCTTTAATCCAGTTTTTAAGAGTGCTCGACGTCGCCGGGTTGACGACCCCCTGAGCATTCCAAATCAAGAAATTCACTGACATACGGAAACACTACGATGGGGTTCAGAGTTCACAACGTCACCCTGCTGGTATCGATCGCGAAGAGACTCATTAGCAATATTACCGATTGGATCATCTAAGAAATCCATATGTTCAACCACACAAGAATCACATTGCATTTGTTCCACGATTCTAGAAGAATCCCCATGCGAGTTTCTGTGCAAATCATCATCATAAACCTCATAAATTCGTTGTTCACCTTTGAACGAATTCACACTTTTATTATTCAAAGAGACTGTATGTTGTTCGTCCCTT
Organism: Thymus mandschuricus; assembly: GCA_029379335.1. Classification (NCBI taxonomy): domain Eukaryota; kingdom Viridiplantae; phylum Streptophyta; class Magnoliopsida; order Lamiales; family Lamiaceae; genus Thymus; species Thymus mandschuricus. The sequence goes on from CM057079.1 coordinate 9,488,115, forward strand.
TTAAGCAAACCATTGCGTCGAGAAGCTTGAGCTATTGGCTGAAAATCAGGACGCTCCGCACTTTTCTTGTTCACTTTATCATTACGGTGACGGTCTTGAAGATCATCCATATTAGTCATATCCTTCAAAACCTGAAAAAGAGTTATCAATTTGAACATCTGAGGTGGAAGAAGATTTTTGATTTTTTTTTTAAGATACTTTAATCCATCCCCCAGCAGAATCATTATGAACAAGACTTTGTGCTTGACTTGTGAATTTCTCATTCACAAGGTGATGAACATGAACATGCCGCCGATCTCGAGGAGAAGAATATTCACGGTGGCCCCGTACGAGAAAGAGGAGTCCGCAATAATAGCTCAGGATTATCATGCACTAAAGGATCAGACTGTTTTCTTCCTTATAAATGATCAGATTCATGAGATTGAGGCTGAAAACGAGGAGTTCTTGTCTTCGGCCTTTCATTCTTGCCGAATGCATTAGAAGCTTCCGATTCATGACCCACATGCTTGCAATCAATGCAATATTTAGGAATGCGGTCCCAAACAACTTTCTGGGCGAATTCCACTCCATCAATATCCAAGATGATTTTCTGATGGTACATGTTTAGTGATATCTATCTCGATACAAACTCGAGCAAATGAAATACGAGAACGAGTTGCCGTAGACCGATAACTTGAATAGGAGAACCCAAAGAATCACATATCATGTAGAGAGCACGTTGATCATACAAGTGAAGAGGTAACGCAGGTAAATTACACCACACAACAACAATAGGGGTTTCGATCGAAGGATTAAACGTGGGAGTCCACTTAAACGCACGCATAGGAATGCTTTCTATATACCAAACAGGCAAACCCTTATCACCACTAGCCCCAAGAAGCAATTTAGCATAATCCACAGACTCCGACAACTCAATCAAAATATGTTTCGCATTAATAAAATTCCATTTAAGAGTACCTTTAATCGGAATGTTTTCTAGAGCTTTACCATGGAGGGATGGAATGAGAGAACTTTCCGATCAAGGCGAGCCCTACACGACCTGCAAGAGAGTCTGTATCAGATTTCGAAAATGAAATTACAGGCTTACCATCACGAACGGCCTTGGATCCAAGAGGAACATATTTGATGGGATTGAATTAATGCAACAGGAGCTTGGGGGTGAATAGAGTCTCGCACTTTCTCAGCAAAAGATTGATGTTAAGTCACAGGAGGACTCTTTTTTGATTGAGGGGGATTTTGATACTCTATACCATTTGGCAATGATGATTTACTAGCACCCGACGGAGATAATGAAATAGGATCAGACACCGAACGACGTGAAGCCACCCGACGAGTCAGTTTTGGAGACACAAGCTGTTTTGCAGAAAAGGAAAAGGCTGGAAGAGGGGATGAAACACCACTGTGATCTTTATCAGCAAGATGGAACGGAAAATTATCTTCCTTCGGACGACTGAGAATTTGAACAGGGGACTTCACCTTTGAATTATGTTCATGAATATCAGATCCAATGGTAGCAGCTAGCAAGAGCCTTCGACGGAGATGACGGACATGAAATAGAACGAGAGCCAGGCCTGGGGAAATCAACTTCAACTTTTGCGAACTGAGAAGGATTTTGGCGAAGATTGCAAAGAGCAATACGAAGCTGTTCTTCATCATAGCTAGACCTGTAGTCGCTCCATTAAATCATTAAGTTGAGAACAAGAATCTCCAATTTTCTGACAGCCTAAAAAATCGATCCATTCGAGAACTTTAATGTCTTCCTCTTCGAATAAGTCCTCTTCCTCAATCAGATCAGGAAAAACACCGTCGCCATGTAATTCGATCTCAAAATTCGAATCTTGTTTTGCGCGCTTAAAATTTTTTAAAGCATGCTAATCTCCCTCTATACATGAGGGATTGAACGTAACCAAAGCAAGACTATTAGGAGACGAAGGCGGAGACAGAGAACGGGAGAGAACAGCTGCTGAACATTTGGAAGAAGATCCCGTCGAAGGAGGCTCGAGACGGCTAGTCATAGCACGCACCAGTGGAAATCCTAACCGAACCCTAGACTCTACGAGAAAACCCACCAATCGGACACTCAGACCATAGTGAAAAAAGAAAATCGGGATCAGAAAAGAAGCAAAGACACAAATAGAATTAGCGAGGCCAAAAGCACGGCGGAAATCGACGAGCCGAACTCGAGAAATCAAGGCAACGATGATGAGTGTGTGCAAAAATGTGAAAAAGTGTGTGTGAGAGAGGAGAGAATTTTCCTAGGAAGGAAACACATTTTTTTTTTCCTGAGAATTTTTTTTCGATTTTATAAAATTTGAATTGAATATCTACATATTTCTAAAATCTATAAAAATACAGCAGAATCTAAATTGAATATACCCCCCTAGTCTATGAGTTTTAGACTCGTAAGACTTGCGCTGCGTATGTTCTTGATAATTTACATTGAGGACATACAAAGGGTGACATAGATGTGAATTGAGAAAAGTGTATCTTTCTCTCAAAGTTCTATGTTTCACAAGGATACATTAATCTGTGTGGTTCAATGATAAAATATTCTTTGTTTTGGATACCTATGTTGTTAGGCAGACATCCAAACAATAACACATTTGATCAGACAACTCATGTAAATTCGTTTTATGAAATGTTGACAAATGATACATCTTTCATTTATGAATAAGACATTAGAGTGGTTGTCTTGTACATTATGTGATAGTATTACTAGCACTTGACGACATTGTGATCAGACATAATGGATGGTGATTATCCGAACAGTTTAGAATGAAGATTAGGAATAATGTTAGATATATCCCATAGATAGTATACATTATTCAAGTATTCTTCATAGACTACTGTTTTGGCAAAGTTTGCAATACACCTAGATATTTGCATAAATGGTCATCTAATGTTGCGTGCATGGTAACAGATATAGTCCAACATTCTTAAATGTTTGTGGACACGGATAATCAAATAATAGCTAGAAACGACATCATCGACCTTAGTCTATGTATATATCCACGGAGAAAGTAGAATTATCTTGAGGAATCTCATACAATAAAATGCTAAGAGAGAGCTAGATAATTCATGGCTTTGTTTAGTGAATTGGCAGTAATCCTAATTTGCTATAATTCATAAAACTCCTAGTAGAATTTGAAGTGCAGTAGCAAATTAGTGGGATTTGTAAAAGCCGGTATCAACATAGGATAAGTACCAAATGGTTTTTGGAACCTGTAAGACGATATTGCGGAGACATAGAAACACTAGAGGAATGTACAATGAGGGTTCCTTCACTAAATATAAGATGTCAGGGCTCATGTAGCACGTGCCTGACATTGTCTTAGTGAGCCTCCCACGGTGTCGAACTAAACAATATACCAACCCCAATCTACATAACTGGGACAAAACGGTGAATCAGTTATGATCCTTTAGTGGAATGCATCATGTCTCTAATTGAGATAAATGTTCAGGGGTGAACATGATAATTATCTCATTAGATAAGGCTCAACTCTGTCTGGTATCCGATTCCTAGGATGACCTAAAATAAACCTCTGGAATCGATCTAATGATATTATTGAGTTTGAGCTCAATAATTGAACTCAAGCCTAGTATATGATATATATTTGATTTATATCACGTGAGTGAAAATTAAATATAATTAATTTAGATTTATATCTTTAGGGATAAGATTAAATCTAATTAGTTATTATTTGATTATTCAAGGATAAGATTAAAGATTAAATCTAATAAGATAAGATTTATTAAATCTTAAGGGGATAGATATTTGAGTATATCTATAATATCATATATGATAGGAAATGGCCCACCTCCCTAGGCCCAAAACAGAAACAAGCCCAGATCGGATAGGCCCAGGTCGGCAAGCCCAGTCCATGCCAAGCACAAGCCCAGGGAGTTGAGCCCTAAACCCAGAACGTGGGCCGATGGAGAGAGAACCGGAGCAGGGAAAAACCACCCACACCTCCACGACTCCACCTCTGCAACCGCCATGAGTCTCATCTATAAATAGGAGAGTTAATTACATTGTACGGACTGACGCTATTCTGAATATAAACGATACTCTTTCCCCCCCCCCCCCCCCCCGTGGACGTAGATCATACCGATCGAACCACGTAAATCCCTTGTGTTCCTCTTTATATTCGCATACAAACCATATATAAATTTGGGCCGCAAATCGAAGATTCATCACTGGCGCCGTCTGTGGGAACTCTGATTTGTGCTTGAGTTTTCGATTTTCTTGCTGCTCAAAATCACCATCAATGCCGCGCGGAGCTACAACACTGCTGGGGACCCCTCGCCGTCGACGGAGCCGACGCCGGCAACCCGACGAACCGGCCTCGACGGTGGGTGTAGAACAACCTCACAACGACGTCCCGGTGGACGACCAGACCATTACCGAAGAGATCCCGGAGGTCCCAAACTCCGGTCAACAGAATACTGGAGATAACACGGCAGCACACCCGTCCTCACAGCCAACCCAGTCACGCCGAGCACCTGTGAGTTCGCGCTTAGGGCCACAAGCCACACCAGAAGGCCATGTGGAGAACCTCACAGCGAGCAGGGATCGCGAGTTGTTCGGTCCGGAGGCGATATTACGCCAGTCCCCAGTCATTCGGCCGAGCTTAGCTGCTCGTCTTTCTCCGGTTATCCAGCCGAACTCGGCAGCCGCGCCACCTCCTCCGCTTCCTGGAATCGAGGAGTTATTAAGGAATTATCTCACTACGGCATCGGGGCGCGAGTTCCTCAACCAATACACCGGAGCGCAGGGAGTTCCCCAGACCGGACAAGGGGTCCATCAAGTCGGACAGGGAGCCCCTCAGATCGGCCAAGGAATCCCTCAGAGACCGGGATAGGACTTGCGGCACTATCTCCAGCAAGTCCGAAGACAGGTGCAGGGAAGCCAGCAGCCGAACTCCCATATGATCCAACCGAACTACGCCACTGCTCCACCCTATAATGCACCCAACCAAGGACACCCAGTTGGAGGAGCGCAGATCTTCGACGCACTTGGAAGGATCATTAGTCCGCTCTCGGAGGAGATCCTCAACACACCTATGCCCTTTGGATATACGGTGCCGAAGATCAAGGCGTACAATGGGGTCGGGAATCCGAGTAATTTCCTTAGCCAGTTCAAATATAGCATGCTAAACCAAAATCTGGGGAGTGTGCACATGTGCAAGCTGTTCCCTGAGTTGCTTATTGATAATGCACGGGAGTGGTTCGAAAGTCTGCCTCCCGGGTCGATCAGATCGTATTCCGATCTGATGAATGTGTTCGCCCGGAGTTTTTCCCAGCGTACTGAAATACGGCACACTCCGGCTCATCTGTTAACCGTGAAGCAGAGCCGAGGTGAATCACTGCAAGATTTTATGACCCGGTTCGATAGGGAGTGCTTGTCGACCCGATGCACCAACGATCTCCTTATCATCTCGGCATTCCAAAATGCCATCAGCTCGGACCATCTCTACAGGGAGATTTTGGCAAAGGAGCCCCAGACCACTACCGAACTGTGGGCTATTGCGGACAAGTTCGCTAAGATAGAGGAGGCGACCAGACGTCGAAAGGAGGTTGACCGAGGTGAAACCTCGAAGAAGAAAGATGACGCACCTCAGAAAGGGGTAATGGAGCGAATTCAGCGAGGTCCGATCGAGTCTCGTCTCGGACCTTGGCAGAGTCCAGCACAGCGAGGTCCGCCAACAACTCAACCCGCACAGCGGTCAGCTCCGCAGCTTACCCCGTTAAACGAACCAAGGACCGAGATCCTGGAATTACACGCTAATCTGTTCGAGAGACCAAGGCCGATGCGGGAGGACGGCAAGCTGAGGTCAAAGAACAAATATTGCCAATTCCATGAAGATTATGGGCATGAGACGGAGGATTGCAGGAACTTGGCTCAGGACATTGAGAGCCTAGTTCGCAATGGTCCGCTTAAAAAGTATCAAGATCGGAGCACGGGGGTCAATCAAGTGGATACCCCCCGAAGTCAAAAGAAGAAAAGACATTATAGAGGAGGAAGTTGCAGCACGGAGGCTGAGAAAAAAACAAAACACAATGAGGATAATGCCGACGAGGACGGAGATTACCAATACGATGGGATAGTCGCTACGATCTCCGCTCTCGCCAAAGGACAGACTAAATCGTCCCTCAAAAACGGAGCTCGGAGCTTGCCGAGCAGGGAACCCGCTAACAAGAGGTTCAAGAAGGAGGAAGCCGTGACTTTCTCGGCCGAGGACCCGGTGCCCCCCATGATGCCGCACTCCGATGCCATTGTTGTTGAGGCTGTGGTGGCCAACATGCTGATCAAAAGGATTCACATCGACACCGGGGCATCGGTGAATATCATGTTCAAGCATTGCTTTGATAACATGGAGCTGGAGAAGTCAAAGGTCATTCCAACCACACGGCCACTGCGGAGTTTCGCACAGGAGGAAACTCATCCCCTAGGGACAATCGAGCTGCCCGTCACAGTAGGGAAAGGGCCGAGAAGCACCACTAACATGACCGAATTCATGGTGGTGGAGGCCAAGTCCCCATACAACATAATCCTAGGCCGTACTTGGATGAATACAGTGAGAGCGATCTGCTCCACGTACCATTTAGCTGTGAAGATCCCGACTAAGGGAGGGGTAGCCGTTATCCGTGGTGATCAGAAAATGGCAAGGGAGTGCCTGCATGTGGCGCTCAAGGGGCTAGGGGCAACGCCCGAACTGCCCCAAGCATGCAATTACTGAACTCCGAAGAGCCGAATAAGACGTCGCCTGCCGAAGAGAGAGAGGTGGCTTTGTATAAGGACGATCCCGCTAAGGTCGTTAAAGTCGGGCTGACCGACCGTCCCCACCTTCGCGAACAGGTTATTCGACTTCTAAAGGAGTACAGAGACGTCTTCGCGTGGTCCCCTTTGGATATGGCAGGGGTATCACCCGATCTGATCACACATCGGCTCAAGATCGACCCCGAGGTGAGGCCGGTAAGACAGAAACAGCGCTCTTTTGCAGCAGAGCGGAATCAGGTTATAAAGACCGAAGTGACCCAACTGCTGGATGCTGGGATTCTATTCGAAGTCACCTACCCGACCTGGATAGCGAACCCGGTAATGGTCAAGAAGGCTGGGGGAGGATGGCGCATGTACATTGATTATACCGATCTCAACAAGCACTGCCCTAAGGACTGTTACCCTCTGCCCGATATCGACAAAAAGGTGGACTCGCTGGTCGGTCATAGGATATTCAGTTTCCTGGATCTGTATAAGGGATACCACCAAGTCCTAATGGATGCCGAAGACGCGGCTAAGACAGCATTCATTACGGACTTTGGCATCTTTGCCTACCGCAAAATGCCATTCGGGTTGAAGAATGCAGGAGCTACCTATCAGAGGATGGTAGATAAAATATTTAAAGAGCATATCGGAAAGGAGGTAGAGGTCTATGTCGATGACATAGTGGTGAAGAGTAAGGAAGAGAGCACTAGTGTCGCCGATCTCCGAACTGTGCTCTCCATCCTTCGCAAGGTCAACCTGAAACTTAATCCCCAAAAATGTACATTTGCTGTGACATCGGGGAAGTTTTTAGGTTGTTGGATTTCCCAGGGAGGGTTGAGGGCGAATCCATCAAAAGTTAAGACCGTGTTAGACATGAAGAATCCAAAGTCAATCAACGATGTGCACAGACTTACAGGGTGTCTCGCCGCACTGAGTAGATTCCTATCTAAAGCCGCGGAGAAGCAATTGCCCTTCTTCAAAATCTTGAAGAAAGCGCCCCAGTTCGACTGGAGTTCGGAGCATCATCACGCCCTAAACCAACTAAAGGAGTATCTGAGAGGTCTACCGACCTTGTCAGCACCGAAGGATGGAGAGGTGCTCTTTTTGTATTTGGCTACTTCTGACGAAGCAATCAGTGCGGTGCTCGCGCGAGAAGAGGCAGGCCGCCAGTTGCCAGTTTACTTCATAAGCCGGTCACTAAAGGGGCCCGAAGTGAGATATCAGCCATTGGAAAAGCTAGCCTTAGCACTTGTCAACGCTGCTAGGCGACTACGCCCATATTTTCACGCGCACTCCATACAAGTCCGAACGGACTCCCCACTTCGGCAAGTGCTGACGAAGCCCGAAGCATCAGGTCGAATAGCGAAGTGGGCAATAGAACTGGGAGAGCATGATATCTCTTATGTCCCCCGTCAGGCTATCAAAGGGCAAGCCTTAGCGGATTTTTTGGTTGAGACCTCGATATCCGAAGTCCCGATCCCGATACCAGAGCCAGTTCGCACAACATTGGTGGAGCCTCAAGACTGTTGGCATATGTATGTGGATGGGGCCTCGGGAAAGACGGGAAGCGGTGCTGGAATCCTTCTTATCAGCCCGGAAAAGAAAGAGATCACCTACTCACTTCGCTTCCAGTTCGCGACTACCAACAATGAAGTGGAGTATGAGGCTCTGCTAGCCGGACTCCGGATAGCCATGGATCTGAAGGTCACGGCCATAAAGGTACACAGCGATTCTCAGGTAGTCATGAATCATATGCTAGGAAAGTATGAAGCGAAGGGAGAAAGAATGAAGAAGTATCTGGCCAAGGCTAGGGGCATGCAGGGGGTTTTCAAATATTTCTAGCTCGAGCGAATCCCCCGGACTCAGAAGTCCCGAGCTGATGTCCTCAGCAAATTGGCAGCGGCACCTGGCACTTCACCAGTGGAAGATGTAAAGCATAGAAGCATAGACGAAGCCGAGGTTAACGATCTGGACAATGAGTCACAGCCGACGTGGATGACGCCCATTCTAGCCTACCTGGAGAGAGGGGAGTTGCCCGAAGATAAGACGGAGGCTAGAAGGATATTGTTGAAGTCTTTGAGATATACTATTCTGGACAATGTCCTTTATAAGAAATCGTACCTTCAACCCTTACTCAAGTGCGTCGGACCGACCTCAGCAGACTACGTCATGCGAGAAATGCATGAAGGGGCATGTGGAAGCCACATCGGACCTCGGGCTTTGGCAAAGAAAATTATGAGATGGGGATACTTTTGGCCCTCGATGCTCAAGGATTGCACCGAACTCGTGCAGAGGTGCGAAAAATGCCAGTTACACGCAAATGTGACAAGGCTACCACAGACCGAGCTGGCTGTGATGCAGAGCCCATGGCCGTTCGCGCAGTGGGGGATAGATATAGTAGGCCCTTTCGATAAGGCACCAGGGCAGTTGCGACACCTCATAGTTGCAATTGATTACTTCACGAAGTGGGTAGAGGCAGAGCCCCTATCTGCGATCACAAGCAAGAACGCCCGGAACTTTGTGTGGAAGAACATAGTATGCCGATTCGGCATACCTCATGTCCTCGTATCCGATAACGGAACTCAGTTCACGGATAGAATTTTTAGGGAATGGTGTGACGAGCTGCAGATTCAACAACATTTCACATCGGTAGCCCACCCTCAAGCAAATGGTCAAGCCGAAGTGACGAACCGAACTCTCGTCAAAGGCCTCAAAACCCGGCTAGAGAAAGCTAAAGGGTTATGGGTAGAAAACCTTCCGAACGTTCTATGGTCCTACAGAACAACGCCGCGAACAGCAAATGGCGAAACACCGTACAGTCTAGCATTCGGAACAGAAGCTGTAATCCCGGTCGAGATCGGACTCCCCAGTCCGCGCACGACCCATTTCGTAGCCGAAGTAAATGATGAGAACCGGCGTGCGGACCTCGATCTGCTAGAAGAAAAAAGGGATACAGCTTACATAAGAGAGGCCCGATACAAACAACTCATAGCCCGATATTACAATCGGCGAGTTCGAGATCGGCAGTATTGCGTAGGAGACTTAGTTCTCCGAAACAATGAGGTCAGCAAGGCTTGTAAGCTCGGCAAGCTGGAGGCCACATGGGAAGGCCCATACCGAATAGACGAGGTCCTTGGTAAAGGCGCCTATAGGCTTTTCACTCTGTCCGGGGAGCCCATACAGCGACCTTGGAATATAATCCATCTGAAGAGGTATTATGCATAGATGTGGAGTATCATGTAGAGTAGCTCGGTCATTTTAGTCTTTTGCCAGTTCGGTCTTATTCAGTTCAGTTCAATGTTCAGTCAGGTCTTGTCTTTCAAAAACTATTTTCAGTAATGAAGTTTAAGATTTTATTTCTATCTTTTGTTGTGTTCACACCACATTGCATTACTCCACTTATATGCATGTTGCCTCTACCTCCAACACTATCCTGACGAGGACAAGTGTTAGTAAAATAAAATCGTACGAACCAGGGGACCACCCCTACCGACATAGTCGGCAGAACAGGAACCCGACTAGACCCAAGTGTCACCTCGGCAGGGGATAATAGGCGATATGCCATCCCAAACCGAGGGAAGACCCAAGAGTCACGTTGGAAGCCGAAGTTAGGCTCCCAAGCCACTTTGGGAAATCCAAATTTGACCTATGCGTCAGTTCGGAAATGAATAGAGCAGAAATGCAAATTCAAAACAGGCAAAAAGCCAACAATTACACTAACATAGATTTAATCCAAAAAGATGTTTCTTATTTTGCAGAATTTTACAAGTCATGCATTAGAAGGCCCGCCCTCGTCTGGCCTCTTGCTACAGTTAAAATAACTAGCCCAGCCGCTAGTCGGCGGGTTCATCAAAAAATCAATATTTACATCTTCCTTTTTTCGGGAGCTTTGTCCCGAACTGCGCCCACCACCGCGCCCAGCGCCACCGCCTGTCACCCCAGTTCGGTTTGATGCGGAACGTGAAGAACTCCGACCTCGGGGGACTATAGGAGCTCGGTAATTCCCATCCCCTCGGTTCGGTGTCGGTCTGCGGTTCTGAACAGGCATCAGCATGTCCAACCGGTCCTTAACCAGACGAGAAGGTATGGTAGGACTCAGGGCGCGGAACCGGGGGGCATGTTGTTTAGAAGGCTGCACGTCGGGGTACCGGTCAAGCCACTTCTTCATTATTGCGTGGCGAGATAGCACCAACGGGAATAAGTTCGTCAAATATCGCAGCTCGGATATATAGTCAGCAACTTCCCATGAATCCGAACCACGATTATTGATCTCCCGCACAACCCCCCGCACAGCCTCGAACGCATCAGCCTCGACTTCGGATATCGTCTTGCCACCGAGCTCATGTATAACCCTTTCATATTCGGCGTGCTCGTCTGCAATCCTCTTGGCATCCGCGTAATCTTCTTTTAATTGCAAATATCGAGCTTCATTGGAATCAGCCTTGATTTGCAAAGCGTTATATTTGGCGTCAAATTCATTTCGAAGGTGTTCAGAAAGTTTGTCGAGGCGACCGATCTCACCATCCTTAAGATCAATAAGGATTTTCAGTCGCTTTATTTCGTTTAACAGCGCAGTTTTATCTGTTACGGGTTCGTTCTACAGAAAGTAAGAGAAAAATAAGCAACAGAACCGAGCTTTCATTCATAAGAAAGTGAATACATCTTACAGGTTCAGTACGGACATCAGCAAAAACAAGAGAGCAAAAAAAAAAAAAGGGGGGGGGGGGGGGGGGGGGGGGGGGGGAAGGGTTCAACTGACCCCGCCCGTAGGTTCGGCAGTTGTGTTCTCGGTCCGCGCCTCGGCATCAGCCTCCTCCTCCAAATCCTCCCCTTCCAGCACGGGGGGCGGTGTATTTGGGGACAGCGGGCACGTCGCCAGTTCTTCGCGGAAAGGGATGCACGTTTCTTCAAAATCGGCATCCCTGTCGAACTGACAAGCCTGGATATCGGCAGCCGTCAGCAAGGCCTGCCCTTTCCGCAAGATACCCCACGACGGGGAACGGAGAAGCCTTCTTCAAAAGCTGCCGGAAGTATATACGCAGCACTTCTTCGTCCTCGATCGGCTCATACCCAAACTTCCCCTTGTCGAGTTCGGGGAAGTTGACGGCCACCCGGTCTAGCACCTCGGCCACCTCCCGCTTCTCCATCGTCTTGGTCAGAGACGACACCAACTTACCAAAACCCTTGCTGTATATTATTCTTTCAGCAAGGGCATGGAAGACGTCGCCCTGGGCGGCGGCGATCTCGGCCTCCCGAACTCGGGCAGCTGCAGCCTCCTCCTCGCTCTTCGCCACTTTCTCCTTGGTGGCATTGAGCTCGGCAGACATACAGTCGAGCTGCTCCTGCAGAGCGGCTTCCCGAGCTGTAGATTCGGCGAACGCCTTTGAAATCTTGGCCTTATCATTGGCCAAGACCTTGTTCTTTTCCAAAATACGGTGGTATTTCGCCACCGATCCCTTGAGGAGACTCCTGACCGCGCCATTCACACGGTCGTACTCCTCAAGAGTAGGATCCACACCCTGCATTGGATTACTACCATCAGTCAAAAAAAAAAAAAAAAAAAAAAAAAAGAGGTGAACATCGAGAAGAGTTGAATTTACCGCTGGGAATACCGGGGCAGGAGTGCGGACCTCGGTTATTGCCAGATCGGGTTCGGACGACGCCGAACCCATAACCAACTTCCCTGCAGCCACCGCGTCAACCTCCTCAGCGGCTACAGCAAGATTACCCCGAGATCGGGGAGTAGGAATACCGGACCGAGTCTGTTCGGAAGACTCGGTCGCCTGCCTCTTCTGCCCGGACGGGGAACTAGTAGAATCACCCTTCCTCTTCTGCGAGATCGGCTTCTTACCCCTCACCAAATCCACTGCAAGCAGACAGAACGTTAGTACCGAAAAAAAAAAACAAAAAAAAAAAAGGGGGAAAGGAACCTCACCCCTCCCCGGATCCACCGAAGTGGAAGGTTCATCGGGGCTCGGTACCGCCGTCCTAAGCGCAGCAAGCGACATCGGCATTATGCCCAAACTGGCAAAACGCCTTGCCACTTTGGCAAAAATTTTCGGCTTCGTTAGAAGCCTAACGGGACCGGAGTGCCACCCGACTTCGGTGGCACCCTCGAACTGACAGTAGAAGAATTTCTTCTGCTAGTCTTGAACCTTGGAGGGCACTTTGACGGAGAAGCCTTTCTGCCGATAAGAAGAATAGTACCACCCTTCAGTCCTAGACTTAAAGGACACCATCCCACCAAGGACATCTATGGAGTACGGAATACCTAAGCGAGAACAGGCAATCCCCAGACCGGTTATTTGGCTAATGTTATTCGGAGTAATCTGGGCAGGAGATAGATCGAAGGTACGGAAGATATCGGCGTAGATAGCCGGAAAAGGGACACGCAAACCAGCCTTAAACTGATCAACGTAGACAGTGACACACCCATGAGGAGGACGATGAGCCCTATCGTCGGCATTTGGCCAGAGAAGAAGAACAGAAGTGGGGAAATCAAATTTAACGGCGATTTGAAAGAGGGTTGAGGTGGAAACTGTAGACTCAAGACCACCCACTATCCCAGACACTCCAGGAACCTCGGGGAACGTAACTTGTTGCCCGTATGGTTCCTCACAATCCGACCGAATGCACGCACGCCTATCCTCGGGGAAATGGATCGGAATAGAAGTAGACGAGGAAGCGGCGGCGACTTCTTCCGTCGCCGCCGGAGAATGTGAAAGAAAGGGGGAACGGGCTTCTTGAACGGAGGAATCCGAGAAAGAACTAATTGAAACAGATGAAGACATAACTTACTCTTTCCTTGTTGATAATTGTAGAGTATCCGCGAAGAAAAGTAGTTGGAGAAGATGAACAGCAGGGAGGATTTACAGAATTAGGGTTTCAGTTTTGAAAAGAAATGTAAGTGATTGTATCACAATCATAGGGCATTAAAGGGAAAGGAATTACGCTTATTGAATACGCCATTCAATGCGACGACGTTTCAGAAAACGTCCAATCGGTGCTTTATCGGTACCCCAAGCGTCACATTAAATGCGGCTGACAACTTTAACTTTGGGCGGGAGATGAGATCGGCATATCCGACCTCCAGCCAAACCGTATTCAGAGGGGGGTAACAAGTTCAGTTCGGCCTTCCTCACACATTTCAGAAGGGGTACCAAGTTCAGTTCGGCCTTCCTCACACATTTCAGAAGGGGTACCAAGTTCAGTTCGGCCTTCCTCACACATTTCAAAGGAGATAACAAGTTCAGTTCGGCCTTCCTCACACAATTCAGAGGGGGGTACCAAGTTCAGTTCGGCCTTCCTCACACAATTCAGAGGAGGTACCAAGTTCAGTTCGGCCTTCCTCACACATTTCAGAGGGGGGTAACAAGTTCAGTTCGGCCTTCCTCACACATTTCAGAGGGGGGTACCAAGTTCAGTCCGGATTCCCTCATGTATTTTAAAGGGAATACGTTACTGCGAATCAAGACACTACTCGCCAAGCACAACAGCAGGACATATCAACTCCATCAACCCACGCTTTTTGGGGGGGGATGTGATAGAAAATGGCCCACCTCCCTAGGCCCAAAACAGAAACAAGCCCAGATCGGATAGGCCCAGGTCGGCAAGCCCAGTCCATGCCAAGCACAAGCCCAGGGAGTTGAGCCCTAAACCCAGAACGTGGGCCGATGGAGAGAGAACCGGAGCAGGGAAAAACCACCCACACCTCCACGACTCCACCTCTGCAACCGCCATGAGTCTCATCTATAAATAGGAGAGTTAATTACATTGTACGGACTGACGCTATTCTGAATATAAACGATACTCTTTTCCCTCCCCCGTGGACGTAGATCATACCGATCGAACCACGTAAATCCCTTGTGTTCCTCTTTATATTCGCATACAAACCATATATAAATTTGGGCCGCAAATCGAAGATTCATCAATATATAAATATACTTTATATATATTTTATCTCTTCTACTTGTATTAGGATTAATTCTATTTAATAGAATTTGTTCTGTTAATACAGTTGCATAACTGAACAAATTAATCCTTAATTATATATTAATTAAGGAATAAAATTTAAAGTTATGAGATAGAAACAGAGGGTAGGAAAATAGAGAAATAAATCTTCTCGTTTATATACTCCATCATTCTTTCATAAAACTAATATTGATGCAATTCTAGAAACCGTGGTTTTGTGTGTGAGAGCCGTCACATATTGAGTGGAAAGATCGAGGTTCCACGATCGAGAGATGCCCACCAAGTCTCCGGATCTTGAGGTGTTGGATACATTATAGAAGATCAAAACCGTAGATCATCTCAATCATCCGTCTACGATAATCATAAATACGTTCTCGGCTCGTAGTTGTATGAACTTATGTGCACGATCAAATCGTCACACCCAATCCTGATCTGGGGATTCGAGTGGCTTTCAAGTAGCCATCCCAACATGTTGACTTCTTACTTTTTTACTTTTAACACTTGTGTATAAATCGTATAAAAAAATAGAATTTTAGTGAAGTGGAATGGAGGGAGTATGACTATGGATTAGAGATGTCAAATTTGGCCCGAAAAAGCCCGGCACGACGGGTAGTCTCGGCCCGCCCGTAGTTTGGGCGGGCTTGGGCAATGACATTGGAGGCCCATTGAAATTTCGGGCTGGCCCGACCCGGCCCAAGACACTCAAAAGCCTGATAGGCTTGGGCGGCCCGGTTAGCCCGATCATTTTTACACTATAAATTTCTCATGGGCCGGGTTTGGGCATTAATTTTAGTGGCCCGATGGAATCTTGGGCCAGCCCGACCCGACCCGACTTTCTCCTTGAGCCCGATAGGCTTGGGCTCGGGCAGGCCCGACCCGAGCATTTGACACCTCTACTATGGATATCATAACGTTCCTTCCTTGCTTGTTATATTATACTCCCTCTGGTTCAAGATTCGTGACACGTTTATTTTCAACATTTGTGGCAAACATTTTCGAGCGTCTTGATGATGAGTTTCAAAATATCTTTTTAAGGAAAATTTTCTTCTAAGGGATACTACAAGTATCAAGGTATCCCGTAAAAGAAAAAAAAATCCTTAAAAAGATATTTTGAAACTCATCATTAAGACGCTCGAAAACGCTTGCCACAAATGCTGAAAATAAACGTGTCACGAATCTTGAGCCAGATGGAGTACTACTTACATCTCTTGTTATTAATTATATTTGATTTGGGTACAAGCAGTGGCGGATGCAGGATTTTTGATAAGGGGTGTCAAAGTTATAATTAAAAATAAAATAAAATTGTAATAAAACATACTATTCGCATAAATTATAAGAAGTTAGCATAATACATATACTCCCTCCGTCCCACTTAATTAGTCTCATTTGAATATTATATACCTAGCATATGAATATCTAATGGGACTAATTAAGTGGGACGGAGGGAGTACTAACATAATTAATCAAGAACTAAGTTAACGTATTCATTTCCAACCAAACGTACTGTTTTCTTCCCCATTTACACAATACCGCGAAGAAGAAATAACTTTGAAAAATTGGAGGAATCTCAATCTGTGCAGCCCCGGTTTTTTTTCTCAGAATTTTAGCTATTTAAATGATTTTATATACATTCAAAATATATTTATACATAATAATAATAATAATATTAGGGGTATAATAGGTATTTCATAATAAAATTTAAGGGGTGTCAATTGACACCCCTTGTGCAAGGGTCCATCCGCCCCTGGGTACAAGAACCAATAAAGAGGGAGATATGTGATTAGAATCAATTCCATGGAGTTAAAAATAATTGTAACCAAATATTCTTTCTAATTTTATAATATAAAATTAATAAATTAACAAATAATAATACTAATGAAATAATAATAAGACATAAAAGTATCTCGTGAATTTTTTAAAAATCCTAAATTCCGTCTCAGAAAAAGAAACAAAAAAATGAAAAGAAAAACATGCTAGTAAAAGGACAGACTTACCGCGTCAGAAAATTTGCCATAAATAAATAAAATCAACCCGATTTCTCGTAACTTTTGGGCAATAACTGCTGTGTACTTCAAAAGTTTACAGTCTACACCAGTTAGGGGCATTAGTGACATTTTAACCCACTTGAGAACTTTGGCGCAAAATCTCTGCAAAGATTTAACAAAGCACTATGCGCACGCAGTGCAGCACCGTCGTTTATGCTCCCCTCTCTCTCTCTCTCCCCCTCACTTCACTTCTGCTATTTCATTTGGCGTTTGAAAAAAGCCCTAGCTTCTCCTTTCGCGCGGAGGGACACTGATCTTCGCCACGAGCCTAAAAATTTGAGGTAGAGTTTTCGATTTCTGGCGCATTTTTATTTTTTTTCAGTACGTTTCGATTATTGTTTGTTTTTGGTTGTGCGCGTTCGATTAATGCTGAGAATTGACATTCTAGAACTTTATTTTTTGTATTTTCTTCTGGAATAGTACCGTAGTCCTAGTTCGTGGTGTATTTTTAATCGGCATGTAGTTCGCGTGATCACGGAGGAACAGCGATTCAATGCCCTTATTTTTCTTCTTCTCGCAGTTTCATTGGTACTGTAGATTGTTCACGCTAAGTTGCTGCTTCTCTGTCTCTTCTCGCAGTGCAAAGCTCTGTATATTTCATCTGTATTATCATTGCTCTGTTCATTCTGCGTTTCGTTTTTAATTTTGAATTTAATTTCAGACTGATCTTGTCTTCCCCTGCCTTTACAACTCGTGTAGTCCTCTTCGAATTTTTACCCTGTTAAATATCTAAATATTTGCACTAATATGAATTAGATGACCAAAAAAACTGGATTTGCTTATTTGGGAATGTGTAAATGCTAAAGGTTATTCGTTTGAGTTTGAGTTTCTTATGTGATGGATCATGATCTTACAGATTCTTTAATGCGTAGGATAATTTCTCTCAGTAAGCATGGCATCTAGATCATGAATGTTTGTGTATTTTATGCAGCATTGGTTGTATGACGTGTCTATGTTTAGCTGTAGTGATTTTTATCCCATGTGCTTATTTTGTAGATGGGGAAAGGGAAAAAAAGTGAAAGTCGTCGATTAAAGGAAAGATCTGAGCAGACATGGAGATCCTTGAAGAAAGAAAAACTTGGGGGTGTGATTTTTGGGTGCAAGCACCACACGATCATGGAATGTTTAAAGAAGGAGCTTTTCGGTCAGCTAACCTCTTGACATACATATTTTATTTCATTCATAGCTTGATATTTCTACTTTGAGGTTATTGACTTTTAATTTTTGTTGATAAAATCTTGAGCAGGATTGCCAGCACCACATTATGCGTATGTTAAGAACGTGACTGCTGGCCTTACCCTCTATCTTTTCAACTATACAGACCGGAAGCTTCACGGTATCTTTGAAGCAGTTTCATGTGGGAAGATGAATATAGATCCATATGCATGGATAACTAGTGAGGGCACTGAGCAAACACCTTACCCTGCTCAGGTAAGCAATAAGCACACGCAAAAGGAAAAGGGAAAACAAGGGAAATGGAATGATGGTATCTTCATATTTGCTTATGGTGCCATGCCGTTTAGAGGATTTTGTGGGGGTATTAAGATAGTGAAGATTGTTTTTCCCCTATTGCATGCTCTTGAATTGTTGTTAGTTCAGCTATTGTATCATTTTCTCACATAACAAGTGTACTCATATGCAAAATATTATTCTCTTTGAGGTACGAATTCGTGAACGAAGGAAATGCAGTCCTCTACCTGAAGAACAAATCAGGCCTATCATAGCAAATAATTACTATTCGGAAAAGCTGGGAAATCTTTTTTGGTTTGAGCTCGACAAAGACCAAAATACAAGATTGATCAAACTTTTTCTATCATCATCAATGTCAGAAAAGCTGCCTCGCCCAGAAAAGATGCCTCGTCCAGAAAAGAGGCCTCATCCTCCAAAAACCACGAGCAAGAACATGTTTGATATTTTGTCCTGCTCCAGTTCAGATGAGATTGCGGATGATTCTAAGAGCCTTGATTCAGAAGAATTTTCAGAAATGGCTGTGATGAGGCTAAAAGAGAATGAATATTCTTCTGCTTCAGCAAAAAATAAAGACCCTTTGGCTCCAGAGACAAAGTGGGCTGATTTTTTCAGACCTTCTATGTCTTCTATGAAGAATGAAGAAGTTCAGGAATCTCACAGTGTAAGATTAGATTTACCAATGTCAGACTGTTATGATATGGAGAAGAAAATTATGTCATCTTCTGAGCAAATGAGCAAAATGCCTAATGAAAATTGTCAAGATGTAACTAACAAAAATATTTACTTATGTGCTGCGGAAAGTTCAGAATCTATTGCTTTTGCAGTTGATGATGCGAAAGAAATACGTGAAAACAAGGTGGCATGTTTGCAGTATCATGATCAAGACTACGATGGGCTTGATATCCCGTGTTCAGATAATAAAACATCCTTGGATGGAGAGGGTGAGCTGATGCTCTCAGTAATGGATTATGTTCTAGCTGAGGAACCTGGTGAGATACTCATTGATACCAAAGAGAGAGTAAGATCGGTTTTGGCATCTCTTGGAAATTGTGAGATAGACCACGATCACCCTAACTTGACAGCTAGGGATTTTCTCAAGGACTGCACTCCACCTTCTAATTTTCAGAATGTGGTTGCTAAGGTACCTTCAGCATTATGTTAAACTATAATTACTGATGTTTGCATTTCCACTATTCCAGTTGTTTTCATTGTCTTCCCCTTTGAACTGTAAGGCATATATTAAGTTGATGCAAGAAATTGAAGGATTGAAGGTCTCACAATTGCAGAAGAATCTGAAGATTGAGAATATGGAGCATGAGTTGGTATGATTCCTTTCTTGCAGTTTTTAACCTTTCCTGCTATACTGTCATGTAATTCTTACCAATGTCTTAATTTTCGCACTTTGTTATTGCTTACATTAATCTAAACCTTTGTATTTCTGTACAATCTTTTTCCTAATACTGCTTTGCTTCAAAAAATATGGATAACTAGGACTCTACGTTTTATGCAAAATTCATCCAAACCCGGCATATATGGTTTCATAATCAACCAGGTTGCATATTGTAGAATCTCCTAAGGATAGTGATGTAGGTTAAGCTACTTGGTTGCATTCCATTTCATTTTATTTTGAGCTATGGTTGTCCTACCATGATATATATGTTCGACTTTATACCTTTTTTCACTTGTTGCTTTTAATGCATTATGTTGTGATAATCTTATGCATAAGTAAAGGCCTTGCTGATGGCATCATATATGCACTGGATTAGGCAATACTCCAGCTGCAAATATCTAGGATCTAGGACATGAGAGTTCTGTGTTTTTCTCTTTCTGCGATCGTCGTTATCCTTTATGTGGAGAGCCATATAAATTATCATTATCTATGTGGAGCTAAGAAACTCGAATGGATATGATTGGGTATAGATTCCGATCCTTCCAGCAGCAGTGTTAGTCATGTCATATCTGTTCCTAGATGGGTACCTAGGTACCACAAGATTTATTCTTCGTCTTGTTCAGCATCTTGCATGAATGTTGTGATTTTTTGTTTTTGCTGTCCCGGTCCACCTACTATTGTGATTTTAATTAGATGTTTTTTCTCTGCACGTTTTCTTCATTGAAATCTTCATCAACTTAACTACTATGTAGGTCCTTTGCAAACAAGAAATTGATGAATTGAAGAAGACTTGTCATAAGTTGGAGTGTAAAGCATCTTATGCCCCAGATAACTGCAGTACAGAGGATCGTTCGATTCCTCATTTTACAGCTGAGAGTTCTGTATACATAATTGGGGGATTTGATGGGCGCTCTTGGCTTCCAGATTTGTGTTCGTATTCTCCATGTCAGGATCGTATCATTGCACATCCGTCAATGAGCTCCACCCACACATATGCGGCCACAGCAAAGTTGAACAGCGAGCTTTACATTTTTGGCGGCACTCTTGACGGTGTATGGTGTGATTCAGGTATAAATTCCAGGATCCTGGTCTTCTGTCACTTATCTTTCATTCTTAGTTCATTCATGTAAATCAAATTAATATATCCAGTTGTTGGTAGTTGAATCATACAACCCAATAAGTAATCAATGGGTTCAGCGACCTTCTTTAAAGAACAGAAAGGGGAGTCTGGCAGGAGTTTCCGTATCTGATAGAATCTTTGCAATTGGTGGTGGCAATGGATGTGAATGTTTCTCGGAGGTGGAATTATTTGATGCATATGTTGGTTGTTGGATCTCCACTCAGTCCATGCTTGAAAAGGTTAGTCAAGGCTCTTGCTTGATTACATCTTATGATTTATCATTTATGTGTATCAAAGACTGTTGGGTTATATCAGTCAATTCCTTATGTGACAATTGTTATGCATGAAAATCATTTCATTTATGTAAAAGCCTCTTCTCTAGAAATATTGTTTTGCATGTTTTTGTTTTATTCTTCGATGTGGTTTTTAATTTGAAAGACAACATCTTTAAAAGTCATACTATTTAGACTGAAGCCAAAAGGAACTTTTTTTTGTATGGTCAAAGATGAGAGATGTTTTCATGGAGGTTCTGTTGGAATATGAAACATGACTATGTTGCTTCACTTAAAATTTGATCATCTTCGTGAAATTCCTTGCTGACATTTTCACAAATTCTTCTACGGTCCTTTTCTTTACTCGGTAGAGAAATTAGATCCTAATGAATTTCCTATTCGTTTGGAATCTTTAAACAAATATGCTGTTTTCCCTCTGTAGCGTTTTGCTCCTGCCGCC
This sequence comes from Thymus mandschuricus, assembly GCA_029379335.1. NCBI lineage: Eukaryota > Viridiplantae > Streptophyta > Magnoliopsida > Lamiales > Lamiaceae > Thymus > Thymus mandschuricus. The sequence continues at coordinate 9,509,609 of CM057079.1, forward strand.
ACAAATATGAATGGCGCACTTTATGTTTCTGGTGGCTACGATGGAATTGAATATCTGAGGTTAGAAAATTTCCCATAGCTTCTTATATCGCTTAGAGTTGCAGATTTCATTAATCATTACATACATGGGTGTTGCTATTCAATTTTTTATTTTTTTTTCTAAAGAATTTCCTTCTTGTGTAACTTGTCCACATGGATTCAAGAATAGTTGCATGCAGCGATGACATCCTATATGAAATATATATATATATATTGCCCAAAGCTCCCCACTTCCCACCGATCAAGGCTTAATCTAAGTAGGCGCTAGACGGCACACCCTTTCGGCACGATTAAAACATTATCGGTAGTCTCTAGGCATGAACAAATCGGTGCTTAGGCAAACTTACATAGGTCTCTAGGGGATTTTGGGTGGGCTAAATGAATTTATGACTAAATATAATTAGATTACATATATTTCAACAATCATAATATTATCTATAAAGTTATGAATTCATGTTTGAAGTCGATGAAATTTATGTAAAGGTGTTATGCAGGGAATCAACATCATAATTCTAACTCGCTTAGGTCCCCTGTCAATTCATAGAACACGGATAATAAAAAGAGTAATCTAGGGTAAAAAAAAGAACAATGTAGTAATTAGTATATGTATTAATGAAATGCATTTTAAGAAACCTGAATAGCAATATTTAATATTTTAATGCAGATTTTCATTTTTAAGAGAGTGCATCATAGATTTATTGAACCATGTTGATGATAGATCTTTATTGGGAATAATAATATAAACCAATAGATTCTCACTCTCTTTACAAGTTCGAGCTTTTAGATGAGGCGGATTGTTATCATGGTATCAGAGCCTTAGGCTTGCGCCGAAGTCGTTGATAGCAACTCTACTCATGTTAAAAATTGTACACTTGTTGGAATAGAGTTGAAAATTAAGCCCACAAGTGTGAGGATGGATGGGACGGATTTCTATCAATCTTACATGTCATTGATTTGATATAAAAATATAAAATTCAGAAAATAAACTAACTAGTTATGATGATTTAGATTCTTACGATTCAAGTTACTATGAAAATATATTTAGGGTTCGATAAATACTCCCCCCGTCATATTAAAATAGAGTTTTTACATTTAACACGGGAACATAGGTAATATAGATTAGTTGTGGAGGGAGGTAGAATAGTGCCGGAAGAAATAAGTATTTCACTTTTTTGGTACAAGAATTTAGATTTAATTATTTCCCTTTTGAGAAATAACTCTATTTCAACGAGATGGCTCAATAAGGAAATTAGCTCCATCTCCATCTCAATGGGACTGACGGAGAAAGAAGTTAAATTTATTTATTTAAGTTTATGAGCACGGATTCCTCCCCTCCCCTGTTGGATTGTGTCACCTAAGATGAGGCAACTTGATAAGGTAAGTAGTTCACTGAAGGTGATAAGGCGAGAGAGAGGTGTTGGATGGTGTCACCTAAGATGAGGCAAATTGATAAGATAAGGTATAGTTCTCATGAGAATGAATGCTTAGGTAGGAAATATGAATAAATCTGGTCCATAGATTTGCACAAAATCAGTGGTCAGATTAATTCTCACATTAAATGATGCATCATATGCTTTAATTTGATGCACTGTCATTTTCATGCATCGGTCAATCTCAACCGTACATCTTATTTTGATCAAGGGTTCTGATTTATTCTTATTTCTTAGGTAACAATCTATTCTTATTTGATCTTCTTCATATTCATATATATACACACTTTCTATGTTCATGAAAACTGCTATACTTCCATTTTACTACCCTTACCATTTTATAATCTACACTCATCCTTTCTCATTTCTATTTACAAAAAATATCCTCCAATTTATAACTATTTCTCTAATTAGCTCTATACCCTAACTAACTTATCAATCATCTATCAACCTTTATACTATTCACCGTACCACAATCAGTTGTTTTTTTTGGCTTGTGATTTTATGTGCAAGCGTTAAGCGTTAAAAGTAAAAATTAAGTGCTTCACATTATAAAGTAAGGTTAATTCTTTTAATTTTATGAAACATGACTATTGAAGTGGAACGATCCAAAATAGTATACATATCTAATGAAGTGGAACGACGATAATATATTCCCTCTATGATGCCCTAGTTGATGTGTTTCTTTTCGGAGGAGGTGGTTAATGTATTAACTATTAAGTGTACTTGGCTATGAAGTACGGAGACGAATATGAAATGAGAAGACAAAAATATGTCCGTTTTCTGAAAATGAAGAGTATGATACATCAAAAATACGTTTTATATCTATTATTTAATATATATCGAATATTCAAAATATGCAAAAAATGTAAATAGAAATAATTCATAATAATCTTAAGCAAATAGGAAATCAAATATTCTCTTAATAGTCAATACATTAATTAAAAGAAAACACGCTAAAAATAAATAAAAATTATCTCATGACAATTAAATATCACACTCTCATTCATTTCCATCTCCCAACAAATTTTAAAATTAAGGCATATATGGGCCATCCCGACTCCGGGACATCCCCGGTAGTTGCTCCGTGTGGTGGCGACCTCCAAGGCATGGCATTCATTTTTAGCTGAACCGCCATATGAAGTGAGAGGGAGAAGGGTATGTTGTGCAAAAGGAAAGAGATGAGAGATGAGGCGGCTATATTGAAAGCGTTCGATGACGGCGGTGGAGATGGATGAAGACAGCAACAACGAAAGGAGAGAAGAGGTGGGGTGGGGGAGTAATTTAATTAGGGATTTAAAAGAATAATGGTCCAATATATGGGCCCTAATTTTTTAGATTAAAATTCCTAAATATTTTCATTTTATGAAACGTGTCAACCGGTTTGAACGGCTCTAAAGGAGTATGCTTTAACTAGAACAGGATGGAAGGAGTATATCCTTATCTTCAATTACTTTTCTATAATTTATTTATAAAATTTACTTGTAACTTTTTAAACTTAGGCCCTCCACCGCCTAAAAAAAAGTTTACCCTAAGCGTGTATCCCACCACTCGGGGTTAGTAAGTTTCTCTCTTTTTCGTGGATAGAGGAGTATATAGCTAAGAGATAGAGTGTGACATACCATTAAAATTAACGGATGCATTACAATTGTATCGAGAATGAATGCACGATGCATTATAATAATATTTGCGTATAACAAGTGATGCATTATAGTTGTACATATTTGCATTATAGTCTTATAAATTAAACGTTCATTATTTTTTATGTTTACGGAGAATCTACTTTTACATTATCTCAAGCACACAACACACACACATGTATGTATACATGTATGTATTAGGAAGATATTGTTTAACGTTCACTAAAAAAATCCAACCTAAACGTGTATCCCACCTCTCAGGTTTGGGTATTTGGTTAGTTTGAAACCATCAGTACGTTTGTGATTTTGGAATCATATTGTGTGCACTAATCGTTTCTTTGATCTTTTGTGTCCGTTTGCTATAAGCAGGTCAATTGAAAGATTTGATCCTAGAGAAGGTGCATGGATTAGGCTTGGAGGTATGAACGAGAAAAGAGGGTGTCATTCTCTGGTTGCTTTTAAAGAAAAATTGTAAGATGCTTTCCTTTTCAACTTCTTCCAACTTTGTGATAAGTAACTTTAGCAATGTTCTACGCCACGAGTTCCGGCTTCTTCGTGTCCAATTAATAATTGAATTTGTGTTGGGCGAAATCTCATGTTAGTTACTTGCATACACTATGCAGATACGCCATAGGTGGTTATAATGGAGACAAAATGGTGTCGAGTGTTGAGGTTTTTGATCCGCGTGTTGGGCAGTGGACGACGGGGGAAGCAATGAGAGTCCCGAGGGGTTATTTTGGGTCATTTGTGATAGGAGAAAGAATGTATGTTATTGGTGGTATGCGAGACGGGGAGGTATTGGACACGGTAAGCATATGTGTGAAGTGAGTTCAACATATATATGTGGATGTATCTTCTCCCTCATCAATGATCTTTTGTTATGAATATAGATGGAAAGCTACGAGGATAATTATTCTGGATGGCAGCTCATTGGGACGACAGCCCTCGGTAAAAGATCATTTTGTTCTGCTCTTGTTTGAAGAAGTAGTTGGATCATGCTGCAACTGAAATTGTATGTATAAAATCATGGGATATCTTGGGCGTAGAGCGGTTGTGTTTAAATTGTATGAACTGGTCAAATCTGGTGAAAACCGAAAATTGGTATTATCAAGGCTTGAACTTACCCTTATGGTTATGTTATTTTAAGCTTTAATAATATAAATTTTAAAGGTCGGTTTAGGAGGACTAGATTTCAGAACTTTTAATCCCGAAACTTAACTCCCTATTATCAAGGCAACACATGTATACAACCCTCTGGTTCGGATTTTGGTTCCGGTTCAAACCAGAACAAAACTGCAGGTTTCGGTTCTGTTAGAAGAGGAATCGAAACCGAACCGCTAGCACACGGTCACGATAACGGTTTTGGAACTGCCGGTTCCGGTTACGGTTGTAGCTTGAATTGGAAAACAACTGTCATTTTTTATTTATTTTATTTCGATTAATCCTAATTGGTTGTTTTTCAATTCAAGATTAATTTAATACTACAAAATTTGCAAGAGAAATATATTTCCTCTGTCCCATTTAATTGACTACAAAATTGGCACAATAACTAATGCAGTAAGAGAGATTTTATTATATTAGTTGTGAGAGTAAATTTTCTATTTTGGGTAAGTGAACAATTATATGGGACATCTCAATAAGGAAACATAGACAATTAGGGTGAGACGGAAGGAGTATAATACAAACAAGTGAGATTGTTTTAATATTTTTTTATTAATTAAACCTAAACCTTTTGGATATCACTTGTTAGATTACGAAGGCCGAGACTTGTTAAAACCTTCTAAATAAAATTTTGTAAATATAACTTATAAATTTAGAACATTAATAATTCATATATCACAATGTATTAAATAATTAGACTAATCTATATTAAATGTGATAAACTTATATATATCCACTATTAGAACTGGGGAACTGTCGGTTCCACAACCGCCTGTTAACGATTCTTAGTGATGGGAACCGAAACCAAACCGTCGGTTTCAAACCGCCGATTACTATTACGGTTAAAAAATCGACGGTTTTAGTTAGAATCGATGGTTCCGGTTCATTTGGGCATCTCTACGCACAACATTTGGTTATTTACTACTTCCACTAGTAATGTCCACTTCTTCATCCTCACCAAGATGACCACGTTGGTTGTATTGTCGGACTTTGTCTTTGTATCGACCTCCACTCTTCGAACAAATTAACACCGACTCAGACCTCATCTCCTCGCCCCATTGTTTCACTATCGCCTCTATCTTGAATTTTGTTTGTTGATCAATCTCCTCATACGACATACCAGTAGAGTAGTGAAACTTTTAGATCTCGTCGAGACGTTTCCGAAAAGGTATTATGGTGAAAAATCGGAGTTCGTATGTAGATTCTACGGCCGTTTCAAAGCTGGCCAACGGAAAAGAGTTTTTTTTTTTTTTTTTTTTTTTTTTTTAAATTAAAAAAAAAAAAACAGATCTAGATAATATATAAACGAATCTAAGAAGAAAAAACAAATTTGAATCTTTTTTTTTTTTTTCTAACAACGAAATGAATCTAACGAACGGTGAAGACTCGAACGAATGACACGAACAGAACACAAAACACGAAGATACGAATACCTAAACAAACGAAAGATAAAACCTGGATGGCGTAAACTCAGGCTCTGGTGCCAAATGATACGATCCTTGACGACCGAATTGAAGAAAACGCAAGCGGAAGACTCGATAAGATATAGATAAAGGATGAAAATCCCAATATACCTAAGATCTAATCCTATAAATGATATAAGTCAATCCGAAGACAGCCTATACCTCAAATAGAGATCGCCTTAGTCACACGGGGACGATGAATGACACACAAACGAGGGTGATGAACTCAATTGATTCGCCGGATAAAGAACTTCTTGTTCACACCAAAATAAATTCAAAGATAAATCTCATAAGAGAAATAAACTGAAATATTATTAATGAATAAAGCTCTTATTTTCGTCACCCTTGTGAGAGCCATATTTATAGGCTTCATAGAGTCCTAATTCCACAAGGAAACTAGTTAAAAACTTATCCTAAAATATACCAAACCAAATCCTAGTCTAAAAAGGTATAAAATCACTAAAATAATGCTTAAAATAACCTTATCAACTAGAGAACTCATAAAAACAAAAATCAATAAAAATAATTAACTAAATAAACTATTAAATAATATATTCAGTCTTCAGCCCATATCATCTTTAATTCTCGGCCCATTAAGTGAAATCCATGATCTACGGGCTGCATCATATCTTGTATTGTGCCTTTTATTTGGGAAAAGAACTGTGAATTTGGAATTGTTAATGTTATTGATTATGTGCAAACAATTGAGGGAAGTACACCTTTTTGTGGTTTTAGGTGGCTTGAATTTTCTTGGAAACCTTGGGTTTCAAGAATGCCAGAGGCTGCTGCTTATGAGAGTGCAATAAGAATGATTTGATTCTACTGAAAATGGTCTCAGCTACTACTGTATTGGTTTTGTTTGATTGTTGAATGAGCTAAAATGCCCCTTTAAGAATGTGTTCCTTCTAACTCGTCTTCACGGTGGTAGTTCTAGCTATTTCTCTTTCACTGAAGTGTTTGGACTGTGTTGATAGCAAATCTTGTTTAGATAGTTGATATTGCCATTTTTATATTTAGTACCTTATTGGAATAAAGTAGTGCAAATGCTTATGGCCCTTTTTAGTCTGATATATTATACAATATACATACACACGAATATAGGTTTCTTTGCTGTTGTGGTTTTGTAAGTTTTGATTGCCATGTGTGTTTTTAATAGGTTTGATGTTTTGTTTATTAAATTGTAAGTACTTTCAGTTTCAGAATCCTTATCAGTAACATAATTGGGAATTAAGGTTGCATATATTGATTATGAATAAGCTTCTTTCGATTGTGATAAAGAAAAAACATTTTCATTCGTTGCCATCTGTCTGTTTTTGTCATGTCTCGTTACATTATGAGAACCTTTGTGTTTTTCTTATATTGATAATTGATTGCTTACAAATTCACTAGGTAAAATCATGTCTTCTCAACAAGCGGAATTTGAGGAACATTTGAAGGAACATGTAGAAGTTTTCAGAGAGAATCTGCCCAACGAAGATGCTCTTACGTTCATTCATGAATGTTTGTATTTGATTGTGCATTTGCTTGTTGATATTAGAGTAGTCTAGGTTTTATTTGATGAGTTTGACGATACCTACTTCGTGTTGTTGAGTTGATTGAACTTGGGTTGATTGTGTTGAATGTGTTTGCTTGAGGACAAGCAAAGTTCTAAGTGTGGGGGTTTTGATTGGTGTCTAGTTGTCAGGTTTTTAGTCGTATTTTCGTGTCCATTTTCCCTTAGTTTTCGTGTGTTTTCGTTGTTTGTGGTTATGATTTGGTTGCTTTGGAGTCGTTGGTATTGTAGGATTAAAAAGGGTGGAAACAAGAAGAAAACGAGAATAAAGAAGCATTATATCGAAGAGGGGTTTGATAGGAGCACGTAGGCGAAAACGGAGGTCAATTTAGAGTTCGGACGAGGAAGATACGACCGAAACAAGAAAGGCGCGCGCAATCATCCAGAACCAAGAGTTGGACGCCCGTCCAGAACTTTCGGACGAGCGTCCAAGACGTTACAACTATTTTTCCAGAACGAAAAGTTGGACGCACGTCTACATCGGCGACTAGCTTTCCTTTCCTTGTATAACTAGGTTTTTATACCTAGTATAAATACTACTCCTTAGAGACAATCTTTACCTTAGTTCTATCTCTAGTTTTCAGCACATTACATTCTAGTTTAGTTTTCCTTTATTCGATCCGGATCGTTACTTCGTTCTTCAATTAATTCAAGTTTTTATTTAGTTCATGTTCTCTCGTTTCCGCATTCAATTCGTAAGTTCTTTATTGCTTTCTTTTACTTGTTTAATTGCTTCCTAGTTCCTTAGATTTAGTTCTCAAGTTCTTAGTTTAGATTCGTTTTTCTTAGTTTTCGATTCCTTCGTTTTTCAAGTTCTCATAGTTAGATTTATTTGCTTAGTTTTTCAGATTTAATTATTATGTCTAGATTTGTTTTCTTTGTTGCTTTCGTTATTGCTTTCTTTTCAATTCCATGCCTAGGTAGTTTAATTGCTTTCGTTTAATTATCTAGTTTAATTAGTTTTATTTCTTCCTTGTTTTCTAGATTAGATTTATTTACTTGCTTTGATTTATTGCTTATTTATTTTCTTGCCTAGGATTTAAAATAAACCCAAACAATTCTTTTTACTTGCTTTCTTAGTTTTAGGCTAGTTTAGGATTGTTTTACTACACGATTATTTGCCCTGCAAAGTTTTCCTTGAGATTCGACATTGGGTTTTTACTTACTAAGTGCTAGGATAGATTTTGTTCTATTGCGAACACTTTTTAGTGAAACAGGTACAACACAGAAATCTAGAAGGTCAAAAAGGAAAAAGTCAGAGGTATGGAATCACTTTACAAAAATTCAAATTAGTAAAAATGTGTACAAGGATGTTCATTGCGATCATTGCGGTAAAAAACTGAGTTGGGATTACAATTTGGGGACTTCTCACTTAAACAAGCATCTTAATAGTCCTTGTCCAAACTTTGGTCTCAATGATTCCTCTTCAAGTACTTATCGAAGCTATAGGAGTGAGTTTAAGTTTGATCCGGTGAAAAGCATAAAAGATTTGGCTATGACATGCATCAAACACAATTATTCATTCAATATTGTTAATCATGATTATTTTGAGATGTTCTTGAATAGTTTGAACCCTGACTTTATGCTGCCCTCTAGATATACCATTAGGGTTGATGTGATTGATATATTTGAAGAAGAAAAGATAAGAATCTACAGCTTGTTAGATAATCTCAAATGTAAAGTGTCTTTGACTACAGACATGTGGACTTCAGATCACTCTAACAAAGCTTATTGCTTTTTGACTGCTCACTACATCGATGATTCTTGAGAATTGCAAAAAAAGATTTTGGCATTTAAGTTGCTTGAGTCCCCACATGATGGGGATAAAATTGTTCCATTTTATGAAAGATAGGATCTTAGAATGGAATTTAGATCAAAAGTTGAGCTCGATTGTTGTAGTCTTGTAGATAATGTCACTGCTAATACATCGATGATTGATAAACTTAAGAGTTGGCTTGTATCTGATGATTTGATTCATTTTTCTGGAGCTTTGCTACATGTGCGTTGTAGTGCTCATATTTTGAATTTGATTGTACAAGATAGGCTTCGCCAAATTAGACAATTGTTGGATGATATTCAAAATACTGTTAAATATTTGGGAAGAACTCCATTTGCAATGCAATAATTTGAGAAAGTTAAACAACAGTGTAAACTTCAAGATAAAAGAGCAGTGGTTGATGATGTGCCAACAAGATGAAACTCAACCTTTGAGTTGCTTGATACATCATTACCCTTGAGGGAAACATTTGCTCGACTAGCACTTATTGATCGTCACTATGTCTACAATCCTCCTGTTGAGGAATGGGATACTGCAGCTGTCGTTGTTGAGTGCCTTAGGACGTCTTATGAAGCTACCAACTTGTTTAGTGGTAGTAAATATCCGACTTCAATGTGTTTTTCCCAACAGTTTGTACTATTCGTTTGAAGTTACATGAATGAGAAAAGAGTGAGTATGAGTGTCTTAGAGCAATGTGTGCTCCCATGAAGGAAAAGTATGATAAATATTGGTATGAGTGCAGTTTGGTATTGGCCATTGGTATAGTATTTGATCCTAGATTCAAGATGCATGTTGTGAAGTATTTTTACAATCTGATCTATGGTGAGGATGGTACAGTTTCACACATAGATAGGGTTCATAATATGCTAGAACGACTGTATACTTCTTATGGTAGTAGTGCATCTAGTGCTTCATCATGTGCTGGGGTTGCATCTCGTAGTTTGGCTGAGGTTCAAAGTGGGTTTTGCGTGGTTTTAATACATGGTATGACAAATCTAATTCTTCATCACTTCAGCAGTCAGAGATAGAAACATACCTGAATGAACCCAAACTCCCTCAAGATGATAAGTTCAATGTTTTGAACCGGTAAGTATTAATGATACACGATTGCCTATTTTGCAAAAAATAGCACGTGGCATACTAGCCGTTCCAGCTACCACAATTGCATCAGAGTCAGCATTTAGTGTTTGTGGGCGTATCATAGATGAGGCCCGTTCTAAGTTGAGCCCGGATGTTGTTGAAGCATTGGTTGTTGTCAATGATTGGATTCCGTTGCTTAAAGAGAAAGGTACGTACTTATTTAAAAATATATCATGTTGCATTTTTATTATAGTTTGTTCTTATAAGCTTTGTTTTATGTATTTGTAGTTCATTGAAGATTATCTTCACTCCCTCGTGATGGAGTTTTGGGCACCGTTAGTGAAGGAGATGAAAATGAAGTGTGACATGGTAATTAACATTAGATTCACATTTTTTTTGTATAAGTGTAATTGACATGTTTATACTTTTTCTTTTTCTTTTTCTTTTTTTTTTTTTTTTTTGTGAGGAGGCCTAAGAAGAATATGAAGTAGAAGTTCAACATATTATCTACATATTTTTCTTATTGTATTATTTGAATGAGTTGTATTGGATTATTCTTGTCTTGGTTGGATGTTGCTATTGGATCAAAATACGCAATTTAGGGTGACCAAATGGTTGAATTAAGTTATAAGAAAGAATTTTTTTTTTTTTTTAATTTTTTTTTTTTTAAATTGGGCCGGTTCGGACCCGGAAATAGCAGATCGGGTCTGCTGCTGTTACGGGTCTGATCGGGTTGGACCCGGACCCGTAAGTTAATAAACAAGCACGTTGAGCGGGTCCGGACCGGATCCGGGTTTTACCCACCCGCTGACACCCCAAGACTGGACGTACATCATGGTTAGTATAGGAAAAAAGTATTTAATAATTTATTGTATATAAGTGATTTCTAAATTAAGAAAATTTAACAATATTGAATTTACGATGGAAATACATGATTTTATACTACTAATAGTGAGTACGTGCGTTGCACATATAAATTTTTTATTTTTTCATAATGATACAAAATGACATTATTATCCTTAAATTTAATATTTTAAAAGGGGATAATTGACAACATACATTTTATAAGAATAGACACTTTTATAATAGTAATATACTATATGATTGGTCCAGTATATAAAATTGTGACACAAATAAAATAACATGCATATCAAAAATTGACACATCATATCCATGTTAGCATTAAACTTACCGGAGGTCCGATTTATGGGGAAATTGAACAAATTGCAAAGTTCATATATTTTGACAGATTTTAAAAGTTCGTGGAAAAAACGGAATATGAGGGAAAGTTCGTGTATTATAGGGCAATACCCATTAATTTATGCATACATAAAATTTAAATTATTATGATAACACAAATATTTATATATTTTAATATATAAAATACTAATTAGTAGTATAATATTTACGTATATGGGTTGTCCGATTTTTTAAAAATAGGTCAACCTGTTTGGATCAGTCACTCGGTGACCCAGTTAAATAAGGTTTGATGTCCGGTCCGAATTTTAAAACATTGCTCACATCTGCAAAATATTATAAAGTTTAATTGTTTATTCAAACTTAAGCATATCCAGCGTGAGATTAATTTTGTGGTTCACCAAGTTTGAATTGTATATAGTATGTGTGGATCAACCGACTTTAATTGTTGAGCTTTCACAATAATCCTCGTTCATGGAATTTCCTTTTTCATAAAATGATAATAAAATGATGCATCTGCATTATGGCTAGTAGATTTATATTAAAAAAAAAAAAAAAAAAAACTATCTTTGTACGTATTCAAGAAAATAAATTATGACCACATAATACGTGTAGAAAGCATTACTCCCTTTTTTCTTTTTTTTTTTTCGTTTTAGGTTAAAGAAACAAAGATATCGAGCAATTTTGTACAACCACCTAGTATAATCGTTTAAATGAATATTCTAATTCATGCATATCAAAATATGAATTATTCCCTTTTATCTCTTTTAGCGAGTCATTTATTTCTACAATTCTGATACGATTTTTATATAATTAATGTAAGTATTTTTCGTTTGAAAAATGTCTTTAATAATAATGTGATGGACTAAAGTATAAATATTTCATCCACAAAATGTCCCGTTCACTTTAATATCTTAGAAAATTTGTCGTACTATTCATGGGGCTGATCCTTATTTCCAGATTACCTATTTCTCTTCACTTTTACAGTTTACCTATCATTTTCTAAAACTTGTGCCCATTCTCTTTCTGTTGGAATAATAATACTACCTCCATCTCACGAAAGTAGTCCCGCTTTCCTCTTTAGTCCGTCTCGTTTATTAGTCCCGTTTCCTTTTAAGGAAATAAATTAGTGTCATTCAGCCCATCATTTCTCACTTAATCACCCACAATTAAGCCCAAATTTTTTGCAGCCCAAATTAACCCCAGCCCAACCCAAAACACACCTAACCCTAATTCCTTCTCATTATACGCCAACATCATTCTTTCTTCACACATTTCTCTCCTCTCTCTCTCTCTCTACCTCCGACTCTCTCGGCAGAAATCGCACCACCATCTCCCCCGATCTAACCTCTTTTCCGTCCGCCATCTCACTCCGACGCACAACCTTCCCACACAAACATCATGAATCACTCCCCTCTTGAACCTCCAGAAACCCCTAGATTTGAGAGGGAGGCAGAACTGAACCAACATCTCACCGGATCTGAGCCGTCGCAGCCAGATCTGGGCTGCTTTAACCCTAATTTCTCCCCGCCTCCACCTTCCTTCAGCCCCGTAAGCATGTTTTCTGTCAAATCGGCGCCTTCCCGTAAACAGAAAAACCCTAGATTTCTCCCTCGCCGTTGTCACCGTTTAAAGGGCGGGCCTAGGGGGGCAAAGCTGCAGGATGATGAAGAATTCGTTCGAGAGGCGGCGAAATCTCTGCCGGCGCCGCCTACCCCCACGGTCAAAATCCTACCCCCGACGGCATCACCTTCTCCGGCGGCGTATTCCCGACCTAGGGTTATCAATGGATCTGATCCAAAGATCTTTCGCCGCCTCCCCCATTGGGCTTACCGCACCCTGCCAAGCTGGATGGATGTCGGGTCCGGAGCTGTTGCCGCATGGAGCTCCGAGGTGGCGCCGTCGGAGGTGATGCACATGAAGAAGGAACCGAGCTGCGGGACTGAAGAAGGCCGTGAGGGCTTAAATGGCTGAACTCGGGTGATATCTTTTCTGTCTTAGATTTAATTTCTCTTCTTTTTTTGTTGGCTTCTTGGATGAAAGAGTCTTTCTTGATCCATTGCTAATCTTTTTTTTTTTTTTGTCTTGCATATTCTGTCTCTTGGAAGGAATGCTCAGTTTGGTGATTTTGTTGTCCACTTCTGTGGATATGATGAATACATGGGTTGAATGTGTTCTGATAACCTGTTGGTTTCTTATTTTATTGATATCGAAGGAAATGAATGGCAAATTGAACTGTGGGAATTTGGCTTTAAGCAAAAAACTGCAATGATGAGAAATAAATGCATTGAATGGTTGCCTGCCTCTTCTTGTTGTATGTTGTCTGTCTCATCTTGAATAGGTAATTAAATGCATTGCATGGTTTCATTATAAAATGTGCATCTTACAATTAAAATCTGCATTTAAGCAAAAAAATGCAATGATGAGAAGTAAATGCTGAGAATGGTTGCCTGCCTCTTCTTGTTGTATGTTGTTTGTCTCTTTTTGAAGAGGTAATTAAATGCATTGCATGGTTTCATTACAAAATCTGCATCTTTTTGAAGAGGTAATTAAAATCTGCCTTGAAACAAAATCTGCATTGCATTATAAAAGTAGCTTTACATTCTTTCTACCCTTTACAAAAAAACATCAAAATGGTAGATCAGATTCTTTTACTTACAATTAACTTGATTTTTTACCAAAAAACTAATCACAAAATGGTAGATCAGATTCTTTTTGTGCCAATGCAGTTTGCCAGATTCTTCCTACAGTCTTCCTGCAAACATTGAACAGCCTTGTTGTCTCTGAAATCTTCCCACGGGGGACCTTCCCACGGATGATGCTCCCCAACAAGCACTGCATTACCTGGGTTCTCTGGAGATCTGAGAGGTCTGCATTCTTGCCCATGGCTTCCTCTGAAAAACTGGAGCAAACTGAAGTTGGAAGTGTTTGATTTATGAAGTTGGAAGTGTATTCTGCCTTACTTATAGAGTAGATTTAGGTATTTGGGGGGAAGTTTAAGTTTTTGAATGCCAAAATATCTGTTTTTTGGCTCTAAAACGTGTAAATTTATTTTTATTTATTTATTTATTTATTTATTATTTTTTTTTTTAAGATGTACAGTTAAAATTGAACAGTAATATCCGCTACAGTGGTTTTTAAACAGTAAAAAATTTCTTAATTATTCTGATTAAAAGCTCCTAACAGCCCCCTTATCCAATTGTCTTGGTTCTTGTTCCAAATAGAAGTGGGACTACTTTCATGAGATAGAGGTAATAATAATAATAATAATAATAATAATAATAATAATAATAATAATAATAATAATAATAATAATAATAATAATAATTTTTTTTTTTAAAAAAAAGGAAAAGGAAAAAAAATAATAATAATAAAAAAATCTATCGTCCTAAATGGCTGCGAACGTTTCTCGCGGGAATGCTAGCGATAGGTCCATCCATTTTCAACAAAAATCCATCAAAATCCGAAATCTGCATGAAAAAATGGGAAAAGCGCAAGCAATGCAAAGCCCTCCTCCTCCTCCTCCTCCTCCTTCTTCATTCTTTAAAATATCAAGACGTACAGGTAGGTGGGTTGGGCAGCCATGGCCGGATCGGAGCGGCCCGGAAACATCACCACCGATTTCTGCTATGTAGATACGGCGCTGCACTCTCCCGGCGTCTGGAGCTTCGTCAAAGCCTCAGGCTTCCTCGACTTCGCTCTGCCCCGCCTTCTGCTTCAGCTCGCCATCATCTTCATCACCACCCAGTCCCTTCACCTCTTGCTCCGCCGCTTCCATTTGCCCCGCCTCGTCTCCGAGATCCTCGTATTTCCCCCTCTATCTCTCTGTATTAATCATGCCTGTCTACTGTTCGATTAATTGCTCCAATTAGGCGAATCTTCTCTTAGCTTTATATATTTGGTTATTTTGGAAGATTAATTAATTGTATGCCAGATTGGAACGAATTTTGTTGGCTTGCGCATGAATTTGAGGAAACTAATTTTCCAACAATGTTAAAAGTTATGCCCAAACCTGAGAAAATCCATGGATGAAAGAATTACTTCAATTCAGCTCAATTTGGATCTCTACATTTTTATTATACATGCAATTAATTAGTCTACAATTTTCAAAGCGAAGTATACATTTGAAAGAGAATTTTTTCATCATCTTTCAACACCTATGTTTTAGTTGAAAATATAAGGTGATTTCCTGTTGTAATCAAAAAGTGGTTAACTAATTAGTAGTTCGTCCCAGATGATATGTTTCATGAATATACCTGAGGAATAAATAATTGAAACGTATCATTTGGGACGGGAAGGAGAAAGTATGTATGCATGATCATTAGTAGTGTAAGTAAAGTTAAGTGAGTATGGTAAATTGTGGTAAAATTGTTTACCTGCAGGCTGGAATCATATTGGGGCCAAGTATATTAGGACAGATTCATAAACTTTCAAATACATTATTCCCATTACAAGGAGATGTCTACTTGGACTTGCTCTCCAAAATTGGCTACATCTTCTTCATATTCCTCAGTGGTGTGAAGATGGATCCGAGAACCGTGCTGAGAACGGGTATCAAGGCGTGGACTATCGGGGTTCTTTCTTGCACGCTTCCGCTTGCTGGTAGCTTAATCATTAGCTATCAGAGGCAACTTAACATCCACAAGTACCGATGGGCTGCTTTCAAAACCACACTCGCTATTCAGAACATATTCCCTTTCCCCGTCATCGCTGCCATGCTCGTAGACCTCAAGATCATGAACTCTGAGCTCGGCCGCCTGGCCCTGGCTTCGGCTCTCATTAGTGATTTAGTTAGCAATCTCTCCTACACTATCATCACTTACGGAAGAGTCGGCATCTCGGGCTATGCCAACGATCTCATGATCCACTCCTCTATCTTGACCGTGTGCCTCATTCTGTTCATCTTGTGCGTGGGGAGGCCGCTAAGTCTCTGGATCATCCAAAAAACCCCCGAGGGGAAACCAGTCAGCAGATTCCATCTCATACTCATGTCTTTTGTCGTCTTGGTTGTGGTGTTGCTTACCGATAATGTGGGGCTTAACTATCAGTACGGTCCCTTTCTGCTCGGCCTGGCCGTGCCCGATGGTCCGCCTTTGGGGTCTACCATGGTGGACAGGTTGGAGACTTTGGTGTCTGGGATGTTGGCTCCGCTCTTGGTTACTTACTGTGGAATGAATGTAAATCTAGCCGAGATTTTCGATGTTGAATTCGTTCAGGAAACCTGGATCCTCATCGGGGCTTGTTCGGGCATGAAGCTGTTTTCGGCTTTTGTACCTGCAGTGATTTGTAAGGTGCCAGTTAAAGATGCCGTTGCTCTTGCCTTCATCATGAGTGCTCAAGGCATTGTTCAAATGTCCTTTTACTATTACAATTTTGTTAATCAGGTCCCCTCCCGTTTCAAATCTCTCCGAAATTTCGGATTCAATTTGAAAAAACGATACCCCCTCCCCCCACCCGAAAGTTAATGAAGCCACCGGTTTATTATAATTAATATTCAATGAGCTCATTATCAACGGGAGAGGGGACGAGGTAGAACTAATTCCCAATAATGATCCTTAATTTGTTTGTTGTTGTACATGTGTGATGAATAATAACAGACATATGATGGAGAAACCTTCTCCATGCTAACCACATCAGTTCTAATTCAAGCAGCAGCCTCGAGCCTCATCGTGAAATCACTATACGACTATTCAAGAATGTATAGTGGCTACCAGAAGAGAGACATCCAGCACACTGCCATCAACTCCGAGCTACGAGTGCTCGTATGCTCCCATCGCATTGACGACGCGCTGGCCGTCCGGAAGGTTCTAGAAGCCTCCTTTCCTAGCAAGGAGAGCCCCCTCGCCGTCTACGCCCTGCACCTCGTGGAGCTCGTCGGCCGCGCCCATCCCCAGCTCATCGACCACCAGTTAGGCCAGAAATCCTCCGGCGGTAACCGGGCTCAGAAGATGATGGAGGTCCTCTCTGCCTTCGAGCAGCAATACGCTGCCGCCGCCATTGCCGTCCAGCAGTTCACCGCCATGTCGCTCACCAAGTTCATGCACCATGACATCTGCACGGTGGCCTTCAACAAGCTGGCGTCGGTCATCATCCTCCCCTTCCACCGGAAATGGAACCACCAGGGTAAAGTCATCCTCGACTGCAGCAGCCTGAGGTCCATCAACTGCGAGGTCCTCGACCTCGCCCCTTGCTCCGCCGCCATCCTCATCGACCGCCACAAGGTCCGCCGCAACCCGTCCACGTCCTACAACGTCGGGGTGGCCTTCTTCGGGGGCTCCGACGACCGGGAGGCGCTGGCGTACGCACGGCGGATGGCACTGTCGCCGGACGTGAGCCTAACAGTGGTGAGGTTCGTGCCGTGGGACATATACGCCGGCGACAGCCAGTGGGATGCGGTGCTGGACGCCGAGATCCTAAAGGACACGAGGATGCAGGGGACGCAGCAGGACAACATCGTGTACAGGGAGGAGAGGGTGAAGGACGGGGCGGAGACGGCGCTGCTGATCCACGCCATGGAGGAGGCGTTCGACCTCATAATGGTGGGGCGGCGGCACAAGGACGACACGCCGCAGCTTCTGGGGCTGAGCGAGTGGAGTGACCTGCCGGAGTTGGGGCCGGTCGGAGACATGCTGGCGGCACCGGACCTCACCATGCCGGTGTCGGTGCTGGTGGTGCAGCACCAGAATCTGAAATCTGTTTAAAGGGATATAGTCATATATCTCAACTTCTTTGAGTTGTGCATGGATGATGGTGAAAAATGTTGAAGCTAGCAGGAATAGAGAGGATTCTTGTAACCCTTTCATGCATTCTCACAATTGACAAATGTATACTATGTTAATATTAATTTCTTTTTATTAACCGATTTCGATCTTACTTGTATAGAGTTGTATAAATTGGTGAGGGTTGATTTGGTATTTTCTGCATTTTATCATGTTCTAATTTATACTCCAAATAAAAAGTCATATCTTAGTCTTATTTCACATTTTAAGATAATACATGATAATATTTATCCTATCTTATGGAATGGGGCTTGTTAGCTTAGTAAAACATTAGATAATGTGAGATAACACTAATACTCTCTCCATCCCGCTTATATATAAATAGTTGACTTATAAAAGGTAGTCAACTTAACTATCCATATATAAATGAGACGCAGGGAGTAAATAATACTAAATTCTGTCATATAAGACATATGCAATGGTCATATACTCATATGGCTTGTCAATTCTTCGTCATTAATTTGCAAAGGAAAAGTGAAAAATATGTATTTCTCCGTTTTCAAGTCTTCATTCTTCAGATAGTTTGGAGCATATAAATATATAATACAAACATTTATAATATATATAAACATCTAATCCTAACTCAAATTTCTAAGAATTTGAGTTGAATATCACACACATAAATGAAAGGATTCTTCACAACAACATTGTAAGATCCATAATTATGGTTCTTATGATTTCCAATCACTCTTACTTTTCCATTTGAAAAATGAGACTTAAGTTCATTTATCAACACTAGTTAAGATAACGTGTTGCATGTTAAACCTTTATTTCAGCATAATACTTTCTCCGTTAGTTCTATTAGAATATGACACAGTAACCAAGAAGTGTATAGATAAAGGGGTTAAAATGTACTTTCATGTGTTAAATTCTTTCCTTTTTAGGAAATAAGACAAACAAAAGAGGAAAGTGAGGCTAATGTAAGGGTGCCCCCAAGGCCCCAATGTTAATAGTTGAATCCAACTATTTGGAGGTGTCACATCACATTTTAATACCCAACAACTTTAAATACCTGCACTCTCCAACAATAAACTCAACTTCTAACTTTTATGTGGCCCCATCATATACAAACAATTGATTAAATATCTATATACATATTTAAAACTATATTTCAACCAAAAATTATATACAATATGAAGATTAATTTTTTTTAAATTTTGTTCTTATTTATCGAGCGCCACTTAGCAAGTGTAGCTTGAAGAACATCGTCATCACTATTCCCACAAGCTCGATTTGTTATAAAATTATTGTACCAACCTGAAAAAGTATTTACTTCCGCTATGATGGCATAATAATGACCTTTGACATTAATAGCTTTGCGAATCGGACTATCCTTCGGCTTATGCTCGTTGTAGTATGCAGTCACTTTGGCTCAAAACTCTTTATTCTTTAGTGCATTTCCCTTTGCTGAATCTTGGCTCATGGTGCATGATTTTGCAAGAGTGACTTCCTCGTCATATGACCATGCATCACGAGTTCTTTTTTTTTGCACTGGAAGTACTGAATCTTCCTCCACAATGTCATCGTCGTCATCATCGACAAGGCTAATATGTTCTAGCCCGGGCTGTGAAGAGTTAGGTAATTGAGTACATGAAAATTGAATTGGTGATGGTTGCACGTTATCGTGAAACGATCCTCTCATATTTTGAATGCTCGATACCACCAGATTTTGTTGATCCGGGAATGGCTAAAAAAATTGATTTTGACCGATATTTGGAGAAAAATTATTAGGTTGAGACATAAAATATTGGGGAGTATTATTCGAACTAGAAGAAAATTTTGACGGGAATTGTTGCGGAGAAACATTTGAACCAGAAGGACATTGTTGCATTTAAGGATAATAATACTGTGTATTTGGAATATGAGACGATTGAGAATTATTAGAGCTCGAACTTGAATTTTGTGAATTGAATTTTCTAGACATATTGTTTTGATACTACTTCCTTTGGCTCACGATTACTGACCCCTTTCTTTTCGACACGGGATTTAAGACGAGAGTTTTAGTGTTTTATGTGGGTTGTTCAGTGATGGAATTTTGCTTATGTCTTTGCAATATTTATATATATCAGAATAAATATAAAAATTAACAATATTTGTTTTTTTGTTTTTTTTTTTTTTTCAAAATTGTACTGCAATTAAAAAAAATTAAAAATAAAATTGGGCCAACAATTTAAAAAACTCGACTTCTCTCAAATTAAAGAAGTGTGAAAGTAATATACACATGGGTATGAACTCCCAATCAAATCACCGACGGATAACACAGTGAGATCCGATGAGGAGAGTGAGGAGGGCTTGGCTCTCGTCGGGGTTGAAAGCCCAGGAAATTGGAGGCCTACAACGACGGATAACACAGCGGCGGCGCGTACTGGTTTGTTGACGAGAGCGACATTGTAGCCTGCGAGCCCGCCGCGACGGCGATTTACTGCGACGGGGGGCTGCGGGCTAAGACGACGGGGGAGGGGGGCTCTCGTATGTGTGCGATGAGGAATCCATGGCGACAACGAAGAGATGAGAAGAAATTAGGGTTACTGCTTTGGAGATGAAGATTAATGGGAAATTGGGGGTAGAGATAATTGTTGGAAATAAAAAGAATTAATTATATTTTCCCATGTTTATTTAGTTTACTTAGTGGGCAAGTTTCGTGGGATAATGGGCTTCTCCACATTTCCTATTGGGAGAAGTATTCTAGTAAGATTAGGTTATTAATTCCACAACTATATATATGTATGTTGGCTTGGGAATTAATAACTACTACACAGCCGCTAATTCTTCATACAGGCCGCCCAATTCATTCTTTCCTTCTCTCTGTTTTTCATTATTTTTCTTTCCTTTTCTCCGTTTTCTTCCTCCTCCTTGAAATCGTCTCCAACTCGATTTTTGCAAGTGCACGCATAATTGAGTGTTGTGTTAACCTTTGAGAGTGTTTTCGGCATTGAGACTTGGCACCGAGGGTCTGCCGAAAATAGCTTTTAGGGCAGTGGTTCGGCCACGGCACAACGATTAACTTTCGCTTTTGTTTAGGGCTTCCGTTTCATTTGTTGAGTTTATCAAATCTTTGGCTCCAGTTCTAACAATCTAAAAGCTATTTTATGACCTCCTCAAATCGTGCGTGCTCATCTGAATGGGAAAAACTAATAGATATGGTCTCAGAGCTGTTCAAACAACTCATCGTAGCGGAACGGAACGGCCCTAGGAAAGAATCATGTTCTTTCCTCAAGGTACTATTCAATTATTTAACAATATATGAGGCAATGTTTATCTTGATAAAATTTTGTATTCGTGAGTTGCTTCTGTGGTATATGAAATGGAGTTTTTTGCGTGCTCATGTTCCTCATTTCATCATAAATAAACACTCGGTGTGCACATTTATAATACTCGTATATTTAAGAGTCGAGTATTTGGAAGTTGATTTTATACGAATTTTTGCATTCTTCTTGGTGGTGCTCTTGTATTATTTTATGTGATAATTTTAATATAGAGAGTCCCTATAATATTAGATGGAAAAATTTAAGTTTGCGTTGCTTCTTATTCTCCTGAACAAATTAGTGTTACTTAAGGAAAGTATAATTCTTTAAAAAAAAAATGTTATATTGTTTAGTTCATGTTTACATAAGTAGCATGTGGGGAAGCTTTGCTTGCTATGAACACATGTTTGTTGTCTTACATATGTGGTATGTCATATGATGTTTTAATTCATGTAATACATGATATAGATGTTGAGTCGTATTTGAATTGCATGCGGAGTCGTACATGTGTTAATTTCGTTTTAATATGCATGAATCTCTATTCAGATTTGTTTCGGATTGAGGATTTAAACATAGATTGTGACATATGTCTTTGTGATTCGTTATAAAGTGTATGTTTATGTTTTATGATTCAATTTGTATGGTGATGCAATTTGGTTTGGCGGCGGATAGGAGATCTATTCTGTTAATTTGTTGATAAATTTGATTTAAACTTTATCATGCTAAATTTTCACCTACACCATATTCTTTTGTTTTGATCATGGTTGGATCAACATTTTATATGTTACAAAATATATTTCGATGTATGATATATATATTCATATATATGGATTATTTATGCTTATAAATTCATTGATTAAGCATGTACTACATATCTTTTGTTGATGTTTTTCAAGATATACTCGGTTATACTTGTTAAGAAATAAGGATAGAACTACTGATATGTTATTGTATGCATAAAGTTGAAATACAGGATCAGTTGAATAAGAGGATTAAAATTTAAGATCAAATAGAGGTGGTGAATATAGTGCTTCATTTCTACATGATCTATGTGAGATGTTCGGTGAATTTACTGCTCCTTACTTTTTCTTGAACACAATGTTATTGTTGAAAGAAAGAATATAACTCTTAAGAACATGTTGAATGTTATGTTTTTAAGTTCGGGTTTACAGTATGTGGGAGGAAGCCGTCTTGTCTGCAGGTTATATTCTTGATCGAGTACCTCATAAATGGTTAGATAAGACTCCTTACGAGATGTGGAAAGGTTTTGCACCTTCTTTGAAATTTTTTAGAGTGTGGGGGTGTCTAGCTAAGGTGAGGTTGAATGATCTGAAGCAGATGAATGTTGGGTCTAAGACACTTGACTGCATATTTATTGGCTATGCTCATAATTCTGCTGCTTATCGTTTTTTGTCTCTGTGTAATAATTATATTTGTGAATCTCGAGATGCTGAATTTTTTGAGCATGCTTTCCAATGAAAACCAATGTATTGTTCGTTAAGAATGTGTCTAGTTCATCCGAGCATGTTACAGCTGAGCCATCTGACCGATTAGTTCGAGAGTCTGAAGTAGCTCCAAAACTGAGAAGGAGTAAGAAACAGAGAACTAAAACTTCATTTGGTACTGATTTCATTAATGCTTTTGTTGTTGAGCATCCTGATCTTATTGATGATTATGTGGTATCAGCCTTTATGATTAGTGATGATCCTATTTCGTATAGAGCTGTTATGTCTAGTGTAGATGCTCCTCTTTGGAAGGAGGCTATACAAAGTGAACTAGAGTCTATCACTAATAATCATACTTGGGAACTAGTTGACTTGCCTGTTAAATGCAAACCTATTAGATCGAAGTGGATTTTTGAGAAGAAGTTAAAACCTGATGGGTCGATTGATAGGTATAATAAGGCAAGGCTTGTGGTAGTTGGAAATTCTCAGAAAAAGGATGTTGACTTCTTTGACACTTATTCTCCCGTTGCTCGTATTTCTACCATTAGAACGCTAGTTGCTTTAACTTCTATTCACGGTCTTGTTGTGCATCAAATGGAATTGAAAATTGCAATTTCGAATGGTGATCTTAATGAGGAGATTTATATCCATTAACCTAAGGGGTGTGTGGTACCTGGGATGGAGAATAAAGTGTGTAAGTTGAATAGATCTTTGTATGGCTTGAAGCAGGCTCCTATTCAGTGGTATGAAAAGTTTCACAATACAATCTTGATGAATGAGTTTGTAGTCTGATTCATGTCTTTATTCCAAATCCCTTGGATCGGAATGTGTACTTATATGTCTATATGTGGATGATATGTTGATCTTTGGCACTTGTCTTGATATTGTGATGGAAACCAAATCATTCTTGTCTTCTGCTTTTGATATGAAAGATTTGGGAGAGACTGATGTCATTTTATGATCCTAATATGCATTTAAAGAAGAATGATAGTGAGCCTGTTTCTCAAGAACAATATGCTAGGATTCTAGGGAGTATGATGTATCTGATGAACTGTACTAGGCCTGATATTGCTTACTCTGTAAGTCGATTGAGTCGTTATACTCATAATCCTAGTAATGATCATTGGACTGCGTTATATCGCTTGTTGAAGTATCTAAAGGGGACCAAAGATCTTTGCTTGCACTAATCCTGTTTTCCCGAGGTATTGGAAGGATATTGTGATGCGAACTGGTTTCAGATAGTGATGAGGTAAGCTCCACAAGTGGATTTGTATTCACGCTTGGTGGGGGTGCCGTGTCTTGGAAGTCTGGAAAACAGAATTGTATTGCTAGTTCAACCATGAAATCTGAGTTCATTGCTTTGGAACTTGCGAGTCATGAAGTGAAATGGTTGCGAGAATTGCTAGCAGAGATACCGTTGGGTAAGAATATTAAAGCTCTTATTTCTCTTCACTGTGACTCACGCTATTTATATTGCGAAGAATAGCGTATATAATGGGAAACGGAGACATATCCGGGTGAGACGTGCTGTGGTGAGAGAAATGCTTGGAGATGGTTTTATTTCTCTTGACTTTGTAAAGTCAGAAAGGAATTTGGCGGATCCTTTCACCAAAGCTCTCATAAAGCCGGTATTGAATGAAGATGTTGAATGAAGGAAGGTAACATAGTGGATACCTAACAGGTCAAACAAAACTGTGTTATCTAATCTTTATTTGATATCTTGTACATGTATTAACTTGTGTTAATTACAGTTAGTTGGATATAGCTTTAAGCTATTTTGGTTCTGCTGTGGAGAACTCTGGACATAGACGAATCATTGCCTGACGAGGTAATCCTACTGCGGTGGATTTTCGATTGTACTATGATGTTTTGAGGTTGAGCAATTTTAGCTCTTAATGATTCATGCAGTTATGTTTTGCGAAACATTTCTGGTATATCATATGCGCATAATATATTTAGTGCATTGGCGATTGCACTTTCATAGAATCACCTAAGTGTATGTGAAGAGTTCTCTCTTCTATGAAATGCGTTTTCAGAGCATACACGAGAATCGAAGGTATTGATTTGACCTTAATTGTCATCGCGGAGACGTATTTTCTTCCTAAGGAATGATGTGTGTTGTGGGGGTATACTTATGAGCTCATAAAGTTCAAGCTGTAAAGCACTTTTTGAGATTTATATGTTGCCTACTTCACTAACGTACAAATTCAAATCGAAAGATATTTGTATCTACGCATCAATATTCTTTTCCTTAGTAATTCTTTTCATTTGTGGGGGATTGTTGGAAATAAAAAGAATTAATTATATTTTCCCATGTTTATTTAGTTTACTTAGTGGGCAAGTTTCGTGGGATAATGGGCTTCTCCACATTTCCTATTGGGAGAAGTATTCTAGTAAGATTAGGTTATTAATTCCACAACTATATATATGTATGTTGGCTTGGAAATTAATAACTACTACACAGCCGCTAATTCTTCATACAGGCCGCCCAATTCATTCTTTCCTTCTCTCCGCTTTTCATTATTTTTCTTTCCTTTTCTCCGTTTTCTTCCTCCTCCTTGAAATCGTCTCCAACTCGATTTTTGCAAGTGCACGCATAATTGAGTGTTGTGTTAACCTTCGAGAGTGTTTTCGGCATTGAGACTTGGCACCGAGGGTCTGCCGAAAATAGCTTTTAGGGTAGTGGTTCGGCCACGGCACAACGATTAACTTTCGCTTTCGTTTAGGGCTTCCATTTCATTTGTTGAGTTTATCAAATCTTTGGCTCCAGTTCTAACAATAATGTTTCTCATTTTATTTGTTGTGTGTCGAATTAAATGTGATGAAAAATGGTAGATGGAGTTAAATGTGAGGTGTATTTAATTGTGCGTTTCTATTTTTTTTATAAATAAATTTCATTAATTTTTTTTGCAATGAGGGATGCTAATTGCAATAAGGAAAACTAATTGTCCAATTATAAAATTTTAATCATTTCCAAAAATGGAAAGGGATTAAGAATCGTGAGACGGTCCAATAAGGAAAGTGGGTCAGTAATCTTGAGCCAGAGAGAGGAAGTAATATATAAAAGTTATGTAGAGAGATGAAATGAAGAAAAAGATATGCATATTATGAGGAATGGAGGTGGCTTATATAGATTTTTTTTTTTTTTCTAAAAAACCACCCATTTAAATGTATGATTGAAGGGGGAAAAAAATGCTACCAACGAAAAACATTTACTCAACTTCTAAAGTAACTGATTTGAATATATTTAATGAAAAAAATGTAAAATTCAATTAAAATATTACTCTTTATATGAATCAACATATTTCACTTGTAAAGATGGAGAGTGTCATACACCTTCCAATTAAATGGAGAGTTATCTTCACCTGCAAGTGGGTGAGGCCCCACATAATTTAAGGAGTAGAGGTTTTTATTAGAGGAGTTGAACTTTTTATTCTCAACTTTTTATTTTTCCGCAATGGTTAATACCCAACTTTTATCAACTTTTTAAACTAAAAACCTATACATTGGAGGACAGAGAGGGAGTAAGTTATACTCCCTCCTATTTTTTATAATAGTCATTTTAGCTATTTGCACAAGTTTTAAGAAATTTAAATTTTGTCTAAAATACCCTCAATTAATAGTATGTGTCTAGTTTTGAATGAAATGGGTTCAATGCATAATAGAGGGAATAAACATAATTTAATAGGGACATTATTGGAAAAATTGAGTAGAATGACATATAAAATTTAAAAAGTGAAAATCCTAAAGTGACTATTATAAAAAATAGGAGGGAGTAATAAATAATGAGTAACGAATTATAAGGCAATATAATTATTGAAAGTTGTTATATAGTAGTAATTATCATTTTCATTTAAAGATTCATTTATTAATAATTTTCCTTCAGTGTGTAATTAGTTCATATCCCATACAAACTTGAAAAAATTACCAAACAACCGGTTAATCTTTTGACACAAAAGAAACAAAAATATTATTTCTATATCAGCAGTAGCAAATTCAAATGTTTTTTTTCCCAAATTTATATGAGGCGCCTTTTTAGTCGGATGTGATCTTTTATCTCAATTTTATTATATCAACCATGTAACAATATATATATATATTTTAAAATTACCTTTACCTCTTGTAAACATAGATACGAAGCACATATTCAATAAATGGTTAACCCTGTTAACTAAGTATCAACCGCATCAACTTGTAATTTAAGCCGTTTGCGATATAAAGTTGATCTCTATAATTATTACCGATGCTAATATTTTATCTTTCAATATAGTTAATAAAAAAAATATATGCATATCTTATAATCCTTAAAGCTCCAACTACTGAATGCATGTTATTCAAATCTACTTTCCTGTACTGACCCGCAATTTGTTAGTATAAAAAATTAACTATTGATATATAGTTACGAGTAATGCTCGTATTATGATACGTGATCGAAATAATTATATTCGATTTAGTAAGTTAATTAAGAATGTTATATTAATAAATTGAATTTATTTCGAACTAGTAGAATAATTATCAAATCGATAAGTTGTTGCATAAATCGAGATATTGGGGCGAGCCCATTTCTTACAATTTTGCCCGAGCCCAATTATAATTCTATGTAAATGATTAAATGGTGTCAGAGTGGACATTTAATAGGTTAATGCAAGGAGGTATGTCAACATATGTATATGATACATTCTCCCAAGATAATACCCTCCAACTAAAAATCCACCACCAGCCAACTATTTTCTTTCACTTTCCTCAATTGTCAACCCAAGAAATTACTAAACCTGCTCCTCTTAACTCCCCTTCAATTACCATACGCCACCTTCTTCATTTCGTTGCTTCAAGAGAAGCAACAACTACTCAGTAAACAAATTCGTAAAGAGAAAGAATCACAGTAAGGAAAATAAGAGGAAAGCAGTAGCAAGAAAGCAATGAGAAGGAGAAGTATTGAGCTCCATTTCCATTCATTCTTCATGTTCAACTACGATCGAACCTCTCACTAACGTAAGATCTTCCATCCCCACTTTCAAGCTTTCAAATGAACGATACATGTTTATAACTAGTACTCCCTCTGTCCCTTTCAAGTTGAGTCATTTCTTTTTGCAGTTTTTGGGCACGCTTTTCCACGCTTCTAGATGATGAATTTTAAAATGGATTTTTGAATAAAATTTTCTTTTACGTACTTGTAGTATCCCGTAAAAGAAAATTATTTTAAAAAAAATACATCTTAAAATTCGTGATCTAAGAGCGTGGAAAAGCGTGCCGAAAAACTACAAAAAGAAATGACTCAACTTGAAAGGGACGGAGGGAGTACAATCTAGCATGAGTTCCAAAGCAAGATTAATACATGTATTAATCCTATAAAATTCATATCTTCAAGCATGAATAATTAGTATAAATCACCGATCATGATTCAATAAAATCTACGTTAAAGCCTAAGCATATATGAGTATTTTCGATGCATAATTGTTAATAATCGGACTTACTTGGAATCAAAACAAATAGAGGATAATAACACTCACAATGTATGAAATTTCTAAATGTCTATAAATCTGAAAATTTATATATATAATTTTCATAAGCAAGAATACGTAAAAACTAGAAACCACAAACACATACAAAATAAATTAAATAGATAAATAGAGGATCGAATCGAACCTCCGTCGAGGCCTCAACCTCAACGGTATTTCTTAATCCTCACTCTCGTTGTACTGTAAGTATTATTTTGTCAAAATAAATATTAAACATAAATATTACTACTAACCTTCGTACTACGGTATTCCGGTTTTTTACCATAACCGAACTCGCACTTCAAAATTATCCAACTATATTCATCAATCAACCAATCTATTTAGGGGATGTTTGGCTAAGCTTATAAGTTGTGTTTAACTGCTTATAAGTTGGTTGACTGTTTATAAGCACTCTAAAAGCGTTTAACAAAATAAGCTTCCAAAGAGCTTATAAGCTCCAATTGCTTATAAGTACTCTAAAAAATAAGCTCTTCCACCCCAATTTATTTTTTTCAAAACTTGACCTTTTCATTGTATAACTTTATATATTTGTTTTATTTTTTTAATTTCAATTATAAACACTTCCATTTGATTGTAGAAAATTATAAATTCCAAAAAAAAAAAAAATCATTTTTTTTAATTTTCAGATTTTAATTTATTTTGAGCTTATAAACTCTTTTATCCAAACACTTTAAAATCTTATAAATTCTTATCAATTGAAGCATCTTATAACCACTTAGAGCTTATGAACTTTAAAAAATAAGCTTAGCCCACAAACACCCCCTTAATATATAAAGACGAATATGATTCTCCTCCCTAACTTCTAATTAGCAGAAACTAGACTTAAATGAGTTCATTATTCATATATATTTATGCTTACTCTGAAAGCTTTCCAATAAGCTTTTAACTTTATAGAGAATAATGAAGGAATCACTCGTCTCAAATTTTAGGCTGCTAACCGGCCGGCGTTGAACGTTCTTGCAGTAAGTCGTAATTACTCTACCTCATATTTTAAGCATTCTTGAATTCCTAAACTCTTGATTAGAGGGAAAACGTCTTACTATTAGACTATGCTACGTAAGCCAATAGAGAATATTGTCTTATGGTTATGGCCAATAATATTTATATATTGGTTTTGTTTATCTAAAATTAAGATGCTGACATGGAAATACACCATTTTGTTTCCTTTAATTTGCTGAATTTTAGAAATGTGATATGAACATTAACATTTGAAAATATTAGAGTTGTTGAAAATGAATAAGTTAATACAGAGACCGGATCTTTTTAGCTCCCAATTAAATGAATTTTATCTATATTTCCTCTCTACTTAATGCAAAGCTTATGATTCCTTCAAAAAGAATCAAAAGATAATCCATGGCCTTCTTGCCGTGTGGATTTTGTGGTATTGACCGTATTGTTTTAGCTATACTCCTATTAGGTACGTTGATCGTGGGTTTCACGTTTCATGTTGTTCTAGTATATGCATCCTCCTACGTGTAACCAAAGTCATTCAAATAAGAATATGTGTTCCAATTCCATTATATCAATCATGTCTCTGTTATGTATTCTCGTCGTCTTATTTCATTTAGCTTGTATAAAGTAATAAAATTGATCAAATCGATGAAATGAAACATGAGTAGCATTTCACTGTTTTTTATTTTATTATTTTTTAATATTATTGATACACTGAAATTGGGACATCGAATTTCATTTGGTCAACTTCGGTCAGTTTGGATAAACATGCATTGTGGAGCTTTTCGCAATCATAGGCTCATTACCTTCGACTTTTCAAAATACTTTTCTAGTTTCTTTGTGGAACAAATTCCCATTTGAGATTTTGACCATCGATCAAAATACAAGGAATCATAACGTTTCCCTTTTCACTGCAGACATTCTCAATTTGTTTATTGCTAATAGCCTAATATAACAAGTTAACAACTGGTAAGTAGTTAGAACACATATTTTATTTATTTATAGTATGTCGCGTCATTTATAAATATACTAAGAATGCTCACGGTTGATAGGAGAATATTCCTCTTTTCCGGAGGATTTAGTTGACGCGGTACTATCTTCAACATTTCATGAGTTTTTATTCTCCAAAATTTCTTGTTATGCTACTAAAGTACTAATCCTTAGCTTTTAGATTGTTTCCTAGTTAAAGAATATACATTTTTTATTTTACAAAAATCCTCTTGTCAACACAACTTAATTTAATCCACAAGAATCCCTTTCGGTTTATTATATTTGTACATGAGTTTGTTCTCACGCAAGTCTAATGTATACATACGTAAAATAGAAATAAATTGTAATTATATATTCGACGATGATTTGATATAAATCCAAAATTTGGGTTACATTTAAAAAATATAATGTGAATCGAGGTTACGAAACGAAAACTTTGGAACTTGAATCAAAAATCGTTTACATCCTAAACTATAAATAATATTTCATCTTACCAAAAAAAGTGTTTCATATTTCAAAATGTTTAATTCGTTCTCTACGGTTGAATTTTTCATTTAAAATAAGAGATTATAATTGTTGTGACAGCCAAATCAAATAAGGGAGACTAAATTATAACTGGAAACTAAAGGAGTATACTTTCGTACTTAATAAAGAAGGTTGTATTAAAATAAAAGTATTAAGTAATTAACTATAGGTCATCTTAAGTTAGTAATCTAAAAAATGATTTGGCCGATAGGTTTTTATTATTATTTATTTATTTTTTTAAATATCGTGAGAATTCACGACTGCTAGATACATATCATCGGTGTGTATCAGGTAAAACCTTGTCACTGTATAGGAGCCTTTACAAACTACACATAGGAAGAAAACTAACTTAAGAAGACAAGTGTAATAACACGCTCAAATTTATATAAACCATGTTTCCGTAACCTTTAAGACTGTAAAAGTAATTATTTTGGACCATATCCTACTTAAGGGGGTCAAGTAGTTTTTTCTTCGTATAGAATTTATACTTAGAATTTATACTGTAATTGACATTTTAAAAAAATACAAGTAATTTTATAATGCACATCTAAAAAAAATGTTTTTCACGATAATTTTGTAAGTATATAATTCGAAAGTTCATGTCTAATACATACTCTTCAAAGTATTGAGGTGATTTTCCACTAATAAGTCAAGAATAATACAAACGTAGAAAAATCCATATTTATCACAAGTTAAATTTCGAATAGGACAATAAAATAATTGCGATCTAACCTAACTATCGTTATCACAATAAATCCGAACTTCATTTACAATGACTTGGTGTGGTCTCTGAATGGTTCTTTGAGCCGTGTATACTCCGTTTAAGTTGTTGATGTACCACCAAATTCTACTTCTTCGCTAATTTCCTCCTAAAAAATTGTATGTTTCTTGAATCTTGATGTGATTTTTTTTCCCATTAGTATTGCATATATTGATGTACCATACTCTGTATTTTACTTTAATTTTGGATGAATACGTGCCAACGTGTAACAATACATGACATGCATATATACTATCCGATTCAGGGGCGGCGGAGCCAGGGGCCTGGCAATCCGCGTTCGTCCGGGCAAATTTTTTTTTACCCTATATTATAGTGTATTTGTATTTTTTTTTTTTACATGTATATATGTAGTTTCGCTCGGAAACTTCTAGATTTCTAGCACCGTCCCTGATCCGATTATTATATGGCTACGACTAGACGTGCTTGGGCTCGGCGGCCCGCCGGTTCGGGCCCGAAACCGGCCCGGGAGTCAACGGGTTTAAGCCCGGATCGCCGGTCAACGGGCCTGGACCGGACCGGGACCGTGAAGCAGCCGTGCCGGGTCCGGGCCGATGTGTCTTCGAACCGCAGCCCGGCGGTTAACCGGCGGGCCGGACCGCCGGGCCTGTAGTGAGGACCGTCGGGCCTGTAGTGAGGACCGCCGGGCTTGGCCCGGACCGCCGGGCCCAACGGCTCCTAGCCGTTTTTTTGAGCTCTTTTCACCTCCTAGTCGTTGCCCAACGGCTCCTAGCCGTTGCACCCCCCCCACCCCACCCATTCAAACCCCAAAACCACCCCTATACACTCTCCACTATATATACTACACACTTATAAAACATAATTCACCCAAATTACTCTCAATCTCTCTTAATCTCTCTATCTACTCTCAACTTGAGCTCTACTCTCAATCTCTCTATCTTTCAAGCTTACTTACATACATTTACTCACTTACTTACACTCACTTTCACAAAGACAAAATGTTGTCAAGAATGTTGGGTAGGGGTAAGGGTAAGGGTAAGGCCATTGCCACTCAAAGCGAAGGTGAATCTCGACCACGGTCCAAGAAGGCGGCAATGGCGGAGGAAATTGATAGGCAAATGGTCTTGCGTCTTCAACAAGAAGAGGATGCGAAATTTGAAGCGATGGTTAATGAAATGGAGGAGCACGGTTACGAATACCAAGGCTCCACCAACGACGTCGATGATGATGAAGGCGCCGACGAAGGCAACGACGAAGGCGACGACGAAGGCATGCCTCCTCCTCCTCCGCCACCAAAGACTAAGAAGATGCCCTCGTCCGACATCTTCCTCACACACTATAAAAAAAGTGGAGGTCGTTCGTGCCGAAGGTCTTCCTCCCTATCCCGATCCGCGAAAGAGATACATGGCGTATTGCAACCATTGCACATCTTCCTTCAAATGGATCGCAGGGGGAGGCTATGGCACGTTGCGAAGGCACTTGGATAACGTTCATCCTTTCGAGGCCTGAATATCAACCTCTCAAACTCAAATCCGAGGTACCGCCGCTTCGACTACGGATTACCCGGGTACGTCTCCTTTATTTAAATTTGAGAAAAATCGATATGAAGATAGGGTTGATATATTTGTTGCTATACAAACTTTTAATTTTGCGGATAGGATAGAGTATGAAGATAATTTTAAAGAGGGATTAAGTCCCAATGCTAATAAAGTCACTAGGTCAAATGTTCTTAAAAGGATTAGGAGACAATACATGGAAAAAAAAGGTTGATTTGATGAAATATTTTACTCGTTTGGGGCATAAAGTTTCTATTTGTGCCGATGTTTGGACCGATAATTATAATAAGAATAGTTTTATGGGAATTACTTGTCATTGGATTGATGCAAAATGGAAAGTTCAAAAACGTTTGATTGCATTTAGGGAGTTTGAGGAGCCTCATTCGGCTCAAAATATTGTTCAAATTATTATTACCGTTTTAAATGAGTATTGTTTGGTTAACAAAGTATTTTCGGTTGGTTTTGATAATGCATCGTCGAACACGGCTAGTATTCCTCAACTCATTGATGCATGTTCACCTTCTTTTCAAGGAAAATATTTTCATTCTAGATGCATTTGTCATATTTTAAATTTATGTGTTCAAGATGCGCTTAGTATTCTAGATGAAACCGTTAGTCCTATTCGGAATGCCATTAAAATATTGCATGCAAAAAAAGTCTTGGGAAAGAAATGGCAAAAATATTGTCGTCAAAAGAATCTTGTGTATACGTGTTTTAGAGTTGACGTCTCACATCGTTGGAATTCTACGTATGAAATGCTTAATGGGACTATGGAGTATAAGGGGCATTTATGTGATTTTTTTAGAAAGGAATTTAGGGACGTTCAATTAGTTCTTACCGAGTCTCATTGGGATGCTTGCATGGAGGTTTTTGGATTGTTTAAAGTTTTTTATAATGCTACTAAACAATTATCGGGTGTTTACTATCCTACTTCGGTTGATGTTTTGGAACATTGCATGTATATTGCTTTGTCTTTTAAGAGTTGTTTTCTAAAGCCAAACTTGACGGGTGTGTTTTATTTTATGGTTGTTCAAAAGTGGATCAAGTATTTTAGGGTTATTCCGGAAGTGTTCTTGCTTGCTAAGTGTTTGGATCCTAAATGGAGATATGATGGTGTTTGTCAAATGTTGGGTGTTTATTATGATGTTTTTAAACAAATGGACATGAGTGGTGTTGTAATTGATGGTGAACAAATCTTCTTTGATCTTCCGGATGTTGATCTAATCAAGGTTAGGCTAAATAGGAGTTTGAGAAATCTTTTTGAAGAATATTATTCGGTGCATGGTAGCAGAGACGATTTTTCTAACAACTCAAGTGCTTCTTCTAATTTTTCTATGTCATCTTCTTCATTTGCTTTACCTTTTATGGATCCAATGGATCCCTTAGTTCAACAAATGCAAGATATGTATAATACTAGAACCTATGAAAATCCAATGGCCCAAGGTAATGGTGAATTGGATATATTTTTGCAATCTCGTTTTGTTTATGGTGTTGAAGATAGTGCTCCTTCGATCGATGTGTTGCGGTGGTGGTCGAAGAGAACGGAGTTCCCCATACTCTCTATCATGGCGAAGGAGTTATTCGTCGTCCCGGCATCTACCGTGTCCGTTGAACAAGCCTTTAGCACCGGAGGACTCATGCTAGATCAAAAAAGATCAACCATGAAGCCGGAAAACATTGAAGCTACAATGTTGCTTGATGATTGGTGTAGGGCCGGCACTAGAACTCAAGAACCGGAGTGGGATGATCGAAATGAGAGTGACACGGAAGCCTTCACCGAATCGGATCATGGTAAATCCGGATCCAGGAGAGAGTAGAAATCATTCAAATGTAATCGAACTACGTGGACTTTGATTCCTCTTAGAGGATACGTATGCAACTCAATTTTTTAAATAAATTGAGCTCAAGTCCCTTAATAAAATTATCATTTCATTTCAATGTCAACAACTCAACATTCTATTACTTATTGTAGTGTCAAATTTCTTAAATTGAAGTTAAGTTATTTGTTCTAAATTATTAATGAAAAATTCTAAGTGAAGTTAGTGATTTACTCAAAATTTTACTACAATTTAATGAGTTCTTTTAACTTTAAAAAAATAAAAAAACTCAAAATTAAAATATAAAAATTAACATTTTCTATGTATAAGATTATTAGGATACTAAAAATTACATTTATAAAATTTTACAAGCAATACAAAATGAAAAAAAATAAAAAATAAAATAAAATACTGTGCAAAAGCCGTAGCTATGCTGAAAACAGGGGAGGCTCCCCTGTTTTTCGCCCCCAATCGCAAAGGCCAAATCCCATGCATGCATGCAATCAAG
The DNA here is from genome assembly GCA_029379335.1 of Thymus mandschuricus. Lineage (NCBI taxonomy): Eukaryota > Viridiplantae > Streptophyta > Magnoliopsida > Lamiales > Lamiaceae > Thymus > Thymus mandschuricus. The sequence continues at coordinate 9,545,021 of CM057079.1, forward strand.
CCGGGCCTCGGCCCGGCCCGGCCCGGGTGGCCCGCCGGTTAAGAACCGGCCCGGAACCGCCGGGCCCAAGCCCGGCCCGGGACCGCCCTCGTCATGATCCGGTCCGGGCCCGGTCCTCCGATTTCAGGACCGCGGCCCGGCAGGCCTAGGCCTGGAACCGGCGGTCCGGGGCCCGGATACACGCCTAGCTACGACCAAGGATAATTAATTAACTACTCATATAATTTGACTTTACTTGTACAAAAAACAAAACTGCTTAGACAGTTGATTAGTTAACAAATTTAAGAAGTTTGGGATATTTCAAAAGAATAAAAAAAAATAGAAATAGGATGACTCATTATCGTAGATGAACAAAATACTTCGAAATACTGTATTATATGTTAAACGACGATTAGATAACTTACTACTTTTTTTTGGAAGGATTAATAGTATAACACATGTTTGTCCCTTCCGAAAGATAAGCAATTAAGACGGTTGACCATGTATAATTGACAACGAGTTGGCATTATTGCAATGCTTAATCCTCCCTCCGTTATTTCCTATTTATTAGTCTCATTTAATTCGGGCATAGAAATCGATAAAAGAGAGGATATGATGTTTGGTTAGAAACTTAGAATCGATTCTATGAGAGAGTTGATTGTAGTCATATGTTCTTTACATTTTACAAGATGATATTAATTATTTACATTTTTGGAGATGAAATTAATAAGTGGGACAAACAAAAATATCAAATGAGACTAATAACAAGGAAATATTGTAGTAATAAATACTATGGACGAATTAATACTCCCTCTATCCCCATATTAGTATGAGGTTGCTTTCTCTTGCGAAAGAAAAAAGATATTCACCTTTTGAATCTTTTTTTATTTCTCTCCTTTTTCACATTTGGTTTTTTCCCTTTCATTCGCACTACAATGGAAAGAAAATATTATCACACCAATATATATGGTGTTGTAAATATTTTCTTCAATTTAATGAGTAAATTTCTTCCTTATTGATAAAAAAAGTGATAAAAGATGAGAAAGTGTGAGATTTAAAGGATGATTTTCTCTTTTTTCTCATTTTCTTTAGTATAAAAGAGAATACAACTTGAGTATGTTACATTTCGAACGTACCAAAATTAGTGTGATAAACTATCAACAAAATTACATTATTACCTTTGACATATTATTTACAATATTTTAATCAACTTTTTCTACTATCACCCAATACTTTTATCATTTCTCTCTCCTATTTTTCACACAGGTTGCGTTCTCTTTGATGCGAAAGAAAAAGAGAGAAAAGAGAAAATTACCCTATAAATTTCACCCCTTTTCTCACCTTTTATCAATGAAGGTGGATTTTACTCCTTAAATTGGAGATAATATTTACAACACCAAATTGGAGAGATATGTAAATTGGGGGGGATAGAAAAGATGAGAAAATGGTGAAATTTATAAAGTGATTTTCTTTTTTCTCTTTTTCTTTCGCATCAAATAGAACTCAACCACAATCTTTTTTCCCCCCTTAAACCGTGTGTCGTTTCTCGTTTTGTAATTGGGGGGGGGGGGGGGAATAGAAAAGATGAGAAAATGTGAGAAAAAACTCAACCACAATTCTTTTTTTTCCCCCTAACACCGTGTGACGTTTCTCGTTTTGTAATAATATAAAGAACGGAGCTGAGCAAGTATTATTCACCAACTCTTTATAGAGGCTGACTCACGGCGGAGGCAGACTTTTAAACATGGGGCCACTTAATAATACTACTTTACATACATAATTTTTTAATTTAAATTAAAATAGATACGGGATGACATATTAAAGGATGCTAATAATTTGACGTAACGTTAGGAGTAAATCCTAGCTAGATGGTGTTTGTGATTTAGGAAAAAACCAAAGTTTTGACTTCGTTCTTTGGCTTTGGCCGTTTAATTAATTACGTCTAAGATAAGAATAGCCTAATTAATGCATCGGTCAAAGAATAATCATACCATCCTTTTATATTCTACAGTTGCTAATTAGACCTAAGATCGACTTGACACGCCAAAAATCTAGATGTAGTATATGAAAAAAAAAAAAACGAGGCATGGTAGAAAAATAATCATTCCAGTACGGTAAAAAGCAAATACTACTACTTCACTTGTATTATCTCCGTCTCACTTTCCGTTTTAGTTTGTTTTATTCATTGTGCAGTTATAATACTCTAACATCGATGAAGTATCACTTGAAACGTTGTTAAGTGGTCGTTGCACAACTTGATCAATTAATTGCCCCTCTTCAATTTCCCTAATAGTATTATTAAAATTTTGAATCCTCTATTGCATATTGAATGCATTGTAAATGTTGTTCATATATATACGTTGAGGTATTTTCGTTGATTCACCCAAAATTAATGAGGTATAAAGAAAATGACAGTTTCCATCATTTCTTCATCCCATGATCCCATAGATTTAGACGGGCTAGACATGCAATAAAATCAGTTATTTATAGTTAAAAAGTGAAAACTAAATTAAAATAAAAATTATTAACTTTTTGAGAATATTAAAGTCAATTAGGTTGATGAGTTAGAAATTATAGTTTAAAACATACTAGTATTGATAGGCCCCAGTAATAAATTGTATAATAACAATATTGTTTATTACTCCCTCCGTCTCTGCCCATTAATCTCATTTGTTTTCGGGATAAGAATTAAGGAAGTGAAGAATATATGGTTGTAATTAGTTCTGATGAGATAGAATGACTTGTGGCTAAATATTATTTACCCTTAAAGGAAATTAAATTGGACAAACAAAAATGACAAACGGGACTAATGGACAGAGACAGAGGTAATATGAGTGATATATGAACATATTGTTACTTCTATTTAGGTATGGTATAAGAGTAAATTCTTGAGACGGAGGAAATGTTATTTATTACTAGTAGTATATATAAATTAAGCGGACAATATAAAAAATTCGAGCATCCCTTTATATTATATCATAGTACAATGTTATGTTTTAGATTATGGGATGCTAATATTATACTCCAACTTTTGTAAAAAGATTTCTATACCCTCACCTCACAGGCTCACACTCCATTTCCTAGTTTAAAAAAAAAGGGGGTTAGCATTTCATATTTTATCTATTTATTTTCTACAAATAAACACCATACATGCATGTATAATATAATGTATACATTTTTATAAATCTATTATCATACAAAGTAAACGTGATATAAAAATTGTGGGCCCTGCTATTTAATATTTCCATAAATTTATACCACTGCTATATTATCATACAAAGTAAACGTGATATAAAAATTGTGGGCCCTGCTATTTAATAGTTCCATAAATTTATACCACGTTGCCCTACTGTCTAATAGTTCCATAAATTTATACCACGTTATATTATCACCAATCCATCATGTATCCGTTCACATGAAGTTATAAAAAGTAAACATACAACAATATAGAATACTGATGTTTTATCCACACGCACGCAAAAACAGCTCCGTCCGTCTACGAAAATATATATATACTTTTAATTACTCCATCCGTTCCACTTCACTAGTCCACTATACTATTTTGGTCCGTCTCATACCATTAGTCCATTTTCCTTAAAAGACAAAAATTAACCTTTACTTTTTTATGTGGATCCCTTACTTTTTCAATTTAACATTGCGCATAAAATCTCGTGCCGAAAAGAAGTGGACTAGTGAACTGGGACGGAGGAAGTATTATTTTGTCACATTAACCTAACATAATCTCTTTATTTTTTTAGCCCTATCTTCCCATTCACGACCCTCTGATCTCTTCACGGAAATATTCTAACACCCGATCTTATCATAGCATTCTATTCTTTCCTGAATTTAGATAAAGAAAATAATGTGTCATTCACCCATTTCCAGATTTTCCACCTCTTTAACTAATTAGCTACTTATCCCTATCGACGGAATAGTAGATTGCTTTAATTATATGTTAGTGAATATACAGAAAAGATTGATTGCTACGGATTTGAAATTCTACTCAACAAAGCTAATTAAGCCCCACACGGTAAGTATTAGTGCATGCACACTCATACAATTTTTTGCTTCTCCATTTACTCAACTCCAATACACCTTTATTCCCTTCATGCACGTACCCCAAAAATATCTTATAATTCTCTCACATTTTTCATCGAAAAACCTACTCCATCCGTCAAAGATCGATCTTTAGATCCTTTAACTTTATTTAATTGATTTTAGAGTTTTGTACTACTGATATATTTTAGAATATTTTTCTGGGTGTATAGGCTTTTTTTTTTTTTTTTTTTTTTTTAACGAGTAGTACTAGTTGTGTATTAATTATTAATAAAAGAATATATTTTTAAAATGTATTTTTACAACTTATCGTTACATAGTCTCAAAACTAGCTATAAAAGTAAGGAGAGTATCTTATTCTCGCACATTTTTCATAAAATAAAAAACCTTCTTCCTTTAAGAATATTTCCTTAGCATCTTTATATAAAGAAAACCCCACACCTGCAACTTCTCAAATCAAAGAGGAGGATAAGAAAAATCTCATGGCCTTTTCTTCGTATTCGTCTTCGCCTTCGTTTCCCGACGTATTTTCATGGATCGAGAACCTTCCACCGATTCACGAATGGCAAACAGCTTCCAAATCCCTCAACCTATGCCCTTCATGCTCGTCGTCCCAACCCTCTCTCAAGCTCTCTCTCATTAAGCACAAGAGCTCCCAAGTTTCTCTCTCTATAACTGCCGACTACAACCTCCCCATCTCTCTCTGGACGTCGAAGAGGTTCTCGCCGATCCCCGCCTCCAAGAAGCTCGTCGACCGCCAAGAAACCGCCGCCGCCGCCCCGATGATATGCAACTTCATCGAGGATATTCTAAAATACTGCTCCAACAAGAGCGGGGGGGCGCCCCCGGTGAAGCTGCCGAGGACCTACCCGCAAGAGAAATTGGGCGAGACGTTCGACTTCTCGTTCCTGACGCTGTGCTTCGTGGTCTGCATCTACGAGGCGCCGGCCGATCTCCGGGCCTCGTGCCTGCAGGCGCTCAAGGAGCAGCTGGCGTGCCCCAAGTCGAGGGGGGTGTCGAAGCTGCTGATGAGGCAGATGGGGTCGAACGTGGAGGAGCGGTGGATGCGGTCGGTCAACCTGGCGATCACGAACTGGGTGTCGGAGCTACGGGAGGCGGGGGCGGGGGCCGAGGCAGAGGTGACGACGCCGCCGCAGCTCTTCTCGTACTCGTTCTCGATGCTGGGGCTGTGGAAGGTGCAGCTCTACTGCCCCGTCATCGCCATGAAGGTCGACAAGTGTAGTGGCGGGCCCGCCCCCGACGACCGCCTCGCCTTCTCGCTCAACTACCACCAGCTCGAGGGCGTGATCCAGCTCAATTACAAGGTCGCCGTGCTGGAGAAGTGGATCGAGATCAAGGTCTACACGGATAACATAAGGTAATGAATTGAATAAACTTCCCTAGCAAAACCCCTACAACAAATTGAGGGTATTTTTGTCGTAACAAGTTTTTTTTTTTTCATTTTTTATTATTATTTTTTTAGCGAAACATAGGTTGGATGACATCTTCTTTCCCCAAACTTATGTTTCAATCGTGTACCTAAATTAAAATTATTTAATTTTGTTCTTATATTTTTAATTGCTATAAATTCAATAATTTCATAAATTGACAAAAGTACGTAGTTTTGACTTGGATACACGATTGGAACAATTTTGGGATAGAGTTTCTTGATATTGATCATCACGTTTCTTTTTACTTGCATTGAATTATCAACCAACATTTAATTTTTGCAGGTTTATGAGCAATATTAGACTCTATAATAGGCATTAAAGGTGATTATAAATAGTACATCTGTACTACTTGTTCCATATTTTCTAACTAATTAATTAACTATTTACGTATTAATTAATGTGTTTGAGAATTGAGACTGATTTTTTTCATTAATGATTATGTCAATTTTTCTTTTAAGAAGTGTGAACAAGCTACAAAATTACATTTATAATATACATTAATAGCCTATTATTACTGAGGATTGATTCCATACTTTCTTACACAATTTCTACTAGTTTAAGCAATACACCTTGTCCGATAATTAATTTTTCCTTAAACAGATGATCGCTTTCTTTAGAAAGTTAATTCTTTGTTGAAATATCATTTTCACCCGTTAGTGACATTACTTGTTCTGTTACAAATATCAATACACAATTTTTTTTTTTAAATTAATGTACTATTATCAACCTTTTATTTTAATACAAAGTTTTGTGAACATTATTCTCCGATAATTACTAATTGGCCTTGGAGAAATATTTCTGACTCCGTCACTGAACATACTTGACGATCATCAGGTGCGATGTTGTGAGGCTTTTGACCGAAACCCTAATGAGCGAGCGCGGCGCGGGCCCATCAGAGAAGCACTTCCCATCGCGTATTGCCCTGCAGGTGACCCCCACACAACAGGCGAATGTGATTAGCATATCGGTAAGCAAGTCGTCAGAGAATGCCCGAACGGAGATAGGCGTGGAGAAGGGGATCGAGGCCTCATTCGAGCCCCTGACTGCACTAGGGCTCCACTTCTCGGCCGGGGAGAGCCACACGACGAGCCTGAGGCCGTGGAAGTTCGAGCCCTCGGTCTACGGGAACACGGCCAACTTCAACTGGTTCCTCCACGACAGTGAAGACGGGAGGGAGGTGTTCTCGTCGAAGCCCTCGAAGCTGGCGTTGTTACACCCGAAGGCGTGGTTCAAGAACCGGTACTCGAATGCGAACCGGCCGTTCACGAGGCAAGGTGGGGTGATATTCGCCGGGGATGAGTATGGGGAGAGTGTGAGTTGGAAGGTGGATAAGGGATGCATGGGAGGGGTGTTGGAGTGGGAGATTAAGGGTTTCATTTGGTTGACATATTGGCCTAATAAGCATAGGACTTTCTATACGGAGACTAAGAGGTTGGAGTTCAGAGAATTGGTAAATCTTAATATAAGTTAGATAATTAAGCATGTTACCCTTGTTAATTTATCTAGGTTTGATTGCTCAATATTTATTTGCATTTTTCGTGATAGATGAAATAAGACCTAATTAGCTGGTTATGCGTGTGTTCAAAATTGTAGCCGTCTTTAAATGTACTTGATAATTGAGTTGGTGCATGGATTCATTGTTCTTTATTTGTACTCAAATATATCTACTATATACTCCATTCCGCCTAGTTTAACACGTTTCGTATTTTATACCTTACATATTCAAGTAATGCGTCAAACTAGCTAGAAGCATCACATGGAGTATATTTTATATATTATGGATAGCTATTTTATTCAAAACACAATATAAAAATCGTCAGACGCTAGTCAGGTGGTGAGGGGTGGGGGAACTAGCCGCTAAGCGGGAGCCTAGGCATAATACAATTACAACGCTTATTTTCACTAATTTTATAATATTATTGCCAAATGCATCATAAATACTCACAATATGACAATTGATAGACTAATTTTATGAACTTCGTACGTAGTTTTGTATAAACCTCATAATCTAGCACAATTTTTCTTAATTTTCAATATGATTTCCGTATTTATTAAAATACTAGTGCAGTGCCCGTCGAAATTCGACGGGATTCAATTTATTTTGTGATTTTACATAAAATTTTAATATAAAATACATAATTATCTATATAAATTATTTTATTCTGCTACGTGTGAAGATTATATATATATATATATATATATATATAGGGGTGAGATCCTGTACAAAATAGGATTATCGTAAAAAATAAAAAATGATGCATTTTATGCATATAATTATAATGCATGATGCACATAATTATAATGCACAGTGCATTATAATGCATTATCTATACAATCATAATGCATTTTAGTAAAATCATAATGCACAAGTTAATCTACACCGTAGATAACACAGATCAATGGTCTAGATCATTTCTCATTTCTTGCAGAACCTGTCTTTTGTATGTGATCTCTCCGCTATATATATATATATATGTTTCTAGTTTTTAAGTTATCCCTTCCTAGCTCTTATAATATATCCCAACACATAAAAAAAAAAAAAAAAAAAAAAAAAAAAAAAATCCGCTTCTCCCCTTCTCTGATCACTGTGCATACCTCTTCTCTCTGGAATCAACCTGGAATGCTGGCCTAGAAAATGAAAAGCAAAAATCCAGTAAGATTTCATCTTTTGTGGATTAACATGTATCCCCAAAAAACATGCCATACCATAAGGGGGTATGGTATGGCATGTTTTTTGGGGATACATGTTAATCCACAAAAGATGAAATCTTACTGGATTTTTGCTTTCCATTTTCTAGGCCAGCATTCCAGGTTGATTCCAGAGAGAAGAGGTATGCACAGTGATCAGAGAAGGGGAGAAGCGGATTTTTTTTTTTTTTTTTTTTTTTTTTTTTTTTTTTTTTTTTTTAAGTGTTGGGATATATTATAAGAGCTAGGAAGGGATAACTTAAAAACTAGAAACTAAGAAGGAGAGGAATTAGAAAATCATTGCTTTCATTGATCAAAAGAGGGGTGTGTGTGTGATCGGGTGTGTTTTTACAATGAGAAATGATACTTCCTTTTATAGAGGAAAGTATCAACATTATTGGCAAAATAGCCGACAAACAAAAAATGAAAAGTCTAGTCTAGCTATCTAGGTAAAGAAAAAATAAAAGGCTATGCTAGCTAGCTACAAAGAAAAAATGTAAAGGTAATGTTACATTATTGGCATATTTTTGACATTTTTTGGCCGACATAATAAAAAACTAATCTAATCATAACCCCTTTTTTCAAAAAGGGAAGACTTTTTGACGATATAATTTTTACATTCGTCACTGCATTCGTCAGCATTTAGAAATCCCTGTGTGTGTCTGGAATTTCTTCATCATAATCGGTATTACTGTCTTGATGTCCAAACACTTCTTCAGTGTTGATGATGTGTTCGTCATCTTCTAATTTTTCGCCTTCGCCACTGAATGGTAAAAGCATTTTCCAATTTTCTGTACCAAAAATTTGAGTGAAATGCCCTTCTCCGAGAAGTTTATACTGGGGCCAAAAACGCATTTCGAAACCCAAATTCTGTTGATAAAATTTGTAAATTTCAGAATTTTCAATTTCTTTGAAATCAAATGTTGCACATTCGTGATTTCTTAATTTTTCACTTTCTTCCATAAATATTCTCTTCCTTGCTGGAATGTAAGATCCTTTGACCACTTGTGGAAGAGTAGCTTGAATTTTGCAGAAAATTCTTACTTTAAGAGATTTTGATGCCATATTTCCTCCTATGAGTAAGAATTTTTCTCCAAGTTTTTCCAAAATATCCTCAATTTTAGAACTTTCTTGTTCCAGGCGAAAATCAATATAATCCACCATACCATTGTGATAAAATTTTAAAATATCTTCACAACTCATGTCGGTGGTATTCAAATTGATTTGGAGTTTGAAAATTCCTGTAACTCCTCCATCTGGGATACCTGGAAATTCTCGGGGATCACAGAAATATTTTTCTTTTTGAATAACTTTTACTCCCTTAAATTTTATTTCTTCAAATAAAATTTTTATTATTTCTCTCTGAAGGTTAATAAAATCTTCAATTATTCCTTCTGAGGCTTTTTTCAAAATTATTTGATCTAATTCAGGAATTCTATCAAAAAGTGGTTTTAATACTTCTTGATAGGGAAGATCAAGCATCCTTGCCTTAAAATTTTCAAATTTTCTTTTAGGAAAAGGATCATCTTTCTCTTTTAAATCTTTGATCTTAATATTCAGTGAAAAAATCTGATTATTAAGGTTTAAAATTCCCTTTTCCATTGTAAAAATTGTTTGATCTTTAAAATTAAGAGCCTCAACATTCTCTTGAATTTTTGAATTAGAGAGAGAAAGTTGGTTTTGCAAATCAGAGATTTGTTTTTCTAACTTATGAATCATCTCTGCTTGAGCTGAAATAAAACCACTTAGGTTTTGTTCTACAATTTGAGAAAAACTTTTGACTTCTTCTGGTTCTATAAAAAAATTTAGTCCTAAATTTTCTCTAGCACTATCTAGAGCTTCTTTAAAAGTATAATATCCTTTAAAAATAGGATTTTGACAATTTATAAATTTTCTAACTGTATCAAAATTATTAAAAAGACCAACCTTCGTTCCTCTATAAATAACGTAATGAGAAAATTTTCTTTTTGGAATTAAATTCTTTTCTACCTTTAATTCTGAAAAATAGAAACAAAGGGCATTAAGAATTTGAACTTTAAAAGAAGTGGCATTTGGAAGGGTTTGAATGTGCCATAGGTTGTCTAGCAGACACTGTTGTTTTAAATCAATTTCCAATCTAGTGTATGGCTTGAATTTTTTATTTGAATCTGTACAAACAGAAAGAACTACAGATCCAAATTGAAAATTTGTTTGAAAATTTTTTTCTCCTTTTTTTGAATTTTTAGAAATAGGAGAGATTTGAGAAAAATTTCCCACTTGTGTAAATTTGGAGTTAAGAGAACCTTGAGAATAATTTACTGTCTGTGTAAATTTAGAACCGGGAGACGTATCCATAGTATTTCCCAATTTTAAAAATTTAGGGCTATTTTCTGAACTTGACGTCACCATTGGAGAAATTTCTGTAGAAGTTTTTTCTGTAGTAGCTTTCTCCTTTCCTTTTGGTCTGATGACCTTTTTATTATTCATCACCTGCATTTAAATATTTAGAAATATTTCGAGAAAGTAAATCAGCAAGATTATTATCTTTCCCTTTAATATGTTCAAAATTTATAGTATACCCTTTTCCTTGAATTAAATTTTGTAAATTTACCCATCTTGTCCTATTTACTTTTCTACTATTATCATTTTTTAGAAATTTTACAATTGCTTCACAGTCTGTTCTTACTGTAAATTCGTTATTTAGATAGATTTTAAATTTTTCTAGAGAATTTATTAATGCTTGTATTTCAAAATCTAAAGAAGTCCAATTACTTCCAATTTTTCCAAAATTTCCACTACTATATGCAGCAATTCTTTCTTCATTTTTTGGGCAATATTTATTTCTTTTACACAACATAACAGCTCCCCATCCTTCTTTAGAGCCATCACATTCTATAATAATGTAATCTGTTACTAGGGGTAATTCTAATGGTTTAATTATTTTTACTGCTTCTTTTATTTCTTTAACTAAATTAATATCTTCTTTATTAAAATTTCTTTGACCATTTTTTGTAGTTTTACTGTATAACGGCCCTGCAAGTTTACTAAGGTTTGGTATAAATTTTCTAGCATAATTAAGTAATCCTAAAAATGCTTGGATTTGTTTTAATCCTTCTAGTTTATCTGGAAAATTTAACAATTTTTCTGCAATATGTGGTTGTAATTCTATTTTTCCATTTCCAATTTCTAATCCTAAAAAAGATATTTTTCTTTTAAATAATTCCATTTTCTTTTTGCTTATTACAATTCCTTGTTTTTCTATTTCTTTAAAAATTATTTCTAAATGATATTCATGTTCTTTAATATTATCGCTTGCTACAAGAATATCGTCTATATAAACTAAGCAGAAATCATATTTTAGAAATATAGAATCCATAAATCTTTGAAAAACTGATGGAGCATTTTTTAAACCAAAACTTAAAACATTCCATTCGAAATGTCCTTCTGGACAGGTAAAAGCTGTCCATGGTTTAAACCATTCTTCTAATTTTAATTGATTATATCCTGATTTTAAGTCAAATTTACTAAAAATCTTTTTGTTTTGAATTAAACTAATTAATCCATCTTTATTTGGAATATTATAACCATCATCAATTGTATTATCATTTAATCTTTTATAATTATAAACTATTCTTGCTTTTCCTCTTTTAATTTCCGAATGGTTTCTTACTATAAAAGCGGCTGTTCTATGTGGACTTTCTGATCTTCTAATTAATTTTTGTACTATCATTTCTGGAATTTGTTTTTTAAATTCTTCTCTATCAAGGGGAGAATATTCTATATTTGCTGTTATTATTCTTATATCGGGGTTTTTAAGTTTTTGTTTTATTATATAATTTATTTTTGTTTTAGTAATATCCTCACCTATTAATCCCATTTTTTCAAGTTTTTGGATTATAGGATAATTTATACTGTCTGTAATATTTGGTCCTTTTTCTAATCTATGACTTAAGAAATTTCCTAGGTAAAATATTGTTTCATTTTCTATTTGATTTATTCTATGGTTTTGGGTTTTTAAAAAATCTAATTCACCAGTTCCACCACGCTTTCGAGCAAACTCTGATGTTTGACTTATCTATTTGTTGGAAAATTATATACCTGTTTACTAAGTGTAATGTGGTTTTGGGCTATTGTAATTGATCCATGTAAACTTATAATAAAGTTTAATCCTAGCAAAAAATCTTCTGATTTTACTGATTTTGGATTTATAATAACTTGTGGCAATTCATATTTATAACCAAAATTTCCTGCAAAATATAAAAATTGAATTCCTATTGATTTTACTTCGTGTGTAATTGTCATTATTCTATTTTCAACTGTTCTTGTCTGTATATTATAGTTTAATTTTTTATGATATTTTTCTGGAATTAAACTATATCCTATTAAACTTTTAGTACTTCCAGTATCAAGTGTAGCTGCTAATGGTATATAAGTATTTTGATCTAACCAAACCTTACAATGTAAAGTTATTAAATTTGGAGTTCCTTTATTAATACTTTCAAAACTTTTATTATTCATAGAAATAACTTCATGTTTTTCTTCTAATTGTTGTGACATATTACTACATTCAGTTTCTGTTATAAGTATATTTTTTCCTTTATTAATTTTTTCTTCTAATAAATTATACTTAAATTCTAATTGTTGTATTTGTTGTTCTAGAAGTTTAATAGCCAACTCATGTTTATCTATTCTTTCTTTATAAAAATTTAAATTTTTATCTTGCTCTAATATATTTGACGTTCTTCCTTTTAGTTCAGTATTAATGTTGAATTTTTCTTGTATACATAAAAAACATATTTCTTTAAAACATTTATTACATTGATATCTTTTATCAATGGATGGGAATAATTTACAAATAAAACAGCTAACATGATTATTTCCTTTAAATCTTATCCAATCATGTTCACACTCTATTTCTATATTCATATATGTGTAAATTATTTGTGATTTTTCTTCTTCACTGTATATACTATATACTGAATTATTATCTGAATCAGTTTTAATTTCTTCTATTTCAAAATCTCCTATTTGTTCTACTAAATTATTTCTTTCTCTATTTCTATTATCTTTATTTTTATCAGGACATCTATTAGCTAAATGTTTTGGATCTCCGCAAATAAAACATTTACAATTTCTATTTTGTGGTTTTCTAACATATTTACTTTTATCATAATTTTTATTTCTATCAAAACTAGTACTCTTTCTGATTTTTTTATATTTTTTAGGTTTTTCATAATATCCATATGCCTGTGGTGTATAAATTGTTGTTTTACAGAAAGCCCATGCTTGGCTTTTAATTTGTTCTTGCATTACGGCTTCTTTACATTTTTCTTCTAATTTATGAAAAACAAAAGATACTCTTGGTCCTATTCCTAAATTTATAGGTTTTGGATCAAGTTTTTTCCATTCTTCATGTAAACTTTTTCCTAAATCTCCTGGTAATTTTATAAAATATTTATCACATAATTCATCTTCCATGGCTCTTCCAGTTTGTGATATTATTCTAGTAAAATCTGTACTAAATTATCTGATATATTTAAAATGTGAAATACTTAATTGTTCTAAATTTCTAATTGCAGTATCTTGTATAAAAGTATTTTCTTTTGTAGGATCAACTCCTAATAATAATATTCTAATTTGACTTGTAAAATTATAAGGGTTTTCTCCTAAAGATTTAATTTGATTTATTTGTTCAGGAGCTTGATTCTTTTTACTTTGCCATAATCCTAAGGCAATTGGTCCTAGAGTTGTTTCTAAATATGCAAACATATCAATATCTGTTCTTTTATTTGTTTCCCAATTTCTTACTACATTTTGTTCCCAAATTAGGATTTCATCTGGCCATAGTTGGGGACTTTGTTGTTCTAATAATAACATTTCTTTACTGTATAATTTTCCTATAGGCATTCTACTTCCTTTTCCTTTAAATTGTGATTCCCCTTCGTATTTTAGATTAGAAGGTGCCCAATTTTCTCTACCTGTATTTTCTGTTGTACCTGTTCCTGTATGTGAAAATTCCATTTTTGGTCTTTTATAGCCAGTTATAGTTGTATCCATAAAATTTGCTTCTTTTTTATAAAAATCTGTAATCATACTTTTCCATTTATTATATCACTTACTAATGGTAAGTTAAAGTATTTTTCTAATTCTACATATGATTCTTCATAATTCATACCTAATTCTGTCATACATTCAATTATCATATCATCTACTTGTTCTTGTATATTTAGTTCGGTAAATTTTTTATTTATTATTTGTTCAATAGAGGTTTTTGTTTCTTCTATTTTAAAACCTGTTTCAATTTCAGTTTCTGACTCATTATCTGAGTAATCATTTACTTCACTAAATTTACTATATCCAATTAAGTCAATATTATCATAATCTTCAGTTTCTGTATCATATATAGGTTCTGAATCGTAAATAGAATCTTCTTCTATGTCTACCATTAATGTATGTTAAATATTTTCATCATCACTGTTTTCATTTTCTTTTTTAATATAATTTGTAAATCTTAGATTAAAAGACCCATTACTTGTTTCATACATAATACTTTTTTGTGGAATTAAAACTTTATTATCATTGTTTATATTAAAATTTTCTAAAGACCAATCTAACCCAGCAAGTTCTTCGGGATCAATTTTTATAGGATCTATCATTTTTATTCCTTTACTATTAATATTTTTTACAATTCCATCTATATTTACTTTAAAATTCATACCAGATCTATTACTGGCTTTTCCTAAAATTCCTATACTAACGATTAGATTATTTCCTATATAGTCACCATATCCTTTTGTCTGTAATCCTATTTTTAAATTTTTTAAATCATTTATATCTTTTAATATTGATGGAAGACAATAAAATATTGCACTATTTTGGCTCATGTCTACTTCCATTCCAGAAATAGTGGCTTTTTTCATATTAATAGTCCATGATTTATCCATTAAAATTGTTAAAACTTTAGTACCTAATTCTTTTCTTCCTAATCCTTTTATTCCTATAACAACTAATCCAATATGGACAAATCGTTTTTTAGAACTTTTAATTTTTGTTATTGTTTCTGGTGAGATTAAATCTATAATTTTAGTATTTTCAACTACCCTTAGACTTTCTTCTCTACTACTTCTTATTAATACTGTATTAATATTCATTATGCCTGTTTGATATAAAATCCTTGGATTTAAAATATCAATCTGATGATTATTATATAATTCTAAATTTTTATCTATATTAATTTCATCTTCAATTTGAATAATATTTTCTGAAGAATTACTTCCAGATCCTCTTGTAGTTATTCTATTAAAAAATGAATTTGAAACTATATCATTTATATTTGAGGTACTACTTCCTTCTTGTATAGTTCTAGACCTCCCTAAAAAATTACTCATTTTTTAGCTTTCCAATGTTTATAAATAGGTGGAGTAACTTCTTTTCTAGGTTTTTCAGTAGAACCTAAATCTAAATTTTTTATTGTTTTTGTTAATTTATCAAGTTCTTTAGAAAACTCGAAGGGTTCTAAAACTTCTATTTCTTTTGTTTTAAGCTTTTTTAATTCTAAAAGAATTTGGCTATTTTGATCTTTTATAAAGTCTAAATTATTTGTAATTTTAGCTATATCCCTTTCAAGACTTTTTTGTATTAATTTTGTTAAAATTTCTAAATTTTTATTATTTTCTTTTTCTAAACCAACACCTAAATTTAAAATAAGATCAGTAATACTATTTAAGTGATTATTTTCACTGTGTAAAATATGATGATAAATCTTTTTATTAAATTTACAATTAAACTTAAAGTTTTCTATAGAAATAGGATTACTTTCTTTTGTTGAATATTCTAAATCAAGAAATTCAAGTCGTTTAAAAGAGTTTTGATCAATGATTAAAAGAATCTTAGTTTCTAAGTTTAAAGTTACCTTCCTTTTCTAAAGATAAAACATATCCCAATATTTTAAACAAACAAAAAATTAAAGATAAAAAAATCAAAAAACACACACTAACTTTTCCAATTAGTATTAGTGCCTTTAAAGAAAAATCATCCTTCATTCTGGCGGGTTCTTAGTATAAGCAGGAATTACGCTCTTCATAGCAACCTTAACTAAGCCTGTCCAGACCTATTAGGCCTCAAAATCTTTAAAAGCTCTGATACCATAAAGGGGGGGGGGGGGGGGGGGTATGGCATGTTTTTTGGGGATACATGTTAATCCACAAAAGATGAAATCTTACTGGATTTTTGCTTTCCATTTTCTAGGCCAGCATTCCGGTTGATTCCAGAGAGAAGAGGTATGCACAGTGATCAGAGAAGGGGAGAAGCGGATTTTTTTTTTTTTTTTTTTTTTTAAGTGTTGGGATATATTATAAGAGCTAGGAAGGGATAACTTAAAAACTAGAAACTAAGAAGGAGAGGAATTAGAAAATCATTGCTTTCATTGATCAAAAGAGGTGTGTGTGTGTGATCGGGTGTGTTTTTACAATGAGAAATGATACTTCCTTTTATAGAGGAAAGTATCAACATTAATAGTCCATGATTTATCCATTAAAATTGTTAAAACTTTAGTACCTAATTATATATATATATATATATATATATATTGTCACGACCGGACTTTGCTAAGGATAGCTTAGTCGGGAAACCATGACTAGGGATGGGAATTAAGAGTAGGGGAAAGAAAGGGGGAATAAGACTGGTGTGGAACCTGACTCGTATAGCTATTTGAACAACATTTATACCATTGAACGTCTCGACTCGGGATCTCAAATGAGAATACGAGGATACTTGTCATAATTTATTACATGACTTGAAACAATTCTTGAAAGCTCAGGAGTTTGCATAGCGGAAGAAATACTTTAATACATGTATGAAGACACGTATTACCGAGAGTCCTAATCTACTTGAACAACGACAAAAGCTCCACTCGGCACTTCACATCATCTTGCTCAACCTGCACATTTAGAAATACATGCAGGGCTGAGTACAAAAGTACTCAGTGGGCACATGCCGAAAACTATACATAATAGTTGTCAAGCCATTCAACTGTAAGACATAGGGGTTTTATTGAAAAGAGCCCATGCTTACTAAAACTGTTCTTGTGATCTAAAAGTGTCCGCGCGGACTAAGTTCTTTAGTAATCTACCATATCTGAAACTGTGGTGTCGAGGAGGTGGCCACCTCACACGACACCTGACCGGCCAACCCTGAAGATGACTCACGGTCCTGTGTACACTAGTCCAAGTAAGATAGCAAGTCTTAACGAGGACCCGAATTCGATTAACTTAAATTGGCATAGCCAATGCAGATAGGTGTCATACATAAATTGAAACATTTATGGCATGACAATACTTGAAAATAAACATTTTCATCTAAACATTCTATAACTTTTCTTGTATAAGAAAGCCCACCTTAAGTAGCGTGAAAAATGTCGATCCTGATAAAATCGCAACGTCAACCTTCCGGTCGATTTCCACCTATTTAGAAATGACAATATAAGAATTTCCATTCTTATAGAATCTAATAATTCCTTATAAAGGATATTATAATTCTTTATTTCTAACTTCTCGTTTTGACTAATGTTCCGTTAATATATCGTGAGATTATTAATCGGAGTTAATAAATCATACGGCTAGTGGTAGCCATTTATTATTCTCACATACTTCAATTAATAATTAATTGAGTTAAATCTTGTTGGATTATTAAATCCAAAGTTTTATTATAATTCTATGAATTAAATAAAACTACTTTAGGCTCGGAAATTAATCGAGCTTCGTTAATAAACTCATATTACTCGAGTGGTTTTATTAGAATTAATAAAACATTTCTCGGTAATTATAACGTCCTTCTCGTCTAAATTTTACGGGTTTTAATTATACGAAAATATTAAATAAATTAAATAGTTGGGCCGTAAATTAATCGGCCCAACTTGAGCCCAATTCCCGGCCCAAGACTGCTCCTAACCCAGAACCCGTTCTTGACCCGGAAACCCGACCCAGTTCAACCCTAGATATAAAAAACTCTAACCCTCACCCTCAGCCCCATTTCCCTCACGAGCCCCAACCATCAGCCCCCTTCCCCTCTTCTCTCACACCCTCGGACTGAACCTGCCGGCGCCACCTCACCGCCCCGCCATCGCCGCTGTCACTGACGCCGGCGACGAGAACCGTCGCGACTCCCTCTGTCTTCTCAGATCTCTCCTCTAACTCTATCTATCTCTTGATTAGGGCATCGATGGAGAAAAGGCCGTCGCGGACAGCAGGCTAGAAAGCCGCCGCCGCCGCTGGGTCGCCGCGAGGACGCCGTCGTCGGAGGTAACACTCCCCCCTCTCTACTTTCTGACCTATCTCCCTTCTCTCTCTATCCCTTCTCCTCTCTCTATCTCTGCTCTCCGACTCCCTCTAAATCGGGCTGGACGCGACAGCTTGAAGTCGACGCCGCCGTTGCCGGCGGCGAGGCTCGCCGTCGCTGGCCACGTCGTCCCCTCGCTCTCCCGTTCTTCCTCCTCTCCTCTCCACGACTCTAAACCTCTGTCTAACTCTCTTCTCCCCTGCTTGCAGGGCTCCGGGAGCGCTGCCGGGAGACGCCGGCGCTGGAACGCCCGTCGGGGAACGCCGTCGCCGGAGACCTCCCTCTGAACTCTCACTCTCTCGGCATTCATATATATATTTTAAGGTTTTAACATTTCTTTGTTTATGCAGGGTTTGGGACAGCAGCTACTCAGCGGTGGAGAGTGCCGTCGAAGCTTGACTCGGGGCCGCCTTTGCCGCCCCGGCAGACTGCTCTTCTCCCATCGGGGCTTTGGCCTCGACGGAGGTTCGACTCCCTTTCTTTGTTTATTTAATATTCGATTCGTAACTTTTATGTGCATATATATCTTTGTCTTTCGTTTTATGCATAGAAAAGTCTGATTTCATAGTTATTAAATTTAAATTCCATGATTTAAATCAATTGAAGTTAGAGGTAATTAATAGAGATAGAGGCAGTAGGGCTTGTAGGTTTTATTTCCTTAACATATGAGCATGAACGTTGTTTTAACTACTTAGTAATCATGCTTTATTGTATCTATGATTCATAGAGTGTGTCGAAATATACTTAAGCTTAGTAGTTCATTAGGAGCTCATGCTTGGTTGATTATTAAATCAAGAGTTCAATTTTTAGCATGCTTCCATTGAAATCGAATCTGAAAATTAGCATGCTTGCTTCCTATTGATGTTTAATTTGAAAATGGTGATAATATGCTTACTAGATGTTAGAAGGGTTGTGGTTGCTAGCTTTTCCCTTCCTCTTCCTTAGATCCTCTTCTTCTTCTCTTAAATCTATTTCTTTTGAGTGATGAGAAGGGTGTGAAGTAGAAAACTGATTTATGGTTTATGTTGGGGTATTTATACTTCTTCTTGGTTGTGAAATTGTGCATCAACAATACATTGAATGTGTATTAATTCATTCCTTATGTAATAGTTAGATGTATTATTTGATTACTGCAAGTCTAGCTAGGTGTAAGAGATAGAGTCCTTTATTTCTGATTTCTTCTCTAATCCTATCCTTTTTGCTTTGCAGTTTGCAGGTGGCAAGTTGAGGGACAAGTTGATATTTTCTTGGGGCTCAAGAATGGTGCAAGGGGGGAGAATGAAGCTGGAAAACTGGAAGAATATCCTCTGCTGCTGCTGTCACTTCTCTGCCCCTTCTCTGCTGCTGCATCTTTGTTTTTCTTGTGGCTCAAGAAGGTGTAGGGGTGAAGAATGAAGCTGGAAAACTGGAAGAATATCCTCTGCTGCTGCTGTCCCTTCTCCCTTCTCTGCCACCTTTTCTGCTATTCTATTTTTTTGTCTTTCTTTTGATTCAAGCAACGAATACATACATGTATTCCCTTAATTATCTGTTTTAATTTGTATAATCATTTAATTATTCATGATATTATTATTATTGACATGTGGGTTGTTATTAATTTACTGTTTTTTTTTTTTTTTTTTCAATGTATTGATCGAATGTTTGGTTCGATTGTTATCTAACGGTTCGATCATGAACCGATGGGCTTGGCCCATAATGTAAATTAATTAAGATTGCCTTCGTTTAATAACATGCTATCATACTTGATAATTATAAATATGAGTATTACTCGTGACTTATTATCATAACTTAGATTTATAGATTATCGAATTTGCGGGCCATTACATATATATATATATATATATATATATATATATATATATATATATATATATATATATATATATATATATATATATATATATAGGGAGTGGATCAAATGAAAACCAAAATTTTGGTGAAATATGAAAACCGATAGATACCGTTGATTTCGTAGATCCGATGGATATGATTTTGACACGTCATAAATGTTATAACTGATTTTTTAATTGTTTTATTGAATTATTAATTGGAAGATGGGGGCAAACAAGTAAATTACACCATATTATTTTAAAAGTTTCCTAAAAATATGGGATTTATTAACTCCCATGAATCTTTTATATGGTAACTGAATATTTTTCATTTTTTTTGGTTTTGATTTGCGTAAAAAAAATTCTGATTCTTTCTTGCTCATTCTTCAAAAGCCGTCGATGCACACTGTAAGTAATCGTTCATGATTGAATTGAATAGTTAAATGTTGTTTTCTTTTGATTTCTTACATCATGATTTTTTAAAATTTGATTTCTTTTTGCAAGGATTTATTTTCTTCTTGGTAAAGTAAAGACGAATAGATGGCGATGCAAGTTTTTCTTCTTACCCAGATTTATGAATTTTACTTCACCATAAAAGCTTGAAAAAAGCATTTGCGAGACAACGACGTGTTATAAAGGTAAGGATGATTAAGAAAGTATTTAATCCATATGAATTCACCCCATTGGAATTTCAGACACCATTGTTCCTCTGCACCGTCCCCCACGGGCTGGAATTCTTCTTCTTCTTCTTCTTCTTCTTCTTCTTCTTCTTCTTCAAACACCATTGTTCCTATGCCGGATATTGTTGCCGCCGATGGCCCTTCGATGAAATAAACCTGCCAACATCCTTATATTGCTTCTCCTCTATCATTCTTTTTCATTATATTCCAGAAAATTTCTTGTAAAAAACTCTAATGTTTCTCCTAATGTGACTGAAAATAGTTGTCGATTGTTTAAGGAGTAGTTGGCAGCTATAGGGATGTCGGGTGTACTGGGCTGGAATTCAAGAATTTCTCCCGCGATTTGAATGCATTTGTGGATGGTGTCGATGCTCAGATTCTGCTTGATAAATTTAAGAATAAGCAAGAGATATTATCTTATTTTCCGTTGCATTTTTTGATGCATTTTCTGTTTGTGAATTATCATGCATTTTTTTTTTTCCATTTATCGTTGCATTTTTCTTATTGAATGATGCACATTTTTGTATTTTTCATTGCATTTTTCCTATTGAATAATGCATATTTCTATATTTTTTGTTGCATTGTCCCGATTGAATTATGCATCTTTCTATATTTTTTATTATCGCATTTTTTTTTAATTATCGTTGCATTTTTCTATATTACAATAGAAAAATCAAATGATACACTTTCACCTTTTTTTCTAAATTTTATATAATCAGCAAGCAACTGCATATCATCTGCTTCACTATTTGACGAGCCTTCACTTGGTGACGTAGATTTTGGCATTATTATTAGCACCCACATGTATTATCTTAATGTAGTCATGTTACTGAAACTAAGTTCATATGTATTGATTAATGCAACAAAACTCTCAGGAAATGCAATGATCTTATCAAAATATGCAACGATATTGTCAAATAATGCAACCATATTTTTGCACCAAACAAAATATGCAGCAACTTGCAGAGAAAAAATGCAACGAGATTATCAACAAATTGAATTTCTCATGCAACTGTAGACAACTCTAAGTGTTCGATCGTGGCAATCAGAAATTTTGAAACACCATGCACTGCCCTATATTTAAATAAACCAAAAGAATTTTCAGCCATGAAATTTGAAAGTGGAAAAGTAAGCTTAATAACAAGAACAGATCCTGCCCTGAACAATACTCATTTAAATATAGAAATATGCATGAACAGGTCTGCCATGAACACTGTTCATTTGCAACGAAAGTAGTAAAAAATGCAACACAAACAACAAACCGTGCAACCATTCTCAATACTAGTATAATAAAATTTAAAAAATGTCAATACATACAGAAAAATGCAACAATATAGGGTAACATCTGTCATCTAACAAAGAGTGCAGCAAAATCCGCATACTAATACTACATACATATAAAAATGCAAAAATACTCACAGCATGTGCAACGACATACCACAGATGCACCAACATATAAAAGTGCATCGATTCTAGCTACAAGTGCCACAATATAGAATATGCAACAAATATTACAAAATAATGCAACAAAAAATTGCACCTAGCCATACAAATAATGCAGCAAAATACAAAACGTATTTCATATATTGAAACTACATAGAATCGACGAAGCCTTAGAGACATAAGGGTACTAGAGGTTGAAATAGAATAAGAGATACAAAAATACTAAGAATTAAACGGATAAACGGCGACGCTGACCATTACTAGAGGGCGTCGGGGTTGCCTCAGGCTTTATGGATGGCAACAGCGAAGGCGTGGCATAGATGGATCCGCAGCCACGTTTCCGGCGAGATCGATCGCCGGGAGATGAGAGCGTGTTGCTCATTGGACTCGTCAGCCACACATCCGGAGAAGACGCACCTGTAATAGAACAAGTATCAAACCAAATTCAAGCAAGTAATATTCTACCAGCCAAATTCAGATACCGGATTCAGCCCTAATTCCACTATCGAATACAACCGAGCAGTATCGAAAATCAAAGTAAAAAAAAAAAAAAAAAAAAAACAAAAAAAAAAAAAAACCTAAAGCTACTCACCCAGCGGATTTCCAGTTTCAGAGAGAGAGACCCAGAGAGAGAAATCGACAGAGTGATGCACATTACCTTGAATATTTTTTTTGACGATGTCGTTGTTGATTCTCAGTGAGAGCAGGGCGCCGTGTAGTCGACGACGAGGATATCAAATCTGAATTTCCCGATTTCTTTTCAATATTATAATTTGAGTGAATCCCTAATAATATGCCCACTTCCTAATTAAGATAAAATTCCCTATTACTAAATACCTTCTTTATCCTTTCAGACTTAATTTTTCTATTTAATTCACTTTTTAAAATCTCAAATTAATAAAGTTAGTTTTAATCTTGACCATTGGATGCGTTATAATCAATGGTTTATATAGGTTTCTATATTTCACACTAAGGGTGGTTTTTACCATATCCCAACCCTATATATATATATATATATATATATATATAGAGGATGGATCATATAGAAATAAGTCCTGGTGTGAGAAATAGGAATAGATCTGGACCATTGATCTTAGTTTGATCTGTGGTTGTAATTGATTTAAGCATGATTATAAGGTATCATAAGCATGACTAGGTTTAAGCATGAATTTGTACATTAAAAAACATAATCGTGTTGTAAGCATAAATATATACTGATTTAAGCATGATTTTGTATTGTTCTAAGCATCTTTCGCATTTTAGCAAGCAAGGATTTATTTGCACACGAACCACTCCCTATATATATATATATATATATATATATATATATTAAGACGTAATATTATAATTTTTCAATTAGCTCGTTACTCGATAAAATGTTAGCATAAATAGTGTAAATTTGCTCATTAATT
This sequence comes from Thymus mandschuricus, assembly GCA_029379335.1. Classification (NCBI taxonomy): domain Eukaryota; kingdom Viridiplantae; phylum Streptophyta; class Magnoliopsida; order Lamiales; family Lamiaceae; genus Thymus; species Thymus mandschuricus. Next base: position 9,568,873 of record CM057079.1, read on the forward strand.
TTTCTGTTAGCAAGTTGATATAACGTTAGCATGAACAGTGCAGCTTTTCCCTTCAGTTTTTGTTAGCCCGTTGTTCGATATAACGTCAGTATGAATAGTGCAAATCTGCCGTTTAAATAGCTTGTTAGCTCGATAAAAGTTTTAATAAAAATTACATAATTTTGTATATTAATTATTTCAAGTAGCCCGTTACTTGTAGTAAATATGAAAATGAATTAAGAAATTAATATTTTTACGATAGATATATTTTATATTTTATTTCGTCAATATTTAACATGAACCACTTTAAAATGTTATTTTTGAACAAATGGGATTCAATTTATTTTATAATTATAAATAAAAGTTCTAATAAAAATTACATTTGTGGAGTGAATTTATATAGTTGGGGATTACAGTAAAACCTCTATAAATTAATAACCTTGGGACTATGAAATTTTATTAATTTAGAGAGATATTAATATATCGATAAATTAATATTTTATTAATTAAAAGAGGTAATTTTTAAATTAAGCAAATTTAGTACATATGTATAAAATAAATAAATAAATTCATATATGTTCCATTGATTATATCATTTATCAACAAATTCCCTAAAACTAATTAAATATAATTATATATAATATCAATTCATTGTATACAGTCAACTATTATATTTCTTGACGCGTGTAGTAAGTTATTGGAATTACTTGGATATACATGTTTACATTAGTTCGTTGCACTTAAATAACTATTATAACCAATTAAATATACACATGCATGATGAGTAAAACATATATATAAATCTCATATATAAATAAATCATTTATAACACTCAATCATGTCTTCTCATAAGGCATTGCAAAATCATCTATGAATGATCAAACGCGTACAAAATTATGTGAGTATAAGAGAGATCATTTATGTGCACTCAAAAAGTTTTACAAGAGTAAGTTGATGAAAATTATCGTTTGAAAGTTAGTTAAGGTACAAAGACCATAATATTTAAAATTTAAGAAAAATCAAGCAATTATATGTTCATATTTTAGCAAATTACCAACATATTTATAATTGCAATATTTATGAATTATTAATTTAGAGTTTTGATGGGACCTATTATTTATAAAGGGATATTCTGAAAATTTATTATTTTATTATCTTATCGAATTTGATGATTTTTTACAAAGGCCCGAGTCGGGACAGGAAGATTTTATTATTTTAGAGAGGTTATTAATTTATAGAGTATTACTCCCTCCGGTCTTTTACAGTTGAGTCACTTTCCCGATTTGGCCGGTCTCTCGAAGTTGAGTCGTTTCCTTTTTGGGTAAAAATTAAGTATTAAACACACAACTAATTATACCCCTTATTTTACTTAATTAACATACTAATTACGCCCCAATTTCTCAATTTCTCCATTATCGTCATTGCCGTCTCTCTCGAAATAATTTTAAATTAATTTAAAATAAATCCAGAAAAGTTTTAATTTTATAAATAAAAAAAATTCATAAAAGTTTTTTATTTTAATTTTAAACATCAACAATAATTTTATATAAAAAAAAAATTCCAGAAAAATTTAAATTAATTTAAAATAAATCCAGAAAAGTTTTAATTTTATAAAAAAAAAATCCAGAAAAGTTTTTTATTTTAATTTTAAACATCAACAATAATTTTATAAAAAAAAAATCCAGAAAAGTTTTTTATTTTAATTTTAAACATCAACAATAATTTTATAAAAAAAATATCCAGAAAATTTTAAATTAATTTAAAATAAACTGAAAAACAAAAAAAAATATTAATTAATAAAAAACATTTTTTATATTAATTAAAATAAAATAAAGTACTTAGTAATTATAAACATAATCCCATTCTCTTCTCAGTTACCAAACATATAAAGTACTAAACAACTCTTCTTAATTCCCGTGTCGAAAAGTTCGACTCAACTGTAAAAGACCGGAGGGAGTAATTTAAAGAGGTTTTACTGTAGTTGATGTAGACCTATTTATATAGGTTCTCTATCTTGATGTGCGATGAAATTCATTGTTATAAATTTACTAATTAGATTATACTACTCCCTCCGTCCACCTATTTCTGACACGCTTTCCTTTTTGGGCCGTCCACCTATTTCTGACACGTTTCCTTTTTTGGAAAGAATTAGCCACTAAGTAGTACAATTAGTAAATCCCTTATTACACTTAACATTCCATACTTAAATCTCATCCACTCATTTTTTCTGCACGTAGTTCGATATAATTTAAATTTCGAAAGTTTAAATTATTATAACTTGCTCGTTTGTTATCGGATTTTTATGATTTTTATATCAAATTAAAGGTCTTTATACGATCTTTCATTTAAGATCAGACAAGAATATGTTTTTATGCATATATGATGCTCTGTTTCTAAAATATGTTTATTCCCTACAAAATACACTTTATACACTACACCCCAAAACACTATACACTTAACACACTAACCACTCCCGTCTTAAAACCCGTGCAAAAAGCAAACGTGTCAGAAATAGGTGGACGGAGGGAGTATTATTTAAGAATTTATGAAGAATGAAATTTTAACAATTAGAAAATCTAAAAATTTTCATAGATGTCTATTAGAATTTTTTATATATTGCAATTTTTATTTTTTAAAATTATAATACTACCTTCGTCCACCATTTACTGACACAATTACTATATTGGGACGTCCACCATTTACTGACACTATCCGTTTTTGAACGTAGACCCAACAATCACTTTTACACGTTAACACTTTATCCATTTACTTTTTATTACTTTAACATTTTAATACTATTAAAAAATTCAAATGGGCCCACAATTATTCCACTTTAACACTTTAACACATTAATTCATTACTACACCATCAATATGCAAAAAAAACTGTGCCCAAGAAAGCGTTTCACTAAATCATGGACGGAGGGAGTATACAACTCGTAGAAATTAAGACTTAGAACACGATTGTGACATAGAATTGGGAATTCGGGACAGAGAATACCATTCGGAATTTATGAAAGTTTGAAAAATGGGAGTGTGGAAAAATCTAAAGTGAAATAGGGCACAAGTTTGATGTATGCACCAAAGAAAAATCTAAGCCAAATTTATGAATGTAACATGGTGAGATTTCTCTATCAATCATTAATGGGTCATCGGAAATGAAATAGTAAGTCTTCTCTAATAATTTTATATTAATTAAATACTAGTGCAGTGTCCGTCGAAATTCGACGGGATTCAATTTATTTTGCGATTTCAAATAAAATTTTTAATAAAAATTATAATATTTATATATTAATTATTTTAAGTAGCCCGTTACTCGTATTAATATGAAAATTATGTAATTAATATTTTTATGATAAAAATATTTATATTTTATCCGTCAGATTTTAACATGAATCACTTTAAAATGTTATTTTAAAATAAAATTTAAAATAAAATAAAAATATATTATGCCGCTCATTGTTTATTTTATCTAAACACCCTCAGATTGATCTTTTTGAAGAAATAAAAAGGTTAAATAAGACGGAGGAAGTATATAGTCTTATACTAATACTAGTATATATCATGTGGTGTGGGGTAACGTGGATTTTCATAGCAGTTGCGTCAACTAACATTCATCAAACATTGTAACAAAGAGTTGTTATTAGTGGCATGATTTTTCTATGGAGTATAAAATAAAAATTCGACGTGGGACAAAATTTCTTATTGTAATAATTTATTAATTTATATGCCAACATTGTGCATAAAATTTTAATCTAAAATTCACAATTATATATACATATATATTAATTATTTCAATACGACCGTTATTTGTGATAATAGAAAAAATATGTTAACGCGAAATATTATAACCCCCCCCCGTCCTCCATTTACTAACACTACTACTATATCGAGACGTCCTTCATAAACTGACCATTTCCGTTTTAGGACGTAGACCCCACAATCACTTTAACACTTTATAAATTTACTTTTTATTATTTTAACATTTTAATACTATTAAAAAAAAATCAAATGTACCCACAATTATTCCACTTTAACACTTTAACCCATTAATTTATTACTATATCATCAAAATGCAAAAAAACTTGTGCTCAAAGGTGAGGGTCACCAAATGGAGGACGGAGGAAGTAATTTATCTTTACATTAATTTGTTGGAAATATATACAGATCTATTTATATCTAAAATCATACGTGATACCACGTAGGACGAAGATCCATAACGCTATTATTAGTATATATTGATATATATGTCATCTTTATATTTAGTTATATATTCGCCTAACCATTACTCATGATACTATATACTAACGGGTTGTTTTGATGGAAAATGGCGTTGCCTTTATTTTGAGGTAAAAAAGAGAAATAGTGATTATTTTTATTTTTATTTTTTCTCTAATTTTCCATGAAATAAACACATCCATTTCGTTTTTCTTAGGGAGGTGTATTCAATTCAGATTTTGTAGGATTTTTATACTTTGAAAAGTAGATGGATTTTTATATACTTTTAAAATTCATAGACTCTGCGCAGAGTTTGACTAGACTCTATACAGAGTTTGACTGACTCTATTTATTGATTTTGATGGATTTTCATGGACTTACAGTATTGTGGAATATGTTTTTTTTGTAATTAATGTTCATAGATTTCCATAGATTCCGACGCCGAACTATTGTAACTATTTATTTATATAAATAAATGCATATGAGTCACACTTGTAAATAAATAAATAAAATTATCTATATTATTTGAAAAAAAAAAAACTAATAACTTTATTCAAATTGTTTGAATATGTTTGTAGGGAGTATCCATATTCATCAAATTATGTCATCTTTCAAAACAAAAATCGTATTTTAAAAGAAAGTCCAATTAATGTATTTTTAAATACAAAATTATTCTTATTTTTTTCATTCAAATGTTGTATTTCCGTTTAATCATTATTCAATTCCTTGAACTTTAAAAAACGTAACAATAATTTAACCATAAAAAATCAAAATGAAAGTTGAGATTTAAAAGTTACATGTTCAAATTTTATAAGAATGAGGAATTTTATGAAAATATTGATTTTCAAGCAAACTCTAGTAAAAAAATTTTTGGTACTAGATAGTCACAATTTTGATGTATGTTAAAATAAACTATAATTGTTTGGAGAAAAGATAAAAAGTACGAAGGAGGGTGGCGGAAATGGTGACTTTGATTTTTTCCAGAGAATACGTATAAATCTCTGGGTTTTATAAGAGATTTTGAAAAGTGAAATATCTTTATATTTTAAAATAAGAATCCAGCAAAATCTATAGACTATTAAAATCTATGGACTGTTGAATACCTATAGATTTTTTAAGACTTTAAAAAGTGTGCATTGAATATCTCAAGATTTTTAAAGACTTTATAAAATTTGAATTGAATACGTACACAGATTTCTAAAATCCATAAAAATCCTATAAAATCTGAATTGAATACACCCCCTAATCTCTCTCAACTTTTAATTGAGTAATGCCATGAAATAAACAAACAAAATGAATATGTTATCGAAATTAAACTCTCTTTATGTTCGTTACGCGTGGCACGGAGTAAGGTATTTGACGAAGTAGGTAAAAGCCGCATCACGTGGTGAGACGCAATAAAGAAATGCCACGTAAGCAATCCGCAAAATGCCATTTTACCATTCTCCACCGTCGATCTCATCTCATCTACGGTTAAAAAGCAAACTCACCAATTTTCCAAGATCCCTATCTCAGCCGTCCATCGCTAAAATTTCCAAAAGCTCTAAAAAGTAAAAACACATTTCCGCCAAAACTAAAAATCACCCAAAATTCAAATCTGCGCTAATTAATTCCCCTTTCTCCCTCGCTATATAAGCCCCCCAAAACCCTCCAACACACTCCATTTCACTTCTTTTCGTCAAAATCAAATCTCTCATCGAAGATGTCGGGGCGTGGAAAGGGCGGCAAGGGTTTGGGAAAGGGCGGAGCGAAGCGACACCGTAAGGTGCTCCGCGACAACATCCAAGGCATCACGAAGCCGGCTATCCGGCGCCTGGCGAGGAGAGGCGGTGTGAAGAGGATAAGCGGCCTCATCTACGAGGAAACCAGAGGAGTTCTCAAGATATTTTTGGAGAACGTCATCAGAGACGCCGTCACCTACACTGAGCACGCTAGGAGGAAGACCGTCACTGCCATGGACGTCGTCTACGCGCTCAAGAGGCAGGGCCGAACCCTCTACGGCTTCGGTGGTTGATTTTTGCCGTTAATTGTTCGAGATCCTGGTTTAATTTTACTTTGTGAATGTGCAATCGTTTATGGCTTTTGGATCTGGCATTTGTTAAGCAATTGCACTAGATCTGAGAAATTAGAGGAAATTGGTGACTTATTTCATGATTTAATCTTTGAGTAATTCTCTCTGACTGCAATTGGATTTTGCAATATTTTTAATTATTACGGGCAAAACTGGCACCCTTTTCCCTCTTCTCCAGTGCTTGCGTACGATAAACGCAAAGGAAATGGTTCCTTTAGATAAATGAGCATGGTGCAAAATTATCTAATTAAAAAAGAAATTACACCAATACTTGTTAAGTAATTTATTTTAATTTTTGTGTTAAATCTAAAACTCCTTTCCGTAAACATCACGAGACGAGGAAAAGGCCATAATGCGACAACGACAACTTGTTCTACCTAAATTGATTCACATCTTCCACGTCAGCAAGTCTCCCATGCGTCAAATTTTTTTGAAAAATAAAAATAAAAATAAAAATAAAAATAAAAATTGAATGCTTCGTCCAATTGGATTTCTTCGTTACACCAATACCAAAAAAAATCGCAGAAGCGCGCTCAACCTCACCGGATAATTAAATAGAGCCCTTTGAAATATCTAAAAATGGATCCCCACATTTCAGCTCTCAGGGCTCCGGCCTTATACTTAATCCCAAATAATTGCCGCCGCCACGTTACCACACTCGCGGCTAATTGCCGCCGCCTTCCCGAATGCTCCGACGAGCCACGTCACCCGAGGCGGCGAGATGTGCTCATTACTCCGTTTCTCGCCGCCGGAGCTTACGCCCTTCGCTCTGCGGTGGCCAAGGCCGACGAGAAGCCTGCGTTGGAAGGCGAGGCGGGAGCTCCGCAGCAGGCGGCCGTGAGCTCGGCGGTTGAGGTGGACGCCGATCCGGTGGTAAAGGAGGAGGTTGTGAATTCGAGGATATATGACGCTACGGTGATTGGAGAGCCGATGGCGGTGGGGAAGGATAAGACGAAGGTGTGGGAGAAGATGATGGATGCGCGGGTTGTGTATTTGGGGGAGGCGGAGCAGGTTCCGGTTGCGGATGATAGGGTGCTGGAGCTGGAGATCGTGAAGAATTTGCTCAAGAGATGCGGGGAAGCTGAGAGGAATTTGTCTTTAGCTTTGGAAGCTTTTCCTTGCAACTTGCAGGAACAGCTGGATCAGTATATGGATAACAGGTTGGATTTCTTTCTCCAACGGAGCATGAGATTATTGTTAAAATATTACTCATTAACTTTGCTCAATTGTGTTGTGTGATTGAACAATTATGAAATAGGACTGTAAATGCTGCTTATGAAATAGGATTGGAAATGCTGCTGTTACTTACGAAGCTTATTGCTAGATGTGAGCTTGGTAGCATTGATTGTTAGACTCAGTTGTGGTTGTACTATGTCTTCGATTTGCAAATTGTTTTTTGACCTGAATAGATTGTGTCCTCTATGATGTTTGTTTTTGTTAGTGCTTCTAAGTGCTTATTCGATATCTTTAGAATTGGCATTCTGGAGGGAATTATAGTTCAAGAAGTATTATTGGAATATGATGAGTACGTTATTGTACTTCTTTTGATGTACCTTGCCATTATATACTCCCTTTCTTCTATATGGCAGTATGGACTTGAAGTACTCCGATAGGTTTACTTCTATGTGTGAAATGTGTGATACCTACTTGTCCAGTTCTGGTTTAAAATTATTATGCTTTGGTAGGATTGATGGAGAGACCCTAAAATCTTTTGTCACACATTGGCCGGCAGAGAGTTGGCAGGAGTACGAGCCTCTATTGACTTACTGTCGTGAAAATGGGATTCGGCTTATTGCTTGTGGCCTGCCACTAGAGGTACTTACTCTTTCCATTCGTTCAGTTGGTATTTTGAATAACTTTCTAGTTTTAGATGGATTGTGGTACTAAGCATGAATAGTTGAGACTTGTAGTACTACATTATGAATTCGGAAATTTGATTCCCTAATTTTAGTCACCTAGAGCTATAAAAGTGTAGTATTGACTATTGTTAACCTTCTACTTATTGTGCTCATCTTAGTTACTCAAATTATTGAGTCTTTATATGCTATTAAGTCTTAACATATTTGTCCTCTATTGGCTGGATAGATTCTACGAACAGTTCAAGCTGAGGGCGTTCGTGCGCTTTCAGAAGGCGATCGTAAAAAATATGCTCCTCCAGCTGGTTCAGGCTTCATCTCTGGATTTCCCTCTATTTCTAGGAGATCATCTGTGGACACCAGTTTTTCCAGTCAGTCTACCCCTTTCGGCCCAAAGTCATATCTCTCAATACAAGCAAGAGCTGTTGAGGATTATACAATGTCCCAAATCATTTTACAGGCTGTGAGTGATGGTGGGTCCTCTGGCATGCTAATAGTGGTGACAGGTGCTAGCCATGTAGTATACGGGTCACGAGGAACGGGTTTACCAGGAAAAATTTCAAGGAAAATTCCAAAGAAAAACCAAGTAGTCATATTACTTGACCCTGAAAGACAACACATACGAAGGGAGGGGGAAGTCCCTGTTGCAGATTTTTTATGGTATTCTGCAGCTAGACCTTGCAGTAGAAACTGCTTTGATCGTGCTGAAATTGCTCGAGTTATGAATGCAGCAGGCAGAAATAGAGATGCCTTACCCCAGGTTAGTTTTTAAGACATCAGCTTTTAGTGTTTTCCAATGTGTCACAAAAACTTGACCTTTTGGACTCGTTTTTCAAGTTCTAAAATCCCTGATTACTGCAACAAATAGTGCAGTTTTTTCTGTGCTTCTATCCCAATAAGAGTAGATTATCGTTTAAAGATCTGGTGACGTGGAGAAACTCTGTGCATTGCATGTCTCCTAGTGCATTGCATGTCTCCTAGATTAATTTATTGGTAGCGTAAATCTAGAGGATGTAAGTTGAGTCTTACAAACTTACCTTATGGATTTCCTGCCCAACTTTGACATGCAAAAGGAAAGAATTACCACAGTTATATTATCATCACTGATCGTTTCGACTAGGGGACAGTAAAATGTTTGTGGAAGCCCTTTTCAACCGATTATTGGGCAAAGTGAGTCTTTCTTGCTATGTATAGGTATATGCATGCTTATTGGAATCACGGACCTATACTGTCAAACATTTTTGCATCTTTGGGATTCTATGAAAATATTTTCCTTCACAGAACTCACATGAGAGTTGAAAGAAATCATGAATGTTCTGTCCGTGATGCTTACCTTTGCCTGAGCTATCCCATTAGTCATATTTCAGTTGCTGGACTGCTGGTGATTCATCATTAGGCTAAGATTGAATCATATATTTTCCGAGTGTAGGTTTCCATATTCAAAATTCATGCATAGGACACGAGGTCAGTTTATGAACAATTCTATATCATATTCATAGGTATACATAATGGACCAACTTGAAGGTGTGAAATTCTTGAAATAACAGAAATGTCTCAGGATTATGCAGTGTGCTAACGTGGATTTACGCAAGTACCCCAACAATGATTACAGATAGCAAATAAGCTAGACTCTCTCTAGGGCAGTTTTTGGCATAGCTTGTAAAGTTGAAAAACTGCTGCTTATTAACTGTACAATATAAAATCTTATTTAAATGATTAATGTATTTGAATAAGATAAATATCTAAAATAACATATTTTAGCTAAATTTTCTTTCTTAATGAGTGCTGTTCTAGGGTCCTTACGATTGATAGTTGCACTTTTCATCTATGGCTTCTCTAAAGAATGCATAATGTTTATGATTTAATTATATAATTGTGGTGTGTTGTTATAGATTAATTAATAACAGAACTCCTTTGGTACTTGGACATCTTTTTTTTCATTTTTCATTTTTCATTTTTCATTTTTCATTTTTCATTTTTCATTTTTCATTTTTCCTTTTCTCTTTCTTTTTTAAATAAATATTGATATACTCTGCATGATCTAGTGAAGTTGTGTAGCTTGAGGGGAAAAAAAGTGAACTCTGAGGCCCTTCAACTTTTGTAAATTCAAAATTCAATAAGTCTGCTATACATTTTATTGTCTGATCGATGGAAGTATATGTGATGCGCAGCATCAACAAAGTTCTGTTGCCTAGTATCTTGACATATTTATTTCTCAAAAAACTCTATTAGTAATTATTTCACAAGTATTATGAATTTTACAAATTTGTTTTGTATTTCTAATTTTTTATTGCCCACCTTATCATAAAGAGAACAATTGTGTGCTTTATAGGACCTTCAGAATGGACTAGATCTTGGTCTAGTATCACCAGAAGTGCTTCAGAACTTTTTTGATTTGGAGCAGTATCCTATTATATCAGAATTGACTAATCGTTTCCAGGTATAAAGACATTGTTTGTTTCAAAATTTATCTTTGTTCTTTAATTACATTAGTGAATACCAATGATACGGGTTGTTGGAAAGTATACTTGGTTTGACTATGTTTCTGTCCTGCACAGGGTTTCAGAGAAAGATTGTTAGCAGATCCAAAATTTCTAAATAGACTAGCCATAGAAGAAGCCATCTCAATTACAACTACCCTCATTGCACAGTACGAGAGGCGTAAAGAAAACTTCTTTGAAGAACTTGATTATGTTATCACAGATTCACTAAGGGGAGTAGTAGTTGATTTCTTCACAGTTTGGCTTCCAGCACCCACTCTATCATTCCTCTCAAACGTCGATGATGTTAGTGAGCTTGGAAGTATAGAAGCGTTAAAAGGTCTTCTCGGGTCAATCCCAGATAATGCATTTCAGAAAAATCTCCCTGGAAGGGACTGGAACTTGAATCATAGAATCGCATCAGTACTTATTGGTGGTTTAAAGCTGGCTGGTGTTGGATTTATATCTAGCATTGGTGCAGTGGCATCTTCCAATATACTGTATGCAATTCGGAGGCTTTTTAGTCCTAAATTTGCAAGCAAGGAGCTAACTAAACGATCACCAATACTAAAAACAGCAGTTGTGTATGGATCCTTTTTGGGAACATCAGCTAATCTGCGTTACCAGGTGAGTCAGCATTATCTGCTTTGTACCAGTTTCTTGAAATGGGCTGATATTCTGTATACATGATAATGCGACATACTTGCTCTCGTTTTCTGTTTTTCGTGATGTTGCTTCTAAATTGTTAGGCCTATTGCTTTATATCCCTTTTCAGTTTTCAGATCTCTCACATTTTCAGTAATCCAGATTCCAGTGTATACTATTATGTTTTCTGCCTAACCTTGATCCTTTATGTTTGATAACTGAACCTCACAAAGTTGACTGCCACGGATTGGCTAAATTACTAATAAATGTGTCTTCCAGATTCATTATTCCGTGTACTAGCTGATTATTCATAGTAATTTGCGATACTGTATAATTTCTTGATCTTTTATAGAAACATAAAGACGATAAGAGTTCTATAGGCAACTTATGCTCTTATCTACAGTGCTGTAAACAATATCCTTTTCTGTCTTACAGGTTATTGCAGGAATCGTGGAACATAGGATTTCTGATCAGCTATCTGACCATACATTACTTGTTAATGTGATATCTTTCGTGGCTCGAACGATAAACTCATACTGGGGAACCCAGGTTAGACTGACAATCTTTCCAACTCTTATTATGTCTCGACACGCTTATTATTTAAGTTTAGTACTCTTGCTTTCTACTGAAAAAGGGAGCCCCTTTGTTTATTGTTCAGGAAAGATATTCTCAACTGCTATCTTTTCACATCATCCCTGATAATATAACGATAAATGTTGATCATATTTAGCATGTATCCTTCCCGTTTCGTTTAAGTTGCAGTGTTTGAGTGCAACGGCTATAAGGATTCTTTTTTTTTGCTGTTTATTGTCACAACTGAAGCCGACTGTTCCGTATTTTTGCAGCAATGGGTTGATTTGGCAAGGTACACTGGACTGCAGGCTCGTAAAACTGAAGTTTCAGATTCATCAAATTCTGCCGAAGTTTCAGATTGCTCAAATTCTGCTGCATTAGAATGCAATGACATCATAGAAGACACCAACACCGACGAGCCAAGCAATCAATAGATGCCGTCTCGATCTATAGTAATTTTTCTAAAATAAAGCACCTGATTCAATGCTATAATTCAAATCACTTGTACAACAAATCTCCACACACCCCTTCAATACATGGAGCAATTGCTTCTAGGAAAAAGCTACATGAGCTAGAAAGTGATTTAGCTTTGTTCTAGCTCTTCACTCCTCTTCTCCAGCCTTTGTTTTATCGAGACAACAGCGAGTTCTAAGTTCTTCAGCTGCACGTGCAGATCTTTGGGATCAGATATCAACCTTCGATACATACAACACGTAGTAGCAGGTAAATCCGATCCATTACCTGTTGCTGCGCAAACCTGTTATGGACAAAGAGGCCACTAAAGAGATCGAAACTATCTCTCGATGTACTCTCCTTCTGCATGTAGTCATTTTAATCAGCATGAATCAGGTTCACTAATCTCACAAAGCAAGAAATCTAAACTGTTAGTTACTCTACCACTTGAACTAGCTTCTGAAAACCCTTGGTGTCGATAGGCGTTGCTTTGACTTCCATTTCTGCCAATACCCTGCCAATAGTGTGGGTGAGGAACTGACTTCTAGCAGCTAACTTATCATGCTCTTCACAACTCATCTCCATCATTTTGCAACCCTGTTAACAACAAAAAAACTACAATCTCCATCACCCCTGCTTCATCAACAAAAATGGTCCAACTCTCCTTTACCTCAGCTGCAAAAATCTGCAGAAAATCGGAGCACGTCCCCTCGTCTGTGATCCGAACTTTATCAAACATGAAGCTAAGACCCTCCCATCCGTCCTTGCCGCTCTCCGGCCCGAACATCGGATGCGTGCACAACACATCCGAATCACGAGGCAATACCTTATTGCAAGCAAAAACCACTCATCAAATGCCAACTCATAAGCATAAACATCGAAAAAAAACACCATTGCTTCAAATTCTGCATATGTACTATACTTGCAGCATGAGATCTCTGGGGAATTCTTTAACTGAAAGAACATCAACGAAGAGCGTCGGCCGCTTCAACCGATCCAAAGGCAATGCTTTGAGCACTCTTGACAGCGACAGTATCGATGTGCTCAGCAGTATTACATCATTCTCCGATTCAAGAAACTCACTTGCATCTCTGTTTCACAACCATCTTTAAATTAGAAATACGAAACGCACCCCTTCGGTTTCGTTTATTTACCTGAAAAAGGAGACGCCCAGCTGGGTGCAGAGTTTTGTGTAATCTGATCGTGACGTTGCCCTAACGGTGTGGCCTTGCCTCATCATCGTTTTCACCAAGAATTGTGCAAAAGGCCCAAATCCAACTATCCCTATTCTCAGAGCTTTCTTCGATGGAGAAGCCATGGTTTGCTTTTTTTGTTGTGAGATTCCGATTTGCTAAATTTATTTCAAAGTCTATATAGATTAAAAAGGTCAATAAATTAGTTAGTAGTGGGCCCCACCTTGATTGAAACCTTTCTATCTTTTCTTAATTATGTGTAAAAGTTAATATACAAAGTCAACAGAGAGAAGCTGTACAAGAAAAGCAAAAACAAGAAGAATATTCAGCTATTAGTACATGTCATGTGCTGAGTCATGACTGAGCCTCCCGGGCTTGATCATCCTATTAATAAACTTCTCCCCTCTCATCCTCTGCTGCTGCAGCACCAGCACCGACGCCGTGCTTCCGAAGTCCGGCGCCGCAAGTATGTCTCCGACCACTCCCAGCTCGGGGCACTCGCTCCACGCGCCGAGCCCCATCAGTATCTGCGACTGGTGGTTCCTCCCGACTATCAAGAGGTCGAAGCAGTTCTCGAGCGCCCGAAGGGACGAGGCGAGCCCTACTCCATCCTTCACCACCTGCTCCTGATAGATGAAGTTCTGGTTCTCGATGTTCTGGTGCCGAACTTCATCTATCAGGCAGTTGTCCTGCTTCCGGTCCCTCGCGGAGTCGCAGCCGTACAGGAGGTACCGTATCACCGTCAGCGTCACGTTGTCGTGGCCGGCGATACGGGCCCCGTAGCAGAGCGACTCCGCGTCGTCCGCGCCGCCGATGTAGACCACGGCCACGCGGTAGGTGAACTGGCTGGTGAGGATGGAGAGAGACCCCGTCAGGATCCCGCGGTCGACCAGGATCCCGACGGAGCAGGGCGCCCCCTCGATCACCTTCACGTTCATCCCCTGGACGCCCTTGTTGACCAACCCGATCGACCCGTCGATCTCCCAGTGCTTGTGGAACGGCAGGATGATGATCGTCGCGGATTGGTCGATCGCCAGGCGGAAGATGTCATCGTGCACCGTCTGGAGCGGGGAGACTGCGCCGAACGGCTGGATGGTCACGCACGTCTGGTTGTAGAGTTCGTACTGGCGGAGGGCGTTGATGATCGGGGCTGTCCTCGCGTTGTTCGGGTCTAATGCGCGTGTTGACTGGTGGGAGACGAGCATGCCCGTGATCCTGTCAACGACCTCCTCCAGTACGACGGCTATCACCGCGACGGGGCTCATCTCCGTCGCGTGTGAAGCCTCCAGGAGGTTGACCATGGTTGGCACATTGTCCTGGTTGTGGATGCAGAGCAGGATTCTCAGCTCTGCATCCCGCTTGGAGTGCTGGATCGTCCGCCTTTTCAGGGGGATGATCCTTCTAGAAGGATCGTGGAGAAGGCGGATAAGCGGAGTGATGACGGCCGTCACTCCGACGACCGAGATCACACTCAAGGCAAACTCTTGATCCGTCAATAACCCGCCGTCTCTCCATAGATTGAACATGAGGAGTTCGCAGATGCCCCGGGCATTTAGAATGAGTCCGACCACTACGGAGTCGTAAAACGATATGCTCACGAATCGGGAAGCGACAACTACAGCACAAATCTTGAACATACAAGAGGCGGTTATGAGGAGCGTCATGATCATAAACGACCTTAGATTGATCTTGAAGATGTTGGTCTTGATCCCACTAGTGGTGAGGAAGGTCGGGTACAGGAACTTCCCCACGGGCAAGTCGAGCTTCGAGATCATTGCAGCTCCAAGAGGCGGCCCATCGGGGGTTATGAAGCCGAGGATCAAGGGGCCGAGCATGAAATGCTGCCCGATCACCTCAGTAGTGAAGCCACATATAAGAATACCGGTGAAGAACAAGGTGACGTAGTTATCACCTAATGGCTTCCCTACAGGGATGTTCTTCACCATCTTTAGTATGATCGGCCTAACAATGTAGACCATCACCGTAATGAAGAGGAACGTCGAAACAAGTGTCGAGAGCGACTTCCTCGGGTCGAAACCCGACTGAAGCACGGACGCCATGATAATAAACAAGCCCATCCCGACCACATCCGTGAACATGGCGGTTGAGTTTGCTATCCGGCCTAGATCGGTGCTGGCCATCTTCAGCTCCATTAAGAGGCAAGAGACGTTCGAGAAGGCGGTGAGGCACTGAGCTGCGCCGAAGAAGGGGAGAGAATTGGCCAGCGATCGGTCCATATCGACGTTGTTCTTGAGGAAAATGGCTAAGGACAAGGACATGGCTAAGGTGCAGAACATTGCCGAGAAGCCGAGGACCATCGCCTGCTTACTCGGTCGGACCATCATCCGGTTATCCGTCCTCACCCCTATCGCGAAGAGGAAGAACATGATGCCGAAAACCGCTGCAGTTTCTAAGGTCACCACGCTCCTTGTCGGAAACAGGACATTCCCCATGATCCCATCGTGCCCTAACACCGAAGGCCCGAATAGTATACCACCCTGCATATAATGCAAAAATGAGGTGCATACTCGGGGCGAAAAATGATCGAAACGACGGGAGAGAAGATGACGAGGCTTACGAGGATTTGTGCAACGATTGACGACTGGCCGAGGGGGCGGAGGAGTACTTCGATGACCAAGGATGTGAAGGAGATGGCTGCGAGCTGGAGGAGGATGAGAGGGAGAGAGAAATTTAATGGATTGCGATTAATCCATATTCCGAATGTTGCAACATTGTCTTTGTATTGACAAACAATGTTTCTGTTTCCTTCGGCTATGTTACCTGCCAATGTAGGATCCATGCCTCTGTTCTTTTCCTTTTTCTTCTTTTTTTGGGCTTTGATGATTTCTTTCTAACCTATTCTTTTTGGTAGTTTTAGGTAACCATTTTCTGAAGGGGGGAGATGATGGAAAAGTGGATGAAAACAAGCTTTGAGAATTTGAGAGTTCCATGTTTTCTCCCACACAAAAACACACATACTCTCACACACTTGCAATAACACCTTCACTTTTGATGAATGGTTGTTATGGAAATAAGGCTATATATAGGTTTCTCTGCCCAAGCTACAAAATTTTGTTTTTTCCTCGTCATCGAAGTCGTTTACGAGAAAAGAAATTTACTCCGTCTATCTCACTTTATTAGTCTCACTTTTCTATTTTATTTCTCTCATTTAGTAGTCTACTAATCTAAATACGAAATAAATTAACATATAAATACATACTTCCTCTGGCTCGCGATTATTGAGACGTTTCTTTTCGGCACGGTTTTTATGGCGAGAGTGTTTAGTGTTTTAAGTATGTTGTTTAGTGATGGTATTTTGTTTATTTGTTTTGCATTATATATATAATTTAGAATAAATAAAAAAAATAATGGATTTTTTTTTCTGTTAGTTAATAAAATGTATTTCCGATTTATGAGCAGTATTTTTTTAATTTTTTTTAAATTTTTTTAATTATTATTATTATTATTATTATTATTTTTATTCATTATTTATTTATTTATTTATTATTTTTTTTGCGGTGGTTGTCAAAAACAAACTGCCATTTCATTTCTCACACTGCAATCCATTCATCAACATTAAACAATTATTTTTCTAATAAGTCACATGGGTATAATCTCCCAATAAAAAAATCAAACAAACTTTGAAGTGGGAAATGGAAATGGCGCTCATTTCAAATTTGATGAGGGATGGCCTAATCTACAACATTAGCATATCCCCCTCTTTCATCCATATCTTTCTTTCATCTGCCCAAAAAAAAAAAAAAAAGAGAAGAGAGGAGAGAAGAGTCAGATTCCAGCAGAGAGAAGAAGAAGAAGAAGAAGAAGAAGAAGAAGAAGAAGAAGAAATGGTGACAAGGCCCAAAAACCTGAAAAATGATGAGCTGAATTTGGTTGTGCAGTTCATCCTTCAAGGTTCTTCAAACGGGAAGGCAAAACGAGGTAGGCTTCTTGAAGCCCAACAACAATTCAACATCTCTCGTGCCACTGTTTCTAGGCTCTGGAAAACTGCAAGAGAACAACAATCAAGAGGGTTAGCAATACAGTTAATCAATAAGAAAAATGGGAGAAAAAGAAACCATGTGATGAAGCCCAACTACACTGTTCTTAGGGCAATGGATGTTAGTGAGAGAGGTAGTTATAGATCAATGGTGGAGAAGATGTGAGTGAGCAGAGCTACATTACAGATATGGGGGAAGACTGGCCTTTTTAAGATATTTAATTTGCAAGCTACATCAAACCTTCATTAACAGCAGATAACAAATTCCTCAGGTTGAGGTTCAGTTTGGAAATGCTGGAATTGGACAGAGTATTGAACACACTGAAGTACTCATCTATGCACAATATAGTGCATATTGATGAGAAGTGGTTCTTCATCACCAAAGGAAAAAACAGGTACATGGAGGGATTGACCTCAGTTTTGTGCAAAATACATCATTGGTCAACAACAGCAGCTACACTTACCTTTTACTTAACATATTATAGGTATTACCTTGCACCAGGGTAAGATGAACCATACAGAGCATGCAAATCAAAGAGGTTTATTGGCAAGATAATGTTCTTGTGTGCAGTGAGTAGGCCAATACTAAGAGATGATGGCACAGTCCTATTTGATGGCAAGATAGGATGCTTCCCATTCACCACTCAACATAAAGCAATAAAAAACAGCAAGCACAGAAAAAATGGCACACCCTATACCAAAGCAGTTGACTCCATCACAAGAGAAGTGATGAAAACCTGTCTTTTGAATGAGGTACCAGCAATCCCCTGTCCTACATGTTTTTAAATGCAATACTTATGCTCATAACATAATCATAGCACTAGTATGTTACTCATAAAATTGCTTTTTGATAACATATGAAACTAGGTTATCCCTGCAATAAGAAACAAGTGGCCAGCAACTGCAGATAAGAACATCTTCATCCAACAAGATAATGCAAAGCCTCATATACTTGATTCTGATCCAGAGTTCAGATTAGCAGCAAGTGTTGATGGATTCAACATCAGAACAGCCACCAAATTCCCCAGACACAAACATAAATGACTTGGGATTCTTCAATGCTATTCAATCACTGCAGCATAGGAAAGTATGTAGAACAGTTGATGATCTAGTGATGGCAGTGCAAAGTGCATTTCATGATTTACCACCAATGACATTGAACAAAGTTTTTCTCACACTGCAAGGCTGCCTAACAGAGATAATGAAGGTCAAATGCCGTAACAATTACAAGATACCACACATGGGAAAGGACAGGCTGATTAGAGAAGGGAGATTGCCAATTAGTCTAACAATTCCCATGGAATTAGCAAGACAGAGCATAGATTATCTAGTAGAGAATGGCATATCAGAGGAATTGAGCATTTGATTCAAAGATTGGGAATGCAGCAGCTAACAGGGATTGAATCACAGTTGGCAATGATTGCAATTAGTTAGGTTTCATCACATTTAACAAGCACTTTTTTGCAGAGGCATATAGACTGATCATAGCTTTTGTATATGCATTTAATTACTTAGGCATGAAATGTTAGCATTTGGGATTTCAAAAGACTTTTGTACTTATCATCTTTTGAAATGGAAAATGCTTCTTTTGTTCTAGCACTGTCCCATTTTCAAATTGATCAAAAACTTTGCCAATAAGAATGAGAACATGCAGCATAGAGCAGAGATCACATAACATATCAACTAAACATACACTGCCAGAACAGAAACCCCATTAACAACCAAACCAGTGAAACAACATGATGGAAACAGAGACAGAGAGATTAATCCATATCCACATAGCATGATCAGGGATTAATTCAAACAAACATGATGGAACAGTGGCAAATCAACAACAGATCAGAGGGATAGTGGAACAGAGATTAGTCAAACCATATACTGCCAATAGCAAGGAACACAGCAACATATTCCATCAATAACCATTAATACTAATGAGAGATTCATCCATATCCCCACACACAACAACATCAAGGAACACAAGTGGTGAAAAAATGGGCAGTTAGTGGGTAAACAACAACACATTGCACATAAACCATAGATTATTCAACCTCCTCCTAACCCGAATCCTCTTTACAGACTTCATCTGTAAAGGGGATTCAGGTCGAAGGAACCGAGAAGGGCGGCCGGCCGGAATGGAAATCCATCCCTATAGATTATTCATCTGCTTTTCGATCAGCTTCTCCATCACAAAAATCCCACTCCTCTGTGGTGGGATGGAATGGAAAGTAGACTGGAAATCCATCCCTATAGTAATACACATGCCTTTTGGACAATGGATCACTGTCCGTGAGGCCTTCCTCCTCAACAGCGGACGGCGGCGGCGACGGCGGAGGCTGCTCAGCAAATTGGGGGGAGTCTTCGACGCTTGGGGCGGCTGAAAACGGCAACCGCCGCGCCGGCCTCTCCGTCGCTTGGTGAGGGGTTGCCCAACGGAAGGGGGGACGAACACTCCCATCCTCGCGAGGCGGCGACGGCGTAAGTTCCTGGAATCGAGGGACATACACATATTCCTCGCGAGGAGGCGGCGGCCCGGTCCAAGTTGGACGGCTGCGCACTGTCGGTGGTAAGCGGAGGGTGCCGTATCGCCCGGGTGAAATGGGCAGTTTAATTCGAGGAGGAGGTGGAGGAGGGCTTGGGCTCTCGTCGGAGGTGGAAGCCCAACGGCGGCTAACACGGCGGCGACGCACCTCGCAGCCTGTGAGCCCGCCGCCGCGGGGATTCACGGCGACGGGTCGGTTGCGGGTTGATATCCATTCCGACGGGGCGGATGGGGGTGGATCCATGGCGACGGCAGGGCTGGAAGAATCACTACAAGAAAACTGGTCTTTTGCAACATAAAAGATGTGTCGTAAATGCCCCTTTTAATGTCGCAAATGTCGATTTGCGACATTTTGTGCGTCATCGTAAGTTATGTCGCGAAAGGTCATGTAGCAAAATTACGACATTTTTTTTTTGCTTGTGTCGCAATACAAATGACACTTTATGCAACACTAAATTAATGTCATATAAACTTTACGACGCATTATGCGTCACTATATTTAAGTGAAGCATGATAATTTGCGACACATTATGTGACATTAATTGATATGATGTATCCTGATTTCCGACATTTTTTGCATCATAATTTACTATCGTAAAAATATAATTTGCGACATTTTTTGCATCATAATTTACTGTCGCAAAAATAATTTGCGACATTTTTTGCATCATAATTTACTGTCGCAAAATATGTTTTGCGACTTTTTTTGCATCACTATTTAATGTCGTGAAAATATATTTCCGACATATTTTAATGTCACTTTTGATTGTGACGCAAAAATATTGTGTAGCAATTTTACGACATTGTTTTTGATTATCGACGCAATATATGCGACACTTTTAACGTCACTAAATTAATTGTCGTATTAATTCATGACTGAATGTGCGTCACTACTTTTTGTGATGCATTTTAACT
Organism: Thymus mandschuricus; assembly: GCA_029379335.1. Classification (NCBI taxonomy): domain Eukaryota; kingdom Viridiplantae; phylum Streptophyta; class Magnoliopsida; order Lamiales; family Lamiaceae; genus Thymus; species Thymus mandschuricus. The sequence goes on from CM057079.1 coordinate 9,589,791, forward strand.
TACGACTTATCATGCTACAGTAGTGGATATATGACGTGCTAGTTTGCAACACTTGTTGTGACATAAATTGAGTGACACAATTTTTTAAGACATATAAGAATGTCGTATTTAAAATGGCACATTTTTATAACATATAATATTATGTCGCAAAGGCTACAACATTTTTTGAATCGCCTCATTATTGCATTTGCTTTCACGACACATTTATTTAATTAGATAAATTCACATTTTTTTTCATCCCTCGTATATAGAATATTAGCATAGTAAATAACAAATTAAAAAGAATTCAAATATCCATTCAAAATAAAATAAAAAGAAATTGTATTACAAAGTGAAGAAAATATAAAAAGCAACATTAATCATTCAAATTCAATATTGAAAGCTAGATGAAAATTGAAATTACTATTGTGCTAAATTTATAATGCAATAATCCTAAACAAGAATGTGATAGTCAGGGATGCTTTGTCTTCTTCTTCTTCTTGTTGATCCTTTCAGTGTCTTCTTGTTCCTATATAATTTAAACAAAAATATATTACAATATAGATAAGCAACTAAGTAATGATGCAGGAACCAAGAAATATTAAACCAAGGACAATTAGGCATCATGATCTCACGAAGAAATTTTATCCTTGCCCCCAAAGCATAATAAAGTGTAAAACAATTGGCAAAGTATTAATTAATTAATAACACTACGTCAATACCTGGAGAAGTCTACCATCAAAATCAATGCTCATATTGTTCTCATCATGATCATCTATCTCCCTTCTCATCTAACAAATTCATAAACTCAAAAAGGTAAAAGACAAAAAAAAAAAAAAAAAAGTTTATGCCAAAAATTAAATAAAATTTACCCCACGAATAATTTCTCTGGACAACTCTAAGTTCACCAACTCTTCTTGCGATGATAATCCATTATTAGGAGCTTGCACGCGACGAGAATTGAAGGCTCCCAATGCCTTGCATTTTATAAATTTAAAAGTAAGAAACAATACTATATTAATATGATAAGCATGTATAGTGTGAACTTACAATTGTGTTTTGGTTCTCTGAAGTGAGAAATCGGGACTCAAGAGTTGCCATCATTGACGAATATTCATCTTGAAATTTTGATAATTTCTCTTCCATTTCTTTTGAAAACATCTCTGCCATTTCTTTTTTCATGCTTGCAATCTTGTCATTACTTCTCTCTTCGATGGCTCGATCTAATTCTCCCCGGGATATATATACCAAATTCTTATTCTTCGAAGATCCACCACGGTTTCTACAAAAATACTTCGGTGCCTCGTCTCCAATCACTTTCTTGAAAATTTCATCATTTGTCTCGATATCATCGATCACTTCCTCAGGCAGCCTTTGCTTAAGCTCTTTCAACCGAGCCTAAACATGAAAAATAATATGAGCAGAGAAAAAAACTGACCACCAGTTACTATAATTAGCTGCAAATATATATAAAAATGGAACATCATACAATTAGCATCGTGGTTCAGTTAGAAAATAATAATTAATTAAACAAGATAGATTACTACTACTTTAACATATATTACTACACAACAACAGTGACAATTACGACTTATTCACTCCAAAAAAAAAAAAAAACACACACACACACCCACACAAGCACAAACATATAGCTTAGTCCAAAATGAGCAAAAATGCACTGAATGCTGACATGAAGAGAGAAAGGGTGGAATTGTTACACGAAAAATTCATTGCTATAGAGCACGTACTTATTTGCATCCCACTATAATGATAGCTCATAATTTCAAGAGTTGATTAGAGCATGCATACGATTTTGTCCTCCCATAAAGTCCACAATAAACTCAAAGATATTATGAAAAATATGTTACTAGATTAAACGAATTTAAAAATGAACCAAGGAACAAAGTCAAATTATTTATCACAGATTAAGTGCAAGAATGCGGCCAATCATTAAAATTCATAATTTTAAAATAGCATTCATGCACATAAAAGATCACGATGCTCAGCCATAAATTTTGTATTAAAATAAAATATAATATAATAATAATAATATGAAGCAAATTGAAAACAAGTAGCAATACTTACAACTTTATCCTCAGTGTATTTATCAACTGCCTTCTCACTTCTTTTTTGTCTCGCATAGATGAATAAATCTAACATTGATGGCTCTTTTCCATGTTCTTTACGATACTATTAAAACAAGGCAAAAATTTTGATAGTATAATTCATTCGATAGGATGACAAACTGAAGAAAAAAAATAATTTGAATAATACCTCATATTTAGCACCAGCCATATCCTTCCTTCCCACTCTAGCTGGCAATTTCACCTGCTTTCGGCTTTTTCTATTCATCCTACTAACTTTCTGTGATCCATCAAAATATCCAATGGTAAAACTTGTATCCTTACAAAATATGTAAATATATATATGGCACGTTTAATAACATTACAATACAATTCTGACCTTTGCATTATTAGAGCTCCAATAGTCAACCAATACAGGCCATTGATCACGTTCAACTCTTTGTGGACAATTGGACAATATCTTATTCTTGTCGTGTCTATGCGGGGTGTAAAATTTACGTTTTAGTCTACTTTTCCAATCTTTCCACAGTTTCCCAAGCTTCTTCAAACAATTATGTTTGTAATCTTCTGTTAAGTTTGTGTTCTCCTGCAAACAAATAAAAAATAAGATCCATATAAATAGACACAACAAATTAAAAAAGTAACGAAAGCAGAACATAAAATTTAATACGAAGAGAATTAATGCCTTCACTTCATTCCAAACGATATCTTTTTGGGGGCCAGGCACTGCCCTCCAATCTGTATACGATAGGGGTAGCTTGTTTCCATCTTTTGCGAGAATTCCCAACTGAGAAGCAAATAAACTAGCATTATCCCCGGTTACGTCATTATCTGCATCTAACTCCAGCAACATGACATTTCCTGTCCCCCATTGAAATCCCATTTTTGCATATCCTCTTGTTACCTTTCCTGAACATCATTGTTTAAAGTAAAGATGTAATAAGGGACAAAAATAATTTTAAATAAAATTATAATGGCATAATCTAAAATGAATAAAATAAAAAAATAAGTTTACCTTGGCCATTGGCATTATCATCATCACTATGGTCTTCACCAGTCTCATCATTATTATCAGATGGAGGTAAGGTACTATCAGAGTCATCCAAGTCATTCTCAGAATTTGTACCACTTTGAAATTCGGTTTCTTGAACTATAGTGTCGGACATTGATCCAATTGGACGGCTTGATTTTTTCTTTACCGGTGCCATGTATCAACGCTGCACATTTATAATCAAACTATTAAATTAGGGATACACTTCTTCAAATTATGTAAATATAATGCCACTATTTCTTATATCTTTCCTAAGGGAAGAATTAAAAAGTTGTATGCCTCAAATGCTTTGATTTTTGCAGCCACTCCAAGCTACTACAATTTAAATTTTGTTGCACTCTTTCCATTTTCTCACTCAAATCACTTTTCCTCATCTCCATCTCCAACCTCAACAAAAGAAACCTTAATCTAGATCGATATAAAACCAGTAGGGCATATTGGCAAAATGGCATAAAATCAATACTCGACAAAAGAAAATTAAAATTTCGTTTATCATAGTTCATTCTGATTTTAGCAAGAAACACTAGATCAAAACTACAAAGAGTCGATGCCATACCTTTGCTCAAGAATTACAGCGAATAAAACGATAGGGTTTTTCGCCGTATAGGGTATTTCGCTAGTCAACAAGAAGAATGAGATGCGCGGTTGTACTGAATCGAACTTCCCATTCCTAAATGTTGTTGCCCTTATTATATGCGGTGGTTTTCTACAAGGAATTAACATATTTTCTTCCTGAAAGATAGGAAAGAAAATCGTCTGAATGAAAATACAAGGCGCGAGGATCTTCATTCGAGCGGCAATCGGCTGCGTGAATTCACCTTTTTCGTTCTTTTTTTTTTCTTTTAAATGACTTTTGCTGCACTTGTTAGTGATACGGCAAAATATATATAAATTTTCTTTTGTTATTTTTATTTTCTTTTAGGGTTGTATTTAAAATGTAATTTTTATTTTAGTTCAAGTTTTATTCGTTCCATGATTTAATCCGTGTTCAGTAAATTTCACTTTTATATTAAATAATTATGTGATTTTTGTAAAGAAAAAGGATTTATTTTTTAATAAACGTATATTTATTTTAATGATGATTAATTGATGATAATCATAATTAATTAAAAGTATTTAATACTACAAAATAGTAATTAACTAAATAGTAAATACTTAAAATTAATAAAAAAAAATAAATATACAATATAATGAATGAATTGATCATTATTGGTGATATATATTAATGTTATAAGTTAATATTTTCTAATAATAATTGTGGTGTAGTGCCTAATTAACTTTGGTTGTGATTTGAAATTAATTTTAATTCATTGACAATATTTGAAATCCTCTTACACATAATATGTACACATAGGGCTGCAAACGAGCCGAACCTGATCGATAGGGCTGCAAACGAGCCGAGCTACTCGGGACTTATTCGGTATTCGATTCGGTAAAAGCTCGTTCAAACTCGAATTCGTCAACAAACGAGCCGAACTCGAGTCCGAATTTGAGCTCGGTTAACTTAACGAGCCAAACTCGAGCCCGAATTTAACCTATAATTTTTTATACATAAATGCTAAAGCTCGTTTACAGGCTCGATTAGAGATTCAATTAAGAGTTTGTGAAACAGGCTCGCGAACATGCTCGATTAATATACGGAGCCGAACATGTTCGCGAGCAAAACGAGGCGAATACCATACTGCTCAAGTTCGGCTCGTTAAGTTAACTGAGCTCAAATTCGGGCTCGAGTTCGGCTCGTTTGTTGACGAATTCGAGTTCGAACGAGCTTTTACCGAATCGAACACCGAGTAAGTCCCGAGTAGCTCGGCTCGTTTGCAGCCCTATGTACACATAAATTCTAAAGTTTGTTTCCATGTTTGATTAGATATTTGATTAAGAGTTTGTGAACAGGTTCGTGAGTTAAATGAATTGGGTATCATGTTGCTCGAGTTCGGTTAATTTAGTTAATCAAAATTAAATTCGGGCTCGAACTCGTCTCGTTTGTTAATAAATTTGAGCTCGAACAAGCTTTTACCTAATATGTGTTGAGCATGTTTGTTTTTATTGAATCTTTGGTTTGTAACAACCCAAGTTTTTGCATACTAAATTTTAGAGGAGGGTTTATATATAGAAAATGGGTGGGACTATTTATTTGATTAGAGGTCAGTTAGAGTATAGTATGGAAAGTTTTGTTTCAATTTTTCTTTAAATTGAATTTTGAGGTGTAGAATGAGGAATTCTGTAGAGTGGATTTATTTATTTATTTAGTTATTTTTTTTTTTGTTTTACTTCTACTTCTGAACAGTTTTGGAGTTCAAGGTTAGATTTCAAACTTGGATTTATTTTTTATGATTAGAACTTACGAAATTAAATTCTTGTTGGTCTCTTTAGTTTATTAAAGACGATTATACATTTTTTATTTAAGGTTATACATAATGCAACACTATTTCTAATGTGAAGTATAATTACAACAATAAAAAAAATATCGCAAATAAATTGTAGTAAATACGAGACGTACAAAATCAAGTGACGTAATACTGTCGTAAAATAGTGACATAATAATTTAATGACGGATGTTAGTCACATATATACGACACATCGTGCAACACTATTTCAAATGTGAAGTATAATTATGACAATGAAAAGATGTGTTGCAAATAAATTGTTGTAAATACAAGACACAAAATTGAGTGACGTATTACTGTCGCAAAATAGTGACATAATAATTTAATGACACACATTAGTCACATATATACGACACATAGTGCAACATTATTTCAAATGTGAAGTATAATTATGACAATGAAAAGATGTGTTGCAAATAAATTGTTGTAAATACGAGACACAAAATCAAGTGACGCATTACTGTCGCAAAATACTGACACAAGAATTATGTGACATACATTTGACGCAAATATACGACACATATGCAACACTATTTCACATGTGAAGTATAATTACAACATCCAATTCATGTGTCGCAAATAAATTGTTGTAAATACGGGACACAAAATCAAGTGATGCATTATTGTCGTAAAATACTGACACAAGAATTATATGACGTACATTTGACGCAAATATACGACACATATGCAACATTATTTCACATGTGAAGTAAAATTACGACATCCAATTCATGTGTCGCAAATAAATTGTTGTAAATACTAGACACAAAATTAAGTGTCGCAAGATAGTGACACAATGATTTTATGATGCAAGTTTGATGCAAATATACGACACTAGGAGCACAAGTGTTATTTTTTTATGACACTTAATGGTAATGTCGCATGTACGTATGTCGCAAAAGGCCAGTTTTCTTGTAGTGAATTAGGGTTTTCGATAGAAACGAACAAGAACAGCAAAGAAGAGGAAGAGATAGAGTTGTGTGTGAGAAGATAAGAAAATGGGGGTAGATTTAGGTGGGTGGGAATTAATTTGGTTGTTGGATAATTATTGGTTTTTTTATTTTTTGTGAAAAAAATTTTTAATTGTTTTTTGTGATTTTTTTTTTAATAAATGAATTGTGAATTAAAATTTATTTATTAGGTTTTGTTAATTGTAATAAGGGAGAACTAATTGTGCAATTAAAATGTTAATTATTTCCTAAAATGGAAACGTCTCAGAAATCGTGAGACGACCCAAAATGGGAAACGTCTCAATAATCACGAGCCAGAGGAAGTATTTCTTTTCTTTGTAGTCAATTTCGACTGGCTGTTTTTTTTTTTTTTTTTTTGTGTATAATTTGTTTTTGTTTTTTCTTTTTTTCATTCATGTGATAGCTTTATTTTATTTTGTCTTTTTTCCTTATTCATTTCATATTATAATTATATTTTAAATGAAATTTATGTTGGCTTTAAACACGAATCATATGCTATTGAATTTTTCTCGCAATCTTTTCTATTTCATTTCATATTCATCTATCTTTTTTCTATTTCATTTTTGAAATTTCTTATACAATGAATAATGATTTTTCAGCTTGGTCCAATCCCGGATATTATGGATCAAGTTCTGCATCTCAAATATCCAATTCCAATTCTGAATATCCAAACTTTGATTCACAAAATCCGAGCTTTCTTCCTCCATATACTAACTTTGAATCACAAAATCCCAACTTCTTCCTCAATATCCCAATTACGATTCACAAAATTTCAATTTTCGTGGTCAGATTTCAAACTATCGTCCTCAATATCCTACTCACCTAATAAATATCGGTGGAGGTCCATACGGATATCAACATAATTTCTATCAAGGGGGTTATCAACACTATCAAGGTAAGAGGATATCATATTCAAACTCATCAAGAAAGTCCAGCATGGAGGGGGGAGGCACCGATCAAAATGCCTACTTCTGGAAACGCGACGGGGATCCCACAATTTTCGTCTCCACAGGGTCTTGATGGTATAAATCTCATTTTCAGTACATCAAGGTTCTACGCGTGCATTTATAAATTATCTCCGCAGAGGTGTCCAACTACGTGATAATGAAATTCATCATCAACTTCAAGCATATTTAGTTGATGATATTTGGACAAATTTTGGCGATAATGAATTATTAAATTTATGTTTATGTTGTGTGTTGTATTTTGATCAATTTTAGCTGTTTTTTTAGTGTACGATGGTCTTTAAATAATAACTTTTTTTTTTCATTTTTTCATTAAATTAAAATAAATACTAATATCAATTTAATTTACATTAAGTAAAAAAAAATGAGAAGAATAGATAAATTTCGGGTAGAATTAAATAAATATGAAATAAGTGGAAAATGAGATATGCAGTGATGTCAGCAAAATCTTGATTTTAATTTAATTAAAAAATGGAAAAAAAAATGAAAAAAAATTATTATTTAAACATTTATCATCATTCTCCTCGTCAGATTATGGATCAAAAGTGAGATTTATACCATCAAGACCCTGTGGAGACGAAAATTGTGGGATCCCCGTTGCGTTTCCAGAAGTAGGCATTTCTTGAGATTGATCGGTGCCTCCCCCCTCCATGCTAACTTTCTTGATGAGTTCGAAGATGATATCTTGTGACCGTGATAGTGTTGATAACCCCCTTGATAGAAATTATGTTGCTATCCGTATGGACCTCCACCGATATTCATTGGTTGAGTAGGATATTGAGGACGATAGTTTGGAATTTGACCACGAAAATTGTAATTTTGTGAATCATAATTGGGATATTGAGGAAGAAAGTTGGGATTTTGTGATTCAAAGTTAGTATATGAAGGAAGAAAGCTCGGATTTTGTGAATCAAAGTTGGGATATTAAGAATTGGAATTGGACATTTGAGAAGCAGAATTTGATCCATAGTATCCGGGATTGGACCAAGCTGAAAAATCATTATTCATATAGAAGAAATTTCAAAAATGAAATAGAAAAGTTTACTGAATATGAAATGAAATAGCAAGGGTTGTGTGTGAGAAAAAATGATGCGATATCATTTATATTTATAGGCAAAATAATTTTATTTAAAATTCAATTTAACATGTAATGAGTATTAAAAAAAAAGCAAAAGCATACGAAAGAACAAATAATGCATCGAAGGCTAAAAAAGATAAAAAGGAAGGGAAAAAAACAACATGCAAGCACCGAATGAATAAAAGAAAAAATATATATATAAATAAAAATACAGATATTGCCATTGAAAAGCAGAAAAAGATAAAAAAGAAAGGCACACAAAAAAAAAAAAACAAAACAAGCATGCAGTCACCGAATGAAAAAAAGAAAATATATACTACCTCCATCTCACGAAAGTAGTCCACATTTCCTCTTTGGTCCGTCTCATTTATTAGTCAACTTTTTAAAAATGGTAAAAAATATTTGACTACAATTAACTCTCTCTCCTAACAATTAATTACAACCACATATTTTCTTCTTTATTGTTCTTTATTGGTTCATGTGCCAATTCAAAAGTGGAATACTTTCATGAGATGGAGGTAGTACAAAAGTTGTGTATAAATTGGGCAATAAAGAAAAGAAAAGAGAAAAAGGGTAGAAAACAACAAATTGAACTGTAAAAATTTCACTTTATCTGACACCGGCCGGGTGCATAAACGCATCCCCTCTCTCCTTCCAACCCTTACCTATCTGACATGGAAAGTGGGGATGCATCCCCTCATACTTTCCCCATTGAAGATGATGCTCTAGTGTATCTTTAGGTCCCGTTTGGTAGGGGTGATAAAGCCTAGATAAGGATTATTATCCGAGCTTATCACCCGTTTGGTAGCTTAGAGAGCGAAACATGGGCCCCGGTGATAAGGCTTGGGCCCGGGCTACGTTTACTGTTCACCTTCAGTGGACTAAACCTCCCAAATTGGCCCGATTTGAAACCCCCTTTTGTACAGTAACCATGACTAATAATGGAAAATACAAAAATGCCCCTCACATTTCTAGGGTTCAGCAGTTCTTGTTTCAAATTGAAATCGACCTCATCTTTGTTCCAATCTTCTCTCCTTCTCTCTACCATTCTCGAAACTCTCTACCATTCATGGCGGATGCGAACAACGACGGCAATGTCTCCGGCCACGGCGACGGCTCCCGCGACGGCGACGTTGTTGTCCTTCTTCTTCTCCTCCTCCTCTTCTTTCGTCTTCATCTTCGTCTTCTTCTTATTCTTCTTCGCTCCGTCCTCATCGCTGGAGTCCGAGTCCTCACCGTCGCGCGGGGGGTGGAAGGAGAAGTAGTGTGAGCGTCGAGTTTAACGACGGCCAGGTCCTTCGTCAGCGGCCACTCGAACTTGTCAGAGACAGTAGCAAGCACCGCGACAATGTTATCTCCCTGCCGGAGGATGATCCGGAGATCGCCGGCGACGAGCTCGACGGAGTAGTTCGCGTCGATGAGGTGGACCATCGCGCCGGGGATCGTGAGGGGCGACTCCTCGATGGACTCCGGCGGCGGCGGCGCCGACGACGCATGGTCTCCCCACGGAGGCGACGGAAACAGATTGTCCAACTCGCTCACACCGACGGTGGGGTAGAGATGCGCGGAGGCGGAGGCCCGAAGGGGAGGGGCGGAGGGGTGGTAGGGGTCGATTTGGGGGTACATTGGGGTCCGATTAGGGTTCCGATCTTGAGACGCCTTTGTTGCGAGGGATTGAAGGTAGTGGTTTTTGGGGGAAATCAACTGCCGCTTGTTGAAGAAAGGTAATTAAAATTAAATAAAAAATAATTACAACATTTAATTGATGGCTAATGAGTACTGAAAATACAATTCGGGGGTAATTTGGTCATTTGGCATGGGAAGTTCATGTCTTACTCCTTCCTACCAAACAAAAAATTTGTTATAAATTGAAATTGAAACATCCATACCAAACACCATATTAGTGTTGAATCTCATGACACAAACCTATGTTATAATCCCGGGCTGACTATCTTGACGAGGCTACCAAACGCAGCTTAATGATGTCAACAAAATCCTAAATTTGGAGATGTGCGGCTGGAGTTGCTATTATCGATTTTTTTTTATTTTTATTTTTATTTTTATTTTTGAGATTTTTAGGTCTTTTGTATTGTTGATATTAATACTTTCGATAGTATTAATTGTACCACATACACTTATGTGACATGTTTGCTAGATTTTTGTATTTTTTTTTGGGAGTAGTCTTTTGTTTTGTTAGTGCATACAGTGTACTCCCTCCGTCTTTAAATAAGTGTCCCCGATGTAGTACAATACATCGGGGACACTTATTTAAAGAAGGAGGAGTATCTTAATCGGTTGTAAACATGAAATTAAGAAAAGAATAAGTCAAGCTTAGGTAAGACAAAAGAGGAAAGGATGAGAACGATGACGTGCAGTCACGTGATCCCATTAGCTATGGATAAGATCAAATTGAGAGGCGACGCGTGGCCTTGAGGTAGGCGGATTATACAAGGTGCAACCGCACATTGTATCTGTCCCTTTAATCGGAAATTTAGGAGTAATTAAATCGATTTCAGAAATTTTAAAATTAGAAATTACCTGTGCGCGTCTCACCGTCCACGCCTTATCAGTAATAAGTAGGGCTGCAAACGAGCCGAACCTGATCGAGTATTGGTCTGCTCGGGTTCGGCTCGTTTAGTATTTGACAGGCTCGGGCTCGGGTTCGAGTTCGATTCGAGCTTTAAATCCGGGCTCGAGCTCGGCTCGGGTTAAAATTTTTGAGCTCGAATTCGGCTCGAGTTCGGCTCGTGCCCGGTTCGAATTTGAGCTCGAATTTGGCTCATGAAAAGCTCGAGTCCGAGCTCGTTTAAAAAACATGATATAAACATATTTAATTTTGTCTTTTAAAACTTCAAATGAACTTAAATTAAAATGAATTTCATCAAATAAAAATCCACCTAATGAAATTCATCCAAAACACAAAATATAATCCAAAAAGAACAAAGCATATATACATATTTTTTTAATTTTAATTATGGTATAGTCCTTAATTAGTTTTGGTTGTAATTTGAAATTAATTTTAACTCATTAACATTTGACAATAATTCAAATTCTCTTACCTACAATTTTTTACACATAAATGCTAAAGCTCGTTTACAGGCTCGATTAGAGGTTCGATTAAGAGTTCGCGAGCAGGCTCGCGAACATGTTCGATTAACATACGAGCCGAACACGTTCGCGAGCAAAACGAGCCGAACACCTTACTGCTCGGGTTCGGCTCGTTAAGTTAACCGAGCTCGAATTCGGGCTCGAAGCTCGGCTCGTTTGTTAACGAGTTCGAGCTCGAACGAGCTTTTACCGAATCGAGCGCCGAATAAGTCCCGAGTAGCTCGGCTCGTTTGCAGCCCTAGTAATAAGTGCACATTAATAAGAAATAAGCTTCAGTTACCCATTCAGCTTATTATTATTATTATTATTATTATTATTATTATTATTATTATTATTATTATTATTATTATTATTATTATTATTATTATTATTATTATATTTTTTTAAAATTATTTTTTAAACAATTAACGTGAAAATTAAAGGTAATTTTAACTTGAGACTTTGGTTTCAAAACTTAACCTTTCCCGTCACTTTAGCACACTCATACACCTTATCGTTTTATAAAATATTCTTTCCATCCATTATATTTAGATTTTTTTCGTTCATTTACTATCCGATTAAAAGTTGTTCCCATGCAAAAAATTACAATTATACAGCTAATTGGACAAATTTTTATACATCTTCATATATTAAACTCTATATCATAATTTTAAAACCTAAAAATTGTTAACAAGATGAAGTATATTTTTTTAACAGCCGTTTCCCACTCAACTACGTCATGTTACATTAACATGAACTCCCTTTTTATTCCTTTCGTCTATTCCATTTTATTATTATACAGATCTAACTTAAATAAAAGGAGATAAGATAAAAAGGGGTTGGAGGGAGTGCATAACAAATGTGACTATATTATAACTTAGAGTATACACTCGAAAAATTAATTTCATAAAAGACCTAAAATTTAAGTTGTGCATCTCAAACAATAATGCTATGTGAATTAATGATAGCAGCTCTAAAGAGTAGCAAATTTTAGTGAGCTATTTATATGGATCACTAAATTAAAATCAAATTCTATTGAACTCAAATTCTATTAAACAAACTAGTTAGGGTTAATTAGGTGGCATGATACATATGGATTAATAATCGAACAAATTAGGTGCGGAGATATTTTGAAGTCATATATACTTTATCAGTACAACTCAGGAGACCAGATATGAGGGCCCTTAATAATACTAATAAGGCACCAAGTGAAGATATACCTTTTATCTCCATAATCACCAGTGACAAGATCTTAACGAGGAGAGTTTGATCTATCTGTGTGTCTTATACGAATGGACAAAGTCAAGTTATTGTTCAAATTTTTTCAAATTTCGATAAACGAATCATTCCCGTTAAATGGCATGGCGGGAGAAATAACAAAAATTACACAATTGGCTTTCGAAAGAAAGAGAATTTTGTTATAGGAGTAAAAGCTTGCGGCGAGAAAAGAAACTCATCACAATTATCAAGTATAGCTCGGTATGAAAGCCAGAGCAAACACGTCTCTCATGCTTCAAACAAAATGAGTTAAGAGTTTGGCAAAGACTTTCTAACTTGAATAGAGTGAGCTCGAGCAAACTAGTTTAGCGAGTGAAGGGCACCACCAAAATTAAGTTGGTTCCCTCCTTAATTATGAGATGTACACCCTCCGTCCCCTAATAAGTATCCCGAGCCGCCAAATTTTTTGTCCCCTAATAAGTGTCCTATCACATATTTCAATGTAAAATTTTGGCTAAACTACCAATTTTACCCCTATTATCATTACACTTTTTTTACTTTTTCAACTTTCAATGTAATGATTAGGGGTTAATATGGTAAATTTATACAATTCCTTGGTTATTGCATTTTTACGGCTCGGGACACTTATTAGGGGACGGAGGGTTTATATTTTATGCAAATTGACACTCCATTTTTTTTATTGGACAAATGTTAGTTGTCAAATTAGATTTTAGTACGCTAAGCTCCCAATAACTCCAAGAATTTTCCCAAGTCACCTTATAACTCCCATAAGGGGATCGAACCGGGTCACTCACTCAAAGGAGGAGCCCGGTGACCAGGTGCACTAAATCACCTGGTTAATTGGTACTATATCTTATCACCGAATAACATAATTTTATCATTTCGATTTGGAATATTTAAATTATATTTTCAATCCAAATTTAAAAGCTATAATCAATAGGAATTATACAAAATTAAAAAAAAAAAAAAAATCTTTTCCATAACAATTGTTTAGAGAAGTCAAAGTAAAGGAACATTTTTGCATACAGAAAATTGAGGGCATTTTCCACTTATGAATTTTGGAATATTTTTAAATATTATGGCCTGAACATCTTTATATTTCAAAACTGAGTAAGAATCCGTAACGTAACGCACGTGACATGCTATCCAGATCTCCGTTTCTATATAAAGTCGGACTGCAACTACTTTTACCATTTCTAAATATCTTCACTACTCCATTATCGATTTTTCAAGGTTCTCTCTCTCTCTCCCTCTCCCCTTATCCACTTTGAAAGTGTCTGTAATCAAATAAATATCTGACCTGGTTTCTATCCCGTAGACTCTGAGCAAAATGGCAACTTCAGCGCTGAACCCAAACGCACCGATGTTCGTCCCCTTGGCGTACAGAGCGGTGGAAGACTTCTCCGATCAGTGGTGGAACCTCGTCCAGTCTTCCCCGTGGTTTCGAGACTACTGGCTCCATGAATGCTTCTCCGATCCCGAACTCGACTCGTCGCCGTTCGCCGAAGAAGATTTCGACTGCGGCTTCGGCGACGACGACTTCGTCCACGAAACCAGCCTCATCAGCAGTGCTGCAACTGAAGGTAAACTATTAACGCCTGACCCTAACTCAGTCCCCGAGTCGACTCTCGCGTTTTTCGAGTCACTTGTTGATCTCGTTGTTTGCGCAGGGAAAGGGAACAGCTCAGATCTGGTGGCTTTGGGCTGGCTGAAGTGGAGGAAGCCGCGTGGGGAAACGGAGGTGCCGAGGTACTGCGATAAGGCGCCGAAGATTGTGAACATGAAGGTGAAGCCGAGGCCGATCCAGCAGCCGCGCTAGAGCGAGCCGGGTTTGCGACTCGGTGAGTCGGACCGGTTTGGAGCTCTTGGTTTCTTCTGTACAATTTTCTGTAGAAATTTCGAGTTAGAATCTGCACGCACGTTTTCTGTATATTTTGCAATAAAGTCGTGTTGATGAATTTCTCTTATTCGAACGAAATTTTATGCCTGCATTTTAATCTTGTGACTTGGATTTACACTAGTAGTATTTATCGAAATAATTTGAAAATTTTATGAAAAGAAATTATACCCATGCTTGAGGGACTAGGATTAGTAATTTATGAGACTAGGTATTTTAACTTGTGCCTTGCACGGGATAAAATGAAACATTTGTTAAAATTTTAGGATAAAATGAAATTGTTAAAATTTTACCAATAGTAGTATATTGTTGGAAAGTATAATACTCTCAAATTTTGTATAATATATTTTTTTGTTATGATATTTTATTGGTTATGATTATATTTTATTGTTAGCACAATTGGATATGAAGGAATTTGTGATATTTTGTGAATCAATGTATATTGACCATAATATATTATCGTATGTCTATATTATAACTTTCAAAATATGATGTTCAACTCTTTTGATATTAAACTCTATGGAAGTACACAATCTCAAATTGATAAACATAATGTATATATTCATTAAGTACATGACATACCAATTGAAAAAAACCATGATAAGTAGACGCGTGGACGGATCATGACATTAGCTAATTATTTCTTCAACTGCATCAGCCCAAAGAGTACAAATTACATACAATCCTATGATTGAAACAAAACGGTTAATAAATATTAAAAAATAAAAATTATATAATAAATACAATGTACATGCTTAGTAAAAAAAAAAATCTTAGACATACTCAATATTTTTGAGCTCTACATCCACCATCACAGTCTCACGGCCATTTATATTCTTTGTCATTGGATTGCCCATTGTTCACCTTTCCAATGACATCTACACACAATTTTAGATACGTTAGTGGATAAATATGAGTTATGTAACAACTAAACAACATAGTAATAATATATATATATATATATATATATATATATATATATATATATATATATATATATATATATATATTATATTATATTACTGAACAATATATTTTTATCCAATTGTGAGTTTTTTTGAAGTGTGGAAAAATGACGAAAAACGCACATGATAGATGAGAATGCACTATCCTCTATGTTAACAACTCACGTATAAGAATGTGACACAAATATAAACCTATTTTCTGTATTCTTGTATTGCATACTATTTAGTTTCACTTTGAAATACATGAAACCATATAGGCCCCCAACAACAAATTTAACATTGAAACGATTAAGATCATCTACCCTATCATGAATAATTGTCTAAACGATCATGACATACTAACCCATACGATGAGACTTGATTGCTATTTCCAAAAAAAAAAAAAAGATTTATACATACGAACAATTTGAAGTTTCAACACTAAATCACAAGCAATATTGCCCGTTTCGGTGATACGACTTATCAAATTATAAAAAAGTGTCATGATTGTGTTTAAAATGATTTACAACTCCTATTTGTACTGAATGTCAAGTGTGTTTAAATAGTAAAAAAATGTGTAATATAATTAGAAAGAGAGGATTTATGCTCTTTCTTTCTTTTAACCTTAGCACAATTCTATTAAAAAAAATGGCATTGCAAAGGGGAAAAAGTAGTTATTTGATCTTGAATGGAGACAATCAAGAGACTTAAACATTTCCCCATCGATTTAAATATGCTAATTTCGTAAAGTGATTTGAAGAGAGAGAAGCAATCAAGCAGTTATTTCATCATTGATTTTCAAGTATTACATTCACTTTTCTAAAAGAAAGTAAAACTGCCATTTTCTTACGATTTTTTTTAATGGATTAATATTTATTTTCCATAGACCTAATATTTCCCAACTACATGCAGTTTGAATTTTATGAACCGAAGCTAACAAAATATAATAGAATAAAACATATTAAATATTAATATAATTAAGTGTGCTAAAATAGTAAAAAAAAAAAAAAAAAGAAAAAAGAAAAAAAAAAAGAAAAAAGAGTGTAATATAATAAGAAAATGAGGATTTATGCCCAATTTCATTCTCTTAACCTTAACCTGAGTACAATTCTATAGAAGAAATGACATTGCCATGTGCATATTACATTCACTTTCCAAATGAAAGTCAAACTACAATTTCTTTTATGATTAAACATTTATCTTTCCATAAATCCAATATTTCCAAACTTGCATGCAATTTGAATTTTATGAACTGTACCTCATAAAATATAATAGAATGACTCATATTCAATAATAGAATAACTCATATCATCATCATCATCATCATCATCATCATCATCATTGATAGGAAATGACCCATCTCCCTAGGCCCAATATCCACCTCGGCAAGGGCCCAAGCACCACCTCGGCACAGGCCCAGCAAAGGCACCTCGACCCAGTGGTAGCTCGGCCCAGCCCAACACCAAGTAGCCCAAGTGCAGGCCCAGGGAGTTGAGCCCTAACTAACAGAACGTGGAGTGATGGAGCAGAAACGGCCACCACCCACGATCACCACCATGATCCCACGTCCATCACCCCCACGATGGACGTTAGACTAGCTATATATACTAGGTTGTTTCCATTGTAACACACTCATGCTACTTTGAATACAAACCCTCTCTCTTGATTCTCCCGTGGACGTAGATCTTCCGTTCGAACCACGTTAATTCCCTGTGTTCTTTAATTTTACGCACTCTAAACTCCAGAAACACTCACTCTCACACCGAGCAACGAATTTAGGATCCATCACAGGCGCCGTCTGTGGGAACGATAAATTTGTGATTTGATTCCCATTTTCGTTGTTTCAAACCACCATTCATGGCTCCTGGAAGGCGATTGTTGCGGGGAAATTCTTCCCGAAGTTCCGGTAGCATCCCGCGACGCCGGCGAAGCCAAAGGAGACAACACGAAGAATCGGCCGCGGCGGCGGCCCATGAAGAGCAGCCGCACTTCGTCGTTCCCATTGACAATCAGGTCGAGAACGAAGAAGTCCCACCTATCGACGAGCAGAACCCCGGAGAAGGCGCCACTGCACCACCGCCGCCATCGCCTCCTCCGGTGCAACAAGTTCAAACGCCCCGAGGTCACATAAGCTCGCGCTTAGGACCTCGCAGTCATCAACAAACCCCCAAAGGTCACGCTGAGGACCTCTCCGCGGAGCGCGAGCGTGAGTTCTTCGAGCCCGGAGTTGTACAACGCCCATCCCCGGTCATCCGACCCAATCATGCAACTCTGCCGCCTCCTCCCCCTCCCGGGATCGAGGAGCTACTAAGGAACTACCTCACCACGACCCGAGGTAGAGAATTCTTGAATCAGTACGGAGACGAGCAGAGAGCTCCCCAGCTCGGCACCGGGAACCGAGTTGGTCCACACGGAGTGCCTGGAGGACCGGATTTGCGGCATCACCTTCAGCAGCTCCGAGGTCACCCCCAAGGAGCACCCCCACCCCCACCACCAGCACCACACTATGTAGCGGCACCCCCGCCGCCCTACATGGCTCCAACTCAAGGCCACCTCGCAGGGGGTGCGCAAATTTTCGATGCGTTTAGAAGAGTTGTCAGACCGCTCTCAGAGGACATACTCAACACTCCCATGCCGTATGGGTACAAGGTGCCAAACATCAAGCCTTACAATGGGATAGGAAATCCCAGCAACTTCCTAAGTCAGTTCAAATACAACATGTTGAACCAGAATTTGGGAAGTGTCTACATGTGCAAGCTATTCCCCGAGCTGCTGGTCGACAACGCTCGGGAATGGTTTGATAGCCTACCAGCAGGGTCCATTAGGTCGTACAACGAGCTAATGGACGCTTTCTCGCGGAGTTTCTCCAAATGCGCCGAGGTGAGGCACACCCCGACGCATTTACTTACTGTGAGGCAAAACCGAGGTGAGCCTCTCCAAGACTTCATGACCCGATTTGACAGGGAGTGCCTGCAAACCTGGGGTACCAATGACCTCCTTGTCATCTCAGCGTTTCAGAACGCCATCACCTCGGATCTCCTGTACAAGGAGATACTGGTGAAGGAGCCCCAAACTACCACAGAGTTGTGGGCTATCGCGGATAAATTCGCAAAGATTGATGAAGCAACCAAGTGTAGGAGAGAGGGAGACCGAGGAGAGACTTCGGACAAGAAAAAGAAGGATGACGCGCCCCGAACAAGCGTGATGGAACGCATTCAGCGTGGCCCGCTAGAGTCCCGACTCGGACCTCGGCAAAACCCAACATTGCCCCCGCGAAGCCAGTTTGCACCCCAGCCTACCCAGCGATCTGCACCGCAGTTCACTCCACTGACGAAGCCGAGGACCGAGATCCTTGAGCTGCACGCTAACTTATTTGAGCGACCTCGGCCAATGAGAGATAATGGAAAGCCGAGGTCAAAGGACAAGTTCTGCCACTTCCACGAGGACTACGGGCACGAGAATGAGAATTGCAGAAGCCTGGCATATGACATCGAAGGTCTAGTCCGTAGTGGCCCGTTAAAGAAATATCAGGACCGAGGTGCAGGTGTCAACCAGTTTGACGCCCCACAAGGTCAAAAGAAGAAAAGGCAATATTGAGGTGCTGGCTGCAGCACCGAAGCAGAGAAGAAAACCAAGTAAGAGGATGGAGACTACCAAGATGATGGCGTGATTGCCACAGTTTCCGGACTTGCCAAAGGACAGACGAAGTTCGCTTTGAAAAGCGGAGCACGGACACTCCCGAGCAGAGAGCCTGTTAACAAAAGGCTCAAGAAAGAAGAAGCGGTCACATTTTCCGAAGAGGACCCCGTCCCTCCTATGGTCCCGCACTCCAATGCTATCGTTATCGAAGCAGTTGTAGCCAATAAGCTTATCAAGAGGATCCACATTGACACCGGAGCATCCGTAAACATCGTGTTTAAACGGTGTTTCGACTAGATGGGGATTGACAAGTCTAAAGTCACGCCGACAACTCGGCCACTCCGTAGCTTCGCGCAAGAGGAGACACATCCGGTAGGAGCAGTAGAGCTCCCCCTCACTGTTGGGAAATCCCCGAAGAGCTCTACCGAGGTGACAGAGTTCTTCGTTGTGGACGCCAAGTCCCCCTACAACATCATCCTAGGGCGGACCTGGCTGAACGCGGTCAAGGCAATCTGCTCCACATACCACCTCGCACTGAAAATCCCAACTGGGGAGAGGGGGGGGGTTGCCGTGATCCGAGGTGATCAGAAAACATCAAAAGAGTGTCTTCACGTGGCACTAAAAGGGCAGGGGGCCACACCCCAGTTGCCCCAGGCATAACAATCATAGAACTCTGAAGAGCTGAAGTAGACGTCGTCTGCCGAGGTCAGCCCGGTGCAAAGTTGTATTGCACGAAGACGACCCCACTAAGGTCGTCAAAGTTGGTTTTGCCGAGCTGCCTCATCTTCGAGAGCAGGTTATTTGGCTCTTAAGGGAGTACAAAGACGTCTTTGCATGGTCCCCGCTGGACATGACAGGAGTATCACCTCAGTTGATCACACACAGATTCAATATTGACCCCGAGGTTAAGCCCGTCAGAGAGAAGCAGCGCTCCTTCGCTGCAGAGCGAAATCAGGTTATCAAATATGAGGTGGCACAACTGTTGGACGCCAGCATCTTGTTCGAGGTCACATACCCGACCTGGATAGCGAACCTGGTGATGGTCAAGAAAGCAGGAGGAGGGTGGCGGATGTGTATTGACTATACCGATCTCAACAAACATTGCCCAAAAGATTCTACCCACTCCCTGATATCGACAAGAAGGTAGACTCTCTAGTCGGCCACAAAGTATTTAGCTTCCTTGACCTATATAAAGGGTATCACCGTGCTGATGGACACCGAGGACGCGGCCAAGACTGCCTTCATCACGGACTTCGGCATCTTTGCCTACCGCAAAATGCCATTCGGACTTAAGAATGCTGGGGCTACATATCAAAGGATGGTGGATAAGATATTCAAAGAGCACATCGGCAAAGAAGTTGAAGTCTATGTAGACGACATAGTGGTAAAGAGCAAAGAGGAAGGCACCAGCATTGCCGATCTCCGAACTGTGCTATCACTGCTCCGTGAAGTCAACCTGAAACTTAACCCCCAAAAGTGTATTTTCGCTGTGCCATCGGGAAAGTTTCTGGGTTGTTGGATTTCCCAAGAAGGGTTGAAGGCTAATCCTTCCAAGGTCAAAACTGTGGTAGAATTGAGGGTCTTGAGGTCAATCAATGATGTGCACAAACTCACTGGGTGCCTCGCCGCGCTGAGTAGATTTCTCTCCAAAGCCACGGAGAAACAACTACCTTTCTTCAAGATTTTAAAGATGGCACCCGAGTTCAACTGGAGTTCGGAACATCATCTCGAACTTAGTCAGCTAAAGGAGTACCTCGGCAATTTGCCTACTTTGTCGGTGCCAAGAGATAAGGAAGTACTGTTCATGTACCTAGCCACCTCGGAGGAGGCCATCAGTGTGGTACTCGCGAGAGAGGAAGCAGGGTGCCAGTTCCCTGTGTACTTTATCAGACGGTCACTCAAAGGACCCAAGGTACGATATCAACCACTTGAGAAATTTGCTCTAGCTCTAGTAAACGCAGCTCGACGACTTCGCCCATACTTCCATGCACATTCCATCCGTACCGACTCTGCACTTCGGCATGTACTGACATAACCCGAAGCTTTGGGTCGGATAGCAAATGGGCCATAGAGCTTGGGGAACATGACATCACCTATTTCCCCCGACAAGCTATCAAAGGGAAAGCCCTAGCTGATTTCCTAGTGGAAACCACTATCCCTGAAGCTCCCGTCCCTATGCCCACCCCAACAATGATCTCACCGAGCTCCACCAAGTCGGAACCCCCCGATTGCTGGCACATGTACGTTGATGGTGCCTCAGGAAAGTCAGGGTGTGGAGCTGGAGTCCTCCTCGTCAGTCCGGAAAAGAAAGAGCTCACATATTCACTTCGCTTCCAGTTTACCACAACCAATAATGAAGTGGAATATGAAGCATTGCTAGCCAGACTTTGGATCGCCACGGAGATGAAGGTTAAATCTATCAGGATATACAGCGACTCCCAGGTAATCGTGAATCACGTTAGGGAAATACGAGGCGAAAGGCGAAAGGATGAAAAAGTACCTGGCTAAGGCTCAGACTATGCAGAAGGCTTTCTCGTACTTTCAACTTTAGCGCATACCCCGAACCCAGAACTCCCGGGCTGATGTCCTTAGTAAATTAGTTGCAGTCCCCGGCTCTTCACCTGTAAAGGACATTCAACATAAGAGCATAGAGGATGCCGAGGTCAATGATATAGCCGAAGAGGATCAACCCACATGGATGACGCCTCTCCTCAACTACTTAGTAGATGAGAGGTTACCCGAGGATAAGATAGAGGCAAGAAGAATACTCGAAAAGTCATTACGCTACGTCATCGTGGATGGCGTCCTTTACAAAAAATCATATCTTCAGCCTCTACTTCGGTGTGTTGGCCCCACCTCGGCAGACTATGTCATGCGCGAGGTGCATGAGGGGTCGTGTGGCAGTCACATCGGACCTCGGGCATTGGCCAAAAAGATCATGCGATGGGGTTATTACTGGCCTACGATGCTCAAAGATTACACCGAGCTCGTGCAAAAATGCGAGAAGTGCCAATTACATGCAAATGTAACAAGGTGCCTCAAAGTGACCTAGTCACGATGCAAAGTCCCTGGCCATTTCCGCAGTGGGGAATAGATATAGTGGGACCCTTTGAGAAAGCACCTAGCCAGCTGCAGTTCCTTATAGTCGCCATCGACTATTTTACGAAGTGGGTATAGGCGGAACCCCTAGCCAAGATCACCAGCAAAAATGTCCGCAACTTCGTGTGGGAGAACGTGGTATGCCGCTTCGGAATACCCCATGTTCTATTCTCAGACAATGGAACGCAGTTTTATCGACAAGGTCTTCAGGGACTGGTGTGGCGAGCTGCAGATCCAACAGCGGTTCACCTCGGTGGCTCATCCCGAAGCGAATGGACAAGCCGAGATGACGAACAGAATGCTCGTCAAAGGCCTTAAGACCCGACTAGATCAAGCCAAAGGCAAGTGGGTTGAACACCTACCCCACATCCTATGGTCCTATCGGACCACGCCTCGCTCCACCAATGGAGAAACCCCATACAACCTAGCTTATGGAAGCGAGGCTGTCATCCCGGTAAAGATTGGGATGCCAAGTCCGTGCACAACTCACTTCATCTCCGAGGTGAACGACGAGAATCGATGCGCGGACCTTGACCTGCTAGAAGAGAAGCAAGACCTCGCCTACATCAAAGAAGCCCGATACAAGCAACTCATGGCCCGATACCACAATCGGCGAGTTCGAGGCCAACAATTCTGTGTAGGCGACCTCGTCCTGCAAAGCAACGAGGTCAGCAAGGCCTCTAAGCTCGGCAAGCTAGAGGCCACATGGGAGGGTTCTTACCGAGTTGACGAGTTCCTAGGCAAAGGTGCCTACAAACTCACCAACTTGTCCGGGGAACCCATACCACGACCATGGAACGTTGTTCATTTGAAGGGGTATTATGCATAGCAGTGGAGTATCATATAGGATAGAGTCAAGTCTTGTTTTCTTCCTGTCTTAGTACGTTTGTCTTTGTCATTTTGAGTCTGTTTTCTAAAAGCTTTCCGAAAGTTTTAATGAAAATTCGTAGTTCTTTTATTTTAATTGTGTGTTTTACATTGTCCTGCATTACTCCACTTATATGCGCACTACCTCTAATTAACTTTCTCACACTATCCTGTCAAGGATACGTGTTAAACTCGAGACCGCATCTCGTACAACA
The DNA here is from genome assembly GCA_029379335.1 of Thymus mandschuricus. Taxonomy (NCBI): domain Eukaryota; kingdom Viridiplantae; phylum Streptophyta; class Magnoliopsida; order Lamiales; family Lamiaceae; genus Thymus; species Thymus mandschuricus. The sequence goes on from CM057079.1 coordinate 9,613,293, forward strand.
CATAACTAGGGGACCACCCCTCCCGACTGAGTCGGCGAAACAGGAACCCGATGCTCGGCCCACGTGCCACTTCGGAAGCCGATGCTAGGCCCTAGTGCCACTTCGGAAACCCGATGCTGGGCCCATGTGCCACTTCGGAAGCCGATGATATGCCCTAGTGCCACTTCGGACCCCGATGTTACGCCAACGCGCCACTTCGGAAGACGATGCTCGGCCCATGTGCCACTTCGGATGTCGACGCTAGGCCCACGTGCCACTTCGGCTAAAACGGTTCATCTCACGTTATCCATAAGGTTTAAAACAATGGGATACATCGAGACATATAAACACAGTTAATTCTGTAAATGTTATTTTATTAATCCATATAGAGTTGAAATCTTTACAGGTCAAGACGAGGGATCCCCTACTACAGTAAGAATATCCCCTTGGGTTCAATACATCATCTATATTTATGCCGTCCTTCTTCTTCTTGTCTCGCTCTCCGCCACGACCCCCGCTGCGTCCTCCACCCCGGCTTGAGCTGGAAGTATCTCGACTTCTCTGACCACGAGGGGTTGGCCAAGGTGCAGTTCGGTTCCCGTCACCTCGGTTAGGAATTGCCGAAGGCCGACGGATTTGAGCGGGAAACGACAACATATCGATCCGATCACGGAGTAAGCGAGAAGGTACAGTAGGGCTCAAGGCACGAAACCTAGGGACGTTTTTCTTCGCAGGCTGCACCTACGGATATGCATCCAACCACTCCTTTATTATGGGCTGCCGGGAGATGATTATTGGGAATAGATTGGTCAAGTACCGCAGCTCGGCAACATGATCAGCAACTTCCCATGAGTCCGGACCACGGTACTTTTGTTCTTATGCCGCACCCTGGACAGCCTGCAGAGCTTCGGCCTCCACCTCGGTTATTGTCTTGCCTCCGAGCTCGTGTATCACCTTTCATATTCGGCGTGCTCGACAACCTTTGCCTCGGACTCCACAAAGTCCTCCTTCATTTGGAGGCACCGCGCCTCATAGCCGTCACCCTTGATCTGCAAAGCCTTGTACTTCGCATCAAATTCATTACGGATGTGTTCGGCTCGTGTTGGGAATTGTTAAGAACAACATGTTAAGGGGGAACCTATAAGGGACACTTCATTGTTTTGATTTGATCCCAAAACCCTAAAGCGTTCTGTTCCCAAGCGACCCATTTTGATGTAGTTAATAGGTTAGAAAATTTTCTAAGCCTACTCTGTTAGGATGGCTCTTTAGTTTGCTTAGTTTATAGGCTTCAAAAGTTCAAGTGAAGGCCACTCGCTTGAGTGTGTTTTACATAGTGAAGCAAGTCTAGCAAGCTGAAGTGAAGCGTGCCGAAGAATAGTGTAGCAAAGCGAGAGCTACAGTAGATTCAAAGCGAGTCTGCCGAAGCAAAGCGAAGCGAGCGCTACAGTAGATTCAAAGCGAGTCTGCCAAAGCGAAGCGAAGCGAGCGCTACAATATAAAGTCAAAGCAAGTCCACTCTAGTCAGCATTTTCCAAAGCAGTCACTAGGGAACTTTATTTCCCAAAGCGACTCACTACAGAATGACTACGAAGTGACTCAACTAAAGCGGACGCTACAACTTCAAAGCGAAGCAAGCCACTACCTACCAGAAAGCGACAACACAATTCCCGCTCCGAATTTGAACTCCAGTCAACTGGAGATCTCCGCATTTATTACGAGATCTCCACGTGTCGAACGAGGAGAGGAGCAGCGGAGTTGACTGCCAGGCAGACAGGGCGCCGCAACAGTACTGGGTCGCTCCAGTTACTGTTGAAATTGGAACTTAGCCATTTTCGGCAAAAAGCCAAATCTGCGCGTCTGAAAAGCAGCCAGCCTGTGCAAGTACTGTCGAGAGGAGGAGGGACAAAGCCACCAACCAAGCAACGGATCTCGGCATCCCTCCGCCTATAAATAGTGAAGGATGAAGACGAAGAGAAGTAGAACACTACTTGAGCATTCAAGCGCATACAGCAAACAAACACTCCCAAGCCTTTGAGCAAATCTTCGAGTCTTTGTTTTCAAGTGTTCTCCGAGTTTCCAGTTCATCGGAACTCGTCTTCACAACCTTCACACTTAGAGTCTAAGCCCACTTCAAATATCCAAGCTTAGAAGGAGAGCTCTAGCCTACTTTGCATCTACTGTAAAGAGCTCTTCATAGTGTGTTCGTCAACCAAAAACCCTAAATTCTGTCTGATTTTTGAGTCGTCGTTAGGTTGTCTCGATCCAAGGCTCTTCTTTCATCGATTGAAGAAGTCTTGATCATAGAGTTTAGATCTAAGCTTGCACCTACATCGTTTGTGTGAAGCTCGATCGAAGCTAGGCTGTAAGGAGAGCCCGTAATCTCCCTGTCTGTGTTTGACTGAAGCAAGTGAAGCTTCCAGTCTTGTCTAGGTTTGTGTAGTGAACCCGCAATCACTACGTCTGTCGTCGGATCTAGGCAAGTGAAGCCCGATCTTGACCAGGCTTTTGAAGAGCCCGAAATCTTCAAGTTCTTGAGTGAAGAGAACAGTTGCCGTCGTGCAACAAGTGGACGTAGGAGTTTTATCTCCGAACCACTATAAATCTCTGTGTCGTATCTCATTAAACCCTAAACTCTTTACTTTGATTATTCATTGCACCCGCATCTAAACAAACGAACTTGGATTCTTTAATTACTTAGGAAAGATTTTAGCTCACCGAATTTCCGCATACACGAGTAAAGACTCCCTCTTGATCAAGTCCTTACTTCGGTCAAGCAGGCAAGCTACGTACTGTAGATCTAGCTTCAGCTAGGTCTTAAGTGTCAAGCGAGCTCTTTACTTGTCACTCTGAGTTAAAGGGAAAAAGTTGAAAAACTTAAAATACGTATTCACCCCCCCCCCCCCTCTATGTATTTTCCCTATTAACAAACCGGGACCAACAGCTCGCTTGTCCAATCACATAATCTCGTCGTCTTTAGCGTCCAAAAGGATTTTGAGACGTTTGATTTCGTTAATGTATGGAGTAAAGTCAGTTGTGGAGTTGTTCTACAAACAAAATAACAAAATGCTCAGAGAGTTACACAAAGTAAGATTTTTCATGAATAATGAAGTTTGATTACATGGCGGAGAGCTATAATTGCCAAATATATAAAATAAAAAAAAAAAATACAAAGGAGGGGGGATCAACTGACCCCGCCAGAGAGGTCGGCATCGTTCACGACGGAACTCGGTTGTTGCACCTCGGCAGTCTTCTCCGCCTCGGCATCAACACCTATCTGCCCCGGGGTGGCAGTCCTCATCTCATCCTCCTTCTCTTTCTCCTCCTCTTCGTCCTCCGACACATCCGGGGAGAGGGTCTTCAGCTCATCGCGCATCGGCCCGAGGAGAGCCTCAAACTTGACGTCTCGGTCGACATCGCATTTACTCACCTCCTCGGCCGAAAGGAGGGTGCGTCGGCCAGCAAGCTCCTCCACCACCGGGAATGAGGAGGTTTTCTTCATGAGGGTTCGACCATAGGTCCGAAGCATATCCTCATCCTCAATGACCTTGTAGCCATACTTTCCCTTATCCAGCTCGGGGAAGTCCTCAGCCACAAGGTCCAACACCCCGGCCACGGCCCGAGTGCTCGCCGGCTTGGTCAATGCAGCGACAAGCGAACTAAACTTCTTGCTGAGGAAAATCCTCTAAGCAAGAGCCCATAGTACATCGCCCTACACCTCGGCGAACTCCTCCTCGCGGGCCCAGACGGCCTCCACCATTTTCTCAAGCTCCTCCACTTTCTCCTTGGCAGCGGCGAGATCCGCTTCAGCAGTACCGAGCTGCTCCTTCAGCTTCTGCTCTCTCACAGCAGCAACAGCCACCTCCGAGGACAACCGAGACCTATCCCCGGCCAAATCCCTCACCTTCCCGGTGGCTCGGGAATACTTCGACACCGATCCTTGAAGCAGCTTTACCATTACCTCGGAGACACGGGTAAACTCTTCCACGGTGGAGTCAACGCCCTATAATAATCAAGGATTAAAACTACACAAGAAGCAATAGTCAGAAATTCTAAAAAAAGCGACGCACATATCGCGAGGAACACCGGAACTGGAGGTCGGGAACCGGTGATAGCCACCTCGGGCTCTGAGGATGCCGAAGTGTCCGTAAACTTGCGGAGTCCCGCAATCTCAAGCTTCTCGCCTATCCGAGGTGACGAGAGGGGGCTCTGGGGCAGCTCGGACCGAGTCCTCTCGGATGAGGACTCTGGTGCTCGTCTCTTCGCACCAGCACTGGAGCTGGACTCCTCCCCCTTCCTCTTCTTGGAGGCTGGGCTCTTGGTTTTCTTTACCATATTCACTGCAACAAGAGAAAACAAGTTAGTACCGAGGTGCGCAAAGATTACATAATAAAGAAAAGGGGAAGGAAACCTCACCCCTCCCCGGCTCCACCGCGGTGGAAGGATCATTGGGGCTTGGCACTGTCTCGATCGATTCGATCTCGGTGAGCTTAATCGGCATTTCACCGAGACCATCGAGAGCACCTGCCAGATCGGCAAAATGATTCTTCTTCTTTAAGGGTTTTATGGCACCCTCACGCCAAACCACCTTAGGGGCACCCTCAAAGCGGCAGTAGAAGAACCGCTTGTACCAGTCCGGTACTTTAGAGGGAGCCTTAACCTTAAATCGATGGCGGGAAGAAATGAAATACCAACCCTTCCCCAATCCTTGAAGCTATACATGGCACCGAATGTCTCGGCCGAGAAGGGGAGGCCCAACTGAGTACACGCGGCCCCCAAACCCGTGATTTGCCGTATCCCATTAGGAAAGAGTTGGGTGGGGAAATGCCAAAAACATCAAGAATCTCGGCATAGATGGCCGGAAAAGGAACGCGGAGGCCAGAAATAAGGTGGTCCGCATATATAGTTACAAACCCTAGGGGAGGGAAGCAAGCCTTGTCATCCTCTCGGGGTTGGGCAAGAATAACAGTAGGAGGGAAGTTGTATTTACAACTCAAATCGTACAGATACGATGTGGAAATGGTGGAATCAAGGGTACCCACTTTTCCGATGGCCCGACGATTTTCAGAGAACTCTACAGTCTCAGGAAAGGGTGTGGGTGAACCGGAAGTTACACATTGCAGGGTATTATCCACTACAAACGTAGGTTGGTATGAAGATGATGAAGGAGGAGAAGATTCCATAACTTACTTGTTGGATGCAGAGAATTTGCAGAGAAAAATGCAGAGGAAGACGATGAACAGTGAAGCAAAGCGAGAGTTGTTAGGGTTTTCAGATTTTTGGAAGATGAGTAAAATGATTTTTGTTCAAATCATTGCACAAGTAAGGGAGAAGTAAAGCGTATTCAATACGCTTCTTTAATGCGACGGCGTTTCAAGTAACGGCCAGTCTCATCCCTGCTTTATCGGGACATCAAACGGCCGCATTTAATGCGACTGACACGCTTTACGCGACTTCGGATATACGCACCTTGTCCTCGCATCTCGGTAACGCGAACTCAGCCAGCTCAACGAGTGGCACCTCAGATAGCCGCACCACGTCCAAACAGGTCAGACTACCGTGATCCACAGATGCGGCACGTCGACTTCAAATAACATCAACATGGCGAAGCAACGAAGCAAATTCCAACATCACCTCCATCACCCCATGTCCTTTTTTTTTTTGGGGGGGGGGGGGGACGTGATAGGAAATGGCCCATCTCCCTAGGCCCAATACCACCACCTCGGCAAGGGCCCAAGCACCACCTCGGCACAGGCCCAACAAAGGCACCTCTAGGGCTGTGCAGAACCGAACCGGACCCGACAAACCGAGCCGAACCGGTTGGTTTCGGTCGGTTTCAGGCGGTCTAAACAAGGTTTCGGTTCATGGGCGGTTTTAAACTCCATAATCGAATTAAATTTCGGTCGGTCCTCGATTTTGATTGGAACCAGTTCGGCTCTAACCGAACTGGCCGAAATATATCCATTATTATATTACCTATTAAAAAAATTCTCTAGCACAATTAATTAAGGGGCAAAAATTATTCTACCTAATATGCCTAAGAGAAACTAAAAAATATACCCAACTATAATAAAACTCAATTTCTACCCACTTTTTCAACTTTCTTCCCAATTTACCCTTACTTTTCTCACTCTCCTACTTTTTCTCTTCTCCACATGACAAGTCAACATCACCTTTTATCTTTTATCTTTTCTTTTATTTTTTTAAAATTTCCATCAACAACATTTTTATTTATTTCTTTATTTTTTATTCTAATTTTTTATTTCAAATTTCATTTTCAGATTTTTTTTTTCCTAAAAAAAAATACGAATGTTCTTTTCTTTTAAGAACTGCAAAAGTCCTTTGGTTAGAATATGACTCATTCTTACCATATATGGTAAGAAACAATGTATAATCTTATAAATGTTATGTAACAAGTCATGTTCATTCTAACTATCTATCTTACGAGTGCTCCAGTAAAACTTGTTAAGTAAGAAACAAACTCGTTCTTACTTTCAATCTTTCTTCCAAAAGTCATTTGATTAGAAAATGACACATTCTTACCACATATGGTAAGAAACAATATATAATTTTATAAATGTTGTGTAAAAAGTCATGTTCATTCTAACTATAGTAAAACTTGTTAAGTAAGAAACAAACTCATTCTTACTTTCAATCGTATTATACTACCTCCATCTCATTAAATTAGCCCCATTTGAATAGTAACTTTTTTTGGCACGCGTTTTCACCGAAACCTAGTTTGGGTTTTACGATATAATATTGGAATATTATTTTTTTACGGGATACTACGAGTGTCGGGCTATCCCGTAAAAGAAATAATATTTCAAAATTATATCGTAAAACCCGTACTAGGTTTCGGTGGAAACGCGTGCCGAAAAAGTCAAAACATCAAATGAGGCTAATTTAATGAGATAAAGGTAGTATATGGTAAGAATTCATGTACAATCTTACCGCTCATTGTAAAAGATCATGTTCATTCTGCATGTGCAAAATATTACAACCAAGTGATCCAGTAAGATTTGTTAAGTAAGAAATAAACTCATTCTTACTTTCATTCTTATTGGATATGATAAGAATACATGTACAATCTTACTACCTATTATAAAAGCTAATGTTCATTCTGTCTGTGTAAAATCTTACAACCAAGTGCTCCAGTAAGACTTGTTAAGTAGTTAGAATGAACATGACTTCTTACATAACATTTATAAGATTATACATTGTTTCTTACCATATATGGTAAGAATGAGTCATTTTCTAACTAAAGGACTTTTGCAGTTCTTAAAAAAAAAAAAACATTCGTATTTTTTTTAGGAAAAAAAAAAATTGAAAACGAAATTTGAAATAAAAAATTAGAATAAAAAATAAAGAAAGAAATAAAAATGTTGTTGATGGAAATTAAAAAAAAAAAACAAAACAAAAGAGAAAAGATAAAAGGTGATGTTGACTTGTCATGTGGAGAAGAGAAAAAGTAGGAGAGTGGGGAAAAGTAAGGGTAAATTAGGGGTATTTTGGTCCACAAATGCAAAATATGGGTATATTTGAAGTTTTTTTATAATTTGAACAAAAGTGCCATTTCACTTATGAGAATAGGTAAAACACTATAATACCTCATTAATTAATGGCAAGACTCTACATTTAAACCTACCCCACTAACTCCTCTCCTCGAGCCCCACCCTGCCCCCCACTCAATCTTCTCTCTCATTCACTCTCTTTCTCTCTCTCTAAACCCTCTGTATCATCTTCTTCATGACTCCATTTCTCAATTCTCCCATTTCACTTTCTCTTTCGATGATTCCAACCATGATTGATCTCCCGTCTCTCTCTCTCTCTCTCTCTCTCTCTCTCTCTCTCTCTCTCTCTCTCTCTCTCTCTCTCTACGATATCAACCCAACCCGAACAGACCCCTTTCTCTTTCTCTATGGCTCGATGATTCCAACCCATATCGTCTTCGACAAGTTGCAACTTATGATTTTTTCTTTCTTCTACTGGAATTCTTCTCTCGATTCTTGCCCAGATCCACTTACAGTCAATACACAATCCTTGTCTGCCGGTTTTGGCCGAACCGACCGAAAACCAACCATCGGTTTTCAGTCGGGTTCCGGTCGGCCGGAAAATTACCAAGCGATCGGTTCGGCTATGATTTTCTGATAACTTCGGTCTGTCGGTTTCGGTCGATTTTGGACCGAACCGGCCGTATGCACAGCCCTAGGCACCTCGGCTCAATGGTAGCTCGGCCCAGCCCAACACCAAGTAGCCCAAGTGCAGGCCCAGGGAGTTGAGCCCTAACTAACAGAACATGGAGTGATGGAGGCAGAAACGGCCACCACCCACGATCACCCCCGTGATACCACGTCCATCACCCCCACGATGGACGTTAGACTAGCTATATGTACTAGGTTGTTTTCATTGTAACACACTCATGCTACTTTGAATACAAACCCTCTCTCACGATTCTCCCGTAGACGTAGATCTTCCGATCGAACCACGTCAATTCCCTGTGTTCTTTACTTTTACGCACTCTAAACTCTAGAAACACTCACTCTCACATCGAGCAACGAATTTAGGATCCATCAATCATCATCATCATCATCATCAAGATGTATAAAATCAACATAAAAACTGAATTTGACCAATATATTAATTTTGGTAATTATTTAAAAAAAAAAGTGTTATACTATATCTTATATCATAAATGCAAATAATTGTTTCAATCGTAAAATCATTATAAGATATATGTTACAAAATCAATATTAAGGGAAACAAATTGATTTCTTTCTCTATTTTGATCATATTATGTTCTACATAATATTAAAATTTGTATAGAACACCTACATGAACAATTCTATGCTCGGTACTATATTCTGTACAATTTTTTTTCACCTTTATAATCATATTATGTTCTACTCCCTCCATTTCAACATATTGATCTTGTTTCAATATTTTATACATACATATATTCATTGATTAAACTATTGAAAAAATTTGTAATCGTGACTTGCAATTTAATTTTATATTTCACGTTGCCCCTTCTCACTCTAAAGGTACATACATATATTCAAATCACTATATAATTAATTCATATCTAAAATTAGTATTCCTATCTGAGTTTAAAATTTGAAATTTAACCCAAATAGATGCACATGAATGCTTATAATAAATGAATTGAAATTTCTAAAAATAACTACGAGCTTTCTATTATATATTATATAGATTTGCGTTAATATAGTTGGGCTTGTTGGGAAATAACACACGGGGCAAGTGGGATAATACCCACTTTCATTTAATAAAATAAAAAACTAGTCACTTGAATAAAAAAGATAAAAAATACTCACTTTTTAAGTAAATGTACATTACTACCTATGTTGCACGGATTCTTCAAACTATAGCATAGTGCACGTATCGGATTCTTATGGGGTGCGATTCTTGCAAGATTCTCGTGCGATTCGCACCGGATTCGCCACGTAGCGAATCCTTAAATAATAATAAATAAAAAATATTGTATACCCGAATCTGGGAGGGGTGATTCGCGAATCCTGTGCGGAAAGGGAACACGGGTGGAATTATATTTGCAAACTTGTATTTTTTTGAATTATTGTTTGAAATACTTAATTATTTTAATTTCACTTAAATTTAAATACATTTTTTTTTAAAAAAAAGGTGATAAACCAAATACGTAAAACACGAAGAAAATAATGTGCTAATAATATTTAAATTGTTTTATTTGAAACTTTTCATAAGCATTTTTAGTTAAATTGTTGCATTATTGCTAACTTAGATAGTATTATTAAAATGATTATATTTTAGTCGAGAAAAATCATAAAAATTCTAAATATTATATGGATGTTTATATTAAATTTTAAAAATATAATTAAATAGGCGTATCCTTGACGAATCGCACCCTATAATTTTGAAAAATACGTATCCTCGTGTCCGCATCGTATCACACCCCGCACCCGCACCCATGCAACATAGATTACTACCCTTAATGAATCCTTAACACAAATAATTCTCCCCCCCCCCCCCCCCCCCCCCCAAAAAAAAAAATAATAATAAATAAAAATGCACGCACCCTCAATCCCCCCACCCCCACCCCAACTCCACACATATAATATAAGACATTTTAAAACAAAAATTAAAATTTTTATAATTATATACCTTAATTTTAGATTTATCGACCATAATTTAATCACTAAAAATGAAAGTGCATATTAAAAAAAAAATTATAAACCCTAAACGAAATTAGTAAACCCGAAATTAATTATAAAAATAAATTAAATTATTATAATTACAATTATAGAAAAATATAATTAAAAACACAATTTGTTTTTTAGTTAGAATTCACGAGTTCAATTCGTGAATTTGTTATTTAAGACTTTAATGTGAGTGAATTCACGAATTGAATTTGAGAATTCGTGATTTTAGACATTTTTTTGAGCAAATTCACAACTACAAATTCATGAATTTGTGAATTCAGACATTTTTTTTTTAGTGAATTCACAACCTCAAATTTATGAATTCGTGAATTCAGACATCTTTTTTAGTGAATTCACGACCTCATTTTATATGAGTAAATTCACGTCCTCAACTTGTGAATTCGTGAATTCAGACATTTTTTGATTGAATCCACGACCTCAAATTCGTGAATTAGCAAAGGGCGGGGGTATTATGGTAAGAGTGAGTATTTTTTTAAATCCTTTTTATCTAAGTGTGATAAGGACTAATATCAACCTTGCCACGTAGCATCCTCGTATGTTAATCTGAATTATGTTTTAAAAAGCTTCAGATGTCATCCATGGTGTGAAAGCCACGCCTAGTGCAGAAAACTATAAGGATTTCAGATGCCTTGCTCAAGTGCAAGCGCCACTCTCAACGCAGAAGCTGCAAAGCTCTGTGCAAGAACCACCTCATACAGAAGCCCTCTTCAGATCCTTCAGCATCTGCCCAGACCCAGGGATCTGCTAAACATGCAATCCGCATGACTCTACGTACCCTAGAGTGATGACCACTAAATTGATGGCGAAAGGAATCTTGTCCCCCCCCCCCCCCCCCCCAAAATTCCTTTCCTATCATTCTCATATACGTACCTTCGCTTTTTCACCCTTTTCTACTCTTATAAATATCGAGTGATTTCACCACTTCAGAACAACTTTTTCAACACTTTCCACACTATTCCATTCACGCTCTCCTAGAGTTTCTTCGTGCTCTCTTGAACTAGAGCAGCAGAGTTCCTCCCCCAAGGAATTTCTCTCGTTATTTCTTACATCTTCATTTCGTGGATGCAAAGCACTCTCAACCACTTAATCTAAAGGTATAATTCCTGTTACCAAACGAGGACGAGTACGAGAGCGCCTTGCGTTTCCTACTCTGTCCTCTTCTCCCTCTTTTTCCTTCCTGGGTGAGCTCTGTTCTCCATGGATTCGGTCGGATCAATGGTTCAGACGCTTTGCGTTCAACCTCTATCTTGATCCCCTCTTTACATGGAAAAGAAGTATTTCATGGAAGTTGAGCTATTAAGACCGATATATCGCATGGGTCTCTTTTGTATCTCCATCTATGGTCATTGGTACATGAATACTCTTTACTAATCTATAAATGTGATGAATAATTGTATAATTGTTGTGGATCTTTAACCCGGATCGAACAAAGTGGCTATTATTTATCTTTACTATTTTCATGTGGGTATTTTAATCCATTTCCCCATAACACACGCACACAATCACGGATACTGAATGAAAGAAAAAATAACACGAGATTTGTTTACCCAGTTCATCTTTCGATTAAGTCGCGGGTGATGCCAAGTCAGGAGTATTTACTAAGAAATTTAGGGGGAGTGTAGGAATGAGAAAAATATAATGTGATGCATTTACATATGCAAAACACTGCTATTTATAGGGGCGGATGGCCAAGTTCTCACCACACCACTTGCCTTGCCAAAGTTCTCACCTCTTAGCTATTTAACTTCCACGTTTCCACACCAAGATCTCACCTCTCACCACTCACCACTTGGCCTCACCACCTCACCATCGCTTGTCTCCATTCTTAACAGGACAATGATTGGTTCAATTGGATATATTTACATTTTTGGGATTTCGTGACTCAGTTATTAATGATTTTGAAGATCAGAATAATTAGAATAATCATATACTTAGGGTGCCTCTAATGCATATGTTTTTAGTTTAAAAAGTTTGTAAAGGTTGGGTACTCCTCTAATAAAAACCTCTATTCCTTAAATTATGCGGGGCCTCACCCACTTGCAAGTGAAGATAACTCTCAATTTAATTGGAAGGTGTATGACACCCTCTACCTTTGCAAGTGGAATATGTTGATCCATATAAAGTGTAATATTTTATTTGGAACTATTTGCATAATTTCCTTCCCAATTTTTATTTATTTATTTAAAATTTGTGGATGATAATAATATTAATTAAGGATCAAAATAATAGTAGCGAAGTTGAATAAAAGTCTAAATAGAGCACCAACGACATGAAAATTCATAATAAATATATAACGTAGTGGATTGAGCAGATTAATTATCTGCATACACAATTTATTAATTAATAATATTATGTTTTAATCAAAATGAGATGCCTAATTATAAGTAAATTGAATTAATTATACAAACTAATTATATGAAATCAAATTAATTATATGAATTAATTAAAAAAATATTCATAGCCTCACCACGCTTGAGCTCCGACGGTCGGAATCTTCATCACGGTCGGTACTAACTTGACCGCCGTGTTGGAGATTCCGGCGTATTGGTGCCATAAAATTTATCTTCATGTTTTCTAACCTTTTGACTTGTCGTAATAGCCTTGTGAGTCTCCGGCGTTGTTCCGACGTTATCCCCAACGCTGTCTCCGGCTTGGACTTGTGATAAAGTATGTCATGGGCGTGGGGAATTATAGGGAGGGGTCATTGCCAACGTGAAGAATAATACAATAGAGGTCGCTGGCGTGGGCAATAAGAGAGAAAGAGATGGCGGTGTTGGGAATTGTTAAGAACAACATGTTAAGGGGGAACCTACAAGGGACACTTCATTGTTTTGATTTGATCCCAAAACCCCAAAGCGTTCTGTTCCCAAGCGACCCGTTTTGATGTAGTTAATAGGTTAGAATTTTTCTAAGCCTACTCTGTTAGGATGGCTCCCTTTATTTTGCTTAGATTATAGACTTCAAAATGTTCAAGTGAAGGCCACTCGCTTGAGTGTGTTTTCCGAAGCGAAGTAAGTCTAGCAAGCCGAAGTAAAGCGTGCCGAAGAATAGCGAAGCGAAGTGAGCGCTACAGTAGATTCAAAGTGAGTCTGCCGAAGCAAAGCGAAGCGAGCACTACAGTGCAAAGTCAAAGCGAGTCAACTCTGGACAATACTTTCCAAAGCAGTCACTAGGGAACTTCACTTCCCAAGCGACTCACTACAGAATGACTACAAAGTGACTCAACTAAAGCGGACGCTACAACTTCAAAGCGAAGCGAGCCACTACCTACCAGAAAGCGACAGCACAACTCCCGCCCAGATTTTGAACTCCAGTCAACTAGAGATCTTCACATTAATTGCGAGATCTCCACGTGTCGAACGCGGAGAAGAGCAACGGAGTTGACTGCCAGGCCGACAGGGCGCTGCAACAGTACTGGGTCGCTCCAGTTACTGTTGAGATTGGAACTTAGCTATTTCCGGCAAAAAGCCAAATCTGCGCGTCTGAAAAGCAGACAGCCTGTGCAAGTACTGTCAAGAGGATGAGGGACAAAGCCACCAACCAAGCAACGGATCTCGGCATCCCTCCGCCTGTAAATAGTGAAGGATGAAGACGAAGAGAAGTAGAACACTACTTGAGCATTCGAGCGCCTACTGCAAACAAACACTCCCAGCTTTCTAGCAATCTTCGAGTTTTTGTTTCCAAGTGTTCTCCGAGTTTCCAGTTCATCGGAACTCGTCTTCACAACCTTCACACTTAGAGTCTAAGCCCACTTCAAATATCCAAGCTTAGAAGAAGAGCTCTAGCCATCTTTTGCATCTACTGTAAAAGAGTTCTTCATAGTGTGTTCGTCAACCAAAAACCCTAACCCTAAAAGTTTGTCTGTTAGGTTTTTGAGTCGTCGTTAGGTTGTCTCGATCCAAGGCTCTACTTTCATCGATCGTAGAAGCCTCGATCATATAGTCTAGATCCAAGCTTACACTTACATCGTTTGTGTGAAGCTCGATTGAAGCTAGGCTGTAAGGAGAGCCCGGAATCTCCCTGTCTGTGTTTGACTGAAGCGAGTGAAGCTTCCAGTCTTGTCTAGGTTTGTGTAGTGAACCCGCAATCACTACGTCTGTCGTCGGATCCAGGCGAGTGAAGCCCGATCTCGACCAGGTTTTTGAAGGACCCGTAACCTTCAGGTTCTTGAGTGAAGAGAACAGTTGCCTTGTGCAACGAAGTGGATGTAGGAGCTTTATCTCCGAACCACTATAATCCCTGTGTCGTATCTCTCAACCCTAAACTCTTTACTTTGATTATTCATTGCACGTGCATCTAAACAAACGTAACTTGGATTCTTAATTACTTAGGAAAAGATAATTGCTCACCGAATTCCGCACAAGAGTAAAGTCTCACTCTTGATCAAGCTCTAAGCTTAGGTCAAGAGATCTTTGATTGCTTTAGATCTAGCTCTCGGCTAGGTCTTAGTATTTCTACGAGCACTTTACTTTATACTATGAGTTAAGGAATTTGAAGTTGAAAACTTCAAAATACGTATTCACCCCCCCCCCCCCCCCTCCCCCCTCTACGTATTTTTCCTATAACAAACCGGGACCAACAAGTGGTATCAGAACCAGGTTCTTTCGAGCCTCTGCTTTGCATATCCGAAGCGAGTCCCCACTCGCTTCACATTGTCTCACTGAACCGGATCCTATTTTCCTAAGTGCATCAAAATCTCACCCACGCATATGGCATCTACTGCTGATAGTTTGCTATGTCTACATATAGTGCATCAAGTCTACCACAGTTCTCTATCGAAGGATACGAGACATGGAGTTTCCGAGTCGAGAGCTTCCTATGCTCCTTCCACGACCGGATGTGGGAAGTTATAGTGGACGGACCAATCGAAATCAGGAAAGCCGTCTCTGAGAACGTCCCAGCTGCCGAAGGACGGGCTGCCTATGTTCGACAACGGTACGTAGAGAAGGACAAAGATGAGTACACTCCGAATGACTTCAAAGTCGCCAACCTCGACAAGATCGCACGCCACACGATGCAGAGCAACGTGTCGGATGCCTATCTACCACGAATAAGGAAGTGCGCAACGGCGAAAGAAATGTGGGAAACCCTAGCCCTCATTTCTCAAGGCACAGACAAAATCAAAGAAAACAAGCTTGCCGTTCAGATGCGGGAGTTTGAAAGTCTGATAATGAAGCCATGAGAGTCCATCGACGCCTTTGAGCTGAGAGTCACCAACATCATTGCAACTCTCAACTCACTTGGGAAGGAACTCACAGATAAAGAAGTCAACCTGAAGATTGTCCGAGCTCTCACGAGGAAGTGGCAGACAATGAAGGAGCTGTACCTAGCTACCAAAGATCTATCGAAGCTCACACCGGAGATTCTGTTCTCCGAACTCAAAGCTCATGAATTCAATCTAAATCGAATGAACCTCGATGAAGAGGATGAAGCTCCCACGACATCAAAGGGTGTAGCTTTCAAAGCTGCTGAAGGGCCAAGTGACCAGTCGCTAGCCAAGATGACGAGGGAAGAGTTGGAAGAACATATTGCGTTCTTATCCAAGAACTTCAACAAAATGAACTCTCGAGTTGGCAAATACAAAAGATTCTACAAGCAATACAAAGGGAGGAGCATTGATGCTCGAGAAGGAAAAGGGAAGAGAGAAGAGACGACCAAGCCGATCTCAAGGGACATGATGGAAGTGGAATGCTACCATTGCCACAAAATGGGCCACTACAAGTCCGATTGCCCGAAGCTGAGTGCAAAGGAGCGAGAGGAACTGAGAGCAAAGAGGGATGCTCCAAGGCGAGCGCTCGTAGCGAGTGAAATGCCGGTCGCTTCAACTGAAGAAGTCTCAAGCGACTCGGATGCATTCACAGTACCCAACTCCAGTGAGGGAGAGGATCTTGGACTAATGGCGCTCACCGACGAAGAGACCGGAGAGGTATTCATCTATCCCTCACCTAGTTCAATTACACTCGCACACACTCACCAAAAGGAAGCAAATTCCTCGACATGGAGTGAGTTGCTTGACAAGCACATTAAATTGTCAAGCGACCACGAAGTGTTGAAACAAGCTTTGTCTCAAAGCGAGAAGGAGAACCGAAAGCTATCCACTGAGCTTGACCAAGTCAAACTTCTTAAGGGCTATGACTAGTAAGTTCGAGGATCTCTTCGCGAGACATCAAAGCTTGGAAGAAAGGTATGAAACCCAGTCCGTTCTAGTTGCCAACTTGAACAAAGCTTCATATGCTAGGTAGGCACTAGAGAGCTCACTTCTACCTTTTGGTAGAAAGGGAGGACTCGGATATGGGGTGGACCTTCCAAGCCGACTGTCTTTGTTGGTGCTTCTCACACAACACCATCAGTCACTTTGGAATTGCCCACTGCATCCAAAGCGACCACCAACAAAGATAAAGGCCAAATGACTGAGAACCCTAAGAAGAAGCCAATGAAGATGTCTATATCTTCAAGGGCAGAAACTATGGGTAAGCAAAGACCAACTGTCCCTAGCACTTACAATGCTAAAGCTTACCAATCCAAAGGTAAAGGGAAACCAGTTGTAGCTTCTAAGGCTCAGGCCAAGACACCAGAGACAAAGGATCTCCCTTTTAAGAAAAGGAGTAATGTCTATGTGTCACGTTATCCGAACTGGAGATGGTCCAACCGGACTAACGTTGAGGGGGAAAAATTTGAAGCACCAAAGAGGCCGCTTCAAACTCCCAAGGTTACTCAAGCGAGTCGGGGTCAAAACCCTAGTTGGACAGCTTCGAGAAAACGTAGCGAGCCGCTTCGACAGACTGTAAAACCTAAGTCAGTCTCTAAGCCCGTAGCTAATCCGAAGCGAGTCGCTTCAGGATACAAGCCAAAGGGTAAGAGCGTAGGTATGCCTCAAGCGAGCCGCTACCCCTCTTGCACACACTGCTGCACGTGTGAAACTGCTTTAAGGCAGAAATCACAGTTTTTAAAGGTCGAGAAACCCAAAGCACAAGCTACCTTTCAAAAGAAAGTGAAGCAAGTGTGGGTACCTAAGGGAACTAACCTGCAAGGACCCAAACTGATTTGGGTACCAAAATCTGTCTAATTGCAGGTGAGCGCCGTGGATCCCATGCCAAGTGAGGGTCAACAAATCTGGTACTTGGACAGTGGATGTTCAAGACATATGACCGGCATGAGAGCTCTACTTCAGGATTATATAGAGAAGAAGTGTCCACACGTTACTTTTGGTGATAACTCTCGAGGAAGCACCAAAGGGTACGGCGCACTAAAAGTCGGAAAGCTCACGATTGAAGAAGTCTCCTACGTGGAAGGACTCAAGCACAACTTGCTATCTATTTCACAATTCTGTGACAAGGGATACAAGGTGGAATTTATTTCCAAAAAGTGCATTGTGAAGAACAAACTCACGTCCCAGATTGTGCTAACTGGAGTCAGACAAAGGAACGTCTATATAGCACAATGGGACACCTGCAAGGAGGAAACGTGCTTAGTTGCAAGGAGTGCTACAGAAAAAGGATGGCTATGGCACAGACGCTTGAACCATCTCAACTTCAAAGCCATAAACCGCTTAGTTCGAAAGGGTTTGGTGCAAGGCATACCAAATGAAGTCTTCATCAAAGACCATCCATGCTCACCATGCCAACGAGGGAAGCAGACAAAGAAGCACTTCGCAAGTCTTGAAGAAGCTTCATCAAAGCGAGTGCTCGAGCTGCTTCATATGGATCTGTTTGGTCCAGTCACTCCAGTTAGTGTAAATGGAAGGAAGTACACTCTAGTTGTAGTGGACGACTTCTCTCGCTACACTTGGGTTGTATTTCTCTTCAGCAAGAAGGAGACACTGATCAAGCTGCCACAAATGCTCAAGCGATTGGTTGTGGAGAAGAATCAAGCGATTGTAACCATCCGCTCCGACAAAGGCACAGAGTTCTTGAACTCTACCATGAAGCTTACTGCACGGAGCATGGCATGGCACATCAGACATCCTCAGCACGCACACCTCAGCAGAATGGAGTTGCTGAAAGAAGGAATCGAATCATCAAAGAAGCCGTTCGAACCATGATTGCAGACTCGAAGCTTCCAATGAAGTATTGGGCTGAAGCTGCCAATACAGCATGCTACACGCAGAATCGAACGCTTCTCTGCAAACGGCACGACAAAACACCATATGAAATATGGACAGGGAGAATTCCTAACATATCTTATTTCCATATTTTTGGTTGTAGGGTCTTCATCCATGACAATGGGAAGTCGCAGTTGAAAGCCTTTGAAAGCAAAGCTGATGAAGGAATATTCTTAGGATATTCTACATTAAGCAAAGCTTATAGGGTGTTCAACTGTAAAACCCTAATCGTGGAGGAATCACCCCATGTCGTATTTGATGAGTCTTCTTTGAGTCTTCCACAGGAACAGGTTCAATCTAAGGAAGGAAAGACAAGTGAGGAACCCATCAATTCATTAACTTGGGACATGCTTGAGGATGATGAAGAAATCAAGGATTCAAGCGAGCAGAATGTCCAAGGAAAAGATGAAGCTGCCCCCAAGATTCCTGAAGCGAGTGCAGACCAAGCACCCAATCCTGTCGCTTCAGAAGGTGAAGCGAGTGACCAAGAAAAAGATGAAGATGAAGCCGGCGGATCCAAGCGTGCATGGCTCAAGAATCACTCACCAAATCAAATCATTGGAGATCCATCCAAGGGTGTAGTGACCAGAAGTCAAGTGTTTGGAGAAAGTGCCATGTTCAGTTGCTTTCTCTCAAACATTGAGCCGTCATGCGTGGAGGAAGCCCTAGCTGATTCAAATTGGGTGATCGCCATGCAGGAAGAGCTGAATCAGTTCACTAGAAACGACGTATGGTATCTCGTGGATCGTCCCAAATTTCAGCATGTGATTGGCACCAAGTGGGTGTTCAAGAACAAGACGGACGAGGACCACAACGTTGTGAGGAACAAGGCGCGTCTCGTCGCTAAAGGCTACTGCCAAGAGGAAGGAATTGATTTTGATGAGACCTTCGCTCCAGTGGCACGGCTTGAAGCGATCAGACTATTTCTAGCCTATGCAGCGGCCAAGAAATTCAAAGTCTATCAGATGGATGTGAAGAGCGCGTTCCTCAACGGTGAATTGAAGGAAGAAGTGTATGTGGAGCAGCCACCGGGTTTCGAGCAAGGAGAAATGGTGTATCGACTGAAGAAAGCCCTATATGGATTGAAGCAAGCTCCCAGAGCTTGGTATGATACCCTCTCTCAATTCCTAGTGGATAATGGATTCCACAAAGGAAAGATAGATCGAACCCTATTCACCATCAATCATGGAGATGATATGCTGTGGGTTCAGATCTACGTGGACGACATCATATTTGGGTCACCAAACCAGTCGCTTAGCGAGAAGTTTGGAGAGCTCATGAAGACCAAATATGAGATGTCGATGATTGGCTTGATGAGCTGCTTTCTAGGTCTTCAAGTGAAGCAGCAGGATGATGGTATCTTCATCAATCAAGCTAAGTATACTCGAGATATGCTTGCCAAGTTCGGTGTTCAGCATGCCAAAGCTGTGAAGATTCCAATGAACACGAACTGGAAGATGGAGCCAGACATAGATGGGAAGTCTGTGGATGCTACAGACTACCGAGCTTTGATCGGATCCCTTCTATATCTCACTGCAAGTAGGCCGGATATAGCTTTTGCAGTTGGAGTCTGTGCTCGCTTCCAAAGCAATCCCAAGCACAGCCATCTTGAAGCTGCCAAGAGAATTCTTCAATATTTGAACGGCACTGTCAATATGGGGCTGTGGTATCCAACGGAGGATAACTTGGAGCTCACTGGATATTCAGATGCTGACTATGGAGGATGCCGAATTGATAGGAAATCAACTTCGGGCACTTGTCAGTTCTTGGGAAGCAAGCTAATCTCATGGTTTTCGAAGAAGCAGACGAGTGTAGCTACTTCAACGACTGAAGCCGAATATATGGCCGCTGGTAGCTGCTGTTCTCAAATTCTATGGCTTCGTCAGCAGTTGAAGGACTACAATGTTGAAGCAAATGAAATTCCTATATTCTGCGACAACAACAGCGCGATCTGCATCTCTCAAAATCCAGTGCTACACACCAGATGCAAGCACGTGGAAATCCGACATCACTTCATTCGTGATCATGTCGAGAAGAAGGATATCAAGCTCGAGAAAATTCATACAGATCTCCAGCGAGCAGATATCCTCACCAAGCCTCTAGCTGAGTCTCGTTTCAATCAGCTATGCATGGAATTAGGGTTGCTAGACCCTGGTGAAGAGTGCTAGATCCAGGATGCACGAAGGAGTGGTCGCTAGTTTTTCGTAGCGTCACTCGCTTCGGATCTTCACCAACTCAAGCGAGCCACTTCAAAATCTCACTCGCTTGAAGAAGGAGAAATAAGGTGGAGTAAGGTGGAGCGTTGGAAGATGTTCCCTACCCGCTTACAGGAATTGTTAAGCCATTGGTTAAGGGGGAACTATTGTTTGCTCTAGGAGCAAGCTACTTCCAAAGCGAGCAAGGAAAGCTGCTACCTAGCCTAGGATTCCTAGCGAGTGGGTATAAACACTCGCAAGTGCCGTTTCTAGTAACGGTTGTGGGGTCTTGTATCGGGCCTTCCCACGTAAAAATGGTGAAAGCTTAGGTAGGGCTGGCACCTAGACCTTGTGTCCTCTTCCCATCTTTCCGCCGAAGAGGAGCAAGTCTTCTCATCTCCTTCATCGTGGATAAATGTTCATTCCTTACTCACTCTTCATTGAGTTGAGCTGCCGGATGTCTATCCATTCCTCACCCACTTTGAATTTTGCATCGCTTCAATTTGCCCTAGCTTGGGTCAAAGCGAGTCGATTGCAAGTTCATTCTGTAGCTTATAGGAGGAAGCTTGAAGGTTTACCTTTTTCTACAAAAGGTTGCAGGGCTGGTTACATGCTTCTGCGTAAAATACGAGATTGTCTTGTCAGAGCATTCTCATTGTCATCCTGTCCATTTCTGCTCTGAGATAAGGACTTGTACTCATCCCCCATTCGTCGTGAATATGTACACATACGTGAAGCTCCCCTCTGGGTTGTAGTAAGCTTGTGTACTATATTCATTCTCTCCCCCATTCACTTCGATGGAGGACTCTCTAATTCGTAGAGGAAGATGAATGCCATGAAGATGAATGCCAAGAAGATGAAGTACTCTACAGGTGGTACCAACAAGCATCAAAGCAATATCAACAAGTGGACTCACCAAGTGCTATTCAAATCCTCAAAATGGAGTCTTCAATAAGTGGTATCAATCTCCTACGAAGTGAGATTGACTGGTAAGCGTTTCAATTTTAAGTACACTAAGTGAGCCGAAGCGTGCTAGAAACCTTCACTCACTATGTGGAAAATATGAAATGAATCTGACTCAAATACAAAGAGGAAAACATTCTTGTTTATCCTCGAAGTATGTAAGTCAGAAATATTTTAAATTAAGTAAAGAAGTTACATTTCTTATTCCAGTCGCTTCAGATGGCCAAGCGAGTGCTACGTCACTCCTAGCGAGCCATCGCAAGCGAGTGCAGAACAGGCACTCAAGCGAGTACCTCTCAAGCGAGTCAAGGCCTAGCGGCCCAACTCGAAGCGAGCGGGTACGAAGCGAGTATGAGCTGTCTGCACTCGAGTGCAATTTTACTTTCTGCGTAGCATTAAATGCAGGTTCACGTACTGGCGAAAATAACGGGCGCGTGGACTACACTTTGAATTCGAAGCGGGAAAAGACGGAGAATATCCAGCCGTCGAATCCTAACAGTTCCCAATCTGTAGCCGTTGGATTTGCGCTGTATAAGACAAACCAATCACAACAGGCCACGTGGAGACGACGTGCAAGTTGGCGGTTCACTTTTACTGTGATGACGCCGGACACATCAGATCCATCACCGCACGTCCGCCGCCTACCTACAGGATCTTCGCCGATTTTACTGTCTTGCCTCTGCCAAGTCAGCCAAGACCTAATTCTATATATATGGAACGTCACTGAACTGCAGAACCTTTCACAACCTTCAAAAATTGCCATTCTCGTGCTTAGATCTGCAACTTCTGCAACTCACGAGTCTCAACCTTTTTCGTTGTTAAAACTCCGTTCAAAATCTCTCATTTTACACCATGGGAAAGAAGCAGAAGACTGAGACGATGGAGGAGTTTCTCACGGAAGTCGAAAAACACATTAACGTCGAGCCTCATCTCGACCCTGCCGTCTTAGAAGAGAACGGATTCTTCCGTAGAGCCGTGAACACGGCCGGTCTATGGAAGTTTGTGACGGCTGTACCAAAGAAAATTTTGGCGAAGGCGGTGGGAGAGCTTCTTCTGAACCTGAGGAAGGAGCAAAACATATCTTCATTCACAGATCCACAAACCAAAAGACCGATGGAGGTGGATATGAGCGAGCTAATCGGCGTGTTCGACTTGCCGAGGGAAGGAGGAAATTCCCTGTTAGATTTGGGATTTTCGGCCGGAGTCGAGTACGGTCGTTTTGCCGTCGCCGGAGCTGAACCAAATTTCAAGGAGGCCGGTATCCATTCCAACCTGAAGGCCCCCTTCAACCATATTTGCGAGCTCTTTTCGAAGAGCATCGCGTGCTATGTCGGAACGCTGGATACGCTGTCAGAAACAAAACTGATTGCCACCACCGTCATCGTTGACAGCCTCACCGGAACAAATTTCAACTGGCATGGTTGGTTTCTCAACCAAATCCATGAAGCTGCTGAAGACTTTGCGTTCGTGCCAGGAAGTGCCGATCAGATTCTCCACAAGGGGAAGCTGAAGTTCTTCTCTAGACTCTCTGTTGCCTTGGAGGAGAAGTTTCCGGGCAAAGTGTGGCTGGAATCCGACACGGCTGTCTACAACAAACAATCGGTCTTCTATGAAAAGTGGAGGAAGACCAAGATTCCGATGGATTTGGGACTTCTAGATGTAGAAGTGCCCGCTGCTATACCAGTTGCCGAAAGGCAAGCTGAAGTGAGCCAAGCAAAGCGAGACGCTTCACCCGGGAAGCGAGCTGCGCCCAAGCGAGGCAAGAAGAAAAGGAAGCGAGTCATTTCACTCGTTCAAGAAAGCGAGGCGGTGGAGAAGCCACTTGAGGACGTTGAAGTGACTCAACCCCAGCCATCACCAATAAAAGCCCAAACTCCCACACCACAAATCCAAACCCAAACAATCCAAATACCAGAACCCCAAGCCTCATCAACCCACCAACCACTTACACAGACAACCCCCCTCTCTCCCCAGGAAGAAGGATCAGCTTCTTCATTCCATATCCCTACTGTCCCATTCCTCAGCACAGATCCATCTGTTGCTTACACCACATTCCAACCCATCCAAACCCAGCAAATACAACCACCACCCACAGAAACCATCCACATATCCGAAACCAAAACCTCATCACCGACCCAGTCACCAACCTCATCGGCAGCAACAGCCGATACCGCCCATACATCCATAATTCCCCAGTTCCAAATCTCCAAAACCCCTACACAGATTGATGCTCTCAGAAGATATGCGAGAGATAGAAAGCAGGCCGCTGAAACCTTCAGAACCCGCTATCCCTCAGTGCCGATGTCCGACGACTTCTTCACCAAGATCGTCGATTTCTTGACATACGTCACCTACCGCGGCACGGAGTACTACAAAGTTTTTAAACTCCTGGAGGCCTTCTCGAAGGAAGATCTCATCCAAATGGAAGGAAAGCTCCTGGACTTCATCGGTGAAAATGGCTTCCATGCATTTCTCACCGGAACCAGCTTCTGGGATAAGCTGGACGCCAAAGTGAAGCGTGCCTATCTGGACTCTACAGTCCCCGAGCGCGTCCCAACCATACATGAACGGAGATTGATGAGGGAGCACGCAGAGGAGGTGGAGGTAAAGGATGCGAAGATCTCGAGTCTGCAAAGCGAGATCACCAGGAAGGAGATGGAGATGGAAAAGAGGATAGAGGAGGTCAAGAGTCTTCGTGAAGACTTTGACAAGAAGAAGAGTGAGCTGGAGAGAAAAGTGGAGGAACAAGGGAAGCTGGTGGAAGAGAAAGAGAAAGCTTTGGAGGAGAAATCAAAGCTAGTCGGAGACCAAGAGAAGACCATTGCTGAACTTAAGCAGCTGCTTGATGCAGAGAGAAGCAGGCTGAAAGACTTGAACAGCAGGATGGTCAATCTTGAGAAGGAGAAGAATGCTCTAATCTCAAGTCACAAGGAAGAGATGGAAAAAGTCTCTAAATACGCTGAAAAGATGATTAGAGCAGAGGGGGATAAGGATGGAGAAATGGTCATGATGAATTGTCGACTGTCTCGTGCTGCAATTCAAATAGATGCTCAAGCCGAAGAGATTGACTCAGTCAATCTGAAGAAAGCAGAACTAGATGAGCAGATCAGTCAAGCACAGAAGAATGCCAGTGAGCTGGCAGGCAAAATCATCGAAGCTGCCCAGATTCGCGTAACTCTTAATAGCCAAGAAAGCGCTTTGGCTACTGCAAAGGCGGAGCTTGAAGCCTCTCAGAACATCCTAAATCTCACAATTGAGGAGGAGCGCAAGGACATTCACACAGAAATTGAAGCGGAGCTGGAGGCTCGCTTCAGGAACTTAGAATCGCTTGAGAGGCTGATGGCCTCGATCAGAGAGAGAGAGAAGCAGTGCGAATACTTGCTGGAAGAGATCTCTATCAAAACAACGGAAATTGTATTGTTGGAAGAGCAAGTCTTCGAGACACGGACTGAAAAGATGCTCCACGCTGTGTTTGATAAGTTTGAGGAGCTTCGCAAGTCGGTTACTGGAAATTGATCACACCAACCCCCGGCAGTGATGATGCCAAAAAGGGGGAAGGTATTGTACTGAAAGATGCCGAATCATTGGAGCTACAAGGTGGAGTCAGTGGTAGTGGAGAAGAGAGGAGGATGGAGATTGAAGGTGGTAGTGGTGTAGAGAAGGAGTTAGAAGAAGTGTTGGATGAGGAAGCGAGGGCGAAACTTGCGAAAAGGGCAAAATAAAGCTTACAGAAGAAGAACTCGCGAAGAAGCCCAAAGAGCCTCGCAAGCCGCTTGAAGGGAAGGTGCTTGCCTCTTCGATTGCTACTCACCCTCCTGTCGTTGTGCTTACTAAGGATCAAAGGGAGGAGCAAATCCGTAGAGATGAAGCTCTAGCTTGCGACATGGAAACGCAAATCGATTTGATGGCTCTTGCCCAGTTCCAAGCGCCCGCTTCACCTCTGGCCGCTTCAACTCTTGCATTGATTTCCGATTTTGCAGGAGCTACTTCTTCGACTGCTGGAGCCACTTCATCCAGTAAAGCTATCATTCCAAGTGCCTCCGCAGTCACTCCTCCTACTGAAACAGAAAAGAAGAAGAAGGAAAAGATGCCTCCACCACCAGCACCAAAACAAACCCTGAAGCGAACGACCCCCGAAGCTAGAGATGATGATCCTGAGGCCAAGCGCCGAAAGATCAAGCAAACGATCGCTTCAAAGGCTGGTGAGATGGAGAGGAGAAGGAAGCGAGGAGAAAAGAAGAAGGAGGAAGCAGATAAGGAGAAGAGGATCAATGAAAGGCGTCTGCAAATCATCGTGAGTCGGATCGAGGAACACTTCAATGAAGTGAGACTCATCCAGACCGCTCTTATTCGAAGCGCCTTCATTCCGTTTCTGCCTGATGATCGGAAGCTTGTGTGAAGCAAGCCTGGATAAATGCTTGCAATGTGACTACCACGGAGATGATTGAGTCCGGTCGCTACCCGCGCAGAGAGGAGCAACAATATATTCGGAGGCGACTGTCTGACATGCTCCCGAAGTGGAATACAGAGCAAAGCATGAAGTTCAATGCTACCATGGCACAGATGTCCAGCCAATCAGAGGAGGAATTGATTGTGCGCAGGAATGAGCACCCTGATGCCCGAGAGATTGAGCAATTCATCCCTGATGAGTTACTTGAGCTGTGGCTATACTACAAGGAAAAATTCATTAAAGCATATTACTAGTGGGAGGTAGTGCCACTGCAGACTCAATGCTCAAGGATCAACGCACTTAGCAATTTCTTAAGTGCCTATGATGAGAAGTTCAGGCGGAAGGCTTTCTCACTTGCAGAGCTTGCAGAGCCAATGCCTCTAATCATCAAGGTACCAGCCAAGAAGGACTTCCCCATGCCCTTCCTACCCGGCACAAGCGTCCCCGATCGCAGCATCATCGATGCAGAAGTAGATGAAGCCTTCAAACTGGAGGAGACTTGGAGGAGGCCAAGTATCCACAATGTTGGAACATTGGAAGTGAAGGTCTTCAGTGCATACACTGTCCCAGAAGAGATGATTGCGAAGGACTTGGAGGCTGATGAAGAAGAGAAGGAAGTGGAGGTGACGGAGGAGAAGGAGAAAGACTAGGAAGAAGCTGCATGAAACCTCTGAGTTTCACGCTTCTTAATCTGTGAACTGATGTTCAATCTATCAAATTTACTTTCTGTCCCTCTTGTGTTATTTAATAGATTTGTGGATATCTTATCCTTATGCTACAAAACTCACTTAATTTAACCGAAAAAAAAGGGGAATGGAACCTAAATTTTTTTTTCAAACGAAGCCAGCAAAGGAAGCAGTCGCTTGAAGTTCCCTTCCACGGTTAGATAGGCTAGATTATCTCAATCTAAGTCTTTGGGTTTTGGCATCATCAAAAAGGGGGAAATTGTTGGGAATTGTTAAGAACAACATGTTAAGCGGGAACCTATAAGGGACACTTCATTGTTTTGATTTGATCCCAAAACCCCAAAGCGTTCTGTTCCCAAGCGACCCGTTTTGATGTAGTTAATAGGTTAGAATTTTTCTAAGCCTACTCTGTTAGGATGGCTCCCTTTATTTTGCTTAGATTATAGACTTCAAAATGTTCAAGTGAAGGCCACTCGCTTGAGTGTGTTTTCCGAAGCGAAGCAAGTCTAGCAAGCCGAAGTAAAGCGTGCCGAAGAATAGCGAAGCGAAGCGAGCGCTACAGTAGATTCAAAGTGAGTCTGCCGAAGCAAAGCGAAGCGAGAACTACAGTGCAAAGTCAAAGCAAGTCAACTCTGGAATACTTTCCAAAGCAGTCACTAGGGAACTTCACTTCCCAAGCGACTCACTACAGAATGACTACAAAGTGACTTAACTAAAGTGGACGCTACAACTTCAAAGCGAAGCGAGCCACTACCTACCAGAAAGCGACAGCACAACTCCCGCCCAGATTTTGAACTCCAGTCAACTAGAGATCTTCGCATTAATTGCGAGATCTCCACGTGTCGAACGCGGAGAGGAGCAGCGGAGTTGACTGCCAGGCCGACAGGGCGCCGCAACAGTACTGGGTCACTCCAGTTACTGTTGAGATTGGAACTTAGCTATTTCCGGCAAAAAGCCAAATCTGCGCGTCTGAAAAGCAGACAGCCTGTGCAAGTACTGTCGAGAGGAGGAGGGACAAAGCCACCAACCAAGCAACGGATCTCGGCATCCCTCCGCCTATAAATAGTGAAGGATGAAGACGAAGAGAAGTAGAACACTACTTGAGCATTCGAGCGCCTACTGCAAACAAACACTCCCAGCTTTCTAGCAATCTTCGAGTTTTTGTTTCCAAGTGTTCTCCGAGTTTCCAGTTCATCGGAACTCGTCTTCACAACCTTCACACTTAGAGTCTAAGCCCACTTCAAATGTCCAAGCTTAGAAGAAGAGCTCTAGCCATCTTTTGCATCTACTGTAAAAGAGTTCTTCATAGTGTGTTCGTCAACCAAAAACCCTAACCCTAAAAGTTTGTCTGTTAGGTTTTTGAGTCGTCGTTAGGTTGTCTCGATCCAAGGCTCTACTTTCATCGATCGTAGAAGCCTCGATCATATAGTCTAGATCCAAGCTTACACTTACATCGTTTGTGTGAAGCTCGATCGAAGCTAGGCTGTAAGGAGAGCCCGGAATCTCCCTGTCTGTGTTTGACTGAAGCGAGTGAAGCTTCCAGTCTTGTCTAGGTTTGTGTAGTGAACCCGCAATCACTACGTCTGTCGTCGGATCCAGGCGAGTGAAGCCCGATCTCGACCAGGTTTTTGAAGGACCCGTAACCTTCAAGTTCTTGAGTGAAGAGAACAGTTGCGTTGTGCAACGAAGTGGACGTAGGAGCTTTATCTCCGAACCACTATAATCCCTGTGTCATATCTCTCAACCCTAAACTCTTTACTTTGATTATTCATTGCACGTGCATCTAAACAAACGTAACTTGGATTCTTAATTACTTAGGAAAAGATAATAGCTCACCGAATTCCGCACAAGAGTAAAGTCTCACTCTTGATCCAGCTCTAAGCTTAGGTCAAGAGATCTTTGATTGCTTTAGATCTAGCTCTCGGCTAGGTCTTAGTATTTCTACGAGCACTTTACTTTATACTCTGAGTTAAGGAATTTGAAGTTGAAAACTTCAAAATACGTATTCACCCCCCCCCCGCTACGTATTTTTCCTATAACAAACCGGGACCAACAGGCGGTGTTGGAAACAATCTTGGAGAGGTGGGGCTATATGATTTTTATTTTTTTTTTTGATTTTTTTTTGTCTTTTAGTTGTTGTTTTTAATTGTTTGTATTATTAAAAGAATATATTATCAATCAATTCTAATTTTCAATTGATTCTCACATATTTAATTGTTTAAAGTGGGACCCACACCTTATAAAAAAATGAAAGGAGTATTTTTTGCATACATGAAAAAGTAAGGGGTATATTATGAATGAGTATTTTTAAAAGGGTATTTTTAATTTCCGCCATATTTTATTTGAATTTTACATTTTTTTTTATCAAAAATATATTCAAATCTATAATTTTTTTTAGGATTAATATATTCAAATCTATTACTTTTGAAGTTGAGTAAATGTTTTTCGTTGGTAACATTTTTTTTCCCCCTTCAATCATACATTTGGTTTGGTGTTTTTCTAGGGAAAAAAAATCTATATAAACCCACCTCCATTCCTTATAATATGCATCATCTTTTTCTTCATTTCATCTCTCTACATAACCATTATATATTAGTATCAAAACAATATGTCTAGAAAATCCAATTCACAATATTCAAGTTCAAGTTCTAAAAATTCTCAATCTTCTCATATTCCAAATACACAATATTATTATCCTTATACGCAATAATGTCCTTTTGGTTCAAATGTTCCTCCGAAACAATTATCGTCAAATTTTTCTTCTAGTTCGAATAATACTCCCCAATATTTCACGTCTCAACCTAATAATTTTCATCCAAATATCGGTCAAAATTAATTTTTCCAGCCATTCCCGTATCAGCAAAATCCGGTGGTATCAAGCATTCAAAATATGTGAGGATCATTTCACGGTAATGTGCATCCATCACCAATTCAATTTCCATGTTCTCAATTACCTAACTCGTCACAGCCGGGGCTAGAACATATTAGCCTTGTCGATGATGATGATGATGATGATGATGATGATGATGATGATGACGACGACAACGACGATGATGATGGCATTGTGGAGGAAGCTCCATTGCTTCCAGTGCAGAAGAAAAGAACTCGTGATGCATGGTCATATGACGAGGAAGTCACACTCACAAAATCATAGACCACCATGAGCCAAGATTCAGCAAAGGGAAATGCACAAAAGAATAAAGAATTTTGGGCCAAAGTGACTGCATACTACAACGAGCATAAGCCGAAGAATAGTCCGATTAGCTATTAATGTCAGAGGTCATTACTATGCCGTCATACCGGATGTAAATACTTTTTCAGGTTGATACAATAATTTTATAACAAATCAAGCTAGTGGGAATAGCGATGACGATGTTCTTCAAGCTACACCAAAATTAATGACCTCTGACAATAATTTTATAGGGATATTGGCATATAAATACACGAACTATAGGGGTAGTTTGGTTTTTACCAGACTTCTTTTTTCTTGTCAATTAATATACAAACTCAAGCTGTTGTTCGATTTTTCCACAATTTCAATTTTCCGGCCAGAAAAAGCTGACGTGGCTATTTTCCGGTCCGAGGTGGCAAAAACGGACGACAACTTAAACGACGTCGCTTACAAAATAAGTAAAACGACGTCGTTTTACGTGATTTCACTTCGACCACTTATAATTAGGGTTCATTCTTCAATTTCCCTCTTCAAATCGAGCAAGCATTCTGCATATCATTCTTCAGCCTCATCTTCACCATTTGCAGATAATGGAAACCTCGACGACGGGTTCCGAGCCCCCTCTTCTATGTCTGTGCGATCTGTTATACATACTACTCCTAATTGCTATCACGATCTTCCAGCAGAAATTCTCACTTCGCATTCGGAGAAGAATCCAGGGCGACGGTTCTTTACTTGTTCAGTGAGAAAGGTAATATGGGTTTATTGTTTCTTTTTACGCCGGTTTTCATGTTCTGATAATTTAGGGCTTCTGTTTAATCATGGGTTGATTAGGTTTTTAGGATTTCTATTTAATCATAGTATGTTTGGTATTCAATTTCAGTGGGATGATTGTGAATTCTTTCAATGGGTTGATTCAACAACACCACTGAGCTTCTGCTACAATCAATGTGCACGCCGTTTGAAACTTCAGAAAGAAAGCTATGATAAGCAGCTTGAATGCAAAGATATGGCTGAGAGTTATCTTTCTGAAAAATTGAGGATGAAGACTGAAGAGTGTGATTATCTTAAGGCTAAAGTGGAGAAACTAAAGAAGAAGAAGAAAGAAGAATTTGAATGTGTGAAAACTGAACTCATGGAGTCAGTTAAAGAAGCTGAGAAGCTTAAGAAAAATGGAGGTGGATTGTGATTCAGAAGTTAGGAGCTTTAGTTATCCTAGTTGCTATTGTAGTGAAGTTTGTGTCTTCCTAGTTGCTATTGTAGTGAAGTTTGTGTCTGTTTAGGGTGGTTTGTATGGAGGTATCACTGAACAATTTGGGTCTGTTTAGGGTAGTTTAGTTTGTGTATTTGTTTTTGTGTTGTTTGAACTCAGTGTATTGTACTATGATCTTCTAGTTATATAAAAGTGTTGTTCTTGAAAACAATGAATCTCACTCTTCAATTCTGTAACAGTCAGGAATGCAACAAAAGTTATAGCTATAGAAGAACCAAATGATCCCAAAAGCACACAACATCAGTTAATCACACAAGCAATAGTGAGACTGAGATTAGTTAACCTACAAAAGCATATCATTCAAACCCAAACCAGACTACAAAAGCATATCATCAGTTCATCATCCATCCCATCCCACATCATCAGTTCATCATCCATCCCACATCAGTTCATCATCCATCCAAAGAGTACAAATAAAACATAAAAAATCTTGTCTTGATCCAACAGCAGTTACACAACAACATTTAAACATGACTTTCTTGAGTAGTGGAGATTTTCTTCTTGTTCTTTCTTGAGGTAGAGGGCCTCACAGCTGGCCTTGGGGGAACAAAGATTTGTCTTCTCTCTGCAGGCATTCTTGTGTGCACAGTGCCACTTCTCCCATTGATGTAGTGCCTGATGCTTGGCTTGACATATTGTTCCTCCCTTGGCTTGCTTGCACTTGCACAGTAGGCCTAGAAGTGGAAGCTATATCCTGTGCTTGTTGTTTGCGAGGTCTACCAGGTTTGCCCTACATAAAAAGGAACTAATTATCACAAAATAATTTCAATGTTGAATAAAATGGTGAAGATTCAATATGAGCTTCATTACCTTGGCTTTTGGAGGTCTGGAAACAACTTGATTCTTGCATTTTCTTCGGTTATGGCCAGTATGGAAACAATTCTAACATGTCATTGAGACTGCAGTCTTTCTAAGCTTGTTGGGATTCTTTGGATCAATCTCACCAGCATCTCTCTTTTGTTTTTTCTTGGGCCTCCCAGGCATCTTCTTAGCTTCTGGTGGAATAACAGGATATCCTTCTGCTCGTGGCCACGTCTTTTCTCCATTTAATGGTGGCAAACCAAAGCTATAAGTCTCTCTGTATTTAGCCACACTATATGCCTCATGACAGTAATCTGTTGCTTCGTGCCTTAAAAGATGTATGGCAGCACAAGCATGGATACAAGGAAGACTTGTAATATCCCATCTTCTCCAAGTACATGTCCTAGCTCCAACATCAACAATAAATCTGTCCCTATATTTTTCAACCTCAAACAACACATTTGAGGCAGCATGTGGAACACAATGCCTACTGTAATGCTTCATCTGTTCAACCTTTTTGAGGATCTCAGGGCAGATGTTATGTTGATAATCAATCAATTATTGGGACTTTTCCTGTTGCCTAACCATGAGAGAGGTCCTAATTTCTTCTAACATGTCAATAACATGCTTGCCTCTAGCATTAACTATATACCCATTGAATGATTCAGTGGTGTTGTTGAGGATCATGTCAGTAACAGCAGAAGAATCCATGAAAACCTTACAGAATTTTGTGATGTCCCTCCCAATAAAGTCTTCATAAGCTGCCACACTCCTTGCCTTCATTGCATCCAGTGCCTCATTGAACTCAACCATGTATGTGCTCCTCACACATCTCCAGAACAAGGCCTGCAATTTCAGTCCACCATGGCTCTTTTTCCAGTTCATAAAAACATGCCTTGCACAGTTTCTGTGCTGTGCTTGAGGAGCCTCTTCAGCAACGGCTCTAATCAATCCCTGCATCCATTCAATAAAGCATAACATTACATATCACTTGAAATTAAAGGAAACATGTATTACATGATAGGGAATTGAAATTTCACCTTCTGTTGATCTGAAATAAAAGTAATCCCTGACCAGATCCAAGGCCAAGATCTTCAATAAGAATCCTAAATAACCAGCTCCAATTCTCCAGATTTTCTATCCCCACTACTGCCCAAGCAATAGGAAACATCTGATTGTTTCCATCAATTCCTACAGCACACAACAATACCCCCCCTAGGTATGTCTTCAGAAATGCCCCATCAACTCCAATTATTCTCCTACAACCAGCCCTAAAACCCTTCCTAAGACCACTAAAACCAATATACACTTCCTTGAAAACAGCACCAACATCACACAGCAGTTCAAATCTACCCTCAGGGTCTTGCCTTCTTAGCTCTAGGATGTAACTCCTAAGCTTACCATAGTGTGCTTCCACAGTACCTCTCAGCATCAGTATAGCTTTTTCCTTTGCTTTGTACAACTTCCACTTCAATACCTCACAGTTGTACCTTCTTAAAATGTCTGCCTTCAGTTCTTTAACAGTCAGCTCAGGCCTATACCTAAACACATTGAGGTATGTCTTGGCAATCCATTCTGAGTTGACTTGGTGGTTTCTTATATCAGTGGTGCAAGTATGTGGCTGAGTAACCCTCTTGATAGCAAAATATCCCTTTCTCTTCAATAAACTACCATAACATCTCCATTTGCAAGGAGGGTTACAGTATGCCTCCATTTGAGTTGTGCTAACCCTCCTAAAATGAATACCCCTCCCTTCCTCAATAGCATTCTCCTTGATAGCATCTCTTGCTTGAAATCCATCATCAAACCTCATGCCTGCACTTAACTTCAGATCCTTTGGGTCAGTCAAGGGATCATAAGTATCATGTTTGATCACTTTCTTCCTTAACTTTGGATCACACTCTTCATCTTCATCTGTTTCAGAGGAATATATATCTCCATCAGATATATTCTGAATAACCACCCTCACCCTCAGCAACTCTACTTGTTGCACCAAAAACCAGATCACATAAACCTTTATCAGACTTATCCCTTAAACACTTCCTAGCCTGAATATACTCTTCATCAGAAAGAAGCTCATCATCCTCCATTTCATCATCACTGTAATCTTCCAACTCTTCTGGTTCTGGTTCATAATCTTCATCCTCTGAACTTTCCAATCCTTCTTCTTCTCTTTGAACTCTTTGAGCAGCCACCTGCTCTAACTCTTCCAACATCTCAGGGCAGATGTCATGTTCATCATCACCATCTCCTAGCTCATGTTCATCACCACCATCTCCTGGCTCGTGTTCATCATCACCCTCAAACCCAGTTTGAACTGCAGAACTACCAGTAGATGGAACCCCTTTCTGCTTGTCTCTTGTATCTTCCTCATCATCTGTGTCATGCCCTAAATGCACCCCACCATCCACAAAATATTGAAAACCCTACAACTATCAGACACCAGTGCAAGCATACTCATCACATCTTTATCATTCTGCAGTTTCACATATTTCTCATTACAGCTTGGATGGCTATAGAAAATGTTATCCCACCTCACATAACCTAGTTTTTCAAGTTCAAAGTCCAAATCTAGATACCCAAACATACCCACTTCCAAATTCAGCCTAGAAGCTAAACTTCCTCCAATATAATGTCTCATTCTGTCAACAGTCACAAACTGTCCTCCGTGATGAATATAAAGCCCGAAACCCCCCTTATCTCTGTCGCAAACAAGAAAAAACACAAACTGAAATAAAAAATTCGACATTGATAGGATATAAATTTGCAACTTGCTTTCAAAACAAAATGTAACCCTAAACTGCCATAAGATAAACTAAACCCTAACCCTAAACCACCACGAATAAAGAAATAAGCTTTGTGGTCCTACCTGTTTGCCATTGCTCCGACAATCGTGAATTTCTGGTTATGGACCACCACCACCGACAGCGACAATGCTTTTGGGAACAACGACAACTCTTCTCACCTTTTCGAAACTTCCAAAACCAAAAGGAATCGATGGATTAATCGATGGATTTCACATGTAGAATTTCACGAGGAAGCTCAAGGTGTCGTTGTTGGGAATGATCTGGGTTTTCGCGGGTTCTGAATCCTTTTGTCTAAACCCTAATTTCTAATTACATCGAAAACGACGTCGTTTTCGCTAATTAACTCCTAATTACGAGTTTAAGAAATAAACGACGTCGTATTTTGCCACATGTTCATGACACGTGTAATGCATTTTGCCACGTCAGTCAAATTTTGCCACCTCGGACCGGAAAATAGCCACGTCAGCTTTTTCTGGCCGGAAAATTGAAATTGTGGAAAAATCGAACAACAGCTTGAGTTTGTGTATTAATTGACAAGAAAAAAGAAGTCTGGTAAAAACCAAACTACCCCTATAGTTCGTGTATTTATATGCCAATATCCCAATTTTATAGTAATGACCTCTGACATTAATAGCTTTGCAAATAAGAACAAAAATTTCAAATATCTACATGTGTGGAGGGTGGTGGAAGCTGCCGAGAAATGGGCTCCTGAACAGATGACAGGGAACCCGTTTAAGAAGGCAAAATCAACCTCATCATATGGCCAACCTGAGGGAGATGCAGAGGCTCGAACACGTCTAAGTGCATTAGATCTCGAGTTGCGCCAGATAACATATGATCAAAATGATGCGCTTTTTGAAATGCAAGAGTTCCAGTTGCTCAGTCAGGATACCAGTTGTTATTCATAGGCGCAACTTTATAATTACGCTAAGATGATTGTTGGGATTAAAGCGAAGTGTAACTGGTTGTAATTCAAATTATGTGTTGTTTCAATTGCGTGAGTTTTTTTAAATTATGAAATTTCTGCTTTCAATAAATTACATTTCAAATCAATGATTTATGTATTTTTTAATGTATTTCAATTTAATTTTGAATTAAGATGCAATTTTATTTCTCCCATTTTATTTTATTGTAAGTTATATAGTTATGAATTTTGTTCATTTCCTTTTGTGATTTGATCACACAAGCATGCCCCATGACTCTCCCATGAAGAATAGACAATTGCTTTAACAAAATAAATATGAAAGTAAATTTATTTTATGTGATATGATCGATCAAGCATGCTTAAATTTTCACATGCAGAATAGACAAATGCTCTGACAAAAATAAATACGAAAGTAAATTTATTTTATGTGATATGATCGATCAAGCATGCTTAAATTTTCAAATGCAGAATAGACAACTGCTCTTACAAAAATAAATACGAAAGTAAATTTATTTTATGTGATACGATCGATCAAGCATGCTTAAATTTTCACATGCAGAATAGACAACTTCTCTAAGAAAAATATTTATGATGATGATAGGATCCTAATTGAACATCCATTAAGTAAAAAAAAGAAAAGAAAAGAACACTGACTATATGAGAGTAAAAAATAATGAACAATGTATGCACACTCATATACATGTCTACCTCCTTGTGATTGAGTAAAAAAAAATGAACAATTTCTGCACACTCACATGCATGTCTAGCTCCTTGTCATTATTTGGTGAAAATAAGTATGACAATGACTATACAAGCACACTCTCATATGAATGAACAATGCTTTGAAGATTGCATTAACAAAATAAAGATAAGATGTCAGTAAAAGATAAGATTCTCAAAGAGAAAGTGAATTCAATTATATAAAGTGGTTGGCTATTTTGACGATAAATACCCATGATATATTGAAAATAGAGACTCAAACTTTTCTACTCTCCTTTTGTTATATTTTTTTCACCACTTTCTTGGCACATAAATCTCTCATAAAAAAATGAGTGATTGTCCTGATAAGAAGCAAATTCATGAAATGTGGAAACAATTAATACGAGAATATATAGAAGATGACATCGATCGAGAGATGATAGTTATGGCGGAGCATCAAGAAGAAGCACAAACTTCCAGAAGGAGAAATTCTCGTAGATAATATATCGATCAGGAACGTGAGAGTGGGCATGATCGTCTTTTCGTGATTATTTTGTTGATGATCCTATATTCAGTGCAAATTTATTTCGACGTCAGTTTCGCATGCATCAAGATTTCTTCATATTGTCGATGCTTTGAGCGCTCACTATTCCTATGTTCAGTTGAGGCAAGATGCAACTGGAAGAAATGGGCTATCTCCACTATAAAAATGCACAACAGCTATCCGTCAACTGGCATATGCAGTTCCTGGAGACTCGCTCAATGAGTATATACGCATGGGTGAGAGTACTGCTTTGGAATGTCTTGAAATTTTTTGTCAGTGCGTGGTTGAAGTTTTTGCTCCAAAGTGTTTGAGGAGTCCAAATGATGAAGATACTCAACGCTTGCTTCGTATGCATGAAGAAAGACATGGATTTCCTGGTATGTTGGTTAGCCTCGATTGCATGCAGTGGGAGTGGAGGAATTGTCCAGTCGCTTGGAAAGGGCAATACACATGGGGTGATTACGGTGTGCCTACCATGATTCTAGAAGCGGTGGCTTCAGCAGACTTATAAATATGACATGCTTTTTTCAGCGTCGCAGAGTCTTGTAATGATATAAACATTCTCCATGGATCACCCTTGTTTAATACTATTAGTTCTACGATATTTAGAGACATGCAAGTAGAGAGATTGATAGAGGTAATTAATAATTAAATATATAGTGTATTTTTTAAACTTCATTTACATTTAAATAGTACTATGCTTTGGGAAATAAATAATTTTGAAAAGAAAGTGATGGGGACTAAAATATCCTATCAGCCCATTTGAGTAATGGGTTGAGCCCAATGACCAAAAATAATTAAAATGGAATGGGCCCAATGTATAAAAGAGACATTAATTGTGGATAGCGGCCCATATCTGAGAATGATCTACCGAGACCTGGCAAATCCGAGCACGCGGAAACGGCCACTTGGGATTATTAAATGCATTTCCATATTAAGTAGTTACATCGAAAGATGAGACCATCCACGTGTCATGTTATTATTCGAAGACACCATTAGTATATTATTTAAATGTAACGGAATGATCGAAAGTTGTTCGGTGTTCTCCTCTGAAAGACATTTCTACCCCTCTACACCATCATTTATTACGGGTAATGCCATTGCCTTCCTTAATCCTATAAATAAGATGTATGTGGTATGCTGAAAGGTACGTTCATTTTACACTCTACTCACTTTCATTCTCACAAGATTACGTGCTTAGCGTGAATCCCTCTCACATTTAGAGGTTTCTCTATCGAGGAGCCTCACAAACACTTCATCGGTCACAAACACTCCTCCGGTTCTTTTTTGCAGGATCTTAGTCTAATTTGAAGATTCACGAAGGTGAGAAGGGTGCTTCGGAAGAATTTATTCGGCTCACCGCGGATAGATCATGATTAACTTATAACGTAACCAAATTAATGAAGAAATTGTATTTCCTCCGTGAACTTGATTCTTTTCACTGTAATTAAGATTTGGTGTAAGCCCGTTTGATTTGGTGAAATATTTGAAGTTTAATCGACTTATATCTTTTGTTGTGGATCTAAAAATCGGATCTAACAGAAAGAATGATTAGACATGCATATGATCATAAAATTCTCCCATAAAGGTTTAATAGTAATTTACAAAAATGATCTATAAATATAACTAGCTATATACAAATAATACTCCATATAATAAACACATACAACCATATTCTATATATAGAGAAATGTTATGCTATATACCTTATGCTACATACCTCGTGAGCACCGCTCTCGTATCGTCGACGTTAACAATAATTTGTTTCATTTTATACATTTGGTTTAATTCTAATACACTAAATATTGTTATGCACATTGCTAATTTTATAAATTTCATAAAAAACGAAGCTCAATTTGTTCTTTTTTTTTTCATTTATTAGTATTTATAGATAAAATGGACAATCGAGCTTCGATTTTATGAAATTTATAAAATTAACGACGTGAATTACGATATTTAGGGTATTAGAACTAAACCAAATGTATAAAACAAAACAAATTAATGTTAACGTCGACGAAACGAGAATGGTGCTCACGAGGTATGTAGCATAACATTTCTCTCTATATATAAGTGCATACATTAATAAAATTTCTCTCTATGTTATAATCGATTAAAACCCGCGAGAATCGCGAGGTACAATTCTAGTATACATACAAAATCACGGTAGTTCATAATAACTCATTAATTTAATCTCAAATATACATACAAATGCAAAACATCATTTTTAATGTGTCGTCGTGAACGTAATACAATAAATTTAAGCTAGAATGAAAATAATAGTAGTCGCTAAAATGTCTCAGTTAGTCGTTTGGTGAATATTCATCCCAAGTAGTAGCCTGTTTTCCTATCTTGTGAAGAACCCTAATAACCATTTCAGTTGTGACATTTCCTCTCACTGTCACCTTATTTGATTTCGTGTCTACGTCGTATGATTCTATATCTGCATTCACAATCCACATATTACAAAAATTTTAAAGGAAATCTTAATTTCATTTTTTTGTTTTTTTTTTCCCTCCATTAATTAAACTTTTCTATGTAATCCCTCACTCTCTCTCGCAAGAGGATACGTTCTTTTTTTAGCACGAGAATTAAAAAATGATGAGTTTGTGTGTTAAAGTGAGAGTGCATGTGAAAAAGTACTTTTCTCAAGTTTTTTTATTTTTTATAACTCAATAAGAAAACATATTATTTTAATTTGCTGAAAACGTACCAAAAAGGAAATGTATCATCTTTCGAAAAATGAAGGGGTATATAATTAAGAAAGAGGGGTACCTTCTATTTTCTTGATGGCCTTGAGAATTTTCTTGATGCATTCGTCGCAGTGCAATCCCACCTTCAACTCCACTACCTAGAACAAACAAAATAATTATACATATATTTTTTTTTTATCAAGACAAAGCTATGTATTCCAAAAGATTTCTATAATTAATTAAATCAATATTTATGCATTAATTTCCTTGAAAGAATTGGGAACCAAGAAACATCACAAAAACTTTACGAAATCTTCTTTTACCTTTTAGATAATTACCAACAAAATCCTATATTATTCATCTTTTATTAAAAAAAAAAAAAAAAAAAAAAAAAAAAAAAAAAAAAAAAAAACTCCGCATTATTAAACATATCCAATTAAATTGGTTGGGATCAATTTGTTATCAATTCTACCATCAATTAAAATTTTCGGAAACATAATCACGTCGGAATTTTCCAAAATGTAAATTATTTTAAAATTAAAAAATTAATCAAAAAATCACATGAATTTCGGCGTCTCACGTGGATATTATGTCGCCGAAAAATTAAATTGAGAGTAGAATCGATAACAAATTAATAGTTTGAAATTTAATTGAGTATTTTCAATATTTTAGAATATTTTTTATAAAAGATGAATAGTTTTAAGACTTTTTGTTAATCAACCCAACCTTAAATTTGGTAGCAAATGGAAATTTTAATTTGTCCATAAATTTCTAAAATTCAACCAACGTATATTCTATTTCCGCTACCCTAATTTATAATTTGGACAAAAATTGCTCTCTCATGTTATGTAACTAAACTCGGATGGGATCCTCTGTCCCAAATTAGCGTATCAATGGTGTATCCGATATAAAATTAGAAAGTTTTGACATACATTAATAACCAAACACAAAATGACAATTATCAATGATACACTAATTTGGGAACAGATGATCTCATTCGAACTAAACTTGTAATTTTAATTACTACACGCAAATTAAACATACAT
Organism: Thymus mandschuricus; assembly: GCA_029379335.1. NCBI lineage: Eukaryota > Viridiplantae > Streptophyta > Magnoliopsida > Lamiales > Lamiaceae > Thymus > Thymus mandschuricus. Next base: position 9,653,835 of record CM057079.1, read on the forward strand.
ACGAACACAAACAAAGGAATAACAGTATGTATTTCTAGAAGAATATCAAAAAATAGAGACAATTAAGGTACTTACATTAGCCATTGCTGGTTCCTGAAAATTTGAATTTCCTGGTTTTTGGAACTAGTCGAAAATATTGTAGGACGAAGGAATGAGTTTGTGTGAAATTTCTTGCATTTAAAAGGAGAAGTGTGTGGTGGAGGATATGATTCCTTTGAATGCGTGTGAATTTTGCTTTGTTAAAAAGCTTCTTTAAGTCTCTTTCATGGAAACGCGGCTTAGTTTATATGGAAATTCTTGATGGCCATGTCAGGTTTCAAAGGGACAAAAGCATATGGCTTTCGCTTGCTTTTATTCGGCACCGTTGTTTTGTTACACCCTCCTCCGTTCCGTCGAATAAGTTTGCGGGATATAAGTAGGAATTGTCAACAATATTTTATTGGGACTAGTAAAAAGTTAAATGCAAATGCACGTAATAAAAAAATTTACTCCCTCCGGTCTTTCCTAGTTGAGTCATTTCTTTTTGTGATTTTCGGCACGCTTTTCCACGCCTCTAGATGATGAATTTTAAAACGGATTTTTGAATTTTTTTTCCCGTAAAAGAAAAAATTCTTCAAAAATCCGTTTTAAAATTCATCATCTAGAGGCGTGGAAAAGCGTGCCGAAAATCACAAAAAGAAATGACTCAACTAGGAAAGACCGGAGGGAGTAATAGACGATTTGTAAATTATTAAATATCGATTGAATTTATAGTTGATTTTTGTAATAGTGGTACATAATTACATTAATACCCTTAAATTAAGTATAAAATAAGGACAAGATAGACAAATTATATTTTGTAAGAATGCACACTTTTATAATAATAATAATAGATAGATATTCAGCTCGACAATTTATATGTGCGTTGCACGTATAATCTCTATTTTAAATTTAAAATAGAATAATAATAAACTGCAACAATTTATATGAATTTTTATACAAAAATTGAATCAATTTCTCTTTATTAATTTAGCGATTTTATAAAATAGTAACCATATTTCATAACTAAAATGATTTTTCCAACATTTCAAGCTCGTTTTTAATTGTTTTGTTTAAAACACGCTTTAATTTAATTGCTTTCCTAACGCGCAATCAAGTTTGAGTTTGAATTAATTTCCAACGATGAATCTATTTGCACGAGGAGGATAATAGTTGAATATGCTTTTGATATGGATTTGAGCGTGAGTTTGGCATGATAGAGTAGATCTCTAGAAATAAGAACACTCCAAAAAAATTAGAGTTCATTTACCATTCTGATTTACTTTGATTTTTTTTTTATTTTATTTATTTATTTATTTATTTTTTTTTGTCAAGGCATATAAATTTTGGACAATCTCTATATCATCGTGCGTTCTTAGAAGTATTGCATATAGAAATGGAGTAATATTTTTATACCATGTTTTAAAATTTTTGCCAAAAAAAAAAAGACAAAACTCATTTAGAGGTCCCTGTACTATAATTTTTTATTTTAATAGATCCTTGTACTATATTTGTGTTTTAATAGGTCCTTCTACTTTTATGTTTGATACTACCTCCATCCCGTTTAAGTAGGTTGATATTCCTTTTTGGGACATCTCGTATATTAGACTCGTTTCCATTTATGGCAATAAATTAACATCAACTCACCATCAACATCAAACTTAATTCCAACCTAATTCCTTCCTAATTTTGGCCCATTAATTCCTTTGGCCCATACCCACCACCCAACCCACTACATCTAACCCTAATCCATTTCTCATCTCCCACTTTCATCCCTCTCCACCGACTGCTCTCTCTCTCTCTATCTCCACCGAACTCTTCTGCGATTCTCCGCCGCATCTCTCTCCCACCACTCCCCACCACCTCCGTTCATGGATTGTGAAACGCATATATACAACGGTGTGAGGGGTGCGAAGCTTGCAGAGATCCGAGATCTCAGTCCAGAAATAACTTCCTCTGCGACTCCACCACCCCCAATCCCTACCCGCCGTACCCCGAGTCACCAACTTCACCCGATCTCTACCCGGCGTACCCCGCGCCGGCCCCCTTCTTGCATGTTTCGCCGGCCGAGGGGGGCGAAGCTGGCGGAGTGCGAAGAAATCCCACCTGAAATCCCATCTGATCTGACTCCGCCGCCGTCCCCTAGCCCGGAATCCGTAGATCTGGCAACATCTTCGTCGCCTCCGGCGTTGCCCGCTCCTGCAGGCGACTCGCCGCCGGACCGTTAAGACCCGAAGCTCCTCCGTCGCCTTCCAGATTACTCCTACAAGCAGGCCAAAACGAATCTGCCCCGCCGCCTTCCAGATTCATTTTTGGTGTCTGTTCCGGCCACCGGTGATGCTGCCGCAGAGAGGTCCGAGGCGGCGCCGGCCACTGCACGAAGAGCTGAGGGGGGTTCAACGCCGCCGCAGCTTACGGGAGACTGTTCAACGCCCAATCCCCTTAAAAGATAAGGGGTTCCTTCCACCCCAATCCCCTTTAAAGATGAAGCCGGCCGGAGCAGATGAAGCTGGTTCCTTCGACCTGATAAGGGGATGAAGGCGGCCGGAGCAGATGAAGCCGGCCGGCTGTCTTTAAAGGGGAATCGGGTCAGGAGGGAGGTGGAAGACGACTGAGGCGCGTGAAGATTGGGTGAATTCTGTCCTATCCTAGATTGATAAGCTATGTTTTACCTTCTGTGGTGATTGGGTGAATGAAGCCTGCTCCTCTTTTTTGTGTATTCCTTCCTGTAATTGTGTGATCTAATTTTATTCCTATGTAGTGAGAATGGAATTTTGATTGGATTCATCTTTGGTTTGTACAGGATGCGTGTCATAATTTACTTGATGGACATGCATGATCAGAAGAGATAAAATCGAGCTCACCTCCCCACTGCTATCATCTTAGTTCAAGATGATGTCCTAAATTGGTGATTTCTATCCTATCTTCTGTGGTTTTGTGCTTTATTCGATTGCATCATGGTATACTGTGGGGAGTTGTGGCTAAATTGTTCTGCAATGATGACATGGTGTTTTAACTCTCTGATGACATGATTTCTAGTCAAATGATGGGATTCAAATTGTAATTGTGTGATCATTCCTCTCTGATGACATGATTTCTAGTCAAATGATGGGATTCAAATTGTAAAATTGCATTCATTAAACTTAAAATAAACTGCTGCTTCATTACAAAATGACTGAACTAATTACATTTGGTGATTTCCATGGCAAAAAAAGGTTGAGCTCTACTGCTTGGCTCCTTACATGCTTTTTCATGAATGTTCAAAAACTGAGATTGAAAATGAACACAAGTGAAACTGCATAATCACTTCACTTCCTACTGTCTTCATTTCACCTGCAAAAAAAACTTGTATACAACTAACTACATGTTCAAATCTGGAAGCCCTTCACCCTGATGTGGAATCTGGATTCCCATGTCATGCATTAGGCCTTCAATCCCTTCTGTGCTTTCCTCTGAAATTAAGTAATCAATGCACTCCCTCACTAAGTAGTTTGGCACTTCAAGGTTTGTTGGTAGTGTGCCATGTCTTAGCAATGCATCCTTCTTCATATGAGGGACTTTGAAGTTGTTACTACCTCTGTGCTTCATGATTTATGTGAGAACACATTGAAGTGATACGAATACTTTATTCAAAGTCATTGGAGGCAATATGTTGAAACATTTTGTGACTGCAGCTATTAGTTGATCTGCATTACTGCATTTTTTCCTCTGTTGTAAGGCTTGAATAGCACAAAAAAAACCTAGGTCATTAACATTGCACTCAGGTGAGTTTGGTGGCTTTTGGATCAGGTTGATGTGAAAGCCATCTGTGTTGGCTATCTCCTGAAACTCTAAATCTGTATTGTTGATGTGTGTCCTTGCATTATCCTGTTGAATCATGATATTCTTGCTTAGGCATTGAGGCCATTTGAGTTTTATTGTTGGCAGAATCTGAAATGTATAGAAAGTAACATCAGTTATGCATGTTTGGCTCTGAAATAGGCTCTGTTGCAGTTAATGCTATTGAACTATTACTGTATAAGCTATTCACCAATGAAAATACAAGCATACATACCTGTTTGATGATGCAATCTTTGATCACTTGCCTAGTGATGGATTGGACAGGTTTTAGCTCTTTAGTTCCTTTTTTCCTGTGAATGCTATCCCTCTGTGCTGTTATTTCTTGAACAAATGGCCAAATTCCTATCTTTCCATCAAACAAAACACTACCATCTACATGGAAAACTGGCCTGCTTGCTGCACACATAAACATTACTTTGGGAATGAAGTTCTTTGACTGACATACCCTTAATGGGTCTGCTTCCATTGGAGTAAGATAATACCTACAGCTCTTTCTTGATAGGTAATACCACTTCTCATCAATGTGTATTGTGTTTTCCATGGGCTTGAAATAGGCTCTGTTGAAGGCAGAATTGATTTGTAGGGACTGTAGGCTAAATGCTAACCTTCTAAGCATGTTTTCTGGTTTCAAAAGAGGCCTAATGGCATTGGTATGAGGTCTGAGCAGGTGATTTTTAGCCCATCTCCCCACTGTTGTCTTTGGTACTCCAATAGCATCTGAAATTGTTTGTAGGGTACCTCTTTTTTGGACTTCAATTGCTTCAATTTGTGCATAGTTGATTACATGCTTCACTTTTCTGTTTCTCTTCTTTTTATTCACCATAATCACCTCACTTCTAGCTCTTTGATCCCTTGCAGTTTTCCAGATTCTCTGCACACTTTGCCTACCAATGTTGTACAGAGCAGCAGCTTCAGCTATCTTCCCTCTCGGTGGTCTCCCATTTTTGCAGCTCTCCAACAAGAACTGCAACACAAGCATCCTTTGAGCAGTAGTGACATCTGCCTTTTGCCCCATGGCTGCTTCAACACTGCTTTTTCCAGATTACTCCTTCTTCAACTCTGCTACTTCTTGCTGCTCTGCTCCTTTCAGTTTTGAAGTGTAAAATGTAGTGATGTAGTGTGTGTGTGTGTGATCTCTATTGGTTATATAGACATAGATATGCAGTTTGGGAGGGAATTCACATGTATTTGGAAAAAAAATATCTGCTCAAAAAAGGCTCCAAAACTGTATTTTTATTTTTTTTAATTTTTTTATTGATGAACAGTTAAATGATGCTACAGTGTCTCCGCTACAGTGTTTTTTGAACAGTAAACGAGCTGCTAATTTTCTGCTTAATTTTACACTAATACTCCCCTTATTACCTTTACTTGGTTGTTGTACCATTTGGAAATCAACCAACTTAGATGGGTTGGAGGTAGTATTTATTAAGTCCCATTTTAACGGTTTTGATAAAGCTTTTCCGTTAATTATATTCCACATCATTTAATTATTAATTAATTATTTTCCACATCTTTATTTTCATTTCCGAATCCCAACTCCCTTAGAGGATTCCAACTTATCGACGCCATCAAAGCTAACATCAAAGCTAAGATCGACTACTTCTGCCCCAAACAACTAGTCTCCTACGCCGACATCCTTGCATTAGCAGCCAGAGACTCCGTCGTAGTTTTGGGTGGGCACGGATGGGAAGTATAGATGGGTAGGAAAGATGGCTTCATCTCTAGCAAAGCAGCCGCCAACTCCAACATCCCCGCTTCCAACTTCGACCTCCCCACCTTGCTCTCCAAATTCCATACCCTAGGACTCTCCCTCCAAGACCTCGTTGCCCTCTCCCACACTCACACCATAGGCAAAGCTCGCTTCTCCACCTTCGACAACCGCTACTTCGCCAACATCCTCTCCGGCAAGGGACTGCTGGCCTCCGGCCACGCGTTGCTCGCTGAGGAGGAGTATGTGATCGTGGAATCTTATACCAACGATGTCAATCTCTTCTTCCAAGATTTTGCGAAGTCGATGGTGGCTATGGGAAGCCTGCAAAACGGTGATTTTTTCCACCATTGTTTTCTAAGTTTTTATACGGATTTTTTTGTAATTCAAAATTATTGAGCTTGATTGGATTCGGGGGTTACAAGAATGGATTTGATTTGATTTATCGGAGAACGATTTCTATACCCTCCCCACAGCCATGAATACGAACTCAAGTTTCTGGAATCTCCTCGAAACACATGTGAGTCAAATCGCCGCATCCGCACGGCGGAACCAGCCTGGCAGCTCCATCGAGTACAATCCAACGAACGAGTACGTACATCGTTCACAAGGAGGAACGTAACCCTCCCACTGGTCCGCTGACTCCCCACAGATGAATGACGGGAGGCGGCGCAGTCACAACCCGTTCCCTAAAACGGCAGAGGAGAAGAGCAAGGACCCGGGGCGTGACAAGATATAGTCGTTGCCTCGGATTCAAGACGCTGGAGACGTTGAGCCGCCGCAACAAGAAATCATTAAGAAGATAACGTTGATATGGAGGGTAAAAATAAGAAATCACGATTAGGGAAAAATATTAATTAATAATTAAACAATTGTAAATGACGTGGAATATAATTAACGGAAAAGTTAACGGTTTTATCAAAACTGTTAAAAGTGAACTCAATAGATATCAAATGTGAAAGTAAAAGGATCTATTAAAACACAAATATAGTATAAGGACCTATTGAAACAAAAAGTAAAAGTACAAGGACCTTAGGATGAGTTTTGCCAAAAAAAAAAAAACACTCTAATATTGCATGCTATTTCTCAATAGGTAGACAAAAGAAATTTGGATATTTCATATCTTACGTTATCCATTTTTTACCAAATAAATAAAATAAGTATACCACTCCCTAAACAATTATATGAACTATTATGAATTGGGAACCCTCTACACCAATTAACTCTTTCTGGGACCAACATTATGGTATTAAGTAAACATGATATAAAAACTTTGGATCTCTTTATTTATTATATATTTATTCTACATTGCATAATCTGTTTTTAGCTCTCTAAATAGATAGAGATTTCATTATTTTATTATGAGGACTACTCGATATAACAATGTACTTCTTCAGAGTAAAATCTTAAAGAATGTATGTCTTAGTTTGGATATTATGCCAATCAAACTAAAAAGGCGTAAGGAAAAGTGAAATGCATTTCTCTCTAGTATTATTTTTTTATAGTTTCAAAGAAAAATGATTTGACTTATCACAATTTGAGAGTTAAAGTTCTACAATAAAGTGAAAGTTTGAGAGCTGAATCTCCAACTCTAATGCTAGAAAGATATACAATCTTCCAACAATCACCACAACACTAAACACAATCCTAACATTCACTCAAGATTGTGTTTTTGAATTAATTTCCAACAATGACTATCTCTTTGCATGAATAGGATGATATTTAAATATACTTTTGATATGAATCTAAACCTCAGCTTGGAATGATGTAGTTGATATCTAAAAATAAGAACAATCGAAGAATAATCTAAAGATTTGGTGTCCTTGCATATTTAGCTTGGGAACGGGAGGATACAAGAGCTTGAATATGATGAATTTGAACACATTGAATTATTTGACTTTGAACACTCTTAACCTTCATTGAGTGTTGAACTCTATCTATTTATAGGGTAGACTCATAAATTATGTGTTGCAGAGATAGTGATTTTAATATTTACTTTGGAGTGTGATTTATATCTACAAATGTAATTTTCATTTTTAACTGGATACATATACTCTTTTAAGCAATTTTAAAATATATTTGTTAACAATAGTAAGGTTGAGTCTGTCTATTATACAGTTAGATCTCTCGGTTGTACTTACCACTTTAATATGTCTTGTTTTCGAAAGTGTCAGATGGTGTATAGAATTGAGAATTTTTATTGATTGAGCACAAACGATAATACAACAATAATCCAACTTGATAGCTTTAAGTCAGTACGGTGTAGATCTATTGACACGTGATAAGTCTTGTTCGAATATTATTAGGTCTTCTTATCGATTAGTAGTTGTTGCTAATTTTGTTGAGTTAAGTAGTTGATTCTTCCATTAGTGGAGTGATTCTAATAATTATTATTTTGGCAAAGTCAAGTGAATTAGGAACACTTGTGATCTTGAGCATGCAAATTTGTACTTCCCATGTCCCTTTCAAGTTAAGTCATTTCTTTTTGCAATTTTCGTCACGCTTTTCTACGCTTCTAGATGATGAATTTTAAAATGGATTTAAAAAAAAAAAAAAAAAAAACTTTTACGTGATACCACAAGTGTTGTAGTATCCTGTAAAAGAAAAAATTCTTCAAAAATCCATTTTACAGTTCATCATCTAGAAGCGTGGAAAAGCGTGCCAAAAATCGCAAAAAGAAATGACTCAACTTGAAAGGATTAGAGGGAGTAATAAAGTACACCCTTTAGCATTTTGGAGTTACATTCTAATATACAAAATACATTCCTTAACATTTTTAGTCAAGTGATGAATGACATATATTCAGACGAACTATACGTGGTGGTTTTGAAATCCAACCAAACATATGAAATCATAAAACATGAATAATTTCTGAAAATTAATCCCTTAGACAAATGTCTCAACACAAATAATAAAAAGAAAAAGTCTAAATTTCTCGTTACCAAATATTTTACTATTCTCTATTTTCTATACTTATTAAATATTCTTAATAGAAATTTCTCATAAAGTTATCTGAAATATATAAAAGAATTATATAGCAAATAAATAACAATAAATAAAAAAAAAAATCGTTTAAACTAAAATCTGACAACATGGGTTAACTTGAAATGAATAGACTACATACGGAGGATTCGAACCTACGGCTTAGGTCGCATGCATTAGCCTCGCGTCGATAAGAGAATATATATGCTAAACAAAAAATATCGATAGTTTATGCATCTTCACACCCAACAAATTAAATCAATTTTTAAGTTTTTACTAATCAACAAATTAACAAACAATGATATATTCACCACTTACAATAATAATAATAATAATAATAATAATAATAATAATAATAATAATAATAATAATAATAATAATAATAATAATAATAATAATAATAATAATAATAATAATAATAATAATAATAATAATAATTAATTAATTATTATTACTATTATTATTACTACTATTATTATTAATAATAATTAATTAAAAAAATCAACTCTACAAAAAAACATGCACTAACATACGTCACAAAGCAGTCTAAATTAGGTAAATCAATTTACTAAAATAAGGTGAATTTTGAATCTTCTATGGATATTCTTGTAGATCTTATAATTATTAGATTACATTATCACCCTTAATTTGAGAATTTTGTAAGGACATAATAGGCAATGCATATTTTGTAAAACAAGGCTCTTTTTATATAAGTATAGATAGATAATAATGGATAGATATTCAGCTCGACTTGAGCTAGTTTTTTGATAAGAAAATAATTAGTGCCCTCTTCATGAATGATTAAGACCTTATCATTTACGATTTGATCAATACTACCCATAGAAATTTAGTGGTCTAGTTTCGGCTTTAATCTTGCACAAATGGGAAGCCAAAGGGAGGGTGGTACGTCTCGGGATCGAGACGTATCGTGAATTAACGCTTCGAGTGTGTTTATACTCCAAATCTTCTCAAAGAGAAGCAAAAAAAAACCAACGAAGAGTTCCTTCACAATTCTATTTCGATAATGACGGCCAAAATACAATGAAACCTTAAATAGTTTTGACATCAATAACCTAATGGGCTAAAACTTGGCCCATATACTAGTTGGACTTCTAACCTCGGCCCAAATGCAAAACTACAATTAAAAGATATTACATAGAAAAATTGTTATAAACTTATGTTCTCGAACTAATATCTCCTCGATTTCTTGGTTGTATCAACTCCTCCTCCCTTCAAAACCACCTTGTCCTCAAGGTAGAGATTCAAAAATTCTTATATACTTCCTCAAGTGCATAGAGGTTCAAAATGACCATTCGTCGAGAAACTCCATGGAGAACATCTTCCCACCAATGGCCTAATATGTCATGGGCCACCGCAACATCCTCTTGGTATTTCAACATTTTATCCTCTTTAGAGAATGATGGCAGTAGGTGTGCACTAATTTCATCCATGGTTGGTAATTTAGGTGAAACTTTTGAGATCAAATCACCATACACATCAAATTTTACCTTATCAGAATCCTCTAGCTTGGACCTCGGTTGTTTTGTTCTCTTCATAGTTCTCAAACTCTTGTGCCAATTCAAAAGTTTTGGGCAGACAAGGGGGTTGATTTAGTGACAACACTTTCCGAATAAGAAGTTCAGAAGCTACTACGTCCGACACTTTGGTTAGATTACTCTCTTCAAATCCACTTTGATAGCATAGAACTGATCTGGTTTGAGATAACTTAAGCTCCCTTGCTTCCAATTCTTCGAGTTTTGATACAAAGCGAAACTTAACCAATTGCAAAAAATTGATCCAAGTTGTTAATACGCATTTCGCCTCCAACCATCGAAACCACGTCAATGCCTCTCCCTCCAAATGATAAAACACCAATGAGAGTCGTTGATCATCAGGGAGATTGCGAAGAGTGAAATATTTGTCTATTGGAGACGTCCACTCATAAGGATTTTCATCCCTTCCACCAAATTTAAGTGAATCTAGTGATGTAGAAAACTTAGATCCTTCTTGTATGATTCCAAACATCTCTTAGTTCTCAAATAATTCCCAAATGAATCCCCTCACTGTAAACTAATTCAAAAACCAAAATGATCTTCTACTGTGAATAAATCCAGTAACCCAAATTAATTTAATATCCCCCTTCTTGTTTCCCCTTCAAATCTTCCTTCTCAATCACCCACGAGACCCAAATTACCTTCTCCTACCTAGTGTGCCAATCGGACCGGCAAGCAATAAATTCTCTTCCCACACGTACCAACAGAATTGCACCAGCACAAAACTAATCCACACTTTTCTTTTGCTCAATTAATGATTAAATATCCAAAGCCCATATATTTTAAATTTTCACACCCAAAAGAATGAACACATGTAGAGAAAAGAAACAAGGAAATTCCAATTACCAGATCTCGTCAAAGGCTTCGCATGCACTAAGAATCCGAACAGCCACGCACTCCTCTTTTCTTCAGGTTCAACCTTCCTTCTTCTTCTTTTTTTTTTGGGAATAAAAATGGATCTTCTAAGAGAGATCTCTCAATGAAAGCATCAACGGTACGCCTCGAGATCGAGACGTATCGTGAATTAACGCTTCGAGTGCGTTTAAACTCCAAATCTTCTCAAAGAGAAGTCAAAAAACCAACGAATGGTTCCTTCATAATTATATTTCGATAATAACGGTCAAAATACAATGAAACTTTAAATAGGTTTGACACCAATAATCTAACGAGCTAAGACTTGGCCCATATACTAGTTGGACTTCTAACCTCGGCCCAAATATAAAACTACAATTAAAAGGCATTACATAAAAAATTATAAATTTATGTTCTCGAACTAATATCTCCTCAATTTCTTGGTCGTATGAGAGGGAGAATTGGAGTAGTTGCATGAAGATTTGACATTTTAGATGCTTGTATAAGCCAACTGTGGAGGCTGCAAAACAACGGCAAAAAAGAAAAAGAAGTAAGCCTTATTTCGGTTAAGTTAGTGGAAAAAAAACAGAAATAAGTTCATAAAGCAGGAACATGACCTAGATAAAATTAAGAGCCTCCCTCCTTAGTGTTTGTACCACATTATTGGAGCATACACATCGCCGACCCCCGGCAGCGGTCGACCACGACGTGGCATGCCATGTGGTGTCGCCACGTCACAATCGTTGATGCAGTGCACCACGTCGCAACTGGTGGTTAGATTGACAGTGAGCTGCGCGATCGTCTAGAGAAAGAGGTCGGCCGCTACGTGGTGGACCGTGATTGACTGAGTTCTTCAAAAAAAATTCGAGTGTATATCATGTTTTCCCTATAAGTACGCATTTCACCCCATTCTTCATCACATCTTCATTTCTTCATATTTTCTCCGTTTCTTCTTCAATTTTTATTCGTTTCTTTTTTTCGAATAAAAAAAAATGAATTACGAGGAAATAATGAGATCGGCATGCCAAACCAAATGGTGATAAGATGAAAATAATTACTATTACAGAAAAAAACTAAAAATGCATTTAATAATTATTATTTTTAATACACAAATAACTCCAGATAAAATATACACTATCTATGTATCCTTTCTTTATTGATTAAATTATTGGATGATCATGAGTTAATAATTATTTATCCGATGTCGACTGCTTCACCTAAATAATACGCCTATATTCATCTAAATTATATATTACCTACATCTCATGAAAGTAGTCCACTATTGAATTGGTACAAGAACCAATAAAGAAAAAAATATGTGCTTGTAATTAATTTTGAGGAGAGAGAGTTAATTGTAGCCAAGTATTCTTTACTATTTTTTAGAAAGTGGACTAATACATAAGACGGACTAAAGGGGAAAGATGGACTACTTTCGTGAGATAGAGGTAGTATTAATTACTACCTCCATCTCACTAAATTAGCCCCATTTGCTTTATTGACTTTTTCTGCACGCGTTTCCACCGAAACCTAGTACGAGTTTTAAAATATAATTTCGAAGTATTTTTTCGTTTACGGGATACATCGACACTCATAGTATCCCGTAAACAAAAAAATATTTCGAAATTATATTTTAAAACTCGTACTAGGTTTCGGTGGAAACGCGTGCCGCACTACCTCCGTCCACCATTTACTGACACAATTACTATATTGGGACGTCCACTATTTACTGACACTTTCTGTTTTAGGACGTAGACCCCACAATTACTTTAACACTTTATTCATCTACTTTTTACGTATTACTTTAACATTTTAATTAATACTATTAAAAAATTCAAATGGACCCACAATTATTCCACTTTAACACTTTAACACATTATTTTATTACTACACCATTAAAATGCAAAAAAAAATTGTACTACCCAAGAAAGAGTGTCACTAAATCAACGGAGGGAGTATTCCCTCTTGGGCCAAATTTTTTTTTTTCGAATGAAATACTCATTGATTTATTTATTCGCCAAATTTTAATTGAATTATCTTGTGATTGTTTCTTCAGGTGCAGACAAAATGAAATCGTATAGCCGTTGACATTTAAGTCTGCCGCCTCGCCGTCACTACAGTATTAGATCTCGTTTAACGGAGTCTCTCTCTCTCTTCCCCTCTCTCTCACACACACTTTACGCAAAAAACGCAGTAAAAAGCAAAGTTTTGCATTCACGCAACCAAACAGAATCTGCCGCGTGCTGTTGCTTCCTTCTCTTCTTCAATTCCTCCAATCAAATTCAACAGAAACATTCAAAACTCATAATTCTATCCAACAGTTCTTTCTTCCCTCACATATTTTCGTCACTCCCAAAGATATCGGTTTTCTTGTTCAATTCAAACATCAAAAACCTCAAAACGGAATACATAAATCCCAAAATTCTATAAATGGGAAATGCCCTTAGATTTCTGTGCGCCAAATGCTGCGAATATTCGCCGGAATCCGATTCCGTCGGCCACCACGGCGTCACCGTTGAAAACGTCGGCGTCTCGGCCCTCGCCCACGATCTTTACAACTTCGAAATCACCAACCAGGTATAACCCCAATTCCGAGATTTACGCCCTTAAATTCAGCTTCTCTCTCCAGAGAGAGAGACGTTAGCATCTTTGTATTTTTCGGTGTTTTTATGGATTTTAGGTTCCTCAAGACCTCAGTAAGCATGTAGTCTCATCCAGAAAAGCTCAATCCAACTGGTAAATCACTTGAAGAATGCTTATACAATTCGACTCGTGTGTGTATTTATATTCTAAATTTAACTTGAGTAACACGATCTCGATGAAAATCAAAGGTTCAAGAAACTCGCCGTAGCATGGAGAGAGACGAAACCGCCCCCTAAATCGGCTGAAGAAGCTTCGAGGCTCGTGATCCAGACGCTGAAGCATCACCAGAAGGCCGACGTCGAGGTTTCTAACACAAACAGCTTCATACAAAGTAGTAGGAAAAAAATGTGGATTGTTGTAATATTGATTGCTTTGATTTTAAAGGGTTTGCTAGCTTTCTATGGCCTTCCTCTGCCTCATTCCTTGGTGGAGCTCACTACCGAGGTTCCTCCGGCGAAGCCTAAAGGAGTCAAGTTCGAATTGCATACTATACCTGTAAGGAACAGGAAAAAAAAAATGCTTTCTTTAAACTTTTTCTCGTGTTTGGATCAGTGCAATCTCCGATTTTAATATGTAATGGGTTGTGTAGGTGGATGCAAAGGCCGTGGCTGATGGGGATACGGTAACTGTATATGTTAGCGTTGCAGATTCAAGGGAGTCTTCGATGGTTCCTAGAGAAGTTCAAGTTGCTGCTGTCGAAAGGGCCAAGGCTCGTGCTCAGAGGAACTATGATCGTGCTGATGAGCTGCACAGGCAAATTATTGATTCGGGATATAGGTTGGATGAAATGTGACAGAATGTTTCGTGTACCGATGTTTTGTTAGGGAAATGGTGCTGATTACAGTTGTTTTTGCAGGGTGATCAACCTTCAAAATGAGGAAGTTCTGGCGAAAAAATACAGGATAAGACTAAGGTAGCAGTAGCTACTGATTTCTTGAGATGCAGTTGATGATTATTTAGATTGTAACGAATGGTGACGAGATTAATATCCGGACTTCCTTCAACAGGGGAATTGATGCACCGGAGGGCAAGATGCCATTCGGGCAACAAGCGAAGGAAGAATTGGTTAAAATCGTCCAGAACAAGTGTCTAAGAGTCTTGGTCTTCGATGTAGATCAGTATGGTAGGTGCGTAGGAGATATATATTGCAACGGCATCTTCGTACAGGTAACATAATCGTACTCTCGTCAAAATACCTGTATTCAATTCAGATTCTGCAGGATTTTTATGGATTTTAGAAATCTGTAGGTATTCAATTCAGATTTTTTAAAGTCCTAAAAAATCTATAGGTATTCAACAATCCATGGATTTTAAAAGTCTATGGATTTTGCTGGATTCTTTTTTAAAAATATAAAGAGATTTCACTTTTCAAAATCTTTTATAAAGCCCATAGATTTCTACGGATTCTCTGAAAAAAAACTCAAAGTCACCATTTTCGCCAAACTCCTCCGTACTTTTTATCTTTTCTCCAAACAATTATACTTTATTTTAAAAGACATTCAAATTATGACTATCTAGTACCAAAAATTTGTTTACAAGAGTTTGCTTGAAAATCAATATTTTCATAAAATCTCTCATTCTTCTCAACTTTCATTTTGATTTATGATGGTTAAATATTACTACGTTTTTTAAGGTTCAAGGAATTGAATAATGACTAAACTAAAATATAACATTTGAACGAAAAAAAATAAAAGTAATTTTTTTTTTAAATTAAAAATACATTAATTGGACTTTCTTTAAAATACGATTCTTGTTTTGACAGATGACATAGTTTGATGAATTTTGATACTCCCTACAAACATATTCAAACAATTTGAATAAAGTTTTTGGTTTTTTTTTTTTTCAAATAATATAGATAATTTTCTTTATTTATTTACAAGTGTGACTCATATGCATTTATTTATATAGATAAATAGTTACAATAGTTGAGCGTCGGAGTCTATGGAAATCAATGGAAATTAATTTAAAAAAATATATTCCACAATACTACAAGTTCATGAAAATCCATCAAAATCAATAAATAGAGTCAGTCAAACTCTGTATAGAGTCTAGTCAAACTCTGCGCAGAGTCTATGGATTTTAAAAGTCTATAAAAATCCACCTACTTTTCAAAGTCTATAAAAATCCTTCAGAATCTGAATTGAATGCACCCTTAGTCTGAGAAAACCTATCTCTATCTAACACCAATAATTTTATTCCCCTATAAATTCCATATGAATTCCTTGTTGCCGATGTGACTGCTTATACCCGAAAAATGAGCTTGAGCTCAGTTTTAAATGCAAAAATAAAATCGATTTTGATATGTGCTGCGTAGGAATCGATGCTTAAGAAGGGGTTAGCATGGCATTACAAAGCCTATGATCGTCGCCCGGAATTAGACCAGGTGACCGTCTTGTACCTTAACTTGTAGCCTGGTTTATTTTGAATTGGCCAATTCTAAAATGCATGGTTTGCATATACAGTGGGAGAAAGAAGCTCGTGCGAATAGGGTTGGACTATGGTCGACCCCGAACCCGGAGATGCCATGGGAGTGGAGAAAGGACAGGCGAGGCAGATAGCCTATAACTCTGACCATTGTTATGCAATCTGATCCAAGGATCAGAATGTGATTATGTTGTATTCAAAGCTAAATATTTATTCATTGTAACTCCTGTAAAGACTATCTATACTCTAGTGTTTGTGTGTGTGTAAAAGCTTTGTAAATTTGCTCGGGAATTCATCATTTTCAAGATCAACAAAGCACGAGACGAAAATTGTTTCCAAAAGGTAAATGTTACTTTCATCTGCTCTCTCTCTCTCCCCCTCTCTCTATGCAAATAAAGATTAAGCGACCCAAGCACAAATCCTCCAGACATGGTAGGGTGCAACTACAAACACAATGCTCCATCGGAAGATTTGGTCTGAATTAGAGAAAAAAAAAAGGGAATCTCAATCTTAAACATAATTTGTTTACAAGAAAGATGTCCCCAGTCAAAACCCAGCAAACAGAACCTGAACGTATGGTTTCGGGGGTTTCCCAGGAGACCAACACATTTAAATGTACATTACGGGAGCCAAACTGAGAAAAATGGAAGACAAAGGGGCGGGTGATCCAACAAAATCAATAGGCCAATGAAAAACGGTGCAACTGTTCAGCTGGAAATGGAAAACAATGAAAATGCAGAAAAGAATATTCATAATCTAAGCACCGGAAGGTATTTAAGATCCAAACTATAACTTCATTCAAAGTAAAAATGTGCAATTTGCAAACAAAGCTGAGGATCACTGATACAGAAGCATGGCAGCTAGAGGTGTGTCCAGGCAACATAGAGAAAAACTGCATATAAAAAAACTTTTCGTTAGAGCATGAAACAAGAGTCAATACCCGTCTTTCCCATAATGCTATTTTGATGAGGGCAGGCGAAATGTATACTATATTTATCATTACCGGAGTTTATTACAAAAATCGCGACTAGATATTATTTCAATTTTCTCATCATGAGGATGTCAACTAATCTTATATTATATGGTGGTTAGGGGCATCAAAGATCACTATCTATAATTCTTTAGATTATAACTCTGAAGCATTTAAATCATATATTAATGATGGCAACTCAACCAAATGACAAAATATCACACCTACAATCATTTAGTTAGCACTGCTCTTTCTGTCGACAGAAACAACATTACATATCAAATTCAAACCAGTTAAGAAGTGGACAGTGTTTACACCCGAAGTCTTGTTCTTAATTCTGCTTTTCTATTGTAGTTGGTTAGTTGTTATTGTTAAGGGTGCCCACAGGCATTTGCATGACTTATTAGTTGAATAATGCATGTATTTCTCACTCGTTTTCTTGTTTACCGTTTTTTGCCTTTATCTCTGACGTCATAAAAAAATTGGTATTACCGGAATCAAGCATGAAACTGGTACATATTTATCAGTAAATCAAGACATCGCAAGGAAGGCTGGAGTGCAACTACTTACAAAACTAATAAGGCTAAATTATGGCTATATAGAATAGGTTTACTAGGCAAACGTTTACATCTGATACCAACTTTATGAAAGGGGATATCAGATTCATCTCACTAACTCCATAGAGGATAGATAAGAACACGTAGTAATGCCTAAATTGCCTTTCAAATAATCATATATTCCAAAGCAGATGTGGATTTCTAACGGATATTCTGTGGTCATTTTCTAATAAACTTAACCAGATCAAATCATCAAAATATACAATAGGCATTTATCAGCTCAACAAAGCGCCGCAACATACAAAATTAACTCATAGGAAATGTTAGGCAGCTTGAACATATTAATATATCCCCACAATCTTCTCTTCTAGAAACACGTGGCAAAATATATATTTTAAGTATAGGGGTTGCACCATACAGAGATCTACGTGTGGCCAAACTAGCCATACATATCTGCTATATCAGTTACAGCTAAAATACCTTGCTATAACTTTTAGAATTAGTCCACCTTACCTCATACTACCTCCATCCCATTATATTAGTCCATAATGGGATGGGCACAATAGCCAATGCAAAGAGGTATATGTGGCTATAGTTAATTTTAAGGAGAGAGAGTTAATTGTGGCCACATATTCTTTGCCATTTTTAGAAAGTGGACTAATATATGAGACGGACCGAAAAGGAAACGTGGACTAATATAATGGGATGGAGGTAGTATCTATTATAATGAACGTCTATAGATGATGCACCTACAAAGAATATTATTTGATATTTGTTCCTAGACCAATATTGACCGTGTTCGATAAACTGAAACAGACATTTGACAGCAAAACAACTTAATGTTCTTTGGCATCATTGCTATAACTAAGGAGAATTTCTTTTTTTCCCCTGTTTTTGCTGCATCAATCGCGTCAGTGGCATAACCCAGAGAATGACCCAATTCAACAAAAAGTATGATTCTAACATTAAATCAAAGGGAAAGATATAAGTAGTCAGAATTCAGAAAACTAGAGGAATTTCAAGCAAAGGTGCCATAACTCAGAGAATGGCTCAATTAAAAAAATTAGAAAATGCGTTGCGGCTAACCGAAAGGGACTCACTTTATCATCAATGTATACCCATTTAACTATTCCACATCTTCGTTTTCATCAACAGAATCTGTATCGCTAGCATCATAACCTGGATAACAACAAACATGAAAAATCAATCAATAAAACAAACAAGAGCACAGCTGATAATTGAGTAACACTACAGGACAATCAGTTCACCTGGACGCTTATTCCCTACTTTCAATGCTGAAGAACGACATCTTGATGCCCTTTTAATCCAAGCCTTACCCTGAATACCAAATACGATAAGAAAATGAGCTGCTTCAGAACTCATAAACACCTAAAGGACATTTACTCTGTGATATAGATTGATAAAAAGATACGATTGAGTATCTTCAAATACGGTCTGTCCAAACGAACTTAGTAGTAAATTCGCCTAAACATATACAATGGTTGGCTAATATTTACGACTTCACCCCATCACATTATACTGTAGCTTGGCTAATATTTCTTAATGTTCGAAAGGCTGGTAATGCGAAGGAATCGGGATACTACAATACTTCTCTAAGAAACCCTATTTTCTGAAACATCACACTTCAATTACCCATTGCCAATTAACCCATGACCTGTAGCATAGTGATGTTAACCACCTATATAAAGGCCCCAATTTCCCCAACTCAACGAAACAAAACAAGAAAAAGAAATCCCAATCAACGATTAACACCTTTAATGATCTATATATCATCAATCCCCAAAACAGAAAAGTAATAAACACAGGAAAAGCATCAAACACCTTCTGTGCATCCTTCACGACCCCATATCCGCTGTTATACATCTGGCCCACAAGCACCTGCATGGCGATATCGCCGCCCTTGGCCTCCTTGAGCGAGTCCTGAAACCACCGCCTGACGCAGTCCGACACCACATCCGATAGCGGCGTGCCCCGCTGCCGTCCCGAGTTCTCCGCTGCTTCCATGAGCCGGACTTTGACCCTCAGCTTGCGCGCGGCGGGTACGGGTTCACTCGGGTCGGGGGAGGAGATGGGTCGGGCACCGGATTTGGGTTTCAATTGGACGGCGCGGCGTGGGCCGTTGGGAGGGGGAGCGATGGCCCGAGAAATTTGCTGGAGATATTGTTGTGGAGATGGGATTGATCTTCCCATAAACATAAAAGGGGGGGCGATGGGAATCAGAGGAATTCTTCCCACTTTTGGAGGGTGGATAGTTGTAATACTTTCATTCAAGAACGAATTTTTACTTCGTTTGGTTTGGGGGTTTTAGCCCAACAAAAAGGGTTAGGGAAGAAAGGGATAGGAATATGATTGAAAAAGATTTGAGTTTTTTCTTTTTTCCTTTTTTCTTTGTTTTTATTTTTTTTATAAAGATTTTTTGAATTTGTGTGTTTTCCGTCACCACGTGCATTTCTGGAAATGTGTTTTGTAAATTTTACTTCTTCTTCTTCATTTTTTTTTTTGAAATAAAAAGTAAAATTGAGCCGATGGTCAAACTGATATCAAATTGATATAATTTTTAATTCTAAATTTCTCCGATCCAACGGTCATCAAATTTGTCAGAAATTGATCGATTGTGTTCGATTTTGTCAAACCGAAAGAATAATCGACCGAATCATCCAATTCGATCTATTGATCCAATTTGATTACTAAAATGGTAACAAACATGATTGAGTAATTTGCATTGTTTAATAAGTTAACTAGCATTGCACTCGCGCCATTGCGTAAAAAACAAATTAATGTAGTCATTGCATTATGGTTATTTATTTACTGGAAAAAAAATCAATAACATAAATGTAAAACCAACCAAAATTAATTATAGGAAAAAACCATTTTATTAAAAAAAAAATCGTAGGAAAACCTAAAATGGCAACAAATCAACACAAAAGTTTTGTAATGTTGGGATGGTTGTACACAGTCAATGAGTCAAACAATAAATTTTGGATTACTAAATAATTAAAATTCAACAATTTCTCCAATAAAAGTAAAAATAAAATTTTTATACGCACAAAGAACTGGTATTAGCTATTTTTGCCCTTTTTAAATGATGATATATAAAAGGGGCAAAAAAGAATATAGCCATTTCAACTTGCAAAAACTAAATTTAGCTTAGTATGTTTAAAAATTAAAAAAATACCCATATTTTCAAAATTGAGACAAGAATGCCCTTGCTTTTTGCTTTTTGCTTTTTGATGTTATCCACCAACTCTCTCTCTCTCTCTCTTTGCGATAACTTTCTCTCTCTCTCTCTCTATTCTTTCTCTGCATCACCTTTTTTCTCTCTTCTCTCTCTTTTCACCTACTTTTTATGACACACTCTCTCTCTCTTCACCACTAATTATTCTCTTTCTTAAGTGCATAATGACAAAAAAACTGCACAAATAAGTACGAAAGGTGTTACAAATCGTACTGTGTTCCATACAAATAAGTACGAAACGTGTTTCTTACAGTGTACTTAAGTACACAGTAAGCTTTTCTTCCTTTCGTACTGTGTACTTTAGTATATCATGTAAATTGAACAAAAACTTACACAAGACTAGTAATCTTTTTTATGTTTCTTACTGTGTACTTAAGTACACAGTAAGCTTTTCTTCCTTTCGTATTGTGTACTTTAGTATATCATGTAAATTGAACAAAAAACTTACACAAGACTAGTAATCTTTTTTGTGTTTCTTACTGTGTACTTAAGTCAGATAAGGGCATACTATATCTAATATGCAAATCATCAAAAAGATGCACCTTCAAGCTACGCGGCACATCCCAGGGAGGACCTTGGCGAGTGATAAAGTTTTGCGGCGATCACACGTGCAATGAGCAAATCTATCGAAAATGAAGGTCCATTCTAAGGTGATTGGGGCGTACTTTGCGAAAATAATTCAACGTGATGCCAAAATAATCAAGCCAAAGGTCATCATGAATGAATTGAGGTCGGTGTTTGGTGTGAACATCTCTTACAATGTAGCCTTGAGGGGATGAAATTGCGTTATTCAGATGATTTACGGTAAGTACGAAGAATCGTTTAATATGTTGCCAGGTTACCTCCACGTGCTCAAAGAAACAAATCCGAATACAATCACTAAGATCGAAATCGGCTTTGATGGCAAGTTCAAACACGTTTTTGTTGCTCTCGGAGCTACTCGAGTTACATACCCAATTTGTATAAGGCCAGTTATAATAGTGGATGGCACACATCTAAAGGGTAAGAACAACGGGGTATTATTCGTAGTCGTGGCAAATGACGCCAATGAGCAGCTGTATCCTTTGGCATTCGGGGTAGGGCCTATCGAAAACCATACGTCTTGGACTTTCTTCATGCGGGGACTACGAAAAGCCTATGGAGAACTGGAGAACATATTGATCGTCTCGGATCAACACATATTAATCATGTCGTGAGTGTTGTACATGTCGTGAGTGTTGTATTTCCCAAAGCCCACCACGGTTTGTGCTATTATCATTTCATGAGTAAGAACCTATCCAACTATGGCAAGACAGTCATTGGGTTATTTCAATGAGCTGCATACACATATGATTATTACGGAATACAACAAGAGGTTGGAACAGATTCGGAGTCTGAAACCCCAGGCATATCAAAAACTGATGGAAATAGGACCTGCCATGTGGTCTCGCTTGATGTGCCCCGTCAGATGGTTCAGCAGCCTCACATCTAATGCAGCAGAATCTTTCAACAATACCCTTCTATGGGCAAGGCGTCTACCAATCTGTGCTTGTCTTGATGCTGGTAGGATTATCATCGAAGAGTGGTTCAATGAGCGGCGTGCAGCTTGTCGTAAGGACGAGCATCCCATAACAGGGAAGGCCAGGAAGAAAATAGCTATGCAGATAGACTATGCGAGGACGTATAATGTCGTGCAACGCACTGAAGTCGAATTCATAATTCGCACAGCTAAACGGACGCTAACAATTAATCTGCAAGCGATGAAGTGTGAATGTTTGCGATGGCAGCTCGATTGTCTACCTCGTGCACACGCGATTGCAGCAATCATGTAAGCACACACTAGTTATGCTTATAATGAATTAGATTGTTATATTTTATGATAGTTATATAATTTTTCTGTTGATCTTAAGTATCGACGGGAGGAGGTCATGGATTACGTTGCACCTTACTACAAGTGCACTACGTATGTCAATTCTTACGAATTCCCAATCATATGTGTTCCAAAAAAAGCTGAGTGGAGATTGCCAGGCGAGCTTCAACATGCAACCGTGTTACCCCCGATAAAAATTCATCTACCAGGTAGGACGCGGGATAATAGACCTAAAGGAGAGAGGAAGGCCGTCGAGGCAATAGACGTGGCCCCCTCAAATGTCGATATTATGACAGCACAGATCACATTGGAGCCATGTGTCATATTTGGATGCAATGAGAGTATGGAATTTCTCAGCATAATAAAATTCTCAGTAAACAAGCATCTACCTGGTTGAGTCAGTGGCATGGGACCCCCATATTTTATGTTTTCCATTTTGCCCTCTATTTCATTTTCCATGTATTCAAACACTATATTTTCCATTTTCCATTAGATTTTCTTCTGTTTGCATTAATAAAATGTTACTAATCTACTAACGACTAGTGCTTATTGTGAAGATTATTTTGTTATAAGTGCATGATCTACAAGTGGAGTAGAAAACTATATTGTAACGGGTTGATATCCCTTGTATTGTCGCTCGAGAAATTAATGCATTCATTTTTTTGATAAAGATAAATTGCAAATGCTTATTTAAATAACAATTACGGTTTGGTACCTGTTGAAATTCAACGTTCTATAATTTTATGTTATAATCTTATGTAAAAAATATAACATATCATTCTCAAAAGTTGATAATAATTTATTAAATATAAGATATAATTATAAGAATTTATTCAAACAGATTCCACGTAAAACCAAATAATAATAATAATAATAATAATAATAATAATAATAATAATAATAATAATATTAATAATAAATACATCACTATTTTAGATTTAAAAAAAAAAAATTATCGATAAATAGTGCATACTGAAAAACAATCAAATGAGAAAAGAAAATAAAAAGTAGTAAGCCCCGAGTGAGAAAATATTATTTTTTTAACAAAATGGGCATTTCTTGAATTGAAATTTTGAAAGTGGGTATTTGTTTATGTATTTTTAAAAAAGGGTAGTTTTGGTTTTCTACCCACAAAGTGTTGGGGTTGTTGTATATCTAAAGCAAAATTAACCAGTTGTTTTAGTGGTTACGACACAGGTTCACTGTTAACAATCCCTATCTGGAAGAATATGTATAAGCAAGAATAAAGCCCATTATCTCATGTTTTAGACCACGTGTCGATCTGAGTTTGGAGGGGATCACGAAGGTCGTTTGACAATGATGAGATATAAACAGTTCACAGTCGAGATAGCTTGGGCTGAGCTATCGGTCTAGACTGCAGCTTAATGGTAGTGATGAGTCCTAATCACTAATTATGCTGGTACGGTGAAACGTATTGAGGATCAAGGGAGATAATGCTCTTCTGATACTGACCCTGTATCAAAGGTGATATAGGTGAAGAGCTACACATCTTAGGCTTTAGCTCGATCTTAACCTTGGTAAACTATTAGATGTATATGTATTCTCCGATGTTACTTTGATTTACGAAGATATGAACTTCTCGCTAGTTCATCTCAATCATGTTGTACTTTGGGTAACACGGAGATGCATAGTATGTCTAATAAGTGTTATCAATAAGCCGTGTCCTATGTGAATGTAAGTTGACGTTATCCCCTCAGGGAGTTCACAAGGTTTATTATACCAAGTCATGCATGCTGATTAAGTTCAAGTATATAATAAAGTGTGAACGGGTACTACATGAGGAATAAGAGATTAATTAATTAGGAGCAGTCATGGTAGCTCTAATTAATTAATGGATATGGAAGGTCTTAAACACGGGGGTTGAACTAAACAAAATACCAACCCAATCTACATAATTGGGACAGAGCGGTGAATCAGTTATGACACTTTAGTGGAGTGCGTCATAGCTCTAATGAGATACATGTTCAGGGGTGGACATGGAAATATCAAATTAGATAAGTCCCAACTCTGTCTGGTATCCGATCCCTAGGATGGCCCAAACAGACCTCGGGAATCGATTTAAATAGTATTATTGAGTTTGGACTCAATAATTGTACTCAGGCCCAGTATATGATATATATTGGATTTATATCCGATGAATGGATATTAAATATAATTAATTTAGATTTATATCCTATTGGATAAGATTAAATCTAATTAGTTATTGTTTAATTATTCAAGGATAAGATTAAATCTAATAAGATAAGATTTATTTATTTAAATCTTATGGGGATAAATATCATATAAATAAATATATTTGATATATATTTATTTATTTATTCTTCTACTGGTATTAGGATTAATTCTATTTGTTAGAATTAATTCCGGAAATACAGTTGCATAACAGAACAAATTAATTCCTATTCGTGCATTAATTATGGGAATAAGATTTGTGGTTATGGAAAAAGAATAAATATGGGATTGGCATAGATATTGTTGGAGATAAAATATGGAATCATATCTCCTTATTTATGAACCATATAAATACTCTCAAGTCTCGCATCAAAAACCCTAGTTCTCTAGAGTTGTCAGATTAGGTTTTACGTGAAAACCTAGGCGAGAGAGAGGGAGCGGCCGCCGGGTTTGAGTGAAGGAGATCGAGGTTCCAAGGATCTCGAGACGCCCACCAAGTCTCAGATCTAGAGGTGTGAGATCACATCCTAGAAGATCAGAACCGTAGATCGATCAGACACGACTCAGATTCCTCGTCTTTCATAATCGTAAGGTATGTACTCGAGCTCTTGTATGAACTTATGTGCACGATCGAATTGACACACCCAGTCTAAGATCTGGGATTCGGGCAGCATTCAAGCAGCCGTCCCAACACAAAGAATGTAATATCACATTTACATATATCAAGTGTGATTTGATTGATTGATGGACCAATGAATCTATTAACCTTGATATCTGGATAAACATCAAACACGTCTAGTAAAATTTGGAGTATATTCTCGATCAATATATCCTCAAATAAATATATTTACGCAGTTACTTACTGATAGGATATGGCCCAACCACTAAGCCCAATTATCGAGCCCAACCAAATAGGACCCGATAACGAAGCTCGGTTGAGATAGTTCGACCCATGAAGACTTCGACCTTGACCCATGAAGAAGTCCTCCAGCAGATATAATTTGAACCCTAAGAGAGACATAGGAGACTTGGACGTTTATCACAAATAGAAGATAGACTTCAAGGAATCTTTGTTACAGTGAAAATTTATGTACTTGTATATATACAGGCTAGGTTAGAGTTACAGATTCATACACACTTTATGCATTCTGAAAGGGGGGGAGCCACGCTAGTGGCAGAGAAGTCAAGTGTCCCCACTCGAAATATTTTTTAAAAAAATGAGGGGTATTTTAGTAAATTTAAAAATTTCATTATTAAATATATTAAAAAATTACAAATATTCTAATAATTATCCCCCAATTCGAATGCTTCTGTAACCCCAATCTCACAATCTCAATCACGCCATGTCCCCATCCCCGTCCATCATCGCCATTCCCGTCCGTCGTCACCATCTCCATCCCGTATAGTTGTAGAACGCCGATTACGACGTCTCTCTTAATCCTCGCTCTCTCTCTCGCCATCTGCGTTTCTCGACAAATTTCAGAGGACTGCCGCCACCATCACCTCTAATTCGCCGGAACCCGGAAGCCATCGACGCGCTGTCATCTCTTCAGGTACAATTTATCATGTGTAAACGCGGTGTAGATGTGTAGTATTAACAATGTCTCCCTCCTTTTCATTCGATTTTGTCACAATAATTTATCAAGTTCCAGTTCTTAATTTTGTCTTCAGCAACCTGTTGAATGTGTTCTATCACAATTAACAAGTTATGGTCTTAATTTTTTCAAATTAAATACCTCGCTAAGTATGGAATAAATGCTCCTATAGTTGGAGCTGCAGCAATATGTTCTCGTTGGGATCTTTTGGTTGGTATTTTCTTTTATTTCCACCGACTTGGATATGCAATTAAACCGTTATACAACACAGATTCCTCAATATGCCTGTTTTTCTTCCCATTTATGCTTGATTATAGTATCATTGTTTGATTGAAATGGGATGATTTGGTTTTGTGATGGGAAAGTTTAGGAGGGGGAGGTGTCAGGTGGTATTTTTTAGTGTGGGATAGAAGCTTCTCTCTCTCGGATGGTGCCCCATTTGGTTGAGTGTATTATTATGGTGCATTCAAAAAGTGATGAGAAATGAAGGGTTGATTGAAAAAGAACAACAATTCATCATTCACATTGTATAGTTAGCAATTTGAATATTTTAGTACTAAACAATTGCATTTGTTTTTCAGATTTTGTATCACATTTGAAAGTTATTAATATTATTTCCTTAATTTGATTTTTTTAATGTATATTTTTTGTAAAGTGCAAAAAATGTGATCCCCTGACTAGGAAGTCTGGCTCCGCCCTTGCATTTTGTACGCCTCACGCATTAATAAACATTCACCATCTTTTCGCCCGTGGACGTAGATCTGTTTTAACAGATAGAACCACGTAAACCTTTGTGTGTGCTCGTTCCGTTTCTTTCTTTTAGCTGCTCGTATTGATTGCAAGGAAAACAGAATCGAATTTTTTTTGTGAATTTGATCTCTTGTTTTTGAAACAATCAATTGCCATGCCTTCGAAGAAGCCCTTTACGCGAGCAACTGCATCAAAGACAGGTCGCGACACCGGCCACAACCCCCAACACACAGAGCACGATGATGAGCACACCGACTTTGACAAGAACGCCAATCAATAGCACAACAAGGACGTCGAGCAACAACGCCACAAGGACGTCGAGCAACCGCCCAATGAGAATGTTGAGCAACAACAACCTGGGCACAACGTCGAGGACGCCCCGCGAAAAGGGCAGAAGCCCGATGGACATATTGAGAACCTCAATGAGCAGCAGGACCGCGAACTAGGTGAGCAAGAAGTCAACTAGCCCCGAGGAGGGAACCACCCCGCGTGAAACGTGAGAAACCCTGGAAACCCAGAAACCCTAATCATTGGGGAGGCACAGCCGAGGTTGTTCCTCTTCAGGCCCAGCCGGATATTGAGGGATTGATGAGAGAATTCCTCAGAACTGAAAAAGCGAACGAACTCTTCCTCCGATTTGCGGAATAACGAGGGGTGGGGATCCAGCAAGGTAGAGGGAATAATCATTTCTATACTTGTATATATAAGTACAAGTATTTATTTAATTGGCTTCAAGACTCGTGGTTTGATTCCCAGAACTATAATAACTCTCGGAAACTATTTAGGCTCAATTTTTCCTTTTATACTTTACTAAAATCTTACTCATCTTCATAAAAATTAGTAAGGTAAATTGGCTTAAAATCATTTAAATTTGGGCTAAACTAATAACTAACAAAGAGTTAAAATTTCAGCCCAAGGAATTAAGTTAACTTGACCCAGAAAATTCATCATGCAGCCCAAGCCTGTTTCTGGCCCAAACCCGAAATTTCATTATGCAGCCGTTTCCCTTCTTCTTCTTCTTTTTTTTTTTTTTTTATTTATTCATTTATTTATTCATTTTAAGAATACTAGTTTCTAGAGATAAAAGTTGTATTTCTAGTATTAGGATTACTAGTGCAGTACCCGTCGAAATTCGACGGGTTTCAAATTATTTTGTAATTACAAATAAAAGTTTTAATAAAAATTAAATAATTTTTTATATTAATTATTTCAAGTAGCCCGTTACTCGTAGTAAATATGAAAATGGGTTAAGAAATTAACATTTTTACGATATATATGTTTTATATTTTATCCCGTCAAATTCTAACATGAAAATGTTATTTTAAAACAAAATTTATAATAAAATAAAAATATATTATACCTCCCGTTGTTTATTTTATCTAAACACCCTTCAGATGGATCTTTTTTGAAGGAATAAAAAGGGTTAACATTTCTTAAAGAACTATACGATTTAAGTCACGTCAAAATTCGATTTGAATCACTTAATAGGAATGTCCATAGTAAATATCAATTTTCGACGGGATTTAATTTATTTTGCAATCGTGCATAAAATTTTTAATCTAAAATACATAATTATCTATATTAATTATTGTAATCCGCACGTTACTTGTAACAATAAAAAAAATGTTAAAACGTAATATTATAATCTCATGTTAGCCCGTTATTCGACATAACGTTAGCATGAATAGTGCAAATCTGCCCGTTAATTTCGTTAGCCCGTTCGATATAACGTTAGCATCTATATTTAATTATTGCAATCCGCCCGTTACTTGTAACGATAAAAAAATACGCTAAAGCGTAATATTATAATATC
Source organism: Thymus mandschuricus (assembly GCA_029379335.1). Taxonomy (NCBI): domain Eukaryota; kingdom Viridiplantae; phylum Streptophyta; class Magnoliopsida; order Lamiales; family Lamiaceae; genus Thymus; species Thymus mandschuricus. The sequence goes on from CM057079.1 coordinate 9,682,835, forward strand.
CTGTTAGCCCGTTGTTCAGCATAACGTTAACATAATTAGTGCAAATCTACCTGTTAATTTACGTTAACATAATTAGTGCAAATCTACCTGTTAATTTTTTCGTTAGCCCGTTCGAGGCTTTTTAGAATTTTTCATTTTTGAGATTTCTACATTAATAGAATGTAGTTCCTCAAATCAAGTATGATTTTGATTAACACATATAATCTTTTTATATATGTACTTTATCACTAAGTTCTTGTGAAAATTCGATGTGGGACGAGAATCCTTATTATAATATAAATGAAGTAAATTATCGATGGATATTGATTTTTTGTTTGTAGGGATAAAAATTGAAGATAAAATATATATATATATATTTTTATTTATTTGAGGGCATATAGAATAATCGTAATATATATCAATTAATGTATGTGATATATTTAATTAAATTTTAATCTTTAATAAGTTAAATCAATGAGAATATTGGAAAATATTCATAAAAATCATATGTGATGCCACGTGGGACGAATAGTTTCTCAAATAAAATATGGATTTTGATGGAGATACGGGATCTATTTATATAGGAATTTTGTTGCTAAGTTCTTTTAAAAATTCGATGTGGGACGAAAATCCTAATTATAATGATTTTAATCTTTAATAAGCCAAATCAATGAGAATATTGGAAAATAAAATGCCACGTAGGACGAATAGTTTCTCAAATAAAATATGGATTTTGATGGAGATACATGATCTATTTATATAGGAATTTTGTTGCTAAGTTCTTTTAAAAATTCGATGTGGGACGAAAATCTTTAATAAGCCAAATCAATGAGAATATTGAAAAATATTCATAAAAATCACACGCGATGCCACGTAGGACGAAGATCCGTAACGGTATTATATATATATTGATTCTTGTATATAATTTCTATTATTAATTAAGGTTATTCATTTAAATTATGAATTTTTATGATTTAGCTTTCTCTTGAGTTTATCATTATGCTTGGCCCGGTTATCAATCAATGTATCGAATATGAACCGATGGGCTTGGCCCATAATATAACTAACGAGATTTGATTTTTATATAATTTATATAGAATAGGTAATTGATAATATCGTCATTTATTCTATGATGGAATTAATTAGTACTCAACTAGTTAGTTAATTGAAGTAACCATAATAATCAAATTACTATTTGATTAATCCATAGATAATCTGTCTCTCTCTCTCTTTCAATTAACTAGTTAGAGAATTATTCTCCTTGACAATAGTTTTTATTTACTAAAGGTTAAGTAATCTTATTTAATTTACTAACTTAACCACTAATGAAAAGTTAAGAAAGTGCAAGGTATTACAAAACATGAAGGTGAAATTGTAGGAAGTGTTTTTTTAGTTATGCTTAATTCTTTCCAAAAACGAAAACGTGTTGTCTTGTACGAAACAACTCAAAAAGAATATGTGTCATCTTAGACAGGACGAAGGGAGCACTTATCAATCAAGACTTGTTAATAAAATTCAAAAATATTATAGCTTGTTGGTCCCGGAAAAGAGTAATTGGTGTATGTGGGGGGGGGGGGGGGGGGGGGGGGGGAATACACCAATAACCAACCGTTTTTGACGTTTTTGAAAATCAGGTCGATTAAAAGGTCGACTGTCAAGGTCGATCCTATCAGAGGCAGATTGATCTATCAAGCTCGTTTGAAAACAAGCTTGATTTATCAAACTGTGTTTATGCGGAAGCGGAGGTTGATTAACTCTTTGAAAAACTAAGGTTGATAGGCATATGCAGGTTGATGCTTGTCAGATAGATAACATAAGGAAGAGCGATAAATAAAGAGAGAGAGAGAGAGAGAGAGAGAGACACCGCAATTTAGCGTTGTTCGGAGAAACCCTCCTACGTCCACGTCAGGTCGACTCGACCTGAGAATCCCTTTACCTTCGGATCCAACTTCTCTCTTATTTATACTGACTGAGTATCAGTTCTAGATACACTCTAACTTGAATAAATCTAGACACGAGTTTTGGGTCGTGACCCTTACAACCTTTCGTACAGAAACGTACAAACAACCTTTCACTTACTATAGAGCTTGACTAACTCTATAATGGTGAACATCACAAAACAAACTTTCTAACTTCGAACGAGTCGGAGAAGAAGTTGTTGAATCAATGACAAGCAGCAGTGATCGCTTCGTCGTTGGGGTTTTTATCGGAGTCTAAAATCTCTATTCGTCAAGTGTTTGGGAAACTAATGGAATTTCGAACACTTGAAAAGATATGAACTTTGAGAGAGATTTTGGCAGAGTATTTGCATTGATAGCTTGAGTTTCCCGTGCTTGAATCGGATAATGGCTTGAAGTATATATATGCAGTTTTTGAAAACTAGCCGTTGGAGTCAGGATGATGTGGCACTAGCCGTTGGGGCGTGACTCACTTCTAGCCGTTGGGAAGATTCGTCCTTGCTGGCATACCACGTGGCAAGGATCAGGTCGTGTTGCTCCATGAAGGTGGATCAACGACCTTGATATGATAATCCAGCTCTTGAAATCTTCTAAGTCAAAGCAGGCTGGAAGCTTGATAAGGAAGGTCAATAGACAGCTAGATATACCAGTTCGATCCGAATGAGGCAGGTCGATAAACAACCTTTCTCTTACAGAGTGGATCAAACTTGTATTTAAACTTTAGAGAGCATCGACCTGCACTAACAGGTAGCAGGTCGATCTATCGGCCTTGACCCTAAACAAGAGAAAATATGCCTAAGTGTGGTTTTGAAAAACATCATCAAAATCAAACTGCAAGGGGTTGCCAACAATTTCCCCCTTTTTGATGATGTCGAAACCATACACTTTACAAATAATTCCTAAGAATATAAAACGATGGAAGTTTGATTAACCATGAAGGTTGATACGGAATTATAGTAAAGGCAGATAATGAGACATAAAATAAATAAAGCAGTAAAGGCAGTTTGCCTGGACAAAGAGATATTGTCGTCAGGTCGAATAGATGATTTTTGCTTCATTCAGCTCGATAGTGAAATTACATAGGGATTTTACAGAACAAGCTATGAGCTTAATGAATATCAAAAATTTATACAAAATCATCTATTCTACTACTTCTTCTGCTGGGCACGGGCTGCCACTCTTTCCTCTTGGATCTGCTCCCTCGACTTAGCCTTCATACTCGCATAGATTCCATCCCTGATTCGGCAATAAGCGGGATCGGAATTTGAGACATTTACGTTCATGCCGATAGCCGTCAGTGCGATGTATCGGTCGATTCGAGAATAGTCCAAGAAGGACGAATCACCGATAAGCAAGGGCGTGAAATATTGCTTGGCAGGAGCCCGCACGATCGCACCGGCCTCTGCAGCCTTCCTACGTAGTTCACCAACAAACTGTTGGTGAGGAAACTTCATCATGTAGGCCGCATAGGCAGCATCGGCATCTTCAGGGAGAGAGGGGTCATGGATCCAGTAGAAGAGGAGGATGAAACAGTTGTTGAGCTCCCTCAACAGGGCGTTCTGGCTCTCGTCGAGCCACTCCACGGCCTGCTGCTGGAGTCCAGCTTCCAAAATAAGCTCGGAGGCCGACTGGCTGATCCAGTCCTCTTCAGCCTTCTTCCTTGCTTCGGCAGCCCGGCGCTCTGCAATAAAACGCCTTTGCTCGCTTGGGTTCACGGCCTGCTCCGGAGTAGCTCCGGCAAGATGCATGGCGGTAATGAGCTCGGCCTCTTGAGCCAATCGAGCTTTGGCAGCGGCGGCCTCGGATTCGGGCTTCCTTGGCGGCGGGGACGGAGGAGGAGGGGGATGAGCCAAAGAAGGTTGAGGGGATTTGGTTTTGCTGGTCCTCTTCTTCTTGGCGGCGGCCTTTGCTTCTTCCCCCTTTTCGACATCATCAGAAAGGGAGTTGATGAGTGAAAGAAGGGAAGCGTCCTCCTCCTGCAGCTTGGAAACGGCATCCCTCAATTGCTGGTGCCCGTTGAGCAGGCTGGTGAGGGTGTCGAGGATGGTGTTGATTTGAGTGTTGGAGGCCGATGCCGAGGTTGATATAGATGAAGTCAGGTCGGTCACTCGCTGATCGACCTGGGCCACGTCCTCCTTCACTTCCCCGATCAGATCCCGGGACGCCATGTTGAGAGACTCGAGCTGGTCCGGCAGAAGCTTGTCCGTGTAATCCTTCAAGTGCTCCAAGGCAAACTTCGTGACCTGCTCCCTGGCAGCTTCATCGGCCTGGGTCTTGGCTTCCTTCAAAATTTCGACCCGGGCCTCTGCTACGGCCTGCTTGATCTGCTCCGGGATGCTGAGGTTGAGAGACTCGAGCTTGGCAGAAAGAGAATTGAGCTCGGTCTCAACATCGAACTTTGATGCGTCGGGAGACGGAGCAGTAGCAGTAAGAGCTTGATCACCACCTTCATTCCTGGGTGGCGATTGCTCCGGAGTTTGAATGGCATCAAACTCGTCTCCGATAATGGCGGCAGAGTTGTAGAGGGCACGTGAGTTGGTGTAGAGAGGGCGAAGGTCGATGCCCAGAATTTTGGCTTCAACCTTCATGCGCCGCAACACGAGGGATTGGAAGTTGGCGGCCGCATCCTCTACACTGAAGAAGTTGAACTCAGCCTCTAGCTCCAGCTCCTCAACCTTCAGATCGTCGAGGGAGACTACCTGCAGCAAAGCCTCAAACACATAGTAGTAACTCGACTTACAAGCCAGATAAAACTGGAGGCGAGCTGCTAGAATTAGAGACTTGGGGAGTTGCTCAATCCCCGGCATCAGGTCGATCACCCTCAGCCTGGCTTCAGCCTTCAAAGAAGCCACCATAGAGTGAGCAGCAGACACGGGCTACTCGGTGATCGGCTGGATGGGCAGGACGACATCTTCCTCCATGGCGACATGCCGGAAGGGGGAAGGTTGGGGTTCGTCTTCAGTGAGATCCTCGATCTCCACTGAACCAACACGACGACGAGCGGGGGAGCCTGCAGGAGAGGAAACGACAACGTCCTGCGGGGGGGGGGGGGGGAGATGCAGGACGATGCTGCGAGGCGGACGGCTCGATGGCGGGACGGACTGGCGAAGGAGTCCATTCCGGCGAGGGTGAGGGCGATGGGGAGGGCGAGGGCTGCCTGCTGGATACTGGCTCCTCGACCTCCATGGGAAGAACACGGTGCAACGGCCTGACCGGTTCTGTAGAGGCAGATGGTTTTCTTTGAGGGGGAGTCTTCTTTGCAGGGGGAGTCTTCTTGGCAGGGCGAGAGGGCAACGGCTCGTCGTCGGCCTTTCGCTTCTTCTTCTGCACAGGGCGAGGCGGCACCCTCTATCCGACCTTGGACTCACCAGTCCGAATAAGGTGCGGCCTTATGTGGTCTGGAGACCCATAAAATATCTGCAGCGCGACTCCCAATGCCATCTCCATCTGATGGAGATCTTTTGGAATGAAGATGTGGGGGAAGGCCGGCTCATCTGTCCACCTCCGATTTTTGAAGAAGGAGGTTATAATGCAGGTCGTCTTCGTCCCAAGACGAAGCGGCCTCTTTTCGTTGTGGAGACGCACTCCCACCACGGCCTCTCCATCGATGGAGCAGTCGATCTGCTTGGCCTCATCCCACAGCAGGGTGACCACCAGCTTGGCCCTGCTGATGGGCAGGTTGAGAATCACGGCCGTCATTATTTGAAACTTCAACGGCGTGACCTGGTCGTGATTCCCAAGGTTAGGGGTGTGCAAACGGTCGGTTCGGCCGAAAACCGAACCGAACCGTCATAACCGACTAACCGAATTCTTGCAAAAAACTCAACCGAAGCCGACCGTATCGTCATACATAACCGCACCGAGAGCCGATCGAAATTATCGGTCGGTTTTTGGCTGAACCGACAGTTCTTGAGTAGATGAACACATAACAGCAAGGGGAGGTAATACAACAATGGAAGCTGTGTTATAGATGAGGTCGCGAAGAAGAAGAAGCAAAAAAAAATGATGCGACATAGAGATAGAAGAGTAGAGAGAGAAAGAGTAATTTTGGGGAAAACAACAAATGTGAAACGAAACCGTTGAAACTGGTGTAGAATAGGAGTAGAAGTTACAGAAAGAGAGAGAAAATGAATGGGAAGAAGATGGAGTAGGAAGAAGGAAGATGGAGACGGAAGGAAGAAGAGAGAGAGAGGAGAGAGGTTGCGTGTGTGCGGAGAAAAGCTGAACTGCTTGTTTCAAGTTCCCAAGAGAGAATATTTAATTGACGGTGGTCTCGAGAAGTTAGAAAGTAGAGGAAAGGGGCTAATGGGAATAATATATTCCATTTAATTCAATCAAGTTCGGTCGGTTCGGTTAGAACCGACCAATCAAGATGGAAACCATGGGCCGACCGAAATAAAATCGGTTTTCATGTTTTATAACCGTACCTCAACCGAATCCATTTTTAAACCGACCGAAACTGATCGGTTCGGCTCGGTTTCTCGGTGACGGTTCGGTTATGCTCACCCCTACCCCAGGTGCCCTAGAAAACACCTCTGCACAAAGTCCATAAGCAGTCTGTACTTAGGACGGAGCTCATTCCTCTTGAACGTAGTTGCCAGATACGGCCTTGGCTCCATGATTACGCGGTCAGAAACCTCCTGCAGTTGATCGCGCGAAATCTCGGAAAGTTCCAGCGGCCCACCCTCCCCAATGCTGAAGGCGACCTTCACGGCGTCGAGGACGTTGATGTGGTGGACGGATTTCTGACTTCCGAGAGACACAGTATGGGTGGAGACGGAGTCGCCCTTGTTCCAGTTATAAAAGAACGCACTCACGACCTTTGTAAGAAGCTTTGGCGGTCGGGCAGAGATAATCCGGTGGAACGGAAGACATGTTTCCACCAGGGCGTACATCGACTCCAAATCGCGAAACCCGAAGGTCTCACGAACCATGTACAGCTCATATTTGATGCGTGAGTTCAAATACGCAGCGATCGCATCCCACTCCATTTCCTGAGGGCCGGAAGATGATTTTCCTGCCATTTTACAAGAGTAGATGTGTAAAAACTAGACGGAGAAGAGAGAAAATTGCGAAAAGATACGACAACGGCTGATGTTTTAGCAGAAACTGAAGAAATTAGGTTTTTGCAGAAAGAGTAAGTAACGTTTCGAATGAGAACTCCATGATATATATAGACATATTGAATGGGTGGGATCATTCGAATTTGAAAGGGTTAAAGTTTTCCCTTTAATTCTCGTCCGCACGATGAAAGCGCGTGGAATGTGAAACGATTCACATCCGCGCGTGAATTAAATAGAAACGTGCGTATCCTTGCACTTTTCAGAAAGGGTTGCAGGGAATTAAATGCAACCTCGGTCAATGTGTCAATATTTGACACTTGACTAGATAGGTTGCAAAAGATAGTAATGATTATTCCCTTTTTCCTTAATTTCTGCAAAACAACAGAGCCTTAAACAATGTAACACATTGAGAAATAAATTTCAATAATAGAGAGAATTTAATACGTATTAAAGAAGTTAAATGAAAGACAAAGGGTGATACTACCCCTTTGATTCCCCCTTCATTAATGAGGTGTTGCGATCAGGCCGATTGTTGATACAGGTCGTCATGCTAACGGCCTGAGGAAATGAGAACGGCCTGGACTTTGTGATATCGACCTGGTGGTAGATATCGACCTTTGTTCCCCCTCAAATGATGGATCACTTGGTTAAGTGTTTGAGGAACACAGGTCGATATGTTGAATAGTCGACGACCTGTTGATAGGGAATGATCTATCGTTTGACTATCGGCCTGTTGAATATATGAAGACCTGTTGACTAGAAACGGCCTGTTTAAAGGTGACGGCCTGTTGATTCGCGAACGGCCTGTTGACTCAACATTTAATAAGCCTAACTTTCCACACAACATTTTGAATCTTTCTTCGGCTAGTGGTTTGGTTAGGATATCAGCCCGTTGAATATCAGTGTGTATTTTCTCAATAACCACGTTCTTCTTTTCCACGTGATCACGAATAAAGCGATGTCGAATATCCACGTGTTTGCATCTTGTATGAAGAACTGGATTTTGAGTAATGGCGATAGCATGCGAACTGTCGCAGAATATGGGCACTTCACTGACTTCAACTTCATAATCTTTGAGTTGTTGTTTGAGCCACAAGATTTGTGCGCAACAACTCCCTGCGGCCATATACTCGGCCTCTGTGGTGGAGGTGGCTACTGAAGTTTGTTTCTTTGAAAACCATGATATCAACTTGTTTCCGAGAAATTGGCAAGTACCCGAGGTAGATTTCCTATCGAGCTTGCACCCTGCATGATCAGAATCTGAATAACCTGTAAGCTGCAAATTATCATCACAAGGATACCAAAGACCTAAATTTACGGTTCCTTTGATGTATCGAAGAATTTTCTTTGCTGCTTCCAAGTGAGATTCCTTCGGATTAGCTTGATATCGAGCACACACTCCAACTGCAAAAGTGATATCAGGTCGACTCGCAGTTAGATAAAGTAATGAACCAATAATACCCCTGTACTGTGTTATGTTGGCAGGTTTTCTTTCTGGATCCGGGTCGATCTTCCCACCAGAGGGCATCAGTATTTTGACGGGCTTGCTGTCTTTGACACCAAACTTATCGACCAGCTCGTATGCGTACTTTGTTTGGCTAATGAAGATTCCTTCATCGGACTGCTTGACCTGCAACCCTAGAAAGAAATTCATTTCCCCCATCATAGACATTTTATATTTGTCTGTCATGAGGTTACCAAATTTTTCGCATAATATGGGAGACTTAGATCCAAAAATAATGTCATCAACATAAATTTGTACTAAAAGGATATGTTCATTCACTTTGATAGTGAATAGAGTTTTGTCGACTGATCCACGCTTGAATCCGGATTCGATGAGAAAGGATGATAGCGTCTCATACCAAGCTCGAGGAGCTTGCTTAAGTCCGTAGACGGCCTTGTGTAGTTTGTAGACTTTGCTCGAATCACCCTCTTCGAATCCTGGAGGCTGTTCCACATAGACTTCTTCTTCAAGAACGTCATTGAGGAACGCACTCTTTACATCCATCTGGTAGACTTTGAATCGTTGATGAGCGGCATAAGCTAGAAACAGCCTTATAGCTTCTAATCTTGCGACGGGGGCAAACGTCTCATCATAATCGATTCCTTCTTGTTGACAGTAACCCTTTGCTACCAATCGGGCTTTATTTCTGACAACTTCTCCAGATTCGTCTCTCTTGTTTTTGTAAACCCATTTGACTCTAATGACGCCCTGATGATAAGGACGATCAACTAGAGACCATACTTCATTTCTTTTGAATTCATTGAGTTCTTCTTGCATGGCTTGAATCCAGTCAGCATCACGAAGAGCTTCAATGGCATCTTCGGGTTCTATACGAGAGAGATATCAGCTTAGTAGCGCACTTTCACCAATCGTTCTTCTTGTCCGCATTCTTTGGTTTGGGTTCCCAATAATGAGCTCTTTTGGGTGATCATCGATCCATCGTCTGCGTCGTGTTCTTTCTTCGTTTGAAATAATTGGATCGGGCTCATTAATAGGTTCGTCAAACTCTGGGTGAGTTGAAGGTTGATCAGTGAACAGGTGTTGCTGCTCGGGCTGTTGATCATGCTGCTGATCGGACTGAATATCGAGCTGCTCCATTGTGTCATCGAGCTGCTCGATTTGAGTCGTAAGGTCGTTAACAGCATCAGTCTGGGGAACTGAGAATGGGGGATCAGCACTCCGGCTGATGTATTACAGCTCGATGAAGGAACATTACTTGCATCATTTCCCCCTTGCTGTGTGACCTTTGGATCAGATTGATCCTCTTCCTCTAGATCAGTTGGAGTCCACACTAGCAGGTCGTCGATGGGGGAGTTGAACGACCTGTTAGTAACGGAATGATCTGGACCTGTACTTAACTCTCTGTACAGACAAGTAGATTCATCAAACACAACATGAGGTGTTACCTCCACAACTAGGGTTTTCTTATTAAAAACTCTATAAGCTTTACTAACCTCCGAATATCCTAAAAATACTCCTGGATCGGCCTTGCTATCAAAAGTTTTTAATTGAGATTTCCCATTGTTATGGATGTAACACAAGCATCCAAAAGATTTAAAATACTTTAACCTGGGGAGCTTGTTGTTCCACAGCTCATAAGGAGTCTTTCCATGTCGGGTAGTGATGATCGACCTGTTTTGGGTATAGCAGGCTGTGTTAACGGCCTCTGCCCAAAACTTCTTTGGAAGGTTGGTTTCATCCAACATGGTACGAGCTGCTTCCTTCAGCGACCTGTTACGGCGCTCCACTACGCCGTTTTGTTGAGGTGTACGAGCTGCTGAGGTTTGATGATGAATTCCACTCTTTGTGCAATATTCTTCGATCATCGCATTGATAAATTCGGTGCCTCGATAGGATCGAATGGAGATGATGGATTTCTCCTTTTGATTGCACAGTTTGCTCAGCAACGCGGGTAGCTTCTCCAAAGTCTCCTTCTTTTTGTACATGAAAATAACCCATGTAAATCTAGAATAATCATCTATAATAACGAGAGCGTATTTTCTACGTTTATACTCAAGGGAGTGACTGGACCAAAGAGGTCGAGATGGAGAAGCTCAAGAATTCGATTTGAAGCTTGTGCCGTCACACTTGGAAAGGATGATCTTGTTTGCTTTCTAGCTTGACAGGCTTTGCAAATGTGATCACGATCGAAGACTTGATCTGGCAGGTCGTTCACCAGTTTGTTGCGTGCGAGCTTGTTGATGGCCTTGAAGTTCAAATGACTCAGCCTCTTGTGCCATAACCAGCTTGTCTCGGTATCAGCCTTTGTGATCAGGCAGGTCTCTATCCCATCAGTCCATTGAACTATGTAGAGTCTATCCTGCAAAATTCCGGTAAGAAGTATTTCTCCTTCCTCATTTCTCACGAGAAATTTGTTAGCGGTGAATTCTACTCGTTTATCATTCGAGCAGAATTGCGACACAGAGAATAAATTATGATTAAGACCCCTTGAGATTGGGTGCTACATCGGTTGCGGGAACGGCCTTTGGGACCCAGATTTGTTTCGCCGGTCTGCTTCTATCCGAGGCTAAGGACGAGGCAGTGGCGGTCTTGGGCTTGGAAGCCTTGGATTTCTTTGAGCGAGGGCGGCGAGGCTGATAATAATGCTCTTCATGAAAACCAGGTTGATACTGCCAGTCTTGAAAGTTTGACTGTTGTGGATAGTGGCAGTAACACCCTTGTTGAGCCGGGTAGAAGAACTGATGGTGATACGGCCTTTGATAGTACTGGCCTTCGTAACGCCCTTGATGAACAGCCTGTTGTTGATGAGTAGGGGCAGGTCGACGATGCTGGACAGGTCGACTCACTTTCTTTTGAGGAATAGGCTGTTCCTTCTTATGTAGATCGGTCTTCTTGTGTTGCTTTAAAAGAATGGCTTGGGGCTGTCGAACTGGATTCTTCAGCTTGACCATCTTATCAGGCAGAGCTTGATGAGCTTTCCTGATATTCTTTGATTTAGACTGCGCCTTTACGAACTTGATCTCGCAGTCTTTATCATTGCATTCCTTGGATTTTCCACTAAATCCAATACCAGAGTGATCACGCGGATTGCGTTGCATGGATTGGACCTCTTCCAATTTCTTTCCGCTTTTACTGACTTAAGGTGAGTTGAAGCTTTCCTTCTTTTTCCACGAGGAGTTCGTGTCGAATAACCAAGTCAGCCAACTTTGATGTAAGGCTGTGAATTTCGGCATCTTTGATTATGAGGGAGTCGTCCTTCTCGAGCGCCCTGGTATCGAACTCCTTTATTCGGAAAGTCAATTCTTCAATTTTTGACTTTAGGGCTTCGATCTCCCTTTCCTTTTCCTCATCATAGGGAGAGAATTTTTCTTCTAATGCTAGCTTGTATTTTTCATTCTTGTTCATCAGCTCAGCATTATCTTCAACGACCTCTTTGAGTGTATCCACGAGATCGGCATAATCATCGAGCTATTTCTTGATTTCTTCCCAAGACACAGCCTCGGATAGTTCTTCACCTTCTTCTGCACATTCATCGTCAGAGAAAGAAAGTGAAATAGGTTGAGGAACTACCTTTGAAGATCCCTCGGTTTGTTGGTGTTCTCCAATAAAACATTCTTCATCATCACTTTCGTCGAAAGCGATGTAACCCTCGTCATCACTTGACGAGCTGTCTGAGAGGTGAGCCTCATTTGATTCTTCGGCGATCATGGCAGTTCGTTGATCCTTGAGCTTCTTATCGCGCTTTGCACGGAGCTCGTCTCTCTCGGCCTTTGTCAGATCGGAACAATCGGTCTTGTAGTGACCCGGCCTGCCACAACCAAAACAACAACCCTCGGGTGTGTTAGAAGAATTGAAGGTTGAGGGTTTACCTTCTCCCTTTTTGTCAGGGCGGTCGTGGTTGCGGTTTGAGAAATTTCGCTTGTTGTCACGGTAGAATTTCTTGTATTTGACAACTTTTCCTAGGAGCTTCTCATTTCTCCTAGCAGCGAGAGCATAGTCGAGAGTCATCTTCTCGAACTTTTTGACAATGGATTCGTCAATCGAGCTTGGGGTAGCAACTGAGGCTGACTCGGCCTTGAAGGCTACCTCCTTGTCATTCTTTTCATCGGCCTTCTTGCTGGTAGAAGGTTGTGCTGATCCGTGGATGCGGATCATCTCATATTCATTTCCGACAAGAATGTCGAAAAGATCTTCAGTGGTGAGAGAGTTGAAGTCGGAACGGGCTGGATGCATGGCGGTGTATACGTGCCAGTTTGCGGGTAGAGCACGCATCACTTTAAGATTTTTCTCGCGCTGCGTATATTTGTGAGGGTTGATTGCAGCGATCTCGAGAATTATTTCGGTGAAGCGAATCTTCATTGCTTCTATGGTTTCACCCGAAATCATCTTGAAGTCATCGAACTTGCTGCACGCCATGGACAGCTTGTTCTCCTTCATCTCTTCTGAACCCAGGCTGATGGACCGGAGGGTGTCCCACATTTCTTTGGCAATCTCAAGATTTCGGATCTTGGCAAGATAGACGCCCTTCACAGTGCTAGAGATGAGTCCCTTTGCATAATCATCGAGACTGGCCTCCTTCCTTTCCTCGGTTGTGTAGTCGCGAGGATTTTTGAGGATCTTCTCGTATGTGGCCTCCCCGGGGGACGTTCCTTCAACGATGATCTTCGCTGCATAAATGGGAGAGGGGCCATTTTCGATGATCTCCCACATAAGGACGTGATGTGCCTTGAGACACATCTTGATTCTGAAGCTCCAGTCTTCATAGCCTTGTATGGAGGAATCTTCACAAACCCTGAGAAGAGAAGCCTCCATTGCAAATAATATGATATGTATGAATGAAAAGATTTTTCAAAATGATAGGTTCAAAATGACCAAAAGCTTGATAAAAACTTTTAGTATGCAAAGCAGCGGTCAAAAGAACCACTGCTCTGATACCACTTGTTGGTCCCGGAAAAGAGTAATTGGTGTATGGGGGGGGAATACACCAATAACCAACCGTTTTTTACGTTTTTGAAAATCAGGTCGATTAAAAGGTCGACTGTCAAGGTCGATCCTATCAGAGGCAGATTGATCTATCAAGCTCGTTTGAAAACAAGCTTGATTTATCAAACTGTGTTTATGCGGAAGCGGAGGTTGATTAACTCTTTGAAAAACTAAGGTTGATAGGCATATGCAGGTTGTTTCGTGAGATGCAGGTTGATGCTTGTCAGATAGATAAAATAAGGAAGAGCGATAAATAAAGAGAGAGAGAGAGAGAGAGACACCGCAATTTAGCGTGGTTCGGAGAAACCCTCCTACGTCCACGTCAGGTCGACTCGACCTGAGAATCCCTTTACCTTCGGATCCAACTTCTCTCTTATTTATACTGACTGAGTATCAGTTCTAGATACACTCTAACTTGAATAAATCTAGACACGAGTTTTGGGTCGTGACCCTTACAACCTTTCGTACAGAAACGTACAAACAACCTTTCACTTACTACAGAGCTTGACTAACTCTATAATGGTGAAAATCACAAAACAAACTTTCTAACTTCGAACGAGTCGGAGAAGAAGTTGTTGAATCAACGACAAGCAGCAGTGATCGCTTCGTCGTTGGGGTTTTTATCGGAGTCTAAAATCTATATTCGTCAAGTGTTTGGGAAACTAATGGAATTTCGAACACTTGAAAAGATATGAACTTTGAGAGAGATTTTGGCAGAGTATTTGCGTTGATAGCTTGAGTTTCCCGTGCTTGAATCCGATAATGGCTTGAAGTATATATAGGCAGTTTTTGAAAACTAGCCGTTGGAGTCAGGATGATGTGGCACTAGCCGTTGGGGCGTGACTCACTTCTAGCCGTTGGGAAGATTCGTCCTTGCTGGCATACCACGTGGCAAGGATCAGGTCGTGTTGCTCCATGAAGGTGGATCAACGACCTTGATATGATAATCCAGCTCTTGAAATCTTCTAAGTCAAAGCAGGCTGGAAGCTTGATAAGGAAGGTCGATAGACAGCTAGATATACCAGCTCGATCCGAATGAGGCAGGTCGATAAACAACCTTTCTCTTACAGAGTGGATCAAACTTGTATTTAAACTTTAGAGAGCATCGACCTGCACTAACAGGTAGCAGGTCGATCTATCGGCCTTGACCCTAAACAAGAGAAAATATGCCTAAGTGTGGTTTCGAAAAACATCATCAAAATCAAACTGCAAGGGGTTTCCAACATAGCTTGTGAACATGCGCTTAAAATTAAAATATATAAAGTACTCCGTGTATAATTGACATGAATGATAATTATATGTCAATACTCAGCAGAAAAATCACTACACTCCAATCGCAAAATTACATATTATTAAATTTAAATTATGCAAAGTGTATCATAAAATAATACTCCCTTCGTCTCTCCGAAATAGAAGCATTTCCTTGTTTTCTACTTAGAGATAAAATTACAAGATAACAAATACAAAAACAAGGAAAGGCCTCTATTTTTATTAATTTCCAGAAAACAAGGAAAGTGTTATTAATCTCTAGTGCATGCCAATTAAATTTTGGATTAAAATTACAAGATAAAAAATACAAAAACAGCATTCATAGCTTGATTCATTAATTTTTATTTTATTTCTTGAAAATGTTGCTCTCAATTCTTTGTATTTTAATGTTATATATATATATATATATATATATATATATATATATATATACATACAATCCTACTTCAATCGTTCTACTTTTCTAATTGGACCGTCGTCCAACATAAATTACTCCCTCCGTCCCAGTTTACTTGTCCTCTTTCTTTTCGGCACGAGATTTTATGCGTAGTGTTAAATTGAAAAAGTAAGGGGTCCACATCAAAAAGTAAGGGTTAATTTTTGCCTTTTAAGGAAAGAGGACAAGTGAAGTGGGACGGACGAAAATAGTATTGAGGACAAGTGAAGTGGGACGGAGGGAGTATAATATTTCTTAAAATTGTAAGAATTAATCTTTAAAAGTGTAAACTCCTTAATTTCCACTTTTAATACTACGTCTAATATTTCATAACAAAATAAAACAGGACGACTGAAGTGGAACGAAGGCAACATTTCTCTTTCAATCAAAACAAAATGCGCGTCAATTTATCATGGAAGGACAGCCGCCCTCGCAATTAATCAGCAATTAATCATGCACATCTACTTGCTGAAAAGACATTTCTAAGTTTTCAACTTGTTGGTTCTATTATGTCACAATCATGATAAATAAATAATTATACGTCCTACTATATCCCTTTCTACTTGAACAATTTCATTTTATCGGGATGTTTCATTCATTTTGAGTCATTTATCAATATAATAATAATTAAACTTAACAAAATAAGTGAACGAAAAGCTACACTCAGAATCTTTAATCTTCGTACTCACTTAATATAGCTCAATAAAAAAGGGACAGAGGGAGTACTACTACTGCTTTTTGTCTCGGTTCTTTATTTCTAACATTCATCTTATATCTTTGCAACAAAATAAATCCATTCATTTAGTAAGCATCATACTCATACACACCATACCCCAATCATGTGGGGCCATGAATTCACTATGAGTTAAATTTCGGGCCAATTTTGTCATTGTTGAAGGTTCAGTCATTAAATCACTAAGGGGGCCAAAGTTAAAGTGAATTTTGTAACGTTTGGAAGATTAGACGATAAAGAAACTAAGAGGTCAAAATCGAGCCACAATCCTAAAAGATTAATATAAGCATACTTTATAATTAGAAGATATTTTTCCCTAAATAGGATGATAGACAGGTGTTATAAAATATGTGGTGTATAATTATAAGTGCGGTTCAATTTCAACTTATATATTGCTCCTTATATGCTCCTTCCGTTCCTTCTTGAGCATTGTCAAGTGGGTACGGAGATAAAGGAATGTGAGTTCGACTTTTTATATACTTATTTTGTGAAGTTTAATTATAGCTATATTTAGAAAAGATTTAAGATAAACGAGACATCTCAATATAAAAAGTAACGTAAGTAAAACAGGACGAGAAAAGTATCAATTATCAAATGTGGATATTGGTTTTCTTATAGGCTTCCACAACAATTTCAAAGGAGAAAAGGTCCTTTTGAAAAGTTGATAGCAACCCATGGAATATAAATATAATTTCGGAAAGACTTGTTAAAATGGAGGACATGTCACAACAAAAGAATATTGCTAAAGAATATGTTTCCAATTATACAAGTGTGACACCTCCCCTCCTAAAGTATTTGATGCACTTAGGTTTGTATATAAAGCTATTGATTTATTATAGTGGGATCCAATTCTTCAATTCACCAAATCATCAATTTAAAAGTCGCCGCTAGTCCAGTATACCTAAATTAAATAAAATTATTTCATTCTATTTGTCTCATTCGTATATAAAATTATTTTTTTGGTTAATTATTTTTTTAACTAAAGACATTTCACGACATGTTAGACACAACGACATTCATCGTTTAAATACCATTTTATGTGAAAACTAATTAGAAAATTTTAAAACTAACTATAAAGTTAAAAGGGATTATAGATAGTGGACGTGGATGTACTAGATACTTCCACCGTTTCTTTTATAACTGTCGAATTTCCATTTTAGCGCCATCCACTAGCTATTAATATACTATTTTTATATACTAAATCTCATTTAAAGTATGTTGACTAATATCATTATATAACGGATTCTATTTTTTTTTCAATAAGTTTGCTTTTAAAAAAAATTAATTTTATTGCAAGAAATGAACGGAGTATTGCATCTTATTTATTCGTGGAACGGGTCTAGGAATAAAAGAAGCATCCAGGATTCGAATGTTGGCGACTTTGGGGGCATCAACGTATCTATTTTAAGCACATGTTTTAACCAATTCGTCCATAATTACTTATCTTATTTCCTTTATTGAACATTTGGGGAATAAATTTTACAAACATTTATAAAATGAATCTCATCAACTGAACCGATAAGGAATATATGCGGGAATTCGTACATCTTACCATTTCTTATCAAAGGAAAAGTAGATATTATATTAGGAATATGCTTCTAATCGAAATGGATACGGATATGGATATGTTACTATGTAATATGCACTCGTCACTATGTAGTATATATACTACCTATATCTTTTGTAATTAATTTTATTTGTCATTTTCGTCTTTTGACTTATTAGTCTCATATTTTAGTGATGAATGCTATTCGGCCATAATTTTAACTTTTTTATTTTTTATTGTTTTTAATATTAAATAATTAATATATTTATGCCAAAAAAAATTTATTATAAAAAATTCAAAAAGCGATGCTCTGTATTTTTTTTACGTATTTTTAAAAATTAACCCTCTAATTATTTGATAATTTTTACTATTTTATAAAGTTTGTTACCCTTATTATCTAAAAATAAAAAAAGAGAAAAATATGTAATTTTGGGAAAAATATTTTTTAATTAAAATATAAAAGTAATTAATTATAGTTGTCATTTACTATTTTCAAAATAACATATATTATAAAAAAAATTGCGTCGTGTGGTCGGCCACATTATGGTCAAATATCATTATTGATTTCAAAATGAAAACAAATATTTTACTACATTTAACTATCTCTCCTTAAAATTGATTATACTCCCTCCGTCTTTAAATAAGTGTCCCCTCCTCTCTCACGGAGGGGGACACTTATTTAAAGACGGAGGGAGTAATTGTTTACTTCCTTTTTTCTTGATTCTTGTGCCCATTTCAAATATAACTAATGTCAAGGACAGAGGAAATATATGTTTTGTTCCTAAAACCTTGCATTTAGTTTCGCTTGAGTCGTCCACTAAAATTATTCATTCTTTATTTTTGGATATGAACGAAGATAAGTCGTCCTCGTAATTAAATGAAGGTAGGTCGTCCTTGTAATTAAACGAAGGTAAAAATAAGTTTATTATTTGTCGAGAAGTGTCGATAGGGGTAGTCCCCTCACGCACGTTTAATTTACCCCAAGTTGAGTTCACGTATCATCCTCTAGAGAGGGTATTTCATTTTGAGGAAGAGGTGGTATGCATAAGTGACAAATGAAACATGTAAGACCGAACACATGAAATAAATAAAGAAAAAGATTTTATTAATGAAAAATGACCTACCTTCGCTGTGGCGATCTTCTTCTTCATGAAGGATAGGGTGCAACACGAGGCGATCTTCTTCTTCTTGAAGGATAGGGTGCAACACGAGGACATTCAAGGGGGTCAAGCTCAACATGATTGTATATAAATAGGGGCTAGATTAGAAGGAAAGATTTATTCACAATTTTGGTACTTGATACCATCACTACCTAATAAAGATACATACTCTTGCTTCATGGACGTAGATATATTCAGATAGATTGAACCACACTACTTTTTTGTGTACTTTTTAATCCTTGTCGTTATATTTATTGTCTTAGAAAAACTAGATCGATCATGTAAATTGGAACAAATGGAGCAATATTCTTTTCCAATATTCTTCTTTATTTCTTCTTGAAAAGTGTACATTAAGGTTGCGTTCTCTTTGATGCGAAAGAAAATGAGAGAAAAGAGAAAATTACACTATAAATTGCACCTATTTCTCCCATTTTCTCACATTTTTATCAATGAGGGGGGATTTTACTCCTTAAATTGGAGAAAATATTTACAACACCAAATTGGAGAGATAATATTTCCTCTCCATTGTAGTGCAAATGAAGGGGAAGAAATAAGAAATGTGAGAAAAGGTGAGAAAATGGGTTGAATTTATAGGGTGATTTTCTCTTTTCTCTCCTTTTCTTTCGCATCAAAGAGAACGCAACCTAAAAAGAAATTATTAAAACGTTCATTTCTACGAAAATGATACGGATAAGAACGCCACCGCGATTGGGATTAGAAGGCCAAATAATTAACAGTGGCACGATTTTCAAATTCTTAATCGAGTCATGTTTAATAGCCGAATCAATGTACATTTCATTTTAAAATGATTTATAATCACTTCGGATAGTGATTTAGGAACATAATATTTTAGACTAATGGGTATGTTTTTGTAACTTAACCATGATTTAAAATTTATTTAATTCGTAACTGTATGGAATTTTGTATTTACACACTAATACTACCATTTATCTATTTTTTTAAGAGAAAATACCACGATGAATCTAAATTGTTTCATAATTATATCAAAATTCTATAATCATATTCTAATTTGTTACATTATTATTTAATTTATTTATTTTTTGGTACTTGTCTTTTTCTTTTCTTTCTTTGAATCACGACTTACTCTCTATGTTCACGATATGGACTAGAAAACTCTGTTAAGGAGTTTAATGTACTATAATGCTCCATCTGTCCAAATATTAGTTTGATTATTTTTTTGTGTAGGATGGCTCTCAAATTAGTATATTCAACTAAAATAGAACGATTTTTTCAATAAATTATATTTTCACTTTTAATATTTTTCTTAATCAGCTTTCAATTTCTTAGAGTGAGACCCTTATTCCATTATTATTCACTAGTCTTAACTTTTACCTATCCTTTAAAAAAAAAAAAAAAACACTTGTGACGTTTTTCTCCCCCATGCATATATAGGAGACGGAAGGTGTATATGTTAAAATTTTATCTGTAGTTTCTAAAAAGAATGTTATTTGTAATGTTGTACTCCCTTTGTTTTTAAGACGTGACTTGTTTTATTATTTTACATTGCCATATACTCCCTCCGTCCCACTTCACTTGTCCTCAATACTATTTTCGTCCGTCCCACTTCACTTGTCCTCTTTCCTTAAAAGGCAAAAATTAACCCTTATTTTTTGATGTGGACCCCTTACTTTTTCAATTTAACACTACGCATAAATCCCGTGTCGAAAAGAAAGAGGACAAGTGAACTGGGACGGAGGTAGTAATAAATAAACGAATCACGTAAAAAAAAAACGGAGGCAATACTATAATATATTATTAAAAGGATATAATCATGTGATAAAATACATTTTTTATATACTGGACTACAGTGTACTTTGTAAAATGAAGATTTACAATGAATAGAAGGATTTTAAGAAATTGTGGATAAACGAAAAATAAACCACTGTGACATTGTCTACTCGGAGAGGATTCTTGAGTCACACATGCAGATAAACATAACTGTTGGTATACCCAATCTTATCACAAGACTTTTAATAAGTCGTCACATCGTGACGTGCATGTATTCATATAATTCAATATTATTACTATTAGTTTAATAGTTCCATCGTTGAAATGTCATTAGCTAGCTTTAATACTTTCTTATCGTCTAATACACGCTCCATCGTATCATCAAATCTGATTCGATTTTTCTTTAGTCGGATAAGTTCTCCTTATTACCAAGGATATGCAGCAATGACATTAGAAAGACCAATCAACTCCCATACTTTTTTATCAAGGAAAGTATCTTTTGTCATAATGCTTTCACGATTATAATGCCTTTTAAATAAATAATTAAAAAATCAAAAATTTTAATTGGATTTTTCATTAGCAGTTCTCTACTACTCCCTCCATCCCATTTCACTAGTCATGTTTGTTATTTTGGTCGTCTCACTTCACTAATCATGTTTTCTAAAATAGAATTAATCAACGCTTAAATTTCAATGTGGACCCTTACTTTTCTCATGTAACACTTGCACATAAAATCTTGAATCTCGTATCAAAAAGGGGCATGACTAGTGAAGTGGCTCTGAGAAGTAATTTCCGTAGTTCTAAAATTTAAAGTAGAATTCAACATTTAATTCTCATCTTTAAAAAAGTACACTAGCTTAATCGTGAAGAATTAAAAATAAAAAGAGGATTTTTTTTTTTCCCCAAAAAAATCTTGTAGGCAGGAGGTTTTCCAGTTCTTTTTTCCCACTCCATTACACGAGAATTTACCCTCATTAAAATACACGAGTGAAAATACATTTACCCAACTTCTATCGTTTTTTTTAAAAAATTGTTCCGTCCTACTTTAATTAATCTCTTTACTTTTGGTACAATAATAAAAAAGATAAAAATAATGAGGTTTTAAAAGTTATTTTTAAGTGTTAATTTATTTACTTCAGAAAAATAAAATAAATAAAGTGAAATATACAAAAAATGAAATGTAGACTACTGAGTTGAACAAGGGAGTAACGAAGAGTATAAGCATTTTACGGCAACTTCACTACTTGTTTTATAGAATTATATACTCTCATGTGTTTTTTTTTTTTAACGACCAATTAGTTTATGCATGAATTTTCAGTAATATGACTGAATGTGTTATGAGTGCAGTGATAATCTCACTAATGTGGTGGTTTTAATTACTTGTGCGCACGAATCTTAATCAATCATGAATTTCAATGTTTTCAATCATGAATTTCAATGATTTCAGACCGACGTGAACAAAAAAAAAAAAAAAAAAAAAAAACCTGTTATTATACATTCTATATTAAGGCATTTTTTTTTCATAATTGAAATTCACATTGCGTGATAAAAAAATTTATCTATAAAATTATGATGTTACAAAGTGATAAATTAATCATACAACCGTAGCTGGAAATTTCTCCATGATTATCTACTTTTTCTAACTTAATCTATTTATTTATTATATGGACATTAATGGAATAAAATAATAAAATTAGTCTCTTTTAAACGAACACGAGTTTAGGCCGCGGAAAAAACGAGCCACGTCTATGCGAGCAATTATCATGTGTAGTTAGTTTCATTGACGTGCAATTATCATGTGTGGCTAGTTTCGAAATCGGGCCAATTAAAAAGTAATAATCCATTCATTAATAACAAATCACACCAAATTTTATTCCTCACGAAATCCACATCACACGCACCACACACACAATAACAACAATAAAAAGAAAAGGGTCTCCCAATCCTCATCGTAATGGTCGACTCCTCGACTCCACCACACACAAAGCTAGTCCGACACGCACCTGATCACCACCACCCAAGGATCAATCCTAGCCGTCCAAAATCTCACATCTCTCACAGAGGCAAGATCCACGGCCTTCCCTTTACCCCATAACCGACTTTATCCGCAGCACACTACTTTATATATTTATTTAATATTATTATTATTAGACGATAAATAAAAGTCTTTAAAATAACACACGCGATCGGAGCCGGGTCCCCCGAGATGGGGCGGACCTTTTCCCTTTTTTCCCTCGTTCAGATAGCGAGGACGAGACCGGGTACGGACTTTCCGACCCGACCCGGGAGGCTGCTCTCCCAGAGGGATGGGCAGTAGAGAGAGGCAATGCTGCAGTCCGACTGGTCGGCAGCGGCGGTGCCGATGCGGGTGACGGTGAGGGAGGTGTTGAAGTACTCGCGCACCTGGGTGATTACCCCATCAGCGACGGTCCAGGCGTGGACCCAGGCGATGGATCGGGTCGGGTCGAATCCCTCGGCGAGGACGGTGGGGCCGAAGGCGGAGATGCTGTGGGGGACGAAGCGGAAGAAGTCGTCGGCGGCGAATTCCTTGTCGCCGGTGAGGAGGCGCATCAAAAACTGGTCGGACGGCGGACCGTGGAACCACCACTCGAGGTCGGGGGCGAGGATCTGCTGGATTGCCTCCGCGTCGCGGCGGTTCAGGGCCTCATACAGGGCGGTCACCACCCCTTTGTTTCTAGAATCCTCCAGAATTTCCGCGGGTAACGCCAGTTCCTGAGAATTTGAAGGTGATTTGGGGAATTTTTTTGAGCTTGGGAACTTATATGGAAATGTTAGGAAGGTGAGGGGAGGGGAGGGGCTTTTATAGAGAAGTGGGAGGGTATTTTGGGGATTCTGGGGTGGGGTTGCGAGGGTAGAATGGGGAATACGGGGAGGGTTTGGAATTTAGTGCGGGGATCCTATTCGACTATTCGCGTGAATGGTACGTGGCGCGTGGCTAGTTGGCGTGGTGGGGTAGGAGTAATGTTTTACGAGGAGAGTGCGGGCCCCACCGCCTTGCTGGACCTTTGTATTTTTTCAAGCCAGCCTTTTTGACAATAATGTTGTCACTTGTTGACTGCACTCGCACTTGCATGACTTTAATTTAATTTCTTTTATTATTATTATTATTATTATTATTATTATTATTATTATTATTATTATTATTATTATTATTTTAAAATAATAATTAAGATAAAATATTAAGATCGTGTAATGTACAAGTCGAACGTAGTAATATTGTGTTAGATATTACTCCAATATTGTTCGATCAAACACAACCATACAATTTAATAGTTTAGTATAATTATAAAAAAAGCTTGGTCAGATGGGTACCTCGAGTCACCCATTTGACCCAAGAGAATTTCAAGGCAATTTGCCTCACATATTATCGTCACAATGCTATATCGACATAATTCAGTGACAACAATATTACGTATCACTATTCTATTTTATTGTCACGATGTACAATATTGTCATAATATTTTGTGTATATTGTGACAACTTTATTGTTGTTGCAAATATATAGTGACGATATTAAGCGATAAGAATAAAATTTGTCAAATCTTTTTTTTGTGACAAAAGAAATAATAGTCACTAATCACTTGGGTGTGGTGACAAATAGTCCGTATATTATTAACATATAGAGATAGTAAATTTTGACAACAACACAGTATGCCATTATTTTATTTATTTGTTATATGCAACATTGTTGTCACTGCACATTTGTTTGTAGTCTGATGAGGTCCATTATCCTCATTTCTATGTACTAATTGTGAATTAAATGTCGATGTTTATTAAATTCATATATTTTCACTCGAAAATTCCGACGTATTATGATTTGGGATAATTTATAATATTCTCTAAGGTTCACTCATCTATTTTAGGGTATATAATTATTTTAACATTTAATTTCAATTTTATTAGGTAAAATAGGGTTGATAAATAAAAATTAGGGTATATAATTTTTTGTCATAAAAATTTATTTTATTTTATTATAATATTTCTATTTTTAATTTATAAAAAAACATCACAAAAATAATTAAAATAATCATTTGGTATACTATTGGTGCACAAAAATGGAAACAGACGATCCGGTTGTAGTATTAAACAAAACAATGTCATTGATATATATTGATGCAACATAGTGACAATAGGAAACATTGTCGCAGACGCACAATACTGTGACAATAAAAAACATTGTCAAAAAAAAAGCCGTAATTACAATATATATATTTTTTAGTAGTGTTATATGCATCAATTTGATCCACAACTTTATTCCATCCATCCATTTTTAAGTGTCTCTAACAACGATTTTGCATAAACTAAGGAAAGTGATACACTCTTTAATTGTTATAAAGGCAAATATTCGGCTCGCCTTAAAAAAAAAAATTTAAGTTCGAGCTCGGCCCAAGCTTGGCTCGCCATAGATGCAAGAAGCTCGAGCTCAACTTTGTAAGTGTTTGGGTTTGTTTTTCGAATTCGAATTCAAGCTCGGCTCGTTCTTATAAAACTTATAATATTAGTATTATATTTTGGGTGATGTTATTCGACCATAATTTGGCCGGCCATAATTTAAATTTTTTATTTTTATTTTTTTAATATCAATTAATTTATATATTTATGCCAAAAAATGATACTCTGTTTTTTAAGTATTTTTTAAAATTAACCTTTTAATTATTTGATAAGTTTTACAATTTTAAAGAATTTGTTACCTTTTTATCTAAAAAAAAGTAAAAGAAAAAAAAATAATTTTGGGGAAATAAATATTTTTAAATTAACAAAAATAATAAATTATAGTTATCGTTTACTATTTTTAAAGTTACATATATTATGAAAAATGTTGTTGTATAGCCGGCCACTTTATGACCAAATATCATTATTGTTATATTTTTATTAATATATTCTATTATATTATATATTAAAGTATTAATAAAAATTATATTTTATATATAATAATCACGAACATGTTCTCGAACATGCTCGGTATTGAGGCTCGCGAACACATTCGCAAATATGTTGGACACTAAAGCTCGTGAACATGTTCGTGAGCCTCGACATTGAACGTGTTCGTGAGCTTTTGAGCCAAACATATGTAAGCTCGAGCTCGGCTCAAAAAATAAAATTTGAGTTCGATATGAAGCTCAAGCTCGCCTCGTTTTCAAAATAAATGAGTTTTTATGAGCCAAACTTCAAATAGCTCACGAGTAGCTCTGTTCGTATACACTATACACCCCTAGTATATATATTATACTGGGGGTAGAGGGAGTATTTTACTAATCCTTTATTTTGATAAAAGATACTTCCTCCGTCCAAGTTCACTTGTCCTCTTTCTTTTCGGCACGGGATTTTATGCGTAGTGTTAAATTGAAAAAGTAAGTGGGTCACATCAAAAAGTAAGGGTTGATTTTTGCCTTTTAAGGAAAGATGACAAGTGAAGTGGGACGGACGAAAATAGTATTGAGGACAAGTGAAGTGGGACGGAGGGAGTATCTATCTTCACAATTTCCCAAAATATTTTTGAAACTTGAACTTATCCATCTATATTTAGGGCATGTTTGGTAGCCTCCATAAAGTCAGATAAAGTCAGATAAGGACTTTTTCGGGCCTTTAAACTGTTGTTTGGTAGGCCTGTTTATTATATCAGGGGCCCGGGCTACTAATCAGGCCCGCCTCATTTTCACTGTAGCCTTCTATATTACTAATCGCACCAAAATACATGCGATTATAATCATGCCTACCCTGATAAGAAGGGAAAATACAATTTTACCCCTCACTTATCAACCCACCCCACCAATCTCTCTTCTCTCTCATTTGCTTGTTCTCTGCAAACTCAAGATCCCCTTCGCTCATCCGCCTCCCGCAGTCGCCGCCGGTGCCGCCGCCGTCCCAATAAACACCTACGAGGATAAACCCATCTATCTCTCTCTCTCTCTCTGTTTCTCTCTAAACTCGCAAAACCCAGTTTCCTCTCACAATTCTCTTCTTCTTCTCGTCGCCGATCTACCATCACCGCCGCGCCGTCGCCGCCAATTCTACCAAATGGGTAACTTCCTCCCTACCATTCCTCTCTATTCTCCTTTCTTGAAACCCCGATTAAACAACCCCTAAATTCCCCCATTTTCTCCTTTGTCCATCTGCATTCCAAAATCCTTAATTTTCCTCTGCCGGACTTGCACCCCAAAATTCTTAATTTCTGATCTTCATACTTTGAAGAAATTCTGACCCAATGACTATGTTTTACATGAAATTTTTGATTTTTTATTCAAGAAAATATTGATTCAAGAACTGTGTTTTGCCTTTTCTTCACTTTTCTTTGTCAATGTTTTGTTAGAGTTTGCAGGAGATAAGAAATTTGGGGATGAGAGCAAGGGAGAAAAACGTAAAATACTCCTACTATCATGATTTGTAACTTATATACCAAACACCAAAATAGAATTTGATACTAATAACTAGCCATCCTACCAAACACCATGTCCAGATAACTATCCTACATACTAAGATAATAATCTAATTTGTAATCTCGGGCTTTTTATCCGAACTTTGCTACCAAACGGGGCCTTATAGTGATTTGAAGAATATATTAATTCCATTTATACACATAGGCTTATTTTGTCGAAGCTATATGTACAATGCATGTCGTAGGTATGGAGGTTCAATCGACCGATTAATAAATTGAGACTAACAATAATTGGTAATCCCTCTGTTCCGTGGCATTAGTCTCACTTTCCTTTTTTGTCTGTCCCATTTATTAGTCTCATTTCCTTAAAAGGAAATAATTTAACACACAAAAACACCTTTTAAAACCCCTTTATCTTTGCATGTCTTGGTTACTGTGCCATATTCAAATGGGACTAATGTCACTGGACGGAGGGAGTAGTTACTAAGGCAACCCTTCCTAACATTATTTTTTTATTACACATTTTTCTCTAGTTGTCTACAAATAATGCTCGTATAAATAAATTATTGGGTCAAGATAGTCAAAGTGATAGGGAATGTTATGTAGCATATTCAAGTTGTGGTATTTTGTATTCGGCTATAAATTCGACGATTTATCAAAAATAATCAAGTTGTTTGGAATTCGATTTTTCTTTACTAGCGACATGTGTATGTTCCATTTTCTTTCGATTCAAAATTTACGGGTGCATAAAATATATATATAGGCTAGTAAGAATATACTTATGGAATATAGTTTAAGTCGTCATTATTATTATTGTCAGTTCAATTGATAAAATTATTTAATTGATTGAAGAAATATTAATGTGTAATCATTATATACCACTAGAATTGTACCCCCGCAATGCAAGGGTTTAATCGATAAATAGCATAGTTTAAACATACTTATTTTTTATATACTATATGTGTGAATTTTATAGATCAAATTAATAGATTATTTGAATTACAATTCAAAAATGAGAAAAATCTTATGATTATACCTCGTGTCTAATCATTCTTTATTTTTTAAAAACTTATTTCAAAAATATACTACAAATATTTGAAAGTAAAGTAACAAAAGTACTCTAGATATTTGATTACCTTTATCAACATCTCTATTTACATTTCTCTCACTCAATATTCTATATTGTATAATTAATATCATCATAGGCCCATAAATATGAATAGGGTTGATTTAAAATTTTAAGATTAAAATTAAAATTAATTTGAAAATTGTGTCAAGAAAATTTGACTGAAATTAATGAGCTAGATCATTCAACATTGAAAAATGATAAAATAAATAATTAATTTATAAAATGAAAATACTAATAGAGCTCAAATATTGAAGTTTTTAAGGGAAAATTTTAAAAATACTATTTTACTTTAGTAATATTATATAGATTTTGATATAAAGTTTCTAAATATAGTCGAAATTAGGTTACTAAAAAAATTATTAATGCTTAAATTAATTAACCTAAATTAAAATTAATGCACGTTATAGTAATAAAATATTTTATATCTAGGTTAATTTATATACTACTATTATTAATCATATTTTTTTGTTAAAATAAGTGCATATGAATGCTTCAAATTAATGAACTAAATTTTCTATAAATAGCCATTGTATTACTATTAGAGAATGTATAAGTACAATGAATGAGTTCTTAATTACGTGACAAAAATTAAAACTTACTCCTTAAATTTCATTACCTCTGTAAAACCTCAAAATAAGAAACCGAGTTCTTCAAAATAAGAACCCAAGTTCTTATATAAGAATCAGTTTCTTAAAAAAATCATCTTTAAGTTGGACCCTTCAATTGTGATAAACCCTTGTTAAACCTCACCATTGTGATTATTAATAAGAATTGATTTTTGTCTACGTGACACCTCTAAGAAACCAATTTGGGGCTCTAGTACTGTATATGCTCTTAAATATTCTACTCATGATTCATGAGTCTTTTCTTTTCGGCACGAGAATTTATACGAGATGTTTAGTGTTTAAAATATATTGTATGTAAGATATAGTGTGGCCATGGTTCATATATTTTACACATCAATACTATATATAATAGTAAGACCGGAAATTATTTTTAGTAATTTCAGTTTATTGATTGTGGTTTTCAGTTTATATATAGAATGTTTAGTTCATTAATTAAGAGTATTTATGTGCATTTATTTCATTAATATTTTAATTAATATTTTAAGGTTTTAAATTTTAGATAGTGATTTATTAATTTTAAATATGAATTAGTTACATATTGATTTAAATATATGTATAATTAAAATATTCAAACGAACTAATATGTTGAAACGGGGGAGTAAAACGTAATACGATTACAATAGTGAAAAAAAAATTGTGCAAAATATAGTTCAGAAAATAGAATTGTACATATAGGAGCTAAGAATAAATAGATCATCACAATTTCTATACAATTTTTAATATTTTGTAAAGCACAACTTTTAATAAATCGAAATGATTCTAAAAGAATCAAAATAATAATTTATTTATGTCTAATAAATGTTAAAATTAAATTCAGTATGAGTAATTGATACGTTTTTTTTTTCTCATTTAATCAAATTAGTAACCGTCTAAAAAAAAGAGGTAACCGTTTTAATTACAAATCGTACACATGCAAATAGAAATCTATTAATTATAACTAGCCCTAAACTTGCATCAAAACAATCAATTACAATTGAATTAAATATTTTAATCTTTTTTTAAAATTTTTTGTTTTGTTTTAAATAAATATATGTACGAATCATCTAATTATTTTATAATTGTGAACGTT
This sequence comes from Thymus mandschuricus, assembly GCA_029379335.1. Taxonomy (NCBI): domain Eukaryota; kingdom Viridiplantae; phylum Streptophyta; class Magnoliopsida; order Lamiales; family Lamiaceae; genus Thymus; species Thymus mandschuricus. The sequence goes on from CM057079.1 coordinate 9,712,397, forward strand.
ATCAAAAATCTCCTTAAATTAGTAACATATTTCTCTCTCTTCCTCCATCTTTTTTTTTTTTTTTTTTCTTATTTTCTTCTTGCAATTTTTGTATAACTTTGGTGTTAATAACATATGCAATATGCATCTTAAATTGTAGAGTATAAAATTATTTTTAAATTGATATATTATATGTTGTAGATGGAGCAAAAATGATTGAGTTATAGTCATTTTAAAGATTACAAATTTTTTTATTTTTTTTTTTGGTATAATACAACATATAATTAGGGTGAGTTAAAAAATAGCCGTATTATTAGTCACAAAATTCGTACAATTTTTATAAAGATTTTAATTCCAATTAAATATTTTAATGTTAATTATGCTATTTTTATAATGATTAATGCTAATTATGCTATTTCCATAATCATTTAAGAGAGATTTTTGACAAAATAAACATAGAATAATAATGAGGATATCCACTCTTGCACAATTACATAAGTAACGTTCACAATCGTAGGATATGAGCTATTAATTCTATTAAAGACAAAATATATGGTAATTTAAAAGAAAAAAAATATAATATAGAATTGTGCTAAGTTAATGGATGAGATTGGGCATAAATCCTCCCTTTCTATTTAATTAATAGTATATCAAGATGTGTTTATTTAATTGCACTTCAAAGTATATCAAAGTCCACGTCAATCTTTCCTTTCCTTCCCACGCCACTAATGTAGTAAATGTATAATATTTCAAAATGCACAAACATTGTTTTGAAGCACTGGACAGAACATTGAGAGATTTAATGCGGTTCAAAAGTGTTTTAGGTTCTCAATCTCCATTTGGAGGTAAAACAGTTGTATTTGGGGGTGATTTCAGACAAATATTGCCCGTCATACCAGACAACAAGTCGTGAATGCAAGTATCAACTCTTCTTATATTTGGAAGGATGTGCAAGTTCTGAGATTGACAAAAAACATGAGGCTCCACACAGTGACTTCTGAAACTGAGTCAACAGAATTACAAAAGTTCTTTGATTGGGTGGCAGCAATAGGAGATGAGATTCTTGGTGGTGCTAATGACGGACATGCAATTATTGATATCCCCGATGACATACTGTTAAAATTCTCCGGGGATCCAATTGAAGCAATTGTTAATGAAACATATCCATTATCGGTAGGCACGCTCGATGATTTGTCCTTTCTCCAAGATAGAGCAGTACTCGCACCGACCCTAGATGTAGTCGATTCGGTGAATCATAAGCTTAATCTAAAGGTTGGTACACCAGTTATGTTGCTAAGAATTATCGACCATTGTATGGGTTTGTGCAATGGTACGCGCTTGGTGGTAACGAGATTGGGCAATCATGTCTTAGAGGCTAAGATTTTAACTGGGGATAATTCTGGCCAAAAAGTGTTCATTCCGAGAATGACTCATACTTCATCTGATCAGCGTATGCCATTTAGGTTTGAACGAAGACAATTCCCTCTTATTGTTTCGTATGCAATGACGATCAATAAAAGTCAAGGTCAATCCCTCTCACATGTTGGTCTTTTTCTTAAAAAAAACCAGTGTTTTCTCATGACCAGCTTTATGTTGCTGTTTCAAGGGCACGAAGTCGTAGTGGACTCAATATATTGATATGCGACAAAGATAGCAACAACACAAGTACTACAAACGTAGTATATAAGGAAGTTTTTCATAATTTATGAATGTAAGAATTCATATTTGAGATTTTATTTTATTTGGATATTTTAAAATATATTTGTTATATTACGCTTGATATTTGTTCTGTTTATAAAAAATCAGAAAAAAAAATAAATCAATTGAATTATGACTTACAAACATAATATGCATCAAAAAAATTCATGGAAATTAAACAAAAATATACAATTGAATATAAATTTCATATCTTTATAAATACTATGATCAAAACTTTATAATAAACACATTCAGTTAGCCCCGTGCATCGCACGGGTACATAACTAGTATTTTAAAACTAGAGCATCATGCATTAAAACATATTAATGTATGATATTAAATGAAAGATCTCATCAAGACCTCTAATTTAATGTAAAAATCATAATAAAATCAGAGAACAAATAACAATTATGATAATCTAAAATTTTAGAAAATAAATTATATTGGAATACGTATTTGAAAAGAGAATGCTGATGAATTTAATTAGAGAATGTTAATTATAATAAATGATTTGTTAATGGTACTATTAGTTAACTAATTATTTCTTGATAAAAAATAGGTTATGAATCGTGAGTCAATCCAATAAAAACTCAACAATCGTAAGACGACGGAGAGAGTAGCGGAGTAATAAATATGTTACAATCCTATAAAATAAAAATGCGATTAAATTAGATAAAATCAGTCAATTTGCCTTTATCTCTGAAATTAAAGTCTTGGAAATAAACAAGCAGAAGTTGGAAAAGGACAAAAAGTAATAATAAAACAAATTATAAGTGGCCATGGTAATTAACATTGGTGGATTTGGTGACAGTTTGAATTTCCATTATCTAACATATATGAAAATTCGTGGCTGTCAGTGCAAGTGAGCCACTAAGAAGCATATAGTACATGTTTGTAATATCAGCATTCATCAATATATAATTTAGTAATAAAACTCATTGCTATGCCATATTAGGTAATGCATGGTGTTAACATTGTTTGATCTTCTTTTGTGCCTGATAATGTTATCACGAATATTCTTGTTTTATTATAGAATATAATTAATATATGTCATTGGATACCTACTTTAAAAAGAGTGTTACTTTACAAAATTGAATATCATAAGCTTTGTAATGTTATTAAACAAAATTATTCAAAAATTCGAAATCCACTCGGTGCATTTATATGTGTGAGCTCGCCATAGTCGCAATAGATCGAGTATTGATACAAGCTAGCTTGAAAAACTTTTTTAAACGGTGTTATTAAAATTACAAGAAGAAAGAAGCAAATCTAGCTCAACTTTGATTACAAGTTAACACTCAAGAACCTTAGAACTATTAGGTTCTGATAGTAGTCTATATACAAGAAATATCAATTATCTGATTTTGCTATTCTTAGCAGGGGTGGTTTAGAAGGGTGTGCAGGGTGGTTGACCGCACTTTTCTTAGCAATTATATATGCTAACAACTCCCTTATCTCTTCCTAATCACTATAAAAGGAGCCAATTATAAAAAAGTTTCCATGTCGTTTTCTTTTTCCTTACAAAAATAACTTAATATAAATTAAAGAAATTTTACGAAAGACTTGAACCTGATCAAGCATTAATTTCATACCTTTCGGCAAACAAGCCTCATTCCATGTTTATGTTAACTCAATGATAATGACCTTTCATTAGGGCAGAGGGCAAAGATCTCACTCAAAAGCAAGAGGCAATATTCATTCAAAAGTCATTTAGTTATATGTTTTCAAATAACATGAATTCCAATTCATCTTGCATTTTACAAGCATATACATCCATATGGATTCGTCCAGTTCGTGTGCTGGGAAAAGGGAAATGAAAATATATATATACTCCTAGTATATATATGTTTTGTATTTGTCCCATATATTTTATTTTATTTTACTTTTCTATTTCTGGTTGAATGCATGCCATCAATATACTAATTTATATTCCCTCCGTTTCTTTCTAAGTGACTCTTTTTATATTCATATGTGATGTATATCTATTACTATTATAAAAGTGTGCATTCTTACAAAATATGTATTGCCAAGTATACACCTTCCGTCCTTTTATTTTAAAATATTATTATATTATTTATCTAATTATCATTTTATTTTAAAATATTATTATATTATTATTGTTATTATTATTTATATATTATAGACGTATTTTTTTCTACATTTTTTTTGTTATTGTACACTTATTTAAAATATTATTATATTATTAGACTTTTTTTCCCAGCGTTTTTTATTGTACTAATGTTTTGTTTTACAAGGAATTCATTTACTAATTAATATCTGCAATCAATTATTATTATTATTCTTTTTTTCTATAATTAATTATTATAGCATAGTTGTATTTTTCTTTTTTAACGATACGATACATAGGTGATTATTCATTTTCTTTTTATAAATCATATACTTTTTCTTTTACAAGGAATTCTTCTCCTAATTAATTCTTACAATCAACTATTCTATAAATACGTACTTCTTCCGCATTAATTTAATTCTATGATTATTTTCTTCATGTTTATACTACTATATATTATGATTATAGTTATAATTTCTATTGCTCACTTCTCATTAATTTTATAATATGTTGGGCATTTTATTTATTTTATTTTGTTGATATTTTATTTTAAGCTGTTATTAATTATTAATTTTGTTTCATACTCCTATTATTTTTTTTCAAGAACATCAGGTGATACTCTTTTTATCTTGTTTTTATATGATTATTCTTCATGTTTATACTATTATGATTATAGCTTTAATTTCTATTGCTCGTTTCTCATTAATTTTATAATATTTTGAGCGTTTTATTTATTTTTTTTGTTCAGATTTTATTTTAAACTGTTACTCCTATTATTATTAATTTTGTTTCATATATTTGTATAATAATCTGAACAATTTCTCGGTTTATTGTCGTTCTTGTCGTTATTTAGTTGAATTAACTATGATGAAGGCTTTTTTGTATCGAAGAATTCAAATTTTCAAGTGATTTCAAATAATAAATAAAATCATGTTAAGAACTTTGAATATGGATGTGCAATGTATGTTTGTGGCCTTAGTGCATGAAAGCGAGGTATGAAATTATTAAGTTGTTGTTTATAATTTTTATTGCTCACTTCTCATTAATTTTATAATATGTTGGACGTTTGTATGTTAAATAGATTTGTATGTATAACCACTTGTAAATAGATTTTTCATTAAATGTATTAATTTAGAAGTAATCTTCATAGAAATGTATTAATTTAGAAGTAATCTTCATAGCCTTAACTCTTTGTTTAGACTATTATAATGTAAAATTGTTGTTTACACATCACAACTTCTTTACAGTTTAATTTTAGTTCCGATCAAGATTCAGTAAGATGCTGTCAAGTTTTTCTTCAGGTATATTTTATATTCAGTAATTGAATTTATTTTAAAAATAATATTTACCATTAGGGGTGGTTTTCTGGGAACCGGTAACCAGTACCAAACAAATAAAAAATTTCGGTTCCCGGTTAACCGGTACGGAACCGGATTTTAGATAATATTTTAAAATTTTAATATATATATATATATATATATATATATATATATATATATATATATATATATATATATATATATATAGGTGGGAGATCAAATGAGATCCTTATCCTTAGGTATTAACTAGGATCCAATCATGACCTTTTATTTTTTTTAATCAGTGGTGTAGATTAATTAGGCGGTTTCTATTAAAATAAATTATTTTTTAAATTCAAAGGCTATAATAGTAAAACTACCGTATACACGGAAATAACAAATTCCATAATTCATTATGCAATTAAACCAAACACAATCCAAATAAGTTCTCTTGTAGTTATGTTTCTTGAAATTGTAACTCATGAATGCCGTACACTAACGAGGGAATAATATAAGTTTTGACATATATATACAAATTAAGCATTTACTTTTGTGTAAATAAGCAATTCGAAATTCATAAATAAGCAGTTCGATATGTACAATATGTATAAAGATAAATATTTTTGTATGGTTAGTAAGCAATTCAAAAGATAAAATATTTATACTAGATAAGCAATTCAATAATTATAAATAAGCAATTTGAGAATAACAAATAAGCAATAAAAAGAAAGTTATCATGCTTTAATTTGCAAGCAACTTCGTTCAAGAAAATAAGCATCAACATATGCCAAATAAGCAATATATAATGAATAATTTTATCCTATTTCATTTTTTCGGTTTCGTAAGGAGTTCCGTACGTCGAAAAAAACAAGCATTAACATATATCAAATAAACAATAAAAAATGAAGGCAATTAAATATGGAATCATATTTATTCACAAAACTAAACATCGGGATGCCAGAAAATAAATAGTCTATGCATATATATTTAAGCATGCAGTTACATTAGCTTAATAAGCACCAAAATATATTAATAAAAGCATTAGAGTTTGCAGAAATTAATTCAATTACTAATGTCCTCCACATACATAGGCATTAAAATATACCAAATAATCGATTATTAATTAGTACAATAAAAGGTGGCATATAAATTTGAATCCATATGTCTACGGCACCATCTTAGTAACTTTCGGAAATTTTTTTCAATTATTTCCACATTTAACCCTATAGAACTGTTAAGAGAAAGCGTAATTAATATAATCAAATTTTGATCTTTCAATTTCTTTAAAATCTGAACCGTCCACATACTTTATATCTATGGCGTAGAATAGATCCCAATTACTACCTAAGAGACGGTTCCTATTGGAATCGCTCCCTATATATATAAATATATATATATATATATAGGGGTGAGATCCAGTAAAAAGACCTTCTAGTGTAAGAAATAAGAAATATTGTAGACCATTGATTATACCACAATGGAGGGCTTGGATTTACGAAAATAACTACAGACAAATTAAAATTTTGATTCCGATGTTGACTTATAACTAATGAAAGGGTAAACATGTAAAATTAAATATCTTACCATTTGACTAATGCATTTTATCGGCTACACACATGGAATATGGAAAGGAAACACTTCAAATTAAATCCAAATCTTCTCACGTAAATATCCATTTATAAAAAAATATATTAGTGAAAAAAATCTACTTAATCTTATTTATTTTTTTTAATTAAAAAATCAATGTTGATTGAGTCGGTCTATAATGCATTTGGATGTTTTATTACAATGCATTGCTTGAATTATCGTAATGCAACATGTCCAGAAAGTGAATTAATACAAAATACAAATATAATTGTATTGCATGTTTTTTTAAAATGTAATATAAAATACAAAATTAACTGTTTTTTTTGGAATGACCGATATTACAGTATTAGAAATTTTTAATGCATTAGCTATTTAGGTGTATACACACTTGTATATTTTATAATGCATTATATATATTTTTAATTAATATAGTGCATTATATGCAATTTGGTTAATTTCTATAATGCATCATTAATTTAAATATAATGCATCAAAGAGTATTTCTTAATGCACTGAATCATAAAATGAGAATAATTTATCATCTACCATTCCATACTATGGATCCAGATTATTTATACAATATATGCATTATATTTTAGGATTTTATGCATTACGATTTTTTGTATAATGCATTAAAGTATTTGATAATGCATTTCAGTGTTCATAATGCATATGGGACTGTTTTATAATGCATATATCTTTTATAAATAAATTTATAATGCATTATTTCACAACTCTTAATGCATTCACTATAAAGTATATTGTATATTTTTGTTTGTGAATACCAAATATGAAGAGACAGTTTTCCAATTTTTAATGCATTACAACAAAATAATGCATTGTGATAACATTTTATAATGCATTTAGTTAGAGATTATAATGCATTGTAATAATATTTTTGATGCATTATAATAAAATTATATAATTTACTCAGTGTCGTATTAAGAGAATAAAATTAAATGTATTATGAATGATGCATTATAGTAATATTTAATTGTGTATATATTATGCGAAGCAAATTATCATAGTATATTGCATACAACGCATTATGGTACAAAATGAAATGCATTATTATAATTGGCCCTGAAACAAATAAAAACGTAAGGGAAAATGAAAGTAAATTTGATGATGTATAAAAACATAAAGTAATCCTACTTCCTTTTCTTTTCGATAAAAATATTGATAAAAATGTGAAAAATATTTGTATTATACATATTTGTACATGTAATCTAGAATATGCAATTTAAATCCCATAATTGTAGGGAAACCGTCAATAAAGAGGGTAAAATACTAAATTAACCCTCTACAAATATAAATGAATAAAATATAATATAAATAGTAGAATGATTATTGACCATTGATCTTTAAAAGTGGACGGTTACAATCTTTTCTTATTTCTTACAATAAACATCTTTTTATTTGATCTCTCCTCTCTCTCTCTCTCTCTCTCTCTCTATATATATATATATATATATATATATATATATAGGTGTGAGATCATATAAAAAAGAGAGTTTCCGTAAAAAATAGGAAATGATCTGCACCTTTAATTTCAGAAGATCTATGGTTATCTTTTATTCGGATTTTTCAGTTAAATATATTTACTGAAGGTTAAAGATGTAAATGTGCTTTTATTTGTAACCGATTCTTTCCTAAATTATGGTATATAATATGCATTAATTTACCTACATGTTTCTCATGCAATAAATAAATAAATAAAAATCTATAGATTTCTTCCTGCCATTTTTTTATCGATATTATACTATTAATATTACTCTCCATCTCCATTTTTTATGTTGCATTTAGTTTTAACATATCATAATTCATACAGGACCTTGGTACATTCCACATTAGAATAACTAATTCGTAATGCATTTTTATATGTAAACTAATGCATCTTTATATACTAAATAATGCACTGAATAATAAAAACTCAAAATATCGGTAATATATAATGCATTATTATATGTAAATTAATGTATTATTGTGTAGTTTGTTATGCACACATGGACGATAGTACATTAATTTGCAGTGCAAATAATTCCTACAACATTTTGTTGTGTGTTATATCAATGCATTATAATATTATAACCAATGCATTATAATAAATTACCAATAATGCATTACAATATACAATTGTAAGATTTATTTTTGCCAATAACAAATGCATCTTTGTTACTTGTCTTCGCATACCAGATTTCAAAATAAAAATAAAAATGCATTATCACGCATAGTCAATGAATTAGAAGGCGTTTACAAAATGCATTATAATATTAGTTGCAAAAATAAATTATGTTACGTGATTTATCTGGTTTTACTATGATTTAAAGGTTTAAATTTTAAAATATATATAATTTAAGAAGTTCGTTGCTGAATGCCTGAATTCCATGATTTATGCATTTCCCAAATAATGGTATTTTTGTTTACTTTTTTAGCCTTTTGCAAGATGAGAACCGCCACTTTCTTATTTTTTTAATAATTGAATATGTTTATTCTCCTTAAATCTAGTTTGTTAGATTAGTATGATCAATGGATCATATTGCTTCTTATTTCTTACTCTAGACATTCTTTTTACCGGATCTCACCCCTATATATATATATATATATATAGGGTAGCACTCTGGTGAAAACTAACCTTAAGTTGAAACTTAGAAACCGACCATATCCGTTGATTAGGAAGAGATGGAGGGCTGAGATTAATTGGAAAAAAAAACAAAAAAATCGCCCAAAAATAATTGAGGGACAAATCTGTCCAAAAAAATAATAATTAAAAAGGTAAATAAATATAATTCCATAATATTAGGAATTTACCATAACTAACTACATCCACTACCCTATCTCCTGCGATTTAATTAAAGAAAATAATAATCTTCCATAGATATAGGGGTTTAACAAAACTGAAATATATATCTTGTATTAATGCGATTTTTGGTAGATTCCGGCCTCACCGGTGATCAGATTTAGATGGGCGACCTACCGTTGGAAACGTCATGAAAAGTAGAACATGTTTCTAGGTGGTTTCATCCGATTTGGTTGCGATTGGAATTTAGAAGCGGCGACCATGCATAACAGCACTCGAAAATCCATCAAAATGACTAGAACGTGCATCAAAATGTCTGTAATATGCATCAAAATTACTGGAATATGCATTGATATTCAATTCGAGTTACGATGAGTTGTTTGTGATTACTCAACAGTTGTTGCACATTAAAAAAGTTTTGGTGCATATTAGGTCACGAATTGTTGCATATTAATAGATATTTTTTTTCATTTACATAATTTAATTTATGGGTCTGCAAACGTATTTTTGTTGCACAAAATATATAATGTTGTTGCATATTCCTGGAACTAAACCCAATAGGGAAGCTAAACCCTAACCCAGTAAAAAAAATTAAACCCCAACCCAGTAAAAAAAAGTTAAACCCTAACTTGTAGTGAATGATAAACCCTAACACATAGGGGAAAGCAAACCCTATTTGGGCAATCTATACCCTAACTTATAGGGAAAATTAAACCCTAACTCGTATAGATACTAAACCCTAACAGGACAAACTGAAGCCAAGTATGAAAATGAACGAAAATGCATCAGATTGGTTAATAAATGCAACAAAATCGACATAATATGCATTATATTCAATAAACATACATAACGTATAAAAATTACAGAAGGTCCAAACATAATCAACCGAAACTATTCCAGATTACAACTAAAACTTACAATCCGATTAGAATATCACTCATCAGCGAATGACCCGTGAAACCATCGATAGTTTTCCACTCATCACTCCTCAAACTATAAACTTGTCTTCCAGATAGTCACCATTAAAATCGTTATCACCTATTATACATAATAAAAATGCATCAAAAATTAATATAAATGCAACGAATTGTGAACCAAATGCATCAAATATGCTTACAAAAGCTATATCGTACACACGTTTATGTACAAAAAATACAACATCAAACACCACCAAATAAAAAGAAAAAAAAAACGAAAACCTGAAAACTCCATATACAATACAAGGTTTAAGAACACCAAGTGCACAATCTTGAAGAATCTACACGCCACCAACTGCACTCTAAACAACAAATTGTATTCAAAATCTGCTCCGAAATCTCGAAATCTGGAAATCTAAACTCAAAAACTCGAAATCTGAAAATCTTCTCAAGATGATGCCGTGAACTAATACTCCAAAACTCGAAATCTGAAAATCTAAACTGCCCCAGAAAATCACTCAGTATAAACCAATCGATTCTTGTAACCTCAATACAAATCGCCCTCCGCTAAAATTGTGCACAATCCCTTGTTGATTACACGAGAAGAACAAGAAGAGAAGAGAGGGACAACAAAAAAAAAAACATTGATTTTGTATATTTTGAAATCTTATATTTACCTCATAAATTGAAGGAGGTTGGGAAACGAGAAGAAGACCGCAGTAGCAGGGACTATGGCCCATCGGCGTCGTCAATATCCGGTAGAGGGGCCATTGTCGACGTTAAGATCCGGCAGAGGAACGACGGTGTCTGAAGAAGGAGGAGGAGGAGGAGAAGATGAAGAAGACGCAGAAGAAGGAGGAGAAGAAGACGCAGAAAGAAGAATACGTAGATAAATTGGTATTAATTTAAGATCCCAATATTTAAGGAAAAAATTGAAATCAAATCCAATTATTAAGGAAAATCAGTTACCATAATATGAAAAAGTCTAAAATATCCTTATTAATTATCAAAAATAATATAAAAAATCATTAATTGGAATTTAAAAATAGTAAATCAGAAAATCTTACAACCGTTAGATCTTCAAGATCAACGGTTGTGGACGGTTTCTAAGTTCCAACTTAACATTAGTTTCTATATGATATATCCTCTATATATATATATATATATATATATATATATATATATATATATATATATATATTTAATCCTTGATTCATGCATAATCCAGTCAGCAAACGCAGCAGAAGACTTAAAGAGAAAATCGCCAATACAAATCTGAGATGCATGCAACCCATGCACTAACAATCTCCCCCTTTGGCATTTTCAAACACAGCATAAATTTGCATGAATCACTACACAGCAGAAGATCAGCAAAACAGGAGCAGATAGAAGTACTCACATAGAGAGTTGTACTTCATACACAGATCAGATCATGAACTATGCTCCCCCTCAAACCAAAAACCATATCTTGATAAGAACAGTGGCAAGGAGCTCACCCACACTACCAAACTGTTCACAAGATACACACAACCAACTGCTAGCAAAAACAGATCAGCCATAGCAGAAACACTCTGTTACTCAGAACAGACCATGATCATAGAATCCCAACACAAGTCTGAACCAACAGCAGATGATATGCCTATCATACTATTACAGGCCATAACATGAATTCAGAATTTCCTAAAAAGAATACCAGAAATCCAGAAATCCACCTACTTACTATTACATGCCAGTAAGTAGAAAATCCATATCCACAAAAGAGACAACAAACAGAGAGAGAGAAGAGGAATCAACATACATCTTCTGACTTTTACTCCCCCTCAAATTATGCTGAATGCCAAAGAATTACTGAGTTGGTTTGCTGGATATCTCCTCACCAGCATCAGCACCACCATTCACCTCCTCAGTGCGCTCAACCTCCACAGTGCGCTCCTCAGCATCTTCATTTGCTGACATAAAAACAGAGTCCTCCTTAGCAGACTCAGTAGCAGCAGCAGGAACCTCTCCACCAGTCTGCACGACAGGCTCTTCATCATCAATATGGATGGATTCATCCACTTCCTCAGATTCATCCTCATCAACAAGAGGAGGAGCATCAGCGGCCTTTTCTGCAGGAGTCAATCCAGATGGACCTGCAATATCAACAACAGCAACAGGAGTGGGAATAGCATCACTCTCAATCTCTGGCAATGCATCAAGCATTGACTGCACAAGCTGCCTTTGTAGGCTGATGTGTTTCATCATCTTGTGGAGGGATGTCAATTGAGCTTTCAGCCCATCCCTCTGCTTCTTGACAGCCACAGCATCAAAACCAGCCACAGACTTCTTTGAGGATTTGGCAGGGCCTTTCTTAGCTTGCATAGCAGGGCCCTTTCTGGTAGGCTGAGAAGATCTGACCTTGGCAGAATTTGGAGCACTTTTAGAGTGCTTCCTCGAATACTTCTTAGAGAACCTAGCAGCCGGCCTCCCTTCACCATTAAGATCAGCATTCTGATCACCACAACCTCCAACAACATCATCATCAGACAGGTTCAACTCATGCTCAGACTCACTGTCCTCAGCAAAATCATCATCTAAATTCACTCCATGGACAGGCTTGAGGAGCTTTGAACTAAAACGCATAGCCTTAAGCTTTACAGGCTTGGAGTCAGAGGGTCTAGATGGAACCCCTTGAAGCTTCAGAATTTTCCCAATAAGGCCAGGAAAATATAGCCTCTTCATCTTGCCAAGATACTTGATGAAAGAACAGATCTTCTCAAAGATCAGCTGACCCATATCAATGTCCAACCCCTTGCCAATAGCATAGAGCAAAGTGCCCTCTCTTCTACTCACTGAATCTCTATGACAAGTAGGGGTCCAGTTTCTCACAGCAATGCTATGCAAATTGCATACTGGGACTGCAGCTTGATGGCATGGTTCAAGTGTTGATCATTTGGCCATTTCACAATCTGGCCTTGAGTCAATTCAGCAGCAACTTCATCGAAGTTTAGATCCCAAAGAGCATCTTCAATTACAGGCTCTCTCCCAAGAGCCCTTTCAATCACATCAGGACTGAATTCAATCATCCTCCCCCTCATGAACACTTTCTGAAAATTTGGGGACTTCTCATCAATAACATGATCCCCTAGGTTTGCATAAAATTCCCTGACCATCTCAGGAATATAAGTGTGCACTCTCAAGACCGCCTGCAACAAATTTGCATCCCTCAGCCAGTCATAAACTTCAGCTCTATGCGGATAGTGCTCAGTAACAAATCTGTCATCAAGAAAACTTCTATGCTGAAACAACTCCCATCTCATGTACTCTTGAATGGACATGTGGGTGTTGGGATCAAACTTCCCAACCATGTCTACCTCTACATTTTCATCAGTAGCAGAGTCTGAGGGAGAAGGAATATCATACTCTTCAGTGGCAGAGCTGTACAGAGCTTTCTTCTGTGCAGCAGTGAGTCTGGTTCTAACAGCGGGAGCCTTCACTCTCCCTTTTCCTTTGGTAGCTTTTGCAGTAGCTCCTTTCACAGCAGCAGGAGGAGCCCTAGCAGCCTTAATGGCGTTGTCCAGCATCCTTTGAACAGCCGCACGAGTGCGAGCATGAGAAGGAACATCAGCCACCTTCCCTTTTCCTTTTGCGACTCTCTTAGCCACCCTCTCTTCATCCTCTTCAAGATCCACAATGGGCTCTTCAGACCGAGCCTCATGCCTTTCACCACCTCTCTTCTTGTTATCTTGCACAGCAACTCTCTTCTTCCTTTCAACATTTTTCGCAGAAGAAGGTTTCTTAGGGTTAGAGGATCTTCGGACATTCCTAGGCGCGAGTTGAATAGGAGGATCAGCAACCTGAACTCGCTTGCTTCGAACACTACGACCTCCCCTTTCGACATTCTCATCGTCGCTAGAAAAATCACCAAGCTCGGGATCCATTTCCCTTATCTTGCTCTCAGTAGCACTCCCTCTTCTCCTCTTAGAAACACTGGAGCCTTTCTCTGACTCGCGGAAAGGAGAGGACAATATTTCTCACCCAACGGGTTTTGCGAAGATTCGCTGGAGGAGTTGCCAAACGACATTCTTGTAGAAACAGTAATCTCAAGCACACTCGAAATTTCAGAGAGAATGCTAGGGCTACAAGGACTAAGAGGAATGAGAGAAATAAACTCCCTCCTCACAATATTTGAATAAATACCTGTCAGATTCCACTCATTTTCTGACAGTTGTAAATGTTCTACACGCCATGCTTCAGTAGCCCATTCAAGAGCCAAAAACAAGAGCAGAGGCTCTTTGTGCACAAGATCACCAACAATACTCAAAATACAATACTGCCAAATGCAGTATAACCAGAATACCAAGATAAACATATCACCATCCACAATCTCCCAGATAGGAATAAGATCATCATCCTCCATAAGCAGACAAGAAATCCAAGAAAACCAGAAAATAAAATTATGGTACATACATACACTAACCTTCCATGGCTCAAGAACGGTTAGTCATAAGATGCAGAGCCCAAGAGAGGCTCTCAAAAGCTCAAATCTAGCAGTATCAAGAGCTTTTGTGAAGATATCAGCCAGCTGATGTTCAGTGTGAACATGCTCAATCTTCAATGTACCTTCTTCCACTAATTCTCTCAAATAGTGGTATCTTACATCAATATGCTTAGTCTTGGAGAATTGAACTGGATTCTTGGCTATATTAATAGCACTCTCATTGTCACATAGAATGTGAATAACATCTTGCTTAAAGCCATAATCAGCGAGCATCTTTTTCATCCAAACAAGCTGAGTGCAACAGCTGCTTGCAGCAATGTATTCTGCCTCGGCAGTAGACAATGAAACCCCAACTTGCTTCTTGCTGTACCAAGAAATAAGATTGTTTCCCAGATAGAAGCATCCACCAGAGGTGCTCTTCCTGTCAACCATAGAACCAGCATAATCTGCATCACAGTAACCATGCAGCTGAATAGATGTATTGTTTGAGAACCAAAGACCAATATCAGTTGTTCCTTTGATGTATTTGATGATATTCTTGACAGCATTCAAGTGACTCTCCTTTGGATCAGCCTGGAACCTAGCACACACACCAACACTGTGACATATATCAGGACTGCTAGAGGTGAGGTACAGCAGACTCCCTATCATACTTCTATAGAGAGTATGATAAACAGAAGCTCCTTCAGGAGCTTTGTGCAGTTTCACTGAGGTACTCATTTGAGTTCTCTTGGGCTTAGCATTTTCCAGCCCAAATCTCTTGACCAAATTCCTGGCATATGTACTCTGAGTAACAAAGAAGCCTTCTTTTGATTGCTTAACTTGAAGTCCAAGAAATAGATTCACATCAACTTCTTCTTCAGGGACCAACTCTTCTGCATATTCTGGCTCACCTTTAATATCAGATCTGGAAGCGTTCTCAAGAAGACCAGCTGCAACATTTTCAGCATCACCAACCATGGATAAATCAAAGCCTCTTTCATCATCAAATCTAACATTCACAGATTCAATGACAGTTTCAGTTTTGCTACGGAATACTCTAAAAGCCCTGCTGTTTATGGAGTACCCCAGGAAGATCCCTTTGACTCCTCTGTCATCCAGCTTCTTGTTTTGATCTCTATCATTTAACACATAACAGGTGCTACCAAAGATGTGAAAATGCTTCACATTTGGCTTTCTACCTCTCCAGAGCTCATAAGAAGTGACAGTCATTTTAGGCCTGATATAGATTCTGTTTGCAATGTAGCAGACTGTATTCATGGCTTCAGCCCAAAACTTGGCAGGAACCTTTGTAGCTTTCATCATGGTTCTGACCATTCCCTGCAATGTCTTGTTCTTCCTCTCAACAACACCATTCTATTCAGGAGTGATTGGTGCAGAAAATTGATGCTCTATTCCTTCCAGAGCACAGAAACCTTCAAACTGAACATTGTCAAACTCTCTCCCATGATCACCACTGATGTTTTTGACATGCTTCTCTTTCTCTCTAGTAACACTTTTATGCAGCTTCCTAAAGGATTCAAAAGCTTCAGACTTCTCCCTTAGAAAATCTACCCAAGCATATCTTGAATAGTCATCAACAATCACCAAAACATATTTCTTCTTACCAATACTCTCAGTTTGCATTGGCCCCATCAAATCCATGTGTAGCAATTCAAGAATACTGCTGGTGGTGACTGCTGAAACAACTTTGTGAGTGGCATGAATCTGCTTCCCACTCATACAGGGACCACACTGCCCTTCATGATCCACATTCAGCTTCGGCAGCCCAACAATGACATCATTCCTCATCAATGTCTTCATGTGCCTGAAGCTAGGATGTCCCAGTCTTTGATGCCATATCTGGAACTCACTCATAGAATTACTGAAACTCTTGAGATTGCATTCAACTTGATAACAGCTGTCAGAAGATCTTTTGCCAATCAAGTACACCTTCTGGTTCTCATACACAGTGCATGTACCTTTATCAAATCTGACATCCATCCCTTGATCGCATAGCTGACTTATTCTCACAAGATTTGCTTTCAGCTGATCCACGAGGAACACATTCTTCAGCCTTGGCATACCAGAAATAACTAGATCTCCACATCCAAGAACTGGAACTTTAACACCATCAGCAAAAGTTACTGTTTGACCATTGACAGGCTTGATGTTAGACAAACTTTCTCTTTTTCCAGTCATATGTCTGGAGCAGCCACTATCAAAATACCACATATTCTCAGTCTCAGCTAGAAGAGCAGTATGAGCTGCATATCCTCTGTAAGGACCTCTGTAAGGACCTCTTCCCCCATAAATTCCAGGAGCATTTCCATATATTCCAGGCACTCTATGATATGAGTTGTATCCAGGATGATTAGGAAAAGGTTTTCTAGCCATACTGAATTGATCTTCTTGCAGCTTCTTGCAGTGGGGCCTGATATGCCCAGGAATCCAGCAATAATGACATATTTGAGAACTGACTTGCTGAGAAGATCTAGTATCTGCTCCCCAATCTCCATGCTGATATCCTTGAGGAACAGAAGGATAGGCTTTAGTCCGAGTTCGAGGCTGTTTCTGTTTTCCCTTGCCTCTATCAAAACCAAGACCAGACTTATCCTTGCTGGATTTCCCACCAATTTTGAGAATCTCATCGAGCTTGGCAGATCCAGCAGTCATCATTTTCATCAACTTTGCCAAATGATCCATGTCACTTGGTTGTTCAGTTTCCACTTGAGTTGAAACTGCTTTCTTCTCTAGCTGATCAAGTCTCAAGACCAGTTTATCTCTTTCTTCCTTCACTTGCTTTAACTCGTCACTGAGGGATTGATTCATCTCAGCAACTAGAAGACACTTGTCATACATCTCTTTGTATGCAACCTCAATCTGATCTCCAGAATTATCCTCTGTGTCTTCTTCTTCATTTCCATTAAACAGATTATCAACATCCTCATCAGATTTGACATCATCAACTTTGACAGCATAAGCTTTGCTGGGACCATCAGAAAACACATTGTCTTCAACTCCCGAGTCATCACATTCTTCATTGTCACTATGTGTGGTAGCATAAGACTTCCCAGCTTTCTTTTTAAGATTAGCACATTCTGGCTTAATCTGCCCATTTCCACCACACTCATGGCAGATAAAAGGTGCCTTGTTTCCAATTCCAGCAGCATTATCTCCACTTCCAGCAGTGCTCTCCTCTTGACTTCTTTTACCTCTAAACTTCTTCAAGGCTTTATTGAATTTTCTTGTGAGAAGAGCATATGACTCCAGCAGATCTGCTTCATCACTAACACCTTTCTGAGAACTGGAATCAGTAGCAGCAACAAAAGTTATCTCCTTCTTCTTAGGGGCATCCTCTTCACGCATCCCCATTTCAAAAGTTCTGAGAGAACCAATTAACTCATCAAGAGTCATGGAGGTAAGGTCTCTGGCCTCCTCAATAGCAGCAACTTTGAAGTCAAACCTTCTTGGGAGAGATCTCAAAACTTTGGCACATAACTTCTCCTGTGACATCTTCTCCCCAAGCATAAAGCACTCATTTGAAATATTCTTCAGCTTGGCATGAAACTCAGATATAGTCTCATCCTCTCCCATTCTCAAAGCCTCAAACTTGGAGATCAGCTGCTGAAGTCTTTGAGCCTTCACTCTGCTATTCCCTACATAAGCATTCTGCAGAGTATCCCAGGCTTCCTTAGCTGAAGTGCATGTGGAAATCAAGTTGAAATTTTCCATATCAACTGATGACAATATAGCATTCAGGGCCTTCTGATTCAATCCTGACAAAAGGACATCATTGTCATCCCATTTTTCTCTCGGCTTTTTGTCACCTTCGGCATTTGCAGGTTCAGTCCAGCCACTTAGCACCATCCCCCATGCCTTCTCATCAACAGATCGAATATACGAGGTGACTCTGACTTTCCAATAACTGTAGTTCTTCCCATCCAATATGGGTGGTCTGTTCACAGACCCTCCATCCTTCAGAAAGTCCATCTTTGCACAGCTTTAGCACACGAATCCCAGGATCTCCACAAATCCAAACCTGCTCTGGTGCCAATTGAAAGTGCTAGTTTGTGCAAAAACTAAAAACGATCTTAATTCTGTTCTTAGATGCAATAACAAAAAAGCAGTAAAGAACACAGAACTTTGGTAACCCAGTTCGGTGATAACGCACCTACGTCTGGGGGACAATATCCGAGAGATTCAATCCACTATAAGTAGTAGAGAGACTTACAGGACTTTACACCAAGGACTCCACCTTATGTCACCTATTCGTCTCGATTACAACTCCCTTACAATGAGATCGAATACAACCACGAGATAAACTCGCAAAGTGATAAAACACTAATATGGTTCTAAGCAACACGCCTAGACAAAACTGAACAAAGCCAGGGAAGCTTGTTCAGAAACACACGCTCGCTCAACAAACAAACTTGCACAACACACGTTGCAAGAACACCAAAACTCACGAACAATAATCTTGCAAAACACACGTTGCAACAACACCAAAACTCACGAACAATAATCTTGCAAAACACACGTTGCAAGAACACCAAAACTCACGAACAATAATCTTGCAAAACACACGTTGCAAGAAGAACAATAACTCACGAATAATAATCTCTGGAGCGGCAGCGTGCTTTAGGGTTTTCCTTAGAATATATACTCAGCACGGGAAACCCTAGAAGATCTTCAGGCTGATCTTCTGTGCATGGAAACTTTCCATGCAGAAATTAATCTTCCATCTTCGAATAGATAATAATATATATAATATATATATATATATATATATATATATATATATATATATATATATATATATATATATATATATTTAATCCTTGATTCATGCATAATCCAGTCAGCAAACGCAGCAGAAGACTTAAAGAGAAAATCGCCAATACAAATCTGAGATGCATGCAACCCATGCACTAACATCTCGTTTTTCAAAGTTCTTATAGTTAGATTTATTTGCTCTTTAATTTCCAGAATTCATTAATCATGTCTAGAGTAGTTTTCGTTTTCTTCGTTGCTTCCTTTATTGCTTTCTTTTCGATTCTTGCCTAGGTAGTTTAGTTATTTCCTTTTAGATTTAATTCTTAGATTTATTTCTCGTGTTCTAGACTAGTTATTTACTTGCTTTTATTTATTGCTTTGATTTATTTTATTGCCTAGGATTTAAAAATCAAAACCCAAAAATATTCTTTACTTGCTTTCTTAGTTTAGGTTGTTTTTACTACACGATTATTTGCCCTGCTAAGTTTTCCTTGAGATTCGACTTAGGTTTTTACTTGCTAGTGCTACGATAGATTTCGTCTATTGCGAACACTTTTTAGTGAAACAGTGGTGCCGCCGTGCCTTCTCTGGGGTTCTGTTCGCCGGGGTGAGGGATCTCCGGGATATCTCGAGTTCCAGCCTGGTTGTCGACGGGAACATCAAGGTGCGGTTGTTCGTGAGTTGCCGCGGCGTCTGGTTCTTCATGCTGCCTCCGATGACTCCGCCGGCATCGTGGAACACTGCCTGAACTCCGGGAAGGAGTTCCTCGCAACAATATTCTTCCGCGAGCCATGGATGGTAGGTGTGAGCAATAGAAACAGGAATCAAATCACGAATTTGTCGATTCCCACAGACGGCGCCAGTGATGAATCCTCGATTCGTTGCTCGGTGAAGTAGATTATTTGTTTATGAAGTTTGTGCGCAAGAAAGTAAAGAACACCGGAATTACGTGGTTCGATCGTGAGATCTACGTCCACGGGGAGAAAGAGAGAGAGTTTTGTATTCAAAGTAGCATGAGTGTGTACAATACAATTGATTCTCCTATTTATAGCTAGATTCTTGCCGGTTATGGAGGTGGGAGTGTGGAGATCGTGGGTGGTTTCCGCTTTTCGCTCCATCACTCCACGTATTGGCGGTTAAGGCTCAACTCCCTGGGCCTGCGCTTGATATGGGCTGGGCCGAGTTACTGTTGGGCCGAACTGCCTTGGTTGGGCCTATGCCGAGATGGGACGATTGGGCTTCCGAGGTAGTGACTTTGGGCCTAGGGAGCCATTTCCTATCAGTAACCTACGTTATAAGAGATAAAAGAGTTTATATTATATTAGGTGTGAAAGTATAGAGTTTCTATTTTGGGTAAGTGAACAATTATATGAAACATCTCAATAAGAAAACAATGACAATTAAAGTGGAACAAAAGGTGTACTCTCTCCGTTTTTTTCTACATGACATGTTTATTTTCAGCATAATATTTAAGAAATATAATAAAAAAGTGAATAGGGGGTACGAGTTAAAGATGAATATAATGTTAGGGGTGAAAGTGATGTTTGTTGGGCTATAAAAGAAAATAGACCAATTTAATAATAATAATAATAATAATAATAATAATAATAATAATAATAATAATAATAATAATAATAATAATAATAATAATAAGAAAAAATAAACACCTAAATTGACACACAGGCAACGTCAGAAAAAAACGGAGGGAATATAATATATAGATGTCAGCTCTGGACACATTAAAAATGATCCCTATAAACAAAGAACGTTTTCTATAATTATTGAACTTGAATTATAGAATAGCAAGAGCTCACATCTATGATCTATTTATATACTAGTATTCCACTATAAGAAATTCTGTCATAGGTAACACTGCATACATAACGGTATTTTCACGGAACCGTTATGTATGTGAACACTTTTTAAATAGATAACAGTTGCCGTTATGTATGTGACTGTAGCTTTAATCAATCATAACGGTCATGAACGGAGTGTTATCTATAATCACTACTATACTTAACAGTTTAGTAAGAACCGTTATGTTTTAAAGCGTTATATTTAGTTTTGATAACAGTTAACAAAAAGCGATAAGAAAATACTGTTACCAATAATATTTTTTACATTAAAAAAATTACAATTTACAAATAATTAATTATATTATCTCTGAAAATTACTTTCACCCCCAATCTCAAAAATTCAAAAAAACTTTCGTCCCACCTCTCTCCCTCTCCCTCCCCACCGCCGTCTCTCTCAGCCGCCTTCAGCCCCAACTCTCTCTCTCTCACCAGCGAGGCGACCGGCGACTGTCGATGCGATCGGCGACAGGAGATGCGACCAGCGACGAGAGACGCGACCGGCGACTGGCGCCGAGAAATACTCTCTCCCTCTCCCTCCCCACCGGCCTTTCTCCCACCTCTCGTGCTACCCTGCCCTAACTCTCTCTCTCACACACCGGAGGATGGTTCTCACAGAATCTCCGGCGACGGAAGCAAACAAGATATAAAACCCTACAATTTGAATTGAATTTTTTAACTGATTTTCTTTGCTTCGTCATTTCCCAACTGGATTGCATCAAATCGGATTCCAGAATCTCATTGGAACTATCAATGAGTTGTTGATTCAAACTTCAATTCACATATCTCCTTTTTTCTAGGCGGAACCCCCAATTTTTCGGCGAAGGAAAATCGTAATTCAAGCGGAAGATCCGTCTCTTTCTAATGGCTTATAGGAGGAGGCAGCAAGTTGAGAGAGGAGACAGCGGCTTCGCCTTCAGTTACGATCCCGCGCCGCCGCCGTCCGCCGCCGACAGTTCATCATCTTCTTCTCCGCCTCCTCGCTCGCAACCAAAGCTATCAAAGCTATCATATCTTCTCTCTCTCTCTCTCTCTCTCTCTGCATTAACCTCTGGAGCTAAAGCCAGATTTTAGTTTGTGGTAATGAAAGTTTTTGTCCTAAAAGAAATAATCGGCAATTTGGGTTTGGATTGATTATATGTGTGTGAAAGAGTTGAATCGTTTGTTCTTTCTTTTTTGTTTTCTGAATTTTACTTTCCGTGTGCCAGTGCTGTAGTAGGAGTAGCAATTTTTGGTTAGGGTTTTTCGATTTGTGCTAGATTCTGTTACGATGCCTATTCTTGGAAACTCGTACTTTTCTTTTTTTAGCTTCCTGGTAGCCAATACTATGAATGGTTGTTCTCAAGATTCTTGGACTAAGCTTGTGGTTTTACTTGGCCAGCCAAGGCTCCACGCCCGTCGTTTCTCAGAGTTCTGCAATTGCCAATGGAACAGTGCATATCAATGGAGCTTCTTCCATTGGAGTCATAGATGAAGATTTCATCTGTGCTACAATGGACTGGTGGCCGCCTACAAAGTGCGACTACGGTACCTGTAGCTGGGGAAGTGCTTCACTTCTCAATCTGGTTAGCTTCAAATTTTTCACATTTCTGAATCTGCCCCAACTCTGCGTACTGTTTTTCTTTCTTTTCTTAGTTAAATATATGTTAGTGCAAATCTTCATGCTTAACATTCTAAGGTGTTGAAACTTTCGTGTCACCGTTTTACAGAATTTGAACAACAATATTCTGCTGAATGCAATCAAAGGTAAAAACTGCAAATTGTGGCTATAATAAGCACAAAAGGCATAAAACTAAAAAATCGTACTCCAATTGCAGCCTTTTCTCCTCTGAAGATCAGACTTGGTGGAACTCTGCAAGACAAACTCAGATATCAAACAACAAGTGATACTACTCCATGCACTCAATTCACAAAGAATAGCTCTGAGATGTTTGGATTCACTCAAGGTTGCTTGCCCGTATCACGATGGGACGAGCTCAATGACTTTCTTCAAAGCAGCAGGGTAATTCATAGTGATGAATCTTGAGAGAGAGAAACAGAACTTATCCAGCCACTAACATGTCTCTTTTGTTGCACTGCAGTGCTGAGGTTATATTCGGCCTGAATGCTTTAACTGGTCGAACTATTGGACCCGGGGGCCAATGCACCGGAGCTTGGGATTCCAGCAATGCAGAATCTCTGATGAGGTACACTGTCAACAGTGGCTACAACATCCATGGATGGGAGCTTGGTAAGAAAATCTTATTCTTCATGAGGCCTAAATTTCAGACAAACTGAAATTTTTTAGTATAATTATGAAATCAGGAAATGAACTGAGTGGCAATGGTATAGGAGCAAGTGTTGCAGCTGATCAATATGCAGCTGATGTGATCACACTTCACAACAAAGTGCAAGAACTCTATAAGGGCTTCAAGACAAAGCCGTTAGTTCTTGGGCCAGGCGGTTTCTTTGATGCCAGTTGGTTCACAAAATTCGTGAAGGGAGCAACCGGTTCACTTCAAGTTGTCTCACACCACATCTACAATCTCGGACCTGGTACATGGAGGTCCCATAAATTATTTTAATTTGTTTCTGAATGAATATTCATACTTCTCTAGTTGGTGTAACTTACTAGGAGTGGATGATCACTTGATCGAAAAGATACTGAGTCCATCGTATCTTGACGGTGAGGCAAAGACATTTAAAGATCTTCATGATATTGTGAAGAACTCAAGCACAGTTGCATGGGTTGGGGCGTATAACAGCGGCAGAAACCTTGTGACAAATGCATTTTGTTTAGTTTCTGGTAAAATTTGATAACTTTCTTGAGGTTAATAATGATTTGTGATGAAATGGATAAAGTAACAAAGCATGGGTACTGTGACAAAGGTATCTGGATCAGCTGGAGATGTCTTCCACCTATGATTCCAAAACATACTGCAGACAGTCCTTAATAGGCGGGAACTACGGATTGCTTGACACTAATACTTATGTTCCCAATCCCGATTACTACAGGTACTCTCTCTGCCTCTGTAATATACTAATAAGATGGCATAACCATGTTTTCTGCCTGAATATTACAGGCAGAAAAGAAAGATGTTAACAAGCTTATTTTTAATTAATTATTATGATGGTTCTTTTACAGGCAGAAAAGAAAGATGTTGTTGGGTTGCAGGAACAGGTAACTTATCTCAAATTTTCTCAAATACTCCCACGGCTGCAGTTGCAAAGCCTCTGCATACACATCTCTTGGAGCACATGGGGTAGAGTAATGGCTACTCTTTCATAATATTTGTCATTTGACCTCATAATATCATGTCTGCTAGGGTATGTTGGACAATTGTAACATCTCTGTTTTTGTTTTGGCAGCCTTTCCCACCTACTGCTGCTGATGGTGAATGCAGCTGCATCTTCATCTGTTCAAGCAGTTGTTGTTACAGCTAATTCCTTGCATGTGCCACCCAATCAAGGTAATATTGGTGCTTACCTTGACATGACTTTTCAAGAAGCTTAACGTAGAAAAATATGTTTTTGTCTTTTGACCTTATTTCTTTACATGAACATGAGAGAAGTATCCTGACAGTTAAAGCAGCAATGTGGTGGCCACTTTACATCTAAAATGGAGGGGATGGTTAGTTCTCTTATTACTATGTTTCACTAAAAAGTGTTCGCAATAGACGAAATCTATCGTAGCACTAGCAAGTAAAACCTAAGTATCGAATCTCAAGGAAAACTTAACAGGGCAATCAATCGTGTAGCAAACAACCTAATCTAGCCTAAAACTAAGAAAGCAAGTAAAGAGAATTTGTTTGGTTTGGTTTTTAAATCCTAGGCAAGAAAATAAATAAAAGCAATAAATTAAAGCAAGTAAATAATCTAATCTAGAACTTGAGAAATAAATCTAAGAATTAATCTAAGAAAGCGATTAATCTACCTAGGCAAGAATCGAAAGGAAAGCAATAAAGAAAGCAATAAAGAAAGCATAAACTACTCTAGACATGATGAATAAAATCTAGAAATTAAAAGGCTAATTAATCTAACTATGAAAGCTTTGAAAAACGAGAGAATCGAAACTAGAAAAACGAATCTAAACTTTAAACTAGAAATCGAAAGAACGAAATTAAAACTAAGCAAATTAAATGAAGCAATTAAGAGAACGAATCTAAAACTAAAGCAAAGCAATTAAAGCAACTAAACGAAAGCAATAAAAGAACTTACGAGAATTAAACGAAGACGAAGAACGCGAATTAAACTGCAACGAACTACGAATCTGGATTCGATCAAAAGAAAGCAATAAAAACTAAAGCTAAAGTATTTAGAACTGAAAAACTAGGGTAAAAGGTTGTCTAAGATGTTACAAAATTCGTCCAAGGCACTAATATATATACTAGGAAGAAAACCTAATTAAATAAGGAAACACAGCTGGACGCCGACATCTGGACGATCGTCCAGATGTTGAAGGAAATCTGGCCGGTCGGCCAGATCAGAAACTGCTAAACACGCACATAAGTACTTGGCCGGTCGTCCAGATTGTGAAGGAAATCTGGACGGTCGTCCAGATCAGGTACTGGCACGTTCACGCGCGACTCTCTTGTTTCGGCCGTATCTTCCTCATTCGAACTCCGAATTGACCTCCGTTTTCGCCTATGTGCTCCTATCGAACCCCTCTTCGATATAATGTTTTCATTACATCCAAAATGAATCTTCAATAAAATCATGAGAGATTATAACTCGAGGTCAATGATTGCTCAACAACCTTTCTTCTCGTTTTCTTCTCGTTTCCGCCCTTTTCATCCTACAAGTACCAAAAACTCCAAACAAACGAATCATAGCCAAAAGACACACTAAAAGACACAAAACACAATGAAAACGAACACGAAATTACAACGAAAAACCTAACAACTAAACACCAATCAAAATCCCCCACACTTAGACCTTTGCTTGTCCTCAAGCAATATAAAAACGAAATAAACAATAGACTCAAGTATTGTGAACTATATAGGCCTCAAAACTTTTCGAAAACAAACTCTCATGATCATGATCAAAACTATGCACACAACCTTAGCATCAATCAACACAATCTACTCAACTAATTCAAAATATGCTAATCCATCAAAGAACACTCTCCAACATGTGAGATTTTATATATGAAAGTGAACACTCAACTCTCTCAAAGAAAAGATGTATAAGATAATGCACATCATAGGGTTCACTCAATATCAATGCAATGCAACATGTTTACCATAGGCTTGCCTTCAATCTCAACATCTCCACCTAATGTAATACTTACAAATTAGGATCAAAAAGGTCTTTATATAAGCTTGTAATGTAGGGACATTGGTTAAGGTAGGGAAAGTATAGGCTAAGTGACTCAAATAAATCTAAATCATCAACCTCTTTTTCAACTCCAACCAAAGTATGGATTTTTATCTCCATCTTCCACCCTCCAACACACCAAATACAAACTCAAAGATGCTAAAATATCAACTATATAAAGCAAAGCTAACTATCCCCTTATGCTTATATTCTTATTCTCTCTTTCTTTTCCCTTTTTTTTTTTTTTTTTCTAGAGCTCCACTAATAAACGTTCTTTCTAATGTTGAACAAAGGCTCTATTTTTTTTTTTTTTTTCATCTTTTTTTTTCCTAAGCTTATAGGGATAGCTAACTATACTTAAACAAGCATCTAAAATTCCTTTCTCCTCCTTCTTCACCACAGCCAAATTTTTCTATTCAACTCCTTCCATATCACCAACAATAAATACTAAGGATACCCATAACCATCCAAACCTCCTATCATCCGGTTTTACAAAGAACGGCTAACAAAGGCTCAAAAGGGGTAAACAAAGGTTTATGAACAAGGTTAGTGTATAGGGATCATGTGGCTAAAGAAAGATGGCCTAAGATCATCTCCTAGTTCGTAAATATACTAAGGTCTTGATGGAGAAACAAGGCAAGTTCTAGAAACAACGAAGCATGCATGATCACTCAATCAAAGAATAGGCATAAATATGCACAAATAGCTCAATTCTCACGGGTTCAAATTAACTAGTTCCCGACATCATAGCATACTTCAAATTCAATGAATAAAATGCGTCACTTCGCCAAGGTTCCATGCATAATAAAGATCATGAATTTTTCTCCAAAAATCAACAAAAATTTTCTATCATCGGCCAAATCCACAATACTATCATCACATGCTCATTTGACTCAATTAACTCCTAAGACTCAACAAAATTAAACACATCATGCCAAAGTTTCAAAGACCCCCCCCCCCCACACACACACTTAAAATCAAGCAATGACCTCATTGCGAGAAAATAAAAAGGAAGGGATAGAAAGAACTTATCGCACAATGTCGACCAACACACTTGAAATCCGGAGAAATTCCAAGTAGTACACCTACAAAACAAACACAAAACACAATACCAAAGCGTAAAATCGAACAAAATATAGAAAAAGCAATAAAATACTCAAACAACAAGAAAAAGGCACACAAATAAGCTATGAATCGAATGGACCTCGGAATCGTGGATCATTCCATCGGGAATCGTGCGGAGACCAATACCGGGGATCATTCGGGTTCGGTGGAGGGCTGCAACGGAACGAGTCGGCAAAGGAGAAGAGTCCACAAATCTGGCCGATCGTCCAGATTTCCTAAGGAATCTGGCCGATCGGCCAAATGAGATACTGATGCTGACTTCATTTCACCGATCTGGCCGATCGTCCAGAATTCCTAAGGAATCTGGCCGATCGTCCAAATGAGGGACTGAGTGTCCGACGCCAATTCCTGCAAAAACACACTAACTAACACGAAAAATCAAATATTAAAAAGAAATACTATGAAAAATAAGAATCTAACTAATTTTTTTTTTTTTTTTTATACGTGGGTTGCCTCCCACCAAGCGCTTGTTTAACGTCATTAGCTTGACGAAGGATACGATCAACCCAAGCCCGTAGCGCCAAGTGACGTCTTGATGCTCCTTGCGACACACTCACACTCCCTCCTCGAACAATCTCGACGATCCAAAACGTGGTCATCATCAACTCTTGACTCCCCCACACTAAGCTCGAACTTCTCCTCAAACATCTTCGAGCTAAACTCTGCAAGAAAAGATGTTCCACAAATGGTGAGGTTAGAAAGAAAAGAATTAATGATTACTTCCTCATTCAATTCATGTATCGAGCTGTCCTCTTCATCATCCTCCTCCAAATTCCGTAGAAATTCTTCGATTATGTCCTCTTCTTCATCCACACAACTAAAGAATTCGTCGTCTTCAATGGACTCTTCTTTGTCAATGAATTCTTCAATAATTGCTACCCTATCAGAAACCTCACAAACATTTTCCTCAACACAAGGGTTAGCAAGCTTAACATAAGAGCATAAATGAAAAGATGAAGTAGGAATAGAAGGTGAGTTCCCAAATACCGAAAATGTAACCGAACCTCCTTCGCCGGCCATGCTCAATGTACCGGTACCTACATCAATCCGGGCTCGAGTAGTGGCCATGAATGGTCGTCCCAATAAAAGTAGATGTCCGGTTGCGCTCTTAGCTCCCTTGCCTTCATGAAGCACGACGAAGTCGGTAACGACTCGAATTCCACCAACAAGGACAGTGACGTCTTCCACAACTCCCAAAGGACTGCTCACGGTGCCGTCTGCTAGCTCAATGCGCATGTCGGTAGCTTGAAGGACTCTTGAGTTCATCTTCTCGAAAATAGAATACGGCATCAAGTTCACCGCAGCTCCTAAGTCCATCAATCCGGAAACGGTCTCTCCGCTATCCAAAATGATGCTCAAATCGAAACCTCCCGGATCCCCTCGTTTAGGAAATGAGTTGATAGGCTTGGGGTCCTTTGTCTCCTTCTTCATGACACTCCGAATAGGTGGAACATACGGGTTGAGCATTTGCTTCTTGTTCTTCACTCTACACGGGAATGGAATAGGGGGAACGTACGGATCGGGCGTCTTGTGGAGAACGGGAGAATCCTTCTTATCATCCTTGGAATCCTCGCTGCTGTCGCCGGATTTGGCCGATCGGCCAGAGTCGGGGGGACCTGGCCGATCGTCCAGACTAGTTGCTGGGTTCTCGCAAGCGTTGAAGGGTTTGGCCGAGCGGCCAGAATCTGGCCGACCGGCCAGATCACCTCCTGGACGAGCTTGGCCGAAGGGTGTTGCCGGGGTTCCCGGGCCGTTCCATCGAGCGCTCGGGCCCCGTCGATCTCCCATGGGCCCTTGAGGAGGCATCGGAACTCCATTGCGTTGTAACACCGTGATTGCATGAGCTTGGTGAGGTGGAACGGGAGGAACATATGGAGGATATGGGGCTTGCACCTCGTTGGCTTGTTGTGGTTGAATCCCTTGGCTCGGAATTCGCCCCGGTTGTTGCATCAGGTGCATGGAACTAGAAATTTGGCCAATGGCCAACTCGAGCCTCTTTATGTTCGCATCAAGTGCATGGAGACGATCCTCATCGACGGGAGGCTTTTGTGGAGGTCCTTGACGACGAGAATTTGGGTATGATGGTGGTGGTGTAGGAGTAGGTTGAGGGGGGTAGTATGGAGGTGGTGGATAGTAGGGATTTGGAGGATATTGAGGAGGAGGATAATATGGTGGAGGTTGAGAGTAGTAGGGATTTTGAGGAGGGTAGGGGTTATTATATGGAGAGGGGCGACGATATTGAAAATTCGGGTTCGTACCTTGCCCTTGGGGTGGTGGCATGTACCCTTGGGCAGCATATACATCGGCTCCTCCTTCATAAGTGGGTGCTCCCATGTTTTGGCAAACCTCCTTGATGTGTCCCAACTCTCCACAAATCTCGCACTTGTCCGGCTTCCTCTCTTCCTCCTTCGGGGCCGGTGCACTTTGCTTAATCTTCAAGTTCTCGAGATCCCTATACATGTCGGCAATTTGCTTCTTCAAATCGGGGCTCATCGAGATTGCACTCGCCTCCACTTTCCTTGGCCTAGCTGATTTTTGTTGAGAACTCGCAGCGAGCGTCTCGCATATCGTCTGCAACTCGTCAGCTGTCTTGACCGCTATGTTGCCTCCGGCCGAACTGTCCACCATGAACTGACAAGTCTGGTTGAGGGCGTCGTAAAAATATTGCCAAAGCAACTCCGATGCCATTTGATGATGTGGGCATTGTTGAAGTAGCTCTTGGAACCTCTCCCATGCTTCGTGAAACGGCTCATCGTTGTCTTGGGAAAAGTTCATGATCTTCGACCGCACCTCTTGAGTCTTGCGGTTCGGGTAGTACTTAAGCATGAATTTCTCACACACCGCATTCCAAGTGGTGAGAGAGTTGGCCGGGAGCGCCAAATACCATGACTTTGCTCGATCCTTCAAGGTGTACGGGAAACACTTCATCTTGAGATTGTCCTCCGTGAGTCCCGAAAGTGGGAAATTCTGAACCACCGTGCAAAATTCTCGAATGAACGTCAATGCATCCTCGTTGGGCAGCCCGTGGTAGGATGGGAGCAACGCCATGTGGTGAGGTTTAAGCTCGTGATTCCTGACCGCTTCCGTCAGGACAGTCGCCGAAGTGGTGGCTGTGAATGTGGGCCGAGCAAAATCGCCCATAACGACTCTAGCTGCCATGGCTTCGGGCTCTGCAAATAACAAGACCAAAGAGAAGTCTTGTGAATCAATCTCCTCCTTCTCCTTCGCGGCTAAGATCGCTTTCCTTTGATGGATGTTGTCGAAGTAGGGCGCTAAACTCCTTTGAAGACTTCGGCGACCATGCATAAACAACACTCAACAAACGGGTTAAAAGCACCGAGTGGGAGAAATAAGAAATCGAAGAAACACAAATAAAAATAAAACAAATAAAAAGACTACACAATAAATCGCCTAAAGTTTTCCCCGGCAACGGCGCCAAAATTTGTTTCACTAAAAAGTGTTCGCAATAGACGAAATCTATCGTAGCACTAGCAAGTAAAACCTAAGTATCGAATCTCAAGGAAAACTTAACAGGGCAATCAATCGTGTAGCAAACAACCTAATCTAGCCTAAAACTAAGAAAGCAAGTAAAGAGAATTTGTTTGGTTTGGTTTTTAAATCCTAGGCAAGAAAATAAATAAAAGCAATAAATTAAAGCAAGTAAATAATCTAATCTAGAACTTGAGAAATGAATCTAAGAATTAAACTAAGAAAGCGATTAATCTACCTAGGCAAGAATCGAAAGGAAAGCAATAAAGAAAGCAATAAAGAAAGCATAAACTACTCTAGACATGATGAATAAAATCTGGAAATTAAAAGGCTAATTAATCTAACTATGAAAGCTTTGAAAAACGAGAGAATCGAAACTAGAAAAACGAATCTAAACTGTAAACTAGAAATCGAAAGAACGAAATTAAAACTAAGCAAATTAAACAAAGCAATTAAGAGAACGAATCTAAAACTAAAGCAAAGCAATTAAAGCAACTAAACGAAAGCAATAAAAGAACTTACGAGAATTAAACGAAGACGAAGAACGCGAATTAAACTGCAACGAACTACGAATCCGGATTCGATCAAAAGAAAGCAATAAATACTAAAGCTAAAGTATTTAGAACTGAAAAACTAGGGTAAAAGGTTGTCTAAGATGTTACAAAATTCGTCCAAGGCACTAATATATATACTAGGAAGAAAACCTAATTAAATAAGGAAACACAGCTGGACGCCGACATCTGGACGATCGTCCAGATGTTGAAGGAAATCTGGCCGGTCGGCCAGATCAGAAACTGCTAAACACGCACATAAGTACTTGGCCGGTCGTCCAGATTGTGAAGGAAATCTGGACGGTCGTCCAGATCAGGTACTGGCACGTTCGCGCGCGACTCTCTTGTTGCCGTATCTGCCTCATTCGAACTCCGAATTGACCTCCGTTTTCGCCTATGTGCTCCTATCGAACCCCTCTTCGATATAATGCTTTCATTACATCCAAAATGAATCTTCAATAAAATCATGAGAGATTAGAACTCGAGGTCAATGATTGCTCAACAACCTTTCTTCTCGTTTTCTTCTCGTTTCCGCCCTTTTCATCCTACAAGTACCAAAAACTCCAAACAAACGAATCATAGCCAAAAGACACACTAAAAGACACAAAACACAATGAAAACGAACACAAAATTACAACGAAAAACCTAACAACTAAACACCAATCATACTACATTCCAATTATGCAAAGCTTAGATGATTTATAATTTTATACATTTTCTGGCCAAGTTACAAATCTTTTGATCTCAACCTTCCAGCAGAGATGGTAATGCTTGAACATATTGAATTTTTAGAGATTAATTACAAGATTGCTCTTGAGGTCTGACTTATTATTTGATGCTTTGTTATTGATAGGGCATGTGACAACTTTGTTATTTATTTGATGCTTCTAAATGCTTTGACATGCTTTTGTGTCATTTTTCTCTTGTAGTAGCAGTGCTAGAGAATTCGAAGAAGTGACTGCAGGTATCGAAGCAAAGAAGAATTGTTTGTAGGTGACAAAGAAGCATAAATAGGATTTTATGCTGAAAAAAAAAAAAAAAAAAGATTGTTCATGTATTAGGTTCTCTTAAAACATTTATAGATATTGATAGAACATTTGTCTTTTGACTATGTTTGGAAAATCATTTACTGTGAATTATTTGTATTTTAATAAATGTATCATTTTTATTTATTTTATTGAGTACTAGAACAATTAATAACG
The DNA here is from genome assembly GCA_029379335.1 of Thymus mandschuricus. Classification (NCBI taxonomy): domain Eukaryota; kingdom Viridiplantae; phylum Streptophyta; class Magnoliopsida; order Lamiales; family Lamiaceae; genus Thymus; species Thymus mandschuricus. Next base: position 9,745,494 of record CM057079.1, read on the forward strand.
GTTCACCACAACAGATTAATAACGGTTTAAAACCGTTATGAAAAACAACCAAAGATAACACTTCGTAACCGTAATGTATGACCACAAAACCGTTATATTTATTTACCATATTATAACGGTTAATTTATAATTTAATAACGCTTGAAAATCGTTATAAAAAGTTACTATACATAACGGTATATGAGTGTTATGTATTAAATGTTGAACCGTTATGAAAAACTCACATAGATAACGGTACTGAACCGTTATGTATGAGTGGGACTTTTTATAACACCAGTATTCTTAACAGTTTCCTTTTGCACATAGATAACGCAAATTTTGCGTTATGTATGAACTTTTTTGGCATAGTGTTCACGACTCCTACACATAATAGGACTAATCTATAGTCTTAACGATTAGCACAAACTAATAATCATTAAATAACAAAAGTAAAGACTTAAATAAAATAAACAAAGCAACGGCACTCCGACAAAGATCCTTTTTCCATCCAAAACATACTTTCATATATAATGCCAACAACCAAACAAACATCAAATTCAAAAAAAAAAAAAAAAACACTAAACACACCCTTACAACAATTCAACAATTAAAAGACAAGGAAACAAAAAACAAAGTTCAAAATAACACTTGGGAAATGAAGGACCAAATCAAAACATAAAAAACACCTAATCTTATTCGAACAAAAAGATATCGATCAGTTCTTCCTCCTGCAGTTCTTCCTTATCTCTCCATTTGATCCGGTGAGGGGACTAATGTCTCCCATCTTGATCATCGCCGCAGCAAAATCGGAGCTGAAGGAGCCGGGATTGTTGCTGTAAGAGGTGACGACGGAATCGGTCGATCCCCCGTTGAAGAGCTGCTGGTCGGAGTGGAGAAGGCCGCGGCGGTTGACGAGGCTCTTGAAGTAGTTGTTGTCGAAGCTCGTCGGCGTCTGAGGATCCAGCGGCGCCAGATTGTTGTCACCGGTGCCGTTAACCCTCGGGCAGTTGCTCTGCCTCGTTCGGGCGAGCGAAGCGTCTAAGTTCGACTCGTTGTATATTCTGGCCCTGAAGCTGGTGCATCTTGCCTGCCCGATCGTGTGCGAACCTGTTATTTCCCAAAAAGGAAATTATATAAATGGCATATTATTTTTGTTATTCTAAAATTTTAATTGGGTTAGGAACGAACCGGAGAGAGCAACCATATCCTTTGCGGAGAGGCCGAGGGCGTTGAATCGAGAGATCAAGGCGTTGAGGTTCGACGTCGGGGGAGGAATGCCGTTGTTTGCAGCTGAAAGGCTAGCTGTTGTTGCATCTCTTCTTCCGAGTTTCACGTTCCAGCTAGGACCTCCAAGCTGAAATAAATACTCGTGTTAAGTTCCATTGTGAAATTTAAGTAAACCGATGTCAAGTTTTTAAGGTCGTGTGCAAAATCAGATTTCGTTGTTTAAAGTTCGTGTATGTCAGGGTAATTTAACATTTTTTTAGTGATCTAAAGAACTCACGATAGAAACAGAGTCGCGAGCAGAGACGGCTAAGACATCAGCACATGAGACGACACCGGGGCATGCCTTCTCTACCGCGGACTTGATGTTGTCGACAACGTCGAATCCCCTGGCAGAGTTTCGATTAGGTACGGCGCCTTTCTCTCCTCTCATCGAAGAGGTGTCGTCCAGAAGGATTGATCCGTCGCATCCCTGTTTAGGAAACCCAAGAATTAGGCCAAAACAGCTAACACGAATTAAAAAAATTAATAAAAATTAATCTGTTTGTTTAGTAGGATTACACATTTATTGAATTTATACTAGTCTAATAGAAACATATCATTTTAAAACCGAGATCGACAAAGTTGTAATTAGTGTTTAATGTAACATGCATCACTACAGGCTACAGCACAATGTATAAGTACAAGAAAAGATGTTGACCGGGTATTGAACAATATATATGGTGCCGTGTAGAAACATATTAAAAAATGAGATTGTTGAATGCTGACATGTTAAAGTCAAATGAAAGAAATTTCTCAAATTTTCGTACGATGTGATATAGCCATAACACACCAAATTAATAAAAACAAAAGCAAAACCTTTAGCTATAAATATTTAGATCACTCTTTGCGTCCAATAATTTTTTTTCGATACGATAATTAAGGAGACTGTATAAATTGTAATAACATGACAAGAACCTGCATTTGAAGAGCACAAAAACATGATAGAAATATCCGAACGGCCCAAAATGGAAAGACAAGATGACATAAATAATGGAACATGCATGGAGAGTGTATCATAATTTGAAGGTACTTAATCAACCGTACAACTTACATTAACGAAGCAGTCGTGGAAGAAAAGGCGAAGGAGGGAGGCGCCCATCCGAGCCTCCTTCTGAATAGCAGACTGTACCGCAGATTTCACGGTTTCGAAAAGCTTTGGGCAAGATTTCGAGTAATAATTATTGGAGAGCTGCGCCGAGGTGCTTGTTACCAAAATGACTAAAATTGCCAAAGTGAAGGCTCCTTTGAATGAAGAAAAAGTTGCCATTGGAGAGAGAGAGAGGGAGAAGGCTTCACTTGACTAGCAAAATGATTTAAGTGTGGTGATATTGTTGATGAATAAACTCAATGCATTTATAGAAGAATTTGAGAGGTGGTTCCTCTATGTATTGGCTTGGGCAGGTTACCTAACTCAAGACTCTCTTGCATGGGAATTCAACCTTTTGGGAAAGAAATGACCACGTAAAAGAAATCATTTTCTACGATAATTATCGTTTGCTTTTGTTAATTAATTAATTGATTGATTAACTAACCATGGCATGATATAAAAGTTTATTGCATTTGTCAAAAGTAGTTGTTTAATTACATGTAACTTTGAGATTGAAAGGTTATAGTTTATATGTAGTCAATGGATTTAACGTCTTCTGCGTAAACGAAGAAATTATAGTAGTCGAAAAATGATGAGACAAGTTTGTGTGTCCGTGGTTATAAAAAATAATATTCTCTCTGTCTCATTCATAAAGGGATAAGTTCTATTTTCGTCTGTCCCACTCATATATGGATATTACGTTAAATAACAAAAATTTAAGCCGTTTGAACTCATTCACACTACTTTATATACTATTATCACTCTTGTCTTAATTCCCGTACAAAAAAAAAGTTATACTTTAATGTCATTGTAGCATATACCATTATCGTTTCTTCTATTACGCTAGATGAGGAGGGGAATTGGGTTCGAAGCTAAATTGGGTAATGGAAAGAGAATGAAATCAAGTCAAGTAAGAAATGGAAATAATAAGGGTTTCTTTTATAGAGTGTTTGATTAAATGATAAAAGGAGAGTCATCTGTGAGGGGATCCCCCTTTTCCTTGTTTCCCCTCCTTCTTGAGAGGTAACAACTTGGTGGATGGGTTACCCCCAAGTAAGGGTAATTGTTAACCTATTGCTCAAACCAAACAACAAGTAACAAATTCACTTAATTGTTTTCATTACCCTACCAAAAGAAAGATGAACCAAAAGAGATATATTATTTGTAGATTGCAAGTATTTAATACTTCCTCCGTTCCATTGATATGGGGATAAGTTTCATTTTCATGTCACTGATGTAATGATATTACCTTAAATGAGAAAATTTTCATCCGCTAAAATTTATTCACACTACTTTATCCACCACTATCACTCTCATCTTAATTCATAAACATTACAAATCTCCTATATATGTATAGTTGCAAGCACGAAATTTTCCATGGAAAAATGATTATCTTTAATTAATGATGTACAATTATTTGATTTACAATTTTATGAAATTTAAATTAAATAAGGTATATTATTTTCTTAAATATATTGAAAATCTTGACAACAAAAGTCTTTTATTGACATATTTGATAGTTAATGGATACACATCACCTCAGCCCTAAATCTAACATTTTACTCCCCCTGTCTACGATCTTTACGCTTAACTTTAGAGTTTTTATGAGCGGACTTTCGAAAAAGAAGATGCATCTTGTGGTATGAGTAAACACCAATTAAGTGCTTTAAACTTCTCCAATATGAAGTCACATTCTTGCATACTCTTGGAATTCCTCTCATTCAGCATGTTTCAATTTATTCATGTACCCATTCGTTTTGAATCCCTTAAAAGAGCTTCTCCTTTGTCCGTGTTTCTGAGCACTGGTGATCACTCCGTATTTTTACCACAGATGTCACAGTAATAATGTATTTTAGTAAATGAAAGAATACGAGACATAATTTGGTGAATTGTGTTGAATTAGTCCAAAGTGATTGACATTTTTACAATTTGCATAATATTACTTGCCAACTAAACATATATCTCAACATATTATAAGAGATGATGTTGTTGTTTAGATGAGATTGCTAAATGATTATCTTTGTCGTTAGAGAAATTAAATTTAAAAAATAGAAAAAGAAAAAGAAAAAGAAGAGAGAGAGAGAGACTACCATACATAACAATAACATAACAACTATCCAAAGGTACGTGATTTGGTAGGCATACGAGTCAACGGAATAAGGGGACGAGTGGACTTTTCCGACGTGAGTTTTACATTTTGACTTTTATTACTTCATTTGCTTTTTGCTTTTTATTTTAACTAAACCATTGCTTTACATTGTCTCAATTTTCTTCCACTCATAAAAGCAAAGAGCGAATACTTTTAGGATGCGCATTTTTTTTTTTAAATCTTATTCATAAACCTTATTGGTTGCTTAACTCTAAAGAGAAAGTACTTGAAAATCTAATCCGATATATTTTATTCATACATTCATATGCTCTATTCTTGATCGGATAATAATCACTTCAAAATTAAGAAATTTTGGACCATTTCTTGATTTGCATATATAAACTTTATTGGAATTGAAACTCTTATTCATAATAATTTGTTAAACTTTCTTTCTTTAAGATGCAAGTTGGCTCGGGTTGCATCCTCAATCCTACGACACCATTAACAGACTCGACCAAAACTTTTGTTACTTGTATAAGTATAATACTATACATGCAAGAGTTCATGTACAAATTAAACCGTATAACCGCCAAACTTCATGTAATTCCTCATATATTATTCCTCCGTCTCATTTAAGATGACATCTTTTTACTATTTTACACACTCACGTATATTTATGAAATATGTCGTTTTGGATATAACGAAGGGTATAAGTATTATTTTTTTTAAAAATATAGAAACTCGCTCAAACTGTAATTATACTCGCTCCCTCACCTCCCCTACTTCAATCTAATAAAATCAACCGAATACGATTCGAAGATTTTTCATACGCAGAAAAAACTCAAAGATGAAATTAAATTTCAAGTGTAGGACCCAATTTTATTGACCAAAAGAAAAGGAAAAAAAGAAATACTATATGAAAAACGAAGGGTTCCAGAAAGCTACATGCTTTATATGTAAACTGCGGCGATGCAACGATATTTTCTCGAGGTTTGGTAACTGCATGCCAATAAAATAACTTATCACATCAACATTCATTTAAATAATTACCCTTTTGGAAAATTGGGCTTGTGTTTGAACACATGACTAACTGAATACTAATAATAAGAGCCACGATCTCAAAAAAAGTAGGCAAAGTGATAACATAATTAAATAGCTAGGAAATACATATGACCAAGTCATATATGTTGCATAACAAGCATTTACTTTCAGGGACTAGCAAACAAAGCGTGCATAATGACAATACATTACTTCCATGTCCACGATCTATAGACCGTTTGACTATTTTAGCAGTTACTATGATAAGAAATTGTATTCCAAAATCTACTCTTTTGTTCACAATCTTTATTTATGATCTATTTTCTTTTTCGTCTGAGGCATTCCTATTTGAGGAAGTGAACTCCTGTACAAAAATTTACAATTATACTCTTTAAACATCATTTTAACACATTACAACCATACATCATCGCATATATAACACATCACCACTCAGTTTCAACCCTTTTGGACCTTAAAGATCATGGACGGAGGAAGTGTTATAAAATTCATCATTATAAAGTTCTAAAACTAGATAAAGTCAAAAGGTTCCATAGGTTGTGGACAGAGGGAGTATAATATAAATCAACATATTTCACCTCTTTCCACATGTTCAAGTTTTTAGATAAGAAGGATATCTATCATGGTATCAGAGCATCTGGCTAACACCGAGATCATGTATTCAAATCCCGCTAAGTACAAGTGAGGGTGGAGATTTGCTAATATTTTGCACTCTATTAAGTTGGACTATGCTAATGTGAATTTCATAGGGACCTCGATCGAGGGAGTGAAGATTGTACTTAAAATTAAAATTAGATTTTTTTTTTTTTTTGGAATTTATAATTTTTTACAATCAAATTGAAATCAAATTGAAGGGTTTATATATAATTGAAATATGGAAAAAAAAAAAATGAAGTTATACAATGAAAAAGTCAAGTTTTGAAAAAATAAGTTGGGCTAAAGAATGAGCTTATTTTTTGGACTGTTTATAATTAAGCACTTGAAGCTTATTTTTGGAGTTTATAAGCTCTTTGAAAACTTATTTTGCCAATCACTTTTAGAGTACGTATAAGCAGTCAAACAACTTATAAGCAGTCAAACACAACTTATAATCTTATCCAAACGCTATGAATTGTCAATCATTACAAGATAGAAACTACTTCAATTAAAAGACAAGGAAACAAAAGAAACAAACTTCAAAGACACTTGAGAAATGAAGGATCAAATCAAAACATAAAAAGCACCTAATCTTATTATATATTCGAACAAAAACAAATCAGTTCTTCCTCCTGCAGTTCTTCCTTATCTCTCCATTCGATCCGGTGAGAGGACTAATGTCGCCCATCCTGATCATCGCCGCCGCGAAATCGGAGCTGAAGGAGCCGGGATTGTTGCTGTAAGAGGTGACGACGGAATCGGTCGATCCCCCGTTGAAGAGTTGCTGGTCAGAGTGGAGGAGGCCGCGGAGGTTGACGAGGTTCTTGAAGTAGCTATTGTCAAAGCTTGTCGGCGTCTGAGCATCCAACGGCGCCAGATTGTTATCACCGGTGCCGTTAACCCTCGGGCAGTTGCTCTGCCTCGTTCGGGCGAGCGAAGCGTCTATGTTCGACTCGTTGTATATTCTGGCCCTGAAGCTGGTGCATCTTGCCTGCCCGATCGTGTGCGAACCTGTTATTTCCCAAAAAAGAAATTATTTAAATGGCATATTTTTTTTTGTTATTCAAAATTTTTAATTATGGGTTTAATTAGGAACAAACCAGAGAGAGCAACCATGTCCTTCGCGGACAGGCCAAGGGCGTTGAATCGAGAGATCAAGGCGTTAAGGTTCGACGTCGGAGGAGGAATGCCGTTGTTTGCAGCCGAAAGGCTAGCTGTTGTTGTATCTCTTCGTCCGAGTTTCACGTTCCAGCTAGGACCTCCGAGCTGTAAAATTATTTATATATGTTAAGTTCAATAGTAAAATTATGCAAAGATGTCACGTTTATAAGGTCGTGTGCGAGTTTAGAGTTCGTGTATGTGAAGAACATAATGCGTGGTTTTAGTTGTAGAACTCACGATGGAAACAGAATCGCGAGCAGAGACGGCCAATAAATCGGCACACGATACGACACCGGGGCAAGCCTTCTCTACTGCGGACTTGATGTCGTCAATAACATCGAATCCCCTGGCGGAGTTCCGATTAGGCACTGCGCCTTTCTCTCCTCTCATCGAGGAGGTATCGTCCAGAAGGATCGATCCATCACATCCCTGTTTAAGAAATCATATTAGGCGCAGTGTTAGAAGTGAAAAGTAAGGATTAATTCTTTACATTTAAAAAAACAAGTCAATTGAAGTGGGACTTCTTGATTGAGAAAGAAAGCCAAGTGAAATGAGACGAAAGGGGTACTTTCTTATTTGTTTTCGTCACCATAATTAAGGATAATGTATATAATGTGAAAAAATAGCTATGTACATAGTTTTTGAAGTAGGATTTTTTTCAAAATAGGAAAACATGACAAAAATATCGAAACAACATAAAAGGGAAGACAAGACATAAATAACGTGACATGCATGGAGAGTATCATAATCTGAAGGCACTTATTAATAACTCTACAACTTACATTAACGAAGCAGTCGTGGAAGAAAAGGCGAAGGAGGGAGGCGCCCATCCGAGCCTCCTTCAGGATGGCCGAATGCACGGCATATTTCACGGTGTCGAAAAGGTTCGGGCAAGATTTTGAGTAATAATCAGTGGAAAGCTGCGCCGAGGCGCTTGTTAGAATTAGTAAAATTGCCAAAGTGAAGGCTCCTTTGAATGAAGAAAAAGTTGCCATTGGAGAGAGAGAAGAAGAAGAAGAGGCTTCACTTAACTATAGCAAAATGATTTAAGTGTGGTGATATTGTTGATGAATAAACTCCATGCATTTATAGAATAATTTCAGTGGTGGTTCCTCTATGTATTGGCTTGGGCAGGTTACCTAACTCAAGACTCTCTTGCATGGGAATTCTACCTTTTGGGAAAGAAGTGACCACGTAAAACAAATCATTTTCTACGATAATTTTCATCGTTTGCTTTAATTTGTTAATTAATTAATTGATTGATTAACTAACCATGGCATGATATAAAAGGTTACTGCATTTGTCAAAAGTAGTTGTTTATTTTATAGTTATGATCAATGGATTTAACGTCTTTAGTAAACGAAGAAATTATAGTAGTGGAACAATGATTAGACAAGTTTGTATGTCCGTGGTTAAAAAAAAGGCAAAGACTTGGGTGCGGCCAGCACCATGCGGCTGGACCCACCCGACCCGTTTACCCGGCCCGACCTGTTGACCTGGCCCGACCCGGTTTGACTTGGGTCAACCGACCCGGTTGACCCGATTTCGGCTCGGGTCAACCCGACCCGGTCCGTGTTGACCCGATCCGTTTAGGTAAAGTGTCAATCTTTGCTAATAAAAGTGCTAATCTTTATGAACAAAAGTGTCAATCTTATAAATAAAAATTTATACGTAATTTGTATGTATGTAGTAATTTTAAAATTACTTTATAGGGTTCATATATCAATTTAGGGTTTTATAATTATTGTTTAGTATTTAACTTCAATTTTATAAGGTTGAATATGGATTATAAATTGAAACTTAGGATAATATAATTCTCCAGCAAAAATGTCAATCTTAATGAATAAAAGTGCCAATTGTTCTGAATGAAAGTGTCAATCTATTTATTATAATGTTTTGATATTATGGTTTATATTATTATATATATTTACATATTATTTATTTTCATAACATGAAATTAATATTCATTATTAACGTATTTTTCGTAAAAGTGCTAATTATTATGAATAAAAGTGTCAATGTTTCAAAAGTGTCAATGTTTCAAAGTACCAATCTTTATAAACAAAAGTGTCAATCTTAATCCGGCCTCACGGTGAGGCCGGGCTGACAGGAGTGTGCCCCTAAAAAAATTAATAGAGGAAGAACAACAGGCACTTATCTATAACTAATCTAATACTAGTTCTTAATGTAACTTTAACTTCATTGTAGCATATACCATTCCCGGTTCTTCTATTACACTAGTTGAGGAGGGGAATTAGGGTTTAATTGAAGCAGATTTATACTCCCTCCATCCCTTTCGACTTGACAACGTTTTTAAATATGTATGCCCCAGATTATGTGCTCAATTTCATTTTTAGGCCCAACATTTTATTTTCATTTTTTTTAGTTTAACATTTTTAAATTGTTAAGAATAAATTTGAATACCTATTTTTAGTTCTCCTAATTTATTGGAAACAACTAATTCAAGGTAACTAGTTTAGTTAATGTGGGATACCACAAAACCTCTTAATTCACTCCTCCTTAAGAAGTGTGTTCAAAAGAATGCGGTCAAGTCGAAGGGGGCGGAAGGAGTATTATTTATATAATATTGATTGCAAGTATTTAATTCTTCCACATTGATATAGTTTTAAGTTCAATTTCCGCATGCATGTCCCACTGATATAACGATATTATCTAAAATGAAAAAAACATTCATCCGATAAAATCCATTCACACCACTTTATCCACTATTATCGCTCTCGCCTTAATTCCTATATTTAAAAAAAGTTATTTGTAGACAAATGAGACGAAGGGAGTACAAGGCATAAACATTACAAATCTCCTATGTATAGTAAGTTGAAGGCACATAAATTTCAATGGGAAAATGAAATATCTTCAATTAATGTTGTACAATTATTTTAATATATAATCTTATGAAATTTAAATTAAATAAGGTATTTTATTAATAAGGATATTGAAAATCTGGACAATAAATTAAATCTTTTATTGATATATTTGATGGTTAATAGATATCCATCACCTCAGCCCTAGCCCTAGACACAATATTTGCAAGCTCTGACATAAAAATTCAATCATAAGCTACCTAAATCGAAATTCTCTACAATTATAAACTATAAAGATGATTAGAGCATTCATAATCATCGCAAAAGAATATATTGGAGAACTCTAAAGAAGAATATAGATGCTCTACTAATTCCATTATTAATTCTCTACCATATTCAACACGCTCTTTGCAGAAAACATTAAAAACACTTATAAATCAACATCTATTAATTCATTAAAAATCATTAAAAATCATTAAAAATCAGCATCTATTAATTCTCTTCAATATTGAAGGTGGAGAACACAAAGTCCATTGCTAGAATCTTGGGCGTTTCTCCAAATGACGAATCATTATAAATCAACATCTATTAATTCTCTACAATATTTTAGTTGCTCTTTATGGAAAACACCATGTTCCTTGCTTGAATTTGTCAAATGTGCGTTTAATCCGAATGTCCTCCGAATGATGAATCATTATAAATCAATATTTAATTCAAAACCTACAGATCATTAGAGTCTTTTTCAGTGTGTTTTGTCCTCACTCACACGCTTAACTTCGGAGTTCTTATGACTGGACTTCCAAAAAAGAAGATGCACCTTGCGTTATGAGTAACACCAATTAAATCCTTTAAACTCCTCGAATATGTAGCTTCATTCCCGCATACTCTTGGAATCCTCTCATTCTGGTATGCCTCGATTCATTCAAGTGCCTTTTCACTCTTTTCACTTAGAAACACTTAAGGAAATGCTCTTTGGCCGTGCTTCTGCGCACTGACCATCACTCCGTACTTTTGTTCCGAATATCACATTAATCATGATGTATTTTAGAATAATTTTTTTTGGAATATAATTTTTTTAATGAGTATCACGACATTCATACTATTCGTTAAAATAAATAAATAAATAAATAAAATTAAAGAAAATTAAAAAAAAAAAGAAAAAAAAAGGTGAACGCATGAAATGTGCCCACGGTATGCTGGGGACGATTCTGCTACACTAACTGCAAAGATCTATTACTATTATAAAAATGTGCATTCTTACAAAATATGTATTGCCAAATATACCCCTTCCCTCCTTTTATTTATTTATTTATTTATTATTATTATTATTATTATTATTATTATTATTATTATTATTATTATTATTATTATTATTATTATAATTATTATTATTATTATTATTATCATTATTATTATTATTATTATTATTATTATTATTATTATTATTATTATTATTATTATTATTATTATTATTATGAGTTAGACGTATTTTTAGAGGATTATATTTTATTAAACTATTACTATTATTATCTAGATTTTGATGAATTTTTTTTAAAGGAAAAAGAATTATAATTATTAAACTTATAATTTTCCCAATATTCCTTTGAATTTTGGTAATGTGAACATTGAGAACTGTAGAGAAATTATATACAAAATGTTAATAAAGATACCTGAAGAAGATCAGCAAGCAGAGTCAAAGTTAAACTCTGAACAATAAGTTGCATTTTCTAATTTTAGATTGCATAGAAAAAGGAGGTGGATTAATTATTTATTTATTTATGATTTTGGAACATCGTGAAGATCAAGAGAAGGGGAAAAGAAAAATATTTTAAAAGAAGTTTGAAGATTACGTAGATATTTCCTGTGGTTATGATTATGAAGATATAAATTCTTTTTTTCGACACGCACCAAAGTTAAAGTCAAACAGGAGATCTAGAAGGATTAAAGTCAAACAGGATTGATAAATATATAAATTCTTTTTTTCGAAATGTGATATTATATATTTTTTTTCTTTTTCTTTTTTAACTATATATGAAACATAAATGACTGTTTTTTACTTAATTATTTTATTTTTATCCTTACTTGGCCCTCCGTCCCACTTCACTTGGCTTGTTTCATTTCTATACGGGATTTTATGCACAATGTTAAAAGTGAAAAGTATGGGGTTCACATTGAAAAGTAAGGGTAAATTCTTTCCATTTTAGAAAACAAACCGATTGAAGTGAGACGTCCCGATTAAGAAATGAAGTGAAGTGAAGTAGGACGAAGGGAGTACTATTTATTTATCAATTTATTTTTACGCATTTGTTTTTAAACTTTAATGAGTGATTATATGTTTTAAATAAAATAACATAATATTTAAACCAATATTTTATAGAGCTAAGTAAAAGAATGAATGATCACGTACATGTCATTTACTAGTAAATCTAAAAATATTAATTTTAGTAAATGAAAGAATAGGAGACATAATTTGGCGAATTGTGTTGACTTAGTCCAAACTAATTGACATCTTTACAATTTGCATAATATTACTTGCCAGCTAAACACATACCCTAATATTTTATTAGAGATGATGTTGTTGTTTAGATGAGATTGTTAAATGATTACCTTTGTCGATATAAAATAGGGATATTAAATTTAAAAAGAAGAAGGGGGGAAGAAAGAAAAAGGCTATCATACCTAACACTATCAAAGGTACGTGATTTGGTAGGTATAAGATTCAAAGGAATAAAGGGGCGAGTGGACTTTTCCGTGATTTTTACATTTTGACTTTTTCTTCATTTGTACTAGTATTTTGGTTTTTATTTTAACTAAACCACTGCTTTACAGTACACTGCCCCAATTTTCTTCCACTCATAAAAGCATGAACGAATAATTTTGAGGATGATATATTTTTTTTTTTTTCTTATTCGTAAAATTATTGGTTGCTTTACTTCGAAAATTGAAGCCAATATATTATACTTCATTAACATTCTTATATGTTCTATTCTGAGGGATCATCACTTCAAAATTAAGAAAATTAAAGTGACACCCTTATTCATAATGATTTGTTGAAGGTTTTTTTTTTTCTTTAAGATGCGAGTTGGCTCGGGTCGCACCCTCAATCCTACCATACACCATCAATAGACTGGACCAAAACTTTTGTTGATATACTCCGTATAAGTAAAATTTTACTATACATGCACGAGTTCAAGTATAAATTAAATTGAATAATCGTCAAGCGTTCATGTAATTTACGACAATTATGCATCTTTAAAAGTAGCAATTATCGTAGAATCATAGTAGAAAATGGACAACTAATAGGAAAAAAAATGATAATTCTTCTATCAACTTTAATAGAGAACAAAAATGAAAATTTTTCAGTAATTTTAAAAGTGACAATTATCATATATAAATTAAATTGCAATTTCTTTATCTGATTGTGTCTCAAATGTCTCAAACTTAAAAGTGTTTTGTAAATAATGAACTTCAAAAAATCTTATATACTACTTCCTTGTCTCATTCAAGACCAGCACATTTCTACTATTCTACACTCACATATATTCATCAAAAGGTATCGTCTTGGACGAGACGAAAAGTATACATAGTATTAAACAAAAAACTATCAAACTAGCCCAAACCGTAATTATACTCGCTCTATCACCTCCTGAACTTCAATCTAATAAAATCAACCGAATACGATTAGAAGATATTTTTCATACACAGTTAAAACTCGAAGATGAAATTAAATGTCAAGGATCCAATTTAATTGACAAGAAGAAAAGGAAAGAAAAGAAATACACTATATGAATAACGAACGGTTACAAAAAGCTACATGCATTATATCATAGACTGCGGCGATGCAACGATATTTTCTGGAGGTTCGGTAAACTGCATACCAATAAAATAACTCATCACATCAACATTCATTTAAATAATTACCTTTAGAAAAATTTAGCTTGTGTTGGAACACATGACTAGCTAACTGAAGGCAGAGTGATAACATAATTAAATAGCTACATGTGACCAAGTCATATATGTTGCCTAGCGAACATCTACGTTGAGGGACTAGCTTGCATAGCAAGAATTACTCTCTCCATGCACGACTTATAAATATCATTTATAACGACAAATTTTAAAATGGACTAGAGGGACTAGCAAACACTATTTGTATAGCAAGAATTATTCCCATCCACGACCTATAAATCCTTTAGAGGGCGTTTGGCTAAGCTTATAAGCTAGCTTATAAGATGTTTGAGTGCTTATAAGTTGTTTGACTGCTTATAAGCACTCTAAATATGTTTGGCAAAATAAGCTCTTTAAGAGCTTATAAGCTCTCAAAATAAGCAAAAAGTGCTTATAAGCACTCCAAAAAATAAGCTCCTTCACCCTAACTTATTTTTTTAAAATTTTGCTTATTTACCACTATAATTCTATTTTATTTTTATATTTATATTATATACACTTCCATTTGATGTTACAACATTATGATTTTCAAAAAAAATATTTTTTTAATTTTTTTTTTAATTTTTCAGATTTTATTTTTTTATTATCTCTTCAAGGTTATAAGCTCTTTTATCCAAACACTTCAACAACTTATAAGCTCTTACCCTCATACATCTTATAAGCTTTTAAACATCTTATAAGCACTTAGAGCTTATAAGCACTTTGAAATAAGCTTAGCCAAACGGGCCCTTAGTCGTCGGGCTTTAGTTTTGTAAATTTAAAATTGACTTTAAGTGGTTATTCTAAAATTCATCATTATAAAAGCCTCAAAACTAGCTAAAAAATAAAAGAGGTTCTACAGGTGTTAAGAGAGAGTATAATATAAACAAACAGATTTCATCTCTCTATAGGTTTAAGTTTTCGATGAGACGAAAATTTTATCACGAAATCAGAGTTTTTGACTAACATCGAGATAATGTGTTCAAATCCCGCTGATTACAAGTGAGGGTGGAGATCGGCTTAAATGCTAATATGAATTTTACAGTGACCTCAAGGGCGAGAAGGTTAAACTAAAAGCAAGATGGGCTATGCTAATACAATATATATGAATTTCACGGTGACCTCGATCGAGGGCGTGAAGGTTAAACTAAAAGCAATTACTACTGTTGTAGATTGCAAACTCAGCACTAGACCTTTTCTAAGTTGTCTTATACAATGAGGAAATCAATATTAATATAGAAAATATTTTTGTTCTTAATGGTGTGATGTTAAGGTTGAGGAGTTACCCTTTTAACTTAATTGGAACCATTTTTGAAAGAATAGAAGATGAGTAGTAATTAGTGAGATGTTGAAAGCTGGAACCAGTTATATTGGTAAAGAAAAGGGACTATATCCGGAGGATGTGTGTGGACTACAGGTACCTCGAATCTCTAGCATTGAAGCATAATGATAGATACGTACCTTACTCAGTTCGGTACTCGAGTGTCAGAAAATTTGTTCCGAGTTTCTTTGATGACATACCGGCCTATAGCAAGTGTTGGCAAGATCATGAACATCGTTTAAAGAAAGTGTTCGGAGTTTCTAAGGCAACACATTCATAATATGCTAAACACGATCAGGTCCATTGGAATACGAAAGTTGGAACATAAGATCGCACCTGGAACATAAAATGCATGGTTGACACCTTCAGATAAATCTGCTCAAAATAAAATCTATATGAACTGTCAATAATTACAAGATGAAACTCCTCCAATCTTATTATCATAAACCAACAACTAGCTAGGTAGCTAGCCATCCTTCACACTTGTAACCCCAACGCTTTGCCCTCAATTTGCTCACACTCCTCCACCTCCGCTGCCTCCACTTTGTACACATACTTCCTCGACGCCAAGAGAAAGACGACCAAATTGAGGGCCGACAACAAGAAAAGGAAAGCGTAGTAGTAATCCAAATGCGAGTCGTTCATATTCTTCCCAATCCAGCTCTTCCCTCCCCTTCTCCCGGTAACTTTATCCACCACCGTAACGAGGAAGCTGTTGAGGAAATTCCCCACCCCTATCCCGCTCGTGAAGAACGTCGTGCCCAAGCTCTGCATCTCCTCCGGGGACTGGTCGTAGAAGAACTCAAGCAGTCCGATGGCATTGAACACGTCGGCCACCCCCAGCAGCACGTATTGCGGTAGCAAGCTGAATATGCTCATCGGCACGACCTCATTAGCGCCCGAAATGCCATGCGCCGCGATCACCTGTTGTATGTTTATTCTTATTTTTCATGTGAAGTTACATGGACTAATATAATGTATAAATTATGTTTGCTTTGTTGGTATTTCGGTTGTTATATATTTAACTACCAGCTTTTTAATTAGCTACCGACAGTTTCGGTCGTTATCTCATTTAACTGAAATTTCGGTAGTTAAAATGCACATTTATTGTAGTGTCAAGTCTCGTATAAATTTTTTAAATAGTTAACTAAAATAAGATTTTAGCAAAAACAATTTAGAGTTTGAGGAATCACCTTAATCCTCTTCATCTCGACGGCGTAGGCGATGGCAATGGCAAGGATTTGGATGACGAAACCAATACCGAGGCGCTGGAGCAGTGTGATGCCGCGTGGGTTGCCAGTCCTCCGTCGCATGAAGGGGACGAAGTAGCGGTCGTACATGGGGACGGAGACGAGCATGGAGAGGGTGACGAAGCTGCCGAGGGAGGCGGCGGGGATTTGGAAGGCGGAGGAAAGATGGCGGTCGAGGGTGGTGCCTTGTTTGACGAAGAGAGTGTTAATTTGAGCCCAAATGGTGCTGGGGATGAGGGTTACGGTCCATATCATGCCCATGCCGAGGACTAGCTTCGCACCTTCTACTTGAGTCACGGTGCATGGTTGCTTTGTGGAATGTTCGTTCTTGATTGCAGCCATATCCAAGAACCTCGAGTGTGTATAACAAGGAAAATATTCAAATATACTATGAGAGAGTATATAAATCGTATAATATACCGTCTCAATTTTAGTGTGTCAACCGTATATCGGTATCGAATTTCCTTAGATTTTTTTTTTTTTCTTCTTAAATCTTGATATAACATGATTCTTTTTAATATAATACTTCATCCGTCTCTTCCTAAGTGACCCCTTTTATTATTATATACCTCACATATGAATATAAAAAGAGTCACTTAAGAAGAGACAAAGGGAATACTAATTAATAAGTGTGTATTAATCCAATTATGGTTGTTTTAATTTATTATTGTTCTATAGAAATGAATTTTGATTTTTAACAAACAAAAGCGTACATTAAATATCAAAATTAAATAAGAGAATCATTTCTGAATTAATTAATAAATTTCGGAAATACTACCAATAATATTAAGAAGAATCTAAAAGGTTTAAATGTAGTTAAACACTCAAACATATCATATCAAACACCGCGTGTTAATCCTAAATCCACTATTAATTTATTTTATTTTATTTTTGAATTTGAAATTAATCATTGAATATGAATCACACTCAATCATATCATATCATATTCCGTGTCTTAACCTAAAATTTCCGATCCCTACATTAAAATATCTGGATGATCGATCATAAGAAGAATGCTCGATTGTGACAAAAAGGACGGATTGACATAGAAGGAAGGCAACTTAATTGGGTGCATTAATATTGTATTAATATAGAAAAAGTTAGAACTATATACCCTAGCCTTGCCGGTATTCCTATAAGTCAAGGACTAGGAGAGAATTTATTGGAAGACAAAGTAGTGGTGAACAAAACGAGCACTTTAGGAAAGAATAATATCATGGATGCATTATGGAAAACAAGAATTATATTATAAAGGTAGGGCCATGAATGTGGAGATAGCCTAGCTAGTTTAGTTGTCACAATCACACTAATATATTGTTCCTCCCATAGAGTCAAGCCTAATGACATCGATTGCATTTTCATATGACATCTTTGTTATATATTGACAGATTCGTTTTTAAAAACCTCAATTGAAGCCATATATTTTATCATGAAAGTGTTTAACTGTTATTGATTTAAAAAATATTATTAACTCGTGACAATCGGGGATGTTATAAAAAATGCAACAGATGATCCAAATTTATTATAACCCAACTAAACAGACAAATGAAGCAAAAACCGTAATTAAAATGGATAGTGAAAGAGAAGATTACCTAAACATCGGAGTGTGATGAACTCGACGTTTCCTAGTAGTAACGTAGTATTGCTGGTCTAGCTCATGAAGCTCCGAGTCACGGCTAGGAAGCTTAAGCATGGCATTGGCGAAGGCGGTGGAGAAGACACGTATAATGTCTCCGGCCGGGTGCCTAGTCCTCCTAACTTTGTGCCTATACGTTGGGGTTCCACCGTAGAAGATGATCAAGGACAAGACGAGACCAACGGTTGGGATCCCATATCCCAATCCCCATCCCAAGTTCTCTTGAATGTAAACGAGGCCGAGTGTTGCGAATAGTGCGCCGGTGAAGGAGCTAAACATCCACCAATTGAAGAAGGATGCCTTGAGCCTTTTCTCACTAGGGTTTAGATCGTCGAATTGGTCGGCTCCGAATGTGGAGATGTTGGGCTTTGTTCCACCAGCACCTAAGGCTATTATGTAGAGGGATGTGTAGAAGAATGCGATCTGAGTTGAGGTGGCTTTGTTGCAAACTCCATTTTCACAAGTTGGTTTCAAGGACTTGATCGAAACCGCCATGGTTAGAAGTATCATACCCTATTAATTTAGTGATTACTTTTTTGTCAAATTGTCACTTCCATTAAATGAATAATAAACAAAACAAGAAACTAGAAGGGGACATAAAAGTTGTGCTATGTATTCAAAAATACTCTTTCCGTCCACATTTTCTATGGTCTCTTTCATTTTTCGTCCATCCACAAACCTTAGGGCCTCTTTCCCTTTTAGTTAATTAAAACTCACATCAAAAAATAAAGTTATACTCTTTAAACATCTATCTAACACATCACAACCACACATTTCAACGCATTACATTCCGTGCAGACCCTTAGAACCCTAAAGATCATGGACTGATGTAGTACTACATGATGAGGAATTATAGGACACTCGCCGCCATATCCATGAGATCCACTAATTCTTTTTTATGTGAAAATTACGGACGTATTGATATTGCTACATCAACAATGAACATATTTAATATGTCTAAAATGAGTAAGGAAGCATTTACGGTAAAATTGAATGCTACTACCTCCGTCCCGCCAAAGACGTTACATTTCTTTTTGTCAATTTCTGGCACGTTTTTCCACGCTTCTTGATGAAGTGTTTTAAAATGGATTTTTGAAGAATTTTTTCTTTTACAACATACTATGATAGTTGTATTATCCCGCAAAAGAAAAAATTCTTCAAAAATCTATTTTAAAACACTTCATCAAGAAGCGTGGAAAAACGTGCCAAAAATTGATAAAAAGAAATGTAACGTCTTTGGCGGGACGGAGGGAGTACCATTTAGCACTTGGGATCCTCTATCCCCATTTCGGTGTTCCAAATCTGTCCCAAATCTCAATTTATTAGTTTTATACAATCTTTTTCTTCCATATTTTAAATTTATAAAGATTTATTTAATTTTATGATTATTTCTACGATTATTTTTTAACGTTTAATTTCACTTTTATTGATTATATAATGATTGAAAATTTCAAAATTAGGGTATATTACTTTACAAAAATAAAATTTTATACTTTAAGTATTTATTATAATTTTTTATATAATGTAATTTTTAATTTTTTTAAATATTATACTATTTAACTCATAAAAATTAAAATTCGAGACACGATTGAGATACTAAAAATGAATGAAGCATCAACCCCACATCAACCAACCAACAATTCATTTATTTGTATGGAAAATAAAGGCCTTTGTTCATGAAACCCTCAGCATCAACATGTGCATAACCTAATTACAGATCATGAGTAATGCAAATAAAGTGTCGATCATCTCCACCCAAAAAATTAAAATTAAAATTAGAAAAAAGAAATCTTCTATTGGCCAATTAAATTAGGTATACTCAAATATTGACCAAACAAATGGTCTAGCCTTGATGGTTGCACGTAGGTGGACAACGTCAAAAGTTCACTAACCAATCCCCTATTCCCACGTCACCCTACAATTAACACACACCCCCTTGTCACCTATCTTATACTTCACGGATAATTTTATTATTTAAGTCCATACTTTAATTGAGGCATGTTACACAATTTAGTCTCTACTTATTATATGCTTGTAGCATTTAATTTTCTAGGGGGGTCATCGTTATGAAAATGCATACTTTTGATATTTTGTAGAACGGTTCAAAAAATGACATCGTTTATTGTTGGCATACTTAATGTATTCACGGCTGATTTGATCATAAGACGTATTGAAAAATGTAAGTCGTAATTGAAAAACAGAACCTCGTTCATAGGAAAATGTAAGTCGTAATTAAAAAATATCTGCATGCCTGTCACAAGTGTTGTTATATATGTTGAGTGTTCTCGGACGACCTGTTGTCATAGATTTTATATAATTTGATATATAAGATAACCTATACCTCTATAACTTCGAAATTGATCTCGTTTACGTGATAGCAATAAGAAAAATGACATGAATGAAAGCATGTATTGATAGGTGAGTGAGAATACTTACTATGACATAGATCAAGGATGAAATGGTGAAGGTCCAAAACCGGCCCAAGTAGGAATCGGCGATGTACGCACCAAGAATCGGCGTGATCCAAACTGCTCCGGACCAGTTATTGACGTTCCGAACTGACGAAACCGTGTCCTCGTGGAGCCGGGTCGTCAAGTACACCACTAGGTTTGAAGCTATACCGTAGAACGCCATCCGTTCGAACGCCTCGTAACCTGCCCACAGAATAGTTACGATTTTTCATAATCGAGTCGGGTCAGGTCGGGTCGGGACGAGACGAATATAATCGCAAGCTTACCAACTAGGAAAGCGCACGCTTTCCATCTGCCGGTCTTATCGGAGAGCACCGGCTGGCCTCGGAGGTCGACCGTGCCGTCTTGCGTGAAGCCTTTCGAATCCATCGATCGATCAAACGGTCGATCAGATTACGGGATCAAGGAAGGAAAGATATTGAAGAAGAAAATTTGAGGAGTGAGAGAGGAAGCGTAGCGGTGCGAATGAGTTTCACCGAGCAAGCTCCTACACACTCACTCACATGTTTGAGGGGATAATGCTAAATATGCAGGGTAAAGGACAAATGGTGGTAGGGTCGGGTCGGGTCGGGTCGGGTCAGGTTATGCTCGGTCCCCATCGATTGGGGTTCACGAGTGGGCCCAGTTACATAGTGTGTTCTTTCTTTAGAAGATGTCTAACATAAAGTTCTCATGAATCGAATGATTCATGTTTATTGTAAGAAAATCACAATATTAATTTTTATTAAAGTGCGATGGGATACCCGTTCTGATTTTAATATTCTAGTCATGTCTCATGAAAGTTATTCCACTAACCTGATTATAAATTCATAATTCCTATTTTGAATAGTAAAAAAAAAAAAGTTTACTTATATATTGAGTAGTAGTTTATTTCATAGTTATACTCTACTTAACAATTATGAAATAAACTACTATTCTCTGCGTCCCATTTCTCTTGGCTTTGTTTTTTAATTGGGACGACGTCTCACTTTTAACATTGTACCTAAAATCTAATGACGAAATGCAATAAATCAAATCATTTGGGAAGGAGGAGGTAGATCATAAGGTATTGAAATTAAAGAGAAAAAAGTATGATAACCGAAACGAATTAAATTTTGGTGATGCAAACACATATTTTACATAGATCTTCGCACTGAGGATGGCAACAAGGCGGGGCGGGGCTAGGTATAACTTTCTCACCCCCATACCTGCCTCCGAAAATTCCCCCGAACCCCAATTAAAATTAATGCAGGTATGGAACGGAGCGGGGATTATCCGGCGGGTGAATGATATCTCTTTGGTACCCAATAAAAAAATTTGTTAAAAAAGATTTTTGTAAAGAAAATTTATTAAAAGTTAATTAAATGAAAATTTACTTAGAAATTTAAAAAAATACAAATATTAATTTGTTAGTATTATTTTAATTAATTAAAGAAACTTATTAAAGATTATTTAACTAAATATATTAAAATTTAAGTGTAATTAGAATCTATTAAAATTTAAAATTTATTATTGAGGTGTGTACTAGGTGGCGACCCGTAAACCAGTCCCCGCTCCAAACTCGATTCGTGTTCATAACCTCATACCCAGCCCAGATCCGTAAATCTTCCCCTACCCCAACCTAGCCCTACGCCCGTCCCATTATGGACGGATGCCCGCGAGTAAAATTGTCATCCCTATTTCACACCCAAGTCTCAACACGCCATATTTATATATGAGTCTAAAGCAAACAAAAAAAATATTCAAATATTGCGATTTTAATTTTTGCTTAAGACCTAAGAATTCTTGTGTCAAAATGACGTTACTTTATTTAATCTGAAATGGGTTTATTCTTATATTGTGTAAATGTACTACACTCACCTCTCACATTTGATTATTATATTAATATAATAACATTTGATTATTATATTAAGATAATACATATTATATTAATATAATAATCAAATATAAGAAGTGAATATAGTACACTTACGTCCACATAAAAATTTTACAAACCTGAAAGAGTGGCATGCGACCCACATCACCATCATAACATAGCCACCAAAAATGTCAGTTGGTCATTAGATTGAAACAGAAGTAGTATATACCTCTGGAGTTTAACGTGTTACTTGAATATACACTATACGAGATAAATTAATGAAACACATCAAATTGGCAGAACACACCGAGTATATATCAATTTGATCTTTTGGGATGAACTGTTTTAAATTGTTGTACGGTGGTCTATGACACTCCCTTCGTCCCATTTCATTAGTCATGTTTGCTATTTTAGGTCGTCTCATTTTACTAGTCTTGTTTCCTAAAATGAAAATAGTTAACCCTTCATTTTCAATGTGGACCCCTTAATTTTTACTTTTATCACTTAAGCATAAAATCCAATGCCGAAAAGAAACGAGACTATTGAAATGGGTAGGAAGGAGTATTGTTTAACATGTATACATCAATTTTGTTTTTTGGGATGAACTCTTTTAATTTGTTGTGCGTATATGATATTGCTTCTTTGACATGTGGATAATTATGCATGAAGCCAAAAATAGGTCAATTGATGAAGATAACGTGGTAGAGATAAATTCAAAATAAGAGAAGAAATGTATACCACACTTGTTTCCGCATCGTTGTCTAAAGTATATAACACAAAACAAGTTGATGCTACAACTACTACTGTTGCATGGAAAGAAGGGCAGTGTGCAGCAACATTCGTCCACTTCTTTGGCGTCAAAGCTATCCATCATACTCCTTCAATATAGGCTAGGAGGGTTAACGTTTTCTTTCGCCTCGATTACCTTTTGGGGGCGTTTATAAGCCGAGGGTGAATTGACAAACTACTCAATCTTAGGGGTCGGGGATAGACTGCGCACACTTCGCCTTTAGATTAGAAACTATTCATTATTCGATATGAATTTTGCCCAAACATATGGACAACTTTTACTATCATGTGTTAAAATATATAAACTTCAAATTAAGCTATTTTAATCTATAAACGCTCCAATTATGTACAATTACTGTTAAATTAGTTTTTAGGGAAATATTTGTCGAAATATGAATAGTATTGGGAATATAATATAAATCAATAGTTTCTACCCTTTTCTACTACAAGTTCGAATTTTTAAATGAGAACAGAATTCTATCCTGAAATGAGAACCTTTGGCTAACCTCAATGTTCTATGCTCAAATCCCGTAGAAAATCCCATGTGGACCGTATGAGCCTAAATGTGGGAGGAAACCAAATATTAAAACTGGGCCTATATGAATTATAAGAATTGTGCAACGAGTTCTATGCTCATAGTCCCGCAGAAAATTCCATGTGAACCGTATGAGCTTAAATGTGTTAGACAACCAAGTATTAAAACTGAGGCCTATATGAATGTGAGCCTAAATGTGTGAGACAAAGTATTACAACTGAGCATATATGAAATTTAAAACTTGTGTAACAAGGACTTGAATTCGAAACATTTGGTCTCAAAACTTAATCTACTAGCACTAGATAGAACTACTATTTCTTACGGATTATCTATGCATGAAAAGTACGTTAGATGATACTACTAGTAAAGTTTCAGTTTCACACATATGATGGATACATAACAGAGAAAAGAAGAACCAAAAACAATAATTAACAAAAAAATATGAACTGAAACTACCCCACACGAGTCACCGTTGCTCATATACTAGTGTGTATCAATCTTCATCATGACATAGGTAAGATTTTCAGAATATTAGTTCAATTCACATCTTACCTACCAAATTGTACATAATAGCCTATAAAATTACAATACACTCAATTTATCCCCATTCGAAAGTAATAGATTGTCGTGAAAGTTGAAAAAATATTAAAGGACGCAAATAAGAGGGCATCAATTGGTGAATAAACAATAATTATGTCGGCGTGAAAGGGGGAAATATGTGCAAAGTGCAAGGCTTAGAGAAATGGGTGGGCAACCATAGCGAGAGGTCACTGTAATAAGGCATCATATCAAGTGGGAAAAATCGTCTTGGTTCGGGTGGGGAATGGGGGCGGTTGCAAGTGGCGGCGGAGCCAATGAGGGATTGGGAAATTTAACAATTGAGCTTTCACATGCCTTCCTTCACTATCCATAGTGTATGACCATTGCGAGAATCGTTCTCCTACTTTTCGTACTCATATTTATTATCTATCAAAGTGACGTCTCGATGTTATATTTAGGAAAATTATTATGAATATATATTCTCTGAAACTCTTCGAAATTCAACCCTAAAAAAATTTATCGATGTGACATTGTTATATTAGGGATGAGTAAACTTAATGTATCAATGATGAGTATGGGAGCAATTTAGACACCATGGAATAAATGAAAGCAAATTAATTTTAACTAGTACTCGCACACGCGCGATGTGCGACACAGTAAGTTACGAATATTTAATAAGAGCAGCGAAACGGAACGTAAACATACACACACTAAGCGCAAACAAATATAATGTTAGTGCACTACAACAACACAATATGTTATACATTTCGGAACACTTCCTTATATACAACATTTGTCGTCCCGCCTGATGCGTCAACGTGAGTTACTAAATCAAAAAAACTAAACCCTACTAAAAAAAAAGAAATTGAATCCTAAAAGAAATTGAATCCTAAAGAAAGAGACTATTTTGCAAATGTGAATAAGAAAAAAAAAATCATAAAGTCATGTCTTGATTTAAGTGAAAACAGTAAATTATAGTTTGTTTATGAAATTTACATATATGAACAATTAAGTTTTTCATGATTTTTTTAAGTGACTTATAAATATTGTGTCACCCAATGTATGGTATATTTATTTTATTTATGTTCTATTTTCGGGCCAATTAAACTTGGGCCGATATCTTGTTGTTTTAGACCATTAAGTTAAATAAAAATTACAGAAAAAAAATCGGAATAAATAGGAGAGAATTTAACACGTGACATTAAAGAAAATAAAATAAAATTATAAATATTTGTTAAAATACAAAATTACAATTGTTTGAAATACAAAATCAAAATATCAAATAATAGAAAATGAGATGAGATTTTTTTTTTTGTGATTCAAAGTATAGCAATATTGGTGTCTATTTGTAGAGAATTGAAAATCATAATTTATGGTATAGTTTTTAATTTTTTTAAATAAATATTTATCTACATTATTTTGAAAATGATTTATTTTGATATAATTATTTTACCAATAAATATTTGCCAAGTGGCAAGGAGGAAAGAGAAGAGGGGAAAGAGAGAAGGGAAGATGACGTTTCTGTGTTCGCACTTGGCTTATACTTTTTAGGTTTAGACCCCTAAAATTTTAACTAATTATAAAATTGACCCCGAAATTAATGCTAAATTGATAACTGCTGTTTTTGTAATCTTATTATATATATAGATAATAAAGTTAGAAAATTAATTGGTATGTTAGAGATATTCTTGTTAAATTTAAAGTAGTGATCAGAAATAATAGGTAAAGTAGAATAATATTTCATGGGTCACAATGAAATATCATAGTACTATACTATACATTAGTGGAATCTTGAAGATGCGTTTATTTTGTGTAATGGTTTGATAGTTTTTAGATATTATGTTAGGTATGTGACTAAAATAATTTTGTAAAATGTTAAGAGGAAAAAAAAAATTATGTAATATATATAATTAATAATATATTAGTGATTATTAGTGGGTCAAACTAATTCTCTACCGTTTTTTACCTAATAAAAACGGGAGGTTAAAAAAAATAAAAATAAATAAAGCATTGCTCTTCTCAACATTTGATGAGTTTTGACTTCGTTAGGGGTGAGCATTCGGGTGGTTCAGGTCTAACCTGAACTAAATATGAACAACTCAAGATCCGAATTTTGCATTTTGTTATAATTCGAACTGAACCAAACTAATATCTAAATCGAACCAAACCCGAACCCTATTTTACGGTTCATGTTCGGTCCGGTTCTAAACCGAATTTTACATGAAATTTATTTCTTTTTTTTTTTAGCTAATACATGAAATTTCTACTTTAATAACAAACAATTCTCGACTTTAATAATATCTAAACAACATAATAGCATCAAATCAACACAAAATCCAAACCATAATACAACAAAATAAATTCACAAATCAACCTAATAAACCCATAATCTAAGCATAATACACAGCCAATTCAAAATTCAACAAAATCAACAATTATGGCTTAAAGAATGTGTAGGAATTATGATATATAATGAATAAATAAGGGCATAAAGAATTGAATATGTAGGAAATATGATATATAATTAATAAATAGTTAAATATGCATAAATTATATAATATTATTTTACAAAATTATATAAATTCGGGTTTCGGGTTAGACCCGAATTTTCTACGCAAACCCATACCCGAACCGAATATTTTCGGGTCCCAAATTTCAACCGGAACCAAACCAAAAGGATATAGAACCCTGACCAAACCGCCTAATTCGGTTTGGTTCGGTTCTGGGGTCGAACCATATTTTGCTCACCCCTATCGTTCCCGCACCCACTTCCGTATCTGCTCGTATCAGACAGTGGTACGGTGCTATTTTTTACGTGTCTGGGTAACATAGGTTTATATATAGGGATAATGTTGTCAATAAATTAAGAAAGGGCCTATGATGAGTAAAATGGTCAGACCGTCAGAGAATCACTCGCTATACAAATAATCATTGACAAGGCCGTGCCTGAGGGTGGGCCAGCATGGGCGACCGCTCAGGGCCCACGATTTTAGGGGGCCCCAAAAAATTTTATCAAGCTATTATTATATATATAGGTATTTTCTGGGGGAAAAAAATTGCAATATCTGTATGGGGCCCTAAACAAGGAAAAAATATATTATGTGTAGGCCCAAAGTATTAGTTTTGAATATGGGGCCCTAAAAAAGGAATAAAGATATTATGTGTAGGCTCGAAGTGTTATTTTTGTTCTAGCTCAAACCAATAACTATCCTAATTAATTATATTAAGATTAAGAAGCATCATCTCTCTAATTTATTTCTGGCGGGACTCTCAATCTTCTTCTTCTACCGCGTCTCTTCATCTTCTTCATTCTTCTCGTTTTATTTCTTGCACCGTGATTGGTGTCTAGATGTTAGGTTTTTCATTATGTTTTCGTGTCCTTTTTCGTTGTGTTATTGTGTCTTTTCATTTGTCTTTGGCTATAAATTGGTTGTTTGGAGTTTTTGGTACCTGTAGGATGAAAAGGGCGGAAACGAAAAGTAAACGAGAAGAAAGGTTGTTGAGCAATCATTGACCTCGAGTTCTAACCTCTCACGATTTTATTGAAGATACATTTTGGATGTAATGAAAGCATTATATCGAAGAGGGGTTCGATAGGAGCACATAGGCGAAAACGGAAGTCAATTTGGAATTCGGATGAGGAAGATACGGTCGAAACAAGAGAGTCGCGCGCAATCGTCCAGTGCCTGATCTGGACGATCGGCCAAGTCCTCAATGAATCTGGCTGATCGGTCAGATGTCCGCGTCCAGCTGTTAGTTTCCTTTTGTGATTAGGTTTTCTACCTATTATAAATACTAGTACTTTGGGACGAATTTGTATCAACTTTTACCTTAGTTTTAGCTCTAGTTTAGCATTCAAATACTTTAGTTTAGTTTTCCTTTGTTCGGTCCGGATCGTTACTTCGTTCTTCAATTAATTCAAGTTTTTTACTTAGTTCTTCGTTCTTCGTTTAATCTCGTAAGTTCTTTATTGCTTTCTTTTATTTGATTTAATTGCTTTCCTTAGTTCTAGATTTAATTTCGTAATTGCTTCGTTTAGTTTCATTCGTTTAGTTTAGTTCGTTTGATTTCAAGTTCTTATATTAGATTCGTTTTTCTTCGTTTTTAATTCCGTCACTTTCAAGTTTTTGTAGTTAGATTTATTTGCTTAGATTTTCAGATTAAGTTTAATTCATGTCTAGATTCGTTTTCGTTTCTTTCGTTGCTTTCTTTATTGCTTTCTTTTTGTTTCTTGCCTAGGTAGTTTATTTGCTTTCATCAAGTTTAATTCTTTAGATTAATTAGTTTAGATTATTTCTTGCTTTCTAGATTAGATTTATTTATTTGCTTTTGATTTATTGCTTATTTATTTTCTTGCCTAGGATTTAAAAACCAAAACTCAAAATTCTTTTTACTTGTTTTCTTAGATTTAAGCTAGATTAGGTTGTTTTGCTACACGATTATTTGCCCTGCAAAGTTTTCCTTGAGATTCGACATTGGGTTTTTACTTACTAAGTGCTAGGATAGATTTCGTTCTATTGCGAACACTTTTTTTTAGTGAAACAAATTTTGGCGCCGTTGCCGGGGAAAACTTTAGGCTATTTAATTGTGTAGTATTTTGTTTGTTTATTTATTTTATTTTTATTTTATTTTTGTTTGATTTCTTTTCCCTTCCACTCGGTGCGTTTAATCCGTTTGTTGAGTGCTGTGTATGCAAGGTCGTCAAAGTCTCTAAAGGAATTTGACACCTCACATCGACGACATCAATAGGAGAAGGCGCTCTTAACCGCGACAAAGGAAGAAGAAGACGAGAGTTCGAAGCAATGGCACAAAAGATGGGAGATTTCGCTCGTCCCACCTTCACCGCCACCACTTCGGCAATTGTCCTAACCACCGAGGTTAGGAATTATGAGCTTAAACCGCACCACTTGGCTTTGCTCCCTACCTACTACGGGCTGCCCAACGAAGATGCTCTTACGTTCATTCGCGAATATTGCACGATGGTGCAAAATTTTCCATTGGGAGAGCTTTCGGAGGACAACTTGAAGATGAAGTGTTTCCAATACACGTTGAAGGATAGAGCAAAGTCATGGTATCTCACTCTCCCGGCCAACTCTCTCACAACTTGGAATGCGGTGTGCGAGAAGTTCATGATGAAATACTACCCCAACCGCAAGACACAAGAGGTGCGATCGCAGATCATGAATTTTGCTCAAGACAACGATGAGCCTTTTCATGAGGCTTGGGAGAGATTCCAAGAATTGTTGCAACAGTGCCCTCACCATCAAATGGCGTCCGAGATGCTTTGGCAATATTTCTACGATTCTCTAAATCAAACTTGCCAATTCATGGTGGATAGCTCAGCCGGAGGAAATATTGGAGTGAAAACGGCCGACGAGTTGAGGATGATCTTTGAGACTCTTGCTGCAAGCTCTCAACAAAAGTCGTCTCGACCGAGGAAGATGGAGGCTAGTGTGGTCACTATTAGCCCGGATTTGACGAAGCAATTGGCCGATATGATGAGGGATCTCCAAGAACTCAAGATGAAGACTCCACTTACCCCTTCAGAGCCTTGTGGCATGTGTGGACTAGTTGGCCATGACATCGACGAGTGCACTAGGAAAGCCGACCTTACTTACGAAGGAGGAGCCGAAGTCTACGCAGCTCAAGGATACCCACCACCACCATATGCTCAACAATTTCCTCACCAACAACCATTCTACCCTCCCCAACAGTCTTACTATCCACCGCCGCCACATTTCTACCCACCTCCGCCTCAACAATCTCCACTTGATGAGGCTAGTTTCGCTGCATTTATGCATGAGAGCAAGTTGGCCCGTGAAGCGCAAGATGCCACGATTAGACTCCTTGAGACCACTATCGGGCAGATTTTTGGAGCAGTTAATGAGTTGAAGAAGCTACAAAATGGGAAGCCTAGCCAACCCAAACAAGCTCATGCCTTAACGGTCATTGAAGAGGAGCAAGACAAAGGAAAGAAGTGGAGAAGTCACACCGTGGCTGCCATCAAAGCGAGCCGACAACATTCGCACGCCTCACCCACCTCAGTTGGCCCTCATCTCTACCAAAAAAAGGTGATCCCGGAAGTTTCAAATTAGATGTTGTTTTGGATAATGGAGATAGTGTGTCGGGTATGTTGGATTTGGGGGCAACGGTGAACTTGATGCCATACTCGATTTTCGTGAGAATGGGTTTGAGGGATCTTAAGCCCACCAATTTTTGCATCGAGCTAGCCGACGGTTCTTTGAGTCGACCCTTGGGGATTGTGGAAGACGTTGCATTACTTGTGAGAGGAATTCGAGTTATCGCCGATTTTGTTGTTCTTGATGTGGGGCGAGGAGCTAGGAGTGAGAGAGGTCATCTTCTCTTGTTAGGGCGACCTTTCATGGCTACTACTCAAACTCGAATCGACGTTGGATCCGGCACATTGAGCATGGCCGGTGTAGGAGGTTCGGTAACTTTCTCAATTTTTGATAATTATTCTTCTATTTCTAATTCTTTTATCCAAACATGCTCGTATGTTCATATTACTAACGATTTGGATGAGAAAAAGATAGAGGAGAATTTTCAGGTTGCTATGCATGAGGAAGAAGCCATTATTGATGAGTTTTTGAGCAAATTGTATGAGGAAGTGGAGGAATTTTTGAGTGATGTAAAAGACACGGAGGATCATAATCGAATTATGGAGGAATTGGTCTTGAGCTCACAACAAGAGGAAGAAATCATGGACAACTTTCTTGCCAATCTCGACGAGGAAGCATTTTTTGTGGAGGATCCATCATCAAGTTTTGAAGATCATGATATTGCTCACATGGATTTTCACACAAGTGTGGGGGAGATAAGTGTCCAAGATAACCCTCTTTTCGAGTTTCAAGCCGAAGAGAAAGAAGAGTCCACCTTTGCATCACGAGTCACTTATGGATGGTTAAAGACATTGCGCGTTGCAACAGATTTTGGGTGAAAATTTTTCTAGTCAAGCTAACGACGTTAAACAAGCGCTTGGTGGGAGGCAACCCACGTGTAAAAAAAAAAAAAAAAAAAAAAAAAAAAAAAAAAAAAAAAAGTAGATAGGTTTATTTTTCGTAATTCGTTTTGTCTTGGTTTTTGTGCAGGAAGTCGAGGATCCAGAATTCAATCTGGACGATCGGCCAGGGAAGCTGGACTACCGCCCAAACCTCTCTTGTTCGCGATTAGCCAGAAGCGGGTTTGGCCGATCGGCCAGAAATCTGGACGATCGGCCAACTCGTCAAAGTTAGCCTCCTCGTCCAAGCCTTTCCTGCACTCGTCCATCGTTAGCTACCGCCGTTTCTTCCACGGTTGTCGATTCCACCGCCGTCTCATATGTAGCCATTTGTGTTTTTGAGTTTGAGTCTTTTATTTCTTTTTCTTTATTTTGTACAATTTTACGCTTTGGTATTTTGTTTTGTGTTTGTTTTGTAGGTACTACATGGAGTCTTTCGAGATTTTGAGTTATTGGTTGTCGACATGCGATAAGTTCCTTCTATCCCTTTCCTTTTTATTTTCTCGCAATGGGGACATTGTTTGATTTTAAGTGTGGGGGAGGGTCTTTGAAACTTTTGGCATGATTTGTTTGTTTTTGTTTGCTTGATCGAGTCTTGTAT
Source organism: Thymus mandschuricus (assembly GCA_029379335.1). Classification (NCBI taxonomy): domain Eukaryota; kingdom Viridiplantae; phylum Streptophyta; class Magnoliopsida; order Lamiales; family Lamiaceae; genus Thymus; species Thymus mandschuricus. The sequence continues at coordinate 9,777,512 of CM057079.1, forward strand.
GTGATCGAGTTTTGTTATTCCCCACTTAGGAATTTGATTGAATTCGAGTTTATAAGCATGTGACTTAGGATTGATTTGAATGATTTGATGATGGAGTATTTAGTTGTTGGAATTGATTTGAGCATGAGTTAGGTTGGTTTAATCTTGAGTTATGATTGATTATGACTTGATGAATTGTGGGGCATGAATTGATTTGAGTTGTGAGGAAATGATTAATGATTTCGGTTTATGAGTGATGAGTCTAGATTGTTGCAACTTTAGATTTCTAGTAGTTTACTTTCCCCTTTAAAAAAGAAAAGAAAAAGAGTTGTGCTTTTATGTGAATAAAAGAGTTGATAGGATTATGCTCCTCTTACTTGTAACGTATGAAAATACTAGAGTAATGAGCATGGGAAACCACATGAAAAGGCTTCGAGAGACCCTCGAATGATTAAATTTCATGAATTATGTCCTAAATGATACTCGTGTATGTTAGAATAAAGTGTTCGTAGGTACTCTACTCCTCTTGACAATGAGTATGGGAAACCGCACTAGGAGGCTCGATGTGACCCATCGATGATTAAACTTAGTGAATTATGTGCCAAAAACGTTCACATGTGTAAAAAAAAAAAAAAAAGTTATACTTATGTTGAGTTGAATAAAAGGGGAAGTAGGCTAGACGTCTAAGTTGTGGTGATTCTAGATATTTGTGAGATGTGTGTATCGTTGCTTTTCCTCATACTTGGATTGATTTATAAGCCACATAGTTCGTTGATGATGATTGTTCGTAACTTGGGATTAAAGTGACCTTGTTTGAGTTTGTCGATTCCGGTGATTAAATGTTCTATGATTTGGATTGTTTGAATTGAGTCTAAGTTGTATGATTATATTGCTTGCGGACAAGCAAAGTTCTAAGTGTGGGGGATTTTGATTGGTGTCTAGATGTTAGGTTTTTCATTATGTTTTCGTGTCCTTTTTCGTTGTGTTATTGTGTCTTTTCATTTGTCTTTGGCTATAAATTGGTTGTTTGGAGTTTTTGGTACCTGTAGGATGAAAAGGGCGGAAACGAAAAGAAAACGAGAAGAAAGGTTGTTGAGCAATCATTGACCTCGAGTTCTAACCTCTCATGATTTTATTGAAGATACATTTTGGATGTAATGAAAGCATTATATCGAAGAGGGGTTCGATAGGAGCACATAGGCGAAAACGGAAGTCAATTTGGAGTTCGGATGAGGAAGATACGGTCGAAACAAGAGAGTCGCGCGCAATCGTCCAGTGCCTGATCTGGACGATCGGCCAAGTCCTCAATGAATCTGGCCGATCGGCCAGATGTCCGCGTCCAGCTGTTAGTTTCCTTTTGTGATTAGGTTTTCTACCTATTATAAATACTAGTACTTTGGGACGAATTTGTATCAACTTTTACCTTAATTTTAGCTCTAGTTTAGCATTCAAATACTTTAGTTTAGTTTTCCTTTGTTCGATCCGGATCGTTACTTCGTTCTTCAATTAATTCAAGTTTTTACTTAGTTCTTCGTTCTTCGTTTAATCTCGTAAGTTCTTTATTGCTTTCTTTTATTTGATTTAATTGCTTTCCTTAGTTCTAGATTTAATTTCGTAATTGCTTCGTTTAGTTTCATTCGTTTAGTTTAGTTCGTTTGATTTCAAGTTCTTAGATTAGATTCGTTTTTCTTAGTTTTTAATTCCTTCACTTTTAAGTTTTTGTAGTTAGATTTATTTGCTTAGATTTTCAGATTAAGTTTAATTCATGTCTAGATTCGTTTTCGTTTCTTTCGTTGCTTTCTTTATTGCTTTCTTTTCGTTTCTTGCCTAGGTAGTTTATTTGCTTTCATCTAGTTTAATTCTTTAGATTAATTAGTTTAGATTTATTTCTTGCTTTCTAAATTAGATTTATTTATTTGCTTTTGATTTATTGCTTATTTATTTTCTTGCCTAGGATTTAAAAACCAAAACTCAAAATTCTTTTTACTTGTTTTCTTAGATTTAGGCTAGATTAGGTTGTTTTGCTACACGATTATTTGCCCTGCAAAGTTTTCCTTTAGATTCGACATTGGGTTTTTACTTACTAAGTGCTAGGATAGATTTCGTTCTATTGCGAACACTTTTTTTTAGTGAAACACACCGCCCAAAAGTTCTAATCTCAAGTTCTTTACCGTTGAATAATGGAAATAAATAGTGATGTTGCGGTTAACAGAAAACACAATTGTTCTTCAATCTTCATTTATCAATCGAATTCTGGAAATTTTCCATCTCCGGAAAAGAACTTGATATTGATAAATTTTTAGAAGAGCTCACCAAATCACAAAGTGGTGATATTGATAAATTTTTAGTGAAGAGTACAACTTCTGTGACTATTGAAAATGCTGAAAATTCGAATGTGAATAAGGATGATGTGTCTACTCAAAATCAAGATACTACTGAGAAGATTGATTACTTGAGTGAGGCTAGTGAGCATCATTCTCTAAATATGTTGAATGATGAACATGGAGAGAACGATGAACAATTTATTCCTCCACTTGATATTTTATGATACGAGAAATTGGGATAATATTGATAATAAAACTCGTGATATTTTAGTTGAAAAGGGGCCTTTGAGAGAAATGAATCTTATATTTCCTTTGGATAACATCTCTTGACATTTCTCTTATACTCATTATGTTAGAAAATTAAGTAATGGTGAGGTGCAAGATCGAAAGTGGTTAGTATATAGCAAGCATGTTGATAAAGTGTATTGCTTTTATTGCAAGATGTTTAAAAATATGAGTAATACGAGTTCTTTAGCAAATGATGGATATAGAGATTGGAAACATCTTAGTGCACGGCTTCAAGAGCATGAGAATTCTATTGAGCATATTACTAATATGAACACTTGGAATGATTCGAAGATAAGATTAGATAAAAGTCAAACTATTGATAAAGACTTGCAACGAGAAATCTCTAAAGAACAGGACAGTTGGAGACAAGTTTTGACTAGAATAATAGCATCTATAAAATATCTTTCAAAGTATTGTTTGGCGTTCCTTGGTTCTAATGAGAAACTTTATGAAGACAATAATGATAATTTTTTGGGCTTGATTGAAATGATGGGATAATTTGATGTTGTTATGCAAGAGCATATTAGACGCATTCAAAATAATGAAATTCATTATCACTATCTTGGTTCTAAGATTCAAAATGAGTTAATTTCTCTTTTGGCTAATAATGTGAGGAGTCTTATCATTAAGAAAATCAGGGAAACAAAGTACTTTGCTGTAATACTTGATTGTACATCAGATATTAGCCATAAAGAGCAAATGACTTTGATCATACGATGTGTTGATATGTCATCTAGCAAAGTGAAGGTAGAGGATTATTTTCTGAAAATTTTGAAAGTGGATGATACATCAGGTTTAGGGCTCTTTAATGAACTACAAAATGAGCTAAAATCACTTGATCTTAATATTGAAGATATTAGAGGTGAAGGTTATGATAATGGCTCTAATATGAAAGGAAAGCACCAAGTAGTTCAAAAGAGATTGCTTGAAATTAACCCAAGAGCATTGTATATGCCATGTGCTTGTCACATTCTTAATTTAACCCTTAGTGATATGACTCATTCTTGTGTTAAAGTTATTTATTTTTTTGGGGATAGTACAACGCATATATTCTTTGTTCTCAAGTTCTCCTAAAAGGTGGAAAGTTTTGCTCGATAATGTTAAGGGATTAACTGTCAAATCTTTATCAAATACACGTTGGGAGAGCCGTATTAAAAGTGTTCAAGCAATTAGATTTCAGTCCATTGAATTGAGAGATGCCTTGTTCAACTTATGTGATGTTTATGATGATGCAAAGTCGAAAAGTGAAGTTGACAGTTTAGCTGCATCGGTAGGAAATTTTGAATTTTTACTTGGTATGGTTATTTGGCGTGAAATTTTATTTGCTATAAATATGGTGAGTAAGAAGTTGCAATCAAAATCCATGTGCATTGACTCTGCAATGAAGCAAATAGAAGGTGTTATTTCATATTTTAAAAATAATAGGAAAATTGGTTTTGACACTAGCTTGGATATTGCTAAAACCATTGCATCTAATATGAACATAGAGTCAATCTTTCCAGCAAAATGGCACGTTAACAGGGAAAAACAATTTGATGAGGGAGAAAGTGTCGAAGTTGCATTATCACCTGAAGAGGCTTTTAGAATTGTGTATTTTGTGGTCATTGTTGACATGACAATTGCTTCTTTGAAATATAGATTGGAACAAATGAAATCATTTGAGCATATATTTGGTTTTTTGTTTGATTCAAAGATTTTGAAATCATTGGATCATGACGATCTAAGGGAATCTTGCACTACATTCAAAAACAACTTTTACTCATGGTGCTTTCTATGATGTTGATTTGGATGATTTCTTTATGGAATTGAAAATATTGCAGATGACTTTGCCAAATGAAATATTGTCAACTACTAAAATTCTCGACTTCGTGAAAAATGCAGATTGTTATCCAAATGTTGCCATTGCTTATCGAATTATGTTGACTATGCCTGTTACTGTAGCATCGGCGGAAAGGAGTTTCTCAAAGTTAAAATTATTGAAGACATACTTGAGATCGTTGATGTCACAAGAAAGATTGAATGGTTTGGCTACTTTGTGTATCGAGAAAGATATTTTAGATAGTCTTGATATTCATGAGATTGTAAACGACTTTGCAAGTAGAAATGCTTGAAGGAGTCACTTTTTATAATTAATATAATATATATTTTGACATTTTGTGTATTATATATATATATATATATATATATATATATATATAGGGGTGAGATCCTGTACAAAATAGGATTATCGTAAAAAATAAAAAATGATGCATTTTATGCATATAATTATAATGCATGATGCACATAATTATAATGCACAATGCATTATAATGCATTATCTATACAATCATAATGCATTTTAGTAAAATCATAATGCACCAGTTAATCTACACCGTAGATCACAGAGATCAATGGTCCAGATCATTTCTCATTTCTTACAGAACCTGTCTTTTGTATATGATCTCTCCGCTATATATATATATATATATATAGTGGTTCTGGTGAAAACTAAATATTTTGTGCAAACTGCAAACCATGCATTTTTATGCATAACATGATGCATTTTTATGCATAACATGTTGCATAAAAAAATTATTATTTAATGCATTTTTATTAATTAAAATAATAAAATTTTTTATGCAACATGTTATGCATAAAAATGCATCACGCTATGCATAAAAATGCATGGTTTGCAATTTGCACGAAATATTTAGTTTTCATATGATCCACTACCTATATATATATATATATATATATATATATATATATATATATATATATATATATATATATATGAATGTATGCATTAACTTTTAAGTAATATGGCTTATTTTATAGTTTCATCCCGGGCCCTGTTTTGGTAAGGAACGGCCCTGATCATTGATTACTATGTTCATTAATACACATAAGAGCGTCTGCAGTGCATTGATTCGAATGACTTAAGGGTCTACTCTTAGGGCTTGTATGGTAGGGGTGATGGGATATAAAGTCCGAAAACAAATTTCAGATATGTAACTTGATTTTCGTGAGTGATAGGAAATGACCCATCTCCCTAGGCCCAATACCACCACTTCGGCACGGGCCCACACTTCACCTCGGCAAAGACCAACAGAGGAAGTTCGGCCCACAGGCAGTTCGGCCCAGCCCAACAATAATCAGCCCAGATTCAGGCCCAGGGAGTTGAGCCCTAACAACAAAACGTGGAGTGATGGAGGCAGAAACGGCCACCACCCACGATCTCCATAATCCCACGTCCATCTCTCCCATGATGGACGAGGAATTTAGCTATAAATGCCAGATCGATTGTATTGTAACACACTCATGCTACATTGAATACAAAAACTCTCTCTCTTTCTCCCCATGGACGTAGATCTTACTATCGAACCACGTAATTCCCCTGTGTTCTCTATCTTTCGGCATTCAACTTCACACACATAATCCAACCCAAATCGAGCAGCGAATCTTGGATTCATCACTGGCGCCGTCTGTGGGAACGATAAATTCGTGATTCGATTCCCATTTTCGTTGCTCAAGCTACCATTCATTGCTCCCGGAAGGCGACTGTTGCGAGGGACTCCATCCCGGAGCTCAGGCAGTATTCCACGACGCCGGCGGAGCCACCGTAGACAACATGAAGATCTCGCCACCGCAGCAGCGGCCCAGGAGGAGCACCCGCACTTCGACGTTCCCGTCGATAACCAGGCTGAGAACGGGGAAGTCCCTCCTCTAGACGAACAGAATACCGGAGAAATCGTCACGGCACCACCACCACCGCCCTCTCCACCAGTGCAGCAAGCCCAGACTCACCGTGGCCCTATGAGCTCGCGCTTAGGACCTTGAGTTCACCAACCGACTCCCGAGGGACACGTCGAGGATCTCACCTCGGATCGTGAGCGTGAGTTGTTTGAGCCCGGAGTTGTCCAGCGCCCATCCCCGGTCATCCGACCGAACCCAGTGGCGCCACCACGTCCTCCACCCCCCGGGATTGAGGAGCTACTAAGGAATTACCTAACCACTACCCGAGGAAGAGAGTTCCTTAACCAATATGGAGAAGAGCAGAGAGCACCCCATCTCGGTCCCGAGATCCGAGCTGGGCCATATGGAATGCTCGGGGGACAGGATTTGCCACAACACCTCCAGCAAATTCGAGGTCAGCCCCAGGGAGTTCCTCCACCACCGCCGCACTACGTCGCCGCATCTCCGCCATCCCACGGTGCTCCGCCCCATGGACACCTCGCAGGAGGCGCGCAAATCTTTGATGCGTTCGGCAGGATGGTTAGCCCTCTCTCCGAGGACATCCTCAACACATCCATGCCGTATAGATACAAGGTGCCAAACATCAAGCCCAACAACGGGATAGGAAATCCCAACAACTTCCTAAGTCAGTTCAAGTACAGCATGTTGAACCAGAATTTGGGAAGTGTGCACATGTGCAAGCTTTTCCCCGAACTGCTGATTGATAACGCACGGGAATGGTTCGATAGCCTACCAGTCGGGTCAATTAGGTCGTACGCTGACCTGATGAATGCTTTTTCACGCAGCTTCTCCCAGCGTGTCGAAGTGAGGCACACCCTGGCACATCTGCTCACTGTGAAGCAGAACCGAGGTCATTGAAAATCTGGCGTACGACATTGAAGTCCTCCCTTAAGAACGGGGCGCGAACTCTCCCGAGTAGAGAGCCGGTAAGCCAGAGACTTAAAAAGGATGAAGCAATTACCTTCTCCGCCGAGGACCCAATGCCTCCTTTGATCCCCCACTCCGATGCTATCGTCATTGAAGCAGTCGTAGCCAACAAACTCATAAGGAGAATCCACATTGACACCGGAGCCTCCGTAAACTTCATGTTCAAACACTGCTTCGACCAGATGGAGATTGATAAATCCAAGGTCACACCGACATCCCGGCCACTACGCAGTTTTGCCCAGGAGGAGACACCATCGCTGGGAGCGGTAGAACTCCCAGTTACTGTGGGGAAAGCCCCAAGGAGCTCTACCGAAGTGACGGAGTTCCTCGTAGTGGACGCCAAGTCCCCCTATAACATCATTCTGGAGCGGACCTGGCTGAATGCGGTTAAGGCAATCTGTTCAACATATCACCTCGCTCTAAAGATCCCGACTAGGGGAGGGGTAGCCCGGATCCGAGGAGATCAGAAAACAGCAAAGGAGTACCTCCACGTGGTACTCAAAGGGCAAGGGGCTCCACCCCAGTTGCCCCAAGCATAGCAATTACAGAACTCCGAGGAGCTGAAGAAGGCGTCGTCTGCCGAAGACAGCCCGGTTAATGATGTGATGTTACATAAGGACGACCCCGCTAAGGCTGTCAAAGTAAGTTTTACCGAGTTCCTACATCTTCGCGAGCAGGTTATTCAGCTCTTAAAGGAGTATAGAGACGTCTTTGCATGATCCCCATTGGACATGACAGGAGTGTCACCTCGGTTGATCACACATCGGCTCAATATTGATCCCGAGGTCAGACCCATCAAACAAAAGCAGCGCTCTTTCGCCGCAGAGCGAAATCAAGTCATAAAATCCGAGGTGACACAATTGCTGAACGTTGGTATCCTATTCGAGGTGACATACCCGAGTTGGATAGCGAACCTGGTGATGGTCAAGAAAGCAGGAGGGGGATGGCGAATGTGTATTGACTACACCGATCTCAACAAGCACTGCCCAAAGGATTGCTATCCTCTCCTCGACATTGATAAGAAGGTAGACTCCCTAGTCGGCCACAAGATATTCAGCTTTCTTGACCTGTACAAAGGGTATCATCAAGTTCTGATGGATACCGAGGACGCAGCCAAAACTGCATTCATCACGGACTTCGGCATCTTCGCCTATCGGAAAATGCCATTTGGACTGAAGAACGCTGGAGCTACTTACCAGAGGATGGTAGACAAGATTTTCAAGGAACATATTGGGAAAGAAGTCGAGGTCTATGTGGAAGATATAGTGGTGAAGAGTAAAGAAGAGGATACCAGCATAGCCGATCTCCGGACGGTGCTCTCACTACTTCGGGAGGTCAATCTGAAACTCAACCCCCAAAAGTGTACCTTTGCTGTGACTTCGGGGAAGTTTCTAGGTTGTTGGATCTCCCGGGAAGGGTTAAAGGCAAATCCGTCAAAGGTTAAAGCTGTGCTGGAAATGAAGGTCCCGAAGTCAATTAACGATGTACACAGGCTCACTGGGTTCCTTGCCGCACTGAGCAGGTTTCTCTCCAACGCTGCAGAGAAACAGCTACCCTTCTTCAAGATTTTGAAGAAGGCACCTGAATTCAGCTGGAGTTCGGAGCACCATCTCGCACTCAACCAGCTAAAAGAGTATCTCAACAGCCTGCCTACCTTATCGGTGCCAAAAGAGGGGGAGGTATTGTTCTTGTACTTAGCCACCTCGGAGGAGGCCATCAGTGCGGTGCTTGTGCGGGAGGAAGCAGGGCGCCAACTCCCCGTATATTTCATAAGCAGATCCCTTAAGGGACCCGAGGTACGATATCAGCCACTCGAGAAGCTCGCTTTGGCATTAGTCAATGCCGCTCGACGCCTGCGCCTTCATTCACACCCCATCCAGGTCCGAACAGATTCCCCACTTCGGCAAGTACTGACAAAACCCGAAGCATCGGGTCGAATAGCGAAGTGGGTCATCGAGCTGGGGGAGCATGATGTTATCTACGTCCCTCGTCAAGCCATAAAAGGGCAGGCCCTAGCTGTCTTTCTGGTTGAAACCTCCATACCCGATGTCCCAAATTCCACATCGGTACCGGCAACAACTCCACCCCGCTCAACCACAACGGAGCCTCCCGATTGCTGGCACATGTACGTTGACGGCGCTTCCGGAAAAACAGGAAGCGGAGCCGGAGTCCTCCTCGTCAGCCCAGAAAAGAAGGAACTCACATTGCACTTCGTTTCCAGTTCGCAACGACTAACAACGAGGTGGAGTATAAAGCGCTGCTAGCCGGACTCCGGATAGCCAAAAATTTGAAGCTCACCGCTATCAAAGTACTCAGTGATTCACAAGTAATTGTAAACCACATGCTAGGAAAGTACAAAACGAAGGGAGACAGGATGAAGAGGTATCTGGCTAATGCACGAAGCATGCAGGAAGCCTTCTCATACTTCCAGCTCGAGCGTATACCCCGCACTCAGAATTCCCGAGCTGACGTTCTCAGCAAATTGGCAGCAGTTCCCGGCTCTTCACCTGTCGAAGATATCCAGCATAGGAGTATAGAAGAAGCCGAGGTCAACGACTTAGGCGAAGAGCAACACCCCACATGGATGACACCTCTACATGACTACTTAGTGTGGGGAAAATTGCCCGAGGACAATACAGAGGCACGGAGGATATTGTCGAAATCATTACGATACACCGTTGTGGATGATGTTCTTTCAAGAAGTCATACCTCCAGCCCCTACTTCGGTGTGTTGGTCCCACCTCGACAGATTACGTCATACGCGAAGTACACGAAGGTTCATGTGGCAGCCACATCGGTCCTCGGGCTCTAACCAAGAAAATTATGAGATGGGGGTATTACTGGCCCACGATGCTTAAGGATTGCACTGAGCTTGTGTAGAGGTGTGAGAAATGCCAGTTGCATGCAAATGTAACAAGAGTGCCCCAAAGCGACTTAATAACGATGCAGAGCCCTTGGCCATTCGCGCAGTGGGGAATAGACATAGTAGGTCCATTTGAGAAGGCACCTGGTCAATTGAAGCACCTTATAGTCGCCATAGACTATTTCACGAAGTGGGTTGAAGCAGAGCCCTTAGCCAAGATCACCAGCAAAAATGCCCTGAACTTCGTATGGAAGAACGTGATGTGCCGTTTTGGAATACCTCAGGTCCTAGTTTCGGACAACGGTCTTTCGAGACTGGTGTGAAGAGTTGCAGATCCAACAGCATTTCACCTCGGTAGCCCACCCCCAGCAAATGGCCAAGCCGAAGTGATGAATAGGACGCTCGTCAAGGGTTTTAAAACCCGACTAGAGAAATCTAAGGGTATGTGGGTGGAACACCTACCCAATGTCCTGTGGTCTTATCGGACTACACCTCGCTCTACCAATGGAGAAACACTGTACAGCTTGGTTTACGGGACAGAGGCCGTCATCCCGGGCAAAATCGGGGTGCCGAGTCCGTGCACAGCTCATTTCATCTCCGAAGTAAACGATGAGAACCGATGTGCGGATCTCGATCTATTAGAGGAGAAGCGGGACAACGCTTACATCAAAGAAGCCCGATACAAGTAGCTCATGGCCCGATAATACAATCAGCGAGTTCGAGGCCGGCAATTCTGTGTAGGCGACTTAGTCCTGCGGAATAACGAGGTCAGCATGGCTTGCAAGCTCGGCAAGCTGGAAGCCACATGGGAAGGCCCCTACCGAGTTGACGAGGTCCTCGATAAAGGTGCCTATAGACTTTCCAGCTTGTCCGGGGAGCTGATTGGTGTTTATTTGTTAGTTTTTTCGTTACGTTTTCGTGTTAGTTTTCATTATGTTTTTGTGTCTTTTAGTGTGTCTTTTGGCTATGATTGTTTGTTTGGAGTTTTGGGTATCATAGGAGCAAAAGGGGAGAAATAGGAAGAAAACGTTTATCTAGCAGCTCATTTGGACGACCGTCCAGATTTCACTCCACAATCTGGACGATCGTCCAAAAGTCGGCGACCAGCTGTTCTTTCCTTATTTATCTAGGTTTTTACCTAGTATATATATATCATCCCTTGTACACGAATTATAACCATCTTTTATCATTGTTTAGCTTTAGTTTTCAGATTCAAATACTTTAGTTTAGCTTTTTATTGTTCGGATCCGGATTCGTTCTTCGTTTTTGCAATTTAATTCAAGGCGTTTATTTAATTCAAGTTCTTCGTTCTTCGTCTCAATTTTCGTAAGTTCTTTTATCACTTTCGTTTATTCGTTTTAATTGCTTGCTTTCGTTTTAGATTCGTTTTCTTAATTGCTCCGTTTAAATTCCTTAGTTCTTTCGATTTCAAGTTAAAGTTTAGATTCGTTTTTCTTCGATTTCAATTCCTTCGTTTTTCAAAGTTTTCAAGTTAGATTAATTTGTTTTTAATTTCCAGATTTCAATTCATCATGTCTAGATTTATTTATGCTTCTTTCTTTGCTTTCGTTTCCTTCGTTGCTTTCTTTATTGCTTTCTTTTCGATTCTTGCCTAGGTAGATTTAATTGCTTTCTTCTAGTTTAATTCTTAGATTTATTTCTTGAGTTCTAGATTAGTTATTTACTTGCTTTTATTTATTGCTTTAATTTATTTTATTTGCCTAGGATTTAAAACAAAAACCCAAAATATTATTTACTTGCTCTTAGTTTTAGGTTTACTATATAATTAATTGCCCTGTTAAGTTTTCCTTGAGATTCGATACTTTGGTTTTACTTGCTAGTGCTACGATAGGATTTCGTTCTATTGCGAACACTTTTTAGTGAAACAAATTTTGGCGCCGTTGCCGGGGAAAACTTTAGGCTTTTGATTGTGTAGTATTTTTATTTGCTTTATTTTTATATTTGTGTTATTTCGATTTCTTGTTTCTCCCACTCGGTGCGTTTAACCCGTTTGTTGAGTGTTGTTTATGCATGGTCGCCGAAGTCTTCAAAGGAATTTAGCGCCCTACTTCGACAACATCCATCAAAGGAAAGCGATCTTAGCCGCGAAGGAGAAGGAGGAGATCGATTCTAAAGACTTTGGTTTAGTCTTGTTGTTTGCAGAGCCCGAAGCCATGGCAGCTAGAGTCATGGGCGATTTTGCTCGCCCCACATTCACAGCCACCACTTCGGCGATTGTCCTGACGGAAGCGGTCAGGAATCATGAGCTTAAACCTCACCACATGGCGTTGCTTCCATCCTACCATGGGCTGGCCAACGAGGATGCTTTGACGTTCATCCGAGAGTTTTGCACGGTGGTGCAAACTTTCCCACTCGCGGGACTCACGGAGGACACCTTGAAGATGAAGTGCTTCCCGTACACCCTCAAGGATCGAGCAAGGTCGTGGTATTTGGCGCTCCCGGCCAACTCTCTCGCCACATGGAATGCGGTGTGCGAGAAGTTCATGCTAAAGTACTATCCCAACCGCAAGACTCAAGAGGTGCGGTCAAAGATTATGAATTTCTCCCAAGACAACGATGAGCCATTTCACGAAGCATGGGAGAGGTTCCAAGAGCTGCTCCAACAATGCCCTCATCATCAAATGGCACCGGAGTTGCTTTGGCAATATTTCTACGATGCCCTCAACCAAACTTGCCAATTCATGGTAGATAGTTCGGCCGGAGGCAACATAGCGGTCAAGACGGCTGAAGAGTTGAAGGATATATTCGAGACGCTTGCTGCGAGTTCTCAACAAAAATCAGCTAGACCGAGGAAAGTGGAGGCGAGTGTAATTTCGATGAGCCCCGACTTGAAGAAGCAAATTGCCGACATGTATAGGGATCTCGAGAATTTGAAGGTTAAGCAAAGTGCACCGACCCCGAAGGAGGAAGAGAGGAAGCCCGATCAATGCGAGATTTGTGGAGAGCTTGGACACATCAAGGAGGTGTGCCACAACATGGGGGAGTTTCAATACGAAGGAGGAGCCGAGGTCTACGCCGCTCAAGGATACCCACCTCAAGTACCACATCAAGGATACCAAGGGGGATACAATGGACGCTACCAAAATCCGAGGCCGACACAAGGGCAAGGTAACCCCCCTACCTATCCGAATAGGCGTCCTCCACCATATAATAACCCCTATCCTCCTCCACCAAATCCCTACTACCCTCAACCTCCACCATATTATCCACCCCCTCAATACCCTCCAAATCCATATTATCCACCACCTCCATATTACCCTCCTCAATCTAATCCTACACCACCACCACCATATCCGAACTCTCGTCCTCAAGGACCTCCACAAAAGCCTCCCGCAGATGAGGATCGTTTCCATGCACTTGATGCAAACATGAAGCGGCTCGAGACGGCCATTGGCCAAATTTCGGGATCTATGCACTTGATGCAACAACCGGGGCGGATTCCGAGCCAAGGGATCCAACCACAACAAGCTAACGAGGTGCAATATCCCCCATATGTTCCTCCTTTTCCACCGCATCAAGCCCAAGCCGTCTCGGTGTTGCGGAGCGGGAGGCACGTGGACAATGGAGTGTCAATGCCACCTCAAGGACGCATGGGAGATAGATGGGGCCCGAGCCCCCGTTGGAATGGGCCGAAGACGCCGGCAGCACCTCCACATCAACCCGCCCGTCCAGCACCCAATCTGGACGGTCGGCCAGATGCTGGACGAGCGGCCAAAATGCAGGCGCCAGAACCCCGTCCAGTACCTGATCTGGACGGTCGTCCAGATTCTGGACGCTCGTCCAGATTACCCAATTCGCCCAACGACCCAGCAGCCAATCTGGACGATCGGCCAAGTCATCCCGACTCTGGCCGACCGTCCAAATCAGGTGAGCAGCATACGGAGTCCGACGAGCCCGAGAAGGAAGCCCCACCTCTACACAAGGCTTCCAATCCTTATGTTCCTCCCATTCCTTATCCAAGTCGTGTGAAGAACAAGAAGCGTGATCAACAATTCGCCGATCTTTACAAGCTTCTTTCAAAGGTGGACGTGAACTTGCCTCTCCTTGATGTTATTCGCAACGTGCCACCGTTCGTGAGGTTCGTGAAGGAGTTGACATCGAGGAAGAAGCCGTTCGATGAGATGGAGACAATTGCGGTATCGGAGGTGGCGACATCAATTATGCAACACCCTCTTCCACCTAAGCAACGAGATCCAGGTTCTTTCGTTATCACTATCTCTTTAGGTAATGGTAAGGAAGCATGTGGTATGCTAGATTTAGGTGCCGGTATTAATCTTATGCCTTATTCTATCTTTAAGCAATTAGAGTTAGGAGAACTTAAACCCACTCGCATGAGCCTTCAATTGGCGGATAGGTCTATTAGGTACCCTAGAGGTATTATTGAGGACATTCTCGTTCGCGTAGGGGGTTTAATTGTTCCCGTTGATTTTGTGGTTTTAGAGATAGGTGAGGTACAAGAAAATGGTATTGAGCACACACTTTTGCTAGGTCGTCCTTTCATGGCTACAACTAATACTTTGATTGATGTGAAGAGTGGTGTGATTAAGATGTCCGTTTTAGGAGAGGATGTCTCGTTTTCTGTGCATAAGAGTCGGCCTATGTCATCGGTCAATTTAATTGATAATTGTTCTTTCATCGATAAGGTTGATGCCTTGGCCGAGTGCTCTTTTGTGCAGGATTTTGACACGGAGGAGGTGTGTTGGGGATCCGGAGATCAAATGGAGTGGGAGCGAATGGAGAGAGACATTGGGATCAAGCTACCGTTTCCACCTCAAGATCCCGAGCCCGGCTCGAAGATTCCGGAGCCGTTGGAGTTGAAAGAGCTGCCTTCGCATTTGAAATATATATTTTTAGAGGGAGGCAATCAAAAACCCGTAATCATCTCTTCTTCTTTGTCTCTTGCAGAGGAAGGAGCTTTGGTGGGCATACTCAAGGAGAACAAGCTCGCTTTTGGATGGAGCTTGGCGGATATACGAGGAATTAGCCCGGCCACGTGCATGCATCGCATCAATCTCGAAGAAGGCGCTCGCCCCAAACGAGATGGACAAAGGAGGCTCAACCCAATGCTCATGGAGGTCGTGCGCAAGGAAATCTACAAGCTATTGGCGGAGGGTATTATCTATGCCATCGCCGATAGTGAGTGGGTTAGCCCGGTGCACGTCGTTCCAAAGAAGGGAGGAATAACGGTGTCAAAGAACGAGAAGGACGAGTTGGTCGCCTCGCGCCCAGTTACCGGTTGGAGGATGTGCATCGATTATCGGAAGCTTAATGCTTCCACCAAAAAGGACCACTTTCCTCTCCCTTTTATTGATCAAATGCTTGATAAGTTAGCCGGGCAAGAATTTTATTGTTTTCTAGATGGCTTGTCAGGTTACTACCAAATTGCGATAGCTCCGGAGGATCAAGCAAAGACGGCCTTCACAAGCCCTTTCGGGACCTACGCTTATAGGAGGATGCCATTTGGTCTCTGCAACGCACCGGGTACGTTCCAAAGATGCATGATGTCTATTTTTTCGGAATTTATCGGTGATTTTGTAGAGATTTTTATGGATGATTTTTCTGTTTTCGGGTCGTCTTTCCATGATTGCTTGTTGAAAATAAAGAGAGTCCTTAAGAGATGCATTGAGAGTGGACTTACCTTGAGTTGGGAAAAGAGTCATTTTATGGTTAGAAGTGGAATTGTTTTAGGCCATATAGTTTCGAGTAAGGGCATAGAGGTCGACAAAGCGAAAGTGGAGGTGATTGAAAAATTGCCACCACCTAGTGATGTCAAAGGTATTAGGAGTTTCCTTGGTCATGCGGGCTTTTATAGACGATTCATTAAGGATTTCTCTAAAATTAGCCAACCTCTTTGTCGATTGCTTGCTCAAGATGTGCCTTTCCACTTTGATGAGTCTTGTATGAATGCTTTTCTCACTTTAAAAGAAAAACTCATCTCTGCTCCCGTTGTTGTCGGTCCCGATTGGTCATTGCCTTTTGAAATTATGTGTGATGCGTCTAATAATGCCGTGGGGGCTGTTTTGGGTCAAAGAGTCGATAAGATGCTTCGTGTGATTTACTATGCTAGTTTAACTCTTAATCCGGCTCAAGTGAATTACACCACCACCGAACAAGAGATGCTTGCCGTTGTTTTTGCCTTAGATAAATTTAGATCTTACATCATAGGGTCTAAGGTGATTATTTATAGTGATCATGGTGCTCTTAAACATCTTTTGACTAAAGCCCAAGCAAAACCTAGGTTGATTAGATGGGTCTTATTATTGCAAGAATTTGACATTGAAATTCGTGATAGGAAAGGTAGTGATAATCTTGTGGCCGACCATCTCTCTCGTCTCGATTCACCTCCCCCTTATGCTTCTCTTGATGATATTTGTGATTCCTTTCCCTTTGAGAATGTTAATGAAGTGAGTGCTACTCCTTGGTTTGCCGATATTGCTAATTACTTGGCCGATAAGGACACTAAACCCGTCCTTAACGCTCAAGAAGAGAAAAGGTTTCTTCGTTTGTGTAGGCAATACTATTGGGAGGATCCTCACTTGTTCAAGCTTGGGAAGGACGAGGTGATTCGAAGGTGCGTTCCCGACCACGAGCAAACCGAGGTGCTGCGACATTGTCACGAGGAGCCGAGTGGAGGACATTTTGGAGGCCAAAAGACTGCTCATAAGGTGCTACAAAGTGGATTATATTGGCCTACCTTGTTCAAGGATGCTCAAGCCTTCTACCTTGCATGCGATCGTTGCCAACGCACAGGTTCTATAGGTCGCCGTAATGAGATGCCCCTTAATCCTATTTTAGTGGTTGAGATTTTTGATGTGTGGGGCATCGACTTTATGGGACCTTTTCCTAAATCCCATGGTTTCGAATACATTTTACTTGCCGTCGATTACGTGTCTAAGTGGGTAGAAGCAATACCCACGAAGACATGTGATTCTCACGTTGTCTTGAAGTTTGTGCAGGAAAATATCTTGTGTAGGTTTGGTTTCCCTCGTGTGATCATTAGTGATGGGGGAAAACATTTTTGCAACAAGTTGTTCGCCAGGCTCATGAAGAAGAACGCCATCACTCACAAGGTGGCGACTCCTTATCATCCACAAACCTCGGGACAAGCGGAGACGAGCAATCGACAAATCAAGGGGATTTTAGAGAAGACGGTCAAGCCATCGAGGAAGGATTGGGCCGACAAGTTGAACGACGCTCTTTGGGCATATCGCACGGCTTACAAAGGCGTGCTTGGGATGAGTCCCTATAGGCTCGTCTATGGTAAGTCGTGTCATTTGCCCGTTGAGATAGAGTTCAAGGCGTATTGGGCCCTCAAGCGCATCAATTTCGACCTCGACGATGCTCATGATCGGAGGATTTTGCAAATGGAGGAGCTCGACGAGCTAAGGAACGAAGCCTACGACAATGCCAAGATTTACAAGGACAAGGTGAAACGTCTACATGATAGACGCATAGCCTTCAAGGAGTTCAAACCCGGAATGAAGGTACTTCTCTTTCACTCTCGACTTCGATTATTTCCGGGTAAGCTTAAGTCTAGGTGGGGAGGTCCATACACGGTGGTGCAAGTTTTCCCCCATGGTGCGGTAGAAATCAAGAACGAGGATTCGGGATACATCTTCTCTGTCAACGGGCAACGATTGAAGCCGTACATCGAAGGGTCGACATTGCCTCAAACGGTGGAGACGATTCTCATATCCGACCCCCCACTCTCTTCTTGAGTATTTGGTACGTCAAGCTAATGACGATAAACGAGCGCTTGGTGGGAGGCAACCCACGTAAAAAAAAATATAATATAAAAATTTTTAGATTTAGTATTTTTCATTGTATTTCTTGTTAATATTTGATTTTTCGTGTTAGTTCGGGTGTTTTTGCAGGAATTGGCGTCGTGAACTCAGTTTCTCATTTGGACGATCGTCCAGATTCCTTAAGGAATTCTGGACGATCGGCCAGATCGTTGCAAACAAGTGGCCAGCCAGTAGCTAATCTGGACGACCGGCCAGATTCTTTACGAAATCTGGACGATCGTCCAGAATCTCGTGGGCCCCACTCCTGTGCCTAGTCAAACTCGATTTCAGCCCATTTATTATTTTTTGACCTATATTTTTCTCTTTCACCTCTCTTCTCTCTTCTCCTATTTCTCCCACAGCTCACACACCAGCACACAGGCCGCCGCCGTTCAGAGCCACCGCTGCCGCCGTCAGACCGCCGTTAGTCCGCCGTCAGACCGCCGTTAGTCCGCCGTCAGCACGCCGCCGGCAGCCATATCACCACCGTTAGCCACCACCGTTCACCCATCGCCGCCAGCTCGCCGCCGTCGTTCGAACACTACCCATCGCCGCCAGCTCGCCGCCGTCGTTCGAACATCTCCAGCCACCACCGCGCCGCCGTCGCTCAGCCATCACCCAGTCGCCGCCGCATCACCGCGTTCGGCCAGAATCTCCGCGACCGGCCAGATTTTTGGACGACCGTCCAGAATTCAAGCTGAATCTGGACGACCGTCCAGATTGGAGGCTGCCCCGTTTTTTGTCCTTTCGTTGTTCGTGCTCCGTTCGTGTGCCATCCTTCCTCAAACCACTTCACATCATCACCATGAATCGTACTCCCTACATTGTGAGTCTCGATCGCCACTCACCGGGTGACAACGAGCAACAGTACGGGCGTCGCGAACGGGTTCCTTTCGAAACCGATAGGTACGCGACTACTAATCTCTACCTTCGTTTGAAAAATCTTGATATACGCCCTCCTAGGCATTACGATATGGATTTTTTGAGGCGTTTGTCTATTTTTCCGACTATTCGCGAATATGCTCTTCGATTAGGATTAATGCGATGTATGTCTAGACAATGGGAGGCGCATAATAGTTTGTGTCTAGAGATGTGTAGTAGTTTTCGATTATCTAGACGTGGTGATGAGGTTGTGATGGAATGTACTTTTCGTGGTGTCTTGTGTGAAGTTTCTAAGGAAACGATGAAATCAGTATTTGGTTTTCGTGCTAACCCTAATATCTCTGATTGTGTGCCTGCTGATTTTAATGTTAATGAGGCTTGGATGGAATTGACGGGTGTTAATAATTTTAGAACTTCGGGTGTGTCTAGTTCCTTTTTACGCGATGATGCTTTGATTATACTCCATCGCTTCATATCTAACATGGTTTCCGGTAAAAAGGAGGCCAGTAAGGTAACGGGCATGGAGGTCTATTTGCTTTGGTGTGCTAGGTACAATCGGAAGGTGTGTTTGGCCCCATTCATATGGACGCAGCTCTCACACGTGCAGTCGAAGAACGGCGCTCATCCCACTCTTGGATACGTCGCGACGGCTCTAGCTCGTCACTTTGGCGTAGATATTTCGGAGGCCGGAGGGTTGGTGCAAAGTGTGGAGATGTCATCCACGGAGTTGATCAATGCTCGCTTGATGAGGAGTCCAACCGAGTTCACTCGAGTTGAGGATCGAGCCTCTGTTCGTGCTTACTATTCTGACGCGCGTCGTATTCGAAGAGCCGGGCAAGAAGCTGCGCACCAAGAGGAGGAAGACGCTGAGGAAGAAGAAGAGGGAGAAGAAGAGGAAGAAGAGGTGGAAGTGGAAAACGAGGACGATGGGAATGGAGACGAGGAGGAGCAGCAGCATGTTCCGGACGATGATGAGCGCATTATTAACTACTACTACACTCGAAGAGATCGAGTCCGAGCTCGCCAGGCCATGGAGGCCGAGATTCCTCCATATTGGGCTGATTTTCAACAAGGGGTGTTTGCTCGTTTCGATTCCATGTCCACCCAAATGACGGGTTTGTCTAACCAAATGGCGGGTTTGTCTACACACGTGTCTGGCTTGGATAGGAGGGTGTCGAACATCGAGGGCCATTTGATGCGGTATACCGACTTCTCCATTGGCTCCACCTCCGCTCCACCAAACCCGAATGATCCCCGTTATTGGTCTCCCCACGATCCACGTTGGCAAGACCCACGGTTTGGAGGTCCATTCAATTGATCATAGCCATGTTTGTGTCTTTTATTTTTGTTGAGTCTTTTATTGTTTTCTCTTTATTTTGTTCGATTTTACGCTTTTGTGTTTTGTTTTGTGTTTGTTTTGTAGGTGATACTTGGAGTCTCTCGGGATTTCGAGTGTGTTGTTTGTCTTCATGCGATAAGTTTTTCTATCCCTTTCCTTTTTATTTTCTCGCAATGGGGACATTGCTTGATTTTAAGTGTGGGGGGGGGGGGGGGTCTTTGAACTTTTGGCATGTAGTTTTTAATTTTGTTGAGTCTTAGGAGTTAATTGAGTCGTTGAGTCAAATGAGCATGTGATGATAGTATTGTGGACTTGGCCAATGATAGAGAATTGCGTTGATTTTTTTGGAAAAATTCATGATCTTTATTATGCATGGAACCTTGGCGAAGCGACGCATTTTATTCGATGAATTTGATGTATGCTATGATGTCGGGAACTAGATAGTTTGAACCCGTGAGATTTGAGCTTTTTGTGCATATTTATGCCTATTCTTGATTGAGTGATCATGCTTGCTTCGTTGTTTCTAGAACTTGCCTTGTTTCTCCATCAAGACCTTAGTATATTTACGAACTAGGAAATGATCTTAGGCCATTCTTTCGTAGCCACATGATTCCTATACACTAACCTTGTTCATAATCCTTTGTTTACCCCTTTTGAGCCTTTATTAGCCGTTCTTTGTGAAACCGGATGATAGGAGGTTTGGATGATTATGGGTATCCTTAGTTGTAGTTGGTGATATGGAAGGAGAAAATTTGAAAATACTTGTTGTGGTGTAGAAGGAGAGAAAGAAAAGAAATTTGAGATGTTTGTTTAAGTGTAGTTAGCTATCCCTATAAGCTTAGAAAAAAAAAAAAGAAAAAAAAATAGAGCCTTTGTTCAAATTAGAAAGAACATGTATTAGTTGAGCTCTAGAAAAAAAAGGAAAAAAAAAAAAAAAAGTAAAAAATAAGCATAAGGGGATAGTTAGCTTTGATTTGTATAGTTTAGCATCTTTGAGTTTGTAATTGGTGTGTTGGAGGGTAGAAGATGGAGATTAAAATCCATACTTTGGTTGGAGTTGAAAAAGAGGTTGATGATTTAGAGCATTTTGAGTCACTTAGCCTATATATTCCCTACCTTAACCAATGTCCCTACATTACAAGCTTATATAAAGACCTTTTTGATCCTTGTTTGTAGATATTACATTAGGTGGAGATGTTGAGATTAAAGGCAAGCTTATGGTAAACATGTTGCATTGCATTGATGTTGAGTGAACCTTCTTGATGTGCATTATATTACATCTTTTCTTTGAGAGAGTTGAGTGTTCACTTTCATATACAAAATTTCACATGTTTGGGAGTGTTCCTTGATGGATTAGCATACTTTGAATTAGTTGAGTAGATTGTGTTGATTGATGCTAAGGTTGTGTGCATAGTTTTGATCATGAACATGAGAGTTGTTTTTGAAAAGCTTTGAGGCCAATATAGTTCACGATACTTGAGTCTATTGTTTATTTTGTTTTGCTTGAGGACAAGCAAAGGTCTAAGTGTGGGGGAGTTTGATTGGTGTTTATTTGTTAGTTTTTTCGTTGCGTTTTCGTGTTAGTTTTCATTATGTTTTTGTGTCTTTTAGTGTGTCTTTTGGCTATGATTGTTTGTTTGGAGTTTTGGGTATCATAGGAGCAAAAGGGGAGAAATTGGAAGAAAACGGGATAAAAAGTGCACGAAGAGAAGGCAAAGCCGTGAGAAAGCAGTTCCTCATCTGGACGACCGTCCAGATTTTCTTCACAATCTGGACGATCGTCCAAACACGTGCGAAGCAGTTATCCAGCAGCTCATTTGGACGACCGTCCAGATTTCACTCCACAATCTGGACGATCGTCCAAAAGTCGGCGACCAGCTGTTCTTTCCTTATTTATCTAGGTTTTTACCTAGTATATATATATCATCCCTTGTACACGAATTATAACCATCTTTTATCATTGTTTAGCTTTAGTTTTCAGATTCAAATACTTTAGTTTAGCTTTTTATTGTTCGGATCCGGATTCGTTCTTCGTTTTTGCAATTTAATTCAAGGCGTTTATTTAATTCAAGTTCTTCGTTCTTCGTCTCAATTTTCGTAAGTTCTTTTATCGCTTTCGTTTATTCGTTTTAATTGCTTGCTTTCGTTTTAGATTCGTTTTCTTAATTGCTCCGTTTAAATTCCTTAGTTCTTTCGATTTCAAGTTAAAGTTTAGATTCGTTTTTCTTCGATTTCAATTCCTTCGTTTTTCAAAGTTTTCAAGTTAGATTAATTTGTTTTTAATTTCCAGATTTCAATTCATCATGTCTAGATTTATTTATGCTTCTTTCTTTGCTTTCGTTTCCTTCGTTGCTTTCTTTATTGCTTTCTTTTCGATTCTTGCCTAGGTAGATTTAATTGCTTTCTTCTAGTTTAATTCTTAGATTTATTTCTTGAGTTCTAGATTAGTTATTTACTTGCTTTTATTTATTGCTTTAATTTATTTTATTTGCCTAGGATTTAAAACAAAAACCCAAAATATTCTTTACTTGCTTTCTTAGTTTTAGGTTTACTATATAATTAATTGCCCTGTTAAGTTTTCCTTGAGATTCGATACTTTGGTTTTACTTGCTAGTGCTACGATAGGATTTCGTTCTATTGCGAACACTTTTTAGTGAAACAGGAGCCCATTCAACGACCATGGAATATTATCCATTTGAAGAGGTATTATGCATAGCGGTGGAGTATCATATAGGATCGAGTCAAGTTCTGTCTTTTATTTGTTTGTCTTTCAAGTATGTTCGTGTCAGTCATTTCGGGTCTATTTTTCAAATGATTTCTAAGTTCAATGAAAATTCGCAGTTCTTTTATCTTTGTGTGTTCGCATTACTCCACCTATATGTGCATTACCTCTATTCTAATCTTCCACAATATCCTGACGAGGACAAGTGTTAAATTACAAAAGTAAATTCGTACGACTAGGGGACCACCCCTCCCGACCGAGTCGGCAAAACAGGAACCCGATGATCGACCCAAGTGTCACTTCGGAAGCCGAAGATAGGCCCTAGTGCCACTTCGGAACCCGATGATCGACCCAAGTGTCACTTCGGAAGCCGAAGATAGGCCCTCGTACCCCTTCGAAACCTGCTGATCGGCCCAAACGCCACATCGGAAGCCGAACATAGGCCCAAGTGCCAATTCGGAAGATAGGTCATGTGCCCCAACACAACACTGATGATAGGCTCCTAAGCCGAATTCGGTGGACAAAGCAAATAAAACAAGCTCACAAGAAACAAAAGGGTTTTATTATTTTGTAGGCTAAAGAAATTACAAGTTAGGCGGATGGACCACTCCCATCAGGCCTTTTACTACAATAAAAGTATTTAGCTAAGCCGTCAGTCGGAGGATTCATCAAATCATCTATATTGACATCGTCCTCCTTCTTCTTTGTACTCCTGCCCCCACTACGGTTGCTTCCTCCACCTCGGTTATTGGCAGCTCGACCTCGTGAAATTCCTCGAGGAGCTGTTTAGTTACCGTCTCCGCGATTCGGAATAGGCGGCCGACGGTTTTGAACAGGCAAAAACATGTCTAGTCGGTCTCGAACTAAGTGAGACGGCACGGTGGGCCTCAGTGCCAAAAAACCGAGAAGCATTCTGCCTTGCAGGTTGCACCTGGGGGTACGCATCTAGCCACTTCTTCATTAACGGATGCTGAGAAAAGATTAAAGGAAACAGATTAGTCAGGTACCGCAGTTCGGACACGTGTTCAGCGACCTCCCAAGAATCCGGCCCACGATGTTTTCGTTCGCGTATTGCACCCCGGACAGCCTCGATTGCCTCGTACTCCACCTCGGAGATTGTTTTACCGCCGAGCATGTATGACTCTTTCGTATTCGGTATGTTCGGCTTCAATCACCTCGGCATCGGCATAATCTTCCTTCAGTTGGAGATATCGAGCTTCATTGGCATCCGATTTAATTTGCAAGGCATTATACTTTGCATCAAACTCATTCCGGAGATGTTCAGAACGTTTGTCAAGCCGAGCGATTTCTGCGTCCTTAACATCGAGAAGGATTTTCAAATGTTTGATCTCGTTAAGGAAAGGAGTTACATCGACTTCGGTTTTGTTCTACCGAATGTAAAGTACAAGGTATTCAGAGTTGTACAGAATAGAGTTCATTTCATTGATAATGGCAAAATACAAGGAAGTTACAGTGGAGAATAACAAAAAGTTACAAAAAAATAGGAGGGGGGGGGGGGAGGGGAGGATCAACTGACCCCGCCGGAAGAATTGGCCTCGTTCGCAGCGGAACTCGGCTATTGGACCTCGGCGGTCTTCTCCACCTCGGCCTCGGTATTCTTCTCTCTGGGGATGTTAGTCTCTAGCTCCCATTCGTCCTCATCACCCTCCTCCTCATCGGAAACATCTGGGATCCCGGTCGACTTGGCAATCCCGCACCTCCTCTGCCGACCACAAAGTCCGCTTCTCGGCCAGATGCTCCACGACCGAGAAGGAGGAGGTCTTCTTCATCAACTGCCGGAAGTAGATGCGGAGCATCTCTTCGTCTTCGATCACTTTGTAGCCGTACTTCCCCTTATCAAGATTGGGGAAGTCGAGGGCAATGTGATCTAGCACCTCGGCAACGGCCCGGGTGCTCGCAGGTTCGGTCAGTGCAGCGACCAAAGCACTGAACCTCTTGCTGAGGAACATCCTCTCAGCAAGAGCGTGAAAAACTCCGCCCTGCGTGGCGGCAGTCTCCTCTTCGCCGGAGCAAGCCCCCGTCAATTTCTCCTCGCTCTTCGCTACTTTCTCCTTGGCAGCGAAGAGTTCGGCCTTAGCAGTGGCGAGCTCCTCCTTCAGTTTCTCCTCCCCAACCGAGGCCGAAGCCAGCTCCTTGGACAGCCTGGCCTTGTTCTCGGCCAGGTCCCTCACCTTCCCGGTGGCCCGGTTGTACTTGGCCATCGACCCCTGCAGAAGCTTCACAATCACGCCGGAGACGTGATTGAAGTCCTCCACAGCGGACTCCACACCCTGCACATGGAGTAAGTGATCAGCAAAAAAATAATAATAATAATAATAAAGCCAAAACTATGGACAAGGGATAAGGATATATACCGCGGGAAACACAGGAAAGGGGAGACGGGAGCCAGTGATGGCCACCTCGGGCTCGGATGACGCCGAGGTGGGAGTAAGTTTGCGGATCCCTGCCACGTCAATCTTCTCTACGGCTAGAGAAGGAGAGATGAGAGCTCGGGGGATGGGGATCTCGGACTGGGTCCTCTCAGACGACCCCGTCGCCTGCCTTTTCACCCCGGCGCTAGAGCCGAAATCATCGCCCTTCCTCTTCTTTTGGGCAGGGGCCTTCTTCTTCACCATATTCACTGCAAGGGAAGAAAGGTTAGCACCGAAAAGCGAAAAGAAGAGAATAAAATAAATAGAGTAAGGGAAGTGGACCTCACCCCTCCCCGGCTCCACCGAGGTGGATGGATCATTGGGGATCGGCTATGCGGACTCAATTGCGGACAGCGTCATCGGCATGACACCGAGACTATTTAGAGACCTCGCCCAATCAGCGAGTGCTCTTCTTTCTTCAAGGGTTTTATGGCACCCTCGAGCCATGTCACATCGGTGACCCCCTCGAAACGGCAATAAAAGAACCGTTTGTACCAATCTTGTACTTTCGAGGGCGACTTCACACTAAACTTGCTCCGAGAAGAGACGAAATACCACCCCTCTCCTCGGTCCTTCAAAGTAAACATAGCACCAAAAATCTCGACCAAGCACAAGCAACCCCAACCCAGTTATTTGTAGGATACCGTTAGGGAACAGTTGGGAGGGGGAAATCCCAAATCGGGAGAGTATATCGGCATAAATCGCCGGAAAAGGAACACGCAGACCGGCGGCAAGATGATCGGAGTAAATAGTGACGTAACCCCCAGGGGGGAAGCACGCCCTATCACCCTCTTGGGGTTGAAGGGGAAAAGCAGAAGAAGGAAAATTATATTTCACACTCAACTCATACAGAGAGGAGAGAGTGGAATCAAGGGTTCCCACCTTCCCGCGAGCTTGGCGTTCTACAACAAATTCTACAGGCTCGGGATCGGGGGTGAGAGAATCGGACCTTACACACGGGCGAGTGTTATCGGGATAGTGAAAATGCTGAGATGAAGAAGATGTAGATAAAGATGAAGATGTAGACGAAGCCATAACTTACTTGTGTAAACCAGAGAAATTTTGCAGAGAAAAGAGTTGATGACGACGGTGAACAGTGCAGAGCAAATGGAAATCTAGGGTTTTTGTAGTTCAAGTAAATGAGAAGAATGATTGTGTCCTTCCAAATCATTCAAAGTTAAGGGAGGGAATAGAAGCGTATTCAATACGCTTCTTTAATACGACGGCGTTTCGTGTAACTGCCCATCTCATCCCTGCTTTATCGGGACACCAAACGTCCGCATTTAATTCACCTGACACGTAACACGCGTCTTAGGTGGTCACACGTCTTCGCACCTCAGATTACAGGTCAACAACCGAAGTCCGATCTTAGAAGGGGGTACAACAAAGATGAGTTCGGAAGCCTCACCCCGGCAGCACAACACCAACAACAACTACACCTCCATCACCCCACATCTTTTTTTTTTTTGGAGGGGGGGGGGGGGGGGGGGGGGGGGGTAATGTGATAGGAAATGGCCCATCTCCCTAGGCCCAATACCACCACTTCGGCACAGGCCCACACTTCACCTCGGCAAAGCCCAACATAAGCAATTCGGCCCACAGGCAGTTCGGTCCAGCCCAACAATAATCAGCCCAGATTCAGGCCCAGGGAGTTGAGCCCTAAAACGGCCACCACCCACGATCTCCATAATCCCACGTCCATCTCTCCCACGATGGACGAGGAATTTAGCTGTAAATGCCAGATCGATTGTATTGTAACACACTCATGCTACATTGAATACAGAAACTCTTTCTCTTTCTCCCCGTGGACGTAGATCTTACGATCGAACCACGTAATTCCCCTGTGTTCTCTATCTTCCGGCATTCAATTTCACACACATAATCCAACCCAAACCGAGCAGCGAATCTTGGATTCATCAGTGAGAAGCAATCGGCACAACGTTGTTTGGTTTGATAGATTAGATTAGCACTAATCTGACTTCAGTTGTT
This sequence comes from Thymus mandschuricus, assembly GCA_029379335.1. Lineage (NCBI taxonomy): Eukaryota > Viridiplantae > Streptophyta > Magnoliopsida > Lamiales > Lamiaceae > Thymus > Thymus mandschuricus. Next base: position 9,804,797 of record CM057079.1, read on the forward strand.
TGGTAGAGTAGTTACAATTATCATGATAGAGTTAAATGACAATTGTACCCCTCTATGCATTATGTTTTAACTCTTTCACACATAAATGAGGGAATAATTATATTTTCACATGTAATCTTGTTTTACTGTTCAAACCAAGATATGGATCTGGGCCAAATACCCCTAATTCGTCCACTGAAGAGGAACAGTGATATTAACCTGGGCCAGCTTAATTTACAGGCCCCCAAGATAACGTAACTTGGATACCAAACGGGGTGATTAGTCTAAATAAGAATCCTTATCTTGACTAATCACCCCTACCAAACGAGGCCTTAGTAATTTGCTATTTTGAAGGGCTTGCCCGACAAGGGACTTGGACCCATGCAAAAGAGATCAGGCCCTATAGCTATCCAGCCTATCCTGAGTTGTGCGCGTTTATAATACATGCTTCTCTATCCATTAAGTGAGATTAAATTATATTTATCTCACCTTTGATTGTTTGGTTTGTTAGTAAGATGCATGACTCAATTTAATTATACAATATTGTCATGTACTTCCTCCGTCCCACTTATTAAGGGACATTTTGGGGTGTCCTAATGATATAGAGACCTTTTATAAAGTGAAAATTATTAAATAAAATTCAAACACTTCACTTTAACCCACTACTTTCTCTTCTATCTTAATTTTTGTATCAGAAAAAAAGATCTATTTACTGTTGAAATAGAGGGAGTATGCTACATACTACTCCCTCCGTTTTTTTTCAGATGACCTGTTTCTTTTCGGTACAATATTTAAGAAATATAATAAAAAAGTTAATATGTGGTGTGAGTTAAAAATAAAAATGGTGTTTGTTAGACCCTAAAAGGATATAGGCCACCTGAAAAAAAAAAAAAAAAAAAAAACGTCCCAAAATAGCAAACATGCCATCTAAAAAAACGGAGGGAGTATTAATCTTGTCCTTTAAGAGCCCAATAATGGTGGATAATTTAGGGCCATATCTTATGAGTAGGTTTTAAAAGCCACATTTTAGTCTTGCATTATAATTACTCCCTCCTATTCCAAAAACGGCGTTACTCGCTTATCATAGCCTTACGTACATAGATTAAGAAACCTTTAGCAATTGCCAAATTCACCTCTAGGCTCTAGTATATGACAAACTTTAAATCGGTGGGAAGTGAATATGTAAATTTTGAGGTGGATGAATGGCATTAAAAAAAATAATTAAAAAACAGAAGAGGCGGAAGTAGTCACTGCAATAAATTTCGGCCCCTATTATCAGTTATACAAGGAATGATCTAATGTGCATTGTCGGTATATCATATATGTAATGTGCCAACGGATAGTCTGACAATAATATTAATGATTAAAGTGATTTAAATGTATTCTCTAACTTATCTATAGAAGGTAAATTCTAATAGAAAAGTTGCAGACGTGACATTGTCACATCAGTGGTAGACATTAAAAGTGTACATAGTGGACAGAAGAGCACATTTGTATCACTATTATAAACTTCTTCCATCCCACTTAACTAGTAATGTTTGCTATTTTAGATCGTCTCACTTCATTACTCTTGTTTCCTAAAATTTACTTTTCAATGTTGACTCATTACTTTTCTTTTTTAACACATACACATAAAATCCCGATCACAAAGATGATTAGTGAAGTGAGACGAATGGAGTATATAGTAAAAGATCATATTGTACTGTATAAGATGCCTTATTTTTTTATGGAATATAATTTTTCTTCTACAAATATATTCTCATCGATGGAAGACTGGGAAAATAGATAAATCTCTCTCTTGTTTCCTATAATGGCTAATACTTTCGGACATGCAGTAAGTAAAACTTTCCCCAAGCAAACCTTTTCTTCAAAGAATCGTAATATTTTCTTACGAGAATTGTACTTTTACAATTCAAGAATTTATTTTATAAAAATCATAGCAAATACCCATTTCGATTTTTCAGTCTAGGCACTTTTTTAAGCGATTTTTCAATTTATCCACTTTCTATTTGCGTGCACTATTCCACCCTTATTTTTTATGATTTGACATAACTATCTGCATTTATTTAAAAAATAATCATTTATTATAAAATAAATATAGTACTATCATATTTGATGTCTTTCTAAAAATGAATAGGTTAATTTATAAAATTGAGATGAATTTAATTTGGAAGTGACATTAATAAAAAACACTTATACATTTGAGTTACTTGACTGAAATCAATAGGCTATGTTGTCATATGATTTTGAAAAGTGATAAGCTAAGTAATAAATAAGTATATAAATTAAAAAGATGAATGAGGCTCAAATATTGAGTTTTTTTAGAAGGAAAAACTTAAACCTATCGTTTTACTTTAGTATATAGATACCGAGCCGATAATAAAGTGAACTCGATTTTTTTGTATAAAAATTTCAATCTTTTACTTGCGAGAACATATCCCAAGTGAAGTAAAAAAAAAAAAAAAAAGGGCAAGACTCTTATCCCCAAATGAGGAGGTGCTATTTTCTAGGAAAAATCACAAAAGGCCTCTTACATTTCTGGTGGTGATGCCCAAGGTTTTATCAAACAAAATTGATAACAAACCAAGGGCTTCTCTGATTCTAGTGCAGCCCACTTTCAAAAAGTAGATACTAAATTTTAACAACAGTACTATGAAACAGAGACTGCCAAACTAAATCAAGATAAATATTGGCTAGTGGTTTCACAATAACCTGGGTGCTCCCTACTTCCTCTCTCCTCTCTCTCGTAGTTATATATATATTGCCTCCCCTCATCCCTTCAACACTACTAAAACATTAATTCACTCTTATATACCTGCAAAATCTTGCTCTAATTTCTCTTTTCATTTTTTCTTCTTCATATAAACATTAGAACTTTCAGCAGAAGAGAAGAAGAATTCATTAAAAATATGGAGGCTGCGCAATCATGGATTTCCGAACACAAGCTCACCAGCATCGGTTAGTAGAGTCTCTCTCTCTCTCACACACACACACACGCATATACACCGAGAAGAGTTTGTGTACAAATAAATCATGACATGCAAATATATAGAAAAAATGTTTAAAGTCGTATAAAATCATGTTTAAATCAGTATATATTTATGCTCATTAATCATTATTATTCCTTTTTATGCATGATTAAACATGATCATGCTATGCTTAAATCAATTTCAGTATAGATCACCAAAATAAGATCAATAGTTCAGATCTAGTCATATTTCTCACGCCGGAATTTATTTCTATACGAACCAAAGCATTCAGTTACATCTTATACATATATACACTATGAGCCAGTTATAACTTATTTAAACGATTAATTTAGAGTACTTTTTAAGTGCAGGCACAATGTGGGCTGCAGCAATGGGTGCTTCAGTTACTTATAACTCATGTACGAGAACCCCTCTTAGGCCAAGCCTCAGGCTCATTCATGCCAGGTAATATATATTCCTTCCGTCTCATTTATAAACGGACAAGTTTTATCTTCGTCCGTCCCACTCATATATGGATATTACCTTAAATAGTAAAAATTTAACCTACTAAAATCTATTCACACTACTTTATCTAACACTATCACTCTTGTCTTAATTCCCGTATCGGGAAAAAAATTATCCATTTATGAGTGGAACGGAGAGAGTATAATAATATGATGCTCCATAAATTATTTAATACTAGATCTATTTTCATTTGTTATCTACCCCTGTGGCCCTGTGCATGTACAATTAAAATAATTTAGTACTAACAATTTACCTGTGTGTTCTCCGACTCTAACGATCTGTAACAAATTAAATGTCTCGTACTCTCAATAGCATCTTTTATTTTAAAATTTTATTATCGATATATTTTTATGTAAGAAAATATGCATTAAAATGTTAGATATTGTACTTTTATCGTTAATAAAATGTTCCTTAGCACTAACCATGCCCAAAAATCCGGACGGTCTAGTATATATTATTGGGACGAAGTTACGGAAGTAGTAGGGATTCACAGTCCGACAACAAAAACTTAATTCTCATATCAATTTATGTTGACGACCTTCCTTCCATATACAGTATCTGCTATTTGTTCAATATATGTATAGAACTATATAATGACGTTTCCATCAAACGGTTCAATATAATTTAAACTACGATTAATAAATAACGGTGTTCGTATGTGTGTTGTAACAGGATGCATGCGCAAGCCTTGACATTGGCAGTGCTCTCAGGGGTGGCAACCTACCATTACTATGAGAAACGCTGTCAACAAAATGCGACTATTGCCGAGTGAAAGTGCGACTTCACCTCGAAATTCGACCAATCCCTTCGTTTCCGAGGATTTTAGGAGGGCGCTTTCTATATTTCTATCTTTCCCCTTAATCTATCTTATTTGTATGTCACTATTTGCTTCTTTACCTTTGTATTTGTAATTACGGTATGTTTTCCAAGAATGATGAAGTACTAATTAATGTTTAGTCCAAATATATTGTAATCTTCTCTTCGACTGTAATTTATCACAAACTACAGTTTTTCCTCGGCAACTGTAGCTAAATGGTATTCACTACAAATTTTCCTTAGACTGCGTGTATTTTTGGGCTAGCAATATGGAGTAGATGCAGGTTCGAGTCATTTGTACTGCGGTTTTTGAATTTTGGTCAATTGTTTTTTTTTAAAAAAAAATTAGACTATAACTTTTTTAATCATTAAACCCTTTAAAAAAAAAATTGACTAGATTTCCAAATCATTGTACAATCCGCTGAATTAGCAAATTAGGAAGAGTACCATCAACAACACTTAAGGGATGTATGATTTTTAGTTAGACAAAGGATGTAGGATTAGAATGGTACAAATAGTATATTCTCAGTCTAAACTATCTTGTCCCATTTTATTATTATAGTAATAAACTTATTTGAATAAAAAGTAGAACTTAGTAGTAAAACAGGGCTATATATAGAATTACCCGAATATAATTTATGAATCTTTCCTCCAATTTCCAAAATTTTCAATTACTTGCAATATTTGGGGTTGGAAAAAATTTCATGACCAACAATGGAAATTGGGCCGGGCTGGTTCATTGGGCCGAATGGCATTGGGCCCGAAAGCATAGGCAACAGAACAGTGGTGCAGTTACAAGGTTTAAGAAGGGTTTATACTATAGTCGGCTCTGTTAGTGTAACCTCACTCTACTGAAAAATCTATGGTTCTTCTCTTTACATGTAGCAACTGAAAGAGTCTCTTCCTCCATCAACCGATCAATCTCAATTCCTAACTTCCCCCCAAATCTTCTGCTGTTCTTCCGCTCCTCCGCCCTCTCTTATTCTTCATTCTTTACCTCTCGTATTGTGCTCGAAAATTGATGTGTAGCAGCAAAACCCCAATTTCTATCGGCTTCAACGCGGACACTTCAAGAACCCCATTACTGAATCCAGTATTCAGTGTCGACGCTCACAGGAACTCGAAAGATATGTGGAGGCATATCGGAAAGCAAGTCGCCTCAAGAGGACCGCCTAAGCATTGCCGCAGTTCGTCACTTTCCGCCGCCAGCAGCTTCCTGGGGTTCGGCAAAGGTTCGGATTTTCCTGAAAAATCTGGGTACAGACGCCTCTTAGAGCTTAATTCGCATTCCTCCGATGGTTTTCCGTCGGTCGGATTTCAGAGAAACTGCGTTATCGACGGCGGGGGTAAGTTCCTGCCACTTTCTAGGAGAAATCAAGCGGTTTCTTATGGCTTCTGCTGTAGAAGCTATGCTAGTGCAGCTGAGGCGGTGGAGGTGGAAGAGGCGGCGGCGCCGCCGGCCGCGGAAAGAGGAGAGGAGAGAGTACGGGAAGAAGTAAAGGGGGACAATAGCGTTCACGCTTCCGTACCTGATGAGGTTCGCGAATTGCTGAGTGCTATGAGGAAGGAGGAGACAAGAGCGTATAATATGAGGTGGAGACACCAGAGGAATGCGAAGATGGTGAAGAAAATAGGGAATGAGAGGTACTACGCTCTGAAGAGAAGGCAAGTGAAGATCGAAACCGAGGCGTGGCAGGATGCGGCGAAAGAGTACATGGAGCTCTTGAATGATATGTGTGCGAAGAATTTGGCTCCAAATCTGCCTTATATGAAGACTCTGTTTCTGGGATGGTTTGAGCCGTTTAGGAATAAGATTGCTGAAGAGCAAGAGCTGATTAGGGAAGGGAAGAGTAGGACGGGCTATGCAAAGTACTTCGATCTCTTGCCTGCAGAAATGATGGCAGTTATTACAATGCATAAGCTAATGGGGTTGCTTATGAGTGGAGGGGAGCATGGATGTACTAGAGTCGTGCATGCATCTTGCAGTATAGGTGATGCAATCGAACAAGAGGTTGGTTTTATCTATTGTGTGTTACATTTCTGAATTTTTTATTGTTAACTATAGCATGCTAGTTTTAGTTACTTAAGAATGACAATGGAATCGGAATGATGTCTTCGAGCTATGGAATGCTGAACCATGGTGTTTTTCTTTTTCCTGCTCGGGTTAGTTACAGGTTAATTATAATTTACGGTCTAACCTCTTAAAACATACTTTCAAGTGTGAAAATATGGCATGAGACAAAATTTGCTGTCTCAGAATATGGCCCTCATACATGTGTGCCTCTCATAGCATGAATCACTAAGGATAGTTTCTCAGCCTTTATTGAACTTTATCGAGCGAATATCGCACATCCTTCTTGGTTCTTGAAGACTAAAGGCGCCTTATGAACTTGCATTTATTTAAGAAGGAAAAGAGGCAGAGAACTGAGAGATGCTGCTTGTGCTTGGCAAATATTTGCTAGGGCACTCACTCGAAGATAGAATAGTGATGAAGATTCAAGTTTTTTACTTGAATGATGATGTGAACTTGCTTGATGAAGTAAACCAGGAGAAAATTTTGGGGCTTCTGTTTAAAACTACAATTTATGTCTTTATTCTACTTTTAAATTGTTAATGTCGAAGTATTATGATAGCTTTCCTTGAGAACGCTCTATTGATCTGCCATGTCTGTATTAAACTATTAACATATGATTAATGTGATTCTTGTGCGACCTGGATCTTTTCCTTCACGTTATGGTCTTGACCATCACGCTTCGTAGGTACATTTGTACTGTTATGTCAACATTATTAGTATTTGAAAATTTAAACCAACTCAATCTTGTATGCAATTGATTTTTCAGCATTGGAGTTTTTAAGATTATACTCAAGTCTTATTTTCTTGACAAATTGTTTGCTCTTACTTTTGTATTGAATGTATTTAGTGCTCAGAAGTATTTCTAACAAGCCTGTGTTGCACCGTATGCCTTGTGACTATAATTATTATTTCTAATCAAAATTAGAATCTATTCCTAAGAACCAGATAAATGCATGTGTATAGCTTAGGTATTTCCTAGTGGTACCAGTTTTCATCTAGTCTCTGATTCTTCATACTCAGGGGTGATGCACAATAGAACTGACTTTAAAATTTTCATGATGGATAAGGTGAGGATAAACTATTTCCTCAATAAAACAAAGAAAAAGAAGGTTGACAAAGATGCAAAAAGGGCAGGAAGTGGCTCTGATGTAAATACAGCAGTACAAGAAATGATGCAAGAAAAGGTCACAACATTGATGGGAAAGAAAAATCTCCGAGCTGTGAGGCAAATAGTGAATAGACACCTTGAGTCTCAACCGTGGGCCAAGGATGCTAAAGCAAAGGTCTGGACTTGTTTTCTTACAATTGCCTCGAGGTTGTAGCTTTTGAAATCTCAATACTTTTCAATTTCAGGTTGGAAGCCGACTCATTGAATTGATGCTACAAACTGCCTATTTACAACCCCCAGCTAATCAGTTAGCAGATAGCCCACCTGATATTCGACCTGCATTTGTACATACTGTTAGAACTGTATCGAAAGAAAATAGCTATAGCCGAAGATATGGTGTAATCGAGTGTGATCCTCTGATTCGTAAAGGCCTTGAAGGAACTGTAAGTCATTTTATTTTCACCGAGTGCTTATCTTATTGGAAAACATCAAATTAGGTAAAGTCAATAAAAAAGAGTGGTTTTAAAAGATAAGTCAAGGAAGTGGGTTATTGATCTGGGAGCCATGAAAGTCGTGATGGACACTAATTTTGTAGGGTCAAGTTGAAAAATTCTATGTTTACCGCCACTATGTTGATGAAAAGTATTAAGATTTCGTTTCTTACGTACAGGTTAGGCACATGGTCATCCCATATATGCCAATGCTAGTACCTCCAGTCAGGTGGACAGGGTATGGTAACTTGGATCTTCCTTTTTCAAGTCTGAAATTTCAAATGTTATCATGTTCGTTTTCTCCATTCAATTGCTCTCAAATGTTTGATTTGCGTCAAAAAAAATTCTGCATCGATGTCTTTTCTTTGACAAATATTCAAAATTACTTAATATGCACAATGGATTTTTTGTGTTCTCTTTTCCTCTTTCTTCTGTTCTCTTATAATGTTTGGACTGGATTTGAGTTGTATCCAGTGAAAAACTGAAGCAAGAAGTAATACAATCATATATTTAACTCATATGCTATTAAAATTTGGCAATATCTTGTACTGTTGTATCGACATTCCTAAATCCTAAACAAGTCTTTTACTATCATGTGGGACTTATTTATTCAACCAAGGTTTTGAGCCCATGTAAAAGACTGACCCAACTGCAAAATGAAATAATTAGCATAAGCTGAACTGCTGAAGTAATAAAATAATGAAACTAATATGTATTATTTGAGAACCAATACTCTAGCTGCGTTTCATGAGGTGAATGTCTGAAAAAGCTCTATTTTAGTTGGTGTCTGAACTGAAGAGGACTGATTTCCAAAGAGAGTGTCTGATACAATATCTTTGTATCTATTTTGGTTTGGTTATGCCTGAATCAGATTAGTAAGGTTCAGTTTATCTGTTGATCAAACTGTGGGCGCCCCTTTCTATGTATTGCTCTAGACTGTCTTAAGTTGTTGCTAGTTTTTTTTTTTTTGTATCACTTCATCTCTTAACGTTATGTCTTAATCAAATAAGTATTCATTCTCCCTCTGTACAAAAATTTAAATGAAAGACATATCAAGAAGGCTCTTGATGCATTTGCATAGCTCCAAGAGGGTAGTTTTACAATATTGCATATATTGTTCTGCACTGAGCCACTGAGTTTGTAATAATGGAGCATATTGCACATAAGATCGGTTCATGTTCTTATTTGGGGCACTTGTTGAGGCAGTATAACATCTGTTGTTTATCTATCACAATAATGCATAATTGTCTCCTCTTTTTCTAATTGGTTGTTCATTCTCACACCACTGAAAGTTATAGTAGAAAATAATTACTGATAAATCCTGATGAAGAAACAGTATATATTTTGTGTGCCCATGCATGCACATGTATTAGCACTCCATCAAAACATTCTTCTTCTTATAATTGGATAGAGTTATGCTAATATGGCAGCTCTGAAAATGCTCTCTTCAGATTTCATCTTTCTTACTTTTCCTATGCCTTTGCCTTTCATATTTTGTGTCGTCTGTTTTCTCTATGGATGATAGAGTTTAGGCAATTTCGATATGACGAAGAAACTGAATTGAAACAGCTAATTTAGAAGATCAGAAGATAAAGAAAAATACTCCCTCCGTCCCACCGAATGGTGTGCGTTTCTATATTTTATACCTCATATATATTCAAAAATGCACATCACTCGGTGGGATGGAGGGATTACTAAATAACTGAAATCAAATCTCCTCAGAGGAGGTCTAAACAGGTCAACCTCTAGATTGTGGATAAGGGTCAGATCTTAGTATGGTTTATCCAGAGTAACAATCATGTTCAAATCAGTGATAGGGTTTAATATGTTTCTGTTGCGAGTAGGACACTGAGAATATAATAAGGCTTTCTGAATGATGGTATCTGCTATAGCGTTACTTTTTTATTTCCTTACTCAGTCTATTTCCTTGCTCAAGTAATGGTTCCCTGGATTCGAAGCTTATATTTATCCAAAATTCCCCAAAAAATTATTGAACACCCATCATTATTTGGTGAATTATTTACTTCTCAAACATTCCTAGTTGGATATTTTTTTTCAGCCCATCTTAATTCTCATTACCTCTTGTCATGGATCTTTTTTTAAAAGGTTTGATAAAGGTGCATATCTATATTTGCCTTCATTTGTGATGCGCACACATGGAGCACGTCAGCAGCGTGATACTGTTAAGAGAACTCCTAAGGAACAACTGAAACCAGTATTTGAGGTCAGTGATTTCTGAATTCCTGACTCTGCTGGGCGGGGAATAAAGGAATTACTGATGTTTTACATTGAGAATGTGTCCTGTTGTTTTCAGGCATTGGATACTCTTGGAAGCGTCAAATGGAGAGTGAACAAGAAAGTTCTCGATGTTGTTGATAGAATATGGGCGAGTGGAGGTCGTCTTGGTGACATGGTTGATCGAAGTGATGTAAGTCAATATTATGTTTGGGCTTCACTTATTGTAGTAACTCGATTTACATGTCAGTTCTTTGTCAATAAAGCTGTTATAATTTTTTTTTCCTGTTTTTCGAAGATCCCTTTGCCGGAGGAGTTAGATACAGAAGATGAATCTGAAATTAGAAATTGGAAATGGCAAGTTAAAACTGTCAAGAAAGAAAACAGTGAGAGGCATTCACTGCGTTGTGATACAGAGCTCAAACTAGCCGTAAGATTTTATCTTTGCATCTTCATCTTGCTGTATCTTCTTAAAGGCTTATGAATCTTAATATTATTTAGGTTGCACGGAGATTGAAAGAGGAAGAAGGCTTCTTTTACCCACACAACCTTGATTTCCGAGGGCGAGCATACCCCATGCACCCACACTTGAATCATTTGGGCTCTGATATTTGTAGGGGAATCCTCGAGTTTTCAGAGGGTAGACCTCTTGGAAAATCAGGCTTGAGATGGCTTAAGATACACTTAGCAAATTTATATGCCAATGGTGTGGACAAATTGTCTCATGAGGGGAGACTCGCTTTTACTGAGAATCATATGGAGGATATATTTGATTCTGCAGATAGACCAATTGAAGGAAAGTGTTGGTGGTTAAAGGCAGAAGATCCTTTTCAATGTTTGGCAGCATGTATGAATCTTGCTGAAGCCCTCAGAAGTCCGTTTCCTGAGGCAACAATATCTCATATTCCGGTTCACCAAGTACTGTTTCCATTCCATGCATTTTACCTAAATCCTTACTATCAAGTTGAATTGATGAATCTCTGCTATGTAAATGTGTTCTTGCACGTGTTTCTATTATGTTTTGGTATCCCATTCCAGCTTATAGCTGCTTCCATATCTTAGAGCATTACATACAACCACTTTATTGTCAGCTCTCTGCAAGAGTAGTGTGGTTGCAGCCACAGTATTCTAGTTGACTTTCTTCATGTCTATTAATAGTATTAGGACCTAAAGTAAATCATGCATTGTCCTTTTGCCCTGGTTCGTTGGTTTCGTGTATGATATGCATAACAACTTTGATTTACATTACTGATGTCAGCTTTCTCTTGAAGTAGTTGAGGAACATGTCAAAGTGCATACATACTCCATTGTCAACTTATATAAAGCATCAATATCATATTTTTAATTGCATTATCTCACATTCATTTTTGTTCTATTCTAGGATGGTTCATGCAATGGTTTACAGCATTATGCTGCCCTTGGAAGAGATAAGGTGGGTTTCTTTTTCCCTTAGTTTTCTCTATAATCATCTCCTTCACTATAGATACTGGTATCCAGCTTTGGTAGTTTTCAATGTGGAGATTTAGACTTAGTTGAATCTTAAATCCATTAATCATGCTGGTTTAGGTATTAATTACATGCCCTCATAACTTTGAATATTTTCGTTTGTTGCACACTCTGACTATGTGGACAATTTCTTAATATCATGATTCCTCTTAATCAGGAGACCCCATATGTCACTTGTGTTGTGTTCTCTTGTATTGTGCGTTTTTTGCATACTTTCATGATGACCTCACTTATTCTTAGTATTTACTTTTTTCCTCATTTGTTTTGTAATTCAATTTCGATCAATCCACATTTAGAGGGAAAGGGTTTCAAGTGATGTGCTGCCTTATGCTTTATTTTTGCATGACCTAGACTATTTTGTCGTTAATCATTGTTATGGATTCAGCCAGGAGCAGCTACCGTTAATTTGGTTTCAGGAGAAAAGCCTGCAGATGTTTACTCAGGAATTGCTGCGAGGTAGCCTCTGCTCTTTCCATATCGGGCTTTCTTTGCTTCTTAAATCTGTCAATGGTCCATGTTATGCTGACGTACACACACACACACACCCCCAGAGCTCATTGGGATTTTGTCAGAATATTTTGCGTTGCTAAATAGTCAGATCTAGCTGATAACTAATCAAATCTTGATGTTCAACTCCATATTTCTTAACTGTACATATGCATGAAGAACTCAAATTGTATAAGAACTCTCTCCTTGATCATGATTTCCATGCAGGGTCCTCGAAATAATGAAGGAAGATGCGCTAAAAGATCCTGAGGTTTATACTGAGGCTGTGCATGCAAGACGATTAATCAATCAGGTTGATGCTATTGCTTGCTGGGCTTGTTTTCTTTTCTTTTGTAGTGTCCTTAATATTGATCATGGCTGGAAACTATAAGAGAATTTGATGCACTATTTGACGAGATACATTTCTAGCTATAATTTTTTTTTTTGTTTTTTTAAATTATATTGATGAATACTTTTGCTAGGTCTTATTTTTTGGTTGTTGTATCACTTGATCATTTTCCCTTCCCTTCCCTCTTGGTATCCTTTAAATGTTTGAATGATGCTTAGGTGGATCGGAAGCTGGTTAAGCAGACTGTGATGACATCAGTGTATGGTGTAACTTACATTGGTGCCCGAGATCAGATTAAGAAAAGATTAAAGGAACGTGAGGCCATTGGGAACGATAAAGAAATATTTGGTGCTGCTTGTTATGCTGCAAAAGTATGCCCACAAACTTTTTTTTTTATCTTATTTTATATCTATAATTTTACAGCTTATATTAGTGAAGTTGTTCTGGTGACTTGAGCACATGCTTAGTATAATAAATAAAAAATTCATACCTATCCATCTGGAGTGTGCATATGAATTGCCATCCATATCTGAAATTTGTAACTTAAGTACCAGAAGCTTTAGCCCTCTAAATAGTAAGCATGTCATCTTGGTTCAGATGTCAAGATCCGAAGTTTTTTGGTGGCATGATGAGCAACTCCAAACATGTTAGCTGGTGGAAAGTTGAATAAAAGTTGGCTTGCATTTCTAGACATATCGGTTTCTAATTTTCATGACATTTGCCTTCTGCTTGTTCTTACTGGATAGGTTACGTTAACTGCACTAGGACAGATGTTCGAAGCTGCTAGGAGCATCATGAGCTGGCTAGGAGAATGTGCAAAGGTGGGAGTCGAATATAAATCCGATATCCTATGTCGCACAAAATTTTACTTTGCTTCTGCTTTATCACTTGCCTGCTGCACATCTATATCAACCACTACAGTACTCCACTAGTTTTTGTGTGTTTCTCTGCGCGCTGTTCTTTCTCTTTCTTTTCAGTTTATTTCATCTGGATAGATCAGATGGAAACTTTTAAGCTAGTCTCTCAACTTTTCATGGATAACTACGAGGCTTATCTGGTTTATGATAATTAAATCTATGCTTCATTTACAAATGTACTGTATCAAATCTTGTGTAAGATTACGGTAAATGTTGCACGACGCTTATGATTTTGAGAAACTTTATAACTGTCTGCAGAATGCGAGATTCAATTTGGAGAAATTGGATTTTCCGTATTTGTACATAACTTTGACATCCTTTACTTAAAATGTACAGGTTATTGCATCAGAAAATGAGCCTGTTCGTTGGACGACACCACTTGGACTCCCTGTGGTTCAACCTTATCGAAAAGTAGGAAGACATCTTGTAAGTGCAATTCTACATTCTATACAGTTTTACGAGTAAAGAAGCTTACTGTATGCTGAGCAGCTTATCTTTATCGCAGGTTAAAACTCATTTGCAGGTTTTGACTCTTCAGCGTGATACAGAAACGGTTAGTTTGCCAACATTTAGATTCCTTTTCTTTGTACATTTGACATACAAAATCACAGGCTGGCACTATCCATTAGAGCATCGAGTAGAAATATAGTTCTGGATATCATGGTGTGTCGCATGTTAGTTTAGAAAAGCATTGATCTAATACCTCAATCTGAAAAAGCGGAAGTGCCGAAGAATGGCTTTATCTTATGCTTTGCTTTCTTCGTCCTTTTGAAGATAATGGGTAAGAAGCAGAGAACAGCTTTTCCACCGAACTTCGTTCATTCCCTGGACGGATCACACATGATGATGACTGCTATTGCATGCAGAAAAGCAGGAATGAATTTTGCAGGTTCTTTGTTTTATTTATTTTTCACCTTTTCTTTTATCATATAAATAAACAAAATAGAAACTTTCAGTGAAATGTCAAACTGAATTCTCGACCTTTGTATGTTGTCTGTTCGTAGGTGTTCATGATTCATATTGGACGCATGCATGCGATGTAGACGTGATGAACCGAATTCTGAGAGAGAAATTTGTCGAACTATACGAAACACCGATTCTCGAGAATGTAATGTCCTCCCTCGTTTATTACCTTAGTCCCATGGTTGTTCTGTCAAGCCATTTATTAGGCTATAAACACTATCGAACACTCTCATTCACCACTTCTTATCATTTTAATCTAACAGTTTCCCGTTTGAGCAGTTATTGGATAGCTTTCAGCAGTCCTTCCCTTCATTGCCCTTCCCTCCATTGCCCGAAAGGGGTGATTTTGATCTTCGAGAAGTGCTGGAGTCGCCTTATTTCTTCAACTAAACTTGGTAATTAACTTTTGGCATGAAAGCGATTTTACTATGCCTTTGTAGCCACGGATGGATAACTTAACTCAGTAGGGACGGACTTTACGATGGTGTTCTCTACTCGTGTTCGATCCGCATAAAGGTTCCCTGGATGCATCAGAAGCCACCACATCATGGTTCATTCTTGATCTTCAATGAATCGACATTCCTGTGCATACTCAGAGATTCGACATTCTTGTACAATTTGCTCAGAGGTTCGACTCAGTAACGGGGTGACACAAGAAACGAGGTAGCTCCTTGACTACGATTGGTATCTCGAATCCGTAGTCCTAGTTATACTTGGTAGGAAGCTGGCAAAACATGCTGATATTCTCAATATTTGGTTTTCTGCCCCTCTTATATAGGGATACTTGTAAATTGTATGTAAAGGCACTAGTTGTTAAAGGACAGATGATGGAGAAAGAATGTAGTTTGTATATATATTCGCTTATTTGTTTAAATTAGCAAAAGTAACGTGCAGCTGCACGAAGAAAAATGACTATGATAAATAATTGATAAGACATGCTTTATGTTTCATTTATAAATTTTCAGATCAACGTTTTCTCTGATTTCGCGAATTTTTATTTGCGATTTCTAGTAGGGCTGGAAAATATAAATTAATTAAATAATTATTGTAATGAGAACTCTCGTTTTCTTTAAATTATTTTGTATTTCAATAACCATAATATAAGGGATAAGGGTACTGTTATGTCTAAATTTTCATAAGTTTTTTTATTGGGGGTATTTATTCAAGTATTTGTCATTATAAAAGTTGTATACAGTTGCCATGAAATAACACAAGTTACTACTATATTATGAAAAATGTCGATGTATGGTCGATCACATTATGACCAAATATCATTATTGAAATAAGAATACAAAAATCAACGAATTTGAATGTAATTGGTGCATAATACTCCAGAACAGTTATTTTTTAACATGTTGCATAATACTCCAACATATGGCTGAGAATTTATAAAATAAAATTTCCAGTTCTGTTATGTTTGGAATAACAAAGTTTAATGATTACATTAAAAACTTATACAAAACGGTTATGCAGCGTATGGTGGGTTACTATCACTATTTACATTTAAAAATGAATTCTTATAAATTTATAAATATAGTGTATCATATTACATTATTTTCGTTAAATTATATACTCCCTCCGTTTCATCCTTACTTATCACGCTTCTATTATTTTACACTCACATATATTTAAGAGATGCGCCAATTAGAATGAAATGGATTTATGTGTGTCATCGTTGTACAGGGGTCATGTTAATCTTCTCTGTATCGGTCCAAGACTCGGATGTCCTTGAAAGGGAAATTGGGATGAGACGGGAGAGTATTAATTAGGACATATATGCAGTGCATGTTTTTGTATAATGAGGACATAATAGCCGATACATATTTTATTAAACATGACTCTTTTATGACCAAGAAGAGCGAACAACTTAACATTCAAATATGTAAACTTAGTTTTGATGTGACATGTCTCACATTAAAACTATAAGATGAGTGAACCTTATATCTTATATACTACTACTACATAAAGGAAAGCACAACTAATTAGTACTATAAGGTATTTTGGACAGAAGCCCAAAAATAAAAGTGTCGCTCAATTAAAGTGGACAATATTATACTAATATAGGTCGGTGATGGTAGTCGGGCCTTGTGTTTGAAGGAAGGATTGTATGTCTAAACAACATGTCCCGCATCGGAAGCGTAAGATATATACGTCTTTCATCTCACTTCAGTAGTCATGTATTGTCCCACTTTAATAGTCATATTTTTTAAAATGGAAAGAGTTAACATTTACATTTTACATTTTTATACGAACTCTTGGCTTTTCGCTTTTTAACGTCGTGGAAAGCAAAAGGTGAACCGAAAGGGGGGGAGGTTAAAGACTCTTCTCCAAATTCCAACGGCATTATGAAAATCATGCAAAGCAAAGAGTTTGATGCCTTTTCAAGTAAAATAAAGCATACATGAAAAAGAACAGGATAAAAACTCTTCTCCCCCAAATAGAACAAAAAGTATATTAACCAAAAATTTACATGCTAACCAACTCTAGCTTTCTCTAATCATTCTTTTCATTTTTCACGTCTCTATAATTTCTGTAGAAACATTATGTTTTACAGTTGAGTTATTTTGGTGGTGAAGGAGGAATTTGGTGAAGAGAATGCATCTTCGATTCCAACAGGGAAACATACTTGTCAAGCATAGAAATCACAGCTTCAAACTGCGTCACTTGTTCCTCTATGGCATCGAGCTTGTGAACGCAGTCGTCAAACGTGCTGCTCTTCGACTTCAGTTGCTCCACGTAAACTCTTAGCCCCGAGGCCACATCACCAAAGCCTTTGTATTCTTCTCCCACCCTCACATTCATTTTCTCCAAAAGCTCTAGCACATTATTTGTTCCCTGTATCACATTAGATAATCGAGCGTTGCTGAACCAGAACAAGAAAATTGGAATTTTTGAAGACAAATGAACAAGAAAATGAATCATACAGTTATGGAAGTAAAATATAACAAAACCACTCGAGTAATCTTCCACCAAACTTATCACTAGATGGAAGTTAATTTATCTCGAAATTATAAACACCAAGTATTGCATCTCTATTGTTCATGTTCATTTTTACCAGCAGCACATTGTGAACTACGTTATGCAAAGAATACCAACATAAATCCAGCAAAATATGCATCATCAAATTCAAAGTTTGATCGCCAACAATGACAGCCAGAATATCAGAATAACTGAAACTAATATATATCCTAATATTATGTTTCATTCAAACTTTTATCATAATCTAATCTTCATCTGATTCTTGTACTCTGCACACAATCATTGATTTTTGTTAAATCTGCAAAGTCTGCTGACATGTTAGTAGGCCTAATAACGTTTACTTTTCTACCCTTTTTCCCTTTTAAATAAAGGAGATTATGGCAAAATAGCTTTCTCCTTTTCATAATAAAATTTGACGATGACATGCAAATATTGAATGATAGACGTTAGCTTACAATAGAAAAATTGAAAGTATAGGTAATACTCCCACCGTCTCTTGTCATATTGCACAAATTTCCTTTTCGGTAAGTTCTTCATCTTATTGCACTTTCCTTTTTTGAACACTACCCCACCATTATTATTATTTTTTCACCCCTCATCACCATCTAACAACACATTCACCTAGCATTTTCTTTACACTCATGCCACTCCAGAATGAAAATAAAATTTATTGATAGAATAAGATACTTGAGGGTAAGAGAATAAAATTCAAATCTAGCCAAAAGTAATTGTCAGAGTTCCAATTACCTGGAGTTCGCCTTTGATCATGTTGGAGACATTGGTGAAAAGATCATTTAGAGATGCAGCGAGTTCGTCTTGTTCTCTTTCCTTACCAGAAGCCATGTTAAGACACGATCAAAGCCAATTCCTGTTGACCAAGAGCTAAAATTAATGCTTTGCTCCATGCTGTTTGTCATATAATGTGTTAAACTTCACGTGTCAACAGTTCTTTCCTCTCGGATGAAATAAAAAATGAAAAAAACTCCCGCATGACATTCTATGACACAAATTCTAACCATTCATAAGTATGTTGAATCAACAGAATCATTCTTTTGTCCAGAAAATTCACTGTATGTATGCATCCATCATTAATCATCGAAAATTAGATTGTTGAGTTGGCAAATCACAAAACCATTGAAAAGAAAAAGTAAACAATAGATAGCTTTGATGTCCAGTTGAATAAAAGTTTTTTCTTTCCCATCCACATTTCGACTTCGACGCAGCGACACCGGCACTGTAAAGATAGGTGGACCTATGAACAAGTGCCCACACGGATGAATAAACAATGAAAATTCTCAGATAAAAGTTTTCTTTCCCATCCACATTAAAGCTATTTCATCTCAAAAAAGATACTTAATCAATATGCCTTATTTCCTCACCCACATACATCCGTATTTTTTCATAATGACCGAAAAACTACAGATCGTCAATTTTTTATATAGGAAATTACTTGAACAAGAGTGCACCCACCAAGAAAATGAAATTTCAAGGTATAGAACTTTTTTTTTTTTTTTTTTTGAAAGGCAAGGTATAGAATTGAGTAGTGATGTGTGATATGATAAAAGTTATCGATCAACAGAAGAGATAAAACCGAAGTACTTAAAGAATACTGGTCATCAGATTACGCAGTTCATCAGAAGCAAATGTAGATCTCCTCATTTACGTATTCATCAATTCTCATTTCAATAAAAACAAAACCCCATGAATTGTGAACTAAACTTCTAACTCAGATTAATATTTTTATAGAAGGCGCATTCAAAGGAAAATGCAAAAGGATTCATTCAAACCTACCTCCAAAATAATCTCCAATATATTAAGCCCCTATCAATTCTGCTGTCAACAATCCACATCCAATCAGTCAAGAGATGGAAGAAATAAACGATAACTCGCTACAAATCAACAATCATATAATACCACTTAGTGGTTTTCCATTGATACTAAATATCAAGACTAAAAGTAACACTGGGAATATCTTAGAGCTGGGCATATCAAAGTTAGAAATTGACACGCTGGTAGCAACAGTATATACAAAAGGACTCTGGCTTTGATTCGAGAACTTAGTAATGCAGTCCAAGATACAATGGCAAAACAAACTCTGAGAAAATGCTTGGCCTAACTTCATTCCACAATAAAGAAAGAAACCAGAGAGAAAAATGAAGAATAAATAGTAAAGAAAGAAGAGAAAGGAAGAGTATCGCAGATCATCATATTCAACCATTTTAGTTCAAACAACCATTCATCATCCCAACTTTAAATCATGACCAGTACGTAATTTCACCCTATTCTTCTTCTTCATACACTGCAGTTAAATTCAAAACTAGAAACCAGAAAAAGGAAAATGAAACCTAAAAACAATAAGAAACTAGGATAAAAACCATGAATTTAACCAGCCAGTTACATTCTTTGAAACTACTACGTTCCCCATTAAGTAGAATCTGGAATTGAACAAGAAAAGGGAAGCCCTTAAATATGAAGGATCAGAGAACTACAACACATTAGAATCTGAAAAAAGTAATCTCATAAACAAGAATCTTTAAAAAGGATTAAATAGAGCCATCAAATCCTTAGAAGCTCAAGATTCTTAAGAACAATACATCCCATGAAATGATAGTATAAAAAAACTGTAGAAACTGAAATCTTTAATCTAGAGGCTGAAATTAAAAATCTTAAAAATATAAGGGGACTGGGATCATACCTAATCTGGAAAAGGAATTAGGAGAGAAATTGGCCAAGTGGGCCACCCACACTGGCGTTGAACCTTCACCAAGAAGAGCAGGATGGCGGCAGCGGTGGTGGTGCCAGTCTACGGCTGCAGAGAGTTGAGAGAGAGAGAGAGGATCCTGTTACTGTTGCCGACGACGACTGAGGCGATGGAGGCAGACGCGCGTGGCGGAAACGCGCTAGCTAGTCCGGCCTGAGGCCTTATTGGCCCAACATATGAATTATTTATGAAATTATTAATCTTGGCCCAATATTTTGCTCACGTCCATTAATAATAATAATAATAATAATAATAATAATAATAATAATAATAATAATAATAATAATAATAATAATAATAATAATTTTATGCAGTATATTTCGTCTAGGGGCACGCTCCTGTCAGCCCGGCCTCACCGTGAAGCCGTATTAAGATTGACATTTTTGTTTATAAAGATTGACACTTTGAAACATTGACACTTTTGAAACATTGACACTTTTATTCATAATACTTGGTACTTTTACGAAAAATACGTTAATAATGAATATTAATTTCATGTTATAGAAATAAATAATATGTATATATATATATATATAATGCTATAAACCATAATATCAAAACATTATACTAACAAGTCGATAAAAAAAAATATAAAATTTTCGATATCAAATGGATTGACACTTTCATTCAAAACAATTGACACTTTTATTCATGAAGATTGACACTTTTGCTAGAGAATTATATATCCTAAGTTTCAATTTATAATCCATATTCAACCTTATAAAATTGAAGTTAAATACTCCCTCCGTCCCACTTCACTTGTCCTCAATATTATTTTCGTCCGTCCCGCTTCACTTGTCCTCTTTTCTTAAAAGGCAAAAATTAAACCTTACTTTTTGATGTGGACCCCTTACTTTTTCAATTTAACACTACGCATAAAATCTCGTGCCGAAAAGAAAGAGGACAAGTGAACTGGGACGGAGGGAGTACTAAACAATAATTATAAAACCCTAAATTGATATATGAACCCTATAAAACAATTTTTAAATTACTACATACATACAAATTACGTATAATTTTTATTTATAAGATTGATACTTTTGTTCATAAAGATTAGCACTTTTATTAACAACGATTGACACTTTACCTAAACGGGTCGGGTCAACACGGACCGGGTCGGGTTGACCCAAGTCAAACCGGGTCGGGCCGGGTCAACAAGTCGGGTCGGGTCGGTGGGTCCAGCCGCATGGTGCGGCTGGCCACACCCAAGTTTTTGCGTTTCGTCTAAACTAAACCACAAAAGGCTGTGAAATTATTTTATTAATTTCATTCGTCCACAATATTTGTACTTCGATTTTTAAGTTATAGGTTTTTATTTTGTTGATGATTGTATTGGGAATCATAATATGAATCAGTAGATTCTCACTCTCTCTACAAGTTTGAGCTTTTAAATGAGACAGAAATTCTATCAGATTGGATGCTGAGTTGATAGATTGGATGCTGAGTTACTTTTAGGTTCCACATAATATGAAAGAGTATAAAAGTGAAGCGAATATTTAAATATATTTTAATTGACTTTTGAGGTATAAATAGAATAATAGATAAGATATCCACATTTATAACTGAACAAACTACAAAAATCATGGGCGAATGACAGATATGATATCCACGTTCATATGTGGACAAAGTACAAAAATTGTGGACGAATGACATACTTTCATAATTAAAATCAGCTGATAATTGTCATTTTGAGAGTTCTCACTTCTCATAATCACTTCAACTAGCATAAGCCCGGCTGCATTTTCTTGAAATCATGATCATAGGTTAAAAATCAAAGGAGGAAAGAAAAAGTATTGAATCCACACAGCTATTAGTACTTACTCAATTGCATCTAAAAAGTGAAAGTTCCATTAATTGATTGGTTGGATTTAATATTTTAAATACACCCCTCATATATGTAATTGTTTTCTTGGCATTATTTTGTGATTAATTATTAGTTGGCTAGTTTAGTTATTAGAGGAATTATGCAATAGTTGGAGTAGTTTCCAAGTCGTGCTTACCACATTTTTGCTGTGGATAACGTTGGAAAGTCTGTTTCTACTTCCTAACTTTTATTCTCACATTATTAAGTAATCTATATTTCCATCTCATTCTTATTATTTTGTATTCTTCAAACCTACTCAATGGCACACCCAATCACATCTTTAACTGTTAAATGACCACCTACCCCTCAACTCCTTCTCAAACTTGCATAACGAGTCCCTTTCTTCAAAGACGAGAATCAAGACGGTTTTGATCATAAATAAAGAACAAAATTAATATTTTTAAAGTATATCATCTTAAATTCATAAAACAATGCGATGATATATTGATTATAAATGACAGATCAGTCGTATATATGATAATTTCAAAATATGTACGTTCAAATTATATTAAAATACATGCAGATAAGTGAGCAGATCAATCGTTGATGGGCATAACGTTGTTCCGAGAGCCCTCCAAGGGTATTTGTGTCATTCAAGAAGCTACCTAAAGGAATCAAATTGGTTAGCAACTATATTAAGATAATCAAAGTATTCTCGATGACATAATTAAAGCAATTATGGTGCTCCTTTCCAACTCTGTCCAAAGAAGCACTATTCATATGAAAACCCCACAAATACATATAATAATAAGAAGAAACCTAGAAACACAAAAAAGTAAATAAACATTAATCCATATTATGCAGCACGTAATGAGTTGACACCAAACAAGGAATCATCTTCCATTTTTCTTTTTTCTTTTTTCTCCTTTTTCTTCAATTCTCCATAATCATCATCATCATCTTTTTCTTCTTCTTGGAATCTGGGCAATAGAGGAAAATGGACTGTTGTATTTGCAGTTCTTTGCCTTATATTTTGAGGCCTCCAAGAAACACAATATGTGGAGCTTGCTACGAAGGAGGGAGAAGCATAATCTCTTTGACCAACAAGCATGAAAATGATAAACCCACCAATAATAATCTTGTTTCTTCTTCTTCTTCAAATTCCAGTAAGGTACGATTCTCATTTTCCCTCTCTTTTTTTCCCTCATCGCATATGGTCAAATGACTCAAATCATGTTAGACGATGGAATTTGTTTGCGAAAAGAATTGTCGCGTGGTGTGCATGTATTTGGTTCAGCGGTAGAGAGCTAATGTTCAAGACCTTTGTGACGCAGTTTTCAAATTTCCCGTCGATTGTTTTAAAAATATATGTCTCTGATGTTCTGTTTGGCGCCTTTGCTTTGTTTATCGTATACCTGCTACTGAAAATTATGGTATACTTCAGAAAAATTAGTCTCTGAATTAGTTTTCTTTCAATATGGAACTGATATTTGTGAATTTTATTTCAATTTTATCTTTTGTACTAAGAATTTCTGTTGACTACCATTAAGCAATAAACTATTTGACTAATATATAAAATCATAATTGGCCGACACTTATTTACTTTTTTATTCTCTTTATTCTTGTTTCTTTCTCAATTAATTTATTACAATACATGCTGCCAAGTGTAAGTAAAAATAAATAGGTAAGGACAATAAATTTATGATTTTGATGTTTTGATTTAGTAATGTTAAGAAACTAATTGATGCAGGGATTTGCAAATGCTTTGAAATGGGTGAAGGAGATGAAGGAAGTGGAAGAAGAGCTCAATGAGAAGATTAATTATTTGAGTGGATTCGCCGCTGCGTTAAGGGATCAAATCCATACCGATATTCTAGTGCGTCCCGGAAACGGCGAGCCTTCTATACCCGCTCATAGAGCGTTATTGGTATGTTATAGAAATCGAACAACTTTAATTTAATATTTTTAAACGTTGAAACAGTAAGTGATACATTTTTTTTTTTTTACTTTGTGCTCTCTTGATTACATTTCTTTTTTCTCGTCAAATGCTCATGAGCTCCTTAAAAGTTAGCGCCTAAACCCCGATCACCGGCTTATATTCCATAGTATACGCTATAATTTAAAGGCACTTAAGTTATAAGCTTTTTGAAGTAAGCTTAGCCAAACACCTTTGTAATTTTTACGGTTACAAGGTAGGGTGGATTACGTATTATAAATGACAAAAGTTTATAATATTTACAGGCTGCGAGATCAACAATTTTTCGTAACGTGTTGGATTCAGATGAATGCAAAGCTCCAGCAAATCAAACGATAATGCTGGCTGAGCTGAATCACGAAGAACTCGAATCTCTACTTGAGTTTTTGTATAGTGGAACCCTTCCGAAAGAGAAGATAGAAAAACATATATATTCGTTGTCGATAGCCGCAGACAAGTACGAAATCCCCTTCCTCCAAAAGGTTTGCGAGAATCAAATGCTCGGATCTTTGAACTCCTCCAACGCTCTCGACATCTTGGAGATTTCGGATACTTGCTCCAACATAAACCTAAGAGAGACGGCCCTCAACTACATCGTTAGGAATATGGAAGACGTAGTTTTCTCGGCCCGGTTCGACGCATTTGCGCTCAAGAATCCTCATCTAACTGTACAGATTACAAGGGCCTCCTTCATGGATATTAGAAATAGGAAGATTGGTGTTTGATTGATCTTTTTCCTTCACCTCTCTTAATGTTCATTGCATTCCATGCATTTTGTTTTCCCTCTTTCCCTTTTTTTTCAATGCTTCTTAATTATGCTGATAAATTGAGAAATTTAAAACTTACAAATCTATTCTTGTCAAATGCATCTCATATTTAATTTGATGGTCAACATTCCATTACAAACACTCCATTATTCAATGTGGGAGTTAGTTTTTTTTTAGACTTAAAATTCCCTTGTCCATCGACGAAAAAAGTGGACACATTGTCATTTTTGGCTGTTCTAAAAAAATGTGAGCAGTTTTGAGGCTTATGCAAAAATACCCATATCCCATAAGCCTTCTACAAAATTACCCACTTTTATAAGAAAGTGCAAAATTACCCAAATTTGAGGTGAAGTGCCCATTTTACCCTTGAATAAGACAAAAATATTGTGTTGTTTGAGGAGATGTTGACGGCAACACTCACTTCTTACATTTTTGTAATTTTTTTTTTTTTGTGTGTGTGTGTGTAATAGTGTACTTTTGTCATGATTGTACAATGATGATGTTATTTTTGCATGAAGCAACTGAAATACACAGTGGGAAAATGACATTTTCCGACTGTGAGCATGTGAGATGTGCTCGGATTTCAAACGTAAAATTAAACATAGTGAATTTTTTTGTGAACAAAAACTCAACACCTCATATTTCTCTCACATGTTCATTTTACATTAGAGGTTTCATTACAGAGAAAAGGAAAGTGAAATTCTTGTGGGAAAATAAGGATTGCAATTTGGGCTACAATTTCGATCGGAATATAAAAACGTGCGTGAGAGTTTGAAAATTCCGAGCAATATTACATTACTCTCAACTTAAGAGGTAGCATTTGTATTTATTCCAACTTTTTAAAGCAATATTGCAACAAATTATTTGGAATAACACAACCGATTCTCAAATTCCCTTCGTTTTATTCATTTTCCTGTCGACTAGTTACCATTAGTTAAATGAAGCTTGTTTTTTTTTTTATGTTATTTTGAATGTTTAGAGGACGGATTTTTGTTGCATTAGATTATGATTTCTAAAATTTCATTATTTCTTGTATGCTTATATATGGATATGCATTGTTGAATAACGATTTTGAATGATAATATACTACACTAAAGGAGATTGATCACTGCATATTCATATATGTTTATGTCCATATGATTAAATTTCGATCGAATTCTATAATTTTACGGTCGTATATGTCGTACAAAATATTTATATTACGATGCGAAATTCATTTTTGTGTGAGATATGCATGTATTTTTCAGTCGTGTTTTACAATTTAGTAATCGTATATTCACTGATTGTTCATGTAATTATGCAGATATGGATTCGTGGAAATGTTTAATCATTAAATCCGGTGGAGAATGGGTCGACTGTGAATATGTTGGTGGAACTGAACAAGTTACGAGTATATTAACTGAACCCAGTTGTTCTATTTCGAACCTCCGGTACAACATTGGCAATGTTTTGCAAGGTGCGAATCTGGGGCTGAATTACGAGCTTTATTGTCTATCACATTCTCGTAGCGGTCTTCGTGAAAAAGTTGTCCTTGTTACTGACCTACAATTGAATGAATTGTTCATGCATGAGACATATCCAACCGTATATGTTGTTCATAACAATCCAAATGTTGGACGAGGTGAATCTTCGCAGCATGATTTCTATGTTCCTTCTTTTGATGTTCACGAGCCAACGCCATTTGGATACGACACTGAATTCGGAACCTATGAGCAGAATTTAGAACAAGTTCGACGAATGGCTTCTACTGATTGGTTTCGTGAAGCAGGTTCTGCTTCTGGGTCTCACAGACGCGATTTAAATCTTGAGCAACCCTCCTACACAGCCGATGAACCGGAAATTGGTCTTGAGAATGATGATGATGATGCCGATGAAGATTATGTGCTTGAATCCGATACAGAGACTTCAGAAGATGAAACTGAGGAGAGCTTGCAGAATTTCACATTCGCAAAGTTTGCTGCACGGATTCAGAGGGAAGGCGGAATGGCAAAACTTTTGGATTTAGTGCATCCGACAAGGGGAGAGTCTGGGAACGATGAAGAAGAGCCATTGGAGGTGGGTGAACCAAATAATTGGCTAGTTCCTGTGATTCCGATCGATGCTCCTGCCTCGATGGTTGCATATGAAGAAGACGCAAATGAGAATGAAGAATTTGCGGAAGGTGCCTACTACAATAGCAAAAGGCAGCTAATTAATGTGGCCGGATAGTGGCATATTGAGCAAGGCGCTGAATACAAAGTTGAACGATCTGATCCAGGTCGACTCGTGTGGTGTTGCAAAAAACGAGATGATTGTCCTTTCCTTATGAGAGCCATTAGTCGTGGATCTGTTTGGCGTGTCTATAAATTGAATGCAGTGCACACATGCATACTTCAATTGGATCACGTGGCTCCTTCTAAAGTCCAATATAAAGTGATTGCAGCTCACGTAGCAAAGAAAATTCATCACGAGTGTGAAATATTGATGCCCAAGACCACTATGGAGGACCTGATTCGGGATTACGGGGTCCATGTCAAGTATAGTCAAGCATTGAGAGCACGACATGCTGCAATAGAGATGATATATGGTGGATACGACGATTCGTATTAGATGTTGCCCGGTTATCTGCACATGCTTCAGATGGCTAACCCCGGAAGTATAACAGATTTGGAAATAGGTGCAGATGGAAGATTTCGACACTGCTTTGTTGCACTCAGTGCTACCCAATTGGCCTACTCGTACTGTCTTAGGCCTGTGATTGTGGTAGATGGTACTCATCTGAAAGGGAAGAATCGCGGTATCTTGTTTGTTGCAGTGACGAATGACGCAAATGAGGGGGTGTATCCATTGGCATACGGGTTAGGGCCAATTGAGAATGATGAATCATGGACTTGGTTTCTCACACGTGTGAGGAGAGCATATGGTTGCAGACGCGATCAGCTGATTGTCTTCGATGCTCACATTTCAATTGCAAATGTCGTGATGCAAGTATTTCCCGATGCGACACACGCGTTATGCTACTACCACATCCTCCAAAAATTGAGGACATTTGGAAAATTCGTTGGAGGACTCTATCAAAGAGCAGCGTACGCACATAGGCAAGATGTTTTCGAGGCACGTATGGCCAGCATCAGGGAAGACAAGCCAGCTGCATTCGAAAAGCTGATGTTGATTGGCCCGGAAAAATGGGCAAAATCGATGTGTCCCGTTCGGTGTTACAGTTTCCTCACGTCGAACGCAGCAGAGGTATTCAATTCTAGATTATTGTGGGCCAGACGTTTGCCGGTATGCTCTTTGATTGAGACTATACGACACGTCATGGAAAAATGGTTCGATGAAAGACGGCAAGAGGCAATTGCATCAGAAGATCCGATCTCTGTTGAGTCAATGCGAAAGATCGCTTCGAATAAGAAGAGAGCTCATACGTATAAGGGTGTCCATCTCGGTGAAGGAAATTATAAAGTAGAAAGTTACCGAACTTCGTATATGGTTGATTTTCAAGGCCGGTCATGCACGTGTCGTCACTTTGATCTGGATGGTTTGCGTGTTCACATGCTATTGCTGCAATACAGTAAGTCTAAATCTATGAATATAATTGTTTACCTCATTATGTTTATTAACTTTATAATTAGGAGTTGTTGCAGGATGAGTGGTCAATCTATTTTGACGTATGTGGAGCCCTATTACACGAAAAAAGCTTTTTTTGGGGCCTATAGACATCATATCATGCAAGTACCTCATCGAGATGAATGGAGGCTTCCACATAATGTTTCAAGTATTCTTTGCTTACCTCCAATAGTTGAAAAACAAGCAGGGCGGCCTAGAACGAATCGGTTTCAGGCTGCTGGTGAGGAAACAACGAATAGAAGAAGAGCTACTACCACTGAAGAAGGCGGGTCATCATCTACTCGGCGTCGAGCACCAAAAAGATGTAGCTATTGTCGTGAACCCGGACATACGCATAGAAGGTGTCCTGGAAGAGTCCCAGATGAAAATTCGGATTGACATCATTGTATTGTAAGCTTCTTTTAAGTTTACATCTTTCTTGATTGGAAAATAATCTGTTATCGGTTGAAAATTAATGAAGACTGGAAGGAAAATTACACCAACATCGATGGGAAATTCTCTTAAATATTGAATATTGTTAGAACTCAATTCAAAATGACGCAATATTGAGGAGGGTTTCAAAAGAGTTTTTTCTTCTTTTGCTCCGGGTTTATAAACTGCATTAAATCTTCATTCTTCAACATTTTTTTAACATCGAATGGAAATTCTCATAAAAAAAAATTGTATGAAATAAGTGTGACTAAAACTAAGCAAAATATATATTCGAAAGGAAAATAAAGCTGAATACTGAATTCATTCGATAGGAAAATAAAATTGTACGATAGGAAAATAACATAGTACGAAAGGAAATTAACAGAGTTCGATAGCAAATGGAGTAGTACGAATGTAGATCCTAAGAATTACGATTGTTCATGACATCTTACTCACTATCCACGCTGTCCTCGCATAGATTGAATATACTTTGGGCAATCATCTTTCGATAATCACCCAAATGAGAATTACCCCCAATGAGTAGAAGGGGAGCCGGTGAGGAGACGCTCAACACACATGAGGGCCAAAGGTCCACAATCCTTGCTACCCACTTGCAATTGTTGGCTTTGGCGAGCAATGACTTTGAGAGTGAGTGGATCATATCGAATATTGTGCCCCGACGTTTGATTCTCCCAAAAATTACTCGCAGCGAGGACCCTCGGAAATAATCGAACCAATGGCTCTAATTGTGTTTCCCGATATGCTTGGACAGTATGATCTCTCACGTAGTACAATGAATCGTACAACTCAGCGGTCCAATTAACAAGAGAAATCCGAACAGTGACAAAATGTCCGTTCAGAAAGCACACAAGGATGATCTAACAATCATAAAAGGAATAGTAAGAATTTTTAGTATATTATTGTTGGTCCTGGTTTGTAAGAGGAAAAACACGTAGAGGGAGGGGGGGGGGGGGTGAATACGTGTTTTGAAGTTTTTCAACTTCTTTTCCTCAAACTCAGAGTACTAAGTAAAGTGCTCACTTGAACTACTAAGACCTAGCCGAGAGCTAGATCTACAGTATTCACAACTCTCTTGACCTAAGCTTAGGGCTTGACCAAGAGTGAGACTTTACTCTAAATGCAGAATTTCGGTGAGCTAAATCTTTCCTAAGTAATTGAAATCTCAGTTTGTGTGTTGTTTAAATGCTTGTGCAATGAATAATCAAACAGTAAGCAAATAAAAAGATTAGGGTTAGAGATACGACACAGAGATTTATAGTGGTTCTGAGATGAAACTCCTACGTCCACTTGTTGCACTAGGCAACTCGTTCTCTTCACTCAAGAACTTGAAGATTACGGGCTCTTCAAAAGCCTATGTCAAGATCGAGCTTCACTTGCTTGGATCTGACGAAGACTGGGTGATTACGGGTTCACCGCACAAGACCTAGAACTGGACTGGAAGCTTCACTCGCTTCAGTCCGACGATAGGGAGATTACGGGTTCTCCTTACAACCTAGCTTCGATCGAGCTTCACAATCGATGAAAGTGTAAGCTTGGATCTAGACTTTATGATCGAGGCTTCTACAATCGATGAAGGTAGAGCCTTGGATCGAACACAACCTAACGACGAACACACAAAACCTAAACTGAAACTTTAGGGTTAAGGTTTTTTGTTTCGACAGAGACACACTAATGAAGAGTTCTTTACAACAAGTGCAAAGATGGCTAGAACTCTTCTCTAAGCTTGGATTTGGAATAGGCTTAGAATTCTGAGTGTGAAGGTTGCGAAGACGAGTTCCGATGAAACTGGAACTCGGAGAACACTTGGAAACAAAGACTCGAAGAAATGCTCAAAGGCTGGGAGTGTTTGTTTGCAGTAGGCGCTCAATGCTCAAGTAGTGTTCTACTTCTCTTCGTCTTCATCCTTCACTATTTATAGGCGGAGGTTTGGCCGAGATCTGTTGCTTGGTAGGTGGCCTTGTCCCTCCTCCTCTCGACAGTACTTGCGCAGGCTGGCACCTTTTCAGACGTCCAGATTTGGCATTTTGCCAAAAATAGCTAACTTACAAACCTAACAGTAACTGGAGAGAGCCAGTACTGTTGCGGCGCCCTTGTCGGCCTGGCAGTCAACTCCGCTGCTCCTCTCCTCATTCGACACGTGGAGATCTCGCAATTAATACAACGATCTTCAGTTGACTGGAGTTCAAAATAGGAGCGGGAATTGGGTTGTCGCTTTCTGTTAGGTGGGGGCTCGCTTCGCTTTAGAATGGGAGCGTCCGCTTCAAGTTGAGTCGCTTCACGGTCATATTGTAGCGAGTACCTGGCAAGTGAGTTTCCCAAGTGACTGCTTTAGTAAGTGTTGACCCGTGTTGACTCGCTTTGGCTTTTTACTGTAGCGCTTGCTTCGCTTTGCTTTGGCAGACTAGCTTCGAATCCACTGTAGCGCTCGCTTCATTTCGCTATTCTTCGACACGCTTCACTTCGGCTGGGTAGACTCGCTTCGATTGGAAAACATACTCAAGCGAGTGGCCTTCACTTAAATTTTCTGCAGTCTAAAGACCTAAGTGACTAAAGCAAAAACAAAGTCATCCTAACAGTATAGGCTCAGAAAAATTGCTAACCTATTTTCTACATCAAATTGGGTTGCTTGGAAATAGGACACTTAGGGGTTTTGGGATCATATCAAAACATATATAACATTTCCAAAATGTCCCATATAGGTTCCCCCTTAACATGTTGTCCTTAACAATTCCCAACAATTATTTAAGTTAATACGCAAAAATATGCATGACAACTTACTTGTTTGGCCGAGTACCAAGGTCTCATCGTACTCCCAGCATCTATACCCTCGACAGACCGCAAGATGTGATTTGGAGGTTCCCATGCAGCAATTACATCATCGGAGTTGTCCTTCAAATCCTCCCAACAACCAGCGAGTGAAATCTGTAAAATGTGGCAAAATTACGATCGTAATAAAGTAATTTATGATCGAAAAATAATAAAACAGTGGTCAAATTCGACTGGAATAAACAACATAACAAATGCAAGACAATTTCAACTACTTACAAACACATCCGTGTCGAGTATGATTGTATTGCTTTCATCAACCGTTTCCAATAAGTGATCCTTGTTGATCAATCTCGATCGCAAATGCATTAAATAGAGGTCAACCATCTTCACAATTCAAAAATAAATTAGGACATAATATTTCATAAATATTTAGTAAGTCACATGTGTTAGAAAAGGAATAAAAGGAAATTTTCACCGAGCAATCAAAGTCGGTTGTCGGCAACTCGAGCAATCGAAAGAATGATTTGGGTAGAACGTGCGCAGTCTCTTTCATTTGTACGTGTGATCTCCCGGGATCTGACTTGAACTGCTCGTATCCAACTTGCACATCCTTTGGAACCGGTCGAGGCTCCCGATTATTGACGTATGGAGAAGAGAGAGCTCGGCTTGGGACCCTTGCTCGTCGAGGGTTCCGCCTTAGTTCACGAATTGGGATGTTCAAATCGTCATCATCATCATCATCATCGCCGGCAACACCCTTAACTTTCCCACTAGGATCATTCATTCTGGATTGCTCGTGTGCAGTAATTGGAGTCGTGAAAGTATAGGTGGGCCCCGCATTCGATCCAAAAATCTGTTTAAGGCGGCAGAAAATGAGCTTAAACAGTGGGAAAATAAGGCAGATCTACTACAATTGAAGGGAAAATTCTAAAAACTGAAGGGAAACTGAAATATTTCATCATGTAATAGTTTTAATACATACCAAATCGCACAGATGATCAAGGGGCGATCCGGAGCGGTCAAAATCATGCATTGAATGTCGTCCCGGAATCTCCACATCGGACGTAGGCATGAATGTATGGCCAATATCGTGCACCGAGTGCCTACCAAATTGTTCCATAGAAACCGGCACCTCTCTCCATCCTCCAATTCCCATAAAATCAAAGCCCAATGAAGTGGGCGTAGATGCATGTGGCATCCCCGTGGACACAGGATTGGACATATTACCGGCATCACCGTCGTTGTCATCATCATCATCATCATCAACATGAGGGGGGCGACGGGGGACAGGACAAGGGGGGCGACGGGGGTCCACATCTTTGAAACCTCGAGAATTCGAGCAACTCATCATCTCCTTTAACTCATCAAACCATCTCTTGATCTTCGGCAAAAATCTCTTCTTCATCTTTTTGTATGTTAACTCGGCAGTCTTCTTCATAAATCTCATCTCATTTCGATTAAATGATTCTGCCTCATTAACACCTCCGCTACTCCCGGTCAATGTGGAAGTTTCTTGCCTCGACCTTTTTCCCTTCGACGGCCTCTTTTTTCCCCTTGCATGAGTTTCACTACTATCTTCACTCTTGCTTGAGTCCGACTCTTCTTCATCAGTACCCGAATCAGAGGGTACAAGTACTCGTCGTGGGCAGTGCTCCCTAAGCTTCACTGGGTTTCGGGGCGGATGGAACATTATGCCAAGTGGATCTTGGCCAAGAGCAGATTGCATATGTGGCGAAGCCATCTCTTCTGCATCCATTTCCATGGGCACCACGGAGTCGGCCTACATCAATTATTAGCAACAGGAAAATAAGTGATTATTGTTGTAAACTTTATTCAACCAACTGAAAAATCTAATCTACATAAGTAATTCGCATGCATATCAATTATTACGAAATTCAATATCTAAATTTTGAAATTTTGATCGAAAAAATGAAGGGAAATATGTAAATTACGAATTGAAAAATGTATCAGTGATTGAAATTATACCTCCTGTTGGAATATTGGGGCGATATTATCCTTGATTCTCGAACGGAACTTCCACCTCAAAAATCTTGGGTGTGCGGCCTCTTGATCCTCTACTTTCGCAGCTACAAATTCGGCTAATTCCGGCATGATCTCAAGGGACCAAACGTGAAAGGCCCATGCAGCTCCATTGAAATGATACCTCTTATTACGTGATATATTCTTGACATAATGCTCCAATGTCAAGAAAGCATAAGCCCCCCACGGAAAATCATTAAAATAGTTCATATCGCCCAACAAAGCCCAAACCCACGAATCAACATAATGGTTTGTGATTGGTGTCTAGATGTTAGGATTTTCGTCATGTTTTCGTGTCCGTTTTCCCTTAGTTTTTGTGTGTTTTCGTTGTTTGTGGCTATGATTTGGTTGCTTTGGAGTCTTTGGTATTGTAGGATAAAAAGGGCGGAAATGAGAAGAAAACAAGAAGAAAGAAGCATTATATTGAAGAGGGGTTCGTTAGGAGCATGTAGGCGAAAACGGAGGTCAATTTGGAGTTTGGACGAGGAAGATACGACCAAAACAAGAAAGGCGCGCAATCGTCCAGCTTTGGACGAGCGTCCAACGTACGTTGGACGACCGTCCAAGGTTTTAAAGATACAATGCGAGCTCTGAGTTGGACGAGCGTCCAACGTACGTTGGACGACCGTCCAACGTTCCGGCCAGCTATTGTTTCCTTATATAATTAGGTTTTCATACCTATTATATATACTATCCCTTGTACACGAATTCTAGACATCTTTTTAACAACTTTTATCATTATTTAGCTTTAGTTTTCAGTATTCAAACACTTTAGATTAGTTTTTATTGTTCGGATCCGAATTCTTAGTTCGTTGCAATTTAATTCAAGTCTTTCCTTTATTTCGAGTTCTTCGTTCTTCGTTTAATTCTCGTAAGTTATTTATTGCTTTCGTTTACTTGCTTTTAATTGCTTGCTTTAGTTTTAGATTCGTTTTCATAATTGCTTCGTTTAATTTCCTTAGTTTAATTTCGTTCTTTCGATTTCTAGTTTAAAGTTTAGATTCCTTTTTCCTACGATTTCATGTCTCTCGTTTTTAAAGCTTTCAAAGTTAGATTTATTTTCCTTTTAATTTCCAGAATTCATTAAACATGTCTAGAGTAGTTTATGCTTCCTTCGTTGCTTTCTTTATTGCTTTCTTTTCGATTCTTGCCTAGGTAGATTAATCGTTTTACTTTAGTTTAATTCTCTAGTTTATTTAGTTCAATTTATTTCCAGCTTTCTAGATTAGATTTACTTGCTTTTATTTATTGCTTTAATTTACTTTATTGCCTAGGATTTTAAACCAAAAACCCCAAAATATTCTTTACTTGCTTTCTTAGATTTAGGCTAGATTAGGTTGTTTGCTACACGATTATTTGCCCTGCAAAGTTTTCCTTCGAGATTCGACATTGGGTTTTTACTTACTAAGTGCTAGGATAGATTTCGTTCTATTGCGAACACTTTTTGGTGAAACAGTTAGGGTCATATGCCAACAAGAATAGGTAAAGCACGAGGACATGTGCTACCCAAAAGTAAGACTCCCCGGTCGGATCATCGATTCTCCTACCACGAAATTTTTCTAACAATTTGGCGACTGTGATATCACCCCCTCCACTAAACAAGTGATAAGCATGCACGTGCGAGAGCTCATACTCGCCCGTGGTCTCCACTTCCGAAGATCCGAATTTTAACCCCGTTACTAATGCAAATTCGATATGCCCAAATCGAACGTGTGCCCCGTTTAATTCGAACCACATCTCGTGTTCCTGCGCCCCGGGTATAATAATCTCTCGAGACAAAACATGGTGCACGGCCATGCCACATTTTTGACCGGGTTTCCAACGAAGAAATTTTCCGAAGCATCCCTCCTCAAAACGATAAAAAAGCTGCCTCCCTCCGACGTCCATCAATGTTTTTCTCACGTCTCCTAAGACTGATAGCTTGTAGTATGTTCCGATTATTGAAGGTACGTCGATTGTCTCCGGTCTTTTGAATTCAACCTAATTAAAAATAAATCATAACATAATTAGTGTATAAATACTATAATCAAGGGAAAAAACATAATTACGGCCGAATCAAACAATTTTACGTTCGCTAGGGGCCTAACTAAAACGAAAATACGACTGTAAAATTCATTATAACGATTGTAATATCATTCTCGAATACAACAATAATATCATCTATAATTTATTTAAATATTACGACAATTACGACAATAAATCACTATTTCCTTCAAAAAGAAAATCTCTTCTAACAACTACGACAATTACGCAAGCACGAGTAAAAATTATTATAAAAAATACCCTTCTAATAATTAATGTAAATCATGCTAATATTCAATTTAATCGTGATTACATTGTTTTAAAATTTTGCATATTCAATTATAGTTAACAATTTAGACGAACTATATATATTTTTTGGCTATACTTCAAAAACCTAAAATTATCTATACGAATGATATATTAACACAAAAAAAAACAATTATTTCTAAATTATCTGTAACAAATGAAGGGAAAATAAAAACGCAACGATGGTAATTTGACATCAGTGACAGGAAAATTATAGAAAAACAAAAAAAAAAAACACGAATTACCTGTTGATTTCCTTGTGGAAGAGCCATTGTGGATTAGAAATCTCAGTTTTTTTCCGGTAACCTACAAATAATTATTGATTTTACGAGTGATTTTAGCGAATTCCAGTCGTAGAGAAATATGAAATATGAACATCAACTGGAATTTACTCGGACGAAAAATACGAAAAGGGGTATGGTACCTTGAAATTTCAACTGATTTCAGATCCTAGTATCTTTCTTCAGTAAGTTCAACCAACACTTTTGCGAAATTCCGGCGAGATTTCGTCAATTTTGCCGGCCAAATGTGTTTGTGTGCAAAGGGAAAATAAGAGAAGGAGGATGTGTGGGAAAGAGGAGGATGGGAAAATAAGGTTTTTAACTCTCTAGTCAAACTCAAAGCATTCAATTCAAAAAGTTCTGAAAAAAAAATAAATAAATAAATAAATAAATAAAAATTTCACATCTCCTGCACTTTTTTTGTTGGCATGCGAAAATACAAGGGTAAAATTGACAGCTCACTTGTAATTAGGGTATTTTTGCACTTTATTATGAAAGTGGGTATTTTTGCAAATGTGTTATCAAAAATGGGTAAAATGCTATATTACCACTTTTGTTATTGTCTGTGGATTTAATATAATAATTTGATTTTTTTTTTTTTTATTTTCATAATCGAAACTACGTTGTTTTGGCAAGAAGTGTGCAGACTGTACTGCCACATAAGATTTACTTTTGCCACCTCACATTCAATTTTGGGGAGATTGAGGTTTGTGGGAAAATTGCAAAAAATTAAAAATTGATGTATTATTTAGACAAACATTGAAGTTCATGGAAAAATTAAAAAACACCCCAATGTGCGTGTATTCAAATGATAATAACCCTTAATATTTTTTACTTTACTGTACTTTTCTTTAAGCCAAATCTAAGAATTACTTTATCATTCAATAAAGATAAATATTAAATACCGATATAGAAATAAAACATGGATAGCGGAAATAGTTTTTAGTGTTTTTATCTAAAAATAATTAATTGTTAGCATATTTATATATGCGGCATTGCCACCTATAGCCGTGTGTATGATAGGAGAACATCTTGCTTTTCTTATGTTTGTGTAAATGTACTACACTAACCCTTCACATGTGATTAAAATATTAATATAATACCTCACGTATTATATTAATATAAAAATTATATTTGAGAAGTGAGTGCAGTACACCCACACTCATTTAAAAATAAACCGCCGCTTTTCCCAACTATTTGGATGTTTTGCAACTCATTCGAAAATTATTTCCGTTTCTTCCTTAAGTACGTTATCTAGGGTTGTCAGTCTTTATGATTTTCCAGAGCAAGAGGGATTGGCCTAGCTGAGCCAACCATGCAAACGTACTCGATAAAGCGGATGCCTTGTACTACGTAACCATGATAAGAAGGAATCCAAGGTCAGTAAAGCATATGAGGTTTTGATCAATGTTTCACAATTCCAATATGTCATGAACGCTCCCAGTGATAAGCACAAAAGGGTGTCGACGACTCATCCAAATCTAGCTGATCCTCCAACCATGAAGATTTTAGTAGCTTTTATTATCGCACCCGGCAGATGGGGACATAGCCAGTGTTCTAAAAGACGCCGCCTAGGTCCGCCTAGGCGCTAGTCAGTGCCTCGCTGCCCGATTAACATGTAATCCGCCTAGGCTCTATGCGCTACCCAACGAGCCGCTCTTGAAGCTTAATCAATAGTGTATTTGTGTTAACTAATCTATGTTTAGGCAAACTATGCTACTCTATGTATGATTTTGGATTTATAATTATGAAATTAATCTATCAGTTGTCATAGTATGTGTATTTACTATAAATTTGGCAACAATATTGTAATAATAGTAAAAATAAGCATTATAGTTCGAATCCGCCTAGGCCTGCCTAGGCTCCCGCCTAGCCGCCTAGGCGCTAGTCACCCTCCACCCTCCGACTAGCGCCTAGCGCTTTTTAGAACATTGGACATAGCAAGCAAAGACTGAATTCTGCTACAAAGGCAAAAGGTCAACAAGTGAGCTGGAGGACGTCGTTGAGGAAATTAGCGCCAAAGCTTTTGAAGAACAATTTGCAGCGGCACAATCCTTTGTGCAATGCACAAGGATTCGAGCGGAGGAATCTTGCTTGAAGACTGCTACGAATTGCATAAAGCGGCTTGAGAAATATCCCAAGGTGCTCAAAAAGGATACGAGCAGAGAATGACTCCGAAGCAGCTCGAGCAATACCAAAATCTTCCTTGCAATGGTGAAGAGCTTAATTGATTATTTAAACACTCAATAGTGTTTATTAATGTAATTCCCCTTTTTTTTTTCAAGCTTTTACTTATATTTTTTTAGTTCAATAAATGAAATTTTTTAAATTAAGTATTTCAAATAATTACTTAAATATTAAAAAAGATCACAAATGTCGAAATAAAAACACACATAAAACGTGAAATCTATATAATATATAAAAACAAAATGCGAAGGGTATTTTTATATTTTCACTTCTATAATTAGGGGTATTTTTGTATTTTCCTCTTCTTTTTTTTTTTTTTCTTTCTTTTTAAACTTTTTTTTTGCCTGTTGTAACTCTCACCGAATAGGCGCTATAATTTCAACAGCCACTTTGACAACTTTTCTTTCCAAAACTTCCAAGCCACACGTATATTTCGAATGGGCATGATCTCTCAAATAATTTAAAAGCACAATCATATATTACTTTTTCTTTACGACGTCTCCATTTGTTCATACCTCTTAAATATCTAGCATTTTCCATTCGCTACTCATCAAAGACGCAATTTGAAGTAGAATTTTATGTTAATATTAAAGCGAAGAATAAGGGCTTCTCCAGCAATACTGCTTTATGAGTTTTGCAGTCAAAATAAAACTCAATTTTTGTTTTTACCTTCTCTCTCCTCCAACATATATATATGCGTTTCAACCGTAGATAGACGCACAAGCTTTTTGAACGCTACTTAATTTATAGCACGTTGTATGTAAAATTAAAAAAGAAGAGGAGGAGTAAGAAGAAGCAGCCCTAATTTTTGCACAGGCAGGCAATAGCACGGCGAAATGGAGGTAAGCCTTATTCCCCTAAATTCGATTACTTACGTTTATTCGATTAATTCGTATTTTGGTTTCAATAATATACTAACTACATTAGGGATTATTTTATTGCTCAAAGCCTCAAAACTATATTTATTTACATTTTATAATGAAAATTTATTTAATTAATCTAATTTCATTGTTATTTATTAATTTCTTTAACTTATTAAAAATTAAAAACACTTAGCATAAAATTGATTCGTGTATAAGTTCACACAAAAATTCCCAGATTAGAATAATGATATTCATTCGGTGTGATTGTGAATAAATTCTTTTTTTTTTAATATTTACCTCAAGGTTTAATCAATTAAAATGAAATAATAATAATAATAATAATAATAATAATAATAATAATAATAATAATAATAATAATAATAATAATAATAATAATAATAATAATAATAATAATAATAATTGTAATTTTTATCTTAAATATTATTTATATTCAATGCTTAATATATCAGTTTTTAATGGTTTAGTTGGTTAATATTTTCACACGTAAATCCGTAAAAGCAATATTAAAGGAATACTAAGATACGATTTTGTAAAAATGGAAGCAATGCATGTCAATCTTTATCTTGAAAGCATGTTATAAGTTGGTATATTTTCTAATACATGGAATCCGCATGTATGTGCGAATGTGGTGATTCATGCAGTTATATTTTACAAAAATAAACTCAAAAAAGTCCTTTTAAAAAAAGTCCTTTTAAGAGAAGACTTCGTATTGCAAACTCAATATGATCATCTATAAATATGGGCTAGAATAAAATGTGAGGGGAAAATTTTTTGTAATCAATATTCATATTATTCAATAAAGATCCATACTCTTGCTCCGTGGATTACGACTCAGATTGTGAAGGGACCGAAATAGCATAAGGCAATAAGCCACACATTGTGCGTAATTAATTGTCAACGAAGAAAAACTATGGTACATGGTACATATATAGTTGAAATAGTTTTGATGATCATCGCACAACGGAACTACGAATCGTAAATGGGGAGTATTTGTTTATTTGTGTTTTTACCAGAACAAATTGAAAATTCTTATTTTTTTAGTACATCATATTCAATTTAAATAATACCTATAAAATAATGTTCAATATGCAATTAACTGGTCAAGGTACAATGTGAATATGCACATGAAAATAAATATGGTTTTAATCAATGATTATTGAAATGTTTTTTTTATATTTTATTTCACTACGTTTCAAATTAAATTTATCTATCCCGTTACATCTATGTTACAGATTCAATAGAAGAGTTAAATTTGAATTGAGAAGGAATGAGTAAGCTTATTAATATTAGTCTACAAATGTGTAGTAACTTTTTATTGGAATTTTTGTTGTGGTGAAATTTTGGGGGTGTATTCAATTGAGAATATTGAGATTAGTTGTTTTTTTAGGCTTTAAAAATTTTGTGAATCGAGAAAATCCATAGACTGGGTGCATAGTTTGACTGACTTTTCTTATCTTATTAATTTACGTGGTTTTCTATAGATGTGAGGAGATTATATAATACATAATTTCATAGACTCTGGCGCTAGAATCATTAATAAATATACATGAAAAAACAATTGTATATAAATTAAAAAAATAAAAATATATATATCCAAATTGTTGAGATAAAATATTGTAAATACATTAATTAAAAAAAAAAAAAAACATACATTAGTATTCCCATCGTCTTCATCCTCACGAAAAGGTTAAAACTGTTTCGGCATCACAGTCGAAAACCTAAGACATGGGACCACCACTCCTACACTCTAAGTAATGGTCATATCCGTTGGCTGAATGAATGATATGAATTTTTTTTCATAACCACTATCAAATAAATACAGCCAGATGTCACGAATGACCAATTGATAAACAAGAAAAAGAAAATAAACCCCAAATTGAGA
This sequence comes from Thymus mandschuricus, assembly GCA_029379335.1. Lineage (NCBI taxonomy): Eukaryota > Viridiplantae > Streptophyta > Magnoliopsida > Lamiales > Lamiaceae > Thymus > Thymus mandschuricus. The sequence continues at coordinate 9,845,910 of CM057079.1, forward strand.
TTTCATATCGGAATACCCTACAATCAAGGTTCGACAATAAAAGAATAGTATCATAAATTACTTATTAAATAGTCATATCAAGCCTCTTACATATCAAAGAACCTCCAAACAAGTCACTTTCTTCAAATTAACAATTAATTTTCTCCTCCATATCTGTACAAGACAAACACTGGTGAATACAAATCATCCTAATAATCCAGGAGAACGGCATAATATGGTATATTACTATTTCTTGTAGGAATTAAATTCTACAGAATTCAACATCATGAACGATAAATAAAATCCTACATTCATGATTTCTATGACGATTATCCGAGAAACTAAAGCGGAAGCATTAATTGGAAGTAGTCATAATCAAACTTGAAGAATTGAAGACTTTAGTTTTGGTCTTCCAAGAATACGGTAGTCTCCTTTTGACTTTTGTGTACGTTCTTGGCTGGAAAGGAAACGCAGAGAAATTAACCTCTTCTTGGGAACTAGACCATTAAATAAAATAATAACTTTTGTATTTAATATTAGGTCAATAAATAACAAATAACAATATGATATATACACATATTCTACATTAAATAAATATATATAGTCCCATAATTATTAAAATAAATCTAACAATCTCACACTTGGTCAATATATATTTCTTGATAAATGTAAAACTTAATAAGCTCAGAAATTGATATTATTCAATATGTATATCTGAACAATCTCGTCCATCAACTATATTTGTATAGGATCATGACAACTATTGTCATATTAATAATCATGACTAAATTCATAAATATCACATACACAAATATAATCAAATGGCATGGCATAGATAAATGGTTGCACGAAAATCAGATACAAGACCCGCTTTACTACCAAAAGGTTGTAGCGAGCTTTCTAGTGCTTGTCTAGCATATGATGCCTTGTTTAGATTTGCAACTAACTTGGTTTTGAGTATGGTATTTCTCCTCCAAGCTCTTATAATGTGCAAAGAGGTCCTCGAACTTTCCGATCATCGCTCTCAAATTAAGATTGACTAAGTCAAGCTCAACAATTAACCTTTTGTTCTCGCTCATGCACTTTGTCTGGGCTTTTTGCAACATTTTGTGACTTCTTAACAAATCATGGTGTTTGTTAAGTAGCTCACTCCATGTTGAGAAAAATATTTCCTCCTTGTGCTCGTGTGCATTAGTAATTGAAGAAGATGGAGTATAGATAAATACCTCTCCTGTATCGTCATCGGTGAGGGCCATTAGACAAATATCAGCTTCCTCGCTTGAGTCAAGTTCTGTTAAAGCGTCTGAGTCACTTTCATCTCGGTCGCTCTGCTTGGCAGCTGACTCACTTGCTACTAGCGCTCTGCGAGGTGTTTCCCTTCTCACTTTGAGTTCTTCTTTTCCCTTTGCACTTAGCTTAGGCAATTTGATTTGTAGTGGCCCATTTTGTGGCAATGGTAACATTCCACATCCATCAGATCCCCAGAAATTGGCTTTGACTGGTCTTTTCGCTTGCCTCTTCCTTCATGTGCTTTAGCGTTCCGTCATTGATGTTGTTTGTAAAAACGCTTGTATTTTCCAACCCTGGAATTCATTTTGTTGAAATTCTTGGTCAGAAATACATAGTGTTCTTCCGGCTCCTCGCATGACATTTTAGAGATTGGCGCTCCTCTTGAGTTGTCATTTGCTTTGAAAGCGACTCCTTTTGATGTAGCAGACACTTCTTTTTCTCCTTGTCAAGGGACATTTGGTCTAGATCAAATTCATGAGCTTTGAGTTCTGAAAACAGGATTTCTGGAGAGAGCTTGGCAAGATCCTTTGTGGCGGGGCATAGTTCCCTCATAGTTTGCCACTTCCTTGTGAGCGCTCTTATTATCTTCTGGTTCATCTCCTTGTAAGTGAGGTCTTTTCCGAGCGAGCTCAGTGTTGATAACATGTTGGTGACCCGTATCTGGAACATATCAATGCTTCACCGGGCTTCATCGCTAGACTTTCAAACTTCTGCATTAGTACAACGAGTTTGTAACGACCCGACTTCCGGACTGACTGCTGACCCCACAGACCAACAGAATCTTCTTCAACGTGCTTTGTCCTCACTCAAACACTTCCTGAGAAACTTCTAGGGGGTCACCCATCACACAATTTCCCCAAGCTAAGCACACTTAGCTTTGGAGTTCTTATGGGTAGGCTTCCGAAAAAGAAGATGCATCTTGTGGTATGAATAGCACCAATCAAATCTTTTAAGCTCTCCTCGAATATGAAGTCCTATTCCCGCATACCCTTGAAATCCCTCTCATTCCGGCATGTCTCGGTTTCATTCATGTGCCCCTTCACTTAGAAGCCCTTATGGGAGCCACTCTTTGTCCGTGCTTCTGCGCACCGGCGATCACATCGTACTTCTGCCGCGGGCATCACATGCCCACCAGCTTCCGCTTGGTTCGTCCCCGAACCACACGTTACTGGGAGAGGTTCAGCTCTGACTCCCAGGGCAGAATTACAGAGTGAGTGCCGGTGCGTAAAAGCACGGACAAAGAACGGCTCCTATAAGGGATTCTAAGCGAAGAGGCACATGAATGAACCGAGACATGCTGGAATGAGAGAGATTCCAAGGGTATGCAGGAATGAGACTGCATATTTGAGGAGAGCTTAAAGGATTTGATTTGTGCTACTCATACCACAAGATGCATCTTCTTTTTCGGAAGCCTGCCCATAAGAACCCCGAAGTTAAACGTGCTTAACTTGGGCAATTGTGGGATGGGTGACTCCCTGGTAAGTTTCTCAGGGAGTGTGTGAGTGAGGACAAAGCACGCTGAAGAAGATTCTGTTGGTCTATGGGGCTAGCCGTCAGTCTGGAAGCCGGGTCGTTACAAAGTTTGTTTTCTTTGATCTTCTCCGTGCCTTGCAAAATTAGAGCAAGTGTCACCTACATTTCTTTTGCAGTCTCGCACTTCATTATCCGAGCGAGATAGGCATCCGACACCGTGGTCTGCATGATGTGACGTGCAACTCTGTCCAGATTTGCAACTCTAAAGTCATTTTTGGAGTACTCGTCTTTGGGCTTCTCGACATAGATATCCCAAGCTGAGATAGGATTCGAGGTGAAACCTCCAAGTTCCATAGCCTTCAATAGAAAGCTGAGGGAGCTGTGCAGAGCTAAGACTCATAGAATCAGTTCGGGTGGGACAACTGTAGCTTGGTGCAAGCTACCAATATACAAAGTAGTGACTCGTTAGAACCCCTGCTCTGATACCACTTGTTGGTCCCGGTTTTGATAAGTAAGATACACGTGGGGGGGGGGGGGGGGGGGGGGGGGGCTGAATACGTGTATAGAAGTTTTTAACTTCTTTTTCGAACTTATCACATAATGGTTTACTATAGAGCTTGTTTAGCTATAGACTGAAGCGACGACTTGATCTAAAGCTTAAAATGATACTTGAGACCTAAGCGTGCACTTGACCTCTAGTATAATCGCTTTACAGTTTTGCGAAAATTCGGTGAGCTTAATAAAACTTCCATATTAGGTTATTTAAATGTTTGTGAGTATGCGATAAATAAAGTACTTAAGTAAAATGAAAGCGTAAGGAAAGAGATACGACACAACGAGATTTATTGTGGTTCGGAGTAAAGCTTCTCCTACGTCCACTTTGTTCCACGCTTGGAACAAATCCTCTTCACTCAAAAATTCTGCTAGGATTACAATGGGTTCCCAAGCGATCTTAGCAGTGATCGAGCTCTACACAATCGAGGAAAGTGCAAGCTTGGATCAAACACACAACTACAACCTTGATCGAGCCTTTCATTATCGAGGAAAGTGAAGACTTGAATCTTTACAACTCCACTACACTAACACCAACACAACAAAACACGTTTCTAGGGTTTTGAGGGATATATAGAGTTTGTGTCTAAACTCTATCTTGAAGAATCCTTTACAATGAGAATAATAAAGGGGCTAAGATTCTTCTTCGAACTAGGCTAGGATTTTTAAGTGAGCCTAGGACTTAGAGTGGAGCTAGGTTTGCCGAAACGCAAGCTTTGGTGGTGCTAAAGCTTGGAACACTTCGTAAGAACTCGTGAAAGGAATGCTTTGAAAATCGCGAGAACTTGCTGTTTATGTTCTGAAATTTCAAGAGAAGTGTTAAGTGTTCTTGTTTCTGCATTGCCCTATTTATAGAGGAAGAGTGGAGATCAGTCCGTTGGATATTGGTGATCTTGTCTCTTCACGCTCCAACAATACGGCCTTTGACCGGCAGCTTTTAGAAAAGCGGATTTATCTTCTTTCCTTAAATTAATGGCTAAATTCCAAGCGGAACAGTAACTGCGCTCCTAAGAAAACGATCGTTGTTTGCCGTTGGCCATAGTTAACTCTCTTCATCCAATCTTGGAGTGTCACGTGGGGATCTTAATTTAATACCTGCAGATCTTCACTTGACTCAGTTCAAACTTGAGTTTGAACATGGATGGTAGTTGAGATGTCGCTATCTCGCTTAGTGAAGTGGACGGTTGCCAGTGAAGAAGTTAGAGTGAGTGTTCCGAGCTTCAAAATTCACTAAGTGTCAATCTTCACGCTTGTGATTTCTCTAGGCGAGTAAACTCGCTATGTTGAGCGTCACGTTGAGCGAGTGATCTTCAAGATTCAGTTCTTCAGACTATAAGCTAGAATCCTAAGTGACTGTAAAATAGAGCTTTCCTAACATCTTTAAGCTCGTAAAAATTCTAACCCATTAAAACATCAAATATGGGAAGCTTGGGGAGGATATACAGGGAGGGTTTTGGGATCGAATCAAAACTGATTAAGTCCTTTATTAAAAACCCCAAAATAGTTCCCCTTAATATATATCCTTAATAATTTCCCAACGGACCCGTATAATAACCATATATAATAAGAAAATTAGGAATGAAATATCAATTGTATAGTGTGTGTTTTGGGAAATTGTGGAAGAAAGATAAATAGGCGATGATAATATGATGTGTGGCACGTGTAGAAAGAGAGAGTTGGAGAAGACAAAGATGACGGCTGTTTTGAGAGGGAGCTCCAAATCCCCCGTGATGACCCTTTGGCCCCATCCATTTTAAACATCCATTTTTTGATGCTTCCCATCTTCACCATTTTCGATGATTTTTATTTCTTCCCTTCCCAGCCTACATACAAACAAATATATGTATATGTATATACATATGTGTGTGCACGCAGCCATAATAATTCATGTGTTTCACCCTCACAATCCAACCCATGATCACGAGCTCATGATTCCCTTGCTTCCTCTCACTTACCCACTTCAATTATATTCCACTATCCTCATCAACTTATCGATTTCGCAACGTCCACTATCGAAGTGTCATATTAGTGTTTCAAAGAAATGCAACGTTAATTATTTGCATTTTTAGATAGTTTATAATGACATTTTTCGAAGGGTTATGTAATAATAAGTCAATTTCTAGTATTGACAATCAATAAACATTCATTCTTATTTCGGTTGTCCACTATCTTTCAACAATTTTTGTTTCATTCAGTAGACCTTGCAATGAAAATTACATTTATACCATCATAAAACATTAAATTATAACAATTAGAATCATAATTAGATTTTTCTCCCGATTATATTTTCACCTAAAATACATTTTGTGAAGAAAACATAAACCTAACCTAATCTATTACAAACTAATGGAGATGCATTGTATTAGTGGTCATTTCGTATCGAATGCATATTACGGGTTCACAATCAAGGAATTTTCTTCGTCATCACAAAAAATAAAAATAAAGGTATAATTTTTTGTACATATATTATTGTATCTCTTTTATCCTTGCGATAGTGACTGAGAATCTATAACAATAAGCTGAGAGTGGCAACTGGCAAGTACAAGTACACATATTATTCAATTGGTCAAGCTTGCATTCAAAAAAAATAAAATTACAGTTAATAATATATACTTCTTTCGTCCCACTTCGACCGTCCTGGTTATTCGACGAGGTATTATAGTTATAGTGTTAAAAGCGAAAAGTAAGGAAACTGTAAGGATTAAATCTTTCAATTTTAAAAACATGACTATTGAAGTAGGACGTGTCAATATAGTATAGAGGAATATTCAATGTATTTTCTCTTATCACCCGAATTTTCAATACTTGAAACCTTTTAATTGATATTAATATAACTTTTACTGGAAACGCTTTAGAATTTTTTTCTTCTTAATATTTAATATATTTTTTCAGTTTTATTGTTCTATTATGTAAGTTGGAACCTTAAAATAATCTAAATATAATTGAGATAGCTCAATTAATTTACATGGTCTAGGATCCTAATAGAAATTGCTGAAGGTATATGTTTAGATAGGTAAATGTATATGTTCAAATCATTTTATTTATTAATAAGATTGTTACGTCGTTTATGGAATATATAAGCATGTTCATGGTGGACAATATTGAATCATTTTTCTATATATTATTTCAGTTATCGCATGCATGCATGCACAAGATAATCGACCTAGCTAGATATGGTGGGATTCGACCCTAGCAAGAATTGGCTAATTAATCCACACTATTGATTATGAAAAATAAATATATATCCTACGTATAAAAGATGGTAATATTTTCGTATGACATATCAGTGCGTACGAGAACCATTCTACACCAATTATTTGGATCATATGTATATAAGAGGCGCTCGCGGTTGTCACAAAATGAAACGGTTCTTATAAGAACTGCCCCTATATAAATATGTGAGATGCTATAAGCTATTTAAAAGTTGTAAATGACATAAAGATTTCTTATAAACACTAATGAAAATGAAGCATATGGAATACATCTATCCCATTTCGATTGTCTTGCTTTTCTAATTGAGTCGCCCCATACGAACTGTTTTATTTCCTAAAATAGAAAGAACTAACCCTTATATTTTAATGCGAACGTCTTTCTTCTCACTTTTAACACTGCGTCTAAGATCTCGTGTCAAAATAAATAAGACAATTAAAGTGAAACGAAGAAATAATATTATTTCATGTGATGCCTGCAGTGTGCGTGCGTGACATGTAAAACTCTCTCCTCTGAGTAGAGTGGCAATAGATTTCTCATGACATATACAGAAATCACATGTGTACAAATTGGGCCAATCAAACCCATTGCAGAATCATGCTCTACTCCTGCTCTTATTGCTGCCAATTTTTACTAAAACCCAAACTTTTATATCACAGGTAGAGAATAAGCCTCCGTCCCCACGAACTTGATGCGTTTCTCTAATATATAGTATGAGTTTAAATTATTAAAACGACTCAAATTCGTTGGCACAACAGGAGTAACAAATATTTTCGTTTCCGATTTCTAGGCAGAGAAAATATAAAATTACGAGTACTTATAATCATGTAGTAGCTGCATAATTTGATTAACGTGTAATATATTAGTAGTAAATTATTTATTTGGTTTTACAGAGAGAGGGATGTGGGAAGCAAACAAAAGATTGACATTGATTTGAGAGGGGCACCCTCTTCTCTTTAAAGGGCAGCAGCCGCGCTCAAAGCGATGGAAAGAAAAACTAACAATACCAGAGAATATGGAGAAAAAATAAAATAAAATAAATATATTTTATATACACATAGAAAAAACTGGAAAGCTGCAGCTATGGTTTCTCGAGAGCACAAGAGAGATGCGCTTCACGATAAGCTGCAAATTCTTCGTTCTATCACTCACTCTCATGCTGTAAATTCTCTCTGCCATTTCTCTTTTTCATTGGTTGATTGTTTAAAAGTGTTTGCCCCTCGAAAAATTGTTTAATTATGAGTTTTAATTATGTGTTAACTATAACTAGTCTTCTTTTGAATTCGTAGATTTTTTTTTTTCCTGATCTAACTGTGTTTGATACATGGCTCTGTGCTCTATCTTGAGAAATAACAAAAAATTATCGAATATTTTTGTTGAAGATTGATTTGCTTTTTCAAAAAAATTATGTACTTGCTTTGCTTCAATCTAGCTATTTTTTTCATTAATTTTGATTTTGTTTTTTTGAAGAGAATAAATTTGCATTTTGAGTTTAACTTAGGAGATCAATACTATAAACCCTTACTTTCTTGTTATATATAGTAAGTAATTGACTATATACATGGTGCAGATGAATGATACATCAATCGTAGTCGACGCTTCGAACTACATCAAAGAGTTGAAACACAAAGTGGAAATACTGAATGAAGAAATAGCAACTGCAGAGAGTTCAAACCGTCAGAATATGTGGCCTGTAACCACACAAACCCTTAATTTTTAATTTTTTTTTATTTTATTTTATATATCATTACTCATATAGGTAATACATATATGTATATGTATTTGCAGAGAGTGTCCGTGGAAACCCTAGAGAAGGGTATTTTAGTAAATGTACATTCGGGACGGAGCTGCCCTGGGCTGCTGGTATTGATACTGGCGACATTTGAAGAGCTTGGGCTTAATGTGCTTGAAGCTAGGGTTTCATGTGCAGACACCTTCCACTTACAAGCACTCGGAGGAGAAGTAACAAACTTTCTTTCCACTTAAATCAAATACTCCCTCCGTCCCAATCTCCCGTCTCACTTTATTATTATAATAGACTCATATTAATATAAAGTGAGACGAGATATCTTGGACAGAGAGTGTCATTTTAGGGTACTAAATATTACTCTTGTTGCAGAATGAGGAAGAGGAAGTGAGCATGGATGCTCAGATGGTGAAAAGAACGATTTCAAATACCATCAAGAATTGGCGTGAAAGTATTGGGTAATTAATCAAGAAATTTTATATATATTTACGCCCTATATATATATCTATATTTTCCAAAATATTAACTTTTCCGATTGTGGGTAGATTGGAAAGTTAATGAAACCTGATCGAGTCCTGGGAATTCAAGTGATCAAAGGTCACTTGTATTTTCATGCAAAATCGTAAGCAATCTCTAGAGAGAGAATGTAATGAAATGTAATGTGATGATTGATCAAAATCCCCAGATTCTTTTACTTGCCTATATAACGAGTGTTACTCCCCTCGTCCCACTTATAAAAAGTAATTTTTATTCATATATACCATTTATATAGAGTACTCATTTCTTAAAATAGAAAACTTTAACCTGATCAAATTTATACACATCAATTTAGTATTCCCTCCGTCCCAAGCTAATTGTCCACAAGGTAAATGACAAAATAACCATGGTTGTAAGAGATTAGAGTTTATATTATATTAGTTGTGACAATAAAACTTTTCACTTCAAGTAAGTAGACAATTAAATGGGCATCCCAATAAAAAAACATGGACAAATTAGAATGAGACGAAGAGGGTATCAATTTAAGTCAGTATTAATATCGATCACTTAATTTCGGTAACATAAAAATGGATGTACATAAGTGCGATGCAAGGAGTACTGCTCTAAATAAACGAGAATAAAAAATAAAAAATAAAAAATCACGCATATCGTGTTGGTGAGGGAAATGCTTCACTCCATCCCTGTCAAAATTTGTCGGATTCATAGCATTATTGTGATATTCAGTTAGCAAATTTTATCTGTAGAAATTTAATTAACTAGTAATTATATTAACCTAAAAACTCCAAGAAAGTGGGAATTTCGAAGCATCTTTAATTTTATTTTTAATTTTAATTTTTTTAATTTTTGGGTATAGTTTAGTACTAGTTGTTATATACCTTCAACCAGAAGTTACGCTGTTCAAAGTTTTGTCTTATAATTGAGGGGAATAAAAAAGTTATATTAAATGTGTTTTGTTCGATAAAGTTAATGAAGGCCAGCTCCACGGGATTATAATTGTTGTTTCAGGTTCACATTTATTTTATTTTTATTGGAAAAATAAAGGACGCCTGAATATATGAGGTAGATAGATAATATACTTTTCTATTTTTTTTTTATTAGTTTTAATTAAAACCAGTTTTTTTCGTGTCATATAGAATGAAAACTTTGTCCGCCAAAAAATATGTCGCCATGCATGCACCTTACTAGCTTTGATGAGCTAGGGTTTAAAAAAATTTTATTTTTTATTATTATTATTATTATTATTATTATTATTATTATTATTATTATTTTATTATTTTTTTTTTAACAATAAGATCGATCTACGTAGGATGTTGAACCGGTTCCCTTTTTCGAATAAATTGGTACCGAACCGATACTAAACCTGGTAAAGGATTTAGTAATGATAATATTATATGTACGTACTCTCCGTTCCATGTCAATTGTACTGTTTTACTGATCGGGTCGTCCCACACGAATTGCCATGTTTCCTAAAATGAAAAATAATACTCTCTTTGTCTCTTCCTTAGCGACTCATTTTATTACTCCCTCCGTCCCACTTCACTAGTCATGATTGCTATTTTGGATCATCCCACTTCGCTAGTCATGTTTCATAAAACGAAAATAATTAACCATTCATTTTCAATGTTGACCCTTTACTTTTCTCTTTTAACTCTTACGCATAAAATCTCGTACCGAAAAGAAACAAGACTAGTGAAGTGGGATCAGGGGCGGAACTATGCTTGTGGCATTGGGGTCAAGTGACCCCACTGGAATTTGAAAAAAAGTTAAGGGTATTTTAGTAATTCCATGAATTATTATTAAAAATATTAAAAATTAGAAATATTTCTAAAATTTCATCAAATTTTCCTCCGATTCTAAAAAAATTGATGAAAAAGACTGTGAACTCTTAGTTTCACTAAGGCAATCAGCCACACCAACACACCTTCCGAAGGATTTGGACCAAGCGCCCGACTGTGACCCCCCTGCGTTGAAAGTCTATCCCCGCACCTGAGTGGGATGGAGGGAGTATTATATACTATCTCACATATGAATAAAAAATGAGTCACTTAGGGTGAGATAGAGGGAGTATAACTATCTTACTCCCTCTGTCCATTCATCCAGGGAGAACTTTTTTCCAATTCAGTAATTAAGACGAGAGTGATAGTAGAAGTTATACAAATGACGGTTAACATTTTATCATTTTAAATATGAGAAATGATATGCTAGTCACCTCCGTGGGCACCTTCGTGTTCGACATTATTATATTCGATTTTTTTCAATTGTAATATATTCTAATACCTTATAAATTAATATTGAAATTATTAGATTAAAAAAAATATAAATATCAAAGCTTGATTTATTTTATTATACATTTTTTGAACTTAGAAGCAAAAACGAATAAATCGAGCATTGATACTCATATATTTTTTAGATTTAGTGATTTCAATATTAATTTATAAGGTATTAGAATATATTACAATTGAAGAAATCGAACAAAATAATGTCGAAATGAATAAATGACGAAAGTGCCTACGAAGGTGATTAGCATAAGGTGACTAGCATATCACTCCTCAAGTATAATCTCTACATCTATCTATTCACCGGGAGGTTATTTGTCAAGAGCTTCGAGATGCACGTAACTAGCATCATGCCCGACTGTCAACCAGACCAAGATGTTATTGGCATCATGAACCAAAAGTAATAGGGCTCAAATTTATATCTTTTCCGTCCCAATCAAAGTGACGTACTACCTCTATCTCATATAAGTAATCTCATTTGTCATTTATGTCCATTTCATTTATTAGTTTCATTTTCTAAAATGACAGAATATCTGGCTACAATTAATTATCTCGTCACAATTAATTACAGCCACATATTTCTTTACTCATTGACTATTGTACCATTTACAAATGAGATTACTTATATGAGATGGAGGTAGTATTTTTATTATTTTAACTTTACATAGTATATTTAAGCAAAATGTCTCATTTTAAGTGAGGGGAGGAAGTAAATTATAACATCTTAATTAATATAATGTCTTTTACATTAATTAATTATTCTCCTTCCAGATTTATGGGATTTACATAAAAAAAAAAAAAAAAACTATCTTATGTATGTGCAAGCAATTTAAACGTCGCCCAATTCAAAAATCAAATGTAGGGAACCAATTTTGTATTATAAAAGACTTTAGGGCCCCTAATTTTATTATTAATACAAGACCTTAATATTAATTGAGACGGATATGACTGTCATCGAACGCTCAAGTTGTCTTCCATCGTAAAAACTTTTAGCATAGGTGGGGGAGTTTTTGAATTTAATTATAAGGGTAGCTAGAATATGTTGTATTTTTATTGTTTAGCATGCTTATGATATTATGCATATATTCTAACTTTGAAGTAATTGTATATTTTTGTTTAATGCTCACTCCGTTTCTTCTAATTCGGCCACGTTTCCAATTTGAAGTATATGTAATCTGAATGGTCTTCTAAAACAATAATCAAGGATGGTGAGCGATCTATTACTCATAATAGTGATGTATGTGCCACGGGGTCCAATATATACCAAACGAGAGGGAGATCATTAAAAAGAAATCGATCACTATATAACATTTTGTGAAGAAAGCTGACAAGTGAGACAGCCAAAATATATTACTCCCTACCTCCCTTATACACTCGTCCTGTTATATTTAATTAGTCATGTTTGTTATTTTGGGACTGCCCATTTCACTAGTCTCATTTTCTAAAATGAAAATAGTAAACCCTTACTTTCTAATAGAGGTGCCCAAGGTTCCGGTTCCGGTTCTAACCGGAACCGAACCGCCGGTTCCGGTTCCGTCGAGGGAGGAACCGAAACCGAACCGCAAACACACGGTTCCGGTTACGGTTCCAGTTCTAACCGGAAAAAATCGGACAATTATTATTATTATTATTTTTTTTAAATTTTAAACTTTTTTATTTCATAAGGCTTTGAACATTCTTTCAATTTTATAGGTGTTCCTCATGCAACTCTTGTCATAGTTTGGGATGTGTTAGATATCACATATCAAATAAATAAGAAGCTTGAAAAGTGTAATACTCTTATAAAAACAATAAACAAATCTCACAATGAAGAAATAACAAATGAGTGTTTGAGAGTAACACTTATATAATTGAAAAAAGTTCAAATTATATATATATATTTAGTTATTATTTATGAAGTTTAACAAATAATGTTATATTTGTTTATAAATTATATTTAAGAAAAAAATAAAAATAATAGAATTATATAAATTGGACGGTTCCAAAATTTGGAACCGCCGGTTTGGAACCGGAACCGGAACCGAACCGCCGGTTACGGTTCCAAGCCTTAGGAACCTTAACCGAACCGCCGGTTCCACCGGTTCCTTTTTCGGTTCCGAACCACCGGTTCCGGTTCCGGTTACGGTTACGGTTTTAATCGCCGGTTCCGGTTCTTTTGAACACCTCTACTTTCTAATGTAAAGTTCTTACTTTCATTTTTAACACTTGCGTATAAAAATTCGTGCAGAAAAATACAAGACTAGTGAAGTGAGACGGATGAAGTATATATTAGTGTGATTATTGCCTGTTTGAGACGCCCCCAAATTAATGTGGTTGTCGAAATGGAATTTTCTCATCAAAATCTTCATGATTGTGACACTAATTTATTTCACTGTCACCTACTTTTATTTATTTTTTCATAAAACATATATGAAAATGATATTATATCACGATAAGTGTTAATTCTAAGAAAATCAACAGATCAGACCAATTTTTAATTAATTTTCAGGAGATAGAATTGGTTCTCATATGTTCCGATTTTATTTATGTATAGTATATGTTAAATGCCAGTGGAAGTCTATCACGAGATGGCATTAGTATCTGCATATAACACATAAAAGTAAAAATGTTATGGATAGATTTGTATGTATGGAACTTGGCATTGCTTCTAGCTTTCAAATATTAATTGTCCCTATTCCTTTACGACAAATCACGTACCAACCTATTCACATGTGCACCCCTTCCATCATTACAATAAAACAATCACATTCCATCGATGCACACACATATCTTGTCACTTCCCTTCTCTATATAATTTTCAACCAAATATTTCCAACTTTCATAAATTTTAATTACTCGCAAATATAGCTAGCTCGATCAAGAAAATTATCTTTTATTACTAATTTTTGCTACACCTAAACATGTAAAATTTAATTACTCGCAAATATAGCTAGCTCAATCAAGAAAATTATCTTTTATTACTAATTTTTGCTACACCTAAACATGACACAAAATTTTTGACACCTTATGTTGATATGTGATAGGATACGGCCCAACTATTAGGTCTAAGCATTGGGCCCAATTTATATAGGGTCCAACAACAAAGTTTGGCCTATGCAGTTCGGCCCATGAAAACTTCGGCCCATGAAGAACTCCTCCAACGACTATAATTCGAGTCCTAAGAGACGTAGGAGACTGGGATGTTTATCACAAATAGGAGATAGACATGAAAGAGTCCTTACTATAGTTAAACTCTACATACTTGTATATATATAGAGATGCTATGTTAGAGTTAGAGATTCATTCACACTTTACACACTCTGTATGTCTATATTCATCAATAAACAACACCCCTCTTCCGCCCGTGGGCAGATCTATTCCAAATAGATCGAATCACGTAAACTTTTGTGTACTCGTTCTTCTTCTTTCATACTTGCGTATTTATTGCTACGAAAACAGAATCGATCACTGGCACCGTCTGTGGAAAATTTTGAAGTTTTTGTGAATCTGATCAACGTTTTTGAAGCAATCAATCACCATGCCTCCAAAGAAGCCTGTTACACGAGCAACCGCATCAAAAGCCGTCTCCGGCACCCACAATGCCGAAGATGATCCACAACACACTGGCACGACGACATGAACACCGACTTCGACGAGAACGACCAACAACAACCTGGATGTAACGTCGAGGGCGCCCCCCAACAACAGCCCAGAAATAACCTACGAAGAGGGCAAACTCCCGACAGACATGCTCGCACCCTGAACGAACAGGAAGATCGTGAACTGGGTGAGCAAATAGTCAACCAGCCTAGAGGGAATCACCCCACTGGAAACCCTAATAACTGGGTAGGCCGTGTCCCAATGGCCAGTCAAATCTCGATGGATTGATGGGGGACTTCTTCAAAACTGACAGAGTGGACGAACTCTTCCTCCAATATGTGGAAGAACAACGGGCTGGAGTTCGGCAAGGTGGAAGGAAAGCCGAGGGTTTTTCCTGGCATGAAGCACCTCGACATAATGAAGAACCTCGGCATAACGAGGCACCTCGTCACGGCGAGGAGAGCGTACAAATACTCAACCCGCCAGTCGGACAGGGTGCTCGAGGCAACCCTCAACCTGCTGGGGTGAAGAATGATCACCTCGGCTTCGGTCACCAAAACCGAGGTCCACACCAGCTGGAAACAGTGCTACTAATACAATACGGCCCACCTGGGGGAGGGATTTTTAATGCTTACGGGCAAGTCCTCTCCCCGTTGTCTGATGAGATCATCAAAACTCCCATGCCGGAGAAGTACAAGGGTGCCACATATCACTCCCTATAATGGGTTGATTAACCCTCAAAACTTCCTCGACCAGTTTCAATACAACATGATAAACCAAGGCCTCGGCCCGGTTCACATGTGCAAACTGCTCCCGGAGCTGCTTGTCGAGAACGCTCGGCAGAGGTTTGACAGCCTAGCCCCGGGAAGCATCAGGTCGTATGTGGATTTGATGGAAGTATTTAAGCGGAGGTTCTCCCAAGGACCGAAGCGAAGTATACCTCGGCACAACTCCTCACTATCAAACAGGGTCGAGGTGAATCCATCAATGATTTCATGACGAGGTTCAACCAAGAAAGCCTAGGAGTTTGGGACCTCAACGACCTTCTCGTTATATCGGCCTTCCAAAATGCAATCCACCTCAGTGCACTATACAAGGAAATCCCCAGCAAGGAGCACCAGACGACAATGGAGCCGTGGGAGGTTGCGGATAAGTTCGCCAAGATCGACACAGCCGATGGGAGAAAGCGTGAGGTCAATAAAGGCGAAACCTCAGATAAGAAGAAAAAGAAAGAACAACCTCGACAAAGTGCATTTGATCGCATACATCGAGGTCAATTGGAGTCTCGTCTCGGACCATGCCGGGATGTAGAACCACCTCGCCCACAGTACACTCCGCTGACGAAGTCTAAGGGGGAGATTTACGAGCTCTATGCCAACCTGTTCGAGACACCCCACCCCATGAATGGAGGACCAAAACGACGTTCCAAGGATAAATATTGCTGCTTCCATGAAGATCATGGACACGATACTGAAGAATGCTGGAACATCATGTCAGACATCGAAGAACTGGTTGGAAGCGGACCTTTAAAGAAGTATCAGGATCGCAGTGGCTGAGTTAATCAATACGAGGCCCTGTCCCGAGGTTAGAAAAAGTGGAAGCAATGCAAGGGGAGGGAACTCTGCAATTCAGGTGCTGACAAGAAGCCCAAAAACAATGATGACGCCGATAGAGATGATGAATACCAATTTGACTGAGTTATAGCCGTTATCTCAGGACTTTTCCATGGCAAGACGAAGTCCTCTCTCAAAGCAGAAGCACGAAATCCACCGGCTAATGAGCCCGCCAACAAGAGGTTCAAAAAGGACGAGGCTATCGTCTTTTCTGATGAAGACCCCGTACCTCTTGTCGTCTTGCATCATGATGCCATCATAATCTAGGCCGTGGTCGCTAATAAGCTAGTCCGGCGTATCTACATCAACAGTGGCGCCTCGGTAAGCGTCCTTTTTTCAAGGGGTGCTTTGATCAGATGGCCATTGAAAAGACACGCATCACTCCGACTTCACTTCCACTTCGGAGTTCTGCACAAGAAGAGACACAACCTGAAACGGTGGTTGAGTTGTCTATCACGGTCGGAAAGGCTCTAGTGAGCTCTACCCAAGTGGTAGAGTTCTTTGTGGTACAAGCCTGGTTGCCCTACAATATCATATTGGGCCGTGATTGGTTAAACTCGGTCAGAGCAGTGTGCTCGAGCTACCACCTAACTGCGAAGGGAGGAATAGTTGTAGTACGGGGTGATCAAAAGTTGGCCAAGGAATGCTTGCAGATCGCACTGAGAGGAGTTGGGCCTTCCTCCCAACTCCCACAAGCATAGCAATTACAGAAATTTGAGTAGTTGGAGTTGGAGAAGACGCCGTCTGCCCTCATTATTTCAGTAGAAGAAGCCGCGTTGTACAAAGACGACCCAACCAAAGTCGTTAAAGTAGGCTTCACCGAAGTGCCCCTCATGAGAGAGCAAATTATCCAACTCCTACGGGAATTCAGAGACGTCTTCGCTTGGTCACCCCTCGACATGATTGGGGTTACACCAAGCATCATCACTCATAGGCTCAATATTGACCTCGGTGTTAAGCCAGTTCGGTAGAAACGACGAACCTTTAATGCTGAACGGAGTCAAGTTATCCATGACGAAGTAGACCAGCTCTTGAAGGCTCGAATCTTGTTCGAAGTCACGTATCCAACATGGATAGCCAATCCGGTGATGGTCAAGAAAGGAGGAGGAGGATGGCGCATGTGCATTAATCATACTGATCTCAACAAGCACTGCCCAAGGATTGCTACCCCCTCCCCAACATTGACAAGAAGGTTGACGTATTGGTAGGATATGAGGTCTTCAGTTTCCTGCATCTATATAAAGGGTATCACCAAGTGTGGATGAACAGCGGAGATGCTTCCAAAACGGCCTTCATCACTGACTTCGGAGTTTTTGCATACAGAAAGATGTCTTTCAGACTCAAGAACGCCGGAGCCACTTATCAGAGAATGGTGGACAAGATATTCCAACCCACAACAGTCAAATCGTGGAGGTGTACGTGGACGAAATCGTTGTCAAGAGCAAAGAAAAGGCCACTAGCGTTGCCGACCACTGAACCATTCTAGATATACTTTGGAAGGTAAATCTCAAGTTGAACCCTCAGAAGTGCACATTCGCGGTCCGGTCCGGGAAGTTCTTGGGTTGTTGGATTTCTCAAGAGGGCTTAAAAGCCAATCCATCAAAGGTCCAACCGAAGACAATCCACGACGTGCACAAACTGACGGGCTGTCTCGCAGCACTCTGCCGGTTCCTCTGAAAAGCTGCAGAGAAGCAACTTCCTTTCTTGAAAATCTTGAAGAAAGCTCCGGAGTTCAGCTGGGGAGAGGAACACAAGCCTGTATTTGCCGATTTGAAGAAATACGTCGCCAAACTTCTGACTTTGTTCGTACCAAAAGAAGGCGAGGTGGTCTCATTGTATCTGGCCACCTCGGATGAAGCTATTAGCGCGGTACTAATACGGGAAGAAGGACGTCGCCAGCTACCAGTGTACTTCAGCAGCCGGGCACTCAAAGGACCCGAGACGAGGTACCAACCCTTGGAAAAGCTTGCGCTGGCCTTGATGAATGCGCTTAGGAGGTTGCGGCCATGCTTCCATGCGCATCCTATACATGTTCTCACTTACCATCCACTTCGGCAAGTGTTGACAAAACCGGAAGCCTCGGGGAGAATTGCAAAGTGGGCAATTGAGCTTGATGAACATGACATCTCTTACCTTCCCCGTCTGGCCATGAAGGGACAAACTTTAGCGGATTTCTTGGTAGATCCTACCTTTGTAGAGAAACCGAAATCTGAAAAACCCACTCCGATCTGTGCTAACAAAGAGCCGATAAAAGAACAACCCAAAGGTTTTTGGTACGTGTACGTGGATGCGCATCAGGGAAGATAGGAAGTGGAGCAGGATTTCTTCTCGTAGGCCCAGAAAAGTAAGAGATCACCTATTCACTTCGGTTTACTTTTCTGACTACAAATAACGAAGTGAAATACGAAGCCCTACTCGTGGGACTTCGTCTAGCTCGCGAACTGAAGTTACAAGCCGTAGGTCCATAGTGACTCCCAAGGTTTAGTTAACCACATGTTGGGAAAGTACGAAGCCAAATGCGACAGGATGAAGAAGTACCTCGAGAAGGCAAAAGACCTGCAACAACTCTTATCTTACTTTCAACTAGTTCGCATTCCAACAGGACAAAACATCCGGGTTGATACTTTGAGCAAGTTAGCTTCAGCTCCAACAACTTCCCCTGTCTAAGAAATCCAAAAAAGGAGCATAGAAGAAGCCGAAGTCAGTGTAATCACGGAGGATGGTCCTAACTGGATGGCGCCACTTCAGCGTTTCTTGGTAAAAGACGAACTACCTAAAGATAAGATCGAGGCCAGAAAAATCTTGAGCAAATCCTTGCATTATGTCCTTCAAGAAGGTATTTTGTATAGGAATTCGTATCTCCAGCCTCTACTTCGATGCGTGGGTCCAAACGAAGCCGATTACGTGTTGCGCGAAATACACGAAGGAGCGTGCGGAAGCCACATCAGACCTAGCGCATTAACCAAGAAAGTCATGAGGTGGGGGTATTACTTAGGGATGTCAAAAAAGCCCGAGCCCGACGGGCCGATCCGATTAGCCCGAAAAAAATAGTGGGTTAGGGCCAAAGAATAATAGCCTGAAAGTAAAAAAGCCCGATAGGGCTGGACCGAAAAAAGCCCGAGCCCGATAGGGCTGGCCCGAAAGCCCGGTGGGTTGGCCCGGTGGGTTACCATAAATTATGAATTCATGACATATTTCATTACTCTACTTATAAATTTGATAAATTAGGTTGTGTTTTTAATTATTATTGAGTACTTTTAATTTGTTTTAATAAAAATATAACTTTCATTTTAAATTCTATACGTATTTTACTTCGGCGCTGGGTGAAAAGTAAAATAAAGACTGACATTCAAAAATATTTTTGTTAAATTCACAATATTTAATAATTTATTTATTTTTTTTATACAAGTATGTGCTAAAATAATAATTATTTTTATATTTATACGATATCAATTTTATTTTTTATAAATTTAATGGCCCGGTGGGCTAGCCCAAAACCCGGTGGGTTAGGGTTAGGGTCAAAAAATAATAGCCCGAAAGAAAAAAAAGCCCGATTAACCCGATCCGAAAAGCCCGCAACCCGATAGGGCTAGCCCGAAACCCGGTGGGTTGGCCCGTTTGACATCCCTAGTATTACTGGCCAACAATGTTCCAGGACTCGGTCGAGCTCATCAAGAAGTGTCCAAATTGTCAGATCCATGCAAATGTCCCAAGACTGCCTCAAACTGACCTTGTCAGTATGCAAAGTCCATGGTCATTCATGCAATGGGGAATCGACATCGTCGGTCCATTCAAAAAGGCACCATGGCAACTCCAGTTTTGATAGTCGTCATTGACTATTTTACGAAGTGGGTGGAAGCCGAGCTGTTTGCCAAGATCACGAGAAAGAATGCCCTTAACTTCGTGTGGAAACTCATAGTGTGCTCTTCGGCATACCCCAGATCCTAGTCTCGGACAATAAGACGCAGTTCACTGATAAAACCTTCAAGGAATGGTGCGAAGAACTCCAAATACGCAGAGATTCACCTCGGTAGCTCATCCTCAAGCAAACGGTCAGACCGAAGTCACCAACAGAACAATTGTGAAAGGAGCTCAAGACTCGCCTCGACCGTGCTAAGGGAAACTGGGTAGAGAACTTGCCACACGTCCTATGGTCGTATCGTACAACACCTCGTACCACGAATATGGAAACACCGTACAGCCTGGTATATGGAAGTGAAGCTGTGATCCCGGTCAAGATCGACATGACAAGTCCCCGTGCAATCAACTTCTCAGCCGAAGTCAACGAGGATAACCTCCGCACCAACCCTGGACCTACTAGAAGAAAAACGAGACCTCGCCTACATCAAGGAAGCTCGGTACAAGCAACAAGTCGCTAGATACTACAATCAGCGAGTCAAGAGTCAAAAATTCCAAGTAGGTGACCTCATTCTTAGGAATAATGAAGTTAGCAAAGCCGCCAAGCTTGGCAAGCTCGAAGTCACATGGGAAGGACCATATTGAGTAAACGAGGTCCTCGGAAAATGGTCATACAAGCTCGTGCACTTGTCTGGAGAGCCAATACCCCGTGCATGGCATATTATTCACCTTAAAAGGTATTATGCATAAGTATAGAGAGTCAGTTTAGTTAGAGTCTTAGTCTTTCATTCGTGTCTTTGAGTCAGGTTGTGTTTTTAAGTTTTTATTTCACTTCATTTTTAATAAAGTTGTTCTTTTTAATCATTTACAATAACTTGCATCTTTTAATACTTATGCATACAAAAGAAAACAACAAGGAAACAAAACAAATAAGGAATCAAACAAATTCAATAAAGAAACAATGTGGATTCTATGGAAGTATATCTAACTAAATCAACACAAGAAACAATCAACACAATTAACCAATTTAATCCAACTTAGATACGATACACAAAAACCAAAGAATCTGTTCAGGGCAATCAATGATAATCACTTAATCTAATCTTAATCTCCGCTAGGTCTCATAAGAATTAAACCAAGTGTAACAAAGGATCAAGTATCGATAAATATAATCAATAAGGTTCAGTCACGACACCTATATCAATTACATGCAAACCTACGTTGATCTAAATTCTGCTAAGACAAATAAATCAAACATAGTATGTTTCATGCAATCCATCATGCAATTATTCGGTCAAGGCATAATTACACAACTAAGCATGCATAAATAGTGATCAAGTATTCATACATGAATTAAGCACCATGAAACATACATCTAAGTTGAAAGGCTAATGGAATTAAAAGAACTCATATAGATCTAATTAAACATACAAAACCCTAAAATCAACTAAGGGAATTTAGCTAGACATAATTAAATTGAACATAAACATAAAGAATTGAAAGAACGTTATTAACAGATGTAAGAGTAAGAGTAAGAAAAACTTGGAAAATAATCTTGAATCTTTAATTAAAACTCGAACGAATCTTGAATTGTTTGAATGTAAATGTACTCTGAAAATATGAAGTCTAAGATTCGAAAATAAGCTAAGGTAAGGTCGTTCACAATGCTAAGACCTAGAGAATATATAGAGGTGAAATTTACAAGAAAACCTAGTGTAAGATAAACTCCAAATTCGGCCCAATCTCCGCCTATCGACCGGGACCCTTTTGACACGCATATCGATCGATAGGCCCGGTCGATAGTCTTGAACTCTCTATCGATCGAGAGGTAGACATCAGTGTGCACCTATCGACACCCCTGTCGATCGATAGGGTGGTTGATAGGCCTTCAACTCGTTCCAAACTTGTCTTCAACCTTCAATTCTTCACTCAATTCTTCGTCTCTTGCCTCGTCTCGGGTTTCTCGACTCAAATAAGCCTGAAAATGCTCAAACATACCCACAAGCATAATATTGTCCAACATATGATAAACCATACAAAATATGAACAATAATACATAAGCAAGACACTAAAATGACTTTCTTAGACTATATAAAATAAGTAAATTTTACATCTATCACAACTAGACGTTGAAGACTTGCTGACGTGGCAACTAACCATTAGAGCTGACTCATCACTTCCCATTGGGACTTGTCCTAACTGACATCTGACGTTGCAACTATTGGGGTCGTTGTATATCTAAAGCAAAACCGTTGTTTTGATGGTTACGACGCTGGTCCACTGTTAACAATCTCTATCTGAAAGAATATGTATAAGCAAGAATAAAGCCCATTATCTCATGTTTTAGACCATGTGTCGATCTGAGTTCGGAGGGGATCACGAAGGTCGCTTGATAATGATGAGATATAAACATATCACAGTCGAGATATCTTGGGCTGAGCTATCGGTCTAGACTACAACTTAATGGTAGTGATGGGTCCCAATCACTAATTATGTTGGTACGGTGGAACGTATTGAGGATCAAGGGAGATAATGCTCTTCTGATGCTAACCCTGCATCAAAGGTGATATAGGTGAAGAGATACAGATCTCAGGCTTTAGTAGCTCGATCTTAACCTTGGTAAACCATTAGATGTATATGTATTCTTCAGTGTTACTTTGATTTACAAAGCACATGAACTTATCGCTAGTTCATCAACCTCTTGTTGTACTTTGGGTAACACGGAGATGCATATTATGTCTAATGAGTGTTATCAATAAGTCGTGTCCTATGTATATAGGTTGATGTATCCCCTCAGAGAGTTCACAAGGTTTATTATACCAAGTCATGCTTGCTAATTAAGTTTAGGTATAATAAAAAGGTGTGAACGGGTACTACCTGAGGATTAAGATGTTACTTAATTAGGAGCAGTCATGGTAGCTCTAATCAATTAATGGATATGGAAGGTCTTAAACAAGGGGGTCGAACTAAACAAAATACCAGCTCCAATTTACATAATTGGGACAGAGCTGTGAATCAGTTATGACTCTTTAGTGGAGTGACGTCATAGCTCTAATGAGATAGATGTTCAGGGGTGGACATGGAAATATCTTATTAGATAAGGCCCAACTCTGTCTGGTATCCGATCCCTAGGATGGCCCAAACAGACCTCGGGAAACGATCTAAATTGTATTATTGAGTTTGGACTCAATAATTGTACTCAGGCCCAGTATATGATATATATTGGATTTATATCCGATGAATGAATATTAAATATAATTAATTTAGATTTATATCCTTATGGATGAGATTAAATCTAATTAGTTACTCCCTCTGTCTCTTCCTAAGTGACTCATTTCCTTTTTGACTTTTTCGGCACGCATTTCCACCGAGACGTAGTACAGGTTTTACGATATAATTTTGAAATATTATTTCTTTTACGGGATACTACGAGTGTCGTAGTATCCCGTAAAAGAAATAATATTTCAAAATTATATCGTAAAACCCGTACTACGTCTCGGTGGAAATGCGTGCCGAAAAAGTCAAAAAGGAAATGAGTCACTTAGGAAGAGACGGAGGGAGTATTATTTAATTATTCAAGGATAAGATTAAATCTAATAAGATAAGATTTATTTATTTAAATCTGTTGGGAATTGTTAAGAACAACATGTTAAGGGGGAACCTATTAGGGACACTTCATTGTTTTGATTTGATCCCAAAACCCCAAAGCGTTCTGTTCCCAAGCGACCCATTTTGATGTAGTTAATAGGTTAGAATTTTTCTAAGCCTACTCTGTTAGGATGGCTCTTTGATTTGCTTAGACTATAGGCTTCAAAAGTTCAAGTGAAGGCCACTCGCTTGAGTGTGTTTTTCGAAGCGAAGCAAGTCTAGCAAGATGAAGTGAAGCGTGCCGAAGAACGATGTAGCAAAGCGAGCACTACAGTAGATTCAAAGTGAGTCTACCAAAGCGAAGCGAAGCGAGCGCTATAGTGTAAAGTCAAAGCTAGTCAACTCTAGTCAACAATTTCCAAAGCAGTCACTAGGGAACTTTATTTCCCGAAGCGACTCACTACAGAATGACTACGAAGTGACTCAACTAAAGCGGACGCTACAACTTCAAAGCAAAGCGAGCCACTACCTACCAGAAAGCGACAACACAATTCCCGCTCCGAAATTTGAACTCCAGTCAACTAGAGATCTCCGCATTTATTACGAGATCTCCACGTGTCGAACGCGGAGAGGAGCAGCGGAGTTGACTGCCAGGCCGACAAAGGCTCCGCAACAGTACTGGCTCGCTCCAGTTACTGTTGAAATTGGAACTTAGCCAATTTCGGCAAAGAGCCAAATCTGCGCGTCTGAAAAGCAGCCAGCCTGTGCAAGTACTGTCGAGAGGAGGAGGGACAAGGTCACCAACCAAGCAACGGATCTCAGCCAACCCTCCGCCTATAAATAGTGAAGGATCACAACGTGAAGAGATAGAACACTACTTGAGCATTCGAGCGCATACAACAAACAAACACTCCCAAGCCTTCGAGCAATCTTCGAGTTTTTGTTTCCAAGTGTTCTCCGAGTTTCCAGTTCATCAGAACTCGTCTTCACAACCTTCATACATAGAGTCTAAGCCCACTTCAAATATCCAAGCTTAGAAGGAGAGCTCTAGCCTACTTTGCATCTACTGTAAAGAGCTCTTCATAGTGTGTTCGTCAACCAAAAACCCTAAATTCTGTCTGATAGGTTTTTGAGTCGTCGTTAGGTTGTCCCGATCCAAGGCTCTTCTTTCATCGATTGAAGAAGCCTCGATCATAGAGCTTAGATCCAAGCTTGCACCTACATCGTTTGTGTGAAGCTCGATCGAAGCTAGGCTGTAAGGAGAGCCCGTAATCTCCCTGTCTGTGTTTTGACTGATGCGAGTGAAGTTTCCAGTCTTGTCTAGGTTTGTGTAGTGAACCCGTAATCACTACGTCTGTCGTTAGATCCAGGCAAGTGAAGCCCGATCTCGACCAAGGTTTTTGAAGGACCCGTAACCTTCAAGTTCTTGAGTGAAGAGAACAGTTGCCGTCGTGCAACAAAGTGGACGTAGGAGCTTTATCTCCGAACCACTATAAATCTCTGTGTCGTATCTCTCTAACCCTAATCTTTTTACTGTATTTGATTATCCATTGCACGAACATTTAAACAAACGAACTTGAATTCTTTAATTACTTAGGAAAGATTTTAGCTCACCGAATTTCCGCATACACGAGTAAAGACTCCCTCTTGATCAAGTTCTTACTTCGGTCAAGCAGGCTAGCTACGTACTGTAGATCTAGCTTCAGCTAGGTCTTAAGTTACAAACGAGCTCTTTACTTGTCACTCTCAGTTAAAGGGAAAAAGTTGAAAAACTTGAAATACGTATTCACCCCCCCCCCCCTCTACGTATTTCCCCCATTAACAAACCGGGACCAACAAGTGGTATCAGAGCAGTGGTTCTTTCGAGCCTCTGCTTTGCATATCCGAAGCGAGTTCCCACTCGCTTCACGTTGTCTCATTGAACCGGATCCTATTTTCCTAAGTGCATCAAAACCTCACCCACGCATATTGCATATACTGCTGATAGTTTGCTATGTCTACATACAGCGCATCAAATCTTCCACAGTTCTCGATCGAAGGATACGAGACATTGAGTTTCCGAGTAGAGAGCTTCCTATGCTCCATCCACGACCGGATGTGGGAAGTCATAGAGGACGGACCAATCGAAATCAAAAAGGCCATATCTGTAAACGTCCCAGCTGCTGAAGGACGCGAAGCTCATGTCAGACAAGAGTACGTCGAGAAGGACAAAGATGAACACAATCCCAACGACTTCAAGATCGCCAACCTTGATAAAATCGCACGTCACACGATGCAGAGCACCGTGTCTGACGCCTATCTACCACGGATAAGGAAGTGCACAACGGCGAAAGAAATGTGGGAAACCCTAGCCCTCATTTCTCAAGGCACAGACAAAATCAAGGAGAACAAGCTCGCCGTTCAGATGCGGGAGTTTGAAAGTCTGATAATGAAGCCAGGAGTGTCCATCGACGCCTTCGAGCTGAGGGTTACAAACATCATTGCAACTCTCAACTCGCTTGGGAAGGAACTCATAGATAAGGAAGTCAACCTGAAAATTGTCCGAGCTCT
This sequence comes from Thymus mandschuricus, assembly GCA_029379335.1. Classification (NCBI taxonomy): domain Eukaryota; kingdom Viridiplantae; phylum Streptophyta; class Magnoliopsida; order Lamiales; family Lamiaceae; genus Thymus; species Thymus mandschuricus. The sequence continues at coordinate 9,872,123 of CM057079.1, forward strand.
CACAAGGAAGTGGCAGACTATGAAGGAGCTGTACCTAGCTACCAAGGATCTATCAAAGCTCACACCGGAGATTCTGTTCTCCGAACTCAAAGCTCATGAATTCGATCTGAATCGAATAAATCTCGATGAAGAGAATGAAGCTCCCACGACGTCAAAGGGTGTAGCTTTCAAAGCTGCCGAAGGGACAAGCGAGCAGTCGCTAGCCAAGATGACGAGGGAAGAGTTGGAAGAACACATTGCGTTCTTGTCCAAGAATTTCAACAAAATGAACTCTCGAGTGGGCAAATACAAAAGATTCTACAAGCAGTACAAAGGGAGGAGCACTGATGCTCGAGAAGGAAAAGGGAAGAGAGAAGAGACGACCAAGCCGATCCCGTGAGACATGATGGATGTGGAGTGCTACCACTGCCACAAGATGGGCCACTACAAATCCGATTGCCCAAAGCTGAGTGCGAAGGAGCGAGATGAACTGAAAGCAAAGAGGGATGCTCCAAGACGAGCTCTCGTAGCGAGTGAAATGCCAGTCGCTTCAACTGAAGAGATAGCTAGCGACTCGGATGCTTTCACAGATCCCAACTCCAGTGAGGGAGAGGATCTTGGATTCATGGCGCTCACCGACGAGGAAACAGGAGAGGTATTCATTTATCCCTCACCTAGTTCAATTACACTCGCACACACTCACCAAGAGGAATCAAATTCCTCGACATGGAGTGAGTTGCTTGACAAGCACATTAAATTGTCAAGTGACCACGAAGTGTTGCAACAAGCTTTGTCTCAAAGCGAGAAGGAGAATCGAAAGCTAGCCACTGAGCTTGACCAAGTCAAACTTAACTTAAGGGCTATGACTAGTAAGTTCGAGGATCTCTTCGCGAGACATCAAAGCTTGGAAGGAAGGTATGAAACCCAATCCACTCTAGTTGCCAACTTGAACAAAGCATCATATGCTAGGCAAGCACTAGAGAGCTCACTTCTATCTTTTGGTAGAAAGGGAGGACTCGGATATGAGGGTGGACCTTCCAAGCCGACTATCTTTGTTGGTGCTTCTCACACAACACCATCAGTCACTTTGGAAATGTCCACTGCATCCAAAGCGACCACCAACAAGGACAATGGCCAGATGGCTGAGAACCCTAAGAAGAAGCCAATGAAGATGTCTATATCTTCAAGGGCCGAAACTATGGGCAAGCAAAGACCAACTGTTCCTAGCACTTACAATGCTAAAGCTTACCAATCCAAAGGTAAAAGGAAATAAGTTGTAGCTTCTAAGCCTCAAGCTAAGACACGAGAGACAAAGGATCTCCCTTTCAAGAAAAGGAGTAATGTCTATGTGTCATGTTATCCGGACTGGAGATGGTCCAACCGGACTAACGCTGAGGGGGAATAATTCGAAGCACCCAAGAGGCCGCTTCGAACTTCCAAGATTACTCAAGCGAGTCGGGGTCAAAACCCTAGTTGGACCGCTTCGAGAAAACCTAGCAAGCCGCTTCGACAGACTATAAAGCCTATGTCAGTCTCTAAGCCCGTAGCTAATCCGAAGCGAGTCGCTTCAGGATATAAGCCAAAGGGTAAGAGCATGGGTATGTCTCAAGCGAGCCGCTACCCCTCTTGCACACACTGTTGCACGTGTGAAGCTGCTTCTAAGCAGTACACCAAGTTTTCAAAGGTCGAGAAGCCCAAGACACAAGCTTCATCTCAAAAGAGAGTGAAGCAAGTGTGGGTACCTAAGGGGACTAACCTGCAAGGACCCAAACTGATTTGGGTACCAAAATCTGTCTAATTGCAGGTGGGCACCGTGGATCCCATGCCAAGTGAGGGTCAAAAAATCTGGTACTTGGACAGTGGATGTTCAAGACACATGACCGGCATGAAAGCTCTACTTCAAAACTACATAGAGAAGAAGGGTCCACACGTCACTTTTGGTGATAACTCTCGAGGAAGCACCAAAGGATACGGCGCACTGAGAGTTGGAAAGCTCACAATTAAAGAAGTCTCCTACGTAGAAGGACTCAAGCACAACTTGTTATCCATCTCACAATTCTGTGACAAAGGATACAAGGTGGAATTTATTTCCAATAAGTGCATAGTAAAGAGCAAACTCACAGCCCAGGTTGTGCTAACAGGAATTAGACAAAGGAATGTCTATATAGCACAATGGGATAGCTGCAAAGTAGAAACGTGCTTAGTAGCAAGGAGTGCTACAGAAATAGGATGGCTATGGCACCAACGCTTGAACCATCTCAACTTCAAAGCAATCAATCGTTTAGCTCGAAAGGGTTTGGTGCAAGGCATACCAAATGAAGTCTTCATCAAAGACCATCCATGCTCACCAAGCCAACGAGGGAAGCAGACGAAGAAGCACTTCGCCAGTCTCGAAGAAGCTTCATCAAAGCGAGTGCTCGAGCTGCTTCATATGGATCTGTTTGGTCCAGTCACTCCAGTTAGTGTGAATGGAAGAAAGTACACTCTAGTTGTAGTCGACGACTTCTCTCGCTACACTTGGGTTGTATTTCTCTTCAGCAAGAAGGAGACACTGACCAAACTGCCACAACTGCTCAAGCGATTGGCTGTGGAAAAGAATCAAGCCATTGTAACCACCCGCTCCGACAAAGGGACAGAGTTCTTGAACTCTACCATTGAAGCTTACTGCACGGAGCATGGCATAGCACATCAGACCTCTTCAGCACGTACACCTCAGCAAAATGGAGTTGCTGAAAGAAGGAATCGGATCATCAAGGAAGCCGTTCGAACCATGATTGCAGACTCGAAGCTACCCATGAAGTATTGGGCTGAAGCTGCCAATACAGCATGCTACACGCAGAATAGAACGCTTCTCTGCAAACGGCACGACAAAACACCATATGAAATATGGACAGGGAGAATTCCTAACATATCTTATTTCCATATCTTTGGTTGTAGGGTCTTCATCCATGACAATGGGAAGTCACAATTGAAAGCCTTTGAAAGCAAAGCTGATGAAGGAATATTTTTAGGATATTCCACATCAAGCAAAGCTTATAGGGTGTTCAATTGTAAAACCCTAATCGTGGAAGAATCACCCCATGTCATATTTGATGAATCTTCTTTAAGTTTTTCACAGGAACAGGTTAACTCGAATGAGAAGAATTCAAGCAAGGAACTCTCAAACTCACTCACTTGGGACATGCTCGAAGAAGATGATGAGATCAATGATTCAAGCGAGCAAAATCCAAAGGTGAAGGTGAAGCCGCCCACAAGATTTCTGAAGCGAGTGCTGGCCAAGCACCCAATCCAGTCGCTTCAGATGACGAAGTGAGCGACAAGGAAGAGGATGAAGATGAAGCTGACGGATCCAAGCGTGCATGGCTCAAGGATCACTCACCAAGTCAAATTATTGGAGATCCATCCAAGGGTGTAGTGACCAGAAGTCAAGTGTTTGGAGAAAGTGCCATGTTCAGTTGCTTTCTCTCAAACATCGAGCCGTCATGCGTGGAGGAAGCCCTAGCCGATTCAAACTGGGTGATCGCCATGCAGGAAGAGCTGAACCAGTTTACCAGAAACGACGTTTGGTATCTCGTGGATCGTCCCAAATTTCAGCATGTGATTGGCACCAAGTGGGTGTTCAAGAACAAGACAGACGAGGACCATAACGTGGTAAGGAACAAGGCGCGTTTAGTCGCTAAAGGCTACTGCCAAGAGGAAGGAATCGATTTTGATGAGACCTTCGCTCCAGTGGCACGGCTTGAAGCGATACGACTATTTCTAGCCTATGCAGCGGCCAAGAAATTCAAAGTGTATCAAATGGATGTGAAAAGCGCGTTCCTCAACGGTGAATTGAAGGAAGGAGTGTATGTGGAGCAGCCACCGGGTTTCGAGCAAGGAGATAAGGTGTATCGCTTAAACAAAGCTCTTTATGGACTGAAGCAAGCCCCCAGAGCTTGGTATGATACCCTCTCTCAATTCCTAGTGGATAATGGCTTCCACAAAGGGAAGATAGATCGAACCCTATTCACCATCAATCATGGAGATGATATGCTATGGGTTCAGATCTACATGGATGATATCATATTTGGATCACCAAACCAGTCGCTTAGCGAGAAGTTTGGAGAACTTATGAAGACCAAGTATGAGATGTCAATGATTGGCTTGATGAGCTGCTTTCTAGGTCTTCAAGTGAAGCAGCAGGATGATGGTATCTTCATCAATCAAGCGAAATACACAAGAGATATGCTTGCCAAGTTCGGTGTTCAGCATGCCAAAGCTGTGAAGATTCCGATGAACACGAACTGGAAGATGGAGCCAGACATAGATGGGAAGTCTGTGGATGCTACAGACTACCGAGCCTTGATCGGATCCCTTCTATATCTCACTGCAAGCAGGCCAGATATAGCTTTTGCAGTTGGAGTCTGTGCTCGCTTCCAAAGCAACCCCAAGCACAGCCATCTTGAAGCTGCCAAGAGAATTCTTCGATATTTGAAGGGCACTGTCAATATGGGGCTGTGGTATCCAACGGAGGACAATCTGGAGCTCACTGGATATTCAGACGCTGACTATGGAGGATGCCGAATTGATAGGAAGTCAACTTCGGGCACTTGTCAGTTCTTGGGAAGCAAGCTGATCTCATGGTTTTCGAAGAAGCAGACGAGTGTAGCTACTTCAACGACTGAAGCTGAATATATGGCCGCTGGAAGCTGCTGTTCTCAAATTCTATGGCTTCGTCAGCAGTTGAAGGATTACAATGTTGAAGCAAATGAAATCCCAATATTCTGCGACAACATCAGTGCAATCTGCATCTCGCAAAATCCAGTGCTACACACCAGATGCAAGCACGTGGAAATCCGACATCACTTCATTCTTGATCATGTCGAGAGGAAGGATATCAAGCTCGAGAAAATCCATACCGATCTCCAGCGAGCAGATATCCTCACCAAGCCCCTAGCTGAGTCTCGTTTCAATCAGCTATGCATGGAATTAGGGTTATTAGACCCTGGTGAAGAGTGCTAGATCCAGGATGCACGAAGGAGTGGTCGCTAGCTTTTCGTAGCGTCACTCGCTTCTGATCTTCACCAACTCTAGCGAGTCAATTCAAAATCTCACTGGCTTGAAGAAGGAGAAATAAGGTGGAGTAAGGTGGAGTATTGGAAGATGTTCTCTACCAACTTATAGGAATTGTTAAGTATTTGGTTAAGGGGGTACTAGTGCTTACTCTCGGAGCAAGCTACTTCCAAAGCGAGCAAAGAATGCTGCTATCTTGAATTCTGCATCGCTTCAATTTACTCTAGCTTGGGTCAAAGCGAGTCGATTGCAAGTTCATTCTGTAGCTAGTAGGAAGAAGCTTGAAGGTTTACCTTTTTCTACAAAAGGTTGCAGGGCTGGTGACATGCTTCTGCGTAAAATACGAGATTGTCTTGTCAGAGCATTCTCATTGTCATCATGTCCATTTCTGCTCTGAGATAAGGACTTGTACTCATCCCCCATTCGTCGTGAAAATGTACACTTACGTGAAGCTCCCCTTTGGGTCGTAGTAAGCTTGTGTACTATATTCATTTTCTCCCCCATTCACTTCGATGGAGGACTCTCTAATTCGTAGAGGAAGATGAATGCCATGAAGAAGAATGCCAAGAAGATAAAGCCTTTATCACACGCCAACATGTGGTATCATCAAGTTTGAAGTCAACATGTGGTTTCAACAAATGAAGTCCAAATCAAAATGGAGTCTTCAATAAGTGGTATCAATCTCCTACGAAGTGAGATTGACTGGTAAGCGTTTCAATTTTTAAGTACACTAAGTGAGCTGAAGCGTGCTAGAAACCTTCACTCGCTATGTGGAAAATATGAAATGAATCTGACACAAATACAAAGAGGAAAACATTCTTGTTTATCCTCGAAGTATGTAAGTCAGAAACATTTTAAAATTAAGCAAAGAAATTCAATTTCTTATTCCAGTCGCTTCAGATGGCCAAGCGAGTGCTACGTCACTCAAAGCTAGCCATCGCAAGCGAGTGCGGAACAGTCACTCAAGCGAGTGCCTCTCAAGCGAGTCAAGGCCTAGCGGCCCAACTCAAAGCGAGCAGGTACGAAGCGAGTATGAGCCGTCTGCACTCGAGTGCAAATTTCACTTTCTGCCAAGCATTTAATGCAGGTTCACGTACGGCGAAAATATCGGGCGCGTGGTTCTCACTTTGAATTCGAAGCGGGAAAAGACGGAGAAGATCCAGCCGTCGAATCTTAACAGTCCCCGATCTACAGCCGTTGGATCAGCGCCGTATAAGACAAACCAATCACAGCAGGCCACGTGGAGACGCCGAGCAAGTGGCGGTTCACTTTTACTGTGATGACGCCGGACACATCAGACCCATCACCGCACGTCCGCCGCCTACCTACAGGACTTACGGCGATATTACCGTCTTACCCCTGCCACGTCAGCCAAGACCTAGTTCTATATATATGGGACGTCGCTGAACTGCAGAACCTTTCCCAGCCCTCAAAAATTGCCATTCTCGTGCTTAGATCTGCAACATCTGCAACTCACGAGTCTCAACCATTTTTCTTTCTACGATAAAACTCCGTTCAAAATCTCTTATTCTACACCATGGGAAAGAAGTTGAACACTGAAACTATGGAGCAATTCCTCGTGGAGGTCGACAAGCACATCAACGTCGAGACACATCTCGACCCCATTGTCGTTGAAGAAGATGGCTTCTTCCGTAGAGCCGTGAACACGGCCGGTCTATGGAAGTTCGTGACGGCGGTTCCGTCAAAGATTCTGGCGAAGGCCATTGGAGAGCTCCTGCTAAATTTGAGGAAGGAGCAGAACATGTCCTCATTCACAGATCCACAGTCCAAGAAGTCGGTGGAGGTGGATATGAGCGAACTCATCGGTGCGTTCAACTTGCCGAGAGAGGGAGGAGACACTCTATCAGATTTGGGACTTTCGGCCGGAGTTCAATATGGACGTTTTGCTATCGCCAGAGCAGAACCAAATTTCAAGGAGGCCAGTATCCGTACCAACTTGAAGGCCCCCTTCAATCTTATCTGTGAGCTCTTCTTGAAGAGCATCGCATGTTACGTCGGAACCCTAGATACGCTGTCGGAGACGAAGCTGATTGCCACCGCAGTTATCGTCGACAGCCTCACCGGAACCAGCTTCAACTGGCACAGTTGGTTTCTCAAGCAAATACATGAAGCTGCTGACGACTTTGCGTTCGTACCTGGGAGCGCCGATCAGATTCTCCGCAAGGGGAAACTGAAGTTCTTCTCGAGACTCTCCTTTGCTTTGGAGAAGAAGTTTCCGGGCAAAACATGGCCGGAAACTGACACCATCATCTACAACAAACAGTCCATTTTCTATGACAAATGGAGAAAGACAAAGGTTCCGATGGATCAGGGACTTCTAAATGTAGAAGTGCCCGCAGCAAGGCCAGTTGTGGAAACACAAGCTGAAGTGAGCCAAGCAAAGCGAGCCGCTTCACCCTAGAAGGGGGCGGCGCCGAAGCGAGGCAAAAAGAAGATGAAGCGAGTCGTTTCTCTCGTCCAAGAAAGCGAGGCGGTGGAGAAGCCGCTTGAGGACGTTGAAGTGACTCAACCCCAATCCTCACCAATCAAAGCTCAAACTCCCCCACTTCAAATTACCCAAATCCCAGAACCACAAGCCTCATCAACCAACCAACCTCTTACACTGACAACCCCCCTCTCTCCCCAGGAAGAAGAATCTGCATCTTCTTTCCATATCCCTACTGTCCCATTCCTCAGCACAGATCCTTCTGTTGCTTATACTACATTCCAACCTCTTCAATCCCAGCCAATCCAGCCAACCACAGAACCCACTTTGATCCCTGAAACTCCTGAAGTCACACCATCCCAATCCCCTTCGACATCGGCAGCAACAGCCGATACCGCCCATACATCCATTATTCCTGAATTCCAAATCTCCAAAACCCGTACCCAAGTTGATGCTCTCAAAAGATACAAGAGAGATAGAGAGCAGGCAGCTGAAACCATCAGAACCCGCTATTCCTCGGTGCCTATGTCAGATGACTTCTTCACCAAGGTTGTCGACTTCTTGACATACGTCACCTACCGCGGCACGGAGTATTACAAAGTGTTTAAGCTCCTGGATGCCTTCTCAAAGGACGATCTAATCCAGATGGAGGGAAAGCTCCTGGACTTCATCGGTGAGAATGGCTTCCATGCATTTCTCACCGGAACCAGCTTATGAGATAAGCTGGACGCCAAGGTGAAGCGTGCCTATCCGGACGCTATAGTTCCTGAGCACAACCCTACCATCCATGAAAGGAGACTGATGAGGGAGCACGCGGAGGAGGTGGAGGTTAAGGAGGCGGAGATCTCGAGTCTACAAAGCGAGATAACCAGAAAGGAGATGGAGTTGGAGAAGAGGATGGAGGAGGTCAAGAGTCTTCGTGAAGACTTTGACAAGAAAAAGGGGGAACTGGAGGCAAAGGTGGAAGAGAAGGGAGGATTACTGGAAAAGAAGGAGAAGGCGCTGGAGGCGCAAGTAAAGCTGGTGGATGACCACTCAAAAACAATCACCGAACTCAAGGGCTTGCTTGATGCAGAAAGAAGCCGCTTGAGGGAGGTCAATGCCAAACTGGTCTCAATTGGCAAAGAAAAGAAGGAGTTGGAGAAGGAAGTAAGGAAGTTGAAGGAGGCGGTTGAAAAGAAAGATGAAGAATTGATCAAGAAGGGAAGTGAGCTGATCAGTACCAAAAAGACTCTTGACTCACTTCGAACTGAGCTGAAGGAAGTCAAAGAAGAGAGTGCCATTGACAAGAAAGAACTGGAGAGTCGGAGAAGGAGTGCGCAGGCTCTTGATCTGCAGAATGCTGAATTATCCATACTGCTGCAGAAGGTCAAGGAGCTGGGTGAAGCGTACACTGAGAAGGTTGCTGCAGGTGCCGAATTCCATCTCTCTCTAAACCAGAGGGAGAGGAGCCTTGAAACAATGCAAGCTGAACTTCAAGCGGCTCAGGAATTCTGGTATTTCAACCTACAAGAGGAGAAGAAGGATATGAAGAGGGAAGTTGAAGCGGAGCTGGAGGCTCGCTTCAGAACGGTGGAACCGTTGGAAAGGATGATGGCATCTGTTGTTGAGAGAGAGAAGCAATGTGAGTACCTGCTGGAGGAAATCTCCATCAAAACAGCAGGGATTGTATTGTCGGAAGAGCAAGTCTTCGCGACAAAGGCTGAGAGAATGCTCCATACATTACTCAACCAAGTGGAGGAGCTTCGCAAAACTCTTAATGGGAAAACAATCGTCCCGACCCCTGGCAGTGATGATGCCAAAAAGGGGGAAGGAATTGTACTGAAAAATGCCAATCTCTTGGAGCTACAAGGTGGAGAAAGTGGAGGTGTTGAAGTAGAGAGGATGATTGAAGGAGTTGGTGGTGCCGGTGATGAGGAGGGAGGATTAGATGATGAAGCAAGGGCGAGGCTTGCAAAGAAAGGAAAGGTGAAGCTCACGGAAGAGGAGCTCATGAAAAGCCTGAAGAGCCCCGCAAGCCACTTGGAGAGAAAGTGCTTGCCTCTTCCATTGCTCGACATCCTCCAGTCACGGTGCTTACCAAGGAGGAAAGGCGGAAGCAAGTGGAGGTGGACGAGGCCATGGCTCGGGAAATTGAGTTGAAAAGGCTAACTGTTGCAGGTGCAGGTACTTCAGGTTCCAAAGCGCCCGCTTCAGCCATCACGCCCGCTTCAACTGCCACGCTCGCTACAACGACCGTAGGAGCCACTTCGCCCGCAATCGTTCCTTCAAGCACTTCAAAGGTGGACATGCCGCCTCCCCCACCACCGAAGCAACCATTGAAGCGAGTTGCCCCAGATTCGAAGAGAGATGACCCCGAGGCTAAGCGCCAAAAGGTCAAGGAAGCAGTCGCTAAAAGGGCGGAGAAGGAGGAAAGAAGAAGAAAGAGAGGAGAGGAAGGAAGGGATGAAGCTGAGAAGGAGAGGAGAATAAAGGCCAAGCGACTCCAAGTGATAGACGGCCGGATCGAGGAACACTTCAATGAAGTGAGACTCATCCAGTCCGCTCTAGTTCGTAGTGCCTTTGTTCCACTCATGCCAGAGGTGTCCGAAGCATGCCTTGCTCAAGCTATGATCGACACATGCCAGACGACTGCAAAAGAAATGATTGAATCTGGCCGCTACCTCCTCAAGGAGGAACAGAACTACATTCGCAAGCGACTCAATGAGAAGCTTCCTATCTGGAGTGGCGAGCCAGGAAAGAAATTCAATGCAGTCATGGCACAGATGGCCAGCCGGTCGGAAGAGGAGTTGACAGTGCGCAGAAACGAGCATCTTGATGCCCGTGAGATTGAGCAGTTCGTCCCTGATGAATTACTTGAGCAGTGGCTACACTACAAAGAAAAATTTATCAAAGCATACTACTATTGGGAGGTAGTGCCACTGCAGACCGAATGCTCAATGATCAGTCCCTGATGAGAAGTTCAGGCGGAAGGTTTTCTCACTTGCACAGCTTGCAGAGCCCATGCCTCTAATCATCAAAGTACCTGCTAAGAAGGAATTCCCCATGCCCTTCCTACCTGGTACATGCGTCCCAGATCGTAGCATCATCGATGCGGAAGTGGATGAAGCCTTCCAACTTGAGGAGACTTAGAGGAGGCCAAGTATCCACACTATTGGCTCATTAGAAGCAAAGGTCTTCAGTGCATACACTATTCCTGAAGAGATGATTGCTAAGGATTTGGAGGAAGAGGAAGAAGAGAAGAAGAAGGAGGACGACAGGGAAGGAGCTGCAGGAAACCGTTGAGTTTCAAGCTCCTTAATATTTTTGTGAACTACTTGTTCATTTATCCAATTTCAATTTCTGTCAAAATGCGTCATTTACTTGCTTTGTGAATGACTTTACCTCTTGCTACAAACTCAAACAAAATTTAACCGAAAAAAAGGGGGAAAGGAACTTAAAAATAATTCAAACGAAGCTGCAAAGGAAGCAGGCGCTTGAAGTTCTTTCCACGGTTAGATAAAACTAGATTTCGATAATCTTAAGTCTTTGGGTTTTGGCATCATCAAAAGGGGGGAAATTTTTGGGAATTGTTAAGAACAACATGTTAAAGGGGAACCTATTAGGGACACTTCAATGTTTTGATTTGATCCCAAAACCCCAAAGCGTTCTGTTCCCAAGCGACCCATTTTGATGTAGTTAATAGGTTAGAATTTTTCTAAGCCTACTCTGTTAGGATGGCTCTTTGATTTGCTTAGACTATAGGCTTCAAAAGTTCAAGTGAAGGACACTCGCTTGAGTGTGTTTTTCGAAGCGAAGCAAGTCTAGCAAGCTGAAGTGAAGCGTGCCGAAGAACGGTGTAGCAAAGCGAGCACTACAGTAGATTCAAAGTGAGTCTACCAAAGCGAAGCGAAGCGAGCGCTACTGTGTAAAGTCAAAGCTAGTCAACTCTAGTCAACAATTTCCAAAGCAGTCACTAGGGAACTTTATTTCCCGAAGCGACTCACTACAGAATGACTACGAAGTGACTCAACTAAAGCGGACGCTTCAACTTCAAAGCAAAGCGAGCCACTACCTACCAGAAAGCGACAACACAATTCCCGCTCCGAAATTTGAACTCCAGTCAACTAGAGATCTCCGCATTTATTACGAGATCTCCACGTGTCGAACGCGGAGAGGAGCAGCGGAGTTGACTGCCAGGCCGACAAAGGCGCCGCAATAGTACTGGCTCGCTCCAGTTACTGTTGAAATTGGAACTTAGCCAATTTCGGCAAAGAGCCAAATCTGCGCGTCTGAAAAGCAGCCAGCCTGTGCAAGTACTGTCGAGAGGAGGAGGGACAAGGCCACCAACCAAGCAACGGATCTCAGCCAACCCTCCGCCTATAAATAGTGAAGGATCACAACGTGAAGAGATAGAACACTACTTGAGCATTCGAGCGCATACAACAAACAAACACTCCCAAGCCTTCGAGCAATCTTCGAGTTTTTGTTTCCAAGTGTTCTCCGAGTTTCCAGTTCATCAGAACTCGTCTTCACAACCTTCATACATAGAGTCTAAGCCCACTTCAAATATCCAAGCTTAGAAGGAGAGCTCTAGCCTACTTTGCATCTACTGTAAAGAGCTCTTCATAGTGTGTTCGTCAACCAAAAACCCTAAATTCTGTCTGATAGGTTTTTGAGTCGTCGTTAGGTTGTCCCGATCCAAGGCTCTTCTTTCATCGATTGAAGAAGCCTCGATCATAGAGCTTAGATCCAAGCTTGCACCTACATCGTTTGTGTGAAGCTCGATCGAAGCTAGGCTGTAAGGAGAGCCCGTAATCTCCCTGTCTGTGTTTTGACTGAAGCGAGTGAAGCTTACAGTCTTGTCTAGGTTTGTGTAGTGAACCAGTAATCACTACGTCTGTCGTTAGATCCAGGCAAGTGAAGCCCGATCTCGACCAAGGTTTTTGAAGGACCCGTAACCTTCAAGTTCTTGAGTGAAGAGAACAGTTGCCGTCGTGCAACAAAGTGGACGTAGGAGCTTTATCTCCGAACCACTATAAATCTCTGTGTCGTATCTCTCTAACCCTAATCTTTTTACTGTATTTGATTATCCATTGCACGAGCATTTAAACAAACGAACTTGAATTCTTTAATTACTTAGGAAAGATTTTAGCTCACCGAATTTCCGCATACACGAGTAAAGACTCCCTCTTGATCAAGTTCTTACTTCGGTCAAGCAGGCTAGCTACGTACTGTAGATCTAGCTTTAGCTAGGTCTTAAGTTACAAGCGAGCTCTTTACTTGTCACTCTGAGTTAAAGGGAAAAAGTTGAAAAACTTGAAATACGTATTCACCCCCCCTCTACGTATTTCCCCCATTAACAAACCGGGACCAACAAAATCTTATGCGGATAATATCATAATTATTTATTTCTTCTACTGATATTAGGATTCATTCTATCTGATTGAATTTGTTCCGGTAATACAGTTGCATAACGGAACAAATTAATTCCTAATTAATTTTGTATTAATTTAAGGAATAAAATTTGTAGTTATGGAAAAGAATAAATATGGGAATTGGTGGCGATTATGGTAGGAGATAAATAAGGAATCGAATCTTCTTATTTATTTACCATATAAATACTCTCTAGTCTCTCATTCTAAACCCTAGTCGTTATTTATGTTTTGACACGAAACCTTAGACGAGAGAGAGAGATCGGCCGCCCGGTTTTGAGGAAGGAGATCGAGGTTCCAGGGATCTCGAGACGCCCACCAAGTCTCGGATCTAGAGGTGTGGGATCACATCCTAGAAGATTAGAGCCGTAGATTCATCCGGATTCGTCTCAAATCCTCCGTCTACGATAATCATAAGGTATGTTCTCGGACTTTGTATGAACTTGTGTGCACGATCGAATCATCACACCCAATCCAGATTTGAGATTCAGTGGCTTTCGAGTAGCCAACCCTACAACAACTTAGGTGGCAATTTGACTTATGGAGGTAGGTCATCGGCCTAAGTATCTTCCAATAGCTTGTTGTCTTGAACTTTGAAGAACGGACTAGAGTACCTCTAGAGCATGTTAACATAATAACTAATTGTTCTTCTATAGACAAGGCTGTTGAGAACAGCCTTGGCCTTTACATTTAGAACAACCTTTCCAGAGTTGAAAGAGCGTTGTTCTGAACCTAGCTCATAGAACAACTTGTCAACCTATAACTCTAAATATTGTCTAAGTGTGGTTTTGAGAAACATCATCAAAATTAACTGCAAAGAGTTCCCAACAATTTCCCCCCTTTTGATGATGTCAAACCCCAACATTTTACATATAGATTCCTAAAGAACTATAGAATCTTAAGAGCTTGTTCTAACTAAGCAGTTAAAATAATTTATCAGGAAACAAAGTAAAGACTAACAGTTAATGAAAAGCAGTAAAGAGAGGTTGTGCCTAGACAATGAGAGGTTGTCATTTTTGGTGATAAAAGCGGTGTATCATTCATGACAAACTGTTAGAGATATACATCTAGTTACAGAACAGTTGACATAAATAAAAAAGAAAGAAACAAGATTAACTACTTAGAGAAACCAACAGCTTGATCTCCTCCATTGCTCGGCCTCAGCCCCATACTAGCATAGATTCCATCTCTGATCTGGCGGAATTGAGGATTATCACAAATTGGAATTCTTAGGTTGAGAGCGGAATTTTGAATGCCCTCATCGATCGGAGTGTAATCTATATGAATTCCATCAGGCAGGAGGAGCGGAAGGAAGGTCTGCCTCTCGGGGACAGGGATCACGGCCTTGGCATCAGCTGATATCCTTTTCACTCCCCGCAGCAGGGACTACTCATGATAGTACCGTGTGAACAACAAGAAGGACTGGCGGTGGTCCTCACTGTCGTACTGCGGAAGGTTGATCCAGTAATGCTGGAGGATAAATGAGCTCACCATGTCCTCCCATTCAGTACGCGTCTTCTTGCTCATCCAATCCTTCCATTCGGCAAGGCCTTGATCTTCCTTCAAATGTACTTCGAATTCATACGTTGCCTGGATCTGCCTCTTCCTGTCTTCTTGCCTTTGCCTTTGCCGCATCAGCTTCTTCTGCAACCATGGACTTTAACGCAACGACTTTGACAACTCGGCCTTCCGAGCTTGTTTGGCACGCACTCTTTGCAAAACAATAGCTTCAATGGCATGCGCTTCTGCTGCTACTGATGAAACAGGTTGATCTATGGGCAGCAGAAGGCGACGGCCTGGCAGATGATGACGGCCTGGTCACAGAAGATGAGACGTCCTTGGCCTTCTTCCTTTTCTCCTTCTTCTCCTTCTTCTTCTCGGCCTTCTCCTTCACCAGCTTCTCCTTCTCTTCTCCCCCCGTTTTGACATCATCAGTGAGGAGGTTGATGGCGCTAGCAAGGTTGTGAACTTCAGCACGGAGGGACGACAGTTGGGTAGAAAGGTCTTCCTTAGAAGTATAGAGAGAGGTGATTTCTCTCCGAATGGCAGATTCACGCACATTTGCCGTAGGCGTGGAGGTATAGATTTGTGAGAGAAGGGACATGTGATTGTCCTCTATCTCCTTCGTGCGCTCATGAATAGCCTGGACATCAGAGTAGGGGGCGACATCTTAAAGTTTGAGCAGATTGCCCAATAAGACCTTCACATGATCCTTCAGATTCTTCTAGGCGAATTCCGCAACCTGCTGAGAGACAACAACAAACACCATGTGCCT
This sequence comes from Thymus mandschuricus, assembly GCA_029379335.1. Lineage (NCBI taxonomy): Eukaryota > Viridiplantae > Streptophyta > Magnoliopsida > Lamiales > Lamiaceae > Thymus > Thymus mandschuricus. The sequence goes on from CM057079.1 coordinate 9,887,289, forward strand.
TGGTCGAGTCAATGGAATGGGTGATGTTGGGAACCCCTTGCAGTTTGATTTTGATGATGTTTATCGAAACCACACTTAGGTATATTTTACTTGTTAAGGGTTAAGGCCGATAGATCGACCTGCTACCTGTTAGTGCAGGTCGATACTCTCTAATGTTCAAATGCAAGTTCGATCCACCCTGTAAGAGAAAGGTTGTTTATCGACCTGCCTCATTCGGATCGAGCTTGCATATCTGCCTGTCTATCGACCTTCCTTATCAAGCTTCCAGCCTGCATTGTCCTAGAAGATTTCAAGTGCTGGATTATCTCATCAAGGTCGATGCCCCGCCTTCATGGAGCAACACCTCCTGATCCTTGCCACGTGGTGTGCCAGCAAGGACGAACTTTCCCAACGGCTAGAAGTGAGTCAGCCTCCAACGGCTAGTGCCACGTCAGCCTGACTCCAACGGATAGTTTTTCAAAACTGCCTATAAATACTTCAGCCATTATCGGATTCAAGCATGGGAAAACTCAAGCTATCAACGCCAAATCTCTGCCAAAGTCTCTCTCAAGTTCATATCCATTCAAGTGTTCGAAATCCGATTAGTTTCCCAAACACTTGACAAAGAGAGACTTTCAACTCCGATAAAAGCCCAACGACGAAGCGTTCACTGCTGCTTGTCATTGATTCAACTTCTTCTCCGACTCGTTCGAAGTTAGAAAGTTTGTGTGTGTTTCACCATTGTAGAGTTAGTCAAGCTCTGTAGTGTGTGAAAGATTGTTTGTACGTTTTGTACGAAAGGTTGTATGGGTCACGACCCAAAACTCGTGTCTAGATATATTCAGGTTAGAGTGTATTTAGAACTGATACTCAGTCAGTATAAATAAGAGAGAGGTTGGATCCAAAGGTAAAGGGATTCTCAGGCCGAGTCGACCTGACGTGGACGTAGGAGGATTTCTCGGAACCACGATAAATTGCGGTGTCTCTCTCTCCCTCTCTCTATTTATTGCTCTTTCACTTTATTATCAAACTGATAAGCATCAACCTGCATATCAAGCATCAACCTGCATTTCAGTATCGACCTTAGATTTTTTCAAAGAGTAAATCAACCTCCACCAACTTCCGCATAAGCACAGTTTGATAAATCAAGCTTGTTCCCAAACGAGCTTGATAGATCAACCTGTCTCTGATAAGGTACGACCTTGACAATCGACCTTTGATCGACCTGATTTTAGAAAAGTCAAAAACGGTTGGTTATTGGTGTATTCCCCCCCATACACCAATTACTCTTTCCCGGGACCAACAAGTGGTATCAGAGCAGTGGTTCTTTTGACCGCTGCTTTGCATACTAAAATTTTTCTTTTAAACTTTTGGTCATTTTGAACCTATCCTTTAGAAAAATCTTTTTCATTCATTCATTTCATATTATTTGCTATGGAGGCTTCTCTTCTCAGGGTTTGTGAAGATTTCTCCATCCAAGGCTATGAAGACTGGAGCTTCCGAATCAAGATGTGTCATAAGGCACATCACGTCCTTATGTGGGATATCATCGAAAATGGCCCCTCCCCCATTTATGCAGCAAAGATCATTGTGGATGGAACATCCCCCGGGGAGGCCACTTACGAAAAAGTCCTCAAAAATCCTCGCGACTACACAACCGAGGAAAGGAAGGAGGCCAGCCTCGATGACTACGCAAAAGGACTCATCTCTAGCACCGTGAAGGGCGTCTACCTTGCCAAGATTCGAAATCTTGAAACAGCCAAAGAGATGTGGGACACCCTCCGGTCCATCAGCCTGGGTTCAGAGGAAATGAAGGAGAACAAGCTGTCCATGGCGTGCAGCAAGTTCGATGACTTCAAGATGGTTTCAGGAGAAACCATAGAAGCAATGAAAATTCGCTTCACAGAAATCATTCTCGAAGTCGCTGCAATCAACCCTCACAAATATACGCAGCGCGAGAAGAACCTAAAAGTGATGTGTGCCCTACCTGCAAATTGGCACGTATATGCCGCCATGCATCCAGCCCGTTCGGACTTCAACTTCCTCACCACCGAAGATCTTTTCGACATCCTTGTCGGAAATGAATATGAGATGATCCGAATCCATGGATCAGCACATCCTTCCACCAGCAAGAAGGTTGATGAAAAGAACGATAAAGAGGTAGCTTTCAAGGCCGACTCAGCCTCTGCTGCTACCCCAAGTCCGATTGACGTATCCATCGTCAAAAAGTTCGAGAAGATGACTCTCGACTATGCTCTAGCTGCTAGGAGAAATGAGAAGCTCCTAGGAAAGGTTGTCAAATACAAAAAGTTCTATCGTGACAACAAGCGAAATTTCTCAAACCGCAACCACGACCGCCCTGACAAAAAGGGAGAAGGTAAACCCTCAACCTTCAATTCTTCTAACACACCCGAGGGTGGTTGCTTTGGTTGTGGCAGGCCAGGTCACTACAAGACCGATTGTCCAGATCTGACAAAGGCCGAGAGAGACGAGCTCCGTGCAAAGCGCGATAAAAAGCTCAAGGAACAACGAGCTGCCATGATCGCCGAAGAATCAAAGGAGGCTCATCTCTTAGACAGCTCGTCAAGTGATGACGAAGGGTACATCGCTTTTGATGAAAGTGATGACGAAGAATGTTTCGTTGGAGAGCACCAACAAAACGAGGGATCTTCAAAGGTAGATCCTCAACCCATTTCACTTTCTTTTTCTGACGATGAATGTGCAGAAGAAGCTGAAGACCTATCCGAGGCTGTGTCTTGGGAAGAAATCAAGAAACAGCTCGATGACTATGCCGACCTCGTGGAAACACTCAAAGAGGTCGTTGAAGATAATGCTGAGCTAATGGACAAAAATGAAAAATACAAGCTGACATTAGAAGAAAGATTCTCTCCCTATGATGAGGAAAAGGAAAGGGAGATCGAAGCCCTAAATAAAGGTTGATGAATTGACTTTCCGGGTTAAGGAGTTCGATACCAGGACGCTCGAGAAGGACGAGTCCCTCAAGACCAAAGATGCCGAAATACACAGCCTTACCTCAAAATTGGCTGACTTGGTTATTCGACACGAACTCCTCGTGAAAAAGGAAGAAAAACTTCAACTCATCAGTTGAAGAAAAGTGGAAAGAAGTTGGAAGAAGTCCAATCCATGCAACGCAATCCGCGCGATCACTCTGGTATTGGATTTGATGGAAAATCCAAGGAAAGCAAGAACAAAGACTGCGAGATCAAATTCGTAAAGGCGCAGTCAAAATCAAAGAGTGTTCGGAAAGCTCATCAAGCTCTTCCAGATAAGATGATCAAGCTGAAGAATCCAGTTCGACAGCCCCAAGCCATCCTCTTAAAGCAACACAAGAAGGAACAACCTGTTCCTCAAAAGAAAGAGAGTCGACCTGCACAACATCGTCGACCTGCCCCCTCTCATCAAAAGCAGGCTGTTCATCCAGGGCGATACCAAGGCCAGTACTATCAAAGGCCGTATCACCCTCAGTTCTTCCTTCCTGCTCATCAAGGTTGTCACTGCCACTATCCTCAACAGTCGAACTTTCAAGACTGGCAGTATCAACCTAGTCTTCATGAAGAGCAGTATTATCAGCCTCGTTGCCCTCGTTCGAAGAAATCCAAGGCTTCCAAGCCCAAGACCGCCACTGCCTCGTCCTCAGCCTCGGATAGAAGCAGACCGGCGAAACAAATCTGGGTCCCAAAGGCCGTTCCCGCAACCGATGTAGCACCCAATCTCAAATGGGTTGCTAAGTTTAACTAATTGCAGGTTGGGAAGGCTCAAAGAAGGAGCCAAGCAGCTCGTGGAGCTGTATGGATCATTGATAGTGGATGCTCAAAGCACATGACGTGTAACAAAACGCTACTATCAAATTATCAAGAACGAGACGGGCCACTGTAACCTTTGGAGGAAATTCTAAGGGACTTACGAGAGGCCAGGGCGATCTAAGAGTTGGTAAAACAACTATTTCTAACGTCTCGATGTTGAAGGTCTTAATCATAACTTATTCTCTGTGTCGCAATTCTGCTCGAGTGGTAAACGAGTAGAATTCACCGCTAACAAATGTCTCGTGAAAAATGAGGAAGGAGAAATACTTCTTACCGGAATTTTGCAGGACAGACTCTACATTGTTCAATGGAATGATTGGATAGAGACCTGCCTGATCACAAAGGCTGATTCCGAGACAAGCTGGCTATGGCACAAGAGGTTGAGTCATTTGAACTTCAAGGCCATCAACAAGCTCGCACGCAACAAGCTGGTAAACGACCTGCCAGATCAAGTCTTCGATCGTGATCACATCTGCAAAGCCTGTCAAGCTGGAAAGCAAACAAGATCATCCTTTCCAAGCGTGACGTCACAAGTCTCAAATCGAATTCTTGAGCTTCTCCATCTCGACCTCTTTGGTCCAGTCACTCCCTTGAGTTTAAACGGTAGAAAATACGCTCTCGTTATTATAGATGATTATTCTAGATTTACGTGGGTTATTTTCTGTACAAAAAGAAGGAGACTTTGGAGAAGCTACCTGCGTTGCTGAGCAAACTGTACAATCAAAAGGAGAAATCCATCATCTCCATTCGATCTGATCGAGGCACCGAATTTATCAATGCTATGATCGAAGAATATTGCACAAAGAGTGGAATTCATCATCAAACCTCAGCAGCTCGTACACCTCAACAAAATGGCGTAGTGGAACGCCGTAACAGGTCGCTGAAGGAAGCAGCTCGTACCATGTTGGATGAAACCAACCTTCCAAAGAAGTTTTGGGCAGAGGCCATTAACACTGCCTGCTATACCCAAAACAGGTCGATCATCACTACCCGACATGGAAAGACTCCATACGAGCTGTGGAACAACAAGCTCCCCAGGTTAAAGTACTTTAAAGCGTTTGGGTTCTTGTGTTACATTCATAACAATGGGAAATCTCAATTAAAAACTTTTGATAGCAAGGCCGATCCAGGAGTATTCTTAGGATACTCGGAGGTTAGCAAAGCTTATAGAGTCTTTAATAAGAAAACCCTAGTTGTGGAGGTAACACCTCATGTTGTGTTTGATGAATCTACTTGTCTGTACAGAGAGTTTAGTACAGGTCCAGATCAGTCCGCTGCTAACAGGCCGTCTAACTCCCCCATTGACGACCTGCTAGTATGGACTCCAAATGATTTGGAGGAAGATGATCAATCTGATCTGAAGGTCACACAGCAAGGGGGAAGTGATGCAAGTAACGTTCATACTTCGAGCTGTAATACATCAGCCGGACTTAACCAGGCTGATCCCCCATTCTCAGTCCCCCAGACTGATGCTGTTCACGACCTTACATCCCAAATCGAGCAGCTCGATAGCACAATGGAGCAGCTCAACATCCAGGCCGAACAACAGCCTGATCAATAGCCCGAGCAACAACACGTGCCCACTGATCAATCTTCAACTCACCTGGAGTTTGACGAACCCATTAATGAGCCCGATCCAATCATTTCAAATGAAGAAAGATCACGACGCAGACGATGGATCGATGATCATCCAAAGGAGCTCATTGTTGGGAACCTAAACCAAGGAGTGCGGACAAGAAGGACGATTGGTGAAAGCGCACTTCTAAGTTGCTATCTCTCTTCGTGATGCTGACTGGATTCAAGCCATGCAAGAAGAACTCAATGAATTCAAGAGAAATGAAGTATGGTCTCTAGTTGATCGTCCTTATCATCAGGGCGTCATTGGAGTCAAATGGGTTTACAAAAATAAGAGAGATGAATCTGGAGAAGTTGTCAGAAATAAAGCCCGATTGGTAGCAAAAGGTTACTGTCAACAAGAAGGAATCGATTATGATGAGACGTTTGCCCCCGTTGCAAGATTAGAAGCTATAAGACTGTTTCTAGCTTATGCTGCTCATCAACGATTCAAAGTCTACCAGATGGATGTTAAAAGTGCGTTCCTCAATGGCGTTCTCGAAGAGGAAGTCTATGTGGAACAGCCTCCAGGATTCGAGGAGGGTGATTCAAGCAAAGTCTACAAACTGCACAAGGCCGTCTACGGACTCAAGCAAGCTCCTCAAGCTTGGTATGAGACGCTATCATCCTTTCTCATCGAATCAGGATTCAAGCGTGGTTCAGTCGACAAAACGCTATTCACTATCAAAGTGAATGAACATATCCTTTTAGTACAAATTTATGTTGATGATATCATTTTTGGATCTAAATCTCCAATTTTATGCGAAAAATTTGGTAACCTCATGACAGAAAAATATAAAATGTCTATGATGGGGGAAATGAATTTCTTTCTAGGGTTGCAGGTCAAGCAGTCCGATGAAGGAATCTTCATTAGCCAAACAAAGTACGCACACGAGCTGGTTGACAAGTTTGGTGTCAAAGACAGCAAGCCTGTCAAAATACCGATGCTCTCTGGTGGAAAGATCGACCCGAATCCCGAAGGAAAACCTGCCAACATAACTCAGTACAGGGGTATAATTGGTTCATTACTTTATCTAACTGCGAGTCGACCTGATATCACTTTTGCAGTTGGAGTGTGTGCTAGATTTCAAGCTAATCCGAAGGAATCCCACTTGGAAGCAGCAAACAAAATTCTTCGATACATCAAAGGAACCACAAATTTAGGTCTTTGGTATCCTTGTGATGATAATTTGCAGCTTATAGGTTATTCAGATTCTGATCATGCAGGGTGCAAGCTCGATAGGAAATCTACCTCGGGTACTTGTCATTTTCTCGGAAACAAGCTAATATCATGGTTTTCAAAGAAACAAACTTCAGTAGCCACCTCCACCACAGAGGCCGAGTACATGGCCGCAGGGAGTTGTTGTGCACAAATCTTGTGGATCAAACAACAACTCAAAGATTATGAAGTTGAAGTCAGTGAAGTGCCTATATTCTGCGACAGCTCGAGTGCTATCACCATTACTCAAAATCCAGTTCTCCATTCAAGATGCAAACACGTGGATATTCGACATCACTTTATTCGCGATCACGTGGAAAAGAAGAAAGTGGTTATTGAGAAGATACACACTGATATTCAACGAGCTGATATCCTAACCAAGCCACTAGCTGAAGAAGATTCAAAATGTTGTGTGGAAAGTTAGGGTTATTAAATGTTGAGTCATCAGGCCGATCGTAAGTCTACAGGCCGTCAGCTTCTCAACAGCCTGAGGCCGTCATCTACGCAGGCCGGTTTTCTCACATCAGGCTGTTCATGACTCAACAGGCTCTCTAAGTGAACAGGCCGATATTAAGAGGGAACAGGCCGTTAACTAATGAACAGGCCGTTCATGATTCAACAGCTCGTTTGCGAGCCAACAGGCCGTTACTACTTGAAGAGACCGTCTCACTTAACAGGCCGTTCGTGACTACAGCCCGTCTCTAGTCTACAGGCCTGTTGTGAGTCAAAAGGCCGGTTGATTCAAAAGGCCGTTTCCATTCAACAGGCCGTTCATGAGTGAACAGGCCGTCAATCTCTATGCAGGACGGTTCTATACAACAGGCCGATTGTCAAAACGACAGATCGTTCTCCATCATCAGGCCGACGTTGAAATCAGCAAAATCGACCTGTGTTCCTCAAATTAAGGGGGAACTCTTAATCGAGTGATCCATCGTTTGAGGGAGAACAAAGGCCAATGTCTTCCTCCAGGCCGTTCATATCGACAGGCCGATATCACAAGATCAGGCCGATATTTGCCACCAGGCCGATATTACAAGCTTGATATCAACCTGAATGCCACCTGCATTAATGAAGGGAGAATCAAAAGGGCAGTATCACCCTTTTGTCGTACATCTAACTTCTTTAATACGCATTGAATTCTGTCAATTATTAAAATTTATTTCTCAATGTGTTACATTGTTTAAGGCTCTGTTATTTTGCAGAAAATTAGGAAAAGGGGAATAATGATTGCTATTTTTAGGAAAACATCCAGTCAAGTGTCAAATTTTGACACATTGACCGAGGTTGCATTTAATTCCCTGCTGTCTCTCTGAAAACGTGCGTAAAAAAGTGCACGTTTACGCACGTTTTCAAAATAACTCACGCGCGGATGTGTAACGTTTCACATTCCACGCTCTCTCATCGTGTGGATGAGAATTAAAGAGAGATTTTAACCCTTTCAAATTCGAGAGATCCTAGCCATTCAAACATTCTATAAATCATGCAGTTTTTCCGTTTTGAAACGTTACTTACTCTCATCATCTTCTTCTTAAAAAAACCTAATTTTCTCTCTGCAAAATCAATCGTCGCCGTCGTGTTTTGTATTCAACTGCTGGTTCCTTTCTCACCACTTTTCACTCGTTGCACAAAAAATATCACCGTGGTTTGTGCTTTATCGATGTCTTTACTTTCATCTTTCATCAAGTGTTTGATTACTAATCTATCTATCTTGTTGCAGAAAATCAACATCAATGGCACAAACATCAACTTCTGGCAAACCGGAGATGCACTGGGACGAGATCTCTGCATATTTGGAGTCTCATATCAAATACGAGTCGTATATGGTTCGTGAGAACTTTGGTTTCCGAGATCTGGATTCCATGTTCGCACACCAGATTATCTCCACCCGACCGGCGAAGTTCTTCCCAAAGATTGTGAGTGCCTTCTTTTATAACTGGAACAAGGGCGACTCCGTTTCCTCTCACACCATCTCTCTCGGGACTCAAAAGGCCGTCCATCACATCAACGTCCTCGACGCCATGAAAGCTGCCTTCGGCATTGGGGATGGTGGAGAAATGCAACTCTCCGACATCAAAAAGGAGCAACTGCAGCAAGTTATCGACCGCGTCCTTATTGAACCAGGGCCGTATTTGGAGAGGTCGTTCAAGAGGACCGAGCTCCGTCCTAAGTACAGGCTACTTATGGACTTCATTCAAAGGTGCTTCCTAGGGCACGTGGGGAATCACGACCAGGTCACGCCCTTCAAATTTCAAATCATGACGGCCGTGATACTCAACCTGCCTATCAGCTGGGCCAAGCTGATGGTCTCCCTGCTCTGGGAGGAGGCCAGGCAGATCGAGTGCGAAATGGACGGAGAGGCCGTGGTGGGAGTGCGTCTCCACATGGATAAGAGGCCGCTTCGTCTTGGGACGAAGGCGACCTGCATAATAATTTCCTTTTTCAAAAATCGGAAATGGTCGGACGCGGACGACTTCCCCCACAACTTCATTCCTAAAGATCTCCATCAATTGGAGATGGCGATTGGGGTCGCACCGCAAAATTACTACGGGTCGTCAGACCACGTAAGGGAGCATCTCAATCAGACTGGTCAGTCCAAAATTGGGTGGAGGGTGCCGGCTCGCCCTGTCCAAAAGAAGAGGAAGGCCGATGATGTGCCAGTGCCTTCTCGCCCTGCCATAAGGACTCCCCCTCCAAAGAAGTCGAAGCCAACTGCTCCTCATCCGACCAGGAAGTTTCACCAGGTCCTTCCAATGGAGCCCGTGGCCGTGGAGCCTTTGAATGTCAGGCTGCCTACGCCCTCCCCCTCGCCCTCATCTACCCCGGAACGGACTTCTTCTCCAGTCCGTACCGCGATCGAGCCGACCGCCTCACAGCATCGCCCTGCATCTTCTCAGCAGGTCGTTGCCGGTTCCTCGCCCTCTCCCTCTCGCTCCCCTCCTCGCGTTCGCGTTGGATCGGTGGAAATTCAGGATCTCACTGGAGAGGAGGAACCCCAAGACACCTTCCTGCCTTCTCAACAGATCATCGAGCAGCCCGTGTCTACTGCTCAAGCCATGGTGGCTTCGATGAAGGCCGAAGCCAGGCTGAAGGTCATCGACCTGATGCCGGGGATTGTCCAACTCCCCAAGTCCCTCGATCTTGCCGCTCGCCTCCAGTTCTATCTGGTTTGTAAGTCGAGCTATTACTACGTTTTTGATGCCTTGTTGTAGGTCGTTTCCCTCAACGACCTGAAGGTCGAGGAACTGGAGTTGGAGGCCGAGTTCAACTTCTATAGTGTGGAGGATGCAGCCGCAAATTTCCAATCACTTGTGCTGCGGCGCATGAAGGTCGAAGCAAAAATTCTGGGCATCGACCTTCGCCCCCTCTACATCAACTCTCGTGCCCTCTACAACTCAGCCGCCATTCATGGAGACGAGTTCGATGAGCGGAGCAATCGCCATCCAGGAATGAGGGTGGTGATCAAGCCCTTGATGCTGCTGCTCCGTCTCCTCAAACTTCGAAGGTTGACATGGAGGTCGAGCTCAATTCTCTATCTGCAAAGCTCGATTATCTTGTCATCAGCCTTCCCGACCAGATCAAGCAGGCCGTAGCAGAGGCCCGGGTCGATATTGTGAATGAAGCCAAGACCCAGGCCGATGAAGCTGCCAGGGAGCGAGTCACGTCATTTGCCGTGAATCAATTGAAGGAATACACTGACAAGCTCCTGCCGGCCCAGCTCGTAGCAAACAGAATGGCGTCCCTGGAAGAGATCGGGGAAGTGAAGGAGGATGTTGCCAAGGTCGATCAGTGTGTGACCGACCTGACCTCATCAATCTCCAATTCGGCATCGGCCTCCAACGATCAAATCAACGCCATTCACGACACCCTCTCTTCCCTTCTCAATGGCCAACAAGAGTTGAGGGATGCCGTGTCCAAGTTGCAGGAGGAGGACGCTACTCTTCTTTCCCTCATCAAAGCCCTTTCTGATGATGTCGAAAAGGGGGAAGAAGAAAGAGCCGCCGCCGCTGCCAAGAAGAAGAGGACAAGCAAATCCAAAACCCCTTCATCTTCCTTGGCTCCTCCCCCTCCTCCTCCTCCGCGTCAAAAGAAGCCAGCTTCCCAGGCCGCCTCCTCCAAGTCCGCCTCTAAGGCCGTCGCCTCCCAGGCCGATCCCATAGCAGCTGCCGCTGCTGCTGAGGCCGCCGCCGCCAAAGCTCGATTGGCAAAAGAGGCCGAGCTGATTCAAGCCATGCATCTGGCTGGTGCGACGCCGGAGCAGGCCATGAACCCCGTCGAGCAGAAGCGCTTTATAGCGGAGCGCCGGGCTGCTGAAGCGAGGAAGAAGGCCGAATCTGACTGGGTCAGTGAATCGGCCTCCGAACTCATTTTGGATGCTGGAGTCCAGCAACAGGCCGTTGAGTGGCTAGATGAGCGCCAGAACGCCCTGCTGCGGGAGCTCAACAGCTGCTTCATCCTCCTTCACTACTGGATCAATGACCCTTCCCTGCCTGAAGATGCCGATGATGCATACGCAGCCTACATGCTCAAGTTTCCTCACCAAGACTTCATTGGTGAACTGCGAAAGAAAGCTGCAGAGGCCGGTGCGATCTTAAGGGCTCCAGCAAAGCAATTTTTCACACCCTTGCTTATTGGCGATTCGGGCTACCTTGATTATTCCCGAATCGACCGGTACATCGCACTGACTGCCATCGGCCTGAACGTCAACGTCTCAAATTCCGATCCCGCCTACTGCCGCATCAGGGATGGAATTTACGCAAGTATGCAGGCGAAGTCGAGGGAGCAGATCCAGGAAGTGCGTATAGCAGCCCGTGCCCAGCTGCAGAAGATGTAGAGATGATTTTATATATTTTCTGTATTCATTTAAGTTCGTAGCACGATTTGTAAATTCCAGATGTAAAGTACGCTATCGAGCTGAATGAAGCAAAAATCATCTTTTACGACCTGACGACAATATCTCTTTGCCCAGGCAATCTGCCTTTACTGCTTTAATTTAATTATGTTATTATTTGCCTTTCATATAATTCCTTATCAACCTTAATGGTTAATCGATCTTTCATTGTTTTAAAATCTTATGAATTATTTGTAAAGTGTATGGTTTCGACATCATCAAAAAGGGGGAAATTGTTGGGAACCCATTGCAGTTTGATTTTGATGATGTTTATCGAAACCACACTTAGGCATATTTTACTTGTTAAGGGTTAAGGCCGATAGATCGACCTGCTACCTGTTAGTGCAGGTCGATACTCTCTAATGTTCAAATACAAGTTCGATCCACCCTGTAAGAGAAAGGTTGTTTATCGACCTGCCTCGTTCGGATCGAGCATGCATATCTGCCTGTCTATCGACCTTCCTTATCAAGCTTCCAGCCTGCATTGTCCTAGAAGATTTCAAGTGCTGGATTATCTCATCAAGGTCGATGCCCCGCCTTCATGGAGCAACACCACCTGATCCTTGCCACGTGGTGTGCCAGCAAGGACGAACTTTCCCAACGGCTAGAAGTGAGTCAGCCTCCAACGGCTAGTGCCACGTCAGCCTGACTCCAACGGCTAGTTTTTCAAAACTGCCTATAAATACTTCAGCCATTATCGGATTCAAGCACGGGAAAACTCAAGCTATCAACGCCAAATCTCTGCCAAAGTCTCTCTCAAGTTCATATCCATTCAAGTGTTCGAAATCCGATTAGTTTCCCAAACACTTGACAAAGAGAGACTTTCAACTCCGATAAAAGCCCAACGACGAAGCTTAACTGCTGCTTGTCGTTGATTCAACTTCTTCTCCGACTCGTTCGAAGTTAGAAAGTTTGTGTGTGTTTCACCATTGTAGAGTTAGTCAAGCTCTGTAGTGTGTGAAAGATTGTTTGTACGTTTTGTACGAAAGGTTGTAAGGGTCACGACCCAAAACTCGTGTCTAGATATATTCAGGTTAGAGTGTATTTAGAACTGATACTCAGTCAGTATAAATAAGAGAGAGGTTGGATCCAAAGGTAAAGGGATTCTCAGGCCGAGTCGACCTGACGTGGACGTAGGAGGATTTCTCGGAACCACGATAAATTGCGGTGTCTCTCTCTCCCTCTCTCTATTTATTGCTCTTTCACTTTATTATCAAACTGACAAGCATCAACCTGCATATCAAGCATCAACCTGCATTTCAGTATCGACCTTAGATTTTTTCAAAGAGTAAATCAACCTCCACCAACTTCCGCATAAGCACAGTTTGATAAATCAAGCTTGTTCCCAAACGAGCTTGATAGATCAACCTGTCTCTGATAAGGTTTGACCTTGACAATCGACCTTTGATCGACCTGATTTTAGAAAAGTCAAAAAACGGTTGGTTATTGGTGTATTCCCCCTCCCCCCCCCCCCCCCCATACACCAATTACTCTTTCCCGGGACCAACAGGTGAGAACGTCCTTGATCTTCTTCTGCAGCCTCTCATCCGTGGATTTTAGATCAGCCTTTACATCATCCACAACTTTGAGTGCAATGTTCTCCCTCTTCGCCAAGTCAACATCCAGTTCTTCAGCAATTTGGTTGACCTGTTTGTTGAACTTAACGACGGCCTCCCGAGCATGATCACTAATCATCTAGCCAACCTCTTGGGGGGTCATGGGCATAGGCACATCTCTGCTTACCTCATACTCCTCATCCTCCTCTCTATCTCATTCGACAGTTGCATCTGCATCGAAAGCCTGGTGGGGAACCACAACATCTGTCCGGATTGGACTGAACTCCCTGCCATGGTAAGATGGAATTGCGGGGTTGTAGAGATCCACTTCTCCAAGGTAGATATCCTTCAAATCTACCTGGAGTAACTTCGCATCCATTCTCATCCGAGTGAGCACAAGCTTTCGGAAGTCTGAACGAGCTTGCGATATGGAGGAGTAATTGAACTCCTCCTTGAGATCGACCTCCTCCATCTTCCACTCATTAAAGGACTTCACGAACATCAGAGATTTGATGACGTGATATTCTACATCCTTAACATCTAGGGCGGAGGCGGTTGGCAAGATTGCGGGTCTCTCGTGTCAGTGAATAACCTGGCATCAACTCCTCGACAACCTTCAAGGCTTTGAGTTCTAACTCTAGGAGCTAATAGGGTTGCTCCTTCAATAACAAATGAGAACTCAATAGAGATAAGTTGCTCTAAGGATTAAATATTAATAGACATGCATCGATAATTACTTTTGATACACAATTTAGTTTCCTTTGCCTTGAGGGATCTCTTAATCACTTTAGCCCCCTCTTGGATGACATATAGTCATAGATTACTAGCTATGAACGCATTCTCCTATTGAACTATAACCAATAACTCTTAAAGGTGATTGGTGTTTAGATGTTAGGATTTTCGTAGTGTTTTCGAGTCTGTTTTCGTTATGTTTTTGTGTCATTTTGTTTGTCTTTTGCTATGATTCGGTTGTTTGGAGTTTGGTTCGTGTAGGATCATTAGGTGGAAGGAATGGACGGAAACGGGTCAAAAAAGGCGAGAAATTGAGGAATAATCGAGCACGGGACGTGCATGGAGTTGGACGATCGTCCAAAGCACTGGACGGCCATCCAGAGTACGCTGGACGAGCGCGGCACTTACCTTGGACGAGCGTCCAGAGAAGAAAAGAAGAGGAGTGCGAGTGCTACGTTGGACGACCGTCCAACGTTCCGGCCAGCTGTAGTTTCCTTATATAATTAGGTTTTCATACCTATTATAAATACTATCCCTTGTGCACGAATTCTACAACACTTTTACCATTATTTAGCTTTAGTTTTCAGCATTCAAATACTCTAGATTAGCTTTTTATTGTTCGGATCCGAATTCTTCGTTCGTTTCAATTTAATTCAAGACTTTTCCTTTATTTCGAGTTCTTCGTTCTTCGTTTAATTCTCGTAAGTTCTTTATTGCTTTTATTTAATTGCTTTACTTGTTCTTTCGTTCTAGGTTTAATTTCTTAATTGCTTTGTTTAATTTCCTTAGTTTAATTTCGTTCGTTCGGTTTTCAAGTTTTAGTTTAGATTCGTTTTTCTTAAGCTTTCAATTCCTTCGTTTTTCAAAGTTTTTAGAGTTAGATTTATTTATTTAATTTCCAGATTTAGTTTAATTATGTTTAGATTCGTTTTCGTTTTCTTCGTTGCTTCCTTTATTGCTTTCTTTTCGATTCTTGCCTAGGTAGATTTATTGCTTTCTTCTAGTTTAATTCTAAGATTTATTTCTTGCGTTCTAGATTAGTTATTTACTTGCTTTTATTTATTTGCTTTGATTATTGCTTTGATTTATTTTATTGCCTAGGATTTTAAAACCCAAAACTTAAAAATATCTTTTAATCGCTTTCTTAGTTTAGGTTGTCTTTACTACATGATTAATTGCCCTGCTAAGTTTTCCTTGAGATTCGATACTTAGGTTTTACTTGCTAGTGCTACGATAGATTTCGTCTATTGCGAACACTTTTTGGTGAAACAAATTTTGGCGTCGTTGCCGGGGAAAACTTTAGGCATTTAATTGTGTAGTATTTTTATTTGATTTATTTTAATTTGTGTTTATTCGATTTCTTGTTTCTCCCATTCGGTGCGTTTAACCCTTTTGTTGAGTTTTGTTTATGCATGGTCGCCGAAGTCTACAAAGGAATTTAGCGCCCTACTTCGACAACATCCATCAAAGGAAAGCGATTTTAGCCGCTTAGGAGAAGGAGGAGATTGATTCCCAAGACTTTTCTTTAGTCTTATTGTTTGCAGAGCCCGAAGCCATGGCAGCTAGAGTCATGGGCGATTTTGCTCGCCCCACATTCACGGCCACCACTTCGGCGATTGTCCTGACGGAAGCGGTCAGGAATCATGAGCTTAAACCTCACCACATGGCGTTGCTCCCATCCTACCTAAGGCTGCCCAACGAGGATGCTTTGACGTTCGTCCGAGAGTTTTGCACGGTGGTACAAACTTTCCCACTCTCGGGACTCACGGAGGACAACTTGAAGATGAAGTGCTCCTCGTACACCCTCAAGGATCGAGCAAAGTCATGGTATTTGGCGCTCCCGGCCAACTCTCTCACCACTTGGAATGCGGTGTGTGAGAATTTCATGCTCAAGTACTATCCGAACCGCAAGACTCAAGAGGTGCTGTCGAAGATTATGAACTTTTCCCAAGACAACGATGAGCCGTTTTACGAAGCATGGGAGAGGTTCCAAGAGCTACTTCAACAATGCCCTCATCATCAAGTGGCATCGAAGTTGCTTTGGCAATATTTCTACGACGCCCTCAACCAAACTTGTAAGTTCATGGTGGATAGTTCGGCCGGAGGCAACATAGCGGTCAAGACAGCTGACGAGATGAAGAATAATTTCGAGACGCTCGCTGCGAGTTCTCAATAAAAATCAGCTAGGCCGAGGAAAGTGGAGGCGAGTGCAATTTCAATGAGCCCCGACTTGAAGAAGCAAATTGCCAACATGTATAGGGATCTCGAAAACTTGAAGATGAAGCAAGGTGCACCGGCCCTGAAGGAGGAAGAGAGGAAGTCGGACCAATGCGAGATTTGTGGAGAGCTTGGACACATCAAGGAGGTGTGCCACAACATGGGGGAGTTTCCATACGAAGGAGGAGCCGAGGTGTACGCCGCTCAAGGATACCCGCCTCAAGTGCCTCCACCTCAAGGATATCAAGGGGGATACAATGGACGTTTCCAAAATCCAAGGCCAACACAAGGGCAAGGTAATCCTCCTACCTATCCTAATAGGCGCCCTCCACCATATAATAACCCTCATCCTCCACCAAATCCCTACTACTCTCAACCACCACCATATTACCCACCTCCTCAATATCCTCCCAATCCATATTATCCACCACCTCCATACTACCCCCCTCAATCTACTCCTACACCACCAACATACCCAAATTCTCGTCCCCAAGGACCTCCACAAAAGCCTCCCGTCGATGAGAGTCTCTCCACATTCCTACATGAGGCTAAATTGGCTCGAGAGGCTCAAGATGCTAACATTAAGAGGCTCGAGACGGCCATTGGCCAAATTTCTGGTTCCATGCACTTGATGCAACAACTGGGACGGATTCCGAGCCAAGGGATTCAACCACAACAAGCTAACGTGGTGCAAGCCCCATATCCCCCATATGTTCCTCCTTTTCCACCACATCAAGCCCAAGTAGTTTCGATGTTGCTGAGCGGGAGGCATGTGGATAATGGAGTTACAATGCCGCCTCAAGGCCGTTCGAGTGATAGGTGGAGCCCGAATTCGCGATGGGGATCGATGCAAAATCATGCAGCACAGCACGCTGGACGGGCGTCCAACGTCAACGACCGCCCAACATTGGATGACCGCCCACCGTCACGCCAGACCTTGGACGAGCGCCCAACGTAGGAATTTCACCAGCGAAGCCCGCGCTGGACAAGCGTCCAACTCACGTTGGACGACCGTCCAACGCTGACGAGGAGCAGAATGCGAAGCCCGCGCTGGACGAGCGTCCAGCGCACGTTGGACGACCGTCCAACGCCGAGAATTCACACACGGAGTCCAAGGAAGTCGAGAAAGAGTCCTAACCTCTCCACAAGACGTCCAATCCTTATGTCCCTCCCATTCCTTATCCAAGTCGTGTGAAGAACAAGAAGCGCGATCAACAATTCATGGATCTTTACAAGCTTCTTTCAAAGGTGGACATGAACTTGCCTCTTCTTGATGTGATTCGCAACGTGCCACCGTTCGGGAGGTTAGTGAAGGAGTTGACATCAAGGAAGAATCCGTTCGATGAGTTGGAGACGATTGCGGTGTCGGAAGTGGCGACATCAATTATGCAACACCCTCTTCCACCTAAGCAACGCGATCCAGGTTCTTTCGTTATCACTATCTCTTTAGGTAATGGTAAGGAAGCATGTGGTATGTTAGATTTAGGTGCCGGTATTAATCTCATGCCTTATTCTATGTTTAAGCAATTAGAGTTAGGAGAACTTAAACCCACTCGCATGAGCCTTCAATTGGCGGATAGGTCTGTTAGGTACCCTAGAGGTATTATTGAGGATATTCTTATTCGTGTGGGGGGTTTGATTGTGCCCGTTGATTTTGTGGTTTTAGAGATAGGTGAGGTACAAGAGAATGGTATTGAGCACACACTTTTGCTAGGTCGTCCTTTTATGGCTACTACTAACACTTTGATTGATGTGAAGAGTGGTGTGATTAAGATGTCTGTGTTGGGTGAGGATGTCTCATTTTCTGTGCATAAGAGTCGGCCTATGTCATCGGTCAATTTAATTGATAATTGTTCTTTCATCGATAAGGTTGATGCCTTGGCCGAGTGTTCTTTTGTGCAGGATTTTGACACCGAGGAAGTATGTTGGGGATCCGGAGATCAAATGGAATGGGAGCAAATGGAGTGGGATATTGGAATCAAACTCCCGTTTCCCCCTCAAGACCCCGAGCCCGGCTCAAAGATTCCGGAACCGTTGGAGTTGAAAGAGCTCCCTTCGCATTTGAAATATGTATTTTTAGATGGTGTAGTTCCTTTGAGCCGAGTCCAATGTCTTGCTAGCATAGTAGATCACTCGGAAAAGCTTCTCCCTTTTCTGCCCCAAAACTGCTCCTACCGCCCAATCGCTTGCATCGCACATGAGCTCGAACAGGGCACTCCAATCCGGTGACACCAAGACGAGAGTAGAGATAAGCGCCTTCTTCAATGTCTCGAAGGCTTCCAAGCAATCCTCATCAAAAACGAACTTGACATCTTTCTCGAGCAATCCACATAACGGCTTCGTGATCTTTGAAAAATCCTTGATGAACCTCCTATAAAAGCCGGCATGTCCTAGGAAACTCCTCACCGATTTGACGTTGGTTGGTGGTGGCAACTTCTCGATGGCTACGACCTTGGCTCGGTCCACCTCCAATCCTTGTGACGACACCTTGTGGCCAAGTACAACTCCTTCTTGCACCATGAAGTGGCACTTCTCCCAATTGAGAACGATGTTCGTCTCCTCACACCTTTGAAGCACCGTGGCAAGATTCTCCAAGCATTGATCAAAAGAAGAACCGAAAACTGAAAAATCATCCATGAATACCTCCATAATATTTTCGATCAATCCGTGGAAGATGGCCATCATGCATCGTTGGAAAGTAGCCGGTGCGTTGCACAACCCGAACGGCATCCTCCGATAAGCGAAGACTCCATATGGGCAAGTGAACGCCGTCTTGTGTTGGTCCTCCAGAGCGATGGCTATTTGGTTGTAGCGGGAATATCCATCAAGAAAGCAATAGTACTCATGGCCGGCCAATCGATCTAGCATTTGATCCACGAACGGGAGGGGGAAGTGATCCTTCCTAGTTGCTGCGTTGAGAAGGCGGTAATCAATGCAAACTCGCCATCCCGTGACAAGCCTCGTTGCTATAAGCTCCCCTTTCTCATCGTGGATGACGGTCATGCCTCCTTTCTTCGACACCACTTGAGTAGGGCTCACCCACTCACTATCCGAAATAGCATAGATCATGCCGGCATCAAGCAACTTTAACACCTCCTTCCTCACAACTTCTTGCATGGCCGGGTTCAATCGCCTTTGAGGTTGGACTCTTGGGCGATGACTATCTTCGAGCAATATCCTATGCATTCAAATTGAAGGACTAATACCTTTGATGTCGGCAATCGTCCATCCAATTGCAGATTTGTGTCCTTAGGACCCTCAATAACTTGTCGGTGTTCGCCTCCGTGAGTTGAGAAGAAACGATTACCGGGTACGCCTCTTCTTCTCCTAAAAACTTGTACTCGAGGTGCTCGGGTAGTGGCTTCAACTCCACCTTAGGGGCTGCATTCTTCTTCTCTTCCTCCTCAAGAACTCCACCGTCCACCTTTTTGTTGATGTCGAGGTAAGGAAATTCCTCATGAGGAAGTTGTGGTTGGTTCGCCTCCAATTGATGTAGATACTCGAGAATCTCATCGCAAGCTTCATCCAACTCCAAGTATGTATATAAAGGGGATGAGATGCAATGGTTGAGCGCCTCCTCCGAAGTAGGTGGTACCAATGTCTCGATGGAGAAGATATCCTCACGATGATCGTCGGGTCTCCTCATGGCCTCGTAAATAGAAATTTTCAGCTCCTCGCCATTGACTCGAAAGGTAAGGTCTCCATCTTGAACATCGATCAATGCTCTCCCCGTGGCTAAGAATGGCCGTCCTAAGATCAATGGTTGATTTGCATCCTCGGGCATGTCCAAGACTATGAAGTCCGCCGGGAAGACAAGGTTGTGCACTTGAATGAGAACGTCCTCCACTATCCCCTTTGGATAAGAAACCGATCGGTCCGCCATAAGTAGAGAGATGGTAGTTGGCTTCATCCTCCCGATCTTGAGCCGGTTGAATATAGAGAGAGGCATCAAATTGATGCTAGCACCAAGATCGCATAGCACGTTTTGAAAGACTTGATCACCGATCTTGCATGCCAATGTGAACCTCCCGGGATCCTTTTGCTTCAAGGGTAGCTTCTTTTGGATCACCGAACTGCACTCCTCCGTGAGGTTGATCGTCTCGAATTTCCCCCACTTCTTCTT
Source organism: Thymus mandschuricus (assembly GCA_029379335.1). Classification (NCBI taxonomy): domain Eukaryota; kingdom Viridiplantae; phylum Streptophyta; class Magnoliopsida; order Lamiales; family Lamiaceae; genus Thymus; species Thymus mandschuricus. Next base: position 9,907,441 of record CM057079.1, read on the forward strand.
TCCCGACACCGCATCCTTGATGAACTTCATATGGTTGGGCATGTCTCGAAGAGCATCAAGAAGTGGTTTGTTAATGTTGACCTTTTGCAGTATCTCCAAGAAGCGTTGATACTTCTTATCTTGCTTCATCTTGGTCAAGCGTTGTGGGAAAGGGGCCTTCGGAGTGTACGTCAGAAATTGGGTCGGCTGCTTTGCCTCTCGATCGATAGGGGTATCGAGAGGTACCTTCTGACCTCGTCTTTTGACCTCTCTATCCCCCTCTCGATCGAGAGAGGTGTCGAGAGGGTCACATTGAATCTCCTCATCGTATGCCTCTCGATCCTCCTCTCGATCGATAGGGGTATCGAGAGGTGGATTTTGTCCTCTAGTAGTGACCTCTCGATCCCCCTCTCGATCGAGAGAGGTGTCGAGAGGTCCTCGCCTCGGCACTTGGATCCTCGTCTCCTCAAGCTCTGCATTCTTGAGGCTCTCGTCTCCTTTCTTCACAGCTTCCAAGGATGGATTTGTGTACTTTGTGCCACTCCGAAGCTCAATAGCATGAACATGATGGTTGTTCTTCGGGTTTTGCTCGGTGTTGCTTGGGAATTGGCCGGGCTTATGGACTCCTCCTTGAGCATTGGCTATTTGACTCATTTGCGTCTACAACATTTTCATTTGCTTGGTTAGGGCGTTGATGCTACTTCCCAAATTGTTGCTCAAGGTGTTTTGAGTTAGCTCCAACGTCCTCAACTTATCATCTTGTTGTGTCATCCTCATCTCCGATTGAGCCATATATTGACGAATCAAGTCGTCAGTGGACATCTCCTTCTTTGGCTCTTGGATGACTCCGTTCTCAATGGAAGCCGGGAGGTGGTTGCAAGGCATTGTTCGGATTGGCATAAGAGAAGTTCGGATGATTTCGGTTGTTGGGAACGTAAGGCTTCTTGTATCCTCCTTGGTAGTTCGAACCTCCTTTTCCTCCTTGTCCTCCTTGCCACTTATTTCCTTGATTCGGTAGCCATTGCCTCCTTGTTGCACAAAATTGGCATCTTCCTCTTCGGTTGGGTTTGCTTGTTCATCATTGATAACATCACACCGAAGTACTCCTTTCTTGATGGTATCCAACTCATTTGCTGTTTTTGTGTACTTCTCCATCAAGTCCTCGTAAGCCTCGATTCCAATGTTGGCCACTCTCCTTCTTCCAACGCGTCGGTCCGTAGCCTCTTCATAGCAAGAATTCATGGTCAACTCAATAATCTCCATGGCCACGTCGTACTCGTTGTTCAAAAATCCTCCCTTCGAAGCGTAGTCGAGCTCCTTCCTACATAACTTGTTCAAACCACGATGGAAGCACGTGATTTGATCCTCCTTGCTAATTCCATGGTTTGGGCATGCTCGCAATAGCTTCTTGAATCTCCCCCACGCCTCGTAAAAATACTCATCCTCGTATTGTTGGAATTGGTTGATCTCGTTGATGAGTTTTGGAGCTCTCGAAAGTGGGAAGAACTTGTTCAAAAATCTGGTGCACATCTCGGCCCAAGTCCTTATCTCCGCCTTATCCAATCCATCAAGCCACTCCCTTGCATCGTCCTTGAGAGACCACACGAATAACCTGAGCTTGAGGTAGTCCGAAGATACTCCATTAGCCTTGTATGTTGCACAAATATCCAGAAATTGCTTCAAGTGAGCATTTGGATCCTCCGCCGGTGTACCTCCATATTGATTAGCTTGCACCATGTTGATGAGGGACGTCTTGATCTCATAGTTGTTCGCGTCCGTGGTCCCCCATCCTCCTTGCTGGAATTGATCCACGACAGGCTTGAAACGGTCATTCAAAGTTCTCTTCGCCGCTTGATCCCCCATTGAATCGAAACTCCTTGGTGAATCGAGTGGTGAAGAGGGCGGTGTATCAATCTTGCTAGCTTCCTTCCCTCGTCTCAATGCCCTCAGTGAGCGCTCCAACTCCAAGTCTATCGGAATAGGTGTTATCCCTTCAGACCTTGTGGTCATGCACTACCTAAAACCAAAGAGAAGAAAAGAAAACGTTAGATCAATAAACAAAAAAAAAAAAAACAGAAAATAAAAGCGCCTAAATCACCTATTAATTCTATTTCAAAATATGCGTATGAAATCTAATCAATCCCCGTCAACGGCGCCAAAATTTGATCACACTATTTTCTACCACACAAAATAGGTATAGTATAGAATAAGCGAGTATCGTATCCACAGGGATTGACAAGTCGAAAACACACACAGTACCTCTACTCTAGAAATAAACTGATGTCTAAGCAATTTGGAATTGTGGTATTTATAGACTAGACAAATAAATAAAATACTCAATTTAAATAAACAAGGAAAGAAACAATTAATATTGCAAAGAACAATTAAGGAAATATTTAAGCAAAGTAAAGTCTAATAAATCAAATAAGGAAAAGTGTTGATTCTAGGGAAGCCTACCTAATCAAATCTATGAAAGCAATTAATGCATACAATTAACCAATTTAATCCAATCTAAATGTGATACATGAAAAATAACCTACACCCCGATTAAAGCAATGCAGGTCGTCAACTAATAAGATCCTAATAACCTCTCGGACGCATAGATATCAAATCAAGTGCAAAATAGAACAAGTACACCCAATCAACTATATATAAACATATGATAATTCAATCTCAACTAAGACAATCAAATTAACATACCATTATTCATGAGATCTATTATGCAATTATCCTATCAAGGCATAAACACATAATTAGGCATTCATAATTAGTGATCAAGTAATCATGCATGAGAATAAGCACCATGAAACATGCATCTAGATTGGAAGGCTAATTGTAAACAAAAATACTTACATAAATTCAATTAGGCATTCAATCCCTAAAATCAACTAAGGAATTTAGCTAGACATAATTAAAGTGAACATAAACACAAAGAATTGAACAACATAATTAAAGAATAAGAGTAAGAAAAACTTGAACACAAACGAAGAACTTCGAATCTTGAATCTTGCATAAACTTGAATAATCTCCAATGTCGAATACAAGAATAAAAACTCTAAAGTAAAAATATAAAAGTGCTAGAAAGGTATGAAAGATGTTAGGGTTTACAATGCTAGGCTAGGAATATATATAGGGGAAATTTACATAAGGAATTATAAACCAAAAAGGAATCTAATAAAATAAGTTAAAAATCTCGGCTGGCATACCCCTCTCGATACCCCACCTCTCGATAGGCCTCTCGATCGAGAGAGGTATCGAGAGGTGTTGAAATTTCTCTCGATCGAGAACTGCTCCAGAAGGTTTTCTCTCGATAGGCCTCTCGATCGAGAGAGGTATCGAGAGGTCTTCATCCGACTTCAAAACTTGAAATTCAAACTCCGATCTTCACGCCTTGTCTCGTCTCGGGGTTTTATCATCAAAATATACCTAAAAATACATAAAAACACCCACAAGCATAATATTGTCCAATATAATAAAAACTATATAAACTATAGACAATACTAAAAATCGAGACTCAAAATCAACCATTTTTTGTTATAAAAACAAGGTAAATTTCACCTATATCAAATCCCCCAAACTTAAACATTATTCGTCCCGAACAATAATAAAAACATAAACAATAGACTCTAGCATTGTGAACTATATAGGCCTCAAAGCTTTTTCAAAAATAAACTCATGATCATGATCAAAACTATGCACACAACCTTAGCATCAATAACACAATTCATTCAACAAATTCAAATCATGCCAATCCATCAAAGAACTCTCTCCAACATGTGAAATATTTGTATATAAGTGAACACTCAACTCTCTCAAAGAAAAGATGTAAGATGATGCACATCATAGGGTTCACTCAACATCAATGTAATGCAACATGTTTACCATAGGCTTGCCCCTAATCTCAACATCTCCACCTAATGTAATATTTACAAACTAAGATCAAAAAGGTCTTTATAAAAGCTTATAATGTAGGGACATTGGTTAAGGTATGGAATGTATAGGCTAAGTGACTCAAATAAATCAAACCATCAACCTCTTTTTTCAACTCCAACCAAAGTATGGTTTTTTATCTCCATCTTCTACCATCCAACACCTCTACAAGACTCAAAACATCATAGATGCAAAGTGTATAACTCAAGCTAACTATCCCCTTATTCTTTTATTCTTATTCTTTTTTTTTTTTTTTTCCTAGAGCTCAACTAATGAATGTTCTTTCTAATAATGAACAAGGGCTCTATATTTCTTTTTTCTCTTTTTTTTCTAAGCTTATAGGGATAGCTAACTATACTTAATCAAGCATCTAAAATTTTCTCCTTTCACACCACATCAAATTTTTCTATTCAACTCCTCCCACATCACCAACTAAATTCTCTAAAGATACCCTTATCCATCCAAACCTCCTATCATCCAAGCTTAAGAAAGGAAGGCTCATAAAAGGCTCAAAGGGGGTAAACAAAGATTATGATCAAGGTTAGTGTATAAGAATCATGTGGCTAAAGAAAGATGGCCTAAGATCATCTCCTAGTTCATAAATATACTAAGGTCTTGATGGAGAAATAGGGCAAGTTCTAGAAACAATAAAGCATACATGATCACTCAATCAAAGAATAGGCATAATATGCACAAAAAGCTCAAATCTCACGGGTTCAAACTAACTAGTTCCCGATATCATAACATGCTTCAAACTCATCAAATAAATATGCGTCGTTTCGCCAAGGTTCCATGCATAATAAAGATCATGAAATTTTTCTCAAAAAATCAACAAAAATTCTCTATCATCAGCCAAATTCACAACACTATCATCACATGCTTATTCGACTCGATTTAACCTAAAACTCTTAAGACTCAAAACAATAAAAGACTCAACAAACCCCAAAATAAACTAACTACTAAAGCAATTAAAAACCCAAAAGATTAAGGAATAAGTTTGCAAAAAGAAGAAGGAACTAAGTTAACAAACTTACCTCATTGATATGGTGGCGGGAAGGGAGGGTTGTCGGGGTTATTGGGGTCGAATCGTTGATGGTGAGACGGGTAGTGAGGATAGAAATAGTGATCTCATGCACCATTATATTGTAATTCTCCATGTAAGCTCTCTCATCCTCACGCCTTTTCTCCTCCTCCTCTCGTCTTTTCACTTCATTCTCAAAGTAGGTGTTGAGAGTATCAAAACGACCTCCAATGTATGTACGAAGATCTCCCACCTCGGTCCTCAAAGTTTGAACTTCTTCTCGAACTCCTTGCACTTGAGATTCAACGAACTCTCTACCATCCCAATGGTAGTTGTCCATCACCTCCATCGTCTCCGTATGCCAATCTTGCATGGTGGAAAACTCCGGAGCTCTCATGTAGAAACCGGGCTGTGGAACACCTTCATATCCTTGCTCATAAGCATCCTCCTCTTGATCATATCCTTGCTCATATTGCTCGGCCTCTTCTTCATCGTCCTCGTCCTCATCATCACCCCCTCTTTCTTGTGGCCTTGCGCCTCCTTCGGGCCACATGAGTTCCTTGTGTTGGGGAGAGTTCATCCTTCCATTGCCTCTTTGTAGCTTCTCATTCCAAATCACCTCGGTCAAGTAGTTGTTCGGCAATGGGAAGAGAAAGACACCACTCAACCCATGAAGCTTGACGAACCACCCAAAAGTGTCGAAAGAGATCATCCTTGCAAACTCCAAGGTCCTCCTATCCACAGAGATGGATGTGGACACCGGCTGCTCACGAATTTGCACGTTGAAGTGTCTAGCAATCGGAGTGACGAATGCTCCAATCCCTATCTTTTGTCCTCCGAACAAGTAGGCTTGGTTCTCCATGTGGTCTACAAGATAGTGGGCTGCATCTTGGGATTGTCCTCGATATGATGTTCAAATGAGATGTGCATCGGTGGCAAGGAAGGTGCCGGAGTCGTGGCGGGAGTGAATGGTAGACGAAATCAGCCTATGGAAGTAGCGAATCGTTGGATTCCGAATCGAGGTAGCCTTTGCAATCGCCAGGTTGTAAGACCTCTTCCTCTCCTCCTCGTAATCCACAAATTGACCCCACAAATGTTGAAGATTAGGGTGGTTGTTGCCCAAGTACTTTCCATTCTTATCTCCTCCGATAATGTCATCAAGTTGATCCATGGTGAGCTCCCTTGGTTGGCCACCCAATTGGAAACGAATGATGTGGGGCACTTGATTGACTCGCTCCACCACCAAAGTCGAGAGAAACTCCACCGTTAAAATGTGATAGGTCAAGTGATTGCCTTGAAATATGTTGGTGAAGCCTCCTCTTTGCATCATTTGGGTGATCTCGTCAGCTATCCCCATCGCCACTATCGTTTCTTGATGGAGGAAATGACAATGCTTGTGCTTGAGTTGCACAAGATGGGACCATCTCCTATTAGCCTCCGCGGTGGTGAGCTTAAACTTGAACGCCTTGGGCTCCAAATTCGTAGGCATCGACCTAGCCGGCGGCATTCGGTTCTCCGGGATAGTCTTATCGTTCTTCCATGTCTCCTTGGCCTTCTCCTTCCCTTGCCTTTGCTTGAAGAAGTCGAAGCAACATTCTTCCCCTTGTCTCTTGACATTTTAGTACCTAAAAATTTCACAAATTAATCCAAGAGGTGCAAGAATATAGCAACATAAATTATCTTCCCCCAAACTTCAACCAAATCCAATTCTCCCCCATTATCAACTCAATTTTTGCATCACAAATCCACACATTCAACACCACAAATCTCCAAACATGGTTTGTTTCATAGCACAATATTCATCCAATGCATACAAATCAATGAATTTCATCAAATTCATAGACAAATTTGATTACCCATTCAAAAATCAACATCTCCTCAATCCTCAATGAATCCAATTCATTCAAATAATGCAAAACAATTCATAGATTCAATCCAAAATTCTCAATCTAATACCCAATCCATTAATCCACGAATTTAACCAACAAAAACGAATTTTAATCGGTCAAAACATGCGTATTCATGTAGAGAATCAAGAATTAATAAGAGAGGGGCGAGAAATCGAGTACCTTGAGATGAATCGAAGGGAAAAAATTGAAGAGTGCTCTTGTGTTCTTGAGAGAATTTGTGTTTGTGTGTGAATGGTATGTGAATTGTGTGTGTATGGTATATAAATAAGGAAAATAAAACCTGGTCAAAGTCGGTTTAGGGCTCATCAACGACCCTCTCGATACACCTCTCGATCGAGAGAGGTGTCGAGAGGTGCCTACTGGACTCCGTGTTTTGACCTCTCGACAGGCCTCTCGATCGAGAGAGGTGTCGAGAGGTTCTGCACTGCACAAACTGTCCTCCCATCTCAATCGAAAACATGGGGGTCTCGATCGAGAGGTTGCACATGACAAACCTGGGCATAAAATTTCGGAATCTCTCGATACACCTCTCGATCGAGAGAGGTGTCGAGAGACCCCTACTGGCCAACAACATTTCACCTCTCGACAGACCTCTCGATTGAGAGAGGTGTCGAGAGGTCCTGCCCGAATTTTGTTATCTACACAACACTTGGAATTCGTTAGTATATTAAGGGGGTACGACTCTAAAATACGAAAAATTTACCTATGACTCTAAAATAAAAAGAAAACAAAAATAATAAAAAAAAAACGGGACACGAATATTGGGTTACCTCCCAACAAGTGCTACGTTTAACGTCTTTAGCCCGACGATACCTCCTTTCTATCTCGGGTTATCAAGATAAGTGGCCGCTTTCTTGGGGTATAGGGGCAACGGCTTGAAGTAGTGCTTGAGACGATGTCCGTTCACCACGAATTTTTCATCGTCGTTCTTCAACACTTCGAATGCACCATTCTTCAAGTCTTTGTAAATAACGAATGGCCCCGACCACTTGCTTTGCAATTTTCCTGGGAGCAAACGAAGTCGAGAATTAAAAACAAGAACATCATCACCAATTTCAAACTTACGCTTTTTGATGCTCAAGTCGTGAATCTTGCAGCTCGTTCTTTGTAAATCCTCGAATTTTCGAATGCCTCGTTCCTCCATTCATCAAGCTCCAATAAGTCGTCACACCTTTGGCCCATGGCTTCCGTGAACTCGAAATTGATTCTTCTCGTCGCCCAATAAGCTTCGTGCTCCAATTCCATTGGTAAATGGCAAGATTTGCCAAATAGGAATTGATATGGCAACCTTCCAATTGGTGTCTTGAAAGCCGTCCTATAGGCCCAAAGTGCGTCGTCCAAGTACTTCGCCCACTCCTTTTTGTTGGTGACGGTCTTCTCCAAAATTTGTTTGATCTCTCGATTAGCTAGCTCGGCTTGACCGTTTGCTTGAGGATGGTAGGGCGTCGTCACCTTGTGCTTGACTCCATATTTCGCAAGAAGCGATCCTAACCAACGATTGTTGAAGTGGCTCCCCCCATCACTAAGCAAAGCTCTCGGAGTTCCATACCGAGTCAAAATATTCCGCTGGAGGAATTTGATCACCACTTTTGAATCGTTGGTTGTCGTGGGAATGGCCTCGACCCACCTAGAAACATACTCCACTGCAAGTAGAATGTAGGAGAACCCTTGGGACTTGGGAAAGGGACCCATGAAGTCGATCCCCCAAACATCGAAGAGCTCCACTTCCATGATAGTGCGTTGCGGCATCTCGTCCCTCTTCGTGATATTCCCCATCCTTTGGCATCGATCACATGACTTGATGTACTCGTGGCAATCCTTGTAGATCGACGGCCAATAGAAACCACTATGAAATATCTTGAGGGCGGTGCGATTTGCAGTGAAATGTCCCCCATTCGAAGCGCTATGGCAATCCTCGATGATCTTTTTCCACTCCAATTGTTGAACACATCGCCTTATGATTCCGTCGGCACACCTCCGGTACAAATATGGATCGTCCCAATAGTAAAACTTACAATCGTGGAGGAATTTCTTCTTTTGATGTAACGAGAGATCCTTGGGCACATGATGAATCACCAAATAGTTGACGATGTCGGCGAACCAAGGTATCAAATCGTCTAACTCAAAAATCTGCTCATCGGGGAAGCTTTCCTTGATAGCAATCTTCGAATCCTCTCCATCCACGGGCTGCTCAAGTCTTGATAGATGGTCGGCCACCATATTATCGCATCCTTTCCTATCCTTGATCTCCATATCGAACTCTTGAAGAAGCAAAATCCAGCGAACTAACCTTGGCTTCGAGTCCTTCTTGTTGAATAGATAGCGAATGGCGGCATGGTCGGTGTGCACAATCGTGTGAGATCCCACCAAATAAGGCCTAAACTTGTCGAAAGCATAGACCACAGCGAGTAACTCCTTCTCCGTGGTGGTGTAGTTCCTTTGAGCCGAGTCCAATGTCTTGCTAGCATAGTAGATCACTCGGAAAAGCTTCTCCCTTTTCTGCCCCAAAACTGCTCCTACCGCCCAATCGCTTGCATCGCACATGAGCTCGAACGGGGCACTCCAATGCGGTGACACCAAGACGGGAGTAGAGATAAGCGCCTTCTTCAATGTCTCGAAGGCTTCCAAGCAATCCTCATCAAAAACGAACTTGACATCTTTCTCGAGCAATCCACATAACGGCTTCGTAATCTTTGAAAAATCCTTGATGAACCTCCTATAAAAGCCGGCATGTCCTAGGAAACTCCTCACCGATTTGACGTTGGTTGGTGGTGGCAACTTCTCGATGGCTACGACCTTGGCTCGGTCCACCTCCAATCCTTGTGACGATACCTTGTGGCCAAGTACAACTCCTTCTTGCACCATGAAGTGGCACTTCTCCCAATTGAGAACGAGGTTCGTCTCCTCACACCTTTGAAGCACCGTGGCAAGATTCTCCAAGCATTGATCAAAAGAAGAACCGAAAACTGAAAAATCATCCATGAATACCTCCATAATATTTTCGATCAATTCGTGGAAGATGGCCATCATGCATCGTTGGAAAGTAGCCGGTGCGTTGCACAACCCGAACGGCATCCTCCGATAAGCGAAGACTCCATGTGGGCAAGTGAACGCCGTCTTGTGTTGGTCCTCCGGAGCGATGGCGATTTGGTTGTAGCCGGAATATCCATCAAGGAAGCAATAGTACTCATGGCCGGCCAATCGATCTAGCATTTGATCCACGAACGGGAGGGGGAAGTGATCCTTCCTAGTTGCTGCGTTGAGAAGGCGGTAATCAATGCAAACTCGTCATCCCGTGACAAGCCTCGTTGCTATAAGCTCCCCTTTCTCATCGTGGATGACCGTCATGCCTCCTTTCTTCGACATCACTTGAGTAGGGCTCACCCACTCACTATCCGAAATAGCATAGATCATGCCGGCATCAAGCAACTTTAACACCTCCTTCCTCACAACTTCTTGCATGGCCGGGTTCAATCGCCTTTGAGGTTGGACTCTTGGGCAATGACTATCTTCGAGCAATATCCTATGCATGCAAATTGAAGGACTAATACCTTTGATGTCGGCAATCGTCCATCCAATTGCAGATTTGTGTCCTTAGGACCCTCAATAACTTGTCGGTGTTCGCCTCCGTGAGTTGAGAAGAAACGATTACCGGGTACGCCTCTTCTTCTCCTAAAAACTTGTACTCGAGGTGCTCGGGTAGTGGCTTCAACTCCACCTTAGGGGCTGCATTCTTCTTCTCTTCCTCCTCAAGAACTCCACCGTCCACCTTTTTGTTGATGTCGAGGTAAGGAAATTCCTCATGAGGAAGTTGTGGTTGGTTCGCCTCCAATTGATGTAGATACTCGAGAATCTCATCGCAAGCTTCATCCAACTCCAAGTATGTATATAAAGGGGATGAGATGCAATGGTTGAGCGCCTCCTCCGAAGTAGGTGGTACCAATGTCTCGATGGAGAAGATATCCTCACGATGATCGTCGGGTCTCCTCATGGCCTCGTAAATAGAAATTTTCAGCTCCTCGCCATTGACTCGAAAGGTAAGGTCTCCATCTTGAACATCGATCAATGCTCTCCCCGTGGCTAAGAATGGCCATCCTAAGATCAATGGTTGATTTGCATCCTCGGGCATGTCCAAGACTATGAAGTCCGCCGGGAAGACAAGGTTGTGCACTTGAATGAGAACGTCCTCCACTATCCCCTTTGGATAAGAAACAGATCGGTCCGCCATAAGTAGAGAGATGGTAGTTGGCTTCATCCTCCCGATCTTGAGCTGGTTGAATATAGAGAGAGGCATCAAATTGATGCTAGCACCAAGATCGCATAGCACGTTTTGAAAGACTTGATCACTGATCTTGCATGCCAATATGAACCTCCCGGGATCCTTTTGCTTCAAGGGTAGCTTCTTTTGGATCACCGAGCTGCACTCCTCCGTGAGGTTGATCGTCTCAAATTTCTCCCACTTCTTCTTTCCCGACACCACATCCTTGATGAACTTCATATGGTTGGGCATGTCTCGAAGAGCATCAAGAAGTGGTATGTTAATGTTGACCTTTTGCAGTATCTCCAAAAGCGTTGATACTTCTCATCTTGCTTCATCTTGGTCAAGCGTTGTGGGAAAGGGGCCTTCGGAGTGTACGTCGGAAATTGGGGTGGCTGCTTTGCCTCTCGATCGATAGGGGTATCGTGAAGTACTTTCTGACCTCGTCTTTTGACCTCTCGATCCCCCTCTCAATCGAGAGAGGTGTCGAGAGGGTCACATTGAATCTCCTCGTCGTATGCCTCTCGATCCTCCTCTCGATCGATAGGGGTATCGAGAGGTGGATTATGTCCTCCAGTAGTGACCTCTCGATCCCCCTCTCGATCGAGAGAGGTGTCGAGAGGTCCACGCCTCGGCACTTGGATCCTCGTCTCCTCAAGCTCCGCATTCTTGAGGCTCCCGTCTCCTTTCTTCACAACTTCCAAGGATGGATTTGTGTACTTTGTGCCACTCCGAAGCTCAATAGCATGAACATGATGGTTGTTCTTCGGGTTTTGCTCGGTGTTGCTTGGGAATTGGCCGGGCTTATGGACTCCTCCTTGAGCATTGGCTATTTGACTCATTTGCGTCTCCAACATTTGCATTTGCTTGGTTAGGGCGTTGATGCTACTCCCCAAATTGTTGCTCAAGGTGTTTTGAGTAAGCTCCAACGTCCTCAACTTAGCATCTTGTTGTGTCATCCTCATCTCCGATTGAGCCATATATTGACAAATCAAGTCGTCAGTGGACATCTCCTTCTTTGGCTCTTGGATGACTCCGTTCTCAATGGAAGCCGGGAGGTGGTTGCAAGGCATTGTTCGGATTGGCATAAGAGAAGTTCGGATGATTTCGGTTGTTGGGAACGTAAGGCTTCTTGTATCCTCCTTGGTAGTTCGAACCTCCTTGTCCTCCTTGTCCTCCTTGCCACTTATTTCCTTGATTCGGTAGCCACTTGCCTCCTTGTTGCACAAAATTGGCATCTTCCTCTTCGGTTGGGTTTGCTTGTTCATTATTGATAACATCCCACCGAAGTACTCCTTTCTTGATGGTATCCAACTCACTTGCTGTTTTTGTGTACTTCTCCATCAAGTCCTCGTAAGCCTCGATTCCAATGTTGGCAACTCTCCTTCTTCCAAAGCGTTGGTCCGTAGCCTCTTCATAGCTCGAATTCACGGTCAGCTCAATAATCTCCATGGCCACGTCGTACTCGTTGTTCAAAAATCCTCCCTTCGAAGCGTAGTCGAGCTCCTTCCTACATAACTGGTTCAAACCACGATGGAAGCACGTGATTTGATTCTCATTGCTAATTCCATGGTATGGGCATGCTCGCAATAGCTTCTTGAATCTCCCCCACGCCTCGTAAAAATACTCATCCTCGTATTGTTGGAATTGGTTGATCTCGTTGATGAGTTTTTGAGCTCTCGAAGGTGGGAAGAACTTGCTCAAAAATCTGGTGCACATCTCGGCCCAAGTCCTTATCTCCGTCTTATCCAATCCATCAAGCCACTCCCTTGCATCGTCCTTGAGAGACCACACGAATAAGCTGAGCTTGAGGTAGTCTGAAGATACTCCATTAGCCTTGTATGTTGCACAAATATCCAGAAATTGCTTCAAGTGAGCATTTGGATCCTCCGCCGGTGAACCTCCGTATTGATTAGCTTGCACCATGTTGATGAGGGACGTCTTGATCTCATAGTTGTTCGCGTCCGTGGTCCCCCATCCTCCTTGCTGGAATTGATCCACGACCGGCTTGAAACGGTCATTCAAAGTTCTCTTCACCGCTTGATCCCCCATTGAATCGAAACTCCTTGGTGAATCGAGTGGTGAAGAGGGCGGTGTATCAATCTTGCTAGCTTCCTTCCCTCGTCTCAATGCCCTCAGTGAGCGCTCCAACTCCAAGTCTATCGGAATAGGTGTTATCCCTTCAGACCTTGTGGTCATGCACTACCTAAAACCAAAGAGAAGAAAAGAAAACGTTAGATCAATAAACAAAAAAAAAAAAAAAAAAAGGAAAATAAAAGCGCCTAAATCACCTATTAATTCTATTTCAAAATATGCGTATGAAATCTAATCAATCCCCGGCAACGGCGCCAAAATTTGATCACACTATTTTCTACCACACAAAATAGGTATAGTATAGAATAAGCGAGTATCGTATCCACAGGGATTGACAAGTCGAAAACACACACAATACCTCTACTCTAGAACTAACTGATGTCTAAGCAATTAGGAATTTGGAATTGTGGTATTTATAGACTAGACAAATAAATAAAATACTCAATTTAAATAAACAAGGAAAGAAACAATTAATATTGCAAAGAGCAATTAAGGAAATATTTAAGCAAAGTAAAGTCTAATAAATCAAATAAGGAAAAGTGTTGATTCTAGGGAAGCCTACCTAATCAAATCTATGAAAGCAATTAATGCATACAATTAACCAATTTAATCCAATCTAAATGTGATACATGAAAAATAACCTACACCCCGATTAAAGCAATGCAAGTCGTCAACTAATAAGATCCTAATATCCTCTCGGACGCATAGATATCAAATCAAGTGCAAAATAGAACAAGTACCAATGATATAATCAACTAGGTTCAATTATGACACCCAATCAACTATATATAAACATATGATAATTCAATCTCAACTAAGACAATCAAATTAACATACCATTATTCATGAGATCTATTGTGCAATTATCCTATCAAGGCATAAACACATAATTAGGCATTCATAATTAGTGATCAAGTAATCATGCATGAGAATAAGCACCATGAAACATGCATCTAGATTGGAAGGCTAATTGTAAACAAAAACACTTACATAAATTCAATTAGGCATTCAATCCCTAAAATCAACTAAGGAATTTAGCCAGACATAATTAAAGTGAACATAAACACAAAGAATTGAACGAACATAATTAAAGAATAAGAGTAAGAAAAACTTGAACACAAACGAAGAACTTCGAATCTTGAATCTTGCATAAACTTGAATAATCTCCAATGTCGAATACAAGAATAAAAACTCTAAAGTAAAAATATAAAAGTGCTAGAAAAGTATGAAAGATGTTAGGGTTTACAATGCTAGGCTAGGAATATATATAGGGGAAATTTACATAAGGAATTATAAACCAAAAGGGAATCTAATAAAATAAGGTAAAAATCTCGGCTGGCACACCCCTCTCGATACCCCACCTCTCGATAGGCCTCTCGATCGAGAGAGGTATCGAGAGGTGTTGAAATTTCTCTCGATCGAGAACTGCTCCAGAAGGTTTCCTCTCGATAGGCCTCTCGATCGAGAGAGGTATCGAGAGGTCTTCATCCGACTTCAAAACTTGAAATTCAAACTCCGATCTTCACGCCTTGTCTCGTCTCGGGGTTTTATCATCAAAATATACCTAAAAATACATAAAAACACCCACAAGCATAATATTGTCCAATATAATAAAAACTATATAAACTATAGACAATACTACACAATCGAGACTCAAAATCAACCCTTTTTGGTTATAAAAACAAGGTAAATTTCACCTATATCAGTTAGCCCGGTGCATGTCGTTCCAAAGAAGGGAGGAATTACGGTGTCGAAGAACGAGAAGGATGAGTTGGTCGCCTCGTGCCCGGTTACCGGTTGGAGGATGTGCATCGATTATAGGAAGCTCAACGCTTCCACCAAAAAAGACCACTTTCCTCTCCCTTTTATTGATCAAATGCTTGATAAATTAGCCGGGCAAGAATTTTCTTGTTTTCTTGATGGCTTGTCAGGTTATTATCAAATTGCCATAGCTCCGGAGGATCAAGCAAAGACGACCTTTACAAGCCCTTTTGGGACCTACGCTTATAGGAGGATGCCATTTGGTCTCTGCAATGCACCGGGCACGTTCCAAAGATGCATGATGTCTATTTTCTCGGAATTTATAGGTGATTTTGTAGAGATTTTTATGGATGATTTTTCTGTTTTTGGGTCGTCTTTTCATGATTGCTTGATGAAAATAGAGAGAGTTCTTAAGAGATGCATTGAGAGTGGTCTTACTTTGAGTTGGGAAAAGAGTCATTTTATGGTTAGAAGTGGTATTGTTTTAGGCCATGTAGTCTCGAGTAAGGGTATAGAGGTCGACAAAACGAAAGTGGAGGTGAATGAAAAATTGCCACCACCTAGTGATGTTAAAGGTATTAGGAGTTTCCTTGGTCATGCGGGCTTTTATAGACGATTTATTAAGGATTTTTCTAAGATTAGCCAACCTCTTTGTCGTTTACTTGCTCAAGATGTGCCTTTCCACTTTGATGATTCTTGTATGCATGCTTTTCTCACCTTGAAGGAAAAACTCATCTCTGCCCCCGTTGTAGTTGGACCCAATTGGTCATTGCCTTTTGAAATTATGTGTGATGCTTCTAATAATGCCATAGGGGCTGTTTTGGGTCAAAGAGTCGATAAGATGCTTCGTGTGATTTACTATACTAGTTTAACTCTTAATCCTGCTCAAGTGTATTACACCACCACCGAACAAGAGATGCTTGCCATTGTTTTTGCCTTAGATAAATTTAGATCTTACATCATAGGGTCTAAGGTGATTATTTATAGTGATCATGGTGCTCTTAAACATCTTTTGACTAAAGCCCAAGCAAAACCTAGGTTGATTAGATGGGTCTTATTGTTGTAAGAATTTGATATTGAGATTCGTGATAGAAAAGGTAGTGATAATCTTGTGGCCGACCATCTCTCTCGTCTCGATTCACCTCCCCCTTATGCTTCTCTTGATGATATTTGTGTTGGGATTATATACTGAAAAGCATACTTTTTATGCTTAGTTGTATACTACTTCTTCCTGTTTTATGAAATAAATAAAGTCATATGTTTTGCATATTTATTCGTGTTATGGTTATGCAAATAAACGTCCTGTAGTATATATTATAGATAATATGGTGTGGGTAGTCACACGGAAGATCATATTATCACTTTCTTATATACTTAAATGGTGTTCGCAACCTAAGTAATCATGGACAAATTACTTGTTAAGGTTGTAGTATAATGCTTGTTGGTCCCGGTTTGTTAATAGGGGAAATACGTAGGGGGGGGGGGGTTGAATACGTATTTCAAGTTTTTCAACTTTTTCCCTTTAACTCAGAGTGACAAGTAAAGAGCTCGCTTGAAACTTAAGACCTAGTTGAAGCTAGATCTACAGTACGTAGCTTGCCTGCTTGACCGAAGTAAGGACTTGATCAAGAGGGAGTCTTTACTCGTGTATGCGGAAATTCGGTGAGCTAAAATCTTCCCTAAGTAATTAAAAATCCAAGTTATGTTTGTTTATATGCACGTGCAATGGATAATCAAATACATTAAAGAGATTAGGGTTAGAGAGATACGACACAGAGATTTATAGTGGTTCAAGGTTAAAGCTCCTACGTCCACTTGTTGCACGACGGCAACTGTTCTCTTCACTCAAGAACTTGAAGGTTACGGGTCCTTCAAAAACCTGGTCGAGATCGGGCTTCACTTGCCTAGATCCAACGACAGACGTAGTGATTGCGGGTTCACTACACAAACCTAGACAAGACTGGAAGCTTCACTTGCTTCAGTCAAACACAGACAGGGAGATTACGGGCTCTCCTTACAGCCTAGCTTCGATCGAGCTTCACACAAACGATGTAGGTGCAAGCTTGGATCTAAACTCTATGATCGAGGCTTCTTCAATCGATGAAAGAAGAGCCTTGGATCGAGACAACCTAACGACGACTCAAAAACCTAACAGACAGAGTTTAGGGTTTTTGGTTGACGAACACACTATGAAGAGCTCTTTACAATGAGTGTAAAGATGGGTAGAGCTCTTCTTCTAAGCTTGGATATTTGAAGTGGGCTTAGACTCTAAGTGTGAAGGTTGTGAAGACGAGTTCCAATGAACTGGAAACTCGGAGAACACTTGAAAACAAAGACTCGAAGATTTGCTCAAAGGCTTGGGAGTGTTTGTTTGCTGTGGGCGCTCGAATGCTCAAGTAGTGTTCTACTTCTCTCCGTCTTCATCCTTCACTATTTATAGGCGGAGGGATGCCGAGATCCGTTGCTTGGATGGTGGCTTTGTCCCTCCTCCTCTCGACAGTACTTGCACAGGCTGGCTGCTTTTCAGACGCGCAGTTTTGGCTCTTTGCCGAAATTGGCTAAGATCCAATATTAACAGTAACTGGAGCGAGCCAGTACTGTTGCGGCGCCTTTGTCGGCCTGGCAGTCAACTCCGCTGCTCCTCTCCGTGTTTGACACGTGGAGATCTCGCAATTAATGCGAAGATCTCTAGTTGACTGGAGTTCAAAAACTGGGCGGGAGTTGTGCTGTCGCTTTCTGGTAGGTGATGGCTCGCTTCGCTTTGAAGTTGTAGCGTCCGCTTAAGTTGTGTCACTTCGTAGTCATTCTGTAGTGAGTCGCTTGGGAAGTAAAGTTCCCTAGTGACTGCTTTGGAAAGTGTTGACCAGAGTTGACTAGCTTTGACTTTGCACTGTAGCGCTAGCTTCGCTTCACTTTGGCAGACTCACTTGAATCTACTGTAGCGATCGCTTTGCTTCACTATTCTTCGGCACGCTTCACTTCGGCTTGCTAGACTTGTTTCGCTTCGGAAAACACACTCAAGCGAGTGACTTTCACTTGAACATTTTGAAGTCTATATTCTACGGAAAATAAAAAGTCATCCTAACAGAGTAGGCTTAGAAAAATTCTAACCTATTACCTATATCAAAATGGGTCGCTTGGGAACAGAACGCTTTGGGGTTTTGGGATCAAATCAAAACAATAGAATATCCCTTGTAGGTTCCCCCTTAACATGTTGTTCTTAACAATTCCCAACAATTTCCCCCTTTTTGATGATGCCAAAACCCAAAGACTTACGATTATCGAAATCTAGTCTATCTAACCGTGGAAGGAACTTCAAGCGACTGCTTCCTTTGCAGCTTCGTTTGAATTAATTTTTAAGTTCCTTTCCCCCTTCTTCTTTTTTCGGTTAAATTTTGTTTGAGTTTGTAGCAAAAAGTAAAGTCATTCACAAAGCAAGTAAATGACACATTTTGATGAAAATTGAAATTTGGATAAATGAATATCAGTTCACAAAATATCAAGGGACTTGAAACTCAAGGGTTTCCTGCAGGCCCTTCCTTGTCACCCTCCTTCTTCTCTGTCAGCTCCACTTCCTTCTCTTCTTCCTCTGCCTCCAAGTCCCTTGCAATCATCTCTTCTGGGATAGTGTATGCACTGAAGACCTTCACTTCTAATGTACCAATATTGTGGACACTTGGCCTCCTCCAAGTCTCATCCAGTCTGAAGGCTTCATCTACTTCTGCATCGATGACGCTGCGATCGGGGACGCATGTGCCGGGTAGGAAGGGCATGGGAAATTCCTTCTTGGCTGGTACCTTGATGATTAGAGGCATTGGCTCTGCAAGCTCTGCAAGTGAGAAAGCCTTCCGCCTAAACTTCTCATCATAGGCACTTAGAAAGTTGCTGAGCGCGCTGATCCTTGAGCATTCAGTCTGCAGTGGTACTACCTTCCAATAGTAGAAAGCTTTGATAAATTTCTCTTTGTAGTGTAGCCACAGCTCAAGTAACTCGACAGGGATAAACTGCTCAATCTCTCGGGCATCAGGGTGCTCATTTCTGCGCACAACCAATTCCTCTTCCGACCGGCTGGACATCTGCGCCATGGTAGCATTGAACATCATGCTTTGCTCTGAATTCCACTTCGGGAGCATGTCCGACAGTCGCCTCCGAATATATTGTTTCTCCTCTCTGCGCGAATCATCTCCGTAGTGGTTATATTGCAAGCATTTATCCAGGCTTGCTTCACACAAGCTTCCGATTCATCCGGGAGAAACGGAATGAAGGCGCTTCGAATGAGAGCAGTCTGGATGAGTCTCACTTCATTGAAGTGTTCCTCGATCCGACTGTCGATGATTTGCAAACGCCTTTCGTGGATCTTCTTCTCCTTATCTGCTTCCTCCTTCTTCTTCTCTCCTCGCTTCCTTCTCCTTTCCATCTCACCAGCTCTTGAAGCTATCGCTTGTTTGACCATTTGGCGCTTGGCCGCGGGGTCATCTTTACTGGAATCAGGTGCAGACCGCTTCAAGGTCTGACTTGGTGGTGGGGGAGGCGGCATGTCCTTCTTCATGGTTGCGCTTGGAGGAACAACTGCAGATGAAATGACTTCTGCAGTTGCTGAAGTGAGTGCGGCAGCTGTAGCGGGCGCGGCGGCTGAAGCGGGCGCTTTGGAACCTGAAGCACCTACAACAGTTAGCTTTTTCAAATCAAATTGACGCTCCATTTCCCGAGCCATGGCCTCGTCCGCCTCCGCTTGCTTTCGCCTTTCCTCCTTGGTAAGCACCGTGACTGGAGGATGTTTAGCGATAGAAGAAGCAAGCACTTTTTCTTGAAGTGGCTTGCGGGGCTCTTCATGTTCTTCAAAAGCTCCTCCTCAGTGAGCTTCACCTTTCCTTTCTTTTCAAGCCTCGCCCTCGCTTCATCATCCAGTACTTCCTCCTCTTCTCCTGCACCACTACCTCCCTCCAACATCCTTTCTACTCCAACAACTCCACTTCCTCCTGTGCCTCCAACACGACCTTCCATCACTTGTCCTTCCCCCCTTTTGGCATCATCACAGCCAGGGATTGGGACGGTAGATTTTCCAGAGATGGATTGGTTAAGCTCCTCAAACTTGTTGAACAGGGCGTGAAGCATCTTTTCAGCACGGGTAGCGAAGACGTGCTCCTCGGATAGCACCAATTCTGCTGTCTTAGCGCTAATCTCCTCGAGCAAGTACTCGCACTGCTTCTCCCTTTCAACGACTGACGCCATTAACCTTTCCAATGGCTCCACGTTTCTGAAGCGAGCGCCCAGCTCCGCTTCAATTTCCCTCCTCATATCCTTCTTCTCCTCTTGCAGGTTGAAATACTAGAATTCCTGGGCCGCTTGAAGTTCTGCCTGCATTGTTTCAAGGGTCCTCTCTCTCTGATTTAGAGAGAGATGGAATTCGGCGCCTGCAGCAACCTTCTCAGTGTAAGCTTCTCCCAGCTCCTTGACCTTCTGCAGTAGGATGGACAATTCAGCATTCTGAAGGTCAAGAGCCTGTGCACTCTTCCTTCGGCTCTCCAGCTATTTCTTATCAATCTCATTCTCTTGTTTGAGCTCCTTCATCTCATTTCTGAGAGAGTCGAGGGTTTTCTTAGTGCTTATCAGCTCACTTCCTTTCCTTATCACTTCCTCATCTCTCTTCTCTACGGTCTCCTTCAGCTTCTTTACCTCTTTCTCCAACTCCTTCTTCTCTTTGCTAATTGTAACCAGTTTGGCATTGACCTCCCTTAAGCGGCTCCTTTCCGCGTCAAGCGAGCCCTTAAGTTCGGTGATCGTTTTTGAGTAGTCATCCACCAGCTTTACTTGCGCCTCCAGCGCCTTCTCCTTCTCCTCCAGTAATCCTCCCTTTTCCTCCACCCTTGCCTCCAGTTCCCCCTTTTTCTTGTCAAAGTCTTCACGAAGACTCTTGACCTCCTCTATCTTCTTCTCCATTTCCATCTCCTTTCTGGTGATCTCGCTTTGCAGACTCGAGATCTCTGCTTCCTTAACCTCCACCTCCTCCGCGTGCTCCCTCATTAATCTCCTCTCGTGGATGGTTGGGGTGTGCTCGGGGACTATAGCGTCCGGGTAGGCACGCTTCACTTTGGCGTCCAGCTTATCCCAGAAGTTGGTTCCGGTGAGAAATGCATGAAAGCCATTCTCACCGATGAAGTCCAGGAGCTTTCCCTCCATCTGGATAAGATCTTCCTTCGAGAAGGCCTCTAGGAGTTTGAAAACTTTGTAATACTCCGTGCCGCGGTAGGTGACGTACGTCAAGAAATCGACAATCTTGGTGAAGAAGTTGTCTGACATAGGCACCGAGGGATAGATGGGTTCTGATGGTTTCAGCTGCCTGCTCTCTATCTCTCGCATATCTTTTGAGAGCATCAACCTGTGTAGGGGTTTTGGAGATTTGGAACTGGGGAATTATGGATGTATGGGCGGTATCGGCTGTTGCTGCCGATGTCGAAGGGGATTGGGATGATGTGGCTTCAGGGGTTTCAGGGATCTGAATAGGTTCTGTGGCTGGCTGGGTTTGCTGGGTTTGAAGAGGTTGGAATGTGGTGTAAGCAACAGATTGATCTGTGCTGAGGAATGGGACAGTGGGGATATGGAAAGAAGATGATGATCCTTCTTCCTGGGGAGAGAGGGGGGTTGTCTGTGTGAGTGGTTGGTGGGTTGATAAGGCTTGGGGTTCTGGTATTTGGGTAATTTGTAGTGGGGGAGTTTGTGCTTTGGTTGGTGAGGGTTGGGGTTGAGTCACTTCAACGTACTCAAGCGGCTTCTCCACCGCCTCGCTTTCTTGGACGAGTGAAATGACTAGCTTCATCTTCTTCTTACCTCGCTTGGGCGCGGCTCGCTTCCCGGGTGAAGCGACCTGCCTAGCTTGGCTCACTTCAGCTTGCCTTTCGGCAACTGGTCTTGCTACGGGCACTTCAATCTCGAGAAGTCCCAAATCGATGAGAACCTTGGTCTTTCGCCACTTGTCATAAAAGATAGATTGTTTGTTGTAGATGGTCGTGTCGGAATCCGGCCATGTTTTGTTGGGGTAGCACTCTTCCAAGGCAACAGATAGCCTGGAGAAAAATTTCAGCTTCCCCTTGCGGAGAATCTGATCGGTGCTTCCTTTCACGAATGCAAAATCATCAGCAGCTTCGTGAATTTGGTTGAGGAACCAATCATGCCAGTTGAATCTGGTTTCGGTGAGGCTGTCGACGATAACTGCGGTGGCGATCAGCTTCGTTTCAGAGAGAGTGTCTAGGGTTCCAATGTAGCATGCGACGCTCTTTGAGAAGAGCTCGCAGATATGATTGAAGTGGGCCTTCAGGCTTGAACGGATACTGGCCTCCTTGAAATTTGGATCTGCTCCGTCGGCTGCGAATCGGCCATGTTGAACTCCGGCCGAAAGGCCCAACTCGATCAGGGTGTCTCCTCCTTCCTTCGGCAGGTTGAACACGCTGATGAGTTCGCTCAAATCCACCTCCACCGGCTTCCTGGACTGTGGATCTGTGAACGAGGACGTGTTCTGCTCCTTCCTCAAATTTAGCAGAAGCTCTCCAACGACCTTTGCCAGAATCTTTGACGGAACCGCCGTCACGAACTTCCATAGACCGGCCGTGTTCACGGCTCTACGGAAGAATCCGTTCTCTTCTACGACGGCTGGGTCGAGATGGGGCTCGACGTTGATGTGTTTTTCAACTTCCGTGAGAAACTCCTCCATCGTCTCAGTCTTCTGCTTCTTTCCCATGGTGTAAAATGAGAGATTTTGAACGGAGTTTTAACGACGAAAAGGGTTGAGACTCGTGAGTTGCAGAAGGTGCAGATCTAAACACGAGAATGGCAATTTTTGAAGGCTGTGAAAGGTTCTGCAGTTCAGCGAAGTCCCATATATATAGAATTAGGTCTTGGCTGATGTGGCAGGGGCAAGACAGTAAAATCGGTGAAGATCCTGTAGGTAGGAGGCGGACGTGCGGTGATGGGTCTGATGTGTCCGGCGTCATCACAGTAAAAGTGAACCGCCAAGTTGACTCGCCTCTCCACGTGGCCTCCTGTGATTGGTTTGTCTTATACGGTGTCAATCCAACGGCTACAAATTGGGGACTGTTAAGATTCGACGGCTGGATCTTCTCCGTCTTTTCCCGCTTTGAATTCACGGTGTAAGCCAAGCGCCCGATATTTTCGCCAGTACGTGAACCTGCATTAAATGCTCGGCAGAAAGTGAAATTTGCACTCGAGTGCAGACAGCTCATACTCGCTTCGTACCCGCTCGTTTCGAGTTTGCCCGCTAGGCCTTGACTCGCTTGAGAGGCACTCGCTTGAGTGACTGTTCCGCACTCGCTTGCGATGGCTAGCTTTGAGTAACGTAGCACTCGCTTGGCCATCTGAAGCGACTGGAATAAGAAATTGAATTTGTTTGCTTAATTTTAAAATGTTTCTGACTTACATACTTCGAGGATAAACAAGAATGTTTTCCTCTTTGTATTTGTGTCAGATTCATTTCATATTTTCCACATAGTGAGTGAAGGTTTCTAGCACGCTTCAGCTCACTTAGTGTACTTAAAAATTGAAACGCTTACCAGTCAATCTCACTTCGTAGGAGATTGATACCACTTATTGAAGACACCGTTTGGACACCATTTGTTGGATCCACTTGTTGAATTTGATTGAAGCTTCTCGATACCATCTGTTGGTATTTGTTGGATGCTTCAACTTCTTGGCATTCATCTTCATGGCATTTATCTTCCTCTACGAATTAGAGAGTCCTCCATCGAAGTGAATGGGGGAGAAAATGAATATAGTACACAAGCTTACTACAACCCAGAGGGGAGCTTCACGTAAGTGTACATATTCACGACGAATGGGGGATGAGTACAAGTCCTTATCTCAGAGCAGAAATGGACAGGATGACAATGAGAATGCTCTGACAAGACAATCTCGTATTTTACGCAGAAGCATGTCACCAGCCCTGCAACCTTTTGTAGAAAAAGGTAAACCTTCAAGCTTCTTCCTATAAGCTACAGAATGAACTTGCAATCGACTCGCTTTGACCCAAGCTAGGGTAAATTGAAGCGATGCAAAGTTCAAGATAGCAGCATTCTTTGCTCGCTTTGGAAGTAGCTTGCTCCGAGAGTAAGCACTAGTTCCCCCTTAACCAAATACTTAACAATTCCTATAAGTTGGTAAGGAACTTCTTCCAATACTCCACATTTCTCCACCTAACTTCAATTTCTTCAAGCGAGTGAGATTTTGAAGTGACTCGCTTGAATTGGTGAAGATCCGAAGCGAGTGACGCTAAAAAGAACAAGCGACCACTCCTTCGTGCATCCTGAATCTAGCACTCTTCACCAGGGTCTAGTAACCCTAATTCCATGCATAGCTGATTGAAACGAGATTCAGCTAGGGGCTTGGTGAGAATATCTGCTCGCTGGAGATCGGTATGGATTTTCTCGAGCTTGATATCCTTCTTTTCGACATGATCACGAATGAAGTGATGTCGGATTGCCACGTGCTTGCATCTGGTGTGAAGCACTGGATTTTGAGAGATGCAGATCGCACTGTTGTTGTCGCAGAATATAGGAATTTCATTCGCTTCAACATTGTAATCCTTCAACTGCTGACGAAGCCATAGAATTTGAGAACAGCAGCTTCCAGCGGCCATATATTCGGCTTTAGTCGTTGAAGTGGTTACACTCGTCTGCTTCTTCGAAAACCATGAGATCAGCTTGCTTCCCAAGAACTGACAAGTGCCCGAAGTTGATTTCCTATCAATTCGGCACCCTCCATAGTCAGCATCTGAATATCCAGTGAGCTCCAAATTGTCTTCCGTTGGATACCACAGCCCCATATTGACAGTGCCCTTCAGATATCAAAGAATTCTTTTGGCAGCTTCAAGATGGCTGTGCTTGGGATTGCTTTGGAAGCGAGCGCAGACTCCGACTGTAAAAGCAATATCCGGCCTACTTGCAGTGAGATATAGAAGGGATCCAATCAAGGCTCGGTAGTCTGTGGCATCCACAGACTTCCCATCTATGTCTGGCTCCATCTTCCAGTTCGTGTTCATTGGAATCTTCACAGCTTTGGCATGCTGAACACCGAACTTGGCAAGCATATCTCGAGTATACTTAGCCTGATTGATGAAGATTCCATCATCCTGCTGCTTCACTTGAAGACCTAGAAAGCAGCTCATCAAGCCAATCATCGACATTTCATATTTGGTCTGCATTAGCTCTCCAAACTTCTCGCTAAGCGACTGGTTTGGTGACCCGAATATGATGTCGTCCACGTAGATCTAAACCCATAGCATATCATCTCCATGATTGATGGTGAATAGAGTTCGATCTATCTTCCCTTTGTGGAATCCATTATCCACTAGGAATTGAGAAAGAGTATCATACCATGCTCTGGGAGCTTGTTTCAAACCATATAGGGCTTTCTTCAATCAATACACCTTATCTCCTTGCTCGAAACCCGGTGGCTGCTCCACATACACTTCTTCCTTCAATTCACCGTTGAGGAACGCGCTCTTCACATCCATCTGATAGACTTTGAATTTCTTGGCCGCTGCATAGGCTAGAAATAGTCTGATCGCTTCAAGCCATGCTACAGGAGCGAAGGTCTCATCGAAATCGATTCCTTCCTCTTGGCAGTAGCCCTTGGCGACGAGACGCGCCTTGTTCCTCTCAACATTGTGGTCCTCGTCCGTCATGTTCTTGAATACCCACTTGGTGCCAATCACATGCTGAAATTTGGGACGATCCACGAGGTACCATACGTCGTTTCTTGTGAACTGGTTCAGCTCTTCTTGCATGGCGATCACCCAATTGGAATCAGCTAGGGCTTCTTCCACGCTTGATGGCTCAATGTTTGAGAGAAAGCAACTGAACATGGCACTTTCTCCAAACACTTGACTTCTGGTCACTACACCCTTGGATGGATCTCCAATGATTTGACTAGGGGAGTAATCTTTGAGCCACGCACGCTTGGATCCACCAGCTTCATCTTCATCTTCTTCCTTGTCGCTCGCTTTGTCATCTGAAGCGACTGGATTGGGTGCTTGGCCAGCACTCGCTTCAGGAATCTTGGGGGCAGCTTCACCTTCTCCTTTGGGATTTTGCTCGCTTAAATCTTTGATCTCATCATCTTCTTCGAGCATGTCCCAAGTGAGTGAGTTTAAGGGTTCCTTGCTTGAATTCTTCTCATTCGTGTTAGCTTGTTCATGTGGAAGACTTAAAGAAGATTCATCTAATACGACATGGGGTGATTCCTCCATGATTAGGGTTTTACAGTTGAACACCCTATAAGCTTTGCTTGATGTGGAATATTCTAAGAATATTCCTTCATCAGCTTTGCTTTCAAAGGCTTTCAACTGCGACTTCCCATTGTCATGGATGAAGACCCTACAACCAAAGATATGAAAGTAAGATATGTTAGGAAATCTCCCTGTCCATATTTCATAAGGTGTTTTGTCGTGCCGTTTGCAGAGAAGCGTTCGATTCTGTGTGTAGCATGTTGTATTGGCAGCTTCAGCCCAATACTTCATTGGAAGCTTCGAGTCAGCAATCATGGTTCGAACGGCTTCTTTGATGATCCGATTCCTTCTTTCAGAAACTCCATTCTGCTGAGGTGTGCGTGCTGAGGATGTCTGATGTGCTATGCCATGCTCCGTGCAGTAAGCTTCAATGGTAGAGTTCAAGAACTCTGTGCCTTTGTCGGAGCGGATGGTCACAATTGCTTGATTCTTTTCCACAGCCAATCGCTTGAGCAGTTGTGGTAGCTTGGTCAGTGTCTCCTTCTTGCTGAAGAGGAATACAACCCAAGTGTAGCGAGAGAAGTCGTCGACTACAACTAGAGTGTACTTCCTTCCATTTACACTAACTGGAGTGACTGGACCAAACAGATCCATATGAAGCAGCTCGAGCACTCGCTTTGATGAAGCTTCTTCAAGACTTGTGAAGTGCTTCTTTGTCTGCTTCCCTCGTTGGCATGGTGAGCAAGGATGGTCTTTAATAAAGACTTCATTCGGTATGCCTTGCACCAGACCTTTACGAGCTAAGCGGTTTATGGCTTTGAAGTTGAGATGGTTCAAGCGTCTGTGCCATAGCCATCCTATTTCGGTAGCACTCCTTGCTACTAAGCACGTCTCCTCTTTGCAGCTGTCCCATTGTGCTATATAGACGTTCATTTGTCTTACTCCAGTTAGCACAATCTGGGCAGTCAGCTTGCTTTTTACAATGCACTTGTTGGAAATAAATTCCACCTTGTATCCTTTGTCACAAAATTGTGAAATGGATAGCAAGTTGTGCTTGAGTCCTTCCACGTAGGAGACTTCTTCAATCATGAGCTTTCCAACACTCAGTGCGCCGTACCCTTTGGTGCTTCCTCAAGAGTTATCACCAAAAGTGACGTGTGGACCCTTCTTCTCTATGTAGTCGTGAAGTAGAGCTCTCATGCCGGTCATGTGTCTTGAACATCCACTATCCAAGTAACAGATTTGTTGACCCTCACTTGGCATGGGATCCACGCCGCTCACCTGGATTTAGACAGATTTTGGTACCCAAATCAGTTTGGGTCCTTGCAGGTTAGTTCCCTTAGGTACCCACACTTGCTTCACTTTGTTTTGAAAGGTAGCTTGTGTCTTGGGCTTCTCGACCTTTGAAAACTTGGTGTTCTGCTTTGAAGCAGCTTCACACGTGCAACAATGTGTGCAAGAGGGGTAGCGGCTCACTTGAGGCATACCCATGCTCTTACCCTTTGGCTTGTATCCTGAAGCGACTCGCTTCGGATTAGCTATAGGCTTAGAGACTGACTTAGGTTTTACAGTTTGTCGAAGCGGCTCGCTAGGTTTTCTCAAAGCGGTCCAACTAGGGTTTTGACCTCGACTCGCTTGAGTTACCTTGGGAGTTCGAAGCCACCTCTTTGGTGCTTCGAATTCTTCCCCCTCATCGTTAGTCCGGTTGGACCATCTCCAGTCCGGATAACGTGACACATAGACATTACTCCTTTTCTTGAAAGGAAGATCCTTTGTCTCTCGTGTCTTGGCTTGAGATTTAGAAGCTTCAACTGATTTCCCTTTACCTTTGGATTGGTAAGACTTAGCATTGTCAGTGCTAGGGATAGTTGAATTCTGCTTGCCCTTAGGTTCTGCCCTTAAAGATATAGACATCTTCATTGGCTTCCTTTTTGGGTTCTCAGCCATTTTGCCTTTGTCCTTGTTAGTGGTCGCTTTGGATGCAGTGGGCATTTCCAAAGTGACTGATGGTGTCGTGTTCGAAGCACCAACAAAGACAGTAGGCTTGGAAGGTCCACCCTCATATCCGAGTCCTCCCTTTCTACCAAAAGGTAGAAGTGAGCTCTCTAGTGTCTGCCTAGCATATGAAGCTTTGTTCAAGTTGGCAACTAGAGCGGACTGGGTTTCATACCTTCCTTCCAAGCTTTGATGTCTCGCGAAGAGATCCTCGAACTTACTAGTCATAGCCCTTAAGTTAAGTTTGACTTGGTCAAGCTCAGTGGCTAGCTTTCGGTTCTCCTTCTCGCTTTGAGACAAAGCTTGTTTCAACACTTCGTGGTCACTTGACAATTTAATGTGCTTGTCAAGCAACTCACTCCATGTCGAGGAATTCGCTTCCTCTTGGTAAGTGTGTGCGAGTGTAATTGAACTGGGTGAGGGATAGATGAATACCTCTCCTATTTCCTCGTCGGTGAGCGCCATGAGTCCAAGATCCTCTCCCTCACTGGAGTTGAGATCTGTGAATGCATCCGAGTCGCTAGCTATTTCTTCAGTTGAAGCGACCTGCATTTCACTCGCTACGAGCGCTCGCCTTGGAGCATCCCTCTTTGCTCTCAGTTCCTCTCGCTCCTTCGCACTCAGCTTTGGGCAATCGGATTTGTAGTGGCCCATCTTGTGGCAGTGGTAGCACTCCACATCCATCATGTCTCGCGGGATCGGCTTGGTCGTCTTCTCTCTTTTCCCTTTTCCTTCTCGAGCATCAGTGCTCCTCCCCTTGTACTGCTTGTAGAATCTTTTGTATTTACCCACTCGAGAATTCATTTTGTTAAAGTTCTTGGATAAGAACACAATATGTTCTTCCAACTCTTCCCTCGTCATCTTGGCTAGCGACTGGTCACTTGGCCCTTTAGCAGCTTTGAACGCTACACCTTTTGACGTCGTGGGAGCTTCATCCTCTTCGTCACAGTTCATTCGATTTAGATCGAATTCGTGAGCTTTGAGTTCGGAGAACAGAATCTCCAGTGTGAGCTTTGATAAATCCTTGGTAGCTAAGTACAGCTCCTTCATAGTCTGCCATTTCCTGGTGAGAGCTCGAACAATCTTCAGGTTGACTTCCTTGTCTGTGAGTTCCTTCCCAAGTGAGTTGAGAGTTGCAATGATGTTGGTTACTCTCAGCTCGAAGGCGTCAATGGACTCTCCTGGCTTCATTATCAGACTTTCAAACTCCCGCATTTGTACGGCGAGCTTGTTCTCCTTGATTTTGTCAATTCCTTGTGAAATGAGGGCTAGGGTTTCCCACATTTCCTTCGCCGTCGCACACTTCCTGATCCTAGGAAGGTAGGCATCCGATACGGTGCTCTGCATCGTGTGACGTGCAATTTTATCAAGGTTGGCAATTTTGAAGTCGTTGGGATTGTATTCGTCCTTGTCCTTCTCGACGTATTATTGTCTGACATGAGCTTCGCGTCCTTCGGCGGCTGGGACGTTCACAGATATGGCCTTTTTGATTTCGATTGGTCCGTCCTCTATGACTTCCCATATCCGGTCGTGGATGGAGCATAGGAAGCTCTCGACTCGGAAACTCCATGTCTCGTATCCTTCGATAGAGAACTGTGGAAGATTTGATGCACTATATGTAGACATAGCAAACTATTAGCAGTAAATGCAATATGCGTGAGTGAGGTTTTGATGCACTTAGGAAATAGGATCCGGTTCAATGAGACAACGTGAAGCGAGTGGGGACTCGCTTCGGATATGCAAAGCAGAGGCTCGAAAGAACCGCTGCTCTGATACCACTTGTTGGTCCCGGTTTGTTAATAGGGGAAATACGTAGAGGGGGGGGGGGGTGAATACGTATTTCAAGTTTTTCAACTTTTTCCCTTTAACTCAGAGTGACAAGTAAAGAGCTCGCTTGAAACTTAAGACCTAGTTGAAGCTAGATCTACAGTACGTAGCTTGCCTGCTTGACCGAAGTAAGGACTTAATCAAGAGGGAGTCTTTACTCGTGTATGCGGAAATTCGGTGAGCTAAAATCTTCCCTAAGTAATTAAAAATCCAAGTTATGTTTGTTTATATGCACGTGCAATGGATAATCAAATACATTAAAGAGATTAGGGTTAGAGAGATACGACATAGAGATTTATAGTGGTTCGGGGTTAAAGCACCTACGTCCACTTGTTGCACGACGGCAACTGTTCTCTTCACTCAAGAACTTGAAGGTTACGGGTCCTTCAAAAACCTGGTCGAGATCGGGCTTCACTTGCCTGGATCCAACGACAGACGTAGTGATTGCGGGTTCACTACACAAACCTAGACAAGACTGGAAGCTTCACTTGCTTCAGTCAAACACAGACAGGGAGATTACGGGCTGTCCTTACAGCCTAGCTTCGATCGAGCTTCACACAAACGATGTAGGTGCAAGCTTGGATCTAAACTCTATGATCGAGGCTTCTTCAATCGATGAAAGAAGAGCCTTGGATCGAGACAACCTAACGACGACTCAAAAACCTAACAGACAGAGTTTAGGGTTTTTGGTTGACGAACACACTATGAAGAGCTCTTTACAATGAGTGTAAAGATGGGTAGAGCTCTTCTTCTAAGCTTGGATATTTGAAGTGGGCTTAGACTCTAAGTGTGAAGGTTGTGAAGACGAGTTCCAATGAACTGGAAACTCGGAGAACACTTGAAAACAAAGACTCGAAGATTTGCTCAAAGGCTTGGGAGTGTTTGTTTGCTGTGGGCGCTCGAATGCTCAAGTAGTGTTCTACTTCTCTCCGTCTTCATCCTTCACTATTTATAGGCGGAGGGATGCCGAGATCCGTTGCTTGGTTGGTGGCTTTGTCCCTCCTCCTCTTGACAGTACTTGCACAGGCTGGCTGCTTTTCAGACGCGCAGTTTTGGCTCTTTGCCGAAATTGGCTAAGATCCAATATTAACAGTAACTGGAGCGAACCAGTACTGTTGCGGCGCCTTTGTCGGCCTGGCAGTCAACTCCGCTGCTCCTCTCCGTGTTTGACACGTGGAGATCTCGCAATTAATGCGAAGATCTCTAGTTGACTGGAGTTCAAAAACTGGGCGGGAGTTGTGTTGTTGCTTTCTGGTAGGTGATGGCTCGCTTCGCTTTGAAGTTGTAGCGTCCGCTTAAGTTGTGTCACTTCGTAGTCATTCTGTAGTGAGTCGCTTGGGAAGTAAAGTTCCCTAGTGACTGCTTTGGAAAGTGTTGACCAGAGTTGACTAGCTTTGACTTTGCACTGTAGCGCTCGCTTCGCTTCACTTTGGCAGACTCACTTGAATCTACTGTAGCGATCGCTTTGCTTCACTATTCTTCGGCACGCTTCACTTCGGCTTGCTAGACTTGTTTCGCTTCGGAAAACACACTCAAGCGAGTGGCTTTCACTTGAACATTTTGAAGTCTATATTCTAAGGAAAATAAAAAGCCATCCTAACAGAGTAGGCTTAGAAAAATTCTAACCTATTACCTATATCAAAATGGGTCGCGTCGGAACAGAACGCTTTGGGGTTTTGGGATCAAATCAAAACAATAGAATATCCCTTGTAGGTTCCCCCTTAACATGTTCTTCTTAACAATTCCCAACAATGCTTGATATTAGCTGATCTTGGCTAAGTAGCTTATACTAATGCATCCAGTTGCATTGAACAGGATCGCGGTGAGATAAATCCTTTTATACTGATTTAATAAAGGATCAAAGATCTCAGACGATTATTATTTCTTAATTCTAGTTATATAATATTAAATTATATATTTATGATAATTATTACTTTGATTTATCAATGAGTGAGAGTTGTTGCAACTCAAAGTATCTCGATATCTTGGGTAATAATATTATAAATATGATAATTAATATTATAGCTAGAAATCGTGTCTCGGCGGAGTCCGAGTTGATGATGTCCCCTTGAGGCGCTCCAAAGATTATTATATTAAACCCTGCAGGTGGATTAAGTTCCGATATAATAATAAGGTCGAGCGGGTACTACTCTCGGTTGAGATATTAATTAATAGAGCTATCAGTAGCTTAATTAATTAATGGACATGCGATATCTTAAACACGGGAAATAATATAATCCAAAAAGGAGCCCGGTATGTTATAATTTGGGAAATGGACGGCAGTGCAATATTATTTCTTTAGTGGAGTGAAATAATATTAATATAATTAAGTAAAGTATTTGGGCCCAGAGAATACTTGGATTATTAACTATATTGGGAGGCCCAGTCCATATCCTCCTTAAGATCCCTAGTGTAGCCCAACAGAAGCAGGCCTAGCCCAGTAAGAGAAACCCTAACCCTAATCTGCCTCTATATATAGATGGTGATTAGGGATTCCGTCATAACTACGAAATCGGTTCACATACGAGATTAAGAGTGGCGGCTAGGGTTTTACTGTGAGGGAAAAGAAGAAAGTTTTCCGTCCATCCGGAATTCTTCTTTGTGCTCGGGAATAAACTAGAAGATCTCGAGGTTTACGAGAAGAGCTAGATCTCGTGTGCAGAGATCTAGTGCGAGGAATTCTTCACCAAAATCTCATTACTCCGGCTGGATCTGCCCCCACAAGGTATGCAATCTAGATCTGTTTCCGCTTTAGGATCTAGGTAATTGCATGAATTAATTTTTGTTTAATTGATTAACATCCGAGCGATCTTCACGGATCCAACAATTTGTTCACTAATATTTTTACTACCGTAAGTGTACGGGTGTAATTATAGATAGGGAAGCAAGGTCGTATTCCACGAGGACTGATTAACCTAATGAGTACTATTCTAATTTCCTATCCTCTATCTAGACGAATAAATCGTTGGGTTTTGTTTTACTAAACTAGTTAAACGTAAATGAACTTAAATAAATAACGAGCAACGAGAGAATCAAATAAGAGAAGAATTATTCTAGAGCTTCGGTTTCGATGAACATACGAATTAAATTTAATAGAAATCAATCAACCACATAAAAGACTCGACTGTTACTAGAACAACCACATAGTAAGCTTTAACCTACTTCCGTAGTGTCTAAACCGTAGATTTCATGCAAGAATCGTTGTGCCCAACTAATATCTAACACATGAAACTCCTAAAGGTTCAAAAGGTTATAAGCTCTCACACAATTCTCAAGATCTCTCGACTTTATTGAAATGTATGTCATATATTCCCAATTCGAGTTTTAATTCACATCTTCCGCCTATTGAATCAACACAATAAATCATGCTCATTTGGTAGCAAATCAATTAAGCAAACCATAAACTCAAGAATATATGAAGCAAAAACGGTCATGATTGATTAATAAAAAACTAAATCGAATCCACAATATTCATCTACTCCCTAGCTCTAGAATAAAAGAGAATTTAGCCAAGCATAATGAGGACAAAAATCCCAAGATTCGAAGTAAGCATAATCGATAACAAACGAAAACCGTAGAGAACTAGGGCTCCGAATATCGCCTCCCTTTCTCCTTCCTACTCTGCCTTTTATATTATCCTCCCAATCTTCCGTTATGAAATCTTCCCCACACATCTCTAACGGCCGCGCTCTATACATATCTTTCCATATGAGAGAGACGCGGTGGGAGATGGGGCTAAGCGCGGCCGTGTGCATGAACGCGTGGAGGCGGCGCGGATAGAGGTTCCCTGGGCGCGGGCTGGAGGCTTTGGCAGCGCTGCCGCGTCGTCGATAGGTGCAGCGGAGGCGCGGCTGAGAGCAGGGGAGGCGCGGCCGCTGGGTAAGGCAGCGTGAGGAAGATGTGGAGTAGGCAGCTGGCGACGCTGCAGCGTCAGCTCGACGCGGGAATGGACCTCCTGTGGGCGGGCATGTGGCGGAGAGAACGCGGCGGCGTCGTTGAGGTGTTGTGAAGGACGCGGCCTCATGCATGGAGGCGCGCCCGCATGTGCATGGCGGTGTGAAGGGGTGTTGGCCGTGTGCCATCTTTGACCTCTTTGTTGGGCTATGCATTGGTCCCAAGATTAATTCAAGGCCCATGATTAATTCAAGGCCCATGGTGTCAATGCTTTTATTTCCCATTTTCTCCTCTCTTTTGCCTACAAAACTCGACTAAATCGAGATCAAGTGCAATATACGAGAATATAAGAAATATAGATTAAAAGTATAGAACTCGACCATGATAATAACACTAAAGCGCAATTATAAGCTCTCGTAACACGTAGAAAATCCGTGTTTATCAACCCCCCAAACTTGAGCGAATGTTTGTCCTCAAACATAAACAAAGCGACGAGACAAATCAACAATAAACACGGATTAGCAAAGTGACACTGAATTTTGGCCTCAGATAAATTTTATAAATCAAAATCCTCACAAGCAAATCACCTCAATTATCGATTAGCACATCATGATCATATCTCCACAATCTAACCTCTTCGAAACTTGGATCCTCACGGCCTAGGAGTACATGTGAGTGAACTCTCAGCTCTCAAGTGTATATAGATAGGTAAATTTTTCACTCGATTCAAGACATGCACAATGTCTACCATAGGCTTGCAATTCATCTTACCTCTCCACTACTCAATGTGTGCTTATAATAAAGATCAAAAGGGACTTTGATTAAGGTTGTAATGTAGGCTCTTTGGTAGGTACGAAATATTTGGCTAAGTGAGTACAAACCCCAAAATAATGACTCAATGACTCTTAATTCCCACAAACACCAAACACTCAAGCCAATAGCTAATAAAGCTAAACTTTGCAACCATTCATCCATTCTAAATTATCCTCATCACTCAGCCATCTTAGTTCCACTCACTTATGCTCTTTATTCAACAACTTTTTTTTTTCTTTTCGTGAGACTCTGTCTCTTCTTTCTTTTTCTTTTCTTTTCTTTTCTTTTCTTCTTCTTCTTCTTCTTCTTCTTTTTTTTTTTTAATACACAAACTAGAACTTATGTGAGCAAAATAATCCATTCAACTCTACCCTCTCCCTTATTCTTTCAAATATTCTCAATACAAAATTAACAACATCCTACACCATATCCCCATCCCATAGTTTATCAAAGAAAAAGGTCTCAAGGCTCGAGGGGGGTAAACTAGGATTATGTATCATTTGGACAAAGAAAAGGAAAGGAATGTGGCTAAGAATGATGGCCTTTGATCATCTCTAAATTATTAAGTACACTAACGCAACCTCAAGGAAGATATAAAAGCAAGTTCTAGAGACATGTATGCATGCTTGAACAATCACACTCAAGAAAGAAGATAAGACTATAATCATGTGATAGTCAAGGCTCAAAACTCACAACAAGGTCATATATTTGATCCAAGCTTCTTAGAGGTCAAATAATCAAAATCAATCAATCATGCTAATCAACTCATGAAGTAATCCCAAGTGAAAGATTTTCAATAAACTCAACTTCAAGAAATCATCATAGACCTCATCGTCACAAGTATTAACCATGCTTATCATCAATTTAAAACAAAAACACACAAAAAGATTTTACTACTTAATACTAGACACTAAAAAAGACTCAAACAAAATACCTAGAAAGCAATAAAATTCGAAATACTTTTCCACACTTCGCCATCCCCCCAAACTTATTGTTTTTACTAAGAAAAATAGTAAGTTTGAAAGAAGAAGAGGTGGAAAAATATTTCGTACTAACCCAGAATTTCACACGCCCTTCTCTTTTTCTTCTTATAGTTCTTCAAGTGGCCATGCAAATGTTTCGGGGTAGCTCCATTCTCTTCATTCCCTTCCTCGAAAAGGTGTGCCTCTTGATCTGAAATTTTCTGCACACTTTCTAAAGTACACTCATCAAAATAATTAGGGCATAAATAAAAAGAGGATTTTGAAGAAGAGAAAGAAGTAGAAATGCAAGTCTCGGTAGGAGTTTTGGGCGACTCCATAATCACACACACCAAGCACTTTGCACTCCTCTACCGATTTGACTTCTTCTTCTTCCTCAAAATACTTCGAAGGCTTGTAGATGGAGAAAGTGCAACTCTCATCATTTACTCTCAAGGTAAGCTCTCCTCTTGCAACATCAATGAGTGCTTGGTTCATCGCCAA
Organism: Thymus mandschuricus; assembly: GCA_029379335.1. Taxonomy (NCBI): domain Eukaryota; kingdom Viridiplantae; phylum Streptophyta; class Magnoliopsida; order Lamiales; family Lamiaceae; genus Thymus; species Thymus mandschuricus. Next base: position 9,943,622 of record CM057079.1, read on the forward strand.
AAATGGTCTCCCAAGAATCAAGGGCATATTTCGATCTTCCTCCATGTTGAGAACAATAAAATCAGCGGGAAAGATGAAATTATTAACCTTGATAAGAACATCGTCAACTATGCCTTGAGGATATGCCACCGAACGATCCGCCATTTGAAGAGCTATGGTGGTAGGCTTCACCTCTCCAATTTTTAGCTTCCTAAAAACTGAAAGAGGCATGAGATTGACACTCGCACCCAAATCACTAGCGCTCTTCCGAATTTCATCCCCCCGATCTCACAAGCAATTGTGAAACTACCCGGATCTTTGGACTTGACGGGCAACTTCCGTTGTAAGATAGCACTACACTCTTCATTCAAGTTCACTGTCTCAAAGTCTCCCCACTTTTTCTTCTTTGAAATCACATCTTTGAGGAACTTGGCATACTTGGGCATTTGTTGTAGAGCTTCTACCAACGGAATGTTGATTTGGGCCTTCCGAAAGATGTCCAAAAATCTGGAAAATTGCTCATCCCCCATCTTCTTTTGATGCCTTTGAGGAAAAGGCATAGGAACATGCAAAGGTGGTGGTAGGGGTTTGGGCATTTTCCCTTCCTTCTTCTCCTTCATGGCCGGTGTGAGCTCTTCTTTTTCCTCCGGGATCTTTACAATTCCGGGCTCGTGATCTGGCATCTTCGGTCCCTCATATGTAGTGCCACTCCTCAATGTGATGGCTTTGCATTGCTCCTTGGGATTCACCACCGTGTTGCTTGGGAATTGCCCCGGATTATGTTGGTTACTCAAAGAGTTCACAATTTGGCTCACTTGTTTCTCTATCATCTTCACTTGTGTCTCCAAAGCAGACATTCTTGTATCAGAGCTTGAGATGTATTTCATGAGCACATCCTCCAAATTTGGCTTTTTCGGCTCATTGATCATACCATTAGATGCTGAAAATCCGGGCGGTGGTTGAAGAGCATTGTTCGGATTCCCGTATGCAAGATTCGGGTGAGAAGGGATTGCTTGATAGCCTTGGAATGCACCTTGATTCGAACGGCCTCCTTGATAATCTCCTTGGTTTTGACGAAAGCCTTGATTGCTGACCCAATTTGCTTCTTCGAATTGGATCCCCTCCGCTTTTGGATTATTTCGGGTTTGCATCATAGTCTCAAACTTGCTAGACAAGGCTGCTATCTGATTTGTGATTGCAAGAAGAGGGTCTTTGTTCTCAGCCATAGCTACTTTCCTCAGATTGTTCCTCTCTGTTGGCCACTGGTAGCTTGTGGATGCCATGTTCTCAATTATATCAATGGCCTCATCTCCACCCTTGCATAGCAAAGTGATTGGTGTCTAGATGTTAGGTTTTTCGTTGTCTTTTCGTGTCCGTTTTCCCTTAGTTTTCGTGTGTTTTCGTTGTTTGTGGCTATGATTTGGTTGTTTTGGAGTCTTTGGTATTGTAGGATAAAAAGGGCGGAAACGAGAAGAAAACAAGAAGAAAGAAGCATTATATCGAAGAGGGGTTCGATAGGAGCACGTAGGCGAAAACGGAGGTCAATTTGGAGTTCGGACGAGGAAGATACGGCCGAAACAAGAAAGATGCGCGAAGTGAACAGAACCAAGTTCTGGACGCCGTCCAACTTGAGTTGGACGCCGTCCAACTCTGGCGGCCAGCTTTCCTTTCCTTCTATAACTAGGTTTTCATACCTATTATAAACACTACCCCTTGTACACGAATTCTACAACCTTTTACCTTAGTTTTAGCTCTAGTTTAGCATTCAAATACTTTAGTTTAGTTTTCCTTTGTTCGATCCGGATCGCTACTTCGTTCTTCAATTAATTCAAGTTTTTACTTAGTTTTTCGTTCTTCGTTTAATCTTGTAAGTTCTTTATTGCTTTCTTTTATTTGATTTAATTGCTTCCTAGTTCCTTAGATTTAGTTCTTAATTGCTTAGTTTAATTTCGTTCGTTTAATTTCGTTAGTTCTTAGTTTAGATTCGTTTTTCTTAGTTTTCAATTCCTTCGCTTTCAAGTTTTCGTAGTTAGATTTATTTGCTTAGATTTTCAGATTAAGTTTAATTCATGTCTAGATTCATTTTTGTTTCTTTCGTTGCTTTCTTTATTGCTTTCTTTTCGATTCTTGCCTAGGTAGTTTATTTGCTTTCATCTAGTTTAATTCTTTAGATTAATTAGTTCGATTTATTTCTTTGCTTTCTAGATTAGATTTATTTACTTGCTTTGATTTAATTGCTTTAATTTATTTTATTGCCTAGGATTTAAAAACCAAAATTCAAAATTCTTTTTACTTGTTTTATTAGTTTTAGGCTAGATTAGGATTTTTGCTACACGATTATTTGCCCTGCAAAGTTTTCCTTGAGATTCGACATTGGGTTTTTACTTACTAAGTGCTAGGATAGATTTCGTTCTATTGCGAACACTTTTTAGTGAAACAAATTTTGGCGCCGTTGCCGGGGAAAACTTTAGGCTATTTGATTGTGTAGTATTTTTATTTTATTTTATTTGTTTTTCGTTCGATTTCTTTTCCCTTCCACTCGGTGCGTTTAATCCGTTTGTTGAGTGTTGTGTAAGCAAGGTCGTCGAAGTCTCTAAAGGAAGTTGACACCTCACATCGACGTCATCAATAGAAGAAGGCGCTCTCAACCGCGACGAAGGAAGAAGAAGACGAGTTTGAAGCAATGGCACAAAAGATGGGAGATTTTGCTCGTCCCACCTTCACCGCCACCACTTCGGCAATTGTCCTAACCACCGAGGTTAGGAATTATGAGCTTAAACCGCACCACTTGGCTTTGCTCCCTACCTACTACGGGCTGCCCAACGAAGATGCTCTCACGTTCATTCGCGAATAGTGCACGATGGTGCAAAATTTTCCATTGGGAGAGCTTTCGGAGGACGACTTGAAGATGAAGTGTTTCCAATACACGTTGAAGGATAGAGCAAAGTCATGGTATCTCACTCTCCCGGCCAACTCTCTCACAACTTGGAATGCGGTGTGCGAGAAGTTCATGATGAAGTACTACCCAACCACAAGACACAAGAGGTGCGATCGAAGATCATGAATTTTGCTCAAGGAGCCGATGAGCCTTTTCATGAGGCTTGGGAGAGATTCCAAGAATTGTTGCAGCAATGCCCTCACCATCAAATGGCGTCCGAGATGCTTTGGCAATATTTCTACGATTCTCTAAATCAAACTTGCCAATTCATGGTGGATAGCTTGGCCGGAGGAAACATCGGAGTGAAGACAGCCGACGAGTTGAGGATGATCTTTGAGACTCTTGCTGCAAGCTCTCAACAAAAGTCGTCTCGACCGAGGAAGATGGAGGCTAGTGTGGTCACTATTAGCCCGGATTTGACGAAGCAATTGGCCGATATGATGAGGGATCTCCAAGAACTCAAGATGAAGACTCCACTTACCCCTTCGGAGCCTTGTGGCATGTGTGGACTAGCTGGCCATGTCATCGACGAGTGCACTAGGAAGGCCGAGCTTACTTATGAAGGAGGAGCCGAAGTCTACGCAGCACAAGGATACCCACCACCACCATATGCTCAACAATTTCCTCACCAACAACCATTCTACCATCCCCCACAGTCTTACTATCCACAGCCGCAGTTCTACCCACCTCCGCCTCAACAATCTTTACTTGATGAGGCTAGTCTCGCCGCATTTATGCATGAGAGCAAGTTGGCTCGTGAAGCGCAAGATGCCACGATTAGACGCCTTGAGACCAATATTGGGCAGATTTTTGGAGTAGTTAATGAGTTGCAGAAGCTATCAAATGGGAAGCCTAGCCAACCCAAACAAGCTCATGCCTTAACGGTCATTGAAGAAGAGCAAGACAAAGGAAAGAAGTGGAGAAGTCACACCGTGGCTGCCATCAAAGCAAGCCGACAACGTTCTCGCGCATTCCCTTCCTCAGCTGGTCATCTCTCGTCTCTACCAAAACAAGGTGATCCCGGAAGTTTCAAATTAGATGTTGTTTTGGATAATGGAGATAGTGTGCCGGGTATGTTGGATTTGGGGGCAGCGGATGCCATACTCGATTTTCGAGAGAATGGGTTTGAGGGATCTTAAGCCCACCAATTTTTGCATTGAGCTAGCCGACGGTTCTTTGAGTCATCCCTTGGGGATTGTGGAAGATGTTGCTTTACTTGTGAGGGGTATTCAAGTTCTTGCCGATTTTGTTGTGCTTGACGTGGGGCGAGGAGCTAGGAGTGAGAGAGGTCATCTTCTCTTGTTAGGGCGACCTTTCATGGCTACTACTCAAACTCGAATCGACGTTGGATCCGGCACATTGAGCATGGCCGGTGAAGGAGGCTCGGTAACATTTTCTGTGTTTGGAAATTCACATTTTCTTCCTACTTCCTCTCTTCATTCATGCTCTTTTGTTAAGCTTGCTAACCCTCTTGTTGAGGCAAATGTTTGTGAGATTTCTGACAGGGTAGCAGCTCTTGAAGAATTCATTGACGAAGAAGAGTCCATTGAAAATGACGAATTCTTTAGTTGTGTGGATGAAGAAGAGGACATAATCGAAGAATTTCTACGGAATTTGGGGGAGGTTGATGAAGTGGAAGAGGAAAGCTCGACACATGCATCGAATGAGGAAGTGGTCATTAACTCTTTTCTTTCTAACCTCACCATTTGTGAGTCTTCTTTTCTTGCAGAGTTTAACTCGAAGATGTTTGAGGAGGAGCTCGAACTAAGTGAGGGGGAGTCGAGAGTTGATGTTGACCACGTTTTGGATCTTCGAGATTGTTCGAGAAGGGAGTGTGTGTGTGTCGCAAGGAGCATCAAAACGTCCCTTGGTGCTACGGGCATGGGTTGATCGTATCCTTCGTCAAGCTAATGACGTTAAATAAGCGCTTGGTGGGAGGCAACCCACGTAGAAAATATATACATATATATATATATATATATATATATATATATATATATATATATTAGGTTTTAATTTTCTTGTTATTTTTCGTGTTTTCGTTTGTTTTCTTTTTGATTTTTCGTGCAGGGAGTAGTATGCAAGGATTGACGTGAGGAGAGGTCGAGACAAGAAGAAAAATCAACGTCGGACAGATTGCGAGTTGGACGCCGTCCAACTTGAGTTGGACGGCCGTCCAACCTTGCACGCTTCCCATTTTTGGACTCCTCCCGACCCCCGATGGAATGACCCACGGTTCCAAGATCCTTTCAACTGAAAATAGCCTTGTTTGTGTCTTTTCGTTTTGTTTTGAGTCTTTTATTTTGATCTCTATATTTTGTTCGATTTTACGCTTTTGTGTTTTGTTTTGTGTTTGTTTTGTAGGTGATGCTTGGAGTCTCTCGAGATTTTGAGTATTTGGTCGTCATATTGCGATAAGTTCTTTCTATCCCATTCCTTTTTATTTTCTCGCAACGGGGACATTGCTTGATTTGTTTGGTTTGATCGAGTCTAGTTGATCAAGTCTTCATGTTTCCCCACTTAGGAATTTGTTTGAATTTGAGCCCTATAAGCATGTAACTTAGGATCGATGTGAATGATTCGATGATGGAATCTTTAGTTGTTGGAATTGATTTGAGCATAAATTAGGTTGGTTTAATCTTGAGTTGTGATATATTATGATTCGATGAGTTGTGGGGCACGAATTGATATGAGTATTGAGGAAAATGATTTATAATTTTTGGTTGAGTGATAAATCTAGATTGTTGCGACTTGGATTGCTAGTTTACTTTCCCCTTAGAGGAAAAAAAAAAAAAAAAAAATAGTTGTGTTTATGTGAATAAAAGAGTTGATAGGATTCTGCTCCTCTTACTTGTAACGTATGAAAATACTAGAGTAATGAGCATGGGAAACCACATGAAAAGGCTTCGAGGGACCCTCGAATGATCACATTTCATGACCTATGTCCTAGATGATACTCGTGTATATTAGAATAAAGTGTTCGTAGGCATTCTACCCCTCTTGACAATGGGTACGGGAAACCGCACTAGGAGGCTCGATGTGACCCATCGATGATTAAACCTAGTGAATTATGTGCCAAAAACGTTCACGTGTTAAAAAAAAAAAAAAAAAAAAAAAAAAAAAAAAAAAAAAAAGAGTTCTTTATGTATTGAATAAAAAGGGGAAGTAGGCTAGACGTCTAAAGTTGTGGTGATCTAGATATTTATGAGATGTGTGTATCATTGCTTTTCCTCTTGCTTGGGTTGATTCATAAGCCACATAGTTCGTTGATGATGATTGATCGTAACTTGGGATTAAAGTGACCTTGTTTGAGTTTGTCGATTCCGGTGATTAAATGTTCTATGATTTGAATTGTTTGGATTGAGTCTAAGTTGTATGTTTATATTGCTTGAGGACAAGCAAAGTTCTAAGTGTGGTGGATTTTGATTGGTGTCTAGATGTTAGGTTTTTCGTTGTCTTTTCGTGTCCGTTTTCCCTCCGTTTTTGTGTGTTTTCGTTGTTTGTGGCTATGATTTGGTTGTTTTGGAGTCTTTGGTATTGTAGGATGAAAAGGGCAGAAACGAGAAGAAAACAAGAAGAAAGAAGCATTATATCAAAGAGGGGTTCGATAGGAGCACGTAGGCGAAAACGGAGGTCAATTTGGAGTTCGGACGAGGAAGATACGGCCGAAACAAGAAAGATGCGCGAAGTGAACAGAACCAAGTTCTGGACGCCGTCCAACTCTGGCGGCCAGCTTTCCTTTCCTTCTATAACTAGGTTTTCATACCTATTATAAATACTACCCCTTGTACACGAATTCTACAACCTTTTACCTTAGTTTTAGCTCTAGTTTAAATTCAAATACTTTAGTTTAGTTTTCCTTTGTTCGATCCGGATCGCTACTTCGTTCTTCAATTAATTCAAGTTTTTACTTAGTTCTTCGTTCTTCATTTAATCTTGTAAGTTCTTTATTGCTTTCTTTTATTTGATTTAATTGCTTCCTAGTTCCTTAGATTTAGTTCTTAATTGCTTAGTTTAATTTCGTTCGTTTAATTTCGTTAGTTCTTAGTTTAGATTCGTTTTTCTTAGTTTTCAATTCCTTCGCTTTCATGTTTTGGTAGTTAGATTTATTTGCTTAGATTTTCAGATTAAGTTTAATTCATGTCTAGATTCGTTTTTGTTTCTTTCGTTGCTTTCTTTATTGCTTTCTTTTCGATTCTTGCCTAGGTAGTTTATTTGCTTTCATCTAGTTTATTCTTTAGATTAATTAGTTCGATTTATTTCTTTGCTTTCTAGATTAGATTTATTTACTTGCTTTGATTTAATTGCTTTAATTTATTTTATTGCCTAGGATTTAAAAACCAAAATTCAAAATTCTTTTTACTTGCTTTATTAGTTTTAGGCTAGATTAGGATTTTTGCTACACGATTATTTGCCCTGCAAAGTTTTCCTTGAGATTCGACATTGGATTTTTACTTACTAAGTGCTAGGATAGATTTCGTTCTATTGCGAACACTTTTTAGTGAAACACAAAGCTCCTCCAGCAGCAGCATCCAAGAGCCTTCGTAATTCTCCATTACAAGCATTGTAAAACATCATAATCCGGGTGGCTAGATCGAAGCCATGGTTTGGACACTTTCTGATCTTTTCCTTGAACCTCTCCCAAGCTTCGTAGAGACTCTCTCCTTCGTATTGTTGGAAGTGTGTGATCTTCATCTTCAACTTGAACATGAGGCCCGGAGGTTGGAACTTGAATAAGAACTTGTGAGCTAGATCCTCCCAAGTAACGTCTCCTCCCAACTCAATAGATTGGAACCACTGTTTCGCCTTGTCTCTCAAAGAGAATGGGAAGAGGCGAATTTTGATAGCATCTTCGGGTGCTCCATTGATCTTAACAGTAGCACATAAGTCCAAGAATTGACTGAGGTGAGCGTTCGGGTCCTCCAAAGGACCTCCCCCATACTGATTATGCTGGACCATTGATATCAAGCCCGTCTTCAACTCGAAATTGTTAGCATCGATGGCTAGTCCAGGAATTCCTCCATGAGCTATCACATTCTGAAACTGATCCCGAATAGGAGCTGGCTGAATGTTTGCTCGTTCCTGAGCTTCCCTTAGAATCCTTAATTGCTCCCTGAGTTGATTGAACTCCTCCTGAGTTACCATTCTCCTCTTGTTTCTCTTTGTGTTATTCCGACGACAGGTGGCTTCTATCTCCGGATCTACAGGATCTAAAGTGATACCTGAAGACCTTGTGCGCATTCACCACCTATACACCAACAAAAAGAAAGAAAGTAGACAACTCCAAAGAACCAAAAGTGCAAATAAAATACGAAAAAAAATAAAATGTCTAAATTAGTATCAAAGAAATCTAACTACTATCACTAGAAAGAAAATCAGTCCCCGGCAACGGCGCCAAAAACTTGTTCACTAATATTTTTACTACCGCAAGTGTAAGGGTGTAATTATAGATAGGGAAGCAAGGTCGTATTCCACGAGGACTGATTAACCTAATGAGTACTATTCTAATTTCCTATCCTCTATCTAGACGAATAAATCGTTGGGTTTTGTTTTACTAAACTAGTTAAAAGTAAATGAACTTAAACAAATAACGAGCAACGAGAGAATCGAATAAGAGAAGAATTATTCTAGAGCTTCGGTTTCGATGAACATACGAATTAAATTTAATAGAAATCAATCAACCACATAAAAGACTCGACTGTTACTAGAACAACCACATAATAAGCTTAAACCTACTTCCGTAGTGTCTAAACCGTAGATTTCATGCAAGAATCGTTGTGCCCAACTAATATCTAACACATGAAACTCCTAAAGGTTCAAAAGGTTATAAGCCCTCACACAATTCTCAAGATCTCTCGACTTTATTGAATTGTATGTCATATATTCCCAATTCGATTGTTAATTCTCATCTTCCGCCTATTGAATCAACACAATAAATCATGCTCATTTGGTAGCAAATCAATTAAGCAAACCATAAACTCAAGAATATATGAAGCAAAAACGGTCGTGATTGATTAATAAAAAACTAAATCGAATCCACAATATTCATCTACTCCCTAGCTCTAGAATAAAAGAGAATTTAGCCAAGCATAATGAGGACAAAAATCCCAAGATTCGAAGTAAGCATAATCGATAATAAACGAAAACCGTAGGGAGAACTAGGGCTCCGGATATTGCCGACTTCAATCTCCCGATCTTCTTCTCCAAAAATTGATACTAGCGTCCCTTGAATCTGAAATCTCCGATTATCCGCCTCCCTTTCTCCTTCCTACTCTGCCTTTTATATTATCCTCGCAATCTTCCGTTATGAAATCTTCCCCACAAATCTCTAACGGCCGCGCTCTATACATATCTTTCCATATGAGAGAGACGCGGTGGGAGATGGGGCTAAGCGCGGCCGTGTGCATGAACGCGTGGAGGCGGAGCGGATAGAGGCTCCCTGGGCGCCGGCTGGAGGCTTTGGCAGCGCTGCCGCGTCGTCGATAGGTGCAGCGGAGGCGCGGCTGAGAGCAGGGGAGGCGCGGCCGCTGGGTAAGGCAGCGTGAGGAAGACGCGGAGTAGGCAGCTGGCGACGCTGCAGCGTCGGCTCGACGCGGGAATGGACCTCCTGTGCACGGGCATGTGGCGAAGAGAACGCGGCGGCGTCGTTGAGTTGTTGTGAAGGACGCGGCCTCATGCATGGAGGCGCGCCCGCATGTGCATGGCGGTGTGAAGGGGTGTTGGCCGCGTGCCATCTTTGACCTCTTTGTTGGGCTATGCTTTGGGCCCAAGATTAATTCAAGGCCCATGATTAATTCAAGGCCCATGGTGTCAATGCTTTTATTTCCCATTTTCTCCTCTCTTTTGCCTACAAAACACGACTAAATCGAGATCAAGGGCAATATACGAGAATATAAGAAATATAGATTAAAAGTATATAACTCGACCATGATAATAACACTAAAGCGCAATTATAAGCTCTCGTAACACGTAGAAAATCCGTGTTTATCAATATTTGTGATTCTTTCCCTTTTGAGAATGTTAATGAAGTGGATGTTACTCCTTGGTTTGCCGATATTGCTAATTACTTGGCCGATAAGGACACTAAACTCGTCCTTAACGCTCAAGAAGAGAAAAGGTTTCTTCGTTTGTGTAGGCAATACTATTGGGAGGACCCTCACTTATTCAAGCTTGGGAAGGACGAGGTGATTCGAAGATGTGTTCCCGACCACGAGCAAGTCGAGGTGTTGCGACATTGTCACGAGGAACCGAGTGGAGGCCATTTTGGTGGGCAAAAGACTGCACACAAGGTACTTCAAAGTGGGTTATATTGGCCCACTCTTTTTAAGGATGCCCAAGCCTTCTATCTCTCTTGTGATCGTTATCAATGCGTCGGCTCGATTAGTCGACGCAATGAAATGCCCTTGAATCCTATCTTGGTGGTCGAGGTATTTGATGTATGGGGAATTGATTTTATGGGTCCTTTCCCCAAGTCTCATGGATTCGAATATATTTTGCTTGTCGTCGATTACGTGTCTAAGTGGGTAGAAGCTATACCCACGAAGACATGTGACTCTCATGTTGTCTTGAAGTTTGTGTAGGAAAATATTTTGTGTAGGTTTGGTTTCCCTCGTGTGATCATTAGTGATGGGGGAAAGCATTTTTACAACAAGTTGTTCACCAAGCTCATGAAGAAGAACGCCATCACACACAAGGTGGCGACTCCTTATCATCCACAAACCTCGGGGCAAGTGGAGACGAGCAATAGGCAAATCAAAGGGATCCTCGAGAAGACGGTGAAACCATCAAGGAAGGATTGGGCCGACAAATTGAACGACGCTCTTTGGGCATATCACACAGCTTACAAAGGCGTGCTTGGGATGAGTCCCTATAGGCTCGTCTATGGTAAGTCGTGCCATTTGCCCGTTGAGATAGAGTTCAAGGCGTATTGGGCCCTCAAGCGCATCAACTTCAACCTCGACGATGCTCATGATCGGAGGATTTTGCAAATGGAGGAGCTTGATGAGCTAAGGAATGAAGCCTACGACAATGCCAAGATCTACAAGGATAAGGTGAAGCGTCTACATGATAGACGAATAGCCTACAAGGAGTTCAAACCCGGAATGAAGGTACTTCTCTTTCACTCTCGTCTTCGATTATTTCCGGGTAAGCTAAAGTCTAGGTGGGGAGGTCCATACACGGTGGTACAAGTTTTTCCTCATGGTGCGGTAGAGATCAAGAACGAGGATTCGGGATATATTTTCTCGGTCAACGGGCAACGATTGAAGCCATATATCGAAGGGACGACATTGCCTCACACGGTGGAGACGATTCTCATCTCCGACCCCCCACTTTCCTCTTGAGTATTTGGTACGTCAAGCTAATGACGATAAACAAGCGCTTGGTGGGAGGCAACCCACTTTCTCTATTTTATTTTTGTAGAGTAGGATTTATTTTCTTTTTTATTTTCGTTGTTTTTTGTTCGTTTTTCTTTAAGTGTTTGTGCAGGGATTGGCTCTAGGGATTACAACGGCATGGAATGCCTTGAGAGGGAGCAAAAGAATTGAATTGGTGCAAAAATTCGCGAAGGTAGCGTTGGACAAGCGTCCAACGTATTTTTGATTTTTCAAAAATTTTCAGCGAAGGCTACGTTGGACAGGTGTCCAACGTATTTCAATTCCTATTTTTTTTAGCGAACGTCGCGCTGGACGAGCGTCCAACTTACGTTGGACGACCGTCCAACGCGAGACGGGCCCCCAATTCAATTCTAACTCGAATTCTCCCTAGGTTTCTACTTATCCCCTTTCTTCCCCCCTCTTTTGCTCACAATTTCTCTCTCAAAGTGCAGCAAAGAACACCAGCCACCACCGTTTGTAAGTGCCGCCGCCGCTGCTACCGCACCGGAATCCAACGCCGTCGCCGTCGCCGCCGCCGCCACCAGTCGCTGCCACTGCCGTCGACCTCAACCGCCGCACAGCCGCCGATTTCGTCGACCGCCGCACTGCCGCCACCTCCGTCGCAGCCGTTTCCCTGTCCTCGCTGTCGTTCGCCGTCAAAACACGCCCAGCCCAGATTTACCTTGGACGAGCGTCCAAGGTGCGGTGGACGAGCGTCCAGCGCAAGGTGCTGCCCCGTTTGGTTTTCGACCCGTTCCGGCCCGTTTTCAACGTCAATTCACCCCGTCTCATCCCTATTCTACTCATCTTCTTACCATGGTTCGTGGGGAACTTGGAGAAGCCCGACCTCTCACCGATGGAAGCATCCCGTTGCATCGCCGCCCCAACTACCACCCTTCCGGAGTCTCCGAGGCCGCCTTTGGCCGGCAGCAGCGCTTCCCTTTACCGACGGAGAGGTATGAAACCACGAACTTTTGTCTCCGTTTACGTGGTTTGGATATTCGACCTCCTAGACACTATAATATGGATTTCCTTCGTCGATTGCCTATTTGGGAGAAATTTAGAGGTTATATTAATTGTTTAGGCCTTATGCGTTTAATTACACATGCTTGGGATGGTCATGAGAGTCTATGCATTGAGATGTGTTCTAGTTTTCGTTTAGAACGCAATGAAGAGAATGAGCTTTGCATGTATGCTACCTTTAGGGGTGAGTTGTGGGAGATTTCTAGGCGAGTTATGCATGAGGCTTTTAGATTTCATATGGGTGATGGTTTATCTGAGTTCGTACCTGCTGACTTTAATGTTTCCAATGCTTGGTATGCTTTGACGGGTGTTACGAACTATAAGACTTCTGGGGTGCCGAGTGCTTTTATCAAAGATCATGCTTTATTGATTCTTCACCGCTTTTTGTCTTGTATGATTAGTGGAAAGAAGGAGCATAGTAAAGTTAATGCTTTAGAGATTTATTTGCTCCATTGTGCTCGTAATAATATTAGGGTGTGTATGGCTCCTTTTATTTGGTCTCAACTGTCTAATGTGCAAAACAAGAAGGGAGCACACCCTACTTTGAGCTATGTTGCTACAGGTTTGGCACGCCACTTGAGAGTCGATATTTCTCAGAGCCCCGGTTTAACCCCAAGTGAGGAAATCACCCTCAATGAGCTTGTTAATGCTCATCTCATGCGAGGTGCGACGGAGTTCGTTCCGGTTCGGGAGAGAAACTCTGTTATAGCCTATCATGCATCTCGTTGCCAACGCGGACTTCCAAGTCAAGAGTCGGGGGATGAAGAGGAGGAATATGAAGCAGGAGGCGACGATGAGGAGCACTATGAGGAGCAAGACGGCGATGAGGAGCACAATGAGGAAGAAGAAGAGGATAGAGACGAGGAGGAGCAACAACACGTCCCAGACGATAATGAGCGTCTAGTTCACTACTACACTCGAAGAGATCGAGTCCGGGCTCGTCAAGCTATGGAGGCCGAGGTTCCACCCTATTGGGCCGACTTTAGGACCGATTTTACACAATTTCAACAAAATGTGTTTAATCGGTTCGATGATTTGTCAACCCAAGTGACGGGGTTGAATAGTAGGGTGTCCCACATGGAGAGTCACTTGACGAGGTATACCGACTTCTCGGTTGGCTCTACCTCCACTCCACCGGACCCAAACGACCCTCGTTTTTGGTCACCTTACGATCCTCGTTGGTAAGATCCCCGTTTCCAAGGTTTCTTCAACCCATAGCATTATTTGTGTCTTTAAATTTTTGTTTTGAGTCTTTTGTTTCGTTTTCTTTATTTTGTGCACTTTTATGCTTTTGCTGTTTTATTTTTGAGTTTGTTTTGTAGGTACTTGCTTGGAGTCTCTCGGGAATTCAAGCATTTTGGTCGACATCTTGTGATAAGTTCCTTCTATCCCTTTCCTTTTTATATATTTTCTCGCAATGGGGACATTGCTTGATTTTAAGTGTGTGTGTGTGTGTGGGTGGGGGGGGGGGGGGGGGGGGTCTTTGAAACTTTTGGCATGATGTGTTCGTTTTTGTTTTGTATTTTGCTTGGTTTGATCGAGTCTTGTTTGTTTTGATCGAGTCTAGTGTGTGATTGAGTCTTGATTTATTTCCCCAGTTAGGAATTTGTTTGAAATTGGGTGTATAAGCATGTGACTTAGGATTGATTTGAATGATTTGATGATGGAGTATTTAGTTGTTGGAATTGATTTGAGCATAAATTAGGTTGGTTTAATCTTGAGTTGTGATTGATTATGATTCGGTGAATTGTGGGCATGAATTGATTTGAGTTTTGAGGAAAATGATTTATGATTTTTGGTTGAGTGATAAATCTAGATTGTTGCAATTTTGGATTGCTAGTTTACTTAAAAAAAAAAAAAGAAAAAAAAAAGAAAAAAAGAAAAAAAAAAAAGAAAAAAAAAAAAGGTGTGTTTATTTTTTAATAAAGAGTTGATAGGATTCTGCTCCTCATACTTGTAACGTATGAAAATACTAGAGTAATGAGCATGGGAAACCACATGAAAAGGCTTCGAGAGACCCTCGAATGAGTAAATTTCATGAATTATGTCCTAAATGATACTCGTGTATGTTAGAATAAAGTGTTCGTAGGTACTCTACCCCTCTTGACAATGGGTACGGGAAACCACACTAGGAGGCTCGATGTGACCCATCGATGATTAAACCTAGTGAATTATGTGCCAAAAAACGTTCTCGTGTTTTAAAAAAATTTAAAAAAAATGAGTTGTTTATGTGTTGAATAAAAGGGAAAGTAGGCTAGACGTCTAAGTTGTGGTGATTCTAGATATTTGTGAGATGTGTGTATCATTGCTTTTCCTCTTACTTGGATTGATTTATAAGCCACATAGTTCGTTGATGATGATTGTTTGTAACTTGGGATTAAAGTGACCTCGTTTGAGTTTGTCGATTCCGGTGATTAAATGCTCTATGATTTGAATTGTTTGGATTGAGTCTAAGTTGTGTGTTTATATTACTTGAGGACAAGCAAAGGTCTAAGTGTGGGGGATTTTGATTGGTGTTTAGATGTTAGGATTGTCGTAGTGTTTTCGAGTCCGTTTTCGTTATGTTTTTGTGTCATTTCGTTTGTCTTTTGCTATGATTCGGTTGTTTGGAGTTTGGTTCGTGTAGGATCATTAGGTGGAAGGAATGGACGGAAACGGGTCGAAAAAGGCGAGAAATTGAGGAAGAATCGAGCACGGGGCGTGCATGGAGTTGGACGACCGTCCAAAGCACTGGACGGCCGTCCAAAAGGCTCCTAAGATCATTTACCCTCATAATTATCCTCACCCTCTCGGTTTACCGAATGTTCATGCCATGTGTTTCTCTTTCAATACTACATACCATCTCTCGATACTCAAATTAATATCCAAAACATGCAAAACTGGTGATTACTCACTTAAGCCTTTACATAAACCAAGAGCACAAGGAGCTTAAACAAGTCAACCATATATTAATAAGAGATAAGATCAATTTAATACATATCCACCTAGTCAAATCCAAATGACAAAGAAATTTAGCCAATTATAATCATAATTAACATGAATACTAAATTCAAGAGTCCCATGAATAAGGAACAAAGAAAAATGGGATTGAAAGATCACAAATCCAAAGCTACTTGATCTTCAATCTCTCTAGACTCCTTATTATCCGGTGGATCTTCAAAAACAAATTAAGCTCTCCAAAAGTGATGATGACGGTGATAGAAAATGAGTGTAGAGATTGAATGTAAAGAATTAGTGCGTGTAGTGTGTTGTGTGTGTGTGGATATGAGAGGCTTAACATAGAAATGAGTGAAGATTTACATATTTATAAATTTGAATGAGGTGAACTTGAGAATAAATAAGTTTGGGGGAGAAAAGTGAGAGAAAATGGAGGCAAAACATTAAAATTCAAAAGTTAGAAAAACAAAGTGGCTGCACGCAATGACTGAGAGGCGAAGGCCAATATTTGTGAGCCACCGAGTGGCCGACAACCCAACCCCCTTCTGAGGCGGGTGCGTGCCTGACCGCGTGCTTGGACGCACGACAATGCTTTGGCTTTCTTCTCTCAAGCGCGACTGGGCGTGTTGAGTGCGCGGACGACTTCTTCGTGCTGGCTCGTTCTTTTCATTCTTCATTTGAATTTCGATTTGACCGTCATTTTTGTCTACATACTTCTATCAAGCCAAGCTATAATGTGGAATTCACTTAATTGCCAAATTATCCCCTCTTTTGTGTAATAATCATGAACACTGGCGGATCCTCCATGGTGCAAGGGGGTGCAGTTGCACCCCCAAAAAAAATTTACTATATATATATAGGGAATGGTTCGTGTGCAAATAAATCCTTGCGTGCTAAAATGCGAAAGGTGCTTAAAACTATACAAAATCATGCTTAAATCAGTATATATTTATGCTTACAACACCATTATGCTTTTTATGTACAAATCCATGCTTAAACCTAGTCATGCTTATGATACCTTATAATCATGCTTAATCAATTACAACCACAGATCAAATTAAGATCAAGGGTTCAAATCTATTCCTATTTCTCACACCAAGACTTATTTCTATATGATCCATCCTCTATATATATATATTGCACCCCTAAAAAAAATCAATATATATGTATATATAGTGCAGCCCAATTTACATATTGCAGGCCTAATTTGTTTAAAAATAATCCACCAACAAGCCCATTGATAAATTATTTGAGCCCAACAAGAATATGGTCAAGTTAATGATTTGTTTGACTAGAAAATTAGATAATTTAAAAAAAAAACTAATACAAAAGTTAAGAGAACGGACGCAAATTGCAACATAACAAAATACTTAAAAAAAAATTAAAAAAAAAAAAAAGGTTGTTGCTCCTGCTCGCTCGGCTGCTGCTCCTGTTCTCCACCTCCGGAACTCCCACCGGCGCCGCCACGCCGCCGCTGCACCTGTCCGAATCATTTTTCGCACCTCCGAATTGAAAGTCCAAGCTTCGTCACTGATCATGAACACTACACAAGAAGGTAAATAATTTACAAAAAAAAATAATAATTATCAACAATGCCTCTAAACAAACATAAACATGCTAAGGAATGAAAGAATATCACCCTATTAACATAGTCACTATCCACAGGAAAGAAAGAGCGGGTTGTTCTATACTTCCAATTATTAGATCATTACACAAAGTAACCTAATATTTTTGGAACAAAACTATATAAAGCACCGTAAGAGTGTTAATGGGATCATTCTTGTAGAATTCAAGAATAAATGACAATTCCTGAAACACATACAACCAAGAGTATAACTGTATAAGGAAAGAAAACCACAGTCTCTAGCACAATTCATCTCTACAAATCCTCATCACAAAGAAAATGACCACTTCACTTAAAGAGTCGTTGGATGATATCGATGCAAATTGTTGGCGCCAATCTATGCAACTTTAGTTTCGATTCATAGAAAAAATGAATGTGTACAATCTCACTAAAGTGCTTATCGGAGTCAAGTTCATCGAAGGTAAGTGAATGTATAAGTGAAAATATGAATCACATAAAAAAGTTATTGCATTAAGCCACAATTGTATTAAAGGGTTTCACTCAGAGATAGAGCATCGAGTATGATATCTATTTCTCAAAAATATACATATAACGATTAGTCCCGACCAATAACATGAATAACAAGGCTCTATCAAATAAAAGACACAAATTACTCTAAATAGTTAGATTTAATAAGAAAAATAAAGACCATGTTACCCCCACCTTCATAAAAAAAAACAACATTTTAAACCGCTTTTGGTATTTAATGTCTAATAGGAGTATACCACTTTGTAATTTAATATCCTTTTCCCCCAATTTAATATCCTTTTCCCCAGCTATATCACAATCAGAAGGGGAAAAAAGAAACAATAATCGTGAATTCATCCAATGTTCATACGACTATATTACAACAAAAATATACACACACTCAATCGATCAAGGAAAAAAGAAAAATCCCAAGTCGAGAATCATACAACCATCTTATACACATTGGTGGAAATAGCTACGCAGCTAGTAATTACTGCAAGGCTTATCATTATCGTTGCAATAATCTTGTCCCTCGCTGTCGAAATTCCATGAATATCCCTGCAAAACAAACAACAAAAATCAGCAAATGCACTAAATCAATTTGTGGACAAGAGGATCTCGTCTAGAGTGGGATAGCATCGATACCTTAAAACGACGGCACCAGGGAAAATGAAGGCGAGGCACACGGCAGAAGTCGACCCCATGAATTGGAACAAGTACCAAATACTCGGGATGGCGATTGCTAAAATGTAGGCCAATGCAAGCAGAGCAAGAGAGAGGAGCACGAACCTCTTGTTGTCCACAGCCAAATGAGGCCTTTTAGAGAAGAGGAACTCGTCTATATTCGTCCTCAACGAGAAGTTCAGCAACGGGAACACCAGCATCAAATGCAGGGCATAACTCAGGCGAACAATGTCATTTAGCAACGAGCTCAAGCTCGAGCCCGAGCTCTGGTCAAAGTTCACTAGTATGTCATCCATGGTTGCCTCCCCGAATAAGAGATACCCGAAAATCCCGATGGCAAAGTAGATACCAGCGCAGAGTATAAGAGCGATCCTCACAGCACTCATCATGTCAGATGCCTTGCCTAACTCCACTCCAATGGCATGAACTGAAAACAAACACGAGAAAAGTATATACGTATTTGAAGGTTACCAATCGAGCAAGTTCACTTCATGGATTTGGAAAGTAAGTTCCTCACCGTTGAAGTGGAATGTGAAGGCGGTGACAATAACTGGGATGGCAGTAAAGAGGTTGAAGAAGGAAACTCCGCCATCCAACTCGGGAAGGAGTCTCGGAGTCTTCGTTTCACCTTGGATGAGAGCAGTGATTGCCATTGCAGTGCATATACCAACAAACACAAATGCTAGAAATACGGATATTGCTGAACTCAGCCATAATGATTCTGCAAATCAAATTCACAAACGAAATCAAACCAAGACGACTATGAACGAATAAGTAGACTAAAACTATATGCCATGAAATGGAATTCACAATGTTTCCCTGTGTAGAATCTCCATAACCACACAACTTTCCCTCCATCGATCCATTTATTACTTGACTAAGCTAAACTGATTTCAAACCATTCTAAAAGTCTAATAAGTGAGGGGAGAGGTGGATAAATTGCTTCTCTACATACCTACACGACGATACAAGACAAGCGGAAGCATGACGAAAATGGTTATAAAGAGGAGGGCAACGGCACGTAAGTTCCACCAATGAACACCAAACCATTCCTGAAGAACACCCAAGTGATCTGGCCCTGTCCCAGAGAGCACATCCCCTGTCACAGATAAAGAAATGTTTCGATTAGATGCATTTACGAAAGCAAAGTATATCAAATTCTCAAGATAATGTTAGTAAACAAGACATACGAGCATAGATTCATCACTTTCGAGTGGCTTCTGACAAAGTAATTCAAATACATTCTACCAAAACTTCATCATTTTCAAACACTGAAAAACCATATATCTATAACTTCCCTGCTCATAACACCACAGAAATCAAACCTTTCTACCATCAATTTAGTTTGAGATTCAGTCGAACAAACGAAGAAGAAAAAGATGAAACACAGTTCGAGTAATAGCAATTTAAATTTCAAGGTTTTTATCATAAAAAAACCAGAAACAAAAAAACAAAAAATTGGAATCTCGATCAGCGCCATACCACCACAAAATTACAAATTCAACTAACCCCCAAAAATATTAGTTGCAGATTTTTCTCAGTTAAAAATCTAACTTCTGTAAACGCGAGACCACCGGCATTCAAGCACAAACATCGAAATCAAATCTAGAACTGAGAAACACATTTCTTAGCTACCACGCCACGAAATCCCCCACCTAACAGCTCAAAGAACAAACAGAAACACAAATCGCTCACCGATGATTATGAGGTACATGATGAGGCAGCCGAGATTAGTGATCATGACGCATATCTGAACGGCGACGGCGCCCAATCGGCCGAAGGACTCCTTCATCAGTCCGGCGTAGGTCCTCGCCTCGCCGGAGTAGGTGAATCGCAGCATGAACTCCACCGATATCTCCACCACCACGCCAATCAGAGCGATCATCAGAAAGGCCGGGATTACCCCGAGGACTTTAAGAGTAGCTGGTATGGACATGATTCCGGCGCCGATTATGCTCGTCGCCACGTTGAAGACAGCCCCCTGCAGCGACGGACGCCTCTTCGAGCCGCCGTCTAAGCGGTCCGGGAGGAGCGGCGCCTCTGCTCCGGCGACATTGTTCGTCGGAGCCATGTGCTTGCTTGAGTTTGCGCGTGAGTGTTCTTACCTTTCGTTCCTTTATTATAAATAAATCAAAGTCTGCAATTTTTTATTGGTTGAATGAATATGGTTAATGATTGAGGGTCAAATGGATGAAAAATAAAAATAAAATGCTAATAAAAATTCGTCATATCTTTTCTTGTTCGTAATAGGAAAAAAAAAAAATACGTATAACCATTTTTTCCCCCTCTTTCTTCTCTCTTCAACAAGACACGGCTTCCCTCCAAAAAAACCCTTGACCAAAATCAGTTCCATTCCTCTATTTTCTATTGAAGTAGTAGTTGGGATTTGCAAGAGACTTGTTTAATGCTCAATTTTATTTTATTTTCAATTATCACAATTTGCTTGTTTATTTTTTAAATTTAAAATTTGATAACAAATTAACATCTCGATACAATCTTTATTTTATCAATTGTTATGCATTTTTATAGAATTATTTTTCTCCAATTATAGTAAGTTGAAATCAGGATTAGAATATTAAAATTTTCTTCCTCTATCTCTCTATCCTACATCAATTGTCCTATTTTTTAGTTGGATCGTTTCACATAATTTGTCTCATCTTCTAAAATAAAAGAATTAATCGTTACATTTTGATGTGCACCTTTTACTTTTTATTTTAACAATACACATAAAAATCTTGTGTCAAAATGAAACATGACAATTGATTTAGGAGAAAGGAGTATATTTTATTTTAAATCAAGACTGTCTTAATTCTCATGCTTCAAAAAGTAGACTCGTTATAAACGGGACTAAGGATTATAATGTACTCCCTCCATCCCTTTTAAATTCTACACGAAAATACAATCCTAACAAATATGTATCTCAATTCTTAGTTAATTGAATAATTTGTTATTATTAGGGAATGAGTGGGCAAGTAGTGTAGTACTCCCTCCGTCCTTAAATAAGTGTCCCGAGCCGCCAAAAATTTTGTCCCTAAATAAGTGTCCTATCACATTTTTCCAAGCAAAAATTACACAAAACTACCAAAACTACCCTTTCTTGAAAATCTAAAAGTGGGATAAAGACAAAAATAAATAAATAAATAATCAAGGATTTTAAGGGCATAAGTGTCAATTTACCCTTCTCCTTGGTTTGCACAAAATGGCGGCTCGGGACACTTATTTAAGGACGGAGGGAGTATAATTATGGGATACGACAGGTTGAAAGATTGTGGATATGATGGAGAGGGACGTATCGGATCTGGACACAGCAATGTGTTCAATGTTCATCTATTGTAGGATCAGGATGTATTTGGACGCAATTCTGGCAAACGTGAATCATGTACAATACTCTTTCGTTCGGACACCTGTCACTTGTTGATTGGTTTGGTTTTGTATAGCAACTATTTCTCTTAATTTAATACTGATACGTAATTTCCTAATAATGGCTTTCAAATTTAACACTAATACTACCCGCCGACCGAATTTTCAATAATTTATTACGTTATTAAAAAATAACACACTCGATATTAATTACAGCTACTTGTCTTCACTGTGTGGAGCAAACCAGGGTTAGAGAAAGCAAGTTACTCGACTATCGTGGACACTATTAATATTATCACTAGTGATGGAGTTTATTTTTTAAAAAAAAATAGATTAGAGTATATGTTCAAATTTTTTATTTACTAATATGTTATATCATCAATAGATTAAAAATGTCCACTGTGGGTAAGAAAACATTCTTCTATGCTTAAAACCTTTGAAGTGATGCAAGGGAAGTGTTTAAATCCGTTGATTGTGACTCACATAATAACAGAAGAAAACGCAGATAAGTGAAATTTCGTTCATTCTCTACAGAATACCGGAAGACACACGAAAAGGGAATAAACCCTAATTTTCAATATCAAAATTCAACTCCCTCAATACATGCATAATGAAATTACATAAATATAGAGATTAACTAAACAGTCCAAGCCCATAAAATGAAAACGAAAAACCCAATTAAATAAAACCCTAGCTATTATATATTAATAAACTAATATATAAAATACTATTATAACTATTCTCCATCATAAGTGAAGTTTTAGCATTATGATCATAAAAATACGGAAAAAAAAATGAGTAAAATAATGTAGTACTCCCCCCGTCCTCTATTTGTTGACACTATTACTATAAACTGACGTTTTCGATCTGTTGGCCCTTTCCTTTTTAAGAAGTAGACCCCACAACAAAATTACATTTATACCCTTCTCAACCATTTTTTTTATTACTAAAGAATGTGATGAACCCACAACTTTAAGAAGTAGACCCCATATGATAATGTTTGCATAAGAAAAAACTTTACATGTCATCACATTGCATTAAACTGTGTGTCCAAAAAAAGGTCCAACAAATGGAGGACGGAGGGAGTATTTGTTAACTTTGGCACGTTTGTTGGGACAATTTTAAAGAACAATTTTTACTTCTCACCACTCGATATCTTCATCAAAGCTTCTCACCACTCAATATCTTCATCAAATCCAC
This sequence comes from Thymus mandschuricus, assembly GCA_029379335.1. Taxonomy (NCBI): domain Eukaryota; kingdom Viridiplantae; phylum Streptophyta; class Magnoliopsida; order Lamiales; family Lamiaceae; genus Thymus; species Thymus mandschuricus. The sequence goes on from CM057079.1 coordinate 9,966,210, forward strand.
AAGCAACCGATATGTCTTCGAGTTGGATGAGCAATTCACACATTTATAAACTTTTTTGAGACTCGCTAAACAAATGAATGAGTACGGTGCAAAAATAGAAAAGTTGAGAAAGAAGATTTTATGTATTGATAAAACATGACAACCACTTAGAGAAAGATCATTAAATTGATTAATCATAAAGTCACAAACAAAAAGAAAGTGCCAAAAATCATGCGATTAAAAGCTTGAAATATTGTTTTCTAATACAAGTTATAAGTAAATTTGCGATATTCATCATCATGTGAACAATCATAGATAAGTTTGAAGAGGCCCTAAATATGGGTTTTCTACATTTTTATAATACCTTTCAGTGTTCATTTTAGATGAAAATCATACTTATATAGGTTTTTGTACATCGATTATAAGATCTTGTAAAATGTGATACTTGCTTGTTCTTTGATTCAATTGTAGAGATGTGGAAAGTATATTTGGTATTTTGGCAAGTGTAGAATTGAAGTTTGGCTCAATAGAAATCCTTAACAGCAAGCAAGCAAGCAGATCGATGATTAAAGTTAAAAGGAGTGAAAACGAGCCAAAACAAAAATGTCGTGCACAGGATGCCACCTGGATGCAACTGCAAGAAAGAGAATCAGGCTAGAAATATTTCCGTAAGTTGACCTAACAATAAAGACTAACATCTATCATTGGTTCAAATATTTCGTGGCAGGCTTGCAAATTTTCAATTAATGATTAAAAAAATAAAATTAAAGGTTGGCTAGGAAATTCAGTTTCACATGAATAAAGAGTTACTACTCCAATAAAACTTTTTACAAAGATAAGCAACAGTAATATGGAAAATGTTCTCGTACCTACTATGGGATCGAAAATGTTATGAACGAATATTGTGCGTATGTTGACCTAGCGGTAGGAGGTTAAGTTTTGGAGTCAAAGGTTATGAGTCTTCCGTGGTGCGACCTTTAAATTTTTGTTACTAAAGTTCAAAAATATTAAAATAAAGAATGTGCACCGTTGATATAACATCGCCACGTTGATAATTTTTACATTTAAAATTAATTTTTTTTGCATAGGGTTTAGTTATATTTAGTAGGAGTTATATTTACAGAATATATTACATTTAACTTAAAATAAAGCACTACCACATCACCAATATACGAAGGTGAGCTTTCCTCATAGTAATAATATTTACTCCTTCCGTCTCATGCTAATTTTCCACAACGAAAATGATACAATAACTAAGGTTGTAAGAGATAATGAGGTTTATATTATGTTAAGTGTGGGAGTAAAACTTTTTCACTTTAAGTAGACAATTAAATAGGACATCCCTATAAGAGAACATGGACAATTAGCATGGGACGGATGGGGTATTTTATTTATCTCTTCATATTTATACAATAGAAACGATCTAATGTGTGCACCACTGATGTGATAGTGTCATGTGTGCAGTTTTATTAGGGTTTAGATTTTTTTTAGTAGATTGGGATATATATTTAAATCATTTTATTTATTAATATCATTATTACTTTATCCATCATTATATACTTTATGCATCACTATATCAAGCTTGTCCATGGTGGACAAGTAAGCACTACTCAATTATACAAATGACATATTGTTATCTTTAACTTAATATATAGTATAAAAAAGGTATAATTAATCATACATATTTTATAAGAATGTCACTTTAATAATATATAGTATTTCATTCGATCCACTGAGAATGACCCTTTTTGATAATTTATACAAGAATGAAATAATAGAAAATGGTCATTCTCACTAGAGCGGATGGGGAATAATAGATACGCTGCTCACTTTCTCAAGACATGTAATTGTGCAAGGACATGCGAAAGATAACTTGATAAAGCAGTTCGTAGACTCTTTAAATGACAATCAATGATTCCTCAATTCTACAACAGTGTGAAGAATTGTTACTAAACTTGGGCTTATATGATCAAGTCAAATCAAGAAAAGCCATGGCCGCTTTGAATATACAAAACATCGCATGCAAGAACTTGACACTACAAGAAAACAGGCCTTTTGCGACATATGTGTATGCGACATTACCGATAAGTGTCATAAAGTTGTGACACTTATACTATTGTGTTGTATATATGTGTCAAATGTGCGTCATAAAAATATTGTGTAACTATTTTGCGACAACAATGCTACACTTAGTTTTATGTCTCATATTTACAACAATTTATTTGCGACATATTAATTGAATGTCATAATTTTACATCACATTTAGAACAGTGTTGCATTTTGTGTCGTATATGTGCGTCATTAAAATATTGTGTCGCTATTTTGTGACAACAATGCGTCACTTAGTTTTGTGTTTTGTATTTACAACACTTTATTTGTGACACATTAATTGAATGTCATAAATTTACTTCACATTTAGAATTGTGTTGCAATTTGTGTCGTACATAGACGTTATTAAAATATTGTGTCGCTATTTTGCGATAACAATATGTCACTTAGTGTTGTATCTCGTATTTACAACAATTTATTTACGACACATTAATTGAATGTTATAATTTTACTTCACATTTAGAGTAGTGTTGGATTTCGTGTCGTATATATGCTTCATTAAAATATTGTGTTGCTATTTTGCGACAACAATACGTCACTTAGTTTTACGTCTCGATTTACAACAATAAATTTATGACACATTAATTAAATATCATAATATTATTTTACATTCAGAATAATGTTGTATTTTATATCGTATATTTGCATCATATATAAATTATTAAAATATTATATCATGATTTTATTACAAACAAGACACTTTTATTTATCTCTTCTATTAGTATTAAGGATCTTAATCTATTGTTTCATTATTATTAAAAGTTTTGATTTAATAATCAAAACAAAGTGAATAATAATATATATATTTTTTAGTACATTATAAAATTTTTTACAATTATAACACATATTATACTATCTAATACTGTAATATAATTAGTATTCAAGTTAAATACACAAAATTTATATCTACTATTATTTACTATTAATTTTATAAATATTTTGTGGTATAAACCACTTTTTACATATAATAATTATAAATACATATAGACTTATATGAAGAATAAAATGACTCATGAATATGAATAAAACATAATATTAGAAAATAGTAGTCTTAAAAATAAAAGGAGAATATTCGAATATGCCTATAGTATTATATTATACTGTATATATAAATACAATATAAAAATAAAATAAAATTGTCATACAAGAGAAAAGCAGGATTCAAATATAATGTCTTTATTATTTTTTATTAGGGCACACTATTCATACAGAAAACTTTTAATTTGTAATTAAAAATTCCTTCATTCTCTAAATAATTCTTTAAAAAATTGAATTAAATAATACTCCTAAGAAGGGAATAAGAATAAAAGGAAAATTAAAAAAAGAAAAAAGAGTAAGGCGTAAGTTTTTCATCGCCGCCTCTCGACTCTCGCCTCTCTCCTCTCGGCCCTCCGCCGTCTCTCTCCCTCTTCCGTCCCAAGTGTCTCTCTCACCGGCGAGGCGACCGGAGACTGGCGACGAGACCGTCGACGCGACTGGCGACTGCTATTAGAACTCTCTCCCTCTCCCACCCCTCTCTCTTTCTCCTACATTCCTCCGGCTCTCTCTTTTCTCCCCTCTCACTCGCGACTCTTCTACCTCTCTTCTCTCTCTCTAGCGGCTACTGCTGCCGGCGCCTTCCCTGGTTTCTCAGCCGGTGGCCGGCGTTAAGTGCCGATGACACTCCTTCTCGTTCGCTATTTCCCCCAATTTGGATTGGGGATGAACCCTAATATCTTAAATTGAGCAGCATGAATCTGTAAGGCCGTCGGAATTTCAGAGAGAGTGTGTACCTCCCAGGCCCGCCCTGCGCTCCACCATTGAGAAGCGCGGCCTCTCTATCAATGAGGAGTTCCTGGAAGCCTCCTCCTCCTCTGCCAGCAGGTACACCAACTTAAGTGTAGCGTACTGCTTGCATTTCCTCAATTCTGTAGTTTGATCTGATCGGCGTTTCGGATACTCTGGATATACTTTGATCCATGGTGAGTTCGTATGAGGTCAATCAGTTTAATTTCAGAAATGTAGGTAACTTATTCTCGGCTTACATGTTGTTAATGGTTGATTGTAGGGGAAGAAGCTTGTTTTAATGACGAATAATTTGACTAAGTCTAGAATGCGCTAAGATGTTCCAGTCCTTAGGCAGTTTGGTCTCCGAGGTTTGTTCTATTGGATGATTTTTTTTTTCAGTAGCATTCAGACTGTGTGTGCGGTTAATCTGTTGAAAATCGCAGGACGAGATCTTCAGCTCATCCTTTGCTGCAGCTATGTACTTGAAAGTCAATTATTTTCCTATGGAGAAGAAGGTTTGTCTCTAAAAGACTTCCTAATTTTCTCAATGCAGTTTTAGTTGTGAGTTTTTGTAGGGGCAGGGAATTTAAATGAGCTTGATTGAATTAGTTGTGAGTTTTTGTACCAGAAAATGCCTGCAAATGAAACTGGTACTGCACTTGAATTTATTACAAATATTTTAAGTTATATATTAGGAGTAGTTTTTTTAGAGCTTGTAGTTTCTTTTGGTCATTGTTGTTAGATACTTAGATGATGTTGGTGCTTATGATGATGTGATCCCCTCATTTCCATGCCTTGGTGTTGTAGGTGTATGTGATTGGTGAAGAAGGCATCTTGAAGGAAGTGGGGCTTGCTGGTTTTACGGCTTTAGGTGGTCCTGTAAGCTTCCTGTCAAATTCTCTATATCTTTTTACATTTCGTTATATATATTTTTCTTAGGTATAGTAGTATGCAGAAGTATTAATCATACACTTGCCTCTGTCTTTTGGTTATTTCCAATCTTCCAAAATCATAGTGTTGTTATACTAATGCTATATTATCTATGTTGCTTGATTATCTTTTCATCGATAATGTTGCATCATAAATTGTTGGGCACTCTAATTAATTTGAGTTTGACTACTCCTCTCACCATTCTTTTACTAGCTATTTTATTTTTCTTACCCCACCCCTTCAGCAAAAGAACATCAAACTATTTTTCAAAACACTCATTTATTTGTTAAGAATAAGGCATTTAATGAAGCTCATACTTGTCAATCTGTTGATACAGAAAAGATTATACTCTTTTATTTGTTGAGAATAAGTCACTTAATGAAATTTATACTTGTCAATTTGTTGATACAGAAAAGATTATATTCTTTTATCTGTTAAAAATAAGGCACTTAATGAAGTTTATACTTGTCAATTTGTTGATACAGAAAAGATTTAACAGGAATTCCCCACATTCTAGAGCATAGTGTTTTATGCGATTCGAGAAGGTTCGAGAAAGTATCCTGTGAAAAAGCCTTTTGTCGAGTTGTTAAAAGGGAGTCGAGTTGTTAAAAGGGAGTCTGCATACATTTCTTAATGCTTTCACATATCTTGATAAAAATGAGGATGTTGTGCTGTGTGTTTCAATCTGTTTCTTTCTTTAACTCTGCTCTTTGTTATTTATTTGATGCTTTTAAATGCTTTGACATGCTTTTGTGTCATTTTTCTATTGTACCAGTGTCAGAGAATTCAAAAAAGTGATTGCAGGTATCGAAGCAACGAAGAATTATTTGTAGGTGACAAAGAAGCATGAATAGGATTTTATGTTGCGAAAAAAAGATATATTCGTGTATTAGGTTCTCTTAAAACATTTACAGATATTGATAGAACATTTTTATCTTTTGACTATGTTTTGAAAATCATGTACTGTGAATTATTTGTATTTTAATAAACGTATCATACTAGAGCGTGTCATTTCAATTACTGTCGCACAAGCAAAATTTATGACATAACAGTAAAGTAATGCAAAATATGATGTATATTATACAACATTTTTTTTTTTGCTTTTTGCGACAAAGTTTAGATGTCATAATTCTATACGACAAAAAATATGGGTCGCGAAAAAATACGCCATATTTCTTGGTGTCACAAATAAAGATCTGTCATTTGAAATAATGTCGCATAAGTGATGTAAATTATACGACAACTAAAATAAACTGATGCAGAAGATTTATATTTTACAACATAAATAATTTTTTGAGACATATGTCATATGTTGCAATATCATACAACATTTAAATATGATGTCAACCGTGACGGGAAAAATAACGTCATTCTATTTGATATGTCACAAATTTATGTCGCAAATTATATGCGTCAATTTTAATAATGTCACGTCTTGTGTCGCTAATAAATATGCGACACTAAAGTCAATGACGTGTTAAGTGTCGAGAATTTCATGCGACATAATAAAGTGAAGCAAAATGTGTCGTTCTTGTTGCGACACAATTCAAAAAAAGTGTCTTAAAAAAACTACATAGCCTTTCGCGACATAATTTATCATGACGCACAAAGTGACGCAAATTGACTTTTGCGACACTAAAACAGGACTTTACGACACAAATTCATTGTCGCAAAAGCCCAGTTTTCTTGTAGTGTGAGTTTAAAATGAAAATATCAATCATTTGAAACTTCAACAATTGAGATGTGTATACATGCGTTGAAGTCTTCTATGTATTAGAAAATGGATTCAATCAAAGAGCTTCAAGAAATTATATCCTTGAGCTCATATATCGAGATAACCGTGGATAAGATATATTTACACAACCGATGACTTTCGGGAAATAAAACATGAAATTCATATGAAAAACCTTTAAGTAAAAATGAAGAGGACACTGTAAATTTAATCATGATTCATGACTTATCTTTGAATGTATATTGCAATCTTTGAAGAAAATAACTTCTAAGTAAGAGTCTAAACTATCCATAATGCTCTTAGTTAGCTAGTTAGATGCGAGTTTCATTTGAGTTCTTCAAGCAAGGAGATTGAAATGCATAACTTGGTATTGAGAATGAGATTGAAATCCAAATAGACAAATGAGTATAGTGGCACGGTAACCCAATCATGTGTACTAAAGAAGAATTGAACTCGTAACTTATTTTAAATTTGTCACCTCAACTACAATACTTGTTTGTTCATTTTAGGGATATTTTATTGTATTTGTTGCATTTGTTGATTATTCTTCTCATATGATAGTAAAAATAATTTAATACTACATTATTTACACATATAACTTTTTTTTTTATTGGAAAAGAAAGTTTTTTTATTAACAAGAAACGACTGGTACAAGGGGTACCAACTCGTTAAAATAAATCTCTACACCCCAAATATTTACTAGGCTCCACCAACTCCATTCTGTAAAATTTAAGTTACGTTAGACAATGTCTTTAACATTTTACAAATACAACTATTGAGAATACAAATACGGAGCATATAACAATAATGATATTTAACTATAATATGACCGACCAATACAACGAAATTTTAATTAAAGATATATAATACAGAAACAAATAAAACTAAGAAGTTTTCATTGAATTTTTTTTAATTTAAGATATATTATTTGAATATATGTAAAAGATATATATTTTATACGGTACTTTATAGTGTTTTTTATTTATAAGTTGCGAATTTATGCATATTTATATATATTTCATGTATGTATTCATTAGTATTATTATTTACTAATTAATTTAAATAAATAACGGTTCAACTTTAATCGGTTCATTCAATTATATTAAACCATATATGATTCGAGAGCTTGGTCAATTCAACTTTTAAAACATTGCGAAAACAAATTAGATTTGAGACGATTTTGTATTAGTATTGTTTATCGGGTATAATAACATGTTAGCATTTGTAAATGGACAAAATGTCCTTAAAAGGGAAAAAAAAAAAAAATCACGCGTGTATAACCAGGTACTACTATTTGCCAAATATAGCACGACCCGAAATAGAGATTCTTTAAATCTGAAAAGGAGAATTTAATTGTTTAAAGAAAATGGAGAATTAATTTAATTGTTTAAAGAAAATGGAGAATTTAACCGACACATAAATGGATTCAGCAAACAAGGAATGATACTTTTTCACACATCGCTTCCCCCCAATTTCCATTAATTCATTTCCGGTTTCGTTCCTGCGAAAAAACAGAAAAGGCGACGGAAGGAAAGCATTGCGTGGAGAAGAAGAGTGAATGGGCGATCATTTAGCGAGGGCGGAGGATTTCGAGAGCCGAGCCGAGAAGAAGCTCGGCGGCTGGGCTTTATTCGGCTCCAAATTCGAAGACGCTGCCGACTTATTCGACAAAGCCGCCAACGCCTTCAAGCTCGCCAAATCATGTACGATTTCACGATCATTTTCTCGTTACGCGATTGATCTTTTTCTTCGTTTTTTTTTTCATGTTTTTTTGTGGATCATGATTTCTGGTAATATCCTGTTTCCGTTCATAAAATGGTAGAGATTAGTGAGGAAGATTTGCATATTGAGGTGAGCGTTGATTTAAATTGAAGCTCGTATTAGATTACATAATAGATTACCGAGAAATTGAATTTGATTCTGATTTTGGAATTATGTACATTTGACTATATGTACTGTGCATATGATCATGAAGAAGAAAAGAGTAAAAATCTCAATTATGCGTATAAGGAGGCTGGAATGAAAAATGTCTGTTGCTGCGGATCTAATTTGGGTGTTGATACGAGTCATTTTGTGTAAATTTATTATTAGGGGATCGAGCAGGAGCGGTATATGTCAAATTGGCTAACTGTCACTTGAAGGTAATTCTGTACGTGAGAGTTGGAGTTGATAATTTTATTTTTCGAATCGCCTCATTTATTTTTGTACGTATCTGTAAAATGTTTTTCCGTTCCCTGTTTCACAGTTAGATAGCAAGCATGAAGCTGCTAATGCGTATGCTGATGCTGCTCATTGCTACAAAAAGTGCAATACAAAAGGTGTGGTTACCTATCGTTAAGTTATTATTATCTATGTTACACGTATTTCTAGTTAGTTTTGTTTATTAATACTCATGATAAACAGTCATTTGGGACGTTTACACTCACCTTGTTTGGTTTTCCAGTTTGAACTTGCTCTGATTTTCAATACCGTTTTGCAGAGTCAATCTCATGCTTGGAGGAATCCGTCAATATCTTCCTTGATATCGGAAGGTTTAATATGTCTGCCAGGTATTATAAGGTAAAAAATTCTGAAGTGTAACAATTCTTTCTTAAGAATTTTAATTCAATTAATAATTATACATCTTCAACCTGATTCTGTTCCATATGCTGAATTTGGCGAGTCGTACGAAGCAAATAGTTCTCTATGTACGGGAGTTGGTATGTTTATGATCACCATTTAGGTTGAATCTTGACTCTTGAGGAGCAGCGTTATTACATTACTTGTGAGAAATTGAAAGATGATAATTCCAGAAATCTTAATTTGCAGGAAATAGCTGAGATGTATGAGCAAGAACAGAACCTGGAACAGGCTATTGTGTATTATGAAAAAGCCGTTGATCTCTTCCAAAGTGAAGAAGTATCAACTTCAGCAAATCAGTGCAAGCAGAAAGTTGCTCAATTTGCTGCTCAGTTGGAACAGTAAGTTAGACCAATATTATTTGCTGCGACTTATTTTCTCATTATGCTTTACTAAACTGGTTGGTTTCAAATCACCGTGAATCCAGCTTTATATTCAGTGACATGCTTTCCGCAATTGGCTCTCTTTATATGTTCATGTGACATTTATAATTTCCAAATGATTGCATCTGTCCATTTCGTTTATCAGCTCCCATCTTTCTTTGTTCATTGAATGTATGCAACTTAGCGGGTTGACTCATCATTTTTCTTCTTCAAAGAATCCCAACCAATCCACTATAGACTCGTGGATTATTGACCATCTCTGGACCTTCATATCCATTGAACAGTACAGTGCTTAAAGCCTGTCCTCGTGTTTACCAGATAGACAGTTTAATTTCTTACCTTTAGTGTCCCTGAAAGCTACAATTTTTTGCTTTCTGGAGATTGGATATTTTCTCTGAAAGAAATACTGGTTGAACATTTTCAGATATCAAAAGGCAATAGAGATATATGAAGAGATAGCGCAGCAATCTCTCAGCAATAATTTGCTTAAATATGGAGTAAAAGGGCACCTTCTGAATGCTGGTATTTGCCAGTTATGCAAGGGTGATTTTGTTGCAATCAACAAGGCATTAGAGCGATACCAGGTACATGAGGTTTTCTTTCCCCCCCTTATTTGTGGCTCTACTCTTTCTCTGACAATGATGCTTAAGATATGTTTCTTTCCTTATTTTCCAGGATCTGGATCCAACATTTTCTGGAACACGTGAATACAAATTGCTAGCGGTATGTCATTGATCTCAGTCATATATACGGACACTTATTTAATAACCTCGTTTGAGAAAACAGTGAAACTATCTTTTTTCATATTATGTAATTGCTCAACTCCTTAACATCTGTTTTCTGTTTCTGTGAGGACATTGTGACAAGATCTTGAATCTTCAACCTTCCGATGTTATGAGAAGTAAGAAATTGTTAATCTTACGTATCACATTCTCATGCTCGTAGGATTTAGCTGCTTCCATTGATGAGGAGGATATGGCCAAGTTTACTGATGCAGTCAAGGAATATGATAGCATGACTCAGCTGGTGAGTGAATTATGCTTTTATAATAATATTCGAACTTTGGTTTCAAGTTTATACACAGTAAGTTAAGATAGCCCAACCTCTCTTTGTTGTTAAAAACTGGTGATCCTACGTAAGTTAACGTCTTGAATTAAACTATTATAGTACAACAGTAAATTATACCAGATCCCTAGATATTAATTCCGGGCATCGCCGCTGCTAATATTCGGATATTATTTTACTTGCAGGACGGGTGGAAGACGACGCTGCTATTGAGAGTGAAGGAAGCTCTGAAGGCTAAAGAACTGGAGGAAGATGATCTTACTTAAAATCACTTTCTTCTTTCTTTTCTGCCAATGCCAAATTTTTTTTCAACTGATACTATAGCTTGAGTTATATGAGAGTATGCCTATTGCAAGATATGTTGCCCTAATAATGTAATATCACTTGTGACAAATCTTGGATTGCTGGCATGCCTATAATTTTTTGATTGGTCAAATAAATATTTTTTGTACATATGTATTCACGAAGTTTACTACTCCCTCCGTTCCACCCAGTTTGACGTGTTGCATTATTTTATATCTCACTTATATTCAAATAACGCGTCAAACTGGAGTATCTTATTCCCGTTGCATAGCAGATGATGAGATTGTTTTTTATATATTCTCAAGGATTTTATTTTAATGAATTTATATATATGATGAATTAGTGTGTGACATAAACCAACAAACTACTCAAAGGCAATGGAACAGCTACTAGGCTGCTTCATTCCTTCTCTGAATATTCATCAAACCTTTAGTCAACCAAATAGCAGTCTCTCTTGAGGAAACAACTTCTTCTTCTCCAAATGGCTTAAGCACTCCTTCAAGTTCCTCGAACCTCTCCTTCTTCAGAAGCTTCGCGCAGAGTTCGAGCAACGACTCCATCGCCTCCGCCTTCTCATCTCCCAAGCCTTCTTTCGCTCCGATCTTATTGCTATTCGACCTCACCAGAGCTGTAATTCTTTCCATACTCGTTTTCTCAGAGGACTCGACGCTCTCATCTTTCACGCGTGCGCCTCCTGAACGCCTCTCCTGATCTGTCAGTGTACTCGAGTCGGACGAGGAAGACAAATTAGGCACTTTCTTGACATGTTTCTCCGTTTTGGGGGCGCCCTCTGTTTGCTTCTTCTGCCCTGTTTTGCAAGGTTTGTTCTCCTTCTCATGCAGCTCGTTTTTCGATAACTTGGACTTTGCTGGTTCCATCTCAGACTTCACCGGGAGGTAGACGGGAGATAAGTTGGCGTATTGAGCAAGATACGGCTGCAAATGCGGATGCCTCAGAAGCTCCGCCGCCTGCAGCATGGGCAGATTAACATGATATGAGAGATGACTATATGCACCACCCATAATATTTGTTTTTCACTAACCGTTGGTCTATGCTCGGGGCTTCTCCTGAGCATGCTTCTAATAAGTCGCTTTCTGCACCATTAGCGATCAGAGTTAGATGCAACGGAGATTGTTTTTGGATGTTTTGAGTTCGAGTGACTCTGAAAAACTTACAAGGAGGAGGAATATAGTGTAGGCAGGGGAGATATTGTGGATCTGTTTATTTTGTTGACTAGGGTTGCCATATCCTGTTAAATCAACAACTTGCCAATTACATCAAACTTGTAAAATATGGACGACGAAGTGTCGTCTGGTGATAAGATGTTTTCCCTCCAACCTGTTGGTTGGAGATTCGAGTCATCTTGGGTGCTTGAGAGCATAATATGATGAATGTTAGGAGTTTGAGGTGCAAGCTTACTTGAGCCCTAAACGGAGGTGAATGGGCAGCTATTTCAAACATGCAACAGCCTGAAAATAAAAATTGTTATTGCCAAAAATTGAAGGTTAAAATAGAGGGAAATTTGAGCTGCTGCATTAATTAAATTAAATTATTGTTAATTATACCTAAAGACCAAATATCTGATTTGTAGCCATAGGGTATATCAGCTAATATTTCTGGACACATGTAGTTTGGAGTCCCAACAACCTGAAATATGTTAAGAAGAAAATCAGAAATTGGCATATTTTGGTCAATCAATATAGAAGAAAATTGATATGCATCTAGAGTAATTTTCCCTTTTTAAGCCGTTACACTCAACGTGTTCGATTCTCCTTTTTCCGAAAAAAATAACTTTTTAAAAAGCGGCGTGCCTTGTTATTCACTATGATACACTCAACATTCTTCTTATTCACGCATACTATACATCTTATTCTTAGTTACGGAATGCCTTGAGCGAGACAGAGGATGCATTGGTTCGGAAATTTTAAAAAGCGTTACGTCACGTAATTCGAAAAGGATGCATATTCACAACTCACATATGAGCAGATTTTGGTCTAAGTTGTTGAAGTATACGCATTAATTAAAATATGGACAGACAATACTGCAAGGTGTAGTCTAAGTAATGCATGTTTGAGAGAGAGAGAGAGAGGCATTACTGATGAAGCAAGATCATCTTTGACAAGAAGCTTTGCTAGCCCAAAGTCACCTGCAAGTCTATTATGAGAAGATAGAAAGAAAACCACACAACAAATCTGACATACCACCAAATGTTAATTGTAACATGCAAGTTTTTTAACCTTACCCAGTCTAACCTCTCCATCTTTTGTAAGGAAAATATTCGAGCACTGAAAAAAAAAAAAAAAAAAAAAGCATCACAATTAGAAGAAATAGCTACAAAAATTATCTAACAACGACAATTTATCTACAATAATTTAGCAGAAAATCTCACACCTTAAGATCCCGATGAAGAACGAGGTTCGAATGAAGGTAATCCAGAGCTAATAACAACTGAGTTAGCCAGCTGCAAATTTTCTGCAAAAAAAGGAAGAAGAAACCATTTCTTAGTTTAACACAGCCCTAATTAATTGATTCTACAAACTTAATCACTCATTTTGAATGCCTAAATACCTCTTCAGGGAAATATACCCCTCTAGATTTCTTGATTATAGCTGCCCTGAAAAATCATATACAATAATAATTATGTGTCAAAACAAAATTCATCAATGTAAAACAATTTAAGGAAAAATTGAATTAAGAACTCACATGTCTCCACCTTCACAGTAAGTTGTTACAATGCACACAAATGAGTCCTGTTTCAACACAAAGAAATTACATTTAGTTTTCCTTTGAATGTTAATCAGAGGGGTAAATTTGTAAATCTACCTTCTCCACCCATGCATCCTTGTATCCGATGATATAGGGGTGGTTTAGTTTTGCCATCAGTGCCATCTGTAGAAATTATCACTTCTTCCACATTAGGATTAATTTTAGTGGTATAAATTTAAACAAGCTAAAATAACTGAAAAACAGAGTTATATGAAATGCAATACTCCTTCCGTCCACGATTTCTTAATATTAATAGTCTAATAATACTACTATATTGGGATTATTTTATTTCGGAACGGGCAGGATAGACCCATGGTACACACTCAGCAAGCCACGCGACCTTCACAGGGATTCTGCACGGCATGATACAGACCGTGACCCTATAAAAATACTTTATCAACACTTTAACAATTTAATATCCTAAAAAATTAAAAATTATTGAAAAAAACTGTCTGGCACCGTAACACTAACACCACATTAAGTGTACCCGTTTGTATGGTTTCTAAATAAAACCTGCCTTGATCAATCTTTAGTTTATTTTATAGTTATAAAACATTACGTTCTCAAACCGGTACTACATTCTTTTTGTTTTTCCATTTATTTTATTTTTTTATATTTTATCAATGAAGACAAAGCTCCATGCTCCATACTTTTTTCAGTGAGACAGAGTGGTGGGTAGTTAAAGAAATAAATGTGCAATGCCAATCGAGAGAGAGAGGGAGGGGTAGGTGCATCCCAAACATAATGCAACTTCATAACATAATACCTAATAATTTACTCAATGTCCTTCCCATCTAATAATTCCATCATTTATAATCAGAATATTTGTTGCCTAATTATGGATGGTACAATCACATAGTATATCCCAACCAACCAAATTAAACAACACCAACCCAACAACAACAAAAAAACAAAAAATAAAATCCAAATTTAATTCCAAGAATCACAAAAATCTACAAGAAAAACATAAAAAAGAGAGAAAAAAAAAAAAGAAAAAGAAAAAAGAAAGTGACCTCTTGATGGGCAGTCTGCTTGAATTTTTCAGTTTGCTTTGCTAACCTAATCTTCTTCAACACATACCTGCATTAATTTTTACTCCTTTTTATCATTATAAACTTCCATGAAATTAACTTTATCATAATCCACCAATTTAATCTTTCAAAAAATGGAGGATTAATTATCTTACCTCTTCTTTTCAACCTTGTGATGAACAAGAAATGCAGCTCCAAACGCTCCTCTCCCTATCTGCTCCACCACTTGGTAATCCTCCATTCTCTCTCTCTCTCTCTCTCTCAAGTTGGACTCACCACTGATCAAAAAATCACAGAAAATGAGAGAGAATCATGGAAGAAGCATGAGCAAGAGAGAGAATGGAATGAATGGCGCACGCACGGCACGAGTCAACTAAAAACAATTCAAAGAGAAAAGGAATGAGGGAAATTATATAAGGTAGGTAAGTAGGCATGAGAAAATCGGGTACATGTTATTACTATTATAGTTGGGTGCGTTGAAATAAATAAGGTTTTGAATTTTTAATTGGGAAGGGAGGGAAGATTTGAGGGAAAAGCAAAGTACACTACTACCTCCATCTCAACTAAGTAGTCCCACTTCATTTTGGAACAAGAACCAAGAAGAAGTAGAATGTGTGGTTGTAGTTAATTTTAAGGAGAGAGAGTTAATTGTAGCCAAGTGTTATTTACCAAAAGTAGAAAGGGGACTAATATATGAGATGGACTAAAAAGGAAAGTGGGACTAATTAGATGAGATGGAGGTAGTAGTATGGAAGGGATAATAAATTATTAAAGAAAGAGAAAAGGAGAAGGCGACAGATCTGTGACAAATTAAATTTAAATTGGAAAAGGCAAAGTTTGCTTGTATTTTTAGATTCTTGAGGATTTTAGTACAAGTGTGTAAGGTAGGTAATGTTGGTTTCCTTTTTCCCTCTTTTCACAACTGAAAATGGTGTAATAACTTCCATTTTTTTAAATCTTTTATTTTGGAATAGTAGAATACAATTTTCTTCCAAAAAAATTGCAGAATACAATTGATTAATGAGTGATTATGTTTATTGAGATGGAGTGCAAAAAGATATCCCTAGAAAAAGATAATGGAGAACTACTAATCAGGATATTAGAATGATTAAAAGTAAAAAAAAAATAAAGTAAAATAATTTGTTGAAACAAAAATGAATGGAAGTGAGCTTTGGATGTATTGCACCAACGTACATATATTGTTACTTCCTACGTCCTGCTTTATTAGTTATGTAAGCTATTTTGAGTTGTTTCATTTAATTGTAATGTTTTTTAAAGTGGGAAGAGTTTATTATTACTTTTCAATGTGATTCTTTACTTTTCATTTTTAACACTGTCGCATAAAATCTCGTACCGAAAAAAACATAACTTGTGAAATAGAACGAAAAAAGTATTAATTTAACAACGGTACTTCCTCCGTTCCCCATATCCCATACTACTATTAGTGCAGAGAGAGGGTCACATGTTTCAAGAAAAAATAAGAAAAAGTAGGGGTAATAGTGAAAATAAAGGTAAAAATAGATGATAGTGGAAAAATGTATGGAGAAAATAAGTACAAATAGTGTAAATAATGCAGGAGAAGTGATATGCTAGTCACCTTCGTGTGCACTTTCGTGTTCGACATTATTTTGTTCAATTTTTGCAATTGTAATACTCCCTCTGTCCATTTTATCATGACACTTTACTATTCATTCTGTGTCTACTTTATGAAAAAAAAAAAAAGTGTCATGATAAAATGGACGGAGAGAGTATATTCTAATACCTTATAAATTAATATTGAAATCATTAAATCAACAAAACGTATAATTATCATAGTTTGATTTATTTTATTATTCATTTTTTTGAACTTAAGAAGGAAAAACGAACAAATCGAACCTTGATATTTATACTTTTTGTTGATTTAATGATTTCAATATTAATTTATAAGGCATTAAAATATATTACAATTAAAAAAATCGAACGAAATAATATCGAAATGAAAAAATAACGAAAGTACCAACGAAAGTGTACTAGTATATCATTTCTCAATAACGTTGTAGTTATAAGTATTAAAGGTAAGAAAGTAAAGTAGTTGATAGAAGCCTTCTATTTTAGATAATCACATTAATTTAAAGCACGTTAAAAAAAGAAGAAGAAAGATAATGACATAGTAGTAATATGATTATGAATTTGGTCTATGATGGGTGTATTAACTTTATTTACATGATTACTCCACTCCACGGAGCCAATTATTACCACAAATAATCAAGCCCTACATTTAACGTGCGCGGTAAAGTGTTAAAATTTTGAATGGTTGGTGAGCGTGAGCCTAGATTATCATCACTTTTTAATTAAATAAAATTACAACCAAAATAGATTTTAAATAAAAACGAGATAGCTTTGGGCATTTTAAAAAGGGGAAATTGTGTAAGTAAACATAAATGAATAAAACAACACAACGATTCTCTTTGATCGGATCGGATAATTCCGAGCTTACAAATTGACTAAACGGGCCTATAGAAGGCGATCATATAACACGGAAGGTTACTTTTGGGCCCGGCTAAGCCTTTTTTTTTTTTTAAAAAAAATCGCTTAATAGAATTTTGAGCTAAGTCGGGACTGTCCATTTTTTACTAAAAGTTCGGCATTACGAGTAAATTCACAAACGAGTAAAAATGCGGGAATTACATATGAATTGTGTTATTTGCAGTGTTCTTAAAAAACAGTCAAGTCAACCGCCTAGGCGGCACCTAGACGTTATACGACCACCGACCGACTCGATATTTGGTATGACGGAGAGTCCAGGCTGTGTTGAAAAAGCCGACATCCTAGAAGCCGCCCAGGCGGGCTAGGTGGTTCAAGTCGGAAAAATCGGTTAAACGGGCTAGGCGGGCTGGACACAAGCTAAAATGTATGAATGTTAATTTAAACTACTATCTTTATGGAATATGAACTATTAATTAATATATTTTATATTTTAAACCTTTTATCTTGAATTAGAAAAATAAATTAAGAGTGATGCGTGTTTAAATTATTTGTACTAAAACTATATGCAATTGTGCAAAAATAGAAAGAGCAAAATAAAAAATATGCATAATAATTATAATCCACCCGACCCGCATAGAAACCGCATATACGCTCTACACGCTAATTCCCACCACATTCCCTAACAGCGTCTAGTGCCTTTGAAAACTGGTTATTTGCAATGTTTCATTAACAATCAAAAAATCAATTAGTCCGAATGCACTTACAACATACTAAAACGTGTTAGATAAATGATAGAGTAGACCTTAAATAAAAACATGTTAGATAAATGATAACTGTGAATTGTATATTAGATGTTTATACTCGATTGTATAATCTTTCAAGGGGAAAAATGTAGCCATCAATTTTTTAACTCAATTCACAAGAGAATGCTACATTTATGATTTATAGTCATTCAAGTTAATATTCGAATAAGAAAATTTTGAATTGTCTTCGCTATCGCTTTTTTCCCAATTCATATACTCCTCCACTGTCCACTAAATACGTGTCTAGAATCATTCGTTATGATTTTTAATTTTGTAATGAGTAGTGTTAATGTGATGTTAATTTGAGTCTCACTTCATGTGAGTATTAAAGTGAAATGAATATAATAATGTATTTTGATTAACTTTTGAAATGTAAATGAATAATGGATGTAGGTGGGAGGGTCCACGTTCAAAAACGGATTAGACATATAGGTTGCAGGCGAACAAATGTTGTAAGAAGAACGTATATTTGGTGGACGGAGAGAGTATCAAGAACAATATAGGGTTATTATTGTTGTAAGGTAACATCATCAATCATACATAGAATAGAAGAAGAACAGAGAAGAAAAGGACAACAAAGGAGGCGCAGAGAAAGTAGGGCTTCTCATTAATCTCACATTGTATGTATCTTAGAAATAGAGTACGATTATATATATATATATACACACACACAAAAGATATAAAACTATTACCAGTAAGTAATGTCCATAAGAAATAAATAGTTATAACACCCTCCTTGGACATGACAACATGATGTTCATGCCTCATTAAGATACCTCTCCGTGAAAACCTTATGAGAAAAATCCGTTAGAGGAAAAGAGTACATAACATACATTTATATAAGTGTCGCATAGGTCCGTCTCAATATATATTAAGGCAATGTTCTAATTATATATTAGGCCCTTAAATTTAATCAAAATATAACCTAAACAAGAAGGGGGGGAAGACGCGGTCACATTAATCATGTAATTTTCAGAACATATTTTTGGGCTAATTATAGCTTAATAATTAATTAAAGATTTAATTAATTAATATCCGCTTGGGTAATCTTATCTCACTTTAATTAAATCATCTTAAGCTAAATCTGATTTTAATAATCGGCCCGATTAATTAATAATAAATCGGCCCAACAGTAATGGGCATGAGTCCATCCAACTTAATTCATGGCCCAATTATGAGGCCCAATCCAATATTATTTCTTAACTTGCAAATAAAATTGCAATTTCATCCGCTAAAGATTGAAACTATGAAAATTTCGAATTTTCTTGCATAATACTCCCTCCGTTCCATTGATAAGGGATAACTTTTTCCCGGCACGGTAGGGGTATCAGCGGGTGGGTAAAACTCGGACCCGGACCCGCTCAAACAACAAAGGACCCGGACCCGGACCCGGAAACTTAGTTGTTACCCGGACCCGGACCCGACCCGTTACAGTGGACCCGGACCCGACCCGGAC
Organism: Thymus mandschuricus; assembly: GCA_029379335.1. Lineage (NCBI taxonomy): Eukaryota > Viridiplantae > Streptophyta > Magnoliopsida > Lamiales > Lamiaceae > Thymus > Thymus mandschuricus. The sequence goes on from CM057079.1 coordinate 9,985,619, forward strand.
CCGGAAATTTTTTACATTTTTTTTAATTTTTTTAATTTAATGGCCAAAATTCATCAAATTTGGACTCGCTCTAAGAAATCATAATGTTGATAAATAATCATATTATAATGTTATAATTATATTCTTAAAAAATAGTGGAAAATTGGGTCTAGATCCATCGGGTCCAAAACATTGAGATCCATGTCCAGAATCTGGACCCAGATCCCTAGCATTTATTTCTATACTAAAATTTGAAAATAAAAATTACAATAAAAATTTTGCAAGGTCCATATCCAATTTTCAGATCGGATCTACCAGATCTGGACCAGGTCCTGGATTCATTGCCATACCTAGTGACGTGCAAATCGAAATTTTAATCTATCATAATATGTAAAAGTATACAAAATTGATAAGTTGAAAAAACTAAATGGTAGAATTTAATTTATAAAAAAAAAAAAAACGGGCCGGGTTGGACCCGGACCCGGAAGTAACGGGTTGGGTCGGGTCTGCTGCTGTTACGGGTCTGACCGGGTTGGACCCGGACTCGGACCCGTAAGTTAATTAACGAGCGGGTTTTGAGCGGGTCCGAACCGGGTCCGGGTTTTACCCACCCGCTGACACCCCTACGGCACGGGAATTAAGACGAGAGTGATAGTTTTTGATAAAGTAGTGTGAATGGGTTTTAGTGAGTTAATTTTTTTTACTATTTAAGGTAACATCCCTTTATCAATGGGACAAACTAAAATGGAACTTATCCTTTTACCAATGGGACGGAGGGAGTATATATATTACGAAATTTGGGGTATTACATGCACACCTCACAAAAAGAAAACTTACGGATGCAAGTACACAAACCTTACGGGAACACAAAAGCGGCAGCGTGCAATTGTGATCTTCTAGTCTTTATAGGGGGTGTTTGGTAGATGAGATGAGATAAGTAATGATAAATAAACTTAGGATTAATAGTGTGACTAGTGGTAAGATTATTAATCCTACACGTATATTTGGTAGACGAGATAAAAAAAAGTCGGATAACTAATCTAGCGTTTGGTAGACAAGATACCAACGACAAAAATATCCTTGTAAAATTCTAATATTTATACTAATGTCCAACACATAGGGCTAGGGTTATAACGTTTTTTGATAGTTACACTAATGTAAAAATATCCTTGTAAAATTCTAATATTTACACTAATATTTACACTAATGTAAAAATATCCTTGTAAAATTCTAATATTTACACTAATATCTATTATTTGGTTCGTATAGTTCAAGGCTATAGTTAGAACGTTTTCTGAAGAAACAACGCTGGTTTATAGCCTTCTGCTTCAACTTGTCAAAAGCACCAGCTCTGAATGTATCTGCACAAACCAACGCTGGTTCATAGCCTTTCTTCTGGTGGTAGAATGATGCGTACTTTGTACAGCTGGTTTTTTTCCTAGATCCTGGAATCAAAATCAAGTCACAAATATATTAATTCATATAGAGCATAACAAGTTGAATACATAATTACAAATATGAATACAGGTTATATTGTCAGAATAGAACAAAGAGAAAATCTATAAACAGCCTACATAAGAGACTATCATGGGATAAACATGCTCTAATTTCATGATAGCAACATACCTTGAAAACCAACAAACATTACAACACTCGCTTTTCCTTTCTTTGGAGCAAATGCAGGCTTCCTTGGATCCAATATGTTGCATAGCTCATTAAAAACAGCCTGCGGCGAGATAAGGGGAGTGGAAAAGAAAGTGTGAGATCAAAATGAATGTACAAAATCATAACCAATCTCGAGCTTATTCTGACATATATCACACAGAAGTAGCACAAATGCACTCCTAACCTGTTCTCATAATTGAGCGGATTTTCAAGACTAAATCAGTCAAAAGCTCACTTTCTAATGTTTCCTCCACCAAAACAGCTCTTATTATTTGTCAAAGAAACAAAACATTAAAAGCTATACTCCAACTCTATCTTCTAGTTGCATATCCCCTCACAAAAACAACAATGGTAACAGAAAGGGGGAGCAAATGAACGGAAAATGAATAGATAATGGATGAATAAACAGAAAACAAAATTATCAACACAGAGAAACTAATATCTAATTCATGTTTCATCGTTTCAGGACTCCTACACTTCAAAAAACGGATTTTTTTGACAAGTAATCGCTTGAAAAACTATTTATCCTCTCCTCTAATTTCTGCCACGTTAAACCTCTCCAACTAAAACTTCTTCCACGGCCTCAAATCACCAACAAATATCCGAACCCAATCGAAAATGGATCAACAGTCGATTGAACATAAAATCACAGCAAATTCAACCAAAAATGATGGAATATCACAACGTCATATGTATAACAACCAAATACAGTAATCATAACACCGAAAAGTTATATCTAAATTAGAGCACAATAGGGAGTAGAATTCCCAACCAATATAACGAGGATTGGCAGCTAAGAATCACTGCTCCATACTTTAACAACATCCTAATAAAGACTACTCTGAAATCACACATTTTCATCTGCAGCCATAACAACACAAATTCATCTACATTTACAACTTTTCCAACTCATGTATCAAATCACAAAATCACAAATTTACAGAATATATTTGTAAATTCCATGATCATCCAAAGAAACTTCAATGGCACATTACATACCTATGTTGGAGCATAAGCAGCTTTCCTAAACTCAGCAAACAAGACTGCGCGTTCGCGGATAAGATGCTGAAGAAGCTCGTGTCGTCTAGCTTCAACTTCTGCTTCTCCATTTGATCGTAGAGAAACAGAGCTTCTTTCGCAAGCACACTCTCTGCATAACCGGAGATCATTATAGTCCATGTAACCCAGTTCTTGTCTGGCATCTTATCGAACAGAACCTTCGCCATCTCAATGTCGCCCGATCTAGCATAGCCTGAGATCACAGTCGACCACGACACGATGTCCCTCGACTGCATCTTCTCGAAGACCTTAAACGCAGAGCTCATCTCCCCAGCCTTGACGTAGCCATCCAGAATTGCAATCCAGCTCACCCTATCTCTGTGGGGCATTTCGTCGAACAGTTGTTTCGCCTCCTTCAACTGCCCCGCCTTCACCAACCCAATAATCATGGAGTTATACGTAACCAAATCCTTCTCCTACATCGCATTGAACAGTAACCAAATCCTGCTCGAAGAGCCTCCGCCGCGACAGCAGCGTCGGAGCCCGAACCGGCAGCGGAATCTGCATTTTTCCGAGAGGTGGTGGAGAATTCGGCGCGGCGCGGCCGTGGGAGTTTTGAAAAGAGTGTTTGGAGTTTGGAGTGGAGAATCCGGCGCGGCGCGGCCTTGGCGATGGCGGCTCCAATTGAGCGACGGCCGGGAAAAACTCTACGGCGATGGCAAGGAAAAACTCCACGGCAACGCGATGAGAGTTGAGAGAAAGAAGGAAGAAGAAGGGTAAGATGGGAAATATCACTATAATCTGCATCACTGTTTAGATCCGCATAAATAATCGGAGGGGGAAGGGTGCGATGGATTGTCTGCGTGAAACAGTAATGAAATTGTATAATCGTTACTTTGGTAGGTAAATGTAACTCAACACGTAACACAGATAGTAACACAGTTGAGAACACAAGTTGGTAACCCAGTTCGGTGATAACCACACCTACATCTGGGGGAAGCTATTCCAAGAAATAATTCACTATGACGAGTATAAGGGTTACAAGATATATGAACGTCAGCCACACTGAACGATCTCCCCTCACCCGACTCTACCCTCACCAATGAATCCTCACGGTAAACTCTCTCTAGTCTACCCAAATACTTTTCTCAGAATGAAAAGATGAAACCCGATCTTGAACAAGGAATTGTTCAAGATATTACAAACACTCACCAATAAACTAACTACCCCAATTGATGAATGTAATGAATAAACTCAACTCTCGAATGCACGAAGAAGACGAACTCTCAATAATCAATAACAACGCGCAGCGGCTCCATTTAAGATCTTCATGCTTATATACTCCACGTAAAACCCTAGGAGATAATTAAGGCATATCTAAAAGATATCCTTAATAGGGTAGATATAATCTTCATGCAAATCTTCTAATTAAGGATATAATATAATATATCTTGTAACCCTTGATCCACAAGGAATTCCACTCCACCAAGAATTCCTACGCATACATAAATTATGCCATTCAAATATACTCTATGCAATCCATGCAGCAACAATCTCCCCCTTGGCATTTTATGTATGCAATCATACCAACATATGCAACACACACAACTCCTCCAAGATACAAAGCACCCAATGCAAAAACAAGTAGGCAAGGAGCGCACCCACTTAACCATACTCGAATGCATAGTGCAGAAACCTCCCCCTTGCTACAAACACTCTCTAAAATGAAGTACTAGCCAAGCGCACCCGAACTAGAATACCACATGAAGAGAGAAAAAGAACCCACTGCATAACACCACTTATAACACCACATATAACACCAGCTGATCAGAAAATGCTTCACCAGAAAACCAAGCATCATTAACAGCATAATGTGGCCTATTTACTATTACAGACCAGAATATCCAGAATATCCAATCCACCAGCAAATAACAGAAAAGACCAAATGACTGTCCATCCAACCAACCAGAAAACCAAAGAGTAATAACAACCATATCGAATCATCATCAGAGCAAAGGAATCAACAAAATACCTACAAATATACTCCCCCTTGATTGCAAACATGAAATGCCAAGCTAAGGCACTTCAGCTTCAAGCTCCTCATCCACAGCCTCATCACCAACAACACCTTCAACATCTGCACCAACTGCAGTACCATCAGAAGCAGGAACAGGAGCAGCAGCAGCTCCCCCTGGCTGAGTACCACCGGCCAAGATGAGTAGCTTCTCAATCTCCTCATTCTTCTTAAACAACACCCGAATCTGCTCACATGTCATTTCGTATTCAATGGAGATTGCTTGAAACATGAGCTTGGATACAACAGGCGCATAATTTGGAGGAGCAGGACCAAAGGGCAGTTGAATATCCTCAAGATTATCCACATGAGGCATCGAGGAAGATGATGCCTTATCGGTCTTCGAGCTGAAAGGAGGGGCCTCAGGGGCAATGCCGGTCTGAGCCTTGGTGAATCTCATGATAGGAGCAGCGGGAGCCTTTGCACCCTCTGGAATTTCAAACTCTGCAAACTTGCAAAAATACGCATACAGGATCCGAGGAAAACAGATAGCCTTGTTAGCAGATACCACCTTCTCAGCGTGCTCGGCAAGAGCCTCAAACACCAATCTTCCAAAAGAAACTGGAAGACCTTGCCCAACCTTGTACAGCAGCGTTGCCAAGGATAGATTGACATACGTCTTGTGGGTCGTGGGCACCCAATTTCTGTTGGCAATATAGTAAAGTGCCTTGTACTTTGGAGCAAGAGATGAGGCCCTAAGCCTCTTGGCCTTCACTAGCCACTTCGCCTTTTCATCACCCAGCAGAGTAGCAACAATCAAATTTGCATCGATAGGCGCCAGACTCTCTTGCACAATTTCACCACAAACAAACACATCAACGAGAGAGGGAGAGAAATCAAAGAACTGCCCCCGAACGAAACCACGGTGATACTCAAGAGAAGTAATGTCAAACATGGACAAACTCAGATTGGAGTAAAACTCCATGATCACATCCTTGACCCAACAAAGCTCTTCGGACAAGGTAGTCAGCAGCCCTGCCTGAACAATGCAATCAAAAACCCCTGCTCTTCTCAAGTCAAATTCCCTGGCAGGTCTATCTACTATGATGATCTTCTCTCGGTTTATATCCCAAAACTTAGCATAGAAAGCATCACGTAAGATAGGCATAAACTTATACCCAGCAGGCAAAGGTGGAACATCAGTACCTTTCGACGATGAGGGCGGAACAGCAGCATCATCATCTGAATCGCTGGGGATAGGGACCTCGGTATCAGACTCCGAGTCCAACTCAATCACGGGCTTCTTGCCCTTTCCCTTGACAGACTTTGACTTCCCCTGACCAGACGCAGGAGAGGCGGCCTTCCTCTTCCGATTTGAGCCCGAAAGAGAAGCACTGGGAGGCACACGGGCTTGGGACCGCGTGCGAAGAGCGACGCCGCCAACAGGGGGCGGCGGAGGAGGAGGAGACTTCTCCTTCCTAGCGACCTGCTTGATTCGCTTTCTCCGCGGAGGAGGCTCCACCGAAGAGGCAGAGACCGAAACCCTAGGAGAGGGTTCTGACGGCGGCGGAGGAGGGATGGAATCATCATCACCAAATAAAGGGTGAAGGAGCTCCTGGGTGACCTCGTCCCTGGGAGGAGATGGAGGAACGGAATTACGGAGAGGGGATGGAGGAGCAACATCACGGCAAGGAGATAAGGGAGCCGCCTCCTCAACCAACCCAGCGCCGTACCACGGCAACAAAGGGGTTCTGGCAGCAGGCTGAGCAGCCGCAAACAACAAATCAAGATCGATGCCCTCTGATAGCGAGAATGAAACCATGGTTGCAAGAAATCCAGAAATCCGGCAGATAAGCGATGAAAAAACGAAGAGAGATGAAGGATTCTGGCGGAGGAATTTAGGAGCAAAAGAACCCTAGCACAATAGAGAGCAGCGATGATTAACACTGCAATAGGCAAATGACGGTTCAAATTCCAAAGAGCGACAGTAATAGCAAAAGGGCGCGCAGAAAAATAGCCCCTTTTCAACTGACAAAAATACCACGTCAGATAAGAACCCAAGACATAACACCAAACATAACACCATCCATCACACCACGAGATCCACAAATAGAAGAAATCAAATAAACATAATCTGAGCAGCTCAGATTATACACATCCCGAGTGACTTTCGTAGAGCCTCAAACCTTTCTCCATCTAAAGGTTTGGTGAAAATATCCGCAACTTGCACACGAGTAGAGACATGCTGAAGAGATAAAGTCTTGTTTTCAACAAGATCTCTAATAAAGTGGTGTCTGATCTCAATGTGTTTGGCCTTCGAATGACTGACTGGATTTTTGGATAGATTGATAGCTCCAATGTTGTCACAAAACAAGACATACTCTTTCTCATCGATCCCATAATCATACAACATCTTGGTCATCCAGATTAACTGCGTGCATGCACTCCCAGCTGCTATATATTCCGCTTCCGTAGAGGATAGAGAAACACAATTCTGCTTCTTGCTATGCCACGAGATAAGATTATCTCCCAAGAAAAAGCATCCTCCAGTCGTACTCTTACGATCATTAGGATTTCCAGCCCAATCAGCGTCACTGTATCCGGTAAGCTTCAGAGAACTTCCTTTCCCAAACCATAGGCCAATCTTGCACGTTCCCTTGACATACTTTATAATGTTTTTCACAGCCTTGTGATGACTCTCCTTCGGATTTGATTGAAATCGCGAGCAGACTCCAACGCTGTAGGCAATATCCGGTCGACTGGCTGTTAGGTACAATAGGCTACCAATCATGCTTCTGTACACTGTTTGTTCCACAGGTTTGCCTTCTCCTTCTTGGGTTAATTTAACCGATGTACCCATTGGTGTCCTCTTTGACTTAGAACTCTCCATGCCGAACTTTTTCACCAAGTTTTCAGCATACTTCTCCTGACTCACAAAGATGCCATCTTCGCACTGCTTGACTTGAAGCCCCAAAAAGAACTTCAATTCCCCAAACATACTCATCTTGAATTCAGAGGTCATCAATTTAACAAATTCATTCACAAGAGCCTCTGACTTAGAACCAAAAACCAGATCATCAACATATACCTGGACAATAAATATGTGACCTCCATGTTGCTTAACAAACAAGGTCTTGTCAGCACTTCCTCGAACATATCCCTTCCTCAGAAGAAACTCTGCCAGCGTGTTGTACCAAGCTCTGGGAGCTTGCTTTAGTCCATATAAAGCCTTGTTCAGCCTGTAAACATACTCTGGGTGCTCGGGATCTTCAAAACCCTTTGGTTGCTTAACATATACCTCCTCTTCTAAATTTCCATTCAGAAAGGCACTTTTGACGTCCATCTGATATAGCTTGAAATCTAAGCTGCTAGCCATACCCATCAAAAACCTCACAGATTCCAATCTGGTAACTGGAGCAAAAGTCTCTCCGTAGTCAATCCCTTCCTCCTGTGAGTATCCTTGAGCAACCAATCTGGCCTTGTTACGAGTGATGTTCCCTTGCTCATCTGTCTTATTCTTGAATATCCACTTCGTTCCAATCACATTAGCACCTTCGGGAAGAGAAGTGAGATACCAAACATTGCAGCGCTGAAATTCCAAGAGTTCTTCCTGCATGGCAGCTATCCAGTTTTCATCCTGGAAAGCATCATTGACGTTCTTTGGCTCAATTTTTGAGACAAAACACACGGTAGCAATGTGGGAAACCAACTTCTTGAAATCTATCTCTCTCTTCCTGGTCTGCATCCCATCATTGATGTGCCCAATCACATCTGAAGCAGAATGATTTTTATGAACTCTTGTTTCGGCCATGTCCAAAGTACCAGTTGGAGTACCATCTTGAGTACCCTCCAGAGTCATCTCCACAACTTTGACATCTTTCTCCTTGCTAGAAATCTGAGAGCTCTCTGTAGTACTGGTGATCGGGACCTCTTCTTCAGTATTTGCGTCGCCTTCCACTGAGTCATCAAAAGTAACATTAATTGACTCAATAACAGTGCTTTGATTTTTCAAGTATACTCTGTAAGCACGGCTGTTTCTGGAGTAGCCGACAAAGATTCCTTCAATTCCCTTGTCATCAAGCTTTCTCCTTTGCACTCTATCATTTACCACAAAGCATCGTGAGCCAAAAATGTGAAGATGTTTCACATTCGGCTTCCTTCCTCGCCAGATCTCATAAGCAGTAACCTCTGTCTGTGGTCTGAGGTACACTCTGTTGCAAATGTAGCATGCTGTATCGAACGCTCCTGCCCAAAGTCTAAGGGCAATATCTTTCGCCTTCATCATAGTTCTGGCAGTGCTCTGCAGGGTTCTGTTTTTCCTTTCAACTACACCATTTTGTGTAGGGGTGATAGGTGCCGAGAATTCATGTCTTATCCCTTTGGCTTGGCAGAACTCCATGAACTCTTGGTTCTCAAACTCACGCCCATGATCACTCCTGATGGCCTTGAGTTTGCTCTCCTTCTCTACTTCTAATCTCAGACACAAAACTCTGAATGCCTCGAACGTGTCTGATTTTTCTCGCAAGAACTCAACCCATGTGTATCTTGAGAAGTCATCTACGCACACAAGAATGTACTTCTTTCCTCCTAAACTTTCAACTTGCATCGGTCCCATCAAGTTCATGTGCATGAGATCAAGGACTTTAGCTGTTGTGATTCGGAGTACTCTCTTGTGTACCTCCTGAGTCTGTTTCCCTTGTTGACAAGGTCCACAAAAATCCACATCTCCAAATCTGATCTGGGGAATTCCTTCAATGGCATTCAGTTGAATAAGCCTCTGAATATTCCTGTAGTGCGTGTGCCCAAGCTTCTGATGCCAGATTTCACTCATCTTTGAGGTAACCCTGTAGCTTGTGATCTTTGGAGTGAAGATGTAGCAATTATCAGCCGATCTGGTTGCCTCCAGAAACTTATCTGTTCCTTTGTTGATGATGCAGCTATTCTTCCCAACACTCACACTCATTCCATCATCACACAATTGGCTGATACTGACAAGGTTCGCTTTCAAGCCTTCAACATATAGGACCCCTTCCAGAACTGGCATCCCAGGTACATTCAATGTACCAATTCCTCGAATTCTACTTTTTCCACCATCACCAAACACAACAGACTCATTAGAGCAACTTTGCACATTAATAAGGAGATCCATGTTGCCTGTCATGTGCTGCGAGCACCCACTGTCAATATACCAGGCGTTCCCCACTCTGGAGCTATTACTGGTGTGAACGACATAAGCTCTAAAGCCTTGGCCTTGATTTCTTCTACGTTGATATTTGATCATCTCCTGCCTCTTATCACCAAGGTAGAACCGGCATCTTGGTCTGATATGACCAAGTCTATGACAGTAATGACAGAGAGGAATGAATACTTCAGAATCTGGATTATGCTCGGGTACCTTGTGGTGTTCCTGTTTGGGTACCTCCTCTGCAGTTCCTTGTTCTTCAGAATTCTGTTCAACATCAACTGAGGACTCGGTTAGTTTAGGCCTCCATTCCTCACGCCTAACCGATTTCCCACTAGATTGAGTTCCAACAAAGTCATTGGAATGTCTCCATCCTTCGACTCCTCTCTCTGGCTTGCTCCAGTCTTGTCTTAGAGCTCTTTGTTGATATTTGTATCCAACCTGTTGATAGTTGTTTCGGTTGAATCCAAGACCCTCCTTATCTGCAGCTCTCTTTCCAAGTCTGAGGATTTCATCAAGTTTTTTGGTGCTGGAATTCATCATCCTTATCAATTTCTGAATATGATTCAATTCTTCATCAGTCTCCTTTCTTCCGTCCTCGCAGTTTTTGAGCTTTTCTTGAAGGGATTCAACTTCAGATCTTAAAGCATTTCTTTCCTTTTCAAGATTCTGAATCTGCTCCGTAAGGCTCTGGTTCAAGATCAGTGCCTTCTCACATGCATCCATCAACTTATCATAGTCCTCCTGATCTTCTACTTCTTCCTCCACGTCTTTAACCTTGAAAGGATCTTGATCATCAACAATAGACACGAGCCTTGGGCCATTTACCGTGGCCACGTGTGCAGTATGAGACGTATCCTGTCCTTCTTCGAATTCAGTGTCAGTGACCTCTTCATCGCTGTGAGTGGCTTGGAACGCCTTCCTGCTGACCTTCTGATATTTGAAGGTATTTGCACATTCGCTTTTGATATGCCCAAAACCATCACACTCATGACACTGTGGTCCCCTATCTCCACTTTCTTTCTTTTCTGACACATTAGGTCCTCTGTTCTGAGAATTGCTTTGATTCTCAGACCGGCGAAATCTGGAGTTACCTTCACCATTTCCTTTCCTGAAGAATTTCTTCCCAAACCTCTTAGAGATATATGCAATGCACTCTGCCATGTCTTCGGCAGTCAGCTCCTCTTCAGACTGACTTGTAGATGAAGCTTTGAAGGCAACATAATTCTTCTTTTCATTGGGGTTCACACGCAAACCCATCTCAAACGTCCTCAGGGAACCAATAAGCTCATTTGGTGATAGCTCATCCACATCCTTTGCTTCCTCGATAGCAGTAACTTTGTAGTCAAATCTCTCGGGAAGAGATCTCAAGATTTTCCTTACTATCTTAGCTTCCGTGAGCTTTTCTCCCAACGAAAAGAACTCATTCGATAGGCTCAGCAACTTAGCATAGAAGTCTGAGATGTTTTCATTCTCATCCATTCTGAGGGACTCAAACTGTGAAGTGAGTTGTTGTAGCCTCTGATTCTTCACCCGTTTATTTCCTTCATAAGTGATCTCCAAGATATCCCATGCTTCCTTGGCAGATCTGCACATGGAAAATAATAGCAAAAACCTCAACACTCACCCCGGCGTGAATAGCGTTGATAGCTTTCTGATTCATTCCAGACAACTTTAGCTCCTCTTCTGTCCATTTAGTTCTCGGTTTCTCTGAGCCATCTTCGTCTTTAGGAGCACTCCACCCAGTTTCCACTGCAGTCCATGCAGCCTCGTCAATGGACCTGATGAACGAAGCCATTCTGATCTTCCAATACCCATAACTTGTGCCATCAAAAAACGGTGGTCTGACAGTAGAGCCACCTTCCTTGATAGTACTCATCGCAAGTACCACAAAAATACCAACGGATTATACCGATATCCCAGGATCTAACACCGCACCTCGATGACCTGCTCTGATACCAATTGAAATTGTATAATCCCTACTTTGGTAGGTAAATGTAACTCAACACGTAACACAGATAGTAACACAGTTGAGAACACAAGTTGGTAACCCAGTTCGGTGATAACCACACCTACGTCTGGGGGAAGCTATTCCAAGAAATAATTCACTATGACGAGTATAAGGGTTACAAGATACATGAACGTCAGCCACACTGAACGATCTCTCCTCACCCGACTCTACCCTCACCAATGAATCCTCACGGTAAACTCTCTCTAGTCTACCCAAATACTTTTCTCAGAATGAAAAGATGAAACCCGATCTTGAACAAGGAATTGTTCAAGATATTACAAACACTCACCAATAAACTAACTACCCCAATTGATGAATGTAATGAATAAACTCAACTCTCGAATGCACGAAGAAGACGAGCTCTCAATAATCAATAACAACGCGCAGCGGCTCCATTTAAGATCTTCATGCTTATATACTCCACGTAAAACCCTAGGAGATAATTAAGGCATATCTAAAAGATATCCTTAATAGGGTAGATATAATCTTCATGCAAATCTTCTAATTAAGGATATAATATAATATATCTTGTAACCCTTGATCCACAAGGAATTCCACTCCACCAAGAATTCCTACGCATACATAAATTATGCCATTCAAATATACTCTATGCAATCCATGCAGCAACAAGTAAAATAAGACCGGGCTTCTTTTTTATCCAGGGCTCCCATGATTAGTAATCTATCCTACCAAACAACATACAAGTCTAGATAAGTGTAGATAAATAATCCTATCTGGGCTTAATCTACCCTACCAAACAGGCCCATATAGTAAAGTTGCCGATGAGATTCACCCTAGATGATCTTCAAGCATATTTTCAAATATATAGAAATATCTCATAAATAATCTTTGTAATATCTTTTTATAATATCTCTTGAATATAACAAAATATTCAAATTAATCTTCGTGCAATTTTCCCAAATACGCGGCACAGCGAAAGTCTTCAAACATAAATAAGCAAACACGATTTTTCCATCAATATTGCACGTGCCCATGCAATAATAATGTATATAAGAATAACGTGACTATTATTCTTGTCGACGGTCACATGAAGTGTTCAAGTTGAGAATTATTATGTTTTTCATACAAGCGAAGAATCGTTTATGGAAACGGAATATTCACTCCCTCTGTCTCTTCCTAAATGACTCATTTTATTATTACTAGTGAACAACACGTGCGATGCACGTGATTACTCAACCTTTACTTATTTCGATAAAAAATAAATATAGATTATTATATTATTTTATATCGAAACACATAATTACTCATTAAAGCTTAAAAATAAAGAGTCAAAATAAAAAAGATGAATAATTAGTAAATGATAAAAACTAAATAATTAAACTAAAAAAAAGTATTGCTAAAAAAAAAGAAGTAATTAATCTATACTATAATATTTAGAAATAAAAATTCATATCATGGTCAATCCTTGGGAAAATACACAAATCTAGCCCAATAAATTCGTCTAGTGACAGGTTTAGCCCAAACTTTACATTTATGACAATTTTAGCCTAATAAATTAAAAATACGACAATTTTAGCCTAATAAATTTAAAATATGACAATTTCAGCATTTAATGATTTTCGGCGTCGGAAAAATCGACGTTGACATTCAAAGTCTATGTGAGCTTGCCACGTTAGATAACACATCATCATACTTTCTTTACCATCTCAAAAAAGTAATAATAATAAGATTTCTATTTAACAAAAATATATAATTTCTAAACTAAACGGGGAGCACACTTCTTTTCTTTCATGTTTTTCAGATTTATATAAAAAATATGAGAGTAGTAATGCCAAAAGTTTGTTAATGAAAACTACAATTTATATCTAACTTCAAACTTCTACAATTTGTTGTGAAAAATATCTAAATTCAACATTAAGGTAGTATTTTCTAAGAATATTTTTATTTTGAAAACTTTACGGTTAGATTTCTCATAATGGTGTCTAATTAATCGACAATAATTGGGTTTTAAAAAATATGAAGATGGTTTGACAAAAAAAAAATAATAAGAGAAATATTATGGTTTGCAAGTTTTCGAATAAATCTAGAATATGAATACCAATTATTTTTATTTTTATTTTGTTTAAAATCTTCATCTAAATTTTATTTTTAGTACGTTGTTAAGATGAAAATCGATGATAACATATTGTCAAAAGTGCATGATCAAATAGCCTCCGGATACCGTGCAAGTTTTTAGGCATCAAAAATTATAAGTTGGCTAAATTTGTCACAAATTCAATTTATTAGGCTAAAATTGTCACAAATGAAAAGTTCGGGCTAAACTTGTCACTAGACGAATTTATTGGGCTAGATTTGTGTATTTGCCCTCAATCCTTCTCCTTCTTTACTTTGACGGGCGTCGAACTTCTCTTCCTTTTGCTTTTGGAGATAAAATTTTCCAAGGTATCATCATCGTCGCCATTGGAAATGTCGACGCAATCTTTAAACTTCTTTCGATATATTTTTCTTTTCCCCTTATCTTGATGTTCACGAAGTTCCAACTCCACGCTTGATTTTTTCTTAGAGGTTTTCCTCGTCATCACGTTTTTGTTTGGACTTTTTTTGACCTCTTCTTCACTTGTGGGTTCTATCTTTTGGATTGATCGGCTATAAGGGTCAATTTCCTTTTATCATCGATCTTCACCGAGTTGGTTGTGGTCACGAAGTGTAATAAAAAATGTATGTTAGATAACAAACCCGTTGTTGCAAGAACGCTGACGCCAAGGGAGATCTATCTTCACCGAATTGGTTGTTATAACAAAGCGTACTTTTCTTGAATTTTGTAGTTATGGCAAAAACATCCCCTTACATTTACTTTTTATATATTCAAACAAATATATTCAAGTATTTACTTCAACTAATTCTTATATGAAAAAATTCTCTAGTTCAATCTTAAAATATGCATACTGATCTAGTAAAACCGTAAATAAATTAGACAAACAATCCTAACATAATGCATAAGAATCAAAAATAAAATAAATCTCTATCATTATGAATAATGAAGAAATAGAAATGCACTAAAATATTTCCATATATTTATAGTTACCCTTTTTATATAAATATCTCATGATTCTCACTCCAAAAATTCTTTTCTTGTACTCTAAAAGTCCAATCAAAATTTTGGGACGAACACAAGAGGAACAGTATGACGTCAGGTATCTGAAATACGTTGGTTCTCTAACATGATTTAAGAGTAATTTTTCAAAATATATTTCTCCTTTAATTGGATTTGCCGAACTAATACGTCCAATAACATTGTCCTTTTTCCTTTCTGTTCAACATTTGCTCCTTTTGTCCCAAACATAATACTCATGAAATTCTTTGCAAAGGTACTTTTCTTGCCAATTCACTTGTAGCACACGTAGAAAAAAATTCAGTGAACATTGCTTTTGAAACGTGATCTGAATTTAAAAGATTATCCAGATTTTGGCTTTCGTGGTATGCTAGCTACGAATTGATTGTCAAGAAGATGAAGTTGTAATAACGGCCGAGTATATATCTGTGACGCTGGGGCAAAAGTACTGAGTGATCGCCGGTGCGTAGAAGCACGAACAAAGAGCGGCTCCTATAAGGGATTCTAAGCGAAGGGGCACATTCCAGAATGAACCGAGACATGCCAGAATGAGAGGGATTTCAAGGGTATGCAGGAATGGGATGAGTGACCCCCTGGGAAGTTTCTCAGGGAGTGTGTGAATGAGGACAAAGCACACTGAAGAAGATTATGTTGGTCTGTGGGGTCAACCATCAGTCCGAAAGCCGGGTCGTTACAATATCATTTATCTCAAATTCGAAATTCTCCATAATGCTTCTCGAGAAGATACCAGCGTGCATCTTAAAACCGCTTTATCTCATCAACTTGATTGTTATCATCATTATGGGTCATATTAAGTGTCACTCTATCATGTCCCTTGTATATATACTAATACAAATATTCAACTGCCGTGATGCCAGAACAAACTTTTACATTAATATGACAATTATATCTGGATAGTAGATAAGCATTATATCGTCCGACCCACCGATTGTTGAGCTCTACATTACGGACTAAAATGACAGATTTGTTATTTCTTCTTCTATAAATCGGATATCCATCTTTACATTGCATAGTGCTTTCACAATACGGTCGTGGATAATGGCATTTGCGTTCTCCTTTCACCGTACATGAGTTTTTTGGATTCTTTTCCACACATGGTCCATGCATCATATGTTTTTTCACCAATTCATATAACTCGTGATTTTCATCTGGATTTGGAATTTTGACATTAACATGCTTATCAATTTCATCTGATGTATTTATCTTATAATCCAACTTGAAAATGATTAGCATGTGGGCGTGTGGTAAACCTTTTTTTTTTTTAAATTCAATGACATGAACATGTGCAACAATATTTTCAAGTATCTCCTGGTTGAATAATTGATGTTTCAAGTCTTGTAGTTTTGCCCCAAAAACTCTTGAAGTCAAATCAGGAAGATCTTGAGATGTTTGATCAGCATATAACATTTCTTGTATTTTGCTCCACTCTGGATTGCAGGTCACAGTAATAAATAAATCCGGCTTTCAAAAATTTTGTACTGATGTCGATGCATCAAGATACATACGCCTCATATCTCTTTGACCCCCTATAAATGTAGCAGGTAGAACAATTCGTTTGCCAACTTCAGTTCCTCTCACTTCTTCTCTAAAGACACTGTCCATAATTCCTTGGTACAATTCGGCTCTCATTGTTGATTAATTTCTCCGTATAAAATCCAATTTTTTAGTCTCTAATTTAATATACATGTCGGCTGTGTATTGCCGAAATAAACTGTCAGCAAATAAAAGAATAGATTGCCTTGGATTTTTTATTTGTAACTTATAGCAAGTATATTCTCTACATGAGACACATTTATTATGCTGCCCACCTATAACTGTTTGAACATACAAAATGCTTATTAATACGTATATATTGTTGAAACATGAATTCATATTATTTCGTTCAATAGGTTAGAAAAATATCTTGTTCTCCAGAGATAATATTTTCTTCGATTATAATTTTGGCCCTTGTCGATGTATCATTTAGAGTTCTAACATGACCTGAGAAATGTTACAAAAATATAAAAATTAAAAAAATATAAAATATTGCATTCCAAGTCAACATAATTAATACTTCAATCCTACGTATATAAGAGAGAGTTTGGTTTGAAGTAGTAGTCGGAATACGAAAAATTGATCTAATAATAAATATTGTCATAATTTGTGATATTAATTTAAAATTTTAATTTTATTAAATAAAATAAATTTAAAAATTTTAAGGAAAAAATTACCTTTTGTTGCAGCCATATTCTTCTTAATATTTAGATGTCAACCAGTTTCACCTTTCGGAAAAAGAAGTGCATAGTGCAACGGGTCATAACATCCATAATAATGTTTTATTCTATGTCTCTCCCCGAATGCGCATGAACTACAATATCTCTCTCGTATGAGGTGTTATCATTATCTCTTTCTACGCATATTATTGTAACTTGATCTACAGTAGGCGAATTGTACGCATGTTGATCCAAATTTACATCTTTAGAGATATGAAGTTCAACGGTATCCATGGAAGGCCAATCCTTCAATCTTCGAAAAAATTTGGCATATGAATTGGTCTCCATAATTTTTATCAGCTTCTTCACCGTCACATCTGATATATTTAAATTATGTATAGTAGCATGTTCATTCTATTTTCAACCTCGTTCACTGTCTCAAAATAGTATATCTGAAAAAATCCCGGATTAGAATTATTTGGAATTAACCCTGGAGGATCATGATAAACCATTCCTTGTGCTCGAAATGTATAGACTCCCCGTCTTGAATATGCAAGTTCTTTATCCAATTTTACATCAAACGATAAATGAAAATATAGAATTGTACGAACAAATATTTTTCCTAAGTTAATTGCCTCTTCTGATTCTGAAGTGAACAGCTCGTACAATTCATTTGGGACTTCAGCTGATGCAAGCAATGTTTTAAAAACCGAACCGGAGGTCGAACCGGTGAGGCTTCCAGGTCATGGTTCAATTGGTTGAACCGGTTAAACCATGGTTGAACCGTTATGCAATTAAATTAATTATTAAATAATATTAATTATAAAAACTATATGATATACATAAAAAAAATATAAATAAATTTATAACTTATATGGTAAAAAAATACATTAAAGTTATAACAAATAATTTTATTCTCAATATAAATTTAAATATCATGTTTTAAATATATTTTTACAATGAAAACTTATTGGTTATATTTAATTTTGTATCCCTAACAACTATATAAAGATTAAAAACTTGTAAAAATATTTTTATTATCATAAAACATTATGCTAAAATAGGTCATTTCAGAGAAAATTAGGTGAAAAATTATTAAGAATTAGAAAAACAGAGTTAAAATAAACATTCATATAAAAAAAATACTTTATTATGTCAATTGTAATTAATAAATTTTTATTTATTTGACGATTGAGCATAATTCATTATTGTAGCTTAGTTAGTAAAATTGTTACTCTTTTATCTAATAGGTCATGAATTTGAGGAACCGGCTACCGGACCGGTTAATTTACCGAGTAACCGGTACCGGACTGGTTCGGTATCGGTTAACCGATAGAACCGGTTAAGGAACCGGTTTTCTCTTTTTTTATTAAATATTTTTTTAATTTATATATTTGAAAGAAAAAAATTAATAAAATTAGAAATTAGAAATTAATAAATTATATAATTAATAAATTAGAAATTAAATTGTTATAATATTTAACCATAACTAAATATATACATGTGTGTGTATATATATATATATATATATATATATAGGGTAGCACTCTGGTGGAAACTAACCTTAAGTTGAAACTTAGAAACCGACCATATCCGTTGATTAGGAAGAGATGGAGGGCTGAGATTAATTGGAAAAAAAAAAAAAAAAAAAAAAAACGCCCAAAAATAATTGAGGGACAAATCTGTCCAAAAAAATAATAATTAAAAAGGTAAATAAATATAATTCCATAATATTAGGAATTTACCATAACTAACTACATCCACTACCCTATCTCCTGCAATTTAATTAAATAAAATAATAATCTTCCATAGATATAGGAATTTTACAAAACTGAAATATATATCTTGTATTAATGCGATTTTTGGTCGATTCCGGCCTCACCGGCGATCGGATTTAGATGGGCGACCTACCGTTGGAAACGTCATGAAAAGTAGAACATGTTTCCAGGTGGTTTCATCCGATTTGGTTGCGATTTGAATTTAAAAGCGGCGACAATGTATAACAGCACTCGAAAATCCATCAAAATTACTACAACGTGCATCAAAATGACTGAAATATGCATCAAAATGACTGGAATATGCATTGATATTCAATTTGAGTTACGATGAGTTGTTTGTGATTATTCAACAATTGTTGCACATTCAAAAAGTTTTGGTGCATATTAGGTCACGAGTTATTGCATATTAACAGATCTTTTTTTCATTTACATAATTTAATTTATGGGTCTGCAAACGTATTTTTGTTGCACAAAATATGTAATGTTGTTGCATATTCTTGGAACTAAACCCAATAGGGAAGCTAAACCTTAACCCAGTAAAAAAAGTTAAACCTCAACCTAGTAAAAAAAGCTAAACCCTAACTTGTAGTGAATGATAAACCCTAACACATAAGAGAAACTAAACCCTATTTGGGCAAGCTATACCCTAACTTATAGGGAAAATTAAACCCTAACTCGTATAGATACTAAACCCTAACAGGACAAACTGAAACCAAGTATGAAAATGAACGAAAATGCATCAAAGTGAATAATAAATGCAACAAAAAATCGACATACTATGCATTATATTCAATAAACATACATAACGTATAAAATTTACAGAAGGTCCAAACATAATCAACCGAAACTATTCCAGATTACAACTAAAACTTACAATCCAATTAGAATATCTTAATGGGAAAAAATTACAAATCGAAACAAACCGACCACAAACCTTTCTGCCTTCAAATTCTTCACTTGCGCTAGCAAATCGACCTTTCTCTTCTGCCTTTACTAGTGCACTTGAATCCTCCCTACATTCAAATAAATCGACCTCACTATAGAATCTATTTTCTGAATAATCAACCTTTAACAAATTTCAGAATAATAAATCTTCAAAAAAATACCATTAAAATCTTTATCACCTATCATACATAATGAAAATGCATCAAAAAATAATATAAATGCAACGAATTGTAGACTAAACGCATCAAAAAAATTACAAATTATTAATAAGTATATTTTCGATTCGTATCAAATATGCTTACAATACCTATATCGTAAACACGTTTATGCACAAAAAAATACATTATCAAACTAAACAAAATAAAAAGAATCGAAGATAAAAACGTGCAAACTCCATATGTACTACAAGGTTTATGAACATCAACTGCACATTCTTGAAGACTACACGCCACCAACTACACTCTTCACAGCAAATTATAATCAAAATCTGCTCTAACAACTATAACTTCTGGAGAGCCGTTAACCACAAATCCAAAAATGTGCTCTACGTGAACAATCGAACGGAGTAATTTCGACCAAAAAAAACGAGAACAAAACGGCCGTGAACACTTTTCGTGAAATACTTCAGAAAATCAACCTCCGCGTGAAATACTCCAGCAAATCAAACCTCCAAAACTGCCATGAAAACTCTTGTATACTCAGAACAAATCAACCTCCGCTGAAACAATGTATCAATATACGAAGCAAACGATTTTTTAATCAATAGACGGATCCGAGAAATTCAATCACATAAGAAATCGGAGAAGAAGAAGAAGAAGATACGATGAAATGCAGTAGCATAGAAGATACGTTCATAAGATTTGATTCAGTTAATTAATGCATATCCATTAAATTAGGAAGATTCAGTTTTTAATAAATAAAATTACACTTATAACCCTAAATAATACCAAAAAAGCATTAAAAAAAT
The DNA here is from genome assembly GCA_029379335.1 of Thymus mandschuricus. Classification (NCBI taxonomy): domain Eukaryota; kingdom Viridiplantae; phylum Streptophyta; class Magnoliopsida; order Lamiales; family Lamiaceae; genus Thymus; species Thymus mandschuricus. Next base: position 10,006,445 of record CM057079.1, read on the forward strand.
CGAAATACAATATTTAATTGTTAATTTGAAATCAAATCTGATCCATTAGATCTTCAAGATCAACGGTTATGGACGGTTTCTAAGTTTCAACTTAACATTAGTTTCTATATGATTTATACTTAATTTGCTGTGAAGAGTGTAGTTGGTGGCGTGTAGTCTTCAAGAATGTGCAGTTGATGTTCATAAACCTTGTAGTACATACGGAGTTTGTAGGTTTTTATCTTCGATTCTTTTTATTTTTTTTAGTTTGATAATGTATTTTTTTGTGCATAAACGTGTTTACGATATAGGTATTTTAAGCATATTTGATACGAATCGAAAATATACTTATTAATAATTTGTAATTTTTTTGATGCATTTAGTCTACAATTCGTTGCATTTATATTATTTTTTGATGCATTTTCATTATGTATGATAGGTGATAAAGATTTTAATGGTATTTTTTTGAAGATTTATTATTCTGAAATTTGTTGAAGGTTGATTATTCAGAAAATAGATTCTATAGTGAGGTCGATTTATTTGAATGTAGGGAGGATTCAAGTGCACTAGTAAAGGCAGAAGAGAAAGGCCGATTTGCTAGCGCAAGTGAAGAATTTGAAGGCAGAAAGGTTTGTGGTCGGTTTGTTTCGATTTGTAATTTTTTCCCATTAAGATATTCTAATTGGATTGTAAGTTTTAGTTGTAATCTGGAATAGTTTCGGTTGATTATGTTTGGACCTTCTGTAAATTTTATACGTTATGTATGTTTATTGAATATAATGCATAGTATGTCGATTTTTTGTTGCATTTATTATTCACTTTGATGCATTTTCGTTCATTTTCATACTTGGTTTCAGTTTGTCCTGTTAGGGTTTAGTATCTATACGAGTTAGGGTTTAATTTTCCCTATAAGTTAGGGTATAGCTTGCCCAAATAGGGTTTAGTTTCTCTTATGTGTTAGGGTTTATCATTCACTACAAGTTAGGGTTTAGCTTTTTTTACTAGGTTGAGGTTTAACTTTTTTTACTGGGTTAAGGTTTAGCTTCCCTATTGGGTTTAGTTCCAAGAATATGCAACAACATTACATATTTTGTGCAACAGAAATACGTTTGCAGACCCATAAATTAAATTATGTAAATGAAAAAAAGATCTGTTAATATGCAACAACTCGTGACCTAATATGCACCAAAACTTTTTGAATGTGCAACAATTGTTGAATAATCACAAACAACTCATCGTAACTCAAATTGAATATCAATGCATATTCCAGTCATTTTGATGCACGTTGTAGTAATTGTGATGGATTTTCGAGTGCTGTTATACATTGTCGCCGCTTTTAAATTCAAATCGCAACCAAATCGAATGAAACCACCTGGAAACATGCTCTACTTTTCATGACGTTTCCAACGGTAGGTCGTCCATATAAATCCGATCGCCGGTGAGGCCGGAATCGACCAAAAATCGCATTAATACAAGATATATATTTCAGTTTTGTAAAATCCCTATATCTATGGAAGATTATTATTTTATTAAATTAAATTGCAGGAGATAGGGTAGTGGATGTAGTTAGTTATGGTAAATTCCTAATATTATGGAATTATATTTATTTACCTTTTTAATTATTATTTTTTTGGACAGATTTGTCCCTCAATTATTTTTGGGCGTTTTTTTTGTTTTTTTTTTCCAATTAATCTCAGCCCTCCATCTCTTCCTAATCAACGGATATGGTCGGTTTCTAAGTTTCAACTTAAGGTTAGTTTCCACCAGAGTGCTACCCTATATATATATATATATATATATATATATATATATATTATTATCTATTCGAAGATGGAAGATTAATTTCTGCATGGAAAGTTTCCATGCACAGAAGATCAGCCTGAAGATCTTCTAGGGTTTCCTGTGCTGAGTATATATTCTAAGGAAAATCCTAAAGCACGCTGCCGCTCCAGAGATTATTATTCGTGAGTTATTGTTCTTCTTGCAACGTGTGTTTTGCAAGATTATTGTTCGTGAGTTTTGGTGTTCTTGCAACGTGTGTTTTGCAAGATTATTGTTCGTGAGTTTTGGTGTTCTTGCAACGTGTGTTTTGCAAGATTATTGTTCGTGAGTTTTGGTGTTCTTGCAACGTGTGTTGTGCAAGTTTGTTTGTTGAGCGAGCGTGTGTTTCTGAACAAGCTTCCCTGGCTTTGTTCAGTTTTGTCTAGGCGTGTTGCTTAGAACCATATTAGTGTTTTATCACTTTGCGAGTTTATCTCGTGGTTGTATTCGATCTCATTGTAAGGGAGTTGTAATCGAGACGAATAGGTGACATAAGGTGGAGTCCTTGGTGTAAAGTCCTGTACGTCTCTCTACTACTTATAGTGGATTGAATCTCTCGGATATTGTCCCCCAGACGTAGGTGCGTTATCACCGAACTGGGTTACCAAAGTTCTGTGTTCTTTACTGCTTTTCTGTTATTGCATCTAAGAACAGAATTAAGATCGTTTTTAGTTTTTGCACAAACTAGCACTTTCACGAGAGAATTGAAAGCGAAATAAAAACGAATCTAAACTAGAACTTGAAAACCGAACGAATGAAATTAAACTAAGGAAATTAAACGAAGCAATTAAGAAATCGAATCTAGATCTAATGAAAGCAATTAAAGAAAATAAACGAAAGCAATAAAAGAACTTACGAAAGTAACGAAGAACGCAAAATTAAGAAGAAGTCTTGAATTAAATTGCAACGAACGAAGAATTCGGATCCGAACTAAAGAAAGCTAATCTAAAGTGTTTGAATGTAAAAACTAAAGCTAAAGGTAGGTAAAAGTGTTCTCTAATTTGTTCACAAGGAGTCATATATATACTAGGTATAAAAACCTAGATATACAAGGAAACAAATTGCTGGCCGCCGGGGTTGGACGGGCGTCCAAAGTTCTGGACGTACGTCCAGATCCTGAATCTAGACGATCGCGCATCTTTCTTGTTTCGGCCGTATCTTCCTCGTCCGAACTCCAAATTGACCCCCGTTTTCGCCTACTTGCTCCTATCGAAACCCTCTTCGATATAATGCTTTCATTACATCCAGAATGAATCTTCAATAAAATCATGATACGTTAGAACTTGAGGTCAATGATTGCTCAACAACCTTTCTTCACATTTTCTTCTCGTTTCCGCCCTTTTTATCCTACAATACCAAAAACTCTAAAGAAACCAAATCATAGCCACAAACAAAGAAAACACACAAAAACTAAAGGAAAACGGACATGAAAACACAACGAAAATCCTAACATCTAGACACCAATCAAAATCCTCCACACTTAGAACTTTGCTTGTCCTCAAGCAATATAATCATACAACTTTGACTCAATTCAAACAATTCAAATCATAGAACATTTAATCACCGGAATCGACAAGCAACGAACGAAGTCACCTTAATCCCAAGTTATGAACAATCAATCATCGATGAACTATGTGGCTTATAAATGAATCCAAGTATGAGGAAAAGCAACGATACACACATCTCACAAATACCTAAAATCGCCACAACTTAGACGTCTAGCCTACTTCCCCTTTTATTCAACTCAAACACAAATATAACTCTCTCTTTTTCTTTTTTTCTAACACGTGAACGATTTGGTACATAATTCACTAGGTTTAATCATCGATGGGTCTCATCGAGCTTCCTAGTGCGGTTTCCCGTACTCATTGTCAAGAGGAATAGAGTACCTACGAACACTTTATTCTCACATACACGAGTATCATTTAGGACATAATTCATGAAATTTAATCATTCGAGGGTCTCTCGAAGCTTTTTCTTGTGGTTTCCCATGCTCATTACTCTAGTATTTATATACGTTACAAGTAAGAGGAGCAAAATCCTATCAATTCTTTTATTCACAAATAAACACCACTTTTTTTTTTTCTTTTTTCTTTTTTATATAAGGGGAAAGTAAACTAGCAATCCAAAGTTGCAACAACCTAGATTTATCACTCATAATCCAAAAATCATAAATCATCTCCTCACACTCAAATCGATCATGCCCCACAATTCATCAAGTCATAATCAATCACAACTCAAGACTAAACCAACCTAACTCATGCTATCAATTCCAACAACTAAATATTCCATCATCGAATCACTCAAATCAATCCTAAGTCACATGCTTATAAACTCGAATTCAACCAAATTCCTAAGTGGGGAATAACAAAACTCGATCACATACAAGACTCGATCAAGCAAACAAAAACAAACAAATCATGCCAAAAGTTTCAAAGACCCTCCCCCACACTTAAAATCAAGCAATGTCCCCATTGCAAGAAAATAAAAAAGGAGAAGGAAAGAAGGAACTTATCGCAACATGACGACCAATAACTCAAAATCTCGAAAGACTCCAAGCAGTACCTACAAAACAAACACCAAAACAAACTACCAAAGCGTAAAAGTGCACAAAACAAAGAAATAAAAGACTCAAAGCAAAAATAGAAAGACACAAAACAAAGCTATGGGTTGAATGGACCTCGGAACCGTGGATCTTGCCAACATGGATCGTTTGGGGCCCAAAAACGGGGATCGTTCGGGTCCGGCTCGATCTCTCTCTTCATCATACCCTCCTTGTAAACTATTCCCTGCACGAAATTCAAAAGAAAACGAACGTAAAACAACTAAAATAATAAAAATAAAGCCTACTCTAAATTTTTTTTACGTGGGTTGCCTCCCACCAAGCGCTTGTTTATCGTCATTAGCTTGACGTATGATGTGATCAACCAAAGCCTGTGGCACCAAGGTACGTGTTGGTGCTCTTTGCGACATACACACACTTCTTTCTCGAACAATCTCGAAAAACTTGGTCATCATCAACTCTCGACTCCCCCACACTTAGTTCGAACTCTCCCTCAAACATCTTCGAAGTAAACTCTGCAAGAAAAGATGTTTCACAATTGGTGAGGTTAGAAAGAAAAGAGTTAATGACAACTTCCTCATTCGATGCATGTTTCGAGTTTTCCTCTTCTACTTCTTCAATCTCTTCCAAATTCCGTAGAAATTGATCGATGATGTCCTCTTCCTCATCTACACAACTAAAGAATTCGTCATCTTCAATGGATTCTTCATCTTCAATGAATTCTTCAAGAGCTGCTACCCTGTTAAAAGTCTCACAAATATTTTCCTCAACACGAGGGTTAGCAAGCTTAACAAAAGAGCATGAATGAAGAGAGGAAGTAGGAATAGAAGGTGAATTTCCAAATACCGAAAATGTTACCGAACCTCCTTCACCGGCCATGCTCAATGTGCCGGTACCTACATCAATTCGAGCTCGAGTAGTGGCCATAAATGGTCGTCCCAACAAGAGTAGATGTCCGGTTGCACTCTTAGCTCCTTTGCCTTCATGAAGCACAACAAAATCGGTAACGACTCGAATCCCACCAACGAGGTTAGTGACAACTTCCACAACTCCCAATGGACTACTCACGGTGCCATCCGCTAGCTCAATGCGAATGTCGGTGGCTCGAAGGACTCTTGAGTTCATCTTCTCGAAAACAGAGTACGGCATTAAATTCACCGCAGCTCTAAACCCATCAATCCCAAGACGGTCTCTCCGCTATCCAAAATAATACTCAAGTTGAAACCTCCCGGATCCCCTCTTTTAGGAAACGAGTTGATAGGCTCGAGATCCCTTTTCTCCTTCTTCACAATACTCCGAATACGCGGAACATAAGGGTTGGGCGTCTTGTGAAGAGGTTGGGCCTCCTTCTCAGCTTCCTCGGACTCCGTGCGCAGCTCGTCGGGGTTGGACGGCCGTCCAGTAGGGTTGGACGGACGTCCAACTTCGGGTTCTGTTGGACGCTGGAAAATAGGGTTGGACAGCCGTCCAACTATGTTGGACGTACGTCCAACTTCTGGTTCTGCCGAAAGAGGTGCACGTCCAGTGTTGGACGGACGTCCAACTGGGTTGGACGCACGTCCAACTCCGTGATCTGCCGGATTTTGCGCTGAACTCCAATGAGGATTCGGTCTCCTCCTATCACTTGAACGGCCTTGAGGCGGCATCGTAACTCCATTGCGTTGCAACACCGAGATTGCGTGGATTCTTGAGCTGAAAATTTGCCCATTTGATTCATCGATTCCAATATTTGCTCCAGTTCAGTAGATAGACGCTCGAGCGTGGCTTGGTTAGCATCACCTATCAACTTTTGCTCTTGCATGAGGGTGTTAAGTTCATCCCCCGTTGGTGAAGAAACTTGTGGAGAATACGGTTCTTGAGAAGATGATGGGTAGTATTGTGACAGAGGGTCATAAGGTGATGGTTGAGGTGAGAAATATGGTAATGGTGAAGGGTAGCATGGTTGATATGGTGGTGGTGGAGATGGTGGTGCATATGGTTGGTTTTGAGGAGGATAGTAGGGTATTTGTGGTGGATAGTAAAGTTGGTGTGGTGAATATTGAGGAAAGAATTGAGGGTTCGGTGGAAAGTATATCGGCGGCGGTGGTGAGGAGAAGGTAGAAGTGGTGTATGTGGGACATGAAAAATCGCCCATAACCATTGCCATGGCCTTGGGCTCTTCAAGACTAAACTGTAGTCCTCAACACTCGATCTCTTCCTCCCTTTTAACTATAAGCACTCAACAAACAAATTAAACGTACCGAGTGGAAGAAACAAGAAATCGAATAATAACAAACTAAAATAAAATAAATAAAATACTACACAATTAAATAGCCTAAAGTTTTCCCCGGCAACGGCGCCAAAATTTGTTTCACTAAAAAGTGTTCACAATAGACGAAATCTATCGTAGCACTAGCAAGTAAAAACCTAAGTCGAATCTCAAGGAAAACTTAGCAGGGCAAATAATCGTGTAGTAAAAACAACCTAAACTAAGAAAGCAAGTAAAGAATATTTTTTGGTATTGGTTTTTAAATCCTAGGCAATAAAATAAATCAAAGCAATAAATAAAAGCAAGTAAATAACTAGTCTAGAACACGAAAAATAAATCTAAGAATTAAATCTAAAAGGAAATAACTAAACTACCTAGGCAAGAATCGAAAAGAAAGCAATAAAGGAAGCAACGAAGAAAACGAAAGCTACTCTAGACATGATTAATGAATTCTGGAAATTAAAGAGCAAATAAATCTAACTATGAGAACTTTGAAAAATGAGAGAATTGAAAGCGAAATAAAAACGAATCTAAACTAGAACTTGAAAACCGAACGAATGAAATTAACTAAGGAAATTAAATGAAACAATTAAGAAATCGAATCTAGAACTAATGAAAGCAATTAAATCAAATAAACGAAAGCAATAAAAGAACTTACGAAAGTAACGAAGAACGAAGAACGCAAAGAAAAAGTCTTGAATGAAATTGCAACGAACGAAGAATTCGGATCCGAACAAAAGAAAGCTAATCTAAAGTGTTTGAATGTAAAAACTAAAGCTAAAGGAAGGTAAAAGTGTTCTCTAATTCGTCCACAAGGAGTCATATATATACTAGGTATAAAAACCTAGATATACAAGGAAATAAATTGCTGGCCGCAGGGGTTGGACGGGCGTCCAAAGTTCTGGGCGTACGTCCAGATCCTGAATCTGGACGATCGCAATCTTTCTTGTTTCGGCCGTATCTTCCTCGTCCGAACTCCAAATTGACCCCCGTTTTCGCCTACGTGCTCCTATCGAACCCCTCTTAGATATAATGTTTTCATTACATCCAGAATGAATCTTCAATAAAATCATGATAGGTTAGAACTTGAGGTCAATGATTGCTCAACAACCTTTCTTCACATTTTCTTCTCGTTTCCGCCTTTTTTATACTACAATACCAAAAACTCTAAAGCAACCAAATCATAGCCACAAACAAAGAAAACACACAAAAACTAAAGGAAAACGGACACGAAAACACAACGAAAATCCTAATATCTTGACACCAATCAACCACCACCACCACCGCCTTCCCCGTAAGCGCAACCAACCCAGCCACGCCGAGGTCTCGTAAGCTCACGCCTAGGACATCGGGCTCATTAACCAACACCGGAGACCCACATCGAGGACCTCACCTCAGACCGTGAACGTGAGCTGTTTGAACCAGGAGTAGCCCGACGTTCGTCCCCGGTCATCCGGCGTCCGTCTCCAGTTATCCAACCGAACCCGGCAGCCCCGCCGCCTCCTCCACCTCGTGGAATCGAAGAACTGCTGAGAAACTATCTCACCACTGTCCAAGGGCACGAATTCCTTAACCAATACGGCGGGGCACAGGGAGCCTCTCATCTCGGCCCCGAAATTCGAACTGGGCCATGTGGGATGCCCGGAGGACAGGACTTGCAGCACCACCTCCAGCAGATCCGAGGTCAGCCCCAAGGAATTCCTCTGCCGCACAACGTGGCTGCGCCACCCCACAGCGCGCGCCCCCAAGGACACCTAACTGGGGGCGCACAAATTTTCGATGCGTTCGGAAGAATCGTTAGTCCGCTCTCCGAGGACATTCTCAACACGCCCATGCCTTATGGGTACAAGGTGCCGAACATCAAGCCATACAACGGGATTGGGAATCCCAGCAACTTCCTAAGTCAATTCAAGTATAGCATGCTAAACCAGAACTTAGGAAGTGTTCACATGTGCAAGCTATTCCCTGAACTGCTGATCGACAACGCGTGGGAATGGTTCGATAGCTTACCGGCTGGGTCAATTAGGTCATATGCCGATCTAATGAACGCTTTCTCGCGAAGTTTCTCCCAGCGTGTCGAAGTGAGGCACACCCCGGCCCACCTACTCACTGTGAAGCAGAACCGGGGTGAATCCCTCCAGGACTTCATGACCCGATTTGACAGAGAATGCCTGCAAACTCGCTGCACCAATGATCTTCTCATCATTGCGGCATTTTAGAATGCCATCAGTTCGGACCTCCTTTACAAGGAGATTCTGGCGAAAGAACCACAAACTACCACCGAGTTGTGGGCAATCGCGGATAAGTTCGCCAAGATTGATGAGGCGACCAGGCGACGAAGAGAAGTAGACCGAGGAGAGACCTCGAAAAAGAAAGAAACTGCACCTCAAAAGAATGTGATGGAGCGCATTCAACGCGGTCCGCTGGAATCCCGCCTCGGACCTCGGCAAAATCCGGCACAACCCCAGTGAGGTCAGCCCGCACCACCTCCGGCTCAAAGGCCTGCGCCACAGTTCACTCCTCTGACAAAGCCAAGGACCGAGATCCTTGAGCTACATGCAATCTTGTTCGAGAAACCTCGACCGATGAGAGAGGACGGCAAGCCGAGGTCAAAGAACAAGTTCTGCCAGTTCCAGGACGACTACGGGCATGAGACAGAGAACTGCAGGAATCTGGCTTACGACATTGAAAGCCTAGTCCGCAGTGGCCCACTAAAGAAGTATCAGGACCGAAATGTGGGAGTCAATCAAGTTGATGTCCCCCGAGGTCAGAAGAAGAAGAGGCAATACCGAGAAGCTAGTTGCAACGTGGAGGTCGAAAAGAAGGCCAAGTACGAGGACGACGCCGACGAGGATGGAGATTATCAGTACGACGGAGTCGTCACCACCATCTCTGCGCTTGCCAAAGGACAGACAAAGTCCTCTCTTAAAAGTGGGGCGCGGACCCTCCCGAGTAGAAAACCAGCCAACAAGAGACTCAAAAAAGATGAAGCAATAACTTTCTCTGCCGAGGACCCAGTGCCCCATATGATCCCGCACTCCGATGCCATTGTCATTGAGGCCGTCATGGCCAATAAACTCATTAGGAGGATACACATCGACACTAGGGCATCTGTGAACATCATGTTCAAACATTGCTTCGACAATATGGGGATAGATAAGTCAAAGATAATGCCGACCACATGGCCTCTGCGTAGCTTCGCCCAAGAGGAAACACATCCGGTGGGAGCGGTCGAACTGCCAGTAACCATAGGGAAGGGGCCAAGGAGCACCACCGAGATAACAAAATTCATTGTGGTAGACGCTAAGTCCCCCTACAACATTATCCTAGGTCGGACTTGGCTGAACGCGGTCAGGGCTATCTGCTCTACATACCATCTAGCCCTGAAAATTCTGACTAAGGGAGGGATAGCTTTGATCCGAGGTGATCAAAAGACAGCAATGGAGTGCTTGCTGATTGGTGTTTAGATGTTAGGATTTTCGTCATGTTTTCGAGTCCATTTTCGTTGTGTTTTGCGTCTTTTTCGTATGTCTTTTGCTATGATATGGTTGTTTGGAGCTTTGGCATTTGTAGGATCGATAGGTGGAAGAAACGGAAGGAAACGGGTCGAAAAAGGCGAGAAAGGTGTGGAAAATCGAGCATGGAGCGTGCATGGGGTTGGACGCCCGTCCAAGGCAGTTGACGGCCGTCCAGAGTACGCTGGACGAGCGCGCACATACGCTGGACGAGCGTCCAGAGTAGACAAGAAGAAGAATGCGAGTGCTACGTTGGACGAGCGTCCAACGTACGTTGGACGACCGTCCAACGTTCCGGCCAGCTGTAGTTTCCTTATATAATTAGGTTTTCATACCTATTATATATACTATCCTTTGTGCACGAATTCTACAACACTTTTACCATTATTTAGCTTTAGTTTTCAGCATTCAAATACTTTAGATTAGCTTTTTATTGTTCAGATCCGAATTCTTAGTTCGTTGCAATTTATTTCAAGATTTCTTCGTTTAGTACAAGTTCTTCGTTCTTCGTTACTTTCATAAGTTATTTATTGCTTTCGTTTAATCGCTTTAATTACTTGCTTTAGTTTTAGATTCAATTTCTTAATTGCTTCGTTTAAATTCCTTAGTTTAATTTTGTTCTTCGTTCGGTTTTCAAATTCTAGTTTAGATTCGTTTTTCTTAAGCTTTCAATTCCTTCGTTTTTAAAAGTTCTTAGAGTTAGATTTATTTATTTAATTTCCAGATTTCCAGATTTAATTTAAATATGTATAGATTCGTTTTCGTTTTCTTCGTTGCTTCTTTTATTGCTATCTTTTCGATTCTTGCCTAGGTAGATTAATCGTTTCACTTTAGTTTAATTCTTAGATTTATTTGCTTGTTCTTAGATTAGTTATTTACTTGCTTTTATTTATTGCTTTGATTTATTTTAATTGCCTAGGATTTAAAATCAAAAACCCAAAAATCTTATTTATTTGCTTTCCTAGATTTAGGCTAGATTAGGATTTACTACATAATTGATTGCCCTGTTAAGTTTTCCTTGAGATTCGATACTTAGGTTTTACTTGCTAGTGCTACGATAGGATTTCATTCTATTGCGAACACTTTTTAGTGAAACAAAGTTTGGCGCCGTTGCCGAGGAAAACTTTAGGCGTTTAATTGTGTAGTATTTTTATTTTATTTTAATTTGTGTTTATTCGATTTCTTGTTTCTCCCACTCGGTGCGTTTAACCCTTTTGTTGAGTGTTGTTTATGCATGCTCGCCGAAGTCTTCCAAGGAATTTAGCGCCCTACTTCGACAACATCAACCGAAGGAAAGCAATTTTAGCCGCTAAGGAGAAGGAGGAGATTGATTCCCAAGACTTATCTTTAGTCTTGTTGTTTACAGAGCCCGAAGCAATGGCGAATCAACGATTTATGGGTGATTTCGCTCGCCCCACATTCACAACCACCACTTCGGCGATTGTCCTGACGGAAGCGGTCAGGAATCATGAGCTTAAACCTCACCACATGGCGTTGCTCCCATCCTACCTAGGGCTGCCCAACGAGGATGCATTGACGTTCATACGAGAGTATTGCACGGTGGTGCAATCTTTCCCACTCGCGGGTCTCATGGAGGACAACTTGAAGATGAAGTGCTTTCCGTACACCCTCAAGGATCGAGCAAAGTCGTGGTATTTGGCACTCCCGGCCAACTCTCTCACCACTTGGAATGCGGTGTGTGAGAAATTCATGCTCAAGTACTATCCGAACCGCAAGACTCAAGAGGTGCGGTCGAAGATCATGAACTTTTCCCAAGACAACGATGAGCCGTTTCACGAAGCATGGGAGAGGTTCCAAGAGTTACTCCAACAATGCCCTCATCATCAAATGACACCGGAGTTGCTTTGGAAATATTTCTACGACGCCCTCAATCAAACTTGTCAGTTCATGGTGGATAGTTCGGCCGGAGGCAACATTGCGGTCAAGACAGCTGACGACATGAAGAATATTTTCGAGACGCTCGCTGCGAGTTCTCAACAAAAATCAGCTAGGCCAAGGAAAGTGGAGGCGAGTGCAATTTCGATGAGCCCCGACTTGAAGAAGCAAATTGCCAACATGTATAGGGATCTCGAAAAATTGAAGATGAAGCAAAGTGCACCGGCCCTGAAGGAGGAAGAGAGGAAGCCGGACCAATGCGAGATTTGTGGAGAGCTTGGACACATCAAGGAGGTGTGCCACAACATGGGGGAGTTTCCATACGAAGGAGGAGCCGAGGTGTACGCCGCCCAAGGATATCCGCCTCAAGTGCCTCCACCTCAAGGATACCAAGGAGGATACAATGGATGTTTCCAAAATCCAAGGCCGACACAAGGGCAAGGTAATCCTCCTACCTATCCTAATAGGCGTCCTCCACCATATAATAACTGATAGGGTGTATTTTTACCCTATTTTCTAAGTGTTATATTATCGTTTTCTTGTCGTATTTTGATATTTTAGCTCATGTTTTGTATTGTTTATGTTATTTCGAGCTAGATTACGCTTTTGGGTTGTTTTGAGTGTTTTTAGGGCTTTTATGTCGAGAAAACCCAAGATAAGACAAGAGACGATGAAACCAAGGAAGAGATGAAGTATTGATCCCAAGTTCTGACTTCTCACGATTTTTTGGAAGTGTTATTTTGGAAATATGAATGCATAGCATTGAAGAGGAGTTCGATAGGAGCACGTAGGCGAAAACAGAGGTCAATTCGGAGTTCGGATGAGGAAGATATGGCCGAAACAAGAAAGTTGCGCAGAACCCTCTCGACCATCCTCTCGATCGAGAGAGGTGTCGAGAGGTGGCTTCTGTTTTCCAGCCGGGATTTTTCCTAAAAGGCAATTTTTGACTTTTTCTTGGTTTCCTTGTACAATTAGGTATTGGATGTAAACTTCTACCCTATAAATACCTCTAAACCTATCATTGTAAACAAGTTCCTCCACTCTCCTACATTCTTTAGATTAGTTTTTATTCTTTTCTCTATACTTTTAGATTTAGATTTATTTTATGTATGAAGACAATTGAAGATTGAAGATTTATCAAGATTCAAGAGTTTTTCTATCCCTTTCTTTTTACTTTATGCTTTTAATTATGTTTATTCTTCCTTCTACCTTTCTTTTAATTATGTCTAGCTAATTTATATTAGTTGATTTTAGGGATTGAATGCCTAATTGAATTTATGTGAGTATTTTTGTTTGCAATTAGCCTTTCAATCTAGATGCATGTTTTCATGGTGCTTATTCTCATGCATGATTAATTGATCACTAATTGTGTATGTATAGTTATGTTTATATGCCTTGATAGGATATTGCATAATAGATCTCATGAATACATGGTATGATGATTTGATTTGTCTTAATTGAAATTGAATTACCATATGTTTGCATATAGTCAATTTAGGTGTCATAATTGAACCTAGTTGATTATATCATTGATACTTGTTCTCTTTTGCACTTAGTTTGATATCTATGCGTCCGAAAGGATATTAGGATCATATTAGGTGACGACTTGCATTACCTTAATCGGAGTGTTAGGTTATTTTCATGTATCATGTCTAGATTGGATTAAATTGGTTTATTGTACTCATTAATTGCTTGCATATATTTGATTAGGTAGGCTTCCCTAGAATCCACACTTTTCCTTATTTGAGTTTTATCCTTATTTGTTTATTTGCCTTATTTGTTATTTGCTTTATTTATTATTTGCTCTATTATTTGTTTATTTCTTTATTTGTTTAATTGAGTCTTTTATTTATTTGTCTAGTTATATATACCACATCTTTAAACTCTTAAAAGCCTAGACATTAGTTTAATTCTAGAGTAGAGATATTGTGTGTGGTTTCGGTATATCAATCCCTGTGGATACGAGACTCTTGCTTCACTTTACTACACTATTTTAGGGTGGTAAAATAGCAGCGATCAAATTTTGGCACCGTTGCCGGGGATTGATTAGATTTCACATACATATTTTGAAATAGAATTAATAAGTGATTTAGGCACTTTTATTTTTTCTGTTTTTATTTGATTGATCTAACGTTTTCTTGGTCTTATCTTTTACTTCGAAGGTAGTGAAGAAGGATCGAGAAGAAGTTGAGATTGATCAATCACCACCATCCATCATGGGAGATCCACAACCAAAGAGGCCCCTCAAAGTTCGGTACTATCAACTCTACCCTGAAGAACAACCCTTGGAAGAAAAGAAGGAGATGTCAACTGACGATTTGATTCGACACTACATGGCTCAATCGGAGGCAAGGATGGCGCAACAAGATGCAAAGTTGAGGACGTTGGAGCTTACTCAAAACACCTCGAACAACAACTTGGCGAGTAGCATCAACGCCTTAACCAAGCAAGTGCAAATGTTGGAGACGCAAATGAGTCAAATAGCCAACGCTCAAGGAGGAGTCCACAAGCCCGGCCAATTCAAGCAAAACCTGAAGGACAACCATCATGAGGAGACGAGGAACCAAGTGCCGAGGCAAGGGCCTCTCGACATCTCTCTCGATCGAGAGGGGGATCGAGAGGTCAACACTGGAGTACGAAGCCACCTCTCGACACCCTTATCGATCGAGAGGGGGATCGAGACCTGTTCGGCAAGGAGCTTCAAGATGACCCTCTCGACACCTCTCTCGATCGAGAGGCTGGTCGAGAGGTCCCTCTTTCGATCGAAATGTGCGATTTCTTCTCCGATGGCCTTTCCCTTCGATATTTGTTCGATTCGACGCCCGATGAAGAGACCATACACACTAGAGGAGCAATTGAAGATGTTCGTGTTCGAGTTCGAGGGTTCGACTTTCCGACCGACTTCGTGATTGTGGAGATGAAGGAAGACGTCAAGCAACCATTGATTTTGGGACGTTCGTTCTTAGCTATGAGTGGAGCTTGTTTTGAAATGGAAAGTGGTGATCTCACATTTCGAGTGCACGGAGAAGAGCTCAAGATTTCAGTTTTAGGAGCAAAAAGAAGGACACTCGAAGATGGGGGAGAAAAGAACTTTCATTTTTATCCACCTTGATAAGAGGTATCGTCGGGCTAAAGACGTAAAACGTAGCACTTGTTGGGAGGTAACCCAACTCTATCTTTAATTTTCAGTTTTTGTTTTATTTATTTTTGTTTTTGTTTTTCTTTGAGTCTTATCTTTTATTAAGCTTTTTATCCAAGAATTTTCGAAGCTTGTGAGTTGTAGGTTTTCTCGACGAGGTTTCGACTAAGAGGAGAAGATCGATAGTAAGCTAGCTTCGGTGAAAGGTACGCTCGTTAACTTATCCACTTCTTCCTTTTGAAACTTATTCCTTCATCATGATTCGAAATAAGTTTGGGGGAGGGGGAAGTGTGGCTTCGTTAACTCGTTTGCATGCATTCTTGGATAGTAGTTTAATTTTGGATATTAGTAGAGTCTTTAGGAGTTTAGATGATTGAGTCGAGCATGAGTTATGAGTATAATTAAATTTGCCAATGATAGCATGATTTTCTTTGAATAATTGGTTGATATTATGTTTGGAACCTTGGTGGAGATTATGCATGTGTGTGATGAAATAGGATTATGCTTTGATTTTGGGAAACGTTTTGTTATTACCCGTGAGGATTTGAGCCTTTGGTGCATGTTTATGCCTATTTTCTTTCGTGAGAGTATCATACATGTATTTGTACTTCTAGAACTTGCCTTTGTTCTCCTTCGAGACTACGTATGTGTGTAGGAATTTAGAAGTGATTTTAGGCCATCTTTTGTTAGCCACATCTTTCCTAAACACTATCCTTTACATATATTCCTTTGCTAGCCACTTTTGAGCCTTTATAGCCGTCTGTTTCTTAACCGGATGAAAGGAGGCAAAGGAGGAATTATGGGTATCTTGGGAGTTGTTTTGTTAGGGATTATGTTTGGAGAGTTGCCTTTTTAGTAAGCTCCTTTGAAAGAAAGGAATTTTAGATCCCTATAAGCTCTAGAAAAAAATAGAAAAAGAAAAAAAAGAGGGAATAAAGGACTTAGAAAAACAGTTTGGAAAAGAAAAAAAGAAAAAAAATATATATATATGAGTCCTAGTTCAAAAGAAAAGATAAGAAAGAAAAGAAAAAAAAGAAAAAAAAAGAGCATAAAGGGATGAATAGAATTTTTAGTATTTTGGGAGTTGAATAGAAGAAGGTTAAGAAGTGATAAGGTTGATATTTGAGAATGAGTTGATGAGTAGAAGATGGAGTTATATCCATACTAGATTGGAGTTGCTAAAAGGTTGGTACTTGGAGACGTCTAAGTCACTTAGCCTATATTTTCCCTACCCTAAACCAATGTGCCTACATTACAACCCTGAAAAAGACCTAATTGATCTTAGTTCTTACATGCAATCAAGTGGTGGAGATGTTGAGATAAAGGGCAAGCCTATGGTAAGTCTTTGCATTGTATTGATTTTGAGTGAGCCTATACACTTTAATTCTTTCATTGTGAGTTGAGAGTTCACTTATACACTTATATCTTCACATGTCTTGAGTGAGTTTCCCTTATTGAAGCATGATTTGATTTTATTGTACTTTCGTAGAGTCGAAACTTTGAGGTTGCTTACATGATATTGAATGATACTTCTTTGAAGATCTATGAGGCCCTTAGAGTTCATTATACTTGTATGTTGTGTTTGCTTGATTTGTCTATTCTTTAGTTTATGTTTTTTTTATTGTTCGGGACGAACAATGTTTAAGTTTGGGGGATTTTGATAGGGTGTATTTTTACCCTATTTTCTAAGTGCTATATTATCGTTTTCTTGTCGTATTTTGATATTTTAGCTCATGTTTTGTATTGTTTATGTTATTTCGAGCTAGATTACGCTTTTGGGTTGTTTTGAGTGTTTTTAGGGCTTTTATGTCGAGAAAACCCAAGATAAGACAAGAGACGATGAAACCAAGGAAGAGATGAAGTATTGATCCCAAGTTCTGACTTCTCACGATTTTTTGGAAGTGTTATTTTGGAAATATGAATGCATAGCATTGAAGAGGAGTTCGGTAGGAGCACGTAGGCGAAAACGGAGGTCAATTCGGAGTTCGGATGAGGAAGATATGGCCGAAACAAGAAAGTTGCGCAGAACCCCTCGACCCTCTCGACCATCCTCTCGATCGAGAGAGGTGTCGAGAGGTGGCTTCTGTTTTCCAGCCGGGATTTTTCCTAAAAGGCAATTTTTGACTTTTTCTTGGTTTCCTTGTACAATTAGGTATTGGATGTAAACTTCTACCCTATAAATACCTCTAAACCTATCATTGTAAACAAGTTCCTCCACTCTCCTACATTCTTTAGATTAGTTTTTATTCTTTTCTCTATACTTTTAGATTTAGATTTATTTTATGTATGAAGACAATTGAAGATTGAAGATTTATCAAGATTCAAGAGTTTTTTTATCCCTTTCTTTTTACTTTATGCTTTTAATTATGTTTATTCTTCCTTCTACCTTTCTTTTAATTATGTCTAGCTAATTTTTATTAGTTGATTTTAGGGATTGAATGCCTAATTGAATTTATGTGAGTATTTTTGTTTGCAATTAGCCTTTCAATCTAGATGCATGTTTTCATGGTGCTTATTCTCATGCATGATTAATTGATCACTAATTGTGTATGTATAGTTATGTTTATATGCCTTGATAGGATATTGCATAATAGATCTCATGAATACATGGTATGATGATTTGATTTGTCTTAATTGAAATTGAATTACCATATGTTTGCATATAGTCAATTTAGGTGTCATAATTGAACCTAGTTGATTATATCATTGATACTTGTTCTCTTTTGCACTTAGTTTGATATCTATGCGTCCGAAAGGATATTAGGATCATATTAGGTGACGACTTGCATTACCTTAATCGGAGTGTTAGGTTATTTTCATGTATCATGTCTAGATTGGATTAAATTGGTTTATTGTACTCATTAATTGCTTGCATATATTTGATTAGGTAGGCTTCCCTAGAATCAACACTTTTCCATATTTGAGTTTTATCCTTATTTGTTTATTTGCCTTATTTGTTATTTGCTTTATTTATTATTTGCTCTATTATTTGTTTATTTCTTTATTTGTTTAATTGAGTCTTTTATTTATTTGTCTAGTTATAAATACCACATCTTTAAACTCTTAAAAGCCTAGACATTAGTTTAATTCTAGAGTAGAGATATTGTGTGTGGTTTCGGTATATCAATCCCTGTGGATACGATACTCGTACTTTCGTATACTATACCTATTTTTGTGAGGTAGAAAATAGTGCGATCAATAACCCCTATCCTCCTCCGCAAAATTCATACTACTCTCAACCACCACAATATTATCCACCTCCACAATATCCTCCCAATCCACAATACCCTCCAAATCCATATTATCCACCACCTCCATACTACCCCCCTCAACTTACTCCTACACCACCACCAACATACCCAAATTCTCGTCCTCAAGGACCTCCTCATAAGCCTCCCGTCGATGAGAGTCTTGATAGGGACTAAATATCAGCTTTACTACGCAAATAATTCAGGACGAAAGAATAATATATCTCCCTTATCCTTAGGGAGTCATCTCTAATAGAAATTGATGCTAATTACACCGTGTGATGATATTAACTACCTTTTCCTCCATCGCATTAGGAGCCCCGCCAAAGCATAAGAATCATGTTAAGGGATCGGCAGAAGCTGTTCTGCATAAGAGCATACTACCAAGAGACCCCATAGGCTCTAGATACTCAATACGGCTATAGGACACGTTTCATGCAGAAGCCAGAAGCATCGCCTCCTCCCAGAAGCCATATGGGATTTATAGGCATTCGTCAAGAATCAAAGGATCTGATTAGTACTCCTGAGCACCTGACAGAACCTTCGGTTCTGCGCAGCATGTAATCCGC
The DNA here is from genome assembly GCA_029379335.1 of Thymus mandschuricus. NCBI lineage: Eukaryota > Viridiplantae > Streptophyta > Magnoliopsida > Lamiales > Lamiaceae > Thymus > Thymus mandschuricus. The sequence goes on from CM057079.1 coordinate 10,025,423, forward strand.
GTGACTCTACGTACTCTAGAGTGAGGACCACTGCATTCATGACGGAGGGAATCTTACCTCTATGGGAATTCCTTTCATGTCCTTCCCCCACACGAATGTTTGCTCTTTCACCCTCCCTGCACCTATAAATACTCGACTATCGCACACTTCGTCAACCCATCTATCATCATCAGAACAATACAATTCTCCATACGAACACGCATTCTCGTGTACTATTCCATTCATCCTCTACACTCTGCCTTGAGCTCCTTCGAGCTCGGGCAGTCAAAGCTCTCTAAGGTTACTTCCCTTGAAGCTTCATCGGCAATCACCGCCACCTTCTTCTTCTCGTCATCGTCGGGAAGGATCCCCATCTCTCTCTCTCTCTCGCGCTCCGTCTCAAGCCTAAGGTATAACCTTCGCTGCTATGGGAGAAGAGGCCTAAACGGAGCTCTATGCTCCCGTTTCTTCCTCTCTCTCCACCTCCTCTCTTCGCTCTCTATTTGAATAAGTCTTAATCTCACATGAATACAACTGATTTATGGCTAGAAATGCCCCTTATCCAAGCATATAGCTCGATTATTGCTCGCTGCTCTTATGTGAATAATATCGTGTATGAAATCGCTGTGAAATGCCTAGTTATGGCTGATAAACCCACACAAATCTCTTGTTCTCCATCATTATATTGTTTTCTCCATGAATGCTCCTTGCAAATACTATGAATCATTACACAATTGTTGTAGATCTCCAACCCGGATCTATCAACTGGCGCCGTCTGTGGGAAATTTGAGTCTAAGATGTTGATTCCCCATGTTTTTATGTGAAATTCCAGTTCGTTGTTATAATGCTGTTGGTGTTTTTCCTTATCGCTTCTCTATGTGAAGAATAGGAAGAAACCTGATATTAGATTCACTGGGTGTGCTGTATTCGTTGTTTAATCTGCAAATGCCCATGTATGAACATGACTGCTTGATTTTGGCTAAGCTATCCACGACTGTGAACTACAGAATGTGGTGTAACTTTAAGATTATGCTCTCCGTTCGGTATAGATTGTGATAAATACTCTGTTGAAAGGAAGCTTGTGTTTGAGATGCTGATTCTTTCTCCTTGTATGCGAGTCTATATCTGCTAACTGTAAGCGCTGTTAAAACTCATCAATCTGGAGTGCTAATCTCCTATCTATCGTTAAAGTTTTAGTTGATTCTGTTGAGGTGTTTATGAATTTGCCCTGTTATTTCCCCTGTTATGATAGATGCCTAATATGGCGGTTGTATCATAGAGTGAACTTGTGTATTGAATGCAAGATTGATGTTATTCCTATAGAATTCTGGTATGCTTACTGTGAATCCGTTCCAGCTGCATTATTCATAGCAAATCAACCAAAAAGTGGTTTCGAGGCCGTATTTCTTTCATGATATGAATTGGGATGACTAAACTGTTTTGTTTGTCCAAATCTTAAGGTTGTGAAGAGTCTGAAGGAAAGCCGAGTTAAAAATTACAGCAATTTCAGAACACATTCAGTTCACCTCGCGTAATTGGTGAGCTTACAATTCCATCTACTATCTACTAAATATGAAATTAATTTGTGGGTTGTAAAGGATTGGTGATTACAGAGGAAGCATCACTACTTAAGCTAGTCGAATGCCCTCATATATTGCCATGAACCCAGGAACCCACCGAATAAAAATAGCAAAAAGCGGAGAGCCGAAGATGACAAGGTCACCCCATTCACTTTGATGAAGGGGCCCTGCATCTGAAAGCAGAACCTCCCATAAGCACTCAGAAGCCCTGTCTAACAGGCAACATCTTCAGAAGCCCTGTCTAACAGGCAACACCCTCAAAAGCCCTGTCTAACAGGCAACATCTCCAGAAGCCCTGCCCAGCAGGCAGCATCTGCGTAAGCCCTATCTTATAGGCAGCACCATCATAAGCCCCATATAATGGGCAAAATCCCTCATAAGCCCTGTCCAACAGGCAACACTCGCATAAGCCCTATTTAATAGGCAGCACAAGCCCTATATCATAGGCAAATTTGATTCATTAAGCCCTATCTAATAGGCGATTCCCTCGTAAGCCCCATACAATGGGCAGAACCTTTTTACAAGCCCTATTTAAAATAGGCAACACTCACAAGCCCTATCCAATAGGCAATGTTCCTGTAAATTTCATATAATGGGCGAACTTCCCCAAAGCACTGTTTAACAGACAATACCTTCAAAAGCCCTACATAGTAGGCATCATCCCCAGAGAACCCTGCATAGCTAGGCGTTATACATAAAGACCCGCACAATCGGGTACCCTCGTAGTGAGTCTTGTAAAATAAAAGGCTACATGAGCCTTAAAAGGGTCCTCACTATAATCAGATCCCTATCAAAAGCCTCATCTAGAGAACTGTACGAAAACGGACATCACAGTGCCAAGCCTTGCAAAAGCAGGAGCCATATATCCCTATCTTATACTGGCAGAAGCCATCCTTCGAGAAGCCCTGTAATGAACAGGCAATGTTCGTTGAAATTACAACGGATAATTGCCAATTACAAGAGACCTGCTACAGATAAAAATACATGTATTCCTTAAGCCTCTTCCAAAGAGCATCTGAAATTAATCTTCTCAAACATCTACAGAATTCTGCGAGGATGAACACGCCTCAGATGCTGCTTCAAAAGAAGCTGGCCAAGCTACTGGAAATCCAGCGAATTCCCTACTTGGGAATAAAGGAAAAGGCACTGCGACAACAGAAGCCAGCGTCAACATGGAGGCTCAGTTCTCTCCAACCATGCTCCTCCAAATGAAAACGCTCGTAGAAGGCGTGGTTGAAGGGGCTGTCGAAAAAAGACTCCACACCTTGGGAATGAACTCCCAAATCCCAGATCCCCCGGGTGAAACCCAGGAGGGTGGAGGAAGTAAGAGCACCCCTGCAGCGCACAAGCAGAGGCCTATAAACCCAGGCACAAACCAAGAACTGGTCTCGAAGCTGCCTCCCACAGTGGATGAGACAGAGGAGGGATTTTCTACCGATTGCGAATCCCCAGATGAAGAGGGACCTGAGGAAATTGAAGGGAACCCTAATGAGAACACCAACAATACATGGGCCAGAAAGTATGCCCAACAACAAGAGCAGATGAAGCTCTTGGCAAAAGAAGTGAAAAGGCTAAAAGAGCAAAAGCAAGCTGTAGAAAGGACCCCAAGGGAAACGGGGGCAAGCGAAAGAGAAATTCGCAGCCTAAATGAAGAAGAAACCCATAAACACTTTCCCAATAACAAAAGTAAGGGGAGCAAGTCGGAGCTTTTCTCCCTATATATCGATGAGAATAGTCCCTTCTCTGCGGACATTCAAACTGATCCTGTTCCCAGCAACTTCAAAACAATCTCTTGCGAATACCAAGGGAAGGGGGATCCTAAAGAACACTTGATGAAATTTGAGAGCTTATGCCTCCTCCATCAATATTCAGAAGGCGTCAAGTGCCAAGTGTTACAACTCTGTCAGGAACTGCCCAACATTGGTTCAAACAGCTACCAAAAGCTTCTATTCACTCCTTCATGGATCTGAGGGAAGTCTTCCTCCAACAATTCGTTAGTGCTAAAAGAACTACCAGAAATTCTTTACATCTAACAACTATCAAGCCATGAGCTACTTGTACGGGGTTTCTTTGATGTAAGCGGTATCCCGCTTCTCCTCTAATAAATCGAAATCCGCACATCGGTTCTCGTCGTTCACTCCGGAGATGAAATGAGTCGTGCACGGACTTGGCAGTCCGATTTCGACTGGGATAACAGCCTCTGTTCCGTAAGCCAAGCTGTACGGAGTTTCTCCATTGGTGGAGCGAGGTGTAGTCCGATAAGACCACAAGACATTGGGAAGGTGCTCCACCAACATCCCTTTGGCTTTCTCTAATCGGGTCTTAAGACCCTTGACGAGCGTCCTATTTGTCACTTCGGCTTGGCCATTTGCCTGAGGGTGAGCCACCGAGGTGAAATGCTGTTGGATCCGCAGCTCGTCACACCAATCTCTGAAGACCTTTTCTGTGAACTGTGTCCCGTTGTCGGAGACTAGAACATGAGGTATTCCGAAATGACACACCACATTCTTCTACACGAAATTGCGAGCATTTTTACTTGTGATCTTGGCTAGAGGTTCCGCCTAAACAACAATAAGAGAGAAAACGAAGGTACCTGGTCGAAAGCTCTCCTTATAGACCTCATACCCATAGTGTTATGAGGAGAAAGAGGAAATAAGGGAGCATCCCAGGGAGGTAGGTCTTTCAAGACCCCAGCAGGTTGGCTGAGGATTTGAGACGCTTCTCTCAACGTAGACATAAACCAAGGCTCCTTAGGAGAAGCAAGGCGGTTCCTCCGAAAAGATTCAGGCTCTGTGTCAAACATCCTCACTATGGGCCCTGCATTGATGGTGGCCGCACGATCAGGAATGCCTAACTGATGACAACATTCATGAATAGCAGAGATTGTCCATTCGGTAAGGGGGTCAAACATTCGAAGCTAGAAATCTTGAGATCGGAGATAAGCTTCTGGCAGACGCCTCATCAAAAAATCTAAGAAAGCTTGACCGTGAGGGGTCATCAACAGGTTGGATCTACAGTCCTTAACCCCAGAGGAAATGCCCTGACTTATCCCTGCCCTCTTCCCTTCAGTAAAGGAGGAGGCTTGGGCTCGTACTAGCTCCCGCTCGTGAGTAAGCGTTAACTATTCCACCTCCGCTACGTGGATTTCTCGTAGCAGCCCCACTCTATCTGATGAAGCCTTTAAAGTTTCCTCAAGCTCCCTTATTCGTTTAGAGAGGGAAAGCGTACTCTGCCTGATGGTAGAACAATGCTCCTCTTTATCCTGCAGGAAGCCTCGAAGTTGATGGACCTCAACTAGGAGTTGCTCTCTGCCTTTCTCAGACTGGGAGAGATGCTCTTTCAGCTGTTCTAGGTTTAGCGCCTAAGCAGAAGGGGAATTTTCCAGCATCCTACTTTTCTTCCTGACCGGGGAAGAAGGAGAATCACTTTTCCTTTTTTGAGAAAAGGAATGAGTTTCTAGGACAGCCGGAGTGGAGGTACCAGCCTCCACGTCAATAAGAATAGGAGAAGATGAAGTTGACCGGTTGGGGGCAACTAAGTGCGGAAAGTAAGGTTTCAACCGGGGCTTCGCCATTTTTGCCTCTGGGAGAACTCCTGGAGAAGCGGTATGGCTTTCGGGTCCTGTAAGTACTGGAATAGGCGTCTCACTTGTCGCTGGAGCAGGATTGGGATCGCTGTTTCCTTCTTCTTGTTCAATCCTCTGTAGCAATTTCTCACGAATCTTCTGCTTCATATTCAGCTTTGTAGTATTCATGGCTGCAAGATAAAAATCATCACCTGTAAGGGACGGCAAAAGAATAGAATCATGGATAACATGAATAAACCTAATCCCCAAAGTCTTAAAAATTGATTGTTGGTTTTAAAAAGGTAAAGCCTCAACCACATTTGCCTCCTAACCGATTTCACAGTCCAACAATCTGGGAACCGGCGAGGTCCCCCCAAAACAGGAAAGAAGGCGGGGGAAACAATAGGAGTTGCCCTAACTTCAAAGAATTCAAAAAGAAGTCTACATATGTGCTCGGAAAAGCAGGATGGTAAGAAAATACCTGAAAGAGAATGGAAGTAGAACGGCCACCAGAGTGATCGCTGGGAATGGCGAATGATTCGCGGTGCTCCCCTTTTTTTTTCTTTTCCTTCTGAAACTCGATATAGAGAGAGAAAAAGGGAGAAGTTAGAAGGAAGGGAAAGATGAAGTAGTTTCCCCCTTTATCGCCCCACGTCGCCTTACGAAAAGGAGAGTGCCTTTTCACCTGCAAATAAGAAAAAGGCAGTAATAATAATAGTGCTTCTCCCAAGACACATTTGTTAAAATATTCTCATACACTCTTGCCCTAGAGGCAGGGATAATGATAAGCCACGGCAATAGGTCCAACTTTATTCTTGGGAAAGTAGCCGCCGTTTCAGTTTCTTAGGTAATACAGCATCTGCATAAAAGAGAAGAAGAATACGATGCAACAGTTCAAGCAAAAATAATTTTCCCGCCAAAAACACTCGCCAGAAGTCCTCAAAAAAGAACTTCTTGACCTGGGGGGGGAGTAGCTGATAGGGACTAAATATCAGCTTTACTACGCAAATAATTTAGGACGAAAGAATAATATATCTCCCTTATCCTTAGGGAGTCATCTCTAATAGAAATTGATGCTAATTACACCGTGTGATGATATTAACTACCTTTTCCTCCATCGCATTAGGAGCCACGCCAAAGCATAAGAATCATGTTAAGGGATCGGCAGAAGCTGTTCTGCATAAGAGCATACTACCAAGAGACCCCATAGGCTCTAGATACTCAATACGGCTATAGGACACGTTTCATGCAGAAGCCAGAAGCATCGCCTCCTCCCAGAAGCCATATGGGATTTATAGGCATTCGTTAAGAATCAAAGGATCTGATTAGTACTCCTGAGCACCTGACAGAACCTTCGGTTCTGCGCAGCATGTAATCCGCGTGACTCTACGTACTCTAGAGTGAGGACCACTGCATTCATGACGGAGGGAATCTTACCTCTATGGGAATTCCTTTCCTGTCCTTCCCCCACACGAATGTTTGCTCTTTCAACCTCCCTGCGCCTATAAATACTCGACTATCGCACACTTCGTCATCCCATCTATCATCATCAGAACAATACAGTTCTCCATACGAACACGCATTCTCGCGTACTATTCCATTCATCCTCTACACTCTGCCTTGAGCTCCTTCGAGCTCGGGCAGTCAAAGCTCTCTAAGGTTACTTCCCTTGAAGCTTCACTGGCAATCACCGCCACCTTCTTTTTCTCGTCATCGTCGGGAAGGATCCTTCTCTCTCTCTCGCGCTCCGTCTCAAGCCTAAGGTATAACCTTCGCTGCTATGGGAGAAGAGGCCTAAACGGAGCTCTATGCTCCCGTTTCTTCCTCTCTCCACCTCCTCTCTTCGCTCTCTATTTGAATAAGTCTTAATCTCACATGAATACAACTGATTTATGGCTAGAAATGCCCCTTATCCAAGCATATAGCTCGATTATTGCTCGCTGCTCTTATGTGAATAATATCGTGTATGAAATCGCTGTGAAATGCCTAGTTATGGCTGATAAACCCACACAAATCTCTTGTTCTCCATCATTATATTGTTTTCTCCATGAATGCTCCTTGCAAATACTATGAATCATTACACAATTGTTGTAGATCTCCAATCCGGATCTATCAAGTCTCTCTACATTCCTTCATGAGGCTAAATTGGCTCGAGAGGCTCAAGATGCTAACATTAAGAGGCTCGAGACGGCAATTGGCCAAATTTCTGGTTCCATGCACTTGATACAACAACCGGGGCGGATTCCGAGTCAAGGGATTCAACCACAACATGCTAACGAGGTGCAAGCCCCATATCCTCCATATGTTCCTCCTTTTCCACCCCATCAAGCCCAAGCAGTTTCGGTGTTGCGGAGCGGGAGGCACGTGGATAATGGAGTTGTGATGCCGCCTCAAAGCCATTCTAGCCAAAGGTGGAGCCCAAATTCGAGTTGGGGATCGAGCCAAAACCATGCAGCACAGCACGATGGACGGGCGTCCAACGTTTCTGGACGACCGCCCACAGTCACGCCAACCCCTGGACGAGCGCCAGAAAATTTTCTAGCGAAGCCCGCGCTGGACGGGCGTCCAACGTACGTTGGACGACCGTCCAACGCTGAAGAGGAGCCAAATGCGAAGCCTACCCTGGACGAGCGTCCAGCCAACATTGGACGACCGTCCAATGCCCAGAACGCACGCACGGAGTCCGAGGAAGCTGAGAAAGAGTCCCAACCTCTCCACAAGACGTCCAATCCTTATGTTCCCCCCATTCCTTATCCAAGTCGAGTGAAGAACAAGAAGCGTGATCAACAATTCATGGATTTATACAAGCTTCTTTCAAAGGTGGATGTGAACTTGCCTCTCCTTGACGTTATTCGAAACGTGCCACCGTTCGTGAGGTTCGTGAAGGAGTTGACATCGAGGAAGAAGCCGTTCGATGAGATGGAGACAATTGCGGTATCGGAGGTGGCGTCTATTATGCAACACCCTCTTCCACCTAAGCAACGAGATCCAGGTTCTTTCGTTATCACTATCTCTTTAGGTAATGGTAAGGAAGCATGTGGTATGTTAGATTTAGGTGCCGGTATTAATCTCATGCCTTATTCTATCTTTAAGCAATTAGAGTTAGGAGAACTTAAACCCACTCGCATGAGCCTTCAATTGGCGGATAGGTCTATTAGGTACCCTAGAGGTATTATTGAGGATATTTTTGTTCGTGTGGGGGGTTTGATTGTGCCCGTTGATTTCGTTGTTTTAGAGATAGGTGAGGTACAAGAGAATGGTATTGAGCACACACTTTTGCTAGGTCGTCCTTTCATGGCTACTACTAATACCTTGATTGATGTGAAGAGTGGTGTGATTAAGATGTCGGTTTTAGGAGAGGATGTCTCGTTTTCTGTGCATAAGAGTCGACCTATGTCATCGGTCAATTTAATTGCTAATTGTTCTTTCATCGATAAGGTTGATGCCTTGGCCGAGTGCTCTTTTGTGCAGGATTTTGACACCGAGGATGTGTGTTGGGGATCCGGAGATCTAATGGAATGGGAGCGAATGGAGAGAGACATCGGGATCAAACTCCCGTTTCCCCCTCAAGACCCCGAGCCCGGCTCGAAAATTCCGGAGCCATTGGAGTTGAAAGAGCTCCCTTCGCATTTAAAATATGTATTTTTAGAGGGAGGCAATCAAAAACCCGTAATTATTTCTTCATCTTTGTCTCTTGCAGAGGAAGGAGCATTGGTGGGCATACTCAAGGAGAACAAGCTCGCTTTTGGATGGAGCTTGGAGGATATTCGAGGGATTAGCCCGGCCACGTGCATGCATCGCATCAATCTCGAAGAAGGCGCTCGCCCCAAACGAGATGGACAAAGGAGGCTCAACCCAATGCTAATGGAGGTCGTGCGCAAGGAAATCTACAAGCTATTGGCGGAGGGTATTATTTATGCCATCGCCGATAGTGTGTGGGTTAGCCCGGTGCACGTCGTTCTAAAGAAGGGAGGAATTACGGTGTCAAAGAACGAGAAGGATGAGTTGGTCGCCTCGCGCCCATTTACCGGTTGGAGGATGTGCATTGATTATAGGAAGCTCAATGCTTCCACCAAAAAAGACCATTTTCCTCTCCCTTTTATTGATCAAATGCTTGATAAATTAGCCGGGCAGGAATTTTATTGTTTTCTTGATGGTTTGTCAGGCTATTATCAAATTGCGATAGCTCTGGAGGATCAAGCAAAGACGGCCTTCACAAGCCCTTTTGGGACCTACGCTTATAGGAGGATGCCATTTGGTCTCTGCAATGCACCGGGTACGTTCCAAAGATGCATGATGTCTATTTTTTCGGAATTTATCGGTGACTTTGTTGAGATTTTCATGGATGATTTTTCTGTTTTTGGGTCGTCTTTTCATGATTGCTTGATGAAAATAGAGAGAGTCCTTAAGAGATGCATTGAGAGTGGTCTTACTTTGAGTTGGGAAAAGAGTCATTTTATGGTTAAAAGTGGTATTGTTTTAGGCCATGTAGTCTCGAGTAAGGGTATAGAGGTCGACAAATCGAAAGTGGAGGTGATTGAAAAATTGCCACCACCTAGTGATGTCAAAGGTATTAGGAGTTTCCTTGGTCATGCGGGCTTTTATAGACGATTTATTAAGGATTTTTCTAAAATTAGCCAACCTCTTTGTCGTTTACTTGCTCAAGATGTGCCTTTCCACTTTGATGATTCTTGTATGCATGCTTTTCTCACTTTAAAAGAAAAACTCATCTCTGCTCCCGTTGTAGTTGGTCCCGATTGGTCATTGCCTTTTGAAATTATGTGTGATGCTTCGAATAATGCCGTAGGGGCTGTTTTGGGTCAAAGAGTCGATAAGATGCTTCGTGTGATTTACTATGCTAGTTTAACTCTTAATCCTGCTCAAGTGAATTACACCACCACCGAACAAGAGATGCTTGCTGTTGTTTTTGCCTTAGATAAATTTAGATCATACATCATAGGGTCTAAGGTGATTATTTATAGCGATCATGGTGCTCTTAAACATCTTTTGACTAAAGCCCAAGCAAAACCTAGGTTGATTAGATGGGTCTTGTTATTGCAAGAATTTGATATTGAGATTCGTGATAGAAAAGGTAGTGATAATCTTGTGGCCGACCATCTCTCTCGACTTGATTCACCTCCCCCTTATGCTTCTCTTGATGATATTTGTGATTCTTTTCCTTTTGAGAATATTAATGAAGTGGATGTTACTCCTTGGTTTGCCGATATTGCTAATTTCTTGGCCGATAAGGACACTAAACTCGTCCTTAACGCTCAAGAAGAGAAAAGGTTTCTTCGTTTGTGTAGGCAATACTATTGGGAGGACCCTCACTTATTCAAGCTTGGGAAGGATGAGGTGATTCGAAGGTGCGTTCCTGACCATGAGCAAGCCGAGGTGTTGCGACATTGTCATGAGGAGCCGAGTGGAGGACATTTCGGAGGCCAAAAGACTGCTCATAAGGTGCTACAAAGTGGATTATATTGGCCTACTTTGTTCAGGGATGCTCAAGCCTTCTACCTCGCACGCGAAAGTTGCCAACGCACGGGTTCTATTGAGCGCCGTAATGAGATGCCCCTTAATCCTATTATAGTGGTCGAGATTTTTGATGTGTGGGGCATCGACTTTATGGGACCTTTTCCTAAATCCCATGGTTTTGAATACATTTTACTTGCGTTGATTATGTGTCCAAGTGGGTTGAAGCCATCCCCACAAGGACATGCGATTCTCATATTGTTTTGAAGTTTGTGCAGGAAAATATTTTGTGTAGATTTGGTTTTCCTTGTGTGATCATTAGTGATGGGGGAAAACATTTTTGCAACAAATTATTCGCCAAGTTGATGATGAAGAACGCTATCACTCACAAGGTGGCGACTCCATACCATCCACAGACTTCGGGGCAAGCCGAGACGAGCAATCGACAAATCAAGGGGATTTTAGAGAAGACGGTCAAGCCATCGAGGAAGGATTGGGCCGACAAGTTGAACGACGCTCTTTGGGCATATCGTACGGCTTACAAAGTCGTGCTTGGGATGAGTCCTTATAGGCTCGTCTATGGTTAGTCGTGCCATTTGCCCGTTGAGATCGAGTTCAAGGCATATTGGGCTCTCAAGCGCATCAACTTCGACCTCGACGATGCTCACGATCGGAGAATTTTGCAAATGGAGGAGCTCGACGAGCTTAGGAACGAAACCTAAGACAATGCCAAGATCTACAAGGACAAGGTGAAGCGTCTACATGATAGACGAATAGCCTACAAGGAGTTCAAGCCTGGAATGAAGGTACTTCTTTTTCACTCTCGTCTTCGTCTATTTCCGGGTAAGCTTAAGTCTAGGTGGGGAGGTCCATACACGGTGGTGCAAGTTTTTCCTCATGGAGCGGTGGAAATCAAGAACGAGGATTCGGGATACATTTTCTCGGTCAACGGGCAACGATTGAAGCCGTATATCGAAGGGATGATTACCTCACACGGTGGAGACGATTCTCATATCCGACCCCCCACTCTCCTCTTGAGTATTTGGTACGTCAAGCTAATGACGTTAAACAAGCGCTTGGTGGGAGGCAACCCACTTTCTCTATTTTATTTTTTGTAGAGTAGGATTTATTTTCTTTTAATTTTGTTATTTTTCGTTCGTTTTCTTTTGATATTCGTGCAGGGAGTAGTTCCTAAGGATAGCAATGGCACGGAAAGCTTCGTGAGGGAGAAAAAGGAAGAATTCGGACAAAATTTCGCGAGGGCCGCGTTGGACGGGCGTCCAACGCACGTTGGACGAGTGTCCAACGTATTTTAAATTGTCAAATTTTTCAGCGAAGGCTGCGTTGGACGGGCGTCCAACGCACGTTGGACGAGCGTCCAACGCATATCAGCTCAAATTTATTTTTAGCGAACGCTGCTCTGGACGGGCGTCCAACGTACGTTGGACGAGCGTCCAGCGCAAGACGAGCCCCCAATTCGATTTTGAGTCAAATTTCTCCTAGGTTTTTACTTAACCCCTTTTCTTCCCTCTCTGTTTCTCACAATTTCTCTCCCAAGTGCAGAAAGACTCGAAAGCCGCCGCCGTTCGTAATCAACACAGCCGAAATCCGAAGCCGCCACTTCCGCCGCCGCCGCCGTGAGTTGCCGTCGCTGCTGCAGTTCCGTCGCCGTCTCCAGCCGCCGTCAGTCGAGTACCAGCACAGCCGCACGCCGTCGACGCCGTCTGTTCCCTCACCGTCGCCGTCGCTCGCCGTCAACACACGCCCAGCGCCCAGATCTACTGTTGGTCCCGGTTTGGTATAGGAAAAATACGTAGAGGGGTGGGGGGGGGGGGGGTGAATACGTATTTTGAAGTTTTTCAACTTCAATTCCTTAACTCAGAGTATGAAGTAAAGTGCTCGTAGAAATACTGAGACCTAGCCGAGAGCTAGATCTAGAGCAATCAGCAATCTCTTGACCTAAGCTTAGAGCTTGATCAAGAGTGAGACTTTACTCTTGTGCGGAATTCGGTGAGCTATTATCTTTTCCTAAGTAATTAAAAATTCAAGTTGAGTTTGTTTAGATGCACATGCAATGAATAATCAAAGTAAATAGTTTAGGGTTGAGAGATACGACACAGGGATTATAGTGGTTCGGAGATAAAGCTCCTACGTCCACTTTGTTGCACACGGCAACTGTTCTCTTCACTCGAGAACTTGAAGGTTACGGGTCCTTCAAAAACCTGGTCGAGATCGGGCTTCACTCTCCTGGATCCAACGACAGACGTAGTGATTGCGGGTTCACTACACAAACCTAGACAAGACTGGAAGCTTCACTCGCTTCAGTCAAACACAGACAGGGAGATTACGGGCTCTCCTTACAGCCTAGCTTCGATCGAGCTTCACACAAACGATGTAGGTGCAAGCTTGGATCTAAACTCTATGATCGAGGTTTCTACGATCGATGAAAGTAGAGCCTTGGATCGAGACAACCTAACGACGACGAACTCAAAAACCTAACAACAGATTTAGGGTTTTTGGTTTACGACGACACACTATGAAGAACTCTTTTACAGTAGATGCAAAAGATGGCTAGAGTTCTTCTTCTAAGCTTGGATATAGAATGGGCTTAGACTCTAAGTGTGAAGGTTGTGAAGACGAGTTCCGATGAACTGGGAACTCGGAGAACACTTGAAAACAAAGACTCGAAGATTTGCTCAAAGGCTTGGGAGTGTTTGTTTGCTGTGGGCGCTCGAATGCTCAAGTAGTGTTCTACTTCTCTTCGTCTTCAACCTTCTCTATTTATAGGCGGAGGGATGCCGAGATCCGTTGCTTGGTTGGTGGCTTTGTCCCTCCTCCTCTCGACAGTACTTGCACAGGCTGGCTGCTTTTCAGACGCGCAGTTTTGGATTTTTCCGGAAATGGCTAAGTTCCAATTTCAATAGTAACTGGAGCGATCCAGTACTATTACGGCGCCCTGTCGGCCTGGCAGTCAACTCCGCTGCTCCTTTCCGCGTTCGACACGTGGAGATCTCGTAATTAATGCGGAGATCTCCAGTTGACTGGAGTTCAATTCGGAGCGGGAATTGTGCTGTCGCTTTCTGGTATGTAGTGGCTCGCTTCGCTTTGAAGTTGTAGCGTGCGCTTTAGTTGAGTCACTTCGTAGTCATTCTGTAGTGAGTCGCTTTGAGAAATGAGGTTCCCTAGTGACTGCTTTGGAAAATGCTGACTAGAGTTGACTTGCTTTGACTTTATACTGTAGCGCTCGCTTTGCTTCACTTTGGCAGACTCACTTTGAATCTACTGTAGCGCTCGCTTTGCTTCGCTATTCTTCGGCACGCTTTCACTTCGGCTTGCTAGACTTGCTTCGCTTCGGAAAACACACTCAAGTGAGTGGCCTTCACTTGAACTCTTGAAGCCTACAATCTAAGCAAAATAAAGAGCCATCCTAACAGAGTAGGCTTAGAAAAATTCTAACCTATTAACTACATCAAAACGGGTCGCTTGGGAATAGAACACTTGGGGTTTTGGGATCAAATCAAAACAATAGAATATCCCTTATAGGTTCCCTCTTAACATGTTGTTCTTAACAATTCCCAAAAATTTCCCCCTTTTTGATGATGCCAAAACCCAAAGACTTAAGATTATTGGAATCTGGTCTATCTAACCGTGAAGGGAACTTCAAGCGACTGCTTCCTTTGCAGGCTTCGTTTGAATTTTCTTTTAAGTTCCTTTCCCTTTTTTTTCGGTTAAATTATTATTGAGTTTGTAGCATAAGGATAAAATATCCATAAAGCTGTTAAATAACACAAGAGGGACAGAAAGTAAATTGGATAGATTGATGAACATCAGTTCTCAAAACAAGGAGCTTGAAACTCAAGGGTTTCCTGCAGCTTCTTCCTTGTTATCCTGCTTCTCCTCCGTCACTTCCACTTCCTTCTCTTCTTCCTCAGCCTCCAAGTCCTTCGCAATCATCTCTTCTGGGACAGTATATGCACTGAAGACCTTCACTTCCAACGTTCCAACAGTATGGATACTTGGTCTCCTCCAAGCGCTTTCCAATCTGAACGCTTCATTCACCTCTGCATCTGTGACGCTTCGATCAGGAATCCTTGTGCCTGGAAGGAATGGCATCGGAAAATTCTTCATTTCAGGCACCTTTACGATAAGAGACTTGGGCTTTGCAAGCTCAGCCATGGTGAAGATTTTCCTCCGCATTTTCTCATCATATGCGCAGAGGAAGTTGCTGAGAGCACTCATCCGGGAGCACTCATCCTGCAGTGGCACTACTCCCCAGAAGTAGTAGGCTTTGATGAAGAGTTCCTTGTAAAGTAGCCACTGGTCGCGGAGATCTCTTGGAATGAAATCCTCAATCTCCCTCGCGTCAGGATGCTCATTCCTCCTGGCTGCCAACTCTTCCTCTGACCTGCTGGCTAGTTCCTTCATGACGGCATGGAATTTGGCACTAGTCTCAGTGCTCCAAATCGGACGCTTCTCATTGAGTCGTTTTCGAATGTGATCTTGTTCCTCCTCGAGAGGGTAGCGTCCGGAGCCGACCATTTCCTTCCCGGTCACGTCGCATGCATCGATAATGGCTTGGGTTTCGCATGCGTCGGACTCGTCAGGCATGAAGGGAACGAAGGCACTTCGGCAGATGGCGGATTGGATGAGTTTCACTTCGTTGAAGTGTTCCTCGATCCGGCCATCAATGACCTGCAATCTCTTGGCCTTTATTCTCTTCTCCTTTTCCTCCTTCTCCTTCCACTCCTCTCCTCTCTTCCTTCTCCTTTCCTGCTTCTCCGCTCTTGAAGTGACTGCTTGTTTGACCATTTGGCGCTTGGCAGCGTGGTCATCTTTCGAATCTGGGGCAGCTCGCTTCAGTGTTTGCTTTGGTGGTAGGGAAGGCGGCATGTCCTTCTTTAAAGTGTTTGAAGGGACGCATGTAGATGAAGCGGCTCCTACAGTCGATGTAGCGAGCGCGGCAGTTGAAGCGGGTGCGGCGGCTGAAGCGGGCTCTTTGGAACCTGAAGAACCTGCAAGTGTTAGCTTTTTTAATTCAAAATCACGCTCTAGTGCCCAGGCCAGGGCCTCATCCTCTGCAATCTGCTTCCGCCTCTCCTCCTTGGTTAACACCGTAACAGGAGGGTGTCGTGCAATTGAAGCACCAAGAACCTTTTCTTCAATCGGTCTCCTGGGCTCCTCCGGCTTTTTCATCAGCTCCTCCTCCGTGAGCTTTACTTTGCCCTTCATTGCGTTCAAAGCCCTTGCTTCATCATCTAACACCTCCTCCGCACCTTCAACACCACTACCTCCTCCTTCAATCATCTCCATCATAACTCCACTTCCTCCAGCACCTCCAACTACTCCTTCTTTCACTTGTCCTTCCCCCTTTTTGGCATCATCACTGCCAGGGGTTAGGATGATTGTTTTTCTAGAGATGGATTGGCTAAGCTCCTCGAACTTGTTGAACAAGGCATGAAGCATCTTTTCAGCACGGGTAGCGAAGACGTGCTCTTCAGATAGTACTAGTTCTGCTGTTTTGACACTTATTTCATCGAGCAAGAACTTGCACTGATTCTCCTGTTCCACAACGGACACCATCATCCTCTCCAATGGTTCCACCTTTCTGAAGCGAGCGTCCAGCTCCGCTTCAATCTCCTCCTTCATCCTCTTCCTTTCCTCTTGCAGATTGAAGTACCAGAAATTCTGGGATGCTTCAAGTTCTGCCTTCCACGTCGCAAGGCTCCTTTCTCTCTGATTAAGAATGGTATGGAACTTGGCATCTGCAGAGATTTTTACAGTGTATGATTCTCCCAACTCCTTGACCTTTTTGAGTAGAATGCTCAACTCTGCATTCTGCAGATCAAGGGCCTGTGCACTTCTCCTTCGACTCTCAAGCTCTCCCTTCTCCTCCTCTCTCTCCAGTTTGAGTATTTTCATTTCATTTTGGAGAGTGTCGAGGGCTTTCTTAGAGCTGAGCAGTTCACTACCCTTCATCACCAATTCTCCCTCTCTATTCTCCACTTTCTCCTTCAGCTTCTTCACTTCCCTTTCCAACTCCTTCTTCTCTTTGCCAAGAGTAATGAGTTTGGCATTAACCTCCCTCAAGCGGCTCCTTTCCGCGTCAAGCGAGCCCTTGAGTTCGGTGATTGTTTTCGAGTGGTCTTCCACTAGCTTCACCTGCGCCTCCAACGCCTTCTCCTTTTCTTCCAATAACTTCTCCTTTTCTTCCACCTTACCCTCCAGTTCCCCTTTCTTCCTGTCAAAGTCTTCACGTAGACTGATGACCTCCTCCGCCTTCTTTTCAATCTCAGCACTCATTCTGGTTATTTCACTATGTAAACTAGCGATCTCCGCATCCTTCACCTCCACCTCCTCCGCATGATCTCTGATCAGCTGCTTCTCGCGTGTAGTTGGCTCTCGCTTGGGAATCACAGCATCTGGATATTCTTGTTTTATTTTAGCATCCAGCTTGTCCCAGAAGCTGGTCCCATCGAGGAAGTTGTGGAAGCCGTCCACGCCAATGAAGTTGAGCAGTTTGGCCTCCAGTTCGATAAGCTCATTCTTTTTGAAGGCCTGCATCAGGTTGTAGACCTTGTAGTACTCCGTTCCGCGGTACGTAATGTACGTCAGGAAGTCGACGGTCTGGGTGTAGAACACGTCGGTCCATGGAACGTTGGTGTAGCGGAGGTTGATGGTCTCTGCAGCTTGCTCTCGATCCTTGACGTAGCGATCGATGGCCTGCATTTCTGCATAGATAGCAGAGGGTACGAATGATGAGATTATTGGGAGTTCACCGGCTGTTTGGGCGGTATCGGCTGTAGCTGCCGATGTCGAAGGGGATTGGTATGATGAGGCTTCAGGGGTTTCAGGGATTTGAATAGGTTCTGTGGTTGGCTGGGTTTGCTGGGTTTGAAGAGGTTGGAATGTGGTGTAAGCAACAGATGGATCTGTGCTGAGGAATGGGACAGTAGGGATATGGAAAGAAGATGCAGACTCTTCTTCCTGGGGAGAGAGGGGGGTTGTCTGTGTAAGTGGTTGATGAGTTGATGAAGCTTGGGGTTCAGGTATTTGGGTTGTTTGGGTTTGGATTTGTAGTGGGGGAGTTTGGGCTTTGATTGGTGAGGATTGGGGTTGAGTCACTTCAATGTCCTCAAGCGGCTTCTCCATCGCCTCGCTTTCTTGAACGAGTGAAATGACTCGCTTCATCTTCTTCTTGCCTCGCTTGGGCGCGGCTCGCTTCCCGGGTGAAGCGACCTGCCTAGCTTGGCTCACTTCAGCTTGCCTTTCGGCAACTGGTCTTGCAACGGGCACTTCTACCTCGAGAAGTCCCAAATCTATCAGCGTTTTGGTTTTTCTCCACTTGTCATAGAAGATAGATTGTTTGTTGTAGACGGTTGTGTCGGAATCCGGCCATACTTTGCCCGGAAACTTCTCCTCCAAGGCAACGGATAATCTGGAGAAGAACTTCACTTTCCCCTTGCGGAGAATCTGATCGGCACTTCCTGGCACGAACGCAAAGTCTTCAGCAGCTTCATGGATTTGGTTGAGAAACCAACCATGCCAGTTGAAATATGTTCCGGTGAGGCTGTCGACGATGACGGTGGTGGCGATCAGTTTTGTTTCTGACAACGTATCCAGCGTTCCGACATAGCAAGCGATGCTCTTCGAAAAGAGCTCGCAAATATGGTTGAAGGGGGCCTTCAAGCTTGAACGGATACTGGCCTCCTTGAAATTTGGATCTGCTCCGGTGACTGCAAATCGACCATATTGAACTCCGGCAGAAAAACCCAAATCTAACAGGGAATCTCCTCCTTCCCTTGGCAAGTCAAACACGCTGATTAGCTCGCTCATATCCACCTCCACCAGCCTTCTGGTTTGTGGATCTGTGAACGAAGATACGTTTTGCTCCTTCCTCAGGTTTAGAAGAAGCTCTCCGACCGCCTTCGCCAAAATTTTCTTCGGTACAGCCGTCACAAACTTCCATAGACCGGCCGTGTTCACGGCTCTACGGAAGAATCCGTTCTCTTCTACGACGGCAGGGTCGAGATGAGGCTCGACGTTGATGTGTTTTTCGACTTCCGTGAGAAACTCCTCCATCGTCTCAGTCTTCTGCTTCTTTCCCATGGTGTAAAATGAGAGATTTTGAACGGAGTTTTAATGACGAAAAGGTTGAGACTCGTGAGTTGCAGAAGTTGCAGATCTAAGCACGAGAATGGCAATTTTTGAAGGCTGTGAAAGGTTCTGCAGTTCAGCGACGTCCCATATATATAGAATTAGGTCTTGGCTGACATGGCAGGGGCAAGACAGTAAAATCGGCGAAGATCCTGTAGGTAGGCGGCGGACGTGCGGTGATGGGTCTGATGTGTCCGGCGTCACCACAGTAAAAGTGAACCGCCCACTTGCACGTCGTCTCCACGTGGCCTGTTATGATTGGTTTGTCTTATACGGCGTCGATCCAACGGCTACAAGTCTGGGACTGTTGGGATTCGACGATTGGATCTCCTTCGATTTTTCCCGCTTTGAATTCAAAGTGAGAACCACGCGCCCGTTATTTTCGCTTGTACCTGATTCTGCATTAAATGTAAAGTAAATGGTAAAACTGCACTCGAGTGCAGACAGCTCATACTCGCTTCGTACCCGCTCGCTTCGAGTTGGGCCGCTAGGCCTTGACTCGCTTGAGTGACTGTTCTGCACTCGCTTGCGATGGCTCGCTAGGAGTGACGTAGCACTCGCTTGGCCATCTGAAGCGACTGGAACAAGAAATGAATTTTCTTTACTTAATTTAAAATGTTTATGACTTACATACTTTGAGGATAAACAATAGTGTTTTCCTCTTTGTATTTGTGTCAGATTCATTTCATATTTTCCACATAGTGAGTGAAGGTTTCTAGCACGCTTCGGTTCACTTAGTGTACTTAAAATTGAAACGCTTACCAGTCAATCTCACTTCGTAGGAGATTGATACCACTTATTGAAGACTCCATTTTGAGGATTTGGATAGCACTTGATTGATCCACTTGTTGATATTGCTTTGATGCCTGTTGGTACCACCTGTAGAGTACTTCATCTTCTTGGCATTCATCTTCATGGCATTCATCTTCCTCTACGAATTAGAGAGTCCTCCATCGAAGTGAATGGGGGAGAAAATGAATATAGTACACAAGCTTACTACAACCTAGAGGGGAGTTTCACGTAAGTGTACATATTCACGACGAATGGGAGATGAGTACAAGTCCTTATCTCAGAGCAGAAATGGACAGGATGACAATTAGAATGCTCTGACAAGACAATCTCGTATTTTACGCAGAAGCATGTCACCATCCCTGCAACCTTTTGTAGAAAAAGGTAAACCTTCAAGCTTCCTCCTATAAGCTATAGAATGAACTTGTAATCGACTCGCTTTGACCCAAGCTGGGGCAAATTGAAGCGATGCCAAATTCAAAGTGGAGGAGGAATGGATAGATATCCGGCAGCTCAACTCAATGAAGAGTGAGTAAGGAATGGACATTTATCCACGATGAAGGAGATGAGAAGACTTGCTCCTCTTCGGCGAAAAGATGGGAAGAGGACACAAGGTCTAGGTGCCAGCCCTGCCTAAGCTTTCACCATTTTTACGTGGGAAGGCCCGATACAAGACCCCATAACCGTTACTAGAAACGGCACTTGCGAGTGTTTATACCCACTCGCTAGGAATCCTTGGCTAGGTAGCAGCTTCCTTGCTCGCTTTGGAAGTAGCTTGCTCCGAGAGCAAACAATAGTTCCCCCTTAACTTATGGCTTAACAATTCCTGTAAGTGGGTAGGGAACGTCTTCCAACACTCCACCTTACTCCACCTTATTTCTCCTTCTTCAAGCGAGTGAGATTTTGAAGTGGCTCGCTTGAGTTGGTGAAGATCCGAAGCGAGTGACGCTACGAAAAACTAGCGACCACTCCTTCGTACATCCTGGATCTAGCACTCTTCACCAGGGTCTAGCAACCCTAATTCCATGCATAGCTGATTGAAACGAGACTCAGCTAGAGGCTTGGTGAGGATATCTGCTCGCTGGAGATCGGTATGAATTTTCTCGAGCTTGATATCCTTCTTCTCGACATGATCACGAATGAAGTGATGTCGGATTTCCACGTGCTTGCTTCTGGTGTGAAGCACTGGATTTTGAGAGATGCAGATTGCGCTGTTGTTATCGCAGAATATAGGAATTTCATTCGCTTCAACATTGTAGTCCTTCAACTGCTGACGAAGCCATAGAATTTGAGAACAGCAGCTTCCAGCGGCCGTGTATATTCGGCTTCAGTTGTTGAAGTAGCTACTGTCGTCTGCTTCTTTGAAAACCATGAGATCAGCTTGCTTCCCAAGAACTGACAAGTGCCCGAAGTTGATTTCCTATCAATTCGGCACCCTCCATAGTCAGCATCTGAATATCCAGTGAGCTCCAAATTATCCTCCGTTGGATACCACAGCCCCATATTGACAGTGCCCTTCAAATATCGAAGAATTCTCTTGGCAGCTTCAAGATGGCTGTGCTTGGGATTGCTTTGGAAGTGAGCTCAGACTCCAACTGCAAAAGCTATATCCGGCCTACTTGCGGTGAGATATAGAAGGGATCCGATCAAGGCTCGGTAGTCTATAGCATCCACAGACTTCCCATTTATGTCTGGCTCCATCTTCCAGTTCGTGTTCATTGGAATCTTCACAGCTTTGGCATGCTGAACACCGAACTTGGCAAGCATATCTTGGGTATACTTAGCTTGATTGATGAAGATGCCATCATCCTGCTGCTTCACTTGAAGACCTAGAAAGCAGCTCATCAAGCCAATCATTGACATCTCATATTTGGTCTTCATAAGCTCTCCAAACTTCTCGCTAAGCGACTGGTTTGGTGACCCAAATATGATGTCGTCCACGTAGATCTGAACCCATAGCATATCATCTCCATGATTGATGGTGAATAGGGTTCGATCTATCTTTCCTTTGTGGAATCCATTATCCACTAGGAATTGAGAAAGGGTATCATACCAAGCTCTGGGAGCTTGCTTCAATCCATATAGGGCTTTCTTCAATCGATACACCTTATCTCCTTGCTCGAAACCCGGTGGCTGCTCCACATACACTTCTTCCTTCAATTCACCGTTGAGGAACGCGCCACATCCATCTGATAAACTTTGAATTTCTTGGCCGCTGCATAGGCTAGAAATAGTCTGATTGCTTCAAGCCGTGCCACAGGAGCGAAGGTCTCATCGAAATCGATTCCTTCCTCTTGGCAGTAGCCCTTGGCGACGAGACACGCCTTGTTCCTCACAACGTTGTGTTCCTCGTCCGTCTTGTTCTTGAACACCCACTTGGTGCCAATCACATGCTGAAATTTGGGACGATCCACGAGATACCATACGTCATTTCTGGTGAACTGATTCAGCTCTTCCTGCATGGCGATCACCCAATTTGAATCGGCTAGGGCTTCCTCCACGCATGACGGCTCAATGTTTGAGAGAAAGCAACTGAACATGGCACTTTCTCCAAACACTTGACTTCAGGTCACTACACCCTTGGATGGATCTCCAATGATTTGACTTGGTGAGTGATTCTTGAGCCATGCACGCTTGGATCCGCCAGCTTCATCTTCATCTTCTTCTTGGTCGCTCGCTTCACCTTCTGTAGCGAATGGATTGGATGCTTGGCCTGCACTCGCTTCAGGAATCTTGGGGGCAGCTTCATCTTTTCCTTGGACATTCTGCTCGCTTGAGCCCTTGATTTCTTCATCATCCTCAAGCATGTCCCAAGTTAATGAATTGATGGGTTCCTCGCTTGTCTTTCCTTCTTTAGATTGAACCTGTTCCCGTGGAAGACTCAAAGAAAACTCATCAAATACGACATGGGGTGATTCCTCCACGATTAGGGTTTTACAGTTGAACACCCTATAATCTTTGCTTGATGTAGAATATCCAAAGAATATTCCTTCATCAGCTTTGCTTTCAAAGGCTTTCAACTGCGACTTCCCATTGTCATGGATGAAGACCCTACAACCAAAGATATGGAAATAAGATATGTTAGGAATTCTCCCTGTCCATATTTCATATGGTGTTTTGTCGTGCCGTTTGCAGAGAAGCGTCCGGTTCTGCGTGTAGCATGCCGTGTTGGCAGCTTCAGCCCAATACTTCATCGGAAGCTTCGAGTCAGCAATCATGGTTCGAACGGCTTCTTTGATGATCCGATTCCTTCTTTCAGCAACTCCATTCTGCTGAGGTGTGCGTGCTGAGGAAGTCTGATTTGCTATGCCATGCTCCGTGCAGTAAGCTTCAATGGTAGAGTTCAGGAACTCTGTGCTTTGTCGGAGCGAATGGTTACAATCGCTTGATTCTTCTCCACAGCCAATCGCTTGAGCAGTTGTGGCAGCTTGGTCAGTGTCTCCTTCTTGTTAAAGAGAAATACAACCCAAGTGTAGCGAGAGAAGTCGTCGACTACAACTAGAGTGTACTTCCTTCCATTCACACTAACTGGAGTGACTGGACCAAATAGATCCATATGAAGCAGCTCGAGCACTCGTTTTGATGAAGCTTCTTCGAGACTGGCGAAGTGCTTCTTCGTCTGCTTCCCTAGTTGGCATGGTGAGCATGGATGGTCTTTGATGAAGACTTCATTTGGTATGCCTTGCACCAAACCCTTTCGAGCTAAGCGGTTTATGGCTTTCAAGTTGAGATGGTTCAAGCGTCTGTGCCATAGCCATCCTATTTCTGTAGCACTCCTTGCTACTAAGCACGTCTCCTCTTTGCAGCTGTCCCATTGTGTTATATAGACGTTCCTTTGTCTCACTCCAGTTAGCACAATCTGGGCAGTGAGCTTGCTCTTTACAATGCACTTGTTGGAAATAAATTCCACCTTGTATCCTTTGTCACAAAATTGTGAAATGGATAGCAAGTTGTGCTTGAGTCCTTCCACGTAGGAGACTTCTTCAATCGTGAGCTTTCCAACTTTCAGTGCGCCGTACCCTTTGGTGCTTCCTCGAGAGTTATCACCAAAAGTGACGTGTGGACCCTTCTTCTCTATGTAGTCGTGAAGTATAGCTCTCATGTCGGTCATGTGTCTTGAACATCCACTGTCCAAGTACCAGATTTGTTGACCCTCACTTGGCATGGGATCCACGGCGCTCACCTGCAATTAGACAGATTTTGGTACCCAAATCAGTTTGGGTCCTTGCAGGTTAGTTCCCTTAGGTACCCACACTTGCTTCACTTTCTTTTGAAAGGTAGCTTGTGCTTTGGGTTTCTCGACCTTTGAAAACTTTGACTTCTGCCTTAAGGCAGCTTCACACGTGCAGCAGTGTGTGCAAGAGGGGTAGCGGCTCACTTGAGGCTTACCTATGCTCTTACCCTTTGGCTTGTATCCTGAAGCGGCTCGCTTCAGATTAGCTACGGGCTTAGAGACTGACTTAGGTTTTACAGTCTGTCGAAGCGGCTCGCTAGGTTTTCTCGAAGCGGTCCAACTAGGGTTTTGACCCCGACTCGCTTGAGTAACCTTGGGAGTTCGAAGCGGCCTCTTTGGTGCTTCGAATTATTCCCCCTCAACGTTAGTCCGGTTGGACCATCTCCAGTCCGGATAACGTGACACATAGACATTACTCCTTTTCTTAAAAGGGAGATCCTTTGTCTCTTGTGTCTTGGCCTGAGACTTAGAAGCTACAACTAGTTTCCCTTTACCTTTGGATTGGTAGGCTTTAGCATTGTAAGTGCTGGGAACAGTTGGTCTTTGATTAGCCATAGTTTCTGCCCTTGAAGATATAGACATCTTCATTGGCTTCTTCTTAGGGTTCTCAGCCATTTGGCCTTTATCTTTGTTGGTGGTCGCTTTGGATGCAGTGGGCATTTCCAAAGTGACTGATGGTGTCGTGTGAGAAGCACCAACAAAGACAGTCGGCTTGGAAGGTCCACCCTCATATCCGAGTCCTCCCTTTCTACCAAAAGGTAGAAGTGAGCTCTCTAGTGCCTGCCTAGCATATGAAGCTTTGTTCAAGTTGGCAACTAGAGCGGACTGGGTTTCATACCTTCCTTCCAAGCTTTGATGTCTCGCGAAGAGATCCTCGAACTTACTAGTCATAGCCCTTAAATTAAGTTTGACTTGGTCAAGCTCAGTGGCTAGCTTTCGGTTCTCCTTCTCGTTTTGAGACAAAGCTTGTTTCAACACTTCGTGGTCACTTGACAATTTAATGTGCTTGTCAAGCAACTCATTCCATGTCGAGGAATTTGCTTCCTCTTGGTGAGTGTGTGCGAGTGTAATTGAACTGGGTGAGGGATAGATGAATACCTCTCTTGTTTCTTCGTCGGTGAGCGCCATGAGTCCAAGATCCTCTCCCTCACTGGAGTTGGGATCTGTGAATGCATCTGAGTCACTTAAGACTTCTTCAGTTGAAGCGACCGGCATTTCACTCGCTACGAGCGCTCGCCTTGGAGCTTCCCTCTTGGCTCTCAGTTTCTCTCACTCCTTTGCACTCAGCTTCGGGCAATCGGACTTGTAGTGGCCCATTTTGTGGCAATGGTAGCATTCCACTTCCATCATGTCCCTTGAGATCGGCTTGGTCGTCTCTTCTCTCTTCCCTTTTCCTTCTCGAGCATCAGTGCTCCTACCTTTGTATTGCTTGTAGAATCTTTTGTATTTGCCCACTCGAGAGTTCATTTTGTTGAAGTTCTTGGATAAGAACGCAATAAGTTCTTCCAACTCTTCCCTCGTCATCTTGGCTAGCGACTGGTCACTTGGCCCTTCTGCAGCTTTGAAAGCTACACCCTTTGATGTCGTGGGAGCTTCATCCTCTTCGTCAAGGTTCATTCGATTCAGATCGAATTCATGAGCTTTGAGTTCGGAGAACAGAATCTCTGGTGTGAGCTTTGATAGATCTTTGGTAGCTCGGTACAGCTCCTTCATTGTCTGCCACTTTCTCGTGAGAGCTCGGACAATCTTCAGGTTGACTTCCTTGTCTGTGAGTTCCTTCCCAAGTGAGTTGAGAGTTGCAATAATGTTGGTGACTCTCAGCTCGAAGGCGTCGATGGACTCTCCTGGCTTCATTATCAAACTTTCAAACTCTCGCATCTGAACGGCAAGCTTGTTTTCTTTGATTTTGTCTGTGCCTTGAGAAATGAGGGCTAGGTTTCCCACATTTCTTTCGCCGTTGCGCACTTCCTTATCCGTGGTAGATAGGCGTCCGACACGGTGCTTTGCATCGTGTGTCGTGCGATCTTGTCGAGGTTGGCAACTTTGAAGTCATTCGGAGTGTACTCATCTTTGTCCTTTTCTACGTACCGTTGTCGAACATAGGCAGCCCGACCTTCGGCAGCTGGGACGTTCTCAGAGACGGCTTTCCTAATTTCGATTGGTCCGTCTTCTATAACTTCCCACATCCGGTCATGGATGGAGCATAGGAAGCTCTCGACTCGGAAACTCCATGTCTCGTATCCTTCGATCGAGAACTGTGGAAGACTGGATGCACTATATGTAGACATAGCAAACTATCAGCAGTAAATGCAATATGCGTGGGTGAGGTTTTTGATGCACTTAGGAAATAGGATCCGGTTCAGTGAGACAACGTGAAGCGAGTGGGGACTCGCTTCAGATATGCAAAGCAGAGGCTCAAAAGAACCGCTACTCTGATACCACTTGTTGGTCCCGGTTTGTTATAGGAAAAATACGTAGAGATGGGGGTGAATACGTATTTTGAAGTTTTTCAACTTCAATTCCTTAACTCAGAGTATGAAGTAAAGTGCTCGTAGAAATACTGAGACCTAGCCGAGAGCTAGATCTAGAGCAATCAGCAATCTCTTGACCTAAGCTTAGAGCTTGATCAAGAGTGAGACTTTACTCTTGTGCGGAATTCGGTGAGCTATTATCTTTTCCTAAGTAATTAAATAATTAAGTTGAGTTTGTTTAGATGCACATGCAATGAATAATCAAAGTAAATAGTTTAGGGTTGAGAGATACGACACAGGGATTATAGTGGTTCGGAGATAAAGCTCATACGTCCACTTTGTTGCACACGGCAACTGTTCTCTTCACTCAAGAACTTGAAGGTTACGGGTCCTTCAAAAACCTGGTCGAGATCGGGCTTCACTCGCCTGGATCCAACGACAGACGTAGTGATTGCGGGTTCACTGTACAAACCTAGACAAGACTGGAAGCTTCACTCGCTTCAGTCAAACACAGACAGGGAGATTACGGGCTCTCCTTACAGCCTAGCTTCGATCGAGCTTCACACGAACGATGTAGGTGCAAGCTTGGATCTAAACTCTATGATCGAGGTTTCTACGATCGATGAAAGTAGAGCCTTGGATCGAGACAACCTAACGACGACGAACTCAAAAACCTAACAACAGATTTAGGGTTTTTGGTTTACTACGACACACTATGAAGAACTCTTTTACAGTAGATACAAAAGATGGCTAGAGTTCTTCTTCTAAGCTTGGATATAGAATGGGCTTCGACTCTAAGTGTGAAGGTTGTGAAGACGAGTTCCGATGAACTGGGAACTCGGAGAACACTTGAAAACAAAGACTCGAAGATTTGCTCAAAGGCTTGGGAGTGTTTGTTTGTTGTGGGCGCTCGAATGCTCAAGTAGTGTTCTACTTCTCTTCGTCTTCAACCTTCTCTATTTATAGGTGGAGGGATGCCGAGATCCGTTGCTTGGTTGGTGGCTTTGTCCCTCCTCCTCTCAACAGTACTTGCACAGGCTGGCTGCTTTTCACGCGCAGTTTTGGATTTTTGCCAGAAATGGCTAAGTTCCAATTTCAACAGTAACTGGAGCGACCCAGTACTGTTACGGCGCCCTGTCGGCCTGGCAGTGAACTCCGCTGCTCCTCTCCGCGTTCGACACGTGGAGATCTCGTAATTAATGCGGAGATCTCCAGTTGACTGGAGTTCAAATTTGGAGCGGGAATTGTGCTGTCGCTTTCTGGTATGTAGTGGCTCGCTTCGCTTTGGAGTTGTAGCGTCCGCTTTAGTTGAGTCACTTCGTAGTCATTCTGTAGTGAGTCGCTTTGAGAAATGAGGTTCCCTAGTGACTGCTTTGGAAAATGCTGACTAGAGTTGACTTGCTTTGACTTTATACTGTAGCGCTCGCTTTGCTTCGCTTTGGCAGACTCACTTTGAATCTACTGTAGCGCTCGCTTCGCTTCGCTATTCTTCGGCACGCTTTCACTTCGGCTTGCTAGACTTGCTTCGCTTCGGAAAACACACTCAAGTGAGTGGCCTTCACTTGAACTCTTGAAGCCTATAATCTAAGCAAAATAAAGAGCCATCCTAACAGAGTAGGCTTAGAAAAATTCTAACCTATTAACTACATCAAAACGGGTCGCTTGGGAATAGAACACTTGGGGTTTTGGGATCAAATCAAAACAATAGAATATCCCTTATAGGTTCCCTCTTAACATGTTGTTCTTAACAATTCCCAACATCTACCTTGGTCGAGCGTCCAAGGTACAGTGGACGAGCGTCCAGCGCAGTACTCGCCCGTTCCAGCCCGTTTTTGACGTCAATCCACCCCGTCTCATCCCCGTTCCAATCATCTCCCTACCATGGTTCGTGGTGAACTTGGAGAAGCCCGACCTCTTACCGATGGACGCATTCCGTTGCATCGTCGCCTCAACTACCACCCGTCCGGAGTCTCCGTAGCCGAGTACGAACGTCGTATGCGCGTCCTATTCCCGACGGAGAGGGAGCACACCCTACTTTGAGCTATATTGCTACAGGTTTGGCACGCCACTTCAGAGTAGATATTTCTCAAAGCACCGGTTTAACCCCTAGTGAAGAAATCACCCTCAATGAGCTTATTAATGCTCACCTCATGCGAGGGGCCACTGAGTTTGTTCCAGTTCGAGAGAGGAACTCCGTTATAGCCTATTATGCAGGTCGACGCCTACTTGGACTTCCAAGTCAAGAGTCGGGGGATGAAGAAGAAGAAGAGGAGCAAGGCGACGATGAGGAGCAAGGCGAGGATGAAGAAGAAGAAGGAGATGGAGAAGAGGAGGAGCAACAACACGTCCCGGACGATAATGAGCGTCTAGTCCGTTACTACACTCGGAGAGATCGAGTCCGGGCTCGTCAGGCTATGGAGGCCGAGGTTCCACCTTATTGGGCCGACTTTAGGACCGATTTTACACAATTCCAACAGAATGTGTTTAATCGGTTCGATGATTTGTCGACCCAAGTAACGGGGTTGAATAGCCGGGTGTCCCACATGGAGAGTCACTTGACTCGTTTTACCGACTTCTCGGTTGCCTCTACATCCACTCCACCGGACCCGAACGACCCTCGTTGGTGGTCTCCTTATGATCCTCGTTGGCAAGATCCACGATTCCAAGGTTTCTTCAACCCATAGCATTATTTGTGTCTTTAAATTTTTGTTTTGAGTCTTTTGTTTCATTTTTCTTTATTTTGTGCAATTTTACGCTTTGGTATTTTGTTTTGGTGTTTGTTTTGTAGGTACTACTTGGAGTCTTTCGAGATTTTGAGTATTTGGTCGTCATCTTGCGATAAGTCCTTCTATCCCTTCTCTATTTTATTTTCTCGCAATGAGGGCATTGCTTGATTTTAAGTGTGTGTGTGTGTGTGTGTGTGTGTGTGGGGGGGGGGGGGGGGGGGGGGGGGGGGGGGTCTTTGAACTTTTGGCATGATATTTTTGTTTTTGTGTCTTGATCGAGTCTTGTTTGGTTTGATTGAGTCTAGTTGATCGAGTCTTCATGTTTCCCCACTTAGAAATTTGTTGGTGTTCGAGCTATATAAGCATGTGACTTAGGATCGATGTGAATGATTCGATGAAGGAATATTTAGTTGTTGGAATTGATTTGAGCATAAATTAGGTTAGTTTAATCTTGAGTTGTGATATATTATGATTCGATGAATTGTGGGGCACGAATTGATATGAGTATTGAGGAAAATGATTTATGATTTTTGGTTGAGTGATAAATCTAGATTGTTGCAACTTGGATTGCTAGTTTACTTTCCCCTTATGATAAAAAAAAAGAGTTGTGTTTTATGTGAATAAAGAGTTGATAGGATTCTGCTCCTCTTACTTGTAACGTATGAAAATACTAGAGTAATGAGCATGGGAAACCACATGAAAAGGCTTCGAGAGACCCTCGAATGATCACATTTCATGAACTTTGTCCTAAGTGATACTCGTGTATGTTAGAATAATGTGTTCGTAGGCATTCTACCCCTCTTGAAAATGGGTACGGGAAACCGCACTAGGAGGCTCGATGTGACCCATCGATGATTAAACCTAGTGAATTATGTGCCAAAAACGTTCACTTGTGTAAAAAAAAAAAAAGAAAAAAAAGAAGAAGATGTTTATGTGTTGAATAAAAGGGGAAGTAGGCTAGACGTCTAAGTTGTGGTGATTCTAGATATTTGTGAGATGTGTGTATCATTGCTTTTCCTCTTACTTGGATTGATTTATAAGCCACATAGTTCGTTGATGATGATTGTTTGTAACTTGGGATTAAAGTGACCTCGTTTGAGTTTGTCGATTCCGGTGATTAAATGCTCTATGATTTGAATTGTTTGGATTGAGTCTAAGTTGTGTGTTTATATTGCTTGAGGACAAGCAAAGGTCTAAGTGTGGGGGATTTCGATTGGTGTTTAGATGTTAGGAGTTTCGTCATGTTTTCGAGTCCGTTTTCGTTGTGTTTTGCGTCTTTTTCGTATGTCTTTTGCTATGATATGGTTGTTTGGAGCTTTGGCATTTGTAGGATCGATAGGTGGAAGAAACGGAAGGAAACGGGTCGAAAAAGGCGAGAAAGGTGTGGAAAATCGAGCATGGAGCGTGCATGGGGTTGGACGCCCGTCCAAGGCAGTGGACGGCCGTCCAGAGTACGCTGGACGAGCGCGCACATACGCTGGACGAGCGTCCAGAGTAGAAAAGAAGAAGAATGCGAGTGCTACGTTGGACGAGCGTCCAACGTACGTTGGACGACCGTCCAACGTTCCGGCCAGCTGTAGTTTCCTTATATAATTAGGTTTTCATACCTATTATATATACTATCCTTTGTGCACGAATTCTACAACACTTTTACCATTATTTAGCTTTAGTTTTCAGCATTCAAATACTTTAGATTAGCTTTTTATTGTTCGGATCCGAATTCTTAGTTCGTTGCAATTTATTTCAAGATTTCTTCGTTTAGTACAAGTTCTTCGTTCTTCGTTACTTTCGTAAGTTATTTATTGCTTTCGTTTAATCGCTTTAATTACTTGCTTTAGTTTTAGATTCAATTTCTTAATTGCTTCGTTTAAATTCCTTAGTTTAATTTCGTTCTTCGTTCGGTTTTCAAATTCTAGTTTAGATTCGTTTTTCTTAAGCTTTCAATTCCTTCGTTTTTAAATGTTCTTAGATTTAGATTTATTTATTTAATTTCCAGATTTCCCGATTTAATTTAAATATGTCTAGATTCGTTTTCATTTTCTTCGTTGCTTCTTTTATTGCTTTCTTTTCGATTCTTGCCTAGGTAGATTAATCGTTTCACTTTAGTTTAATTCTTAGATTTATTTGTTTGTTTTTAGATTAGTTATTTACTTGCTTTTATTTATTGCTTTGATTTATTTTAATTGCCTAGGATTTAAAATCAAAACCCCAAAAATCTTATTTATTTGCTTTCCTAGATTTAGGCTAGATTAGGATTTACAACATAATTGATTGCCCTGTTAAGTTTTCCTTGAGATTCGATACTTAGGTTTTACTTGCTAGTGCTACGATAGGATTTCGTTCTATTGCGAACACTTTTTAGTGAAACACTTGCATGTAGCACTCAAAGGGCAGGGGGCTCCACCCCAGCTGCCCCAAGCATAGCAATCACAGAACTCCGAGGAGCCGAGAAAGACGTCACCTGCCGAAGACAGCTCGGTGAAAGAAGTAGAGTTGTACGAAGACGACCCCGTCAAGATCGTCAAAGTAGGCTTCACCGAGCTCCCACATCTTCGTGAGCAGGTCATTCGGCTCTTGAAGGAGTATAGAGACGTCTTTGCATGGTCCCCACTGGACATGACAGGAGTGTCACCTTGGCTGATTACACATCGGCTCAACATTGACCCCGAGGTCATGCCCATCAGACAAAAGCAGCGCTCTTTTGCCGCATAGCGAAATCAAGTTATAAAATCCGAGGTGACGCAATTGCTGAATGCTGGGATCCTATTTGAAGTCACGTATCCGACTTGGATAGCGAACCCGGTGATGGTCAAGAAAGTTGGGGGAGAGTGGCGAATGTGTATTGATTACACCGATCTCAACAAGCACTGCCCGAAGGACTGCTACCCCCTACCCGACATCGATACGAAGGTGGATTCTCTTGTCGGCCACAAGATTTTCAGCTTTCTCGACTTATACAAAGGATATCATCAAGTCCTAATGGACACCGAGGACGCAGCCAAGACAACGTTCATTACGGATTTCGGCATCTTTGCCTATCGCAAGATGCCATTCGGGTTGAAAAATGCAGGAGCGACCTATCAGAGGATGGTAGAAAAGATATTCAAAGAACACATTGGGAAGGAAGTCGAAGTTTATGTTGATGACATAGTAGTTAAAAGCAAGGAAGAGAGCACCAGTATTGCCGATCTCCGAACTGTGCTCTCCCTACTCCGTGAAGTCAACCTAAAACTTAACCCCCAAAAGTGCACCTTTGCTGTGACCTCGGGGAAGTTTTTAGGTTGTTGGATCTCCCGAGAAGGGTTAAAGGCGAATCCATCAAAAGTCAGAGCTGTGTTGGAAATGAAGGTCCCGAAGTCAATTAATGATGTACATAAGCTCACTGGATGCCTTGCCGCACTGAGCAGGATTCTCTCCAAAGCTGCAGAGAAACAACTACCCTTCTTAAAAATTTTGAAGAAGGCGCCCGAATTCAGCTGGAGCTCGGAACACCATCTCGCACTCAACCAGTTGAAAGAGTATCTCAACAACCTGCCAACCTTGTCGGTGCCAAAGGAGGGGGAGGTACTATTCTTATACCTAGCCACCTCGGAGGAGGCTATCAGTGCGGTGCTCGTACGGGAAGAAGCAGGGCGCCAACTCCCCGTGTATTTCATAATTAGATCTCTTAAAGGACCCGAGGTGCGATATCAACCACTAGAAAAGCTCGCCTTGGCATTAGTCAATGCCGCTCGGCGCTTGCGCCCATACTTTCATGCGCACCCCATCCAGGTCCGAACAGATTCCCCACTTCGACAAGTACTGACAAAACCCGAAGCATTGGGTCGAATAGCGAAGTGGGCCATCGAGTTGGGGGAGCATGACGTTATCTACGCTCCTCGTCAGGCCATAAAAGGGCAAGCCCTAGCGGACTTTCTGGTTGAAACCTCCATACCCGATGTCCCGACCTCCACATCGGTGCCGACAACAATCCCAGCTCACTCAACCGTAGTAGAACCTCCTGATTGTTGGCACATGTATGTTGACAGCGCTTCCGGGAAGACGGGAAGCAGAGCCGGAATACTCTTCATCAGTCCGGAAAGGAAGGAACTCGCATATGCACTTCGTTTTTCAGTTCGCAACGACTAACAACGAGGTGGAGTATGAAGCACTACTGGCCGGACTCCGGATAGCCACAAACCTGAAGGTCACCGCCATCAAGGTACACAGTGATTCTCAAGTAGTTGTAAATCACATGCTGGGAAAGTACGAAGCAAAGGGGGATAGGATGAAGAGATATTTAGCTATGGCACGGGATATGCAGGAAGCCTTCACATACTTCCACCTTGAACGCATACCCCGAACTCAGAATTCCCGAGCTGACGTTCTCAGCAAATTGGCGGCGGTACCCGGCTCTTCACCTGTTGAAGATGTCCAGCACAGAAGTATAGAAGAGGCCGAGGTCAACGATTTGGACGAAGAGCAACAACCCACATGGATGACGCCTCTACTCGACTACTTAGCAAGAGGGAAGTTGCCCGAGGACAAAACAGAAGCGCGGAGGATATTGTCGAAGTCATTGCGGTATACAATGGTGGACAACATCCTTTACAAGAAATCATACCTCCAACCCCTGCTCAAATGCGTTGGCCCCACCTTGGCAGATTATGTCATGCGCGAGGTGCATGAGGGGTCTTGTGGAAGCCATATCGGACCTCGGGCCCTAGCCAAGTAGATCATGAGATGGGGGTATTTCAGGCCCACGATGCTTAAAGATTGCACCGAACTCGTACAGAAGTGCGAGAAATGCCAGTTACATGCAAATGTAACAAGGCTACCCCAAAGTGAATTAGCAACGATGCAAAGCCCTTGGCCATTTGCGCAGTGGGGAATAGACATCGTGGGACCATTTGAAAAGGCACCTGGTCAATTGCGGCATCTCATAGTCGCGATAGATTATTTTACGAAGTGGGTTGAGGCGGAACCTCTAGCCAAGATCACAAGTAAAAATGCTCGCAATTTCGTGTGGAAGAACGTGGTTGTGTCGTTTCGGAATACCTCATGTTCTAGTCTCCGACAACGGGACACAGTTCACAGAAAAGGTCTTCAGAGATTGGTGTGATGAGCTGCGGATCCAACAGCATTTCACCTAGGTGGCTCACCCTCAGGCAAATGGCCAAGCCGAAGTGACAAATAGGACGCTCGTCAAGGGTCTTAAGACCCGATTAGAGAAAGCCAAAGGGATGTGGGTGGAGCACCTTCCCAATGTCTTGTGGTCTTATCGGACTACACCTCGCTCCACCAATGGAGAAACTCCGTACAGCTTGGCTTACGGAACAGAGGCTGTTATCCCAGTCGAAATCGGACTGACAAGTCCGTGCATGACTCATTTCATCTCCGGAGTGAACGACGAGAACCGGTGTGCGGATCTCAATTTATTAGAGGAGAAGCGGGATACCGCTTACATCAAAGAAACCCCGTACAAGTAGCTCATGGCCCGATATTGCAATCGGCGAGTTTGAGGCCGGTAATTCTGCGTAGGAGACTTAGTCCTACGGAATAACGAGGTCAGCAAGGCTTGCAAGCTCGGCAAGCTGGAAGCCACATGGGAAGGTCCTTACCGAGTTGACGAGGTCCTCGGCAAAGGTGCCTATAGACTCTCTAGCTTGTCCGGGGAGCCCATCCCACGACCATGGAATGTTATCCATTTGAAGAGGTATTATGCATAGCAGTGGAGTATCATATAGGATAGAGTCAAGTTCGGTCTTTTACTTGTTTCCCTTTTACGTTTGTTTGTCAGTCAGTTCGAGTCCGCTTTTTCAGTTCAGGTCTGTGTCTCAGTTCGGGTTTGTTTTTCGAACAATTTCCAAAGTTAAATGAAAATTCGCAGTTCTTTTAAACTCTGTGTCCATGTTATTTTGCATTGCCCCACTTATATGCGCATTACCTCTACTTTTTCAACACTATCCTGACGAGGACAAATGTTAATTACAAGAATAAAATCGTACGACTAGGGGACCACACCTCCCGACCGAGTCGGCAAACCAGGAACCCGATGATCGATCCAAGTGTCACCTCGGCTGCCAATGATAGGCTATTAGCCATCTCGAGCCCGAGGATCGACCCAAGTGTCACTTTGGAAGCCGAAGTCAGGCCCCCGGGTCACTTCGGAAGACCCGGTGATCGACCCAAGTGTCACCTCGGTCGCCAATGATAGGCTATTAAGCCATCTCGAGCCCGAGAATCGACCCTAGCATCACTTCGGAAGCCAATGATAGGCCCTAGTGCCAATTCGGGAGAATAGGCCTAAGTGCCAACTAAACACTGATAACAGGCTTTAAGCCAAGTTCGGCGAGCAGAAACGAATATTAACAAGATTGTACGACAAGAAAAATATTTATTATTTTGTGCAGGTCATACAAACTACAGATCAGCCAGAGGGACCACTCCCATCAGGCCTCTTACTATAGTAAAAATAACTAGCCAGGCCTTGAGTCGGAGGATTCAGCAGATCATCTATATTTACACCGCCTTCCTTTTTCTTCGCACTTCGGCCACCGTCACGGCCACTTCCGCCACCGCGGTTGCCACTGCGAGAGCTTCCACCACCTCGGTTGCTAGCAGCTCGGCCTCGCGGGATTGTTCGAGGGGCAACGTAGTTCCCATCCCCGCGATTCGGAATAGGCGGCTGGCGGTTTTGGACAGGCAAAAACATATCGATCCTATCTTGGATTAGGAGGGAAGGCACAGTAGGGCTCAGTGCCCGAAATCGGGAAGCATTTTGCCTTGCAGGTTGCACCTGCGGATACGCATCTAGCCACTTCTTCATTGCCGGATGCCGAGAAAGGATCAAAGGAAACAGATTGGTCAGATACCGCAATTCGGAGACTTGTTCAGCAACCTCCCACGAATCCGGACCGCGGTGTTTTCGTTCGCGTATCGCACCCCGGACAGCTTCAATGGCCTCAAATTCCACTTCAGAATTTGTCTTACCACCGAGTTCATGTATAACCCTTTCATATTCGGTGTGTTCGGCTTCAATTTTCTCAGCATCTGCATAATCCTCCTTCAATTGGAGGTATCGGGCTTCGTTGGCATCCGATTTGATCTGCAAAGTACTTTGCGTCGAATTCATCTCGAAGATGCTCAGCGCGTTTGTCAAGTCGAGCAATCTCTCCATCCTTCACATCGAGAAGGATCTTAAGTTATTTGATTTCAGTAAGATATGGAGTTACGTCACTTCGGATTTGTTCTACAGAAGATAAAATAACAGAAATACTCGGAATTGCGAAAAGGAGTTCATTTCATTGATTGCAGAACAGTACAGGAAGATTACAGTTCAAGACACCAAAAAAAAAAAAAAAGGGAAATACAAGAAGGGGGGTGGGGGGGGGGGGGGGGGGGGGGCTGGGGGGGATCAACTGACCCCGCCAGAAGGATCGGCCTCGGTACTCGGCCGTTGGACCTCGGCGGTCTTGTCCACCTCGGCATCCGTCTCACCGGCGTTGCCCGTCTCCACCTCCCTCTCCACCTCGTCCTCCTCCTCCTCCTCTTCCTCGGAAGAAACATCCCGGGAGAGCGGACGGGTTTTCAGCTCCTCCCGAAAAGGGCCAAGGAGGGCCTCGAACTCGACGTCCCGGTCGACTGACAAATCACATATTAAACATTTTTTTTTTTGAATATGTTCTCTAAGAATTTGATATTAAAGTTTCAACATCGTTTAGGAAGAGTAATATTTCCTTTAGTATTCAATAGAAAAACAATACAATATTAAATTTGCATTATTCTATTCACCTTGTTTTCCAAGTTTTCATGGGATGCCATAATTATTCATACTTTACACATGCAGACGATAACTTTCAGTGATGACTTTAATTATGAATCGAAGCAATAACTTAGTTAGTTTTCCACTGAATCTTTGTTTGTAAACTATATACATGTGTATGTTAAAATAATATATTAATGTGCTTAAATCCTTAATTTTTACCCTACAAAACATAATAAATAAACAAATTGTGCATGTTATAGTGAGACAAATATGCAAGTTTAGTAAATGTCAAAATAATATATACTCATCCTTTTCACATTATAATAAATATATATTGAAATAAATAAAAATTGTAGAAATCGCTTTCAAATTTTATTTTACTTAATTAAATGTCACTAAGTCAACATTGTTTATAAAAAAATTATAAAGTTCATCCGGGGCGACACCCGGGTACAAAACTAGTAATAGTGATAGAGTTTACTTTTTTAGATACATTAAGATATATTCATTAATAAGTATGCCATGTCACCTGTGTCGTATATTAATAATGTCTACAGTAGGTATTTCTCTCAATAATTAACAATTAAAGCTATTTTCACAATATAACGGTTTTGGTGTGTCTTATTATATGAAAAGAATATTCAAGTGATCATGAAAATTAAATGCAACTTTTACAATATGACCGTTTTAATGTGTATTTTATACGAAAAGTAAATTCACATATAAACAACAGAATCGACAATTTTAGAATGAATATAAAATTGGTACATGATTTAAAATATGTTCATCAGGAGATTTGGGAGCTGATTCTTCTAAGATAATATGATTCCATTTTAAGGGAAACATATTGTAGTTAAAAGAATGATGATATTTAGAAAAATCAACTATCACAATTTAATATTCCTTGTAGTTTAAAGGATGATAGTCACATAGTCAGAAAAATCAAAATATCATATTTAGTGAATTATTAGACCATGTGTTTATTACTAGCGTGACAATGTTATACATTGAAAATTTTAAATATTTCATACAATATATGCTAAAACTAAGTTATAGTGATAAAATTCTAAGCTCAACCAAAAAACAAAGTCGCTATTTACCCATTATATATTATATTACTTCCTCTATCCCTCAAATCATGTATTGCATTTCAGTTTGGTTAGTCCCCTAAATCGTTGTACCTTTCGGTTTGGAAATTGACCCGCTATAACAATGTCCTTTTTATACCCATATTGCATTATATATTTATCAATCTTACCGTTTACTCTCCACTCATATATGAATACGAAACATAATCTGCACTTGAAATAAATAACACAAATAAATGACTTCCTCTTTTCTTTATTTATTGACACTCTTACTATATTAGAACATCGTCCAATTATCAAATCTTTTCATGTTGGGAATAATTCCTACAATCACTTCAATACTTTATCGTTACATTTATTAACACTTTACACTTTAAACTTTAATATCATTAAAAATATTAATACACTTATTTATTAATAATACATCATCCAAATATCTAAAAAAATGTGTGCAAGATTTAGGTGCACTAAATCAAAGATATAGGGAGCATATTTTTTCTTAAAATGGGACCGGTCAAACCAAAACACGGATTCGGGGTGACGGAAACAATACATCACAATCAGTAGACTAGCATTTCTATCAAACTGAGGGCAAACAAAAATTATCGACTATTCGACTTATACAAAATATATTTTGTATTATCTTTACATAAAAAGTAAAATTTGGAATCTATTTAAAATCATTAGAAATGGATAATATTAAAATTTAGATAACGTATATAATGTTGAATCATAATTTTACGTAATAAATAATTTTGACCACCAAAAAGGAAAATTACTAAAATTATCTATTAATAGGGTAACAAATCCGTGTCATTACTAAAATTTATATTATGCGTTACCATGATTTTATCAAAATCTATACTCAATTGATGCCTATATAAATTAGGCGTCAACCCCTTGTTAATCGTACTACTCACACCAATGGCAAATCTCCTCCAACATTTCACATTGGCCCTCGTCCTTTTCTCTCTCACTACAGGTAGGAGACGGAGATAATATTCATCACACAAAATACTGAGACATTTTAATATTCCAGATCTATTCATATTTCTCATACGAAAGTCTAATGTACATATCCACACACATACCGAGACATTTGATGGTTGTATTACTTTATTTTGAGATTTATTTGAATATATATGATGTATATATGGATATAGGGTTTTGGAATGGAGTAGAAGGCACGAAGTGTTCGACGGCCATAGATTACGCGAGCTGCGAGAAGGATCACCCCGACACATGCGTTAACATTTGTAGGAGTGGATTGTTTTTCCCGCCATATCTCCTCATTCAGAGTATTTGTAAGGAGGTAAAGCTCCGTGAACAACTTTTGTACAAATGCAGTTGTCTCTGGGAATGCAATTTAGCCTCCGCCGCCGCTGCCGTCGCTGCTTCCCCTCCAACTGTGCATACCTCTATCGTTCACTGAAAATAATCATTATTAAAAGAAAAAAAAAAAATTATTGTCTGTTTTGCATATTTATTATATTTTTTAATATTCTCAATGATTTATAATGGTTCTATAGGATATATCAATAAATAGTAAATTGAGATCAACCAACTAAAAGTAATTTTATTCAATCATATTGAAATTTTTTATAAAAAAAGTAAAGATAAAATTTAAATTCAATGCAGTAATATATATAATGTTTTATACTCCTTCCATCTAACTTACACCGAGCTATTTCAAAAGTTGCACGTGTTTTTAGTAAAGTCTAATAAAAAGGTGGGACATGATGATTTTAACTACGAAAATATCACATATACGTTGCAACTACCAGTAATAGATTCATATCAATATTAATTAAAATTCGATTTAAATTGTATCATTTTTGCCTCCATTCCTTTAGCTAAGGCCGATACACTATATATGACATATAAAAAAAAACTTTGTCAACAATTTCATATGGGCTAGGTTTAGTCAGGTTATACCGTTATAGGATACACTGTCCTATGGGTATTGAGCCAAATGAAGAAATTCATCCTAAAATTTCCCCCTTTTAAATTGAATCACTTTAGCATTCCCCTGTTATCCTCATTTCATTGTTGCTTAAGAATTATCACCTAAGTATTATCGGAATGATCTCCTATTTACTATATACACACTTAATCAATAAGCAAATGACTGATATATAATCTATAATTCTTTCACTTAGTATTTAGTTTTATTTAATATAGTTTAGTCTTTTCTTTAATTAGTTTTTTTTAAGGTATACATTTATAATATATTGTTTTGATTATATCTCCGACATAACAACTATCGATACATTAAAGCATGAACACGATAAGTAAGGAAGCACCTCGTATTACTCTTAACATAATGTTAAATTTCCGAAATAAGCACTAACGAATTCCCAATTCAAATTACAAGATTCTCATAATCATCATAATATTTCATCTCCTACGAAAAATATATCAATCATTAGATTGTGCGACGTGATTTGATTATTTCTAAACATTTTACATACAATTTATACCTATATAAAGTAGAACCCAAACAACTCATTGATATCAATAACAAAAAGCATCACCAACGGCAAATCTATTGAAACATTTCATATATGCCCTCGTCCTTCTCTCCCTCGCTGAGGGTGATACTATTCGGTCATAATGTTGTCGGCCATAATTTGAACGTTTTTTATTTGTTCTAATATCAAATAATTTATATATTTATGCCAAATTTTTTTAGATTATAAAAAACTCAAAAAGCGATACTCCGTATTTTTACGTATTTTTTTAAATTAACCATTTTGATAGGAAATGGCCCATCTCCCTAGGCCCAATACCACCACCTCGGCAAAGGCCCACGCGTCACCTTTGCACAACCCAATAAAGGCAGTTCGGCCCAACGGCAGCTCGGCCCAGCCCAACACTAACCAGCCCAAATGCAGGCCTAGGGAGTTGAGCCCTAATAACAGAACATGGAGTGATGGAGGCAGAAACAGCCACCACCCACGATCCCTATGTTCCCACGTCAATCTCTCCCATGATGGACGATAAATTTAACTATAAATACTAGATCGATTGTATTGTAACACACTCATGCTACATTGAATACAAAGCTCTCTCTCTTTCTCTCCCCATGGACGTAGATCTTACGATCGAACCACGTTAAATCTTTGTGTTCTTTATTTCTCTGCCCTCAATCTCACAAACACCCTTAATCTCAAATCGAGCAACGAATTTGTGATTCATCACTGGTGCCATCTGTGGGAACGAAAAAATTGTGATCGGATTCTCATTTTCATTGCTTTTGAACCATCATCCATGGCTCTCGGAAGACGACTGTTGCGAGGAACCCCTTCCCGAAATTCCGGCAGTGTTCCACGACGCCGGCGAAGCCAACGGAGACAGCATGAAGAACAGCTGCACTTCGACGTCCCCATCGACAACCAAGTTGGGGACGGAGAAGTCCCCCCACTCGACGAGCAGAATCCTGGAGAAGGCGCAACGGCACCACCACCACCGTCTTCTCCACCAGTGCAACAAACCCAGGCGCACCGAGGTCCCGTAAGTTCGCGCCTAGGACCTCGTGTCCATCAACAAACTCCCGAAGGCCATGTGAAGATCTCACTGCGGATCGCGAACGTGAACTGTTCGAGCCTGGAGTTGTGCAGCGCCCATCCCCGGTCATCCGACCCAACCACGCTGCTCCGCCACCTCCTCCACCCCCTGGGATCGAGGAGTTACTAAGGAGCTACCTCACTACCACCCGAGGTAGAGAGTTCCTAAATTAATATGGGGAAGAGCAGAGAGCACCTCAGTTCGGTCCCGAGAACCGAGCTGGTCCCCACGGAATGCCTGGAGGACAGGATCTGCGGCATCACCTCCAACAGATCCGAGGTCAGCCTCAAAGAGTTCCTCCACCGCCGCCACCCCACTATGTAGCCGCACCTCCGCCGCCCCACTGTGCACCTCAAGGACATTTAGCCGGAGGTGCGCAAATTTTTAATGCATTCGGCAGAGTCGTCAGCCCGCTCTCGGAGGACATCCTCAACACGCCCATGCCGTATGGATACAAGGTGCCAAACATCGAGCCCTACAATGGGATAGGAAACCCTAGTAACTTCCTAAGTCAGTTCAAGTATAGCATGATGAACCAGAACCTGGGAAGTGTGTATATGTGCAAACTATTCCCCGAGCTGCTGATTGATAATGCGCGGGAATGGTTCGATAGCTTACCGGCCGGATCCATTAGGTCATACAACGATCTAATGAACGCTTTCTCAAGGAGCTTCTCCCAGCGTGTCGAGGTGAGGCACACCCCGGCACATCTGCTCACTGTGAAACAGAACCGAGGTGAACCCCTCCAGGACTTCATGACCCGATTTGACAGGGAATGTCTACAAACTTGGTGCACTAACGACCTTCTCATCATCTCGGCATTCTAGAATGCCATCACATCGGATCTCCTGTATAAGGAAATCTTAGCAAAGGAGCCGCAGACCACTACCGAGTTGTGGGCAATTGCGGATAAGTTTATCAAAATTGACGAAGCGACTAAACGGCGAAGGGAGGGAGACCGAGGAGAGGCCTCGGATAAGAAAAAGAAAGAAGAAACATCCCGGAAAAGCGTGATGGAGCACATTCAACGCGGCCTGCTGGAATCCCGCCTCGGACCTCGGCAAAACTCGGCGCCGCCACCGCGAGGTCCGTTCGTGCCTCAACTAGCTAAGCGGCCCGTACCACAGTTCACTCCATTGACGAAGCCGAGGTCCGAGATCCTCGAGCTACATGCTAACCTGTTTGAGAGACCTCGGCCAATGAGGGACAACGACAAGCCAAGGTCGAAGAACAAGTTTTGCCGCTTCCACGAAGATTATGGGCACGAAACTGAGAACTGCAAAAATTTGATGTATGACATTGAAAGTCTAGTTCACAGTGGTCCGCTGAAGAAGTACCAGGACCGGAGTGCGGGAATCAATCAAGTTGATACCCCGCAAGGTCAGAAGAAGAAGAGACAATACCGAGGTGCCGGCTGCAGCACCAAGGTCGAAAAGAAAGTCAAGTATGATGATGATGCGGACGAGGACGGAGATTGCCAATATGATGGTGTCATTGCCACTGTCTCCACTCTTGCTAAAGGACAGACGAAATCCTCTTTGAAAAGCGGCGCACGGACTCTCCCGAGCAGAGAGCCCGTAAACAAAAGACTCAAGAAGGGTGAAGCGGTCACATTCTCCGACGAGGACCCTGTACCTCCTATGGTCCCTCATTCTGATGCCATTGTCATTGAAGCCGTTGTAGCCAATAAGCTCATCAGGAGGATTCACATCGACACCGGAGCATCTGTGAACATCATGTTTAAACACTGCTTTGACAAGATGTGGATCGATAAATCCAAAGTCATGCCGACAGCTCGGCCACTACGCAGCTTTGCCCAAGAAGAAACACATCCAGAAGGGGCGGTAGAACTCCTAGTGACTGTGGGGAAAGCCCCGAGGAGCTCTACCTAGGTGACCGAGTTCCTCGTGGTAGACGCCAAGTCCCCCTATAATATCATTTTAG
Source organism: Thymus mandschuricus (assembly GCA_029379335.1). Lineage (NCBI taxonomy): Eukaryota > Viridiplantae > Streptophyta > Magnoliopsida > Lamiales > Lamiaceae > Thymus > Thymus mandschuricus. The sequence goes on from CM057079.1 coordinate 10,068,739, forward strand.
GGCGAACTTGGCTGAATGCGGTCAAGGCGATCTGCTCAACATATCACCTCGCACTGAAAATCCCGACTAGGGGAGGAGTAGCTCTGATCCGAGGAGACCAAAAAACAACAAAGGAGTGTCTTCACGTAGCACTCAAAAGGCAGAGGGCTCCGCCCCAGTTGCCTCAAGCATAGCAATTACCGAACGAGAGCTGAAGCCGACGTCACCTGCCGAGGATAGTCCAGTATAAGAAGTTGTGTTGCACGAAGACGACCCCACTAAGGTTGTCAAAGTTGGTTTTGCCGAACTGCCACATCTTCAGAAGCAGGTTATTCAGCTCTTAAGGGAGTATAGAGACGTCTTCGCATGGTCCCCGCTCGACATGCGTGTGTGTCACCTCGGTTAATCACACACAAGCTCAATATCGACCCCGAGGTCAGGCCCATCAAACAGAAACAACGCTATTTCGCCACAGAGCGAAATCAAGTCATCAAATCCGAAGTGACTCAATTACTGAACGTCAGCATCCTATTCGAAGTCACATATCCGACTTGGATAGCAAACCCGGTGATGGTCAAGAAAGCAGGTGGAGGGTGGCGAATGTGTATCGACTACACCGACCTCAACAAACACCGCCCGAAGGATTGCTACCCCCTCCCGGACATCGACAAGAAGGTGGACTCTCTAGTCGGCCACAAGATATTTAGCTTTCTCGACTTATACAAAGGGTATCATCAGGTTCTAATGGATACCGAAGACGCAGCCAAGACCGCGTTCATTACGGATTTCGGCATTTTTGCCTATCACAAAATGCCCTTGGACTCAAGAATGCTGGAGCCACTTGTCAACGGATGGTAGACAAAATATTCAAAAAACACATCGGCAAGGAAGTTGAAGTCTACGTAGACGACATTGTTGTGAAAAGCAAGGAGGAGGGCACAAGTGATGCCGACCTCCGCACTGCGCTCTCACTGCTCCGAGAGGTCAACCTAAAACTTAACCCCCAAAAGCGTACTTTCGCAGTGCAGTCGGGAAAGTTTCTAGGTTGTCTGATTTCCCAAGAAGGGTTGAAGGTCAATCCTTCCCAAGTTAGAACCGTGATGGAGATGAAGGTCCCGAGAATTAACGATGTGTATAAGCTCACCGGTTGCCTCACCGCGCTGAGTAGATTCCTCTCCAAAGCTGCAGAAAAACAACTACCCTTCTTTAAGATTTTAAAGAAGGCGCCCGAGTTAAGCTGGAGTTCGGAACACCATCTCGCACTTGATCAACTAAAGTAATACCTCGGGAACCTGCCTACCCTGTCAGTGCCAAAAAAGGGGAAGGTGTTGTTCCTATATTTAGCCACCTTGGAGGAAGCCATCAGCGCGGTGCTTGTGCGGGAGGAAGCAGGACGCCAACTCCCGGTATACTTCATAAGCAGGTCCCTCAAGGCACCCGAGGTGCGATATCAGCCGCTTGAGAAACTTGCTCTAGCGTTAGTCAATGCCGCCCGGCACCTGCGCCCTTAATTTCATGCGCATCCCATCCAGGTCTGCACGGATTCCCCACTTCGGCAAGTACTAACGAAGCCCGAGGCATCTGGCCGAATAGCGAAGTGGGCCATAGAACTGGGGGAGCATGATATTACCTATGTCCCTCGGCAAGCCATTAAAGGGCAAGCCCTAGCTGACTTTCTGGTCGAAACCTCCATCCCGATGTCCCAATTTCCACACCAGTACCGGCACCAAGCCCACCTTAGCTTGCCACAATGGAACCTCCCGATTGTTGGCACATGTATGTTGACGGCGCTTCAGGAAAAACGGAAAGCGGAGCCGGAGTCCTCCTTGTCAGCCCTGAAAAAAAGGAACTCACGTATGCACTTCGTTTTCAGTTTACCACGACTAAGAACGAGGTAGAGTACGAAGCACTACTGGCCGAACTCCGGATAGCCACAGATCTGAAGGTCAACGCCATCAAAGTATATAGTGATTCTCAAGTAATTGTGAATAACATGCTGGGAAAGTACGAGTCGAGATGAGAAAGGATGAAGAAGTATTTGGCTAAGGCACGAGGTATGCAAAAAACCTCTTCATACTTTCAGCTCGAACGCATACCCCAAACTCAGAACTCCCGAGCCGACGTCCTCAGCAAGTTAGCAGCAGTACCAGGCTCTTCACCTGTCGAGGACATCCAGCACAGGAGTATAGAGGAGGCCGAGGTCAACGACATAACCGAAGAAGATCAACCCAAGTGGATGACTCCTCTCCTCGACTACTTAGTGGATGAGAGGTTACCGGAGGATAAAGTGGAGGCAAGAAGAGTATTGGCAAAGTCACTGCGTTATGCCGTTGTGGACGGTGTCCTTTACAAAAAATCATATCTTCAGCCCTTACTTCGGTGTGTTGGCCCCACCTCGGCGGATTACGTCATGCGCGAGGTACACGAAGGATCATGTGGCAGTCACATCAGACCTCGGGCGCTGGCCAAGAAAATCATGCGGCGGGGTTATTACTGGCCCACAATGCTCAAAGACTACACCGAGCTCGTGCAGAGGTGCGAAAAATGCCTGTTACATGCAAATGTAACAAGGATGCCTCAAAGTGACCTGGTTGCGATGCAAAGCCCTTGGCCATTTGCGCAGTGGGGAATAGACATAGTAGATCCATTTGAGAAGGCACCTGGCCAATTGCAGTACCTTATAGTCGCCATAGACTATTTCACAAAGTGGGTAGAGGCAGAACCCCTAGCCAAGATCACCAGCAAAAATGCTCGTAACTTCGTATGGAAGAACGTGGTGTGCCGCTTCGGAATACCCCATGTTGTAGTTTCAGATAACGGAACACAATTCACAGACGAGGTCTTTAGAGACTGGTGTGATGAGTTACAGATCCAGCAGCATTTCACTTCGGTGGCTCACCCCCAGGCAAATGGCCAAGCCGAAGTGACGAATAGAACGCTCGTCAAGGGTCTCAAGACCCGACTAGAGTAAGCCAGGGGTATGTGGGTGGAACACCTCCCCAACGTCCTATGGTCGTACCGAACAACACCTCGCTCCACTAATGGAGAGACGCCGTACAGCCTAGCCTATGGCACGGAGGCTGTCATCCCGGTAGAAATCGGAGTGCCGAGTCCGCGCACGGCTCACATCGTGTCTGAGGTGAATGATGAAAATCGATGTGCGGACCTCGACTTACTAGAAGAAAAGCGAGACCTCGCCTACATCAAAGAAGCCCGATACAAGCAACTCATGGCCCGATATTATAATCGGCGAGTTCGAGGTCGGCAATTCTGTGTAGGCGACTGATATGGTGCATTTTTACCCTATCATCTAAGTGTTATATTATCGTTTTCTTGTCGTATTTTGATAGTTTATCTCATGATTTATATTGTTTATGTTATTTCGAGCTAGATTACGCTTTTGGGTTGTTTTGAGTGTTTTTAGGGCTTTTGAGTCGAGAAAACCCAAGATAAGACAAGAGGCGATGAAACCAAGGAAGAGATGAAGTATTGATCCCAAGTTCTGACTTTTCACGATTTTGTAAAAGAGTTATTCTGGAAAATTGGAAGCATAGTATTGAAGAGGAGTTCGATAGGAGCACGTAGGCGAAAACGGAGGTCAATTCGGAGTTCGGATGAGGAAGATATGACCGAAATAAGAAAGTTGCGCAGAACCCTCTCGACCCTCTCGACCCACCTCTCGATCGAGAGAGGTGTCGAGAGGTGCCTCCTGTTTTCCAGACGGGATTTCTTTTAAAATGCAATTTTTGACTTCTTCTTGGTTTCCTTGTACAATTAGGTATTGGATGTAAACTTCTACCCTATAAATACCTCTAAACCTATCATTGTAAAGCCAACAACATAGAGCCAACATTAGTCCTACATTCTTTAGATTAGTTTTTATTCTTTTCTCCATACTTTTATACTTTAGATCTAGATTTATTTTATGTATGAAGACCATTGAAGATTGAAGATTTATTCAAGATTCAAGAGTTTTTCTATCCCTTTCTCTTTTACTTTATGTTTTTACTTATGTTTAATCTTCCTTCTACCTTTCTTTTAATTATGTCTAGCTAAATTCCTTAGTTGATTTTAGGGATTGAATGCCTAATTGAATTTATGTAAGTGTTCTTGTGTACAATTAGCCTTCCAATCTAGATGCATGTTTTCATGGTGCTTATTCTCATGCATGATTACTTGATCACTAATTGTGTATGCATAGTTATGTTCATATGCCTTGATTAGGATATTGCATAATAGATCTCATGAATACATGATATGATAGTTTGATTTGTCTTAATTGATAATTGAATTATTATATGTTCATATATAATTGATTTGGTGTCTTAGTTGAACCTAGTTGATTATATCCTTGATACTTGTTCTATTTTGCACTTGATTTTGATTCTTACAATTCGAAAGAATATTAGGATCTTGTTAGGTGACAACTTGCATTGCTTTAATTAGGGTGTAGGTTATTTTTGCATGTATCACATTTAGATTGGATTAAATTGGTTACTTGTACTCATTAATTGCTTGCATATATTTGATTAGGTAGGCTTCCCTAGAATCAACACTTTTCCTTAATTGTTTACTTTCCTTATTTATTTAATTGCTTGTGTCCTAATTTGTTTTATTTGGCTAGCTATTTCCTTGTTTATTTATTTCCTTATATTTAATTGAGTCTTTTATTTATTTGCCTAGTTATAAATACCACAATCTCAATTTCTTATTTGCCTAGACATCAGTTTAATTCTAGAGTAGAGGTATTGTGTGTGGTTTCGGTATATCAATCCCTGTGGATACGATACTCGTACTTCTTTATACTATACCTATTTTGTGTGGTAGAAAATAGTGCGATCAAATTTTGGCGCCGTTGCCGGGGATTGATTAGATTTCACATACATATTTTGAAATAGAATTAATAGGTGATTTAGGCGCTTTAATTTTCTGTTTTCGGTTTATTGATCTAACGGTTTCCTTTTCTCCTCTCTTTGATTTTAGGTAGTGCATGACCACAAGGTCTAAAGGGATAAATCCTATTCCGTTGGACTTGGAGTTAGAGCGCTCTCTAAGGGCGTTGAGGCGAGGAAAGGAGGCAAGTAAGATCAATACACCACTCTCTTCACCACCCGATTCACCAAGGAGTTTCGATTCAATGGGGGAAGTGAGGAAGACTTTGAACGATCGCTACAAGCCGGTCGTTGATCAATTTCAGCAAGGAGGATGGGGGACTACCGAAGCAAACAACTACGAGTTCAAGACGTCCCTCATCAACATGGTGCAAAACAATCAATATGGAGGATCACCGGCGGAGGATCCGAACGCACACTTGAAGCAATTTCTGGACATATGTGCTACATACAAGGCCAATGGAGTGTCTTCGGATTACCTCAAGCTCAGCCTCTTCGTGTGGTCTCTCAAGGACGATGCTCGGGAGTGGTTAGATGGATTGGACAAGACGGAGGTCACTACTTGGGCTGACATGTGCACCAAGTTTCTCAACAAGTTCTTCCCACCTTCGAGGGCTCAAAAGCTTATCAATGAGATCATACAGTTTCAACAATTCGAGGATGAGCACTTCTACGAGGCATGGGGGAGATTCAAGAAGCTACTACGAGCATGCCCAAATCATGGAATTAGATCGTGGTTTGAATAAGATGTGTAGGAAGGAGCTCGACTACGCTTCGAAAGGCGGATTTTTGAACAACGAGTATGACGTGGCCATGGAGATTATTGAGCTGACCGTGAATTCAAGCTATGAGGAGGCCGTTGACCATCGCATTGGAAGAAGGAGAGTTGCCAACATTGGAATCTATGAAGACTTGATGGAGAAGTACACAAAAACAGCAAAGGAGTTGGATAACATCAAGAAAGGAGTGCTTCGGTGCGATGCTATAGTTGATGAACAAGTACCCCAACCCGAAGGAGAAGATGCCAATTTCATGCAACAAGGTGGCAAGTGGCAACAAAATCAAGGAAATAATTGGCAAGGAGGACAAGGAGGTTCGACTTACCAAGGAGGGTACAAGAAGCCCTACGTTCCCAACAACCAAAATCATCCGAACTTCTCCTATGCCAATCCGAACAATGCCTTGCAACCACCTACCGGCTTCCATGTTGAGAACGGAGTCATCCAAGAGCCAAAGAAGGAAATGTCTACCGACGACTTGATTCGTCAATATATGGCTCAGTCGGAGATGAGGATGACACAGTCGGAGATGAGGATGACACAACAAGATGCGAAGTTGAGGACATTGGAGCTTACTCAAAGCACCTCAACCAACAACTTGGCAAGTAGCATCAATGCGTTGACCAAGCAAATGCCAATGTTGGAGACACAAATAAGTCAAATAGCCAACGCTCAAGGAGGATTCTATAAGCCCGGCCAATACCCAAGCAATACCGAGCAAAACCCGAAGAACAACCATCATGTCCATGCTATTGAGCTTCGGAGTGGCACAACATACACAAATCCATCCTTGGAAACAGAGAATAAAGGAGTTGGGAGCTTCAAGAATGCGGAGCACGAAGAAACGAGGATCCAAGTGGCGAGGCGAGGACCTCTCGACACCTCTCTCGATCGAGAGGTCGATCGAGAGGTCAATACTGGAGGTCAGAATCCACCTCTCGATACCCCTATCGATCGAGAGGGGGATCGAGAGGCCCACGACGAGCTGATGCAGAATCCACCTCTCGACACCTCTCTCGATCGAGAGGTGGATCGAGAGGTCAAAGATCGAGGTCAGAAGGGACCTCTCGACACCTCTCTCGATCGAGAGGTCGGTCGAGAGGCCCAGCAGCCGCCCCAATTTCCGACTTACACTCCGAAGGCCCCTTTCCCGCAAAGATTGACCAAGCCAAAGCAAGATGAGAAGTATCAACGTTTCTTGGCGATGCTTCAAAAGGTTAACATCAACATACCACTTCTCGATGCTCTCCGAGACATGCCAAACCACATGAAGTTCATCAAGGACGCGGTGGCGGGGAAGAAGAAGTGGGCTAAGTTCGAGACGATCAACCTCACGGAGGAGTGTAGTGCGGTCTTACAAAAGAAGCTTCCGTTGAAACAAAAGGATCCCGGGAGGTTTACACTATCATGCAAGATCGGTGATCAAGTCTTCCAAAACGTGCTATGCGATCTTGGTGCTAGCATCAATTTGATGCCCCTCTCCATCTTCAAGAGGCTCAAGATTGGGAAGATGAAGCCGACTACTATTTCCCTACTTATGGCGGATCGATCAGTTTCTTATCCAAGGGGGATAGTTGAAGATGTGCTCGTACAAGTTCAGAATCTTGTTTTCCCGGCTAATTTTGTAGTGTTGGATATGCCCGAGGATGAGAATCAACCATTGATCTTAGGACGGCCATTCTTAGCTACCGGGAGAGCTTTGATCGATATTCAAGATGGAGATCTAACATTTAGAGTCAATGGAGAGGAATTGAAGATTTCCATTTATGAAGCAATGAAGAGGCCCGATGATAATCGAGAAGATGTGTTTGCCGTCCAAGTTTTGGAACCTCCTATACCACCGGCACCTGATGAATGTCTCGACAAGATCATCACCAACTTCTTGCACCATTACTTGGAGATGTCCGGAGTTTTCAAAGAGATCCTCGGGTGCTTAAATCAGTTGGAAGCCATTCCACCATTAAAGTTAGCCGAATTCAAGAGATTAATTGATGGAGCCATGAGGAAACTCAAAGATGGGGGAGAAAAGAACGTTCATTTTGATCCACCTTGATAAGAGGTATCGTCGGGCTAAAGACGTAAAACGTAGCACTTGTTGGGAGGTAACCCAACTCTATCTTTAATTTTCAGTTTTCGTTTTATTTGTTTTTGTTTTTGTTTGAGTCTTATCTTTTATTAAGCTTTTTATCCAAGAATTTGCGAAGCTTGTGAGTTGTAGGTTTTCTCGACAAGGTTTCGGCTAGAAGAGAAGATCGATAGTAAGCTAGCTTCGGTGAAAGGTACGCTCGTTAACTTATCCACTCCTTCTTAAACTTATTCCTTCATCATGATTCGAAATAAGTTTGGGGGAGGGAGAAGTGTGGCTTTGTTAACTCGTTTCATGGGTTCTTGGATTGTAGCTTAATTTTTGGATATTTTATTAGTAGTTATTATTTTTTTTGAGTCTTAGGTATTTAAGTTGAGTCAAATAAGCATGTGATGATAGTATTGTGAATTTGGCCGATGATAGAAAATTTTTGTTGATTTTTGGAGAAAATTCATGATCTTTATTATGCATGGAACCTTGGCGAAGCGACACAATTATTTTGATGAATTTGAATTGTGTTATGATGTCGGGAACTAGTTAGTTTGAACCCGTGAGATTTGAGCTTTTTGTGCATATTTATGCCTATTCTTTGATTGAGTGATCATGCATTCTTCATTGTTTCTAGAACTTGCCTTATTTCTCCATCAAGACCTTAGTATATTTATGAACTAGGAGATGATCTTAGGCCATCTTTCTTTAGCCACATGATTCCTATACACTAACCTTGTTCATAATCCTTTGTTTACCCCTTTTGAGCCTTTATTAGCCGTTCTTTGTAAAACCGGATGATAGGAGGTTTGGATGGTTATGGGTATCATTAGTATTTGTGGTTGGTGGTATGGAAGGAGTTAAATAGAAAATTTTGATGTGGTGTGAAAGGAGAAAATTTTAGATGCTTGTTTAAGTATAGTTAGCTATCCCTATAAGCTTAGAAAAAAAAAGAAAAAAAAAATATAGAGCCCTTGTTCATTATTAGAAAGAACATTTATTAGTTGAGCTCTAGGAAAAAAAAAGAGAGAAAAGAAAGAAAAAAAATATATAAGCATAAGGGGATAGTTAGCTTTGATTTGTATAGTTGGTATTGTTTGCATCTTTGATATGTTGTTGTATTGTAGTTGGTGTATTGAATGGTAGAAGATGGAGTAAAAATCCGTACTTTGGTTGGAGTTGAAAAGAGGTTGATGATTTAGAGCATTTTGAGTCACTTAGCCTATACATTCCCTACCTTAACCAATGTCCCTACATTACAAGCTTTATAAAGACCTTTTTGATCTTAGTTTGTGAATATTATATTAGGTGGAGATGTTGAGATTAGGGGCAAGCCTATGGTAAACATGTTGCATTGCATTGATATTGAGTGAACCCTTATGATGTGCATTATCTTATACATCTTTTCTTTGAGAGAGTTGAGTGTTCACTTATACACATATAATTTCACATGTTTGAGAGTGTTCTTTGATTGAATAGCATGATTTGGATTTATTGAATAGGTTGTGTTATTGATGCTAAGGTTGTATGCATAGTCTTGATAATGATCATGAGCTTGTTTTTGAAAAAAGTTTTGAGGCCTACATAGTTCACAATGCTTGAGTCTATTGTTTATTTCGTTTTTGTTATTGTTCGGGACGAACAATGTTTAAGTTTGGGGGATTTTGATAGGGTGCATTTTTACCCTATCATCTAAGTGTTATATTATCGTTTTCTTGTCGTATTTTGATAGTTTAGCTCATGATTTATATTTTTTATGTTATTTCGAGCTAGATTACGCTTTTGGGTTGTTTTGAGTGTTTTTAGAGCTTTTGAGTCGAGAAAACCCAAGATAAGACAAGAGGCGATGAAACCAAGGAAGAGATGAAGTATTGATCCCAAGTTCTGACTTTTCACGATTTTGTAAAAGAGTTATTCTGGAAAAGTGGAAGCATATTATTGAAGAGGAGTTCGATAGGAGCACGTAGGCGAAAGCGGAGGTCAATTCGGAGTTCGGATGAGGAAGATATGACCGAAATAAGAAAGTTGCGCAGAACCCTCTCGACCCTCTCGACCCACCTCTCGATCGAGAGAGGTGTCGAGAGGTGCCTCCTGTTTTCCAGACGGGATTTCTTTTAAAAGGCAATTTTTGACTTCTTCTTGGTTTCCTTGTACAATTAGGTATTGGATGTAAACTTCTACCCTATAAATACCTCTAAACCTATCATTGTAAAGCCAACAACATAGAGCCAACATAAGTCCTACATTCTTTAGATTAGTTTTTATTCTTTTCTCCATACTTTTATACTTTAGATCTAGATTTATTTTATGTATGAAGACCATTGAAGATTGAAGATTTATTCAAGATTCAAGAGTTTTTCTATCCCTTTCTCTTTTACTTTATGTTTTTACTTATGTTTAATCTTCCTTCTACCTTTCTTTTAATTATGTCTAGCTAAATTCCTTAGTTGATTTTAGGGATTGAATGCCTAATTGAATTTATGTAAGTGTTCTTGTGTACAATTAGCCTTCCAATCTAGATGCATGTTTTCATGGTGCTTATTCTCATGCATGATTACTTGATCACTAATTGTGTATGCATAGTTATGTTCATATGCCTTGATTAGGATATTGCATAATAGATCTCATGAATACATGATATGATAGTTTGATTTGTCTTAATTGATAATTGAATTATTATATGTTCATATATAATTGATTTGGTGTCTTAGTTGAACCTAGTTGATTATATCCTTGATACTTGTTCTATTTTGCACTTGATTTTGATTCTTACAATTCGAAAGAATATTAGGATCTTGTTAGGTGACAACTTGCATTGCTTTAATTAGGGTGTAGGTTATTTTTGCATGTATCACATTTAGATTGGATTAAATTGGTTACTTGTACTCATTAATTGCTTGCATATATTTGATTAGGTAGGCTTCCCTAGAATCAACACTTTTCCTTAATTGTTTACTTTCCTTATTTATTTAATTGCTTGTGTCCTAATTTGTTTTATTTGGCTAGCTATTTCCTTGTTTATTTATTTCCTTATATTTAATTGAGTCTTTTATTTATTTGCCTAGTTATAAATACCACAATCTCAATTTCTTATTTGCCTAGACATCAGTTTAATTCTAGAGTAGAGGTATTGTGTGTGGTTTCGGTATATCAATCCCTGTGGATACGATACTCGTACTTCTTTATACTATACCTATTTTGTGTGGTAGAAAATAGTGCGATCAGCGACTTAGTTTTGCGAAACAACGAAATCAGCAAGGCCTCTAAGCTCGGCAAGCTAGAGGCCACGTGGGAAGGCCCTTGCCGAGTTGACGAGGTCCTCGGCAAAGGTGCCTATAGACTCTCCAGTTTGTCTGGGGAGCCCCTACCACGACCATGGAACGTTGTTCATTTGAAGAGGTATTATGCATAGCAGTGGAGTATCATATAGGATCTAGTCGAGTCTTGTCTTTATTTGTTTGTCCTTCAAGTATGTTCGTTTTAGTCATTTCGGGTCTGTTTTCCAAATGATTTCCAAAGTTTAATGAAAATTTGCAGTTCTTTTATTTCTGTGTGTTTATGTTATTCTGCATTACTCCACTTATATGCGCATTACCTCTACTTTACTTTCCCACACTATCCCGACGAGGACAAGTGTTAAAACCATAAAAACAATTTCGTACAACTAGGGGACCACCCCTCCCGACCGAGTCGGCAAAACAGGAACCCGATGATCGGCCCAAGTGCCACTTCGGAAGCCGATGATAGGCCCTCGTGCCACTTCGGACCCCGATGATCGGCCCAATTAAGTGCTACTTCGGAACCCGATGATTGGTCCAAGTGCCACTTCGAAAGCCGATGATAGGCCCTCGTGCCACTTCGGACCCCGATGATCAGCCCAAGTAACACTTCGGAAGCCGATGATAGGCCCTTGTGCCACTTCGGACCCCGATACTCGGCCCGAGAGCCACGTCGGAAGTAGTACTAGGCCCTAGTGCCACTTCTAATGATAGGCCCACGGGCCGCATTGGAAATTTATGCTCAGCCAGTTTCGGCTAAGTCAAAAAAAAAAAAAAAAAAAAAAAAAGAGAAGACACAACAAGTCTGTAAATGCCACTTTTATTAATCTGCAAATGTTAGAAGTTTTTTACAGGTTACGAAGAGGGACCGCTCCCATCGGGCCTTCGGCTACAATAAAAGTACTTTGCTAAAGCACCGGCCCTAGGATTCAGTACATCATCAATATTGACATCGTCCTTCTTCGTGTATTGACCGTCTCCCCAACCTCGGTTGCTGGTGGTCCGGCCTCGGCTGCTAGTAGTCCAACTTCGTGAAATTGATCGAGGAGCCGTGTAGTTCCCATCACCACGGTTCGGAATAGGAGGACGACGATTCTGTACAGGAAGGAACATGTCAATTCGGTCCCGGACCAGGCAGGAGGGCACGGTAGGACTCAGCGCCCGGAACCGAGAAGCATTTTTCTTCGCATGTTGAATTTGCGGGTACGCATCTAGCCACTCCATCATTATGTGCTGATGAAAAAAGATTATCGAAAACAAATTAGTCAAATACCGCAGCTCGAAGATGTGTTCTGCGACCTCCCACGAATCCGGACCCCGGTATTTCTGTTCACGGGCTGCGCACCGAACAACCTCGAGAGCTTCAGCCTCCACCTCGGAAATAGTCTTGCCGCCGAGCTCGTGGACTACCCTCTCGTACTCGGCATGCTCAACAGCAATCACCTCGGCATCGGCATAATCTTCTTTCAGTTGGAGATACCGGGCTTCATTGGCATCAGCTTTGACTTGCAAAGCGTTGTATTTTGCGTCGAATTCATTTCGGAGATGCTCAACACGTTTGTCAAGTCGCGCGATTTCTCCGTCTTTAACATCGAGGAGAATTTTTAGCTGCTTGATCTCGTCAAGATACGGAATCACATTGATTTTGGCTTGTGCCTTATTCTACATAGCGCATAAAATAAAGAAAACACTCAGAGTTGTGAAGGAGGAACTTCATTTCATTAATCAACTGAAGAAGCGGAAAAGTACATGGGAAGATTACAATTTCAAAAAAAGAATTTTTTTTTTTTACAAAGAGAGGGGGGATCAACTGACCCCGCCGGAGAGATCGGCCTCGTTCACAACGGAACTTGGCTGCTGCACCTCAGCAGTCTTCTCTGCCTCGGTATCCTCATTAACCTGCCCCGGAGTGGTAGCCTCTCTCTCTTCTTCTTCTTCTTCTTCTTCTTCTTCTTCTTCTTCTTCTTCTTCTTCTTCTTCTTCTTCTTCTTCTTCTTCTTCTTCTTCTTCTTCTTCTTCGTCGGAAACATCCAGGGACAGAGGATGAGTCTTCAACTCCTCTCGAAAGGGCCCGACAAGAGCCTCAAACTCGACATCCCGTTCCACCGGGGACTCCCGCACCTCCTCCACCGTCAAGAGAGTGCGCTTCCCGGCAAGATGCTCCACAACCGGGAAGCCAGAGGTCTTCTTGGTAAGCTCCCAGAAGTAGATGCGGAGCATCTCTTCATCCTTGATTACTTTGTGGCCATACTTCCCCTTCTTGAGCTCAGGGAAGTCTGCGGCCACACGGTCTAGCACCTCGGAGACGGCCCGGGTGCTTGTTGGCTTGGACAGTGCGACGACCAGCGCACTGAACTTCTTGCTGAGGAAGATTCTCTCAGCAAGAGCCCGGAGAACATCGCCCTGCACGGCGGCAATCTCCTCTTCCCGGGAACGGGATGCCTCCAGCTCACGATCCATCTCCGCCACATTCTTCTTGGTGGCGGAGAGCTCGGCTTTAGCAGCACCAAGCTGCTCCCTCAGCTTCTCTTCCCGGACCGTGGCCGCCGCCAGCTCTGAGGACAGCCTGGCCTTGTCCTCGGCCAGGTCTCTCACCTTCCCGGTGGCCCGGTTGTACTTGGACACCGAGCCCTGCAGGAGCTTTAAAATCACGTCGGAGACGTGATTGTAATCCTCGATAGCAGACTCCATGTCACGCCCCAATTCCCGAGGGAAGGCACGTGTGCCGGGACGTGGCAAGGGGTTGGAGTAAAAAAGCGGGGATAGAAGGGGGATCATAGCTTAAGACATTTTAACCATATTGTTATCATTTAATTAACTACGGGATCGGGACGTACAACACGAACTACGGGGTAGGAAAACCATACTGCCCGTACCGGCCGCCATGTTTGAATACCCGCAAAAATAAAGTAAAATATTTAAATACGGGATCGGGACATATACAGCTCAAACTATGGGGTTGGTTAACCCGAACTTCCCATGTTGGCCGCTGTCTGAGTACCCGTAAGAGAAATGTAGAAGTAGGAGAAACGTAGAGATTTTATTTCAGAAATATGAAATTAACTTATCATAATGTACATGAGGGGTGGACTTTATTTTAAAACGTAGCGGAAGCGTTTTATTCTTTTTACACCGCAGCAACAACAACAACCCTCCCTAGCTCCTGCTGCTCCACCGGATTCCTTTACCTTAATCTGCAAAACATTTGGAAAGGAATTGCAGGGCTGAGTACTAATGCACTCAGTGGAGTTATGCCGAAAACATTTATAATAAAAAGAATATCCATGATAATAAAGCATGCATAGAAGGGTTTAGAAATCATATAGCTTCCATGCACACAAAAACCCATTTTCGTTGATTGCGCGCAAATGCGTATTACCATGTTACCCTTATATTGATCCCGGGACGTACCACTGCCGGATCCCTTTCTGATGGAGCCTATAGTTTGGAGACAATGGAGTATTTCATCCACTAGTTCTCCCCTCGAAGTTAGAACCAATTGGTGATCAACCCAATGATATCTAACCGTGCGCACAGCCCCTCGATTAGTGTGTTAGACCAATCGAAAGACCCGATCGTAAACATAAGAGCCTTAAACATGTAATCACGCATCAAAACATTTTTCATGGATAATCCCACATTTTAAAGCTTACTAACTCAAAATAATATTTTGGAAAGAGAAACCCCACCTTATAGCTTAAGATTATAACCCAGAGCTTCGATCTTGAACAATACGGACTCTCCGTCCTAACCCCCGCAAGTCTATATCTCCCGCAACACTTCACTACTACTAATGTTGACAACTTTAGTAAAGTGAATATAAGGTGAGAAGCAGTTAAAATGTATGTAAATTCAAGGAGCTTTTGTTGTCCCTTATTTATAGGAGATATTAGTTGCTTAGTCATCAACATAGCTAGGATTAGTCATCATTCTTAGACCTATACACTATTTCTTGTAATGAAGACACGTATAAGGCTAGCAATGCTAGACCCTTAACATGGCCAAATCCATGCATGCATTTTAACCTTAATATTAATTATTCTTATATAATGTGCATGCATTTTATGGCTCCAATACACATGCATACGTAAATATTAAATAACTAGTAGACAAGCATGTTTTCGCGCATGCATACGTATATATGTATATTAATAATATACATGAATTATATATTAATGACATTACACATGCATGCATAATCTCTCTCTCTCTTTTTAATTTTAATTGTTATATTTGAAGATTTATTCGAAATTAATATAAAAAAAATACCGGATATTACACTCCACGCCCTACACATCAGATGAATATTAAAACACGCGCAGGTAAAGACAAATTCAAGTAGCAAATCAGCACGCATACCGCAGGGAAGACCGGAGGTGGAGGACGAGAGCCGATAACAGCCACCTCGGGCTCAGAAGATGCCGAGGTGGCCGTGAGCTTGCGAAGCCCCGCCACATCAAATGCCTCCACGGCCCGAGAAGGCGAGAGGAGAGTTCGGGGGAGCGGGACCTCGGACCGAGTCCTCTTCGAGGAACCCGTGGCTTACTTCTTCACTCCGGTATTGGAGCCAGAATCTTCTCCCTTCCTTTTCCTGGGAGCTGGAGTCTTCGTCTTTTTCACCATATTCATTGCAGCAAAGTCACAAGAGAGAAGAATGTTAGTACCGAGAAGCGAGAAGAGAACAGAACACAGAATAAGGGAAGGGGACCTCACCCCTCCCCGGCTCCACCGAGGTGGAAGGATCATTGGGGATCGGTACAGCGGACTCGATCTCGGACAATGTCATCGGCATAGCACCGAGACTGTTAAGAGCCCTCGCCAAATCGGCGAAGTGTTTTTCTTTCTTTAAGGGTTTTATGGCACCCTCGAGCCATGCCACCTCGGCAACCCCCTCAAAACGGCAATAGAAAAACCGTTTATACCAATCTTGTATTTTTGAGGGGGCCTTAACATTAAACTTACTCCGAGAAGAGATGAAATACCATCCCTCCCCCATGTCCTTGAAAGTAAACATGGCACCAAATGTCTCGGCCGAAAAGGGGAGGTCCAGCCGAGTACAAGCGGCCCCCAGGCCGGTAATTTGCAAGATCCCATTAGGGAAGAGTTGAGAGGGAGAAATGCCAAAAACATCTAAGATCTCGGCATAGATAGCCGGAAAAGGAACTCGGAGACCGGCCGTAAGATGATCGGAATAAATAGTTACAAAACCCCGAGGGGGGAAACAAGCCCTGTCACCTTCTCGAGGTTGGAGAAGGAGAGCAGAAGGGAGAAGTTGAATTTTACACTAAAATCATAAAAGGAAGACGTCAAAAGAGTAGAATCGAGGCCCCCCACTTTCCCGCGGGCTTGGCGTTCTGCAAAAAACTCTACAAGCTCGGGGTAGGGTGTAGGAGAATCGGATCTCACGCATGGGCGAGTATTATCAGGATAGAAGATAGATTGGGATGAAGATGAAGAAGCAGGTGAAGCCATACTTACTTGTAACCGTGGAGAAGATTTGCAGAAGGAAAGTCGAAGATGATTATGAACAATGCAGAGAGACTGAAAATATTTAGGGTTTTTTTCAAATTAGAGAAAGAAGTGAATGATTGTTTCTCTCCACATCATTGCACGTTAAGGAGGAAGTAAATGCGTATTCAATACGCTTCATCAATGCGACGACATTTCGTGTAACGGCCCGTCCCTTCCGCATTTAATGCGATTGACACGCTTCACGCGACTTCTGAAATGACCACCTCGTCTTCGCATCGGCAACATGACTTCGGCCATCATAGAAAATGGCACACTGGTCCGACAACCGTAGTCCATTTCAGAGGGGGGTACGGCAAAACGAGCTCAGATAGCTTCACCTCGGCAAGCTAACACCGACAACAATTACGGCACCACCTCCATCACCCCACGTCTTTTGTGTGTGTGTGTGGGGGGGGGGGGGGGAATGTGATAGAAAATGGCCCATCTCCCTAGGCCCAATACCACAACCTCGGCAAAGGCCCACGCGTCACCTCGACACAGCCCAATAAAGGCAGTTCGGCCCAGCCCAACACTAACCAGCCCAAATGCAGGCCCAGGGAGTTGAGCCCTATTAACAGAACGTAGAGTGATGGAGGCAGAAACGGCCACCACCCACGATCCCCATGTTCCCACGTCCATCTCTCCCATGATGGACGATAAATTTAACTATAAATACTAGATCGATTGTATTGTAACACACTCATACTACATTGAATACAAAGCTCTCTCTCTTTCTCTCCCCGTGGACGTAGATCTTACGATCGAACCACGTTAAATCTCTGTGTTCTTTATTTCTCTGCACTCAATCTCACAAACACCCTTAAATCTCTGTGATTCATTTCCTTTAATTATTTGATTTTTTTTACTATTTAAAAGAATTTGTAACCTTTTTATCTAAAAAAAAGAGAAATATATGTAATTTCTTGCGTAAAAAATATCTTTAAATTAAAATATAAAAGTAATTAATTATAGTTATCATTTACTATTTTTAAAATTATATATATTATGAAAATTTTGCGTTGTGTGGTCGGCCACACTATGACCAAATATCATTATTGTAATAATTAATATAACATGTTTGTCTATGGCCGAATTATGCTTGAAGGTTTTTGGGATGGCGTCGAGGCTGCCACTTGTACGACTCCGGTTGAATTCGCAAGTTGCGTGAGGGACCACCCGTCGTCGTGCACCAACATTTGTCGAAGCGGCCTCTACTTCCCACCGTATTTCTTGATAAGGAGTGTTTGTGATCAGAAGTTCCTTAACGGCCATTTTCTGTATTACTGCAAATGCCTGTGAGAATGCAACTATGCCACGGCCGCTGCCGCTAGTGCTCACCCTCCACTCTCGCCTCTTGACGCCCCTATTGCTCAATGAAATGAGAAAGTCTAGAGCCGTTGATGAATGTGGATTTATTTATTTATTATTATTATTATTTTTTTTTAATAATTAAGTCACTACAAGAAAACAGTTTTTTCCTTGCGGAATCCCGATGGAGAAAAATTACGCAGCCAATCTATTGCAGATTCGTTGAGGATTGTTGTCAGAACTTACTGCTTGCAGATCCGTGGCGGAATAGCTATTGAATTATGCTGGCGGACTAGTTTCCGCCACAGATTTGATTTAGGATCTAAATCCTTGCAGATCCGTTGCGGAAAAGCTACTGAACTATGCTGGCGGACAATTTTCCGCCACATATTTGATTTAGGATTTGAATTATACTGGGTGTGTGCTATATAAATCATGAAAATGCTAAATTTAATATTATACTCATCAAATTGATATTTCTCAAATTTATTCTCATCGCAGAAAGAGCTTTCAACCCTCCCTGAAGGTTCGAGCTGCTGCAACCGACATATTTCAGTCTCTATTTGATCCGGCAGGGGTTAATTGGAGGTCTGTTCCTTTGGAAACGAAGGAGCTCTATTGGGGCCAATTTAAGGTACTTAGCTTCTTAAGTTTCAAGTTATACAGAGAGATTGTGTGCATGTTACTAGCTGTAATTGAATTACTTGGAAATTCTACTCACTAGCTTGGAATTTTTTAGTATTTTCCAAAGTCATAATTAATTTAATATTTGTTCAACGTGTAAAATACTAATGTGGAAAATTAAGTCTGGTGAGAGTGTGACAAGAACTATATATTAATTATTTAAACTAATTTATTTGGATGAATGTACATGTTTTGATTTTTTCTTCTACTCTTATCATATTATACTAATTCCTATGAATTAACTTTAGAAGCTTTGAATTCTGCATTTTAAACTTTGATAGCAATTTATTGTAAACAAGAGCCTGCGGTTGACTCCCAACTAATTTATAAGCTCTAAAGGTTGAAGCCTATTTTTCAAAGTTTTCAACTATGCGAAATATTATAAAGTAATTATTGTTGGAACAAAAGGCCCAATTATGACTTGTTGATTACTGAGTTGTTGTAATAGAGATATTATACATGGAATGAGGAGAAGTTGAGCACTACTATGGTGAAAGGTCTTTGGGAGGACGTAGCCGTTGCCACTTACCGTGATTTTGTCTCGAGGATCAAGAGATTATATTATGGTGCTCAGAAAGATCGGGACAAGATTCGGTTGCAAGATAATGTGTTGGATCAGTGGGCGGCTTACTGGGAGTTGCCTGAGGTGAAGGCAAAGTCAGAACAAGCAAGGAAAAATCGATTCTCCGAGCCGGCTGGACCAGGGACAGGCTATTTTATTCACCATGGAGGATCTAAGTGTGATGAGCTATATGCAGAGGAGATTGTAAGTAATCTAAAGTATTCTCACATTATGAAATTATATATAAGCATTAATGATATGTATACCTTGCTGAAAATTGCAAGCTCGTGAGAAGAATTGTTCCCCGACAGAATGTCTCATTGATACGCACATTCACTTTCATTATAAGGACGGTGAATGGACCGACAAGAGAGCACAATGGGTTATGGTATGTATCAGTCCTTTTGATATTAAAAATTAGCACCAACTAGCATTAGGGTTGTAAAGATTGCTTTGGGTATGAAAAAAACGAGTGAAGGTTGACATTATATGAGCTCAAGTGCTAATCTGTTGCTTATAAGTGTGCAAATTGAAGTTAGGCAACTGTCTAATTCACTTTAATTTCTCACATAATGTTGATTTCATGATTCTCATTGTAAACCAAATAGTTAGTATTTTAAGTGTCAAGTTTTTAATAAATGTAATTGGCTTTACAAGAATATATCTTAGTTTTACCCATCACCACACAATTATTTCCTTTATTTGAAACTACTGGAGTTTAAATTCTTCACAAGGATTTAAACTCCAAGAATATATCTTAGTATTTGAAACTACTAAAGGTGATCTTAATTACTACCCGATTTTGCTCTTCATTTGTTTACGATGCAGTCATATATTAATGTTTGGATTATAATGAGCTTTTGATGACTTCTTGTAGGAGGAGTTTGAACGTAGGGTGGACGAGTTGCCACAACCCGTGTCAATAGAGGAGAGGAACAAAATCTACCTACAAGTCAACCGAATGAACAAAAAGGGACGAATAATTGGTCAAGGTAACTTGTCACAGTTTCATGCTTCTAATTCTAGATCCCAACACACTTCCATGACTCAGCCAATTGATGTGTCGAGCAATCCGACTGTTCTAAAGTTGCAAGAAGAAAATCAGAAGTTGAGGAGTGAGTTGACCGAACTTCGCCAAGAGGTGAGGGGGTTGGGAAAATTCATGATGAGTCAGACGGGAAGTGAGATGGGATATTCCTCTCTCTTAAGATCTCCAACTGCAGATCCTTCGGACCCCACTGAGTAGTTTAGTATTAGTACTTTGGACTTTGAAAACACGTATTTTGATTAAGTAGGACTTGAATAAAGTATGCAGTATTATATGTGTATTTGGAATTCTAACTATGCTTTTGTTGGTATTAGATGATTCCAAAAATGTGTATTGGCATATTTATTTAATGTTGTTTGGTGTGAACAGAATTGAACAACAGGGATGCAGAATTTATTATTAAAAAAAAAAAAAAAAAAAAAAAAAAAATTATATATTTGCTTGCGGATTGCCTACGGATATCAAAAATAGAAACAGTAATCCGTTGCGGATTCGTGACGGATCTATGAGACATAGAAAACTATATTCTACTGCGGAATCTTAGCGGATTCCCGTCAATTTAATTTCCGCCACAGATCCGCCACGAAAGTCCGCAAACATTCCGCCACAGATTTTCATTCCGTCGCGGTTCCGCAACAAAAAATCGCCGACGGACATATCCGCCACAGATTAGATTTGCCGACGCGCCTTACTGCTGCAACCAGTTTTCGTCGCCGATCCGCAGCCGTTGCAGATCCGTGGCGGAATTCTTCATTTCTGTTGCGGAATTTTCCGCAAGGAAAAGACTTTTCTTGTAGTGAGTACATTTAGTGAGGCCGAATTATAAATATTTGGTAGAATTATGATTAAAAAAAAAAAAAGTATAATTAAGGAAAATCATGTTTGATGGTTAGTGTGATAGTATAGTTCCCTACTCATGGGAGTTATTATGAGTATCATATATATATATATATATATATATATATATATATATATATATATATATATATATATATAGGGGTGGGTTCTTATGGGAGATGGTATCAATCTTGAGAACTAAGAACCAATCATATCCACTCCTTTTAAAGAATCTAATGGTGGATATTAATTTTCAAATTATCTATTTTACTTTTTGATTGATTTATTTCTAATATTAAAGGGTAGATTAGGGAAAAAAAGAGAAAAAGATTATGCGTTCCAAGATTGTCGCCACTTCCTATAATTAATTATTCTATTAATGAACATAAATATTTGAATGCAACTAAGACCTATTTCTATGCTTAAATAATCATATTTATATGCTATTTTCCTATTTATTTATGCTTAATAACCTGCATATGAAAAATTACATGCTTTTTTTTTTTTTAATATCAATTCATGTTTAAATATCGTGAATGACGATGACAAATTATGAATGACAATGAATTTTCAATTGCAACTAATACCTATTCATATGCTTAAATAATCATTTTATATGCTATCTTCCTATTTATTTATGCTTAATAACTTGTATATGAAAATTATAAAAAAATATAGATGAATATTCGAATGCAACTAAGACCTATTCCTATGCTTAAATAATCATATTTATATGCTATGATCCTATTTATTTATGCTTAATAACTTTTATATGAAAAATTAAAATTAAAAAAAAAAGAATAACAAAACATAGATGAATATTCGAATGCAACTAAGACTTGTTCTTATGCTTAAATAATCATATTTTATGCTATCTTCGTATTTATTTATGCTTAATAACTTGTATATGAAAATTATAAAAAACAAAATAAAAAAACATAGACAAATATTCGAATGCAGATTTATTCCTATGCTTAAATAATCATGTTTATATGCTATATTCCTATTTATTTATGCTTACTAATTTGTATATGAAAATTACAAAAAAAAAAAAAAAAAAGAGAATATAAAAACATAGATGAAAATGTCATGAAGAAGAAGAAGAAGAAGAAGAAGAAGAAGAGAAGATTACGGCAGAGAAAATTTAAATGAGTGATTAATCCCTTGAAATATGGAACAAATAAATGAAGATTACATTAATATCCTTTTCCTAAACAAAATATGCCTTATTTAATTAATTTCCATGAATAAATCATAACCATCAATCTATTGAAATGGAGGGTCTAGATTAGTTCCTAGTTCTCACTAACTAATATGGTTAGCATATGAACCAATCCCTATATATATAGAGGATGAATCATATAGAAATAAGTCCTGGTGTAAGAAATAGGAATAGATCTGGACCATTGATCTTGATTTGATCTGTGGCTGTAATTAATTTAAGCATAATTATAAGGTATCATAAGCATGACTAGGTTTAAACATGAATTTGTACATTAAAAAGTATAATGGTGTTGTAAGCATAAATATATACTGACTTAAGCATGATTTTGTATAGTTTTAAGCATCTTTCTCATTTTCTCACGCAAGGATTTATTTGCACACGAACCACTCCCTATATATATATATATATATATATATATATATATATATAGGGAATGGTTCGTGATATATATATATATATATATATATATATATATATATATATATATATGGAATGGTTCGTGTGCAAATAAATCCTCCTGTGAGAAATAGGAATGAATCTTGTCCACACATCTAAGATTAATGTGGGGTTGTGATTAATTCTAATATAAAACTACATATTCTAAAAACAAGGACATTTTCATATTCCTAAAATACCCTTACTCTTGTCTTTTCCTCCTCCCTCTTCTATTTTTGCACACACACTTTGTTTTCTTTCTTTTTTTTCGTTTTTATTTTCTGTTTTTTTTTTAACTTTTTTTTCCTTTTCTTTTTTTATTTTTATTTTCGTTTTATTTATTTTATTTATTTTCGTTTTTTTCGTTTTTTCTTTTTTTTTTTTCGATTTTTTTTTTCTTGTTCGTTTTTTCTAATTTTGGACCTATATATAAGCATATTTTAATTCAATAAAAAATATGGTATTTCAAATTATAACCATATATTTTTATGCTTAAGGCTCCATATTTTTATGCTTACGATAATACATTTGTATGCTTACGGTAACATATTTCTATGCTTACGACTCAATATTTTAGTGCTTACGACTCAATATTTTTATGCTTAATTATGTTTATGCTTACGGCTGCATATTTTTATGCTTACGGTAGCATATTTCTATGCTTATGGCTCAATATTTTTATGTTTAAATATTTCTATGTTTACGGCTCTATATTTTTATGCTAACGGTAGCATATTTCTATGCTTACGGCTCAATATTTTAGTGCTTACGACAATATATTTCATGCTTAAGGTTACATATTTTTATGCTTAAGACTATATATTTTATGTCGATGGCAATAGATTTTTTTGCTTAAGACTACATATTTTTTTGCTAAAGACTACACATTTTTGTGCTTAAGACTACATATTCTTATGCTTACAGTAATATATTCTTATGCTTACGATAACATATTTCTATGCTCACGGCTCCATATTTTTCTGCGTACTGAAAAAACAAAAAATTAAAAAAAACAAATAAACAAAAAAAAAAACGAAAAAAATTAAAAGAAAAAAATAAAAAGAAAAAAAAACAGAAAAAAATGAAAAATTAAAAAAAAAAACAGAAAAAAAATTAAAAAAAAAGAAAAATAAGAAAAATAAAAAAAACAGAAAAAACGATAATAAAAAAAGAAAAGAAAAAGAAAAAAAGAAAAAGAAAAAAGAAAAAAGAAAATTAAAAAAAACATAAAATAAAGAAAATAAATAAAGAAATAAAAAAAGAAAAAATAAAAACATAAAAAGAAAATAAAAGAAAAACATAAAAAAAACGAAAATATAAAAAAGAAAAAAGAAAAAAAGAAAAAGAAAGAAAATGGCGTGTGTATTGAGGAAGAATAAAAGAGGAGAGGAAAAGATAAAAGTAAGGGTAGTTTAGGAATATGGAAATGTCCTTGTTTTTAATAGGGATAGTTTTTTATTTGAATTAATCACAACCACAGATTAATCTTAAATGTGTGGACGAGATTCATTCTTATTTCTTACAGGAGGACTTATTTCTATATGAACCAAACTCTATATATATATATATATATATATATATATATAGGGAGCGGTTCCAATAGGAACCGTCTCTTAGGTGTTAACTAGGATCCAATATACATCTTTGATCTAATAGATTTGGACGGCTAAGATTTTAAACAAATAACAATAATAATTATGTGATGCTAATCCATTCAACGAATACAAGTTGCGGCGAGGATAAATTGGTAAATTTAATAAATAAATCTATCACATAATTTAATATATCCACACTTAAATCGCAACTAATCTATCGCATAATTTAATATATCCACACTTAAATCGCAGGAGCTATATTTAATATATCAAAATAACTTTCACTACACATCGGAATGAACTACTCCCTCCGGTCTTTCCTAGTTGAGTCACTTTCCCGATTGGGCCGGTCTCTCCTAGTTGAGTCGTTTCCTTTTTGGGTAAAAATTAAGTATTAAACACACAACTAATTGTACCCTTATTTTACTTAATTAACATACTAATTACGCCCCAATTTCTCAATTTCTCCATTATCGCCATTGTCGTCTCTCTCGAAATAATTTTAAATTAATTTAAAATAAATCCAGAAAAGTTTTAATTTTATAAAAAAAAAATCCAGAAAAGTTTTTTATTTTAATTTTAAACATCAACAATAATTTTATAAAAAAAAAAATCCAGAAAATTTTAAATTAATTTAAAATAAATCTAGAAAAGTTTTAATTTTATATAAAAAAAAATGCAGAAAAGTTTTTTATTTTAATTTTAAACATCAACAATAATTTTATAAAAAAAAAATCCAGAAAATTTTAAATTAATTTAAAATAAATCCAGAAAAGTTTTAATTTTATAAATAAAAAATCCAGAAAAGTTTTTTATTTTAATTTTAAACATCAACAATAATTTTATAAAAAAAAATTCCAGAAAATTTTAAATTAATTTAAAATAAATCCAGAAAAGTTTTAATTTTATTAAAAAAAAATCTAGAAAAGTTTTTTATTTTAATTTTAAACATCAACAATAATTTTATAAAAAAAAATCCAGAAAACTTTAAATTAATTTAAAATAAACTGAAAAACAAAAAAAAAAATTATTTAATAAAAAACATTTTTTATATTAATTAAAATAAAATACAGTACTTAGTAATTATAAACATAATCCCATTCTCTTCTCAATTACCAAACATACATAAAGTACTAAACAACTCTTCTTAATTCCCGTGTCGAAAAGTTTTGACTCAACTAGGAAAGACCGGAGGGAGTATTAATTTTAAGCAATTAAAAGCATGAAAGATGCAATATGAATGCAAGACACAAGCAACCTTTTTAATGCATTAATGCATGAATACTTATAATGTTCTTCATTAATCATAATGTGGGTCTATTATGCATAATGCTTATTAGCAGGCATCATAATGCTTATTATTATTTATGATAATGCTTATATTGATGTCAAAATCAAAATGCTTGATTAACTATGAATATTGTTTTCGTCTAATTTTTAATTGCTTGATTAACATCTTAACATCCCATGACAGGTACATTTGGCGCTGAAATGCTTAGTTTATATGAACATATTGCTTAAATCTCATTGTCAAATGCTTAACTCGTTTTATATTCATAAAATTCTTCGTTCTCTACAAATATTCTTGTCAGCTACAAATTGCTTAATTTAAATTAAAGTGTTGCTTATTATCTAATGTTCAAATGCTTAATTTTGATCTCCATATATCCTAGTTGTGATAGTATTTTTTATTATTTGGACGAGTGGATATTTACAGCTTATTTTCAATATATTAAATGCTTATTTTTTAAAATTTAATTGCTTAATTAATTTATTTGATAAAATTTGTATAATTATTTTTGTATTCGATACTTATTTGCAAAACCACAATTATTAGAATTTTTTTTCCTTAAAATGGTATATGCGTAGAACTTGAATCAAATATTTATATATTGTAGTGACAATAAAATCATCTTGCATCCGAATATAAAACAAAGAGAGAAAATATTTATTAGATGGACGGTTTTATTAAAATCCCTCAATTTGTGGATAAACGGTTATAGTTCATAAAATTACTCTACTATCCTTTTAAATTTAAATACAAGTATAATAGTATAATAATTATAAATAATAATAACCATAGATCTACAATGAAGAGACGGATATGATTGGATCCTAGTTCCTACGTGGGGATATAGATCCCATTTGATCCACTCACTATATATATATATATATATATATAGGGGTGAGATCTCATACAAAATCCATTTTGTGTAGGAAATAAGAAGGATCTTGGACCCTTGGTTGTTGTTACTTTAACGGCTTAGATTTAATTCAATATATATATTTTTTATATTATTTGATAAAAACCTGAATCTTTTGTATTAGAAAAGGGTTAAATAGTAAAGTCAGACTTTGATTAGTTTTGGTAGTTCCGATAGTTGTGGGATTTTGAATGAATTATCCAAATAAATAATATAATCTTCCCAAATTGAATTTACATATAAAATTTAAAAAAAATACACCCGAAGACCACATCAAGTTTAATCTAAAATTCGGAGGACAGATAATAAAAATAATTATCATAATTTTTTGCATTTCAATGAGTATTATAATGCACTAATGCAATTTTGTAATGCATTTATCTTCATATTATAATGCACTTCAATGAGTATAATAATGCACTAATGCAATTTTGTAATGCATTTATCTTCATATAATGCATTTCAATGAGTATAATAATGCATTTAACGTCATATTATAATGCACATATACTTTATAATGCACAAGTGAAATAGTATATGCATTTATAATGCACTAAGTATTTACCATAATGCACTTATTGTAGTATTATAATGCAGTCTCCTTATAGGAAACTCCAAACATACAAGGTCGATTAATAAATGGTGTGTACATTCATAATGCACTGGTTATCTATTTTTAATGCATTAATTGTAAAATGAATATTAGTTCATGAAAAGCGAATAGCAAATGCAGATTATATAAATATATATGCATTATAACGCATAAATTGGCTATTTCTAATGCACTTGTACTATTGAATGTAATTCGCAGAACTCCAAACATAGAAAAAGATATTTAAACGGTCCTAACAAATTAAATCATCGAAATAATGAGTATTCAAATTTGTGAACACTCCAAAAAGTGTAGCGGAAAGTAGCATTATTTTATATATCAAAACTAAAATAAAAAATAAAAAAATAATGAAAGTAATATTTTTGTATATATCAGGAGTAAAAAAAAATAAAAATATATTGGCAGTGATAAGACAAAGTCTCAAACTAAAGAAATTAATATTCCTGTCAAACCACCCTCTTTGATTCTCGGCTATAAAGAATGGAGGAGGTGAGAGATGAAATTATAGAAATATAATTGAAAAGAGGATTTGAGAGAGAGGTAAAGGAGAGAAAATGCAAAATCTTTCCTAATATTAATCTAATAACCGTTATTTTAAAAAAAAGAAAAATACAACAATGCCCTT
Organism: Thymus mandschuricus; assembly: GCA_029379335.1. Lineage (NCBI taxonomy): Eukaryota > Viridiplantae > Streptophyta > Magnoliopsida > Lamiales > Lamiaceae > Thymus > Thymus mandschuricus. The sequence continues at coordinate 10,096,388 of CM057079.1, forward strand.
TCAATTGTTATATTAGGTAACGTATTAATAGAAATTAAACAAGAAAAACTGACCGTAGATCAATTAAAACAAACGTCTCAGATTATTTCTTATTTTACACATGAATATGGTTTTTTATTTGATCTCTCCTCTATATATATATATATATATATATATATATATATATATATATATATAGAGGATATATCATATAGAAACTAATGTTAAGTTGGAACTTAGAAACCGTCCACAACCGTTGATCTTGAAGATCTAATGGATCAGATTTGATTTTAAATTAACATTTAAATATTGTATTTTGATTTTTTGAATGATTTTTTGGTATTATTAAGGGATATATGTGTAATTTTATCTATTAAAAACTGAAATCTTCCTATTTTTTTGGGCGTGCATTAATTTTTATTTGCTGGAAGTTATATTTTATTTATGTTAATAAATCTCAACTGCGTATTTTCTGTGATTTTCATTCTCATCGTATCTTCTTCTTCTCCGATTTCTTGTGAGAACCATTTTTCTCGGCGACGTTTATTGATAAAAAAAATCTCTTGCTGCGTATATTTGTACATTGTTGCAGCAGAGGTTGATTATTTCACGCTGAGTATTTCATCGAAGAGTGTTCATCGTCCTCTTCCTTTCGTTTTTTCCCGTGGACGCTGAGTATGTTTCACGCCAGTTTTGGATTATTTCATTGCAGTTTTGGAGATTTGTTTTGCTGGATTATTTCACGCTGAGTTTTTTTCACGGAGAGTTTTGGATTTGTGGTTAACGGCATCATCTCCAGAAGTTATAGATTTTAGAGCAGATTTTGAATATAATTTGCTGTGTAGATAGTAGTTGGTGGAGTGTAGTCTTCAAGAGTGTGCAGTTGGTGTTCATAAACCTTCTGAAATTAATGGAGTTTTCAGGTTTTTATTTTCGTACGTTTTTTTTAAATTTTGTTTAGTTAGATATTGTATTTTTTTGTGCGTAAATGTATTTACGATATAGGTATTGTAAGCATATTCGATTCGAATCTAAAATACACTATGTAATAATTTATAATTTTTTTGATGCATTTAGTATATAATTCGTTGCATTTATATTATTGTTTGATGCATTTTCGTTATGTATGATAGGTGATAACGATTTTAATGGTGACTATCTCGAAGGCAAGTTTGATTATGGTAATTCGAAAGTCGGAGACGGAGAATATGTACCTAGTTGTACTTAATGAATGTGTTGCATCAATCGTCGAAGAAGTGTGCTAGGTTAGTTGGAGGGGATGTTGATAGAATGAAAGCTCTAATACTTGATTTTCAGTCATTGGAAGAGAAGTAGGCCAACGTGGTAGAAGAAGATGGTAATACGGTAACTAAGGATGCTGGTTTTCAGGATTTTTATGGCATTTCTATCCCGGAGAATGTTTGTGTTTTGCCTCCAGACCCTGTTAAAACCAAAGGCAGTGGGAGTGACATGCAGTCCAGAAGAGATAAGGCGATTCGTTTCCACCGGAATGCTTGACATGCATTTCTAAGTTGCAACTTAAGCTTAGTTTCCACCGGAATGCTACCCTATATATATATATATATATATATATATATATATATATATATATATATATATATATATATACCTTTGATTTAAATGCAATCAATGGGTAGGATTAGATTTAGATTAGTAACTAACAATAAATTAATTTTTTTATTTGTTTCATAAGCCCGTGCATTTAAGGGTAATTCAGTCAAATTGAATAGATAAAGAAAATTAGACAATCACGTATTCCTAATTTTTTTAGGGATTGTGTATCTATTTCTTAAATTATTATTACTACTATGACAATTTACCCAACAACATAAATAATTAATTTATTCTAACGTGATGTATATCACCTTGCATTATATATTTCGCATTGCATATTTTTATAAACTTTATTGCATGTTGCTTGTATAATTATGTATGCTTGGTTGTATTCTTTATATATGCATTCATAATAAACTGTTTTTTCATTGACCGTAACAAATATTTATTAGCATATTTATGTTTTTGGGCATTATGTAAACTAGCCACTATAGATAACAAAAGACAAATAGTAGCCACCAACTTAATAATTATAAAAACTAGCCACTTACTATCTAATAAGACTAATTTACCCTCACTAATTAAAACCCTCACTAATTAAAACTAAAATATAATTTCCATTTAAAATAGAAAATCTAGGTTTTGATTTGTATTAATAGAGCCGCAAATATGTGCACCTTTCACCGTTCGAGCCGCCATCGTTCGTTCGAGCCGCCGTCGTTCGTTCGAGCCACCGTCGTTCGAGCCGCCGTCGTTCGTTCGAGCCACCGTCGTTTGAGTGGTTCGAACCCTGTTCGTGCAACCTGTTCGCCGGATCGGAAGATTGTGATCACTTTATTCTCCGTTCGATCCACCCTTAATCGAGCCACCGTCGTTCGAGCCGCCGTCGTTCGTTCGAGCCACCGTCGTTTGAGTGGTTCGAACCCTGTTCGTGCAACCTGTTCGCCGGATCGGAAGATTGTGATCACTTTATTCTCCGTTCGAGCCACCCTTAATCGAGCCACCGTCGTTCGAGCCGTTGTCGTTCGTTCGAGCCACCGTCGTTCGTTCGAGCCATCGTCGTTTGAGTGGTTCGAACCCTGTTCGTGCAACCTGTTCGCCGGATCGGAACGACGACGGCAACTATGGCAATGACAAATGCAAAATACAGTGGACGACGACGGCAACTATGGCAATGACCACGAAGAATACGATGGAAACGCAAAACCAAAAGCGAAACACTAAGACGACAGCGATGGCGATGGGTTGCGGTTTACAGTGGACGACGACAACGTTATCCCACAAACTAAAACAAATTAAACAAAATAAAATAATTTATATTAATTTATATTCCAAAAAGTGGTTTTAATATAATTTAGGGTAAATTAGTCTTATTAGATAGTAAGTGGCTAGTTTTTATAATTATTAAGTTTGTTAGTATGCCTTGAATCTAGCTGCCCCTTCGCAGAGCTGGACGGGGGTCTCGCTGCCCGGTCAGTGAGTCGGGGGGTCAAGGGGGGCGACGCCCCCTTGCCTGGGGGTCCGGGGGGGCGGAGACGCCCCCGGCCCGACGGTATGGGCTGTCTGTTTATTTGGGCCTAATTGGCGTATTGGGCCTAGCCCGTCTGGTGTACTCTATTTATATAGAAATAGGGTACAATATTCTGTAACTCTGTAGCCGTCATAATACAATCTGTTCTCCGTTTCCTGCCCGTGGACGTAGCCAACACAACGTTGGTGAACCACGTAAATCTGTGTCTATTTTCGCTTTCTGTTCATTCGATTACTCAATTACTCTATTCTATTACAACAAAGTTGGTGGCTACTATTTGTCTTTTGTTATCTAAAGTGGCTATTTTGACACAATACCACTATGTTTTTTGTATGGAAAATATGTCTATGAGTGGCCATGCATATTTTACGATATTGCAATGCATTTTTAGTATTACTATTATGCATCTTCGGTTATATAATTAATTATTACGCATCCCTGCTTATTATTTTCAACACGATATGCAATATTGTATTATGCATGACATAGTTGGTCTAATACATATGTTTCTATTGCATCATGCATCATTTTATTACCATTTCTTATGCATATTTTAGTTCAAGTACGTTGCATACTTATTCTTCAAGATATGCATAAACAATAAGGAATTGCATATTCGTCAAATTTGTTTTGCACATTTTAGATAATCATTATGCATTCACTATTTTGCATATTTTGAAAAATCATTATGCATTCATTTAAAAATAAATACGCATAATAAAAACAAAAAATGCATCATGAGACATGTGTTAATACAATAATTATATCGAAAATAAATAAGTGGAACAAAAAAATATAACAACACTAGAATAAAATAAATTATTTATTATACAAAAGCCTAATAAAAGTAGCTCGTAAATATGAAGAACGTGGATTTGGAACTTGTTCCATTCAGTTACATCATTTTATTTGGGTTCAAATATTCAATTTCAACTGCATTTATAATATTGAAAAGAAAAAAAAAAAAAAAAAAAAAAAAAAGGAAAAAAAAAGAAAGAAAGAAATGAGATACCGAGAATTAATTAGAAATGCACAAGTTAAAAATGGTTGTAATGATATCCCGTAGAACAAGGATTAACCTACTGTTATTCTTTAAGCAAATGACATATCTACCCTATTAAATAAGTAAAGTATGAATAAAAAATTAAAATTTTGATATAAACAATTCATTAACCAATCTAATCTTATCCGTTAGATTTTATCAATCAGTGGCTAAAAAAAGTTTTTAGATTTCACAAGTTAATTAGTTTTTCACATGATCTAATACATATATATATATATATATATATATATATATATATATATATATATAGAGGATGGATCATATGGGAACCTTTCATTTCGTGAGAACTAGGAACCGATCTCATCCATCTATTTTTTATAATCTACGGTTGCAGATTTGCTAGAAAATTAGTTCAAAAATATAATAACTACCATTTTTAATTGGATAAAGGGTAATAATGTCTACTTAATATAACCACTCCTATAATTATGGGATTTTGTCACCGATTTTCCATATAAAAGGGAGGCTTTTTTTTCCTATACCCCTTAGTAAGAATTATTTTATACTTTTGTTATGATAATTTAATATTTTCGTCCAAAGATTATATGGATTGTTTTAAATATTTTAATGGTATTATGAAAGCTTTTACTTTATTTATTTAGATATCATTTCAGTGCTTCTTTTACAGTGGGGTAATTCTTATTACTTACTAATAAAAAGATTTATAGTGATTTATAGCTTATTTTTAATTTAAGCATTAAAAATATCAAAATGTATAAAAGCCAATATGGTGCATGGACCTTAACGTATATTTACTTTAATGCTTAAATTATGTTGCCCTAGTGCTTTTTTTTTTTTATCGGGCTGCCCTAGTGCTCATTACTAGTTAGTATTAATATATATTTTATTTATAGATACATTTTCTAACAATTTTCTTTATATTTTTTGAATGCTTATTTTCTTTTTTTTAAATGCTTTTTTAGCATCCTCGGTAAACTTTACTACTTTTCTAGGCATTTTAAAGTTTTACTACCAGTAACGCATCACATGATAATTATTTAAGCTTTAATAATATTTTACTTATGGAAATGTTAATTTTGTTTTCTTTTAAGCGTTGGTTTATAATTTAATAAGCATTTGATGATAACTATTTAAGCATAAAATATAATTTTACAAATAGATGAAGGACTCATAATATTAACATATGATATTACTTTTAATTGTCGATTAATAACTATTTAAGCATCATAGTACTAGTTAATAAATATTTAAGAATTATATAATTATTATTTAAGCATGGAAAAAACTAAACCCTATCGAGAAAAATTAAAGCCTATAGAATAACTAAACCCTAGGGTTTACTTTTTCTCCTAGGGTTTAGTTTTTCCCGATAGGGTTTAGTTTCTCCTAACATGGTTTAGTTTTTAATTCCAATGTTTAGTTCTACACCCAATTAAAAGTATATTACTTGCTTAATTAATTATTTTGTTCTAATCTTTAGAAGTTATTATTGTATTGCTTATCTAGCTATATATATATGTATCAATATAACCTTAAAATGCTTATTTAGCTTTTCCTTAGCTTTAAGGTTTATTAAGATATTTAATTAATATTGTCCAAATATTTACAATTCAATCTTTTTAAATTATTAGAATTTAGAAAACTCAAGTATGGTTCAAATTCCATGATCTCTTGCAGAATTTATAATAATCAGTATATAAAAAAGCATTACAAAAGCATAAATAAGCAACTCGATTAAACTAATTAAGCATTTCATAAAATGATATAAATCGTGGCTATTTTCAATTAAAAAATAATATACGTTCTAGCATAATAAATGCTTCATAAAGACTCATTTTATGCATTTATATAAATTATAGTGTGGTTAAACACGAGTCTTCTTGCTAATTAAGAAAAAAAACAAACTCAATTAATTAAAGAAATAAAATTATTGAAATAAATAAGTAATAAATAATGGGTAGATTAGAAGTCATAAATATATCCCATAATTATAGGAAGGTGCGGATGTGCAGATTTGGGTATAAGGAAATAGACAAGAATAACCCTACACACGTTGAAAAAATGGTTATCATTAATTATGGGATTTAATTTATAACCGTTGATCTGCAACAAATAAACGGGTGTGATGGGTTCCTAGTTCTCATGATCTAAGTAGTATCCATGAGAACCAGCCCCCTATATATATATATATATATATAGGGGATGGTTCTCATGGATACTACTTAGATCATGAGAACTAGGAACTAATCAAAACCGTTCATTTTCTTAAATTGTATGGTGTGGATTCGATCTAAATTTTTTAATTAAAATCAAAATCTATTATTATTAGTAACCGTTAGGGGCATCTTAGTAAATGTATTATGCATGTAACAAATCCTTCCATAATTTTCGGCCCCCATATCCGTCTCATTTATTATAAATAGTAATTATTTTCCTATAAATCTTTACAAAATCGTTTACCATATAATTAATATAATAAATTCCTCCTCCGTTGAAAATGTAATCTCAAATACATTTTATTTATTAAAATTTCATTTGAATGGTCCTTGCTTATTTAGTTTATTGTCTTTGCTTGAAATTACCTATGCTATTATAAAATATAGTACTTTATAAATATTTTAAGAGAATTGAAAAGACATTTACAAAAAAATTAAAATAGGCATTTAAAAAATAATATAATCTATAAAATAATAGTTGGAAACGAATAGGAGAATTAAAAAAGCATTTAAAAAAAGTAGACTAAGCATCTTTAGATACTAATTTAAATCGCATACACATACATTGTATGCATAATTAAGTACTTATGTATAATTAAACATTTCATATAAACTAATAAGCATCAAGCCAGAATCATTTAAGCATTTAAAAACACAAAAATAAAAATAAAATGAAACTTTGAAATAAGAAGCGCATTTGAGATATATAAACCCTAAATATGATTATAAACTTAGGGCTCGTTTGGTATCCATATACTAGTATATCAGATATCAGATAAGGGTATAGGTATCAGATATCAGATAAGGGTATGGAATTGATATCCGATATATGCGTTTGGTGTAGATTGTTCGGACGTGGGATATCAAAACTAAATTAAAAAAAATAAATAATAAATAATAATAATAATAATAATAATAATAATAATAATAATAATAATAATAATAATTCATTAGTTAATAATAATAACAATAATAATAATTAATAAAAAAAATTAATTTTTTTATTATTTAATTAATTTTAATTACAAAATAAGTCGTTAGTTAATAATAATAATAATAATAATAATAATAATAATAATAATAATAATAATAATAATAATAATAATAATAATAATAATTACAAAATAAGTCGTTAGTTATTATTATTATTATTATTATTATTATTATTATTATTATTATTATTATTATTAGTGCAATGGAGATATGAGTGAAACCTCTATAAAAATCAGTATATGAAAAGAGTTAAAAGAGAGGATATCAGGATATCAAAGATATCAATTTGATATCCATATACTGATATGCCAAACACATGGTATGGGTATGAGATCTTTTGATACCCATATCTGATATACGTATATGGATACCAAACGGCCCCTTATTGATTTCATAAACACTTCACAAATTACTAAACCATAAACACTAAACCCTGAGCATTACTAGTAAATTACTAAACACAAAACCCTAAATAAAAATTATTACTAGTAAATAAAAAATATATATTGGAACAATTTAATGTCCCTTAATGACTGCGAAAAGCATGATTTCTCGACTTATTAAGCATAAGTTGAAATATAATATCATTGCTTATTTTTTAATCTCACAATGCTTACTATAATAAGCATGAGGACGATTTATCATTGCATCCCTAAGATTATTTGAGTATGACTTTTCAAGATATTAAGCATAATTTGAAATGTAATATCAATGCTTATTTTTTAAGTTCAAAATGCTTATTCTTTTCTTTATTGTTTGTTACTAATTAATCATCTTTTGTTAGTATTTATCATTCATTATAACAATATCGTTTACATTGATAATCGAGATGAGATTATAAAAATAAACAAGACTGTTTGTTTATAAGCAATTGTATATTAAATAAGACAAATACCGATAATAATTAAGCATTGATACAAGTCACACGTAAATCAAAACAACCTGTTCATGTTTTTTCCTATCATTTTCTTATACATAACATTGTTGCTATTAGTAATAAGCATCAAAAAATATTTTAAAAAGCAATTAATGCTATAATTCTATAACTCTAAACCCTAAAGCCTAAATCCTAAACCCTAAACCCCATAACACATAACCCTAAACCATAAGTCCTAAACCCCATAACCCTAAACACTATAACCCTAAACCTTAAACTCAAAAAAAAGTACTAAACCCTAAACCCTAAAATCCTAAACCCTAAACCTTGAAACAATAGTAAGACAAATATGAATAATAATTAAGCATCAAATAAATTATAAAAAGCTTTAAAAAATTAAGAAATTCAAGCACTGATACGACTCATGCTTAAGTAACAATAAATATATGCTTCATAAGCAAATAAACCCAATGTAACTTTTTATCGAACTCGTGCTTGAATAATATTAATGCATTGCTTTCCAAATGTTACGAGTTTGCTTATTATATTTTCCGAAGCATGATTTTCTCGAATTTTTAAGCATATTGATTTGAATTGAAAATTCTAGTCAATACACATAAATATTTAAACATGTTGTTTTCCTTTATGAATTAGAAATATTTATGTATTATTTTTTCATGTTTGTGCATAATATAACACAACTAGTGAATTTTTAATATAACTATTATTCATAAACAAGAAAAGGTAGAAAAGAAGAAAATTGTTTTTTTTTTTAATAATATGCTTGAGTTATATGATGTTTCATGCTTCTGGTGCCTCATATTTTGCATTTTGATGCTTATAAAAAAATTATGTATTAACAAAATAGACAAAATAGCCGAGGAGAAAGTTTGATCCTGTTGTACACAGATTATCATGTAGTGGAGAAAGACGATAACCTAAGCTTTAACATGACCTAGTCTAAAGCATTACATCCAAATAAATTAAGCATAATTAACAAAACAGTTAATTATAAAAATTCATGAATCAAAAAATGGAGAAGTTACTTTACGGTTTGGAGAAAAATAAATAAAATAATATTTATTGTGATGTAAACTTTGATGATTAAAAAAAGGAACATAACCGTACATCACTTAAACATGGTAACTGACCATTCAAAATTCCATAATTATAGGAATTATTTATTATGAGATAAAAAGAAGTAGACAACAATGCCCCCAATCTCATTAAATACGGAAGAAATCAAATTAAAATTCTAATTTTCGGTAATCATTAATAACCATCGATTTTGAATAAACGGATGGATGAGATTGGTTCCTAGTTCTCACCAATAAAAGGGTTCTCATATGATCTATTCTCTCTCTCTCTCTCTATATATATATATATATATATATATATATATGAATTCTTGCTTATTTATGTGTATTTTGTGGCTTTCTTAGTTCTATATTTGAATATATAATTAGTTATTTTATATTATTTTATCGATCGAAGATTTGCTTATTTATATTTTGTTGCTTTTTTTCATATAGCTTTACAAAAGAAATAAATTAAGCATATACAAATTAAAATTTATATGAATTTATTATTATTATTATTATTATTATTATTATTATTATTATTATTATTATTATTATTATTATTATTATTATTATTATTATTATTTCAATTCATGTTTAATAAATCATGAATGACCATGAATATTCAAATGCAATTAAGATCTATTTTTATGCTTAAATAATCATGTTTATATGCTATCTTCCTATTTATTCATACTTAATAACATGTTTATGAAAAATACATAAAAGAATAATAAAACATCGATGTATATTCAAATGCAACTATCTATTTCTATGCTTTAATAATCATGTTTATATGCTATCTTCCTTTCTATTTATGCTTAAGATCTATTTCGGCTGAAGAAGAAGAAGAAGAAGAAGAAGAAGAAGAAGAAGACGAAGAAGAAGTTTACGCCGGCGTGAGAGAGAAATTAAACGTATGAGAGAGAAAAATAAATGAGATGCAGTTAATCTCATGAATTGTGGAACAAAAAAAATAAAGATTACATTAATACCCCTTTCCTAAATAAAATATTCCTTTTAAAATTAAATTCCATGAATAAATCCTAACCACTAATCTATTGAAATGGAAGGTCTGGATTAGTTCCTAGTTCTCACGAACTAATAAGGTTAGCATATGATCCAATCCCTATATATATATATATATATACACCAACTATTACTACTCAAGTATTCGACGATGGTTTTCTATAACATTGTGGTTAAGTTTTAATCATGTTAATAATATTTGTGTAAACAAAATCTTTGTAACTATATGCTTATACTATAGGCATTTATAACTTTGAGTGATAAGAGTGAAGGGACTAATTTTATCCAACTAAATATTATTTTTACTTTATAGGATTTATTATGGATTACTAGTATTAAGAGTGAATACTGCAATTTTGGCTTGGATTAGGGACTAACGATATAATTAGAATCCTACCAAAACATAAACACATGGTCGGATAGGATCCTCTGTTTTTAGTTTATGTGTATCAGTCGTGTACTGGATGTTGATTTTTATTAGTTTTATAATGTTTTTTTATAAAAATAAAAAATGAAACATTACAACAAAATAAAATATATGACAAAATATTAGAATTTTAAAAAATTATATACCCTATTTTTTTATGTACTAACCCTATTTTAATTAATAAAATAAAATTGTAATTAAATGATAAAAAATAATTATTAATTCAAAAATGAATAAGTGAACCCTAGAAAATATTATAAAATTATCGCGAATCATAATACGTCGAAATTATCGAAAGAAAATGTATAAAATCAATAAAAATCGACATTTTGATATACAAGTATACATATATCGGTATAGGGGATTGCATCGGCATGGGATTAGCCTAATCCTATTCGATATCAATCATCCGATTAAGCTATAAATCACTCAGTCAACGGTGCGCAGTCTAGTGGTAAGACGCTCCGCCTCCGTACCAATAGGTCAGGGGTTCGAGACACATTAAGGGGGGGAATGGGGAACCATTATTGATCCTCTTTTTAAAAAGAAGAAAAAAAAAAAAAAAAAACTATAAATCACTCAAACTAAACGTCTCTATAAATGTTTCGAAATATTTAAATATATATACAAGTTTTATAGTATTGTACTACAATTTTTGGATCATTTAAATATCTAGTCAACTTTCAATCATTAATTAATGCACGAGGTGTTGATACTCCCTCCGTCCCGCCCGATTTGGCTCGTTTTCCAAATCGGGGTGTCCCGGCCGCTTGGCCTATTTCCTTTTTGGGACCAACATATCACTTTCACTTTTTTAGTTTAATACTTTTAAATTGTTAAGAATGAATTTGATTGGTTAGTTTTAATTTTCCTTTACAAATTCAAGGTTATTAATTAATGTAATTTACTCCTCCTTAAAAATCGTGCCGAAAAGAACTAGGCCAAATCGGGCGGGACGGAGGGAGTATATCTTTTCACCACAAAACACATGGATAGTCATAGTCATATTTTGATTAGTTGGAAATAAACAGCTTTAAAATTGTAAAAAGAAAAGATTGATTAATTTTGTATTATTATAATGCTCAATGTGCTCCGTGTTAATGTATAGTAGGAGCATTAGGTCAGTTGAATAGCGAACGATTAAACATAAGCAAATAATCATGATTAAAAAAATAATTAAAAAACCTCGTAATTCCTTAGCTGGCATGGGAGCAATATTCTCATGATAAGAAGTGACTGTTTAGTTGGAAACTAACCGTAAGTAATGTGAAAATTTATAATAGGTGTTAATTTAACAATTGAACATGTGATTATTAGAGTAGGCAAATTGTGAAGCCGAGATGGGCCAACCTGAGCTCAACATGCTTTTGGCTAAAACATGACTACTTAAAAATTTATCAAACCCAAAAATTAAAGTTCAGTTCGACTTGAAGATAAAATTTTAAGATAAAATTGTTCATGTTAGGTTGGGTTGACCCGAGACATCGGGCATTTTATCATTTTTGATCAACTTGTCTCGGCTAGAAATATGTTTGACCCTAAAACGACTCAGAAGCAGGCTACCGTTAGTCCGGGTTTTGCGAGGCCTAGTTTGGCAACTCAATTTTTAACTAACTTCTTTGACTATTTCTTCATATCCCCTTTCATAAGAAGAATATTTTATATAGAAACGGCCAATTGCCACCTTAGGTCTTTAGAATGATAGACTTGGCAAAGATGAAAATGGGGTTGAGGTCGACCCTACATTATATCTTTCTATGATTAAGAGTTTGCTCTGAAATTGTGTAGCCTGTACAGTTGGTCGCACAAATGTATAACAACGTGTGTAACAGTGAACGTAACGGCGTGCGTAACAAAAACATTAACAGTAAAAGAAACAACGAACGCACAACAGTTGTTAACCCAGTTCGGTGATAAACACACCTACGTCTGGAAGGATTTCTCCCAGAGGACCAATCCACTATATGTGAGCTTCAGATAGAGATACAAGTATTCGAATACTAGCCACCACTAAGTATTCACTCCTCACCCGTCTACACTCACCAACAGCGAACTTGAAGATAGACCTAACACCTAAGTCTACCCAAACTTCAAAACCTCGATTATGAAGTTTATCCCCACTCGAGTTATAGAATACTCAAGATTACAAGTTCACTCACCAAACTAATCTACCCAAGAAAGAAGAAAACAAATCTACGTTCTTAAAGAGAAAACCGTAGAAGATGAAAACTGAAATAATCACGTAAAAACTCTCTCTGATGCGCAGCAGCTCTTTGCGTTGATCTCATATATATGCTAGAGAGTTTTAGATCCACTAGGAATATAACTCTAGATAAGAATCCATGTATATCTTCTTTCCTTGTAAATATTTTTTCCTTGTAGAAGAGGAATCCTTATGCAAATAGATAATTAAGGAAAAATAAATCCCTTAATAAATCCTTATGCAAATATATAATTAAGGGAAAATAAATCCCTTATCTTCCCATGCATACATAAAATAGCCAATTAATTCATTATGTACCCAACGTGCACTAACAATCTCCCCCTTTGGCATTTATGTATGCAAACCACACTCAATAAACTAGCGTAGTTAAGTAAGCAGAATTCAAGCACGCATAACAACTCAATAATTCTGCTCTCCCTCACTTCAAAACACCCAATACAACTAAGGTAGGCAAGGAGCGCACCCGCAATACCAATACCTAGTCATATAGTGTTAAAACTCCCCCTTGCTTCAAAACAACTTCATCACAAAGTATGTAGAGGAAAACTCATACCTCATGATCAACAACAAACAATCGCATCAACCAGCAGCCACATCCAAGCATCCAAGAACATTAACCAGTACATCAGCTAGAACACTAACCAGAACAATGTGTTAATCCAAAAATCACATCAGCAGTCGACAATTAAACCACCTTCCACTTTTCTCTCCCTTGGATTGCACACAGAAATACCAACCATGCACTAAAAAACATATAATCCAAGCATCACTGAAACACCAATCAGTACATCAGAATGCTCCTCTTGAATCAAATATTTCTCCAAACGATATTCATCGAGCCAAAAATGCGGGATTCAGATCAACAAGTATCCCATAATGAACACAAAATTAGATAATCAAGCCCTTGCTCCAAGACGATCAAATGCAATCAAAATCGGTAGAGACATCAGCAAGTACATCCTCGAGCACATATCCTTCAAAGCACATAATCAAGTAATCAATAAAAGACAATCTGAAGAATTCAGACTCTCAAAGAGGCTCGAAGAAAGTCATACCATTCTGCATCCAATGACGGAGTGAAAACATAGCAATTATTGGCAGATCTATTAACTTCAAGAAACTTATCTGATCCTTTGAGAATTATGCACTTTTTCTTTCCAAACTTGACATCCATTCCTCCATCACATAGCTGACTTATGCTTATTAGGTTAGCATTAAGTCCCTCAACGTATAGAACATCATGAAGAACAGGCATACCAGGAACATTAAGAATGCCAACTCCCTTTACTTGGCCACGACCTCCATCTGCAAATACTACAGATTCGTTTGCACAACTTCGGATGTTGGTCAGCATACTCTTGTTCCCCGTCATATGTTGAGAACATCCGCCGTCGATGTACCATGAATTCCCAACTTGCAAACTATTGTTGGTATTTACCACATATGCACGATGAAATCTCTCATTTGTGTACCTCTTGCTTGAAGAACACAACATCTGTTGTCTCTTGTCACCAAGATAGAATCTGCAACGTGGTCTTATATGCCCAGGTCTGTGACAATAGTGACATGTAGGGATGAATCGTTCTGACTCATATTTCTGTCCTTGTACCCGATCATGTTCCCGATGATGTTTCCGATCAGGTTTCGGGTCTTGTTTCTGGTCAACGGGAGTGTCTTGAGGATTCAATTTCTTGGGCCTCCAAACTTCAGTTCTGTTGTCAGAGTTGTTAAGACTTTGAACTTTGGCTTGCTGCCTTCTTTGATTCTCCATAATTCCTCCTTTCACGTATCCAACTCCTTCTTTATCACAGGTCCTCTTTCCTTGATTCAAGATATCATCAAGCTTCTCGGTGCTACTGTTCATCGTCTTTATCAGCTTCTGCATTTGACAAAGTTCATCAGTGTTTCGTCTTTTTCTTCCTTGCACTTCTCAAACTTTTGTTTTAGAGCAGTGACTTCAATCCTCAGAGTGTCTCTTTCCGTAGTAAGCTCGGTGATTTGAATGGAGAGACTTTGATTTAGCATGATAATCTTCTCACAATTCTTCATGATTTTAGCATACTTAGCATCATTCAATTCTTCCTCCTCAGTTTCATCCTCCACAACAAATGTATCGTCTGATGTGTCTGTTGAGGTGATCCTTTCTCCATTAGTTGTAGCAACATGAGCAATATGTTTCGCCTTTTGTTCTGCATTGCTCTCACTATCAGTAATATCATCATCACTATGAGTAGCCTGAAACTCCTTCTTGCTGAACTTCTGATACTTGTACAAGTTGGCGCATTCACTTTTGATGTGGCCAAATCCGTCACATTCTTGGCATTGAGGTCCTCTATCAGAAACATCATTTCTCTCAGCACCATTGTTACTATTCTGTGAGCTTTGTCCTTCAGATTTATTGTTTCTGAATCCTCCATCAAAGTTTCCCTTTTTAAAGAACCTTTTCCCAAACTTCTTTGATAATAAGTCGATGCACTCAGCAACCATCTCTTCAAGATTGAGCTCCTCCTCTGATTGATCGAACTGAGAAGCTTTGTATGCCAACGTCTGAAACGTGTTACTCATCGTGTTACTCCTAGTGTTCCTCATTCCCATTTCAAAAGTTCTAAGAGATCTAATCAGTTCATTGGCCGTCATGTTGTCCAGGTCTTGAGCTTCTTCAATGGCTGCGACTTTGTAGTCGAATCTCTCTGGTAGAGATCTCAGAATCTTTCTCACCATTTTGGCCTCGGGCCATTGTTCACCAAGAGAGAAGTGATTGGTGTTTAGATGTTAGGATTTTTGTCATGTTTTCGAGTCCGTTTTCGTTATGTTTTGTGTCTTTGTAGCAATGATTTGGGTGTTTCGAGTATTTTTATTGATAGGGATCATGGGAGCCGAGAGAAGGAGAAAGAGCGAGAAAAGGACGGAAAAAGGAGTGCAAATTGGATAATTAGCGCGGATCAGTTGGAGCGCCCGCTCCGTGGCATTGGAGCGCTCGCTCCGTGGACAGTGTTCGAGGATTTGCATGGCAGCTCGGGAGCTCTCGCGCTAAGCCTTTGGAGCGCTCGCTCCAAGTCAGATGAAGAAGGAAAAAAGCGCAGCTCTAATGGAGCGCTCGCTCCGTTTCTGACGGGTTTTATTTTAAGTTTCCTTGTTGGAATCGAACTTCTATCTTATTATATATAGGCCATTAGGGCACGAATTAGAACAACCTTTTACCTTAGTTTTTCAGTTCTAAATACTTTAGCTTTAGTTTTTATTGCTTTCTTTTGTTGGATCCGGATTCTTCGTTTAGTTCGTTTAATTCAAGTCTTCATTCTTCGTTACTTTCGTAAGTTATTTATTGCTTTCGTTTAATTGCTTTCTTTACTTGCTTTAGTTTTAGATTCGATTTCTTAATTGCTTCGTTTAATTTCTTTAGATTAATTTTGTTCGTTCGGTTTTCAAAGTCTAGTTTAGATTCGTTTTTATTTCGTCTTCAATTCTCTCGTTTTTCAAAGTTCTTAGAGTTAGATTTATTTATTTAATTTCCAGATTTTCAATTTAGTTTAATCATGCTTAGATTCGTTATTGCTTTCGTTATTGCTTTCCTTTCGATTCTTGCCTAGGTAGTTTAATTGTTTTCTTTAAATTTAGTTCTCTAGTTCAATTTATTTCCAGCTTTCTAGATTAGATTTATTTGCTTTGATTTAATTGCTTTGATTTATTTTCTTGTCTAGGATTTTAAAAACCAAAAACCCAAAAATTCTATTTACTTGCTTTCTTAGTTTAGGTTGTTTTTACTACACAGTTATTTGCCCTGTTAAGTTTTCCTTGAGATTCGACTTAGGTTTTTACTTACTAAGTGCTAGGATAGATTTCGTTCTATTGCGAACACTTTTTAGTGAAACAAATTTTGGCGCCGTTGCCGGGGAAAACTTTAGGCTATTTAATTGTGTAGTATTTTTATTTTATTTGTTTATCTCGTTCGATTTCTTTTTCTTTCCACTCGGTACGTTTAATCCGTTTGTTGAGTGTTGTTTATGCATGGTCG
The DNA here is from genome assembly GCA_029379335.1 of Thymus mandschuricus. Classification (NCBI taxonomy): domain Eukaryota; kingdom Viridiplantae; phylum Streptophyta; class Magnoliopsida; order Lamiales; family Lamiaceae; genus Thymus; species Thymus mandschuricus. The sequence goes on from CM057079.1 coordinate 10,113,357, forward strand.
CCGAAGTCTTCAAAGGAATTTAGCACCCTACTTCGACAACATCCATCAAAGGAAAGCGATTTTAGCCGCGAAGAAGGAGGAAGAAGTTGATCTCAAGGACTACGGACTAGTCCTATTGTTTGCTGAGACCGAAGCGATGGCACGATATATGGGAGATTTTGCTCGCCCTACCTTCACTGCAACTACTTCAGCGATTGTTCTGACGGAAGCGGTCAGAAATCACGAGCTGAAACAACACCACCTGGCGTTGCTCCCTTCCTATCACGGGCTAGCCAACGAGGATGCACTGACGTTCATTCGGAAGTACTGCACCGTCGTGCAGTCTTTTCCACTGTCAGGCCTTACGGAGGACAACCTGAAGATGAAGTGTTTCCCCTACACTCTGAAGGATCGGGCAAAGTCATGGTATCTGTCGCTCCCAGCCGAATCTCTCCGCACTTGGAATGAGGTGTGCGAGAAGTTTATGTTGAAGTATTATCCCAGCCGCAAGACTCAGGAGGTGCGGTCGCAAATCATGAATTTCTCTCAGGACCACGACGAGCCATTTCACGAGACTTGGGAGAGATTTCAGGACTTACTTCAACAATGTCCTCACCATCAGATGGCTCCTGAGCTTATTTGGCAGTACTTCTACGATGCATTGAACCGACCTGCCAATTTATGGTGGACAGCTTGGCCGGAGGCAACATTGCGGTCAAGACAGCCGATGACATGAAGAAGATCTTCGAGACACTTGCCGCTAGTTCTCAACAAAAGTCATCTAGGCCAAGGAAGATGGAGGCAAAAGCAGTCACTATGAGCCATGACATGATGAAGCAGATGGCCGATATGTTGAGAGATCTCGAGAATCTAAAGATGAAGCAGAACGCACCGGCACCTCAAGTGGAGAATAGGAAGCTGGACCGGTGCGATATATGTGGAGAGCTAGGTCATATCAAGGAGGTTTGCGAAAATATGGGAGCATTCACATACGAAGGAGGAGCCGAGGTCTATGCCGCCCAATGTTACATGCCACAAGGACCACCACCTCAAGGGCAAGGTACGAACCCGAATTTTCAAAATCGTCGCCCCCCTCCTTATAATAATCCCTACCCTCCTAAAAATTCATACTACCCCTCTCCACCACCATATTATCCTCCTCATCAATATCCACCAAACCCATACTATCCACCACCTCCTCCATATTACCCTTCATCGCCATACCCTCCACCTCCTCCCCAAAATCATCGCCCTCAAGGACCTCCACAAAAGCCTCCCGTCGATGAGAGTCTATCTACATTCCTTCATGAGGCTAAATTGGCTCGAGAGGCTCAAGATGCTACCATAAAAAGGCTTGAGACGGCTATTGGACAAATTTCAGGGTCCATGCACTTGATTCAACAACCGGGGCGAATTCCGAGTTAAGGAATCCAACCACAACAAGCTCAAGAAGTGCAAGCCCCATATCCTCCATATGTTCCTCCGACTCCGCCCCAACATCCGCCACCTTATCAAGCTCAATCAATTTCGGTATTGAGGGATGGAAGAACGGTGGATAATGGTGTCATCATGCCCGATATACAAGGAACGGGCCCAACTAATGGACGTTGGGACCCGAGCAGCAGCTGGACCCCGTCAAGAAGCAATATCAGCGCAGGGGCATCGGAGCGCCCGCTCCAGAGACAGGAATTCCGGAGCGAGCAACACTTGGAGCGCCCGCTCCAGACAGTGGAGCACCCGCTCCCTCTTACCCAAAGTCAGAATTCGAGCGAGCCCTGCACGGAGCGCCCGCTCCGACACTTGGAGCGCCCGCTCCACCCTCTCCAGCAGAATTTTAATTCCAGCGAGCTGCACATGGAGCGCTCGCTCCCACCCTTGGAGCGCCCGCTCTCATCCCATGTTTCGCCCCCAGCCACCGAAACAGAGGAGAAAAAGGAGGAGACCAATTTTCACAAGGCGCCCAACCCTTACGTCCCTCCTATTCCTTTTCCGAGCAGATTGAAGAACAAGAAGCAAGGCGAAGACAAGCAAATGAGGAGTCACACTGTGGCCGCCATCGAAGCTAGCCGAATTCGTTCTCACACCTCACTTACCTCGGCCACTCCTCTCTCATCTCTACTGAAACAAGGTGATCCCGGAAGTTTTACATTAGATGTTGGTTTGGATAATGGGGATCGTGTGTCGGGTATGTTGGATTTGGGGGCAGCGGTGAACTTGATGCCTTATTCGAGTTAGCCGACGGTTCTTTGAGTCGACCCTTGGGAATTATGGAAGATGTTGCTTTACTTGTGGGAGGTATTCAAGTTCTAGCCGATTTCGTTGTGCTTGACGTGGGGCGAGGAGCTAGGAGTGGGAAAGGTCATCTTCTCTTGTTAGGACGACCTTTCATGGCTACTACTCAAACTCGAATCGACGTTGGCTCCGGAACATTGAGCATGGCCGGCAAAGGAGGTTCGGTGACATTTTCGGTATTTCGGAACTCTCCCTCTATTCCTACTCCCTCCCTTCATAGTTGTTCTTATGTTAAGCTTGCTAACCCTCTTGTTGAGGAAAATTTTTGTGAGGATTTTAATAGGGTAGCAGGTCTTGAAGAGCTCATTGAAGAAGAGGATGACGAGTTCTTTAGTTGTGTGGATGAGGAAGAGGACATCGAGCAACGTCTACGGGATTTGGAGGAGATTGATGAAGTAGAAGAGGAAAACTCGCCACCTACATCGAATGCGAAGATCTATAAGGATAAGGTGAAGAGGTCCCATGACAAGAAGATCGTCTACAAGGAGTTCAAGCCCGGGATGAAGGTCCTTCTTTTCAATTCTCGTCTTCGTTTCTTTCCGGGCAAGCTCAAGTCTAGATGGGAAGGTCCTTACACGGTGGTTCGAGTTTTTCCCCATGGAGCTGTGGAGATCAAGAATGAAGATTCGGGGTACATATTTTCAGCTAATGGTCAACATTTGAAACCGTACATCAAAGGAGAGACGTTGCCTCAAACGGTCGAGACCATTTTTATCTCCGATCCTCCTTCTTTTTATTCTTGATTGAATTTTGTAAGTCAAGCTAATGACGTTAAAAGAGCGCTTGGTGGGAGGCAACCCACGTATATATTAAAAAAAAAAAAAAAAAAAAAAAAAAGAAATGAGAGCAGTTTTTCGAGAGCGGATTGGAGCGATCGCTTCTGATCTTCAGAGCGCCCGCTCCACGGGCGTGGGATTTAATTTTTTTTTCAGCACAGCTTAACTGGAGCGCTCGCTCCAGTTGTTCGGAGCGCCCGCTCCACCTCTACGAGCCAGATATATTTTCTCTTTTTCTTTTCTATTTTCTGTCTAATTTTCTTTTTATCCTTTGTGCAGCAAAACCTAGCCCCCAATTTTTCTCTACCCGTCACCTTATTTACCACCACCGGAGCCGCCGCCACCACCACCGGAGCCGCCGCCGACCGTTGGCCGTCGTCGTCTCTCTCTCTCTCTCTCTCTCTCTCCCCACCGGACCTTCACCGCCATTATCTCAGCCCGTCGCCAAAGCCGCTTGCACCGCCGTGAACCACCGCTGACTGCGGTACCACTAGGAACTCACGCCCCCGTCGCTGTCTTCCGGAGCAACCGCTCCCATAAATAGGAGCGCCCGCGCTTTCGGTCAACCTAGAGCGCCCGCTCCAGAAGCTGCGCGCGACCGCTCCAACGCCGACTCACTGCCAAATTGTTCAATTCTGATTTTTGGCGGTTTCTTTATTTCTTCTTACGATTTTCTTCTAGTTCTCAGGTCCTACCATGTCTAGAAGAAAGAGAGCAGCCCCGGTTGTTGGAGCGGCATCATCCAATCTTCCATTCTCCGCTCGGATGTCAGTTCGTCCAGTCGGAAGAATTACACCAGGAGAATACGGCGTCTCTTTTCATGTTCCCTTTGATACCGATGATGGTTATGAGGTAACAAATAGGTACCTTCATCTCCGAAATATGGAATTGTTGCCCCCTCGCCATTATTCGCCTACACTTATTGAGGGATTGTGTCTAGGGGATTCACTTGCTGAATATTTAGAGGTCCTAGGCTTAACCCAGTATTTTAATAACCAATGGGAGGGGCATGATATATTGTGCTTGGAAATGTTGTGTACTGCTAGATTAGGGAAGAATACTGATGAAAGTCAAGAGGATGAGACTGCTTTTCTATGTAATTTGGGTGGAATTTTTTGTGAAGTATCTTGCTATCGTATGCATGAGATTTTTGGTTTCCACTATTCTGATACTGCTTCCAATTTGTGCCTCATGATTTTAATTATTTTAATGCTTGGAGAGAGTTGACTGGGTGCACTAACTGGGGTCAGAAGGGTGCTCCTGCTATGTTTATTCGTGATAATTCTCTGTTACTTTTGCATCGTTTTCTAGCATTCAATGTAACAGGAAAAGTTGAAGGAAGTAAGGTTAGTGGCCCAGAGTGTTACTTGTTATGGGCTGCTAAGAATAATGTGCAGGTTAGCATTTCCCATTTCATATGGAACCAGATTATAGGCAACAAGTCGAGGCACAATGCACATGCAGCCCTCTCTCAGATAGCTACGGGGATAGCTCGTTATATGGCGGTTCGATTTTATCCCAGTCCTCCGATGTCTCTCGTCCCGAGCCGGGAGATTACCCCAGCTGAGCTCATCAATGGCTCGTACTTAGCTTCCCCTACTCAGTTCAAGCCATGGCATCTGCGGAGTTCGGTCAGGAACTACATTGCCATCCATGGAGCACCGGACGAGCACGGAGAAATTCAAGGGAATGACATGGATGAAGGAGCCGGAGCTGCACAACCCGAGGAACCCCCCGAGTACTTTCGGACATATCAAGAGGGGTTCAACACGTTTCAGACCGGATTGTTCGAGAGATTGGACTCCCATGCCACTCTGTTTCAGTCGATGACGACGAATATGGAGAATTTGGGCCTTCAAATGCAGAATATGGGGACGAGAGTCCAAGGGGTTGAGAACAGGGTCTATGACATCGAGCGCCATCTCGCGAGGTATACCGATTTCCGTACTACTTCTTCTTCTTCTCAGGCACCTTGGGATCCTAATGATCCAAATGATCCTCAAAATTTTCACCCTTGATAGCTATTTGTTTTTCTTTATTTTTATTTTTATTGTTTTTGTCATTTTAGGAGATATTACGCTTGTTTGGTATTTTTGTTTTTGTTTGTTTTGTAGGTACTACTTGGAATTTCTCGGGATTTCAAGTGTGTTGGTCGACATTGTGCGATAAGTTCTTTCTATCCCTTCCTTTTTATTTTCTCGCAATGAGGTCATTGCTTGATTTTAAGTGGGGGGGGGGGGGGGGGGGGGGGGGGGGGGGTTGTTGAAACTTTGACATGATGTGTTTAAGTTTTGTTGAGTCTTAGGAGTTAATTGAGTCAAATGAGCATGTGATGATAGTATTGTGGATTTGGCCGATGATAGAACATTTTTGTTAATTTTTGGAGAAAAATTCATGATCTTTATTATGCATGGAACCTTGGCGAAGCGACACATTTTATTCATTGAATTTGAAGTATGCTATGAGGTCGGGAACTAGTTAGTTTGAACCCGTGAGAATTGAGCTATTTGTGCATATTTATGCCTATTCTTTGATTGAGTGATCATGCATGCTTCGTTGTTTCTAGAACTTGCCTTGTTTCTCCATCAAGACCTTAGTATATTTACAAACTAGGAGATGATCTTAGGCCATCTTTCTTTAGCCACATGATCCCAATACACTAACCTTGTTCATAAACCTTTGTTTACCCCTTTTGAGCCTTTGTTAGCCGTTCTTTGTAAAACCGGATGATAGGAGGTTTGGATGGTTATGGGTATCCTTAGTATTTGTGGTTGGTGATATGGAAGGAGTTGAATAGAAAATTTTGGATGTGGTGAAGAAGGAGGAGAAAGGAGTTTTAGATGCTTGATTTATGTAGTTAGCTATCCCTATGAGCTTAGAAAAAAAAAAAAGAAAAAAAAAAGATGAGAAAAAAAAATAGAGTCTTTGTTCAACATTAGAAAGAACGTTTATTAGTGGAGCTCTAGAAAAAAAAAGAAAAAAAAAAGGAAAAGAAAGAGAGAATAAGAATATAAGCATAAGGGGATAGTTAGCTTTGATTTATATAGTTGATATTTTAGCATCTTTGAGTTTGTATTTGGTGTGTTGGATGGTAGAAGATGGAGTAAAAATCCATACTTTGGTTGGAGTTGAAAAGAGGTTGATGATTTAGATTTATTTGAGTCACTTAGCCTATACTTTCCCTACCTTAACCAATGTCCCTACATTACAAGCTTATATAAAGACCTTTTTGATCCTAATTTGTAAGTATTACATTAGGTGGAGATGTTGAGATTGAAGGCAAGCCTATGGTAAACATGTTGCATTGCATTGATATTGAGTGAACCCTATGATGTATTATCTTATACATCTTTTCTTTGAGAGAGTTGAGTGTTCACTTTCATATATAAATTTCACATGTTGGAGAGAGTTCTTTGATGGATTAGCATATTTTGAATTAGTTGAGTAGATTGTGTTGATTGATGCTAAGGTTGTGTGCATAGTTTTGATCATGATCATGAGAGTTTGTTTTCAAAAAGTTTTGAGGTCTATATAGTTCACAATACTTGAGTCTATTGTTTATTTCGTTTTTATATTGCTTGAGGACAAGCAAAGGTCTAAGTGTGGGGGATTTTGATTGGTGTTTAGATGTTAGGATTTTCGTCATGTTTTCGAGTCCGTTTTCGTTATGTTTTGTGTCTTTGTAGCTATGATTTGGGTGTTTCGAGTATTTTTTATTGATAGGGATCATGGGAGCCGAGAGAAAGAGAAAGAGCGAGAAAAGGACGGAAAAGGGAGTGCAAATTGGATAATTAGCGCGGATCAGTTGGAGCGCCCGCTCCGTGGCATTGGAGCGCTCGCTCCGTGGACAGTGTTCGAGGATTTGCATGGCAGCTCGGGAGCTCTCGCGCTAAGCCTTTGGAGCGCTCGCTCCAAGTCAGATGAAGAAGGAAAAAAGCGCAGCTCTAATGGAGCGCTCGCTCCAACCCTCTGGAGCGCTCGCTCCGTTTCTGACGGGTTTTATTTTAAGTTTCCTTGTTGGAATCGAACTTCTATCTTATTATATATAGGCCATTAGAGCACGAATTAGAACAACCTTTTACCTTAGTTTTTCAGTTCTAAATACTTTAGCTTTAGTTTTTATTGCTTTCTTTTGTTTGGATCCGGATTCTTCGTTTAGTTCGTTTAATTCAAGTCTTCGTTCTTCGTTACTTTCGTAAGTTATTTATTGCTTTCGTTTAATTGCTTTCTTTACTTGCTTTAGTTTTAGATTCGATTTCTTAATTGCTTCGTTTAATTTCTTTAGATTAATTTTGTTCGTTCGGTTTTCAAAGTCTAGTTTAGATTTGTTTTTATTTCGTCTTCAATTCTCTCGTTTTTCAAAGTTCTTAGAGTTAGATTTATTTATTTAATTTCCAGATTTTCAATTTAGTTTAATCATGCTTAGATTCGTTATTGCTTTCATTATTGCTTTCCTTTCGATTCTTGCCTAGGTAGTTTAATTGTTTTCTTTAAATTTAGTTCTCTAGTTCAATTTATTTCCAGCTTTCTAGATTAGATTTATTTGCTTTGATTTAATTGCTTTGATTTATTTTCTTGTCTAGGATTTTAAAAACCAAAAACCCAAAAATTCTATTTACTTGCTTTCTTAGTTTAGGTTGTTTTTACTACACAGTAATTTGCCCTGTTAAGTTTTCCTTGAGATCCGACTTAGGTTTTTACTTACTAAGTGCTAGGATAGATTTCGTTCTATTGCAAACACTTTTTAGTGAAACAAGAACCATTCATTAGATAAGCTCAACAATTCAGCATTTAAATCAGATATAGATTCATTCTCATCCATCTTTAGAGCTTCAAATTTAGTGGTGAGTTGTTGTAATCTCTGATTTTTTACTCGTCTATTCCCTTCATAATTGTTCTCAAGAATTTCCCATGCCTTTTTAGCAGATTTAAATGTTGATATGACAACAAATACATCAACAATAACAACACTATGAATAGCATTAAGAGCCTTTTGGTTCATACCCGATTCTCTAAGCTCTTCTTTAGTCCATTTGCCTCGTGGCTTTTTTGCTCCTTCAGCATCAACTGGTTCCTCCCAACCAGTTTCAACAGAACTCCATGCATCTTCATCCACTGATCTTATGAAGGAAATCATCATCACCTTCCAATAGCCATAACAGGTTCCGTCAAATAGAGGTGGTCTACCAGTAGACCCGCCTTCCTTCATACTCCCCATCACGAGCTCCTCCAAGGGTTCCACACACAGCACGGACTAAGTTGAATATCCCAGGATCTAACACCAAATAGAGGTGACCTGCTCTGGTGCCAATTGAAATTGTGTAGCCCGTACAGTTGGTCGCACAAATGTATAACAACGTGTGTAACAACGAACGTAACGGCGTGCGTAACAAAAACAGTAACAGTAAAAGAAACAACGAACGCACAACATTTGTTAACCCAGTTCGGTGATAAATACACCTACGTCCGGGGGGATTTCTCCCATAGGACCAATCCACTATATGTGAGCTTCAGAGATACAAGTATTCAAATACTAGCCACCACTAAGTATTCACTCCTCACTCATCTACACTCACCAACAGCGAACTTGAAGATAGACCTAACACCTTAGTCTACCCAACTTCAAAACCTCGATTATGAAGTTTATCCCCACTCGAGTTATAAAATACTCAAGATTATAAGTTCACTCACCAAACTAATCTACCCAAGAAAGAAGAAAACAAATCTACGTTCTTAAAGAGAAAACCGTAGAAGATGAAAACTGAAATAATCACGTAAAAACTCTCTCTGATGCGCAGCGGCTCTTTGCGTTGATCTCATATATATACTAAAGAGTTTTAGATCCACTAGGAATATAACTCTAGATAAGAATCCATGTATATCTTCTTTCCTTGTAAATATCTTTTCTATGTAGAAGAGGAATCCTTATGCAAATAGATAATTAAGGAAAAAATAAATCCCTTAATAAATCCTTATACAAATATATAATTTAGGGAAAATAAATCCCTTAAGATCTCAAATAGGATTCACGTCTAGGAGATAAATCCTTATCTTCCCATGCATACATAAAATATCCAATTAATTCATTATGCACCCAACGTGCACTAACATGCTCTATTTGACCTCTACTTGTCATGATATCATGTTCAGTGTGTGTCTTTGTGCAAGGTACCAAGCAAGTCCTCGTGAATCAAACATGAAGGTTGTCAAGGGGATAATAAGATATGTAGCAGGAACAATCTCTGGTGATACCGATAGCATTTCAGATGGCGGTTCCGAGTTGAGAACGCCTCTTCTCTCGGTGGGGAGAATGATGGCGATTTAGAAGCGTTGGCTTTCATGAATATTTATGATAGAGTTTTCAAACCCAAGTCTAAAGTTTACTTTGTTTACTATTATTGGGCCTTTCTATTTTGTTTTGTTGAATCCTTTTATTTTCTCGAGTCTTTGAATCGTCGTGGTAGGGTTTGGGAGTCAAGACCATTTAAATCAGTTTTGGAATGTAATCTTGAGAGTTCTTTTGGATGATTAATAAAATTTAGAGTGCCGCCTAGTATACGTAGTATGAAGGCAATCGTTTATTTTCGGTTGATACGCTTCGACTACGTCAACCATTGAGCCAAATTATGAAATTATACATAAGAATTATATGTGTTTTTTTTCTTTGGCACTGCTAGAAAATAAATGTGATAAAATATCAATCAAAATCGACACATCCTGAGCGATGCGTATTTTTGGTCAAATGAGTCTAAATTGTTCTACAAAATCCCCTCCCAAATTCGGCCCATTACAATTTTGAGCTTAATCTAATGTGGGCCTACAAATTCAGTGAGTTTGGGCTGGTCCAGTCTCATGTATTATAACAATGTAATAATCGAATTAAATAAAAATGATACATTTCCTTAGGGATACTGGTAATAGAAAATTGAATCGCTTTGCACTTTTTCCATATATCCTCATTCCAATACTGAATTCATTTCATTATTGAGTTCATTGTATCACCTACTTATTATTATAAACATACTTAATGTGCACACGGCTGATGCGGGGAAAATGTCTTGCCAATAATTCTTTCATTTAGCATTTAGTTTCATTTATACACCATCTGTCTCGACGAAAGCGAGACATTTATTAATATATACCTTACAAACGAAGAAACATCTCATCACTTTGGGTGAGACAGAGGGAGTATAATATAATTTGATTTTTTTTATGTTAATTCTTAAGGTACATAATTCGGTTTTTGAAATGTTGCATAATGCTAACAATATGCAAAATTTCCAAAATATGCATGAACTAATTCCCAATTCCAATTATATGATTCTAGAACCATCACGTCATAATATTTTATCTCCTATACGAAAAATATATCAAACATTAGATTCTGTTACGTGATTGATTATTTGAACATAATATACAAATGATGCCTATATAAAGCAGAACTCAAACGACTCATTGGTATCAATACCAAAAGCATCACCAATGGCAAATCTTGTGAAGCATTTCACATATGTGCTCGTCCTTCTCTCTCTCACTGCAGGTTTTCGGCATGGTGTCGAGGCCGACACGTGCTCGACCCCCATCGAGTTCGCGAGCTGCGAGAAGGACCACCCATCGTCGTGCGTCAACATTTGCCGGAGCGGCCTCTACTTCCCGCCATATCTCCTGATAAGGAGCATTTGTGAACAGAAGTTCATTCACGGCCATTTTCTGTATTACTGCAAATGCCTGTGGGAATGCGACGTTGGCACCGCCGCCGGCGTCGCCCCTCGCCCTTCTCTCTCACCTCTTCAGCCCCCTATTGCTCAATGAAGATCTAAAGTCATTGATAAGTAGGGAATTTTATCGATTTTTTTTTTTTTTTTTTTTTTTTTTTTTTTTTTTTTTTTTTTTTTTTTAACTTTGAAAGCATTTAGTGGCCGATCGAGCTAGAAATATTTGGTAGAGTTAGACATGATTCTAAAATGGCGTAAGGAAAAATAATGTTTGATGGTTAGTGTTATAGTATAGTTCCCAACTTATGAGGATCATTTCTATAATTTCGAGAAATAAACGTATACCAACTTTTACGACTCAAGTATTTGGCGATGGTTTTCTATGACGTTGTGGTTAAGTTTTAAAACATTGATTATGTGTGTGCACAAATATATCATTGCAACTACCTATATGCTTATGATAAAGAGGCAACTACATCGAGTGATAACGTTGAAATGACTAATGTTATCCGGTCTTATTTCATATAGAATTGTGAATTGATGTTATCGTTAAGCATGCACGTAGTGAGACATACCGCATTTTTCGCTTGGATTTGGGACGAATGATGTGACAAGAATCATACCAGTTACATGGCCGTGATTAGTCTAATTTAATTCATATGTTTTTAATTTATTTAAATATCAATCTATACAAGTGTTGTACAATTTTCGGATCATTTAAATATCTATATAACTTTCACTTATTAATACTTCAGATTTTAATATATATTCACCATCAAACACATTGCATTTAGATTAGTTGTTAATAAAAAGTGTTAAAATAAAAAAAATAAAAAATTGTATCAATATAATGTTCGATCGATGTGCTTAATGGTTGATTTAGCAACACCAAGTGAGTTGGACTTGGATAGTAAATGATTAAACATACAAGCAAATTATGGCGATAAATAAATAAATAAATAAATAAATAAATATGGCTAACCCCGTAATTCATTAGCTAGCGTGGCAGTAATCCTTTTATACAGTATATAATAGCAAAGTGGATTCGGAGCCCCACGTTAATTCACGTGCCTATGTGGTGCTTTTTGTGCTCTCTGTTCCTATTTATCTAAAAATTATATTTATTTATATTATAATGTTATTATAAGTATTATTATATGTATAAAATAAATAAATAAATAAAAGATATAAGATGTACATGAATAAATTGAATAATGTTTAATTTACGTTAAATCTAATAATTAATTTAAAGCTGCATGCGTTAGTTAGGTATCAATTAGTCTTTATAACAAAATAATTCATATATTATGTATAATAATATTTATACTATTATTCTATATAAATTATTCTATATTTATCATTATTAATAATAATATTATTAAATCTTTAGGTACTATTCTATTCATACTATAGATTTTTAATATATTATTTATTTATTCATCATTACATTACTTTATTCATTTCATAAATACGATTGTGAGTTATTCTCATTCACTTCACTTTGAACTTTTTAGTATTACGAATACAAAAATTAATTTTATTTACGATAAAATAACAATAACAATTACAATTCTATATAATAGAAAAATATAATAGAATCATACATGCACTGCTAAATATTTTATAGTAATCTTTAACACTATTTCATTCATACATGAATACATTTTCATATTATAATTCATATTTTATCTAAAAGTAGTAATATAAAGTGATTCATAATGAATATTAACGTTAAAAATGATTATGACTATGTGAGAATCTCGTTGACATTTTTTTTAAATAATTAAGATAAACAACAGGCGACTTGACTTATTTTGATGTAACGACATTTTATTTTTATTATAATAAAACAACGGGCTACCTAAAAGTAGCAATATAAAACGATTCATATTGAATATTGATGTTAATAAGATAAATGGACTACTTGACTTATTTTGATGTAACAACATTTTATTTTTATTACAATAAAACAACGGGCTACCTAAAAGTAGCAATATACATTCATATATGAATAGATTTTCATATTATAATTCATATTTTACCTAGAAGTAGCAATATAAAGTGATTCATATCGAATATTGACTTTAAAAATGATTATAGCTATGTGAGAATCTCTTTGACATATATATATTTTTTTATTAAGATAAACAACGGGTGACTTGACTTATTTTGATGTAACGACATTTTATTTTATTAAAATAAAACAACGGGCTACTTAAAAGTAACAATATAAAGTGATTCATATCGAATATTGACGTTAAAATTGATTATAAATATGTGAGACTCATTTTGACATATTTTATTTATTAAAATAAACAACGGACGGCTTGACTTATTTTGATGTAACAACTTTTTTTCTTTATTACAATAACATAGGGCTACATGAGACTCTCTTTGACGTTTTATTTTATTAAAATAAATAACGGGTAGTTTGACTTATTTTAATATAAGTAACGGTTTCTTTTTATTGCAATAAAAATATTTTATTTTAAATATCACTCTTATAAATATACTTTTTATTATCACAGTTAACAGACGGCTTGAAATAATGACACAGCTAGATAAAACCAATATAACTATTTGAGACCCTCTTTGACATTTTCGTTGTATTAAAATAAACAACGGGCGACTTGACTTATTTTAATATTCTTCTTTTATATTTGATTACAATGATAAATAAGAATGACGGATGTAGAAATACAGATGTATGCATGTCGATCAACGTGGTGGTTCAAAATGGACATCTTAACTTATTTTGGTACAACGGCATTTTCTTTTTATTAAAATAAACAAGGGGTGGCTTGACATATTTTAATATTTTTCATTTATATTTTACTTATATAAATAACGTTATAAAGTTATTTGTATCGAAGACTTAAACATAATATGAATCGGCATTGGATTGACTCTTCATATTTATTATTCTTAAATTCTTTTATTGTTTGTAAGTATATAAAAATCGAGTATCATAGTATAAAATATTTTAAAATAAATTTCATTGATAAAGTATCTAAATATTAAAAAAAAAATGGCACCCGTCGATTTTCGACGGGCAGTAAACTAGTATTCTCATAAAGAAGAAGTGATGATTTAGATTTTAGATGGAAGCAAATTATAAGTACAGTAGAACATTTGTAAAGTAACATTTTATTTAGGAATAACCTATTATTTTGTTAGTATATTTTTTCATGGTTCAAACTTAGAATCAGTTATAAATAGGAATTAACTCTTATTTTGTTAGAATTCAAATTTTCTTTAAATTCCGCCTTATAGAAATACACTTTTATTTAAGATTAATCACAAAAAATATAACAAATATTATACATGTACATAGTGGTGTTCAAAAGAACCGGAACCGGCGGTTAAAACCGGAACCGGATCCGAAACCGGCAGTTTTTTAACCGGAACCGGAACCGGCGGTTCGGAACCGAAAAAGGAACCATGGAACCGTCGGTTCGGTTAAGGTTCCTATGGCTTGGAACCGTAACCGGCGGTTCGATTCCGGTTCCGGTTCCAACGGCGGTTCCAAATTTTGGAACCGCCCAATTTATAAAAAAATTATTATTTTTATTTTTTTTCTTCAATATGATTTCTAAACAATATGATATTATTTGTTAAACTTCATAAATAATAACTAAATATATATAAAATTTGGATTTTTTTTTTTTCAATTATATAGGTATTACTCACCCATTTGTTACTTTTTCATTATGAGATATGCTTATTGCTTTTATAAGAGTATTACACTTCTCAAGTTTCTTATTTTTTCGATTTAGGATATCTAACACATCCCAAACTATGAGAAGAGTAGCAAATCTCACTATCTCACATTGAAATACTATCAAACTTGAGAAAAGTGACACCCTTATAATAGCATATAATTTGTCCCACATTAAAAAAATAGCAAATAAGGGTGTAGAGGAACATGCACCTATATAATTGAAAGAAGGTCCAAAGCCTTATGAAATAAAAAAGTTTAAAATTTGAAAGGAGAAAAAAAAAAAGTCCCTTTTTTTCGGTTAGAACCGGAACCGGCGGTTCCGGAACCGTAACCGGAACCGTGTGTTGGCGGTTCGGTTTCGGTTCCTCTCCCGACGGAACCGTAACCGGCGGTTCGGTTCCGGTTAAAACCGGAACTGGAACCGTGGGCACCTTTACATGTACATATATCGTTATAGGAAAGATGTGTTGATTTGTAATAGTTATCTAAGGTTACTTGTGGCAATGACTTGATCTATTTAGTTGTAACCATATCTTTTAGCTTGCATGCCTTCGATATCTCATCCACATGACATGACTATCTTCTTGTTGAACTCAAAATAATTCTTACTTATCGACCAAACTCAAATTCACTCACTTGAAAATTTTACTCATATATGATACATGTATATGATAAGTATAGCATGTATGTATTGTTCATGTTCATTAAAATTAGGAAGAAAAAAAATTCTTCTTATGCCTCTATTTAGGAATAACCTCTTATTTTGTCATATTTTTTTTATAGTCCCAAAAATATTCCTTAATAGAGATTTTACTGTAATGTGAAAATGTAAAATTGGTGTTAATTTAACAATTGACCATGTTATTAACACAAGCAGCAAAATTTCAACCAGATTGGGCCGGCCTGAGCTCAACATGCTTTAGGCTAAAACATAATTGGCCTCACTAGGCCTAAAAGCTTCTCAAGCCCAATAAAATTAAAGACCAATTCGTCTCAAAGTTAAAACTTTGAGTAAATTTGTTTGTGTCAAATTGGGCGGACTTGAGCCATCAGACTTTTTATCATTTTCAGTCAGCTCATCTGGACTTGAAATCGGTTCGTGCCTTAATGCATTTGATCCGGCAAGTCCTCTAATTAGGTCGGGTTTTATCAGGCCTAGTTTGTCAATTTCAATTTTGACTAACTTATTTGATTTTTTCGTTGTTTCTCCTTTCATGAGAAGAATATTTTATGGGAATCGACTCAGTCGCAAACGTTTGCCCCACAACACCCCCTTGATGTTGACACGTGTATACCACCTCCGGTAATCCGCTCAAGGCCGCTCAGCTATAGTTACCGGTTTCAAAAAGAAGGGAACAAACCCTTCATAGCCTTTAATGCCTATGCCCCCAACCCCTGCCCCACCCACCCCACTTCCATTTAATAAATTCTGAATTGTATATAATAATACCTCAACTATTAATTTATACAATAATATATATATATATATATATATATATATATATATATATATATATATATATATATATATATTTTGTTATCAACTATACTACCTTTTTGTAGGGCATATTTAATACGCATCAACCATTAATTTTTTAATTTAATTTAGACT
Source organism: Thymus mandschuricus (assembly GCA_029379335.1). Lineage (NCBI taxonomy): Eukaryota > Viridiplantae > Streptophyta > Magnoliopsida > Lamiales > Lamiaceae > Thymus > Thymus mandschuricus. The sequence goes on from CM057079.1 coordinate 10,129,452, forward strand.
CCCTCAAAGATATTCCATGAGTAAGGCATATGTAATTTTAGTATTTTTTTATTTCTTATTTTAATTATGACGACTTTATGTTGCCCCACACGGTCACACCCCCCTGAAAGTAATGAATTAATTAATTTGTGCACTTATGATAACAGATGATAATTATATGAGAGTACTTAGGGCTTTAAGGGCTAATAAGCAATAACCTTAAACGAACCACACATACATTTAGACGTATTGTAATTTGCCGATTTTGCCATTGAATTAACTAGCAGAAGTAAGTGTCTTGAATTAAGTATTCGAAATAGAAAAGTTGGAACTTCTATCTAATAGTTCAATAACAAAAGGATGTAAATTAACATTAAATTCATTGTGTATTATTTTTCTAATTGAATGGAAAAAATATGTTTAAAATATGTAGTACGTTTAAGTTTTAGTTTTCGTTTTTTCAACTTACTAAGTTAAGTCAAACTTCTCAATTAGTCAACTTGGCTACACGGTTGAAATGTCGATTTAACCGTGTCATAACCGATTAAAACAGTAAATCAACCGTGTAAAGTCACAATTATAGAAAAGTAAGCAAATTTAGTCAACATTGATTGCACGATAAATATATCAATTTACCCGTGTATTACACGGTTAAAATAGTAAAATAACCATGTAGAGTCAAAAGTTAAAAAGTCAACACTTTTCTTGAGTCATTGCCCCCTACACGGTTAATGTTTTTCATTAGATTTTGAATAATGTCGTGTATCCTAACCGTGTAAAGTCAAAGTTAAATTAGTTTGGTATACTCTTTGTGGTTTTTGGTTGACATGTTTAATTTTAATAGAATTTGACTATTGAATTTTGATGATTTTTTTAATGATAGAAAAATTAAAAAGTAATAATAAAAAATGTAAAATTTAATAATAATAATAATAATAATAATAATAATAATAATAATAATAATAATAATAATAATAATAATAATAATAATGATGATGATGATGATGATGATGATGATGATGATGATGATGATGATGATGATGATGGGTTGGGTTGGGCCGATGTACAATGAATCGGGGAGTGGCAAATTCCGAACCCACAACTCCCCGGCATATTCCGAACGCGGAAGAACAGCTATTGCATGCGGCACCCGAGTTTCCAATTCAAGTTTTCTTTAAGCGGATTCGGTTGGCAATCACACATCAGGTAGTGTACCATACAATTTATGCTTTGCCTGAATTTTTTTACTGTCATTTGGTTAGTAGTCGGGCAAATATGCTATGTTGCCGAGCTGTTTTTCGTAGTCGTAATGTTGTTCGAAAAATCTTTGGTAGAATTGATGTTGTGATCAGCTACGATTCCCGTTAGTTGCTTAAGTCCAACAGTAGGATTCTCCAGTTTCATGAGTTTTGACGGATAAAAATGCTTTCGAAAATAATGAGACCAATTTCCTGCTGCTATGCAGTGGTTGGACGATTTGGTCATTTGATGTGGCTAATCTCTGCCTGTAAATAATAGTTGACAAATACGTTTGCATGTATCGATAGATTGAGTTCTTCCTGCTCATAACTTCGTGTGCAATCATCTTGTCAGGTGATTAAAAAAACCCCTCAAAATAGGATGGAATTTGATTTGAATGTAGCAGCCGGCCTAGACACATTCGAAGATGATCTTTATGAGAACGAGGCCTCCACGTCATACCACGATTCATCAGAAGAAGAATTTCACGTTTTTCAGCACTCGCCAATAATGGTTGATGAGAATTCCCCCTCAAGAAACAATGCAGAGGTCGAGGCTGGCACCGGTGGAGGAAAGGAGGATGATGTGGTAGATCTGGACAACAATTCGCTTATCATTGCAGATATCGCGAAGAAGCTTGGCGCCGGTGTTAAATTTCGCTCTTTAGAGGAAGCATGGATACTGTATTTTGAGTATGGAAGGCTGAAAGGATTCAGCGTACGACTTGGCAATCAAAGGTACAAAGGGAACACGCAGGACCTTAGATGGAAAGACTATGAATGTCAATGCGGTGGTCGTCCTGTGGAAACTAACAGTGATAGTCGTGGCATACGATTAGTTAAGCGCACGAGGTGTCTTGCAAAGATCAGGGTGCATCCTTCTAGCGACCGTGATGGAAAATGGATGAATACCCTATTTGTGAAGGACCATAATCATCCACTGCTACCTCCAGACCAGTCCTATTTGAGCAGGTCTAGTCGTATTGTGTCCGAGTCAAGACTTGCTGTGGTTCAAGCCATGAGTTCGGCTGGTATTAGGGTGTGCAAGGGGCTGGGCTTTATTGAATTAGAGAGCGGCGGAGCACAAAATGTAGGATACACAAGGAAGGATGTTTACAATAGGCTTAGGAGGCTAAAGAAAGATCGGGGGGCAGGAGACGGTGATGCCCGTGCATTGATGGACTATTTCAAGACTAGGAGCATTTCTGAGCCATTTTTTTTCTGGAGGGCTGCATACGACGAAGACCACCACATAAAACATTTATTCTTTAGAGATTCAGTATGCCTTTCTGACTACGAATGCTTTGGTGATGTATTGTCTATCGATACCACGTACAAGACAAATAAGTACAATCTTAGTTGTGCTCCTTTCGTTGGCGTCAATCATCACAATAGCACTATATCGTTTGGAGTTGGATTCTTGTCGGAAGAGAACACGGAGACGTTTGAGTGGCTGCTTGGCGTATTTCTGGAGTCAGTGAATGGGAAGACGCCCAAGGTTGTTTTATCCGACCAGTGCCGTGCCTTGATGAATGCTATTGATAGTACCTTTCCAGGAGCAACGCATAGACTGTGTCAATGGCATGTAAATAATAATGCCATTAAACATTTCGGATCGCTCAATGGCAATGCTGAATTCAAGAGGCTCTGGCACCGTTGCATAAGACGCGTTGAAACGGAAGAAGAATTCGATGATGTATGGGCAGAAATGATGGCCAATCACGTCGACGACGAACACACTTGGCTGAATGAGATGTATAATCTACGACAGAGGTGGGCTTTTGTTTTTACTCAGGACACCTTTTCAGCCTGGATGGTTGCTACATCCCATAGTGAAGGAACAAATAAAGTACTGAAAGACATGATACGGTCAAGTTCGACGTTGTACGAGTTTGTGCTTTCGTTCAAAAAGGTTCAAACGTGATGGCGCGAAGTCGAGCGTGCTCAAGATGCAGATTCTTTGTGGCCTCCTGCGCAATTTGCCAAGAAGAACCAACTGCTAACACAGGCTGGTCGTGTGTATACTCGTAAAATTTACAAGAAGATTGAAGTGCAGTGTACGGAAGCCTACAACTGCAGATGTGAATGGCGGCACGCCGTTCGTGTATTTAATGGAGATGTTGAATTTAAAGTGGGGCGGCACCAATATCCAGGGTCTAGGCCAAGGACCGTTGTCTTTAATATGGACAACAAGATTGCCCGGTGCTCCTGTCGTATGTGGGAAGGCCATGGCATATTATGTAGGCATATCGTGAAGGTCTACTTGCAGATGGATGTCTCTCTTATCCCCGAGGAATTGATACATAAGAGATGGACCAAAAAAGCGAAAGATATTATCCTTTCTGATCGAGGTGCAAGAGTGATCCCAGATGCTAATGACATTACACGTTTCCTTGACTTTTCAAATTTCATGCCCCAGATGCTAATGACATTACACGTTTCCTTGACTTTTCAAATTTCATGCACAGATCCTTGAGTGATATGATTGCAGCATCGAAGGGCAACGTTATAGCCCAACAATATTTGATTGATCTGATATGGAACGGAAAAGCCTGTTTTCCACCGATTGTAATGGGACCACCCGATCCGGACGAACGCGACTGTACTGCGAAAGGGCCGCACCAACCCAACCTGGAGGATCGCTCCTGCACTGGAAAATGTCCTGACAGCCAGGTCAAGAATCCCAAAAAGGTGAAGCGAAAAGGTCCAGTTAAAGATGAGTAGAAAAAGAAAAGGAGTGTGCCAAAAAAGCGTGGGGGGCTTAGCAAATGTCCTGGAATCTCTAGAAGTACGTTAATCATATTGCGCAGTTCCTACTTGTTCCCTTACTTTCTTCATTTCAAATGAACAATTCCTATATTTACTATGTTTCCGTTCTTCGAGTTGCAGCTTCACGCAAATGCCGTACGTACAACGATGCCCGATCATTATCTGATTCACTAGACCTGAACATTTCTCTAACCCAGCCTGGGCAGAAATCTACGGTTGATTTTTTTGGTCACGAGGACAGCTTGGATTCTTTGTAAGTAACATATAATTTTGTTGCTGGTTATACCACGACTCTGTCAGCTACATTTCTTGTTTAAAATATTGTGTTGATATTTGCAGGCAACACAATGATCGTTAGCCAAAAGCAGGGAGTATGCAGTGTTCTGTTCTCTATCAAGATGATTGGATATAAATGCCAATGTATAGACATCAATTTAGGCCTGTTTAGATGTTGATTTTGGGAAGCAATTTCCTTACGGAAGGTAGTATTTTGTCGGCACATCAGCAACGTTATCGATGCTTATTTTGCGTGTTCTACGTAACTCGGTCTTGTGCCGTAACTATGATCGCCAATCCCTGATGTTACATTACCAATTCATGTTACGTACACACAAGGGGTTAAATAATAATTATTTCAGCGCTCGCTGACAAACAGGGACTGTGTGTAGGGAAACTTGAAACAATTATCCACTTTACAAAATCGCCATTACTCAACAATAGAATGAATTTCACTACACGTTTTCAATCTATATAGCACCCCGGTCACATCAGTTCAGTGGTCGCTGTTAAAGAACATAACTTAAAACAGTTATTAAAAATCGCGTTGTAAGCGGTCGCTGATATGTAAGCGATCACTGATAAATTGAAAATTTTCAACTGCCCTACTACGCTACAACGCCTAGCGACGCAACTGTTGAGTAATTGAAATTAATTGGATTAAGCGGCAGAATCCGCAGTGTTTCCAATAGAAACTCATGACCGAGCATGTCCATTCAATTCTTCACTCAAACCAGCCATCTATATAAACCCCCTTATGCACAAAAAGTTACCCTACCTACCGATCACATCTGTTGGACGTTAACCTACCAAATATACGCACATATACTTGCGTACAGATATGGCTTGGCAGAGTCGTAAGAGAGCTACGGGCCTCAACCTGGTCGACCTTCCCCACGATGTACTAACAGAGGTTGTTGCACGCGTGGCAGATGACTCGATTGGAGCACTGGCGTGCACGAAACTTACGTGAGTTTCTGGTTGAGTAAATAATATATTCATGATTGCGTTTGAAGCCTCATGACACGGCGAAGAAGATATATTTATTCGGCTTATAATTTTGCAGATGCAAGCACCTGGAACGTGTGGCAGCCGAATCTGAGGTATATCGGCGGGCAGGTTTGCATGACAGGATGATACTCTTGTTATTGGATGAAAAGCGTTTCTGTGTTCCGACAGGCGAGAGAAGATTCCTTATTGAATGTTGCAAGAACGGGAATCCTTATAAGAGTTACGCCAACGCTTTGGTAATAATAATGGACCTTGGTTGATATTACGTGCAATAGTTTTGCTTCATATGTACTACCTTTGATCAGCACGAACTAAATTTCTTCTTACAGTACAAATTTACAATAAAGGCCAATGTTAAAGGATGTTTGGATAAGTTGCAGAGGGCCACGGTAAGTACTTCCATATTGGAACCAGCCACCTATCTGAAGTGTTTGGCTTTAGCCTTCACCGGCGATGCAAGCCAACAAAAAGATGCCGTTGACCAGTTTCGTCTAGTAAAAGCTAAGAGTCTCAACCTGTGGATAAGTTGCAATTCGAGCTTCTTGTACAAGATCTTATCCGGCATGAAGTGGTAACAATTTCAGTGGATGCTTCCACCGAAGGTGCAACCAATATGCCCGGATCGGAGTGCACACAGCGTGAAACGATATGTCAAGTGGAGAGACACAGAAGTTAGTGATGAATGCGTTGATTGCGACGTCGACATGGAGGTGGAGGCGTTTATTCACAGTGTTTATCATTAAGTTATTGTATTGTACTATCTTATCTACTATGGTTGCATATCTGTGTTTTATTTTATGAATATAATCCATGCATATTTTGTCTTTGTAGTTAATCCTTTGAATACGATCTTAGGGGAATCTTATTTAATTTTGACTGTTTTTTTTTTATACAAACCATTCGTCTGGTTTTTTTTGTGCGTATTTGGATGTTATTTGAGCATTACTTAATTACAGGCATCGTAATAGTAGCTTAATTTTCTTCCCCTTTTAAGGTTAATTGACTATACCATATTACATCCAGCATAATAATAACAAAATGGGGGAAAAAAATGGACGTGATTGGTGTCTAGATGTTAGGTTTTTCGTCGTCTTTTCGTGTCCGTTTTCCCTTAGTTTTCGTGTGTTTTCGTTGTTTGTGGCTATGATTTGGTTGTTTTGGAGTCTTTGGTATTGTAGGATGAAAAGGGCAGAAACGAGAATAAAACAAGAAGAAAGAAGCATTATATCGAAGAGGGGTTCAGTAGGAGCACGTAGGCAAAAACGGAGATACGGCCGAAACAAGAAAGATGCGCAAAGTGACCAGATCCAGGATCTGGACACCGTCCAACATCACGTCCAAGAAGGCTGGACGAGCGTCCAGCGTGTTCAAAGCCAAATTATGCAGTTCCAAGTTCTGGACGACGTCCAACTTGAGTTGGACGCTGTCCAACTCCGGCGGCCAGCTGTTTTTCCTTATTTATCTAGGTTTTTACCTAGTATATATATTACCTCCTTGTGCACGAATTAGGGACATCTTTTATCATCTTTTAGCTTTAGTTTCTCGCACTTAAATACTCTAGATTAGTTTTACTTTGTTCGGATCCAGATTCTTTGTTCGTGCAATTCAATTCAAGACTTTTCTTTTACTTTGCGTTCTTCGTTCTTCGTTAATTCTCGTAAGTTCTTTATTGCTTTCGTTTAATTGCTTTAATTACTTGCTTTCATTTTAGTTTCGTTTTCTTAATTGCTTCGTTTAATTTCCTTAGTTTAATTTCGTTCGTTCGATTTTCAAGTTCTAGTTTAGATTCATTTTTCTCAAGTTTCAATTCTCTCGTTTTTAAAGCTTTCAAAGTTAGATTTATTTTCCTTTAAATTTCCAGATTTTATTCATTATGTCTAAGGTAGTTTATGCCTTCTTCGTTGCTTCCTTTATTGCTTTCTTTTCGATTCTTGCCTAGGTAGATTAATCGTTGATTAATCGTTTCACTTTAGTTTAATTCTTAGATTTATTTGCTTGTTCTTAGATTAGTTATTTACTTGCTTTTATTTATTGCTTTGATTTATTTTATTTGCCTAGGATTTAAAACAAAAACCCAAAAATTTTATTTACTTGCTTTCCTAGATTTAGGCTAGATTAGGATTTACTACATAATTGATTGCCCTGTTAAGTTTTCCTTGAGATTCGATACTTAGGTTTTACTTGCTAGTGCTACAATAGGATTTCGTTCTATTGCGAACACTTTTTAGTGAAACAAATTTTGGCGCCGTTGCCGGGGAAAACTTTAGGTGATTTATTCTGTAGTATTTTTATTTGTTTTATTTTTATTTTTATTTGTGTTTCTTCGATTTTCCTGTTTCTCCCACTCGGTGCGTTTAACCCTTTTGTTGAGTGTTGTGTATGCATGGTTGCCGAAGTCTTCAAAGGAATTTAGCGCCCTACTTCGACAACATCCATCGAAGGAAAATGATTTTAGCCACGAAGGAGAAAGAGGAGATTGATTCACAAGACTTCTCTTTGGTCTTGTTATTTGCAGAGCCCGAAGCCATGGCAGCTAGAGTCGTCATGGGCGATTTTGCTCACCCCACATTCACAGCCACCACTTCGGCGATTGTCCTGATGAAAGCGGCCAGGAATAATGAGCTTAAACCTCATCACATGGCGTTGCTCCCATCCTACCTAGGGCTGCCCAACGAGGATGCTTTGACGTTCATCCGAGAGTTCTGCACGGTGGTGCAAACGTTCCCACTCTCGGGACTCACGGAGGATAACTTAAAGATGAAGTGCTTCCCGTACACCCTCAAGGATCGAGCAAAGTCATGGTATTTGGCGCTCCCGGCCAACTCTCTCACCACATGGAATGCGGTGTGTGAGAAATTCATGCTCAAGTACTACCCGAACCGCAAGACGCAAGAGGTGCGATCGAAGATCATGAACTTTTCCCAAGACCACGATGAGCCGTTTCACGAAGAATGGGAGAGGTTCCAAGAGCTACTTCAATAATGCCCTCATCATCAAATGGCACCGGAGTTGCTTTGGCAATATTTCTACGACGCCCTCAACCAAACTTGTCAGTTCATGGTGGATAGTTCGGCCGGAGGCAACATAGCGGTCAAGACAGCTGACGAGTTGAAGGATATTTTTGAGACGCTCGCTGCGAGTTCTCAACAAAAATCAGCTAGACCGAGGAAAGTGGAGGAGAGTGCAGTTTCGATGAGCCCCGGTTTGAAGAAGCAAATGGCCGACATGTTAAGGGATCTCGAAAACTTGAAGATGAAGCAAGGTGCACCGGCCCCGAAGGAGGAAGAGAGGAAGCCGGACCGATGCGAGATTTGTGGAGAGCTTGGACACATCAAGGAGGTGTGCCACAACATGGGGGATTTTCCATACGAAGGAGGAGCCGAGGTGTACGCCGCTCAAGGATACCCACCTCAAATGCCTTCACCTCAAGGATATCAAGGGGGATACAATGGACGCTACCAAAATCCGAGGCCGATACAAGGGCAAGGTAACCCTCCTACCTATCCAAACAGGCATCCTCCACCATATAATAACTCCTATCCTCCTCCACCAAACCCCTACTACTCTCAACCTCCACCACATTATCTACCTCCTCAATACCCTCCAAATCCCTATTATCCACCACCTCCATACTACCCCCCTCAGCCTATCCCACACCGCCACCATCATACCCAAATTCTCGTCCTCAAGGACCTCCACAAAAGCCTCCCGTCGATGAGAGCCTCTCTACATTCCTACATGAGGCTAAATTGGCTCGAGAGACTCAAGATGCTAACATAAAGAGGCTCGAGATGTCCATTGGCCAAATTTCTGGTTCCACGCACCTAATGCAACAACCGGGGCGAATTCCGAGTCAAGGGATTCAACCACAACAAGCCAACGAGGTGCAAGCCCCACATCCTCCATATGTTCCTCCCGTTCCACCTCACCAAGCTCATGCAATCACGCTGTTACAACGCAATGGTGTCACGATGTCGCCCCAAGGCCGTTCAAGTGCTCGGAGGAGCCCGAGTGAGCATTGGAGAAACGAACAAAATTCGACAGTCTCAAGAGTTGGACGCCGTCCAACTCAAGTTGGACGGCCGTCCAACTCTGGACGGGCGTCCAACCTTCCTGGACGTGCGCCCAACAAACCTCCGCGAACAACAGTATCAGGAACTGGACGCCGTCCAACTCAAGTTGGATGGCCGTCCAACCCCGACGAGCAGCGCACGAAGTTTGAGGACGCCGAGAAGGAGGCCAACCCTCTTCACAAGACGCTCAACCCGTATGTTCCACCTATTCGGAGTATCGTGAAGAAGGAGAAGAAGGATTTCGAGCCTATCGATTCGTTTCCTAAAAGAGGGGATCCGGGAGGTTTTGACTTGAGTATTATTTTGGATAGCGGAGAGACCGTTTCGGGATTGATGGACTTAGGAGCTGCGGTGAACTTAATGCCGTACTCTATTTTCGAGAAGATGAACTCAGGAGTCCTTCAAGCTACCGACATGCGCATTGAGCTAGCAGACGACACCGTGAGTAGTCCATTGGGAGTTGTGGAAGATGTCACTGTCCTTGTTGGTGGAATTCGAGTCGTTACCGACTTTGTTGTGATTCACGAAGGCAAAGGAGCTAAGAGCGCAACCGGACATCTACTCTTGTTGGGACGACCATTTATGGCCACTACTCGAGCCCGGATTGATGTAGGTACCGGCACATTGAGCATGGCCGGTGAAGGAGGCTCGGTAACCTTTTCGGTTTTTGGAAATTCACCTTCTATTCCAACTTCTTCTCTTCATTCATGCTCTTTTGTTAAGCTTGCTAACCCTCTTGTTGAGGTAAATGTTTGTGAGATTTCTGACAGGGTAGCAGCTCTTGAAGAATTCATTGACGAAGAAGAGTCCATTGAAGATGAAGAATTCTTTAGTTGTGTGGATGAAGAAGAGGACATTATCGAGGAATTTCTACGGAATTTGGAGGAGATTGATGGAGTGGACGAGGAAAGCTCGACACATGCATCGAATGAGGACGTGGTCATTAACTCTTTTCTTTCTAAACTCACCATTTGTGAAACATCTTTTCTTGCAGAGTTTAACTCGAAGATGTGTGAGGAGGAGTTCGAACTAAGTGTGGGGGAGTCGAGAGTTGATGAGGCCCACGTCCTTGATCTTCAAGATTGTTCGAGAAGGGAGTGTGAGTGTGTCGGAAGGAGCATTAAATCGTCGCTTGGTGCTACGAGCTTGGGTTGATCGTATCCTTCGTCAAGCTAATGACGTTAAATAAGCGCTTGGTGGGAGACAACCCACGTAAAAAATTAAAAAAAAAAAATTTAGTTTATTTTTCATTTTGTTATTTTTCGTGTTTTCATTTGTTTTCTTTTTTATTTTTCGTGCAGGGAGTAGTATGCAAGGATTGACGTGAGGAGAGGTCGAGACAAGAAGAAACTCAACGTTCGGACAGATTGGCGAGTTGGACGGCCGTCCAACCTTGCACGCTTCCCTTTTTGGTCTCCTATCGACCCCCGTTGGAATGACCCACGGTTCTAAGGTCCTTGCAGCTGGAAATAGCCTTGTTTGTGTCTTTTCGTTTTGTTTTGAGTCTTTTATTTTTGATTTCTTTATTTTGTTCGATTTTACGCTTTGGTATTTGTGTTTTGTGTTTGTTTTGTAGGTGATACTTGGAGTCTCTCGAGATTTTGAGTATTTGGTCGTCATATTGCGATAAGTTCTCTCTATCCCTTTCCTTTTTATTTTCTCGCAATGGGGACATTGCTTGATTTTAAGTGGTGGGGGAGGGTGGGGGGGGGTCTTTGAACTTTTGGCATGCAGTTTTTTGTTTTTATGTCTTGTTGATCGAGTCTTGTTGATTGAGTCTTATTTGGTTTGATTGAATCTAGTTTGTGATCGAGTCTTCATGTTCCCTCACTTAGGAATTTGTTTGATTTTGAGCCCTATAAGCATGTAACTTATGATCAATGTGAATGATTCAACGACGGAATCTTTAGTTGTTGGAATTGATTTGAGCATAAATTAGGTTGGTTTAATCTTGAGTTGTTGTTGATTATGATTTGATGAGTTATGGGGCATGAATTGATTTGAGTTTGAGGAAAATGATTTATGATTTTTGGTTGAGTGATAAATCTTGATTGTTGCGACTTGGATTGCTAGTTTACTTTCCCCTTAGAAAAAAATAAAAAAGAGTTGTGTTATGTGAATAAAAGAGTTGATAGGATTCTGCTCCTCTTACTTGTAACGTATGAAAATACTAGAGTAATGAGCATGGGAAACCACATGAAAAGGCTTCGAGAGACCCTCGAATGATCACATTTCATGAACTATGTCCTAGATGATACTCGTGTATATTAGAATAAAGTGTTCGTAGGCATTCTACCCCTCTTGACAATGGGTACGGGAAACCGCACTAGGAGGCTCGATGTGACCCATCGATGAATAAACCTAGTGAATTATGTGCCAAAAACGTTCACTTGTGTAAAAAAAAAAAAGAAGAGTTGTTTATGTGTTGAATAAAAAGGGGAAGTAGGCTAGACGTCTAAGTTGTGGTGATCTAGATATTTGTGAGATGTGTGTATCATTGCTTTTCCTCTTGCTTGGATTGATTTATAAGCCACATAGTTTGTTGATGATGATTGTTCATAACTTGGGATTAAAGTGACCTCGTTTGAGTTTGTCGATTCCGGTGATTAAATGTTCTATGATTTGGATTGTTTGAATTGAGTCTAAGTTGTATGTTTATATTGCTTGAGGACAAGCAAAGTTCTAAGTGTGGGGGATTTTGATTGGTGTCTAGATGTTAGGTTTTTCGTTGTCTTTTCGTGTCCATTTTCCCTTAGTTTTCGTGTGTTTTTGTTGTTTGTGGCTATGATTTGGTTGTTTTGGAGTCTTTGGTATTGTAGGATGAAAAGGGCAGAAACGAGAAGAAAACAAGAAGAAAGAAGAATTATATCGAAGAGGGGTTCGATAGGAGCACGTAGGCGAAAACGGAGGTCTTGGAGTTCGGACGAGGAAGATACGGCCGAAACAAGAAAGATGCGCAAAGTGACCAGATCCAGGATCTGGACGCCGTCCAACTCATCTGGACGCCGTCCAACTCATCTGGACGCCGTCCAACATCACGTCCAAGAAGGCTGGACGGGCGTCCAGCGTGTTCGAAGCCAAATTATGCAGTTCCAAGTTCTGGACGCCGTCCAACTTGAGTTGGACGCCGTCCAACTCCGGCGGCCAGCTGTTTTTCCTTATTTATCTAGGTTTTTACCTAGTATATATATTACCTCCTTGTGCACGAATTAGGGACATCTTTTATCATCTTTTAGCTTTAGTTTCTCGCACTTAAATACTCTAGATTAGTTTTACTTTGTTCGGATCCGGATTCTTTGTTCGTGCAATTCAATTCAAGACTTTTCTTTTACTTTGCGTTCTTCGTTCTTCGTTAATTCTCGTAAGTTCTTTATTGCTTTCGTTTAATTGCTTTAATTACTTGCTTTCGTTTTAGATTCGTTTTCTTAATTGCTTCGTTTAATTTCCTTAGTTTAGTTTCGTTCGTTCGATTTTCAAGTTCTAGTTTAGATTCGTTTTTCTCAAGTTTCAATTCTCTCGTTTTTAAAGCTTTCAGAGTTAGATTATTTTCCTTTAAATTTCCAGATTTTATTCATTATGTCTAAGGTAGTTTATGCTTTCTTCGTTGCTTCCTTTATTGCTTTATTTTCGATTCTTGCCTAGGTAGATTAATCGTTTCACTTTAGTTTAATTCTTAGATTTATTTGTTTGTTCTTAGATTAGTTATTTACTTGCTTTTATTTATTGCTTTGATTTATTTTATTTTCCTAGGATTTAAAACAAAAACCCAAAAATCTTATTTACTTGCTTTCCTAGATTTAGGCTAGATTAGGATTTACTACATAATTGATTGCCCTGTTAAGTTTTCCTTGAGATTCGATACTTAGGTTTTACTTGCTAGTGCTACAATAGGATTTCGTTCTATTGCGAACACTTTTTAGTGAAACAGGACGTATTACATTAATATACTAATAATTTATGCTTTAACGTCTTCTTAAATAATATGTATGCTTTACCTTAATACTACAATAATTTATCATTTGAATGCACATAGCTAAGTGAACCGTAATGAACGTTGATATGTCCTGTGAGATGCGTCGTGCATTTGAATCGGTCTATTCGCTTAACAAATTGGTACGTTTTACATTAATCTAATCTCTTACATCCATCATAATATTGATGAGATGGGAAAATAATTGTACGCTCTAGCTTAATAGTATAACAAGTCATCATTTGAATGTACATAGCTAACTCAACCATAGTATGAACATCGATATGTTACGGCAGATCCGCTGTACATCGGCCACGGTTCATTCGATTAAAAAAATAAAGTGTTTATCCATGTCAACCCAAAAAAAATAACACGGCGTTCTCATCTTCAGCCCACTGACTAAGCAAATATATAAAATAAACAGATATGGCCTTTAACATTAATCATATAACTATTGCGTGCAATTATCTAATAGTTGAAATTCATCAGCCGTCCCTAGAAGTCAGCGCTCGCTATTTTTAAATGTTAGGCAAAAGATCATTTTTTTAGGCAGTCTATATAAGCACATAATGAGCAACACTGAATATAACATCTGCATCTGCCGGCGGCACAAAATCATCACCTACTAAAATAGCGTAATCCCTACTCATTCGGTGTCCGAGGTGTTGGTCGTTCGTTCCATGCATTGAAGAAGTCATTCAAATCCTTCTACATCTTCATAATTTGCTGATTCTGAAGTTGTATCTGATCGTTGCATTCCATCCACTTCTTATTTTGATCAGCCAACCGATTGTTATGGAGATCCAACTTCTGATTATACGTATTAATCACAACAGTTTGTTCTGTTAACCGTTCCTGTTGGTCCCGGTTTGTTATAGGAAAAATACGTAGAGGGGGGGGGGGGGGGGGGGGGTGAATACGTATTTTGAAGTTTTTCAACTTCTTTTCCTTAACTCAGAGTATGAAGTAAAGTGCTCGCTAGAAATACCAAGACCTAGCAGAGAGCTAGATCTAAAGTAATCACGATTCTCTTGACCTAAGCTTAGATCTTGATCAAGAGTGAGACTTTACTCTTAGTACGGAATTCGGTGAGCTAAATCTTTCCTAAGTAATTAAAGTTCCAAGTTATGTTTGTTTAGATGCTAGTGCAATGAATAATCAAACAAGGAAATAAAGAGTTTTAGGGTTAGAGAGATACGACACAGAGATTTATAGTGGTTCGGAGATGAAACTCCTACGTCCACTCTGTTGCACGAAGCAACTGTTCTCTTCACTCAAGAACTTGAAGGTTACGGGTCCTTCAAAAACCTAGTCGAGATCGAGCTTCACTCGCTTGGATCTGACGACAGACGCAGTGATTACGGGTTCACTACTAAAACCTAACTGGACTGGAAGCTTCACTCGCTTCAGTCCGACGACAGGGAGATTGCGGGCTCTCCTTACAGCCTAGCTTTGATCGAGCTTTACACGAATGAGGTAAGTGCAAGCTTGGATCTAGACTCTATGATCGAGGCTTCTACAATCGATGAAAGTAGAGCCTTGGATCGAAACAACCTAACGACGAACAAAAAAACCTAACGAACAGAACTTGGGGTTAGGGTTTTGGTTTACGACGACACACTATGAAGAGCTCTTTACAGTAAGTGTAAAGTAGGCTAGAGCTCTTCTTCTAAGCTGAGATATGGAATGGGCTTAGAATTCTAGGTGTGAAGGTTGCGAAGACGAGTTCCGATGAGACTGGAACTCGGAGAACACTTGGAAACAAAGACTCGAAGATTGCTTAGAAGGCTGGGAGTGTTTGTTTGCAGTAGGCGCTCGAATGCTCAAGTAATGTTCTACTTCTCTTCGTCTTCATCCTTCACTATTTATAGGCGGAGGTTTGGCCGAGATCCGTTGCTTGGTAGGTGGCCTTGTCCCTCCTCCTCTCGACAGTCCTTGCACAGGCTGGCTGCTTTTCAAACGCGCAGATTTGGCTCTTTGCCGAAAGAGGCTAACTTCCAAACTTAACAGTAACTGGAGCGAGCCAGTACTGTTGCGGCGCCCTTGTCGGCCTGGCAGTCAACTCCTCTGCTCCTCTCCGCATTCGACACGTGGAGATCTCGCAATTAATGCGACGATCTTCAGTTGACTGGAGTTCAAAATCGGAGCGGGAATTGTGCTGTCGCTTTCTGGTAGGTAGTGGCTCGCTTTGCTTCGAAGTAGTAGCGTCCTCTTTGATCGAGTCGCTTCGGGTCATACTTGAAGTGTCTACTTTGGAAAATAAAATTTCCGAGTATTGCTTAAGTAAATTTTGTCTCGCTTTGACTTTCGCTGTAGCGGTCGCTTCGCTTCGCTTTGGTGGACTCGCTTTGATTCCACTGTAGCGCTCGCTTCGCTTCGCTATTCTTCGGCATGCTTTACTTCGGCTCGGTAGACTCGCTTCGCTTGAAAAACACACTCAAGCGAGTGGCCTTCACTTGAATTTTCTGCGGTCTAAAAACTAAGAGACTATAGCAAAATAAAGCCATCCTAACAGTATAGGCTTAGAAAAATTTCTAATCCTATTATCTACATCAAAGTGGGTCGCTTGAGAATAGGACACTTGAGGGTTTTGGGATCAAATCAAAACAATAAAGATATCCCTTAAAGATTCCCCCTTAACATGTTTGTCCTTAACAATTCCCAACAATTTCCCCCTTTTTGATGATGCCAAAACCCAAAGATTTTTAGACTAAGAGACTTAGCCTGCCTAACCGTGGAAGGAACTTCAAGCGACTGCTTCCTTTGCATGTTCGTTTGAAATTTTTCTTTTAAGTTCCTTTCCCTTTTTTTTCGGTTAAGTTATTTGAGTTTTGTAGCATGATTAAATCATTCACAAAGCATGTAAATGACAAGAGTTGACAGAAATTAAATATGAGATATATGAACACAGTTCACAAAATATGAGACTTGAAATTCAAGGATTTCCTGCAGCCTCGTCCTTCTCTTCCTTCTCTTTCTCTATCACCTCCTCTTCCTTCTTCTTCTCCTCTGTCTCCTCTTTCTTCTCTTCTACCTTTTCTTCTTCGACAACATATGCAGAGAGAACTTTTACCTCCAAAGTTCCGACATTGTGAATGCTCGGCCTCCTCCATGTATGCTCCAGTTTGAAAGCTTCATCAACTTCTTCGTCTATGATGCGTCGATCAGGAACTTTTGTGCCGGGCAGGAAGGGCATGGGGAAGTCCTTCGAGGCAGGCACTTTGACGATTAGAGGCATAGGCTCAGCAAGCTCTGCAAGAGTGAAGATCTTCCGCCTAAATTTCTCGTCGTAGGCACAAAGAAAGTTGTTGAGCGCATTGATCCTCGAACATTCATCCTGAAGTGGCACTACTTCCCAGTAGTAGTAAGCTTTGATGAATTTTTCTTTGTAATACAGCCACTGCTCAAGTAGATCACTGGGGATGAATTGCTCGATTTCTCGGGCATCTGGATGTTCATCCTACGCACAATCAACTCCTCTTCTGATCTGCTTGACATCTCCTTCATTATGGCGTTGAATTTCGCACTCAGCTCAGAGTTCCATTTCGAAAGCATCTCAATCAGTCGCCTGCGAATGTATGCTTGCTCTTGTCTTCGTGGATAGCGACCAGAGTCGATCATCTCCTTTGTAGTAACGTAGCAAGCGTCCATCCATGCTTGACTGATACATGCCTCAGACTCTTCTGGTAGAAAGGGAATGAAGGCGCTTCGAGTAAGGGCGGACTGGATGAGTCTCACTTCATTGAAGTGTTCATCGATCTGACCTTCAATGATCTCAAGACGCTTGGCCTTGATCCTTTTCTCCTTTTCTTCTTCCTCCTTTCTCTCTTCTCCTCTCTTCCTTCTCCTCTCCATCTGACCAGCTTGTGAAGCGATCGAATGTTTGATCTTTTTGCACTTGGCCTCGGGATCATCTCCTCTAGCTTCGGGTGTGGTCCGCTTCAGTGGTTGTTTTGGTGTTGGCGGTGGAGGCATTTCCTTCTTTTTCTCTGAGGCACTTGGAAGAGTGGCAGCTTGGGCACTTGGAGGAATAGCAGCTTGGCTGGATGAAGTGGCTCCAACAGTAGATGATGAAGTGAGTGCCAGAGTTGAAGCGGCCAGAGCTGAAGTGGGCGCTTGGACTTCAGTAAGAATTTTCAAAGCTTTCAGATCGAACTGCATTTCCAAGTCGCGAGCTAGGGCCTCGTCTGCACGGATTTGCTCCTTCCTTTGTTCCTTGGTTAACATAACAACCGGAGGGTGAGCAACAACGGAAGAGCCAAGCAGCTTCCCTTCAATCGGCCTGCGGGGCTCTTCAGTAAGTTTTTCTTTGCCCAATTTCCTCGCTCGCTCGGCCTGAGCTTCATCTTCCCACTCCATCTCCTTTTCAACTCCACTTCCTCCAACTCCACTACCTCCTTCGATCATCATCCTTTCTCCTCCACTTCCTCCAACTCCTCCTTGTATCTCCAAATTTTCAGTACTTTTCTTCTCAATACCTTCCCCCTTTTTGGCATCATCACTGCCGGGGGCTGAAACAATCATTTTTCCAGTGATAGAATGGTGAAGGTTGTTGACAGCATTGAATAAGGCATGCAGCATCCGCTCGGTCTTTCGTGCGAAAAGATGCTCCTGGGAGAGCACTAATTCGGCAGTTTTTACACTTATCTCCTTGAGCAGATACTCGCACTGCTTCTCCCTCTCCTTGACAGAGGCCATCAGCCTCTCAAGCGACTCGACATTTCTGAAGCGAGCGGCCAGCTCCGCTTCGATCTCCGCACGAATTTCCTTGCGCTCCTCCTACAGTTGGAGGTTTAAGACGTCCTGAGACGCTTTGAGTTCGGTAGATGCAGTGGCGATAGCACTCTCTTGGCTATTAAGCGTCACGCGAAGTTGAGCAGCTTCAATAATCTTGCCAACAAACTCACTGGCCTTCTTCTTAGCTTCATCAACTTGGATGGCCAACTCTGCATGCTTTAGGTCCATGGCTTGAGCACTTCTTCTCCGGCTCTCAAGCTCTTTCTTCTCCATGTCACGCTCTAGCTTTAGAACCTTCATCTCCTGTTGTAGCTTGTCAAGAGCCTTCTTTGTTCTGGTCAGATCACTGCCCTTCATGATCAGATCAGAGTCCTTCTTCTCCACCTTCTCCTTCAACACTCTCACCTCCTCCTCCAACTTTTTCTTTTCTTCGCCAACTGTCACTAGCTTGGCGTTGATGTCCCTCAAGCGACTCCTTTCCGCGTCAAGCGAGTGCTTGAGTTCATCAATTTTCTTTTCCTGGTCTTCGACCAGCTTCACCTGTTCCTCCAACGCCTTCTCCTTCTCCTCCAACAATTTCTCCTTCTCCTCAACCTTTCCCTCCAATTCTCCCTTCTTTTTGTCAAAATCTTCTCTAAGATTCTTGACTTCCTCAACTTTCTTCTCCATCTCCACATTCCTCCTGGTGATCTCACTTTGCAGATTTGAGATCTCTGCATCCTTCACCTCTACCTCCTCCGCATGCTCTCTCATCAGCCGCTGCTCATGAAGGGTCGGCACTCGATCAGGAACTGAAGCGCCTGGATAGGTTCGCATCACCTTTGCATCCAGCTTGTCCCAGAAGCTGGTTCCATCGAGAAATGCGTGGAAGCCATTCTCTTCAATGAAATCGAGCAGCTTTCCCTCCATCTGAATAAGATCTTCCTCTTTAAAGGCTTTTAATAGTTTGAAGACCTTGTAATGTGCCGCGGTAGGTGATGTATGTGAGAAAGTCGACGGTCTGGGTGAAGAACTCATCGGACATCGGCACTGAGGAGTAGCGAGTAGAGATTGTCTCCACAGCCTGCTCTCTATCCTTCACGTACCTTTCGAGACCTTTCATTTCTTCAGTGACTGTGGAGAGTTGGAATGCTGGAACGATAGTTCCGGTAGTTTGGGCGGTATCGGTTGTAGCTGCCGATGAGGAAGGGATGGGGTTGATGATGAGGTTTGGGAGGTTTCAGAGATTTGGATGGGTTCAGTGGCTGGCTGTTGAGTTTGGGCTGGTTGGAATAGTGTGAATGCAGCAGTGGGATCTGCGCTGAGTAGTGGGACATGGGGTAGTTGAAACGAAGAAGCTGATTCTTCTTCATGTGGAGAGAGGGGGGATTTTTGAGTTTGGGGTTGGGCTGATGATGAGGCTAGGGGTTCTGGTGGTTGCTGGATTTGGGCTTGGATTGGGGTTTTCTGCATTTGAGGTGGGGGAGTTTGGATTTTGATGGGTGAAGGCTGGGGTTGGGAAACTTCGGCCTCCTCAAGCGGCTGCTCCTCAACCTCGCTTGACTTGACCAGCGAAGTGACTCGCTTCATCTTTTTCTTGGGTCGCTTCGGCGCAGCTCGCTTCCCGGATGAAGCGGCTCGCTTTGTTTGGGTAGCTTCGATTTGCCTTTCGGCAACTGGTACTGCAGTGGGCACTTCAAAATCGAGAAGTCCCGAATCGATCAAAGATTTGTCTGACCTCCACAAGTCGTAGAACACCGTGTTCTTCTTGTAGTCGGTGATGTCAGATTCTGTCCACACCTTGTTGGGATACCGTTCCTCCAGTACGACGGAGAGTCTGGAGAAAAATTTCAGCTTCCCCTTGCGGAGAATCTGATCGGTGCTTCCCTTCGCGAACTTGAAATCTTCTGCGGCTTCGTGAATCTGGTTGAGAAACCAACCATGCCAATTAAACTTGGTTCCGGTAAGGCTGTTGATGATGATGGTAGTGGCAAAAAGCTTGGTTTCAGAAAGCTGGCCCAAAGTTCCGACGTAGCATGCGACGCACTTGGAAAAGAGCTCGCAGACGTGGTTGAAGGGAGCCTTCAGATCTGACCGAATGTTGGCTTCCTTGTAGTTGGGCTCTGCTTTTTCGGTGGCAAACCGAGCATATTCGACTCCGGCCGATAACTCCATCCCTAACAAGGAGTTTCCACCTTCCCTCGGCAAGTCGAATACTCCGATGAGATGGCTCAAGTCCACCTCCACCGGTTCTCCGGTGTGAGGATCAGTGAATACTGATGTGTTTTGCCCTTTCCTCAGATTCAGTAGGAGTTCGGCCACCGCCTTGGCCAAAATCTTCGACGGCACAGCCGTCACGAACTTCCATAAGCCGGCCGTGATCACGGCCTTACGGAAGAATCCATCCTCTTTGATGACGGTTGGGTCGAGTTGAGGCTCGACGTTGATGTGCTTGTCGACCTCAGTGAGAAACTGCTCCATCGTCTCGGCTTTCTGCTTCTTTCCCATGATGAAAGATTTGAAGAATTTGATCGGAGTTTTAAAGATGAAAACTGGTTTGAGACTCGTGAGTTGCAGAAGATTGCAGATCTTGCACGAGAATGGCAAATATGGAGAGTTGTGAAAGGTTTTGCAGTCTGCAACGACGTCCTTATATAGAGGAAGGGTTCGGCTGACATGGCAGGGGCAAGATAGTAATATCGCCGAGAATCCTGTTGGTATACGGCGGCCAACGGCGAAGTGATTGACGTGTCCGGCGTCATCACAGTAAAAAGTGAACCGCCAAGTTGACTCGGCGCTCCACGTGGCCTGCTGTGATTCGTCACTTTACACGGCGTAGGATCCAACGGCTATAAATCAGGGACTGTTTGGATTCGATGGTTGGATCTCGTCCATCTTTACCCGCTTCGTATTCAAAGTGCAGTGCACGCGCTCGTTATTTTCGACTGTACGTGAACCTGCATTTAATGTAAAGTAAAAAGTAAAATTGCACTCGAGTGCAGACAGCTCATACTCGCTTCGTACCCGCTCGCTTCGAGTTGGGCCGCTTGGCTTTTACTCGCTTGAGAGGTACTCACTTTGAGTGACTGTTCTGCACTCGCTTGCGATGGCTCGCTTGGAGTGACGTAGCACTCGCTTGGACATCTGAAGTGACTGGAAAAAGAAATGAAATTTCTTTGACATTATTTAAAATGTTTCTGACTTACATACTTCGAGGATAAACAAGAATGTTTTCCTCTTTGTATTTGTGTCAGATTTATTTCATATTTTCCACATAGTGAGTGAAAGTTTCTAGCACACTTCAGCTCACTTAGTGTACTTAAAATTGAAACACTTACCAGTTAATCTCACTTCGTAGGAGATTGATACCACTTATTGAAGTTGCTTGATTTGGACACCATTTGTTGAATCCACTTGATGATATTGCTAGAAGCTTTTTGATACCACCTGTTGAATTTTATATGTTGGGCTAGAACTTCTTGGAATTCATCTTCCTCTACGAATTAGAGAGTCCTCCATCGAAGTGAATGGGGGAGAAAATGAATATAGTACACAAGCTTACTACAACCCAGAGGGGAGCTTCACGTAAGTGTACTTATTCACGATGAATGGGGGATGAGTACAAGTCCTTATCTCAGAGCAGAATAGGACAGGATGACAATGAGAATGCTCTGACAAGACAATCTCGTATTTTACGCAGAAGCATGTCACCAGCCCTGCAACCTTTTGAAGAAAAAGGTAACCCTTCAAGCTTCCTCCTACGAGCTACAAAATGAACTTGCAATCGACTCGCTTGACCCAGACTAGGGTTAATTGAAGCGATGCAAGATTCAAAGTGGGGGAGTAATGGATAGACATTCGGCAGCTCAACTCAATGAATATTGAGTAAAGAATGAATATTTATCCACAATGAAGGAGATGAGAAGACTTGCTCCTCTTCGGCGGAAAGATGGGAAGAGGACGCAAGGTCTAGGAGCCAGCCCTGCCTAAGCTTTCACCATTTTTACGTGGGAAGGCCCGATACAAGACCCCACAACCGTTACTAGAAACGGCACTAGCGAGTGTTTATACCCACTCGCTAGGAATCCTAGGCTAGGTAGCAGCTTTCCTTGCTCGCTTTGGAAGTAATTTGCTCCGAGAGCAAACAATAGTTCCCCCTTAACCAATGGCTTAACAATTCCTGTAAGCGGGTAGGGAACGTCTTCCAACACTCCACCTTTCTCCACCTTATTTCTCCTTCTTCAAGCGAGTGGAATTTTGAAGTGACTCGCTTGAGTTGGTGAAGATCCGAAGCGAGTGACGCTCAAAGAACAAACGACCACTCTTTCGTGCATCCTGGATCTAGCACTCTTCACCAGGGTCTAGCAACCCTAATTCCATGCATAGCTGATTGAAACGAGACTCAGCTAGAAGCTTGGTGAGGATATCTGCTCGCTGGAGATCGGTATGGATTTTCTCGAGCTTGATATCCTTCTTCTCGACATGATCACGAATGAAGTGATGTCGGATTTCCACGTGCTTGCATCTAGTGTGAAGCACTGGATTTTGCGAGATGCATATAGCACTGTTGTTGTCGCAGAATATTGGGATCTCATTAGCTTCGACTTTGTAGTCCTTCAACTGCTGACGAAGCCATAAGATTTGAGAACAGCAGCTTCCAGCGGCCATATATTCGGCTTCAGTCGTTGAAGTAGCTACACTCGTCTGCTTCTTTGAAAACCATGAGATCAGCTTGCTTCCCAAGAACTGACAAGTGCCCGAAGTTGATTTCCTATCAATTCGACACCCTCCATAGTCAGCATCTGAGTATCCAGTGAGCTCCAAATTGTCCTCCGTTGGATACCACAGCCCCATGTTGACAGTACCCTTCAAATATCGAAGAATACTTTTGGCAGCTTCAAGATGGCTGTGCTTGGGATTGCTTTGGAAGCGAGCACATACTCCAACTGCAAAAGCTATATCTGGCCTACTTGCAGTGAGATATAGAAGGGATCCGATCAAGGCTCGGTAGTCTGTAGCATCCACAGATTTCCCATCTAGATCTGGCTCCATCTTCCAGTTGGTGTTCATTGGGATCTTCACAGCTTTGGCATGCGGAACATCGAACTTGGCAAGCATATCTCGAGTATACTTGGCTTGATTGATGAAGATTCCATCATCTTGCTGCTTCACTTGAAGACCTAGAAAGCAGCTCATCAAGCCAATCATTGACATCTCATATTTGGTCTTCATAAGCTCTCCAAACTTCTCGCTAAGCGATTGGTTTGGTGACCCAAATATGATGTCATCAACATAGATCTGGACCCACAGCATGTCTTCTCCATGATTGATGGTGAATAGAGTTCGATCTATCTTCCCTTTGTGGAATCCATTATCCACTAGGAATTGGGATTGGGTATCATACCAAGCTCTGGGAGCTTGCTTCAACCCATATAGGGCTTTCTTCAATCGATACACCTTATCTCCCTGCTCGAAACCCGGAGGCTGTTCCACATAGACTTCTTCCTTTAATTCACCATTGAGAAACGCGCTCTTGACATCCATTTGATAGACTTTGAATTTCTTGGCCGCTGCATAGGCTAGAAATAATCTAATCGCTTCAAGCCGTGCCACTGGAGCGAAGGTCTCATCGAAATCGATTCCTTCCTCTTTGCAGTAGCCCTTAGCGACGAGTCGCGCCTTGTTCCTCACAACGTTGTGGTCCTCGTCCGTCTTGTTCTTGAACACCCACTTGGTGCCAATAACATGCTGAAATTTGGGACAATCCACGAGGTACCATACGTCGTTTCTGGTGAACTGATTCAGCTCCTCTTGCATGGCGATCACCCAATTAGAATCAGCTAGGGCTTCCTCCACGCATGATGGCTCAATATTTGAGAGAAAGCAACTGAACATGGCACTTTCTCCAAAAACTTGACTTCTGGTCACTACACCTTTGGATGGATCTCCAATGATGTTGGTCCCGGTTTGTTATAGGAAAAATACGTAGAGGGGGGGGGGGGGGGGTGAATACGTATTTTGAAGTTTTTCAACTTCAATTCCTTAACTCAGAGTATAAAGTAAAGTGCTCTTTAGAAATGCTAAGACCTAGCCGATGACTAGATCTAAAGCAATCACGAATCTCTTGACCTAAGCTTAGAGCTTGATCTAGAGTGAGACTTTACTCTTTGTGCGGAATTTGGTGAGCTATAATCTTTCCTAAGTAATTGAAAATCCAAGTTAAGTTTGTTTATATGCACGTGCAATGGATAATCGAATACTGTAAAGAGATTAAGGTAAGAGAGATACGACTCAGAGATTTATAGTGGTTCGGAGATAACGCTCCTACGTCCACTTTGTTGCACGACGGCAACTGTTCTTTTCACTCAAGAACTTGAAGGTTAGAGGTCCTTCAAAAACCTGGTCGAGATCGGGCTTCACTTGCCTAGATCAAACGACAGACGTAGTGATTGCGGGTTCACTACACAAACCTAACAAAGACTGGAAGCTTCACTCGCTTCAGTCAAAACAGAGAGGGAGATTGCGGGCTCTCCTTACAGCCTAGCTTCGATCGAGCTTTACACAAACGATGTAAGTGTAAGCTTGGATCTCAACTCTACGATCGAGGATTCTTCAATCGATGAAAGAAGGGCCTTGGATCTGGACAACCTAACGGCGACACTCAAAAACCTAACAGACAGAGTGTAGGGTTTTTGGTTGATGAAACACACTATGAAGAGCTCTTTACAATAAGTGCAAAGATGGCTAGAGCTCTTCTTCTAAGCTTGGGTATGGAATAGGCTTAGACTCTAAGTGTGAAGGTTGTGAAGACGAGTTCCGATGAACTGGAAACTCGGAGAACACTGGAAAACAAAGACTCGAAGATTGCTATGAAAGCTTGGGAGTGTTTGTTTGCTGTATGCGCTCGAATGCTCAAGTAGTGTTCTACTTCTTCACGTTGTGATCCTTCACTATTTATAGGCGGAGGGTTGGCTGAGATCCGTTGCTTGGTTGGTGGCCTTGTCCCTCCTCCTCTCGACAGTACTTGCACAGGCTGACTACTTTTCAGATGCGCAGTTTTTGATTTTTGCCAGAAATTGCTAAGTTCCAATTTCAACAGTAACTGGAGCGACCCAGTACTGTTACGGCGCCTTGTCGGCC
This sequence comes from Thymus mandschuricus, assembly GCA_029379335.1. Taxonomy (NCBI): domain Eukaryota; kingdom Viridiplantae; phylum Streptophyta; class Magnoliopsida; order Lamiales; family Lamiaceae; genus Thymus; species Thymus mandschuricus. The sequence continues at coordinate 10,154,624 of CM057079.1, forward strand.
TGGCAGTCAACTCCTCTGCTCCTCTCTTGAGTCGACACGTGGAGATCTCGTAATAAATGCGAAGATCTCCAGTTGACTGGAGTTCAAATTCGGAGCGGGAATTTGTGCTGTCGCTTTCTGGTAGGTAGTGGCTCGTTTCGCTTTGAAGTTGTAGCGGCTGCTCTGAAGTGAGTCACTTCACGGTCATATTTGTAGTGAGTCACTTGAGAAATAAATTTCCCGTGACGCTACTTAATTAACTGTTGACTCGCGTTGACTCGCTTCGGCTTTTCTTTGTAGCGCACGCTTCGCTTCGCTTTAGTGGGTTCACTTGATTCCACTGTAGCGCTCGCTTCGCTTTGCTTCGCTTTGAACTGTAGCGCTCGCTTCGCTTCGCTTCGCTTCGCTTTGGCAGACTCACTTTGAATCTACTGTAGCGATCGCTTCGCTTCGCTATTCTTCGGCACGCTTCACTTCGATTTGCTTGACCCGCTTCGCTTTGGAAAACACTCTCAAGTGAGTGGCCTTCACTTGAACTTTTGAAGCCTAATCTAAGCAAAATAAAAGAGCCATCCTAACAGAATAGGCTTTTAGAAAAATTCTAACTTATTAACTACATCAAATTGGGTCACTTGGGAACAGAACGCTTTGGGGTTTTGGGATCAAATCAAAACACTAAAATATCCCTTATAGGTTCCCCCTTAACATATTCGTTCTTAACAATTCCCAACAATTTCCCCCTTTTTGATGATGCCAAAACCCATACGACTTAGATAAAAAATAAATCTAGTCTATCTAACCGTGAAGGGAACTCCAAGCGACTGCTTCCTTTGCAGTTTCGTTTGTAATATTCTTTTAAGTTCCTTCCCCTTTTTTTTTCGGTTAAATTAATGAGTTTGTAGCAAAAATGTAAAGTCATTCACAAAGCGAGTAAATGACACAGAAGAGACAGAAATAAAAGTGGGATAAATGAACAAGCAGTTCACAAAAAGAAATACTAGGAAGCTTGAAACTCAAAGGTTTCCTGCAGCTTCATCCTCCTTCTCCTTCTCCTTTCCTTCTTCCTCCTCCTTCTTCTCTTCTTCAATAGCAGCAGTATCCACGTAAGCTGATAGCACTCTCGATTCCATAGAATCTACTGTGTGGATACTGGGTCTTCTCCATGCACTCTCCAGCCTGAAGGCTTCAGTCACCTCCTCATCTATTATCCCTCTGTCTGGAATGTCCGTGCCTCGATGATACGGCATGGGGAATTCCTTAAGAGCAGGAACCTTGACAACAATCGGCATGGGTTGAGTTTGTTCAGCCAAGGTGAAGATTTTCCTCCGCAGTTTGTCATCATAGGCGGCGAGAAAATTGTTGAGGGCACTTATCCTAGAGCATTGATCTTGCAGCGGCACTACCTCCCAGTAATAATAGGCCTTGATGAACAAGTCCTTGTAGTATAGCCACAGCTCAAGCAGATCTCTCGGAATAAAGGCCTCAATTTCCCTTGCATCAGGGTGCTCGTCCCTTCGCTTGGCCAACTCCTCTTCTGACCTCTTTGACAGTTCAGCCATGGTAGCTTTGAACTTCTTTCCTGAGTCGCTGCTCCACAAAGGACGCTTTTCATTGAGACGCTTCCTAATGTAGTTCTGTTCTTCCTTTTTGGGGTAGCGACCCGACTCGACCATCTCTTTTGTAGTCACATCGCATGCATCAGATATGGCTTGTGCTTCGCATGCTTCGGACTCATCTGGCATAAATGGAATGAAGGCACTCCGCACCAATGAAGACTGGATGAGTATCACCTCATTGAATTGCTCCTCAATCCGTGCGTCAATCACTTGGAGTCGCCTGTCATTTGACCTCCTCTTCCTCTCGCCTTCGCTCCTTCCTCCTTCTATTTCCTTCCTCTTTCTCTCCTCTCTTCCAGCTCTAGAAGCAACTGCATGTTTGACCTTTTGGCGCTTGGCCGCGGGGTCATCACCTTTTGACTCCTGTGCAGTTCGCTTCAATGGCAGTTTTAGTGGTGGGGGTGGAGGCATGTCTTTCTTCGTAGCGGCACTAGAGGGGACGACTGCGGATGAAGCGAGTGCGGCAATTGGAGCTAGTGCGGCTGTTGAAGCTGGCGCGGCGGCTGAAGCGGGCGCTTTTGGGTAAAGCAGCCGCTTTGGAACTAGACGAAGCACCTGCACCAACAGAAAGCTTTGTTAGTTGCTCCATCTCCCACGCCATGGCAGCATCCTTCTCCACCTGCCTCCGCTTTTCCTCCTTTGTCAACACGGTCACTGGAGGGTGTTTTGCAATTGAAGCGGCAAGCACCTTCTCCTGAAGCGGCCTGCTGGGCTCTTCAAGATTTTTTAATAACTCCTCCTCCGTGAGCTTCGTCTTGCCAAGAGCCCTCGCTTCATCTACTACCTTCTTCACACCTCCATCACTACTGCCTCCCTCCAACATTCTTTCAATTCCAACACTACTTCCCCCTGAACCTCCAACTTCTCTGCCGTGAAGCTGTCCTTCCCCTCCTAGCTTCACTAGACCTTCCCTCATTTGTCCTTCCCCCTTTTTGGCATCATCACTGCCAGGGGTTAGGATGATAGACTTTCCAGAAAAGGATTGTTGAAGAGAGTTGACGATATTGAAGATAGCTTGAAGCATTTGCTGGGTTTTATCCATGGAGGGCGCCACTAGTTCAGCAGTCTTGATGCTTATCTCTTCAAACAGATATTTGCACTGCCTTTCTCTCTCAACAACCGACGCCATCATACTCTCTAACGGCTCCACCTCTCTGAAGCGAGCCTCCAGCTCCGCTTCAACAGCTTTGGTGATTTTCTTTGCTTCTTCTTGAAGAGTGAGTTCCAAGTGATCCTTGGAAGCTTCAAGTTCTGCCTTCATCACGGCAAGTCTCCTCTCCCTTCGATTGAGAGAGTTGTGAAATTCTGCATCTGCGGTGATCCTCACAGTGAGAGTCTCTTTCAGTCTTTTGACTTTCTCCAGTAGAGTGGATAATTCAGCATTTTTCAAGTCAAGTTCCTGCGCACCTCTTCTTAGACTCTCAAGTTCTCTCTTGTCAATAGCACTGTCTTCTTTGACTTCCTTCAGCTCAGTTCGAAGTGAGTCAAGAGCCTTTTTGGTATTGAGGAGCTCGCTTCCCTTCATCACTAACTCTCCTTCCCTATTCTCCACCTTCTCCTTCAGCTCCTTCACTTCCTTCTCTAACACCTTCTTCTCTTTGACTAGAGCGATTAATTTGGCATTAACCTCCCTCAAGCGGCTTCTTTCTGCCTCAAGTAAGCCCTTGAGTTCGGTGATGGTTTTGGTGTTATCATCCACTAGCTTCACCTGCGCCTCCAGCGCCTCCTCTTTCTCCTCTAGAAGCCTCTCCTTCTCCTCCACCTTTCCCTCCAATTCCCTTTTCTTCCTGTCAAAGTCTTCTCTAAGACTGATGACCTCCCCCGCCTTCCTCTCCATCTCCTCACTCTTCTTTGTGATTTCGCTTTGAAGACTAGCGATTTCTGCATCCTTCAACTCCACCTCCTCCTTATACTCCCTGATGAGCTTCCTTTCATGGGAAGAGGGCACTCGCTTCGGAACTGTAGCGAGTGGATAAGATTCTTTCACCTTAGCATCCAGCTTCTCCCAGAAGCTGGTCCCTTCAAGGAAGGCATGGAAGCCATTTTCGCCTATGAAGTTGAGTGTTTTGGCCTCCATTTGAATCAGTTCCTCTTCTGTGAAGGCTTTGAGGAGTCTGAAAATCTTGTAGTACTCCGTTCCTCGGTACGTGATGTATGTCAGAAAGTCGACTACGTTGGTGTAGAATACGTCGCTCCATGCAACGTTCGCGGAGCTAAGATTGTAGCGGAGATTGATTGTCTCAGCGGCTTGCTCTCTGTCTAGGACATAGCGTTCCAGAGCCCGCTTGTGTACGGTGAGGGCAGGGGTTATGAATTGAGGAATGATGGGTTGTTCTCCTACAGTTTGGGCGGTATCGGCTGTAGCTGCCGATGTCGAGAGGGATTGGGTAGGTGATGAGGTTTCTTGGGTTTCGGAAATTTGGATGGCTTCAGTGGGTGGTGGTTGGATAGTTTCGGTGGGTGGTGGTTGTATAGGCTGGGATTGAAGTGGGGTGAATGAAGTGTAGGCAGCAGCTTCATCTGTGCTGAGGAATGGAACAGTGGGAATGTGAAAAGAAGATGCTGACTCTTCTTCATGGGGAGAGAGGGGGGTTATCTGTTTTAATGGCTGTTGGGTTGATGAGGATTGAGGTTCTGGTATTTGGGTGATGTGGGTTTGGATTTGGAGTGGGGGTAACGGCTGGGGTTGAGTCGCTTCAATGTCCTCAAGCGGCTTCTCCACCGCCTCGCTTTCTTGGACAAGTAAAGCGACTCGCTTTGTCTTCTTGCCTCGCTTCGGCGCGGCTCGCTTCCCGGGTGAAGCGACCGGCCTCACTTGGCTCACTTCGGCTTGCCTTTCGGCAACCGGTCTCGCTACGGGCACTTCAATTTCCAGAAGTCCCAAATCCATCAATTGCTTGGACTTCCTCCATTTGTCGTAGTAAATGGACTGTTTGTTGTAGATGGTGACGTCATCTTCCGGCCATGTTTTGCCCGGAAACTTCTTCTCCAAAGCATAGGAAAGCCTTGAGAAGAACTTCAGTTTCCCCTTGCAGAGAATCTGATCGGCGCTCCCCTTCACGAACGCAAAGTCGGCAGAAGCTTCGTGAATTTGATTGAGGAACCAGTCATGCCAGTTGAAGCTGGTTCCGGTGAGGCTGTCGACGATGACTGCTGTGGCGATCAGTTTTGTCTCGGAAAGAGTATCCAAAGTTCCGATGTAGCACGCGACACTCTTCGAGAAGAGCTCGCAAATATGGTTGAAGGGGGCCTTCAAACTCGAACGGATACTTGCCTCCTTAAAATTTGGATCGGCTTCGGCGGTTGCAAAACGACCGTACTGAACTCCGGCCGAGAGACCCAAATCCAGTAATGAGTCTCCTCCTTCTCTCGGCAAGTTGAACGTGCCGATAAGCTCATTCATGTCCACCTCCACTGGCCTCCTCGTCTGTGGATCGGTGAAAGAGGATATGTTTTGCTCCTTCCTCAAATTTAGCAGGAGCTCACCGACGGCTTTGGCCAGAATCTTTGACGGGACCGCCGTCACAAACTTCCATAGACCGGCCTTGGTCACGGCCCTACGGAGAAATCCATTTCTCTCGATGATGGCTGGGTCGAGATGAGGCTCGACATTGATGTGTTTGTCGACCTCCGCGAGAAACTCCTCCATCGTCTCGGTGTTCTTCTTCTTTCCCATGGTGATTTTGAAAGAGTTCGACTGATTTAACAATGAAAATTAAGGGTTGAGACTCGTGAGTTGCAGAGTAATTGCAGATCTAGCACGAGAATGGCAAATTTAGAAGGCTGTGAAAGGTTCTGCAGTTCTGCCTCGTCCCATATATATAGATTTAGGTTATGGCTGACGTGGCAGGGGTAGGACGGTAATAACGCCGAAAATCCTGTAGGTAGGCGGCGGACGCGCGGTGATGGATCTGGCGTGTCCGGCGTCACCACAGTAAAAGTGAACCGCCACTTGCTCGGCGTCGCCACGTGGCCTTCTATGGTTGGCTTGTCGTATACGGCGTTAATCGAACGGCTCCAGATTGGGGGCTGTTAAGATTCGACGGCTGGATTTTCTCCGCCTTTTCCCGCTTCAAATTCAAACGTGTGAACACGCGCCCGTTATTTCCGTCGTTCCTGCACCTGCATTAAATGCACAGCAGAAAGTAAAATTGCACTCGAGTGCAGACAGCTCATACTCGCTTCATGCCCGCTCGCTTCGAGTTAGGCTGCTACGCCTTGACTCGCTTGAGAGGCATTCACTTGAGTGACTGTTCCGCACTCGCTTGCGATGGCTAGCTTTGAGTGACGAAGCACTCGCTTAGCCATCTGAAGCGACTGGAGTAAGAAATTGAATTTCTTTGCTTGATTTTAAAATGTTTCTGACTTACATACTTCGAGGATAAACAAGAATGTTTTCCTCTTTGTATTTGTGTCAGATTCACTTCATATTTTCCACGTAGTGAGTGAAGGTTTCTAGCACGCTTCGGCTCATTTAGTGTACTTAAAATTGAAACACTTACCAGTCAATCTCACTTCGTAGGAGATTGATACCACAGATTGTAGACTTCATGTTGAATTAGATACCACTCGTTGAATGCTACACGTTAAGATAGATCTTCATGGCATTCGTCTTCATGGCATTCATCTTCCTCTACGAATTAGAGAGTCCTCCATCGAAGTGAATGAGGGAGAAAATGAATAAAGTACACAAGCTTACTACAACCCGAAGGGAGTATCACGTAAGTGTACTTATTCACGACGAATGGGGGATGAGTACAAGTCCTTATCTCAGAGCAGAAATGGACAGGATGACAATGAGAATGCTCTGACAAGACAATCTCGTATTTTACGCAGAAGCATGTCACCAGCCCTGCAACCTTTTGTATAAAAAGGTAAACCTTCAAGCTTTCCTACATTCTAAAGAATGAATCTGCAGTCGGCTCGCTTTGACCCAAGCTAGGGCAAATTGAAGCGATGCAGGATTCAAGATAGCAGCATTCTTAGCTCGCTTTGGAAGTTGCTTGCTCCGAGAGAAGCAATAGTTCCCCCTTAACCATATACTTAACAATTCCAATAAGTTGGTAGGGAACTTCTTCCAATACTCCACCTATCTCCACCTAACTTCATTTTCTTCAAGCGAGTGAGATTTGAAGTGGCTCGCTTGAGTTGGTGAAGATCCGAAGCGAGTGACGCACAAGAGAACAAGCGAACACTCCTTCGTGCATCCTGGAACTAGTATTCTTCACCAGGGTCTAATAACCCTAATTCCATGCATAGCTGATTGAATCGAGACTCAGCTAGAGGCTTGGTGAGGATATCTGCTCGCTGGAGATCGGTATGGATTTTCTCGAGCTTGATATCCTTTTTCTCGACATGATCACGAATGAAATGATGTCGAATTTCCACATGCTTGCACCTGGTGTGAAGCACTGGATTCTGCGAGATACATATGGCACTGTTATTGTCGCAGAAGATCGGAATTTCATTCGCTTCAACTTTGTAGTCCTTCAACTGTTGACGAAGCCATAGGATTTGAGAACAGCAGCTTCCTGCGGCCATATATTCAGCTTCACTTGTTGAAGTGGCTACGCTTGTTTGCTTCTTTGAGAACCACGAGACTAGCTTGCTTCCCAAGAACTGACATGTGCCCGAAGTTGACTTCCTGTCGACTCGGCAACCTCCATAGTCAGCATCGGAATATCCAGTGAGCTCCAAATTGTCCTCCGCTGGATACCACAGACCCATGTTGATAGTGCCCTTCAAATATCGAAGAATCCTTTTGGCAGCTTCAAGATGGCTGTGTTTGGGATTGCTTTGGAAGCGAGCGCAGACTCCGACTGCAAAGGCGATATCTGGCCGGCTTGCAGTGAGATAGAGCAGTGACCCAATTAGGGCACGATAATCTGTAGGATCTACAGATTTTCCTCCTTCGTCTGGCTCCATCTTCCAGTTGGTATTCATAGGAATCTTCACAGCTTTAGCATGTTGAACACCAAACTTGGCAAGCATATCTCTAGTGTACTTCGCTTGGTTGATGAAAATTCCATTATCCTGTTGCTTCACTTGAAGACCTAGAAAGCAGCTCATCAAGCCAATCATTGACATCTCATACTTGGTCTTCATCAACTCTCCAAACTTTTCGCTAAGCAACTGGTTTGGTGATCCAAATATGATGTCATCCACATAGATCTGAACCCATAGCATATCATTTCCATGATTGATAGTGAAGAGAGTTCGATCTATCTTTCCCTTTTGAAATCCATTATCCACTAGGAATTGAGATAATGTATCGTACCAAGCTCTAGGAGCTTGCTTCAACCCATACAGGGCTTTCTTTAAGCGATACACTTTATCTCCCTGCTCGAAACCCGGTGGCTGCTCCACATAAACTTCTTCCTTCAATTCACCGTTGAGGAACGCGCTCTTCACATCCATTTGATACACTTTGAATTTCTTGGCCGCTGCATAGGCTAGAAATAGTCGGATCGCTTCAAGCCGTGCCACTGGAGCGAAGGTCTCATCGAAATCGATTCCTTCCTCTTGGCAGTAGCCTTTAGCGACTAGACGCGCCTTGTTCCTCACAACATTGTGGTCCTCGTCCGTCTTGTTCTTGAACACCCACTTGGTGCCAATAACATGCTGGAACTTGGGACGATCCACGAGGTACCATACGTCATTTCTAGTGAACTGGTTCAGCTCTTCTTGCATGGCGATCACCCAGTTAGAGTCGGCTAGGGCTTCCTCCACGCTTGATGGCTCAATGTTTGAGAGAAAGCAACTGAACATGGCACTTTCTCCAAATACTTGAGTTCTGGTCACTACACCCTTGGATGGATCTCCAATGATTTGGCTAGGTGAGTGATCATTGAGCCATGCACGCTTGGATCCGCCAGCTTCATCTTCATCTGCTTCCTTGTCGCTCGCTTCACCATCTGAAGCGACTGGATTGGGTGCTTGGCCAGCACTAGCTTCAGGAATCTTGGGGGCAGCTTCGACTTCTCCTTTGGGATTCTGCTCGCTTGAGTCCTTGATCTCATCATCTTCATCAAGCATGTCCCAAGTGAGTTGATTTGAGGGTTCCTTGCTTTGATCCTTTTCATTCGTTTGAGCCTGTTCCTGAGGAAGACTTAAAGAAGATTCATCAAATATGACATGGGGTGATTCCTCCACAATTAGGGTTTTACAGTTGAATACTCTGTAGGCTTTGCTAGATGTAGAGTATCCTAAGAATACTCCTTCATCAGCTTTGCTTTCAAAGGCTTTCAACTGCGACTTCCCATTGTTGTGAATGAAGACCCTACAACCAAAAATATGGAAATAAGATATGTTAGGCTCCCTGTCCATATTTCATATGGAGTTTTGTCGTGCCGTTTGTTGAGAAGCGTCCGATTCTGTGTGTAGTACGCCGTGTTGGCAGCTTCAGCCCAATACTTCATCGGAAGCTTCGAGTCAGCAATCATGGTGCGTACGGCTTCTTTGATGATTCGATTTCTTCTTTCAGCAACTCCATTCTGCTGAGGAGTGCGTGCTGAGGAGGTTTGATGTGCTATGCCATGCTCCGTGCAGTACGCTTCAATTGTAGAGTTTAGGAACTCTGTGCCTTTGTCGGAGCGAATGGTCACGATAGCTTGATTCTTTTCCACCGCCAATCGCTTGAGTAGTTGTGGCAGTTTGGTCAGTGTCTCCTTCTTGCTGAATAGAAATACAACCCAAGTGTAGCGAGAGAAATCGTCGACTACAACTAGAGTGTACTTCCTTCCATTTACACTAACTGGAGTGACTAGACCAAACAGATCCATGTGAAGCAGCTCGAGCACTCGCTTTGATGAGGCTTCTTCGAGACTGGCGAAGTGCTTCTTCGTCTGCTTCCCTCGTTGGCATGGTGAGCATGGATGGTCTTTGATGAAGACTTCATTCGGTATGCCTTGCACCAAACCTTTTCGAGCTAGGCGATTGATAGCTTTGAAATTGAGGTGGTTCAAGCGTCTGTGCCATAACCATCCAATTTCTGTAGCACTCCTTGCTACTAAGCACGTTTCCTCTTTGCAGCTGTCCCATTGTGCGATGTAGACATTCCTTTGTCTAACTCCAGTGAGCACAATCTGGGATGTGAGCTTGCTCTTCACAATGCACTTGTTGGAAATGAATTCCACCCTGTACCCTTTATCACAAAACTGTGAAATGGACAACAGGTTGTGCTTGAGTCCTTCCACATAGGAGACTTCTTCAATTGTGAGCTTTCCAACTTTCAGTGCGCCGTATCCCCTGGTGCTTCCTCGAGAGTTGTCACCAAAGGTTACGTGTGGACCCTTCTTCTCTATGTAGTTGTGAAGTAGAGCTTTCATGCCGGTCATGTGTCTTGAACATCCACTGTCCAAGTACCATACATGTTGACCCTTACTTGGCATAGGATCCACGGCGCTCACCTGCAATTAGACAGATTTTGGTACCCAAATCAGTTTGGGTCCTTGCAGGTTAGTTCCCTTAGGTACCCACACTTGCTTCATTCTCTTTTGAGATGAAGCTTGTGTCTTGGGCTTCTCGACCTTCGAAAACTTGGTGTACTACCTAGAAGCAGCTTTACACGTGCAACAGTGTGTGCAAGAGGGGTAGCGGCTCGCTTCAGTCCTACCTATGCTCTTCCCATTTTGCTTATATCCTGAAGCGACTCGCTTTGGATTAGCTTTGGGTTTAGAGACTGACTTAGGGTTTCTAGTCTGTCGAAGCGGCTCGCTTGGTTTCCTCGAAGCGGTCCAACTAGGGTTTTGACCCTGACTCGCTTGAGAAACCTTGGGAATTTGAAGCGGCCTCTTGGGTGCTTCAAGTTCTTCCCCCTCAACGTTAGTCCGGTTGGACCATCTCCAGTCCGGATAACGTGACACATAGACATTACTCCTCTTTTTAGGAGGTAGATCCTTTGTCTCTCGTGTCTTGGCTTGAGACTCAGAAGCTTCAACAGTTCTCCCTTTACCCTTGGATTGGTAAGACTTAGCATGTTGAATGCTAGGGACTGTTGAACTTTGCTTGCCCTTAGGATCTGCCCTTAAAGATATAGACATCTTCATTGGCTTCCTTTTAGGGTTCTCAGCCACTTTGCCTTTATCCTTGTTGGTGGTCGCTTTGGATGCAGTGGGCAATTCCAAAGTGACTGATGGTGTAGTGTGTGATGCACCAACAAAGACAGTCGGCTTGGGAGGTCCACCCTCATATCCAAGGCCAACTTTCCTACCAAAAGGCAGAAGCGAGCCCTCTAGTGCCTGCCTAGCATATGATGCTTTGCTCAAGTTGGCAACTAGAGTGGACTGGGTTTCATACCTTCCCTCCAAGCTTTGATGTCTAGCGAAGAGATCCTCGAACTTACTAGTCATAGCCCTTAAATTAAGTTTGACTTCGTCAAGCTCACGGGCTAGCTTTCGGTTCTCCTTCTCGCTTTGAGACAGAGCTTGTTTTACCACTTCGTGGTCGCTTGACAATTTTTGGTGCTTGTCAAACAACTCACTCCATGTAGAGGATTGTTCTTCCTCATTGACAGTGTGTGCTAGTGTAATTGAAGTGATTGAAGGATAAAAGAATACCTCTCCTGTTTCTTCATCGGTGAGCGCCATAAATCCAAGATCCTCACTATCACTGGAATTTGGATCTGTGAATGCATCTGAGTCGCTTGGTGGATCTTCAGTTGTAGCGACCGGCACTTCACTCGCTACGAGCGCTCGCCTTGGAGCATCCCTCTTGGCCTTCAATTCTTCGCGCTCTTTGGCACTTAGCTTTGGGCAATCGGATTTGTAGTGGCCCATCTTGTGGCAGTGGTAACACTCCACTTCCATCATGTCGCGCGGGATCGTCTTGGTCGTCTCTTCTCTCTTTCCTTTTCCTTCTCGAGCATCAGTGCTCCTCCCTTTGTACTGCTTGTAGAATCTTTTGTACTTGCCCACTCGAGAGTTCATCTTGTTGAAGTTCTTGGATAAGAATGCAATGTTCTTCCAATTCTTCCCTCATCATCTTGGCTAGCGACTGCTCGCTTGGCCCTTCGGCAGCTTTGAATGCTACTCCTTTTGACGTAGTGGGCGCTTCATCCTCGTCGTCGATGCTCATTCGATTCAGATCAAACTCGTGAGCTTTGAGCTCGGAGAACAACACTTCTGGCGTGAGCTTCGTTAGATCCTTGGTAGCTAAATATAATTCCTTCATAGTCTGCCATTTCCTGGTGAGAGCACGGACTATTTTCAGGTTTACTTCCTTGTCTGTGAGTTCCTTCCCAAGCGAGTTGAGAGTTGCAGTAATGTTGGTAACTCTCAGCTCGAAGGCGTCGATGGATTCTCCAGACTTCATCACCAAATTTACAAACTCCCGCATCTGAACGGCGAGCTTGTTCTCCTTGATTTTGTCTGTGCCTTGAGAAATGAGGGCTAGGGTTTCCCACATTTCCTTTGCCGTTGCACATTTCCTTATTCGTGGTAGATAGGCGTCCGACACGGTGCTCTGCATCGTGTGGCGTGCAATCTTGTCGAGATTGGCAACTTTGAAGTCATTAGGAGTGTACTCATCCTTATCCTTTTCCACGTACTGTTGTCGAACGTGGGCTGGACGACCTTCAGCGGCTGGAACATCCACAGATATGGCTTTCTTAATTTCGATTGGTCCGTCCTCAATGACTTCCCACATCCGGTCGTGGATTGAGCATAGGAAGCTCTCGACACGGAAACTCCATATCTCGTATCCTTCGATCGAGAACTGTGGAAGATTTGATACACTGTATGTAGACATAGCAAACTATCAGCAGTAAATGCAATATGCGTGGGTGAGGTTTTGATGCACTTAGGAAAATAGGATCCGGTTCAGTGAGACAACGTGAAGCGAGTGGTGGCTCGCTTCAGGTATGCAAAGCAGAGGCTCGAAAGAACCGCTGCTCTGATACCACTTGTTGGTCCCGGTTTGTTATAGGAAAAATACGTAGAGGGGGGGGGGGGGGGGTGAATACGTATTTTGAAGTTTTTCAACTTCAATTCCTTAACTCAGAGTATAAAGTAAAGTGCTCTTTAGAAATGCTAAGACCTAGCCGATGACTAGATCTAAAGCAATCACGAATCTCTTGACCTAAGCTTAGAGCTTGATCTAGAGTGAGACTTTACTCTTTGTGCGGAATTTGGTAAGCTATAATCTTTCCTAAGTAATTGAAAATCCAAGTTAAGTTTGTTTATATGCACGTGCAATGGATAATCGAATACTGTAAAGAGATTAAGGTAAGAGAGATACGACACAGAGATTTATAGTGGTTCGGAGATAACGCTCCTACGTCCACTTTGTTGCACGACGGCAACTGTTCTTTTCACTCAAGAACTTGAAGGTTACGGGTCCTTCAAAAACCTGGTCGAGATCGGGCTTCACTTGCCTAGATCAAACGACAGACGTAGTGATTGCGGGTTCACTACACAAACCTAACAAAGACTGGAAGCTTCACTCGCTTCAGCCAAAACAGACAGGGAGATTGCGGGCTCTCCTTACAGCCTAGCTTCGATCGAGCTTTACACAAACGATGTAAGTGTAAGCTTGGATCTCAACTCTACGATCGAGGCTTCTTCAATCGATGAAAGAAGGGCCTTGGATCTGGACAACCTAACGACGACACTCAAAAACCTAACAGACAGAGTTTAGGGTTTTTGGTTGACGAAACACACTATGAAGAGCTCTTTACAATAAGTGCAAAGATGGCTAGAGCTCTTCTTCTAAGCTTGGATATGGAATGGGCTTAGACTCTAAGTGTGAAGGTTGTGAAGACGAGTTCCGATGAACTGGAAACTCGGAGAACACTGGAAAACAAAGACTCGAAGATTGCTATGAAAGTTTGGGAGTGTTTGTTTGCTGTATGCGCTCGAATGCTCAAGTAGTGTTCTACTTCTTCACGTTGTGATCCTTCACTATTTATAGGCGGAGGGTTGGCTGAGATCCGTTGCTTGGTTGGTGGCCTTGTCCCTCCTCCTCTCGACAGTACTTGCACAGGCTGACTACTTTTCAGATGCGCAGTTTTGGATTTTTGCCGGAAATGGCTAAGTTCCAATTTCAACAGTAACTGGAGCGACCCAGTACTGTTACGGCGCCTTGTCGGCCTGGCAGTCAACTCCTCTGCTCCTCTCTTGAGTCGACACGTGGAGATCTCGTAATAAATGCGAAGATCTCCAGTTGACTGGAGTTCGAATTCGGAGCGGGAATTTGTGCTGTCGCTTTCTGGTAGGTAGTGGCTCGCTTCGCTTTGAAGTTGTAGCGGCTGCTCTGAAGTGAGTCACTTCACGGTCATATTTGTAGTGAGTCACTTGAGAAATAAATTTCCCGTGACGCTACTTAATTAACTGTTGACTCGCGTTGACTCGCTTCGGCTTTTCTTTGTAGCGCACGCTTCGCTTCGCTTTAGTGGGTTCACTTGATTCCACTGTAGCGCTCGCTTCGCTTTGCTTCGCTTTGAACTGTAGCGCTCGCTTCGCTTCGCTTTGGCAGACTCACTTTGAATCTACTGTAGCGATCGCTTCGCTTCGCTATTCTTCGGCACGCTTCACTTCGATTTGCTTGACCCGCTTCGCTTTGGAAAACACTCTCAAGTGAGTGGCCTTCACTTGAACTTTTGAAGCCTAATCTAAGCAAAATAAAAGAGCCATCCTAACAGAATAGGCTTTTAAAAAAATTCTAACTTATTAACTACATCAAATTGGGTCACTTGGGAACAGAACGCTTTGGGGTTTTGGGATCAAATCAAAACACTAAAATATCCCTTATAGGTTCCCCCTTAACATATTCGTTCTTAACAATTCCCAACAAATGATTTGACTGGGTGAGTGATCCTTGAGCCATGCACGCTTAGATCCACCAGCTTCGTCTTCATCTTCTTCCTGGTCGCTTGCTTCTCCATCTGAAGCGACTGGATTGGATGCTTGGCCAGCACTCGCTTCAGGAGTCTTGGGGGCAGCTTCAACTTTTCCTTGGACAATCTGCTCGCTTGAGTCCTTGATTTCCTCATCATCTTCGAGCATGTCCCAAGTTAATGAATTGATGGGTTCCTCGCTTGTCTTACTTTCTTTAGATTGAATATGTTCCTGTGGAAGACTCAAAGAAGATTAATCAAATACGACATGGGGTGATTCCTCCACAATTAGGGTTTTACAATTGAATACCCTGTAAGCTTTGCTTGATGTAGAATATTCTAAGAATATTCCTTCATCAGCTTTGCTTTCAAAGGCTTTCAATTGTGACTTCCCATTATCATGGATGAAGACCCTACAACCAAAGATATGGAAATAAGATATGTTAGGAATTCTCCCTATCCATATTTCATATGGTGTCTTGTCGTGCCGTTTGTTGAGAAGCGTCCGATTATGCGTGTAGCATGCTGTATTGGCAGCTTCAGCCCAATATTTCATTGGAAGCTTCGAGTCAGCAATCATGGTGCGAATGGCCTCTTTGATGATCCGATTCCTTCTTTCAGCAACTCCATTCTGCTGAGGTGTGCATGCTGAGGAAGTCTGATGTGCTATGCCATGCTCCGTGCAGTAAGCTTCAATTGTAGAGTTCAGGAACTCTGTGCCTTTGTCGGAGCGGATGGTGACAATCGCTTGGTTCTTTTCCACAGCTAGTCGCTTGAGTAGTTGTGGTAGCTTGGTCAGTGTCTCCATCTTGCTGAAGAGAAATACAACCCAAGTGTAGCGAGAGAAGTCGTCGACTACAACTAGAGTGTACTTCCTTCCATTTACACTAACAGGAGTGACTGGGCCAAACAGATCCATATGAAGCAGCTCGAGCACTCGCTTGGATGAAGCTTCTTCAAGACTGGCGAAGTGCTTCTTCGTCTGCTTCCCTCGTTGGCATGGTGAGCATGGATGGTCTTTAACAAAGACTTCATTTGGTATGCCTTGCACCAAGCCTTTTCGAGCTATGCGATTGATTGCTTTGAAATTGAGATGGTTCAAGCGTCGGTGCCATAGCCATCCTAATTCTGTAGCACTTCTTGCAACTAAGCACGTCTCCTCTTTGCAGCTTTCCCATTGTGCTATGTGGACGTTCCTTTGTCTAATTCCAGTGAGCACAATCTGGGAAGTGAGCTTGCTCTTTACAATGCACTTGTTGGAAATAAATTCCACCTTGTATCCTTTATCACAGAATTGTGAAATGGATAGCAAGTTGTGCTTAAGTCCTTCCACATAGGAGACTTCTTCTATTGTGAGCTTTCCGATTTTCAGTGCGCCATATCCTTTGGTGCTTCCTCGAGAGTTATCACCAAATGTAACGTGTGGACCCTTCTTCTCTATGTAGTCATGAAGTAGAGCTCTCATGCCGGTCATGTGTCTTGAACAACCACTGTCCAAGTACCAGATTTGTTGACCCTCTCTTGGCATGGGATCCACGGCGCTCACCTGCATTTAGACAGATTTTGGTACCCAAATCAGTTTGGGTCCTTGCAGGTTAGTTCCCTTAGGTACCCACACTTGCTTCACTTTCTTTTGAAAGGTAGCTTGTGTTTTGGGTTTCTCGACCTTTGAAAACTGTGAGTTCTGCCTTGAAGCAGCTTCACACGTGTAGCAGTGTGTGCAAGAGGGGTAGCGGCTCGCTTGAGGCATACCTATGCTCTTACCCACTTGCTTGTATCCTGAAGCGACTCGCTTCGGATTAGCTACAGGCTTAGAGACTGGCTTAGGGTTTACAGTCTTTCGAAGCGGCTCGCTTGGATTCTTTGAAGCGGTCCAACTAGGGTTTTGACCCCGACTCGCTTGAGAAACCTTGGAAGTTTGAAGCGACCTCCTTGGTGCTTCAGGTTCTTCCCCCTCAACGTTAGTCCGGTTGGACCATCTCCAGTCCGGATAACGTGACAGATAGACATTACTCCTTTTCTTGAAGGGGAGATCCTTTGTCTCTGGTGTCTTGGTCTGAGACTTAGAAGCTACAACTGGTTTCCCTTTACCTTTGGATTGGTAAGATTTAGCATTGTGAGTGCTAGGGACAGTTGGTCTTTGCTTTCCCATAGATTCTGCCCTTGAAGATATAGACATCTTCATTGGCTTCTTCTTAGGGTTCTCAGCCATTTGGCCTTTATCCTTGTTGGTGGTCGCTTTGGAGGCAGTGGGCACATCCAAAGTGACTGATGGTCTCGTGATTGAAGCACCAACAAAGACAGTGGGCTTGGAAGGTCCACCCTCATATCCAAGTCCTCCCTTCCTACCAAAAGGTAGAAGCGAGCTCTCTAGTGCCTGCCTAGCATATGAGGCTTTGTTTAAATTAGCCACTAGATTGGATTGGGTTTCATACCTTCCTTCCAAGCTTTGATGTCTAGCGAAGAGATCCTCGAACTTACTAGTCATAGCCCTTAAGTTAAGTTTGACTTGGTCAAGCTCAGTGGCTAGCTTTCGGTTCTCCTTCTCGCTTTGAGACAAGGCTTGTTTCAACATTTTGTGGTCACTTGACAATTTGAGGTGCTTGTCAAGTAACTCACTTCATGTCGAGGAATTAGCTTCCTCTAGTGAGTGTGTGCGAGTGTGATTGAACTTGGTGAGGGATAGATAAATACCTCTCCTGTTTCTCCTGTTTCACTCGCTACGAGCTGACAAACCGATATTTTATATGCATTTCAAGATGATTTTGGTAGGTTTTGGCTTTGATATATATGCTTAAATGAATAGGAAATGATAGGTTTTTATACTTATGCGTTTTTTATATGCTTTGCATTTTTCTCTTGATTTCCGTGCCTATTCCAGCTGCTTTGACAAATTTCTGGGAATGTTCGACCGATCCTATGTCGAAGAGGATCGAGAGAGGAAGCCGTATCACTTTGCGGATTAATTTTCCGATGCCGAACGAGAGAGAACGAGCCAAAACCGTGAGATCGCGCAAACTGTCAAATGTGGGCGGAAATGCACAAGTCAACCCTTGGTCAACTTTCCAGAAATTACAAATTTTACCCCACCTTCTCACTCTAGTTTCTCTTTATTGCAATTTGACCCCAACTTTTGGGAAGTCTATAAATACCTTGTTATTTGCCTCATTTGGCATAGGATCTAACACTTGTAATTCATTTGTGCACAACAACTTTAGAAACCCTAGCTTTCCCTCTTTCCTTTTTAGTATTTTCAAATATTATTGAAGATTATGCTTGGAGTTTGAAGAGATTGTTGAAGATTTCTTCTCTACTTTTCATTCCTTGTCATTTACATTATGTTTTTGTTTATTGTTCATGGTTTGATGCTTAGATCCATGCTAGGCTAGATCCATTTGGGTTTCAAATGATGGATGATGTGAATTAGGCTATGATGTGAGGGCTATTGATGTGGATCTACCTTTCCTTTGAGTTGCCCTTGGATTTGATTGGATTTAATTGCATGAATGATTGACAACCATGAGTGCATACAAGGTGTTTGATGGAATGCCTAGGAAGCTTCCATTCATAGCACTTGGCATGAATCCTTGCTCATATTATCTAGTATTGATTTGCATTGCTCCTAGAAAGAATTATGTGATTTGATGTTAGATTAATAGACATTGTGCTTTTAGGAGTTGGTAATATGTTTAGAATGGTAAGCATGTTATTCAATCCACTAGTTATCAAGTCTTAGGAGGATGAGATAGCTTGATTTATGTAATAATGCCACTCAAAGGAATTAAAATGGTTTGATACATCACATGCCTAATCCTTAGCCTAATCGCATCGGAAATCGTTTGAAACCTTATCTTCTTTACTTGTTCCTTTACTTGTTCTTTACATTCTTTGCCTTTATTTTTGCTTGTTATTTCATTTACTTATTGCTTGCCTAGTTATAAAACACTAAAACAAAGTCTATGTGCCCAAATAGGATAATAGAGACAAGACGAACTCCTTGATTATCTCTCGACACATTCACTCTTTGTGGTTCGACCCGGACTACTAGCTAGTTCAGTTATTGTATTATTGATAGGCTAGAAATAGCCGAGTCAATTTTTGGCGCCGTTGCCGGGGAGTGAATAGATAGATGATCAATAGTTTGTTTAGTTTCTTGTTGCTAATTTGAGCTTGTTTTATTTTTATAGATAGGATGGTATTGTGCTTGTTTATTCAAGCATTTTATTGGACTATTTTTGATCTCTTTGTTGGTGTGCTTGATAGGTACACACTTAAAAGATCCAAGGTCAAACATGTGGAACCTTTCATTTTGGATTATGAGAAGAGAGAAAGAACTTCCAAAAGCAAGATGTTGAAATCAATCGGGAAGTGGAAGTTCTTAGGAAACAATTGGAGGTTATGTAAGCAAGAGTGGACGGGCAAAGGAGGAGACCTCAAGAGGTTCAATTACCTCCTATAATTGAGATATTCCAACCTCCAAAGGAAAGTTATCAAGGAAGAGAATGGGGCACGGTAGATGCACCTAGCTTTGAGCTTAAACCGGGTTTGATTCGTTTGGTTCAAGTAAATCAATTTGGAGGAGAAGTCACCGAGGACCCAAATGATCATCTATACCATTCCTCGAAATTTGTGACACCATCAAGCTACAAGGAGTGCCAAATGACACAATCCGGATGAGACTCTTCGGATTTTCACTCCGTGACCGAGCTAAAATGTGGTTCAAAGGTCTTAATGGGAAGTCAATCAAATCATGGGAAGGCCTATGCAAAGCTTTTCTCTCGAGATACTTTCCACCTTCCAAGGTACAATGCCTAATCTCGGAGATTTATCAATTTGCCCAACATGAGGATGAGACGATATTTGATGCTTGGGAGAGATTCCGTGAGCTCTTAAGGAAATGCCCCCCACATGGCCTAGATGAGAGTCGACAAATTTTCTTCTTCTATGGTGGTTTGAGTTCACAAACGAGAACTATTGTAGATGCTACCTCCGGAGGTTGCTTGCTAAATCGAGATGTGAAAGAAGCTAGGAGGATTCTTGAAGAAATGGTTTCCAATTCTTTTCAATGGCCTATGGAAAGGGTGAATTCAAAGAAAGCTACCTCCATGTTGGATGATAAATTTGAAGACCTTGCTTCCCAAATTACCAACCTCAAGAAGGAGCATGAAGAGATTAGAAAGGCGTTGATGGAAGAACGAGCTTGGAAAAGACCTAAGAATGGAGGAACTCTTGTCCAAGAAGAGGTGATTCACATCAACCAACAACCTCTTTTGATTTCTCAACAAATTGTAGAAGAGGAACCACTCCAACCTTGGAGCCATGAAGCTCCATCGATGCCTCTACCTTCAATGTCTTTCCATGAGATTAAAGAAGAGGAAAAGCCATGTGCAAAAAAGGATGAAGGTATTTCTCTTACTCATCTTCCCCAAACTCCTATAGAGAATGATGATGTGAGTGAGTTGAATGATGGTATCATGAATGATGTATCATTTCCTCTTGAGTTTGGATATGAGAATCATGCTAAGTTTGGGGGTGAGAAGACGGAATACCTTGTGGAGAGTACTCCTCATGAGGAAGTTGTAAAGATGAGCATTGATAGGTTGGAAGTGTTGAAGAAGTTGGATATCAATGCTCATTTGGTTGGTTTGTTGAGTAGTATGCCAAATCAAGAGAAGTTCTTGGAGGATGTAGACAAGAGAAAGGTGAAAATGGATGATGATATGACCATTGAGTTATCGGAGGGATGTAGTGCTAGACTACAAAGAGAATTCCCCAACAAGGAAAGCGATCTTGGAGATTTCACAATTCCTTGTGAAATTGGTGATCAAGTGTTAGAGAAGGTCTTGTGTGACATGAGTTCAAGTGTGAACGTGATGCCTCTTCCTATCTTTGAACGTTTGAAGATTGGAACTCTTATGCCCACAATGACTATATTTCGATTGGCGGATCGTTCAATCACAATTCCTTGGGGAAAGATCGAAGATGTGCTTATCAAAGTTGGGAAGTTCATCTTCCCGGTGGATTTCTTCGTTCTTGACATCGAAGATGAGCACAACATTCCTTTGATCCTTGGTATGCCCTTCTTGTCTACAAGCCGAGCTTTGATGGATGTTTGTGATGGAAGCCTCACTTTCCGAGTTGATGAAGAGGAAGTGATATTCTATAAGCTGAAACTTGAGAATGAATTGCCAACTCCAAGAGAAAAGGTTCTAGTTCCAAGTCCCAAGTGAGGTGGCACGATGATGAATGAAGTGAAGTTCCAAGAAAAGAGTGTCGATCCTTTACGTGAGAGGTTTACAAGTTTTGGAGGTCAAGAGAGGACCTCGTTTGATGTCCCATGAGCTACATTGAGGTATTGTCGAGCTAACGACGTTAAACAAGCGCTCGTTGGGAGGCACCCCAACACGTATCCTTTGTTTACTCGTTTTTCTTTAAGTTTAGTTTGAGTCGTTTTATTCGAATAAGAGTTGAGAAGTGGGTTAATATGTTATGGAAAAGAATTTCTAAGTGTTGGGTGTTTTCCTATGCCTTAGAAAATTTTTGAGATTTTTCAAGTTGGCAATTTCATACCTTAGAAAAATTTTGAGAATTTTCAAGTTCTTGAAGTCCAACACTTAGAAAAATTTTGAGGTTGTAAATTTCAATTTTGCGCAGTCCGGCGGTAAAATAAAAAAGAAATAGCAAAACTCGTCGGAATTCGATTCCGCCAATTGGAATGAGTTCGTAAGACTCGGGAGTAGGGGGAGGACCGTCTTTCGTCCCGGACCGGCCCGAAAACGCCCAGGCCAAGTCCGGGAAAAGTACCAACCACGGCCAGTTTTGCAACCGAATTTGGGTCGCAAATGGCTTTTGCGACCGAATTTGGGTCGCCAACGGCGAGGAGTTTTATGCCTACTCAATGGCGGTCAACCATCTCCTCCCGGGTTTGACCGCCAAAGCTCCTCCTCCCCTATGCGCAATCTCGTCGTTTCGCCTCGTTCTCCCTCATACGAACTCCGAATTGCATTTCGTTTTTTGCTATGGATTCCTCTTTCAACCCTCTACAACATAGAATAGTTTTGAGTAATTTTGTTGTTTGTTTTTTTGGTTTAAATAAGTTGTCAAATTAGGGCTGGAACATGAGGATGAAGGTATCTCAAATCATTCCCTTACATGGGGCTTATTGTTCACCCCTTGAGCTATGCTTTGATATGTGATTACTAATTTGTGAATTGAGATTGAATGTTGCTAGGGGGTGACGAAGAGAAGCAATGCATGAAGAAAGGGAGGTCATTCAACTTAATCGAGCACGTACCGGAATGGGTAGCATTGAATGTTATATCCATCCAAAGCTTGGACCTTTGTGAGTGTAGTTTAAATTCCTTATTATTCTTCCCTCCAAACTCATTTTAGACTTTGTTTCTAAAATAAGTTTGGGGGAGGGGTAAGATAAGGACTTTAAACTACGTTTCTTTCTTCGGTTTTTCATTAAGTTGTGTGCTTAGTGATTTATAAGCTTGTATTTGCTTGATAAAGTTGATTGTGCTTGATTTGGATGCTTGAAAGTGATGAATGTGTTTGAGTGTGTTTGGTATGTGATGAGGGTGAATAAGTTGGAATGTGATTCAAGTGATTCATATGTGTGTAAATGTATGCTTACTTGCAAATTTTGGAAAATTTTTAAAAACTTCTTTCGAATGAATCACTTGAAGTCTTGGTTCTCATAGTGTGGTTGTCAATTCCTTTGCTTTCAAGAGAGATGTCGATGATGAGTTGAGCGAAAATTGATATCATATTTTGTGGGATTTCTCATGTGTGTATTGAGCATGAAATGGTTGCATAACATGATTAACTAGGAATGATTGATCTTAGGCACATGAACTCTAAACAAAAGCTTGTAAGGTTTGAGCCAAAACGTTGCATTGATAACGTTATGTTTCTTTCTTGAGAGTTTGTCATGTATTGCATTGTTATCTTCTAGAACTTGCCTTCAATCTCGATCGAGGTTGCTATATGTGCCACTAGAACTTAGAAATGATTTTAGGCCCTCACTTGTTAGCCTCATTATTCCCTAAACACTAACCAAATGAAATGTTAACTTTGTGGTCCCCCTTGAGCCTTTGAAGCCCTTGTTGCTAAACCGGATGAAAGGGGGTGAAGGTTGGTTAAGGGAATCTATTGAGAGGTTGTGAAGTAGTGAGATAACGAGGTTTGAGAAGGTTGATTGAAGAGGTAGTTTTGGGATGAGAATACTCCTATGAGCTCTAAAAGGAAAAAAAAAAAGAAAAAAAAATGAAAGAAATGGGAATGGAATTCTCACAAAAAAAAAAAAAAGAAGAAGAGAGAGAAAAAAAAAATGAATGAAAAAGAAAAGAAAGAGTTTGAATAAAGATAGTTGTGAATGAGAGCATAAAGGAGTTGTTCATGAATATTCGAGAAGCTTCGATCAAAGCTTGTGTACTAAAGAGTGTATAGAGGTGAAATGGTGAAGGTAGAAGATGGAGAAATTCACACTTAGAGTGGAAAAGAGAAGGTGAAAGTACTTAAGAGATTTCTTAGTCACTTAGCCTAAATATCCCTACCTAAACCAATGTCCCCACATTACAAGCCTAAATAAAAGACCTAAATGATCTTAGTTCGAGTGCACAATCAAGCGATGGAGATCTTGAGATTTAGGGCAAGCTTATGGTAAGAACGATGCATGCATGAGTTCGATGAGTGTAAACTTCCTTCCATACACTTGAGAGAAAGAGCGATACACTTACACCTAGAGAGGTTTAGAGTTTCATTATGCTTGAGTGATTGATTTCTTAGTTGAAAGTGTAGTGTAATTATGGATTGTTCGATTCACCTTGGGAGTTCCATGATTGAAAATGCTTTGTTGAGTGAGTATTTTGAGACATCGATGATCTTGAATTGCATACCCATTCGGTTTGAGTGTTTTGATTGTTTGGTTCCATTCTCGGGACGAGCAATGGCTTAAGTTTGGGGGAGTTGACAAACCGATATTTTATACGCATGTCAAGATGATTTTGGTAGGTTTTGGCTTTGATATATATGCTTAAATGAATAGGAAATGATAGGTTTTTATACTTATGCGTTTTTTATATGCTTTGCATTTTCTCTTGATTTCCGTGCCTATTCCAGGTGCTGTGGCAAATTTCTGGGAATGTTTTACCTATCCTATGTCGAAGAGGATCGAGAGAGGAAGCCGTAGCACTTTGCGGATTAATTTTCCGATGCCGGACGAGAGAGAACGAGCCAAAACCGTGAGATCGCGCAAACTGTCAAATATGGGCGGAAATGCACAAGTCAACCCTTGGTCAACTTTCCAGAAATTATAAATTTTACCCCACCTTCTCACTCTAGTTTCTCTTTATTGCAATTTGACCCCAACTTATGGGAAGTCTATAAATACCTTGTTATTTGCCTCATTTGGCATAGGATCTAACACTTGTAATTCATTTGTGCACAACAACTTTAGAAACCCTAGCTTTCCCTCTTTCCTTTTTAGTATTTTCAAATATTATTGAAGATTATGTTTGAAGTTTGAAGAGATTGTTGAAGATTTCTTCTCTACTTTTCATTCCTTGTCATTTACATTATGTTTTTGCTTATTGTTCATGGTTTGATGCTTAGATCCATGCTAGGCTAGATCCATTTGGGTTTCAAATGATGGATGATGTGAATTAGGCTAGGATGTGAGGGCTATTGATGTGGATCTACCTTTCCTTTGAGTTGCCCTTGGATTTGATTGGATTTAATTGCATGAATGATTGACAACCATGAGTGCATACAAGGTGTTTGATGGAATGCCTAGGAAGCTTCCATTCATAGCACTTGGCATGAATCCTTGCTCATATTATCTAGTATTGATTTGCATTGCTCCTAGAAAGAATTATGTGAATTGATGTTAGATTAATAGGCATTGTGCTTTTAGGAGTTGGTAATATGTTTAGAATGGTAAGCATGTTATTCAATCCACTAGTTATCAAGTCTTAGGAGGATGAGATAGCTTGATTTATGTAATAATGCCACTTAAAGGAGTTAAAATGGTTTGATACATCACATGCCTAATCCTTAGCCTAATCACATCGGAAATCGTTTGAAACCTTATCTTCTTTACTTGTTCCTTTACTTGTTCTTTACATTCCTTGCCTTTATTTTTGCTTGTTATTTCATTTACTTATTGCTTGCCTAGTTATAAAACACCAAAACAAAGTCTATGTGCCCAAATAGGATAACAGAGACAAGACGAACTACTTGATTATCTCTCGACACATTCACTCCTTGTGGTTCGACCCGGACTACTAGCTAGTTCGGTTATTGTATTATTGATAGGATAGAAATAGTCGAGTCACGAGCGCTCGCCTTGGAGCATCCCTCTTTGCTTTTAGTTCCTCTCGCTCCTTTGCACTCAGCTTCGGGCAGTCAGATTTGTAGTGGCCCATCTTGTGGCAGTGGTAGCATTCCACTTCCATCATGTCCCTTGAGATCGGCTTGGTCGTCTCTCCTCTCTTTCCTTTGCTTTCACGAGCATCAGTGCTCCTTCCCTTGTACTGCTTATAGAATCTTTTGTATTTGCCCACACGCGAGTTCATCTTGTTGAAGTTCTTGGATAAGAACGCAACATGCTCTTCCAGTTCTTCCCTTGTCATCTTGGCTATCGACTGGTCGCTTGGCCCTTCAGCAGCTTTGAACGCCACTCCTTTTGATGTCGTGGGAGCTTCATCCTCTTCATCAAGGCTCATTCGATTCAGATCGAATTCATGGGCTTTGAGCTCGGAGAACAGGATTTCCGGCGTGAACTTTGACAGATCCTTGGTAGCTAGGTATAGCTCCTTCATTGTCTGCCACTTCCTCGTGAGAGCTCGGACAATCTTGAGGTTCACCTCTTTGTCTGTGAGTTCCTTTCCAAGTGAGTTGAGAGTAGCAATGATGTTGGTGACTCTCAGCTCGAAGGCGTCGATGGACTCTCCTGGCTTCATTATCAGACTTTCAAACTCCCGCATTTGTACGGCGAGCTTGTTCTCTTTGATCTTGTCCGTTCCTTGAGAGATGAGGGCTAGGGTTTCCCACATTTCTTTCGCCGTCGCACACTTCCTGATTCTTGGAAGGTAGGCATCCGACACAGTGCTCTGCATCGTGTGGCGTGCGATCTTGTCAAGGTTGGTGATCTTGAAGTCGTTAGCATTGTATTCGTCTTTGTCCTTCTCGACGTACTCTTGTCTAACATGAGCTTCACGGCCTTCGGCGGCTAGAACGTTCACAGAGATGGCTTTCTTGATTTCGATTGGTCCATCCTCTATCACTTCCCACATCCGGTCGTGGATGGAACAGAGGAAGCTCTCGACTCGAAAGCTCCATGTCTCGTATCCTTCGATAGAGAACTGTGGAAGATTCGATGCACTGTATGTAGACATAGCAAACTATTAGCAGTAAATGCAATATGCGTAGGTGAGGGTTTTATGCACTTAGGAAAAAGGATCCGGTTTAGTGAGACAACGTGAAGCGAGTGGGGACTCGCTTCGGATATGCAAAGCAGAGGCTCGAAAGAACCGCTGCTCTGATACCACTTGTTGGTCCCGGTTTGTTATAGGAAAAATACGTAGAGGGGGGGGGGGGGGGTGAATACGTATTTTGAAGTTTTTCAACTTCATTTCCTTAACTCAGAGTATGAAGTAAAGTGCTCGCTAGAAATACCAAGACCTAGCAGAGAGCTAGATCTAAAGTAATCACGATTCTCTTGACCTAAGCTTAGAGCTTGATCAAGAGTGAGACTTTACTCTTAGTGCGGAATTCGGTGAGCTAAATCTTTCCTAAGTAATTAAAGTTCCAAGTTATGTTTGTTTAGATGCAAGTGCAATGAATAATCAAACAAGGAAATAAAGAGTTTTAGGGTTAGAGAGATACGACACAGAGATTTATAGTGGTTCGGAGATGAAACTCCTACGTCCACTTTGTTGCACGAAGCAACTGTTCTCTTCACTCAAGAACTTGAAGGTTACGGGTCCTTCAAAAACCTAGTCGAGATCGAGCTTCACTCGCTTGGATCTGACGACAGACGCAGTGATTACGGGTTCACTACTAAAACCTAACTGGACTGGAAGCTTCACTCGCTTCAGTCCGATGACAGGGAGATTGCGGGCTCTCCTTACAGCCTAGCTTCGATCGAGCTTTACACGAACGAGGTAAGTGCAAGCTTGGATCTAGACTCTATGATCGAGGCTTCTACAATCGATGAAAGTAGAGCCTTGGATCGAAACAACCTAACGACGAACACAAAAACCTAACGAACAGAACTTGGGGTTAGGGTTTTTGGTTTACGACGACACACTATGAAGAGCTCTTTACAGTAAGTGTAAAGTAGGCTAGAGCTCTTCTTCTAAGCTGAGATATGGAATGGGCTTAGAATTCTAGGTGTGAAGGTTGCGAAGACGAGTTCCGATGAGACTGGAACTCGGAGAACACTTGGAAACAAAGATTCGAAGATTGCTTAGAAGGCTGGGAGTGTTTGTTTGCAGTAGGCGCTCGAATGCTCAAGTAGTGTTCTACTTCTCTTCGTCTTCATCCTTCACTATTTATAGGCGGAGGTTTGTCCGAGATCCGTTGCTTGGTAAGTGGCCTTGTCCCTCCTCCTCTCGACAGTCCTTGCACAGGCTGGCTGCTTTACAGACGAGCAGATTTGGCTCTTTGCCGAAAGAGGCTAAGTTCCAAACTTAACAGTAACTGGAGCGAGCCAGTACTGTTGCGGCGCCCTTGTCGGCCTGGCAGTCAACTCCTCTGCTCCTCTCCGCATTCGACACGTGGAGATCTCGCAATTAATGCGACGATCTTCAGTTGACTGGAGTTCAAAATCGGAGCGGGAATTGTGTTGTCGCTTTCTGGTAGGTAGTGGCTCGCTTTGCTTCGAAGTAGTAGCGTCCGCTTTGATCGAGTCGCTTCGGGTCATACTTGAAGCGTCTACTTTGGAAAATAAAATTTCCGAGTATTGCTTAAGTAAATTTTGACTCGCTTTGACTTTCGCTGTAGCGGTCGCTTCGCTTCGCTTTGGTGGACTCGCTTTGATTCCACTATAGCGCTCGCTCGCTTCGCTATTCTTCGGCACGCTTTACTTCGGCTCGGTAGACTCGCTTCGCTTGAAAAACACACTCAAGCGTGTGGCCTTCACTTGAATTTTCTTCGGTCTAAAAACTAACAGACTATAGCAAAATAAAGCCATCCTAATAGTATAGGCTTAGAAAAATTTCTAATCCTATTATCTACATCAAAGTGGGTCGCTTGAGAATAGGACACTTGAGGGTTTTGGGATCAAATCAAAACAATAAAGATATCCCTTAAAGATTCCCCCTTAACATGTTTGTCCTTAACAATTCCCAACAGTTCCTTTTGAGACTCAAACCATTGACTTACTTCTCACTGAAACTCATCCCACTTAGAATTGCAGTCTTGTTGGAATGCCCGGAATTGTTCCGAAACTCGTGCATAACCCCCACAACTGCATGAATCCTCAACAGCAGCACCTGGCACGGCTGTCTCTGGCACATGATCTGCAGTCGGTTGCTCATCCTCGTGTTCACCATGAGCGTAAGAGGACGAATCATCGTGATTCATATTTACATACCTGATGACACACTGTCGCTTCTCTTGTGATACCAGGAGACGAGGGGATGCGGCAAATTGAGCACCCTTCAGCTCGTTTAGATCGATCAACTTGAATTGCAGGGCATCACTGCTAGGATGCGAAAAATCCAGGTTTACCACCTTGTAATGAGCAGCAATTATAATTGCAATTTGAGGAAGAGCTGGGTGGCAGCACTTTCGGCGCTGGATCGACTGCAGAGCCTCAAGTAGAAAGGCCGAGGCACAAACGCTAACCTTTTTAACGGCACAGTGAAGCAGGTACAACTCTGTTTTATTCACCTTGTTTGCTTGGTCATTCCCCGATATGCAGTATGTGATGAACTTATGTAGAATACCAACAACAGGATCCTTAAGATACCCGTTAGGCATACGACCAGTTTCAAAAGCCTGTCAACTCTAGCCATGCTTGCTTAGCATCAAATGTTACGGGGACCTCCCAGCTTCCATCCTTGTGGAAGCCGAACAGAGTGACTAATAAAGCGTGCTTAACGATATAAGTGCCCCCCTTAAAACGGCATGTGAAAGACAATCCCGTGGCAATATCTAAAGTAGATAAAAATTCTACGCAAAGCTCGCGTGAAGCAGTGATCCTGAATTTGCATAACGGTCCATCCCTAATATTCCTAACATTTCTTCAAGTTTCTGTCTAACTCCTAGAGTTTCCATCAATCCCCAATCAATGCATCTAGTCGCAGTAATAGACATACTATTCATCCGTACGTAGAAATCACCCTCAATAGGATTGTATATGGGAAACGGAGCAGCATACTTACTTCGAATGTCGACTTCCGATGCCTCCTTCGGCAATAACTGATCGCCGACCACCACATTCGGACGCTTCGTTCTGGCCATTGGTTCAGCTTCGTAGGTCCGAGACTCGATTCAATATTCGATGCAATATGGATCTTCCCCAAATCCAAAATTAGGGTTTTAAGCCCCAAATGAGTCGCTGACAAATTTTGGTCGCTGTAAGTTTTGTTGGTGTAGAGGGGGTGTGCGGGTTCGAATGGGGGGTTCTGGCTCTCAAATAATGCCATCTTTTATAAGGGCACACTCATCATTACCCAACTTATAAGTCGGGTTGGCCCTTTTTGTTAATTTTCCCGGGTCGATTTACGGAGCAAGACCAGTTCGGCGTCGTTTTGATGAATGCCCTAAAAAAATATGATACATAAACTGATCCAATCGACGGCCCCTTTTACCCACTTCGACCCCTCGACTCCACCGGCAGGAGCTTGACTCGGCAGCACACAATTCACCCCACTCTCGCCAACACTTACTCTGCACGGACGATCCGACTAAAACGGCCGATAAATTTATACATTTCATATACCAATGTGTACGTAACAGGTCTACTAATCGACTTAGGGTTTAGTAGAGAAGGGTTTAGGGTTAAAACTTTGATCTCACCGATTCCAGTTGGTGTTCGTTTTGTAGCGTTTACAAAATGAGGTTTATGATTTTCCGATTAAGGGCTTGGATTTCTGGTTTTGGCCGTGTAATTGTACTGCTTCTATGGCCAAGAACTTGTCCAAGAATTGACAATTTCTATTTTTTGCCCACCTTTCCACAATTGTGTACTTCTCTCCCAAAGCATACAAAATGTGTAGCACCTTTTCTTCCAAATTCGTATTGTGTCGTTATTGACCCTCTAAAGGGTATGTATTGTTGTGACAGAAATCTCTAAGTGGGTCGAGCTTATGTTTGTGTACTGCAAAATCTCTCAGATTTTGTATTGATGGTAATCTTGTCAAGCTCATTTTTTGTCCCTACAAATGTTTGTGGAAAATTTTTGTGTATGTCTAAGAAAGCATGCATGGCCATGGTCACACATTAGTTGGTTTCTGCGTAGGCATGGAAGCAGCGGGAAACATCAAGGAGTTGCATTTCACTGTCCTAGCTGGAGAACACCCACCCTCAACGATCGTAAGTTGTGTTTATATGCACCACTAGAATTGATTCCTTATAAGTCTATTGTATGTACACGAGTTTATAAAATTAATGTCTCGATTACATGTGGGTATTCATACACTTCCGCCGGCATTTTCAGGGGCCACCGTTGCATACGTGACGGTGATCCGTTGCATTTCGTATTGGATGGTTATATTAATATAGTGTCATTCGAAAAGGATGATATGGGCGACTGTCATGTCTCTCCTGGTGACTAGGAGAGGTTCGTACACGATTCAGAACTTGGTGATTATTCTGGAGCTCTATTCCGCTACGTTGGCGAAGGGCTTTTCGAGGTGAGGCCTTTGGCTGGTATCGGGCACAATCCGCAAAACGCTTGGTTCCGCCACCACTATGTTGGGCCGTCAAAGCAGCCTGTTCCCGATTACGGTACATTTCTGCATCTGTTAGTTAAGAGTGGCTCATTGTTGTTGTCTTATACATGCACCTACTAACACGATGTGCTCGGTGTTCAGCTGCGGAAGCAATTGGTATTATTCAAAGTCTACACATTCAGTGATTTCTGCTACGGTACAACTATGGATGCTTTGTACATTTGCTCATAGGGAATAACCAGGGCTTTCGCCGAAGCCTGTAAGTTGAAGGGCCACCCATACGTGTACCTCGTGCCGCGAGGTGGTCCGAAGATGCAGCTTAATCTGGAATTCCACGTTAGCGGTCTTACCCGTTTCGGGAGTGGCTGGAAGGCTGTGTACGACTTCCTTAATCTACGCGAAGGTGACGTTTGCACCTTTTGGCTCACTGGCAAAGAGGTGTCCATAGACCCCCAGAACAATAGCAACATCAACGTCCACGTAGAGCGCGGGACGGGTGCAGGTGGCTGTTAAAATGGCGTAGCTAACGGTGTGTGCAGTTAAGTGTATGAACATTTTTTTTTTTTTTTTTTTTTTTTTTTTTTTGAATATTGGTGTCGCATTTTGGATATAGGGAATGAACCCCACTTTTAATCTTTTTGTTTTTGTTTTTCGGGATGCATATGTAATATTTCAAGTTTTAGCGGATTGGGCTATGGCTTAGTGAAGTTTTTTTTTTTTTTTGGGGGGTATGAATCGGCTTGTATTTTGTCAACTATGGACTGCTTTCTATCACCGTTTCCCCAGCATACATAACTAGAAAGGAGTCGGGGAAGGCCGTTTTAAAGAGCACCGGGGACTTGCTTAGAATGTGCATCGCGAGAGGAGATGTCGACGATCTACGTCAGTAGTTGAGCAAATCGGGCATCCCATACTACCCAACAATCGACGAATTTTCAGAACTATATATAACGTCGCAGAGGAGCCGATGCCGGCTTCAAATTCATTTGAAGGCGAAGTACGCGATGAAGAAGAGCCGGAGTCAGAAGAAGAATCTCTCGAGACCGAGGGCGAGGGAGCAAGGGATGTGGATGACCGATCCCAATTATTTGAGAGCCTAGCGGCTGAAGTCGGAGCATGTAGCCGCGAGCCCGGCCACATTGATAGGGTTATCGGGCTTCATAGCATGCACTCACAAAACCAAGAGCCCCGTGACGATGAAGCTCGTGCTCGCGCTAACGAGGATGCAGTTCGACATTGGTTGTTACCGCACGTCGTCTAGAAACCGCGCTCCCTTTAGGATGATGATCCCAACTTGGCACCTACCTTGGGTCATTTGGTGAAAATTGATGTTTAATAATGTTATTGGATATAATTTTATTAGATTGTGTATGAGTTGATCATCTGGTGAAAATTCCCATTTTTTTTGTGTGCAAAAAAAAATGGGAAGCTTCTGCTAAGTACACGACATTATTGTTGTTTTACACGTGTGTGCACGGGTAATTTACACTACTGGCCGTGTAAAGTCAGAAAAAGAAAAGTCAAAATTGAAATTTGGTTACACGTCTATAATTTGTTTTTTTACCTTGATTACACGGTTACAAATCCAATATAACCATGTAAGGTCAATAAAGTCAAAATTATATAAAAGTCAATGCCCCTCTACACGATCGTTGACTTTCCACGATATTAGCTGAAAAATGCCGTGTACCCTTTTTGTGAAAAGTCAAATTTAAGCCAAAAAAGTCAAAACTAGTGCAAAGTTGACGATTAATTCCAAAATTTATTGTAGTTGATTTGATTTTTTCGCGTATCTCGGGTCTATTAAGTCATGTTAACGTGCAATAACGTAAATTATGTCAAAAAAATGCCGAAATTAAGGATATCTTATGTAATTACGAAGTAAAGAGAGAGTATCACTTATATGGGCTAACTATTAAGTTTACGTTTGATCATGGACTACCTTGTGAACGTAACGTTCACATAAACGTATAATTTACGCAACGTGGTCGAATCATAAGAGTGCACATTGTATGATAGTAGCAGTGATTCCATCTCAGATAAACCCCACGAATTGAAAAAACCCCAAAAAAAAATGGGGGGGGGGGGGGGGGGGGGGGGGGGGGGGGTTCTCGACTACACGACTAGGGTACACGGTTTGTGTTCTTGAGTACACGGTTGATTTGCTCAATCAACCGTGTATTGAGGCGAAGGTTTAGGGAACATTTGGCATTTCCCTTTGACATTTCTCAATCCCCCGCGTGTAATGACCAAAATCAACATCATTCGACCTCAAACTAATTAAAACAAATCTAAATAACATCCAACACTATTCGAATTCAAATAAACAAATCAAACATCGTCCCGTATGTAGATGTTTATTTTCCCTTTAAACCCTTGCATACGGCCCCTCATCCATTGAAACCTAGGCTGCAAATCGAGAATAAACAAAACGAATCAAAAATAATTTTTCTCGAGCAGATTACATTATGTTCGGCCAGCTACACGATTGAATATGGAATTCAGTCGTGTAGAACACGATCGACATTTCAATTTTGTCGTGTAATGCCAACAATTTTTACGATTAAAGTCAAATGAGTTGACTTACACGATTAAATCGAAATTGCGTTCGTGTAATACACGCTTGAATCCACAACATTATCGTGTAAAGTCAAGTCGACATCCAATTTTGGGCAATTAAAGTCAAAATACACGCCAATTTACACAAATTTACGTGAAATTCACGATTGAAGGTCAAAATCGAGTTCATACGTGTAAAGTCAACAATTTCAAAAATTGATGACTTTACACGCTTGAACTCTATTATCAATCGTGTAATAAACGATTCAATATTCGGTTTTACCGTGTAAGTATGAACTCGCTCAGAAAATTCCAGAAAAAAAAAATAAACGAACTAAACTATAGCATGCTGATTGGTGTCTAGATGTTAGGTTTTTCGTCATGTTTTCATGTCCGTTTTCGTTGTGTTTTTGTGTCTTTTCGTGTGTCTTTGGCTATGAATTGGTTGCTTGGAGTTTTTGGTACTTGTAGGATGAAAAGGGCGGAAACGAGAAGAAAACGAGAAGAAAGGGGGGGGGGGGGGGGGGTTCTCGACTACACGACTAGGGTACACGGTTTGTGTTCTTGAGTACACGGTTGATTTGCTCAATCAACCGTGTATTGAGGCGAAGGTTTAGGGAACATTTGGCATTTCCCTTTGACATTTCTCAATCCCCCGCGTGTAATGACCAAAATCAACATCATTCGACCTCAAACTAATTAAAACAAATCTAAATAACATCCAACACTATTCGAATTCAAATAAACAAATCAAACATCGTCCCGTATGTAGATGTTTATTTTCCCTTTAAACCCTTGCATACGGCCCCTCATCCATTGAAACCTAGGCTGCAAATCGAGAATAAACAAAACGAATCAAAAATAATTTTTCTCGAGCAGATTACATTATGTTCGGCCAGCTACACGATTGAATATGGAATTCAGTCGTGTAGAACACGATCGACATTTCAATTTTGTCGTGTAATGCCAACAATTTTTACGATTAAAGTCAAATGAGTTGACTTACACGATTAAATCGAAATTGCGTTCGTGTAATACACGCTTGAATCCACAACATTATCGTGTAAAGTCAAGTCGACATCCAATTTTGGGCAATTAAAGTCAAAATACACGCCAATTTACACAAATTTACGTGAAATTCACGATTGAAGGTCAAAATCGAGTTCATACGTGTAAAGTCAACAATTTCAAAAATTGATGACTTTACACGCTTGAACTCTATTATCAATCGTGTAATAAACGATTCAATATTCGGTTTTACCGTGTAAGTATGAACTCGCTCAGAAAATTCCAGAAAAAAAAAATAAACGAACTAAACTATAGCATGCTGATTGGTGTCTAGATGTTAGGTTTTTCGTCATGTTTTCATGTCCGTTTTCGTTGTGTTTTTGTGTCTTTTCGTGTGTCTTTGGCTATGAATTGGTTGCTTGGAGTTTTTGGTACTTGTAGGATGAAAAGGGCGGAAACGAGAAGAAAACGAGAAGAAAGGTTGTTGAGCAATCATTGACCTCGAGTTCTAACCTCTCATGATTTTATTGAAGATTCATTTTGTATGTAATGAAAGCATTATATTGAAGAGGGTTTCGATAGGAGCACATAGGCGAAAACGGAGGTCAATTTGGAGTT
The DNA here is from genome assembly GCA_029379335.1 of Thymus mandschuricus. Classification (NCBI taxonomy): domain Eukaryota; kingdom Viridiplantae; phylum Streptophyta; class Magnoliopsida; order Lamiales; family Lamiaceae; genus Thymus; species Thymus mandschuricus. Next base: position 10,189,144 of record CM057079.1, read on the forward strand.
CGGATGAGGAAGATACAGCCGAAACAAGAGAGTTGCGCGCAATCGTCCAGTGCTTGATTTGGCCGATCGGCCAAGTCCTTCACAAATCTAGCCGATCGGCCAGATGTCCGCGTCCAGGATTTTGTTTCCTTATATAATTATGTTTTCTTCCTAATATATATACTAGTACTTTGAGACGAATTTGGATCATCATCTATCATCTTTTATCATCTTTTAGCTTAGTTTTTAAGCATTCAAATACTTTAGTTTAGATTTGCTTTGTTCGGATCCGAATTCTTCGTTTTTGCAATTTAATTCAAGACGCTTTATTTAATTCAAGTTCTTCGTTCTTCGTCTCAATTCTCGTAAGTTCTTTTATTGCTTTCGTTTACTTGCTTTAATTGCTTTACTTAGTTTTAGATTCGATTTCGTAATTGGTTCTTTTAATTTCCTTAGTTTAATTTCATTCTTTCGATTTCTAGTTTAAAGTTTAGATTCGTTTTTCTAGTTTTGATTCTCTCGTTTTTCAAAGCTTTCATAGTAGGATTTATTTGTCTTTAATTTCCAGATTTAATTAAATATGTCTAGGATAGTTATTGCTTTCTTCGTTGCTTCTTTTATTGATTTCTTTTCGATTCTTGCCTAGGTAGATTAATCGTTTTCCTTTAGTTTAATTCTTAGATTTATTTGCTCGTTCTTAGATTAGTTATTTATTTGCTTTTATTTATTGCTTTGATTCATTTTATTTGCCTAGGATTTAAAACCAAAAACCCAAAAATCTTATTTACTTGCTTTCCTAGATTTAGGCTAGATTAGGTTTTACTACATAATTCATTGCCCTGCAAAGTTTTCCTTCGAGATTCGACATTGGGTTTTACTTGCTAGTGCTACGATAGGATTTCGTTCTATTGCGAACACTTTTTAGTGAAACAAATTTTGGCGCCGTTGCCGGGGAAAATTTTAGGCGTTTAATTGTGTAGTATTTTTATTTGTTTTATTTTTATTTGTGTTCATTCGATTTTCTTATTTCTTCCACTCGGTGCGTTTAACCCTTTTGTTGAGTGTTGTTTATGCATGGTCGCCGAAGTCTTCAAAGGAATTTAGCGCCCTACTTCGACAACATCCATCAAAGGAAAGCTATCTTAGCCGCGAAGGAGAAGGAGGAGATCGATTCCCAAGAGTTCTCTTTGGTCTTGTTACTTGAAGAGCCCAAGGCCATGGCAATGGTTATGGGCAATTTTTCATGTCCCACATACACCACTTCCACCTTCTCCTCACCACCGCCGCCGGTATACTTTCCACCGAACCCTCAATTCCTTCCTCAATATTCACCACACCAACTTTACTATCCACCACAAAATCCCCCACCACCACCATATCAACCATACTACCCTTCACCATTACCATATTTCTCACCTTTACCATCATCTTCTCAAGAACCGTATTCTCCACAAGTTTCTTCACCAACGAGGGATGAACTTAACACCTTCATGCAAGAGGAAAAATTGATAATTGATGCTAACCAAGCCAAGCTCGATCGTCTATCAACTGAATTGGAGCAAATATTGGAATTGATGAATCGAATGGGCATATTTTCAGCTCAAGGAGCTCATGCAATCACGGTCTTACAACGCAATGGAGTTCCGATGCCTTCTCAAGGGCCCATGGGAGATAGACGGGGCCCGAGCCCTCTATGTAACGGCCCGAGAACGACGGCAACAACCTTCGGCCGAACCCGTCCAAGAGGCGATCTGTCCGGTCGGCCAGAATCTGGCTGCTCGGCCAAACTCTTCAACGTGCGCGACATCTCAGTACCAAGTCTGGACAATCGGCCAAGTCACCTCGACTTTGGCCAATCGGCCAAATCCGGCGAGAAACACACGAAGTCCGAGGAGCCCGAGAAGGAAGCAGCCCAACCTCTTCACAAGACGCGCGACCCTTATGTTCCACCGATTCGGAGTATCGTGAAGAAGGAGAAGAAGGATTTCGAGCCTATCAATTCGTTTCCTAAAAGAGGGGATCCGGGAGGTTTCGATTTGAGCATCATTTTGGATAGCGGAGAGACCGTTTCCGGATTTATGGACTTAGGAGCTGCGGTGAACTTGATGCCGTATTCTATTTTCGAGAAGATGAACTCAAGAGTCCTTCAAGCTACCGACATGCGCATTGAGCTAGCAGACGGCACCGTGAGCAGTCCTTTGGGAGTTGTGGGAGACGTCACTGTCCTTGTTGGTGGAATTCGAGTCGTTACCGACTTCGTCGTGCTTCATGAAGGCAAGGGAGCTAAGAGCGCAACCGGTCATCTACTATTGTTGGGACGACCGTTTATGGCCACTACTCGAGCTCGGATTGATGTAGGTACCGGTACATTGAGCATGGCCGGCGAAGGAGGTTCGGTAACGTTTTCGGTTTTCGGAAATTCACCTTCTATTCCAACTTCTTCTCTTCATTCATGCTCTTTTGTTAAGCTTGCTAACCCTCTTGTTGAGGTACATGTTTGTGAGGTTTCTGATAGGTTAGCAGCTCTTGAAGAACTCATTGACGAAGAAGAGTCCATTGAAGATGACGAATTCTTTAGTTGTGTGGATGAAGAAGAGGACATTATCGAGGAATTTCTACAGAATTTGGAGGAGGTTGATGAGGTGGAAGAGGAAAGATCGACACTTGCGCCCAATGAAGAAGAGGACATAATCGAAGAATTTCTACGGAATTTGGAGGAGGAAGATAAAGCGGTCGAGGAACTCTCGACACATGCATCGAATGAGGGAGTGGTCATTAACTCTTTTCTTTCTAACCTCACCATTTTTGAAACATCTTTTCTTGCAGAGTCTAACTCGAAGATGTTTGAGGAGGAGTTCGAACTAACTGTGGGGGAGTCGAGAGTTGATGATGACCACGTCCGGGATCTGCGAGATTGTTCGAGAAGAGAGAGTGAGTGTGTCGCAAGGAGCATCAAAACGTCGTTTGGTGCTACGGGTTTTGGTTGATCGTATCCTTCGTCAAGCTAATGACGTTAAATAAGCGCTTGGTGGGAGGCAACCCACGTAAAAAAAATAATAATAATAAAAATAAAAAAAAAATAGATTTTTATTTTTCATAGTATTTCTTGTTAATATTTGATTTTTCGTGTTAGTTAGTGTGTTTTTGCAGGAATAGTCGTCGGACATCCAGTCTCTGATCTGGCCGATCGGCCAGATTCCCTTAGGGAATCTGGACGATCGGCCAAGGCTGTGTAAACGAATTCTGGCCAGGAGGTATTCTGGCCGATCGGCCAGATTCCTTAATGAATTCTGGACGATCGGCCAAACTTATGGGAGCCCTCTTCAATTCTAGTCAAACTCGCTTTTGGCCCTCATGATCCTCGTTGGGATGATCCCCGGTTCCGAAGCCCTTTCAATTGATCATAGCCTTGATTTGTGTCTTTTTCGTTTTGTTTTAAGTCTTTTATTTTGATTTCTTTATTTTGTTCAGTTTTACGCTTTTGTGTTTTGTGTTGTGTTTGTTTTGTAGGTGCTACTTGGAGTCTCTCGGGATTACAAGTGTTTTGGTTGGCTTCTTGCGATAAGTTTCTCCTATCCTTTCTCTATTTTATTTTCTCGCAATGAGGGCATTGCTTGATTTTAAGTGTGTGTGTGGGATGTTTGTGTTTGTGTCTTGATCGAGTCTTGTTTGGTTTGATTGAGTCTAGTTGATCGAGTCTTCATGTTTCCTCACTTAAGAATTTGTTTGATTTTGAGCCTTTAAGCATGTGACTTAGGATCAATGTGAATGATTCAACGATGGAATCTTTAGTTGTTGGAATTGATTTGAGCATAAATTAGGTTGGTTTAATCTTGAGTTGCTGTTGATTATGATTCGATGAGTTGTGGGGCACGAATTGATTTGAGTTTTGAGGGAAATAATTTATAATTTTTGGTTGAGTGATAAATCTAGATTGTTACGACTTGGATTGCTAGATTACTTTCCCCTTATGTTAGGAAAAAAAAAAAAAAAAAAGAGTTGTGTTATGTGAATAAAAGAGTTGATATGATTTTGCTCCTCTTACTTGTAACGTATGAAAATACTAGAGTAATGAGCATGGGAAACCACATGAAAAGGCTTCGAGAGACCCTCGAATGATCACATTTCATGAATTTTGTCCTAGATGATACTCGTGTATATTAGAATAAAAGTGTTCGTAGGCATTCTACCCCTCTTGACAATGGGTACGGGAAACCGCACTAGGAGGCTCGATGTGACCCATCGATGATTAAACCTAGTGAATTTTGTGCTATAAACGTTCACATGTTTAAAAAAAAAAGAGAGAGAGAGAGTTGTTTATTTGTTGAATAAAAAGGGGAAGTAGGCTAGTCGTCTAAAGTTGTGGTGATCAAGATATTGTGAGATGTGTGATATCATTGCTTTTCCTCTTACTTGGATTGATTTATAAGCCGCATAGTTTGTTGATGATGATTGTTCGTAACTTGGGATTAAAGTGACCTTGTTTGAGTTTGTCGATTCCGGTGATTAAATGTTCTATGATTTGGATTGTTTGGATTGAATCTAAGTTGTGTGTTTATATTGCTTGAGGACAAGCAAAGGTCTAAGTGTGGGGGATTTTGATTGGTGTCTAGATGTTATGTTTTTCGTCATGTTTTCATGTCCGTTTTCGTTGTGTTTTTGTGTCTTTTCGTGTGTCTTTGGCTATGAATTGGTTGTTTGGAGTTTTTGGTACTTGTAGGATGAAAAGGGCGGAAACAAGAAGAAAACGAGAAGAAAGGTTGTTGAGCAATCATTGACCTCGAGTTCTAACCTCTCATGATTTTATTGAAGATTTGTTTTGGATGTAATGAAAGCATTATATTGAAGAGGGGTTCGATAGGAGCACATAGGCGAAAACGGAGGTCAATTTGGAGTTCGGATGAGGAAGATACGGCCGAAACAAGAGAGTCGCGCGCAATCGTCCAGTGCTTGATTTGGCCGATCGGCCAAGTCCTTCACAAATCTGGCCGATCGGCCAGATGTCCGCGTCCAGGATTTTGTTTCCTTATATAATTAGGTTTTCTTCCTAATATATATACTAGTACTTTGGGACGAATTTGGATCATCATCTATCATCTTTTATCATCTTTTAGCTTAGTTTTTCAGCATTCAAATACTTTAGTTTAGTTTTGCTTTGTTCGGATCCGAATTCTTCGTTTTTGCAATTTAATTCAAGACGCTTTATTTAATTCAAGTTCTTCGTTCTTCGTCTCAATTCTCGTAAGTTCTTTTATTGTTTTCGTTTACTTGCTTTAATTGCTTTACTTAGTTTTAGATTCGATTTCGTAATTGCTTCTTTTAATTTCCTTAGTTTAATTTCGTTCTTTCGATTTCTAGTTTAAAGTTTAGATTCGTTTTTCTAGTTTCGATTCTCTCGTTTTTCAAAGCTTTCATAGTAGGATTTATTTTTCTTTAATTTCCAGATTTAATTAAATATGTCTAGGATAGTTATTGCTTTCTTCGTTGCTTCTTTTATTGATTTCTTTTCGATTCTTGCCTAGGTAGATTAATCGTTTCCCTTTAGTTTAATTCTTAGATTTATTTGCTCGTTCTTAGATTAGTTATTTATTTGCTTTTATTTATTGCTTTGATTTATTTTATTTGCCTAGGATTTAAAACCAAAAACCCAAAAATCTTATTTACTTGCTTTCCTAGATTTAGGCTAGATTAGGTTTTACTACATAATTCATTGCCCTGCAAAGTTTTCCTTCGAGATTCGACATTGGGTTTTACTTGCTAGTGCTACGATAGGATTTCGTTCTATTGCGAACACTTTTTAGTGAAACACATGCTTCATGCTTATTGCTATTGAGGCGAAACCATGACATACGTCATGCGTATATTCAGTCATTAAATCGAAAGAAACAGACTTACCAGGGGGATCGGGGTAAACACGGGGTTGGGTCGCCGGCTGCTGCGGCCGACGACGGGAGGCGCCCGATCGGCGTGGAGGGGCTCGATTGGAGGGCCCGGCTTCGTCTTGGTTTGTCATCGGAGACGGCGACGGTAAATTTTTTTTTCGGCGATAGGGGGTAAAAATTAGGGCAGTACACGATGTAATTCTTCGAGCGATTGGTCTGATCGTGAGAGAGATAGGGGAAGGATGTAGATGAATAATTAATTTTGGATTAAATTTGGGTGGGCCCACAAGCAAATATTCTTCAATTTTGTTTCTGTTTTAACTTTTTTTGGTGTTATCACACAATTGGGTCCCCATAGTAAGTGTACTTGTGACATTTTCTTATAAATTGGTATAGAAGTTATACTTCTTAAAATGTGGGTATACAAGTACCACTTCTTATAAAAATGGGTATTTTTAACTATTCTATCATTTTATATTCTTTACTATGAACTAGCACATACATCGATTTCTATACTATAGTCCTTTTAATACATATAAAACATCCCACTATTGTGTCGTTTGGAACAGTAATTGTAATTAATTATCCTATTAACTGGTGTTGCAAATGGGTGGTATTATATGGGCCGGACCCCTTTTATTGGGCAAAGGGTTTATGGGCCGGGCCTAATACGACGCCGTCTGGTAGAAACTCCTACAAAGTCGAGCTATTTGGCCCTTCCCCCGTCTTCGCCGAATAGGTTATCGATAAATCCGGAACGATTCTGGAATCCCGGCTTCAAAATCTCATCGCATCGCAACTCTTGCCGCCGAAATCTTGCAGGGAACCTGAATATCGAGGCCAGACCTTACCTTTATTATCGATTTAGGCTACTTTTTTCGGCATTCAGGTCCAGTATTTAGAGTTTATCGTCTAGGGCTTAAAATTTTAGGGGGCTTCATCGCCAAATCCACCTGGCACTTTCTACATTTAGGCTTAAAATGTAATGTAAGTTGTCCTTCTACTTCTTATGTCAATCTTGAAATGGGGCAATAACAACATCTGCTGCGAACAAATCCTTATAATCTTCATTTGAAACATGCTTAACGGTAAAGTGCCCATTTTTAGCTCTTCGTTAACATTCTACACGGACAATACGGAATCAAGATGATTTTATCATGCAGTTTTTTAAGGACTACTTGTCCAGATTTCAAAATATGCATAGGCAGGTTCTGCCCTAAATTTGATGTTCATGTTTTAACCCCTTCCTTTGATTATTTCCCAACGGATTTTGTCTGTAAGTTACTCTGTGTAGTAGCAGCGTTCCAAAGAAACTTTAATCATTTGAACTCATCAGTTGTCGTTAGACCCCGTCGTCAGCGTGACCTTATGGTTTCCATATATCATCTGTGTTATCAAATGCTTATGTTTTTAACTCCTATATAAGGGGTTGGTTAGGGATTCTTGAACGTTAAAGTATCATATTGATGCAATTGCAATTGCTGCTTTTATACTCTCCATTTTACAGGTGTTTCAGGCCATCACACATTATGAATAGCGGCGACGGTGAATTGCCTGCGATGAACTTGACTTATGTGCTGCACCTTAAGGCCCCCGTCTCTGGATACAATTGTATGTAATTCGTGTGTTTGCTAGCGGGTCTCGATATGTTGATCTGATTCAAAGAATCCATTTAAAAGCGCGTGTATCGGTTTCCCCTGTTTCATATAAGTTAGCTTGTATACGTGTGGTGTTGCACGCAAGAGCTACCGTCGGAAGTTGCAGACTTGCTCCTCAAAGGGAACGGACCACACACCTTCTATTTTCAGCACGAGGGCCGCGTTTGTCAAGTGTTGGCTGAACGGAAAGAACAAGGGAGATGTTACTTAACAAATGGGTGGGAAGTGTTCGCCTCGGACGTCTGCATTGCCCAGGCTAATACTATGCTAGTATTTACTCACAGCGGGGGGCTCACATTTAGGGTTGTTAAGCTGCATGAAAGCACATTCTCAACTGTGGCGAATTGTACTCTATTTTATGAGATACGAAATCCGTTTGCGGACGCTAGTCCTTCGTCAGCGACTCTTGATCCCCCAGAAGGTGATACCATTTTTTGCACTTTTCATTGTATCCGCACATCACCTTTGAGACACACATTTCCTATATATATTTAACATCTGCAATAAGTGATTAACGAGCGTCTGTATACGATGCAGTATCCTTTAAGATCAGATCAGTTGATGCTAGCCACTTTGAGCACGTTGTAAGTCTTCTTCTCCACATTCTCCACCTGTTTTACAATAGTTGTATGTGTAAGTGTCTATGAGCCTGACACTTAAATATGCATAGTACATGCCTCCTGCGTTTGTGGATGGAGCCGGCCTGTCGAACGTAGACACGATGGCTATCTTCCCTCCCGCGCCGGACCCGCCGATTGAAGTTAAATTGATCCACGACCTGAATCGATCATATTGGGAGGGTGAGGAGTGGACGGAATTGTGTAGGAAGAAAATTTTGGTAATCGGGGACAAACTAGGTTTCCTGTTCAGGCCGGCGCTTGCTTATAACGGTTTGAAGATTGTCAAGGTTGCGCACATTCCGAGCCGATTAATTACTAGTTTGGCACGAAGATAGGGAATGCTATGAACGTGTGAATGATTTTGTGTTCATGCTGGGATTTATTAACTTTTGTGCGATGAACTATTGCAACCGAATATGCTTGAATGGACCCGGTTTTAGCTTGAAAATTCTGTCTTTGCTTGATCTCTCTTTGATGAGCCTGTTCTAAAACCGGTACGGACACACTGGGTTGACCAGGAACCGGACCTGGTTAATAAATCGGGGCGAGTATAACGTTCTATCCGTCCAATACACTGCTACGTATTATTATGCTAATTTGGGCTTTAACTAGTAAAAAGAAATATTACAATCTTTTAAATAAATTTGTATTATCACTTCAAAAATTACGAACGCTTTATCCAATCCAAAACATAAATAACATAATATAGGGTTACAAAACAAAAATTAAAGATCCGGATCCAGGTCCGAAAATCTTGTATAAGATCCGGATCCGGTCCAGATCCATCTTGTCCAAAATTTGAAGACCCATATCCTGAAAAATGGATCTGGATCTTCGGATCTAGACCGGGTCCTGGATCCGTTGCCATCCCTAAATATCGGTGATACAAGTACAATTAACAATTGAAAAATAAAATAATAATAATAATAATAATAATAATAATAATAATAATAATAATAATAATAATAATAATAATAATAATAATAATAATAATAATAATAATAATAATAATAATAATAATAATAATAAAACTAATTATGATAAACCAACCCGGACCGACATGAAAAGATAATACTAATAATAGACCAACCCGGACCGACATGAAATTCGATCTACCGGGAGATTCTTCCAAGTTGGTCGAACTGCGTGGGCCGTGGTTTCTTGTTGGGCCTATTTATGTTCTTCCTAATTTCTGGCCTGATACATGGGCTGCCTATCCACACATTTCCAAGTACAGTAAAACCTCTATAATTTAATACTCTATAAATTAATAACCTCTCTAAAATAATAAAATCTTCCGTTCCCGACTCGGGCCTCTGTAAAAAATCATCAAATTCGATAATGCTGGATAGGCTCATGATGTCAGTCATCTGCAGCCGGATGGGAAACTTGAGCTTGTTGCACATGACACGTGTTATTTTAAAATACGATTAGATTATACATTAATTAGTTCCACAACAAATTAAAAATGAGTCTGTAATGTATCATTTCATTTGCTAGTCGACACGTATTTTTACCTCGGATGCTTTCCGTCATCTCTTACGGCCCTTTTGGCTTCATAATACCATTCCTGGAAACGTTTCCTCAACGCTCTCGGGTATCTTTTCATAGGGCTGTACCTGATGAATGGTTTTTTGCCAAGTAGAGGGGGGTGGGGTTTAGAGGTGTTATTCAACCCTTGCACTTTGTTTTGACGAGCAACCAGAGTTCACCTCCGTCGGTGAAGACCAACCATCCAGAGTAGAATGAATATACGTAGCCATATTACCGGGATCACGTGACATGCTATTTGTAATGCTTTGGGATGCAGTTTCATCTGAAACCTTACCTCCCAAAATCTGCTCTTCTGGCTTCTTCCCACACCCATAGGCTTCCTCTATCCACTCACTGTCGAATGTAGGCTCTTCTCTAAAATAGGAAAAGGGTTCTTGGACGTGGCATAAATCGATGTCCGCAAAGCTGCCGATCCTTAGGCTCAAAACAAGAGACGGGAATTCAATCGTCCGTTGATCGCACTATTTTCTACCACACAAAATAGGTATAGTATAGAATAAGTACGAGTATCGTATCCACAGGGATTGATATACCGAAACCACACACAATACCTCTACTCTAGAATTAAACTGATGTTCAAGCAATTAAGGATGTAAAGATTGTGGTATTTATAATCTAAGCAAATAAATAAAAGGACAAAATTAAATAAACAAGGAAATAAACAAATAAGGAAACAATTAAACAAATAAGGTAACTAACAAGTAAGCAAATAATTAAACAAGGAAAAACCAAATAAGGAAAAGTGTTGATTCTAGGGAAGCCTACCTAATCAAATATATGCAAGTAATTAATGAGTACAATTAACCAATTTAATCCAATCTAAATATGATACATGACCTACACCCCGATGAAAGCAATGCAAGTCGTCACCTAATATGATCCTAATATCCTTTCGGACGCATAGATATCAAGTTAAGTGCAAAATAGAACGAGTATCAATGATATAATCAACTAGGTTCAATTATGACACCCAAATCAATTATATGCAAACATATGATAATTCAAATTCAATTAAGACAACTTAAATCATCATACCATGTATTCATGAGATCTATTATGCAATATCCTATCAAGGCATAAAAACATAACTATGCATACACAATTAGTGATCAAGTAATCATGCATGAGAATAAGCACCATGAAAACATTCATCTAGATTGGAAGGCTAATTAGGCTAAGTGTACACAAAAACACTTACATAAATTCAATTAGACATTCAATCCCTAAAATCAACTAAGGAATTTAGCTAGACATAATTAAAAGAAAGGTAGAAGGAAGAATAAACATAATCAAAAGCATAAAGTAAAAAGAAAGGGATAGAAAAACTCTTGAATCTTCAATCTTCAATCTTCAATTGTCTTCATACATAAAATAAATCTAGATCTAAAGTATAAAAGTATGGAGAAAAGAATAAAAACTAATCTAAAGAATGTAGGACTAATGTTGGCTATATGTTGTCTACTTACAATGATAAGTTTAGAGGTATTTATAGGGTAGAAGTTTACATCCAATACCTAATTGTACAAGGAAACTAAGAAAAAGTCAAAAATAGCCTTTTAGAGAAAATCCCGTCTGACACGGAGCGAGCGCTCCAACACCTTGGAGCGAGCGCTCCAATGCTGGTTCGCTGGGACTGCGCTCGTCTTTCTTGTTTTGGCCGTAACTTCCTCGTCCGAACTCCAAATTGACCCCCGTTTTCGCCTACATGCTCCTATCGAACTCCTCTTCAATGCTATGCTTCCACTTTTCCAGAATAACTCTTTTACAAAATCGTGAAAAGTCAAAACTTGGGATCAATACTTCATCTCTTCCTTGGTTTCATCGCCTCTTGTCTTATCTTGGGTTTTCTCGACTCAAAAAGCCCTAAAAACACTCAATACAACCCAAAAGCGTATTCTAGCTCGAAATAACATAAACAATATAAATCATGAGCTAAACTATCAAAATACGACAAGAAAACGATAACATAACACTTAGAAAATAGGGTAAAAATACACCCTATCAAAATCCCCCAAACTTAAACATTGTTCGTCCCGAACAATAAACTAAATCTAAAGAATAGACAAATCAAGCAAACACAATATACAAGCATAATGAACTCTAAGGGCCTCATAGATCTTCAAAGAAACATTAATCAACATCATATAAGCAACCTCAAAGTTTTTGACTCTACGAAAGTACAACAAAATCAAATCATGCTTCAATAAGGGAAACTCACTCAAGACATGTGAAGATATAAGTGTATAAGTGAACTCTCAACTCACAATGAAAGAATTAAAGTGTATAGGCTCACTCATAATCAATACAATGCAAAAGACTTACCATAGGCTTGCCCTTTATCTCAACATCTCCACCACTTAATTGTATGTAAGAACTAAGATCAATTAGGTCTTTTTCAAGGTTGTAATGTAGGCACATTGGTTTAGGGTAGGAAAAATATAGGCTAAGTGACTTGGACGTCTTCAAGTACCAACCTTTTAGCAACTCCAAACTAGTATGGATATAACTCCATCTTCTACTCATCAACTCATTCTCAAATATCAACCTTATCACTTCTTAACCTTCTTCTATTCAACTCCCAAAATACTAAAAATTCTATTCATCCCTTTATGCTTTTTTTTTTTCTTTTTTTTCTTTTCTTTCTTATCTTTTCTTTTGATCTAGGACTCATATATATTTTTTTTTTCTTTTTTTCTTTTCCAAACTGTTTTTCTAAGTCCTTTATTCCCTCTTTTTTTCTTTTTCTATTTTTTTCTAGAGCTTATAGGGATCTAAAATTCCTTTCTTTCAAAGGAGCTTACTAAAAAGGCAACTCTCCAAACATAATCCCTAACAAAACAACTCCCAAGATACCCATAATTCCTCCTTTACCTCCTTTCATCCGGTTAAGAAACAAACGGCTATAAAGGCTCAAAAGTGGCTAGCAAAGGAATATATGTAAAGGATAGTGTTTAGGAAAGATGTGGCTAACAAAAGATGGCCTAAAATCACTTCTAAATTCCTACACACATACGTAGTCTCGATGGAGAACAAAGGCAAGTTCTAGAAGTACAAATACATGTATGATACTCTCACGAAAGAAAATAGGCATAAATATGCACCAAAGGCTCAAATCCTCACGGGTTATAACAAAACGTTTCCCAAAATCAAAGCATAATCCAATTTCATCACACACATGCATAGTCTCCACCAAGGTTCCAAACATAATATCAACCAATTATTCAAAGAAAATCATGCTATCATTGGCGAATTCATATACTCATAAATTATGCTTGACTCAATCATCTATACTCTTAAAGAACTCTACTAATATCCAAAATTAAACTACTATCCAAGAACGCATGCAAACGAGTTAACGAAGCCACACTTCCCCCTCCCCCAAACTTATTTCGAATCATGATGAAGGAATAAGTTTCAAGAAGAAGAAGTGGATAAGTTAACAAGCGTACCTTTCACCGAAGCTAGCTTACTATCGATCTTCTCCTCTTAGTCGAAACCTCGTCGAGAAAACCTACAACTCACAAGCTTCGAAAATTCTTGGATAAAAAGCTTAATAAAAGATAAGACTCAAAGAAAAACAAAAACGAAAAATTGAAAAACCGAAAAACAAAAATAAAGATAGAGTTGGGTTACCTCCCAACAAGTGCTACGTTTTACGTCTTTAGCCCGACGATACCTCTTATCAAGGTGGATAAAAATGAAAGTTCTTTTCTCCCCCATGTTCGAGTTTCCTTCTTTTTGCTCCTAAAACTGAAATCTTGAGCTCTTCTCCGTGCACTCGAAATGTGAGATCACCACTTTCCACGTCGAAGTAAGCTCCACTCGTAGCTAAGAACGGACGTCCCAAAATCAATGGTTGCTTGACGTCTTCCTTCATCTCCACAATCACGAAGTCGGTCGGAAAGTCGAACCCTCGAACTCGAACACGAACATCTTCAATTGCTCCTCTAGTGTGTATGGACTCTTCATCGGGCGTCGGATCGAACAAATATCGAAGGGAAAAGTCATCGGAGAAGAAATCGCACGTTTCAATCGAAAGAGGGACCTCTCGATCCCCCTCTCGATCGAGAGAGGTGTCGAGAGGAACATTCTGACTTTTCTGGGCAGCCTCTCGTCCATCCTCTCGATCGAGAGAGGTGTCGAGAGGGTCATCTTGAAGCTCCTCGTCGAACAGGTCTCGATCCCCCTCTCGATCGATAGGGGTATCGAGAGGGGTATTCTGTACTCCAGTATTGACCTCTCATAGGCCTCTCGATCGAGAGAGGTATCGAGAGGTCCTCGATTCGTCTCTTGTCTACTCATCTCCTCCGTTTCCGCCTCCGAATTGCTTCCATCTCCCAAATCTTCGATTCTTCCTTGAGCGTTGGCTAGTTGACTAATTTGCATCTCCAACATTTGCATTTGCTTGGTCAAGGCATTGATGCAACTCCCCAAATTGTTGCTCAAAGTAGATTGAGTAATCTCCAATGTCCTCAACTTCACATCTTGTTGCGCCATCCTTGCCTCCGATTGAGCCATGTATTGACGAATCAAGTCGTCAGTTGACATCTCCTTCTTTTCTTCCAAGGGTCTTTCTTCAGGGTAGAGTTGATAGTACCGATCTTTGAGGGGCCTCTTTGGTTTCGCCTTGGGTATAAATTCCTCCATCTTTTCTTCCAAGGGACGTTCTTCAGGGTAGCGTTCGTAGTACCAATCTTTGAGAGTTCGCTTCGGTTGTGGATCTCCCATGGTGGATGGTGGTGATTGATCAATCTCAACTTCTTCTTGATCCTTCTTCACTACCTTCGAAGCAAAAGATAAGACCAAGAAAACGTTAGATCAATCAAATAAAAACAGAAAAATAAAAGTGCCTAAATAACCTATTAATCTTATTTCGAAATATCTATGTGAAATCTAATCAATCCCCGGCAACGGCGCCAAAATTTGATCGCACTATTTTCTACCACACAAAATAGGTATAGTATAGAATAAGTACGAGTATCGTATCCACAGGGATTGATATACCGAAACCACACACAATACCTCTACTCTAGAATTAAACTGATGTTCAAGCAATTAAGGATGTAAAGATTGTGGTATTTATAATCTAAGCAAATAAATAAAAGGACAAAATTAAATAAACAAGGAAATAAACAAATAAGGAAACAATTAAACAAATAAGGTAACTAACAAGTAAGCAAATAATTAAACAAGGAAAAACCAAATAAGGAAAAGTGTTGATTCTAGGGAAGCCTACCTAATCAAATATATGCAAGTAATTAATGAGTACAATTAACCAATTTAATCCAATCTAAATATGATACATGAAAAATAACCTACACCCCGATGAAAGCAATGCAAGTCGTCACCTAATATGATCCTAATATCCTTTCGGACGCATAGATATCAAGTTAAGTGCAAAATAGAACGAGTATCAATGATATAATCAACTAGGTTCAATTATGACACCCAAATCAATTATATGCAAACATATGATAATTCAAATTCAATTAAGACAACTTAAATCATCATACCATGTATTCATGAGATCTATTATGCAATATCCTATCAAGGCATAAAAACATAACTATGCATACACAATTAGTGATCAAGTAATCATGCATGAGAATAAGCACCATGAAAACATGCATCTAGATTGGAAGGCTAATTAGGCTAATTGTACACAAAAACACTTACATAAATTCAATTAGACATTCAATCCCTAAAATCAACTAAGGAATTTAGCTAGACATAATTAAAAGAAAGGTAGAAGGAAGAATAAACATAATCAAAAGCATAAAGTAAAAAGAAAGGGATAGAAAAACTCTTGAATCTTCAATCTTCAATCTTCAATTGTCTTCATACATAAAATAAATCTAAATCTAAAGTATAAAAGTATGGAGAAAAGAATAAAAACTAATCTAAAGAATGTAGGACTAATGTTGGCTATATGTTGTTGGATATATGTTGTCTACTTACAATGATAAGTTTAGAGGTATTTATAGGGTAGAAGTTTACATCCAATACCTAATTGTACAAGGAAACTAAGAAAAAGTCAAAAATAGCCTTTTAGAGAAAATCCCGTCTGACACGGAGCGAGCGCTCCAACACCTTGGAGCGAGCGCTCCAATGCTGGTTTGCTGGGACTGCGCGCGTCTTTCTTGTTTTGGCCGTAACTTCCTCGTCCGAACTCCAAATTGACCCCCGTTTTCGCCTACATGCTCCTATAGAACTCCTCTTCAATGCTATGCTTCCACTTTTCCAGAATAACTCTTTTAAAAAATCGTGAAAAGTCAAAACTTGGGTTCAATACTTCATCTCTTCCTTGGTTTCATCGCCTCTTGTCTTATCTTGGGTTTTCTCGACTCAAAAAGCCCTAAAAACACTCAAAACAACCCAAAAGCGTATTCTAGCTCGAAATAACATAAACAATATAAATCATGAGCTAAACTATCAAAATACGACAAGAAAACGATAATATAACACTTAGAAAATAGGGTAAAAATACACCCTATCATCCGTGTCGTTGTATTGAAGAATGCTGCTGGACTCAAGCTCAAGGGCACCAATGTGGGCAATCCGGAAGCTCCAGCCTAAGGTTTGTCATAGAGAGCAATTTTACGAAGTGAATGGATGCATATTCGCAAACCAACAAATCCTTTTTTGTTTTATCATTGGACGTAACTTTAAAGGATAACGATACATTGCGTAATCAGCCTTAGGAAAGTGTATACCTCTTCTTCGAGATGTTTTGATCCACAAAGCAATACAGGGGATTTATCTTTGCCGTTGTCGTTGCACAGGAGACTCTCGGTGCCAGTCTCCGAGTCAGTGTTGCCATCCTCAGATGATGAGGAAGAGACATAGGTTAACTCTGTGGAGCTGCTAGGGATGACAAGAGTCTCAAGCCCACATGCATTAGCTATTCCCTTGAATTTTTTACCAATGTCGTCCACGGGGGGTTCATCTCCGCCAGTATTGCAAACGCCAAAGTGTAGCTTTCGCTTGGCCCGGACCGCTAAGCTTTCCACTACTCCAGCAGCACGATCAAATAGCTGAGGGGATGCGTAGGTGGAGGGCCTTCGCAGCGGGAAGTTTAATGCAATCTTTTTCACTTCTTCCTCTGTGAATTTGAATGGAACCTATGGTTATTACATCCAACAACATATGAGTGCAGAACAAACAAATCTTCAAATTAATAGCCATCAAGATAAATTATGAAACATTAGTACAACTTTAGGTTATTATTTATGTACCTTCATTAGTGGTGAAAGGGCATTCACCAAATCTTCAAACTCATGATACTTAGCTCGGCGCTGACAAGACCACCCGAGTATGCGAGGTCCACTGCATATCCCCATACGCTTGCTGTGGTTGCGCATACTTCCAATTTCCGGAAAAAACTCGTATTCCCAGACTTGAAGCGCGAGGGCCAGTTCGTAAACATCCAATTTTATATTCTTTTGCTCGTTTATCTGCCTGTCCATCACGGCTTTGGAGGAGTGGAATCGCCGCAAGAGGTAATCGTACGCAACTCGTCCCCATGCAAAGTTGTTGAACGTAGGGAAGTTGTCGAACACGTTCAAGTACTGATTATCGATGGAGTGTGTGCTGAAGCCCGGTCCGATGAGGACACCGTATAGAAATAGACAACAGCCAAGCATCAGAGCCTCCTGTCCACCTCCCACGATGCATATCACATATTTGTTTGAACCGATCTTCGATTTGCTGGGTTTTGACCTTCCCATGCTCTCCAACCAATGCGCGTGAAAACGTTGAGGATGGTAATATTGGTTGGAGATGGACGAATGGGAGCTCAGCTATCGAAACAAACTCGCCGTGCCCAAACGTGGCCTCGACAACTTTCACGTTAAAGGTGAGAGTCCCTTCAGAGGGTTCAGAAGTTAGACTTGACAGCAGTAGGTGTATCACAGGACCTTCGAAGTTCAATGCATCTGGGAAGTCCAGGTACGGTCCGAATACGGATGATCGGAAAGTTGCTAAGTTTGTTGCGTCCAGTTTAGACTTTATCAGGCTAACTACCCTTCCTGGGCTTGATCTGCCAGTGATACCTATACCTCGCGACTTGAACTTGGGCTTCTTCTGCCCTGAAAAGAGATAAAATCACGATTAAGCACCATCAAACATGACTGATGCAGGAAAGGATTCAAATATACAATCAAAGTTTATGCATCCCTACAAAACCTAGCTTATACGTAAGTAAAACTTGGGTCTCCTATTGAATTTATAAGCTCACCAAATACTTATTCATACGCATCAGTCGGTAGACATTCCCATATTATTCATGCATGCTATGAGAATATTAGAATTTATACATCACTACCTAA
Organism: Thymus mandschuricus; assembly: GCA_029379335.1. Taxonomy (NCBI): domain Eukaryota; kingdom Viridiplantae; phylum Streptophyta; class Magnoliopsida; order Lamiales; family Lamiaceae; genus Thymus; species Thymus mandschuricus. Next base: position 10,207,164 of record CM057079.1, read on the forward strand.
TAATAAACTGATCTTAATTGCCTCCTTGTAAATAAGGTTGAACTTGAATTAAGATCTAAGAGACAATTGACAATAAAAATAATGGAAGATGCAGTTTCATTTCTTTGGGGTAGGGAAGGGGGGCTAAAAGCCATTATGCTTACCAATTTATGGCAGAAGCTAAACACATGAAACATATGGGGTGAGGTAGAAATTCAAACATCTTGGTCAAGCTCTTGGACAAATAGCAATACTACTACAAAAATATACAAATTGAGGATATGAACACCAAATCTATCCACCACCACAAGTGTTGTAAAACATCTGTTTCAACTATTTATGACTTTACTATTGACTTGTGCAGTTCATCATTAAATTAGGTTTTGCAATTTGTTACAAATTTAGGATAATCGAAAATTAATAACAAATTTCTATTACCCCATTTTGGCTTCATCGACTGCATAATCGCACAGCCCATTCAACAATTTCTCCAATATATATTCTTTGCCACTGCTACTAATTCCATTTGGTAACCAATGTTTGAAGCATCAACCAAAAGTAAGCATGAACACAAAGCCTTATATATTGGGTATAGATTTAAATTTTTGTGGGGAAGGAACAAACCCCGATTTAATAAATTAGGGCAAAACAAAAATACACATACAATCAGATTTTTTTATCTTCCATAGGTAGGAATAGGAAGTGAAGGGCTTAAATTCATACTCATAAATGTTGGTCAAGCTTTTGGACACCAACCAAGCATTTATATGGATTTTTTTTTTTTTTTTTTTCCCACCTTTTCAACGAATTGTTCCTATAAAAGCAATTATTTGCAATTGGCGGCATTGAAGTGTTAAACTTCTCCACCGCATCGCTCAGGCGCACAATTAATATGCCCAGTCCGATTTGGGAGACGAAGCTTCCATTTTCGAAGAATTAAAGATACCTTCACGGCTGTTGCGGCTACACTGCTCTTTCTCCACGGTTATAGCTCCGCCGGACGGTAACGACACGACGTGGTTTGCGACGACGGGAGAATGGACGTGGTTCGACGGATAGTAGGGAGGAAGAGACCGGAAGATTTTGTCTGGTAATTCGCCTCCGAGAGAAGAGAGGAGGGGAGAACGGACACTCCCCTGCTACGGGAGCTTAAATGGTTTTCAATTTTTAGTTTTTGGTATTTATTTTTATTTTAATCCAAATTTTAATTCAAATAAAAAATTAGTACTAAAAAAATAACAATTACACACAAAAAAAATAAAAAAAAAATGAAATGTATTATATTTAACCATTTAATTCGGGTAGGGGTGGGGGTGGGGGTGGTAGTAGTAAAAGTACAGCGGGCCCCACAGAAGTAAGAAACCGCCTTGTTTTGGTGCAGGAGTTGTCTGGCGGTTTTGAATCCGCTCAACACGACGTGGCGCTCGCGGAGCCGTCCGATTAGTCGTTTGTGCAACAAACGTTTGGAGTGGTGACTCTCCCTATTTTATGAAGAAGCGTTTCAATGGCCACTTTAGACACTTTATTGTGATGTGTCAGTTTTATGTTTGATAATTTTTTCTCGTAATTTTTTTTATTTTTTGTTAACTTCTTTAAGCTTGATATTGCCACGCGTGTCAGCCGAGGAGCACACCCGTGGATATTGAAGGACAGACTAAACCTACAATGATCTTTATATTTGCGAATAGTAGTAACGATATTTTATATTTATGTGAAATGTTTAAATTATAGATGTCAAACGGGCCAATCCACCAGGTTTCGGGCTAGCCTAACCAGGTTGCGGGCTATCCGGATCAGGCGGATCGGGTTAATCGTTTTTTTTTTTTTTTTTTTTTTTTTTTTTTTTTTTTTTTTTTTTTTTTTTTTTCAGGCTAATATTTTTTGGCCCTAACCTGTAATGCACGGATTCTCCTAAAAACACAGCATTGCAGTATCGGGTGCGCGTCGGGTGCGGGTGCGGGTGCGATTCGCGTGGGATACGCACCCGATACGCCACCTGGCGAATCCTAAAAAAAAAAAAAAAAAAAATTCGGATACGCGTATCCGGTGCGTGTGGTTGCGAATCGGGTGCGTTTGGATACGCGTATCCTCAAGCTCTCTCTGCTGTTATCCTTTCACTCTCTACTGTTAACCTTTCACTTTCTACTGTTAACCTTTCTCTCTTCTTCTTCTACAAACTGAAAACTTCGCTGCTATCATATATTTTTAAGTGGGCTAAAAATTGTATCATATATTTTTAATATAAATAAATATATTTAATTATATATATATATGTATATAATCGAATACTTACGAATATCGAATCGAATATCAGAATTTTGTATTTGGATTTGATTAATAATCGAATCATAAAAAGTATTTGTTTTCGAATTCGAATCGCAAAACAACGAATACGAATCAGGCTAATCGAATTCGAATCACGAATCGAGTCAAAATTATTTGATTTGTTTACAAGCCTAATTCAGGCACTTCTTAGTATTGTTTAACTTTGTATTATTAATTAAGCATTACTTATGTGTTTTGAGACTTAACTATTGAACTGATGTTTTTATCTTCCTTGACATTTGAAATGTTATATTTCATTTAGGAATTTTATTTTAATTTTTCTAAATTATATATATATATATATATATATATATATATATATATATAATAAAATATAATATAATATATAAATACTCAGACGTATCCTTCACGAATCGCACCCTAAAATTTTCAAAAATCCGTATCCACGTATCCGTATCCGTATCGCTCCCGCACCCGCATCCCGCACTCATGCAACACAGGCCCTAACCCTAACCCTCTCGGTTTCAGGCTAGCCCACCGGGCCATTAAGTTTATAAAAAATAAAATTGACATCGTATAAATATAAAAATTATTATTATTTTAGCACATGCTTGTATAAAAAAATTAAATAAATTATTAAATATTGTGAATTTAGCAAAAATATTTTCAAAATGTCAATCTTTATTTTACTTTTCACCAAGTGTTGAAGTAGAAAACGTATAGAATATAAAAAAAATGAAGATTATATTTTTATTTAAACAAATTAAAAATACTCAATAATAATTAAAAACACAACTTAATTTTCAAATTTATAAGTAGAGTAATGAAATATGTCATGAATTCATAATTCATGGTAACCCAACCACTGGGCCAACCCACGGGCTTTCGGGCCAGCCCTATCGGGCTCGGGCGTTTTTCGGTCTAGCCCTATTGTGCTTCTTTACTTTCGGGCTATTATTTTTTGGCCCTAACCCACTATTTTCTTCGGGCTTTTCAGTTTTGCCCGTCGGACTCGGGCTTTTTTGACATCCCTATTTTATTTTAAATGTAAGATAACTACTCTAAGAATAGCCCTCTTGAATACTTTTGTGTAATACAACTATACAAGTGTCAAAAATCCTAAATTAAAATATAAATTTCCAAGAATAGCCCTCTTGAAATAATGAAATCACCTTAAGTACCCAATAGGTTTCTAAAATTCTAGAAACCAATGAATCTACTAGCAAAAGAATCTGCTCGGCCATCGGATTTTCCCTCTTTCCATAATTGTAGGTGAGAAGAAGAAAGGCGATTCTGCAGCAAATAATGTTGAATAATTCATATGAAATGGGAGAATAAAAAAAAAAAGTTTATTTAATAAACATGTTAACTATAAATAATACTCCCTCCGTCCACCTATTTCTGACACGTTTGCTTTTTGCACGGGTTTTAAGACGGGAGTGGTTAGTGTGTTAAGTGTATAGTGTTTTGGGGTGTAGTGTATAAAGTGTATTTTGTAGGGAATAAACATATTTTAGAAACAGAGCATCATATATGCATAAAAACATATTCTTGTCTGATCTTAAATGAAAGATCGTATAAAGACCTTTAATTTGATATAAAAATCATAAAAATCCGATAACAAACGAGCAAGTTATAATAATTTAAACTTTCGAAATTTAAATTATATCGAACTACGTGCAGAAAAAATGAGTGGATGAGATTTAAGTATGGAATGTTAAGTGTAATAAGGGATTTACTAATTGTACTACTTAGTGGCTAATTCTTTCCAAAAAAGGAAACGTGTCAGAAATAGGTGGACGGCCCAAAAAGGAAAGCGTGTCAGAAATAGGTGGACGGAGGGAGTATCAAACAACTAAATTGCAATACTATAAAATACACCCATAAAAATTATTTATTAAAATCATTCGTTTAAAGTTATATTTGCTATTATTTTAAACAGAAACCCCTCTAATATGATTTACTTTTTATAGATAAATTGAGGTATGTCTTTCTTTTATTTATTAATAGTATGTCACGTCATTCATGAACATATTAATAATGTCCACGGTGGATATCATAATTCCTTTTGTAGTTATTCTATGTATGAATATAAAATTGAAAATTGATGAGTTGAGCAGTTCATTTTACAAATAAAGTACATTATATTTATAAAATTATACATAGAAATACATATATAGGTAATTGTGTGAAGACAAACAGAATGCCACAAGTAGAAGCAATCTGGACTTTGGACCAAATTCAGTCACTATCTCTCCATCTCCATGTCATAGATGTTAAATTATTCTTTACACGTACATATATATCACCGAAAATGCTTCCCTGTCCACCGTGGACAGTCTTAATATCCCCGCAGCTAATTTGGCAGTGATAGAGACTACATTTTCAGATAGGTTAGAGTATATATTAAAAAAGATATTCATTAATAATAGGCCACGTCATTCGCTGATACATTAAGAATGTCTATTGTGGACAAGGAGCATATATATGTTCCTCTATATATCACATATCAATACCAAAATTATTCATAAAATAATGCATAGGTTTAATATATAGTGGGAAAGGAAGTGAAGCTAAGGTCCTATTTTAAGCTATTTAATTATAAGCTTTAATTATTAAATTATATGTTCCTTTTCCTCCCCTAGCACTACACAAGTTGATGATAACTTCACGCGAAGAGAAAGAAAATACTCCCTCCGTCCTCCATTTAGTGACATTATTACTATATTGGGACGTCCTCCATTTACTGACATATTCCGTTTTAGGACGTAGACCCCACAATCACTTTAACACTTTAACACTTTATACATCTACTTTTTATTATTTTAACATTTAAATACTATTAAACAATTCAAATGAACCCACAATTATTCCACTTTAACACTTTAACTCATTAATTTATTATTATACCATAAAAGTGCAAAAACACATATGCCCAAAAAACAATGTCACTAAATAGAGGACGGAGAGAGTAGCAAATACGTATACATATGCATGGTATTATTTAGCTGTCAAGAAAGGAATTACATATACTGCTGGTGTAGGTTTGAGCTAATCACACCTTGTTATCAGTGCCCAATATTAGAAATAGTACTAAGTTATATTCATGACCTATATCGATGGATACCTTCTTACATATTCGAGAAATACGTGACATTAATTTACAGTTTGGTTATACTAGTTTATAGTGAAGTTATGATGCATTAGTTATAGGTTATATAACGAGTAGTGTCCCCATAGCCGTAGCAACTGTAGATTATAGGTTAAATAACGAGTAATGTATCCGTACCAACCGTAAACATATACATTTAATGTGTCTAAGAGTAATGCGATGATACTTTCTATTCAAAAAATATATTAATATTTTTAGTACAAATAAACATAGCTACTTAAAACATAAAAATCATTAATTAAAAAAATTAAACCCTAAATGAGAAACATTATCAACATGCCATCCTACCACATTATCATGGTCATATTTAATAAACCTAAGGTTGGTAAGGGAGGATTTCCAATTATATTAGTTACTCTTTAATTTACTAGATTAGTCTTGAAATTCATTTTTCTCTGTCCCTTTCTGTTATGAAACTCTTTATTTTAGTATTTATGTTGAACATGATTAAGATTGGCTAAAATCTCTTGTTCAAGAGTTTAGACTAGATGATTTTGTAAATAATTGATCTTGATTATCGTCAATCTATGATTCGGTTTCTTTACTCCCTTGTGATCTTGCTTTGTATGGATGTTTGAATGATTAGCTACCATTTGAGCATGCTTATGATGTTAATTTGATTGCCGAGAGGTGAGAATTAGCGTTAGATCGAGAACACAAGGGGTGATTGCTCGATAAACCGAGAGGGTAAGAGTAGTTTCTAGGGTTTGAGATGATAGGCGCTTTTTGGAATCATTGGCTATAGTTCGGTAGGAAACTACGATCATATTATTTGATTTCATTCAATTTTAGTTATTCAATTTGAACCAAACATCACTGAGTGACCTAAGCATTATAATTTTCGAAAAATAATTGCTTGCAATATAAAATTCCAAAACTAAGGACACGCTTGTAAGAAAGTGGATTAATGTAAGTAACCGATAGTTTGTTATTAATGTCCAGGTGGAAAATGAACAAAGTTTATATTTGAAAGAAAAGCGAGCAAATGAAGATTTGTGAAAAATACAATTCTTGAAGACAAAGTCACCCCTATGCTATAGAACCCTATGGTCACAAATTTTCTTATTATACATCCAGGTAGTACTCGCTCTGTCCCATTGATATAAGGATAACTTTCTTTCGTCATGAAAACTAAGACGAATTGAAAGTGATAGTAGTAGATAAAGTATTGTGAATAAATTTTAGTCGGTTAAATTTTTTCTATTTTAGGCAATATCCCTATATCAATGGAATTATCTCTATATCAATAAAATGGAGGGAGTACTTATCAACCATACCATCCATGCTATCCTTGTGTTCCTTATAACTAATAATCAAAATAAATTGGACCTCTCATTCTCATAGAGATTTCTTAATATAAAATCTAATGGTAGCACAAAAACTGGAATCAATTTTGACCGACAACTATGACCAAAAAAAAAAAAAAAAAAAAAAAAAAAAAGTACATAAGAAAAGCTAGTGTTGCCATTAGAAGAGTTTTAGATATTCTAAAAATTGCTTAGTATAAAAATCCACATCACCCGAACCCGAACGTAGAGTAAATTTTATTCAAAATCTTGAAATCAAAATTTATGAGAGATCAATCTTGGGAACGAATTTTTCTGCCTCAGCTCTTGAGCATGACTATATAGGTATGTCAATCGCACCCGTTAGGCTCTCCAATAACATGACCTGTTATTTTAAGAGAAAGCCTAAAGTACGAAAAATGGTGGAATTCATATATTTTATTTTAAAAATAAACTAAAATAAAAAATATTTTAATTGAAACAGCTTAAAAAGAAAAATAGTGACATCTAAATTGTACTGAGGAAGTAAATACTAATAAGCTTTATTTTGTTTTACCTGTAATATTGCGCCTGATGCTTTGAAACTTAAAATGCTTCTCTCCATGGCAATTTCAAATTGCTGCAAGTTGCAACTATTTATGTGGTCTCCAACTATCAAAAATCTCAAAGATCAACTTATCTGAGGATGAGAGAGATTGATGGCAAAAGGAACACAAAAAGAAAAATACTACTCCAACCTTTCCACTTTGTAGGTCATATGGAGTGGAACGGAGGTAACTGATATTGTGCTTATATTGACCTAGCAGTAGGGAGTAAAATATCACGGCCAAAAGTTCCTAAATTCTAGTCCTCCGAGACACGATCTTTAAATTTACTGCTAAAATTAATGCTTCAAAAAAAGGAAATACTATCCGAAAATAAACCAATATGACAAGTAATGTAATGTATATAGAAAGACGGAACGTATATCAAGTGAGGATTAAATAATGTTTGTATACAAAATTTAATTAACTCTTTGAACAAGGCTAAAGAGGCACCAATAATCTATTTAATTATTGCGTTAATTAAATAAATTAAAGCAGAAGACTATATATATAATTTAACCAAAGTATGTGATATTTTCAGTAGAGATGGGGGTAAAGTCAGCAGCACTAGGTGGAACTCTTGTGTACGATGGGAGTGGATTCGGAGGCGGCGGTGATGCAACAACGGGGACGGCAGCGCCGGAGGAGAGTAGGGACGTGTGAGAAGATGGAAGCACATTAGGAGGTTCTTTAAACTTGTATTTCAAGATCTCAGACCTCACAGCATTTAGCTCGGCTTGCAGTAATTGTACTTGATGCTGCAAAGCTGAGATTGCTCCCATGCATCCGTAGACCGGATCCCGAAGCCTCACGTTCGCCTCGTATACGAGACTATTTGCTGTGTCCGCTCTTTGGCTTTCGGGCACTTCCTGTTTGAATTCAACGACTTGAGCAGAATATATAAATAAATAAACATTACCTGAAAGTCTTAAATAAAACAATTAAGCGACAGAATTTATTCGTCGCTAATTAAGGTTAGCGATGGACTAGCGAAGTGAACTATACAAATCCATTCTTTTGCTCGGGAAGCAATTGACTAGCGACAAACTTAAGTTCAATAAATATATATAGTGACGAAAATGGCGAATAAACCCCTTTTAACTATGTTCGTCTGAAAAGATCAAAGAGAAGAAAGACAAAGAAGAAACTAGGGCTTACCATGAGCATCTTGGAGACGTTGCTAGCACCGAATACTTTGTGAACGGAAGCGAACTTGTGGGGCTCGTGGGGTGAAAAGTATGGAGAAAACGGGCATTCTTGAGCACACCGCCTTCTCAAGAGCTTGCAGGCGGCACATGGAGTGACGGTGTTAAGCGAGGAGGAAGCTCCCAACATATAATTATGTCTTCTTCCTCCCATTCCCATTTCCATCGCTTTCTGATGATGATAATGATGTTGAGCAACGCCATCCGTTTCTCTCTTGATCTTCTTGCCTATCTCCTCAAATCTCTCCCTGCATCAAAAGTTGTAATTTAAATTTAGGACATAATATATGAAGTCAAGAATTAGATCTATGTATTTCATTTGATACACTCCTATACGGAATATTTTCATATTTTAACTATCAACTCTTGTGAGGAACTTCTTATTTATACCCTCTAAGTTTTTTGAGCGTTTTTGGCTAAGTGTGTGTGATTTTGTGTAGGATGGATCACCTTTCTGTGGACATTCAGGCATGCTATCTGCTAATTGAGCCAGCAAGACGATTAGAGAGAGAGAGAGAGAGAGAGAGAGAGAGAGAGAGAGAGAGAGAGAGAGAGAGAGATGGGGGGTTGAAAGAAATATAAAGGTTGAGTAGTTAAGAGTGCTTAAAAGGCAAGACAGTGAGGAAAACGATGGTCCATTACTTTACACAAACTGCCAAAAGAATGTGATTAGGAATATGAAAATAAGGTAGTGTAAAAAAGGGAATATATATGAATATAAGGTTTATCTTTTTTTTGCACATCTGTTTATCCCTCCCCTTTGATGCGTGTACGAGGATTCAATTTTCAAACATGTATGCTCTAAAAAAAATTCAAATGTATAACACAAATATCGACCATGAAAAAGTCGATGACTAACAATATTGTCACACACGAAGGTGAAGAGAAATAATGCTAGCTTTTGTCACGCACTCTTCACGTGGGAGTCCTTCAGCATTCACTTTTGCCTTCGATTGCAACAACATAATCATTCTCGAATATGTCCACGAATAACATGACGATGCTACATTTTTAACTAGGAAAATTGTTATTAATATATTCACAACACATTAAACCCTACTAACACGCTAAACCCTAAATGAAAAAATTATTCTCGTATCATTGTTACATCAGCGGTGGACACGCTAACCTATCCACTCCAGATAAGAGAGCATTTCTTAGGGGAATGTGTAATGTAGATGCATGCATGTATCAAGTGAAAATCAAATCTGTAAAAATTATTCAAGTTTTGTTAAAGTTGATTGACGATCAACTATTAATCCATGAAATGTTGCAGTTTATTGGGAATCACAATATAAGCCAATAGATTATCACCCTCTCTACAAGTTCGAGCTTTTAGATGAGACGGAATTCTATCATGGTATCAGAGCCTTCAGCAAATGCTGAGGTCCTGTGTATGAATCCCGCTGAAAGCAACTCCACCCATATTAAAAATGTGCACTTGTTGGGCCTCCTACCCAGAGGGTAGAGTTGAAAATCGAGCCCACAAGTGAGGGGGAGTATTGGGAATCACAATATAAGCCAATAGATTCTCACCCTCTCTACAAGTTCGAGCTTTTAGATGAGACGGAATTCTATCACAGTTGCACTTGCTAATCATGTGTTTAGTTCACTAACTATTTGCATTGTAAATTGAAGGGTAGTGCAATTTTCAGTAATTTTCATAGAAAATGATGGAACACCTTCAAGATAAACCAAGTTGTATTTTTGCATAAAATAGTGGCTTAATTTGTGACTTCACATAGCACGTTGCTAATGGAATTTGGACATCTCACCTACAATGTTCCAAAAGCCAAGTTTCAAATTTTATATAATAAGATTCTCACAATCATCTCTTAGCTAGCCTCAAAAAAATCGATTTTTTTTATTTTCATTGTTACAAGTTCGAGTTCTTCGTGGCACACCCTTTAAATTTTCATTGTTAAAAAAAAAAAAAAAAAATCATCCATAACACGACCTTTAAATTTCTGTTAATTTTTTTTTTTTTAAAGGATGACTTAAGGTTTTTTGTTTATGTTATACTATGTCCCCCAACTACTGATATACCAATATAATAGGAGCAATTTTTCTTGATATTTAATTTCTTTATTGTCTTCAAGGTTCATTGTAATATGATTTCGTTTTTTCACTAATGAAAAATGGTTCATTAATTTAATTAGGATATATAATTATTTCTTTTTATCATTCTTATCTTTTAAACTAATAAAATTAAAATTATACACTAAAAAAAATCTCTAAACAATTAGTGCAAAGATAGATGAATAACTAAATCAAGAAATTGAAAAGGAAATTAAGCAAAATAAATGTTGATACACGCTTAGTACACATAAACGGAAAGGGAGAGGAAACACATTTTCACTCATAGGCTAATTAACCTAAAACAAGTAGAAAAGCTTTTCCCAAGCAACCTAGGTTACATAATAATATATTAATACAAAGTATAATAGAAGAGACACGATTTGAAAGCATTTTTTGCTTGGGGTATGAATTTGAGGAACGTTATTTCAAGGTGGGTGGTGATGTGGGTGAAATAATATAAAGGGTATATGTATTGAGTAGATATTAAATTTATGAATAATGTTTGCTTCTACTTTAAGGAAAATAACACCATGGATTCTCGTTTGACCCGTATTTTAAGCCAAATAACCCGCCCCACTGTTCACCCACATTCAATAAATCTTACTTGCTTTAGTACTTTCATGGTTTCAGCCCAATCAAATTGAATCATGGGTAAATATTACTCCATCCGTTTATGGTCTTTAGAATTCGAACGATTGATATGGAGTTTGATTGATTGTAGTGATGTGTTAAAATGTATAATGATAATGTGTTAAAGTAATCATGTTTTAAAGGTGATTGTAATTTTTGTGTGGAGATTCATTGCCTAAAATGAAAATGGCCTAAAAATTATGAACGGGGAGTCGGGGAGTACAATATATAATCATATACTAATTCTTTATATATGGAAACCCTAAATTTAATTCTTGGAGTTTCAACAACATATAAATTCTTGGGAGTCCAAGTCTTAGCTGTTTCTTGAATATCCTTTTTTATTATTACTACTACTATTATTATTATTATTATTATTATTATTATTATTATTATTATTATTATTATTATTATTATTATTATTATTATTATTATTATATGGAGAAAAAAATCACAACTGTTTAAACTTACAAACATTAAGCTAGCGGCGTTGCTAGAAACATAATGATTAATGAGGAATGATCTAGGACATCCTCCGTCCCACTCGTATGTGAATAATTTTTTCTCGGCATGAGAATTAAAATAAGAGTGAAAATGGTGGATGAATGGATTATAATAGATTAAAAATTTGTCATTTAAGATATTATCACTATATTAATGAGACATACGTACAAAAATAGAACTTATCATCTATACTATACTTAAAAGTGGAGTTTTTATCTTATTTACAAAAATGCCATTTTCCCTCCAAAATTTTATGGGGTCCACCATGTGATGTTGCACATGTGAAATTAGTTCAATATTGTTGTTTGATATTGTTGGTTAATTTAATAGTAAAAAAAAACAAATATTTATTATATTACTCCCTCGACTCTATTGATATAGAGGTAAAAAAATTTCTCGGCATGAGAATTAAGACATTGATAATAGTTTATAAAGTAGTGTAAATATGTTTTAGTAGTTTTAAATTAATTTTGTTATTTTAAATAATGTCTCTCTATATCAATGTAGTGAATGAAAATAAAACATATCCAATAATGAATGGACTAAATTAAAAAAAGATTCAGATTTTATCTTTCATACTTAATATACTTGTAATTTTATTTACTATTTTCACCTTCCCACTTCAATAGTTATGTATGTCATGATTGTACCAATTCAATAGTTTAATTTTCTAAAATGAAAAAATAAAAATAAATTAGTAACCCTTATTTTTCCTTACCTTTCGAGTCCTAATAAATTAAAATTTCGTGTAAAAAATGAACAAGCCAGTTGAAGTGAGAGGGGGGGTATATTAATTTTTTTAGAAGTACTAATATTTTTTTGTTAAGGAATGAAAACTTTGTTCTAATGTCTTTGATTTACTAACATTCTTTCTATATTAGGACGTCCATGATTTAATGAACCTTTCCTTTTGGGGATGTAAATCTCACGATCATTTTATCACTCAACTTTCTAACATTTTAATAATATTAAAAATATTAGATGGAAAACACAAGTATTCTACTTTAACACTTTAACATATTAATTTATTAATATATCATCAAAATGCAAAAAAAACTTATACCCGTTATTTAGGTTTACTAAATCATGGATAGAGGGGTATTAGTTTTTACTTTATTTATACTCACTTCGTCCCGCCTAATAATAGACGATATATATATATATATATATATATATATATATATATATATATATATGAGAGAGAGAGAGAGAGAGGAACGATATGCTACTAACCCAATGATGGGCGGGCACCTTCGTCATTTTTCGTTTCGACGTTATTTTAATCGATTTTTTCGATTGTAATATTTTTTTTTTCGATTGTAATATGCTCTAATATCTTATAAATTAATATTGAAATCATTAAATCCAAAAAAAATTAAAATCAAAGCTTAAATTGTTTTATTATTCAGTTTTTGAACTTATAAGGAAAGACGAACAAATCGAGCTTTTATTTTTATTTTATTTTTAAATTTAATATTTCAAATATTAATTTATAAGGTATTATGAAATATTGCATTCGAAAAAGTCGAACTAAATAATGTCGAAATGAAAAATATATAATCAATGAAAATGAAATTGAACGATAAAAAATAATTATAAAAGAAACGAGATTATTGAATCCTAGAAAATAATTAGAAAGCTGAACCAAATCACTGTATTGAAAAGAAAAAAAAAAATAGAAATTGGGATTTGTGATTTGGGAGATGGTTGACAACATCAAATCCGAGACAGAGAATTCCATGTAAAATACGTCCATAACAAATATGAATTTTAAAATTTAATATTACATTAATTTATGTTTGTTATTATTGTTGTTGACATATTCCGTGCAACGCACGGGTGTAATACTAGTTAAATAAATAAGACAGAGGGTGTATAACACAAGGGCATCTCTAAGGTTTGCATTATCCTACATTAGCTTTGACTTTCGGCAAAAGAGATGATATAGAGCAGAAATAATAATAATAATAATAATAATAATAATAATAATAATAATAATAATAATAATAATAATAATAATAATAATAATAATAATAATAATAATTATAGAGGGTAAATCTACAATTGAGTTGGATCCGAGACTGGTTCAATCCGATTGATCAGATCCGACTGAAGAGGAGGCACTAACAACCTGTCAATCAGAACAAACGTAAGAGCCCTTCGATGGACACCGGTGGGGGTGTCGGCCAAAGGACCTCCGACGCTCAAGTCAGTAATCGGAAAATAAAGTAGTCGGAAAACGATAATGTTGGGAATTGTTAAGGATTCATGTGTTAAGGGGGAACTTAACGGGATGCTTGAATAAAATATGTTATATGTTTTGATTAGATCCCAAAACCCTCTATGTAAATCCTATTCCCAAGCAACCCTATTTTGATTAGATAGGTTAGAATTTTTCAAGCCTATTAATGTTAGGAAGGCTTAACTTTTAGTTTTAGTCGCTTTAGATAGACTGCAGATTTTTCAAGCGAAGCAGAGAAGACCACTCGCTTGAGTGTGTTTCCAAGCGAAGCGAGTCTACCCGGCAAAGCGAAGCGAGCGCTTCAATAAAGTCAAAGCGAGTCAACCCGACTACGCTAAAGTGGACGCTCAAGAACTAAAGCGAAGCGAGCCAGTTCCTAATGAAAGCGACAGTTCAAAACTTCCCGCTCAATTCAAACTCGGAGTTCAAACTCAAGTCAAGCGAAGATCGAAGCATTGATTGCGGATCTCCACGTGGCACAAGACGAATGGAGCACGGGAGTTGACTGACAGACCAGCAGAGCCGCCGCTACAGTACTAGGCGCTCCAGTTACTGTTAAACTTGGCTCTTAGCCATTTTCGGAAAGAAGACAAGCGCGCGTCTGAAAGGCTGCAGGTCAAAGCAAAGTACTGTCGAGTGTGGACGGACAAAGCCACCAACCTTCAATGGCTCCAGTCCATCTTCCCACACTATAAATAGTGGAGGCCAGAGACGAGAAGGAGTAGAACACTACCTGAGATTTCAGCGCATACAGCAAACAAGCACTCAAACTTTACAGCAATCTTTCGAGTTCTTGTCTAAGTGTTCTCCAAGCTTCAGCACTATCGAAGCTTGTCTCTGCAACCTTCACTCTCCTAGATTCTAAGCCACTTCATATATCCAAGCTTATAGAAGAACTCTATCCTTTACTCACTGTAAAGAGTTCTTCACTTAGAGAGTTTTCAAACCAAAATCCAAAACCCTTGTTTTGTCAAGTCTGTTAGGTTTTGTGTTGTTGTAGAAAGGTTGTGTTGTAAAGATCTAAGGTTCTACTTTCCTCGATAGTAGAAACCTCGATCATAGAGTGTAGATCCAAGCTTACACTTTCCTCAATTGTGTGAAGCTCGATCTTAGCTAGGTTTAGTGGAGAACCCGTAATCTCCTCGTTGTTGTTTCGGATCCAAGCGAGTGAAGCTCGATCCAGTTCAGGTTTTTGAGGAACCCGTAATCCTCAAGGTTTCTTAGTGAGATGAAATTGTTGCAGCGTGCAACAAAGTGGACGTAGGTGTTTTATAACCGAACAACTCTAAACTCCGGTGTCTTATCTCTCGTACTTAAGCTTTCATATATTTCCTGCTTTACTTATCATATTGCACTTGCATTTAAACAAACATTAAAACGGAGTTTTAAATACTTAGGAAAGACTAGCTCACCTAATTACGCATCTGCAAGTGAGTAGCTCTGTGATCAAGCTTACGCTTAGGTCCAGAGTTAAGCTTACACTATAGATCAAGCTTACGGCTAAAGTTGAAAAAGAAGTTGAAAAACTTCTATTACACGTATACAACACCACCCCCCCCCCCCCCCCCCCCCCCCCTCCCTCTACGTGTAATCCTCTTTACAAACCGGGACCAACAAGTGGTATCAGAGCAGGGGTTCTTTCAAGCCACTGCTTTGCATACCTGAAGTGAGTCCTCTCGCTTCACGTTGTCTCACTGAACCGATCCGATCTTCCTAAGTGCATCAAAGCTCACTCACGCATAACTGCATTGCTACTAATATTTCATCATGTCTAGTCACAGTGCATCCAACCTACCCCAGTTTTCGATCGAAGGGTATGAGACTTGGAGTTTCCGAGTTTTGAGTTTTCTATGCTCTGTCCATGACAGAATGTGGGAAGTGGTGACAGAAGGACCAATCACCATAATGAAGATCATCACGGTCAATGTCCCAGCAGCCGAAGGAAAGGAAGCTACCGTCCGCCACGACTACGTTGAGAAGTCCAAAGATGACTACACCACCAACGACTTCAAAGTTGCAAATCTAGATGGTCTAGCTCGTCACATTATGCAGAGCACCGTTTCTGACGCATACCTTCCTAGGATAAGGAAGTGTACAACTGCCAAAGAGATGTGGGACACTCTTGCCCTAATCTCTCAAGGAACGGAGAAAATCAATGAGAACAAACTGGCCGTACTGATGGGAGAGTTTGAAAGCTTGACGATGAAGCCAAGCGAGTCGATCGATGCCTTCGAGCTCCGCGTCACTAATATCATCTCAACACCGGCTTCACTGGGAAAGGAGCTTGCTAACAAGGAAGTCAACCTCAAGATCGTGAGAGGCCTCACCAGAAAATGGCAAACAATGAAGAAGCTTTATCTTGCAACGAAGGATTTGTCTAAATTCTCACCAGAGATTCTATTCTCCGAGATCAAAGCACATGAGTTCGACCTCAATCGGATGAGCTTGGATGATGAAGATGAAGCCCCCACTACATCAAAAGGAGTCGCATTCAAAGCTGCGAAAACGCCAAGCGATCCATCCATTGCCAAGGTGACCAGAGAAGAGCTTGAAGAACACTATGTATTTCTATCAAGAAACTTCAACAAGATGAATTCTAGAGTGGGAAAGTACAAAAGGATCTACAAGCAATACAAAGGGAAAAGCACTGATGCTCAAGAAAAAGGAAAGCGTGAGGAGTTTACCAAGCCGATCGCAAGGGACGTGATGGATGTGGAGTGCTATCACTGCCACGAAATGGGTCACTACAAATCTGACTGCCCAAAGCTAAGTGCGAAAGAGAAAGAAGAAATGAAAGCAGGGAGGGACGCTCCACGTCGAGCGCTTGTGGCAAGCGAGTCGCCTTCCACGCCAAGCGAGGATCCTGCAAGCGACTCAGATGCCTTCACTGATCCAAACTCTAGCGAGGGAGAGGATATGGGCTTTATGGCGCTCACCGACGAGGACACAGGAGAGGTATTCTTCTATCCTCCACTCAACTCAATTACACTAGCACACAAGCACGATGAGGAAGTTCATTCCTCAACATGGAGTGAGTTGCTTAACAAACATCATAAACTGTTAAATGATCATGAAATGTTGCAACAAGCCATGTCTAAGAGCAAAAGTGAGAACCGAAAGCGACTGAACTTGACTCAGTCAAACTTAATCTAAGGGCCATGACAAGTAAGTTCGAGGACCTTTTTGCTAGACATAAGAGCTTGGAAGATAGGTATGAAACCCAGTCCGACCTAGTGGCCAATTTAAACAAAGCCTCATTCGCTAGGCAGGCACTAGAAAGCTCACTTCTACCTTTTGGTAGAAAGGGAGGGCTTGGATATGAGGGTGGACCTATCAAGCCGGCTGTCTTTGTTGGTGCCTCTAACACAACACCATCAGTCTCTTTGGAAATGCCCACTGCATCCAAAGCGACCACTAGCAAAGACAAAGGCAAGGTTGAGATTCCTAAGAAGGGACCCATGAAGATGTCTATATCCTTGAGGGAAGCTTCTAAGGGAAAGCCTAGTACAACAGACTCCAACACTCAAAATGCTAAAGCTTAACATTCAAAGGGTAAAGGAAAACTGTTGAGGCTTCTAAGTCTCAATCCGAGGCACCAAGGACAAATGATGTTCCCTTGAAAAAGAGAACTAATGTCCATGTGTCAAGTGAGTCCGATTGGAGATGGTCCAATCGTACTTACGTTGAGGGGGGAGGATTTGAAGTTCCCAAAAGGAAGCTTCAAACCTAAAATGGTTCCAAAGCGAGTCATGTGTTGACTTCGCAAAGGAAGCCAAGCGAGAAGCTTGCCAAGATCGGAAATCCCAGGTCAGTCTCCAAGCCTACGGCTAATCCTAAGTGAGACGCTTACGGATATAAGCAAAAAGGCAAGAGCATGGGTTGGTCTCAAGCGAGCACTTCTCGAGCCTTCCCTCAATGCACACACTGCTGCACATGTGAAGCTGCACTTAAGCAGAGTTCACGTTTTAGAAAGGCCGAGGAACCCAAAACACAAGCCAATGCTCAAAGGAGAGTAGCAATTGTGGGTACCAAAGAAAGCTAACCTGCAAGGACCCAAACTGATTTGGGTACCAAAATTGGCTTAACTGCAGGTGAGCGCCGTGGATCCCATGCCCAATGAAGGTCAATCAACATGGTACTTGGACAGTGGATGTTCAAGGCATATGACGGGCATGAAGTCTCTACTTTAAGATTACATAGAGAAGAAGGGTCCACAAGTAACTTTTGGTGACAACTCTCGAGGAACCACCAAAGGCTACCGCGTGCTGAAGATTGGGAAGCTAAGCATCGAGAATGTTTCATACTTTGAAGGACTCAAACACAACTTGTTGTCCATTTCACAATTTTGTGATAAAGGATACAATGTGGAGTTCATCTCCAACAAGTGTGTTGTAAGAAACAAGCTTACTTCTCAAGTTGCTCTATATGGAGAAAGAAAGAGGAACGTGTACGTAGCTCAATGGGAAAGCTGCAAAGAAGATACATGTTTGGTTGCTAGAAGTGCAACGGAGATTGGATGGCTTTGGCACCGCCGCTTAAGTCATCTCAACTTCAAGACGATCAACCGCATAGCTAGTAAGGGCTTGGTGAAGGGCATACCAAATGAGGTCTTTGTCAAAGATCACACATGCTCACCATGCCAACGAGGAAAGTAAACAAAGAAGCATTTCGCCAGCTTAGAAGAAGCTTCATCCAAGTGAGTACTGGAGCTCCTACACATGGATTTGTTTGGACCAGTTACTCCTGTGAGTGTCTATGGAAGAAAGTACACTCTAGTGGTAGTCGATGATTACTCTCACTACACTTGGGTTGTATTTTAATTCAGCAAGAAGGAGACGCTGTCCAAACTTCCTCAACTGCTCAAGCGACTCGCTGTGGAGAAAAACCAAGCGATAGCAACCATTCGCTCCGACAAAGGCACAAAGTTCCTCAACTTTAAAATAGAAGCATATTGCACGGAGCATGGCATTGCGCATCAAACTTCTGCAGCTCGTACACCTCAACAAAATGGAGTTGCTGAGAGAAGAAATCGAATCATCAAAGAAGTTATTCGTACAATGATAGCAGACTCGAAGATACCAATGAAATACTGGGCTGAAGCGGTGTTGGTCCCGGTTTGTTAATAGGAAAAATACGTAGAGGGGGGGGGGGGGGTGAATACGTATTTTGAAGTTTTTGAACTTCAAATCCCTTAACTCAGAGTAACAAGTAAAGAGCTCACTTAATACTTAAAACCTAGCTGAAGCTAGATCTACAGTACGTAGCTTGCCTGCTTGACCGAAGTGAGCACTTGATCAAGAGGGAGTCTTTACTCGTGTATGCGTAATTTGGTGAGCTAAAATCTTTTCCTAAGTAATTAAGAATCCAAGTTATGTTTGTTTAGATGCACGTGCAATGGATAATCAAATACAGTAAAGAGTTTAGGGTTAGAGAGATACGACACAGAAATTTATAGTGGTTCGGAGAAAACGCTCCTACGTCCACTTTGTTGCACGACGACAACTGTTCTCTTCACTCAAGAACTTGAAGATTTCAGGCTCTTCAAAAGCCTGTGACAAGATTGAGCTTCACTTGCTTGGATCTGTCAAACGCTGGGTGATTCTGGGTTCACACCAAAGACCTAACTAGACTGGAAGCTTCACTCGCTTCAGTCAAACAGACAGGGAGATTACGGGCTCTCCTTACAGCCTAGCTTCGATCGAGCTTTACACAAACGATGTAAGTGCAAGCTTGGATCTAAACTCTATGATCGAGGCTTCTTCAATCGATGAAAGAAGATCCTTGGATCGAAACAACCTAACGACGAACTCAAAAACCTAACGAACAGATTTAGGGTTTTTGGTTTACGACGACACACTATGAAGAGCTCTTTACAGTTAGTGCAAAGATGGCTAGAGCTCTTCTTCTAAGCTTGGACATGGATTGGGCTTAGATTCTAAGTGTGAAGGTTGTGAAGACGAGTTCCGATGGACAGGAACTCGGAGAACACTTAAAACAAAGACTCGAAGATTTGCTCGAAGGCTTGGGAGTATTTGTTTGCAGTAGGCTCGAATGCTCAAGTAGTGTTCTACTTCTTCACGTTGTGATCCTTCACTATTTATAGGTGGAGGGTTGGCTGAGATCCGTTGCTTGGTTGGTGGCCTTGTCCCTCCTCCTCTCGACAGTACTTGTGCAGGCGGATGCTTTTACAGACGCGCCAGTTTGTCTGTTTGCCAAAAATGGCTAACTTACAAACCTAACAGTAACTGGAGCGAGCCAGTACTGTTGCGGCGCCTTTGTCGGCCTGGCAGTCAACTCCTCTGCTCCTCTCCGCGTTCGACACGTGGAGATCTCGTAATAAATGCGGAGATCCCCAGTTGACTGGAGTTCAAATTCGGAGCAGGAACTGTGCTGTCGCTTTCTGGTAGGTAGTGGCTCGCTTCGCTATGAAGTTGTAGCGTCTGCTTTAGTTGAGTCACTTCGTAGTCATTCTGTAGTGAGCCGCTTCGGGAGATAAAGTTCCCTAGTGACTACTTTGAAAATTGCTGACTAGAATTGACTAGCTTTGACTTTACACTGCAGCGCTCGCTTCGCTTTGCTTTGGCTTTGAACTGTAGCGCTCGCTTCGCTTCGCTTTGGCAGACTCGCTTTGAATCTACTGTAGCGCTCGCTTCGCTACACTATTCTTCGGCACGCTTCACTTCGGCTTGCCAGACTTGCTTCGCTTCGAAAAACACACTCAAGCGAGTGGCCTTCACTTGAAGTTTTGAAGCCTAAAATCTAAGCAAAATAAAGAGCCATCCTAACAGAGTAGGCTTAGAAAAATTCTAACCTATTAACTACATCAAAATGGGTCGCTTGAGAACAGAACGCTTTGGGGTTTTGGGATCAAATCAAAACAATAAGATATCCCTTATAGGTTCCCCCTTAACATGTGGTTCTTAAGAATTCCCAACAATTTCCCCCTTTTTGATGATGCCAAAACCCATAAGACTTAGATAAAGAATAAATCTAGTCTATCTAACCGTGAAGGGAACTTCAAGCGACTGCTTCCTTTGCAGTATCGTTTGTAATTTTTCTTTTAAGTTCCCTTTTTTTTTTTTTGGTTAAATTGTTTGAGTTTGTAGCAAAAAGTAAAGTCATTCACAAAGCGAGTAAATGACACAGGAGAGGCAGAAATAAAAGTGAGATAGATGAACAGCAGTTCACAAAATAAGAAGCTTGAAACTCAAAGGTTTCCTGCAGCTTCATCCTCCTTCTCCTTCTCCTTTCCCTCTTCCTCCTTCTTCTTCTCTCCTTCATCAGCAACACTATCAACAACATAGGCTGATAGAACTCTCGATTCCATAGTACCCACGGTGTGAATACTTGGCCTTCTCCATGTACTTTCCAGCCTGAAAGCTTCATTCACCTCCTCATCAGTGATTCCTCTGTTAGGAACGTCCGTGCCTGGATGATAAGGCATGGGGAAATCCTTTACCGCTGGAACCTTGACGATCAGAGGCTTGGGCTGAGCTAATTCTGCCGTGGTGAAGATCTTCCTACGCAGCTTCTCATCATACGTGCAGAGGAAGTTGCTGAGAGCACTCATCCGAGAGCAGCGATCCTGAAGTGGCACTACCTCCCAATAGTAGTATGCTTTAATAAATAAATCCTTGTAGTCAAGCCACAGATCGCGCAGATCACTCGGGATGAAGTCTTCAATTTCCCTGGCGTCCGGATGCTCATTCCTTCGCTTGGCCAACTCCTCTTCTGACCTGCTTGATAGTTGAGCCATGATCTGCTTGAATTTTGCTCCCGACTCGCTGTTCCACGTTGGACGTTTCTCATTGAGTCGTTTGCGAATATAGTCTTGTTCATCTGTACGGGGGTAGCGACCAGACTCAACCATCTCCTTGGTTGCTACATCACACGCGTCAGATATGGCTTGGGCCTCGCAAGCTTCGGATTCATCAGGCATATGCGGAACGAAAGCACTGCGCACTAATGAAGATTGGATGAGTATCACTTCACTGAAGTGCTCCTCAATCCTGGTATCAATTATCTGTAGTAGCTTTGCCTTAATTCTCTTCTCCCTTTCTCTCTCACTTCTCCCTTCCTCTCTTTCCTTCCTCTTTCTCTCCTCCTTCTCAGCCCTAGAAGCAACTGCTTGCTTGACCTTTTGGCGCTTGGCCACGAGGTCATCTCCTTTCGTCTCCGGAGCAGTTCGCTTCAGTGGCTGCTTCGGTGGTGGGGGAGGCGGCATGTCTTTCTTTGTAGCTGCACTAGAAGGAACAACTACTGATGAAGTGAGTGCAGCAGTTGAAGCGAGTACGGCTGTTGAAGCAAGCGCGGCGGCTGAAGCGGTCGCGGCTGAAGCGGGCGCTTTGGAACTTGAAGAAGCACCTGCAGTAGATTTGTTCGTTAGATCAAAAAGGTGCTCCATCTCCCACGCCATGGCAAAATCCTGCTCCACCTGCTTCCGCCTCTCCTCCTTCGTTATCGCCGTCACCAGAGGATGCCGTGCGATTGAAGCACTAAGCACCTTTTCTTGAAGCGGCCTGCTGGGCTCTTCGGGCTGTTTCATCAACTCCTCCTCCGTGAGCTTTACTTTGCCCTTCAGTTCGCTCAGAGCCCTCGCTTCATTATCTACTACTTCCTCCTTATCACCAGCACCACTGCCTCCCTCCAGCATTCTCTCTATATCAACTCTGCTTCCTCCTGAACCTCCGACTCCTCCTAGCTTCACTTGTCCTTCCCCCTTTTGGCATCATCAGTGCCAGGGGTTAGGATGATTGATTTTCCGGAGATGGATTGATGGAGTGAATTGACTGTGTTAAGGATGACCTCCAACATCTTCTCGACTTTTCCCACAGTGGGTGCCACCAGTTCAGCTGTTTTGATGGAGATTTCCTCCAGCAAGTACTCACATTGCTTCTCTCTCTCAACAACAGATGCCATCATCCTTTCCAACGGTTCCACTGTTCTGAAGCGAGCCTCCAGCTCCGCTTCAACTTCCCTCCTCATTTCCTTCTTCTCCTCTTGCAAGTTGAAGTACCAAAATTCCTGAGCCGCTTGAAGTTCAGCTTGCATTGTTTCAAGGCTCCTCTCTCTCTGGTTTAGAGAGAGATGGAATTCGGCACTTGCAGCAATCTTCTCAGTGTACACTTCACCCAGCTCCTTGACCTTTTGCAGTAGTATAGTTAGTTCAGCATTCTGCAAATCAATGGCCTGCGCACTCCTCCTCCGACTCTCCAGTTCTTTCTTGTCGACCTCACTTTCTTGCTTAAGTTCCTTCATTTCATTCCTGAGTGAGTCGAGAGTCTTTTTAGTGCTAAGTAGCTCACTCCCTTTCCTTATCAACTCTTCCTCTCTCTTCTCGAATGCCTCCTTCAGTTTCTTCATCTCCCTTTCAAAATCCTTCTTCTCCTTGCCAATAGAGACAAGTTTGGCATTAACCTCCCTCAAGCGGCTCCTTTCCGTGTCAAGCGAGCCCTTGAGTTCGGTGATTGTTGCTGATTGATTTCCCACCAATTTCACCTGCGCCTCCAGCGCCTTCTCTTTCTCCTCTAGCAGTCTCTCTTTTTCCTCCACCTTTCCCTCCAAATCCTTCTTCTTCCTGTCAAAGTCTTCTCTAAGACTGATGACCTCCCCCGCCTTTTTCTCCATCTCTTCACTCATCTTAGTAATTTCGCTATGAAGGCTAGCGATCTCCGCATCCTTTACTTCCACCTCCTCCTTATGCTCCCTGATCAGCTTCCTTTCATGGAAAGAGGGCACTCGCTTGGGAATTATAGCGAGTGGATAGGCTTCTTTCACCTTTGCATCCAACTTCTCCCAGAAGCTGGTCCCTTCAAGAAAGGCATGGAAGCCATTTTCGCCAATGAAGTTGAGTAGTTTGGCCTCCATTTGGATCAGTTCTTCCTCTTTGAAAGCTTTGAGAAGTCTGAATATTTTATAGTACTCCGTTCCACGGTAGGTGATATATGTCAGGAAATCGACGACATTGGTGTAGAACATGTCGCTCCATGGAACGTTAGAGTAGCGGAGATTAATTGTTTCTGCTGCTTGCTCTCTATCCATGGCATAGCGTTGGAGAGCTAGCATTTCTGTGGTGAGGGCAGGAGGTACGAATGATGGAATTATGGGGAGTTCACCGGTAGTTTGGGCGGTATCGGCTGTGGCTGCCGATGATGGGGGTGATGATGAGGCTTCTTAGGTTTCGGAAACTTGGATGGTTTCAGTGGGTGGTGGTTGTGTTTGCTGGGTTTGAAATGGTTTGAAAGTGGTGTAGGCTTCCACTGGGTCGACATGGAGTAGGGGAATTTTGGGTATCTGGAAGGAAGATGCACATTCTTCTTCCTGGGGAGAGAGGGGGGTTGTCTGTGTGAGAGGTTGTTGCGTTGATGAAGCTTGAGGTTCTGGTATTTGGGTGGTTTGGGTTTGGATTTGTAGTGGGGGTGTTTTGGCTTTGATTGGCAAAGGCTGGGGTTGAGTCACTTCAATGTCCTCAAGCGGCTTCTCCACCGCCTCGCTTTCTTGGACAAGCGAAGTGACTCGCTTCATCTTCTTCTTGCCTCGCTTCGGCGCGGCTCGCTTCCCGGGTGAAGCGACCTGCCTCGCTTGGCTCACTTCGGCTTGCCTTTCGGCAACCGGTCTTGCAACGGGCACTTCAACTTCAAGAAGTCCCAAATCCATCAGTGTCTTGGATTTTCTCCACTTGTCATAGTAGATGGATTGTTTGTTGTAGATGGCAATGTCTGATTCCGGCCAAACTTTGTCCGGATATTTTTCCTCCAAGGCAGCAGACAGCCTAGAGAAAAATATTAGTTTCCCCTTGCGGAGAATCTGATCGGTGCTTCCCTTCACGAAAGCAAAGTCATCAGCGGCTTCGTGAATTTGTTTGAGGAACCAACCATGCCAGTTGAAGCTGGTTCCGGTGAGGCTGTCGACGATGACTGCAGTGGCGATCAGCTTCGTCTCGGAGAGAGTATCTAGGGTTCCGATGTAGCATGCGACACTCTTCGAGAAGAGCTCGCAGATATGATTGAAGGAGGCCTTCAGACTTGTACGGATACTGGCCTCCTTGTAATTCGGATCTACTCCGTCGGCTGCAAATCGACCGTACTGAACTCCGGCCAAAAGACCCAAATCCAGCAGTGAGTCTCCTCCTTCTCTCGGCAAGTCGAACGCGCCGATGAGTTCACTCATATCCACCTCCACCGGCTTCCTAGTCTGTGGATCAGTGAATGAGGATGTATTCTGCTCCTTCCTCAAGTTTAGCAAGAGCTCACCCACCGCTTTTGCCAGAATTTTTGACGGAACCGCCGTCACGAACTTCCATAGACCGGCCTTGGTCACGGCTCTACGGAGAAACCCATTTTTCGATGACTGAGGGATCGAGATGAGGCTCGACATTGATGTGTATGTCGACCTCCGTGAGAAACTCCTCCATCGTCTCTGTCGTCTGCTTCTTGCCCATGGTGAGTTTTGAGAGATTTTGAATTGAATTTGAGAGTTTAACGAAGAAAAGCTGGGGATTTTTAGGACTCGTGAATTGCAGAGAGTTTTTGCACGAAGATGGCAAAGATTGAGATTTGTGAAAGTTTTTACAGTCTGCAATTCCACCCTTAAATAGAGGTAGGGCTTTGTCGACGTGGCAGGGGCAAGACAGTAATATCGCCGTAAGTCCTGTAGGTAGGTGGCGGACGTGCGGTGATGGATCTGATGTGTCCGGCGTCATCACAGTAAAAGTGAACCGCCACTTGCTCGGCGTCTCCACGTGGCGTGCTGTGATTGGTTTGTCTTATACGGCGCTGATCCAACGGCTGTAGATCAGGGACTGTTAAGATTCGACGGCTGGATCTTTTCCGCCTTTTCCCGCTTCGAATTCAAAGTGAGAACCACGCGCCCGATCTTTTCACCAGTACGTGAATCTACATTAAATGCTCGGCAGAAAGTGAAATTTGCACTCGAGTGCAGACTGCTCATACTCGCTTCGTACCCGCTCGCTTCGAGTTGGGCCGCTAGGCCTTGACTCGCTTGAGAGGCACTCGCTTGAGTGACTGTTCCGCACTCGCTTGCGATGGCTAGCTTTGAGTGACGTAGCACTCGCTTGGCTATCTGAAGCGACTGGAATAAGAAATTGAATTTCTTTGCTTAATTTTAAAATGTTTCTGACATACATACTTCGAGGATAAACAAGAGTGTTTTCCTCTTTGTATTTGTGTCAGATTCATTTCATATTTTCCACATAGTGAGTGAAGGTTTCTACACGCTTCGGCTCACTTAGTGTACTTAAAATTGAAATGCTTACCAGTCAATCTCACTTCGTAGGAGATTGATACCACTTGTTGGAAACTCCATTTTGTTGTTGAAATGGATAGCACTTGATGAGTCCACTTGTTGATATTGCTTTGATGCTTGTTGATACCACCTGTAGAGAACTTCATCTTCTTGGTATTCATCTTCCTCTACGAATTAGAGAGTCCTCCATCGACGTGAATGGGGGAGAAAATGAATATAGTACACAAGCTTACTACAACCCGAAGGGAGCTTCACGTAAGTGTACTTATTCACGACGAATGGGGGATGAGTACAAGTCCTTATCTCAGAGTAGAAAAGGACAGGATGACAATGAGAATGCTCTGACAAGACAATCTCGTATTTTATGCAGAAGCATGTCACCAGCCCTGCAACCTTTTGTAGAAAAAGGTAAACCTTCAAGCTTCTTTTAAACTAGAGAATGAATCTGCAGTCGACTTGCTTTGACCCAAGCTAGGCCAAATTGAAGCGATGCAGAATTCAAGATAGCAGCGTTCTTTGCTCGCTTTGGAAGTAGCTTGCTCCGAGAGTAAGCATTAGTTCCCCCTTAACCATATACTTAACAATTCCAATAAGTTGGTAGGGAACTTCTTCCAATACTCCACCTTACTTCATTTTCTTCAAGCGAGTGGAATTTGAAGTGACTCGCTTGAATTGGTGAAGATCCGAAGTGAGTGACGCACAAGAGAACGAGCGATCACTCCTTCGTGCATCCTGGAACTAGCATTCTTCACCAGGGTCTAATAACCCTAATTCCATGCATAGCTGGTTGAAACGAGACTCGGCTAGGGGCTTGGTGAGGATATCTGCTCGCTGGAGATCAGTATGAATTTTCTCGAGCTTGATATCCTTCTTCTCGACATGATCACGAATGAAGTGATGTCGAATTTCCACGTGCTTGCATCTGGTGTGAAGCACTGGATTCTGCGATATACATATTGCACTGTTGTTGTCGCAGAAGATCGGAATTTCATTCGCTTCAACCTTGTAGTCCTTCAACTGCTGACGAAGCCATAGAATTTGAGAACAGCAGCTTCCTGCGGCCATATATTCAGCTTCAGTTGTTGAAGTGGCTACGCTTGTTTGCTTCTTAGAGAACCATGAGATCAGCTTGCTTCCCAAGAACTGACACGTGCCTGACGTTGATTTCCTATCAACTCTGCATCCTCCATAGTCAGCATCGGAATATCCAGTGAGCCCCAGATTGTCCTCCGCTGGATACCACAGACCCATGTTGACAGTGCCCTTCAAATATCGAAGAATCCTTTTGGCAGCTTCAAGATGGCTGTGCTTGGGGTTGCTTTGGAAGCGAGCACAGACTCCGACTGCAAAAGCAATATCTGGCCTGCTTGCAGTGAGATATAGAAGTGACCCAATTAGGGCACGACAATCTGTAGGATCTACAGATTTTCCTCCTTCGTCTGGCTCCATCTTCCAGTTGGTATTCATAGGGATCTTTACTGCTTTAGCATGTTGAACACCAAACTTGGCAAGCATATCTCTAGTGTACTTGGCTTGATTGATGAAAATTCCATTATCCTGCTGCTTCACTTGAAGACCTAGAAAGCAGCTCATCAAGCCAATCATCGACATTTCATATTTGGTCTTCATCAGCTCTCCAAACTTCTCGCTAAGTGACTGGTTTGGTGACCCAAATATGATGTCGTCCACATAGATCTGGACCCAAAGCATATCTTCTCCATGGTTGATGGTGAAGAGAGTCCAATCTATCTTCCCTTTGTGGAATCCATTGTCCACTAGGAATTGAGATAAAGTATCATACCAAGCTCTGGGAGCTTGCTTCAACCCATATAGGGCTTTCTTTAATCGATACACTTTATCTCCCTGCTCGAAACCCGGTGGCTGCTCCACATACACTTCTTCCTTGAGTTCACTGTTGAACGCTCTTCACATCCATTTGATAGACCTTGAACTTCTTTGCTGCTGCATAGGCTAGAAACAATCTGATAGCTTCAAGCCGTGCCACTGGAGCGAAGGTCTCGTCAAAGTCGATTCCTTCCTCTTGGCAGTAGCCTTTGGCAACGAGTCGCGCCTTGTTCCTTACTACGTTGTGGTCCTCGTCCGTCTTGTTCTTGAACACCCACTTGGTGCCAATCACATGCTGAAATTTGGGACGATCCACGAGATACCAAACGTCATTTCTGGTGAACTGGTTCAGTTCTTCGTGCATGGCGATTACCCAGTTTGAATCGGCTAGGGCTTCCTCCACGCATGACGGCTCGATGTTTGAGAGAAAGCAACTGAACATGGCACTTTCTCCAAACACTTGACTTCTGGTCACTACACCCTTGGATGGATCTCCAATAATTTGACTTGGTGAGTGATCCTTGAGCCATGCACGCTTGGATCCGCCAGCTTCATCTTCATCTTCCTCCTTGTCGCTCGCTTCGTCATCTGAAGCGACTGGATTGGGTGCTTGGCCTGCACCCGCTTCAGGAATCTTGGGGGCAGCTTCACCTTCTCCTTTGGGATTTTGCTCGCTTGAATCTTTGATTTCATCATCTTCTTCGAGCATGTCCCAAGTGAGTGAGTTTAAGGGTTCCTTGCCTGGATTCTTCTCATTCGCGTTCGCCTGTTCCTGTGGAAGACTTAAAGAAGATTCATCAAATACGACATGGGGTGATCCCTCCACGATTAGGGTTTTGCAATTGAACACCCTATAAGCTTTGCTTGATGTAGAATATCCTAAGAATATTCCTTCATCA
This sequence comes from Thymus mandschuricus, assembly GCA_029379335.1. Taxonomy (NCBI): domain Eukaryota; kingdom Viridiplantae; phylum Streptophyta; class Magnoliopsida; order Lamiales; family Lamiaceae; genus Thymus; species Thymus mandschuricus. The sequence continues at coordinate 10,236,139 of CM057079.1, forward strand.
GCTTTGCTTTCAAAGGCTTTCAACTGTGACTTCCCATTGTCATGGATGAAGACCCTACAACCAAAAATATGAAAGTAAGATATGTTAGGAATTCTCCCTGTCCATATTTCATATGGTGTCTTGTCGTGCCGTTTGCAAAGAAGCGTTCTATTCTGCGTGTAGCATGCTGTATTGGCAGCTTCAGCCCAATACTTCATCGGAAGCTTCGAGTCTGCAATCATGGTTCGAACGGCTTCTTTTATGATTCGATTTCTTCTTTCAGCAACTCCATTCTGCTGAGGTGTGCGTGCTGAAGAGGTCTGATGTGCTATGCCATGCTTCGTGCAGTAAGCTTCAATGGTAGAGTTTAAGAACTCTGTGCCTTTGTCGGAGCGAATGGTCACAATTGCTTGATTCTTCTCCACAGCCAATCGCTTGAGCTATTGTGGTAGCTTGGTCAGTGTCTCCTTTTTGCTGAAGAGAAATACAACCCAAGTGTAGCGAGAGAAGTCGTCGACTACAACTAGAGTGTACTTCCTTCCATTTACACTGACTGGAGTGACTGGACCAAACAGATCCATGTGAAGCAGCTCGAGCACTAGCTTTGATGAAGCTTCTTCAAGACTGGCGAAGTGCTTCTTCGTCTGCTTCCCTCGTTGGCATGGTGAGCAAGGATGGTCTTTGATGAAGACTTCATTCGGTATGCCTTGCACCAAACCCTTTCGAGCTAAGCGATTGATGGCTTTGAAGTTGAGATGGTTCAAGCGTCTGTGCCATAGCCATCCTATTTCTGTAGCACTCCTTGCTACTAAGCACGTCTCCTCTTTGCAGCTGTCCCATTGTGCTATATAGACGTTTCTTTGTCTAATTCCAGTTAACACAATCTGGGATGTGAACTTGCTCTTCACTATGCACTTGTTGGAAATGAATTCCACCTTGTATCCCTTGTCACAGAATTGTGAAATGGATAACAAGTTGTGCTTGAGTCCTTCTACGTAGGAAACTTCTTCAATCGTGAGCTTTCCGACTTTCAGTGCGCCGTACCCTTTGGTGCTTCCTCGAGAATTATCACCAAAGGTGACGTGTGGACCCTTCTTCTCTATGTAGTTTTGAAGTAGAGCTTTCATGCCGGTCATGTGTCTTGAACATCCACTGTCCAAATACCAGATTTGTTGATCCTCACTTGGCATGGGATCCACGGCGCCCACCTGCAATTAGACAGATTTTGGTACCCAAATCAGTTTAGGTCCTTGCAGGTTAGTTCCCTTAGGTACCCATACTTGCTTCACTCTCTTTAGAGATGAAGCTTGTGTCTTGGGCTTCTCGACCTTTGAAAACTTGGTGTTCTGCTTTGAAGCAGCTTCACACATGCAACAGTGTGTGCAAGAGGGGTAGCGGCTCGCTTCAGTCCTACCTATGCTCTTCCCACTTAGCTTGTACCCTGAAGTGACTCGCTTCAGATTAGTTATGGGTTTAGAGACTGACTTAGGATTTCTAGACTGTCGAAGCGGCTCGCTAGGTTTTCTCGAAGCGGTCCAACTAGGGTTTTGACCCCGACTCGCTTGAGTTACCTTGGGAGTTCGAAGCGGCCTTCTTGGTGCTTCGAATTCTTCCCCCTCAACGTTAGTCCGGTTGGACCATCTCCAGTCCGGATAACGTGACACATAGACATTACTTCTTTTCTTAAAAGGAAGATCCTTTGTCTCTCGTGTCATGGCTTGAGACTTAGAAGCTTCAACATTTTTCCCATTACTCTTTGATTGGTAAGCTTTAGCAGTTTGAGTGCTAGGGAATGTTGAATTTTGCTTGCCCTTAGTTTCCACCCTTGAAGATATAAACATCTTCATTGGTTTCCTTTTAGGGTTCTCAGCCAGTTTGCCTTTGTCTTTGTTAGTGGTCGCTTTGGATGCAGTGGGCATTTCCAAAGTAACTGATGGTGTGGTGTTTGAAGCACCAACAAAGACAGTAGGCTTGGAAGGTCCACCCTCATATCCGAGTCCTCCCTTTCTACCAAAAGGTAGAAGTGAGCTTTCTAGTGCCTGCCTAGCATATGAGGCTTTGTTCAAGTTGGCAACTAGCGCGGATTGGGTTTCATATCTTCCTTGCAAGTTTTGATGTCTAGCGAAGAGATCCTCGAACTTACTCGTCATAGCCCTTAGATTAAGTTTGACTTGGTCAAGCTCAGTGGCTAGCTTTCGGTTCTCCTTCTCGCTTTGAGACATAGCTTGCTTCAACACTTCGTGGTCACTTGACAATTTAATGTGCTTGTCAAGCAACTCACTCCATGTCGAGGAATTAGCTTCCTCTTGGTGAGTGTGTGCGAGTGTAATTGAACTAGGTGAGGGATAGATAAATACCTCTCCGGTCTCTTCGTCAGTGAGCGCCATGAGTCCAAGATCCTCACCTTCACTGGAGTTGGGATCAGTGAATGCATCGGAGTCGCTAGCTGGATCTTCAGTTGAAGCGACCGGCACTTCACTCGCTACGAGCGCTCGCCTTGGAGCATCCCTCTTTGCTTTTAGTTCCTCTCGCTCCTTTGCACTCAGCTTTGGGCAATCGGATTTGTAGTGGCCCATCTTGTGGCAGTGATAGCACTCCACTTCCATCATGTCCCTTGAGATCAGCTTGGTCGTCTCTTCTCTCTTCCCTTTTCCTTCTCGAGCAACAGTGCTCCTCCCCTTGTACTGCTTGTAGAATCTTTTGTATTTTCCCACTCGAGAGTTCATCTTGTTGAAGTTCTTGGACAAGAACGCAATATGTTCTTCAAACTCCTCCCTCGTCATCTTGGCTAGTGACTGGTCACTTGGTCCTTCAGCAGCTTTGAATGCTACACCTTTTGACGTCGTGGGAGCTTCATCCTCTTCGTCGAGATTCATTCGATTCAGATCGAATTCATGAGCTTTGAGTTCGGAGAACAGAATCTCCGGTGTGAGCTTTGATAGATCCTTGGTAGCTAGGTACAGCTCCTTCATAGTCTGCCACTTCCTTGTGAGAGCTCGGACAATCTTCAGGTTGACTTCCTTATCTGTGAGTTCCTTCCCAAGCGAGTTGAGAGTTGAAATGATGTTTGTAACCCTCAGCTCGAAGGCGTCGATGGATTCTCCTGGCTTCATTATCAGACTCTCAAACTCCCGCATCTGAACGGCGAGTTTGTTCTCTTTGATCTTGTCCGTTCCTTGAGAAATGAGGGCTAGGGTTTCCCACATTTCCTTCGCCGTTGCACACTTCCTTATCTGTGGTAGATAGGCGTCTGACACGGTGCTCTGCATCGTGTGGCGTGCAATCTTGTCGAGGTTGGCGACTTTGAAGTCATTCGGAGTGTACTCATCTTTGTCCTTTTCTACGTATGTTTGTCGAACATGAGCTTCGCGTCCTTCAGCAGCTGGGACGTTCACAGATATGGCTTTCTTGATTTCGATTGGTCCGTCCTCTATGACTTCCCACATCCGGTCGTGGATGGAGCATAGGAAGCTTTCGACTCGGAAACTCCATGTCTCGTATCCTTCGATAGAGAACTGTGGCAGGTTTGATGCACTGTATGTAGACATAGCAAACTATCAGCAGTAAATGCAGTATGCGTGAGTGAGGTTTTGATGCACTTAGGAAAATAGGATCCGGTTCAGTGAGACAACGTGAAGCGAGTGGGGACTCGCTTCGGATATGCAAAGCAGAGGCTCGAAAGAACCGTTGCTCTGATACCACTTGTTGGTCCCGGTTTGTTAATAGGAAAAATACGTAGAGGGGGGGGTGAATACGTATTTTGAAGTTTTTCAACTTCAAATCCCTTAACTCAGAGTAACAAGTAAAGAGCTCACTTAATACTTAAAACCTAGCTGAAGCTAGATCTACAGTACGTAGCTTGCCTGCTTGACCGAAGTGAGCACTTGATCAAGAGGGAGTCTTTACTCGTGTATGCAGAATTTGGTGAGCTAAAATCTTTTCCTAAGTAATTAAGAATCCAAGTTATGTTTTTTTAGATGCACGTGCAATGGATAATCAAATACAGTAAAGAGTTTAGGGTTAGAGAGATACGACACAAAAATTTATAGTGGTTCGGAGAAAACGCTCCTACGTCCACTTTGTTGCACGACGACAACTGTTCTCTTCACTCAAGAACTTGAAGATTTCAGGCTCTTCAAAAGCCTATGACAAGATCGAGCTTCACTTGCTTGGATCTGTCAAACGCTGGGTGATTCTGGGTTCACACCAAAGACCTAACTAGACTGGAAGCTTCACTCGCTTCAGTCAAACAGACAGGGAGATTACGGGCTCTCCTTACAGCCTAGCTTCGATCGAGCTTCACACAAACGATGTAAGTGCAAGCTTGGATCTAAACTCTATGATCGAGGCTTCTTCAATCGATGAAAGAAGATCCTTGGATCGAAACAACCTAACGACGAACTCAAAAACCTAACGAATAGATTTAGGGTTTTTGGTTTACGACGACACACTATGAAGAGCTCTTTACAGTAAGTGCAAAGATGGCTAGAGCTCTTCTTCTAAGCTTGGATATGGATTGGGCTTAGATTCTAAGTGTGAAGGTTGTGAAGACGAGTTCCGATGGACAGGAACTCGGAGAACACTTAAAACAAAGACTCGAAGATTTGCTCGAAGGCTTGGGAGTATTTGTTTGCAGTAGGCTCGATTGCTCAAGTAGTGTTCTACTTCTTCACGTTGTGATCCTTCACTATTTATAGGCGGAGGGTTGGCTGAGATCCGTTGCTTGGTTGGTGGCCTTGTCCCTCCTCCTCTCGACAGTACTTGTGCAGGCGGATGCTTTTACAGACGCGCCAGTTTGTCTGTTTGCCAAAAATGGCTAACTTACAAACCTAACAGTAACTGGAGCGAGCCAGTACTGTTGCGGCGCCTTTGTCGGCCTGGCAGTCAACTCCTCTGCTCCTCTCCGCGTTCGACACGTGGAGATCTCGTAATAAATGCGGAGATCCCCAGTTGACTGGAGTTCAAATTCGGAGCGGGAACTGTGCTGTCGCTTTCTGGTAGGTAGTGGCTCGCTTCGCTATGAAGTTGTAGCGTCTGCTTTAGTTGAGTCACTTCGTAGTCATTCTGTAGTGAGCCGCTTCGGGAGATAAAGTTCCCTAGTGACTACTTTGGAAATTGCTGACTAGAATTGACTAGCTTTGACTTTACACTGCAGCGCTCGCTTCGCTTTGCTTTGGCTTTGAACTGTAGCACTCGCTTCGCTTCGCTTTGGCAGACTCGCTTTGAATCTACTGTAGCGCTCGCTTCGCTACACTATTCTTCGGCACGCTTCACTTCGGCTTGCTAGACTTGCTTCGCTTCGAAAAACACACTCAAGCGAGTGGCCTTCACTTGATGTTTTGAAGCCTAAAATCTAAGCAAAATAAAGAGCCATCCTAACAGAGTAGGCTTTGAAAAATTCTAACCTATTAACTACATCAAAATGGGTCGCTTGAGAACAGAACGCTTTGGGGTTTTGGGATCAAATCAAAACAATAAGATATCCCTTATAGGTTCCCCCTTAACATGTGGTTCTTAACAATTCCCAACAAGCGGCCAACACCGCATGCTACACCTAGAACCGGACGCTTCTCAATAAACGTTTCGACAAGACACCATATGAAATATGGACAGGGAGAATTCCTAACATTTCTTATTTCCATATATTTGGTTGTCGGGTCTTCATTCACAACAATGGGAAGACACAGTTGAAAGCTTTCGAAGGCAAAGCGGATGAAGGAATATTCTTAAGATATTCTACATCTAGCAAAGTTTACAGAGTATTCAACTGCAAAACCCTAATTGTGGAAGAATCACCCCATGTCGTATTTGATGAATCTACTTTAAGTCTTTCTCAGGAACAGGTTAAAGATCAAGTGAATGAAAAGAAGACTTCAAGCGGGGAGCCAGTTAGTTCACTGACTTGGGACACGCTTGAAGATGATGATGAAGTGAAAGATTCAAGTGATCAAGATGCTCAAGAAGAAGGTTTGGATGCTGCTCCAAAGTCCAAGAAAGAAGAAGCCAGCCAAGAGCTCTTTCCGGTCGCTTCAGATAATGATGCAAGCGACCAGCTTGAAGAAGAAGCAGAAGCTGGAGGATCTAAGCGTGCATGGCTCAAAGATCATTCGCCAAGCCTTATTCTTGGAGATCCTTCCAAAGGCGTGGTGACCAGAAGTCAAGTGATGGGAGAAAGCGCTATGTTTAGTTGCTTTCTTTCCAATATCGAGCCGTCAAGCGTGGAGGAAGCTTTAGCAGATTCAAATTGGGTGATCGCCATGCAAGAGGAGCTCAACCAATTCACCAGGAAAGACGTGTGGTATCTTGTAGATCGTCCAAAATTCCAGCATGTTATTGGCACCAAGTGGGTGTTCAAGAACAAGACGGACGAGGATCACAACGTCGTGAGGAACAAAGCAAGGCTCGTCGCTAAAGGCTTGAAGCGATCAGACTTTTCTTAGCCTATGCAGCGGCCAAGAAGTTTAAAGTCTATCAAATGGATGTGAAGAGCGCGTTTCTCAATGGAGAACTCAAAGAAGAAGTCTATGTGGAGCAGCCGCCTGGATTTGAGCAGGGAGATAAAGTATATCGCTTGAAGAAAGCTCTCTATGGATTGAAGCAGGCCCCGAGAGCTTGGTATGATACACTTTCCCAGTTTCTTGTGGATAATGGATTCAGCAAGGAAAAGATAGATCGAAACCTCTTCACCATCAATGATGGAGAAGACATGCTATGGGTCCAGATCTATGTCGACGACATCATATTTGGTTCGCCAAACCAGTCGCTTAGCGAGAAGTTTGGAGAGCTTATGAAGACCAAGTACGAGATGTCGATGATAGGCTTGATGAGTTGCTTCCTAGGTCTTCAAGTGAAGCAACAAGATGATGGGATTTTTATCAATCAAGCGAAGTATACTCGAGATATGCTTGCCAAGTTCGGTGTGCAGCATGCCAAAGATGTGAAAATTCCGATGAACACCAACTGGAAGATGGAGCCAGACCTTGAAGGGAAATCTGTGGATGCTACAGATTATAGAGCGTTGATTGGATCCCTTCTCTATCTCACTGCAAGTAGGCCGGATAACGCGTTTGCAGTTGGAGCAAAGAGGTCCTCAAACTTACTCGTCATCACCCTTAGATTAATCTTGACTTTATCAAGTTCAGTGGCTAGCTTTCGGTTTTCTCTCTTGCTATCTGACATAGCTTGTTGTAACATTTTGTGGTCGCTTAACAATTTATGGTGCTTGTTAAGCAATTCACTCCATGTAGAGGAATAAACTTCCTCATCGTGCTTGTGTGCATTTGTAATTGAATTGTGTGGGGGATAGAAGAATACCTCTCCTGTGTCCTCGTCGGTGAGCGCCATCAAGCCTAGATCCTCTCCCTCGCTAGAGTTTGGATCTGTGAATGTGTCTGAGTCGCTTGAGATCTCCTCGCTTGGAGTGGCCGCTGGCGACTCGCTTGCTACTAACGCCCGACGTGGAGCATCCCTTCTGGCCTTCAATTCTTCTTTCTCTTTGGCACTTAGCTTTGGGCACTCAGACTTGTAATGATCCATCTTGTGGCAATGATAACATTCCACATCCATCACATCTCTGATGATTGGCTTGGTAGATTCTTCACGCTTTCCTTTTTCTCGAGCATCAGTGCTCTTTCCTTTGTATTGCTAGCATTGCAAATATAAAAAACACATCAATTATTGATAAACACGGATTTTTACGTGTTTTCAAGATCTTACAGTTATGTTCTAGTGCTATTATCTTGATCAAGTTCGATTCTTTTGACTTGTATTTCTTATACTCAAGAATATTGCACTTGATCTTAGTTTGTTGAGTTTTGTAGGCAAAAGAAAGGAGAAAAGAAGAAAATAGAATAAATGACAAGGGCTAGGGCCCTTGAATTTGTTTTGGGCCCAAGGAATAGCCCAACAAGCAAGCAAAGTCATGGCCCAACATGCATGCATCATGCATTAGCCCAACATACACGCGGCCATGCACACCCCCGCGCCTCTTCACCCATGCCGCGTCTCCGCTTCAATCCAATCCAGACGTTGCCGCGTCTGTATCTCCACACCCCCGCGCCCAGCAGGCCAATCTCCGTGTCTTCAGCACGCCGCCTGCCATGCTGCTGCACCCTCCTACGCCTGCCGCCGCGTCTCACCCCGTTTGGAAAGAGCACACAAAGCGCGGGCAGTTACGATCCGTTTTGAAAGCTCTCGTAACAGAAAATATTGAAAGGAAAGAAGGATAAGTAGCGAGGAGGAGAGGGGGAGGGTTTTATCTGATATTTTTCAGAATCGAGAGCGACGCGAGTATCAACCTTGGGAGAAGAAGATCGGGAGATTCAAGTCGGCGATATTCGGAGCCCTAGTTCTCCCTACATTTTTCGTTTGTTTACGATTATGTTTCCTTCGAATCTTGAGATGATTGTCCTCATTATGTTTGGCTAAATTCTCTATTATTCTAGAGTTAGGGAGTACATGAGCACCTCGGATTCATTATAGTCTTATCTACCGATCACGACCTTCTATTACTTCTTGTGTTCTTGCGTGAATTGTTTGCTTGTTTGATTTGCTACCAAGTGAGCATGATTTATTGTGTTGATTCAATATGCGAAAGATGAGAATTAACGCTCAAATAGGGAACATAGGACACACACTTCAATAAAGTCGAGAGATCTTGAGAATTGTGTGAGAGCTTATAACCTTTGAACCTTTAGGAGTTTCATGTGTTAGTTATCAGTTGGACACAATGATTCTTGCATGAAATCTACGGTTTAGGCGCTACGAAAGTAGGTTTAAGCTTATTGTGTGGTTGTTCTAGTAATAGTCGAGTCCTCTATGTGATTGATTGATTTTGCTTTAATTGAATTCGTTTGTTCATCGAAACCGAAGCTCTAGAATAATCCTTCTCACATTTGATTCTCTTGTACCTTGTCGTTTATGTTTATTATTTCGCTTTTAATTAGCTTAGAAACCAAAATCCAATGATTTATTAGTCTGAATATAGGATAGGAAATTCGATTAGTACTCATTAGGTTAATCAGTCCTCGTGGAATACGACCTTCCTTCCCTATCTATAATTACACCCGTACACTTGCGGTAGTAAAAATATTAGTGAACAAGTTTTTGGCGCCGTTGCCGGGGATTGATTTTCATTCTAGTGATATTAGTTAGATTTCTTTGATACTAATTTAGACATTTTATTTTTTTTCGTATTTTATTTGCACTTTTGGTTCTTTGGAGTTGTCTACTTTCTTTCTTTTCATTGGTGTATAGGTGGTGAATGCGCACAAGGTCTTCAGGCATCACTCTAGAGCCTGTAGATCCGCAGATAGAAGCTACCTGTCGTCAGAACAACGCAAGGAGAAACAAGAGAAAAATGGCAACTCAAGAAGAGTTCAATCAACTCAGGGAGCAGTTAAGGATTCTGAGGGAGGCTCAGGAATGAGCAAACATTCAACAAGCTCCTATTCGGGACCAGTTTCAAAATGTGATAGCTCATGGAGGAATTCCCGGTCCAGCCATCGAGGCCAACAACTTCGAGTTGAAGACGGGCCTGATATCAATGGTCCAACAAAATCAGTATGGAGGAGGTCCGTTGGAGGACCCGAATGCCCATCTCAGTCAGTTTTTGGATCTCTGTGCCACAGTTAAGATCAATGGAGCACCTAAGGATGCTATCAAAATTCGCCTCTTTCCATTTTCTTTGAGAGATAAGGCGAAACAGTGGTTCCAATCCATAGAGTTGGGAGGAGACGTTACTTGGGAAGATCTAGCTCACAAGTTCTTGTTCAAGTTCCAACCTCCGGGCCTCATGTTTAAGTTGAACATGGAGATCACACACTTCCAACAATATGAAGGAGAGAGTCTCTATGAAGCTTGGGAGAGGTTCAAGGAAACGATCAGAAAATGTCCAAACCATGGCTTCGACTTAGGTACTCGCATTATGATCTTCTACAATGCTTGCAACGGGGAATTACGAAGACTCATGGATGCTGCTGCTGGAGGAGCATTGTTATGCAAAGGGGGAGATGAGGCCATTGATATAATCGAGAACATGGCATCCACAAGCTATCAGTGGCCAACAGAGAGGAATAATTTGAAGAAAGTAGTTTTGGCCGAGAGCAAAGACCCTCTTATTGCACTCACAAATCAGATTGCAGCTTTGTCTAGCAAGTTCGAGACCATGATGCAAACCCGAAGCAATCCAACAGTTGAAGAGATTCAATTCGAGGAGGCAAATTGGGTCAACAATCAAGGCTTCCGTCAAAACCAAGGAGGTTATCAAGGAGGCCGTTCGAATCAAGGTGCATACCAAGGCTATCAAGCAATCCCTTCCCACCCGAATCTTGCATATGGGAATCCGAACAATGCCCTTCAACCACCGCCCGGATTTTCAACATCCAATGGAGTGATCAATGAGCAAAAGAAGCCGAATTTGGAGGACATACTCAGAGGTTCATCTCGAGTTCGGATACAAGGATGTCAGCTTTGGAGACACAAGTGAAGATGATAGAGAAGCAAGTGAGCCAAATTGCAAACTCTTTGAGCAACCAACATAATCCAGGGCAATTTCCGAGCAACACGGTGGTGAATCCCAAGGAGCAATGCAAAGCCATCACAATGAGGAGTGGCACCACATATGAGGGACCGAAGATGCCGGATCACGAGCCCGAAATTGTAAAGATCCCGGAGGAAAAAGAAGAGCTCACACCGGCCATGAAGGAGAAGAAGGAAGGAAAAATGCCCAAACCCCTACCACCACCTTTGCACGTTCCTATGCCTTTTCCTCAAAGGCATCAAAAGAAAATGGGGGATGAGCAATTTTCCAGATTTTTGGACATCTTTTGGAAGGTCCAAATCTACATTCCGTTGGTATATGCTCTACAACAAATGCCCAAGCATGCCAAGTTCCTCAAAGATGTGATTTCAAAGAAGAAGAAGTGGGGAGACTTTGAGACAGTGAACTTGAATGAAGAGTGTAGTGCTATCTTACAACGGAAGTTGCCCGTCAAGTCCAAAGATTTGGGTAGTTTCACAATTGCTTGTGAGATTAGGGGGATGAAATTTGGAAGAACGTTATGCGATTTGGGTGCAAGTGTCAATCTTATGCCTCTTTCAGTTTTTAGGAAGCTAAAAATTGGAGAGGTGAAGCCTACCACCATAGCTCTTCAAATGGTGGATCGTTCGGTGGCATATCCTCAAGGCATAGTTGAAGATGTTCTTGTCAAGGTTAATGATTTCATCTTTCCCGCTGATTTTATTGTTCTCGATATGGAGGAAGACCGAAATATGCCCTTGATTCTTAGGAGACCATTTTTGGCTACGAACCAAGCACTCATTGATGTTGCAAGAGGAGAGCTTACCTTGAGGGTAAATGATGAGAGATGCACTTTCTCCATCTACAAGCCGTCGAAGTATTCTGAGAAAGAAGAAGTCAAATCGGTAGAAGAGTGCAAAGTGCTTGATGTGTGTGATTCTTACACCGTAAAAAGTTCTATGGAGTCGCCCAAAACTCCTACCGAGGCTTGCATTTCTACTTCTTTCTCTTCTTCAAAATTCTCCTTTTATTTATACTCTAATTATTTTGATGAGTGTACTTTAGAAAGTGTGCAGAAAATTTCAGATCAAGAGGCAAACCTTTTCGAGAAAGGGAATGAAGAGAATGGAGCTACTGTTGGGGTTGTTGTATAACTAAAGCAAAACCAGTTGTTTTAGTGGTTACGACACAGGTCCACTGTTAACAATCCCTATCTGGAAGAATATGTATAACCAAGAATAAAGCCCATTATCTCATGTTTTAGACCACGTGTCGATCTGAGTTCGGAGAGGATCACGAAGGTCGTTAATAATGATGAGATATAAACAGTTCACAGTCGAGATAGTTTGGGCTGAGCTATCGGTCTAGACTGCAGCTTAATGGTAGTGATGAGTCCTAATCACTAATTATGCTGGTACGGTGGAACGTATTGAAGGATCAAGAGAGATAATGCTCTTCTGATACTGACCCTGTATCATAGGTGATATAGGTGAAGAGCAACACATCTCAGGCTCTAGCTCGATCTTAACCTTGGTAAACTATTAGATGTATATGTATTCTTCGATGTTACTTTGATTTACGAAGATATGAACTTCTCGTTAGTTCATCTTAATCATGTCGTACTTTGGGTAACACGGAGATGCATAGTATGTCTAATAAGTGTTATCAATAAGCCGTGTCCTGTGTGAGTGCAGGCTGACGTTATCCCCTCAGGGAGTTCACAATGTTTATTATACCAAGTCATGCATGCTAATTAAGTTCAGGTATAATAATGAGGAGTGAACGGGTACTACCTGAGGAACAGATGTTAACAATTAGGAGCAGTCATGGTAGCTCTAATTGATTAACGGATATGGAAGGTCTTAAACACGGGGGTCGAACTATACAAAATACCAACCCAATCTACATAACTGGGACAGAGCAGTGATTCAGCTATGACACTTTAGTGGAGTGCATCATAGTTCTAATGAGATACATGTTCAGGGGTGGACATGGAAATATCGAATTAGATAAGGCCCAACTCTGTCTGGTATCCGATCCCTAGGATGGCCCAAACAGACCTCAGGAATCGATCTAAACAGTATTATTGAGTATGGGCTCAATAATTGGACTCAGGCCCGGTATATGATATATATTGGATTTATATCCGGTGAATGGATAATAAATATAATTAATTGAGATTTATATCCTATGGGATTAAATCTAATTATTTATTATTTAGTTATTCACGGATAAGATTAAATCTAATAGGATAAGATTTATTTGATTAAATCTTATGGGGATAAATATCATATATCTAAATATATTTAGTATATATTTATTTATTTATTCTTCTACTGGAATTAGAATAAATTCTATCTGTTAGAATTAATTTCTGATATACAGTTGCATAACTGAACAGATTAATTCCTTATTAATTCCGTATTAATAAAGGAATAGGATTTGTAAGTTATGGAAAGAGAATAAATATGGGATTGGCATAGATATGGTTGGAGATAAATAAGGAATCATATCTCCTTATTTATGAACCATATAAATACTCTCCATGTCTCTCATCAAAAACCCTAGTTCACAGTTGCCACACGAGAATTGTGAGAGAGAGATTCTGCGCGAATCCCTAGGCGAGAGAGAGAGAGAGAGTCGGCCGCGAGTCTGAGAGAAAGGGAGATCGAGGTTCCAGTGATCTTGAGACGTCCACCAAGTCTCAGATCTGAAGGTGTGGGATCACATCCTAGAAGATCAGAACCGTAGATCGATCAGACACGACTCAGATTGCACGTTCTTCATAATCATAAGGTATGTACTCGAGCCCTTGCATGAACTTATGTGCACGATCGAATCACACACCCGAACCAAGATCTGGGTCGGGGCGGCTTTCAAGCAGCCGTTCCAACAAGTGGTATCAGAGCCCGAGGTTTTTGGATCGGCTCTGTGTTGAATCGAATTTATATGTTCATGCATTCGAGTCATCATGATTATGTGTGCATGCTGCTGTCCGGGATTTACGTGCGTTAATTTTTATCATTTTTCGTTTTATCGTTGTTCGTTTTGTTTTAAATCGGCGAGATAATAAGGTGCCGATTAGAATAGGATTCATTTTTGTATTTTTCGATTTTGTATTGTATGCTGCAAATCGGAGAATTGTTGAGGAACGAGGTCCGAGGAACGAACACCAGACGAAGGCGATCGACAGCCGCAGGCGGCGGTGCGTCGGCCTGCGCACGGCGGCGGGCGGCGTAATCTGCCGCAGTTTTGCGCGGCTGCTCCTCGTCGTTTTTCGCGGCGACTGAACCCTAGGGTTCATCCTAGGCGAGCCGGAGACGAGCGGCGGCGGTGGAAGAACCGGCGGCGGACGACGGGACGGGCTGGTGCAGCGCGGCGGCGAGAAACCCTAGGTTTCTCAAGCTTACCGGCGCTGCTGTAGGCCTGAACCGCAGCTACCCGGCGGTCCAGCGCCCGGCTCGACATCGGAACGGAGCCATGACGGCGCCGGACGTAAGGTGGCGGCGCGGCAGGGGCTGCGGCAGCGAGTTTCAGCAGCGGCGGCCGAAACCCTAATGGGTTCTTGGCTCACGCGCACTGCTGGGCTCAAGCCCGCGGCCCGACGGTGGCTCGACGACGACGGGGAGGCGCGGACGGAGGAGGACAGCAGGTCCGGTGGTCCCCTGACCACCGGCGGCGGCGGCTGTGGCGCGATCAACGGCAGCGGCGGCGGCTGGGTTTGTCCCCTGCGCGCGCGCTGCTGCCGGAGTTAGCCACGGCTGCTCGGGGCTCGAACCCAGGACCTCCGGTGGTGCTGGGGACGCCGGCGAGCCAGTGGGAGCGACCGGTGGCGTGCCAGCCACCGGCGGTGGCTCACGGCGGCGGCGCTGCCTTGAGCAGCGTATAACGGCGAAGGCGACGGCGGTTTTTGGCGACGGTGACGAGCAGTGGCTCGGGCTGGGTTGCAACGGACGCACCCAGCCTGGACCCAGCCACGTCAGGCTCGTCATGGAGCCAAGACAGTGGTCCCGGTATGCGCCGCGGCGGCGCGTATGCTACACGCGTGGCTCGGCGGCGGCGCGTGACTGGATTTCGAACGAGGGTTGTTCGTCTTTTAACGTTCAGCCCATTACGTTGACGACGGCTAGGGTTTTCCAAAACGTAGGCATGATCGTCGACGGCTAGGGTTTTCGTACCCTAGTTCGTTCGAAATTAATTCACTTTCCGTTTTGGTAATTAGGGTTTTCCGCACCCTAGTTATTTCGAGCACTTGCTAATTTTGGAAGGTGGACTTGAAGACCGGGGATTGCTTCCAGATCGAAGATTGAAGACCGGAGCTTGTTCCGGGATTTTTTTTTAATTAAATGTAATAGATAGGGCTTTCTATTCCCGGTCGGCAGCCTATTTATTTATTTTAATTATTATGCATGCTATGGATGGATTTAAATTACGCGATGAGATGATTAGCATGTTTTGCATGTTATAGTTGCTTTTCATTGTTTGCGTAATAGAAATAACATGCATAGGGGTCATAGCATGCCGGTTTTAATGATTTCAATGCGAGCATGTTTTATTACTTGGCTTAGAAATCATGTGATAGGACTTAATTGTCTATGTGCTACGATTGTCACACAAACCCTTAAAAAGACTAAGCGGTAAAGTTAATTGATTATTGGTTAATTGATTTAAAGGACCTCCATATTTGGTTTAAAAATGAAATAGTTAGCATTCGCGTTGACAATGAGTCTTCCTCCCTATAGGAGATGCTGGTTATGGATTTCATTGGTTTAGACTTCAAAAGGATAATTTGATTTAAAATGAAATAATTAGTGTTCGCGTTGACAATGAGTCTTCCTCCCTATAGGAGACACTGATTATAGTTCATTGGTTAAATTCAAAATTGATAATATGGAAAAATGATTTTATAAAGGTAATTCCTCCTTAACGGGTGGGTTACTCTTAATAGGATTAATTTTTCGGAATATTAAAATATGGTTGTAGCTTAGCTGCTTATTGATGAATCCTCCTATAGAGGTCACTTCTCGAATTAGCAGGGTCCTGAGGCACGGGTTATTATTTCTTTGTTTCACTATGGTCCGTGTGATGGGATAAAAAATAAAATAGACTGCGGTCATGGTCGATAATTTTATAGGTAGCATCCACCTATAGTGGACTATTTGTAAATAGTATCGGGCTACTCGTTTGTTGGTTCAATGTTATTATTGGGTTTATAACATTGATAACATAAATTGTTTTTGCTTACGAGTTTTTGTTTACTTGTTATTTATTTCAGATATGTCTATTGTTTCTATTCGCACGAAGATTTGTCGTTTTGCTTTTTCCGATGGTGTTCCGGATTCCTTTCGATTTCGACTACTCAGTTTCCTGGCACGGAAGGAGATTAGTTTCCTGAGGTTTGAGGATTTCCTCAACTTCAAGGAATTCATTATGAGGTTTAAAAACCTCGTATACATGTACGTGTCGTATGGAGGCGTTATGTCGGGAAAGTCTGTGTGCGAGGTTCTCCTTGCACGTTTTCCGGGTTGGTTCCTGGCTCTTAGGGATGCAGTCGTCCCTAACCACATCATTAATGAGGATCCAATTGCCCTTATTGGGGAATTGCTCGTGGTTGACAGGGAGAGGATTGATATTCTACGGACTGCCTATGAGGCGGAAAGGAACTTTTGGGATCAACCTGTTGATAAGGACGTCGATTTGATTGAGCATTTTAATGCTCAGGATAATGAGACGATCATAGACGAGTACCTTCATTCACTGAGGATTGATGATATTGAGTATAACGGACTCGTTCACGATGTGAATGAGCTGAACTCTGATCAATCCATCCAGGAAGTGGGCGATTTTGAGCATAACGGACTCGTCCACGATGTGAATGAGCTGAGCTTTGATCAACCTACTCAGGAAGTGAGTGATGCCAGGAAGGAGAGAACTCAGATAATAAAGGTCTATCAGAGGAGGAACAAGAAGTCGAAGGTAGATAGAGGTATGTCAGACTCTTGTAACATGAAAAACCAAATTATACTAGTTCAGTCCTCGCGGACGGATTTAACTGGTGGATATTAATTGTGGTTTGTTGCAATCTTTGTAGGTTCAGCTACGAGGAATGAGTAGGACGACTTCAAGTTCTTGAGCTCGACAAGCATCATTCAGTTGATATAGTTGTCTAGCAGACTTGGAGATTTCTATCTTACGTTTTATCTTGGTTTTTGGATACTAGATTCTGGATTATTACTTTTACACTACATTTAGTTGCCTTGTTTTGGCAGGATACTTATGTTTTTGCATATTGATGGATGATTATTTTCTTACATTGTATTAAGGATTTATTTCTTTAATACTGGTTGTATTGATATATCGTTCGTAGTGGGAGTAATAACTGTGAATTTTGAAAGATATTCCAAAATGTGTTATGATAAATGTCGCACTTCTTGTTCAGAATTGTCTTTTAACAAAATACTACGTCACTATGTCTAAATCTATTTCCTTTCCTTATTTGATATGAAGTGATTAGCATTTATGTTGATCATAAATTTCATTGTGATTTAATATGAATTGATTAGCATTCGCGCTGAGATCGCGTTTTTCCCTTCCCACGGATATGCTGATTGTAAATTTCATTGGTTAAATCTGTTCGGAAATAAGGATAATTTGCACACGAAGTGTCGCAATATTTGATGTTAGATTTAGTAATTAGTTGGACAAGTAGTTATTTTTCAAGGAAAGACAATCATTTATTCTTGATTAACGACCAAGAATAAAAAGAAATTATGGGTTGGAACACCATAAGGCCGGAAGTACAAGACTGATAACCAAAAGGATCTGCACAAGATTATTTAAGGATCCTTGTCACAGTGGGAGCTTTTTCGGGTGTGTCTCGAAAATGGTAAATTGTTCATCAAGAAATCTAGTTTCTTGGATAATGAACAAACCAAGTTGACTAGTAAAGGATAAGTTAGATGAAAGAAGTTGCTTATCATTGATTAGTCTATGAGTTTAACACTCGAAAGACTTGCAAGTTGTATGCTCATATTCGTTGAGGACATACATGAGAAAACATGGATGTAATTTGAGAAAAGGGAAGAATTCTCTCAAAAGTTTTATGTTTCGGGGCAGACACATTGAAATGTGTAGTACAATGATTAAAGCATTCATTTGTCAGACAACACATATAGATGTGTTGACAAATGGTATATCTTTCATCTACAAAAGACGTTGAATTGGTTGTCTTGTACATTGTGAGATAATATTACTAGCACTTGGAGACAATGTGAAAGTATTATCTGACACAATAGGTGGTGATTATCCGAACAGTTTAGAGTGAAGGTTAGGAGTAATGTTAGATATATCTGCGGATAGTACAACATTATTCAAGTACTCTTCATAGACTACTGTTGTGGCAAAGTTTGCAATACAGTTGGATATTGCATAAAGAGCCAGATACATGTTAATGTTGTGTGCATGGTAACGGATATAGTCTATCATTCTTAATCGTTTGAAGACACGGATAATCGAATGGTAGCTAGAAAAACGACATCATCGACCTTTTACTATGGATTCACGTAAGAAGCGGAATTGTCTTGAAGATTCTCACGCAGTGAAATGCTGAGAGGGAGCTAGATAATTCAGGGCTTGGCTTCGTGAATAGGCAGTAACCTCAAATTTGCTAGAATTCTTACACCCCCTGGAAGGATTCTAAGTGCAGTGGCAGATTTTTGAGATTTGGAAATGCCGGTAACAACATAGTGAGTACCTAATATTAAGGCGAATTCGCGGAAAAAATAGAAACACTAGAGGAATGTACGATGACAGTTCCTTCACTAAGTGTCACATGTCAGGTATACTGTAGCACGTGGCTGACATGTCTTAGTGAGCCTCCCACGGCAAGGTACACTAAAAGGTAAAATCTTTGAGTATAAGTGGGAGAAAAAGTGTATGATGGTTATTAACGATTGCGATTGTTAACATTGTACATGGATGAAGTCATATGGTTTCCTATAGACGCGTTGGTATACTAAAAGGTTTTACTTTAGTATAAGTGGGAGATTGTTGGGGTTGTTGTATAACTAAAGCAAAACCAGTTGTTTTAGTGGTTAGGACACAGGTCCACTGTTAACAATCCATATCTGGAAGAATATGTATAAGCAAGAATAAAGCCCATTATCTCATGTTTTAGACCACGTGTCGATCTGAGTTCGGAGAGGATCACGAAGGTCGTTAATAATGATGAGATAAACAGTTCACAGTCGAGATAGCTTGGGTTGAGCTATCGGTCTAGACTGCAGCTTAATGGTAGTGATGAGTCTTAATCACTAATTATGCTGGTACGGTGGAACGTATTGAAGGATCAAGGGAGATAATGCTCTTCTGATACTGACCCTGTATCATAGGTGATATAGGTGAAGAGCAACACATCTCAGGCTCTAGCTCGATCTTAACCTTGGTAAACTATTAGATGTATATGTATTCTTCGATGTTACTTTGATTTACGAAGATATGAACTTCTCGTTAGTTCATCTTAATCATGTCGTACTTTGGGTAACACGGAGATGCATAGTATGTCTAATAAGTGTTATCAATAAGCCGTGTCCTGTGTTAGTGCAGGCTGACGTTATCCCCCCAGGGAGTTCACAATGTTTATTATACCAAGTCATGCATGCTGATTAAGTTCAGGTATAATAATGAGGAGTGAACGGGTACTACCTGAGGAACAGATGTTAACAATTAGGAGCAGTCATGGTAGCTCTAATTGATTAACGGATATGGAAGGTCTTAAACACGGGGGTCGAACTATACAAAATACCAACCCAATCTACATAATTGGGACAGAGCGGTGATTCAGCTATGACACTTTAGTGGAGTGCGTCATAGTTCTAATGAGATACATGTTCAGGGGTGGACATGGAAATATCGAATTAGATAAGGCCCAACTCTGTCTGGTATCCGATCCCTAGGATGGCCCAAACAGACCTCAGGAATCGATCTAAACAGTATTATTGAGTATGGGCTTAATAATTGGACTCAGGCCCGGTATATGATATATATTGGATTTATATCCGGTGAATGGATAATAAATATAATTAATTGAGATTTATATCCTATGGGATTAAATCTAATTATTTATTATTTAGTTATTCACGGATAAGATTAAATCTAATAGGATAAGATTTATTTGATTAAATCTTATGGGGATAAATATCACATATATAAATATATTTAGTATATATTTATTTATTTATTCTTCTACTGGAATTAGAATAAATTCTATCTGTTAGAATTAATTCCGGATATACAGTTGCATAATTGAACAGATTAATTCCTTATTAATTCCGTATTAATAAAGGAATAGGATTTGTAAGTTATGGAAAGAGAATAAATATGGGATTGGCATAGATATGGTTGGAGATAAATAAGGAATCATATCTCCTTATTTATGAACCATATAAATACTCTCCATGTCTCTCATCAAAAACCCTAGTTCACAGTTGCCACACGAGAATTGTGAGAGAGAGATTCTGCGCGAATCCCTAGGCGAGAGAGAGAGAGTTGGCCGCGAGTCTGAGAGAAAGGGAGATCGAGGTTCCAGTGATCTTGAGACGTCCACCAAGTCTCAGATCTGAAGGTGTGGGATCACATCCTAGAAGATCAGAACCGTAGATCGATCAGACACGACTCAGATTGCACGTTCTTCATAATCATAAGGTATGTACTCGAGCCCTTGCATGAACTTATGTGCACGATCGAATCACACACCCGAACCAATATCTGGGTCGGGGCGGCTTTCAAGCAGCCGTTCCAACAGCTACCCCGAAACATTTGCATGGCCACTTGAAGAATTATAAGAAGAAAAAGAGAAGGGCATGTGAAATTCCGGGTTAGTACGAAATATTTTTCCACCTCTTCTTCTTTCAAACTTATTATTTTTCTTAGTAAAAACAATAAGTTTGGGGGGATGGCGAAGTGTGGAAAAATATTTCGATTTTTATTGCTTTTTAGGTATTTAATTTGAGTCTTGTTTAGTGTCTAAGTATAAAGTAGTAGAGTCGTTTGTGTGTTTTCGGATTTAATTGATGATAAGCATGGCTAGTACTTGTGACGATGAGGCCTATGATGATTTCTTGAAGTTGAGTTTATTGAAAATCTTTCACTTGGGATTACTTCATGAGTTGATTAGCATGATTGATTGATTTTGATTATTTGACCTCTAAGAAGCTTGGATCAAATATTTGCCTTTGTTGTGAGTTTTGAGCCTTGACTATCACATGATTATAGTCGTATCTTCTTTCTTGAGTGTGATTGTTCAAGCATGCATACTTGTCTCTAGAACTTGCTTTTCTATCTTCCTCGAGGTTGCATTAGTGTGCTCAATAATTTAGAGATGATCTAATAAGGCCGTCTTTCTTAGCCTCATTCCTTCCCTTTTTCTTGTCCAAATGATACATAATCCTAGTTTAACCCCCTTGAGCCTTTGAGACATTTTTCTTTGATAAACTTTGGGATGGGTATTTTTGTCGAGGATTTTGTTAGTTTGTACGGAAAAGAATTGAAAGAATAAGAGAGAAGTTGGAATTGAAAGGATCCATTTGCTCACATAAGCTCTAGTTTGTTTATTTCTTAAAATAAAATAAAAAAAAAAAAAAAAAAAAAAAAAAAAAAAAAAATGAAGGTTGTGGAATAAAGAACATAAGTGAGTAGAGAGGGAGAACTAAGATGATTGAGTGATGAGGATAATTTTGAATGGATGAATGGTTGGAAAGTTTAGCTTTATTAGCTATTGGCTTGAGTGTTTGTGGGAATTAAGAGTCATTATTTTGGGATTTTACTCACTTAGCCAAATATTTCCTACCTACCAAAGAGCCTACATTACAACCTTAATCAAAGTCCTTTTTGATCTTTATTATAAGCACACATTGAGCAATTGAGAGGTTGAGATGAATTGCAAGCCTATGGTAGATATTGTGCATGTTTTGAATTGAGTGAAAAATTTACTTATCCATATATACTTGAGAGTTGAGAGTGTCACTCACATATACTCGTATGCCGTGAGGATCCAAGTTTCGAAGAAGTTAGATTATTGAGATGTGATCATGATGTGCTAATCGATAATTGTGGTGATTTGTTTGTGATGATTTTGATTTATAAAATTTTTCTGAGGACAAAATTCATTGTCACTTTGCTAATCCGTGTTTATTGTTGATTTGTCTCGTTGCTTTGTTTATGTTAGAGGACAAACATTCGCTCAAGTTTGGGGGGTTGATAAACACGGATTTTTACGTGTTTTCGAGATCTTACAGATATGTTCTAGTGCTATTATCTTGATCAAGTTCGATTCTTTTGACTTGTATTTCTTATACTCAAGAATATTGCACTTGATCTTAGTTTGTTGAGTTTTGTAGGCAAAAGAAAGGAGAAAAGAAGAAAATAGAATAAATGACAAGGGCTAGGGCCCTTGAATTTTTTTTGGGCCCAAGGAATAGCCCAACAAGCAAGCAAAGTCATGGCCCAACATGCATGCATCATGCATTAGCCCAACATACACGCGGCCATGCACACCCCCGCGCCTCTTCACCCATGCCGCGTCTCCGCTTCAATCCAATCCAGACGCTGCCGCGTCTGTATCGCCACACCCCCGCGCCCAGCAGGCCAATCTCCACGTCTTCACCACGCCGCCTGCCACGCTGCCGCGCCCTCCTACGCCTGCCGCCGCGTCTCACCCCGTTTGGAAAGAGCGCACAAAGCGCGGGCAGTTACGATCCGTTTTGAAAGCTCTCGTAACAGAAAATATTGAAAGGAAAGAAGGATAAGTAGCGAGGAGGAGAGGGGGAGGGTTTTATCTGATATTTTTCAGAATCGAGAGCGACGCGAGTATCAACCTTGGGAGAAGAAGATCGGGAGATTCAAGTCGGCGATATTCGGAGCCCTAGTTCTCCCTACGGTTTTCGTTTGTTTACGATTATGTTTCCTTCGAATCTTGAGATGATTGTCCTCATTATGTTTGGCTAAATTCTCTATTATTCTAGAGTTAGGGAGTACATGAGCACCTCGGATTCATTATAGTCTTATCTACCGATCACGACCTTCTATTACTTCTTGTGTTCTTGCGTGAATTGTTTGCTTGTTTGATTTGCTACCAAGTGAGCATGATTTATTGTGTTGATTCAATATGCGAAAGATGAGAATTAACGCTCGAATAGGGAACATAGGACACACACTTCAATAAAGTCGAGAGATCTTGAGAATTGTGTGAGAGCTTATAACCTTTTGAACCTTTAGGAGTTTCATGTGTTAGTTATCAGTTGGACACAACGATTCTTGCATGAAATCTACGGTTTAGGCGCTACGAAAGTAGGTTTAAGCTTATTGTGTGGTTGTTCTAGTAATAGTCGAGTCCTCTATGTGATTGATTGATTTTGCTTTAATTGAATTCGTTTGTTCATCGAAACCGAAGCTCTAGAATAATCCTTCTCACATTTGATTCTCTTGTACCTTGTTGTTTATGTTTATTATTTCGTTTTTAATTAGCTTAGAAACCAAAATCCAACGATTTATTCGTCTAAATAGAGGATAGGAAATTCGATTAGTACTCATTAGGTTAATCAGTCCTCGTGGAATACGACCTTGCTTCCCTATCTATAATTATACCCGTACACTTGTAGTAAAAATATTAGTGAACAATTATTTGTCACATTCCTGCCTAATGAACTACACTAAGTACAGTAGAGGTAGTTTGGAATTTGTAAACCCCAGCCCAGAATAACATACAACCAAGTACAAGGAACAAGCCTACATATACAAAATTCAGCTTAAAGCAATCAAGGATCATGAAGAAATCATCACAGATTCAAAAATTAAATCACAAAATAGTAGCAAAAAGTAAATACATGATGAAAAAGCAAAAAGCTAACTGATCCACATACAACATCAAGGAACGAGCCTCCATATACAAAACGAAGCTTCACGCAATCAATGAGAATGAAGTAATCTTGACATAATTAAAAAATTCAACCAACTGAAGACAAAATCAACTAAAAAAAAACGCAGAAGCAACTACATCCAACACACATAATAAAAACCTAAAAACATTGACTTTAAGAAGACCACAAGTGTTCCTAATTCACTTGACTTTGCCGAAATAATAATTATTAGAATCACTCCACTAATGGAAGAATCAACTACTTAACTCAACAAAATTAGCAACAACTACTATTCTATAAGAAGACCTAATAATATTCGAACAAGACCTATCACGTGTCAATAGATCTACACCGTACTGACTTAAAGCTATCAAGTTGGATTATTGTTGTATTATCGTTTGTGCTCAATCAATAAAAATTCTCAATTCTATACACCATCTGACACTTTCGAAAACAAGACATATTAAAGTGGTAAGTACAACCGAGAGATCTAACTGTATAATAGACAGACTCAACCTTACTATTGTTAACAAATACATTTTAAAATTGCTTAAAAGAGTATATGTATCCAGTTAAAAATGAAAATCACATTTGTAGATATAAATCACACTCCAAAGTAAATATTAAAATCACTATCTCTGCAACACATAATTTATGAGTCTACCCTATAAATAGATAGAGTCAACACTCAATGAAGGTTAAGAGTGTTCAAAGTCAAATAATTCAATGTGTTCAAATTCATCATATTCAAGCTCTTGTATCCTCCCGTTCCCAAGCTAAATATGCAAGGACACAAAATCTTTAGATTATTCTTCGATTGTTCTTATTTTAGATATCAACTACATCATTCCAAGCTGAGGTTCAAATTCATATCAAAAGTATATTTTAATATCATCCTATTCATGCAAAGAGATAGTCATTTTTGGAAATTAATTCAAAAACACAATCTTGAGTGAATGTTAGGATTGTGTTTAGTGTTGTGGTGATTGTTGGAAGATTGTATATCTTTCTAGCATTAGAGTTGGAGATTCAGCTCTCAAACTTTCACTTTATTGTAGAACTTAAACTCTCAAAACTCTCAAATTGTGATAAGTCAAATCATTTTTCTTTGAAACAATAAAAAAATAATACTAGAGAGAAATGCATTTCACTTTTCCTTACGCCTTTTTAGTTTGATTGGCATAATATCCAAAATAAGATATACATTCTTTAAGATTTTACTCTGAAGAAGTACATCGTTATATCGAGTAGTCCTCATAATAAAATAATGAAATCTCTATCTATTTAGAGAGCTAAAAACAGATTATGTAATGTATAATAAATTTATAATAAATAAAGAGATCCAAAGTTTTTATATCATGTTTACTTAATACCATAATGTTGGTCCCAGAAAGAGTTAATTGGTGTAGAGGGTTCCCAACACATAATAGTTCATATAGGGAGTGGTATACTTATTTTATTTATTTGGTCAAAAAATTGATAACGTAAGATATTAAATATCCAAATTTCTTTTGTCTACCTATTGAGAAATAGCATGCAATATTAGAGTGTTTTTTTTTTTGGCAAAACTCATCCTAAGGTCCTTGTACTTTTACTTTTTGTTTCAATATGTCCTTATACTATATTTGTGTTTTAATAGATCCTTTTACTTTCTCATTTGATATCTATTGAGTTTACTTTTAACAGTTTTGATAAAACCGTTAACTTTTCCGTTAATTATATTCCACGTCATTTACAATTGTTTAATTATTAATTAATATTTTTCCCTAATCGTGATTTCTTATTTTTACCCTCCATATCAACGTTATCTTCTTAATGATTTCTTGTTGCGGCGGCTCAACGTCTCCAGCGTCTTGAATCCGAGGCAATGACTATGTCTTGTCACGCCCCGGGTCCTTGCTCTTCTCCTCCGCCGTTTTAGGGAACGGGTTGTGACTGCGCCGCCTCCCGTCGTTCATTTGTGGGGAGTCAGCGGACCAGTGGGAGGGTTACGTTCCTCCTTGTGCACGATGTACTCGTTCGTTGGATTGTACTCGATGGAGCTGCCAGGCTGGTTCCGCTGTGCGGAGGCGGCGATTTGACTCTCCGGTGGCGGTAGAGGCAGCAGCCGCAGATACAGCTGTGTTTCGAGAAGATTCCAGAAACTTGAGTTCGTATTCATGGCTGTGGGGAGGGTATATGAAATCGTTCTCCGATAAATCAAATCAAATCCATTCTTGTAACCCCCGAATCCAATCAAGCTCAATAATTTTGAATTACAAAAAAATCCGTATAAAAACTTAGAAAACAATGGTGGAAAAAATCACCGTTTTGCAGGCTTCCCATAGCCACCATCGACTTCGCAAAATCTTGGAAGAAGAGATTGACATCGTTGGCATAAGATTCCACGATCACATACTCCTCCCCAGCGAGCAACGCGTGGTCGGAGGCCAGCAGTCCCTTGCCGGAGAGGATGTTGGCGAAGTAGCGGTTGTCGAAGGTGGAGCAGCGAGCTTTGCCTATGGTGTGAGTGTGGGAGAGGGCGACGAGGTCTTGGAGGGAGAGTCCTAGGGTATGGAATTTGGAGAGCAAGGTGGGGAGGTCGAAGTTGGAAGCGGGGATGTTGGAGTTGGCGGCTGCTTTGCTAGAGATGAAGCCATCTTTCCTACCCATCTATACTTCCCATCCGAGCCCACCCAAAACTACGACGGAGTCTCTGGCTGCTAATGCAAGGATGTCGGCGTAGGAGACTAGCTGTTTGGGGCAGAAGTAGTCGATCTTAGCTTTGATGTTAGCTTTGATGGCGTCGATGAGTTGGAATCCTCTAAGGGAGTTGGGATTCGGAAATGAAAATAAAGATGTGGAAAATAATTAATTAATAATTAAATGATGTGGAATATAATTAACGGAAAAGTTAACGGCTTTATCAAAACCGTTAAAATGGGACTTTATAGATACTAGTATCAAACATAAAAGTAGAAGGACCTATTAAAACACAAATATAGTACAAGGATCTATTAAAATAAAAAATTATAGTACAAGGACCTCTAAATGAGTTTTGCCTTTAATTTTATGTCAAATTAGTAATTTTAATTATAAAATGTAGTTTCTCCCACCCAAAAATTGTTCGAAAACACACATATGTAATCTCACCTGCCCTATTTTAAACCATAGTTTCGCCCTGGGTTCAAACTTTTATTTATTCAATTTATTAAAATTTAAAATTTCAAGAGGATCATCTAATTATTTATGGAGTGTTTGACTAAACTTATTATAAAGAAAAGATAAGATGTTTCTAGAGCTTATAAGCTCTCAAATTTAAGAGCATATAAATTGCCAAAGTATTTTGATAAAAGAGCTTATAAGTTCAAATTAATTTAAATTAATTAAAATTAGAAAATAAAAATTGAAAAATAAAATAAAATTTTAGAAATCCATAATACGTGTATGCAATATAAATGTAAAAATAATACTCTCTTCGATATGTCCAAGTTAAATTGTCCTACCATTCTAATCAGACTGTCCCACACTAGTTGTCTTATTTCCTATAAATGAAAAAAAAAAAAAAAATTAACCTTTATATTTTTATGTGTGCTCCTTACTTTTTTTTTTCTTTTTTCTTTTTTCTTTTTTTTTTTTTTAATACTTTCAACACTACGTCTAAAATCCAGTGACGAAAACATGACAATTGAACTAAGGGCCCGTTTGGCTAAGCTTATTTCAAAATGCTTATAAGCTCTTATAAGCTCTAAGTGCTTATAAGTTGTTTAAGAGCTTATAAGATGTATGAGGGTAAGTGCTTATAAGTTGTGGAAGTGTTTGGATAAAAGAGCTTATAAGTTTGAAGATATAATAAAAAAAAAAAAAAAATCTGAAAATTTAAAAAAAAAATAATAATAAAAAATTGAAATCATAATGTTGTAACATCAAATGGAAGTATATATAATATAAATATAAAAATAAAATAGAATTATAGTGTTAGATAAGCAAAATTAAAAAAAATAAGTTGGGGTGGAAGAGCTTATTTTTTGGAGTGCTTACAGTGTTCTAAAAGACGCCGCCTAGGTCCGCCTAGGCGGCGCCTAGGCGCTAGTCAGTACCTGTAACGCCCCGCATTTTCCTCACTCTACGTTAGTAGACAAATTAGTGAAATAGAGAGAATAAATTAACTTTGTAGATAAAATTCTATTCTCGACGAAGATAGAATTTTTGGAGAAAAGAATTCTCTAGTGAGTTGATTAAGAGGAGAATGACTTCTCTAATTAGATGATTCAAAACACAGTATGATCACTTCAAGTGATTAATTAGTTAAGTATTTATTTCTATGGAAAATCAAATAGTAATTTGATAAATCATTTCTATAATAGTAATTATATCGTTGATTTACGATAGTATCAATTTATTTAAAATCGATCAAGAGTAAAAGTTGTGGTACAACTTATTAATTTATATTACGGGCCAAGCCCATCGGTTGATAATCGAACCGTAAGACAATAATCGAACCAAGCATTCGATTAATACTTTTATTGAATCAAAAGCAGTAATTATTAATAAAAGAAAGGAATTTTAAGTGTATAATAATAATACAATTACAACAAATAAAATAAAAGAGAATTACAAATAATTAAAAGATTACATTAATAAATAAAAGAAAGGGGAACAAAGCATGCAGCAACTACTGCTGTGGCGTGAAACAAAAATTATAAAGGAAAGGGAGAAAAAAACATAGAAGTGCAGAGAAGGGACAGCAGCAGCAGCAAAACAAATCCCTTCCAATTTCCAGCCTCTTTCATCCCCCCTACACCATTCTTGAGCCCCAAGAAAAAACAGCACCTTCCTCAACCTTTCCTTCAACTTGCAACCTGCAAAAAGGATAGGATTAGGGATGAAATCAGGAAAAGAAGACTCTTATCTCTTACAATTATCTAGACTTGCAGAGGAACAACAGAAAATTAGAAGATAAGGATGGAGGAAAGCAGATTTTCCTCCAACCCTTTCAGCCCTATAAATACCTCCAACACTCTAACCATTGCAGTTTTTCTTCACTTACAACTCACTAAAATACACAAGAGAGAGGGAAGAAGCAGCAGAGAAAAGAAGAAGAAGGAAGGAGTGTGGTGAGCTAGCAACAGCAGCACTACTAACTTCTATGTAAGTAACATAAAACCTCAAGTATCCTTAAGCATGATTTAAGCCTCAACACTTAAGTAAGAATATGAGAATTTCAGTTTCATTCTTTTAACAAGCATAATAGCAAATCAAGCATGAAAACCATATGCAAATAAGCCTAAAGTTTCAGCCCTCTATACATCTAGTAAGAATAAGAAAATCACATGTTTTAAGCTCAAGAATCAAGTTTCATGCTTACGATTAAAGCAAGGAAAACATTACTAGAACTACCATGGTTCTATACAAGATATAGATACACCAAACCAAACGCACAAGAACGAGAACAATAAATATACACATAAATGCATAAATCAAAAATTGTAAATCCACAACGATTTTGTATAGCACAACGAACCAAAATCTGTAAGTTTAAGCTATAGATATACATAATGCTCTTGAGAAAACAAGTTATACTCATAAGTCAAATAAACCCTCTGCTGCAACTCTAATCCTAATAAGCTGGATAATCTAAAATCAAAGAAATACAAAAAGGGGGCAGAGAGGCTTAGCTTAGGAATGGCAGAAGCCACCTCCGGTCGGAATCCTCCGACTCCGATGGCGGCGGTACTGTTAAGGACGGAAGGTCGAAGCTGCATCGATCAAACAATAAATTAAAGGATATAGTAAAATAATTAAAAGGGCAGAGGAGATATGAGAAAAGAGAGGGGGAAAGGGAAATGCAGAAAAGGGAGTAGATCCTTACCTCGTCGAGCTTCACGGCGGGTAGGATGGAAGACGGCCGAAAGCGAAGCTGCTGGACAGCAACAGCTGCTGGCGGAAATTCCTCCGGCAACCTCCACGGCGAGCAGGAGACCGACGGATGGCGGAGCTTTTCCAGCAGCGTCGACGGCGCCTCTGCTCTTCCTCCAGCGTGCCGGAAATCAGAGAGAGAGGGAGAAGGTTCGGCCGAGAGAGGGAGAGAGTAATTAGAGTACTTTCAGAAAATCCAAGGGATGAGAGGGAGAAGAAGAGGAGGCTGCCGACCGACGAAGAGATCGCCGGCGCCGGCAGTCCTCGACGCCGACGAGGCCGGTGCGGCAGGAGGGATCCGTGAGAGTGAAGTTAGGGCTCAGTCGAGAGAAAGAGGCGGAAATGAAGAGAGTGTTAGGGTTTTCAGTATTTATATGTACCCAACCGGGTCGGGTTCGGGTCCGGGTCGGGTCTCGGGCTAAACCCGTGGATCTGAACCGGGTTAGTGATTTGGGCCGAGTCCAGTGATTTGGGCCGAGAATTTAATTTAGCTTGGGCCGAGACATTAGTTCATTCGGGCCGTTTCTAATAAATAATTACGGACTTAACTTGTTCGGATTTAATTCTATTAATCGAATGTTCGATTAATTTTCGAGGGATTATATTCTCGTAAAATACTCACGAGATTAATTAGTTAATTAATTATAAGGACGGCCCGACTATTAAAATCGGATTCGCTTGAGATTAATAAAAAAGGATTAAGATTAATCAACTTATGAATTTAATTAATTAAGATTAATTAATTATTAAGCTATGCTTAGCTTTCAAATATGTCCTGAAGATTTGCATAATTTCGGGAATTTATTCGACAAATAAATGGTCTCGAATAATGGAAGAAACGATTTTGAATAATAAAAGATTATTCTATTATGAAAAGATTTAAAGGATTCAAATCAATCTGTTAACCCTAACAGATTTATAAGATAGGAAAATATACTAGACGATTATTTTCTCATAGGAAGTTTTATTATAAGAATGTAGATTCTTATTATACTTTTATGAATAGGCGCGACTCGACAAGGTTTTGACGTTGTTCGCCTATCAAGACCGGGCATATTCTACGCTTCAAGAGGTGGGCTTTCTTATACAAGTAGAGTTATAGAATGTATGATGAAAATGTTTATTTTCAAGTATTGTCATGCCATAAATATTTTGATTTATGTATGACGCCTATCTGAATTGGCTACGCCAATTTAAGTTAATCGAATTCGGGTCCTCGTTAAGACTTGCTATCTTACTTGGACTAGTGTACACAGGACCGTGAGTCATCTTCAGGGTTGGCCGGTCAGGTGTCGTGTGAGGTGGCCACCTCCTCGACACCACAGTTTCAGATATGGTAGATTACGAAAGAACTTAGCCCTGCAGGCACTTTTAGATCACAAGAACTGTTTTAGTAAGCATGGGCTCTTTTCAACAAAATTCCTATGACTTACTATTAATGGCTTGACAATTATATATATATATGTTTTCGGCAATGTGCCCACTGAGTACTTTAGTACTCAGCCTTGCATATATTTCTAAATGTGCAGGTTGAACGAGATGGAATGGAGAGCCGGCCCAAGCTTTTGTCATCATGAATCATATTAGTTTTTAGATTAAGGCTCTCGGTAATGTGTGTCTTCATACATGCATTTTGTAAGACTTCCGCTGTAAAATGTCGACATATTTTAGTTGAGTATTCTAGTCGTGGAAACGTATCAAACACATGTCTTTCTTTTCCTTAAAAGCTCGACGCCAATTGATATAATAATTACTTTTCACGTTTGTTCGGGTGGATTCTAGCTTTATAATTACATTCCCCTTTCTATTCCCGCTTCTTTAATCCCATCCCTAGTCACGGGTTCCCGGCTTCATTATCCTTAATAAAGTCTGGTCGTGACAGAGTGGTATCAGAGCACTTGGTTGCTCCGAAATCCGAGAGTCTTCTTCAGTCTTAGTCTAGTATTGATTCACTAGACTAGTCAAATCTAATCAGTTGACAAAATCAGTTGACAAAAGCTCGGCACTCCATCACATCGTGTTCAACGGGAAAAATGGTAAGTTCTCTTATTTAATAGAACTTGAAGCTTTAAGATAGAAGAGAACATAGTTAAGGTCGGAATCTAGATCACAAGGCTTTTCTTGAGAACATAGCTCACATGAAGTAGCTACTTCTTGAGTTAACTTAGAATTTATGATTATCAAGAAACGAAAGTTTCTTTCGGCAAATGAAGATAAGAAGACGATGGCGTTGCTCAAGAGAAGGATGACTCCAAGAGATGTGTGCATTAAGATTTAAAGGAATGTCATTCGAGTCAATGACATGGGCTTAGCCTTTATTGAATTGTTTAAGAAGAGTAAACGACAAAAGTTTACTATTGTATACAATATACGATATGATAAACCATACGTCGAAGATGGTAATTAAATACTTGCATCGCCTCATTATAAGATTATACCCATTAGAACTCCTCGAAAGTTTTGAAACTAATTTCTTGGAGGAATCATGAATAAACATGAAAATTTAATACATGATTATAGTAAGCTTCGAATAAAGAGATTCAAGTAAGCAGAGCACTAGCTCATCGATAGTAGTTAATATAATCATGAGAACCTCTCATGAGTTAATGAAGTCATAAATAATAATAATGTTACATTAAATAGAGAAATTATTCTTAATGAATATAGAAAGTGAAAGCATCAACGATGTCAGTTGACTAGCCAATAATGATTGAAGTACATTTTGAAGATCAGTATAAAGGATAACGTAAGGAAATGTCCGACCACCAACAGTTATTACTAAAGACCAAACCACAGTGCCACATAATACAAATATATTTTCAGCCTATGGTACAACTATCATAAGGGATCAACATCTAAAATAATTTAGAATTTAGTGTCGGTTAAGATTTAAACCGTAGCCTAACGTCCTAGTGCGTAGACTCAATTTAATATTAGTGCCTTTTTAAAAGAAACCTTATTATAATAAGGCCACCTCGATAAATTGTCGGGGCATTTCCCAAAGGGGAAAGCTTGGATTATGCAACTTACGATCAGAATAAAAATGCAAGAATTTCTCCCTGGCAGGAGTATAAATTGCAGTGACAATATATTTATTCAGAGATGAAGTTTTTCTTAGAAAATAAAAGGGCTTCGAAGGTTAGTTTATAAAAGTTGTACATGAGTACTTATACTAAGAAGAGTTATAAAAGTAAGGATATAAACCCACCATGCTAAGAATGCATTATATCCTGATAACATACATGAGCCCCTGGAAGCCAAGAAAAGTAAACTCTGAAAATTCGGAGTTCAAAATATTCTGAGCCGGGATAAGAGTTCGTTCAACTTTGTAAAACTTCTTTTCATTTCCCGAAAATTTTGTGAGTCACTAAAGTAAGGAAATTTCTTGTGACTGGGATTGTGCTTATGCGGGACTGATCACCCCACATGAAGTCAATCTTGGTAGCGTCACCATCAAACAAGAAATTAGATGGGTATCGACAAAAATGGGTGCCTCCCCCTAACCCTTGTCATTCCATTTCTACCCTCTGATTATTCCTTCCAAGCTTGTCAGATGTTTTATTGATAACACGTTTTGGTTACTTGTAATATGCCAAAACGAACCATCGTTCTCATATCTTTCATTTACATATCTTCTCATTCCACCTTGATCCAATTATTTTCGAAAGCAATAGGATTAACTAGTCCATTTGCAAGTCATAAGCATGACCTATATGATACCATTAAGGGTACCCAAAGGTATAAAAAGGAGACTTGAGGAAAATAGATTGAGATTTCGAATAGGTGGAACGAGATTAAAGATTTGAAACATTGAGAGACAATATGACCCTTAGTATGTTATAAAGTAGACCAAGGGTTGATAAACAAGTAAAGATATCGATACAAGACCCAAGTAGGTAATGGTATGATAATAGATGGTTGATAGAGACCTTACGGAGACCAAGAAAGATTTCTTAATTTTAAAGAAGATGCTAGATATTAAGTCAAGTGAAGTACTAAAGTAAAGTTAAAAATTAGAAATGTAGGCACGGCAAGTGTCCCCAATAAATGCAATGATAAAGTTAGTAAAATTTCTGCGACCAAACCTGAAAAGGATAATATAATAGTGATAATAATAAAGAATAAAATATAGATCCTTGAGTTTAATAAACTAAGGATTCCATTAAGTGAAGTTCAACGATAGCCCACGAGATAAATATTGGAAGTCCAATAGTATTGAAAAATGACTTAGACCACAAGCCATAAGGACATGAGCGAACGAAGTTTTAATAGATAGAATGACTCAGTCTTAATCGGAATCATCCCTAATTTAAGGAGGATATGAGTCTAAAAAGTGTTCCGTTGAATCAAACACAAATAAAGCTACTGTCCCCAAGAAATAATATCAGATTAGATAGTAAGGTCAGGGTTGTTTAACAACACACAAAATAATAATTATTATTATTACAATAAGATCTTTAGAGGATAATGTATCAAAGAAAGATGAAGGAGGAAACAAGAAATATATACATTTATGTGAGAATATTTTCTTCGATAAGGTTTAGAGAAAATAGATGGAGGGTTCGCAAGGAAAGGAGTATTGGTCATAGTAACTTCGATCTTCGAGAATAAATAAAAGCGATAACTGATAGTTCATGAGTTAAGTATTAACCATATACAAAATCAGTAGCATTGGAATATGACTCCAATTATGAACACTAAATGTGTGATTAAAATGGAATTAAAAGTATTTTGAGCCACTAGCGGGTCTCCACTCGAGAGTGAATCATTTAGAAAATGTCTTACCTTTAAGAGTTTTATAATTATACATTGGATATCAATGGTGAAGATACTATCGTCTCCTTGCTGAAGATCGGTTGACTATTTGAGAACAATCATAGCCAAACATATGAGACATTACAGCTAGAAACTCTAAATTTAGAAATGAGGGGGTTAGAGATGAGACATTTATATTATGGTTCACAAATTAAGAACTAGTAAGAATGGGCAGCATAAAAGACTTACCTTGAACTTTAGGAGGATAGAAATCGACTCATGAAGGAAATTAAAATTTTAAAAATAGAAAAGGAGGACCATAGAAATAATTCTACGACAAATACCAAAATAGTTAATGTGACGTTATGACACATATAGGTAAGGTATAGACCCTTACCGTACATAAAGAAAATAGGAATAAAAATGTTTGTACCTAAATGGTCCCAAGATGACTACCTCGTCTAACGAGTTAAAATGATGATAGAAATAATGGTACAAGAGTTGAGAAAATTATAGGAGTAAGCTCAAAGGTAGAGATTACCTAAGACCAAGAAGGAGTAAGCTCAAAGGTAGAGATTACCTAAGACCAAGAAAAGTAGGTCTGGGTACTCATGGACTAGCGTTCCGACTAATAATTAAATTTGTTTGAACGATCAATAAAGATGATAACGCTACAAAATGTGAGTAGTAACTTACGAAACCATAGAGGTGTCAAGAAGCTACATAAAATAGAAATTGGTACAAACCTACCATGACATGAAATAAGTGTCAAGAAAGAGTAATATGGAGTTAAAAGAAAAGGGTAGTACCCAAGGCCCAATAGAAGGTATAGAAACAATTAAAGGATTTCTAAAATCATGAGATTGACCACAGAGATGATAAAAGAATTCTAGGATAAACAATAGTTATAAGTTAATTGTGTAAAACTAAGATAAGTGCTAGAAGTAAAGAAAGATGATTGTCGTGAGAATGCGACAAAACACATATGATATAACCCAGTATATGTTGCATCAGGAAAACATATGGGAAATTATGAGGAAATACTATGAGCATTGAGAAAAGAAAATTTCTTCAAAATATCTTCATCAGAAAGACACAAGAGGTGTATGTATATTTATACTCATAGTAAGATAGAAGATTAGTTAGGATCTATTTAGGGAAAATATGGGATTTAGAAATCTCAGTGCTATACTTAGCACACCAGTTCACACTGGTTAGTTGTGTAATTCTAATCATCCGGAATTAGAAAAGAGATAAGGAAATATGTAGGACTCGGAAAGGAGTCAAAAAGAATAACGAATGTAAGAACTCTCCAAGAGGTGGAGACAAGGATCTCCTATGCATGATAGTAGAGAGAAAAGATTTATGTTCTCAAGGATTTAGCTATTGCTTCAAGTGTTAACCCCAAGAAATTATGAGTTAGAAAAGTTAATTTCTAAATGTTGTAGATGTATATCGTATACGTTGGGACGATAGAATAAATTTCAAACGCGAAAACTTGAAATGAACGAGATACCGAATAGTCAGTGCTCGGCATAGATATACGACGGATCTAGATCCTTCAGCGAAAATACAAGATAACCGCGGTTAGGATATCTGTAACCTACTTCGACGCTGAGATAAGGATGATATCCGAAGAAATGAACGTTCGAACGTTAAACTATGAAACTATATCCAGATAAATATGTACCTAAGTTAATCACTAAGGTAAAGGTCTTGTAGGGACACCACGAGCAAGAAATAGTGATGTGGAAACGTGTTAAGTCAAATGAAAGGATAGTGCCCAAAGTATTTACACAAGATAAGCAAATTTCGGGACGAAATTTAATTTAAGGAGGATATGATGTAACGCCCCGCATTTTCCTCACTCTACGTTAGTAGACAAATTAGTGAAATAGAGAGAATAAATTAACTTTGTAGATAAAATTCTATTCTCGACGAAGATAGAATTTTTGGAGAAAAGAATTCTCTAGTGAGTTGATTAAGAGGAGAATGACTTCTCTAATTAGATGATTCAAAACACAGTATGATCACTTCAAGTGATTAATTAGTTAAGTATTTATTTCTATGGAAAATCAAATAGTAATTTGATAAATCATTTCTATAATAGTAATTATATCGTTGATTTACGATAGTATCAATTTATTTAAAATCGATCAAGAGTAAAAGTTGTGGTACAACTTATTAATTTATATTACGGGCCAAGCCCATCGGTTGATAATCGAACCGTAAGACAATAATCGAACCAAGCATTCGATTAATACTTTTATTGAATCAAAAGCAGTAATTATTAATAAAAGAAAGGAATTTTAAGTGTATAATAATAATACAATTACAACAAATAAAATAAAAGAGAATTACAAATAATTAAAAGATTACATTAATAAATAAAAGAAAGGGGAACAAAGCATGCAGCAACTACTGCTGTGGCGTGAAACAAAAATTATAAAGGAAAGGGAGAAAAAAACATAGAAGTGCAGAGAAGGGACAGCAGCAGCAGCAAAACAAATCCCTTCCAATTTCCAGCCTCTTTCATCCCCCCTACACCATTCTTGAGCCCCAAGAAAAAACAGCACCTTCCTCAACCTTTCCTTCAACTTGCAACCTGCAAAAAGGATAGGATTAGGGATGAAATCAGGAAAAGAAGACTCTTATCTCTTACAATTATCTAGACTTGCAGAGGAACAACAGAAAATTAGAAGATAAGGATGGAGGAAAGCAGATTTTCCTCCAACCCTTTCAGCCCTATAAATACCTCCAACACTCCAACCATTGCAGTTTTTCTTCACTTACAACTCACTAAAATACACAAGAGAGAGGGAAGAAGCAGCAGAGAAAAGAAGAAGAAGGAAGGAGTGTGGTGAGCTAGCAACAGCAGCACTACTAACTTCTATGTAAGTAACATAAAACCTCAAGTATCCTTAAGCATGATTTAAGCCTCAACACTTAAGTAAGAATATGAGAATTTCAGTTTCATTCTTTTAACAAGCATAATAGCAAATCAAGCATGAAAACCATATGCAAATAAGCCTAAAGTTTCAGCCCTCTATACATCTAGTAAGAATAAGAAAATCACATGTTTTAAGCTCAAGAATCAAGTTTCATGCTTACGATTAAAGCAAGGAAAACATTACTAGAACTACCATGGTTCTATACAAGATATAGATACACCAAACCAAACGCACAAGAACGAGAACAATAAATATACACATAAATGCATAAATCAAAAATTGTAAATCCACAACGATTTTGTATAGCACAACGAACCAAAATCTGTAAGTTTAAGCTATAGATATACATAATGCTCTTGAGAAAACAAGTTATACTCATAAATCAAATAAACCCTCTGCTGCAACTCTAATCTTAATAAGCTGGATAATCTAAAATCAAAGAAATACAAAAAGGGGGCAGAGAGGCTTAGCTTAGGAATGGCAGAAGCCACCTCCGGTCGGAATCCTCCGACTCCGATGGCGGCGGTACTGTTAAGGACGGAAGGTCGAAGCTGCATCGATCAAACAATAAATTAAAGGATATAGTAAAATAATTAAAAGGGCAGAGGAGATATGAGAAAAGAGAGGGGGAAAGGGAAATGCAGAAAAGGGAGTAGATCCTTACCTCGTCGAGCTTCACGGCGGGTAGGATGGAAGACGGCCGAAAGCGAAGCTGCTGGACAGCAACAGCTGCTGGCGGAAATTCCTCCGGCAACCTCCACGACGAGCAGGAGACCGACGGATGGCGGAGCTTTTCCAGCAGCATCGACGGCGCCTCTGCTCTTCCTCCAGCGTGCCGGAAATCAGAGAGAGAGGGAGAAGGTTCGGCCGAGAGAGGGAGAGAGTAATTAGAGTACTTTCAGAAAATCCAAGGGAAGAGAGGGAGAAGAAGAGGAGGCTGCTGACCGACGAAGAGATCGCCGGCGCCGGCAGTCCTCGACGCCGACGAGGCCGGTGCGGCAGGAGGGATCCGTGAGAGTGAAGTTAGGGCTCAGTCGAGAGAAAGAGGCGGAAATGAAGAGAGTGTTAGGGTTTTCAGTATTTATATGTACCCAACCGGGTCGGGTTCGGGTCCGGGTCGGGTCTCGAGCTAAACCCGTGGATCTGAACCGGGTTAGTGATTTGGGCCGAGTCCAGTGATTTGGGCCGAGAATTTAATTTAGCTTGGGCCGAGACATTAGTTCATTCGGGCCGTTTCTAATAAATAATTACGGACTTAACTTGTTCGGATTTAATTCTATTAATCGAATGTTCGATTAATTTTCGAGGGATTATATTCTCGTAAAATACTCACGAGATTAATTAGTTAATTAATTATAAGGACGGCCCGACTATTAAAATCGGATTCGCTTGAGATTAATAAAAAAGGATTAAGATTAATCAACTTATGAATTTAATTAATTAAGATTAATTAATTATTAAGCTATGCTTAGCTTTCAAATATGTCCTGAAGATTTGCATAATTTCGGGAATTTATTCGACAAATAAATGGTCTCGAATAATGGAAGAAACGATTTTGAATAATAAAAGATTATTCTATTATGAAAAGATTTAAAGGATTCAAATCAATCTGTTAACCCTAACAGATTTATAAGATAGGAAAATATACTAGACGATTATTTTCTCATAGGAAGTTTTATTATAAGAATGTAGATTCTTATTATACTTTTATGAATAGGCGCGACTCAACAAGGTTTTGACGTTGTTCGCCTATCAAGACCGGGCATATTCTACGCTTCAAGAGGTGGGCTTTCTTATACAAGTAAAGTTATAGAATGTATGATGAAAATGTTTATTTTCAAGTATTGTCATGCCATAAATATTTTGATTTATGTATGACGCCTATCTGAATTGGCTACGCCAATTTAAGTTAATCGAATTCGGGTCCTCGTTAAGACTTGCTATCTTACTTGGACTAGTGTACACAGGACCGTGAGTCATCTTCAGGGTTGGCCGGTCAGGTGTCGTGTGAGGTGGCCACCTCCTCGACACCACAGTTTCAGATATGGTAGATTACGAAAGAACTTAGCCCTGCAGGCACTTTTAGATCACAAGAACTGTTTTAGTAAGCATGGGCTCTTTTCAACAAAATTCCTATGACTTACTATTAATGGCTTGACAATTATATATATATATATATATATATATATATATATATGTTTTCGGCAATGTGCCCACTGAGTACTTTAGTACTCAGCCTTGCATATATTTCTAAATGTGCAGGTTGAACGAGATGGAATGGAGAGCCGGCCCAAGCTTTTGTCATCATGAATCATATTAGTTTTTAGATTAAGGCTCTCGGTAATGTGTGTCTTCATACATGCATTTTGTAAGACTTCCGCTGTAAAATGTCGACATATTTTAGTTGAGTATTCTAGTCGTGGAAACGTATCAAACACATGTCTTTCTTTTCCTTAAAAGCTCGACGCCAATTGATATAATAATTACTTTTCATGTTTGTTCGGGTGGATTCTAGCTTTATAATTACATTCCCCTTTCTATTCCCGCTTCTTTAATCACATCCCTAGTCACGGGTTCCCGGCTTCATTATCCTTAATAAAGTCCGGTCGTGACAGTACCTCGCCGCCCGACTCATATGTAATCCGCCTAGGCTCTATGCGATACCCAACGAGCCGCTCTTGAAACTTAATCAATAGTCTATATGTGCTAATTAATCTATGTTTAGGCAAACTATGCTACTCTATGTATGATTTTGGATTTATAATTATGAAACTAACCTATCAATTGTCATAGTATGTGTATTTATTATAAATTTGGCAACAATTTTGTAAGAATAGTAAAAATAAGCATTATAGTTCGAATCCGCCTAGGCTCCCGCCTAGGCGCTAGTCACCCCTCCGCCGCCCGGCTAGCGCCTAGCGCTTTTTAGAACATTGAGTGCTTATAAGCACTTTTTGCTTATTTTTGCATCTTATAAGCTCATAAGGAGCTTATTTTGCCAAACACATTTAGAGTGCTTATAAACAGTCAAACAACTTATAAGCAGTCAAATATCTTATAAGCCAGCTTATAAGTTTAGCCAAACATCCTCTAAGATTGGTAGAGTATAAAGTTATGTAATGTAAAAGTAACATTTTGAAAAAAATAAGTTCATAAGATCTTATTTTTTGAATAACTTGAAAGCTATTAGAGCTTATATTTAGAGCTTATAACCTGATCTTAAACAACGTATTTATTAATTACAAACCGTAAAACAACTTATAAAACAACTTATAAGCTTAACCACATCACTTAGAAAACTTGCTTTCTAATTGGTCAATATTTATAACATGGTTAAAAATTTATAATTTTTAAAAAAAAAAATGTTTCAATTAACGGTTAAGTTTGATCATTGTAAATAGTGCATGCATGCATGCACGTACTTTCAGTTGATTAGGTTGAGGGATTAAACGTTACAAATAATAAAAGTTTACAAGTGATCTATCACTGATAAATTCTGTAAAATTCATGCGATCATAAAATAAAATCATAGTAAAATGTTTATTATTAAAATTAAATTCAAAAGCATAGGACATAAATAAACATCACAGTCTGAATCTTGCATGTCCTATCAATTCCGCATATCGCCACAGTAAAGTCTTATATACCTCCTGGAATCTCCGGCTGGGTGGCCGACGACGTCGGTGATGACGGAACAACGCAGAACTGAACTTGACAAGTGATAGTGCAGATCTTATCTCTTAATCCGTCGCAAAGTTTGGCGCAGAGGAGGGGGCAGTTACTCCCTAAATCAGAGGCGGGTGCCGGCGCCGGAGTAAGCATCGGTGGCGGCGGCGGCGGCATCAGACTCGGCCTCGGAGATCTACTACAGAACCTCCTTATGCATTTGGTGTTGCATATCTTATCGAATCCGCAGGCATCTATGCATTCGTAGGGGCATGGTAACGATAATCTAGCTTCTCCGACAACACTCATCATCACCATCACGGCCACCATCACAGCTAAGCTTCCGCTCTTCATTTTCGTTTCCGCTTTTCTCTTTTCTTTGTCCTTTTTTTTTTTTTTTTCTTCTTTGAATTGTTTTGGTTGCTTTCGTTCTGTTGTGAATCGTTGGAGGTGCTTTGGCTACTTATAGTTCTTGATTTAATGTTCTCTCCAATAATATTTCCGTGATCTTCTCAATATTTTTTGTTAAATCACTTGTTTGTAGGGGTTTTAGACCTTTTACTTGTTAGATCTCGATTTATTCAAGGTGCCTCGATGCAAAAAAGGAAGAAAAAAGAAATAGTATTCTATCAATTTTGGAAATTAATTCGATTGAATAGGCTACTAGTTAATTATTTACCTTGAGTACTCTATTTTAAAGTTTGATAGTAATTTTCACTTGTATGTGGCAAGTGTATTTTACTTTATTTTATTTTCATTATCACGAGTGTAGGTAGAAGATGACTATGAGACACGCTATTCGCGCTTTGAATTTGTCTATATGGAAAAACTTAACTAGATTCATTTTTCAAGTCAAATACAAAATTTTAGGACGATGTTTGTAGACTGAAATAGTCTAATACTACCTCCGATCCATTCTTTATGTTGGGAAATTTCTATAGATAATTTTGATGATATTTCTCATAATCACCTTTATACATTATTTATTATTTTCTAGAGTTATAGGTTGATAAAATTGTTCTAAATGTATAATACTACTATAGAACAAAGCTATTTAATTTATTCTTGAAAGGTTGTTGTGCCACGTAAAGGTCAAGGCTGTTTTTCCAACAACCTTGCCTTTAGAAGAACGGCATATCTTAGTCAACCTGCTCTTTAGGTACTCCAATTTATTCTCAAGTTCCAAGACATCAAGTTACTGGAAGATACCTTAAGCCGATGATCTACCTCCATAGATCAACTTGCCACCTAAGTTGCCAGCTAGGAAAAATCTCAAGGAGAAAAAATGAGTAAGCTACAACGGCTAGTTTGCCACGTCAGCAAGACTTCGATGGCTATTTTTTCAAACTCGCCTATAAATACCCCCTTCTCATTCAATGGAACAGTTACAGGAAGTTCATTATCAAACGCGTAGTTGCTACAGATTCTCTCACTAGCCATATCAAATTCAACACTCGAAATTCCTTGATATTTTCCAAGTGTTAAAGATTGAGAATTTCACCATTGAAGATACCTATTGTAAGCACCAAAATTTTAATGGAAAATAAATAAAAAAAATATTTTATTAATTTTTATATATTTGATGTGGAATCTAATAAAATCCAAGTTAATTAAATAATATATTTATTAATAGAGATATTATAGATGGAAATTAATTTCTTTGGCAACAAGTCAAATCTTTTATTGATAAATATCAATATTTGATATAGCCAATAGAATTGTGTCACCTCATCATCAAAGCCCATTTCAGAGGCCCAAGTCTGCTACTTCCACAACTATAAATAGGGGTCGTAGGAGAGCTCATAAAACACACCTGAAAATAAGTTAGAGAGTTCAAGAGAAGAATACAAGTTCTCTACGAATTATCTAAAATATTGAAGGTGTCCTTCTTCGATCGAGCGTTCTTCGTGGAAATCATCGCGTTCTTCGTCGGAATCTTCTCAAGTCTGCATTTGATCCGGACGTCCTCCGAATCAATACGTTTCTCGCCGGGATCATCTCAAAACCGCATCTCTTGCCAGAATCGTCTCAAATCTGCAATATTCATCGGGATCGTCTCAACTCTGCGTTTCTCGCTGAAGTCTTCACAAATCTACGTCTAATTCGGAAACAAGGCTACCGCCCTTCGAGTTAACGTTACGAAGTTCAAGCATCAAATATAAAGAGATCAAGGAGTATCAAATTCTCCGCAAATATCGGAAGCTACTCAAATTCGCACAAGAAGCAAATCGCAGAGAGAATCAGAGGAATCGTAGAGATCACGACCCGCGGAACTCAAGTCAACTCAAGTCTTCAAATATTTATTTGTACACATCTTGTATATTTATTTTATCAAATAAATAAAATTTGTGTTTACACCTACCATCTTGAAGTGTTTACTACTGCTTCAAGCTCCCCTGCATCTGCTCACCCATTTAGTCAAAGCTAGATAGTTGAGTTGGTTGTTAAGTTAGTTGTTAGTTTGTAACAAGGGCGGAGCTAGAAATCTAGAAGTTCCCGGGCGAAATCGTATTTTGTGAATTTGACCGGGCGAAACTACATATATACATGTAAACAATAAAAAATAAAATGCAAATATACTATAATATAGGGTAAAAAAAAAAAATTGCCCGGGTGGACGCCGGGGTTGCTAGAGCCCAGGCTCCGCGCCCCTGGTTTGTAAGTTTGTATGATTGTATGAAACTGACACTTAGATAGTCTAAATAAGAGAGAAGGAGAATCCAAAGGATTAAGAGATTTGTAGATCGAGCACCATTTACGCGTAGGAGGGTTATCTCTGAAACACGTTAAACTATGGTCCCTCTATCGTTGCAAAATGGTGCATGCATGCATGCACGTACTTTCCGTTGATTAGGTTGAGGGATTGAACGTTCAGAATAATAAAATTGATCTCTCACTAATAAATTCTGTAAAATTCATGTGATCATAAAATAAAATTTTAGTAAAATATTTATTAATTCGACCAATATCATAAACTAAATTCAAAACGAAGGGACAGAAATAAACATCACAGTCTTAATCCTGCATGCCCTAGAATCTTGGCCGGTCCAAAATCAATTCCGCCGCACTTCGCCACCGTAAAGTCTTATATACCTCCTGGAATCTCGGGCTGGGGGAAGGGCGGCGCCGGCGACGACGGAACAGTGCAGAACCGAACCTGACAAGCGGCGATGCAGGTCCTATCTGTTAATCCGCCGCAGAGTTTGTCGCAGAGGAGGGGGCAGTCACTCCATATATCAGAGGCCGGTTCCGGTGCCGGAGTAAGCATCGGCGTCGGCGGCGGACTCGGCCTCGGAGGTCTACTACAGAACCTCCTTATGCATTTGGTGTTGCATATCTTATCGAATCCGCAGGCATCTATGCATTCGTAGGGGCATGGTAACGATAATCTAGCTTCTCCGACAACACTCATCATCACCATCACGGCCACCATCACAGCTACGCTTCCGCTCTTCATTTTCGTTTCCGCTTTTCTCTTTTCTTTGTCCTTTTTTTCCCTTCTTCGGATTGTTTTGATTGCTTTTATTTTGGTGTGAATTGTTGGAAGTGCTTTGGCTATTTATAGTTCTTGGTTTACTTTTCTGTTGAATAATATTATCGCAAATGTAGGTATTAGATGAGACACCCTATTCGCACTTTGAATTTGTCTGTATGGAAAGTTAACTAGATTCAGTTTTCTAGTCAAATACAAAATTTTAGGACAATAATTGTAGACTGAACTATGAGTCATCTTTATAAATTACACATTTATATAATATATAAAAGTAGTTATGGATAGAAATTAATAGAAATTTTAGATTATTTATTAGACATATGAGTGATATTATATATGTACAATGCATATATAATTTGCATTAATTGTGTATTCATTTTATAAATAGTCAATTAATTTTGGAAGTCACA
The DNA here is from genome assembly GCA_029379335.1 of Thymus mandschuricus. NCBI lineage: Eukaryota > Viridiplantae > Streptophyta > Magnoliopsida > Lamiales > Lamiaceae > Thymus > Thymus mandschuricus. Next base: position 10,280,724 of record CM057079.1, read on the forward strand.
ATTGCATGATTCGTGTCACCTAATTAATTCTATTCATTTATTTCCTTTTTTTATTACTATTATTGTTGTGCCTATATATAATAGAATTTCCTAGCATCAAACATCACATGCAATACATTATGAACATTTTGTATTTTTCTATTACTCTATTTATTTATCTTTTGTAAAAATATTTTATATTTGAATATTTTGTTTGATAGAATCGCACATATTCATTTGAAGATGCAGATTTGGGATGAATGTACTAAAATTTGGATTCAATTTTTTATTTTTTTTTCAATTGTTGTAAAGTTGTAAAGGGTTCCAATCACTATGCCATGTTATATAAGAAAAACAAAGGAAACGAAATTAGTAACATTGTATTAGAACATAGTTCTTTAATTTTATTTTATTTTGTGATTTTTATTGAAATTGAGCAATAGTGGGTTATAATTTATATTCTAAATAACATTGTTGGATGGCTGTATGTATTTGTTGTTGATAATTTGTGTGGGTACATTGGTGAATAGTCACTTATGAGAAGTATACCACTCTTTATAGCAATTAACCCACATCCGTATATAAAATTATTGCAAAATTTATTTGTCCTCAACTAGATCAAGATATATAAAGAGAAAATATACATTTTTACCCATTTGGAATTGTTAAAACATATTTTAGGTTAGGAATATAATTTACAATAAAATTACCCATTTTTTGGTTTGTATGGACAAAAATGCCCTCAATTTTAGGTACGTTTTTATTCCTTTTTTCCGCGAGAGAGCTGAGGGTTGGTTTGTTAAAACAGTTGTTTTTTCTGTTATGAATTTAGCTGTGGGGGAAGGAGATTTTGATCAGATTTTTCTCTCTTGCGCGCGTATTTCTTCATGTTTTCTGGTCGATTATGGCGTGTATTCTGTGAGCTAAGGTGTTGCGAACGACGTTGATACCTTTCTTGTCGATTCTCTCGCATTTTGTCCGATTGATTTTTACGGTGAGTTTTTTTTATCTGATTCGAGAGTTGTACTTGATTTTTTAGTAGGTAATTCTTCATAGTTCATCACGTTGATTGTTTTAATTTTGCGATTGCTCAAATTTCACTTTTGATTGTGAGGTAATTCTTCGTTGATTACTGAATTTCAATTTTGAGGTAATTCTGCGTTTATAACTAGTTGTGGAGAAGCTAGTGTTTTTAGTGTATTATTGTGTGTATTGAATGTAGTTGAATGTAGTTGTTTTTGTGTATTGAATGTAGTTGTTTCTGTGTTTTTTTGAATCTCCAACTTCATGATTACTTCAGTTTGTGGAATTTTTGAATCTGACATGATTACTTCATTCTCCTTGATTGCATAAAGCTTCGTTTTGTATATGTAGGCTTTGTCCTTTGATTGTGTATGTGGATCAGTTGGATTTTGCTTTTTGATCATGTTTTTACTTTTTGCTACTACTTTGTGATCTGAATTTGGTATTCAGTTTGTTGAATTTTTGAATCTGTGATGATTACTTCATTCTGCTTGATTGCTTTTAAGTTTTGTTTTGTATATGTAGGCTCGTTCCTTGTACTTGGTTGTATGATTTTTATGTGCTGGGGTTTACCAATTACAAACATCTACTGTACTTAGTGTAATTCATTAGGCAGGAATGTGATAAATAACTGATGTGTTTTTTATTTTTGCAATGCTATTGATTATTACAAACTTATGAACTATGCAAAATTCATTACTTATCTACTGTACTTTTGAATGCAGCTTTAATGGATTTATACTCATTTAGTGGTGTTAGTGGTAGCTCTAGTACTCTGAATAGTGGTAGCACTGGTGGTACTAGTTGTAGTAGTGGTTATACTGATGGTAGTAGTTCTAGTAGTGGTCAGTGGGTTATACCAGGTGCAGCATTTCAAGCCTCTATACCTTGTGACAATGTGTTTGTTGATCCTGAACCTGTTGTGGTGGAGATTGGGCATGGTTCTGTTTTTCGAAGTAAGGATGCAATGATATCATGTATTGCTTTATATCATTTGAAAAATTTCCTTGAGTTTCGCAATAAACGTTCGGATTCTGGTAGATATTATGACATGCAAGTTTGGAGAAAGGTTTAGTTTTTGTGTTCGAGCCAGAGCTGTTGGTAGTGTATGGAAGATACATGCTTGGGTACCACATACTTGTCAGAGAGATTTGAGGAGAGGCCCTCATGCCAAAGTATCTTCTAAGGCTATAGCTGCGCATGTTGGTCCAAATCTGTTGCAAGATGGGTATGAGCTAAGACCACGTGATATTCAAGGCCAGTTACAAAGAAATTTTGGTGTTAACTTGACGTACTCTGCTGCTTTAGCTGGTAGGAATTTGGCTCTGAACGCTGCATATGGTGATCACGATAAATCATTTCACTACGTGTGTTATGTTAGGCATTCAATTCTGCTTTTTATGATGTCTTGTTTGATATATTATTTGCTGACAATATGATGATATATTGATATGCTATCATAATTTTATATTAGATCTTAGATAAAGAAAATAAATAATTGACAGCTATCAATTTAGAATGGTAGGCCAGAAATTCTGCACTGCTTGAATTACTTTTGGGGTGTAAGTAATGGGAAAAGAAAAGATCTACATTCTTTCTTGGAATAGTATTTGAGGGATGCAATTATGTTTGTTGTAATACTTCACAGTTTATTATATGTTCAGAGTTTGTTTATCTACTTTAGATATTCCAATTTTTACATATTTTATACAGTTTTCTTGTGCCAAGATGTTATAGCCTGCAAAAACTCCCCTGCAATATCTCATATTTTGTTTTATATTTGTTTTGTGTTATAGTAGTATTAGTTGTTTAGTTTGTGATGTGTATTGTTATTTTTTTTGTAGTTGGTACCAAAGTATTTATATATGCTTCAGTTAATGAATCCTGGGTCAATTGTTGATATTCAAACTCGTGCTGATGGGTCTAAGGAGTACTGTTACTTTTGTCTTCATGCATGTATACTGGCTTTTTGTTCTTGTCGTCCCATTGTTGTTATTGATGCAACTCATTTGAAGGGGAAGTATAAGGGGGTGTTGTTTGTTGCTTCAACAAAAGATGCAAATGAATAGATTGTTCCTCTTCCATTTTGTGTGGGTGATAAGAAGAATGATATGTCATGGGGTTCGTTTTTATTGCATGTTCGAGAGTCGTTTGGAGTTCGAGATGACATGTTGATAGTGGCTGATCAACATGTTAGTATAAAGAATGCTGTGAGGTCTGTTTTTCCTGGGGTTGCATTTGGTCTGTGTTCTTATCATATACAAGGGCATCTTAGGGGTGAAGATGTGATTGGGTTTTTTCAGGCTGCTGCTAATGCATATAGGGTTGAAGACTTTGAAATCTACATGAGTAGTTTGAAATCTGCTTCTGCTGCTGCACATTCCAAGCTTTTGAAAATTGATGATGTTAGATGGGCTCGTAGTAAATGTCCAGTTTGTAGATATTCTTTTGGTACTTCAAATGTTGTTGATTGTCTGAATTCTCGACTGAAGTGGGCTAGGAAGTTGCCAATTTGTTCTCTGTTAGAGTATGCTCTTAATCTTGTTCAAGAGTGGTTTTGTAAGCGGCGTAGTATAGCTGCATCTAGGAGTCTTGAACTTTCAGAATATGCCACTCAAAGATTGGAGGCTGCTATGCTCAGAGGCCGTGCTATGAGTGTCGAGCCTATCTCAGATCCAAAGTTCAAGGTTATATCGGGATCATCTAATTATATTGTTGATATCATTTCAATGAATTGTTCGTGTAAAGTGTTTCAAATGGACTTAATTCCATGCTCACATGCTACACGAGCTTTAAGGTATGATGTTATATGTTAATTTGATTTAACATTTTTACTGTTTACTTTTTTCTGATGTCATTTTATTTTCTTGTTATAGTCATATGAATCAGGTGTTCTTTGGATATATGAATTCGTGTTATACGACTCATACATGGCATGAAATATATGCTTCTGATGTTATGCCGGTGCCTGATCCTAGTGAGTGGCATGTACCAAATGAAGTCAATTCATTGGTTGTTGGAACACCGTCCAATCCGAAACAAGCAAGTAGACCACTAAGGAAGAGGTTTCAGGTTGGAGACTGTACTGGAGGTTTAAGGAATAGTGTAGGTGAAGGCGCTGGTTCTGCTGGAGTAGTTGAAGGTGTTGAAGCTGTTAAGGAGTCTATTGTGTCTGCTGGAGAACTTGTTGCTGTTAAGGAGTCTCGTCAGTGTTCAAGATGTCATGAGAAGGGTCATTATCTATCAACATGCAAGGCATTTCTGGAAATTAATCGTGAGGAAGCTGATGCTAAGCGTGCTCGGAAGTCAAAGTCATGTGGCATATGTGGTGTAGTTGGGCATACTCAGAGAACATGTGTTGATCCGAATAGGTTTTGATTATTTTTCATTGGATTTGTGTAGTTTGTCAGACTTGGCAGAATACATAGAGAACATGTTTTATGTTTTTGAATAACTAGACTAGTGTGTTCTGAATAATGACTTGAGTGAGTTTAGTTTTATAATTTTAGTTGTACACAGTACACAGTAATTGCACTGGCTTATATTAATGATTAGATATATTACACAGTATTACTGAATAGGTTTTAGTTTATAATTTTTGTTGTATACAGTACACAGTAATTTCATTGGCTTGTATTACTGATTACCTATATTACACAGTATTATCATTGTTCTGAATAATGAATGACTTGAGCTCAATTTTATAATTTTAGTTGTATACTTCGTCAATATACATGGGCGCAGTTGTTGTGTTTGTAGTGGCATCATTTTCTTCAGGCAGAGGCTCATCCCTTAGCTTCTTTTTTCTTTCATTGCTTGGTTCGTACATGAAGGCAAAAGGCATCCCTTCTGGATCATATTCAAGTGATTTCCAGTACGCCTTTTTTAGCTCTTTATAAGTGGGAGTTAGCATTTGTTTAGTGTCCTACACACAGAGATATACATAGAAAATAAGATTGAATGACTTATATTATCATATATTGAGCAGCATTGAACACCAAAATATAGTTCCAACTACAAGTTCTGGTACAATGTTACATTTTACACATATAACATTTCAGCAGCATTCTATATTACAACATATCAGTAGTATTGCAGCATATGAATTCAAATATTTCAGGTACTAAGTACAATATTTCAGGTAATAAGTACTACGTACTGTTGCAATAAAATTCACAAGTATAACATCATCAAGATTAACAAGTATTCCAAACTGAAGTAGCAAGTGATCATGAGATTTTGATTCACAAGCTTCGATCACACATGCTAACTATTCGAAAATTCTATCCCTCAAAAGCCAACCTAACTCAATCGAAATGAGATTCATGATAACTGAAACAGTATAACAGTATAAGTATACTCAAGAATAAAGTATTTACCTTTTTGACGTTCCTAAATTCTGGGATTTTTCTTGGTGCAAGACATTCATATCGAAGGAACCGTGGCATCTTCTCATCACTTATCTTCTTTGCAAATGTATTTGTAAATGCTGGTACCGCTTCATATATCCAAGCCTGCATAATTCAGTTTTGTTAGTGTAAGAGGTTCAAGTAAACATGCCATTCATACATTTTTGTTTTTATAAGTGGGAATGTTAGGGTACTTACAGAGAAGGCAATTGTGTTGCCTAATATATGGTAACTTATTACCCCAGATTAAGGTACTGCTGCATTCGTCTTTACATTTGTTATTGAGTGAGTGAGTAGCTGGTACGAGTAACTGCCCCATGGGAATTGCTCCCAAGCATCCATGTCTTCCAACAGTATCCATAACCACATTGGTATTGACCTCCTTGACTGCTCCATTCCTACTGCATACGTCAAAGCAAGCAATAGCTTGGCAACCTTGACGTAATCACTTTCTGTTGCATCAACAATTATTTCTCTGCGATCTGGTCCTTTCCCCTGCCAATAGCTGAAATGTTTCTTCTTAAACATGTCTGTGATTTTTGTTGTTGAGAGTTGTTTGTTACGTCCGAATAGTCGGGCAAATACTGAATCTTCACTGACTTCATCAGTATTGTATGGATCAAAGTTTGCTGGTCCAAACTTCAGCCCGCTCACTAGTGCATACTCTGCTCTTGAAAAACGTAGGATCCCGTTACCAATTCTGAACCACAACGATGTGGTGTCAGGGTTCGGGGTGGGAGTGATCTCTCAAAAAACTACATAGTGTAGGTATTTGCTTGATCTTAGACTATTGTCAAGCAATTGATAGTAGTACCTAAGTAATTATATTAAGCAATAATTAGATTAATTTTGTAGAAAGTATCTCTAAGTAATTCAAGTAAGAAGTAAGGCATGATGAAGCTACCTGAAGCATGATTTCCGTATTTCTTTGCTTGCAGCCTTTGTAAGTGTTGTTCTTATGATGTTAGGCATTGATTCATACCCTGTGAGTATTGTCTTATTTTCATATTGTATGAGATGGTGTCTCTTGTATTCCCACTTAATCTACATTTAAAAGAAAATTAGTTATAATGTGAGTACCTTAACATTTAAGATTGCAGTAATATTTTATGTTTTATACTTCTAGTTGAGCAGTAGTTCTTATGAAGATTGTATAAGCAGAGTATATAAACTACAAGTCTTTGTAATGGTTTGTGAATTTTGCAGTAAGATTACCACATTCAACTGACAGCAATTTCATCTCAAATCAATACTATAAGCTAAATGACACACAGCCAGCTACTTCATTATATTGACTTGAGAAATGCCCCAACATGCAATCCCTTTACGAAACAACTTTAAGCATAGTCATGCAACAATAGTAGCAGCATATTCACATGAAGTTTGTTAACTAATTGATGAAAGCATATGATTCATGCTTAGCCTATTACTAATACTTTAATAATCTGCATAAACTTCCAAGAACAAAACTCAGCAGTAATATCACAATATGCTTATCACAAGCAGCAACAACAACAAATAACCAAGTAACATAACATGTAAATAAGCGGCAAACATTATCATTAAATCAATTAAGCAGTAAGCTAATAACACAACAGGTGAATAAGCAATAATCAGCAATCATTATTAGTAAATCCAAATGATTAGTAACATAATAGCATAATATCTCAACAGTTAAATAAGCAATAAGCAGTTTCTTAACATTTAAGATTGCAGTAATATTTTATGTTTGATATTTATAGTTGAGCAGTAATTCTTATGAAGATTGTATAAGCAGAGTATCCAAACTACAAGTCTTGGTAATGGTTTGTGTATTTTGCAGTATGATTACCATATTCAACTGACAACATTTTTCATCTCAAATCAATACTATAAGCTAAATGACACACAATCAACTACTTCATCATATAATACCATAATTCCAGTCTCCCATTTCTCATTCCCACTTACAAGTTGAGAGCATTTTCAAAGAATTAAGAGTTCAAGCTAGAGTACGTACCAAAGTACTACAATGTAATCAATAATTTTTTTTCAAGCATTTTCATTAAAACTCAATAAACAGCAATCATTATCAGTAAATCAAATAAGCAGTAAGCTAATAACACAACAGTTAAATCATCACATGTTATTGCCAGTAAATCAAAAAATCAGCAATAAATAACCAAGTAACATAACAGGTAAATAAGCAGCAATTATTATTAGTAAATCAAATAAGCAATAACCTAATAACACAACAGAACAGGAGCAATAAGCAGTAATTCTTATTAGTAAATCCAAATAATCAAATAGTAACATAATTTCGATAACTCATTCAAACGGATCAGAAGCAATAATGCAGTAATATAATAGCATAATAACAAACAGAATTCACCAGTAAGCAGTAAATCAAACAAACTGTATGGAGGTTTGAGCATTTTCATTCCAGTAAACCCTAAATACATTCTAAACACAATTCACCATTAATATTTGTAAATTTTGTAAATGATGTGTAAAAAATCAGCAAATAATTTTAAAATTGTACCGGTACAGTGGTAAACGGCGTTGATTCTTCAAATTTATCCGATGCCTGCCTCTTTTTCTTCGTTTTCTTCTGCTTTTTTGTCGAGCTTGAAGAGATTTGCGAGCAAGTTCTCTTCATTGTCAGGTTGTTGAGTTTTCTTCGCTGTGCAGCTTGATTATGGTGGTACCGGTACAGTTTTATCGCCGGTTGACGTGATCGACGGTGAGATGAGAGAGAGAGAGAGAGAGAATTTCCGGCGCGGCGAAGACAGTTTCTCAATCAATTTTTTTTTAGCTCGTTCTGAATTGAATGTTTGAGCTTAGGGGGTAGCTGAGGGTAATTTGGGGAAATGTTTGTAAATTGGGTAATTTTATTGTAAATTATATTTCTAACCTAAATTGTATTTTTTAATGTTACTAGTATCGCACCCGTGCGATGCACGGATACTATATCAATTACAATTAAAATAAAAATTAGATTACTCAAATGGAATAGAGACAGATATAATAAATAATGAATATATGTTTAGGAGTTTTTTTACAAATTTTTACATGTACGAAATAGATAAAGGTGTAACTAATAGTATTAGTAAGGGAACAAAACGAAATTGTTTTAATAGAAAAACCATTCCAATACTCTTTTTTATATGTTCATTTTGTAATTTCAATACGTCATTCTAAAAAAAATCCCCCATTGTTGTTCATTCTTAATAAACGCGAATTATTATTAATTCTTTTTTAGTATCTCTTAATCCAATTATTTAACATTTGAAGATGATTTAGAAAACATAACCTAGCTTAAAGAAAATGTATGGAGTACTTCCACATTTAACTTTTGTGTTGTAAAAACTAAATTAAAATATAATCATTATTTTTTGAATAAAATGTATAAATTTAAATAGTTAGTTACATAGTACTTGAAATGTAACATGGCATTGGTAAATATGCTTGAAATGTAATTATGCTAAAAGAAAAAATAATAAAGAAATAAGTATGTAACAAAATATTTCGGTGGAGTAAAATTCATGATAAAATTAAATAGATTCTTCGGTACAAAAACATAAAATTTTTAAATTTTAGATAGTCAACCATTTTCATATCGAATGACTCAAATAAATAAATATATATATATATATATATATATATATATATATATATATATATATATATATATATATATATATATGGGATGGGTTCTGGTGAAAACTAATTATTTTGTGAAAACTAAAAACCATGCATTTTTATGAATAACTTGATGCATTTTTATGCATATCATGTTGCATAAAAAAAATATATTAATTTATAAATAAAAAAATACATAAAATACTAAATATTTTTATGCAACATGTTATGCATAAAAATGCATCATGCTATGCATAATACTACATGGTTTTTAGTTTTCACGAAATAATTAGTTTTAATTTGATCCAACTCCTAAATATTTTAGTGATAGTTCTACATTTTATAAAGTTATGTGAAGAAGAATGCTTTATTAAATTAATGACAAATATGGATTTAAAATTGAAATTTTGGGCTTGTAGTTTGGGATACAATATTATATAGTTATTGTGCATTACCTAGAGAATATTAGATTAGTCAATATTAGTGTATGTCCTTTGGATAAAACAATGCATGCTTTGGAGGGAAATGGCATAGATGTAATTTTTTTTCAACAATAGATTTTGGGTTTTTTTTTTTTTTTTTTTTTTTGGCCTCATATATAAATATCAGCAACATTAATTGCAAACCTACCTACAAGTTTTGTGCCATATATGTATCCAAATTCTTCCCAATATTCTAAACCTACCCTTTTACTCCCTAAATAGTCGATTATATCAGCAATGAGGTTGGAGGTATCGACTTAAATCTTGTTTTACTATGTCTTATTCTAGTTTATCTCTTAAGGTTTGAAGTCATATATCTTTGTGGGTTACTTCTGATTTTTGAACTACTGAAATTTGGTTATTTATTTGAGCTTCTGGAGACATGCTTATTTTCATCATCCTGCACTATCTGGTAAGCTTTATCGATTTCTTCCAACGGAAAGGTTACCATATCTCTCCTAAAATGTCATAGCCCTTTCGTTCATGTTACTCGGATGAGTCACCATAAATTCTACCTTCATTGCCACTTTCTTTGATCCCTGCATGAGGCAAATATATCCGTACCTGCTTCAAAATGTTGGGACAACATCTCCTTTGTTGGCAGATCTTACAGTTCAACAAGCTCCGAAGATTAAGCTTTTGGTCTTTATTTGAGGAGCAGATTCTTTCCTTTGAATTGCAGTAATTGTCTTGATTTTTTGTCATTTCTTCTCAAAAGGGGGAAGGATGAGTTCGAAGTTAAAGGAATATAAATGGAAAACTGATGGAGTTTGTTTTGCTAACACTTTTCTATTTTTCTTGGCATGATGATTTTATATTCATCATTTTCAGTGTTGATCACTTTGTTAGGGGGAGATTACGAGTTCATATTTATAATTAGGGGGAGAAAACTTTTTTTGTGAAATATTTTATTTAAGGGGAGTTCTTACGGTGAAGGGGAGAATAGAGAGTATTGACTACCACATGATGGAGTGTGTAACCGTCAAATGTTTAAGATCATGAGATGATGGAGATCATGGGATGAAGTTGAAGAGTCGGCATGAACTATATGTGGATGATAAAAAAATTTAGATCAACACACGATACACACAGACTCGGGGCACACAGCGAGAGAAATATTTTGAGTCATTTTGCTGAGATTGTTTTCATACCATTTCCTAAAACATTGTTAGTTGTAGTGTTTTTGTTTGATTCAACTTTGTATCTCAGTTGTTTATCTCTTACTCAATCTTGGGTTAGAGATTATTTTTTGTAATTCACGATTATAGTGGATTTTATCACCATGAGGCACCCGCAAGTTATTATATATAACTTATGAAAAAATTTATCGTGTGTTTAATTTTAATTCCTCTGCTATTTTGATTGTTGTGTGCAGTGTTCTGCAACATTATGTTTTAGGATCCAGACGAACAACACTAACAATAACATTTTTCCCAACGTGTGAATTAAGAAGAAAAGGATAATAGTGGTTAAAGTATTGTGAATAGTTTTTGTAGGTTGATATTTTATCATTTTAAGTAATATCCATATATCACCGGGACAAGTAAAAATAAATTTTATTTCATTAGTGGGATGGAAAGAGTGCATGATGAGCCAACATATCTATACTTATATAAAAAGAGCCTTGTTTTACAAAATATGCATTGCCTATTATGTCCTTATAAAATTCTCAAATTAAGGGTGATAATGTAATCTAATAATTATAAGATCTACATGAATATCCATAGAAGATTCAAATTTCACCTTATTTAAGTAAATTGATTTACCTAATTTAATAACATGTTCCTATCATAAAAAATCATCATAAAATAATGTAATAAGAAATTTTGCGATGCTTTAGACTGCTTTATGAAATAAAATGGTGTTTTTTTCACTATTTCAATTAATCATATTCTTGTATCTTCTATTTTTTTAAGGGCCCAATTTTTAATTTGTTAATTTTGCCTAGTGCCTCCCAAAACACAGGACCGTGTATATATGTGTTGTTTATCAGTTTATCTAATATTTGATTAGCATCAATCACCTCATTTTAAAAGGAGTAGGTAGCCACAAAATAATGTGATTTTACCTTAGTTTTTATTTTGTAAACCACTCTCGACACCCCAGGCTAGGTGATGCGCTTGCTTTAGCAAGAGAATTAAAGACGGAGTAATATTATTTAAAATGTGTAGTTATTAATAAATGAGAAAATTGTTTATGAATATAATTATTTTTTTTTTTTTAACAAAACGATTGATGGATGGGTATATTTGAGACATAAAATAATATTTCCTCCGTCCCCATATTAATTTGGTGAGCAGAATGACATGTTTAAGGAGAAAACCCCGATAAAAGTGGTTAGTGAAAAGAGCAAGTAAAAAAGGTTGGTACCATAAGAAAGAATTACGGAATCTTTTCTTTTGTTGGAAAGTCGTCCTAATTTAGGGACGTCCTAAATTGAAAATAATCACACTAACTCGAGAAAAGCATTTGAAAAGGTTAAACTACGCGTCCATCTAATCGATCTAAATTGCAGAGACGACGAGGAAGGTGGAGCAATAGAGTCTCATATGTGCAATCAAGACAAGAATAATTCAATAAAAAGTTGAAGAAATTAGAAGCATGAACAGTAGAAAGGTAAAGATGCCAACAATTTGAAATAACAAGGCATTAAAGGGAGCTTCAAATTGTATAGAGGTAAGCATGAATACCTTCAATCATTGTATGGTAACAGATTTTAGCAGACAGTTCTCCCAAAATTGCCATCAGCACAAACTCATTGCAAAACTGATGTTCCGGAAAATTCTTTCGCTGACACAACACGCATATCTTGGTAAGGATAAATAACGCACCTTATCTAATACCTAACAAATTGTCGTGTGTCGCCTTCTTCACTTTTCCTTCCATACGGATTGCTCTTGCTGAATCCATGTGATTTCTTCCTTGACTTGGAGGCATTGCTGTCTATGTTTAAGTTTACTTTGGGTGGCGAACTAAAACAGAATGAAGCAGCCACAGCCTGCCAGTTGATAATAGGAAAGATCACTACGTTAGTATACTTTTTTACTATAGCTTTTAATATATCCCACGATACGTTAGTTATGGAAGAGTATGAAGTACCTGCAGGTCAAGCCTGTGGACGTTAAAGATGTCCTTCATGGAGTGTGAATTGTAGGCGAGAATGTAAGATCTGTAAGCATCTTTGGCTGACTTGTTTAAGTAATGATTTTCGGCGATGATGTTTTCCTTTATCACAAGCAGAGTGACGATTTTGTAAGCAAATAGGAAAACGAGGCAGTGCAGAATCCAATAAATGATTAAATTGATGCCGGTCTAATGAACAAGAACTTACCAACTTAGATTGAGCATTTACTATCTTCTTCTCATCATATTCATACTCTTTGACTGGCACTTTTGCAGCCTGAGATTCCAGTAATCACATTTTTAGAGGAATATTGAGAAAACAGACAAAAGTATTTGCTATAAGAAACAGCATGTTGTGACATGCAATCCTTCAAATAACAAACATTAAGCAGATGAGCGACACCTAATTTATCGGAGATCTTCAGCAAAAACTTAAGTATCATATCTTAATAACGGAAAATATATAACTGACCAGGGAAACCACTGCCTATTTCATATATAGATGGGGCTATTCCAAGAGTTAAGGTAATGCCCACAAACATCATTCTTGTAAAGTATCTATAATTTTGTATGAATTTTATTTTTGAAGGGCTAACAGCAACAAGAGAACCAGATTAAAATCAGTGCACCGGTTTAGTACGGGCTTATTTCTACTATTGCCAATTTACTTTTATATGATATTCCAGCAATCACATAGGCCATGTACCTTCAGGTATTTTAGAAATTGTAACTCTTCAGGAATCAAGAAAAGCAAGGCATTTCCTTTCGCACCTGCCCCACGAGCTGTCCGTCCAACTCTATGAATATATTCCTGGAAGCATTGATAAAACCATAGGTGAGAGACGTTGACTAAAAACATTATATGGATAGGCAGCAAATAATTGGAAAGAGGAGCTATGCGATCACCTTGGGCTCATCCGGAGGGTCATACTGCACAATCCAATCCTGGAAAAAAGAAGAGTATAAAGATTATTACCACTGGCAATAAATGAACAGAATAAATTATGTATAATATCATCATTTTATTCAAGTCCCGAGGGGAATAAGGAACAGCTTGCCTACCACTGCTGGAATATCAAGACCGCGTGCAGCAACATCGGTACACAACAAGATACCCTTCTCGGCCTTGCAGAAATCAAAAAAGGTAGACGTCCTTTTCTGCTGCTTTTGCTTGCCATGTATATCTTGGCAATCAATCTGAATATATCTAAGAAGTTCTGAATGGAACTTGACAGAATTGCAAGATGAGAAGAAAACCATGACTTTCTTCGACAGATTTCTCTTCAAGAAGGTATACAGAAGATTAAATCTATTTGAACAGGGGACAACACAGTAACCTTGCTGCAGTCCTTCATTGGTAACCTACACCATTCGGAAATGTTTAAGTATCGAAAGTACAATTTTGACCTTACAATCAAATCAACAATCGAATGTGACTTTATGCTCACCCTCTTTCTTCTATCATCCACATCAATATAAACTGGCTTTGTTTGAAATGATAACCGTGCAAGATCCTCAACCTGAAATGAATGTATTCAATATAGACTTCAGAATCTATCGAGAAAACAAAAATAAGGACTTTGCAAATCCCATAAGCTGAAAACAACTAGTTGTGAAATAATAGAGTACAGGGGATAATTAAATTCCATTTTTGAATAGTTAATTTTGAGCACAAAAGCATTGGCAGACCATTTCAGATGTGTTTGAAACCATTTCACATGTGTGTTTAATCTCTATTACTTTCTAGTTCTGTTCCCGAAATAACTATAGAGACTCTTCTGCAGAAAGAATAGACTTTACCTTCTTTGTTTGTGTAGCTGAGAAAAGAGCTGTTTGCCTCTCCTGCACACATGGGAGCGTATGAAAAGGTCAATTATGTGTTACCATGAAATGATCTAAAAAAATGATTCAGATACGAGATATAAATTCTTCTTTACAAGAAAAGCCAAGTAGATAAAGCAAAGGGTAGTTAGAATACTTGGGCGGACGTCACTAACTTGTAAAATGTTGAAAGAACTACTAAGACCATGACACAAAAGCAATTGCAGTAATATATCATATAATAAAGTCCAGTGCCGACGCTATGTACCTTGGGCAAAATTTTGATAATTTGCTTCATTTCTTCTTCGAAATTAGCTTCCAAAATCCTATCAGCTTCATCAATCACAAGGCACTGTATATCCCAAAAATGAACATAGAAGTAAGCCAATACACCTCCAGCAACAAAAAATAGACTCAATATAAAAAGATCGGTATGTCTTTGGGAAGATCTACATCTAAATATCACAATCAAAGATAGTGTAACACATGGCAGGAACTATGACGATACATGCAAACATAGAAAATCAGTAGTGAGTATAACTTTGTTGTAGTGCAATCAATAAAAAGCAACATTAGTGAAAGGCTTATCCTGAGTGGCCTTTTTAAGACATGTAACAAAAGTTTTTTAATAGAGAACAATACTAAGAATGAAATGCATGTCTATTGCAACAACTAATCGCATGCATAATGGCACATAGATAGAATCAGACTTGGACTATGAGGTTGGGAGCTGAGCAGGCACAACCATACCTTCAGGTTTTTGTAAATAAAGCCCTTTGTATTTTGTAGATGATCAAGAAGTCGACCAGGGGTTGCTACTAAAAGATTTACTCCTTTCACAAGACGCTCTGCTTCTCCTCGTCGTGCTGCACCACCAATTACCAATCCTAGTGTCTGTGAATGATACTTCAGAAGGTCCTTAGCTACAGCGTGTGTCTGCATCATTTAGTGAAAGTTAAGTCTCATAAATGTGAACATTGAAAGTTGAGGCTCCATCTGCAAACAAATGATGTCAATTCTTAGGTTACAAGTTGGGGAGACAGAGAGGAGCTACTTGCATAGCTAACTCAAAAGGAACCATGCACCAGCCTAGTTCAAGTATTCAACAATCAGCTTATATAATAAGGTAATTTGATACTAAGCTTATATAAAAAGGCCCAAGGGTATGACCAGATTTGGATTAAGGTAAACGCAAGTCTAAGTTAAAAGGACAATCCAACCCACCATAATAACCAAGAGTAATTAACAGCATAATTCCAACATGATTGTATATGTGATACCAGTTACTCTCAGTAACCACAAACATGTGTAATACTATGCCCTTTTCACTCTTAGTTGAAAAGGACAGAATACGATGTTTTTTAAACCATGGCTAATGCAAGAGCATAACAGTTGGGAAGGTGTAGGTTGAAAAAGTGACTGTGGTTTCATACTATAGTCCTTGAGTAAATTATTGTATTAAGTCTGAATTGAAAAGGAATTTACCTGTATAGCCAACTCCCTTGTTGGACAAATGACAATAATACCAGTCCCATTTCGAGGCGTGAAACGTATGTTAAACAATAATTCAACAGCTGGGACCAAAAAGGCAAGCGTTTTCCCAGAACCCGTCCTAGCAGCTCCAAGAACATCTTTACCTTCCAAAAGTGGTGGAATTGCTCTAGCTTGAATCTGTATCACCCAACACGAAAGGACAAGAATAATCAGCAAATCATTCCCAACTGCTTTACATGAGCTCTAAAGTAATCTCCATCATATAACATTTACTGCATAGAAAATCTTGCAGCCAACTTAAAATGATTCAGTAAAATTCGAACTTTTTAATGAATAAGGCAGTGAGACATTCTAAGGAACCAGCCATGTAATGGGAGCACAGCCGTACCACTCGACAACAGAGAAATTAGAATATTGAATCTTGACCGGAGGTTTGGCAATTGGGCATATATTCAGAGAAATAGCTCATACAATACCGTATACACGGCACAAGTCAGAAATTTATCCATATGTTGTTGACATGTAAAAACAATCAAATCTGATGTTCAGTTTATCGTATCATCATCTCCTATAAATAAAAAATGTACCCAACTTTCAGCCAGCAGTCCACTATTCTAGTCATCCTACATGCAAATTTGCTCACTGATATCCTCAAATTCAACTTAAGACCGTCTATTTAGCGCACTTCACAAAAGCAATTAACCTATCAATTGGGCACTAAATCAAGTAACATCGAAAAACTAACTCTATAGACGAACTCAAAAATATAGAAACATATAGGAATAGTAGAGCAGCAGTAACATTGAAGATACTTCCTAAAGGGAGTTTACCTGAGTCATATACTGAAAGCCCATATCTTTGATAGCATCCATAGAGAGCTTCGACATCGGCATATCTTCGAAAGCTTCGCTGCTCATAATCCCTGATGAATTGACCTTCATCTCTCTCTTCAAATCAATCTCTTCCCCTTCCGCGCTCCTCTCCTCTACAGCTGCCTCTACTTCCTTTTTCCTCTTCTTTCCTTCCTTCTTCTCCACCGCAACTACTTCTTCCTCAACCTTGCCCACTTCTTCATCTTCTTCTTTCACCTCTTCTTCTTCTGCCTCATCCTTCTTTCCTTGCGGTTTAGGGGTTTTGCTTTTGTCTCTGTTTCTCTTGCGCTTCTTCTTTGTGGAGTCCATAGCTCCTCTTCCACCGGCTGCGGGAGATAAGTCTTCTTCCACAATCGCCATTTTTAATCTGGATGTATTCAAACAAAAATTGTTAAAAGGACATGATTAAATTCATTTAATTTTTTTAAATGAATATGAACTACATTAATAAATAAATTAAAAACTACATGATTAATATCTGATACATTCCAACTCAAATAAAGTTCATACATTCATCCAACCAAAAGAAAATAAATATTTCAACTAAATGAAACTTAACAGCAAGTCAATAACCGTGTTTTATAAGAGTTAAAAACTCAAAACACAACTAAAAAAACCATAGATTAAGCAATTTATGATAGAAACACCAACATCCAAAAGTCCTTATATAATCCAGCCTCCAACTGAAGAAATAATTCAAGAACACAGTCTGTCCTATAAGAACACAGACTCCAATTTCGTGAAGAAAATGTGTTACCGTCCTAAGGGAAAGATTCACAAAAAAACACCCTTCTAAATTAATGATACATATCGATCAAAAGGGGAAAACATACTAAAAAGAAAATAACCAAAAGAAGGAATTAAAATTTTTGAATCATAGCACATACCCCATCAAGCAAGAAAGGAATTAAAATCAGAGCACAATACCTGTAGTGGAACGGGTATCTCTCTGTCGGAGCAGCAGCTCGTTGACTGTGCTGGAGCTTTCAACAACTTTGGCTGCAATGGTGGCCTGCCCTCTCAAGAGTCAAGCCTTCGAAGTGGAGATGAAGGTCAGACCGTCAGAGTAGAGATGGAGGTGAACTGTGAAGTGGAGAATGGAGATGGAGGAGAGGAGCAGGACTGCAGGAGCGGCTTTCTTTTGTTCAATCTAATTAGGATTAGGGTTTTTTTGTTCAACAAGCCTCTAATTTTCTATTTCTTTTAATTTTTATTTTTTTTAGTTATATTTATTTAAATATAAAATGAAATTGAATAATAGCTAATTAATATATTAAATAAATATAATATACTCCCTCTGTCCCATGGCAATTGTCCACTAGGAAAGTGGCACAATAACCAATGCCACAGGAGATAGGGGATTTTATATTATATTGGTTGTGAGAGTGCAATATTTCCAATTTAGGTAAGTGGACAATTAAATGGGACGTTCCAATAAGGCAACATGGACAATTGCCATGGGACGGAGGGAGTATAAATTTAAGAAATTCTCGGTACATACCGCGGTATATCGGGGTATACCGAAGGTACGGTATGTACCGAAGATACGGTGGTTCGGTATATACCGTATCTTCGGTACATACCGTACCTTTGGTATACCGCGGTATGTGAAATATTCATACCGGTACCGTGCCGAAAATTTTCGGTACGGTATAATTTTCGGCACGGTATACATACCGTACCAAAAAATCGGTATACCATTAATTCGATTTTTTCGAGTTTTTTTCGACACGGTATTTCGGTATTTTTTCCCACCCCTAGGCGGGAGAGCTACGCATAATGTTTATTATTATTATTATTATTATTATTATTATTATTATTATTATTATTATTATTATTCGATGAAGTAGTATTTGATACTCCCTTTGTCCCACTTCACTTGGTTTATTTTATTTCGACACCTAATTTTGTGTGCAATGTCAAAAGTTAAAAGTAAGTGTTACACGTAGAAAAGTAAGAATTAATTTTTTCCATTTTAGGAAACTGACCAATTGAAGTGAAAGTCCCCATTAGGAAAGGATGTCAAAGGAAGTGGGACGGAGGGAGTATTTTTCAACTAGTCAATTTCATAATGATTCGTCGGACTTCAATCGTCCCGTTTTATTTCGGTATGAGAATTTAGGAGTGGTGTACAGTGTTAAAAGTGAAAGTAAATAGCCCATATATAAAAGGGAATCCTTCAATTCAAAATTAATTTGTAAATGGCAACTTTGTAAAAAATTTTAATTTGAAAGTCCTAAACTAACCTATTATTAAAAATAAACGGTAAATAACTACACATGATCTGTTTATCATCATCTACCATTTTAAATTAAAAATAATTAAATTTAATTAATTATGTAATCCAAAGAATAAATATATTTCTCTCCCTCACAAAGAGTCGCTCATTTTAATAGGGTGACGCGTCAAATTTTTTTAGATTTTTTTTAATTCACAAATTACATAAAACAAATTATCTTTTATAATAATTTATTTTATCTAAAATAAAATTCAAAAGTTAAACAACAAATTGATATATGTATATATATATAGGGATTGATTCATATGCTAACCATATTAGTTAGTGAGAACTAGGAACTAATCTAGACCCTCCATTTCAATAGATTGATGGTTATGATTTATTCATGGAAATTAATTAAATAAGGCATATTTTGTTTAGGAAAAGGATATTAATGTAATCTTCATTTATTTGTTCCATATTTCAAGGGATTAATCACCCATTTATATTTTCTCTGCCGTAATATTCTTCTTCTTCTTAAATCTTCTTCTTCTTCTTCTTCTTCTTCTATCTTGACATTTTCATCTATATTTTTATATTCTCTCTCTCTCTTTTTTTTTTTTTTGGTAATTTTCATATACAAATTAGTAAGCATAAATAAATAGGAATATAGCATATAAACATGATTATTTAAGCATAGGAATAAATCTTAGTTGCATTCAAATATTCATCTATGTTTTTTTATTTTGTTTTTTGTAATTTTCATATACAAGTTATTAAGCATAAATAAATAGGAAGATAGCATATAAATATGATTATTTAAGTATAAGAATAGGTCTTAGTTGCATTTGAATATTCATCTACGTTTTGTTATTCTTTTTTTTTTAATTTTTAATTTTTCATATAAAAGTTATTAAGCATAAATAAATAGGATCAGTACAAGTTATTAAGCATAAATAAATAGGAATATAGCATATAAAATGATTGTTTAAGCATAGGAATAGGTATTAGTTGCATTTGAATATTCATTGTCATTCACGATATTTAAACATGAATTGATATTAAAAAAAACATGTAATTTTCATATGCAGGTTATTAAGCATAAATAAATAGGAAAATAGCATATAAATATGATTATTTAAGCATAAAATAGGCCTTAGTTGCATTCAAATATTTATGTTAATTAATAGAATAATTAATTATAGGAAGTGGCGACAATTTTGGAACGCATAATCTTTTTCTCTTTTTTTCCCTAATCTACCCTTTAATATTAGAAATAAATCATTAAAAAGTAAAATAGATAATTTGAGAATTAATATCAACCATTAGATTCTTTAAAAGGAGTGGATAGGATTGGTTCCTAGTTCTCAAGTTTGATACCATCTCCCATAAGAACCCACCATATATATATATATATATATATATATATATATATATATATATATATATAGAGGATGGATCATATAGAAATAAGTCCTGGTGTGAGAAATAGGAATAGATCTGAACCATTGATCTTAATTTGATCTGTGTTGTAATTGATTTAAGCATGATTATAAGGTATCATAAGCATGACTAGGTTTAAGCATGAATTTGTACATTAAAAAGCATAATAGTGTTGTAAGCATAAATATATACTGATTTAAGCATGATCTTGTATAGCTTTAAGCATCTTTCGCATTTTAGCACGCAAGGATTTATTTACAGTATTTGCGGTTATCAATTTGGAATTGATTGCGGTGGCAATTTTGTGAATATATCCAATCGCAGGGTTAATTCTGTAAATTCCAGTTAATGCCATTAATTAAAGCCACGTATTTATTGCATATAAAATCGGTTATTACTTATAATTTAGTATATATATATATATATATATATATATATATATATATATATATAATTAGGAACCAATCACAACCTTCCACGAGTCTTAGGGGTGTTTGGTAGCCTAGTCAAGACAAGGTAAGGGAAGTTATTTGGGTTTATCCATACGTTTGGTATCGAAGACTGTCAGTCTTAGCGGCCCATGTTAATTACCCGGCCCATGTTAATCTAAGAACCAATCATATCCACTCATTTTATAGAATCTAATGGTGGATATTAACTTCAAATTATCTATTTTACTAATTTTAATGCTTTAATTATAATTTTAAAGGGTAGTTAAGGAAAGTAAAAAGGAAAAAGATTATGCGTTCCTAGATTATCGTCACTTCCTAAAACTAATTATCCTTCTAATTAAAATAAAATTTAAGCAAATTTTTATTCAAGATATGCATATATTTAAATTGTAAATTAAGCAACATTTTATTTGTTATCAAGCATACTAATAAGTCTAGAAAAGAGAATAAGAAAAATTATATTTGTTAAAAAGCATACTTAGACATCTATATAAGCATGAATTAAATAAAATAATCATTTGATAATTAATAATTAATAATTATTTTATTGATTACTATTAATTATTTTTTATTTAAGATATCTATATAAGCATGATTCATGAATTAGGAAAAGCATAATTATATGCATTAAAAAGCATACTTCGATATCCATATAAGCATGAATTTAAATTTATATGTTTTTTTTTTATATCAATTCATGTTTATCGTGAATGACCATGAATATTCTAATGCAACTAAGATCTATTTTTATGCTTATATAATCATGATAGATGTTGGGAACCCCTTGCAGTTTGATTTTGATGATGTTTATCGAAACCACACTTAGGCATATTTTACTTGTTTAGGGTCAAGGCCGATAGATCGACCTGCTACCTGTTAGTGCAGGTCGATGCCCTTTAATGTTTAGAATCAAGTTCGATCCACCCTGTAAGAGAAAGGTCGATGTATCGACCTGCCTCAATTGGATCGAGCTGGATCATCAGCCTGTCTATTGACCTCCCCTATCAAGCTTCCAGCTGGCATTGCCTTAGAAGATTTCAAGAGCTGGATTATCAATCAAGGTCGATGCTCCGCCTTCATGGAGCGTCACGACCTGATCCTTGCCACGTCGAGTGCCAGCAAGGACGAATATTCCCAACGGCTAGAAGTGAGTCAGCATCCAACGGCTAGTGCCACGTCAGCCCGACTCCAACGGCTAGTTTTTCAAAACTGCCTATAAATACTTCAGCCATTTTCGGATTCAAGTACGGGAAACACAAGCTATCAACGCCATATCTCTGCCCAAATCTCTCTCAAAGCTCATATCCATTCAAGTGTTCGAAATCCGATTAGTTTCCCAAACACTTGACGAAGAGAGGTTTCCGATTCCGAAAAACACCACAACGACGAAGCGTTCACTGCTGCTTGTCGATTGTTCAAACAACTTCTTCTCCGACTTGTTCGAAGTTAGAAAGCTTGTTTTTATTTTCGCCATTATAGAGTTAGTCAAGCTCTGTAAAAGCGTAAGGTTGTTTGTACGTCTTAGTACGAAGGTTGTAAGGGTCACGACCCAAAACTCGTGTCTAGTTACTCTCAAGTTAGATTGTATCTAGAACTGATACTCAGTCAGTATAAATAAGAGAGAGGTGGATCCAAAAGAAAAGGGATTCTCAGGTCGAGTCGACCTGACGTGGACGTAGGAGGATTTCTCCGAACCACGCTACATCGCGGTGTTTCTCTCTCTCTTTATTTATTGCACTTACATTTTATTATCTAACTGACGAGCATCAACCTGCATTACACGAATCAACCTGCTATCCATATTCAGCCTTAAGATTTTTCAAAGAGTAACCAACCTCCACCTTCCGCATTAACAACAGTTTGATAAATCAAGCTTGATACCATACGAGCTTGATAGATCAAACTGCCTCTGATAAGGTCGACCTTGACAATCGACCTGCAGATCAACCTGATTTATCAAAAGTCAAAAACGGTTGGTTATTGGTGTATTCCCCCCCCCCCCCCATACACCAATTACTCTTTCCCGGGACCAACAAGTGGTATCAGAGCAGTGGTTCTTTTGACCGCTGCTTTGCATACTAAAAGTTCTTTATCAAACTTTTGGTCATTTTGAACCGATCCTTAGAAAAATCTTTTTCATTCATTCATATCATATTATTTTGCTATGGAGGCTTCTCTTCTCAGGGTTTGTGAAGACTTCTCCGTTCAAGGCTATGAAGATTGGAGCTTTCGAATCAAGATGTGTCTCAAGGCACATCACGTCCTTATGTGGGACATCATCGAGAACGGACCCTCCCCCATTTATGCTGCGAAGATTATCGTGGATGGAACAGCCCCCGGGGAGGCTACATACGAGAAAGTCCTTAAGAATCCTCGCGATTACACAACCGAGGAAAGGAAGGAGGCCGGTCTCGATGATTACGCAAAGGGACTCATCTCCAGCACCGTGAAGGGCGTCTACCTGGCCAAGATCCGAAATCTTGAAACGGCCAAAGAAATGTGGGACACCCTCCGGTCCATCAGCCTTGGCTCAGAGGAAATGAAGGAGAACAAGCTGTCTATGGCGTGCAGCAAGTTCGATGACTTCAAGATGGTTTCGGGAGAAACCATTGAAGCGATGAAAATTCGCTTCACCGAGATTGTTCTTGAAGTGGCTGCCATCAACCCATACAAGTATACGCAGCGCGAGAAGAATCTCAAAGTGATACGTGCCCTCCCTGCAAATTGGCACGTATACGCCGCCATGCATCCAGCCCGATCGGATTTCAACTCCCTCACCACTGAAGATCTTTTCGACATTCTTGTCGGAAATGAGTATGAGATGATCCGCATCCATGGATCAACCCAGCCTTCCACCAGCAAGAAGGCTGAGGAAAAGAACAAGGAGGTAGCCTTCAAGGCCGACTCAGCCTCAGCTGCTACCCCAAGTCCGATTGACGAATCCATCGTCAAGAAGTTCGAGAAGATGACTCTCGACTATGCTCTAGCCGCTAGGAGAAATGAGAAGCTCCTAGGGAAGGTTGTCAAATACAAGAAATTCTACCGTGACAACAAACGAAACTTCTCAAACCGCAACCACGACCGCCCTGACAAAAAGGGAGAAGGTAAACCCTCAACCTTCAATTCTTCTAACACACCCGAGGGTGGTTGTTTCAACTGTGGCAGGCCAGGTCATTACAAGACCGACTGTCCGGATCTTACCAAGGCCGAGAGAGACGAGCTCCGTGCAAAGCGCGATAAGAAGCTCAAAGATCAACGAGCTGCAATGATTGCCGAAGAAACAAAGGAAGCTCACCTCTCGGATAGCTCGTCAAGTGATGACGAAGGATACATCGCTTTCGATGAAAGTGATGATGAAGAATGCTTCGTTGGAGAGCATCAACAAAACGAGGGATCTTCAAAGGTAGATCTTCAACCCATTTCACTTTCTTTTTCTGACGATGATTGTGCAGAAGAAGGTGATGAAGACCTATCCGAGGCTGTGTCTTGGGAAGAAATCAAGAAACAGCTCGACGACTATGCCGATCTCGTGGATACACTCAAAGAGGTCGTTGAAGACAATGCTGAGCTATTGGATAAAAATGAAAAATACAAGCTAGCATTAGAAGAAAGATTCTCTCCCTACGATGAAGAAAAGGAAAGGGAGATCAAAGCCCTAAAGTCAAAGGTTGACGAATTGACTTTACGGGTCAAGGAGTTCGATACCAGGGAGCTCGAGAAGGACGAGTCCCTCAAGACCAAAGATGCCGAAATACACAGCCTTACCTCAAAGCTGGCTGACTTGGTAATCCGACACGAACTCCTCGTGAAAAAGGAAGAAAAACTTCAACTCACTTTAAGTCAGTTGAAGAAAAGTGGAAAGAAGCTGGAAGAGGTCCAATCCATGCAACGCAATCCGCGCGATCACTCTGGGATTGGATTTAACAGAGAATCCAAGAAAAGCAAGAACAAAGACTGCGAGATCACGTTCGTGAAAGCGCAGCCTAAATCGAAGAATGTTCGGAAAGCTAATCAAGCTCTCCCTGATAAGATGGTCAAGCTGAAGAATCCAGCTCGACAGCCCCAGGCCATCCTCATAAAGCAACAAAAGAAGGAACAGCCTGTTTCTCAAAAGAAAGAGAGTCGACCTGTCCAGCAAGGTCGACCTGCCCCCTATCATCAAAATCAGGTTGTTCATCAAGGGCGATACCAAGGCCAGCACTATCAAAGGCCGTATCATCCTCAGTTCTTCTACCCGGATTATCAAGGGTGCTACTGCCACTATTCTCAACAGTCAAATTTTCAAAACTGGCAGTATCAACCTGGGTTTTACGAAGAACAATATTATCAACCTCGTCGCCCTCGCTCGAAGAAATCCAAGGCTCCTAAGCCCAAGACCGCTACTGCCTCGTCCTCAGCCTCGGATAGAAGCAGACCGGTGAAGCAAATATGGGTTCCAAAGGCCGTTCCCGCAACCGATGTAGCACCCAATCTCAAATGGGTTGCTAAGTTTAACTAATTTCAGGTTGGGAAGGCTCAAAGAAGGAGCCAAGCAGCTCGAAGAGCTGTATGGATCATTGATAGTGGATGCTCCAAGCACATGACGTGTGACAAAACGCCACTTTCAAATTATCAAGAACGAGACGGCCACTTGTAACCTTTGGAGGAAATTCGAAGGGATTTACGAGAGGCCAGGGCGATCTAAAAGTTGGTAAAACAACTATTTCTAACGTCTCGTATGTTGAAGGTCTTAATCATAATCTATTCTCTGTGTCGCAATTCTGCTCGAGTGGTAAACGAGTAGAATTCACCGCTAATAAATGTCTCGTGAAGAATGAGGAAGGAGAAACACTTCTTACCGGAATTTTGCAGGATAGACTCTATATTGTTCAATGGACAGATTGGATAGAGACCTGCCTGGTCACAAAGGCTGATTCCGAGACAAGCTGGCTATGGCACAAGAGGTTGAGTCACTTAAACTTCAAGGCCATCAACAAGCTCGCACGCAACAAGCTGGTGAACGACCTGCCAGACCAAGTCTTCGATCGTGATCACATCTGCAGAGCCTGTCAAGCCGGAAAGCAAACAAGATCATCCTTTCCAAGCGTGACAGCACAATCATCAAATCGAATTCTTGAGCTTCTCCATCTCGACCTCTTCGGTCCAGTCACTCCCTTGAGTATAAACGGTAGAAAATACGCTCTCGTTATTATAGATGATTATTCTAGATTTACGTGGGTTATTTTCATGTACAAAAAGAAGGAGACATTGGAGAAGCTACCTGCGTTGCTGAGCAAGCTGTGCAATCAAAAGGAGAAATCCATCATCTCCATTCGATCAGATCGAGGCACTGAATTTATCAATGCAATGATCGAAGAATATTGCACAAAGAGTGGGATTCATCATCAAACTTCAGCCGCACGCACACCTCAACAAAACGGCGTGGTGGAACGTCGTAACAGATCGCTGAAGGAAGCAGCTCGTACCATGTTGGATGAAACCAATCTTCCAAAGAAGTTTTGGGCAGAGGCCGTCAACACAGCCTGCTACACCCAAAACAGGTCGATCATCACGACCCGACATGGAAAGACTCCATACGAGCTGTGGAACAACAAGCTCCCCAGGTTAAAGTATTTTAAAGCTTTTGGGTGTTTGTGTTACATTCATAACAATGGGAAATCTCAATTGAAGACTTTTGATAGCAAGGCCGATCCAGGAGTATTTTTAGGATACTCAGAGGTTAGCAAAGCTTATAGAGTCTTTAATAAGAAAACCCTAGTTGTGGAGGTAACACCTCATGTTGTGTTTGATGAATCTACTTGTCTGTACAGAGAATCAAGTACAGGTACAGAACAGCCCGCTGCTAACAGGCCGTCTAACTCCCCCATTGACGACCTGCTAGTATGGACTCCAAATGATTTGGAGGAAGAGGATCAATCTGATCCTAAGGTCACACAGCAAGGGGGAAGTGATGCAAATGATAATACGAGCTGTAATACATCAGCCGGACTTAACCAAGCTGATCCCCCTCCCTCAGTCCCCAAGACTGATGCTGTTCACGACCTTACATCACAAATCGAGCAGCTCGATAACACAATGGAGCAGCTCAACATCCAGGCCGAACAGCAGCCCGATCAACATTCCGAGCAACAGCGCGTATCCACTGATCAACCTTCAACTCACCCGGAGTTTGATGAACCCATTAATGAGCCCGAACCAATTATTTCAAATGAAGAGAGATCACGACGTAGACGATGGATCGATGATCATCCGAAAGAGCTCATTGTTGGGAACCCAAACCAAGGAGTGCGAATAAGGAGGACGATTGGTGAAAGTGCGCTATTAAGTTGCTATCTCTCTCGCATAGAACCCAAAGATGTCATTGAAGCTCTTCAAGATGCTGATTGGATTGAAGCCATGCAAGAAGAACTCAATGAATTCAAAAGAAATAAAGTATGGTCTCTAGTTGATCGTCCTTATCATCAGGGCGTCATTGGAGTCAAATGGGTTTACAAGAACAAGAGAGATGAATCTGGAGAAGTTGTCAGAAATAAAGCCCGATTGGTTGCAAAGGGTTACTGTCAACAAGAAGGAATCGACTATGATGAGACGTTTGCCCCCGTTGCAAGATTAGAAGCTATAAGACTGTTTCTAGCTTATGCCGCTCATCAACGATTCAAAGTCTACCAGATGGACGTTAAAAGTGCGTCCCTCAATGGCATTCTCGAAGAGGAAGTCTATGTGGAACAGCCTCCTGGATTCGAGGAGGGTGACTCAAGCAAAGTCTACAAACTGCACAAGGCCATCTACGGACTTAAGCAAGCTCCTCGAGCTTGGTATGAGACGCTGTCATCCTTCCTCATCGAATCAGGATTCAAGCGTGGTTCAGTCGACAAGACGCTATTCACTATCAAAGTGAATGAACATATCCTTTTAGTACAAATTTATGTTGATGATATCATTTTTGGATCTAAATCTCCCATTTTGTGTGAAAAATTTGGTAACCTCATGACCGAAAAGTATAAAATGTCTATGATGGGGGAAATGAATTTCTTTCTAGGGTTGCAGGTAAAGCAGTCCGATGAAGGAATCTTCATTAGCCAAACAAAGTACGCACACGAGCTGGTCGACAAGTTTGGTGTCAAAGACAGCAAGCCTGTCAAAATACCGATGCTCTCTGGTGGGAAGATCGACCCGGATCCCCAAGGAAAACCTGCCAACATAACACAGTACAGGGGCATAATTGGTTCATTACTTTATCTAACTGCTAGTCGACCTGACATCACTTTTGCAGTTGGAGTGTGTGCTCGATTTCAAGCTAATCCGAAGGAATCTCACTTGGAAGCAGCAAAGAAAATTCTTCGATACATCAAAGGAACCACAAATCTAGGTCTTTGGTATCCTTGTGATGATAATTTGCAGCTTACAGGCTATTCAGATTCTGATCATGCAGGGTGCAAGCTCGATAGGAAATCTACCTCGGGTACTTGCCACTTTCTCGGAAACAAGCTGATTTCTTGGTTTTCAAAAGCAAACTTCAGTAGCCACCTCCACCACAGAGGCCGAGTACATGGCCGCAGGAAGTTGTTGTGCACAAATCTTGTGGATCAAACAACAACTTAAGGATTATGAAGTTGAAGTCAGTGAAGTACCAATATTCTACGACAGCTCGAGTGCCATCGCCATTACTCAAAACCCAGTTCTTCATTCAAGATGCAAGCACGTGGATATTCGACATCACTTCATTCGTGATCACGTGGAGAAGAAGAACGTGGTTATAGAGAAGATACACACTGACATTCAACGAGCTGATATTCTAACCAAACCCCTAGCTGAAGAAAGATTCAAAATGCTATGTGGAAAGCTAGGGTTATTAAATGTTGAGTCATCAGGCCGATCGTAAGCCTACAGGTCGTCATTTCCTCATCGGCCTGACACATCCTTCAAAAGCTTGTGTGGGACCAACAATCGGGACCAACAAGCAGGCCGTCTCTTTACAAGCAGGCAGATATCAAGGGGGAACAGGCCGTCAACTCTCAACAGGCCGTTACTACTTGAACAGGCCGTGCCTATCTACAGGCCGTGTCTGTCAACAGGCCGTGCCTATCTACAGGCCGTGTTTGTCAACAGGCCGTGTTCATCATCAGGCCGTCGACTTTTCAACAGATCGACCTGTGTTCCTCAATTGAGGGGGAACACTTGGCCAAAGTGATCCATCATTTGAGGGGGAACAATGGTCAATGTCTGTCTCCAGGGCGTTTATTTCACCAGGCCGACATCTTAAATCCAGGCAGTTCCAACTCGCCAGGCCGATGTCATATGTCCAGGCCGATATCACAAATACAGGCCGTTCATTTCGACAGGCCGTTCTCCGTCACAAGGCCGATATCATCAGGCCGATATCAACCTGAATGCAACTGCATTTATGAAGGAAGAATCAAAAGGGCAGTATCACCCTTTTGTCCTATAACTTCTTCAATACGCATTGATTTTTTTTATTTTTAAATGTTATTTATTTCTCAATGTGTTTCATAATTTAAGGTTCTGATAACTTGCAGAAAATGAGGAAAAAGGGAATAATGATTACCATTTTTGTAAAACATCCAGTCAAGTGTCAAGTTTTGACACATTGACCGAGAATGCATTTAATTCCCTGCCTTCTCTCTGCAAAAAGTGCAAGTTATCGCACGTTCTCATATCTCACGCGCGAATGTGTAACATTTCACATTTCACGCGCACTCATCGTGTGGATGAGAATTAAAGAGATATTTTCACCTTTTCAAATTCGAACGATCTCAACCGTTCGAAAATTCTATAAATATGGCATGCAGTTTTCTCTCATTCTTACTTGCCTTCTTCATCTTCTTCGAAAAAAACCTAATTTTCTCTCTGCAAAAACTGAACTACCGCCGTCGTGTTCTTCACTTTTCTGCATTCTCTCTATCTGCATCAAATCACTCTCTGTGGTTTGTACTCTTTTCACCGATTATGTTTTATATTTCTGTCAAGTTCTTCATTGTCTTTAATTTCTAATCTTTCTCGAAAAACTTGCAGAAAAACACAACAATGGCAGAAAAGGTTTCTACCTCCGGCCGAAAGGAAATGCAGTGGGCGGAAATCGAGGTCTATCTGACCGCTCGTATCAAGTACGAGCCCTACATGGTGCGCGAAAACTATGGTTTTCGCGATCTAGACTCCTTGTTCGCCCTTGTGGAGAGATGCTTCCCATTCCATCAAATTATCTCCCACCGTCCGGCGAAGAGTCTGCCCAGGATGGTATGTGCCTTCTTCTACAACTGGAACGAGGGCGAGTCCGTGTCTTCCCACACAGTCACCCTCGGAACCCAGAAATCCATGGTCACCATCAACATTCTTGATGCGGTGAAGGGTGCCTTCGGTATTGGTGACGGAGGGTCAATGCAATTATCGGAGATTTCTCAAGACCAACTGCAGCAGGTTACAGATCGGGTCTTGATTGAGCAGAGGCAGTTCGTTCCAGTGGCCTTCAAAAGGAGCGAGCTGCGCCCCAAATTCCGCCTCCTAATGGACTTCATCCAAAAGTGCTTTCTAGGGCACGTCGGGAATTACGACCAGGTCACCATTCAAATTTCAGATTTTGACGGCCGTAATTCTCGATCTACCGATTAGTTGGGCAAAATTGATGGTCTCGCTGCTCTGGGAGGAGGCTAGACAGATCGTCTGCGAGACGGAGGGAGAGGCCATTGTGAAAGTGTCTCTTCACAACGAGAAAAGGCCGATGCGCCTTGGGTCGAAGGCCACCTGTATTATCCTTTCTTACTTCAAGAATAAGAAATGGTCCAATGATCCGGCCTTTCCCCCCCCTGTTTATTCCAAAAGATCTCCATCAGCTTGAGATGGCGATTGGGGTGGCACCGCAAATCTATCACAACTCCCCAGACTCTGTCAGGGAGCATCTCGCCAGAACCGGGCAATCCAAGGTTGGATGGAGGATCCCAGATCGACCTGTCCAAAAGAAGAGGAAGGCCGATGTCGACCTGGTTCCCGCTCGCCCTGCTAAGAAGGCTCTTCCTGTAAAGAAGACTCCTCCACGGAGGACGCAGTCGGCCTCCGGTGATCCTCCCAGGCCGTTCCACAAGATCCTCCCCCTGGATTTCGAGGTATCTGCACCTCCCAGGGAGTCCTCGCCCGCTTCATCGCCCTCTCTCTCAGCCGAACAGACTCCATCTCCAGTCCGTTCCGCCGCCGTGCCGTCCGCCTCGCCGCAACGCCCTGCATCCTCTCAGCAGGTTGTTGCTCCCTCGCCAGTGAGGTCCCCCCTCGTCCATCGAGCTGGATCTGTTGAGATCCAGGATCTCACTGCAGAAGAATCTCTGTCTTCCCCAGCTCGGGATGCGCCTGTGGAGGAGGACGTCGTGCTGGAGGTCCAGCCGTTCGTTGAGCAGCCAATATCTGTTGCTCACTCCCAGGTCGCTGCATTGAAGGCGGAGGCCAGGCTGAAGGTCATCGACCTGATGCCGGGGATAGCCCAACTCCCCAAATCCCTCGACCTCGCCACTCGCCTCCAGTTCTACCTGGATTGTAAGTCGAGTTACTATTACGTATTCGAGGCGTTGCTGCAGGTCGTCACTCTCGACGACCTGAAGGTCGAGGAGCTGGCTCTAGAAGCGGAGTTCGGTTTCTACACCGTGGGGGATGCGGCCTCCAATTTTCGTCAGCTGGTGCTTCGCCGCATGAAGGTCGAAGCCAAAATTTTGGGCATCGACCTTCGCCCCCTCTATGCGCACTCTCGCGCTCTGTATAACTCCGCCGCAGAAGCCGGAGACGAGTTTGAAAGGATTCAAACTCCGGAGCAATCATCACCCAGGATTGAGGGTGATGATCAGCCTCTTGTTGCTGCTGCTCCGTCTCCAAAAGTTGATGTGGAGGCTGTGTTGGATGAGATTTCTGCCAAGCTTGAGTCCATCATCACCAGCCTCCCAGAGCAAATCAAGCAGGCCGTAGCTGAGGCCCGGGCCGACATAGTGAAAGATGCCAAAGCCCAGGCCGATGAAGCTGCCAGGGAGCGCGTCACGGACTTTGCCGTGAAGCTTTTGAAAGAATATACCGACAAGCTCCTGCTGGGCTAGCTTGATGAGCTCAACATGGCGTCCCGTGACCAGATCGCGGAGGTATTGGAGGACTTGGCCAAGGTCGATGAGCGTGTAACCAATTTGACCTCATCTGTCTCGACCTCGGCATCGACCTCCAATGAGCAGATCAACGCCATCCACGGCACCATCTCCTCCCTTCTCAGTGGGCAAATGGAGTTGAAGGATGCTGTGATCAAGCTGCAGCAAGAGGATGCGACTCTTCTTTCCCTTATCAAGGCCCTTTCTGATGATGTCGAAAAGGGGGAAGAAGAAAGAGCCGCCGCCGCGAAGAAGAAGAAGGCTCCAAAATCCAAAACCCTTCAACTTCTGTGGCCCCTCCTCCTTCTCAAAAGAAGCCCTCTCAGGCCGTTGCACCCAAGGCCGTTGCCTCTCATGCCGATCCCATCTCTCAGCTTGGTGCGGAGCAGGCTGCTGCCGCCAAAGCTCGATTGGCTGCCGAGGCCGATCTTATTTCTGCCATGATTCTGGCTGGTGCTACGCCGGAGCAGGCCGCAAATCAAGAAGAGCAGCAGCGTTTCAAGGCCGAGCGCCGAGCTGCTGAAGCTAGGAGGAAAAGAGAGTTGGACTGGATCAGCCAGTCCGCTCTTGTTTTGAATGCAGGAGGACTGCAGCAGGTCGTTGAATGGCTTGATGAATCTCAAAACAACCTGCTGCGGGAGCTCAATTCTTGCTTCATCCTGCTGCACTACTTTATCAAGGACCCCTCTCTTCCTGCCGATGCCGACGAAGCGTATGCAGCCTATATGCTCAAGTTTCCATACCAAAAATTCATTGGTGATCTTCGGAAAAAGGCCGCAGAAGCTGGTGTGATGATAAGGGCCCCTGCTCAACAATATTTTGCGCCCTTGCGTCTTGGTGCTTCGGAGTATTTGGATTACTCTCGAATCGACCAATACATCGCTCAAACTGACATCGGTCTAGGCGTCAACGTGTCGAATTCCGATCCCGACTATCGTCGCATCAGGGATGGAATCTACGCAAGCATGCAGACGAAGTCAAGGGAGCAGGTCCAGGAAGAGCGCTTAGCAGCCCGTGCCCAGATCCAGGCAATGGAGAAGAGATGATTTTGTAATTTTTGTTTTTTCATTTATGCTCTCAGCTGGTTGTAAATTCTCCATGTATTCTGCTATTGAGCTTAATGAAGCAAAATCATCTTTTCGACCTGACGACAATATCTCTTTGTCCAGGCATCTGCCTTTACTGCTTTATTTTAATTATGTCCTTATTTGCCTTTCATTTAATTCCTTATCAATCTTCATGATTGAAAAATGTTTAAGCTCTGATACCATCTTTCAGTGTTTTATCTTAGGAATTATTTGTAAAGTGTTTGGTTTCGACATCATCAAAAAGGGGGAAATTGTTGGGAACCCCTTGCAGTTTGATTTTGATGATGTTTATCGAAACCACACTTAGGCATATTTTACTTGTTTAGGGTCAAGGCCGATAGATCGACCCGCTACCTGTTAGTGCAGGTCGATGCCCTTTAATGTTTAGAATCAAGTTCGATCCACCCTGTAAGAGAAAGGTCGATGTATCGACCTGCCTCAATTGGATCGAGCTGGATCATCAGCCTGTCTATCGACCTCCCCTATCAAGCTTCCAGCTGGCATTGCCTTAGAAGATTTCAAGAGCTGGATTATCAATCAAGGTCGATGCTCCGCCTTCATGGAGCGTCACGACCTGATCCTTGCCACGTCGAGTGCCAGCAAGGACGAATATTCCCAACGGCTAGAAATGAGTCAGCATCCAACGGCTAGTGCCACGTCAGCCCGACTCCAACGGCTAGTTTTTCAAAACTGCCTATAAATACTTCAGCCATTTTCGGATTCAAGTACGGGAAACACAAGCTATCAACGCCATATCTCTGCCCAAATCTCTCTCAAAGCTCATATCCATTCAAGTGTTCGAAATCCGATTAGTTTCCCAAACACTTGACGAAGAGAGGTTTCCGATTCCGAAAAACACCACAACGACGAAGCGTTCACTGCTGCTTGTCGATTGTTCCAACAACTTCTTCTCCGACTTGTTCGAAGTTAGAAAGCTTGTTTTTATTTTCGCCATTATAGAGTTAGTCAAGCTCTGTAAAAGCGTAAGGTTGTTTGTACGTCTTAGTACGAAGGTTGTAAGGGTCACGACCCAAAACTCGTGTCTAGTTACTCTCAAGTTAGATTGTATCTAGAACTGATACTCAGTCAGTATAAATAAGAGAGAGGTGGATCCAAAAGAAAAGGGATTCTCAGGTTGAGTCGACCTGACGTGGACGTAGGAGGATTTCTCCGAACCACGCTACATCGCGGTGTTTCTCTCTCTCTTTATTTATTGCACTTACATTTTATTATCTAACTGACGAGCATCAACCTGCATTACACGAATCAACCTGCTATCCATATTCAGCCTTAAGATTTTTCAAAGAGTAACCAACCTCCACCAACTTCCGCATTAACAACAGTTTGATAAATCAAGCTTGATACCATACGAGCTTGATAGATCAAACTGCCTCTGATAAGGTCGACCTTGACAATCGACCTGCAGATCAACCTGATTTATCAAAAGTCAAAAACGGTTGGTTATTGGTGTATTCCCCCCCCCCCCCCATACACCAATTACTCTTTCCCGGGACCAACAATAGATATGTTATCTTCCTATTTATTCATGCTTAATAACATGTATATGAAAAATACAAAGCTGAATAAAAAAATATTGATAAATATTCGAATGCAACTAAAATCTAATCCTATGCTTTAATAATTATGTTTGTATGCTATTTTCCTTTATATTTATGCTTAATATTGTATATGAAAATCAACAAACAAACAAACAAACAAACAAACAAACAAACCAACAAAAAAAAACAGAGAGATTAACAAGACAACGACCATTGTTAATCATAAAACAAATTAAAATTTTTATATGCTTTTTTATTATTATTATTTCAATTCATGTTTAATAAATCGTGAATGACCATGAATATTTGAATGCAACTAAGATATATTTTTTATGCTTAAATAATCATATTTATATGCTATTTTCCTATTTAGTCATGCTTAATAACATGTATATGAAAAATACAAAAAAGAATAATAAAACATAGATGAATATTCGAATGCAACTAATATCTATTTCTATATATGCTCTAATAATCATGTTTATATGCTATTTCCCTTTCTATTTATGCTTAAGATCTATTTCGGTTTGAAGAAGAAGAAGAAGAAGAAGAAGAAGAAGAAGAAGAAGAAGAAGAAGTTAAGCTAGTGTGTGAGAGAGATTAATTTGTGCTTAATTTGTTTTTCTTGTATGCTTGGAGTATTATTTCTTATGTATTCTTTTCATTGTATAGAATTATGTTCTTTTTTTTTCTTTTTCTTTTTTGTCAATAATGCTTATATCTATATAAGCATATTGTAAACAAAAGCATAATATTATATATATAAAAAAGCATAAAAATATTCGTAAAAAGCACACTTTTATATCTATATAAGCATGGTTGTAAAATGCATAATAATTTTACAGTATCAGTTTGAAGAAAAAGAAAAAGAAAATCGAATGAAAAATACGATACTTACAATCTTTATGAATGCATGAGAGAGAAAATAAATGAGATACGGCTAATCCCATTAATTATGGAACAAAAAATAAAGATTACCTTAATACACCTATTCCATAATAAAATTGCCTTTTTTTTAATTAAATTCCATAAATAAATCTGAACCACTCATCTATTAAAATGGATGGTGGATATTGGTTCTTAGTTCTCACAAACTAATATGGTTCTCATATGAACCAATCCCTATATATATATATATATATAGGGGTGAGATCATGTACAAAATGAGGTTATCGTAAAAAATAAAAAATGATGCATTTTATACATAACTATAATGCAAGGTATGCATAATTATAATGCATTGTGCATTATAATGCACGTTCTATACTATTATAATACATCAACCATCATAATGCATTTTCAGTATAATCATAATGCACCAGTTAATATGAACCATAGATCACATTGAGATCAATGGTCCAGATCATTTCTCATTTCTTACTAGACATGTCTTTTGTATTTGATCTCTCCACTATATATATATATATATATATATATATATATATATATATACCCAGACCCAAGTTCTTCCTGAATTTGACTACCACGAGTCTTAGGGGTGTTTGGTAGCCTAGTCAAGACAAGGTAAGGGAATTTATTTGGGTTTATCCATACGTTTGGTATCGAAAACTGTAAGTCTTAGCGGCCCATGTTAATTACCCGACCCGTGCTTATTTTACTGTAGCGAGACACTTTTTGAGTCGGACCCTCCCTTCCGTATCGAAGACTGTCAGTCTTAGCGGCTCATGTTAATTACCCAGCCCGTGATTATTTTACTGTAGCGACACACTTTTTGCATCGGACCCCCCCCCCCCCCCCCCCCCCCCCCCCCCCCCCCCCCCCACTTCTTGCTTCACCTCTTCTTCTTCTGCCTCATCCTTATTTTCTTGGGGTTTAGGGGTTTTGCTTTTTTCTCTGTTTCTCTTGCGCTTCTTCTTTGTGGAGTCCATAGCTCCTCTTCCACCGTTTTCGGGAGATGAGTCTTCTTCCACAATCGCCATTTTTAATCTGTAAGAATTCAAACGAAAATTGTTAAAACTTATTTCAGATAATACATTAACTATGATAGAAATTGTAGTTCAGCTGAATTTGATAGTATTAGCCTACCCGTAGACACTGCCGCCACAGGAGATTGGAGTAACGCCGCCGCTCTGTAATTTGCTACCGATGGAGCAAGAAAACCAAATTGAGAAGAAGAGTATGTTTAGGTTAAAAAGGGATGGGAGAGCTGCAAATAATGTATTATTATTAGTATTATTATTATTATTATTACTACTACTACTACTACTACTACTACTACTACTACTATTATTATTATCATCATCGATGGAGTAGTATTGCACTCCAATCGTCCTATTTTATTTTAGTATGAGAGTTTAGGAGTAGTGTATAGTTTTAAAAGTAAAAGTAAATGGTCAATTAAAAAGTAAGGGACAATTTGTTTTATTTTAAAAAATAGGACAACTCATATGGGATAACTCGATTATGAAATAGGACAATTTAAAATGGGACGCAAGGAACATAAATATTAGTAATACATTATGTCAGACAATTTCATATATATATATATATATATATATATATATATATATATATATATATATATATATATATATATATATATACCCAGACTCATGTTCTTCCTGAATTTGACTGCCACAAGTTTTAGGGGTGTTTGATAGCTTAGTCAAGACAAGGTAAGGGAAGTTATTTGGGTTTATCCATACGATTGGTATCGAAGACTGTCAGTCTTAGCGGCCCATGTTAATTACCCGGCCATGCTTATTTTATTGTAGCGACACACTTTTTGCGTCGGACCCATGAAAACTCTCCCCCA
This sequence comes from Thymus mandschuricus, assembly GCA_029379335.1. Classification (NCBI taxonomy): domain Eukaryota; kingdom Viridiplantae; phylum Streptophyta; class Magnoliopsida; order Lamiales; family Lamiaceae; genus Thymus; species Thymus mandschuricus. The sequence continues at coordinate 10,318,213 of CM057079.1, forward strand.
TTCTAAACCCTATCCTTCAAAATTTGCTGGAGGAGACAACGACGAACAGCTGCACCACAACAGAGCACAGGCTAATCTTTGAGAATTCGGTTGGGTTCTCTCTCTATTTTCCAATTTTGAGTTCGATTGGGTTTGAGAGATTGAGAGTTCGATTGTTTTTATTGAACAATTCTAAACAAAACTCGTTTCCATCTCTTGCAGAAGCACTATGAACGCCATACGAGCTATAATCTGAGGTCAATTGAAGTCGCAGCTGCACCTGCAGGTATAATTTCATTATTGTTGTAACTAGGGATTTTGACTCAGATGCTGAAATTCATTTTTTACCAATTCATATATGTTCGGTTTCTTCCTCTTATTTTGGCATAATGTGGAGAAATTGAAATGGGTTTCGTGAAATTTTACCCATTTCATTGAGAATCAATCTCTGAGTTGTTGAGTTGTGTGTTGGATTGCTTGAGTCAATGTTTTAATAGTTATCAATTTGTTGCGTTTCTTACTTCTAGTCATTTGATGAATATTTTTTCAATAGGAACCAATATGCTATTGATATTTTGGTTGTATAATATAATGGATCTTTATGCAAACAAATTGTTCATTCTTGGTTGTATATATAATGTAACAGTTTCTGAGTTGTGTGTTGGATTGCTTGAGTCAATGTTATTTTGCTATCAATTTGTTGCGTTTCTTACTACTTGTAATTTGATGAATATTTTTTTGAATAGGAACCACTATGCTATTGACATTTTGGTTGTGTATATATATAATGGATCTTTATGCAAACAAATTGTTAATTCTTGGTTTGTTGGAGAGTTTATTCTTGGTTTGGTTTAGCTTAAATAATACTTGTAACTACCCCATAATAAAATCAAGGTTAGATTTTTTCTATCAATTTTTTACTTCATGAAGTCCTCGTTATATTGTAGAGATATGGACGAGGAGTCTTATGATCCTGCTTCAGTGTATATGCTGATTGAGGAGATACTTCAATCTTATCTTCAAAAAGTCTTCAATCTTATGTTCAAGTAATAATAAGCTTGGAGAGTAGGAAAACAAAACGTAATGCAAGCACCCAAGCATATTCAATGCTAGAAAAGATTCCTTCTCAAGTTCAACATTCAAAAATAGTAGGAGTTAACAATGTTGATTGTATTGCTATTCTTCGAATGGATCGTAACACAATAGGAAGATTATGTGGCCTTTTAAGAGAGCTAGGAGGTTTGGAAGATAGAAAATATGTGACTGTTGAAGAGCAAGTTGTGACATTCTTAAATATATTAGCACACCATAAAAAGAATAGAATTTTTGGGTTTGATTATTGGAGAAGCGGGTAAACAGTTTCATACTATCTACACAAAGTATTGAAAGTTGTGTCACTTCTTCATGGCATTCTTCTTGTGAAACCAGAACCTGTGAGTGAAGATTGTACAGATCCAAGATGGAAATTGTTTCAGGTATCTTGTGTTTTATTTCTTGTATCTTTATATTTTCATGTAATTAATATGACTAATTGACTATAGAAAACAAATTCTTTAGGGTTGCTTAGGAGCTTTAGATGACACTTATATTAACGTGAAGCTATGCGAATCTGATAAGCGAAGATATAGGACAAGGAAGGGCCAAATATCCACAAACACGTTGGCCATTTGCGATCAAAAACTTAGATTCGTATATGGCTTATTCGGCTGGGAGAGATCATCAGCTGATTCTAGGATATTAAGAGATGTTATTAACATACCTCATGGTTTAAAAGTACCTAAGGGTATGAACTGAACACCTTAGTAATATCAATGATTTGCAAACTGTGTAGCCTCTAACTTTGATTTGTTTTTGTATCTATTTATCTTTTACGTAGGCAATTACTATTTGTGTGACAACGGTTAAGCAAATAGTGATGGATTTTTAACTCTGTATAGAGGTGTAATATATCACTTAAAGGAATGGGGTCCCGAGAATTCACAACCACAAAATGCTCAAGAAATGTTCAATATGAGGCATTCTAAGACCCGAAATGTTATCGAGCGTGCTTTTGAGATAGAAGATGCGTTGGGGCATCTTAAGAAGTGTCTCATATTATCCAATCAAGGTCCAAACTATGGTTATAGCAGTCTGCTTCTTACTACACAACTTCATTCGAAGTGTCATGAAGGTTGATCCCATAGAAGAAAAACTCATTAATCAAGAAATCTCACCCGAGAGTGAAGAAGATGAAGCCCAAGAAACTCATAATTGAAGTTGTTGAAGGGAGTCTTGTATGGAACCAAAAAAGAGATGTCATTGCACAAGTTATTTGGGCTGGAGGGATGCAACATTTTGTTGTTATTCGTGTAAAAAACCTTGTTGCTCTTTTTGAACATGTTAGACCATGACTGTTTGCAACTAATTTCTTTTAAAATTAGGGACATTAAGCAATTATGGATAATGGTTCATTTATCTTTATGCATATGTTATTGTGTTGCAGTTTGGGCTGAATTGATGGTTATTACCTGTTTGTTTGTTTGTTTGTTGTATTTCCTGTGATAGTGTGCAGCCGAGACAGGATATTATTTATCAAAGGAGGAAGAAGAAGAGAGACGTGGTGGGCGGAAAGTTGTGCATGGGCTGCATGGGGTGTGGGCTTGGACTGTATTTCGTTATTATTAGTATTATTATTATTATTATTGAAGTTATTGGTTGGCGGCATCTATTGTTGTGGCAGAACCGATTTTCAGTTCTGAGTAATGTGTGTTCTTATTAGTATTATCTTTCCTTCGAATCTTTGCTCTATCAATTTGGTTCGATCTGCCGGATCCAAATCTCCAATCATGACAAATTCTGAAGGAATGGAGACACGAGCATTGGCCGACAAGAAACGTCTGGAGGAGGTAGAGAAGGTTTCGAAGGATTTACAAGTAGCAGTCCGGGAGATAGTGACCACGGTCGATTCACTAGAAGGCCGGTTCGATCAGATTATGGAGCAGCTGACAATTCTCACGGCCGACAGGTTGAGCCGTTCCGACCCAAAGGAGACTGGGTCCTCGGTGAGTGGAAGAGAGACCAACAGCGTTGTCACCGGTCCGGTCTTTCCGCGCATAGATCTGCCCATGTTCGAGGGAGGCGACCCTATTGCATGGCTCGCTCAGGCGGAGCAACATTTTTTGGTGCACAAGACTGATCGGGCGCAGCGAGTTCAGTTGGCACTCATTGCAATGACAGGTAACGCAATGTTTTGGGCACAATAGGTGTTGCGCCGTCAAGTAGTGATATCTTGGCCAGATTTTTTGAAGGAATTGGTGGCTCGTTTCGGTGATAGTTCCACAGTCAATGCATATGAAACACTTCACCACACGCGACAAACGGGCTCACTCGAGGATTACCTCGCCTTGTTTGAGGCACGCGTCGCTCAACTACCAACGTTGCCACCAGAACAGTACATGGGAGTTTTTTTGGGAGGTCTTAAACCATCTATCCGTGATCGCCTACCTGATTTGGAGCTGCATGATGTCTCTGCAGCCATGCGAGCAGCATGGTGCGTCGCCCGTTCCAGCTAGCCTACAGCTGCACCGCCCCGGCGGCCATTCTCATCAGTCAGCTTCTCCCGCCCCACTGTATCCTCTCAGCAGGCCTCTCCATCAACTCACCCTTCTTCGGAGATGTCTTCGGGCCGTTCTTTTGTGGCCTCGGCACCCAGGAATTCACGCCGTTTATCCCTGGCGCAGCAGGAGGAGTATCGCGCTAAGAGCCTTTGTTTTCGCTGCGGCGGCAAATATGGCCCACTCCACAAGTGCCCTCCTAAACAACTCACACTCATCCTCGACGCCGACGAGGATGATCCAGGTCCAGAAGATCCCACGGAATCGGAGGTCCCAACTGAGAGTACGGATCCACTTGAGGGGCCACAGTCGTAGCTACCGCATCTGTCGCAACTATCATTCCACGGTACTGATGGCTCACAAACCATGAAGCTTTTTACACGAGTTGGGCCCCAACAACTATTAACAATGGTAGACAGCGGAGCAAGCCAGTGTTTCATCTCAGATCGTTGGGTGCAGAGTCTCCAACTTTGTTGGAATTTACATTCCACGTGTAAATTATATATTTTGTTTTGTCTTTCTTCTGTCTCCACAATGCAGGTTACAATGGTGGGAACAGTGGTGAGAACATTTGACCAAGTCTCAGTTCGTTGGAGATTCTTGGGGAATACGAAATTCAGTTGAAGACTTGATGGAGAATCAGTTCGACCGGTGAGAAGAAAGGGGGAGAACTGATCGTTGAAGAAGTGGAGAAGATGGTTGAGATTTTCATGGGATGTGCGTGCACAACAAGATTCGGAGATCTATAAATAGAGAAGAGTCCAACTCGAGAAGGATGTCTCTACCGAGTTTTTAGTCATAGAGTTCTATTCACTTGTTTATCCTTTCTCAAAAGGTTATTTTAGTCGAGTTCCACTAGCTTAGGTTAGAGATTTTGATTTGCCTTTAACCTCGACTTGTAAATTGTTTGTTCACGATTAGTGGATTATTTTTAGCCTTGAGGCTCGGCAAGATATTGAAAAATATCTTGCTAAAAAGTAATTCTCATGTCATTGTGTCTTTGCATTTGTTTTTATTCCGCTGCGTAAGTGTTTACAACATTGGTTGTCACAGTGCTAGTCACTGTGGTTACCGTTGTTAGAGCACAAACTCTTTCAATTGGCATCAAGAGCCGACACTTGATATACTAAGTGTTGATCCTTGAGTGCTAGACACAATGGATCTTACCAATCCCGTCCTAAATAAACCTCCTATTCTAGATGGTCTGAATTACTCTTTTTGGAAAGTTAGGATCCGGCACTACATCAAATCAATTGATGCTAGGGCCCGGACCTATGTCCTAAATGGTTGGTCTCACCCAAATCCAAGGATACTGAAGGGGATGCCGTTCGGAAACCTGCAGCCGAATGGACAAAGGATGATAAAGCGCTCAACGCAATCTTCTCCTCTGTAGATGTAGCAATGTTCAAGCTCATCAAAAACTGCGAGTCCGCTAAGGAGGCGTGGGACATTCTGGAGCTACACTGCCAAGGAGACATTGCTGTGAAGGATACAAGGGTGCGGATTCTCACCACCAAGTTCGAGAATCTGCGCATGAGAGCTGACGAGTCGGTTGGAGATTACTGCAACAAAATCCTGGACATTTCTAACGAATGTCAGGACCTGGGCGAAGCCATTCCCAACAAGAGACTGGTCTCAAACGTACTTCGCACCCTCACGTCAAAGTTTCATCAGAAAGTAACGGCGATCACCACCATGAAGGACGTGGGTGTCTTGGAGTTTTCTGCTGTCATGAACGATCTCAAGATGTATGAGATGGATATGGCAGAATCGGAGCATTTCACAGACAAGAAAAGCATTGCTCTTGCTGCTCCGACCAACAGTGAATACACCCCACCAAAGGCATATCCCTCGGAGGACGACTCCCCTGGAAATGAAGAGGAGGAAATTGCGCTTGTGGTGAAGAGGGTGAACAATCTGCTGAAGAACTTCAACCAGAACAGACTTCAAGGCAGTGGCAGGAACTTTGCAGGCAATGCTCCAAGAAAGGGAAGCTCTGTGGTAATCAAAGAGCTAACCAATGCTGGATCATCAAGTGGAGCACCCAGGCGATCAAATCCGCAGTACCAGAATGGACCCAGAGACTACTCCAAAATCCAGTGTCATGAATGTCGAGGGTTTGGGCACTATGCAAATGAATGTGCCAACACATTCAGGAAGTACGGCAAAGAAGTCAACTTTCTCTCCCTGAGTGATGATGAGGAGCCACAATTTGAGGAAACTGAACAGATCCAAGATGCTTCTGCTCTTACTGCTATTGTCTGTTCACCAACTGACGATTACTCTAATCTGTTTTGTTTCACTAGTACAGTTGCTGAGGAACCCAAGCCAGAGGAAGAGGATGATCCCATAAATGTTCTGGTCGAGCTCAAAGCCTCATACGATGATCTCCTGTAAAAGCTTGGAACCCAGTGCAAGATCAACGAGGCTCTAACCATGGAGAATCAAGAGCTTAAGGCAAGCCTCACTGCTCTTGAAGCTATGCTCACTCGGAATGAGGATGAGTTGGCAAAGCAGTCCAACAAAGTTGATCTCGCGGAAGAGACTTTTCGTAAGTTAAACACTGGCTCTTCTAAATTAGATGAAATTCTCTCTATACCATTTACGGGTACATCTGGATTGGGTTATGATAAAAAGAAGTCACAATCTAACATTGTGTCAACAAATGGGAAACCCTATTTTAGATCAAAATCTGATTTTCAGGAAATCCCAAAGAAGGAGAAACAAAAGCCAAAGAAGAAGAGGACGTACAAGTGCCACCACTGTCATAAACCAGGACACATTCGACCATACTGTGCTGAGCGGAAGGCAAAATGCCAAGAATTGTCCAAGACAGAGGCACAAGATGGAGTTAAAACAGGAGGTAAAGGGAAGATGGTGTATTTTCCCAAGACAGTGTGCAACATTGTCTTTGCTGCATCAAGCTCACATGCAGGGGGAGCATGGTACTTTGACGCGTCACATGACAGGACAGCGCAAGTACCTTGAGGATTTTAAACCTATAGATGGAGGAGTTGTCACCTATGGAAGTGGTGCAAAAGGGAAAATCTCAGGTATTGGGACGCTGAATGTTTCTGGGTTTCCAAAACTGAAAAATGTGAGTTTTGTTTCAGGATTGGTGGCAAACTTGGTGAGCATTAGCCAGCTCTGTGATGAGAATCTTCATGTCAAGTTCAATAAAGACACTTGTGAAGTCTTCTAAACTGATGGTGCGCTTATCATGTCTGGAAAGAGGTCACCCAACAATTGCTATCTCATCAGTGGAAACAACTGCCTTCTCAGTGCAGTGGATGAGACTGTACTGTGGCACCAGAAGCTGGGACATACAAATTTTCAGAATCTCTTGCGACTGCAGAAGTTGGACGCTGTTCGGGGACTACCCAAGTTCCTTGTTGATCCAAATGTGGTGTGTGGTGGCTGTCAGAAGGGCTAACAGACAAGAGTTTCACACCCAGTGGTGACCACAGTGGAAAGACCCTTCACAACGACTAGACCTTTGGAGTTACTTCATATGGATTTAATGGGTCCTATTGAAGTGGTCAGTCTTGGAGGTAAAAGATATACCTTTGTCATTGTTGACGATTTTACAAGGTATACATGGGTAAGGTTTCTTAAGGATAAGTCCGAAACTTTTGTGTTTTTTAAAGATCTATGCACTAGGATTGAACATTCTTTTAATACTACTATTGCTCGCATTAGATCTGATCATGGTAAGGAATTTGAAAATCAAAGTTTTTCTAATTTCTGTGCTGAGAAAGGGATCTCTCAAGAGTTCTCTGCTCCTAAGACACCTCAGCAAAATGGGATAGCTGAACGTAAAAATAGGATTTTGCAGGATGCAGCTAGGGTGATGTTATGTTCTAGTAGACTTGCCAAAAGTTTCTGGGCCGAAGCCTTAAACACTGCTTGTCACATTTCAAATAGGGTTAATCTTAGAGTTGGAACTACTAGTACCCCCTATGAACTGTTGCATGATAGGAAACCGAATGTGAAATATTTCCATGTCTTTGGATGCATTTGTCATGTATTAAACGACAGGGAATATCTTACTAAGTTTGATTCTCGAAGTGACAAGGCTGTGTTTGTAGGTTACTCTGTGAACAGTCATGCTTTCAGGGTGTTTAATCTTCGGACTAAAACCATCCAAGAAAGTGTGAATGTTGTCTTCGACGATCTAACCAACATTGTAGGGAACTTGAAGAAGATAATGTCGAGGGATATGTCCATGTGCCAGAGAGTCCAGAACAAGAAGTCTCCAGCCAACCTGAAAAGGAAGAAAGAGAAGCTGGAACTGGAGAAGTCACTGTTGACCAAACAGTAACTGGATCTGAGGCGCCTACTGAGGAAAGCACACCAGAACCTGAGACACCTCAAAACACGGCCTCGAATGATGGAAAGAGAAGAGATCCACCCAGTCACATTTCTAAGAGGCACCCCCTCACTGAAGTGATTGGGAATGTAGAAGAAGGAGTCACTACACGTTCAAAGACTATATCTAACTATCAGGAAATGCTTAACATGGTTTGTATGTCTTCTATTTGTGTAGGTGTCGTGTCCTTCCTATCAAAAATGGAACCCAAGAATGTACAAGAAGCACTGAAGGATGAATATTGGGTCCAAGCAATGCAAGAGGAGCTTGCTGAGTTCGAGAGGAACAAAGTGTGGACACTCGTACCACGGCCACCTAAGATCAATGTCATTGGGACAAAGTGGATCTTCAAGAACAAGACCGATGAGTACGAAAACATCATTCGGAACAAAGCAAGACTCGTGGCACAAGGGTACACACAGGTTGAAGGGATTGACTATGACGAGACATTCGCCCCTGTAGCCCGAATTGAGTCTATCAGACTTCTCATCAGCATTGCATGTCTTTTGGGGATTAAGCTACATCAGATGGACGTGAAAGCAGCCTTCCTCAATGGTGTTTTGGAAGAGGAGGCCTTCGTAGAGCAGCCAAAAGGGTTTTCTGATCCCTCTCTTCCTAACCATGTTTATAAACTGCATAAAGCTTTGTATGGTTTAAAACAAGCTCCTCGAGCTTGGTATAGTTGTCTTACTGATTTCTTGCTTCAGCATAAGTTTTGCAGGGGTCAGACTGATAAGACGCTATTCGTCGAAAGAGAGGGACGCCAGCTGATGATTGCTCAGATCTATGTGGACGATATTGTGTTTGGCTCAACCTGTGACACAATGCTAGCCTCATTTATCAAGGATATGTCCAGCTCATTTCAGATGAGCATGGTAGGAGAGTTGAACTACTTTCTTGGACTCCAGATCAAGCAAATGAAGGAAGGGATGTTCATCTCACAGTCCAAATATGCGAAGAGTCTTATCAAGAAGTTCAGATTAGAGGATGCAAAACCCATGAGAACACCAATGGGATCATCAGACAAGCTGTCCAAAGATGAGGCTGGAGTGGAAGTGGAGCCTACACTTTATAGATCCATGATAGGGAGTTTATTATATCTTGCAGCAAGTCGTCCTGACATAATGTTTAGTGTCTGTTTGTGTGCTAGGTACCAGTCAAGTCCACGAGAGTCACACATGAAAGCTGTAAAGAGAATTATCCTATATGTGGCAGGCACAGTGGAGTTGGGTCTTTGGTTCTCAAAGGATACGAATCTGAAACTTGTAGGATTCACAGACTCAGATTGGGGAGGTGATGTCGATGGAAGACGCAGTACAAGTGGTGGATGTTGCTATCTTGGAAACAACCTCATCTCATGGCACAGTAGGAAGCAAAACTGTGTCACATTGTCAAGCTCAGAGGCGGAGTATGTTGCGGCTGGGAGTTGTTGTACCCAACTGTTGTGGCTGAAGCGGATGCTTGATGACTATGCTCTTGAGGGGGAGGGCATCACTGTCCTATGTTATAACAAAAGTGCCATCAACATCACAAAGAACCCTGTCCAGTTCGGAAGAACCAAACACATTGATACCCGCTACCATTTCATCCGAGATTTAGTGGAAGGTAAAATTTTGGAGGTAACGTATGTAAATACTGAGTCTCAGATTGCCGATGTTTTAACAAAACCCCTTGATTACGAGAGATTTTCCAAATTGCGAAGCTCTCTCGGTATGTGCTCACTCTGATGTTGTGGTCTTTGTTGCTGGCTCTGTATCCGGCTTTATGCCACCAACAATTTATATCTGGCATGAATAAAAGAGCTGTATAACCATGAGCACAATGAGTTTCAAAGATTCTCTATAAGTGTCTCAGGATAAGCTGTCTCTTCATTTAAAAAAAAAAAAATGCCAGATATAGTTTTTCGTACTGTATGATACGGAGCTGTGCAACTGATCTTTTTGGGGTGTGGTATCATCCCTTGATTTTTTCCGTTTTGGATATATCTCGTTTTCTGTGGGGATATAGCTTAAAAATTCGAATCTGAGATTCACGTAATCTGCATGCTATTATTGCTTCCTCGTATCTCGGATAAAGCCTTCTTTTTCTCTACTCTGTTGAAAGCTGACAAGTATTAATTAGTCGTGCGTCCCTTCACCTTCTCCAGTCTTTTCAGTAGCCCAGACCCTTATCCTCTCTTCGAGTTTCCAGTTCTCACCATTCTCCATCGCTATTTCCGCCACTTTCTCTCCACTGCCATCAACCATGCTCACTGAAAATGCCCGTCGCCGGCTGGAAACGATGTTCCACGATCAGCCTGAGCTCCTCGCTCAATTGCTCGCGGAATTTGAATCCGATCCGGCACCAACGATAACTCCGCCTGCTCCAACTATCCTACCGCCGCCACTACCAAACCCTACTCTCTCCCTCACTACTCCCATTCCGACCAACCTCTTCTACTCCCTACAGCCGATTACCCAGGTCTTTCCCCTCGGACCGCAGTCGTCTCGTGTCAGTGAAGCCACTCCGATGGACACATCTCCAAACTCGGGAATCTCTGTCCCGTCGGATGTGCCAGTCAGTTCTGCTCCGGTGGATTTGAACGTGACGACGTCAATGACAGAAACAGCTCCGATCTCTCAGGAGGTTCAAATGCCACAGGCTGTGGAGGTGGGTTCTTCTGTTCAGCAGCCCCAAATTCCAAACCCTAATTTGGAGGGTTCAGAATCGGGGACAGATTTGTCTTTCAATGTTCTCTTCCAGTCGGAGGGGAACACCAGTGAAGAGAAACCCAAGGAGGAGCCGGTCAAGGAGAGGAAGATGCGGTGGAAACAGGTTGCCCGCAAGATCCAGTCTCCTCCAAACCGCCGTTCAAATCGTCTTCGCTCCAAGTTTGGAACGGGAGATGGTGGTCCTCCGGTGACCATCAATCTGGAATCTTCTGATGCTGATGATACGCCTCTCTCACCACCCCAGGATGCCGTACCACACGTGGCGTCGATGCCGCCTCCTCATCCTCTCTCTGTGCAGAAGAGGAAGATTGAATCTGTGGCTCGTTCTGCTCGGAGGCCTCCAAAACTCACTGTAAGTACCTCTTCGGATAGAACTTCTTCGGGGGATGATACTGAGCATAGTGAGGGGGAGTCTGATGAGTCTAGGGGAGTGTGTACTGAATTTTATTCTGAGTCTGCCTTGAAGAGATGGGGGTGGTTCAAGGACAGGTGTTTTGCTTTGGATAGGAGTGTGGATGTGGATAACCTAGAGGTGTATAATCTAGGAAAATTTCTTGATCATGCTGGTTTGCTTAAAGCTTGTACTTATGCTGGTCCATTTGTGAGTGATGTGGTGAAGCAGTTTTATGCCAATCTTACCAAGTCTTTCTCTGATGTTTCGTCAAAGGGTTATGGGAAAGTGTATGTAAGGGGGGAGATGTTTCACATCACTCCCCACAAAATCAATAAATTTTTGGGTAGGAAGGACTGTGTGGACACTGTGGTGAGTGTCAATGTTCTAGTAATGGCTAGGCTGCCGACGAGGGACAAGGAAAAGGAACGGAAAGGCTCTGGTGTGAGTCAACATCATGACTGCAGGGCTATTCATCTCACTTCTCTCTTTGCTGTGCTGCACAAGATCATGACTTTCAACTGGCTCCCTACATCCAACAACACTGGTGTGTCCATTCAACAGATGGAGGTGTTGTACAAGATTGGGATGGGAATCCAGTTTGACTTGGGCAAGATTATTTTTGATGAGATTGCCAGCCATGCTGAGAGGAAGTCAAGGTCTTACCTGCCGTATCCCTCTTTGATCTTTGAGATGCTGAAGAAGCAGAACCTCAAGCCTACAGAGTCAGACACCTTCTCTTCCAAGAAGTCTTTGTGGAGTATTCATGCTAGTCTGCTCAGCTCGGATCATTACAAGGATCTTCCTCGGGATGGAATCTACCCAATTGGTGCTTCATCTGACCAGAATACAGACTCTCCTCCTGTGTGTCAGTTTGCAGGTAGCATGCTGGAGCATTCAGGATCACAGTTGGTGTACATGGATACACTAACTGCATCTCTTGAGGACCAGCTCCATAAGGCCAAGGCGAACAGGAAAGTCATCTTTTCTGTCTTCTCTTCACAAAAAGGGGGAGATGGTGCTGGTGCTGAGCCAAGTCATCGCCACTGCTTTGGTCAAGAAGAAGGAGGGGACGCAGATGAAGGGGGAGATGAAGACATGGAGGAGGAAGATGATGATGAAGCCGGTTCCAGTGATGCTGCTTGACTGTGTTTTATGTGTGCATGGATTTGAACAATTTAAATTTCTATGTTGATGGATGGGAACAAACTATTTACTTTCTGCTGTGGTTGTTTTTTGGATAATGCTGCTACTTATTTTGATGGTTTATATTCGATGCTATCTTAATGGGTTTATATTTGAAGCAGTATTTTTTTCTTGATTGAATTCATGAAGCATGTAGTATTTGTGCTATTTGTTGCATGGATTATTTTTTCTGTCTTATACAGGGATGGATTGTGTTTTGTGAAGAAAGACAAAAAGGGAGAGCTTGTTGGAATTTACATTCCACGTGTAAATTATATATTTTGTTTTGTCTTTCTTCTGTCTCCACAATGCAGGTTACAATGGTGGGAACAGTGGTGAGAACATTTGACCAAGTCTCAGTTAGTTGGAGATTCTTGGGGAATACGAAATTCAGTTGAAGACTTGATGGAGAATCAGTTCGACCGGTGAGAAGAAAGGGGGAGAACTGATCGTTGAAGAAGTGGAGAAGATGGTTGAGATTTTCATGGGATGTGCGTGCACAACAAGATTCGAAGATCTATAAATAGAGAAGAGTCCAACTCGAGAAGGATGTCTTCTTCTACCGAGTTTTTAGTGATAGAGTTCTATTCACTTGTTTATCCTTTCTCAAAAGGTTATTTTAGTCGAGTTCCACTAGCTTAGGTTAGATATTTTGATTTGCCTTTAACCTCGACTTGTAAATTGTTTGTTCACGATTAGTGGATTATTTTTAGCCTTGAGGCTCGGCAAGATATTGAAAAATATCTTGCTAAAAAGTAATTCTCGTGTCACTGTGTCTTTGCATTCGTTTTTATTCCGCTGCGTAAGTGTTTACAACATTGGTTGTCACAGTGCTAGTCACTGTGGTTACCGTTGTTAGAGCACAAACTCTTTCAAACTTGTTGTTGATTCATCAACTAGCTTTTTGGTCGTGCTGGGTGACGCGACCGTCGTTTAGCAGCAATCAATAAATTTATAAAGCTTATGCCTTGACTACTACAACTAGTATAGCAACGGTAAGCACATGGTCGATCCCACAAGTAGTTGGCTAATAATCCTTTCAAGTCAAATTGTCACGTTTTGTGTGGGCGTTGCCCAAGACAGAATGTAAAAGAAGAAAGGAAAGTAAAGGCATCGTAATTAAAACATAAACAATAATTAAAGAAAGACCCATCCTGGGCAAGTACCCTTAATTATAACATAACTTCACTCGTTCATCGGTCTTAACATTTTCACACATGCATATGTCATCGGTTATAGGCATGACCCCCTTCTGTCACGCGTCACATGCCCTGCCAATGTGTGCCCAATCCATCCTTACGGTTTAGAAATATAAATCTCCCTAACTTGAACAATCTACATGCAAGGACCAGTTGTCACGCATCTTGCCCAAACAGCATTACCGATCTGTGGCGGACACGAATAGCCTCAGCAGCAGGCCTAACGTCGACCTACGACTACACTCTATTGCTAATTCATACTATATGGCGTGAGGAGCCATCCTACACGTTTTGCCCATGTACTATTTGTAATTATGCTATACTTGATTTGATACCGTCCGCTTACCCGACCAAGACTAACATGAATTGTAGAACAGAACCTAGCAAACTCGGGAACACATACATGCAATATTAAGCCCAACATTCTGACCTCACGAGTATCAAGTTGTATTGCAATTACGGCACCTTGCACAAGACGGGTTGATAAACCTACTCTAGCATGCTTGGAAAGTAAATGACATAAATGTAAAAGAAAGACATAATTAAACTAAACGAAAACAACATTAACATAACATAAACATGGTTCGCCCGTAGGGCTTGTATCTTCCTCGAACTCTCGAAGCTACATTATGAATTCTCTCCCACAACTATTTCTATGTTATGTAAAGAATAATGATCTCTTCGATGATAGTCTCCGCTGCTGTGGGCGAGTAGACCTATATATAGCAGTGCAAATGGGTTGTAGGCCTTGGCCCAGCACCTGACTCAGCATCTAGGGTTGTTGCCTTGTTGGTAGAACTTTCCTTTCTTGTTCCTCTAGCTAGAATCCATCCATATCTTCAATATCTTCCAGCAAGGAACAAATCTTCATGGTTAAGGCAAGAAATAATTCCTTCCTTGTTTGATTTCTTGGATAAGATTTGTCGCATCTTGCCTAAGGTGCTTTCCTGTCTGCCTAAGGTGCTCAGCTGTTTTCTTCTCTTCGTTATGCCTCGCATAGCTGGACTTGTAGAAGTATGTGGATCGTGGTCCAGGCCCATTCAGTGGCGGCTAGGGTTTCCTCGGCTTCAAGGTAGACTTGCCTTGTGCGCAAAGTTGCTTCCATATTTGATTAAGCTGAATTAAAGAAAGAATCTCTAGGTAATTCCCTTTCCTTATTCGCTCCTTCTCACCCGATAGCCTCTTCCTTGCCTGCGATGGTCGTCACCATGCTCACAATCACACCAGTGAATGCATTCCGCCTTGCCCTGTTCCTTCCTGTTCTCAGTATCTTGCCCAAACATTCCAGACTTGACTTGTTTTGCTCTGCCTTGCCCTATGCAACCTGAATCCCAAAATGTGCCCGGTTTTCTTCACCACACTCTCTCTCACTCTGTGTATGGGCAATGTGTATACGCTCTTGACTTGAAATGGACTAGGTGTCCCATAGGATTGTCTGCCTTCAAATGTCTCCACCTACTTAGATTGAGTTAATTTGGTGTTTATCATAAGGACTTTACTTGGGTTGTAATGTAGGCTTAAAACAGGGGGTAGGAAGTATTTGGATAGTGGCTTAGGTCAATTTGAGAACTCTACTATTTCTAGCCTGGGCAAGATGCAACTGCCCCATTCCCTCATAACCTCGCCCTCTCTTTTCCCGGGCCTAAGCACATACAACTTTTTATGGGGACTTATAAATATATACTCCCTCCGTCCCACTCTATTAGTCTCATTTGCCATTTTAGTTTGTCCCACTTATTAGTCTCATTCCCTAAAATGGCAAAGAATACTTGGCCACAATTCACTCTCTCTCCCCAGGATTAATTACAACCACATATTCTTCACTCACTCTCCACTCACTTGGTCCATGTGCCGAAAGCAAATGGGACTAATAGAGTGGGACAGAGGGAGTATATATATATATATTTAATTCTTTTCTTTCTAATAGGCTTCTCTATATGGGCAAGCTGCCCTTGTAAGTTCTGCCTATATCCACAAATTTCTTTTCCTTTATCCATGTTTTCCCTTTCAAACTTTTCATCACACCTAGAGTTCTCACGACCAGATAGGCAGTGTATAACTTTGACAATTTTAAGTGATTTTTGAAAGAATTATTCAAGGCTCAAAAGGGATAAACAATGGATTATGCACAGGTGGGAAATGATACTCGAGTTCAGTCACAAGGAGCCTACCGCAATGTGCCCATCATAGTGGCGGATCACGTGTTCTATCTTACGTGCTTTGTGTTTCCTCTGTGTAGTGTGGATCTGATCTTGGGCATGTCGTGGCTCACACAACTTGGGGATGTGTCTCATAATTGGGCCAAGTTGTCGACGAGGTTTACAATGGAGGGCCAACTGGTCCAGGTCGTGGGCGATCCCGCATTCACTCGTCAGGCCTGTGCTCAAACGGAACTACAACAGCTCCGAGCTGACGAGGAGACCTGGCTCCTAGTGTCAATTCCTGAGGCGCGACGACGGTCAGAATTTCAGCACTCTCCGACCTTGTCCGACGTGCAGCAAGAGGACCTGGACGCTTTGCTCACGAAATTTTCGACTGTATTGCGACCCTTGGAGGGCCTGCCACCTTCAAGGCCTACCGATCACCGCATTGTTTTGCAGGAAGGTGCACTGCTAGTCTCGGTACGACCCTATCAATATAATCATTTTCAGAAAGACGAGAAGGAGAAGCTAGTAGCTGAGATGCTAGCAGCGGGAATAATTCAACCTAGCAGCAGCCCGTACTCCTGTCCGGTGCTTTTGGTTCGGAAGAAGGATGGGTCGTGGCGGTTCTGTGTGGATTATCGCGCGTTAAATAAAGTCACTGTAACTGACAAATACCCCATTTCGGTGATTCAAGAGTTGTTGGACGAATTGCACGGCGCGAGCATTTTTTCTAAGCTAGATTTGCGTTCTGGCTACCACCAAATCCGTATCATTGACGCAGATATTCCGAAAATGGCGTTTCGCACACATTCCGGGCATTATGAATTCCTCGTCATGCCCTTTGGATTAACCAATGCCCCGGCCACCTTTCAGGGTTTGATGAATGATGTATTCTAGCCCCTTCTTCGGAAGTTTGTACTCGTGTTTTTCGAAGACAATCTGATTTATAGCCCTTCTTGGGAGAAACATATGCACCACTTGCGGCAAGGTTTTTCATATATTGCAACGGAATTCACTAGTGATCAATTCAAAGAAGTGCGTTTTGGGGCACGTACAAGTGGAGTATTTGGGCCATATAGCGTCGAGTGCCATGTGCAGATGGATCGTGCCAAAATAGAAGATGTGCTGAAGTGGCCGACTCCAAAGACGGTGCGAGGGCTGCACGGGTTTCTAGGGCTGACGGGCTACTACCGCCGTTTTATTCGCGACTACGGCGAGATGGCAGCTCCGTTGACTGCGCAATTGTAGAAGGAAGGGTCCTCGAAGTGGAATTCGACCGCGGAGGCGGAAGAAGCTTTCCAAGCACTCAAGCAGGCGCTCACTACAGCTCCGATCTTGGGTATGCCTAATTTTTACAAACCGTTCGAGATCGAATGTGACGCTTCCGGTTGGGGAATAGGAGCAGTTTTGATGCAAGAAAGGAGGCCGGTGGCATATCTCAGTAAGGCTCTGTCGGGCCGTTTATTGACAAAATCAGCGTACGAGAAGGAATTGATGGCATTGGTATTAGCCGTGCATCATTGGCGCCCTTATTTGTTGGGGATGAAATTTGTGGTTCGCACGGATCAACGTAGTCTGAAGCAGTTTCTGACTCAGACGCTCACGACACCGGCACAACATCATTGGGCGGCAATGCTTTTGGGGTTCGACTTCGAGGTGGTTTATAAGAAAGGCCGTTTGAACAAAGAAATTGATGCCTTTTCACGGAGGGACGAGGACAACGCCGAGGAGACTGGACGGGAGCACAACTACCTGGAGTTAGCCGCGGTGTCGACACCTACATGGAAAGACTGGCCTGCGTTGCAACAGATGGTGCACTGCGACCCTCGGCTGTCACGGATCATTGAGGCGCTGAAGGCGGGGCAGAGCGTGCCAAAACACTACTCCCTAGGATATGGAACATTGTTTTACAAGGGACGAGCCATACTACCGGTGGATTCGCCGTGGATTCCACAGTTGTTTGACGAATTTCACTCTACTCCATCGGACAGTCATTCGGGGGCTTTTCGAACTTATAAAAGGATGGCTGCTAATTTGTATTGGCCGAGTATGATGAAAAGTGTTACATCAATGGTGGCCTCTTGTGATATTTGTCAACGGAACAAGTACGAGACGAGGAGTCCGGCAGGGTTGCTCTCGCCTCTCCCTATTCTGGAGCGTGTTTGGATGGAGGTGAGTATGAATTATATTGCCTTTTTCTTTCACTGGAGGAGCTCGATTCACGATTCAAAATTATCAGGATGCAATGGCAATTTGCAAATGGGATGGATATCCCAAGTTATTCATCACATTAACATGCAATCCTAAATGGCCAGAGATTTCACGGTACGTGGAAAGTCAAGGGTTGAAACCGGAAGACTGTCCACTTACAGTTTGTTGTGTTTTCAAGATGAAGCTGGATAAGTTAATCGAAGATCTCCGTAAGAAGAAACCTTTTGGAAGCATTAAATCAGGTACTCCATTCTTTATCATATCGTAATGCTATGTTATTTTCTATATTACATGCATTAATAATACATTTTAATATTTTTGTTTCAGTTGTATACACAATTGAATTTAAAAAACGTGGCCTTCCCCATGCACACATATTGCTTTTCCTTTCAAACATTGACAAGGATTCTCCTCCGGAAAAGATCGACGAAATCATTTCAGCTGAAATACCGGATAAAGATATGGATCCAAAGTATTATGAGGCGGTAAAAGATAGCATGATTCATGGTCCGTGTGGACCCGCGAACATTGGTGTGCCTTTCATGGATCCCGATACCCGTCGTTGTACTAAATATTTTCCAAAAAAAATATGTTGATGAAACGACCATGGATCAAGATGGATATCCGGTATACAGGCGTAGGAATAATGAGCGATCAGTTATGAGGAATGGTGTGCCATTGGATAATAGGTGTGTTGTTCTGCACAATCGTTATCTTCTGATAAAGTATGGAGCACACATAAATGTCGAGTGGTGCAATCAGTCTCGATCTATCAAACATTTGTTTAAGTATATCAACAAGGGACGCGATGGTGTCACGACGGCTTTTTATAAGACTCCAGACAATGAAGGGGAGGCGAAACCAGTTGATGAGGTGCAGATGTATTATGATTGTAGATACATATCACCGTGTGAGGCTGCTTGGCGAATCTTGGGGTATAAGATTCAATACAAATCCCCTGCAGTTGAAAGGTTGAGTTTTCACCTTCCTGGCCAACATAGTGTAGTGTTTCCTGACTATGTTCCAATTGATCGGGTGATGGAGCAGACTAGAGTTGGAGAAAGCATGTTTTTGGCGTGGTTTGAGGCGAATAAGAAATTTCCAAAAGCAAGAGAACTCACGTACGATGAATTTCCAACTAAGTTTGTTTGGAAGAATGATACAAGAACGTGGGAGGAAAGAAAAAGGGGTTTCGCAGTCGGTAGAATATTTTATGTGCCTCCTGGAAGTGGTGAGATGTATTATTTGAGAGGTTTGCTCTCCATAGTACGTGGACCTACATGTTTCGAAGACATCAGAACAGTTAATGGAGTCGTGTACAATACGTTCAAGGATGTTTGCCAAGCCCATGGATTGTTGAGTGATGACAAAGAATACATCCATGCTATTACCGAAGCAAGTTTTTGGGCATCGGCCATGTCTTTGAGGTATCTTTTTGTCACTCTGCTCTCGACTGATTCTTTAGGACGTCCTAAAGATGTCTGGAATGCTTGTTGGGAATATTTATTAGATGATATCTTATACAGACAAAGGACTTTGTTTCGTCGTCCAGGTAATGTATTTTGTGTATTAAATGTTTTATATGGTAATATGATTTCTTATAATTACATTGATCGATCTTTATATATATGTTTTCATATATTTAAAACGCAGACTTCGATTGAGCGAAGATCAGATTAAGGGTTATGCTCTTGCTTAAATTGAGAAACTATTGAAAAGACTTGGTAGGAGTCTGCAAGATTTTCACGGCATGCCCTATCCGAGTGATGATTTCTTACATTTCCATGGAAATAGATTGATCCATGACGAAATGTCATATGATCGTGAAGCTTTATCTAAAGAGCTCAAGGATTTGCTTGCTAAGCTTGCTGATGAGCAACGTTGTGTTTATGATACTATCATAAATGCAACGTGCTCGAGATCGAGTGAGATCTTTTTTCTATATGGATATGGAGGTACAAGCAAAACGTTCATATGGAAAACGCTATCTGCAAGCCCTAGATCCAAGGTAGAAATAGTTTTGAATGTAGCTTCGAGTGGTATTGCTGCTCTACATTGTTTTGAAGCTTTGGACAAAACTCTACGGGATTTAATGCGTTTTCAGAACCCATTGAGTTTATCATTGCCTTTTGGTGGCAAGACTGTTGTGTTTGGAGGAATTTTCAGACAAATTTTGCCAGTTATCCAAAAAGGAACCAGACATGATACTGTTTTTGCAACCATAGTTTCTTCATATCTTTGGAAAGATTGTAAGGTTTTACGGTCGACGAAAAATATGCGTCTTGAAAATGCGAGTTCCCTTGATGAGGCTAGAGAATTGGAAAAATTCTCTAAATGGATTGCTGATATAGGCGATGGAAAGCTTGGAGGTCCAAATTATGGTCATGCTGACATCGATATTCCTGATGATATATTGATGAAATAGTCAGGCAATCCAATCGAATGCATAGTCAACAGTACGTATCCAACATATTGTGCTGATGCTGAAGACACGTCTTATCTACATGATAGAGCAATTCTTGCACCTACTCTTCATGCAGTTGAATATGTGAATGAGTACATGAGTTCGTTGAACAAGAGTGACGGCATTTTATATAGAAGCTCGGATTCGATGAACAAGTCTGATTAGGGTAGTGAGATGTTTCAGCAAGTGCATACTCCCGATTTCTTGAATACTATCAAGTGCTCTGGTGTGCCGAATCATGAATTATATTTGAAGGTTGGAACTCCGGTTATGCTGTTGAGAAATATCGATCATGTGAATGGCTTGTGCAATGGGACGAGATTGATGATTACCAGGTTGGACACTTATGTTCTGGAAGCTAAAATCCTTACAGGCGACAATGCAAATCAAAATGTATTGATTCCGAGATTGTCTTTGACTCCGGCTGATATGACTTTGCCTTTCAAGTTTGAGCGAAGGCAGTTTCCTTTGATCGTATCTTATGCAATGACGATCAACAAGAGTCAAGGACAATCGCTTTCTCATGTTGGGTTATTCTTGCCAAAACATGTGTTTACACATGGTCAATTATATGTTGTTGTGTCAAGAGTATGGAGTCGTCGTGGATTGAAGATTTTGATATCTGAAGACGATAGAAATGATAGTACTACCACGAAAAATGTTGTATATAAGGAAGTATTCCGAAATGTATAACATATTGCCGTTTAGTGCTCTAACATTGTATCCGTTTGCTCTTTGTATTGTCTTTTACTGCTCTAACATTGTATTCGCTTGGTATTTTTGTTATGTTTTAGTGCTTTACCATTGTATTCGTTTGTTCTTTTTGTTTGTTTGTTCACGTTACAGTTTACTGTTTTTAAAAAATATTCGTAACTTAAAGGGTTGCGCATCGCGCGCGGGCGAGTACTAGTTCAATTTAATAAAAATCAATCAATCACATAGAGCACTCGACTACTACTAGAACAACCACACAATAAGCTTAAACCTACTTCCGTAGTGCCTAAACCGTAGATTTCATGCAAGAATTGTTGTGCCCAACTAATATCTAATACATGAAACTCCTAAAGGCCCAAAGGGTTAAAATCTCTCATACGAATCTCAAGATCTTCCGACTTTATTGCATTGTGTGTCTTATGTTCCCAATTCGAGTGCCGATTCTCATCTTCCGCGTATGAAATTAACACAATAAATCATGCTCACTTGGTAGCAAATCAAATAAGCAAAAATAATTCACACAAAAACATAAGAAGCAATAGAAAGTCGTAATCGATTGATAAAAACTAGATTGGATCCACAGGGTTCATGTACTCCCTAACTCTAGAACAATATAAAATTAGCCAAGCGTATCGAAGACAATCATCCCAAGATTCGAAGTAAGCATAATCGAAAATAAATGAAAATCGTAGAGAGAATTAGGGCTCCGAATATAGTCGACTTGAATCCTTCGATCTTCTTCTCCCAAATTTGATTCCGAAGTAGCTTTTGATTCCGAGCTTCCGAGATTATCAGATCATTCCCTCTTCTTTACTTCATCGCCCCTTTTATCCTTTTCTCCCCCTCCGTTCTCTCTTGAGCCGTTACGATCCGATTCCCCTAAATCGCGTGTAATACGCCCTTGATTAATACAGGAGACGCGACTCGAGGTGTGGATGAGACGCAGCCGCGGACAAACCTCGTGTAAGTGACGCGGAGAAGAGCTCCCTGGACGCGGCGAGGAGGCAATGGCGACGCTGCCGCATCTGCCAAAGGGGTGAGGCGGCGGCACGGAGGGGTTGGTGGAAACGCTGCCGCATGGTGGGGGGCGCTGGCTATGGCGCGGCCGCGTGGAGAAGGCGTGGCTATCGCCCTCCTGGGCGCGTCGGAACGGCGGCGGTGGCGCTGCCGCGTCACCTCTCCTTCACTCTCTCTTCCTTCGCTCTCTCTTCTGATTCCTTCCTCCTCTAATATCTTCCACAATATCGATCCCGATACTACTTTTGTCGTGTTTTATCTGCAAAGTTCGTTAAACACGAGACCAAGCGTGATATCATCGAAAATAAGAGGAATATCTTAAAACTACCGAGCTTGATCATGATATTATCACTAAAACACAACTATAAGCTCTCGAAACACGTAGAAAATTCGTGTTTATCAATTACTCCCTCCGTCCCACTGGGGTAGGGACCTTTTTGTTCGGCGTGAGAATTAAGACGAAAGTGATGATAGTGTGTTAAAGAGAAATGTAGTGGGTTAAAGTGATGTGTCTGAATTTTATTGGATTATAATTTTCTATTTTAGGAAAGGTCTCTATATCAGTGGGACGTCCCGAAAAGGAAAAGGTCCCTTTATCAGTGGGACAGAGGGAGTATTTGTTTATATGGTGACACATTTTGTTAATTAAAAAGGTCTTATTTTCAACGGGATTCGAACATAGGACCTCGGCGTTTGCCAAAGGCTCTGATACCATGATAGAATTTCGTCTCATTTAAAAGCTCAAACTTGTAGAGAGGGTGAGAATTTATTGACTCATATTATGATTCTCAATACTAACGTACAAACCCATTCATGGTAATTAAATATACTCTGTCGCATTTTAATTGTTTTCTTTTTTAAAATCGGAACAACCATTTTAATTGGTTTGTTTCCTATAATAAAAATAATTTATCCTTACTTTTCAATATTGACACCTAACTTTTCATTTTTAACACTGGACCTAAAATTCAGCACCGAAATAAGTCAATTGAAATAAAACGGAGTGAGTAGTACGGTATTGAAAAATCCAGCTGAATATTATAATCTCTTTCTAGTTTTGTGGAAAACGTTATCCAATTACTCAATCTTCTACTAATATTTCATTCCGAATGGATATTCCACAAGCGGGAGAAAATGCCGCTAAATATCGAAAACTATACAAAGTCAAGAGCTGCGTTCCTAGCTTGATTCCAAAACCTTGATCTCTTTACATTTTGATCATCATTTATTACAAATTATAATTATTATCGTTGAGATGATTCTTGCTAAATTTTTGGTGTTAAGCATATTAATTATTGTAAGTTTGAGCTTCAGTGAAGCTGGGTTGACCAGTAGCTATGTTAGGAAGAATGGGATTAGCGAAGATATGCCTTTGGACAGTGATGTATTTCGAGTTCCTCTTGGTTACAATGCTCCTCAGCAGGTACCAATTTCTATTTTTTTTAAAAAAATTGTTGTTTAGAAATTTTCTTGATTCAGATCCTTTTTTTTCTTTTTACTTTAGTGTTTTGTGCTGATAAATCTCTACCTAAGTTCTTATTTGGTTGGGTCAGCTGAAGATGGTAATTTGTGCTTGAGAAATCTAATGATATTAGGAGTATTGATTGTATCAAGGATGTTAGAAGTTTGATTTTGTGTGTTCTTTGTTTGATCGAGCGATGGGACGTTGATGCCTAAGATCAAAAGTCACGTGTCCGAATACTCCGTGGCGCGGTTTTTGAATTTCATGTTATAAAAAGTTTGAAATGAGCAGTGATCTAAGATTTTATCGGATTATTGGTGCATTTTAGGAAATTCAATTTAGTGATACTTACTTTACTGGATTTGTTGAGGTTGAGAACTTGAAAATGTTAATATGATTTATATTTTAAGATTGATTCAAGGCATATGTATGAATGTCTTATAGAGTGTTTGGTTTAGTTGCAATGATCATAATATATTTCAATACAGTGTAGCAGTGGTAGATACGATGAGGTTTCATTTTACTTTAATGAAATGGATTACTAAAAACTTTTTAGATCGTGTCGAATGCTTATTTTCTTGAACTTTTAGGCTTTTGAAGTGGTTTTTCTGTGATGCATCTGAACATGGATATGATGCTAGCAGAATTTTCTAAAACAGATTATCTTCGTCAAAAGCCGACTAAAAGAAGTTTTGTTTTAGGCCTACAGAATGATGTAATTGCGATTCATCTACTTGATGGTCAATGCTTTGCTTTTTTAAGGTTCATATAACACAAGGAGATCACGAAGGCAAGGGCGTAATTGTCTCATGGGTTACACCACATGAAGCAGGTTCGACGTCAGTGCTCTACTGGGCTGAAAATAGTCAGCTCAAGAAAACTGCAAATGGAACAGTTACTAGTTACAAGTACTATAACTATACCTCTGGTTACATTCACCATTGCACAATCAATAATTTGGAGGTAAGCCCTCCTCGTACATTCTCGCCACATTGCAGCCTAAGTTTTGATATGTAGTCTTTTTATGAGCAGGTTTTGACTCTCTAAAATTGTTTCCTAAAACTGCAGTTTGATACTAAATACTACTATGTGGTTGGAAGTGGGAACGTGAGACGACAATTTTGGTTTGTCACACCTCCTCGACCAGGGCCTGATGTTCCTTATACATTTGGTCTTATAGGTATGTGCTCGTCCTCAAGAATTTGTGTAGCCAACCAGAATTAAAAGAACACAGTAAGAAAATAGAATGACTACTGTTTTTGCTTTGTTTTTCCTAGTTTAACTTATTTTCTTAGTTTCTTCATGATCTAATGTAAGTCTATTGGTATGTCAAGTAAGCGAGAATGTTACTAGAATATTATATCCATGTTGAAGAAGTAAGCGATTACATATGGTGTGAATCTAAGTACAAAAAAGGAGAAATTAAAAGTATATGAAATACGTATGCATTATGAGCAGGTGATCTGGGTCAGACTCACGATTCAAATCGGACTGTATCTCATTATGAGCTAAACCCTGCAAAAGGGCAGGCACTTCTGTTTGTTGGAGACCTCTCTTATGCTGATAGTTATCCATTGCATGATAACACAAGGTGGGATACATGGGCGAGATTTGTCGAGAGAAATGTGGCCTATCAACCATGGATCTGGACTGCTGGGAATCATGAAATTGATTTTCTTCCAGAAATAGTAAGTTCTAAACTAAGATGGTTCTTGCATTCTTGAAACTCGCGTTTTACTTCTAATGGTTGGTCACAGAGGCAGTATCTTAGATGAATCACTTTCATTGCAGCTTAGCCCTGAACTAGAGTGGCAAACTTTTCTTATCTCGTCATTCGACACAGCTCTCATAATTGCTTATACCAAATGATTCATCTGTATGGACATTGTTTCTATTAATGTGTGGAAGATCTGCATACATTTAAATTCAATGATTGATGTTGATGTAGGGTGAAACCATACCGTTCAAGCCATTCACACATCGATATCCGACACCATATGAAGCGTCTGGAAGCACATCGCCTCTTTGGTACTCAATCAAGAGAGCTTCCGCCTACATCATTGTGTTATCTTCTTATTCAGCCTATGGTACGAATCTTTGAAGCTTTTGCATCACTTTTATGTATGTTATTTACCGTAGCATCTTTCATCAACATTTATTCATAAGTAATAACCTCGATTCTTGTTGCAGCGATATATACCCCACAGTATAAGTGGTTCACGAACGAGATAGCTAAAGTGAATAGGACAGAAACACCATGGCTAATTGTACTCATGCATAGTCCATTGTATAGCAGCTATGTTCATCACTACATGGAAGGAGAGACTATGCGTGTTATGTATGAAGAATGGCTCGTGCGCTACAAAGTTGATGTGGTCTTTGCTGGTCATGTTCATGCATATGAACGATCCGTAAGTATCTAACATTCTTTGATTTAGAGTAGAGATTATTCTTGTGCTATTTATTTTTTGCATACTTCAATTTGTTCAATATTACTATCTTAGCCATATTATTTCGTGATCAAATTTGACACTCATATTTTCTCGTCCAGGAGCGTATATCCAACATTGCGTATAACGTGGTAAATGGATTATGTACTCCTATCAACGATGAAGCTGCACCTGTCTACATAACCATCGGAGATGGAGGAAATCAAGAGGGCCTACTCACTGAGTAAGTAAAAGCTGAATGTTCTGTAAACCAGCAAATATCTGAATATCTGATTCGAACACATTTTCAAAACTATATTAACCCTCAAAGTATGTATATCTTACTTGTATCTAGTCTAACATATATAGAAATCCTCACACCTAAAATATGACGTGTAAATGGAACTATAACATCGAGGTTGATTACCATGTTAGATTTGATACAGGTCGAATCGCTTAAATATCAGTTAGATACTTTTCAATTCTCTGATAATTTGGATAATGAGTCGAAATGTCGCTTTAGAATGTGATAGTTTTCGTGTAGTGAACACATACATTACTGATTATTCCAGAACACTGATTTCCTTAACGTTATGCTTGTAGGATGACCCAGCCACAGCCCAAGTACTCAGCTTATCGCGAAGCCAGCTACGGCCATGCCATTTTCGACATAAAAAATCGGACACATGCTTACTACAGTTGGCATCGTAATCAGGACGGTATCGCTGTGGAAGGGGACTCGCTATGGTTTGTCAATAGGTACTGGAAAACCATGGTGGAAACAGCAGCTGTTTGAGTTATATGTTGTTAAATGAAGAATTCGGAGTTAGTATCACGTAACGACTCTTGTTGTTCGTTACTGCTCGTGTGGATTCTCTTACCAGGTATCCGTTTTCCTTTTGCAAATGTTTGAGAATTTGCACCAAAGCACTCGAAATTACTACTCCCTCCGATTCTTTTTATTAGTCGTTTATTTCTCTTTATTTTTCTTCATTTGTTTGTGGTTTTAACTTTTTTTCCCCTAAAATACCCTCACGTTTCAACTTCCGGTTCAATGCATGATGGATTTTATTAATTTTGGCTTTCTTTTCCTCTACCAAAAAAATTCTAGTGCAAAATTTAAGATACCATGAATATATCTAATAAGGGTAAATCAGGATTTTTTTTTTTTTTTTTTCCCTTTCTTTCTATAATCGTGTCTATGCTTAGGAAGACTTGCATAAAGAATTTGAGGGACTATAGTTTTATTTTTTGAGTACTTAACACTGGAGCAAAATCTTAAAATTTGTAAAAGTAATATACCATAGTTTTTAATTTTTCAATCATTATATATATATAACCAATAAAAGCAAGATTAAATGTTAAAAAATAATTATATACCCTATTTTGGATTAGTGATCCCGGTAACTAATTATAAAATTTAAATAAATTCATTATAAATTAAAAAAAAATGAAAAAAAGCATTAATCTCATAGAAATTGAGATATGTGAGACAATTGAGACATGAAAATGGAGACAATGAATCCCAAATGTCATTATACCGTACAAAAATTCTAATTCAAAAAACATAAAACTGAATTCTGTGTCGTCACAAATTTGTTATTGTAATGTAAAGTTAATGTTCTCTACCAACGTAAAACATGTCTCTACTAATAGCCCCTATGTAACATTTACAGCATCGATTTAATGCAAGTTTTGATTGAGGATGAGTGAATAGGGAAGATATAATTGATTCGCTGCATTCCAATTATTAATAAAGCATTCATCTTAAGTATGCGCTACCTATCAGTAATAGATCGGCCGTTGTAATGTTTTTTCTACAATCTAGTCTACTAAGTCTAAGTCTAGTCAGCTTGAAAGATGATATTGACCGTCTCTTTACAAAATGAATACACAATTAAGTGATTTATGGATAATTTTTATTTAATGTCTCAATGTTTCAACTAATTTAATAGGGTCCTAATATTCCAAAAATATTTGAAATAGTGTCCCAATTTGCAATACTTTTGAAATAGTCTACGATGAGTCCATGAGAAATGCCCCCATATATATCGTTTACATGCTTAATATGCTCATGAATGACGTAAACGTGATAATAACAAATAAAATAATTTAGGTATATACTCTAGCCAACTAAAAAAAATCTAGACCTTGATAAAAAATAATTAACATTGTTACATCAGCGGTAGACATATTAAGCGTGTCTAAGGTGGGCAAGGGAGCGTTTCTGAGTCTATTACTCTTTTGATAACGTTGCCCACTGAAATATCACATCGGACGACACATATATTAGATGAAAAATTAAAGAAATTTTAATGAGACGGAGAGAATAATAAACAACATAAATAATGGTGGAGCCGCATTTTTACTATCAACAAAAACATAATACACTACGTTAAAAGATGACACCTAATCTCTATTATCAATAAACAATACAAAGCAATTACATTATTATTCAAATCAGCACCTATCAAACTATTAAGGAGTTTTAGAAAATACACTGAAGTGGGTAGTAGCATTATTTCTAATAATTAGATTTACTTGTACACACTTAATACACCGCATGCTCATGGACAAATTGCTAAAATATTATGCTGAGCTAATTTTTGGAAGGGGAAAAACGGAAATTCCGGTCTAGTTATTGATTGATATAGGTAGAAATGTGATCAATTTCTAAAAGAGGTGGTCAAAATAAATGTACATGTCGATATGTACACTAATTTGGAGAACTTGTGCCCGTACCCATATTTGTCGGTTTGATTTCAGCATCGTAACCATCGAAGATTGTAGTTCGACTACAAGTATTGAATGCCGAAATAATTAATGAACTATTTCATACTCCTTCATATCTCATCTCATTTAACATACGATATATGTGAAACATAAAATAATGAAGCAAAACAAAGAAAAAGACAAAAAGATTTGGACTTAAAATTTTATAAATAAACTGATTATTTGGATCTTGAAATTATAGAAATATTTTTCCCAAATAACTACAATTTTTGCCATTTAAATACCTCCCCCCCCACCCAAAAAAATGCCAATAATAATAATAATAATAATAATAATAAACAACCTTTTCTTCACAACACGTGTACATAGGAAGACACTACACTTATGATTGGTCATTAATTAGTCTATTAGTGATCATTTTCAGTTGCATTAATTACCATTTAACAAAGTCCTTTTCAAAATTCAAGAGCGATCGATTTCCTAAATTTCAAAACTTTCTCTAGTTTGAAGAACACAAAAGGATGGAAATTACTACTCCCTCCGTTTTTTTTATAAGTCGTTTTTAGCTCAAGCACACGAATTAATAAAACTTAATGACTATTCTTTATTGTTCATTTTTTTCCTCGTAAATCTCATTTTTCATGTAAAAATAGATGAAATTATTTTGGAAGAAGAGATAAACATTAATTGTGATAAATGAAGAAAATGAAAACAAGAGAAAAAGTGAAAAATAGTTAGTTGGAAATTGAAAATCTTATCTTGAAATATGAAAACGACTTATAAAAAAAAACAAAGACAAAAAGCTAAAACGACTTATAAAAAAAAACGGAGGGAGTACTATGTTTTTCCTCATTAGATTTCCATGGATACGATATGATGTTGAAGGTGATAGTATCATTTTTATGAATATGCATTATATTAAAAATAGAATATTTCTATATATATTATCTATATATTCTCTTCGTCATGTTTAAAAGAATACATTTTCATTATTTTATATATACACATATAAAAGAGAGGGAAAAAGGAAAATACCCAATTTCAACTTAAAAAACAAAATTTTGCTTTGTAGGTTAAAAAACACAACTTATACCCATATTTTCAAATTTTGTACCAAAATACCCTTGCTTTTTGCTTTTTACTTTTTATTTTTTTACTTTTTGCTTTTTGACTTTGACCACCAACTCTCTCTCTCTCTTTCCGGTAATTTTGGTGTTACAAATCGTACTGTGTTCCATACAAATAAGTACTAGTAATCTTTTTTTTGTGTTTCGTACTGCGTACTTAAGAACGCAGTAAGATTTTCTTCCTTTCGTACTTTGTAGTTAAGTACGCAGTAAGATTTTCTTCCTTTCGTACTGTGTACTTTAGTATATCATGTAAATTGAACAAAAACTTACACAAGACTAGTAATCTTTTTTTGTGTTTCGTACTGCGTACTTAAGTATACAGTAAGCTTTTCTTCCTTTCGTACTGTGTACTTTAGTATATCATGTAAATTGAACAAAAACTTACACAAGACTAGTAATTTTTTTGTGTTTCGTACTGTGTACTTAAGTACGCAGTAAGCTTTTCTTCCTTTCGTACTGTGTACTTTAGTATATCATATAAATTGAACAAAAACTTACACAAGATTAGTAATCTTTTTTTGTATTTCGTACTGTGTTCTTAAGTAATCGGGACAGAGGATAGCATTCGTAGATAGTGTGCTCACTTTAGTTTTCAAATTTCAAAAAGCGAAACAAAGTTTGATGGTTTCGAGTAATCATACCCAACCCAATTGACTTTCAAATTAAAGAATTCCATCAAAAGAAGAAGTATTCACCAAATTAATACACGATCGAACCAAAGTAATCATCTCGTATCTCCAAAGTACAAAAATAGAAAAGGGAATTGGGAAAAAAAAAAAGGAAAAGGAAAAAGAAAAAGAAAAAGAAAATCAATTGAATGCTGCTGGACTTGTGTGAAGGCTCACAAGGCAAGGGCCTTGGGCCCCAAACTTTTTAGGGGCCATTAAAAATTATTTTCCATATATATTACTATATGTATATGCCTTTTAAATAATATTTATGATGTATTTTCCAATTATATATAGGAGTAGAAGCATCCCCTCTCAAAAAAAGAAAGATAAAATGAATGACCATTATATATAGAACGTTTTTTAAGAGAATGATTGAAGAGGGTGAATTATTTCTCGATATGCTTAAATCTCCTAAATCTCCTACAAGATTTTTGTTAACCATATCAGTTTTGTATTGGCTAAAAAGTATTTTTGAAGTTAAAATAGATTGAGACCTATTTACAATCAACTATGTCGCGAGACAAGTTGAATGGATTGGCTATGCTGCCATTTGAAAGAAAAATAGTCGATCAATTTGATTATACAAATTTTGATAAATATTTTTGCTTCCAAAACTACACGATGAGTTGTAATTTGATAGAGTAAGAACCTTTTTTTCTCCATTTCACGTCATTGATATTACTATATTATATGATGAATTTTTTTTCCGTTAGTAAGGGGCCCATTTTTTCGTTTTCGCCTCGAGCCCTGTGATGTACAGGACCGGCCCTGAACACGACTAATAATTTATCTTTATTACATAGGAGCATTAATTACTAACCATGTTGTATCACATCTTAATCTTATGTGAACAAATAAATAAAATCTGAAAACCAAAATATTGTTGAATCTGCTCAAAAACATACTTTAAAGCATATTCCAAGATATTACATTTTTTATAAAACATGTTAGGTTTCCTATAATGTTTTTATCATAATATCAAATATAAAATCCAAATATATTGTATAACATTTCAAAAAGAATATGAGCTAGCAATCAAGAGTATTTGATTTTTCATATTTTGTTATTCTTCATAGTATACTGCTACGAGGAATACTCCCCTACTCACTGCGGACATTCTTAATATGTCCACAGATGACGTTATATACTATTAATGAATAAAATTATTAAAATATATACTCTAATCTATCTAAAAAAGTAAATCTTAACACTGTTATATCAGCAGTGGAAGTGCCCACGGTGGGAAGGAGAACATTTCTGATATTGCTATTCCGATCATATTGTATGTTATTAGCTATTTTGCAGAATCAGAGTTGATAGAAAATGACCCATCTCCCTAGGCCCAACACCACCACTTCGGCAAAGGCCCACGTCTCACCTCGGTACAGCCCAATAGAGGCAGTTCGGCCCAACGGCAGCTCGGCCCAGCCCAACACTAACTAGCCCAGATGCAGACCCAGGGAATTGAGCCCTAATAACAGAACGTGGAGTAATGGAGGCAGAAACGACCACCACCCACGATCTCCATGATCCCACGTCCATCTCTCCCATGATGGACGATGAATTTAGCTATAAATACTAGATCAATTGTATTGTAACACACTCAGGGTACATTGAATACAAAGCTCTCTCTCTCTCTCTCTTTCTCCCCGTGGACGTAGATCTTACGATCGAACCACGTTAAATCTCCGTGTCCTTTTATTTCACTGCTCTCAATCTCTCAAACACCCTTAATCCCAAACCGAGCAACGAATTTGTGATTCATCATTGGCGCCGTCTGTGGGAAGGATAAATTTGTGATAAGATTCCCATTTTCGTTGCTTTAACCCATCACTTATGGCTCCCGGAAGACGACTGTTGCGAGGAACTCCTTCCCGAAATTCCGGCAGTGTTCCACGACGCCGGCGAAGCCATCAGAGACAGCATGAAGAACCCGCCACAGCGGCGGCCCATGAAGAACAACCACACTTCGACGTTCCCGTCGATAACCAAGCCGGGAACGGAGAAGTCCCTCCTCCCTCCTCTGTACAGGCAAGAACATGTCAATTCGGTCCCGGACCAAGCGGGAGGGCATAGTAGGGCTCAATGCTCGGAATCGAGAAGCAATTTTCTTCGCAGGCTGAATCTGCGGATATGCATCAAGCCACTCCTTTAGTATAGGCTGCCTTGAAATTATTATAGGAAACAGGTTGGTCAGATACCGCAGCTCGGAAACGTGCTCCGCGACATCCCAGGAATTCGGACCACGGTATTTTTGTTCGCGAGCTGCACCCCGAGCAGCCTCGAGAGCTTCGTCCTCCACCTCGGAAATAGTCTTGTGGCCGAGTTCGTGGACTACCCTCTTGTACTCGGCATGCTCAGCAGCAATCACATTGGCATCGGCATAATCTTCTATAAGTTGGAGATACCGGGATTCATTGGCATCAGATTTGATTTGCAAGACATTGTATTATGCGTCGAATTCTTTCCGGAGATGCTCAGCACGTTTGTCAAGTCGCGCGATTTCTACGTCTTTTGCATCAAGAAGGATTCTCAACTGTTTGATCTCATTAAGGTACAATTACAAAAATGAAATTTTTACAAAGGGAGGGGGGATCAACTGACCCCGCCGGAGAGATCGGCCTCGTTCACAACGGAACTCGGCTGCTGCACCTCGGCAGTCTTCTCTGCCTCGGTATCCGCGCTAACCCGCCCTGGAGTGGCAGCCTCCCTTTCTTCCTCCTCCTCCTGCTCGTCGGAAACATCCGGGGACAGAGGATGGGTCTTCAACTCCTCTCGAAAGGGCCCGAGAAGAGCCTCAAACTCAACATCCCGGTCCACCGGGCACTACCGCAACTCCTCCACAATCAAGAGGGTACGCTTCCCGTCAAGATGCTCCACAACCGGGAAGCCAGAGGTCTTCTTGGTCAGTTCCCGGAAGTAGATGCGGAGAATCTCTTCATCCTTGATTTCTTTGTTGCCATACTTCCCCTTCTCGAGCTCGGGGAAGTCTTCGGCCACACGGTCTAGCACCTTGGCGACAACCCGAGTGCTTGTTGGCTTGGACAGTGCGACGACCAGCGCACTGAACGTCTTGCTGAGGAAGATCCTCTCAGCAAGAGCTCGGAGAACATCGCCCTGCACGGTGGCAATCTCCTCTTCCCGAGAACGGGACGCCTCCAGCTCACGATCCTTCTCCGCCACTTTCTCCTTGGTGGCGGAGAGCTCGGCTTTAGCAGCACCGAGCTGCTCCCTCAGCTTCTCTTCCCGAACCGCCGCCAGCTCCGAGGACAGCCTGGCCTTGTCCTCGGCCAGGTCTCTCACCTTCTCGGTGGCCCGGTTGTACTTGGACACCGAGCCCTGCAGAAGCCTTAAAATCACGTTGGAAACGTGATTGTAATCCTCCATAGCAGAATCCACGCCCTACAGATCAGATGAATATTAAAACAAGCACAGGCAAAGACAAATTCAAGTAGCAATTCAGCACGCATACCGCAGGGAAGACTGGAGAGGGAGGACGAGAACCAGTAACAGCTACCTCGGGCTCAGAAGACGCCAAGGTGGTCGCGAGTTTGCGAAGCCCCGCAATATCAACTCTCTCCACCGCCCGAGAAGGAGAGAGAGGGGTTCGGGGATTGGGGACCTGGACCGAGTCCTCTCAGAGGACCCCGTCGCCTGCTTCTTCACTCTGGCACTGGAGCCGGAGTCTTATACCATCCTCTTCCTGGGATCCAGGGTCTTCGTCTTTTTCACCATATTCACTACAACAATCACAAGTAAGACAATTAGATAACGACGTGCGAAAAGAAAATAGCAAATGAAAACAAGGGAAGGGACCTCACCCCTCCCCGACTCCACCACGGTGGAAGGATCATTGGGGATTGGCACAGCTGACTCGAGTTCGGACAGTGTCATCGGCATTACACCGAGACTGTTAAGGGCCCTCGCCATATAGGCGAAGTATTTTTCCTTCTTTAAGGGTTTTATAGCACCCATGAGCCACGCCACCTCGGCAACCCCCTCAAATCGGCAAAAGAAAATTCTTTTATACCAGTCCTGTACTTTTGAGGTGGACTTAACATTGAATTTACTTCGGGAGGAGATAAAGTACCATCCTTTCCCTTCGGGAGGTGAACATAGCACCAAAAGTCTCGGCCGAGTAGGGGAGACCCAACCGAGCACAGGCAATTCCCAAACCCGTAATCTGTAGCACCCCATTGGGGAAGAGTTGAGAAGGGGATACACCAAAACGGCCCAAGATTTCAGTGTAAATGGCTGGAAAAGGAATTTGAAGCCCGACGGCTAGATGATCGGAATAAACTGTAACAAACCCCCGAGGGGGAAAGCAAGCCCTATCTACATCACGCGGCTGGGCAAGAACAACGGAGGAAGGAAAGTTATGTTTCACGGCCAGGTCGTACAAAGAAGAAATAGAAAGGGTAAACTCAAGGCCACCAACCTTTCCGGTGGCCTGACGGTTCTCGGGAAACTGTACAACTTCAGAAAAGGGGGGTAGGAGAATTGGATCTTACACATTGTAGAGTGTCATCTACAGCAAATGAAAGGGGGGATGAAGATGAGGAAGCAGGAGATGCCATAACTTACTTGTTTAAGCGGAAAGGATGCACAGAGAGAGACGTTGAAGGAGAAGATGAACAGTGCAGAGCGAGCAAAAATCTAGGGTTTTTCAAATTGAAAGGAATAAGAAAAATGATTGTTTGTCTCCAAGTTATTGCAAGTTAAGGAGTAAAAGCGTATTCAATACGCTTCATCAATGCGACGACGTTTCGCGTAACGGCCTATCCCATCCCTGCTTTATCGGGACACCAAACGCCCTCATTTAATGCCCTTGACACGCTTTGCACGACTTCGGCACGGCGTACCTCATCTCCGCATATCGGCAGCGTGACTTCGGCCGGCACACCGGTCCGACAACCGTAGTACCACTTCAGAGGGGGTACGGCAACGCGAGCTGAGATAGATTCACAAGGACAAGCCCACACCGACAACAATTACGACACCACCTCCATCACCCCACGTCTTTTTTTTTTTTTTTTTTTTGGGGGGGGGGGGGGGGATGTGATAGGAAATGGCCCATCTCCCTAGGCCCAACACCACCACTTCGGCAAAGGCCCACGCCTCACCTCGACACTGCCCAATAGAGGCAGGTCGTCCCAACGGCAGCTCGGCTCGGCCCAACACTAATGCAGGCCCAGGGAGTTGGGCCCTAATAACATAACGTGGAGTAATGGAGGCAGAAACGGCCACCACCCACGATCTCTATGATCCCACGTCCATCTCTCCCATGATGGACGATGAATTTATCTATAATACTAGATCAATTGTATTGTACCACACTCAGGCTACATTGAATACAAAGCTCTCTCTCTCTTTCTCCCCGTGGACGTAGATTTTACAATCGAACCACGTTAAATCTTTGTGTCCTTTTATTTCACTGCGCTCAATCTCTCAAACACCCTTGATCCCAAACCGAACAACGAATTTGTGATTCATCAAGAGTAGTGTTGGAAACAGATAACAACTTGCAAAATTTACGAGTTCTGATATTTGTAAAATGTAAAAAACATAGATATGTGTGAATTTCCAATGGATCATGTCGTTTTCCAGAAAAATTAAGTCCCTACTCCCCCGTCTGATATATAGCTATGGATTTAGGACGGGTTCCGGACCTAAAAGTCCATATCCATTTTTCAGGATCCGGATTATTAAAATTTTAGACTTGATGCATCTGAGCCGGATCCGAACATCTTCATTAAATTTGAAATTTGAATTTGATTTTTTTTTAGATCCAAATTCGGTCCGCAAACCCACGTATTATATAACATGTTATCAATATATATATAATACCGATACGCACCCTGATCCTACGTGGCATCGCGTATGATTTTCTTCAATATTTTCGAATATTCTCATTGATTTTGCTTATTAATTAATAATATTAATATTTTAATCCAACTATATCACATCAAGGAATTTTGTCCCACATCGATTTGTTACAAGAACCTGATGATACAATACGTATATAAATAGATCTATATATTTTAAAAAAAAAATATAAATTTGGAGAAAAATCTAAATACTTAAGATTTTTTAATAGTTTATTTTTTCTTATTATTTTTATTTGGGTTCTCATAATCCAAGTAGTCTAATATCATCTCAAATCGATTTGGACACGATAATTATGAGTAGAATTCTTATGGAATCAATATATAACTAATTTTAATAGTACTCTAATATCATCTCAATACGATTTGGAGAGAGATGACTTAAACAAAAAGAAAACTAATTTATGATAGGTTTCTCTTAATTTTATCCATATTAATCTTTAATTATTCATTAATCCCTCATATATTTAATATGATATCGAACTTAATTTGACATATAATCTTAATAATTTGAATTTGAATATAATACAATACCTATATAAATATTAATTTCTTAACCCATTTTCATATTTACTACGAGTAACGGGCTACTTGAAATAATTAATATACAAAATTATGTAATTTTTATTTATTAAAACTTTTATTTATAATTAGAAAATATTTTGAGTCCCGTCGAATTTCGACGGGCATTGCACTAGTTATTTCATAACATTCTTATAAATTAACTAATCATAATTTTAATTAAACTCTAAAGATAAAATAAATCTCTCTTCGCATTTTTTTCCCCTTAAGTTTCCTATTGCTTGTGTAGTTCTAATGTTTTATGTTATTATTTCATAACATTCTTATAAATAACTAATCATAATTTTAATTAAACTGTAAACTTGATAAAATTGAATCTCTCTTCTCATTTTTTTTTTTCTTTCTTAAGTTTCATAGTGCTTGTGTAGTTCAAATGTTTTATTGGCTACTCGATTTGCTTTTGATTTCTTTAATTATATATATGCTTTATTTTTTTTTGAAAAACATATTTCAAATTTAATTTACAGATAAAAATCATTGATCGATCTACGTTCAGACTCGAAATCATCAGACTTGATAGATTTGAATCAAATTTGGAGCTAAGGTCAAATTTCAAGCTTGAATGTGAACCGAGCTGAATTTCTCCAAATTGGATCCATTGTCATCCCAGGGTCGATACGGCAAAAATTTAGAACATGGCAATTAGGAAATTTAGAACATGGCAATTAGGGTACAAGTCCAATTTGGTGGAACCGTACCTGCCTGAGTTATGTACAGGTCAACCGAGGGGGAGGGATGTGTCGGTGCATTCTTAATTAATAACAAAAACAAAATAAACAAAATGCAAAGCAAATGTTTGAACTTTGAATAACCAAATTGTAAATCTTTAATTATATTTAAGACATGAAGCTTTTAGCACAATTGAAATCATCAAATACAATTAAAGATCACCAATCACTTATTGCTAACTATAGCTATGATCATATCTCTCGATGTACAAATCGATCGAACATTAAAAAAAAAAAAAAAACATACTTTAATTTTTTTGCATTCTTCTCAAAATCAGCGTCGAAGGCCACCAGCAATGGACTTGACCACCTTCTTCACAGGGTAAAAGAACTGATAACCCTTACTCCTCCTCCCATCTCCGACGCCGAAGCACAACGTCGACGTCGGAGATCCCGTCCCTTCCTCGTCCTCGTCCCCGAACTCGATCTTCGATCCCAAACGAGCTTTGGACCCCGAATGGAATGGAGTGGACGGCAACGAGTACGAGGAGGAATAACGCGACGACGACGACGACGAACACGAAGACGGCGAGGCGGGAGCGCCGCTCTTTTTAGAAGGAGTTCTCATGAAGACGGAGCCGAACATCTTCGAACGGCTCTTCTTCAAACTCGGGCTAGCTAGAGGGCTCGAAATGTACTGAGGCGGCGGAGTCAGCGGCGGAAGAGGTGAACCGTTACCGCCACCGCCGAACTTGTGCTTGGGCGTCCCCGGCTGAGACTCCCACACGAACGGTACCGAACCGGTGGCGCCGCCGTAGTACAACACCCTGAACGATGCCTCGCCCTGCTTCGAGATCGAGGAGTTGTACCTTACATCCCTAGAAGAAAGCCTAGAGAAGAACTTCTCTTCTTGGGAGAAGAAGGTTGAGAAATCTTGGCCACCCTTCATGGAAGTTTTGTGGGGTTTCTTTTTTTGATTAGTGTGGGAAATTTTGGAGGAGGGTTTGGATCTGAACTTTGGATTATGGAGTGGAATTTAAGAAAAGAGGAGAAAGAAATGCGGCTAAAGTTATGGACTTGGAATCTGGTTTGAAGTAATATTTAATAAGCTATGATTTGAATTTATTAATAAGCTATGATTTGAATTTATTTTATAATAATATTATTACAAAATGTAGACTAATTATTGGTGTAAAGAAGTCTATGAAGATGACATTGACTCGAAATATTGCAATAAAAAAATCTAGAGATTCATAGA
This sequence comes from Thymus mandschuricus, assembly GCA_029379335.1. NCBI lineage: Eukaryota > Viridiplantae > Streptophyta > Magnoliopsida > Lamiales > Lamiaceae > Thymus > Thymus mandschuricus. The sequence goes on from CM057079.1 coordinate 10,357,008, forward strand.
AGGAAGTGATGATATTTATTAGCGAAGTGTGGTATAAGGAATTGGTGCATTAAATAAGTAGGGCAATTTGTCACGATATTTAAATAAAGTTTTGATTCTTTTTTGGAGGTTTTAAATATGTGTTATATTGTTTATGGTTATGGATGATACCAAATAAAGTAGTGGATGTGGGGATCTCAACCGTTCAAAGAAAAGCCTTTTGCGATGAACTATATGTGGGTAGTTAGGGATAAATTTGGTTATGGATGAGCTTGGAGATAATAAATGATTTGCCCTTTGGTCCATGACCTTTATAATAGATTTTCCCTCTCTATTTCTAAGAGCTTTTGATAATCGTTCCCTCTTCGATGGGTAAATGATGGCCTTCTCAACGTATAGGTTTTTTTGATTCATTAGATTGATGATCATAACTTAAGGATAATTGATATTCCCTCGTTCTGGGCTATTTAAACTTATTAATCTGCTTTTGACACGGGTTTTAATAAAATTTTAGGTGTATGTGGTTGATATCGGAAATTATAATATGAACTAATAGATTTTCAACCTCTTTACAAGTTCGAGCTTTTAGATGAGACAAAATTCTATCATGGTATAAGAGATTTTGGCCAACGCCTAGGTCCTAGGTTCAAATCCCGTTGATTATAAACTTATACTCCCTCCGTGGGATTGATAAAAAGAGAAAGGTCGACTAATAGAGACAGAGGGAGTAATTCCCAGATAGAAGTTAATATACTCTTAAAGATCGTCTCTCATCAAGTGGTATCAAAGCCGATCATGTTGGATTATCGAGAATCGATCTTGTATCGATCTATGGTTGGTTTATGTGATTGCATGTCGGATCGGATGTCTGGATGTGTGCTTTTCATATTGTTTTGTGTATTTTTTGGATATGCAATTTTTTGAAAAAAATGCACATGAGGGCCGCGGGTTTTCCGGCCAAAATCTGGCCGCCTCGTCACTGGTATGATGAATTCAGTAGAGGAGAAAGATAGCCTTCATCTGGATGAAAAGATTAATGGTCGGAGATAGGCCCGATCGAAATAACTTTGTTGTTTCGATTTTCTTACATGCAAAACCATATTTAGAAAATTTCAAATCTGGACTTGGCACTATCATTTTGGCAATATTCTAATCGGATCTCAAAGCCAATCATGAAGGCAATGGCAAATCGATAGATGTGAAAGCAATTGGACATTTTAGATTGTTGATAGACACTTTTGTTGTACCGTCTTTCAGAACTAATTTGGTTTCTATTTCATTATTGGAAAATGCGGTTCTATTGTTCATTTGGAAATAATCAATCCAATCTTGTTGGGGTCGTTGTATATCTAAAGCAAAACCGTTGTTTTAGTGGTTACGACGTCGGTCCACTGTTAACATTCCCTATCTGAAAGAATATGAATAAGTAAGAATAAAGTCCATTATCTCATGTTTTAGACCACGTGTCGATCTGAGTTCGGAGGGGATCACGAAGGTCACTTGACAATGATGAGATATAAACATATCACAGTCGAGATAGATTGGGCTGAGCTATCGGTCTAGACTGCAGCTTAATGGTAGTGATGAGTCCCAATCACTAATTATGCTGGTACGGTGGAACGTATTGAGGATCAAGGGAGATAATGCTCTTCTGATACTGACTGTGTATTAAAGGTGATATAGGTGAAGAGATACATATCTCAGGCTTTAGTAGCTCGATCGTAACCTTGGTAAACCATTAGATGTGTATGTATTCTTCAGTGTTACTTTGATTTACAAAGATATGAACTTTATCGCTAGTTCATCAAACTCATGTTGTACTTTGGGTAATACAGAGATGCATATTATGTCTAATGAGTGATATCAATAAACCGTGTCCTATGTATATAGGTTGACGTATCCCCTCAGGGAGTTCACAAGGTTTATTATACCAAGTCATGCATGCTGATTAAGTTCAGGTATAATAAGAAGGTGTGAACGGGTACTACCTGAGGATTAAGAGGTTAATTAATTAGGAGCAGTCATGGTAGTTCTAATAAATTAATGGATATGGAAGGTCTTAAACACGGGGGTCGAACTAAACAAAATACTAGCCCCAATCTACCTAATTGGGACAGAGCGGTAAATCAGTTATGACTCTTTAGAGGAGTGACGTCATAGCTCTAATGAGATAAATATTTAGGGGTTGACATGAAAATATCACATTAGATAAGGCCCAACTCTGTCTGGTATCCGATCCCTAGGATGGCCCAAATAGACCTCGGGAATCGATCTAAATTGTATTATTGAGTTTGGACTCAATAATTGTACTCGGGCCAAGTATATGATATATATTGGATTTATATCGGGTGAATGAATATTAAATATAATTAATTTAAATTTATATCCTAAGGGATAAGATTAAATCTAATTAGTTATTATTTATTTATTCATGGATAAGATTAAATCTAATAAGCTAAGATTTATTTATTTAAATCTTATTATTTATTTAAATCTTATGGGGATAATATCATATAAATAAATATATTTTAAATATGTTTATTTATTTCTTCTACTGATATTAGGATTAATGTTATCTGTTAATTCCAACAATACAGTTGCATGATGGAACAAATTAATTCCTAATTAATTGTGTATCAATTAAGGAATAAAATTTGTAGTTATGGAAAAAAAAATAAAGATGGGCGGCGGTTATGGTAGGAGATAAATAAGGAATCAAATCTTCTTATTTATGTACCATATAAATACTCTCTAGTCTCTCATTCTAAACCCTAGTCGTCAGAGTGGGTTTTGACACGAAAATCGAAACCCTAGACGAGAGAGAGAGAGCGGCCGCCCGGTGTGTTTGAGGAAGGGAGATCAAGGTTCTAGGGATCTTGAGACGCCCACCAAGTCTCGGATCTAAAGGTGTGGGATCACATCCTAGAAGATCAGAGCCATAGATTCATCCAGATTCGTCTCAAATCCTCCGTCTACGATAATCATAAGGTATGTACTCGAACTCTTGTATGAACTTGTATGCACGATCGAATCATCGCACCCAATCCAGATCTGGGATTCGGGTGGCTTTCGAGTAGCCAACCCAACAACTGGTATCAGAGCCTGAGGTTCTCGAATTGGCTCTGTGATGATTCGAGTATTATGTTCATGCATTCGATTCTTTATGATTATTTGTGCATACTGCTGTCCGGGAATTACGTGCGTTGGTTTTATCATTTTTCGTTTTATCATTTTATCATTTTTCGTTTTTTTTATTAAATCGGTGAGATAATAAGGTGCCGATTAGATTTTGATTCGTTTTTATGTATTTTTCGATTTAGTATTGTATTATTACTATAAATCGAAGAATTGATGGAAGAACGAGATCCTAGACGAACACGAAGACAAGGACGATGACGACCGCGGACGGCGGCGTAATCTGCCGCAGCGGACAGCGGCTGCCCGTTCGTTATTTTTCACAGCGGCTAAACCCTAGGGTTCATCCTAGGGTTCAGGCGAGCCAGAGACGAGGGTCGGCGGCGTCTGATCCGGCGGTGGACGGCGCCTCGGGCTGGTGCAGCGCGGCGGCTGAAAACCCTAGGGTTTTCGAGCCTGTTGTAGGCCTGAACCGCGGATGCCCGGCGGTCCAGTGCCTGGCTCGACGTCGGAAACGGAGCAGGTGACGGAGGAGAGCACGTCGACGACGGTGGCTGCGGAAAACAGTCGTGGTGGCCGAAACTCTAAGGGTTTTGGCTCGCGGGCTGTTCTGCGCACCGCGGGCTCGTCGTGGCTATCTGCGACTGGTTCGATGGCGAGGGCGGCGCGGACGGAGGCAGAGGGAGGTCCGGTGGTCACCTGACCACCGGCGGCGGCGGCTGTGACGAGTTCAGACGGCAGCAGCGGCTGCTAGGGTTTTACCCAACGCGCACGCCATTGCCGGAGCTCATTTACGGCGGCAGGGCTCGAACCCAGCACCTCTGACGGTGCTGGGGACGCCGACGAGCCAGTGGGAGCGACTTGTGGCGGCCCAGCCACCAGCGGCGACTCGCGGCGGCGGCACTGCTTTTGCAGCGATTAACGGTGACGACGACGATGGTTTTGGCGACGGCGACGAGCAGTGGCTCTGGCTGGGCTGCAGTGGATGCACCCAGCCCAGACCAGCCACGTCAGGCTCGTCGTGAGCCGAGACGGCAGCCCCGATGCGCGGCGCGGCGGCGCGTGCGTTGCACGCGTGGCTCGGCGGCGGCGCGTGGCTATATTTTCGACTCGATCGAGACTATTTGTCTTTCGACATTCAGTTTCTCAATGTCGACGACGGCTAGGATTTTCCGAAACCTTGGCATAATCGTCGACGGTTAGGGTATTCGTACCGTAATTCGTTTCAAAAATTCGCTTTCCGTTTTAGTAATTAGGGTTTTCCGCACCCTAGTTACTTTGAGTAGTTACTAATTTTGAAAGGAGGACTTGAAGACCGGGGTTGACTTCCAATTGAAGATTGAAGACCGGAGCTTGTTCCGAATTTTTTTATTTAATTAAATGTAATAGATAGGGCTTTCTATTCCCGGTCAGCAGCCTATTTATTTATTTAATTAATTTGCATGATATGGATGGATTTAAATTGCGCAATGATATGATTAGCATGATTTGCATGTTATAGTTGCTTTCATTATTTGCGTAATAGAAATAACATGCATATGGGTCATAGCATGTCGGTTTTATGATTTCAATGCGAGCATATTTTATTAGTTGCGCTTAGAAATCATGTGATCGGACTTAATTGTCTATGTGCTACGTTGTCACATAAACCCTTAAAAAGACTAAGCGGTACAGTTAATCAATTATTTGTTAATTGATTTAAAGGACCTCCATATTTGGTTCAAAAATGAAATAATTAGCATTCGCGCAGACCTTGGGTCTTCCTCCCTATAGGAGATGCTAGTTATGGATTTCATTGGTTTAGACTTCATAAAACACAATTTGATTTAAAATGAAATAATTAGCATTCGCGCCGACGTCGGGTCTTCTTCCCTATAGGAGGTGCTAATTATAGAATTCATTGGTTAATTCAAATTGATAATATTGAAAAATGATTTTATATAGGTAAGACCTCCCTTCGGTAGGGTTACTCTTTATGGAATTAATTTTTCAGATATTAAAATATGGTTATAGCTTAGCTGCTTAATGATGAATCCTCCTTAAGAGGTCACTTCTCAATTTAGCAGGGTCCTGAGGCACGGGTTATGATTTCTTTGTTTCACAAAGGTCCATGTGATAGGATAAGAAATAAAATGACTGCGGACATGGTCGAGAAATTTATGGGTTATGAAGTTGGTGGAGGTTGATTTACTCTTTGAAAAATCTTAGTCTGATGAACAGTAGCAGGTTGATATGTTGTATGCAGGTTGATGCTCGTCAGTTTGATAATAATAATAAGGGCGATAAATAAAGAGAGAGAGAGAGAAACACCGCGATTTAGCGTGGTTCGGAGAAACCCTCCTACATCCACGTCAGGCCGACTCGACCTGAGAATCCCTTTTCTTTTGGATCCACCTCTCTCTTATTTATACTGACTGAGTATCAGTTCTAGATACAATCTAACCTGAAAAATATCTAGACACGAGTTTTGGGTCGTGACCCTTACAACCTTTCGTACAAAATGTACAATCAACCTTTCGCTAATTACAGAGCTTGACTAAACTCTACAATGGCGAAAACACAGACAAACTTTCTAACTTCGAACTAGTCGGAGAAGAAGCTGTTGAACCAACGACAAGCAGCAGTGAATGCTTTGTCGTTGTGGTGTTTATCAGAATCGGAAACCTCTCTTCGTCAAGTGTTTGGGAAACTAATCGGATTTCGAACACTTGAATGGATATGAACTTGAGAGAGATTTTGGGTAGAGATTTGGCGTTGATAGCTTGAGTTTCCTGTGCTTGAATCCGATATGGCTTGAAGTATTTATAGGCAGTTTTGAAAAACTAGCTGTTGGAGTCAAGCTGACGTGGCACTAGCCGTTGGAAGCTGACTCACTTCTAGCCGTTGGGAAAGTTCGTCCTTGCTGGCACACCACGTGGCAAGGATCAGGTCGTGACGCTCCATGAAGGTGGGGCATCGACCTTGATGAGAAGGTCCAGCACTTGAAATCTTCTAAGGCAATGCAGGCTGGAAGCTTGATAAGGAAGGTCGATAGACAGGCAGATATGCCAGCTCGATCCGAATGAGGCAGGTCGATCATATCGACCTTTCTCTTACAGGGTGGATCGAACTTGCATTTAAACATTAGAGAGCATCGACCTGCACTAACAGGTAGCAGGTCGATCTATCGGCCTTGACCCTAAACGAGTAAAATATGCCTAAGTGTGGTTTCGAAAAACATCATCAAAATCAAACTGCAAGGGGTTCCCAACAATTTCCCCCTTTTTGATGATGTCGAAACCAAACACTTTACAAATAATCCCTAAGATTTTAAAACAATGAAAGGTCGATTAACCATTAAGGTTGATAAGGAATTATGAGAGGCAGATAATAAAGCAAAGTAAATAAAGCAGTAAAGGCAGATGCCTGGACAAAGAGATATTGTCGTCAGGTCGAAAGATGATTCTTGCTTCATTAAGCTCGATAGCAAAATACATAGAGAATTTACAACAGGCTGAGAGCATAAATGAATAACAAAAATTACAAAATCATCTAACTACGTCTGCTGCAGCTTGGCACGGGCTGCAATTCTTTCCTCCTGGACCTGCTCCCTCGACTTCAACTTCATGCTTGCGTAAATTCCATCCCTGATTCGGCGAAAGTCGGGATCGGAATTTGACACATTGACGTTCAGTCCGATGGCGGTCTGTGCGATGTATTGGTCGACCCGGGAGTAATCCAAGTACCCCGAATCACCAAGAAGTAAGGGCACGAAGAATTCCTTTGCTGGGGCCCTTAACATCTCACCGGCCTCTGCAGCCTTCTTCCGAAGCTCACCAATGAAGTCTTGGTAAGGGAATTTGAGCATGTAAGCTGCATAGGCGTCATCGGCGTCGGCAGGAAGGGAGGGGTCCTGGATCCAGTAGTGGAGAAGGATGAAGCAGCTGTTGAGCTCCCGCAGCAGGGCGTTCTGCCTTTCGTCGAGCCACTCGACGGCCTGCTGCTGGACTCCAGCGTTCAAAACAAGGGCGGACTGGCTGATCCAATCCTTCTCCCTCTTCTTCCTTTCTTCCTCAGCCCGGCGCTTGGCAATGAAGCGCCGCTGCTCTTCAGGATCCACGGCCTGCTCTGGCGTCGCACCAGCTAGATGCATGGCAGTTATTAGCTCGGCCTGCTTTGCCAATCGAGCTTTGGCAGCGGCGGCCTCGGCAGCGGCGGCAGCAACAATGGGATCGGCCTGGGAGACGATGTCCTTGGAGGAGACGGCCTGGGAAGCAGGCTTCTTTTGAGGAGGCGGAGGAGGAGCCACGGAAGTTGAAGGAATTTTGGATTTGTGGGTCTTCTTCTTCCTGGCGGCGGCGGCGGCTCTTTCTTCTTCCCCCTTTTCGACATCATCAGAAAGGGCTCTGATGAGGGAAAGAAGTGTCGCATCCTCCTCCTGCAGCTTGGTCACAGCATCCCTCAACTCCTGTTGACCATTGAGAAGGGAGGAGATGGTGCCGTGAATGGCGTTGATTTGCGTGTTGGAGGTCGATGCCGAGTTAGTAATTGAAGAAGTCAGATTTGTTACTCGCTCATCGACCTTGGCCAGGTCCTCCAACACTTCCCCGATCTGGTCGGGACGCCATGTTTAGTTCCTCGAGCTGGCCCGGCAGGAGCTTGTCAGTATATTCCTTTAATAGCTTCACGACAAAGTCCGTGACACGCTCCCTGGCAGCTTCATCGGCCTGGATCTTGGCATCTTTCACAATATCGATCCGGGCCTCAGCTACGGCCTGCTTGATTTGCTCGGGAAGGTTGATGATGATGGACTCGAGCTTGGCAGAAATGGTATCGAGCACGACCTCCACATCAACCTTTGAAATTTTGGGAGACGGAGCAGCAGCCTCAAGAAGCTGATCACCACCCTCATTCCTGGGTGGCGATTGCTCCGGAGTTTGAATCACTTCAAACTCGTCTCCTACATCGGCGGCGGAGTTGTATAGGGCGCGAGAGGCGCGAGAGAGAGTGTAGAGAGGGCGAAGGTCGATACCCAGAACCTTGGCCTCGACCTTCATGCGGCGCAGCACTAAAGATTGGAAATTTGAAGCCGCATCCTCCACACTGTAGAAGCCAAACTCCGCTTCCAGCGCCAACTCCTCGACCTTCAGGTCGTTGAGGGTAACGACCTGTAGCAATGCCTCAAAGACGTAATAATAACTCGACTTACAAACCAGATAGAACTGGAGGCGAGTAGCAAGGTCGAGGGACTTAGGGAGTTGATCAATCCCTGGCATCAGGTCGATCACCTTCAGCCTAGCCTCGGCCTTCATGGAGGCGACCTGGGAGTGAGCAGCAGACATCGGCTGCTCAGAGAATGGCTGGATCGGCAGCACGACGTCTTCCTCCACGGGCACATCCCGAAGGGGGGAAGACTGAGAATCTTCAGCAGTGAGATCCTGGATCTCTACAGATCCAGCTCGTTGGACTGAGGGGGATCTCACCGGTGAGGGAACAACGACCTGCGGAGAGGATGCAGGGCGTTGCTTCGAGGCGGACGGCTCGGCGGCGGAACGGACTGGAGATGGAGTCCGTTCGGCTGAATGAGAGGGCGATGGAGAGGGTGATGGCTCCCTGTGAGGTGCAGATTCCTCGAGCTGCACGGGGAGAATCCTGTGAAGCGGCCTGGGCGGATCACCGGAGGCCGACTGCGTCCTCCGTGGAGGAGTCTTCTTCACAGGTGGTGCCTTCTTGGCAGGGCGAGAGGGAACCAGGTCGACATCGGCCTTCCTCTTCTTTTGAGTGGGTCGAGCTGGGATCCTCCAACCGACCTTGGATTCGCCGGTCTTGGCGAGGTGCGCCCTGACATTGTCTGGGGAGTTGTAATAAATCTGCGGTGCCACCCCAATCGCCATCTCCAGTTGGTGGAGATCTTTTGGAATAAACAGAGGGAGGAAGGCCGGCTCATTGGACCATTTCCTATTTTTGAAGTAGGAAATGATAATGCAGGTGGCCTTCGTCCCAAGGCGAATCGGCCTTTTCTCGTTGTGGAGAGACACTTTCACTACGGCCTCTCCCTCTGTCTCGCAGACGATCTGCCTGGCCTCTTCCCAGAGCAGGGAGACCATCAATTTGGCCCAACTAATGGGCAGGTCGAGGATCACGGCCGCCAATATCTGAAACTTGAATGGAGTGACCTGGTCATAATTCCCGATGTGCCCTAAAAAGCACTTCTGCACGAAGTCCATTAGGAGGCGGTATTTGGGGCGGAGCACGTTCCTTTTGAAGGAAATAGGTACATACTGCCTTTGCTCAATCAATACTCGGTCTGCAACCTGCTGCATTTGATCCCGAGAGATTTCCGAGAGCTGCATCGACCCTCCATCCCCAATACCGAAAGTAGCCTTCACTGCGTCAAGAATGTTGATGGTGATCATGGCCTTCTGGGTTCCGAGGGAGACGGAGTGGGAAGACACGGAATCGCCCTCGTTCCAGTTGTAGAAGAAGGCACCCACAAGCTTGGGAAGATTCTTCGCCGGCCGGGTGGAGATGATTTGGTGGAATGGAAAGCATGTATCCACCAAGGCAAACATGGAATCAAGATCGCAAAAACCGAAGTTTTCGCGCACCATGTAGGGCTCGAATTTGATGCGAGCCGTCAAGTAGTCCTCAATTTTTGACCACTGCAATTCCTTTCGACCGGAGGTTGAAACTTTTTCTGCCATTGTTGTTTTCCCTGCAAGTTTTCGAGAAAGATTAGAAAAACAATAAAGAACTTGACAGAAAATTAAAACTTAATCGGTGAAAAGAGCACAAACCACGGCTTGTGATAGAGAGAAAGTAGAAAAACGAAGAACACGACGGCGGCAGATTGGTTTTTGCAGAGTATGAAAACTAGGTTTTGCAGAGAAGAATGAGGAAGGTAAGTAATGTTTTTTGAAGAAACTGCATGACATATATAGAAAATTCGAACGGTTGAGATCGTTCGAATTTGAAAGGGTTAAAGCTTTTCCTCTCACCCACGTCCACACGATTAAAGCGCGTGGAATGTGAAACGGTTCACATCCGCGCGTGAGGTAAGGAAACGTGCGAAATATGGCGCTTTTTCAGAAAAGTGGCAGGGAATTAAATGCAACATTGGTCAATGTGTCAATATTTGACACTTGACTAGATGTGTTACAAAAATGGTAATCATTACTCCCCTTTTCTTATTTTCTGCAAATTAGCAGACCCTTAAATAATGTAAAGCATTGAGAAATAAATATCAATAATAAATGAAGAATTCAATGCGTATTAAAGAAGTTATAAGACAAAAGGGTGATACTGCCCTTTTGATTCTTCCTTCATAAATGCAGTTGCATTCAGGTTGATATTGGCCTGATGATATCGGCCTTGTGGCAGTGATCGACCTGTCGAAATGATCGGCCTGGACTTGTGATATCATCCTAGCGAGGTGAGACAGCCTGGACTTATGATATCGGCCTGGTATTCATCGGCCTTTGTTCCCCCTCAAATGATGGATCATTTTGGGCAAGTGTTCCCCCTCAATTGAGGAACACAGGTCGATCTGTTGAATAGTCGATGGCCTGTTGATGGACACGGCCTGTTGACAGACACGGCCTGTTGACAGACACGGCCTGTTGATAGAGACGGCCTGTTGATAGACACGGCCTGTTGATCGAGAACGGTCTGTCATCGGCCTGTAGGAAGGGATACGTGGCGACGACGGACTCATCGATCTTGAAAAAGGCTGTTACTATTTGTCATCTCTACATCACGAACGGCCTGTTGAGTAGTTGACGGCCTGTTCCCCCTTAATATCGGCCTGTTCGTCCCGATTGTTGGTCCCGAACAAACTTTTGAAGGAGGTGGCAGGCTGTTGAGGAAATGACGGCCTGTAGGCTTACGATCGGCCTGATGACTCAACTTTCAATAACCCTAGCTTTCCACATAGCATTTTGAATCTTTCTTCGGCTAGGGGTTTGGTTAGAATATCAGCTCGTTGAATGTCAGTGTGTATCTTCTCAATAACCACGTTCTTCTTTTCCATGTGATCACGAATAAAGTGATGTCGAATATCCACGTGTTTGCATCTTGAATGAAGAACTGGATTCTGAGTAATGGCGATGGCACTCGAGCTGTCGCAGAATATAGGCACTTCACTGACTTCAACTTCATAATCCTTAAGTTGTTGTTTGATCCACAAGATTTGTGCACAACAACTCCCTGCGGCCATGTACTCGGCCTCTGTGGTGGAGGTGGCTACAGAAGTTTGTTTCTTTGAAAACCACGAAATCAGCTTGTTTCCGAGAAAATGGCAAGTACCCGAGGAAGATTTCCTATCGAGCTTGCACCCTGCATGATCAGAATCTGAATAACCTGTAAGCTGCAAATTATCATCACAAGGATACCAAAGACCTAAATTTGTGGTTCCTTTGATGTATCGAAGAATTTTCTTTGCTGCTTCCAAGTGTGATTCCTTCGGATTAGCTTGAAATCGAGCACACACTCCAACTGCAAAAGTGATGTCAGGTCGACTTGCAGTTAGATAAAGTAATGAACCAATTATACCCCTGTACTGTGTTATGTTGGCAGGTTTTCCTTCGGGATCCGGGTCGATCTTCCCACCAGAGAGCATCGGTATTTTAACAGGCTTGCTGTCTTTGACACCAAACTTGTCAACCAGCTCGTGTGCGTACTTTGTTTGGCTAATGAAGATTCCTTCATCGGACTGCTTGACCTGCAACCCTAGAAAGAAATTCATTTCCCCCATCATAGACATTTTATATTTTTCTGTCATGAGGTTACCAAATTTTTCGCATAAAATGGGAGATTTAGATCCAAAAATGATATCATCAACGTAAATTTGTACTAAAAGGATATGTTCATTCACTTTGATAGTGAATAGCGTTTTGTCGACCGAACCACGCTTGAATCCAGATTCGATGAGAAAGGATGATAGCGTCTCATACCAAGCTCGAGGAGCTTGCTTAAGTCCGTATACGGCCTTGTGCAGTTTGTAGACTTTGCTTGAATCACCCTCCTCGAAGGCATACACAATTAAGGACATACATTTAAAAAAAATAAAAAATACCCATTTTGGACGCGCAATTACACAATTACCCTCATTTTTACTCTAAAACCTATTTTTTTCTCTCTCAATTTTCGCGCTCTCTTTCCGCGCTCTCATTCCGCCATTTTTCATTCTCCTCTATCCCTCTCTCTCTCTCTCTATTTTTTTCCCCTCTCTCTTCTCGGAATCGATCTCACCGAGAAGGCATTGTCGAGGAAACAGATCTACTAGCTCGTGAGGGAGAGAATCGAGGAATCCGATTGCTCCGAAGGACTAGTGGTGAGGGAAAGGAGGAAGTGGACGGCGGCGGCGGAGGAGGAAGTGGACGGCGGAAGCGGAGGAGGAGGAAGCGGACGGCGGTGGCGGGAGAGGAAGCGGATGGAGGAACGATGGCGGAGGTGATGAACTCGCCGAAGGAGGAGGAAGACGGCGGAGCGAGGCGGTCGAGAGCTTGGATGCGGCTGTGAGAATCGGCGACATCATAAGTTGCGCAACCAATTCGGAGGCGGCGCTGGTTAGAGGGGCGGAGTTGAAGGTCGCGGCGCATCTGGATCTGGTGTCGTCGTTCACGCCGTCGATGAGGGAGTGCGACGACGAGGCGGTGAAAAGAGGTAGGGTTCTCAAATGAGGCAGCGGCGGTGGAGGCTGGGGAATTGGCGTACAGATTCGAGCGGCTGAACACGGAGGTGAGGGATTGGATCCGAGCGTCTGAACACTGTTTCCTTTTTGTTTCTGTATTTATGTGATGTTGGTCGTGGGTCAAATTGTTGTTCAGATTTTACCTGCTGCTGTTTCTTACATTGCTCTTATCCCTACAAAGTAATCTCATTATTGTTTTCATTTTTTATCTGCATTTTCTGGTTTTGTGTTGTTTTGTTTCTGTGTATGATTTGTGGCATTGTTGCTTGCGTTTACTTGTGTTGGTTGAGTTAGGTGATTTGATCTAGGTTGAATTGTGCTTAAGTCTCTCGCTAATGAGACCATGATTAGGAGATCAGCATTAAAATTTTTGGGGTTGCCAAGTAGAAGAGGTTTCTGCTCAGAGAACCAAAAAATATGTAGCATTAGTCTAGTCTTTTTCTAGCTAACTGTGTTCAACATTCAGAGATGAGTATTGAGTAGACGTCTTGATTTGTGTTGCAGGTTTATTCTTCATTATATTTTTTAGATCAATCATCAATGCGGAAGGTGAAGAAGCTTTTGGTTAATTGCTTGTTTATTTCGTACTTCTTTAACTATAGTTTTGTTACGAATAACCATATTTCGTACCGATTTAACATTAATTTGTTTTTCGCACTGATTTTACTATGTGTTGCACTGATTTTGGTTAAAATTTGTGAAATATGTTGGTATTGGTTCTGTTTTGAACTGATTTTTGTTAATATTAGAGTGTTTTTTAAGACTTGCTGGTTCGAAATGATCTAATTCGTACTGCATATGTTGTTTTTTTTGTCATAAACTATGAAGTTTGTTCATATTGGTTATGTATTGCACAGATTTTGATAGTATTAAAGTGTTTTTTAAGATTTGCTGGTTCGAAATGATCTAATTCGTACTGCATATGTTGTGTTTTTTGTTATAAACTATGAAGTTTGTTCATATTGGTTATGTATTGCACAGATTTTATTAGTATTATATTAAAGTGTTTTTTAAGATTTGCTAGTTCGAAATGATCTAATTCGTACTGCATGTGCTGTGATTTTTATTATAAACAATGAAGTTTGTTTATACTCCCTCCGTTCCACTCTATTTGGCATGCTCTATTATTTTATACCTCACATCTATTCACTCTATAGGTCAAATGGAGCGGAACGGAGGGAGTATTGGTTATGTATTGCACAGATTTTGTTAATATTAAAATGTTTTTAAGGTTTAATTTTTAGTTTCAGGGTTTAATTTCTCAGTAGACTTTAGTACAAAGTGAATCTATTTCGTACCAATACATAGTTGATTTAGTACGAAGTGAATCTTATTCGTACCAATACATAGTTTCTTTAGTACGAAGTGAATGTATTCGTACCAATAACTGCATAATTGCATACTCAAATATGTATTTCGTAATTCTTATATATAACCGGTACGAATTCTTTATATTTCGTACCTCCTTAAAGTTATACGAATATCACAACTACAGTAGTTAAGGGGAAAAAAAAAAAAAACTGAAATTCGAAAATTCGAAAATAAAATAAAAATTAAAAAAAAAAAGGAAAAATAATGAGGAGAGTAGAGGCACGTGGAAAAGGGAGAAGGAGGGGGAGGAGAGAAGAGTGGTGTTGACTAGTAAAAGTCAAAGCCTATTAGTAAGGGTATTTGTGTCCTTTTGCATCAAAAATGGGTATTTTTTGTTTTTTTTTTAAATGTGTGTCCTTAATTTAATTTTTTTATACCATATTGGGTATTTTATTTTTCCCCTCTTCTTTTTTCATTAGTTACCAAAACTAACACACCATGATTTATTATTTTATTATTTTAAACGATTACTTCTTCAGTTCGTCAAAACCTGTGCCATCAAACATTTATTGTATGGTTCCCGACATTGGTATCTTCTTCTTCTTCTTTTTCTTTTTTTTTTTTTTTTTTTTTTTTTTTTTTTTTTTTTTTTTTTTCAAAGCTCATTATGTTTGGGTCGACACTTATATCACATTAAGGTAATGTGATTATTACGTGGTCATGCAATCCTTTATGGATATCCCTATAATAGTGGGAACACAAATAAAATTTTAAACGGTATGTGAATTGGAATTTTAGCTCCTTTTTTTATGTGTTAAAGATATTTTTATTCTTAATAAGACTTGGCCACGGTTATATGACTGATTGACCCGTAATTGTATGTAGTTGTGAGTGTTATCATAATTACTTCCTCTGACCCAGGATTTCTTGTGCGTTTTCCATTTTGGGACGTCCCAAGATTTCTTGTGCGTTTCCTTTTTGGGAAATAATTAACAGTTTAAGTGCACAATTAGTGATCCCTTATTACAATTAACATATTTATTAAATAAATATAAAAAATAAAAATAAAAAATAAATAAAATAAAATTTTAATTGCATATTTAATAAAATAAAATATAAAAATATAAAAAATAAAAAATAAAAATAAAAAATAAATAAAATAAAATTTTAATTGCATATTTAATAAAATAAATAAAATAAAATATAAAAATATAAAAATATAAAAATTAAAAATATAAAATAAATAAAATAAATAAAATAAATTTTTTAATTGCATATTTAATAAAATAAATAAAATAAAATATAAAAATATAAAAATATAAAATAAATAAAATAAATTTTTTAATTGCATATTTAATAAAATAAATAAAATAAAATATAAAAATATAAAATAAATAAAATAAATTTTTTAATTGCATATTTAATAAAATAAATAAAATAAAATATAAAAATATAAAAATATAAAAATATAAAATAAATAAAATAAATAAAATAAAATTTTTAATTGCGTATACGTAAAATAAAATAAATAAAATAAATATAAAAAATAAAAATATAAAATAAATTTTTTAATTGCATATACGTAAAATAAAATAAATAAAATAAATATAAAATATAAAAATATAAAAATATAAAATAAATTTTTTAATTGCATATACGTAAAATAAAATAAATAAAATAAATATAAAAAATAAAAATATAAAAATATAAAATAAATTTTTTAATTGCATATACGTAAAATAAAATAAATATAAAAAATAAAAATATAAAATAAATGGATTGCAGTTTTTTTTATAACAACCACAAAAAAAAATTAAAACAATTATAAAAAAAACTGCTCATAAATTGGAAATACATTTTATTAATTAACAGAAAAAAAAAATACATTATTTTTTATATTTATTCTAATTTATATAAATAATGCAAAACAAATAAACAAAATAACATCCCTAAACAACATACTTAAAACACTAAACACTCTCGCCATAAAAACCGTGCCGAAAAGAAACGCACAAGAAATCCTTGGCCAGAGGAAGTATGAGATTTATCCTGTCACGGATGTCAAGGCCGTCATCATGACTTTTTTGACGTCGTCACAATCTAACTCACGGCCACAATTATGGTCATGTCATGATCGTGGTCATGTGTGATATACGATCATGCATCATGGACGTATTATAATTTCACTTTCACAATTTTCTCACAACCATTAAGGCTAAGCTCATAACCATAGTTGTGGTAGTGTCACGGTAATAACACACAACCATATGTCGTAGTTGTGGGGAAACGAAAAATTGTAAGGGCAGACGCAATAATACAAATATACAACACCTTTCATTTACAAAACACTCATTTTAATGGCCATTTTTGGGGAATTAACTCATAAAATTCCCGAAAAATACTTTTTTTGGAATTGATTAGAACACCCTTTATTTCAGACCAATTGTCATGTTTTATTTCGACACAAGATTTTAGATGTAATGTAAAAAGTAATAAACAATAGATCCACATTGGAAAGTAGGAGTTAATTCTTTCCATTTTAACAAGCAGAAGAATTGATGTAAAACGGTTTGATTAGAAAAAAAAAAAAAAAAAACATAATATTGAAATGAAACAGATAGAGTAATTATCTATATATCGATTTTTTTATTATTATTATTTTTTATTTTTATTTTTTTTAAGTTTTGAAAAGTATATGGTGATTGTTGCGTACCATTAGCCGTCTAACAAAAGGGATAATCTCATAATATTACTTCTTCCAATAAGAGAACCAGAATCTTCTTGTATTGTATGCGTGCGTGATTCAATTGAGTTGCAACTTTGATGGCAACACATATATAGTAAAATACAAATTGTTGGATCTCACCCAATACGTCAGTCACGTATCAAAATCAAAAATCCATGAAAGCAACGTGGTACCTACATTCTGGAAGCGCGTGCCCCCAACACGTGTCGCCAAACCACCTATGCCCTTTCTTCCCCATTAACTAATATAAATATCCACTACCCCTAATTAGGTTCTTTCATACCTCAATTCATATAGAAAATGGAAGCCGTAATTTCTCACCCCGAAACAACACTGCACCAGTTCTGCAGCTTCTCCCCCCAATTTGGGGCTTTTCACCCTAGTACTCTGTCTTTCCCAGTTCGAATCAATCAGCAGCAGAGCAATTTCCTCAGAAAGGAAGCTCCTAAATTAATGGTGAAATGCGCTAAATGGGATTCAGCATCGGAAGTAGAGAGAGAGTTGAATATAGAGGAGGAACTGAGGAAAGTGAACGAGAAATGCAGAGGGATAGGAGGGGTGGTGGAACTGATGGAGTGTTTAGAGAGAGAAGCGATAATGGGGGAAGATGAAGGAAGGGAGGCGAACGATTACAACAGGAGAGCACTCATCTTCGACCGGAGCTCTAGAGTTTTCCAAGCGCTCCAAAAACAATCCCAGGCAGAATCGACCGCCTCCGCCACCACCACCACTTGTGTTTGATGTTACATAAATTCATTTAAATATCTAACTTCCCCTGCTCTGCTCTCTGCTTGTACTTCATGTTCTTTTGAGGTGTAGTTGTTGCTAGACTTCGATAAGTTATGAACTTATGATGACAATTGTTAAAGAAATTTATCAAATTATAGAAACTTCCATATGTTGTTTGTTCTTCTATTATTACACCTTTTATCTTAAATTAAATATGTCGAAAGCTATCTTTTATTTTAAATAAATTACATAATATTTTTTAAAATCAATTGCATAATATTTTTATTTGGAAAGTTAAAATATATAGTACGTATATTTTAAAATTTGAGAAATAATATCCTACTTCCACCTTCATAAACATTTTCGCGGAGTTTTTACTTTTGCATTATTTTGAAATTTATGTTTAATACGTAGTAGGGACATTTTTTTTAAAGAGTTTCCTCCCTCGTCCCATTTTCACTCTGCATGTTTTATTTCGGTACATAATTTTACGAGTAGTGTTAAAGTGAAAAGTAAGGGGTTCACATTGAAAAACAAGGATTAATTATTTTCCTTTTATGAAATAGGATTATAAAGTGGGATGACCCATAGTAGCAAATATGATTGCTGAAGTGGAACAAAAAGAGTACATGATTGTTACATGTGAATTGTCTCTTGGTCTTGTTGATATATCCCAATAGAATATAGCAATATAAATATTCAAAACTTTTATATCCACTTTTTAACAAATAATATTTAATTTGTCTTGAAAAGTCATAGATACCCTTAATATTGGGTCTCACTTATTTAATAAAAACAAAAACAATTTGAATAATATGAAGTAAAAATTCTGATTCAATGGGGCCCATCGAAAAATTTATTTATGAAAAAAATTCTCTCTTTCTCTCTCTCTCTCTCACGATTATATTTCGTGACATCACTCATAAAAAGTTGACCAAATGTCATGTAAAAAAAATGTGATTTTTTTAAAATTTCTCTCTTAATCTCTCTCACGAAACTCATCACTCACGATATTCTTCAAGAAACTATCGCGTAAATTAAAAAATAATTGAAATTTGCATTCAACAACTACAAAATCTGATATCTCATTAAATTGAATTTAATTGTTAGAATTAATTGAAAAAAAAAAAAGTGAGGAAAACAAAAACATACACATAGTATACCCATAATTTCACTAAAACATTCAAAATATAGAGAGAGAAAATTTGTAGGCCTTGTTGATTTCTGAAAATTTTGGAAGCGAATCAAGTCGATTTGGTTTGTTTTTTCGAGAAAATACCGAGGTAAATTTTGATTTGAGGCAAAAAAAATATTTACCAACTTTGAAATAGAAAAACCAATTATATGTATGAGAATAAAAAATAAAAAATCAAAATCAAATTCTACACAATTTTTGGTTTGGTAGACAGTAATACCCTCGAGTATTCAACACAATGACACAAACTTTCCCCCCTTTTCAGCTTCGGCGCACATGCGCGTTTCCTCTCCCCAGACATATTCTCTTTTCTCCCCCTTCCTTTCTCTCGCTTCACTAATTTCCTCTCACTGCTACATTCTCTCTTATCATTTCTCTCTCTTCACTCTTGCTGGCTCCCTCTCATCGCCTCTCTCTTTCCACTATTTTTTTTATTTCTTACCGATTACTGATTACCGATCTTACCAATTATCAATCTTACCGATTACTGATACTGATTATTGATATTACTAATAATGTCAAATTGTATCTCGTTCATAATAGTATGAAGTTATCAGTACGAATATTAG
This sequence comes from Thymus mandschuricus, assembly GCA_029379335.1. NCBI lineage: Eukaryota > Viridiplantae > Streptophyta > Magnoliopsida > Lamiales > Lamiaceae > Thymus > Thymus mandschuricus. The sequence continues at coordinate 10,376,342 of CM057079.1, forward strand.
TTGATTCGAAACACTTACCCATGCATTATCTACCCCTGCCTATTTTAATCCTTATTCTAGTTTATTTTGTGAATAAAACACCTAAAAATTAGGTTATATCCCTAGTTAAGTCATATTTCGTGAATACTCTGGTAAGTTTTGAATAAAATTTGCAATGAAGTGATAAATTATGAATGTTTATAATAAGATTTTGTAAGTTCCGTACAGTATTCTTAAGTGCATAGAGTGAAGTTATAAAAATTCTGCACGATTCTAATAAGATTTTATAAGTTTCGTACTGTGTTCTTAAGTACGTAGAGTAAAGTGATAAATTTTGTTGACGTGTATAGTAAGATCTTTTAAATTTTGTACTGTGTTCTTAAGGGCATACAGCGAAGTGATAAATATTCTGTACGTTTTTAGTAATTTTGTAAATTTCGTACTGTGTTCTTAAGTACATAGAGTGAAGTGATGAAAATTCTTCACGGTTCTAGTAAGATTTTGTAAGTTTCGTACTATGTTGTTAAGTGCATAAAGTATAATTATAAAAATTCCCCACGTTGCTAAGGTAAGTGACAGGATACGGCCCATCTCTAAATAGTTGATTAGCAACGTGGAGAATTATAAAAATTTGTGATCATCAAGTATAATTAAAAAAATTCACCAAAAATAGTTGACGAGATGATACAAAGTACCACCCCCCACCCTTCCCTGCCTTAAAACTATACATACACCCAAAAGAATCTACAGTGAAAGGAAGATCTAAATGTTTGCAAGCAACCCCCAGCCCGGTCACTTGCAGAATCCCATTTGGGTAAAATTGGGCGGGGGAGACACCGTATCTATCATAGATATCGGTGTATATAGAGGGGAAGGGAACGCAAAGGCCGAAAACGAGATGATCCTCGTAGATGGTCACGTAACCAGAAGGGGGGAAGCAAGCCCTATCCCCTTCCCTAGGCTGTGCCAAAATGGCAGAAGAGGGAAAACTAGATCAACAACCTATCTCATAAATGTTGGATGTCGATAAGATGGAATCAGTGATAGCCACTGTTCCGACGGCACCTCTGTTTTCTGGGAAATTAAGGGTTATGGGAAAGGGGTGTGGAGACGCAACAGTGACGGTGTTTAATATATGCATCGGCATAAAAACAGGTTCATAAGAAGAGGGGGATGGAGATTCCATAAAAACTTACTTGTGGAAAGCAGTGAGAATATTGCATATGGTTTTGGTGGTTGAAGATGATGAACAGTGCACACGAAGGAAGAAAGCTTATGAGGGTTTGTTTTTTTTCTAGCAAGTGAGGAGTTAATGATTTTTAAATTGCAATTATTAGGGTATGGAGGAGACAAAACGTATTCAATACGCCGTTTCAATAACCTACGACAACGTTTCACAGTTGTCAAATCCCAACTTTATCGGGAACCCAAACAGCGACATTTAATGCGCCTGACACGCTCTGACTTCGACCTCGGCCATTCGACCTCGGCGCACGTGACCTCGGCTCATCGCCCCGAATTTCGTACCATGCACATTATCCGACTTCGACCTCGGTACAACACCACGCTAGTACCGCGGACTATCCCGGTGACCTCGGCATAAGAGAAAAGTATCAGTTTGCTACCCTATCCATAATCCTACACCTTTTAGGAGGGGGGGGGGGGGGGGGGGGGGGGGGGATGTGATAGGGTACGGCCCATCTCCATAGGCCCAATACATCCACCTCGGCCTAGGCCCAGTCCATAACAAGCATCCACCTCAGCCCAGATGCAGCTCGACCCAGTCCATGGCAAGAAGCCCAACCCGGGCCCAGGGAGTTAAACCCTAATTACAACGTGGGATCATGGAGGAAGAAATGGCCACCCATGATCAGAGCCGAATCCCACGTTCATCACCCATGATGAACGTTAGTTATGAGAATTAGGTATAAAAAGAGAAGAAAATACATTGTAACACACATAATACTCTCGTAATATACAAACTCTTTCTCTTTCCTCTCCGTGGACGTGGATCAATTGATCGAACCACGTTAACTCTCTTGTGTCCTTTACTTTCATGTATACAAATTATCAATATCTAGCTTTACTTGATTAGCAATGGATTTTAGATTCATCACTGGAACCGTCTGTGGGAAACGATAAATTTGTAATCTGAATCCAATTCTCCGTTGTTGTGGTCAAGTCAGATGGCTCCAAGAAGGCGACTACTCAGGGGGAGTTCGTCGAGAACTCCCGCCGTTGTTCCAAGGCGTCGACGGAGTTGCAGGATTCAACATGAAGAACCAATTCTGAGTTCTTCTCATGAAGAACAACCCCATGATTTTCACCTCGACGCTCCTCTTGCTGGCCACGACGAGAACGAGGAAATTCCAGCCAACGAAAGCACGTTATAGCCCGAGGAGAATGTCGCGCAGCCACCCTTGCCGCCACATCCTCCGGCCCAGCCACCCCGAGGTCCCATAGGATTGCATCTAGGACCTCGTGGAAATTCTCCTGCCAATTCAGCCCGGAATACTCCAGCAGGACAACAGCGCCGGCGAACCCCGGAAGCACACATCGAAAACCTCACCGCAACACGCGAGCACAAGTTGTTTGAACTCGGGGTCAATTACCACCTCTCCCAGTCATCCGAGCCAACAATGTTGCTCCTCCTCCTCCTCCTCTCCCTCTCGGAGTCGAGGATCTGCTGCGGAACTTCCTTGCCACTAACAGAGGAAGAGAGCTCCTGCATCAATACGAGTAGGAGCGAAGAGCGACCCTGCCTGGCGGAGGAGGAACTCAGCCTCGGGAACACGGTGTGCAAGCCATGGGGGAACACCGAGTCAATCCCCCTGTGGTACCCGGAGGACTTGATTTGCGACACCAACTCCAGCAGAACCGAGGTCCGACGCAGGGAGTACCCCGCCTTACAATGCTCCACCTCGGAATAACTGCATGGGGGTGCCGAGATCTTTGATGCATTTGGAAGAGTTATCAGTCCACTCTCAAACGACATCCTCAACACTCCCATGCCGGAACGCTAAAAAGTTCCCAATATTGCACCGTACAACGAGATAGGGAATCCTAGCAATTTTCTGAGTCAGTTCAAATACAACATACTTAATCAGAACCTGGGTAATATCTACATGTGTAAGTTGTTCCCCAAGCTGCTGGTTGATAATGCTCGGGAATGGTTTGACAGCCTACCAGCGGGATCAATCAGGTCGTACAACGAGCTGATGGATGCCTTTTCACGGAGCTTCTCTCAATGCGCCGAGGTGAATCATACTCTAGCGCATCTGCTGACTGTGAAACAGACCCGAGGTGAGTCCATACAGGACTTTATGACGAGGTTCGACAAAGAGTGTCTACAGACCCGGGGTCTTAACGACCTCCTCGTCATCTCGGCATTTCACAAAATGCCATCACCTCGGAAGCACTGTAAAAGGAAATTCTTGTAAAGGAGCCCTAGACTATCACAGAGTTGTGGGCCACGCGGATAAATTCACGAAGATAGACGAAGCAACCCGAAGACGAAGAGAAGGAGACCGAGGTGACACCTCGGATAAAAAGATGAAGGATGAACAGCCACGCAAGAGCTTGATGGACCGAATTCAGCGCGGTCTCTTGGAGTCCCGTCTAAGGCCCCGACAGAATCCCGCACCACCACCTTGGAGTCAGTTCGCGCCGCAATCCGCGCAACGGCCCGCTCCCCAATTCACCCCGCTGACTAAGCCGAGGTCAGAGATTCTCGAGCTGCACGCTAACCTGTTCGAGAGACCCCGACCCATGAGAGAGTCGACAAAGAACCGGTCGAGGGACAAGTACCGCCACTTTCACGAAGACTTCGGGCATGAGACAGAGGAATGCCGAAACTTGATGAACGACATCGAAGGACTCGTCCGAAGTAGCCCATTGAGAAAATACCAAAATCGAGGTGCTCGAGTCAATCAGTTTGACGCTCCCCGAGGTCAGAAGAAGAGGAGACAGCTGAATGGGGGAAGCTGTAATTCCGAGGTGGAAAAGAAGGTGAAATACGAAGACGACGTTGATGGCGATGGGGACTACCAATTTAACGGGGTCATCGCTACTATCTCCGGCCTCCCAAAAGGGCGAACCAAGTCATCCCTAAAGAACGAGGCGCGGACCCTCCCAACTGGTGAGCCCGCTAACAAAAGATTCAAAAAGGAGGAGATGATCACCTTTTCGGAGCGAGATCCCGTCCCCCCAATTGTTCCCCATTCAGATGCTATCATCATTGAAGCAGTGGTAGCCAACAAGGTCGTCAAGAGAATTTATATCGACATTGGAGTGTCTGTAAGCATCATCTTCAAAGGATGCTTTGATCAGATGGGGATAGAGAGGTCAAATGTCACGCCAACCACCAGGCCACTCCGAAGCTTCGCACATGAAGAAACTCATTCAGAGGGTGTAGTGGAGCTCCCCATCACGGTTGGAAAAGCTCCTGTGAGTTCCACCGAGGTGGTGGAATTTTTCATAGTGCAAGCCAAGTCGCCCGATAACATCATATTAGGTCGTAACTGACTGAACGCGGCCAAAGCCATGTGCTCTACTTACCACCTCACCTTAAAAATCCCTACAAAGGGCGGGGTAGCGGTGCTCCGGGGTGATCAAAAAGCCGCCAAAGAATGTCTACATGTGGCATTGAAGGGCCGCGGTCCACACCCCAATTGCCCCAAGCATAGCAATCAAAGAATCCCGGAGAGCTGAAGAAGACGTCGCCTGCCGAGGTCACCCAGGTGAAGGAAGTAGCGTTATACGAGGACGATCCTACAAAGGTTGTGAAAGTAGGATTCACTGAACTGCCTCATCTTCGAGAAAAGGTTATTCAGCTCTTACAAGAATTTAGAGACGTCTTTGCGTGGTCTCCTCTCGACATGACAGGTGTGTCACCTCGGGTGATCACCCACAAGCTCAATATAGACTCTGCGGTGAAACCAGTTCGGCAGAAGCAGCGCTCCTTCACCGCAGAGCGGAATCAGGTTATCCAAACCGAGGTGACACAATTATTGGAGCCCGACATATTGTTTGAAGTAACCTACCCGACATGGATAGCGAATCCGGTCATGGTTTAAAAAGGAGGAGAAGGATGGCGGATGTGTGTAGACTACACCGACCTCCAACAAACACTGCCCAAAGGATTGCTATCCCCTCCTCGACATTGATAAGAAAGTAGATGCACTGGTGGGGTATGAGGTGTTCATTTTTCTGGATCTTTACAAGGGTTATCATCAAGTACTAATGGATACAGAAGACGCATCAAAGACAGCCTTCATCACGGACTTCGGTGTGTTTACCTACCACAAGATGCCATTCGGGCTCAAGAATGCCGGAGCTACCTGATAGGGTGTATTTTTACCCTATTATCTAAGTGTTTAATAATCATTTTCTTGTCTTATTTTGATAATTTAGCTCATGTTTTGTATTGTTTACGTTATTTCGAACTAGATTACGCTTTTGGGTTGTTTTGAGTGTTTTTAGGGCTTTTGAGTCGAGAAAACCCAAGATAAGATGAGAGACGACGCAACCAAGGAAGAGATGAAGTATTGATCTCAAGTTCTGACTTCTCATAATTTTGTTGAAGAGTTTTTCTGGACTAATGGAAGCATATCATTGAAGAGGAGTTCGATAGGAGCACGTAGGCGAAAACGGAGATCAATTCGGAGTTCGGATGAGGAAGATACGGCCGAAACAAGAAAGTCGCGCAGGACCTCTCGACCCTCTCGACCAGCCTCTCGATCGAGAGCTTGGTCGAGAGGATACTCGAATTTTCCAGCCGGGATTTCTCTTAAAAGGCAATTTTTAATTCCTTCTTGGTTTCCTTGTACAATTAGGTTTTAGATGTAAACTTTTACCCTATAAATACCTCTAAACTTATCATTGTAAGGGGCCAACATGAGAGCTCTCTAGTCTCCAATATACTTTAGATTAGTTTTTATTCTTTTCTCTACACTTTTATATTTTAGATATAGATTTAATTCATGTATTTTTTGGAAGACAATAGAAGATTGAAGATTCATCAAGATTCAAGAGTTTTTCTATCCCTTTCTTTTTTACTTTATGCTTTTAATTATGTCTATTCTTTCTTCTACCTTTCTTTTAATTATGTCTAGCTAAATTTCTTTATGTTGGGAACCCCTTGCAGTTTGATTTTGATGATGTTTATCGAAACCACACTTAGGCATTTTTACTTGTTTAGGGTCAAGGCCGATAGATCGACCTGCTACCTGTTAGTGCAGGTCGATGCTCTCTATAGTTTAAATGCAAGTTTGATCCACTCTGTAAGAGAAAGGTCGTTTATCGACCTGCCTCATTCGGATTATCATATCAAGGTCGATGTTCCGCCTTCATGGAGCAACACGACCTGATCCTTGCCACGTGGTGTGCCAGCAAGGACGAACTTTCCCAACGGCTAGAAGTGAGTCAGCCTCCAACGGCTAGTGCCACATCATCCTGACTCCAACGGCTAGTTTTTCAAAACTGCCTATATATACTTCAGCCATTATCGGATTCAAACACGGGAAACTCAAGCTATCAACGCCAAACTCTGCAAAAATCTCTCTCAAAGTTCTCATCCATTCAAGTGTTCGAAATTCCACTAGTTTCCCAAACACTTGACAAAGAGAGATTTTCGACTCCGATAAAAGCCCAACGACGAAGCGTTCACTGCTGCTTGTCGTTGATTCAACAACTTCTTCTCCGACTCGTTCGAAGTTAGAAAGTTTGTGTGTTTCACCATTGTAGAGTTAGTCAAGCTCTGTAGTGTGTGAAAGGTCGTTTGTACGTTTTGTACGAAAGGTTGTAAGGGTCACGACCCAAAACTCGTGTCTAGATATATTCAAGTTAGAGTGTATTTAGAACTGATACTCAGTCAGTATAAATAAGAGAGAGGTTGGATCCAAAGGTAAAGGGATTCTCAGGTCGAGTCGACCTGACGTGGACGTAGGAGGATTTCTCCGAACCACGCTAAATTGCGGTGTCTCCCTCTCTCTCTCTCTCTTTATTTATCGCCCTTTCATTTTATTATCAAACTGACGAGCATCAACCTGCATATCAAGCATCAACCTGCATTTCCGTATCGACCTTAGATTTTTCAAAGAGTAAATCAACCTCCACCAACTTCCGCATAAGCACAGTTTGATAAATCAAGCTTGTTCCCAAATGAGCTTGATAGATCAACCTGTCTCTGATAAGGATCGACCTTGACAATCGAACTTTGATCGACCTGATTTTATAAAAGTAAAAAACGGTTGGTTATTGGTGTATTCCCCCCCCCCCCCCCCCCCCATACACCAATTACTCTTTCCCGGGACCAACAAGTGGTATCAGAGCAGTGGTTCTTTTGACCGCTACTTTGCATACTAAAGGTTTTATCAAACTTTTGGTCTTTTTGAACCGATCCTTTAGAAAAATCTTTTCATTCATATCATATCATATTATTTGCAATGGAGGCTTCTCTTCTCAGGGTTTGTGAAGATTTCTCCATCCAAGGCTATGAAGACTGGAGCTTCCGAATCAAGATGTGTCTCAAGGCACATCACGTCCTTATGTGGGATATCATCGAAAATGGCCCCTCCCCCATTTATGCAGCGAAGATCATCGTGGATGGAACATCCCCCGGGGAGGCCACATACGAAAAAGTCCTCAAAAATCCTCGCGACTACACAACCGAGGAAAGAAAGGAGGCCAGTCTCGATGACTACGCAAAGGGACTCATCTCTAGCACCGTGAAAGGCGTCTACCTTGCCAAGATTCGAAATCTTGAAACAGCCAAAGAGATGTGGGACACCCTCCGGTCCATCAGCCTGGGTTCAGAGGAAATGAAGGAGAACAAGCTGTCCATGGCATGCAGCAAGTTCGATGACTTCAAGATGGTTTCAGGTGAAACCATAGAAGCAATGAAAATTCGCTTCACTGAAATCATTCTCGAAGTCGCTGCAATCAACCCTCACAAATATACGCAGCGCGAGAAGAATCTTAAAGTGATGCGTGCCCTACCTGCAAATTGGCACGTGTACGCCGCCATGCATCCAGCCCGTTCGGACTTCAACTTCCTCACCACCGAAGATCTTTTCGACATCCTTGTCGGAAATGAATATGAAATGATCCGAATCCACGGATCAGCACAGCCTTCCACCAGCAAGAAGGCCGATGAAAAGGATGATAAGGAGGTAGCTTTCAAGGCCGACTCAGCCTCTGCTACCCCAAGCTCGATTGACGTCAAAAAGTTTGAGAAGATGACTCTCGACTATGCTCTAGCTGCTAGGAGAAATGAGAAGCTCCTAGGAAAGGTTGTCAAATACAAGAAATTCTACCGTGACAACAAGCGAAACTTCTAAAACCGCAACCACGACCGCCCTGACAAAAAGGGAGAAGGTAAAACCTCAACCTTCAATTCTTCTAACGCACCCGAGGGTGGATGTTTTGGTTGTGGCAGGCCGGGTCACTATAAGACCGATTGTCCAGATCTGACAAAGGCCGAGAGAGACGAGCTCCGTGCAAAGCGCGATAAGAAGCTTAAGGAACAACGAGCTGCCATGATCGCCGAAGAAACAAAGGAAGCTCATCTCTCTGACAGCTCGTCAAGTGATGACGAAGGCTACATCGCTTTCGACGAAAGTGATGATGAAGAGTGCTTTGTTGGAGAACTCCAACAAACTGAGGGAACTTCAAAGGTAGTTCCTCAACCTATTTCACTTTCTTTTTCTGACGATGAATGTGCAGAAGAAGGTGAAGAACTATCCGAGGCTGTGTCTTGGGAAGAAATCAAGAAACAGCTCGATGATTATGCCGACCTCGTGGATACACTCAAAGAGGTCGTCGAAGATAATTGTGAGCTAATGAACAAGAATGAGAAATACAAGCTAGCATTAGAAGAAAGATTCTCTCCCTATGATGAGGAAAAGGAAAGGGAGATCGAAACCCTAAAGTCAAAGATTGAAGAATTAACTTTACGTGCAAAGGAGTTCGATACCAGGGAGCTCGAGAAGGACGAGTCCCTCAAAACCAAAGATGCCGAAATTCACAGCCTTACATCAAAGTTGGTTGACTTGGTTATTCGACACGAACTCCTCGTGGAAAAAGAAGGAAAGCTTCAACTCACCTTGAGTCAGTTGAAGAAAAGCGGAAAGAAGTTGGAAGAAGTCCAATCCATGCAACGCAATCCGCGCGATCACTCTGGTATTGGATTTAATGGAAAATCTAAGGAAAGCAAGAACAAAGACTGCGAGATCAAATTCGTGAAGGCGCAGTCAAAATCAAAGAGTGTTCGGAAAGCTCATCAAGCTCTGCCTGATAAGATGGTCAAGCTGAAGAACCCAGTTCGACAGCCCCAAGCCATTCTCTTAAAGCAACACAAGAAGGAACAGCCTGTTCCTCAAAAGAAAGAGAGTCGACCTGCCCAGCACCGTCGACCTGCCCCCTCTCATCAAAAGCAGGCTGTTCATCAAGGGCGATATGAAGGCCAGTACTATCAAAGGCCGTATCACCCTCAGTTTTTCTATCCTGCTCATCAAGGTTGTCACTGCCACTATCCTCAACAGTCAAATTATCAAGACAGGCAGTATCAACCTGGCTTTTATGAAGAGCAATATTATCAACCTCGTCGCCCTCGCTCAAAGAAATCTGTTGGGAACCCCTTGCAGTTTGATTTTGATGATGTTTTTCGAAACCACACTTAGGCATATTTTACTTGTTTAGGGTTAAGGCCGATAGATCGACCTGCTACCTGTTAGTGCAGGTCGATGCTCTATATAATCTAGAATCAAGTTTGATCCACCCTGTAAGAGAAAGGTCGTTCATACGGCCTGCCTCATTTGGATCGAGCTGGATCATCAAGCTGTCTATCGACCTCCCTTCTCGAGCTTCCAGCCTGCTTTGACTTTGAAGATTTCAAGAGCTGGATTTCAATTCCAAGGTCGATGCTCCACCTCCATGGAGCAACACGACCTGATCCTTGCCACGTGGTGTGCCAGCAAGGACGAACTTTCCCAACGGCTAGAAGTGAGTCAGCCTCCAACGGCTAGTGCCACGTCAGCCTGACTCCAACGGCTAGTTTTTCAAAACTGCCTATAAATACTTCAGCCATTATCGGATTCAAACACGGGAAACTCAAGCTATCAACGCCAAATCTCTACCAAAATCTCTCTCAAGTTCATATCCATTCAAGTGTTCGAAATCCGATTAGTTTCCCAAACACTTGACGAAGAGAGATTCTCTACTCCGATAAAAACCCAACGACGAAGCGTTCACTGCTGCTTGTCGTTGATTCAAACATCTTCTTCTCCGACCCGTTCGAAGTTAGAAAGATTGTTTAGTGTTCTTCGTCATTATAGAGTGAGTCAAGCTTTGTAGTTTCGAGTAAGGTTGTTTGTACATTTTCTGTACGAAAGGTTGTAAGGGTCACGACCCAAAACTCGTGTCTAGATATATTCAGGTTAGAGTGTATCTAGAACTGATACTCAATCAGTATAAATAAGAGAGAGGTTGAATCCAAAGGTAAAGGGATTCTCAGGTCGAGTCGACCTGACGTGGACGTAGGAGGGTTTCTCCGAACCACGCTATATCGCGGTGTTTCTCTCTCTCTCTCTCTTTATTTATCGCCCTTATTATTATTATCAAACTGACGAGCATCAAACTGCATACAACATATCAACCTGCTACTGTTCATCAGACTAAGATTTTTCAAAGAGTAAATCAACCTCCACCAACTTCCGCATAAGCACAGTTTGATAAATCAAGCTTGTTCCCAAACGAGCTTGATAGATCAACCTGTCTCTGATAAGGATCGACCTTGACAATCGACCTTAGATCGACCTGATTTTACAAAAGTAAAAAACGGTTGGTTATTGGTGTATTCCCCCCCCCCATACACCAATTACTCTTTCCCGGGACCAACAGGCCGGAAGTACAAGACAGATAACCACAAGGATCTGCACAAAGATTATTTAAGGATCCTGGTCACAGTGGGAGTATTTTCGAGTGTGTCTCGAAAATTATAAATTGTTCATTGAGAAATCTAATTTCTTGGATAATGAACAAACCATGTTGACTGTTAAGGATTAGTCAGATGAAAGTGATTGCATATCATTGATTAGTATATGAGTTTCAAACTCGGAAGACTTGCAAGTTCTATGCTCATATTCGTTGAGGACATACATAAGGGAACATAGATGGACTTTGAGAAAAGTATGTCTTTCTCTCAAAGTTCTATGTTTCGGACAAACACATTAAATTGTGTAGTTCAATGATTGAAGCATTCATTTGTCAGATAACACATATAAACTCGTTTATGAAATGTGTTGACAAGTGCTACGTCTTTCATCTACAAAAGACGTTATATTGGTTGTCTTGTACATTGTGTGATAATATTGCTAGCATTTGGCGACAATGTGAAAGTATTATCTTACACAATAAGTGGTGATTATCCGAACAGTTTAGAATGAAGGTTAGGAGTGATGTTGGATATAGACAACTCAAAAGGATAGTATAACATTATTCAAGTACTATTCATAGACTACTGTTTTGGCAAAGTTTGCAATACACCTGGATATTGCATAAAGGGTCAGATATATGTTAATGCTCAGTGCATGGTAACGGATATAGTCCATCATTCTTAAATGTTTGAGGACACGGATAATCGAATGGTAGCTAAAACGACATTATCGACCTTATTTATGTATTCACGTAGAAAACATAATTATCTTGAGGATTCCCACGCAGTAGAATGCTGAGAGGGAGCTAGATAATTCAGGGCTTGGCTTAGTGAATGGCAATAATCTCAAATTTGCTAGAATTCTTACACCCCTGGTAGAATTCTAAGTGCAGTAGCTAATTTCTGAGATTTGGAAATGCTGGCATCAACATAGTCAGTACCAAATGGTTTTAAAACCATTAAGGCGATGTTGCGGGAAAAATAGAAACACTAGAGGAATGTACGATGACGGTTCCTTCACTAAGTGTAACATGTCAGGTATACTGTAGCACTTGGCTGACATTGTCCTAGTGAGCCTCCCACGGTAAAATCATTGAGTATAAGTGGGAGAATATGTATGATGGTTGATAACGATTACGATTGTTAACATTGTACATGGATGAAGTCATATGGTTTCCTGTAGACGCATTGGTATACTAAAAGGTTTTACTTTAGAATAAGTGGGAGATTGTTGGGGTCGTTGTATATCTAAAGCAAAACCGTTGTTTTAGTGGTTACGGCGCCGGTCCACTGTTAACAATCCCTATCTGAAAGAATATGAATAAGCAAGAATAAAGTCCATTATCTCATGTTTTAGACCATGTGTCGATCTGAGTTCGGAGGGGATCACGAAGGTCACTTGACAATGATGAGATATAAACATATCACAGTTGAGATAGCTTGGGCTGAGCTATCGGTCTAGACTGCAGCTTAACGGTAGTGATGAGTCCCAATCACTAATTATGCTGGTACGGTGGAACGTATTGAGGATCAAAGGAGATAATGCTCTTCTGATACTGACCCTGTATCAAAGGTGATATAGGTGAAGAGATACAAATCTCAGGCTTTAGTAGCTCGATCTTAACCTTGGTAAACCATTAGATGTATATGTATTCTTCAGTGTTACTTTGATTTACAAAGATATGAACTTTATCGTTAGTTCATCAAACTCATGTTATACTTTGGGTAACACAGAGATGCATATTATGTCTAATGAGTGTTATCAATAAGCCGTGTCCTATGTATATAGGTTTGACGTATCCCCTCAGGGAGTTCACAAGGTTTATTATACCAAGTCATGCATGCTGCTTAAGTTCAGGTATAATAAGAAGGTGTGAACGGGTACTACCTAAGGATTAAGAGGTTAATTAATTAGGAGCAGTCATGGTAGGTCTGATTAATTAATGGATACGTAAGGTCTTAAACACGGGGGTCGAACTAACAAAATACCAGCCCCAATCTACATAATTGGGACAGAGCGGTAAATCAGTTATGACTCTTTAGTAGAGTGACATCATAGCTATAATGATATATATGTTTAGGGGTGGACATGGAAATATCTCATTAGATAAGGCCTGTCTGGTATCCGATCCCTAGGATGGCCCAAATAGACCTCGGGAATCGATCTAAATTGTATTATGAGTTTGGACTCAATAATTGTACTCAGGCCTAGTATATGATATATATTGGATTTATATCCGGTGAATGAATATTAAATATAATTAATTTGGAATTATATCCTAAGTGTTGGTCCCGGTTTGTTAGAGGAAAAACACGTAGAGGGGGGGGGGGGGGGGGGGGGGGGGGTGAATACGTGTTTTGAAGTTTTTCAACTTCTTTTCCTCAAAAACTCAGAGTACAAAGTAAAGTTCTCGCTTGAACTACTAAGACCTAGCCGAGAGCTCGATCTGCAGTATTTGCAAATCTCTTAACCAAAACTTAGAGCTTGACCAAGAGTGAGGCTTTACTCTAAATGCGGAAATTCGGTGAGCTAATCTTTCCTAAGTAATTGAAAGTGCAGTTTGAGTTTGTTTAATATGCTTTGTGCAATGGATAATCAAACAGTATGTAAAGAGAGATTAGGGTTAGAGATACGACATAGAGATTTATAGTGGTTCGGAGATGAAACTCCTACGTCCACTTGTTGCACTAGGCAACTTGTTCTCTTCACTCAAGAACTTGAAGATTACGGGTTCTTAAAAAACCTATGTCAAGATCGAGCTTCACTTGCTTGGATCTGACAAAGACTGGGTGATTACGGGTTCACCACACAAGACCTAAACTGGACTGGAAGCTTCACTCGCTTCAGTCCGACGACAGGAGATTACGGGTTCTCCTTACAACCTAAGCTTCGATCGAGCTTTACACAATCGAGGAAAGTGTAAGCTTGGATCTAGACTCTATGATCGAGGCTTCTACTATCGAGGAAAGTAGAGCCTTGGATTGAAAACAACCTTACGACGACGAACACAAAACCTAACTGGACTTTAGGGTTAAGGTTTTCTGTTTCGGCAGACACACTAATGAAGAGTTCTTTACAACAAGTGCAAGGATGGCTAGAACTCTTCTTCTAAGCTTGGATATGGAATGTGCTTAGAAATCTAGGTGTGAAGGTTGCGAAGACAAGTTCCGATGGGACTGGAACTTGGAGAACACTTGAAACAAAGACTCGATGAATAAGCTGAAAGTTGGGAGTGTTTGTTTGCAGTAGGCGTTGAATGCTCAAGTAGTGTTCTACTTCTCTTCGTCTTCATCCTTTACTATTTATAGGCGGAGAGTTGGCCGAGATCCGTTGCTTGGTAGGTGGCCTTGTCCCTCCTCCTCTCGACAGTCCTTGAACAGGCTGGCCACTTATCAGACGCGCAGTTTTGGCCCTTTGCCGAAAATAGCTAAGTTCCAAACTTAACAGTAACCGGAGCGAACCTGTACTGTTGCGGCGCCCTTGTCGGCCTGGCAGTCAACTCCGCTGCTCCTCTCCTCATTCGACACGTGGAGACCTCACAATTAATGCGACGATCTTCAGTTGACTGGAGTTCAAAATAGGAGCAGGAACTGTGCTGTCGCTTTCTGTTAGGTAGGGGCTCGCTTCGCTTTAGAAATGTAGCGTCCGCTTCAAGTGAGTCGCTTCAGAGTCATACTGTAGCGGGTACTTAGAGAATAAATTTCCGAGTGTCCGCTTTTAGTATTAATTGACTCCTCGTTGACTCGCTTCATCTTTTATTGTAGCGCTTGCTTCGCTTTGCTTTGGCAGACTCGCTTTGAATCTACTGTTGCGCTCGCTTCGCTTTGCTATTCTTCGGCACGCTTTGCTTCAGCAGGATAGACTCGCTTCGATTGGAAAACACACTCAAGCGAGTGGCCTTCACTTGAAATTTCTGCAGTCTAAAAAAAAAAAAAACCTAAGCGACTAAAGCAAAAATAAAGCCATCCTAACAGTATAGGCTTAGAAAAATTTCTAACCTATTCTACTTCGAAATGGGTCGCTTGGGAATAGGATACTTAGGGGTTTTGGGATCAAATCAAAACAAATATATACTCACTTCAAAGTGTCCCATATGAGTTCCCCCTTAACATGTGATCCTTAACAATTCCCAACACTAAGGGATAAGATTAAATCTAATTAGTTATTATTTATTTATTCAAGGATAAGATTAAATCTAATAAGATAAGATTTATTTATTTAAATCTTATGGGGATAATATCATATAAATAAATATATTTTAAATATGTTTATTCATTTCTTCTACTGATATTAGGATTAATTCTATCTGTTAGAATTAGTTCCGGTAATACAGTTGCATGACGAAAACAAATTAATTCCTAATTAATTGTGTATCAATTAAGGAATAAAATTTGTAGTTATGGAAAAGAAATAAAGATGGGCGGCGGTTATGGTAGGAGATAAATAAGGAATCAAATCTTCTTATTTATGTACCATATAAATAGTATATAGTCTCTCATTCTAAACCCTAGTCGTCAAAGTGGGTTTTGACACGAAAATCGAAACCCTAGACGAGAGAGAGAGAGCGGCCGCACGGTGTGTCTGAGGAAGGGAGATCGAGGTTCCAGGGATCTTGAGACGCCCACCAAGTCTCGGATCTAGAGGTGTGGGATTACATCCTAGAAGATCGGAGCCGTAGATTCATCCAGATTTGTCTCAAATCCTCCGTCTACGATAATCATAAGGTATGTACTCGAACTCTTGTATGAACTTGTATGCAATATCGAATCATCGCACCCAATCCAAATCTGGGATTCGGGTGGCTTTCGAGTAGCCAACCCAACAAATCTTTCATTGATCCAATTCGGTTTGTACCCGTTCATTAAGTGCTCTCGAAAATCTTTATATGCTTGATGTTATTGCTTTATATAATGAATCATTGCATATTG
The DNA here is from genome assembly GCA_029379335.1 of Thymus mandschuricus. Taxonomy (NCBI): domain Eukaryota; kingdom Viridiplantae; phylum Streptophyta; class Magnoliopsida; order Lamiales; family Lamiaceae; genus Thymus; species Thymus mandschuricus. The sequence continues at coordinate 10,392,183 of CM057079.1, forward strand.
AAACTAGAGGTACTAAACGTAAATTAAATAGGGAAAATTCCTCTATATTATGGCACAGAGTTTGGGTCATATCTCGAGAACCATATTTATATGTCAAATGGAATTTCGGGTAAACTTTATATTTTAGACTTCGATGTTTGTGTCGAGTGCATGAAAGGAAAACATATCCTATTGGGGGCGTATGTCACACAATCACTTTTACATTTTATCACTCTACTTTTTAATAATTTAAAACTTTAAACAATTTAAAATATTAGATGTGCCTCAATTATTCTATTTTAACACTTTAATATATTAATTTATTAATATATTAGCAAAATGCAAAAAAGTTTGTGCCAAAAAATTAACGTTTAATATCATGACCCTTTTAAAGATAATAAATATTAAATAAAAATAATAAAAATAATACAAGTGAATTTTTAAGATCAAACATTTATATTACAAATATTTGGATTACAAAAGTTTGCAGGTTTAGTATAGTAGAGCGGGAAGTGGAAGACCATCTCTACCCGGATAACGTGGGATATTTGTACGAATTGTATTCCCATGTCATTTGTAGTTTTCCATTGTGTTTTATTCTTTATCATTTACTCCTTCCGTCTAATTTTATGAATTTCATTCGTCATTTTTGTATGTCTCAATTAATAGTCTTATATTCTAAAATGATAAAGAATATTTGGCTACAATTACCCCTCTCCTACCTTATAATTGATTATAGCCACTGTTAGAAAGGTGGAACACGTTCAGAAGCAGCAAGCACGAACAGAGGTAAAGTCGAGTCGAGTAGAAACTCTCCCCGCAAGAAGCTGTACGCCCCGGTAGTGCTCACGGAACAGGCGCGGCTTCCCAAAAGGTGAAACGACTTTCGTCTCGGAGGTAGCAGCACCGCAAACCATCGAGCTCCGGCGAACTGGATGCAGACGAGGACTGAACTCGTATGTAATGCACAAAGAAAAAGAATGCAGAGAGAGATATGATTTTCGTACATGCTAATGGCCATGGAGGCCTCTATTTATAGGCATCGGGCCCATGGGAGGAGTCCATGTGGGTCATTAAGGCCCGTGTCGGTTACTGGCCGTTTTTGGTCAGCCCACTAAGTTGGTGGTCATAAATCCGAGAGTTACAGATTCGAATTCGAATTTGAATTCGGTTCACTGAACCGGGACAGATCTTGCGAGTTGGACTTACACGTATTGGGCCTGAATCTAGGCCCAATCCCCTTTGCTTTTCTGGCCCAAAAAGATATATATATGGAGGCCCAAGCCCAAGCCCAGTCACAGGCCCAAAGGACCAATTGCCAATTGCCAAGATCCAAGTCCAAGTCCAAGTCCACGGCCACGAGCCCGACCCGACCCGACCCGGCCGACCGGACGGACGACGGCGGCGCGCGCGCGAGAGCCCATCACCCGCTATCTGGCCCACTTGATTAATTAACCCATTAGTATAATTAGTTATATACATAACTAATTAATGTTCTTTAATCAATGTGGGACAAATTTATTACAAGAGTTTATCCACCTTGTAATAACTCCACCAACTCTCAATCTTTGATATATTATATCTCACTCACCGGAATTCGGATTTGAGCATATCAATATACCACGTTCATCTACTCTCGGAGTAGATTAATAATTTATCATTTAATTTAATAAATTAAATAAAAATTATTATTTAATTATTTGGTCAAAGCCAAATTCCAACAACCACATATTTTATGAACTTTGTTCTTTATCATTTACTCCTCCCGTCTAATTTTATGAATTTCATTTGTCATTTTTGTATGTCTCATTTATTAGTTTGATTTCCTTAAATGATAAACAATATTTGGCTACAATTACCTCTCTCCTTATAATTGATTATAGCCAAACTTTCTCCTTGTAAGTTTTACTTTTAAAATGATAAAATGATAAAGAATATTTGGCTACAACTACCTCTTTCTTCCTATTTTTTTATTTTTTATGTCCTTGCATCACATTAATTTTCTATTGATATGTCTGATAGATTTGAGTGTTTACTCACTACTACAAAAATCGACATAGACAACGGGTAATACCCGTTGTCTTTCTCAATTTTGTACCGTTGTCGTAGGCTGTGTTGTCGTAGATACGCGCTCATAGACAACGGTATGTTGAACCGTTGTTGTTATGTATTAAGACAACGGTTTTTCAACCGTTGTTGTACACTGTTGTTGTTATGAATTACCATTACAGTTGTTCAATTGTTGTCGTAGACGTGTTGTTGTTTTGAGTTACCATTACAGTTGTTCGAGTGTTGTCGTAGAGAGTTGTCGTTTGTTAGAACGACAACACCATTTAACATCAGTTGTAAACCTGTTGTCTTATACTCCAGAATCGACTACAGTTTAGAACCCGTTGTCGTATATGTGAAATTTAACGTTGTCGTTTTATTTAATTATTACACATATTTTTATATATATAATTCAGTAAAGCAATTAAATTAAAGACAAAATAAAATCAGATTATATTAATTTGAAATATTATAGATAAAAAAAGTAATGCGAATACAATCATTCATTACAATGTCTCCAAATTCTAGTAATTCAAAAAAATCACCATAACAAAAAAATAGCCAAAATGAGGAGTTCGAGTTAAAGAGATCCAATAGTACCCCAAATGTAGGAACAAGGATAGTCGTCCTTGACTTTCTTCTATCAATTCCTTTCTCCAAATCATACCCTACAAAATCCAAATAATAATAATAAGGGAAAGAAAGCCACATATAAAACCATCAAACATGTTACTCCCTTGTGGAGCCACAAAATCAATTACAAGTTCCTCTTAAAGGATAAGGCATAAGTGTTCAAGTGACAGTCATAAAACCTAAGAATCATGTATCACAGGACACCTGATGAATTAAACATAAGCAATATGGAGAGGAAACAAAACACCAACTGATACTTTTTTTTGTACTTCACAAAAGAAGGCAAACCGAACAGAAAGTTCCTTCTTCATATATGCAAGTACAGTCAGTTTTGTAGAAGAATCAGAAAGTGTTTGTTATGCACCAACTATCAGCAGATCCCCATTTTCCCACTGCTAACATTCTTTCTTTTTTTTTTATTTGACACTACATTTTTCACTTTAAAGCAATCAATTTCTTAAAGTGTAAACAAATAAAAATTAAATTCACGATTACAGAGTTTGTACGATCTCAAAATGGAAGAAATGTTATAAACGACCAAGATGCCTTTTGGAGCACATAACTGATGGGCAACCAATGCACCAACTAGCAGCTGCCTAGTTTGGATAGGGCAAGGCATCAGTTATTAAGATAATTCTGGATAAGCTGAGCTCTGCCTAAAGGTGATTTCAATTTTCCATGCATGAATGCAGGCTTTCCATTAGTACCCTCTTATATATTCAGTCGTTTCATAATTCATACTTGAGTCTTCATCTAACTTCATCCCAAGATTAAAGAATATATCATAAAGTTACCTTAGTCATCATATATATATTCTTGAACACATTCTGCCCATTCACTACGCACTTCGTCAATTTCCGCCACCGGATAAGATTTTTACTACCAAACTGTCAAAGATAAACATTTAGATTATATATTTCACTTTCTAAGCTAAAAATGAGGTTCAACCAATCAACATTATCAAATAAGATATGGCCTTACCAACGAGTTCAAGGATTTGATTGAGTATTTTGATCCTTGCTCAACTATTGTCTTCATGTACTTCATCACATAAAAACCACACTGGGACGAGTCCGGTTGCTTTGGTACCTACAATACATATACAATTACAATAAGATTAATATTATTTGGTATATATCCATTTTTTTAGACTGAACTATACCTCAAATATGGTCCAGATGGGGCTATCTTTCCTTTCGCTTTTTGACTTGCTCGAGCAGGCATACACTCCTAAAGCCCTTCAATATAGATATTCATTATAAATAATAATTTTACATAGAATTGACAAAACGAATTCAGAGGCAATAATAAGAAACTTACAATTCCACAACGCGTTTCCAAACCTTGTCATGATGTCCTCTATACAGAGGATCCAATAACCCAATCTCTTCCATGTGAGGGTCAACGATTGTAAGAATCCAATGATATCTATATATATGCAGATTGCAGACACATAATTAAGAAATATAATTCTAACTTTCAATAGTATACATTATTAAATTTATAACTTACCCCACATTGCATGGAACTAAAACAATCTGATTTTTTTCTGTACCGGAAAGACCTTGTGCCAGTAAATTTGCTCTTAGATGAATTGCTTTCTCGATCGCATCCTTATCGGTATTATTGGTTGGAACATACCCCACATGATATGGATCGACAAATCTAATTTGTTTTCCCTTGTTCAACCTCTGAATCTTCTTGTACATATGGCTATAAAATGAAGAAAACAAACAATTTTATAAGGATTTGAAAGAAGTGATGAAATTATAATTTAAAAGGCAAACTTTACCATATGTAGACAAGTATGCAATTGTATGTAATAGGCTGCAATCGACACATCATTCCAACATCATCGTGGTGCACATTAATCCTCCTGTCTTCTCCAAATAAATCTTTGTCGAGGACTATCTCTACAGTGCCATTTTCCAAAGCCTTGCAATAGCAATATACCACGCGCAGTGACAAAGGAATATTTGAGAAATCCATCTTGGGCTCTTTCTTAGCTTGCTTGTTTTTCCTCTTGGGCTTACAAAAACAAAACTCACGATTAGTAAGCATATCAATTGCTGAAAATGTAATAGTTTTTTATGTAAATTTAATTACCTCATCATTCAACTTTAACAAGTGCATAGGCCATGAAATATGACATCCAATTGCATCACCAATGCTTTTACAGTCATCTGTCGGAATGGGTAGAGGGGCATTTTCATCAACTACCTCATCGACTGTTACACGTAAGCAATTCGGAGGGAAGGATTGAGGGTTACAAGATGATCTTAGAATTGTGCCATATCCAATCTTTGTCCCTGATTCTGCACTTAAGGCCACCAGTTTACCCTCCTGCAAGTCAAATGCCTTGTTAAAACACATTAACAATTATGTATATGATATATGTGGTGTAACTAATTAAAAATCTGACCTGTAACATGTCATTTGGCTCAATTATGTTGATATCCATGTCTTGCACATTCATGTCATCATCACCCAACTTCACCACATCATCAAGTGGATTTTCAGATTTCATCTTCACCGAATAACTACCTCTATGATCGACATCGTCACATGCTGCTGTCAATTTGCACACAATTGCTTCTAATTTGGCAATACGCTCATCTTGTTCAGCATTTTTTCTCTTTGCTGCCAGAAGCTCTTCTCGTTCACTTATAGACAACTCCGACTGAATTTTCTTCCCTCGAAAAACCTTGAAGTAAGCAGATTGAGTCATATCAGATCCAACACCTCTCACGCGACCTGGATGTTCTTCTTTCCCTAAAGCATTTTCCAGGATCGTGCCCGTGGTCACCTTTAAATGCAGTTTCCCTTCTTTTTTATCAGAAATAAGCTCATCCTACATTTGTTAAATCAACATATATAAGAACATGCACATATTTATTTTATATATATGAGATAAATTCGTGTAATAATCAACTTACAATCTTTTCTATTGTTTTTCCAAGACCGGGAACAGTAGGGTCTACATTTCCATCCTTGTCCTTTCGTGCTTGAACCCATATCGTAGATTGGTTAATATCCGGATCATCACACAACAACTCAGGCTGCATATAAAAAGTGTAAGCATTAATTAATGAAACAATTAATTACACGAGAGTAGATGACCAAATTTTTTTACAGTTAGTAGTTAGCTAGCAGTCTCATCTAAACAAAAAATCATCTCAACAAAAAACCTGATAATGAAACCAATCATCACCATCATCCCAATTGACATTATTTCTCAAGAAAGTCATACAAGGAATAAATTAAACACCAACACTTACATGTTTATTGGCCCCTTTACATAGCCCATCCGTGACCAACGATAGCTATAAAGAATTTTCGCTCTTTTAATTTTTTGTGCCTCACTCAGTTTCTACATAAGCAGAAGGTAAATGTAAGAAAAAAGACAAGAAAACAAATATTAAATGACTGAAAATAGTACAAGAAATAATAAAATAAGTAAAGGAATTTAATAACAAACTAATTAATTGTGTATCATGTTACCTTGAAAGGTTTAGACAAGCGCTTGATTACAAATTCACTCCAGTCGGATGGTTCTATAGTCGGATAACCAGCAGGTGGTGTATTCAAGTCAAGTGTCTCCATTCTGTCGTAAACGAATTTTGTCGTGAGCTTTGATTTGAATTGACGCCACTTTCCACCAGCTGACTTGAAACATTCCGGCTTCCAACTATCAGGTACGATGAATAGCATCTACAAAAGAATACATAACATGTGAAAGTTTAGATATAGATGAGGCCATTAACATTAACTTAGCAACTTACAAAATTACTTACAATCACAGACTCCCAAATCTTCTCCTTGATGTCAATAGGTACTTGTGTCCAACAATCATAAGTGATCTTCACTCTTTCCCTAGCTAGGACACCAATATAACTCTGCATCTGAGTTGCAACATCTCCGAAGGGCTGCCCCAAATCATTGAACACAACCTCCTTCTTCACACCTAGAGCTCTTTGTATTTGTAAACAATGCATCCGTGTCTTTCCTCTAGGAGGTCTTTAAAGATTTGATGTTTGGGTATCCTCGAGATCAACACTATCATTCTCTTCGGTCATCGGTTCCTGCTCACTCAATTTTTCCTCAGACTCTTCCAATCGAATCTTATTAGCATCATGAGGGCCTGGACTTTGGACTTTCTTTGCTGCCTTCTTTTTTCTTGGAGCTCTTTTGGGTCCTGTTTTCTTAGGAATTGATGTTTGTGTATCCTCGTGATCAACACTATCATTCTCTACAGTCATCGGTTCCTGCCCACTCAATTTTTCCTCAGACCCTTCCAATCGAATCTTCTTATTAGCAACATGAGGGACTACACTTTGAACTTTCTTCGCTTCTTGCTTTTTTCTTGGAGCCATTTAAGCATAAAATCTGCAAAATAAATTGCGATAAGTCTAGAGACTAAGTGGCATATCGCTCAACAGATACAACATGCAGCAATTAATCACAGCATGTATTTATCAATATGCCATTGTCATATTAGCACCAAGATGCAGACATGATTTTAATATACATGCAAGAGTTTACAGCAATAGGGAATTTTACGGACACACTGAAGATACAATGAAAAGAGCAAACACCAAGATCTTAAAAGTCAATGGCTTACATTTGCCAGGCGGAATGGACAAAATTTAGGTTTTCCTCTTCTTCCGTACTTCAGTAAGTATGCACCTTTCTTTAGAGCAGTGATAGCCTATCATAGAATCAACAAGGTACAAAATATTAGCATAGTTAGCATGGTTTGCACATAAACAAAGTTCATAAAACACTTGATGAAAAATAAAGCAAGACACAAATAAATGAAATAACAAGATAAGTGATATTTGCATATATCCAGTTAAATATGCTAAAAACTAAGAAATTAAATTTAAAACCATTAACACTCAGACAAGCACATTCTGTGGACTTTTCCAGGATCCAATTAAATTAAAACACAGCAGATCTGCAAATCATATATCCATTTCTCAAGCCTACATCAAAAACACAGTTTATTTTTATTCCCAGTCCAATGCACGATCCAATAAAAGGAAAAATTAAGTATAAAAAAGGCAGAAAAGGAAATTAGTAAAAAGGTAAGAGAACACATGAGATGACAGAAATTAATATCAATATTTTTAAATGTATACTCCACTAGTTTGTAATGCAGAATGTATTTAACAAGACAAGCACAAAAGGAAGAGGAGGGTTGTTAAAAAATAATAGTAATATACCTAAATATTTCACTAATTTCCATGATCAATCCAAGTTCCATGACAATTTTCACGTACACAAGGTGGTTCACTTTCATCACTTGTATCGCCGTCCCTTTTAGGTAACCCTTTGGTAAAGGAAGGATGATGAACTACAAACTCTTCCACATCATCATCAAGCACGTGCTCCATGTACTCTTTAGAGGGCATCCTAAGCACAACAGACCAATTCGGATCTATAGGATCTTCAACATAGAATACTTGCTTCGCTTGACTTGCCAATATAAACGAATCATCTTTGAACCCAATCTTACTTAAGTTTACCAATGTGAATCCAAAATCATCAACTTTGATGCCACTTTGATTTTCTACCCAACTACATTTGAACATTGGAATTCGAAACCCAGTGTAATCAAGTTCCCAAATCTCTTCAATAACTCCATAAAATACCATCTCGGAGACAATAGGTTTTTTATCCTTCGCACTAGCAAGTTGCATTGTTTTTGCAACCAAACTAACCCCCGAGTTTCGAACAGCTCGTACGCTGTCCCGTTCCCTCGTGTAGAATGTCTTTCCTTCGACAATGTACATGTGATACAGCAAAACATTCTTGCAAGCCCCCCCTGCAATCCACTTCACCCTATCTGAGACTTGATGGGTGGAAGGATTACATAGACTACCAACCTATAATTTTAATATTTAGCATGTCATAAAAGTACTTTATGTAAAATTATATATACTCAATAATACCTAACGTAAATATAGCAAACTTACTCGATCACGTAACCAATTAGTGAATGATCTATTATGCTCATCTTGTAACCATTTTGGTGTCTTGGACTTATTCCATACTTTCTTCAAATGCACCATGTGTTCCCTATACGTATACAATGACATTTTGTCTATGTGCATTTTTGTAGTAGTGACTGCTGAAGTTCCCCAAGTTTTCTAGCTCATCATGTATTCATGCATGTATTATTATTATTATTATTATTATTATTATTATTATTATTATTATTATTATTATTATTATTATTATTATTATTATTATTATTATTATTATTATTATTATTATTATTATTATTATTATTATTATTATTATTATTTTTCTAGCTCTTTTATATTTATAGAGATCTTTGTGGATTTGTAGAGAGAGTAATTTTATCGTGTTCTAATAGTGTTAAGGCTATGATGAGTGTAGCATGTATGCACACTTTTGTTTTCCCACTAGTGTTTGTACTTTATTTATATGTATTTTGCACTATATTTATATATATTTGGCAAAACACATCTAAAGGCCCTTGTACTTTTATTTTTGATTTAGCGAGATCCCTCTACAATTTTTTGTTTAAATAAGTCCTTGTACTTTCATTTTTATAATTTATTAGATCCTTAATTGACGGATCCCAAAAATTGATTACGTTTTCCGTTAGTTTAAATCCATATCAGCATTTATTTTAAAATTGTTTTCCACTTCATATCCCGAAATCATCAAACCATCTTCACCAACTATTATTTCTCGATCAACTCTCTCCAACCTTCTTCATGCCTCTAATTTACTTCTACTCTTCATCTCCACATATTCCCAATGTCCAGAAATCAGAAATCCTCAAGAAATCCTCGTCGGAAACCCTCTTGATGTTCTACCCCCTCGCCGAAAAGCTCGTCGAGAACCTCTACGTCGATTGCAGCGACACCAGCGCTCTCTTTCCCAAGGCCACCGTGACCTTTCGCAAGTATTAGAGTGTAGATGTAAATAGAAAGTAGGCTTCATATTGTAGTTCTCATTCATGCAAAATAACGGTTGCTACAGTAGAAACTTATATACTAACCCTTAGCTAAAATCGTACTTTCAGTAAAGCATGACTAACCAATAAAGCTGTAACCCTAAATTATCTCGTGGCCGTTGGATCTTAGCATAGATCAACGGTCACGATTAAAACATGAAAATAAAGTCTAATAATAGATGCAGGTTCGAATCCATACAAGCCCAAAAACATAAAAATGCATGAAAATATAATAAACACCGCTTCTTCTTCATCCTTCAATCTTCAAACTCCTGCAACCCACCTTCTATCCTCATCACCCCCCCCTCAAGATGGAGCTGATGAAGATCAATCACGCCCATCTTGCACAACAAACTCCTAAAACGAGGTCCCGGTAGAGCTTTAGTGAGAAAATCTGCAAGCTGATTCACAGACGAGACAACAACTAGACTAACTACTCCAGCAACGTACTTCTCACGAATAACATGGCAATCAATCTCGATGTGTTTGGTTCGCTCGTGAAAGACCGGATTTTGAGTAATCTGTATAGCAGAGAGGTTATCACAGTGTAAAGGAATCAGCAGAGGTGATTCCACAAGAAAAGCCTTCAACAAATTATGGAGCCAAGTTAATTCCCTGGTTGTGGAGGCTAAAGCACGATATTCTGCCTCAGTAGAAGAGGAAGAAACTGTAGTTTGTTTCATACATTTCTAGGAAATCAAACTGGACCCCAAGAAAACATAATATCCAGTGAGAGACTTGCGAGTATCATTGCAAGTCCCCCAGTCGGCATCAGAGTATCCTGCAAGGGTGAAAGACAGGTTGGATGGGTAGAAAACTGTCACATCCCACTTCCTGAAGGAAGACACGTGAGCCGGGACGTGGCAAGGGGTTGGGATTAAGAAGTGGGGATAGAAAGGGGCCTAGTTTCTTAGGATAATTAACCATATTATTAATGAATTAATATGGGATTGGGACGTACACAACACAAACTACGGGGTAGGCAATACATACTACCCGTGTTGGCCAGCTTTGTCTGAATACCCATAGATAATAGAATAAAATACGGGATCGGGACGCTCAGCTCAAATTATGGGGTCGGCTGAGCTAAACAACCCATAATGGCCGGCTTGTGTCTGTATACCCGTAAATATAATAAAAATATATTTTATACTCTTATAACGAGACTCGGGTATAGCATATAGATTTTATTCCAAAACCTGAAATTAAACTTAGGATATTGAGTACATTGCAGGATCGTTAGTAGTGACTACTTTAACTACAAGCGTAGCGGAGGCTTTATCCTTATTTTTATAAGGCCACAACAACAGTCCTCTTCAGCTACGCCAGCTCCACCTGCTCCTTAATCTGCAAAACATTTGGAAATGAATTGCAGGGCTGAGTACTAATGCACTCAGTGGACTTATGCCATTTTATAAACACTTTGAGGATATCCATGCATAAAGTATAAGTAGGAGGGTTTTAGAAAAGAATTTGACTCCTAATTATACCAAAAACATTTCTTTTCGGAGCGCTCACTTGTCACGTACTACAACCGTTACTTCACCAACAATACCTCGGGACGCTACAACCCAGACAGGCAAGCTAAAATTAGAGACCCGGGACGCTACAACCCAGACAGACTCTTTCATCCAACAGAAGTCGTATGGTTATCAACCCACCGAACTTCTGGGCTAGTGTACACAAATCCTTAGCTAGTGTTTTAGACCAGCTAAGAACCACGACGTTAACTGGTTGAAGCATTAAACAGTTAGTACGCACAAAAACATTTTCATGGATAATCCACACATTCAAGAATAACCGAGCTTATTAACTCAAAATAATACTTTGAAAATATAATAAATCCCACCTTAACTGTAATCTCCCTTTGTTAAATTGCCTTGACCACCACCGTTTCTTACTAGCCTTGGTTCTTATAATTTCTAATAAGTGGATCTTGGTAGCAACACAAATTGAACATACACACCTATTTATAGAGAATGCATGGTAGAGTAGGTTTGTTGAGTCATCTCGTAGCCTTGGCCATTCATCAACCTATATTAATCATTATGGGGGCACGTGTAAAGTATATAGCATACATTTCCATGCATTCATATTTATGCATGTATTTATACATGCATGTTATTAATTGTGCATGGTTGAATCACTAATATAATAATAATTATTCTATGCTATCTCTCTACATGCATTTAAGTATATACCATGTATATATAGGAATAGACTAGGTCTAAATAGTCACCATCCTATTGTATTGGAAAGAGAACATGTCAAAAGATAAATAGAATAATTGAAATATTTATGAAATATTTATACCCATATTGGTATATTAAAACTTAGTATAGTAAGCTACATATATATATACTTCGATTATTCAATTATAGATTATTATTTAAAGCATTTTTAAAATGAAATAATTATTAATATTGTATCCTAAATTTATTTTAATTAACTAAATTATATAAAAAAAATTTAGGATATTACATTCCTCCCTCATTATAAAAATTTCGTCCCCGAAATTTCACGTACCTTGTTCAATATGTATATTAGGTTTTGATTTCTACATTCGATTCTTAATCATGGGTGACTTATTGAGCTTTCAATCTAAGTCTTATTATTTATTATTATTATTTTTTTTTAAACTACTCTGTTTCGGACAAGTTAGAAGTTGTTCTTCTATTTCCGAAAATGGATTAACAACTAAAGGAGTATAACCTTTTAAATCTTCTAATGCATGAGTTGCTTGCATCTGATTTAGAGCATATGCCCTAGCTTGTAGTGGTTGGCTTGGATTTGGTTCCTCATTGCTTTTAAGTCCTTGTTTGTGCTTTTGTGTGGCACGGTTCCAGTGTGGTGGTGGTCTGGTGTTTCCTCCTTTAAATGGACATTGTTTGCCAAAGTGTCCTAGTTGTCCACATATGAAACAACCATTGAAGCCTTGCATGCAATTGCCAAGATGATACTTATGGCAACGTAGACATTGCGGAATCTCCATATATTGTATCTCTTGATTTTTGTTTTCATTGCCTTTCCTCTTTTCATTTTCAAAAGTTTCTATTGCTTGATCTTCCCACTTGCGTTTTCCCTTCAAAGAATACTGAGGTGCTTCTAGTTTATCTTCTTTCTTTTGCGGTAGCATTGACTCAATGTCGAGAGCTCGGCTGAGTGTTTGGGCATATGTTTATGTTCCTTGACTTGACAAAGATATTCCTATCTCATAATGAAGACCACGACGAAATTTTTCTGCACGTTCCTTATCCGTACTGACTAAGTGTGGAGCATATCGCGATAATTGATTGAAGAGTAGGTCATACTCAGTGACCGTTTTACCTCATTGCTTTAAGTTCCAAAACTCATTTTGCTTTTCTTGTCTATAACAACCCGGAATATATTTCCCATAAAGTTCATGCTTGAAATCTTCCCAAGTAAAATTCTCCCACTGTTCTATTGTGATTGTTCTTCTAACCGATTCCCACCAAAAATCTGCCACATCTTCAAGTTGATATATTGCACATGCTAGTCGTTCTTTATCATTGCAGCCAATATATTCAAAGATTCTTTCTGTTGCACGTACCCATTTTTCAGCTTCCATTGGGTCACCTAGTCCGTTGAACTTCGGAGGATTCTGCTTTCGGAACCTATCTTCAGTTCTACGCACTAGGTAGGGTTCTACTGGTTGTAGGTTAACTTGCATTCCTTCCTGGTTATTTTCTTCCCTACTTGGTGCCACTCTCTGCTATAAATTCGTTACATGTCATGTAACGTAATATTCTCTCTCTCTCTCTCTCTCTCTCTCTCTCTCTCTCTCTCTCTCTCTCTCTCTCTCTCTCTACATTTTATTTTCTTTTAAATAATAGCCTAAACACCATGTTACGATTACTAATAACTCTATCATAATCATTCGTCGTATATACAAATAATTACTCATAAAAATATTTATTTCAAACATATTTTCAACTATGCCCTTTTTTAATCATAACAACCCAAGAATCATGTCTCAATATGTAATCACATGGAGATGCATATATTAAATAACCCAATGAATAATAACTACCTACCATGAATATATCATTTCACAAGCATACGAGTTAAGAAGTCATCACTTAACTAAAATCATAAAATGTACCTCCATTTCTCTCGAGCATGGCGAGACGGCGTGCTGAGGGTTGTTGTTGTGCTTGTTAACATGTCTAGAGAAATGATTCTAAATTATATTTAATCAAAAACTCTAGATCAGAGCGGTGAATTGCTCTGATACCATTATGTCACATCCCAGTTCCCAAAGGAAGGCACATGAGCCGGGACATGGCTAGGGGTCGGGATTAAGAAGTGGGGATAGAAAGGGGCCTAGTTTCTTAGGATAATTAACCATATTATTAATGAATTAATATGGGATCGCAATATCACCTTTTTTCTGAAGTACAATGCAGAGAGAAGGATGAGGAAGTTAAGGAAAAAGAGTAGAGTGGTTTCCTACTTATCACTTCACGACGATTCAGAAAAAAGGGGATTGCCTTTTCGCCTGCAAATAAGACAAAAATAATAATAATGCCCATTTTAAAATATATTTTAAATGGTCGTGCATTCTTTCACCCTTAGGGAGGAAGTAATGATGAGTGAGGGAAATAAATTCAACCCTATTTCTTGAGAGAATAACCGGCGTTTCGACTTACCACACCATCAGATATCAACAAAAAAAAAATAAAAATACATATAGAAAAGAAGGGAAAGAAGAAGCAATAATTGAAGCAAAAATCGTTTTCCCGCCAAAGCACCCGTCAGAAGCTATCACACTGATGCTTCTGGACCTGGGGGGGGAGTAGCTGATAGGGACTTATATCGGCTATACTCCCTAAATAACCCAAGTGAATGAGGAATACACTTTCCTTAACCTTAGATTACGGTTCTTAGGAAAGCTAGTATGGCAGATGTCATAATAGAGGGAGAAACCTCACCTCTCTGAAAGGAATAATAGATCCTAGATGGGACTAGCCTCAACAACACCCTTAATGGAGATAAGGATTACTTTTCTCTAATGATCGATAGAGGCTATTCTATGTAGTAGCATAGTATCAAAGAAATTTTGTGGGCACCAGATGCTCAAGACAATCAAGAATCGTATGCCCTGCAAGAAGCTGTGAGGCTCTAACTTTCCTCATAAGCTGCACGGGATCTGCGGGCATCTGCAAAGATAGGAGGACCTGACCAGATCCTATGGGTGTCTAGTAGAAGCCCGAGGTTCTGCGTAGCATACGGTCCGCGTGACTCTATGTACTATAGAGTGAGGACCACTACATTCATGACGAAGGATACTTCACCTCCGAGGGAATTCCTTTTCTGCCCCTCCTTCACACGAATGCTCACTCTTCACTCTCTTCATACCTATAAATACTAAACGAACGCATCCATCACATTATCATCATTCTCTACGAACAACACACTCCTTGGTGTACTGTTCCATTCAATTCAATACTCTCTCTCACGAGCTCCGCCGAGCTCAGGCCAGCCGAGGCGGACAAGACCTTCTTCCGGGAAGCCGTAGTCCGTTTCTGCATCCACCTGCTCTTCTCAACACCGGGAAGAGTCTCTTTCCCACATATACTACCTTGAACCTAAGGTAAAACCCTCAACACTTGAGGAGGAATAAGGTTTAACGGAGTTCCACATTCCTAGCCTCCCTCTCTCCCTTGTTTCTTTTCTGCGTTATCTGCCTGTATGAGTGCAAAACCCCGTGAATCTTGCTAGTTTATGGCTAAATACGCCTTTTATCATTTGCCTATAGCTTAACTATTACTTGTCGTTGC
Source organism: Thymus mandschuricus (assembly GCA_029379335.1). Taxonomy (NCBI): domain Eukaryota; kingdom Viridiplantae; phylum Streptophyta; class Magnoliopsida; order Lamiales; family Lamiaceae; genus Thymus; species Thymus mandschuricus. The sequence continues at coordinate 10,407,636 of CM057079.1, forward strand.
TATACACATCACGCCCTGTACAAAATACCCGGCTATGGCTTTTCTATACGCATGAATCTCTTGCTCTTCACTGTTTTAATGCTTTACCCATGAACGCTCTTCGCAAAACATGATGAATAATCTCTTAAATTGTTGTGGATCTCTGACCCGGATCTATCAATGCCAATCCTTAACACTCATTTCCATAACATTATTCAAACTGAAGTACAGTTTTTCAGCATTAGTCTCCATAATATATAGAGAACCTCTTAACTTCCCTATGCCCATAACTTGATCTGTGAAGCATTTCTGAAATACACAATGTGAAGGATGAAAAACACACCTTGTATCTGTAGATTTTACCAGCTGAGAAACTGATAAAAGGTTATGTGTGAATCCTAGCACATAAAGAACATTTCTCAAAACTATATCCTTTGTGAGCCTCACTTTTCCTGCATAAGCTACACTTCTAGAGGAACCATCTGGAAGATATATAACAGTTGGTTCCTCACTTTGTGAGCCTCACTTTTCCTGCATAATGCTTTACCCATGAACGCTCTTCGCAAAACATGATGAATAATCTCTTAAATTGTTGTGGATCTCTGACCCGGATCTATCAATGCCAATCCTTAACACTCATTTCCATAGCATTATTCAAACTAAAGTACAGTTTTTCAGCATTAGTCTCCATAATATATAGAGAACCTCTTAACTTCCCTATGCCCATAACTTGATCTGTGGAGCATTTCTGAAATACACAATGTGAAGGATGAAAAACACACCTTGTATCTGTAGATTTTACCAGCTGAGAAACTGATAAAAGGTTATGTGTGAATCCTAGCACATAAAGAACATTTCTCTTTGTGAGCCTCACTTTTCCTGCATAAGCTACACTTCTAGAGGAACCATCTGGAAGATATATAACAGTTGGTTTCTCCATTTGGTGTATATTATATAGAAGTTCTGGATTAGAACATATATGGGAGCTTGCCCCTGAATCAATAATCCACTCAGTTTCAAGCATAGTGGGCAGCACTGAGAAGGCAAAGTGGCCATCAAATGGTTGAGACTTATTTGCGGTTTGATGGACTAGATTTGCATCAGATTTGTTGCTGTTTGATCCACTAGACTGATGCTGAAATAGCTGTCCCATGCACTTCATCAATTCAGACTGTATCAATTTACTCATATCAGCAGTATTGTCTTTATGAATAGCTCTTCCTGCATCATTGTCATTTTCTCTAGGGCTTTCCACACAATTGGCTCTGTACTGTCCTGCTTTGTTCTCCTTTAGCTTTGTATACCATTCTGGCACTCCATGTAACTTAAAACATTCGTCCATTCCATGACCCATTTCCTGACAATGAGCACATTTTTGTTTCCTCTTCTCCTCTTTACTCAGTCTTTTCTTATAAGGTCCAGTATAAGGCTTTTGAAATTGAGGCTTCTGTCCCATAGGTTGTGATTGTGTGGCTTGTGGCTGCCTCCCTGTATTAACACTAACATTCATGGTCATGAGATTCTTGGCATCTGTTGATCCATCATTCAACTGTTTATGGTCTTCCACCTGCACCACCATAGCATAGGCCTGATCTAAAGTAGGCCAAGGCTTCTGTAGAAGAATCTGAGTTTTTGTTGTTTCATATATATCACTAAGACCAGATAAGAATGCCACTAATCTAAGCTGCTCTTGCCTCTGCATATTTTTAGCCTTAGCCACACACACACAATCCAGAGGAGGTAACAACATGTCCATTTCATCCCGTAAGGCAGTCAGTTGGTTGAAATACATGAAGACACTTAAGTTTCCTTGCCTCAAAGAATAGATATCTCTATGTAGTTTTAAAATCTTTGGACCATTGCTACTACCAAATCTCAGAGTCAAAGCAGACCATAATTTTTGAGTATATTCAGTACTAGAGAAGACTTCCACAAATTCCTTAAAAATAGAATTTGTGATCCATGAAGATACCATGTAATCCGCCTTTAACCAGCAAATATAATAGAAAGAATCAGGAGAAGGTTCAGGAAATGTACCATCTAGAAATTCCAGTTTGCTTCGAGCTACTAGAGCTCTCTTGATCGACTTGCTCCAATTCAAAAAATTGGAACCTGTTAGTTGAGTAGAGACGAGCTGCAATCCAGAGTGATCAGCTACAGGTATGAATAATATTTCTTCAATTGACGAACTCGAAGACCAGATTCTGGATCTATCTCATTAGTGAGCTCCTCGCTTGTAGGCTTCTCTTCATCATTAGATCTCTCTCCAACCTTGCGTTGGCCTTGCTTGTAACCACCATCATTATCTCCGTCTTTACCCGTAGAATCAGAACAGACGTGAAAGGAAGAAACTTTATGCGAAACGATCGATCAAACCTTTGCTCGTGATACCATATTAGAGTGTAGATGTAAATAGAAAGTAGGCTTCATATTGTAGTTCTCATTCATGCAAAATAACGGCTGCTACAATAGAAACTTATATACTAACCCTTATCTAAAATCGTACTTTCAGTAAAGCACGACTAACTAATAAAGCTGTAACCCTAAATTATCTCGTGGCCGTTGGATCTTAGCATAGATCAACGGTCACGATTAAAACACGAAAATAAAGTCTAATAATAGATGCAAGTTCGAATCCATACAAGCCCAAAAACATAAAAATGCATGAAAATATAATAAACACCACTTCACCTTCATCCTTCAATCTTCAAACTCCTGCAACTCATCTTCTATCCTCATCAGCAAGTCATTGCCCATCCAATTCATAATGACATGAAAAACTTCCTCCCCTTCAAGCTCAAGGCAGCCTCATCGTCGGCCTCCTAATCTCTCACAAGGTCACCGACATGTTGTTCTCTTTCTTTTTTGCCAACTCGTGGTCCACTGCCGCCGTCGCCCGGTCCCGATTTTCGACGCTGCCGCTCACTTACCCCCACGGGATATCTCCGTCTACTACCAGCTGAGCTCGGGGATGACGATAAAGGAGGAGCTCACCACCAAAATCTTTACGATTCCGGTGAAGAAGATAGCTCTCCTCCCGGAGAGATACAGTGGTGCGGCCACCGATGACATGCCGCAGCGGCAGCCGACGAGGGTTGAGGTGTAGTTTATGTTAACCCGATTTCAGATGATGGAGGACATCTGTATCACGCTGTAAACCTCCAGACCCAGACTCGAATAATATACAAACTTTTCGGCGAGGGGATAGAACGCCGAGAGGGTTTTTGACAAGGATTTCTTGAGGATTTTGGATTTATGGGAATTGAGAATTTTTGGAGACGATGAGTAGAAGTAAATGAGAAGCATGAAGAAGGTTGGAGAGAGTTGATCGAGAAATGAAAGTTGGTGAAGATGGCTTGCTGATTTGGGGATATGAGGTGGAAAATAGTTTTTAAATAAATGATGATATGGAATAAACTAACGGAAAACTTAACATATTTTTTTGAACCGTTAAATAAGGATCCGATAAATTATACAAATGAAAGTATAAGGACTTGTTAAAATAAAAAATTGTAGAGGGATCCGATAAAATAAATAATAAAAATACAGGAACATGTAGATGCGTTTTGCCTATATATTTCCTTGCCCAATTTGTACATAATAAAATTTTAAGTACTAGTTGGGTGGTGTTTGGTTTTGAAGTCTAATGATGAATTCTTTCTCCTTTCATTCATGGTTGTTATTTGGATTCTTTATTTTTAATTTTTTAGAACTATGAAAATTTTCCATAACTCCAAAATAAATGTACGTAGGTATAAATTAAAGGTGGATTAATTGTGCAGAACAGCCCTAGCACCGAAAACATGTAAAGCCACTAAAAAATCATAACCCTAAATCAACCTATCATTGTGAAGTTTTAGTCGAGGATAAAGTGATATGTTCTTCTAGTTCCGATAAAGTGATACATACTTTCTGAAAAATACTGCTTCTTTAATCAAGGTAGTAGAGAAACACTGCTTCTTTAATCAAGTAATAAGTCGAGTCAGGTTCAATTGTATATTCTCTCTGATTATAATAATTGACGAAGGATGCTCTTAGAAATTAATGTTCACTTGATCCTATCTTTGATAACATTATTTTCTTCTTCTCTTCAACATGATTAGAAATTCTCTTGTTATAATTTATACCTTAGTCTTATAATAGGATCTTATTTACTCGAACCTGAAATTCCCTCGTCAATATATAATTAGGTGATGTTTGGTTTGTTAGATTAGATCAAATATTGGATAAATGTTGATTTTCCCAATATTCGATCATTCCAGATTATTTTAATTATGGGGTAGGAGCCAGGATAAAAAAGGACGAGACTAATCCTATGTGGTAATAAGTGTGACTTTCTTTGGCGAATCTTGTATCCTATCTAACAAACCAAACAAACTGATGATAAGATTAATTTAGTTTAATCTTACATACCAAACATGATACGAACCTGCTCGTTCCGTAAACACACGAACACGCAAGCAGAAGACTCAATTGGATAACGAAAGAAGGATGGAGATCTCAATATACCTACGCTCTAACCTCTAAATGATATAGGTCAGATTAGATCCGCTATACCCCAAAGAGGCAATCGTTGGAGTCATACGGGGACGATGAATGACACACAAACGAGTGTGATGAACTCGATTGATTCGCCGGATAAAAATTCAACTTGTACTCAAGAGGAACTCAAGGATTCTCATAAGAGAAAGAGTAATAACTCACAAAATACATTATCAAAAGTGTTTCAATTTTCGTCACCTATGAATGAGCTTGATTTATAGGCTTCAAAAACTCCTAATTACACAAGTAAATTAGCTAAAAACTTTTCCTATAATATACAAACCAAATCATAGTCTAAAAAAGAATAAATTCTCCACAATAGAGCTCAAAATAACCCTAACAACTAGAGAATTAAATAAAAAAACAAAAATTAATAAAAATACAACTATATAATATCTTCAATGTTCAGTCCATATCATCTATAATTCTTAGCTCATGAATTGAAATTCACGATCTACAGATTGCATCAAAACATCCCTGTAATATAAGATGTTTGGTTGGTATGTTAACTTTATATATTTCAATATTATTATGTTTAGTTTATAAGACTGTGTATTACTAAATTACCGCTCATTTACAGAGATGCCTGATGAATCTCAAATTCGTTGATGAGCAATCAAACAAGGGCCCAATAGAGGCGTAATGCAAGAAATTGTAAAGACGCAAGAGGTTTACGTGGTTCGATCGAATGATCTACGTCCATGGAGAGGAAAGAGAGAAATTGTGTATTCAAAGTATTATGTGTGTGTGTTACATGAAGCTTTTTCTTCCCTATATCTCTATCTTCTAAACATGCATTAACTGTCGAAGAATCATGGGCGGTGATCGCGGGTGTAGGTTATCTCCCCATGATCCCACGTAGCATTTATGGCCTAATTCCTTGGGCTTGTTGTTGTCATTTGGGCCGAGCTGTATGTGGGCCGAGCTTGGTATTGGGCCTCATCCTATCACGTTGTGGGTGTGATGCCGAGCTGGAATTTCTTTTTCTTGTGTCGAGGTGAAATCAGCACCGATCCCAAAGTTAAGACTTTGTCGAGGTCGAAATCGAACAATGGTGAGGTAGCGATGCCGAAGTGAACTGTATGTACCGAAGTCGAAGTCAGGTATTCGCCACAAAGCCGAGATCGGGCATGCCGAGGTCGAGCATGCCGAATTCGAAGTCGAGATGTGTCGGACGCATTAAATGCTCGCCGTTTGGGTTCCCGATAAAGCGGGGATGGGGCAGGTAGGTGGAACGAAACGTCGTCGTAGGTTTTGAAGGGGCGTATCAAATACACATTGTCTCTTCACTCTCCATTATTGCAATTTAAAAAATACCTCCTCTTCGAAAAGTTTTCATTCTCTCTGTCTTGGCTACTATTCACCTTCGTCAACCTCTCGACTATTGATTCAAGCTTCCTTCACAAGTAAGTGTTATAGATTCTCCTCCTCCTCCTTCTTCTTCTTCTTCTTCTTCTTCTTCTTCTTCTTCTTCTTCTTCTTCTTCTTCTTCTTCTTCTGAGCCTCTATTTCCATCAATAGATAGGTTAGATGCCATCACCATTGCGTCTCCAAATACTTTTCATGTAACAGTAACTTTTCCCGAAAATAGATTCGTCGGGGGTACGGTTAGTATCATCGCATCCTGTCTGTCGGCGACCAATCTTCATGAGATTGGTCGTAGGTTTAGTTTTCCTCCTTTCGTCGTTTTGACGGTTCCCCGCGATAGTGATAGAGCGTGTTTCCCCCCCTTAGGGTTTGTAACTATTTATGAGGACTCCCTTATCTCGGGCCTCTGAGTTCCCATCCCCTCGATTTACACCGATATTTATGAGAAATACAGTATTTCTTCGGCTCAGTTTTATCCCAATGGGATTTTACATATTACCGGGTTGGGGGTAGCGTGTCAATACTTAGGTCTCCCCTTCACCGTTGATTCTTTTAGCAGCATGTGCCACTTCAAAGTGGGTAACGGGAGGGTGGTATTTCGTAGTTCCCCGTCAACTGTTTAGGGTTAAGACCCCTTCTAAAGTCCCGGACTGGCATGAAAGATTCTTTTTCTGCTAGTTCGAGGGTGTCCTTGAATCTTCGTGGAAAGAGGGCACCATAAAAAATTGGAAAACTAAATTGGACTTCGCCCCACTGGCGAGGTCCCTAAATGAGCTCGGTACAATCCATGTCGACTTCACCGAGGTCGAGTTGATTGCTGCAGGCTTGAGCCCCATGATCCTTCCACCTCGGTGGTACCGGGGAGGGGTGACGCTCCTTCATCTCTCTTTTCGTTTCTTGCCTTGTATATTGTCCACTTCGCTATTGCTAACTGACTTTTTTGTGTGCGTGAATGTTCTCAAGGCTCCACCGCGGAAGAGGAAGGCTAACACTTCGGCCTCTAGTGCCAAGGTGAAAAAGAAAGCATCTGTCACTTCGTCCGAAAGGACGGAGAGTCAAGCGCCCAATCTTCCCAGTTCCCCTCCTGCCTTTACTCAAAATCTTCAACGATTGAAGGGTCAGGGCTTCCGCAGCCCGACAGATGTAATTGCGTCATCTGAGCCGGATCTACATGTTATCGGCTTTCAAGCTCCGCAACCACCATTTCCCGAGGTATTTGTCGTTGATTATAAATATGTAGATAATTGCTACAACAGTGTTTCGCTAACCTTGAGTTAACTGCAGAGTGTTGAGTCCAGCGTGGACGAGCTCGCTCGGGCCTCCGATAAAGTGCAATTCGTTTACTTCGCAAGTCTGTCGCGAAGTACACTAGGGTGTCCAAGCAATTGGACACCTTAGAGGATGACAAGGTCCGACTTGTGTAGGACATCTCCTCTGCTGAGGTGAAAGAGAAAGCCCTTCGAGGGCAGCTGGACTCAGTGAAGGCCGAACTTGCCGCTTCCAAAGGTGAAGTAGCTTATTTGAAAGGTGAGATAACAATGGCACGAGCCTGGGAGGAGGATTTGGCCACCTCGCAGGGCGAGGTGATGTGCGTTCTAGCCGAGCGGATATTCCGCTCCGGCCAGTTCGGAACCCTAGTGGCCACTCTCAATGACGTGATGGCCACTAGGAAGGTGGCGGAGACATTGGACAAGGTCGCCGAAGATTACCCGGATCTCGACAAAGAAAAGCACGAGTACAAGGTAATCTCGGATCCCCAGGTTCCCCACACCTATGCTGAGGTGCTATTGGAGCAGACTCCCGCTTTTCCCATCTTTGAAGCTCTTGCTAAGCGATGCACTTTGCTATCTACTGCCGAAGTGCGCGACTGTGCAGATGACCGGGATGAGAAATTTGAGGAGCTGCTGGCCCATGTGGCAGAGAACATGAAAGAGGATCTAGCCGATCAAGAGACGACCACCTCGGGTCAAAAGAAGCCCGAGGCTGAGAGAGAGCCATCTCAGGAAGCCGAGGCGATTGAGACCGAAGCTTCCGGCTTGGTCAGTTGATCCCCTCCTATCTTTTTCCTTTGTTGTTTCTCTTTTTTCTTTTTTCTTTTTTGTAATCTTTCAGCCCTTGTGGCTTTTGTAATTCAAACTCCATCCTTTATTAATGGAATGAAATGCCTTTTCCTCTGCTTTTCTGATTATAGCCTTCTTTTGCTTTACTTGTAGAATAAAAATGACATAACAGACATAACTCCATACCTCAACGAGATCAAACGCCTGTCTAGACTTGTTGATTCGGAAGAGGTCGAGATCATCCGTGCGAATGAACTCGTTGAGCATATCCATGTTGAGTATGAAACAAAGTATCGAGCTATGCAGATAAAAAATGACGGGCTGGGAGCTCGCTATATAGATGTAAAAGACCAGCTTGCTCTCTGTGAAGAGGAATCGGAGACCATAAAATCTGAGCATGCTAAGTACGAGCGTGTGATCCACGAGCTAGGTGGATCTACCATATCCGATGTGGAATCCGAAGCCTTGCGGGTCGTGAAGAAATGATCTACAAGGAGTTATAAGGAAGAAAGATGAGGAAATCTTCGAGCTATATGAGGAGGTCACTGGGCAGAAGAGGAATCTGGCTGACAGAGAGAGTGATATATCTGCCCAGATGGAGGAGGAGAAAAAGAAGGTGGAGGATGCCAAGCGCGTGTTTGAGGAGGAGAAGAAGAAGTTGGAAGTGTTGACTTCCAAGCTTGCCGCTTCAAAGGAGGAGTTGAAGCAGAAGAAGGAGGAAGTGGCCTCGCTTGTGCGCAGGCACAAGTAGGAGATGGAGAAAGCAAAGACTGCTAATGAAAAAGCAGTGGAAAAGAAAGCTAGTGAGATCAATTCACTGCAAAGTGATCTCACACGCTCAAAGTTGGCCAAGGTTGCTGCGGAGAATGAGAAATCTATTCTCCAAGACAAATATAATGAAGTAATGAGTGAGTTGGAAAGTCGAAGGAGAGAAGCGACTGCTTTTACTTTTAAGCATGTCCAACTAGATCTAGCCATAGCAGAAGCGGAGGATCGATCTGCAGAGCTCACGAGGCGCGATAGGCATATTGCCTTATCCTGTGCTTAGCTGAGAGTGCGTGAAGCAGAGATACCTGCCTCACAAAATTTCACTGACTTATTTGTACAGGAGAAACTGAAGGAGCTTCGAGCCGAAGCTGAAGTGGATCTTGCAGCGCGCTTCGCTGCAGTTGAAGAGAGAGAGCGTAACGTTGAAAAGCTTGAAAGATTGATGGAGGAAGTAGCACAGAGGGAGAGTGCCCTAGCCGAGCGAGAGAAGTAGTCATGTTATCTGTTGGAGGAGATCTCGGAGAAGACGGCGGAGCTAGTGCTCGCAAAAGAAGGCTCTTTTGCAGAGCGTGCCGATGGAACTCTCAAAGCCATTATCACAGAGTTCGCCAGCTTGCGCCGGTCACTTGAAGAGAAAGTAGCTACTGCAGTTGGCGATGATGCCAAAAAGGGGGAAGAGAAAGAAGGACAAAAAGAGGAGGCCCCCTTGAGCAGAGTCGACAAGGGCAAAAATGTGGTTGTCTATCAAGACAAGCCCAAAAAGAGTGTTCAATCGAAGCTGCTCGCTGCATCTACTTCAGCCGCTGCCGCCCACAAAGCGAGAACTTCCGTTGACGCAAATGTCGAACTCGATGCTACTCTTGCAACAACGCTCGAGATGATGCAGTCCTTTCAAATGATGAATGAGGGAGTGTTTCAAATCGAGCAGATCGAGCCTATTCAATCCGTGCCATCGAAAGCTGCTCCTGCCGATCAAGCTCCCCAGGCCATCTCTCAAGCTGCTGCTCCTGCCAAAGCTCTTGCTCTCCCTGCACTCCCAGCTGCCAAAGCCAAAACGACTCCGCCCAAAGTTGTCCCTTCAAAGGTCCTTACTAAGCGGCCCGCTTCAGTTTGTGAAGAAGCAGACCCCGCGGCCAAGCGCCAGAAAGTGAAGAAGGACCTGGCGGCCAAAGCGAGTCGCTTCTAGAAGAAGAAGGAGGAAGAAGGAGGAAGAAGAGAAATTGGAGAAAGCAAGAAGGAAGGAGGCCCAGATTTAGGCTAGGAATGACAAGATAAGGGAGAAGTTTACCCGGCTGCTCGATGAGACGTGCTTGTTCAAGGCAGTCTCATGCGAAGCGGGTATATTCCTTTCACACCTGATGAATCTGAGATTTGCTATCTCGAGGTAGATATCCAAGCCTGCAAGAAGACGATGAGAGCCATGGAGAGATCGAAGGGCTACTCAAAAGAAGAGCGGGACTTCATCCGGAAGCTTATTTATGAAAGAGCGCCCCTTTTCAATTTGGAGCAAAGCGAGAGGTTCAGCTCAATGTTGAAGAAAATGACCGAAAGGCCATTCGTTGGAATTGAAAAGAGGAGAGCTGAACATCCCGATGCGCGCTTTATAGAAGATTTCATTTTCGAAGAGCTAAAGGAAAGCTGGGATGTGTGCCGCGAGAAATTCATCAAGGCCTACTATTTTTGGAGAGTAGTCCTAGGCCAAGATTCATGCTCAAAGTTTGATGCCTTAAACAACATCATGGTTGTGTTCAATGACAAGCTTTGGAGGATGATTCTAATTGAAGCAGAGCTTGCCGATCCCAAGATGATTATCAGAATCTCGGAGAGGAAGCTTTTCCCGAAGCCCTGGGTGCCTGGTTCTCGCATACTTGATCGTGCAGTGATTGAAGATGAGATCGATGAAGCTCTTCACTTGGCCAGACACGACAAAGCGAGCGAAGAGACGACCAAGACAATGAAGCCGAAAGTCTTATCTGCTTACATAATGGATGAGTCTTGATCTCTATTTTGTTCTGCTTGACCAATCTATCACATTTATTTTTCTATCAAGCGTTGTAATCATTTACTTATAGCATTTATTCGCTTTATGTGATTTTCATCCTTATGCTACAAAGCCTACACGAAAACCATAAGAACTCAAAAAAAAAAAAAAATGGATAAGACTATGAAGGATTCAGTCGCTTGAAAGTTCTTACAGTGGTTAAAGTGGTTGGTTTTGGCATCATCAAAAAGGGGAAAATTGTTGGGAATTGTTAAGGATTTATTTGTTAAGGGGGAACTTAACGGGACACTTTAATAAAATTTGTTATGTATTTTGATTAGATCCCAAAACCCTCCATGTAAATCCTATTCCCAAGCGACCCTATTTTGATTAGATAGGATAGAATTTTTCAAGCTTGTTAAGTTAGGAAAACTTACTTTTGTTTTAGTCGCTTTTAGACTGCAGGTTTTCAAGCGAAGCAAGAAGACCACTCGCTTGAGTGTGTATTGAAGCGAAGCAAGTCTACCCGGATAAAGGGAAGCGAGTGCTCCCGATAAAGTCAAAGCGAGTCAACCCGACTACGCTAAAGCGTGCGCTCTGACTAAAGCGAAGCGAGCCAATTTCAAACGCTTGAAAGCGATAGTTCAACTAACAACTCGAGCTCGAAATTGGAGTTCAAATTCAGTCAAGTGAAGATCAAGGCATTAATTGCGGATCTCCAAGTGGCATCAAAGAATTGGAGTATAGAGTTGACCGCCAGACCGACAAGCAGCCGCTACAGTACTGGAAGTGGCCAGTTACTGTTACGCTTGGCTTTTAGCCATTTTCGGAAAGAAGATAAGCGAGCAACTGGAAAAGCTGCAGGTCAAAAGCAACGTACTGTAGAGTGTGGAGGGACAAAGCCACCAGCCTTCAACGGCTCCAGTCCATCCCTCACACTATAAATAGTGGAGTGCAGAGAAGAGAAAGGTAGAACACTTCCTTGAGATTTCAGCGCACCAAAGCAAACAAGCACTCACAGATTTCCAGCAATCATCTTTTGAGTTCTTGTCTAAGTGTTCTCACAAGTTTCAGTTCCATCGAAACTTGTTCTCTGCAACCTTCACTCCTAGATTCTAAGCCACTATACTTATCCTAGCTTAGAAGAAGAACTCTAGCCCTTTACACACTGTAAAGACTTCTTCATTTAGAGTGTTTTCGAAACCAAACCAGAACCATTGTTCTAGTCCAGTCAAGAGTGTTAGTGTTTGTGTTTAGTTGAAAGGTTGTTGTAAGATCCAAGGTTCTGCTTTCATCGATAGCAGAAACCTCGATCGTAGAGTGTGGATCCAAGCTTACACTCTCTTCGACTGTGTAAAGCTCAATCCTAGCTAGGTCTTGTGGAGAACCCATAATCTCCCTGTTGTTGTGTTGGATCCAAGCGAGTGAAGCTCGATCCTTGTCTAGGTTTTGAGGAACCCGAAATCCTCTAAGTTTCTTGAGTGAAGAGAAACTGTTGCAGCGAGCAACAAAGTGGACATAGGTGTTTTATCACCGAACCACTATAAACCCTGGTGTCGTATTTTCGTCCTTAAGCTTTTCATTATTTATTGCTTTGATTATTCATTCATGCACAAGCATATAAACAAACCTAATACGAAGCTTTAAATACTTAGGAAATATAGCTCACTAAATTCCGCATTCTAGCAAGCGAGTCGCTTTGTGATCAAGCGTACGCTTAGGTCCAGAGATAAGCTTTACTGAAGATCAAGCTTCCAGTTTGGTTTAAAGTTTTGAAGCGACCCTAGGCTTGCATACTCTGAGATAAGTTAAAAAGAAGTTGAAAAAATCTATTACACATATTCAACCCCCCCCCCCCCCCCCCCTCTACGTGTAATCCTCTTATTAATCCGTGACCAACACCATCTAATCAAAACATCCTTTGAAGATTGATCGCACTATTTTCTACCACACAAAATAGGAGTAGTATAGAATAAGCGAGTATCGTATCCACAGGGATTGATATGTCGAAACCACACACAGAACCTCTACTTTAGAATTAAACTGATGTCTAAGCAATTAGAAATTTGGATTTGTGGTATTTATAAGCTAGTCAAATAATAAAAGACTCAATTTTAAGTAAACAAGGAAAGAAACAATTAAGAGAACAAATAAAAATTAAGGAAATAACTAAACAAGGTAAAGTCAAATAAATCAAATAAGGAAAAGTGTTGATTCTAGGGATGTCTACCTAATCAAATCTATGCAAGTAATTAATGCACACAATTAACCAATTTAATCCAATCTAAATGTGATACATGGAAAATAACCTACACCCCGATTAAAGCAATGCAAGTCGTCACCTAATAAGATCCTAATATCCTCTCGGACGCATAGATATCAAATTAAGTGCAAAATAGAACAAGTATCAATGATATAATCAACTAGGTTCAATTATGACACCCAATCAAGTATATATAAACATATGATAATTAAATCTCAACTAAGACAATCAAACTATCATACCATGTATTCATGAGATCTATTATGCAATTATCCTATTAAGGCATAAACACATAATTATGCATACACAATTTGTGATCAAGTAATCATGCATGAGAATAAGCACCATGAAACATGCATCTAGATTGGAAGGCTAATTGTAAACAAAAACACTTACATAAATTCAATTAGGCATTCAATCCCAAAAATCAACTAAGGAATTTAGCTAGACATAATTAAAACAAACATAAACACAAAGAATTGAAAGAACATAATTAAAGAGTAAGAGTAAGAAAAACTTGAACACAAACGAAGAACTTCGAATCTTGAATCTTGCATAAACTTGAATAATCTCCAATGTCGAATACAAGAATAAAAACTTTAATGTAAAAATATAAAGTGCTAGAAAAGTATGAGAGATGTTAGGGTTTACAATGCTAGGCTAGGAATATATATAGGGGAAATTTACATAAGGAATTATAAACCAAAAAGGAATCTAATAAAATAAGGTATGAAATCCCGGCTGGAACCCCCCTCTCGACACACTGCCTCTCGATAGACCTCTCGATCGAGAGAGGTATCGAGAGGTGCCAAAATCACTCTCGATCGAGAACTGCTCCAGAAGGTTTCCTCTCAATAGACCTCTCGATCGAGAGAGGTATCGAGAGGTCTTCATTAAACTTCAAATTTTGAAATTCGAACTCCGATCTTCACGCTTTGTCTCGTCTCGGGGTTTTATCATCAAAATATACCTAAAAACACAGAAAAACACCCACAAGCATAATATTGTCCAACATAATAAAAACCATATAAACTATAGACAATACTACACAACCGAGACTCAAAATCAACCATTTTTGGTTATAAAAACAAGGTAGATTTCACCTATATCAAATCCCCCAAACTTAAACATTGTTCGTCCCGAACAATACCAAAACATAAACAATAGACTCTAGCATTGTGAACTATATAGGCCTCAAAGCTTTTTCAAAAATGAACTCATGATCATGATCAAAACTATGCACACAACCTTAGCATCAATACACAATCTATCCAACAAATTCAAATCATACCAATCCATCAAAGAACTCTCTCCAACATGTGAGATATTTATATGTAAGTGAACACTCAACTCTCTCAAAGAAAAGATGTACGAAATAATGCACATCATATGGGTTCACTCAATATCAATGTAATGCAACATGTTTACCATAGGCTTGCCCCTAATCTCAACATCTCCACCTAATGTAATATCTACAAACTAGAATAAAAAAAAGTCTTTATATAAGCTTGTAATGTAGGGACATTGGTTAAGGTAGGGAATATATAGGCTAAGTGACTCAAAATACACCAAATCATCAACCTCTTTCAACTCCAACCAAAGTATGGTTTTTACTCCATCTTCTACCATCCAACACCTCTACAAAACTCAAAACATCATAGATGCAAAGTATATAACTCAAGCTAACTATCCCCTTATGGTTTTTTTTTTTTTTTTTTTTTTTTTTTTTTTTTTTTTTGTTTTTGTTTTTTTTTTTTACTAGATTTCAACTAATGAATGTTCTTTCTAATGTTGAACAAAGGCTCTATATTTTTTCTATTTTTTTTTTATTTTTTTTAAGCTTATAGGGATAGCTAACTATACTTAATCAAGCATCTAAAATTCTTTTCTTCTCCCTCTACACCACAACAAGATATTCTCTTTTTTTTTTCCAACTCTTCCCACATCACCAACTAAATCCACTAAAGATACGCTTATCCATCCAAACCTCCTATCATCCAAGCTTAAGAAAGAAAGGCTCATAAAAAGGCTCAAAGGGGGTAAATGAAGATTATGATCAATGTTAGTGTATATGAATCATGTGGCTAGAGAAAGATGGCCTAAGATCATCGCCTAGTTCATAAATATACTAAGGTCTTGATGGAGAAATAGGGCAAATTCTAGAAACAACGAAGTATACATGATCACTCAATCAAAGAAATAGGCATAAACATGCACAAATAGCTCAATTCTCACGGGTTCAAACTAACTAGTTCCCGATATCATAACATGCTTCAAACTCATCAAATAAATATGCGTCGCTTCGCCAAGGTTCCATGCATAATAAAGATCATGAAAATTTTCTCCAAAAATCAACAAAAATTTTCTATCATTGGCCAAATTCACAACACTATCATCACATGCTTATTCGACTCAATTTAACCTAAGACTCTTAAAACTCAAAACAATAAAAGACTCAACAGACCCCAAAATAAACCAACTACTAAAGCAATTAAAAACAAAAGATTGTTAACATTAGTTACTCTTCCCCCTCCCCCAAACTTATTTCGAAATCAGAGATTAAGGAATAAGTTTGCAAAAAGAAGAAGGAACTAAGTTAACAAACTTACCTCATTGATATGGTGGCGGGAATGGAGGGTTGTCGGGGTTATTGGGGTCGAATCGTTGATGGTGAGACGGGTAGTGAGGATAGAAATAGTGCATCTCATGCACCATTCTATTGTAGTTCTCCATGTAAGCTCTCTCGTCCTCACGCCTTTTCGCCTCCTCCTCTCGTCTTTTCGCCTCCTCCTCTCAAAGTAGGTGTTGAGAGTATCGAACCGACCTCCAATGTATGTACGAAGATCTCCCACCTCGGTCCTCAAAGTTTGAACTTCTTCTCGAACTCCTTGCACTTGAGATTCAACGAACTCTCTACCATCCCAATGGTAGTTTTCCATCACCTCCATTGTCTCCGTATGCCAATCTCGCATGGTGGAAAACTCCGGAACTCTCATGTAGAAACCGGGTTGTGGAACGCCTTCATACCCTTACTCATAAGCATCCTCCTCTTGATCATATCCTTGCTCACATTGCTCGGCCTCTTCTTCATCGTCATCTTCCTCATCATCATCTCCTCCTTCTTGTGGCCTTGCGTCTCCTTCGGGCCACATGAGTTGCTTGTGTTGTGGAGAATTCATCCTTCCATTGCCTCGTTGTAACTTCTCATTCCCAATCACCTCGGTTAAGTAGTTGTTCGGCAATGGGAAGAGAAAGACACCACTCAACCCATGGAGCTTGAGGAACCACCCGGAAGTGTCGAAAGAGATCATCATCGCAAACTCCAAAGTCCTCCTATCCACAAAGATGGATGTGGACACCGGCTGCTCCCGAATTTGCACGTTGAAGTGTCTAGCAATTGGAGTGACGAATGCTCCAATCCCTATCTTTTGTCCCCCGAACAAGTAGGCTTGATTCTCCATGTGGTCAACAAGATAGAGGGCTGCATCTTGAGATTGTCCTCGATAAGACGTCCAAACGAGATGTGCATCGGTGGCAAGGAAGGTGCCGGAGTCGTGGCAGGAGTGAATGGTGGACAAAATCAGCCTATGGAAGTAGCGAATCGTGGGATTCCGAATCGAGGTGGCCTTTGCAATCGCCGGGTTGTAGGACTTCTTCCTCTCCTCCTCGTAATCCACAAATTGACCCCACAAATGTTGAAGATTAGGGTGGTTGTTACCCAAGTACTCCCCATTCTTATCTCCTCCGATAATGTCATCAAGTTGATCCATGGTGAGCTCTCTTGGTTGGCCACCCAATTGGAAACGAATGATGTGGGATACTTGATTGACTCGCTCCACCACCAAAGTCGAGAGAAACTCCACCGCCAAAATGTGATAGGTCAAGTGGTTGCCTTGAAATATGTTGGTGAAGCCTCCTCTTTGCATCATTTGGGTGATCTCATCGGCTATCCCCATGGCCACAATCGTCTCTTGGTGAAGGAAACGACAGTGCTTGTGCTTGAGTTGCACAAGATGGGACCATCTTCACTTTGCCTCCGCCGTGGTGAGCTTAAACTTGAACGCCTTGGGCTCCAAATTTGCAGGCATCGACCTAGCCGGCGGCATTCGATTTTCCGGGATAGTCTTGTCGTTCTTCCATGTCTCCTTGGCCTTCTCCTTCCCCTTGCCTTGCTTGAAGAAGTCGAAGCAACATTCTTCCCCTTGTCTCTTGCCATTTTAGTACCTAAAAATTGCACAAATTAATCCAAGAATTGCAAGAATATAGCAATATGAATTATCTTCCCCCAAACTTCAACCAAATACAATCCTCCCCCATTGTCAACTCAATTTTCGCATCAAAAATCCACACATTCAACACACCAATCCTCCCATCATGATTTTTCATCTTAGCACAATATTCATCCAATGCATACATATCAATGAATTTCATCAAATTCATAGACGAATTTAAATACCCATTCAAAAGTCAACATGCATTCATCTCTTCAATCCTCAATGAATCCAAATCATTCAAATAGTACAAAACAATTCATAGATTCAATCCAAAATTCTCAATCTAATACCCAATCCATTAATCCACGAATTTAACCAACAAAAACGAATTTCAATCGGTCAAAACATGCATATTCATGTAGAGAATCAAGAATTAATAAGAGAGGGGCGAGAAATCGAGTAACTTGATATGAATTGAAGAGAGAAAATTGAAGAGTGCTCTTGTTTTCTTGAGAGAATTTGTGTTTGTGTGTGAATGGTGTGTGAATTGTGTGTATATGGTATATAAATTAGGAAAATAAAACCTGGTCAAAGTCGGTTTAGGGATCGTCAACGACCCTCTCGATACACCTCTCGATCGAGAGAGGTGTCGAGAGGTGCCTACTGGACTTCGTGTTTTGACCCCTCGACAGGCCTCTCGATCGAGAGAGGTGTCGAGAGGTTTTGCACTGCACAAATTGTCCTCCCCTCTCGATCGAAAACACGGGGGTCTCGATCGAGAGGCATTACGTGAAAAACCTGGGCACCATGTTTCAGAATCTCTCGATACACCTCTCGATTGAGAGAGGTGTCGAGATACCCCTACTGGACAACAAACTTTCACCTCTCGACAGGCCTCTCAATCGAGAGAGGTGTCAAGAGGACCTGTCCGATTTTTGTTTTCTACACAACACTTGGAATTCGTTAGTATATTAAGGGGTTCGACTCTAAAATACGAAAAATTTACCTACGGCTCTAAAATAAAAGAAAAACCAAAAAATAATAAAAACGGGATATGAATATTGGGTTACCTCCCAACAAGTGCTACGTTTAACGTCTTTAGCCCGACGATACCTCCTTTATAGCTCGGGTCATCAAGATAAGTGGCCGCTTTCTTGGGGTATAGAGGCAAGGGCTTGAAGTAGTGCTTAAGTCGATGTCCATTCACCACGAAATTTTCACCGTCTTTCTTCAACACTTCGAATGCACCGTTCTTCAAGTCCTTGTAAATAACGAACGGCCCCGACCACTTGCTTTGCAATTTTCCTGGGAACAAACGAAGTCGAGAATTAAAAACAAGGACATCATCACCAATTTCAAACTTACGCTTTTTAATGCTCAAGTCGTGAAATCTTGCGGCTCGTTCTTTGTAAATCCTCGAATTTTCGAATGCCTCGTTCCTCCATTCATCAAGCTCCATTAAGTCATCACACCTTTGGCCCATGGCTTCCTTAAACTCGAAATTGATTCTTCTCGTTGCCCAATAAGCTTTGTGCTCCAACTCCATTGGTAGGTGGCAAGATTTGCCAAATAGCAATTGATATGGAGACCTTCCAA
This sequence comes from Thymus mandschuricus, assembly GCA_029379335.1. Classification (NCBI taxonomy): domain Eukaryota; kingdom Viridiplantae; phylum Streptophyta; class Magnoliopsida; order Lamiales; family Lamiaceae; genus Thymus; species Thymus mandschuricus. The sequence continues at coordinate 10,426,407 of CM057079.1, forward strand.
TTGGCGTCTTGAAAGCCGTCCTATAGGCCCAAAGTGCGTCGTCCAAGTACTTCGCCCACTCCTTCTTGTTGGTGATGGTCTTCTCCAAAATTTGCTTGATCTCTCGATTAGCTAGCTCGGCTTGACCGTTTGCTTGAGGGTGGTAGGGTGTCGTAACCTTGTGCTTGACTCCATATTTTGCAAGAAGCGATCCTAACCAAAGATTGTTGAAGTGGCTCACCCCATCACTAAGCAAAGCTCTCGAAGTTCCATACCGAGTCAAAATATTCCGTTGGAGGAATTTGATCACCACCTTCGAATCGTTGGTTGTCGTAGGAATGGCCTCGACCCATCTCGAAACATACTCCACCGCAAGTAAGATATAAGAGAACCCTTGAGATTTGGGAAAGGGACCCACGAAGTCGAACCCCCAAACATCAAAAAGCTCTACCTCCATAATAGTGCGTTGCGGCATTTCGTCCCTCTTCATGATGTTCCCCATCCTTTGGCATCGATCACATGACTTGATGTACTCGTGACAATCCTTGTAGATCGACGGCCAATAAAAGCCACTATGAAATATCTTGAGGGCGGTGTGATTTGCAGCGAAATGTCCCCCATTCGGAGCGCTATGGCAATCCTCGATGATCTTTTCCCACTCCGATTGCCGAACACATCGCTTATGATTCCATCGGCACACCTCTGGTACAAGTAAGGATCATCCCTATAGTAGAACCTACAATCGTGGAGGAACTTCTTCTTTTGATGAGACGATAGATCCTTGGGCACATGATGAATCACCAAGTATTTGACGATGTCGGCGAACCAAGGAGTCAAATCGTCCAACTCGAAAATCTGCTCATCGGGGAAGCTTTCCTTGATAGCAATCTTCGAATCCTCTCCTTCCACGGGCTGCTCAAGTCTTGAGAGATGGTCAGCCACCACATTCTCGCATCCTTTCCTATCCTTGATCTCCATATCGAACTCTTGAAGAAGCAAAATCCAGCGAACTAACCTTGGCTTCGAGTCCTTCTTGTTGAATAGATAGCGAATGGCGGCATGGTCGGTGTGCACAATCGTGTGAGATCCCACCAAATAAGGCCTAAACTTGTCGAAAGCATAGACCACAGTGAGTAACTCCTTCTCCGTGGTGGTGTAGTTCCTTTGAGACGAGTCCAATGTCTTGCTAGCATAGTAAATCACCCGGAAAAGCTTCTCCCTTTTCTGCCCCAAAACTGCTCCTACCGCCCAATCGCTTGCATCGCACATGAGCTCGAACGGGGCACTCCAATCCGGTGACACCAAGACGGGAGTAGAGATAAGCACCTTCTTCAATGTTTCGAAGGCTTCCAAGCAATCCTCATCAAAAACGAACTTGACATCCTTCTCGAGCAATCCACATAACGGCTTCGTGATCTTTGAAAAATCATTGATGAACCTCCTATAGAAGCCGGCATGTCCTAAGAAACTCCTCACCGATTTGACGTTGTGTTGGGAATTGTTAAGAACAAAATGTTAAGGGGGAACTCCTATGGGACACTTCGAAGTGAGTCAAATATTTGTTTTGATTTGATCCCAAAACCACAAGTGTTATGTTCCCAAGCGACCCATTTTTGGTGTAGATAATAGGTTAGAAAATTTTCTAAGCCTATACTGTTAGGATGGCTTTATTTTGCTTAGGTTTTAGACTGAAGAAAATTCAAGTGAAGGCCACTCTCTTGAGTGTGTTTTTCAAGCGAAGCGAGTCTACCGAGCCGAAGTGAAGCGTGCCGAAGTGTAGCAAAGCGAAGCGAAGCGAGCACTACAGTGGAATCAAAGCGAGTCCACTAAAGTGAAGCGAAGCGAGCGCTACAGCGAAAGTCAAAGCGAGTCAAATTTTACTTAAGCAATACTCGGAAACTTTGTTTTCCAAAGTAGACGCTTCAAGTATGACCCGAAGCGACTCGATCAAAGCGGACGCTACAACTTCAAAGCAAAGCGAGCCACTACCTACCAGAAAGCGACAGCCCAATTCCCGCTCCGATTTCAAACTCCAGTCAACTGAAGATCGTCGCATTAATTGCGAGATCTCCACGTGTCGATTGCGGAGAAGAGCAGCGGAGTTGACTGCCAGGCCGACAAGGGCGCCGCAACAATACTGGCTCGCTCCAATTACTGTTAAGTTTGGATCTTAGCCATTTCCGGTAGAGAGCCAAAACTGCGCATCTGAAAAGCAGCCAGCCTGTGCAAGTACTGTCAAGAGGAGGAGGGACAAGGCCACCAACCAAGCAACGGATCTCGGCCAATCCTCCGCCTATAAATAGTGAAGGATGAAGACGAAGAGAAGTAGAACACTACTTGAGCATTCGAGCGCCTACTGTAAACAAACACTCCCAGCCTTAGAGCATTTATCGAGTCTTTGTTTCCAAGTGTTCTCCGAGTTCCAGTCTCATCGGAACTCGTCTTCGCAACCTTCACACATAGAGTTCTAAGCCCATTCCAAATCCCAGCTTAGAAGAAGAGCTCTAGCCTACTTTACACTTACTGTAAAGAGCTCTTCATAGTGTGTTCGTCGTAAACCAAAAACCCTAACCCTAAGTTCTGGTTGTTAGGTTTTTTTGTTCGTCGTTAGGTTGTTTTGATCCAAGGCCCTACTTTCATCGATTGTAGAAGCCTCGATCATAGAGTCTAGATCCAAGCTTACACTTACATCGTTCGTGTGAAGCTCGATCGAAGCTAGGCTGTAAGGAGAGCCCGTAATCTTCCTGTCATCGGACTAAAGCGAGTGAAGCTTCCAGTCCAGTTAGGTCTTTGTAGTGAACCCGTAATCACTGCGTCGTTTGTCAGATCCAAGCGAGTGAAGCTCGATCTCGACTAGGTTTTTGAAGGACCCGTAATCTTCAAGTTCTTGAGTGAAGAGAACAGTTGCCGAGTGCAACAAAGTGGACGTAGGAGCTTCATCTCCGAACCACTATAAATCTCGTGTCGTATCTCTCTAAACCCTAACTCTTTATTTCCTTGTTTGATTATACATTGCACGTGCATCTAAACAAACATAACTTGGAACTTTTAATTACTTAGGAAAGATATTAGCTCACCGAATTCTGCACTAAGAGTAAAGTCTCACTCTTGATCAAGCTCTAAGCTTAGGTCAAGAGAATCGTGATTGCTTTAGATCTAGCTCTCGGCTAGGTCTTAGTAGTCCTTACGAGCACTTTACTTCATACTCTGAGTTAAGGAATTTGAAGTTGAAAAACTTCAAAATACGTATTCACCCCCTCCCCCCCCCCCCCCCTCTACGTATTTTTCCTTTAACAAACCGGGACCAACACGTTGGTTGGTGGTGCAACTTCTCGATGGCTACGACCTTGGCTCGGTCCACCTCCAAGCCTTGTGACGACACCTTGTGGCCAAGTACAACTCCTTCTTGCACCACGAAGTGGCACTTCTCCCATTTAAGAACGAGGTTCGTCTCCTCGCACCTTTGAAGCACCGTGGCAAGATTCTCCAAGTATTGATCAAAAGAAGAACCGAAAACTGAAAAATCATCCATGAATACCTCCATAAAGTTTTCGATCAATCCATGGAAGATGGCCATCATGCATCGTTGGAAAGTAGCCGGTGCGTTGCACAACCCGAACGGCACCCTCCGATAAGCGAAGACTCCATATGGGCAAGTGAACGCCGTCTTGTGTTGGTCCTCCGGAGCGATGGAGATTTGGTTGTAGCCAGAATATCCATCAAGGAAGCAATAGTACTCATGGCCGGCCAATCGATCTAGCATTTGATCCACGAACGGGAGGGGGAAGTGATCCTTCCTAGTTGTTGCGTTGAGAAGGCGGTAATCAATGCAAACTCACCATCCGTGACAAGCCTCGTCGCTATAAGCTCCCCTTTCTCATCGTTGATGACCGTCATGCATCCTTTCTTTGACACCACTTGAGTAGGGCTCACCCACTCACTATCCGAAATAACATAGATCATGCCGGCATCAAGCAACTTCAACACCTCCTTCCTCACTACTTCTTGCATAGCCGGATTCAATTGCCTTTGAGGTTGGACTCTTGGGCGATGACTATCTTCGAGCAATATCCTATGCATGCAAATCGAAGGACTAACACCTTTAATGTCGGCAATCGTCCATCCAATTGCAGATTTGTACTTCCTTAAGACCCTCAACAACTTGTCGGTGTTTGCCTCCGTGAGTTGAGAAGAAACGATCACCGGGTACGTCTATTTTTCTCCTAAGAACTTGTACTCGAGGTGCTCGGGTAGTGGCTTCAACTCCACCTTAGGGGCTGCATTCTTCTTCTCTTCCTCCTCAAGAACTCCACCTTCCACCTTTTTGTTGATGTCGAGGTAAGGAACTTCCTCGTGAGGAAGTTGTGGTTGGTTCGCCTCCAATTGATGTAGATACTCAAGAATCTCATCGCAAGCTTCATCCAACTCCAAGTAGGTATATAAAGGGGTTGAGATGCAATGGTTGAGTGCCTCCTCCGAAGTAGGTGGTACCAATGTCTCGATGGAGAAGATATCCTCACGATGATCATCGGGTCTCCTCATGGCTTCGTAGATAGAAATTTTCAGCTCCTCGCCATTGACTCGAAAGGTGAGGTCTCCATCTTGAACATCGATCAATGCTCTCCCCGTGGCTAAGAATGGCCGTCCTAAAATCAATGGTTGATTTGCATCCTCGGGCATGTCCAATACTACGAAATCCGCCGGGAAGACAAGGTTGTGCACTTGAATGAGAACGTCCTCCACTATCTCCCTTGGATAAGAAACCGATCGGTCCGCCATAAGTAGAGAGATGGTGGTTGGCTTCATCCTCCCGATCTTGAGCCGGTTGAATATAGAGAGAGGCATCAAATTGATGCTAGCACCAAGATCGCATAGCACGTTTTGAAAGACTTGATCACCGATCTTGCATGCCAAAGTGAACCTCCCGGGATCCTTTTGGTTCAATGGTAGCTTCTTTTGGATCACCGCGCTGCACTCCTCCGTGAGATTGATCGTCTCGAACTTCCCCCACTTCTTCTTTCCGGAAATCACATCTTTGATGAACTTCATATGGTTTGGCATGTCTCGAAGAGCATCTAGAAGTGGTATGTTGATGTTGACCCTTTGTAGTATCTCCAAGAAGCGTTGATACTTCTCATCTTGCTTCATCTTGGTCAAGCGTTGTGGGAAAGGGGCCTTCGGAGTGTATGTCCGGAATTGGGGCGGCTGCTTTACCTCTCGATCCCTCTCTCGATCGATAGGGGACCTTCTAACCTCGGTTTTGACCTCTCGACCCCTCTCTCGATCGAGAGAGGTATCGAGAGGGTCACATTGAATCTCCTCGTCGTAAGCATCTCGATCCTCTTCTCGATCGATAGGGGTATCGAGAGGTGGATTCTATCCTCCAGTAGCGACCTCTCGATCCCACTCTCGATCGAGAGAGGTGTCGAGAGGTCCTTGCCTCGGCACTTGGATCCTCATCTCCTCGAGCTCCGCACTCTTGAGGCTCCCGTCTCCTTTCTTTGCAGCTTCCAAGGATGGATTTGTGTACTTTTTGCCACTCCGAAGCTCAATAGCATGAACATGATGGTTGTTCTTTGGGTTTTGCTCGGTGTTGCTTGGGAATTGGCCGGGCATATGGACTCCTCCTTGAGCATTGGCTATTTAACTCATTTGCGTCTCCAACATTTGCATTTGCTTGGTCAAGGCGTTGATGCTACAGCCCAAATTGTTGCTCAAGGTGTTTTGAGTAAGTTCCAACGTCCTCAACTTTGCATCTTGTTGTGTCATCCTCATCTCCGACTGAGCCATATATTGACGAATCAAATCGTCGGTAGACATCTCCTTCTTTGGCTCTTGGATGACTCCGTTCTCTACATGGAAGCCGGGAGGTGGTTGCAAGGCATTGTTCGGATTGGCATAAGAGAAGTTCGGATGATTTCGGTTGTTGGGAACGTAAGGCTTCTTGTATCCTCCTTGGTAGTTCGAACCTCCTTGTCCTCCTTGCCACTTATTTCCTTGATTCGGTTGCCACTTGCCTCCTTGTTGCACAAAATTGGCATCTTCATCTTCGGTTGGGTTTGCTTGTTCATCAGTGATAGCATCGCACCGAAGTACTCCTTTCTTGATAGAATCCAACTCACTTGCTGTTTTTGTGTATTTCTCCATCAAGTCCTCGTAAGCCTCGATTCCAATGTTGGCAACTCTCCTTCTTCCAACGCGACGGTCAGTAGCCTCCTCATAGCTCGAATTCACGATCAGCTCAATAATCTCCATAGCCACATCGTACTCATTGTTCAAAAATCCTCCTTTCGAAGCGTAGTTGAGCTCCTTCCTACATAACTTGTTCAACCCACGATAGAAGCACGAGATTTGATCCTCCTTGCTAATTCCATGGTTTGGGCATGCTAGCAATAGCTTCTTGAATCTCCCCCACGCCTCGTAGAAATACTCATCCTCGTATTGTTGGAATTGGTTGATCTCATTGATGAGTTTTTGAGCTCTCGGAGGTGGGAAGAACTTGTTCAAAAATCTGATGCACATCTCGACCCAAGTCCTTATCTCCGTCTTGTCCAATCCATCAAGCCACTCCCTTGCATCGTCCTTGAGAGACCACACGAATAAGCTGAGCTTGAGGTAGTCCGAAAATACTCCATTAGCCTTGTATGTTGCACAAATATCCAAAAATTGCTTCAAGTGAGCATTTGGATCCTCCATGGGTGTGCCTCCATATTGGTTAGATTGCACCATGTTGATGAGGGCCTTCTTGATCTCATAGTTGTTTGCATCCGTGGTCCCCCATCCTCCTTGCTGAAATTGGTCCACGACCGGCTTGAAACGGTCGTTCAAAGTCCTCATTGCCGCTTGATCCCCCATCAAATCGAAACTACTTGGTGAATCGGGTGGTGAAGAGGGTGGTGTATCGATCTTGCTAGCTTCCTTCTCTCGTCTCAATGCTCTTAGTGAGCGCTCCAACTCCAAGTCTATCGGAATAGGATTTATCCCTTTAGACCTTGTGGTCATGCACTACCTAAAAGCAAAGAGAAGACAAGAAAACGTTAGATCAATAAACCGAAAACACGAAATTTAAAGCGCCTAAATTACCAATTAATTCTATTTCAAAATATGCGTATGAAATCTAATCAATCCCCGGCAACGGCGCCAAAATTTGATCACACTATTTTCTACCACACAAAATAGGTATAGTATAGAATAAACGAGTATCGTATCCACAGGGATTGATATGTCGAAACCACACACAGTACCTCTACTTTAGAATTAAACTGATGTCTAAGCAATTAGAAATTTGGATTTGTGGTATTTATAAGCTAGGCAAATAATAAAAGACTCAATTTTAAGTAAACAAGGAAAGAAACAATTAAGAGAACAAATAACAATTAAGGAAATAACTAAACAAGGTAAAGTCAAATAAATCAAATAAGGAAAAGTGTTGATTCTAGGGAAGCCTACCTAATCAAATCTATGCAACAAGTAATTAATGCACACAATTAACCAATTTAATCCAATCTAAATGTGATACATGAAAAATAACCTACACCCCGATTAAAGCAATGCAAGTCGTCACCTAATAAGATCCTAATATCCTCTCGGACGCATAGATATCAAATTAAGTGCAAAATAGAACAAGTATCAATGATATAATTAACTAGGTTCAATTATGACACCCAATCAAGTATATATAAACATATGATAATTCAATCTCAACTAAGACAATCAAACTATCATACCATGTATTCATGAGATCTATTATGCAATTATCCTATTAAGGCATAAACACATAATTATGCATACACAATTAGTGATCAAGTAATCATGCATGAGAATAAGCATCATGAAACATGCATCTAGATTGGAAGGCTAATTGTAAACAAAAACACTTACATAAATTCAATTAGGCATTCAATCCCTAAAATCAACTAAGGAATTTAGCTAGACATAATTAAAACAAACATAAACACAAAGAATTGAAAGAACATAATTTAAGAGTAAGAGTGAGAAAAACTTGAACACAAACGAAGAACTTTGAATCTTGAATCTTGCATAAACTTGAATAATCTCCAATGTCGAATACAAGAATAAAAAATTTAATGTAAAAATATAAAAGTGCTAGAAAAGTATGAGAGATGTTAGGGTTTACAATGCTAGGCTAGGAATATATATAGGGGAAATTTACATAAGGAATTATAAACCAAAAAGGAATCTAATAAAATAAGGTATGAAATCCCGGCTGGAACCCCCCCTCTCGACACACTGCCTCTCGATAGACCTCTCAATCGAGAGAGGTATCGAGAGGTGCCAAAATCACTCTCGATTGAGAACTGCTCCAGAAGGTTTCCTCTTGATAGACCTCTCGATCGAGAGAGGTATCGAGAGGTCTTCATTCGACTTCAACTTCTGAAATTCGAACTCCGATCTTCACGCCTTGTCTCGTCTCGGGGTTTTATCATCAAAATATACCTAAAAACACAGAAAAACACCCACAAGCATAATATTGTCCAACATAATAAAAACCATATAAACTATAGACAATACTACACAATCGAGACTCAAAATCAACCCTTTTTGGTTATAAAAACAAGGTAAATTTCACCTATATCAAAGATGATGCTCACGGATGCCCCAGTATCGATGTAGATTCTCTTGATGAGCTTATTTGCTATCACTGCTTCAATGATGATAGCATCGGAGTGGGGAACAATGGAGGGTACTGGATCTCTCTCCGAAAAGGTGATCATCTCCTCCCTTTTAAACCTTTTGTTGATATGCTCGCTGTACGGGAGGGTCCTCGCTTCAGTCTTGAAGGACGACTTGGTTTGGCCTTTGGGGAGACCAGAGATCGTGGCAATGACCCCATCGAACTGGTAATCCCCTTCACCATCGGCATCATCTTCATACTTCACTTTGTTTTCCACCTCGGAGTTACAACTGTCTCCTCTCTGCTACCTCCTCTTCTTTTGACCTCGGGGTGCGTCGAACTGATTCACCCGACCACCTTGATCCCGGTATCTTCTCAATGGGCCACTCCGGACGAGCCCCTCGATGTTATTCATCAGATTTCGGCATTCTTCCGTCTCGTGCCCGAATCCTAGTGGAAGTTGCAGTATTTGTCCCTTGATCTCTGCCTCGCTGACTCCCTATGGGTCGAGGCTTCTCGAGTAGGTTTGCATGCAGCTCGAGAATCCCCGACGCGGCTTGGTCAACGGGGTGAACTGTGGCGCAAGCTGATGCGCGAACTGACTCCGTGGTGGTGGTGCTGATTCTGTCAGGGTCCTAGACGGGACTCCAAGGGACCGCGCTGAATACGGTCCATCGTGCTCTTGCGTGGCTATTCTTCTTTCTTCTTGATATTCGAGGTATCACCTCGGTCTCCTTCCCTTCTCCTCCGAGCTGCTTTGTCTATCTTCGCGAACTTATTCGCGATAGCCCACAGCTCCGTGGTGGTTTGAGGCTCCTTTGCGAGGACTTCATTGTACAGGGCATCAGAGAGAATAGCATTCTGAAATGCCGAGATGACAAGGAGGTTGTTGAGACCTCGGGTCTGCAGACATTCTCTATCAAACCTCTTCATGAAGTCCTGTATGGACTCAACTCTATTATGCTTCACCGTAAGCAGGTGTGCTAGAATGTGCTTTACCTCGACACGTTGAGAGAAGCTTCACAGTAAAGCGTCCATCTGCTCGTTATACTACCTAATGGACCACGCTGGTAGACTGTTGATCCAGTCCCGAGCGTTGTCGACAAGCAGCTCGGGGAACAACTTAAACATATGAATATTTCCCAAACTTTAGTTCAACATATTGTATTTAAATTGACTTAAGAAGTTTTTGGATTACCTATCTCGTTATATAGGGCAATGTTGGGAATTTTGTAGCGCTCCGGCATGGGTGTGTTGAGGATCTCGTAAGACAATGGACTAATGATCCGCCCATGTGCGTCAAAGATCTCCGCACCTCCCATGCGGTTAATTCGGGATGGCACCCCGCCCGGAGGGGGTACTTCTGGTGCTCGGTCTGTTGGATCTGATTCCGCAAATCGTATCCACCTCGCATCGGGAGAGGGTTGACTCTCCGTTCGCCCGTGATCTCCATGCTCTGCTCTCGAGCTCGATTGTCTCCTCGACCGAGCTGGGCTGCTCTTCGCTCTTCCTCATATTGTCGTAGGAGCTCTCTTCCTCTATTAGTAGTGAGTAAATCCCGCAACAAGTCCTTGACACCGGGAGGAGGTGGGGGCGGTACGACATTATTCCCCTTACGAACTGGAGAGAGCACGTAGATGACGCCGGGCCCGAACAACTCGTTATCACCTTGGTCAAAGTTTCGATATGCGCCTCCAGAGTTCGCCTCTGCTGCTGTCTAGCAAGAACCTTCTATGATGGCGGGCTCTGACGAGGTCCCAAACGTAGGCCTATGGGACCTCGTCGAGGCTGCGTGGGTGGAAGAGGCTGTAGAGGTGGTAGAGGCTATATTGTATCGTTCTCGTTGTACTCTCCACTGGGGTTCTCTTCATAGTACTCCTCGTGTCCCTCGAGAGGATCTTCATGAGCGATATCCAAGGGATGGTCTTCAGGGACGGGATCAGGAATTGGCTCCTCCTGAGCAGGATCCCGGGCTAGTTCTTCTTGGGGAACTCCTCGACTCTGTTGACGTCTCAGAACGCCGATGGGAGATTTTGATGAACTCCCCCTAAGCAGTCGTTTTCTGGGAGCCATTAGGGTTGATTAAAGCAATGAAAGTAGAGACTTGACTCACAAATTTAGTCGGTTCCCACAGACGGTGTCAGCGATGAATCTCAAATTCGTTGAGCAAGCAAACAAGGGCCCAATAGAGACGTAATGCAAGAAATTGTAAGGACGCAAGAGGTTTACGTGGTTCGATCGAATGATCTACGTCCACGAATAGGTAAAAGATAAATTGTGTATTCAAAGTATTATGTTGTGTTACATGCTTTTTCTTCCCTATATCTCTATCTTCTAAACATGCATTAACTGCCGAAGAATAATGGGTGGTGATCAATGGTATAGGTTATCTCCCCATGATCCCACGTTGCATTTATGGCCTAATCCCTTGGACATGTCGTTATCGTCTGGGCGAGTTGTATATGGGCTGAGCTTGGTATTGAGCCAAGGGATTGGGCCCCATCCTATCAATGCCCTTGTAAATTTACTTTTTGATAGGGATTAATATCACCTTTACTATGTAAATAATTCACATCGCTAATAAAAACGGATATTAGCCTAAAGAGTTGTAGGGGACTTTCTGAGACCTGGTAGGATCAAAGGATTTGAGCAGTTCCCATAAGCATCTGGTGTAATTCGAGGATCTACCAAAATCTCGGTTGTGCAGAAGCTGCAGGCATCTGCGGAGGCTTATGGATCTACACAGCACGCAGTCCGCGTGACTCTATATGCTCTAGAGTAAGGACCACCAAATTGATACCGGGAAAGAGTCTTGTCCCCATGGAAATTCCTTTTCTGTCCTCGTTTAGCATGAATGCTCACGTCTTCACCCTTCCTACCTCTATAAATACCGAGTAGTTGCCCAGCTCACGAGCCATCATCATCATAACAATACAACTCTCCATACAAACACGCATTTTTGCGTACTATTCCATTCATCCTCTACACTCCGCCTTGAGCTCCTTCGAGCTCGGGCAGTCAAAGCTCCCTAAGGTTGCTTCCCCTGGAGCTTCGCCGGCAGTCATCGCCACCTTCTCCTTCTCGTCATTGTCGGGAAGGATCTCTCTCTCTCTCGCACTCCATCTCAAGCCTAAGGTATAACCTTCGTTGCTATGGGAGAAGAGGCTTAAATGGAGCTCTATGCTCCCGTTGTTTCTTCCTCTCTCCACCTTCTCTTCGCTTTCTACTTGAATGAGTCTTAATCTTGCATGAATACAACTGATTTAAGGCTAGAAATGCCCCTTACTCAAGCATATAGCTCGATTATTGCTAGCCGCTCTTATGTGAATAATGTCGTGTATGAAATCACTGTGAAATGCCTCACTATGGCCGATAAATCCACACAAATATCTTGTTCTCCATCATTATATGGCTTTATCTATGAATGATCCTTATAAATACTATGAATCATCATACAATTGTTGTAGATCTTCAACCCGGATCTATCAACTGGCGCCGTTTGTGGGAAAATTGAGTCTAAGATGTTGATTTCCCCTGTTTTTATGCAAAATTCTCGCTCGTTGTTGTAATGCCGTTAATGCTTTTTTCTTATCTTTTCCTTATGCGAAGAATATGAGAAAAACTGGGCATTAGAATGAATGGGTGTGCCTTATTCGCTGTTTAATCTACAGAAATATGAGTGTGAACATTATTGTCTGATCTTTATTAAGCCCCTCACGATTGTGAGCTGTTGAATATGATATGATCTTTAGATTGTGTTCTTTGTGTAACAAAAATTGCAATAGATACCCTGCTAGAGGGAGACTCAAGTTCGAGAAATCTGTTTCTTTCTCCCTATTTGCGAGTGCAAATCTGCTATGTGTAAATGCCGTTGGAATTGTTGAATCCGGAGCATCTTCCTCCGAGTTAACTGTGAAGTTTTAGCTGACTGTTGTGATATGCTTACGAACTTGCTCTGTTATTCCCCTATTGTAAGAGATGCTCAAGATAGGGGAAGTATAATGGGTAAATGTGGAATGTCAATTTGATGTTATCCTTAAAAAAATCTGAGCATGAATATGCTGGATCCATTTTAGCTGCATTGTTCATGGCAACAAGTTAAAGGAATCGGAGGAGATTTCGAAATCATATTTCCCTTACAGTGCAAACTGTGATAACTAAACCGTTTTATTTGTTAAAACTTTAAGGTTGTGAAGAATCTGAAGGGAAGCCGAATCCCAAAAATCCCAGCAAATCCAGAACGCATTCAATTCGCCTCTTGAAAGTGGTGAGTTCGTGACTCTGTTCATCATTTCAAAATGGAAAATTAATTCGAGGGTCATGAGGAATTGGTAATTAGAAGGGAGGTATCATTTCTTAAGGCAGTTATATACCCCTATATTACCATGAACCAAGAACCCACCGACTGAAAACATCAAAAAGCGGAGAGCTGAAGATGACAAGGTCACCCCATTCACCCTGATGAAGGGGCCCTGCATCTGAAAGCAGAACCTCCCATACACCCTCAGAAGCCCTGTCTAACAGGCAACAATTCCAGAAGCCCTGTTCAACAGGCAGCATCTGCATAAGCCCTATATAATAGGCAGCACCATCATAAGCCCCATATAATGGGCAAAACCCCTCATAAGCCCTATCCAACAGGCAGCATCTGCATAAGCCCTATCTAATAGGCAGCACCGTCATAAGCCCTGTACAACAGGCAACACTTGCATAAGCCTTATCTAATGGGCAGCGCAAGCCCTATATCATAGGCAAATATCATTCATTAAGCCCTATCTAATAGGCAACCTCCTCGTAAGCCCCATACAATGGGCAGAACCTTTTTTACAAGCCCTATTCCAAATAGGCAATACTCTCACAAGCCTTATCCAATGGGCAATGTCCCTGTAAATTCCGTATAATGGGCGAACTTCTCCAAAACCCCTTTAATGGACAATACCTTCAAAAGCCCTACGTAGTAGGTATCATCGCCCTGCATAGCTAGGCATTACACATAAGGACCTGCACAGCAGGGCACCTCGCCATGAGCCTTAAAAAGCTCGCCCTATAACCAAATCCTTATCCAAAGCCTCATCTAGAAAGCCGTACAAAAATGGACATCACAATGCCAAGCCTTGCAAAAGCAGGAGCTATGCACCCCTATTCCACACTGGCAGAAGCCACCTTTCGAGAAGCCTTGCAATAGACAGGCGACATTCATTGAAGTTGCCAAAAATAATCACCAATCACTAAAAGGGGGCTGTTAAAAATAAACAGCATCACATATTAGGGCCCTGCATGATTAGATACCATGAACGGGGGTTATGAGAAAAAGGGACCGTACCCAGTGCCCTTCACCGTAACCAGATGCCTATCAAAGAAGCATTGCACGGTAAAACCTACCAAGATAAGCACCATTGGCCCTTGCCACATATTGGCAGAAGCTACCCTATATAAATCCTGTACAAATAAGCAATGCATATACACCAAAGCTGATACCGACAGCCCTCAATCACATAGGGCTTGTCAATAGCAAATTATGTCTATGTCAGGTTTCAGCTTAAGAATATTTGGAGCTGATCCTTTAAAAATCTTCAAACATTTGCAGAACCTTGCAATGAGGGTGGCTGAACCCAAGGCTCAGCAGGGAAAGACATCTGATGAGGTCTTCAATTCCCTAAAGGAGTAAAGGCCTGGCGATATTGCCCCGAGAATATCCTTCGGACTTGGGGATAACCAAGCTATTATACATCAACACAACGATGCCCTTGTAATAACCGCTGAAATAGAAGGATATCAAGTGCGAAGGATCTTCATTGACACGGGAACTCCCGTTAACATGATCCTGCTGAATTGTCTCAGTCAGATGCCCCAAAAGAGGCTTCTGCAACCCACCAAAGTGGCTCTTCAGGGTTTCTCGCAAAAACCTGTCACGACAATAGGATCGGTGGATCTCATGCTCACCTTAGGTGAAGGACACGTTAAAGCATCAAAGCCGACTACTTTCTGGGTAGTTGATCAGGAGTCATCCTACAATGTTATCCTGGGAAGAGCTGCTCTAAACTCCTTCCAAGCGATAGTATCTACATATCACTTAATGATGAAATTCCCCGTAAGAAATCAAATAGGGTGGGCATCGGGAAGTCAAATGACCTCACAAAAATGCTACATCCAATCTGTCAAAATGGGAGAAGCCAAAAAATGGGCCGTCCCAGAACCTGTGTCCCCCCGACACAAACCAAAAGGAGCAGAAGGCCAGAACGAAGAGGCTGATGTTGCCAATGAATGGCAAAGCTTAATGACCCCTGCAGAGGAATTAATAGAAATAGAACTGATCCCAGGTCGGAAAGGGTTCACCACCAGAATTGGCACTCAGATGCCCCAAGACATATCGCTGCAATTAATAAGATGTTTGCAAAAGAATGCAGATGTCTTCACTTTTGGGTCATCTGACCTGGTAGGGGTAGATGCAGCCGTGGCATTGCACTGCCTAAATGTAGACCCCTCGGTAAAACCAGTGAAGCAAAAGCTCAGACAATTCGGCCTTGAAAAAGATAAAATCATCAGGGAAGAGGTTGCCAAACTATTGGAAGCTAAACATATTAGGGAAATACAATTCCCGAAATGGTTATCAAATGCGGTAATGGTAGCCAAGGGGAACACAGGCACCTGGAGGATGTGTATTGACTTCAGGGATTTAAACAAAGCCTGCCTGAAAGATCATTACCCTCTACCCAGAATTGATCAATTGGTAGACTCCACATCAGGCTGTGAGTTATTATCTATGATGGATGCATATCAACGCTACCATCAGGTTAAAATGAACCCATCAGATATCCCAAAAGCTGCATTCGGGGTCTGCGCCGGGACATTTGGTTTCCAAAGCATGCCTTTTGGCTTAAAAAATGCAGGAGCCACCTATCAAAGGATGATGGACAAAATCTTTAAGAACCAAATCGGCAAACATATGGAGGTCTATGTCGATGACATATTGGCCAAAAGTGTTAAAGCCCAAGATCACATACAAGATCTGGAAGAGGTGTTCGTTGTTGCCAAGTTTTACCACCTCAAGTTAAACCTAGCCAAATGTTCGTTCGGAGTACGGGCTGGAAAATTCTTAGGATATATGGTCACCCCCGGGGGATTGAAGTGAACAAGGCCAAAGTACAGGCCATACTAGACATGACTCCCCCTCGAAACATCCGAGAAATCCAAAGGCTCAATGGAAGAATTACCGCATTGAGTCGCTTCATCTCGCGATCAGCAGATAAAAGCCTCCCTTTTTTCAAAATCTTGAGAAAGGGGAGTAGGTTCGAATGGACTAATGAGTGCCAAAAGGCCTTCGAGGAATTAAAGGAGCATCTGGCAGAATTGCCTCTGCTTACTAAACCGCTACCCCAAGAAATCTTATACTTATATATAGCGATGGGAATGGAATCTATTAGTTCTGTACTCCTGAGAGAAGAGAGGCAAACTCAGAAGCCCATTTATTACACAAGCAAGATGATACAGGGAGCAGAGATGCGGTACCCGAGTATCGAAAAAGCTGCATTAGCAGTAATGGTTACAGCCAGAAAGCTAAGACCTTACTTCTTATCACACAAAGTGATAGTCAGGACGAACGAGCCATTGAAGCAAATACTGGGCAAGCCCGACCTATCAGGAAGATTGGTCAAATGGGCAATAGAGCTAAGTGAGTATGATGTAGATTTCGAGCCAAGAGTAGCTATTAAAGCTCAAGCACTGGCCGACTTTCTACAAGAAACCACCAGAGGGGAAGAAGAAGAGTACCAATGGTGGAAAGCCTATGTGGACGGCTCGGTTACTAAAGAAGGAGCTGGGGTAGGAATCTTCATTCAGGATCCCAGGAGCCAGGATTATAAATTCGCTATTAAACTAAACTATCATGTCTCTAACAATGAGGCAGAATATGAGGCCCTGGTCAGATGCCTAGACCTGTTACAAACCATGGGTGCAACCCACGTGATCGTCCATTCAGATTCCCAATTAGTGACGCATCAGGTCCTAGGGACTTGCGAAAAGCGGGAAGAGCGAATGGTGGCATATGCCAGAGTTGTGGATGGACTCTTAGAACGCTTTGTTAAAGCCGAAGTGGTCCAGATCCCACGAGAAGAGAATGTTGAAGCTGATAAGCTGGCACGAATAGCTAGCTCAGTGGAGGGAATCTGGACAGACGAAATTGTGCTGTGCAACGCAGATGCTAAATTAATCAAAGCCGAGGTACAAGCTATTGAAATAATGGAGGATTGGAGAATTCCAATCATCAGAGCCCTAAAGGAGCACTCAGAAAAGCCAGAAGCCACCGCCCTAGCTAATGAGGGTAGGTTGTCGCGGGCATTCAAAGCTAAATTCTGCCTAATAGGGGATAAGCTAAACAAAAGGGCGTTTACACACCCCTACCTCAAATGTTTGTCAGAGCCGGAGGGAGAATACGCATTGCGTGAAATACATGAAGGTGTTGCGGGAGCACACACTGGGTTCAAAGACCTGATCAGAAAACTGCTCCGGGCAGGATTATTTTGGCCTACAATGGAAAAAGACGCTAAAAACTTAGTCAAAAGGTGCGATAGCTGTCAAAGAAATGGGAGGCTCATCCACAAGCCTGCCGAGAAATTGGGGGCCATGATGGCACCTTGTCCCTTTGATAAATGGGGGATTGACATGGTGGGAAAATTCCCCACAGCCACGGGAGGAAGAATATTCTTAATAGTAGTTGTGGACTACTTTACTAAATGGGTCGAGGCTGAGGCCGTAGTAAAAATCACGGAACAAGTGATCAAGAAGTTCCTCTGGAAAAATATATGCTGCCGATATGGAATTCCAAGAATATTGGTTGCTGACAACGACGCTCAGTTCACAGGATCCCTGGTACGAGCTTGGTGCAAAGAAATTGGCATCGAACAAAGATTTGTAGCTGTAGCTCACCCCCAGGCTA
Organism: Thymus mandschuricus; assembly: GCA_029379335.1. NCBI lineage: Eukaryota > Viridiplantae > Streptophyta > Magnoliopsida > Lamiales > Lamiaceae > Thymus > Thymus mandschuricus. Next base: position 10,443,956 of record CM057079.1, read on the forward strand.
ACGGGCAAGTTGAAGTAACCAACAGAACCATTGTAAGTGGTATCAAGGCCAGGCTAGAAAAAGCTAAAGGAAACTGGGCTGATGAGTTAGATTCGGTGCTATGGGCATATCAAACCAGTCCTAAGACAGCCATAGGAGAGGCCCCATTCAATCTAGTATATGGAGCAACAGCGGTAACGCCAGTAGAGGCAGAGCTCAAGTCGCTAAGGATAGCGACCTATGATGAAGATCATAACCCCTCCTTGATGAGGGAAAACCTAGACATGGTTGAAGGGCTCAGGAGTAAAGCACTCCAAAAAGAAGAAAGATATAAAAAATAGGTGCGGAATGCTTATAACAAAAAAGTACAAGTCCGAAGGTTCTGCAAAGGGGACCTGGTTCTGAAAAGGGCAGATGCCCTCAAACCCATTTGAAAATTAGACGCAAATTGGGAAGGACCCTACCTGGTAAAAGAGGTATTAAAAGGGGGAGCTTATGAATTGCAGGATGAAGAAGGAAGGGCACTGCCTCGGCCTTGGAATGTAAACAATCTAAAGAAGTATTATGCTTAATGAAAAAGTAAGTAGTTTTTCCCAAACTACTTTATGGGAAGCAAAAAAGAATATGGGAAAGATAGAAGAGCTTCTCTTATGAAGAAGACTATCTAAAAGAAAAATGAATGTGTTGAATTAAGTACCAAATGAGTTGTGATTCCTTCGATTTCTCATAACTCACTTGGGGGGGGGGAGTAGGGGGAGTAGGGGGATACCCCCCATATCCCATTATCTTAAAATGCTTATATCTTAAAATAGATATATGCATGAAAAGCTGGAAGCATTAAATAGTCATTCAAAAATGATAGAATATAATTTACTTCAACAAGTTTAAAGGCGTAAAGCAAACTTCTGGGATCAATAGAAATAGTCTACCCAAATTCAAAGGTGTGAGATGAACACCCCACCAAAAGGCAAAAGAAGTAGTTTTCGACCAGGATGATGAAAGAAAATTAGACTAAACAGAAACACCAGAGTTGGGAGGAGAATCTGGAGAACTCTGTGAAGAGGAGGAAGATACACTGCTAGATTCTGAAGCTGAACCTGCGGGGAAAGATAAAGACATTAACACCTTTCTCTCAAGTAAACCCGAAAAGGCAAATAGTAATAAAGTAACATACCCCTTTCTAGTTTCAATTTCTTGTTTTTTCGCTCGTAGACCCTCTCAGTAGTGGGTCTTCTCCGGCCCTCGGCATCCCTAGCCTCCTCGATAGAGAGCAGCTCAGCCATTAGAACAATCACACGCCCGTTACGAGCCGGGTCATGAACAATAGCATCCCCTGGTGTGAGAAATCCACCTATCAAGGGTGCAAGAATGGCTTCGCATTTCTCTTTCTCTGATAAATGCCCATCATACATTTCATATTGAGCAAAAAGATTCTTCAGCCTTCGGAGGTAGGTTTTCATATTGGGAAAATCCTCAAACTCCAGAAAGTCTATTTCCCTCCTGGTAAAACTTAAGTAGATGAAATCGAAGAGAGTCGGAGACGCCCTCTGAATAGGCCAACTCGGAAATTTTCCGGCGAAGAGAATCAAGCGACATGCATGGAATAGCATAACATGATCGGCGTAAGTCTAGAGTAATTAGGTTAAGGAATTAAGTGGAAAGAGAAAGAAGAGATTTTCCACAGTCTTCAGCTTTGAAATTATTAGCGAAGCAGGGAGATTATATACCTGGTTCTGGCTAAATCAGAAGAGTAAGAGTAGTAACCTTACTGAAGACGAAATGTGCGGAAGAAGCGAAAGGGCTCTCTTTTTTCTCTCTCTCTTCTTCTCTCCTATAATGGTATTTCGGAAAGATGGTAGATGAAAAGGGAGGCGAAGAAAGTATTATACCACCTCGCCCTCGGAAAACTAAACGGTGATAGACTAGAAATTTACTTGTTTTTATAAGTGTTTAGGAGTCGTTTTTAGGTCTCGTTTTGTGATTTAGTTCGTGTTTAGTATCGTTTTTATCCTTTCGAACTATATTACGCTTTGGGTATTTTGTCGTGTTTTTAGGTACTTTTCGTGTGAAAATAACCCAAGTCGAGACAAGGATCGAGAAAGCCAAGAAACGGAGAGTCAGAGAGTCGAAGAACGAAGTTCGAGAAGGCCACTCGGCCGAGTCATAGGCCGAGTCAGCCTTCTATCCTAGTCACTCGGTCGAGTCAGCATCCTTTCACCCACTCGGCCGAGTTGCCATCCGAGTCAGCGTCTCTCACACACTCGGCCGAGTCACTCGGCCGAGTCATCCGAGTGAGCCGTCCGAGTCGGGACATGGGTCGTGTTTAGTTCGCGGGCTTTTTCGACTTATTTTGATTCCTTTTACACTTATGATTCCTTGTAAATTTCTACTCTATAAATACCTTAGGTTTAGCATTGTGAACCCTAGAATTCTCATTAGCACTCTTTAGTTTTTTCATAATTCTCTTTAAAATTTCCAGCTTTTATATTTGTTCAACATTGGAGTTTTATTCAAGTTTATTCAAGATTCGAAGTTCTTCGCGTTCAAGATTCAATTCCAAGTTTTTCTTACTCTACTCTTTAATTATGTTCTTTCAATGTATTGTGTTTATGTTTGCTTTAATCATGTCTAGCTAGTTTTCTTAGTTGATTTTAGGGATTGAATGTCTACTTGAATTTATGTGAGTATTCTTGTTTACAATTAGCCTTCCAATCTAGATGCATGTTTCATGGTGCTTATTCTCATGCATGATTAATTGGCCATTAATTATGTATGCATAGTTATGTGTTTATGCCTTGATAGGATAATTGCATAATAGATCTCATGAATATATGGTATGATGATTTGATTGTCTTAATTGAAGTTGAATTATCATATGTTTATATATAATTGATTTGGGTGTCTTAGTTGAACCTAGTTGATTATATCATTGATACTTGTTCTATTTTGCGTTAAATTGATTTCTATGAGTCCGAGAGGATATTAGGGTCTTATTAGGTAATGACTTGCATTGCTTTAATCGGGGCGTAGGTTATTTCGCATGTATCACATTTAGATTGGATTAAATTGGTTAATTGTATGCATGAATTGTTTGCATAGATTCGATTAGGTAGGCTTCCCTAAAGTCAACATTTTTCATTAATTGATTTCTTCCCTTAGTTGTTTAATTGCTTGCTTGCTAAGTTTTCTTCTTTGATTAATTATTTGCCTTATTTATTTATTTCCTTATTTGATTAGTTGAGTCCTTTTATTTAATTGTCTAGCATAAATACCACAAATCTCTACACTTTTAATTGCCTAGACATCAGTTTAGTTCTAGAGTAAAGGTACTGTGTGCGTTTTCGATTTATCAGTCTCTGTGGATACGATACTTATGCTTCTTTATATTACACTATTTTGTGTGGTAGAAAATAGTGCGATCAAACGGCGCATTATTATTGCACGCGACAATACTGGAATGACGCTATAATACGCAAAAAACAAAACAAAACAAAACAAAACAAAACAAAACAAAACTACTACTATCATTTCCCGCCAGAGTGTTACACCAGAAGCTTATTAAGCACGCTTCTGGACTTGGGGGGGGGGGGGGGGGGGGGAGTAGCTGATAGGGATTAATATCAGCTTTACTATGTAAATAATTCACATCGCTAATAAAAACGGATATTAGCCTAAAGAGCTGTAGGGGACTTTCTGAGACCTGGTAGGATCAAAGGATCTGAGCAGTTCCCATAAGCATCTGGTGTAATTCGAGGATCTGCCAAAATCTCGGTTGTGCAGAAGCTGCAGGCATCTGCGGAGGCTTATGGATCTGCACAGCATGCAGCCCGCGTGACTCTATATGCTCTAGAGTAAGGACCACCAAATTGATACCGGGAAAGAGTCTTGTCCCCATGGAAATTCCTTTTCTGTCCTCGTTTAGCATGAATGCTCACTTCTTCACCCTTCCTACCTCTATAAATACCGAGTAGTTGCCCAGCTCACGAGCCATCATCATCATAACAATACAACTCTCCATACAAACACGCATTTTCGCGTACTATTCCATTCATCCTCTACACTCCGCCTTGAGCTCCTTCGAGCTCGGGCAGTCAAAGCTCCCTAAGGTTGCTTCCCCTAGAGCTTCGCCGGCAGTCATCGCCACCTTCTCCTTCTCGTCATTGTCGGGAAGGATCTCTCTCTCTCGCACTCCGTCTCAAGCCTAAGGTATAACCTTCGCTGCTATGGGAGAAGAGGCTTAAATGGAGCTCTATGCTCCCGTTTCTTCCTCTCTCCACCTTCTCTTCGCTCTCTACTTGAATGAGTCTTAATCTTGCATGAATACAACTGATTTAGGGCTAGAAATGCCCCTTACTCAAGCATATAGCTCGATTATTTCTAGCCGCTCTTATGTGAATAATGTCGTGTATGAAATCACTGTGAAATGCCTCACTATGGCCGATAAATCCACACAAATCTCTTGTTCTCCATCATTATATGGCTTTATCTATGAATGATTCTTATAAATACTATGAATCATCATACAATTGTTGTAGATCTTCAACCCGGATCTATCACTTTTCATAAGAGCAACTAATACAATAATTCATTTAATTGTTTTATAGTATTCAATTTTGTTAATTAATATTTTTAAAATATATATGTAAGCTTTACAAAATTGAAATATTGGTAACATTGCATATTTAATTTTGAAGAAATTTACTCGTAATTAAAGATAAGTAAAAAAAAAAAAAGAAGAATATTTATCAATTTTACTTAAAAAAAGACAGTAACAAGAGAAAAATACGCTCATGGCCAATCAATCAATATCAATCTACTATATATGATACCGTTGCGGATTCGAGTCATCACATTAATCAACATGTCTACATAGCCATACAATTATATAAACTAGATTTTGCACACGTGCGATGCACAGTAAATTGTATTATTACGATTTATTAAAAATATTAGTATAATTTAATATGATTTAGAAATCCTTCTAAGCTAAAACATTAAAATACTAAGTGGGTGTTTTCTAGTAAACATTATAATTTTCCACTCTACAAATAATCTCACTCAAAAAAAAATTCGTAATTTTTATTCACATGATAGAAGAATAACACTATATTCGACAATTTCATACTAAAAGTTCGAATCTCTTTATTTATGGGTATTTCAAAAATGATTACGGTTTAGTTTACATATAAATGTCTATATAAGATTTTGTCAAGTACTATATGCATGTAAATTAAGATAATATTTATATGCAGTATACATTTTATACGATAATATTTAAAAAAAAATTGAATTGAAGCTGATTTTTATTTTTATTTTTATTTGTTTCTCCTTTTAGTTTACAGTAACATGTTCAATGAGTAGATTTTTGAGTTAATGTATAAAAGTAGTCATTTTCACTTAACAAACATAAAATCTACCCACCTTCTTTAAAACATATAAAAGTTACCCATTTTTGACTATTTTTGACCTAAATGTACAATATTACCCTTACTTTTAAATTTAAGGGACAAACATATCCCACATGTTAACATTATTATTATTTTTTTATCTCCTCTCTCCTCTCTACGTACTTTTAATTTTTTCTCTCTTTCTTCAAGTGAATCTCTCTCTCTCCTCTCTCTCTCTCTCTCTCTCTCTCTCTCCCCTCCATTTTTTGGCTTGAGAAGGTATGAAATATTAATACATTTCGTACACACCTTGTTTTCTATTTTGGTACGTAGTTCAAATTTCGTACCGGGTAGCCAATTTTAAATCATAGTATGAATGATACCAAAACGATGAGTAAAGATTTAAACAACATATCAAGTGTATACTATACATACGAATAAATGACGCTTTATTTCGTATCCGGTTGAGTTATCAATTTTTATTCTATTTTTGGTACGTAGCTTGTATTTCGTACATGATGAAACCACAATGAATAAATAATCATGATATGAATTACATGAAAGACTCAATTTCGTACCAAGCAACATACAACACTTTTGATAATTCTAATTTATATTTTTCAAGTAATATTTTCTGCTTACAAGTAATGGTACGATTTAACTAAATTCGTACATGATGAACTACAACTATGGTACGAAATCATCAATTCGTACTGAACAACCCTGACAATTTACAAGTATACGGTGCCCACCAAACATTGTCGTCCTAACGGAATTGTGCCAAAATCGAAGATCTGCAGCCGAAAATTTGTGCCCTAAGAAGCTGTCGGAATCGCGTATGAAAGCATACAATAGAATCATGATAACAATTACATGAAATAATCAATCTTTATCGAACAAGCGAAAAACTCTTGCAATTTTCTTTCCATATTGTTCACACTATACAGTAATTTATAAGAAATATGATACGACTTTACTCATTTCGTACCAGATCGACCAACGACTCGTACGATTTTTGCTAGTTTCGTACATAAAACATACCATAATAACTGAAACACAAACTATAAATGTTTGAACAACATAAATCAAGCAGAAATTTGTATCAAAATCAACCTAAACACCCTTCAAACATGAAACCTAAATAAGACCACAAACCATTAATGCTTACACAAGCAAACACCATTTGCAATTTTCGTATCCATATTTTTATAAGACAAATGGTACGATTTAATTAAATTCATACCGAATCAACCAACAAATAGTACAATTTTTGCAAATTTCGTATATGTTGAGTCACAACCCCCCCCCCCCCCCCCCCCCCCCCCCCCCCCCCCAAAGTAAAAAAGAAGTATTTGATACGATTTTACTAATCTCGTACCAAAATAAGGCACAAAGTCATAGCCTAAAATCGATCATAAGCAAATTCAACCAACTCTTAACTGAAATTCTGATACGAAATGAATCAATTTGTACCAAATCAACACACAATTTAAAGCTTAAAATCAACTCTAAAAAAATTCAAACCAACTTGTTAAAAACAACAAACAAGCCTAAATCATTCGGTACCACATTGCAGAAACAATAAATTCGTACTACCAATAATTCAACAAATGACAAATTTGAAGTCTAAATCAACCCTCAAAGCAATAAACAAGCAACAAATAACAAATTTGAAGCCTAAATCAATCATTAACCACAAAAAATCGAGCATTATTACTCATAAGTTGCACAAATCACCTTTAAAAATCACAAAATTACAGAAAATGATGCCTACATAGAAATCGGTAAAAGAATCTCCGATGGGGATGCGTTCTTCTTCTTCTTCTTCTTCTTCTTCTTCTTCTTCTTCTTCTTCTTCTTCTTCACCTCTCTCCGGCGAGGTTTCTGTCGCGTTCCCTACGGCGGCGGTATGAAGTTTATTACGAGTGAGGAAGGTGGAAGGAGAAGAAGGGGGAGGAAGGTTTCGGTGGGAAACGAGCGACGTAGGAGGTTTAGGCGACTAGGAGTAGGTGGTGAGTCTCAAATCCTAGAAGGACGGCGGCGTGAGGAGGTTCGCCGTCGAGAGAGAGAGAGAGAGAGAGAGTTGGGGGGGGGGGGGGGGGGGGGGTGGTTTGACGGCTATTGTGGGTTTTGGGGTGATGAGTGAGGAAATAACCTTTTAATTTGAGGGAGAACCTAAAATAGGCTAGAGGGATATTTTTGTCCAACTTGTAAAATAATGGGTAGTTTTTATGTGTTTTAAATATAGTGGGTAAGTTTTATGTTTACTATCTCACTTTGAGTAATATATAAAAATAGCATAATTAACATTAAAATATTTAATTAATAACAATGGTTATTTTTTAAACTCACCCTAATTATAGTACTAAAATAATTCTAACAAATTTTTTTTGATAATCTTTTAAAATGACTATAACTTAATCACATTTGCTCTATTTACAATATATAATATATCAATTTATAAATAAGTTTATATTCTTTAATTTAAGATGCATATTGCATATGTTATTAACATCAAAGCTATATGAAAATTGCAAGAAGAAAATAAGATTAAAAAAAGAAAAAAAAAATGAAGAGAGAGAAATATGTTATTAATTTAAGAGAGATTTTTTGTCATTTTAATCAAATTGTCATTTTAAGAGAGAGAAATATGTCAGTTTACGAAATATTTTAATCAAATTGTGTTTGTATTTTTTGTTTAGCCTTAAAATTGCTAATATTTACGAAATTGTCATTTTAAATTTGGTTTGAAATTGAAGAATTCCCCTTTTATATATATATAGATAACGGGAGGTCAAATATTTGATCCTTCAGTTATATCGAACAACGAACACGTTTGCATTATTCATGTGAACATTATATTGAACAACAACAAGGTTTGCATTATCCATGTTAACAATATATCGAACAATAGACATATTTGTATTATTCATGTTAATATTATAATGACAACTAGCTAACAAAAGAATATAATATTACACCTTAATATATTTTTTTATTATTATCATAAGTAATAGGCGGATTGAAATAATTATAATAGATAATATGTATTTTAAATTAAAATTTTATGTAAAATCACAAAATAAATTAAATAGCATCAATTTCCGATAGGCACTGTACTAGTTTCCTAAATTTGGCTATACAGAGTTGGACGTTGGCCTATCATAGTTATTAGTAGAAGAATAACATAACAATACATTTTCATTTTTATTGAAGACAATTAAAAATAAAGCCAGAGAAAATGGTATTACCATGCAAAATTTGTGCGAGATAAATATCGTCACTACACTACTTCAAAGGCCCACTTATCATGGTATTTAATACCGAAGCTATGATTAAATCTAATGAACCAAACACATTATGAAGCCCATAATTGCATTAGTCTGGTTTAGTCGAAACAAACGGCTGCTTAGTGTGCACATGTTGCTACAATACACGTACATAGTTAAATAATGTGAAGTAGCACATTACATGTGGAGTACTTTACAAATATATCTTTCCGTTTTTTTTCAAGTTCTATCATAATATCTGTAATAGAAAATTTTCTTGAAAGATCTTTCTTAAAAAACCATTATCGAATAGCATAGAAAAGTGTGACAGAATTGTTAAAGAAATGACTTAACTTAAAAAAAAAATGCAGGGAATAGTATATTATATTATGAGGAATGCTCTATTACCCACCACAGACATTCTTAATGTGTCACGGATGACATTACAAACTAATAATGAAAAAAATATTTAAATATATACCCTTACATATTTAAAAAATAAAAAATAAACTAACATTGCCACATCAGTGGTAGACATGTTAATAGTGTCAATAGTGGGTAGGAGAGTGTTTCTCATTATATTATATTATATTATTAAATTAAATATATAGTGAGGGGAAAACATATATTAATTGTAACTTAAGACATTTTCCATATAAGTACAAATATATTCTCTATTCTAATGAATTTGAGTCATTTCATTATTATATGTCTCACATATATTAAGTAAACGCATTAAGTTTCTTAGCATCATATGCACAACTCGTGACCTAGTGTAGCTCCCAACTCAACAACATTTCTCCTATTTAAGAACGTGAGAGACCAAGATATGAGTATTATCCTTTAATCATTCATTCCCAACCTACAAATTTAAAAAGTTATAATCATCTAACCCATACAAAATTGGCTATCATTGCTAGTCCTTAGAGTAATCATTTTCGCTATCAAGTGAACATTTCCTATCTTTTTATGATTTTTTGAAGAAATTTTTGTTCGAAAGGAAAATATGATGAGAAATGATAGTCTTGTCAATCAGGCAACTAACTAGATTTTGGCTATGGATGTTGAACCATATTCAAATTTGAAAATTAAATATTAAAGTTGAAAATTGTGCATATGGCGCATTTGGATTCGGTTATTTATAGTTTTTGACAAGACTTTGATAATAAATTGCTATCTTGTAATTCGAGCTTTCAAAATTACATTTGGGCTAAACTTTCACATTTATGATGATTTTGTGGCTCGAACTTTCAAAAATTGTAAGATTGACCTAAAATTTGAAACTCGTAATGTTTTTATGACTCTACAATGAAAATTGAAGACAGAATGTTAGTGTAGATCGTCATAGATTCCAAATACTATGCACATTCATTTTTGACATGGATTTACTATAACAATATAAAGATACACTAAGAGGGTGTTTGGCTAAGCTTATAAGCTACTTTAAGTTAATTATAAAATGTTGAGAGCTTTTAAGCACTCTAAAAGTGTTTGGCAAAATAAGCTCCCAAAATAAGCTCCAAGTGCTTATAAGCACTCTAAAAAAATAAGTTCATCCATCCCAACTTATTTATGAGATTAATATATTTTTTTTCAGTTTCGATGATAATTTGACGAATAGCAGAAAAAATAATGAAGCACAGGTTTGTAGGTACATGTATATGTGCTTGTATATGTACTTGTACAACAAAGATCACAAGACCAAATACGTATTTGCTACTTTCGTCTCTTGTTGTCGGGTGAAAGATCACTTTCTTCAAAACTCTGAGTTACTACAATGTTTAAATGGGGTGAATTTGCTAGTAGTTTATACATTTATGTGGTTTGAGTCATATAAAAATTGGGGAACAAAGTGATTTTTGAGAGAGTAAGTTACGAAAAGAATATTATTATGGAATTAAAAGCAGAAAATTTTAAGCCAAGTGTAAAATCCTAATCAATTTCTAGATCCCTGAGGTCTTGAGGTTAGAGCCATTATATTAGGATGGTCAAATCAACCCGCTAACAACTACTTAACATATATCTTCGTTTTATTATAATGGTTAACCTAAATTGTTAGAGAGTCATTAAGCCTATACTTACACTCAAATTACGGAGGACTTGTGGCACACGTTTTTCGTATAATTATCTCGATCTCCAGACTGTAAGTTAATTATCTTTATAGGTATTAAAAAAAAAGTGAAGCGTGATCAAATGTGACAATGGGAGGTTTGGAGATGAGAAGAAAACGTTAGCCTAAGTCAAGTCCCGACATATCAAGGATTATATATTTGGTAGACTAAATACCGACACTCCCAAACTCCTATGGGATATAGACGAAAGGAAAGTTTAATGGAGGAATGAAAAGGATAAAAAGCACAAAAAAAAAGTGAACATTTGGTAATTCTTTTTTGATTTCTAGGTCCTTTTGGAAAGAAAGAAAGTAACTATTCTTTCCGCCTACATGATAGTATATGTTATGAATTATGATCAATTGCAATAAAATTAATGTTTTTCTACCCTTCTAATTTTTGTGTGCGTGTGTTGGCCAAGCGGTATAGAGTTGAGTTTAAGGGTCAAATTAAGGTTCCGGGTCCGAATCCTCCATGGCACGACCTTTAAAATTTCTGTTAATTGTTTCAAAAAAAGAAAAAATAACGCTAATTTGGCCGATTTATTCTTAGAATATTTTTGTTAATATTGTTTCAAAAGAAAAAATAAAACCTAATTTGACCGATTTATTTTTAGACTCAAATTTTTAACGTTCTATTTACAAGGTCCTTAATCGAGTATAATAGTGCCTAATCGTGTTTCATTTTAAGAATTTATATCTATATTGTGTTTTTTTGTAAATTCATATCACGGTAGACTCAAAGTCAAAACAGTGTTATTCTGACTTCAATAAAATTTAATATATTTCTTCTATGATGACAAACCTATTCTGATAAGACGACATAATCCGGTGAAATTTCGAAGTCCGTATGATTTGTCACACAGAATGTGTAACACCGTGTGTAACACCAAGCGTAACACAAAGAGTAACAGAAACAGAAAACAACGAACGCACAGCAGTTGTTAACCCAGTTCGGTGATCAACACACCTACGTCTGGGGGGATTTCTCCCAAAGGACCAATCCACTATATGTGAGCTTCAGAGATACAAGTATTCGAATACTAGCCACCACTAAGTATTCACTCCTCACTCGTCTACACTCACCAACAGCGAACTTGAAGATAGACCTAACACCTTAGTCTACCCAAACTTCAAAACCACGATTATGAAGTTTATCCCCACTCGAGTTATAGAATACTCAAGATTACAAGTTCACTCACCAAACTAATCTACCCAAGAAAGAAGAAACAAATCTACGTTTATGAAGAGAAAAAACGTAGAAGATGAAAACTGAATAAATCACGTAAAAACTCTCTCTGATGCGCAGCGTCTCTTTTCTGATAATCTCATATATATACTAGAGAGTTTTAGATCCACTAGGAGATCTAGATAAGGATCCATGTGTATCTTCTTTCCTTGTAGATATCCTTTCCTTGTAGAAGAAGAATCCTTATGCAAATAGATAATTAAGGAAAAATAAATCCCTTAATATATTGTAGAGATCTACGTCTATTGATAAGGAAATAAACCTTATCTTCCCATGCATACATAAAATTGTCAATTAAATCCTTGCACCCAACGTGCAATAACAATCTCCCCCTTTGGCATTTATGTATGCAAACCACACTCAATAAACTGACGTAGACAAGTAAGCAGAATTCAAGCACGCATATCAACTCCATAATTCTGCTCCCCCTCACTTCAAAACACCCAATACAACTAAGGTAGGCAAGGAGCGCACCCGCAATACCAATACCTAGTCATATAGTGTTAAAACTCCCCCTTGCTTCAAACCTCAGACCTCATTCGAATCAACAGAAATCGCATCAGCAGCCAGCAGCATCCAAGTACATTAACCAGCAGCATCCAAGTACATAATCAACATAAATCGCATCAGCGGCCAGCAGCATCCAAGTACATTAACCAATACATCAATTAGAACACAAACCAGAACACTATGTGAATCCAGAAATCACATCAGCAACATTCAACAATTAAACCACTTTTCTCCCCCTTGGATTGCACACAGAAATGCCAATCACACACTGAGAACACGCACTAAGAACCATATAAAATCATCAACACTAATCCAAATATCATTGGAACACCAATCAGTACATCAGAATGCTCCCTCTGAATCAACTACTTCTCCAAAAAGACATCCATTGAGCTAAAATACGGGATTCAGATCAACAAGTATCCCATAATGAGCACAAAATCAGATAATCAAGCAAGCAATAAAAGATAATCTGAAGAAATCAGACTCTCGAAAATTCGTACCGTTCTCCATCCAATGACGGCGTGAAAACATAGCAATTATCGGCAGATCTATTCGCTTCAAGAAACTTATTTGATCCTTTGAGAATTATGCACTTGTTCTTTCCAAACTTGACCTTCATTCCTCCACCACATAGCTGACTTATGCTTATTAGATTAGCATTAAGTCCATCAACATATAGAACATCATGAAGAACAGGCATACCGTGAATGTTAAGAATACCAACTCCATTTACTTGGCCACGACCTCCGTCTGCAAACACTACAGAATCGTTTGCACAGCTTCGGATGTTGGTCAACAAACTCTTGTTCCCCGTCATATGTTGAGAGCATCCGCTGTCGATGTACCATGAATTCCCAACTTGTGAACTATTGTTGGTATTAACCACATATGCACGATGAAATCTTCCATTTGTGTACCTCTTGCTTGAAGAACGCAACATCTGTTGTCTCTTGTCACCAAGATAGAATCTGCATCGTGGTCTTATATGCCCAGGTCTGTGACAATAGTGACATGTAGGGATGAATCGATCTGACTCATGTTTCGGTCCGTGTACCCGATCGTGTTCCGGGTCTTGTTTCTGGTCAACAGGAGTGTCTTGAGGATTCAATTTCTTGGGCCTCCAAACTTCAGTTCGGTTGTCAGAGTTGTTAAGACTTTGAACTTTGGTTTGCTGCCTTATTTGATTCTCCATAATTCCTCCTTTCACGTATCCAACTCCTTCTTTATCAGGGGTCCTCTTTCCTTGATTCAAGAACTCATCAAGCTTCTCGGTGCTACTGTTCATCATCTTTATCAGCTTCTGCATTTGACAAAGTTCAGCAGTGGTTTCGTCTTTTTCTTCCTTGCACTTCTCAAACTTTTGTTTTAGAGCAGCAACTTCAGTCCTCAAGGTGTCCCTTTCCTTAGTAAGCTCGGTGACTTGAATGGAGAGACTTTGATTCCACATGACAACTTTCTCACAATTCTTCATGATTTCAGCATACTCGACATCATCCAATTCTTCCTCCTCAGTTTCATCCTCCACAACAAATGTACCGTCTGATGTGTCTGTTGAGGTGATCCTTTCTCCATTAGTTGTAGCAACATGGGCAATATGTTTCGCCTTTTGTTCTCCATTGCTCTCACTATCAGTAATATCATCATCACTGTGAGTAGCCTGAAACTCCTTCTTGCTAAACTTCTTATACTTGTACAAATTGGCGCATTCACTTTTGATGTGGCCAAATCCGTCACATTCTTGGCATTGAGGTCCTCTATCAGAAACATTATTCATCTCAGCACCATTGTTACTATTCTGCAAGCTTTGCCCTTCAGATCTATTGTTTCTGAATCCTCCATCAAAGTTTCCCCTTTTAAACAACCTTTTCCCAAACTTCTTTGATAAGAAGTCGATGCACTCAGCAACCATCTCTTCAATATTGAGCTCCTCCTCTGATTGACTGAACTGAGAAGCTTTATATGCCAACGTCTGAAACGTGTTACTCATCGTGTTACTCCTAGTGTTCCTCATTCCCATCTCGAAGGTTCTTAGAGATCCAATCAGATCATTGGCCGTCATGTTGTCCAGGTCTTGAGCTTCTTCAATGGCTGCGACTTTGTAGTCGAATCTCTCTGGTAGAGATCTCAAAATCTTTCTTACCATTTTGGCCTCGGACCATTGTTCACCAAGAGAGAAGCATTCATTAGATAATCTCAACAATTCAGTATAAAAATCAGATATAGATTCATTCTCATCCATCTTTAGAGCTTCAAATTGAGTGGTGAGTTGTAATCTCTGATTTTTTACACGTCTATTCCCTTCATAATTGTTCTCAAGAATTTCCCAGGCCTTTTTAGCAGATTTACATGTTGATATGACAGCAAAGACATCAACAGTAACAGCACTATGAATAGCATTAAGAGCCTTTTGGTTCATACCTGATTCTCTAAGCTCTCCTTTAGTCCATTTGACTCGTGGCTTTTTTACTCCTTCAGCATCAACTGGTTCCTCCCAACCTGTTTCAACAGAACTCCATGCATCTTCATCCACTGATCTTATGAAGGAAATCATCCTCACTTTCCAATAGCCATAACAGGTTCCGTCAAATAGAGGTGGTCTAACAGTAGACCCGCCTTCCTTCATACTCCCCATCACGAGCTCCTTCGAGTGTTCCACACACAACACGGACTAAGTTGAATGTCCCAGGATCTAACACCAAATAGAGGTGACCCGCTCTGGTACCAATTGAAATTTCGAAGTCCGAAGTCCGTATGATTTGTCACACAGAATGTGTAACACCGTGTGTAACACCAAGCGTAACACAAAGAGTAACAGAAACAGAAAACAACGAACGCACAGCAGTTGTTAACCCAGTTCGGTGATCAACACACCTACGTCTGGGGGGATTTCTCCCAAAGGACCAATCCACTATATGTGAGCTTCAGAGATACAAGTATTCGAATACTAGCCACCACTAAGTATTCACTCCTCACTCGTCTACACTCACCAACAGCGAACTTGAAGATAGACCTAACACCTTAGTCTACCCAAACTTCAAAACCACGATTATGAAGTTTATCCCCACTCGAGTTATAGAATACTCAAGATTACAAGTTCACTCACCAAACTAATCTACCCAAGAAAGAAGAAACAAATCTACGTTTATGAAGAGAAAAAACGTAGAAGATGAAAACTGAATAAATCACGTAAAAACTCTCTCTGATGCGCAGCGTCTCTTTTCTGATAATCTCATATATATACTAGAGAGTTTTAGATCCACTAGGAGATCTAGATAAGGATCCATGTGTATCTTCTTTCCTTGTAGATATCCTTTCCTTGTAGAAGAAGAATCCTTATGCAAATAGATAATTAAGGAAAAATAAATCCCTTAATATATTGTAGAGATCTACGTCTATTGATAAGGAAATAAACCTTATCTTCCCATGCATACATAAAATTGCCAATTAAATCCTTGCACCCAACGTGCAATAACAATCTCCCCCTTTGTCATTTATGTATGCAAACCACACTCAATAAACTGACGTAGACAAGTAAGCAGAATTCAAGCACGCATATCAACTCCATAATTCTGCTCCCCCTCACTTCAAAACACCCAATACAACTAAGGTAGGCAAGGAGCGCACCCGCAATACCAATACCTAGTCATATAGTGTTAAAACTCCCCCTTGCTTCAAACCTCAGACCTCATTCGAATCAACAGAAATCGCATCAGCGGCCAGCAGCATCCAAGTACATTAACCAGCAGCATCCAAGTACATAATCAACATAAATCGCATCAGCGGCCAGCAGCATCCAAGTACATTAACCAATACATCAATTAGAACACAAACCAGAACACTATGTGAATCCAGAAATCACATCAGCAACATTCTACAATTAAACCACTTTTCTCCCCCTTGGATTGCACACAGAAATGCCAATCACACACTGAGAACACGCACTAAGAACCATATAAAATCCTCAACACTAATCCAAATATCATTGGAACACCAATCAGTACATCAGAATGCTCCCTCTGAATCAACTACTTCTCCAAAAAGACATCCATTGAGCTAAAATACGGGATTCAGATCAACAAGTATCCCATAATGAGCACAAAATCAGATAATCAAGCTAGCAATAAAAGATAATCTGAAGAAATCAGACTCTCGAAAATTCGTACCGTTCTCCATCCAATGACGGCGTGAAAACATAGCAATTATCGGCAGATCTATTCGCTTCAAGAAACTTATTTGATCCTTTGAGAATTATGCACTTGTTCTTTCCAAACTTGACCTTCATTCCTCCACCACATAGCTGACTTATGCTTATTAGATTAGCATTAAGTCCATCAACATATAGAACATCATGAAGAACAGGCATACCGTGAATGTTAAGAATACCAACTCCCTTTACTTGGCCACGACCTCCGTCTGCAAACACTACAGAATCGTTTGCACAGCTTCGGATGTTGGTCAACAAACTCTTGTTCCCCGTCATATGTTGAGAGCATCCGCTGTCGATGTACCATGAATTCCCAACTTGTGAACTATTGTTGGTATTAACCACATATGCACGATGAAATCTTCCATTTGTGTACCTCTTGCTTGAAGAACGCAACATCTGTTGTCTCTTGTCACCAAGATAGAATCTGCATCGTGGTCTCATATGCCTAGGTCTGTGACAATAGTGACATGTAGGGATGAATCGATCTGACTCATGTTTCTGTCCGTGTACCCGATCGTGTTCCGGGTCTTGTTTCTGGTCAACAGGAGTGTCTTGAGGATTCAATTTCTTGGGCCTCCAAACTTCAGTTCGGTTGTCAGAGTTGTTAAGACTTTGAACTTTGGTTTGCTGCCTTATTTGATTCTCCATAATTCCTCCTTTCACGTATCCAACTCCTTCTTTATCAGGGGTCCTCTTTCCTTGATTCAAGAACTCATCAAGCTTCTCGGTGCTACTGTTCATCATCTTTATCAGCTTCTGCATTTGACAAAGTTCAGCAGTGGTTTCGTCTTTTTCTTCCTTGCACTTCTCAAACTTTTGTTTTAGAGCAGCAACTTCAGTCCTCAAGGTGTCCCTTTCCTTAGTAAGCTCGGTGACTTGAATGGAGAGACTTTGATTCCACATGACAACTTTCTCACAATTCTTCATGATTTCAGCATACTCGACATCATCCAATTCTTCCTCCTCAGTTTCATCCTCCACAACAAATGTACCGTCTGATGTGTCTGTTGAGGTGATCCTTTCTCCATTAGTTGTAGCAACATGGGCAATATGTTTCGCCTTTTGTTCTCCATTGCTCTCACTATCAGTAATATCATCATCACTGTGAGTAGCCTGAAACTCCTTCTTGCTAAACTTCTTATACTTGTACAAATTGGCGCATTCACTTTTGATGTGGCCAAATCCGTCACATTCTTGGCATTGAGGTCCTCTATCAGAAACATTATTCATCTCAGCACCATTGTTACTATTCTGCAAGCTTTGCCCTTCAGATCTATTGTTTCTGAATCCTCCATCAAAGTTTCCCCTTTTAAACAACCTTTTCCCAAAACTTCTTTGATAAGAAGTCGATGCACTCAGCAACCATCTCTTCAATATTGAGCTCCTCCTCTGATTGACTGAACTGAGAAGCTTTATATGCCAACGTCTGAAACGTGTTACTCATCGTGTTACTCCTAGTGTTCCTCATTCCCATCTCGAAGGTTCTTAGAGATCCAATCAGATCATTGGCCGTCATGTTGTCCAGGTCTTGAGCTTCTTCAATGGCTGCGACTTTGTATTCGAATCTCTCTGGTAGAGATCTCAAAATCTTTCTTACCATTTTGGCCTCGGACCATTGTTCACCAAGAGAGAAGCATTCATTAGATAATCTCAACAATTCAGCATAAAAATCAGATATAGATTCATTCTCATCCATCTTTAGATCTTCAAATTTAGTGGTGAGTTGTAATCTCTGATTTTTTACACGTCTATTCCCTTCATAATTGTTCTCAAGAATTTCCCAGGCCTTTTTAGCAGATTTACATGTTGATATGACAGCAAAGACATCAACAGTAACAGCACTATGAATAGCATTAAGAGCCTTTTGGTTCATACCTGATTCTCTAAGCTCTCCTTTAGTCCAATTGACTCGTGGCTTTTTTTCTCCTTCAGCATCAACTGGTTCCTCCCAACCTGTTTCAACAGAACTCCATGCATCTTCATCCACTGATCTTATGAAGGAAATCATCCTCACTTTCCAATAGCCATAACAGGTTCCGTCAAATAGAGGTGGTCTAACAGTAGACCCGCCTTCCTTCATACTCCCCATCACGAGCTCCTTCGAGTGTTCCACACACAACACGGACTAAGTTGAATGTCCCAGGATCTAACACCAAATAGAGGTGACCCGCTCTGGTACCAATTGAAATTTCGAAGTCCGTATGATTTGTCACACAGAATGTGTAACACCGTGTGTAACACCAAGCGTAACACAAAGAGTAACAGAAACAGAAAACTACGAACGCACAGCAGTTGTTAACCCAGTTCGGTGATCAACACACCTACGTCTGGGGGGATTTCTCCCAAAGGACCAATCCACTATATGTGAGCTTCAGAGATACAAGTATTCGAATACTAGCCACCACTAAGTATTCACTTCTCACTCGTCTACACTCACCAACAGCGAACTTGAAGATAGACCTAACACCTTAGTCTACCCAAACTTCAAAACCACGATTATGAAGTTTATCCCCACTCGAGTTATAGAATACTCAAGATTACAAGTTCACTCACCAAACTAATCTACCCAAGAAAGAAAAAACAAATCTACGTTTATGAAGAGAAAAAATGTAGAAGATGAAAACTGAATAAATCACGTAAAAACTCTCTCTGATGCGCAGCGTCTCTTTTGTGATAATCTCATATATATACTAGAGAGTTTTAGATCCACTAGGAGATCTAGATAAGGATCCATGTATATCTTCTTTCCTTGTAGATATCCTTTCCTTGTAGAAGAAGAATCCTTATGCAAATAGATAATTAAGGAAAAATAAATCCCTTAATATATTGTAGAGATCTACGTCTATTGATAAGGAAATAAACCTTATCTTCCCATGCATACATAAAATTGCCAATTAAATCATTGCACCCAACGTGCAATAACATCCGGAAACATGACAAATTCAATAATGAAAACAACGTCATTTTAATAATTAAAATTATAATCTTTTTAGGAAAAAAAACAATAAATATATAAATTTTCATTCCTACCTATCAACCATCAACTTTTGAGTTACAAGATCCAAACGATTTCATTTTTCTTAACGGAATGAACAAATCCACACCCTATAACAATATTTTCACATAATTTTTCAACATAAATAAATCACTATATAATAAATACTCCAACGTAAAAGCATCACTGTTTTCAAGGGGAAATAATCTCAACTATACAATATTGCCTGCAATCACGGAAAAGGTTAAGGCCATTGATTGTGTAGCTAATAATGAAATTGCAAAGTGAAATTTGATAATTGATATGCTTCCTTTTTTGAACTTTAGTCAAAATCAGCTAGTTGGTTTAGGAGTCCATTCTGCCTTTATTACCAAACTGTACACCAACCACAACACAAAGCAATTATAGTGGCCCCTCACTAACCCTCTATTTGGGTTCAAATTTTGGAAATTATTCTCTAAAAAATCTACTTGGGAAATTCAGCAAAATTTTGTCGATTGAGTAACGTATTTTGATTTGTAAACAGTTTATATAGTTGTGTTTTTTTCTACTCATGTGAAAGTTCATATACCTTCATAAAATAGTGCATATGGGAATGTATATTATGGAACTTATTTTAAAGCGGGTTTGAGCATATCCATTAGGTTATGTACCAGGGGTTGTATTAGAGGTAAACTAATCCATCTCTCTCATTTATAAATGGTTAAGTTCTATTTCGAGTCATCACATTTTATCATGGATTAATTGTTTCTGAATATGAATAATTAGCTCAATTGGTTTTTTTAATTATCTTCGAATGTTTAATTTAATTTAGTACTCCCTCCGGTTTTTTTATTTTATTTTTTATTTTTTTATTAAGGGGTTTAAGTCTTTTGTCTTTGTTTTTTTTATAAGGGGCTTTCATATTTCAAGATAAGATTTTCAATTTCCAACTCAACATTTTTCATTTTATCTCTTATTTTTCATTATTTTCATTTATCACAATTAATGTTTATCTCTTATTCCAAAATAATTTCATCTACTTTCACATGAAAAATGCGATTTACGGAAAAAAAAATATGAAGATTAAAGAATAGTCATTAAGTTTCTATATTCATGTGCATAAGCTAAAAACCCCTTATAAAAAAAACGGAGGGAGTATTTTATAATTTGAAAAAATAATAATTCTGAAATATATAATTAAAGCAAAAATAAATTAATAATTATAAATCATTTATCAACACATACAATTAATGTTATCAACAATTAATCATCATTGTCTCAATTAATTCTTGCAGACAGAAAGTTGGGCAATTAATCCGGGGTGTAGAGAGTGTCTACTATCTAGGTTCTAAAAATAATTAATTATCAATGATACTACAAGACAAAATACTGAAATAGAAAGTGAATCAAAACGAAACAAAAGAAGTATATATGTCAAAAAGTGAAACATATTTCTAATTAATCTCTCCGCAAAAAAGAAAGACAGTTTTATTCAAGTGAATCATTGTACTCTCTTTTGTGATAATTTACATATTTGACATTGAATATGTGACGTGTTCACAACCTTTTACAATGATCGATACTCTCATTAAACCCGCAACACACTCAACACTTTATTAAACTAGCATCAAAATCAATTGTAACCATTTTGGACAGAAGGAGAAAGTAGTAGTTTGAAAGGACGAAAATCATAATATCATGTGCGTCACACTGGTGTATTACTAGTAAACACTTATACTGTGTTTTGTAACAAGTTATGATAAGGTATGATTAATAAACATGAGATTATTAGTATGAACAAGTGTGATGAGTTTTTTTTTTTTTTTTTTTTTTTTTTTTTTTTTTTTTACTTAAAATTTAAGTTTTTTTTTTTAATTAATAAAATAAAATATTTATAATCACCCTAATTCATTATTGATATTCCCCTTCACCATTTCACATTCAACCTAAGAAAATTGGAACAAATTTGCAAGTGAAAAATGGCAGCTGCAGCAGAAAACTCTGTGTGGCCAGCGGATGTTTACCAGGTTTGTGGAAGCCACCAGCACTGCAGGATGGCTCATCCAGATCCCAGTGATGAGAGCAGAATTGTCATGTTGGTTAGTTGTTGCCTCAAATAAAACTCGAAAATGACGTTGATCTATGTTGAATTTAGATTTTACTGCCGGCAAAAGCTTTGAAAACTTAAAATCTACGAACTTCTGAATTGTTTATCTAAAAAATGATGTTGATCTACGTTGAAAGTAGTGAAAATAGTAACACCATTGATTTTTGTAGTATCTACAAGAGTTTGTTAAGCGAACAATGAAAGAGATCGGAAAGGTGGATGAAATTGTTGTAGCAACCAACACTTGCTCACACCTGGTGTGTTTATTCAATGTTCAAAACATGTCACTATTATGCTTATATCAAGTATAGAAATAAATTGTTCAAGTTATTTCAGCAAGGAAACCTTTACGTTCGTTGTGTTTCGAGATGCAATGGTTGGTTCACTGTCAATAACTAACATGAATGACACAAATAATTGGTTTGGGAGACAATGATGAGATCCGACTAACGATGATAATAACATCAATGAAGGATTTAAGGGGTGGAGCTTGTCCAAACTATCCCCTTGCAGGGGAGTTTGCGACTTGCTCCACCTACGTAAGATGGAACTGTAAGATTTCTATACATGTAAGACATTTTTAATGTGTGAAAGACATGATTTCTAATGTTTTCCTTCCTTAATTAAATTGAAATGCAATAAAAAAAAAAAAAAAAAAAAAAAAAAAGGGAAGGTAGTAGAAATGCAAGGAGGGAGAGGCCTGGAATGAGTCTGGAATCTAATATGGTATTTGGAAAAGGTTAGTTTTAGATTATTTTGAATTGGAAATACTAATAAAGAAACTAAATATATGATATGCCAAAAACTTTATAGATTTAATCCTTTTTGCGAAATAAGAACTTAAAACGATGATGTTATTGTAATGTGTAACTAAGTTTTGAGTTTCAAAAATAAGAGGTATGCATGCCCTTCTTAGAAAAATCTGAGGTATGTATCATGCCATTATCATTTGAATCTTTTTGTTCGGTAGTATTAACCATTGCTCGACCATTCAACTTCTTCTAATTTGAAATTTGCATAGCATCCATTCCTCCCTTTTGCAAATTTAGCCTGCCAAGCACTCAAACATTCAGTTAGCTTACTTCTTTTATGCATGACATTCCTCCAACCCCTTAGAATAACTCGTTTTTTGATGGTTAATATTAAAAATTAAGATAATTTAAATTCTATGTTTGATAGGTAAGATTAAACTCTAGATTAAAATAGAAAATATAGAAAATGACAATATGACCCCTAATATTTTTTCTAGAACAAAACATTCATGGGGCACACTCCTGTCAGCCCGGCCTCACCGTGAGGCCGGATTAAGATTGACAATTTTGTTTATAAAGATTGGCACTTTAAAATATTGACACTTTTGTTTACAAAGATTGACACTTTTGAAACATTGGCACTTTTATTCATAATAATTGGCACTTTTACGAAAAATACGTAAATAATGAATATTAATTTCATGTTATGGAAATAAATAATATGTATATATATATATATATATATATATATATATATATATATATATATATATATAAACCATAATATCACAACATTATAATAACAAGTCGATAAAAAAAAATATAAATTTTCGATATCAAATAGATTGACACTTTCATTCAGAACAATTGACACTTTTATTCATGAAGATTGACACTTTTGCTGGAGAGTTATATATCCTTAGTTTCAATTTACAATCCATATTCAACCTTATAAAATTGAAGTTAAATACTAAACAATAATTATAAAATCCTAAATTGATATATGAACCCTACAAAGTAATTTTAAAATTACTACATACATACAAATTACGCATAAATTTTTATTTATAAGATTGACACTTTTGTTCATAAAGATTAGCACTTTTATTAACAAAGATTGACACTTTACCTAAACGGGTCGGGTCAACACGGACCGGGTCGGGTTAACCCGAACCGAAATCGGGTCAACCGGGTCGGGTTGACCCAAGTCAACCTGGGTCGGGTCGGGTCAACGGGTCGGGTGGGTCCAGCCGCATGGTGCGGCTGGCCGAACCCAAGTTTTTGCCATCCCAAATTCCCAATGGTTACTAATGATTAGGATAAAAATTGACACATTTATATTTTGTAATAGTGATTAAAAATAATAAAAACTTAAAAATTGCATTCAAAAGAACTTGAACCCGAGTCCATACGCATTGCAGTCCAAACCTGCTGCCAACAACTCTACAACTATATTTAATTATATACAAGTAATTAGTGTCGGACCTCTTCCAAACCCTGACCCCCAAGATTGTTTGTCTTACCTACCAAATACTCCCTCCGTCCACCTATTTCTGACACGCTTTCCTTTTTGGGCCGTCCCCCTATTTCTGACACGTTTCCTTTTTCGGAAAGAATTAGCCACTAAGTAGTACAATTAGTAAATCCCTTATTACACTTAACATTCTCATCCACTCATTTTTCTGCACGTAGTTCAATATAATTTAAATTTCGAAAGTTTAAATTATTACTGTATAACTTGCTCGTTTGTTATCGGAATTTTATGATTTTTATATCAAATTAAAGGTCTTTATACGATCTTTCATTTAAGATCAGACAAGAACATGTTTTTATGCATATATGATGCTCTGTTTCTAAAATATGTTTAAATACATAAACCACATTACATTCCCTACAAAATACACTTTATACACTAATCACTTCCGTCTTAAATCCCGTGCAAAAAGCAAACGTGTCAGAAATAGGTGGACGGAGGGAGTATTATATAAGCTCGTACTACTAATCCTAACTTGCTTCACCTTATATACCAAACACAATTTTAATAGTTAATCATTAATAGGGACCATTATTTGTTCATGGTATATTTAGCCAATAATTATTGGGCCAAGTTTAAAAATACCCACTTTTATAAAAACTAATACTTCTATACCCATCATATAAGAAGTATAACTTCTATACCCATTTTGTAGTTAAAAGATATAAATACCCTTAGTAATTGGGTCCCACTTGTCTAATAAAATAAAAATACCAATAAAAATATATGCTAAGTCAAAACTAACACGTGGGTCCCACCGAATTTTCAATTTTCAGAATTCTCCTTCAATTCGTGTATTGATTTCTCCTTCAATTCGTGTATTATCTTTCAAAAATACCAATAAAAAAACTGACTTGGAATAAAAATAATAATAATAATAAATTATCTTTCAACCAATTAATTACCTTTCTCATACACGACATACACGACATCAGGTAATTTGAGAGAAATTGGCGTGTAATTTTTTTAAAAATAGGAAATTGCATTTATTTACTTTCAACAACCAAATCTGTGAAATTGATTAAAAGTAGAGGTTGTTAGCATAACATTAATTGAAAAATCAGAAAAAGTTAGAAAATAATAGCAATAGCATAGACATAATTCATTTCATCACAACACTAAATTTGAAAAAATTGTTGAGAGAGAATATTTGTAGGGTTTCTCGAATTTCTGGAAATTTTGGAATCGATTCAAGGCGTTTTTTAGAGACAAATACCAAGGTAATATTCTATTTTCTCTAACTATTATTTATAATATGCGAAAAAAAAAGAAGAAAATTTTTGTGTTCTTAAGTACACGGTTGAAAGTTGAAATCAACCGTGTATACACGGTAGAAACACCTTATTTGTCGTGTAAAGTCAACAAAGTCAACGGTTGAAAGTCAAAATTGTTGACTTTACACGACATTTTGGTACATTTGGCCGTGTATACACGGTTAAATCAACACTTTAACCGTGTAATTAAGAACAAAATTTTTGCAAATTATTAATTTGTTTTTTTTTTTTTTTTTTTTTTTTGTACAGATGGAGATGGGTGATCAGAGAATTCTTATCCGTCATAGTGGTCGTTGGGAGGGAATATCGTACGTAGGAGGAGACTCTTTTCTCGTCACTTATCCCATATCGAGTTTGAGCTATGAAAACGTATTGCGAGACGTTCAACTTTACTTGGGTGATGAATCGAAGTACTTGCTATTCCACTTGACGAACCTCAACGAGCGGGAGACGGTGAAGGCCGTTTTAAAGAGCACCGGGGATTTGCTTAGAATGTGCATCGCGAGAAGGGAGATGTCGACGATCTACGTCATTAGTAGAGCAAATCGGGCAGCCCATACTACCCAACGATCGACGATTTTTCAGAACTATAGCGTCGAAGAGGAGCCGATCCCGAGATCGAATGCATTTGAATCCGAAGTACGCGACGAAGAAGAGCCGGAGTCGGAAGAAGAGTCTCTCGAGTCCGAGGGCGAGGAAGCAAGGAATGTGGAGGAACGATCCCAATTACTTGAGAGCCTAACGGCTGAATTCGGAGCATGGATCCGCGAGCCCGGCCATATTTATAGGGTTATCGGGCTTCGTAGCATGCACTCACAAAACCAAGAGCCCCGCGACGACGAAGCTCGTGCTCGCGCTAACAAGGAGGCGGTTCGACATTGGTTGATACCGCACGTCGATCTAGACACCGCGCTCCCTTTAGGATGGATCGATCCCGACTTGGCACCGGCCTTGGGTCAGTTGCGAAAGGAAGGATACTTCAAGAAGAAGGATGACTTGCATATAGCCGTCGGATTGCTGCACATGGATCTCCGGAAGGAGTATTGTATCCCTCGTTCCGACAAAGACCGTGTGGGTTTTAGGTGCACTTCGGGGAAGGATTGCGAGTTCAAGTTGAATGCAACGCAGAAAGGCGGGATTTGGAAGATCAACAAGTACGTGGCCGATCACACGTGTCTAGTTGATTTAAATTCGAACAACAAACGACAGGTGCCGGCCATGGTATTAGGAGCATTCTACGCTCGTCGATTGATCACCGAGGGCGCAGTGTTGAAGCCGAAGGAGATGGTGGAGGAGCTACGGAGTGAGTACGGCATTCAGATTGACTACCCGTTCGCTCTCCGTGCTAGGAACGTCGCTATAGAGATGACGTACGGTGCCTTCGACGAGTCTTATCAGAGGCTCCCTTCTTACCTCTACCTTTTGAAGGAGATGAATCTGGGCACCGAGTACGACATCCGCACCTCCCACGTCACCAACCGTCTGAACTACTTCTACCTTGCCTTTGGTCCGTCCATCGAGGCATTCGTAAATGGTTTGCTACGCCCCGTGATCGTAGTAGACGGGGCGCACTTGAAGGGGAAGAATAATGGGATGCTCTTTGTGGCGGTGACGAAAGACGGGAACGAGCAAGTGTTCCCCCTTGCCATTGGATTCGGCCCCAAGGAGAATGACGATTCTTGGACGTGGTTTTTGGCCAAAGTGAAAGAGAGTTTCGGGGCGCCCTCGGACTTGTTGATCGTATCCGATCAGCATGTGAGCATCGCAAATGCGATCGACTCCGTCTTTCCGCATGCTGCTCACGGTCTCTGCTTCGTTCACCTCCAGAGGAATTTCGTTAGGTACGGGAGGCATGCGGGGGCTATATTCGAGTCTGCAGCCTATGCCTATCGAGATTCCCAATTCGATGAATATTGGGGGAATCTGAGGGACCTAAGCAGGGAGGGAGGCGGGATCTACAGGCGGTTGAGCGACATTGGTCTCCCGAGTATTAAATTTGGTGAAAATTGAATGTTTTTGTGTTAAAAAAAGGGAAACCTTCGGCCAAATACACGACAATATTGTTGATTTAAACGTGTGTACACGGTTAAATTCGAGTATTAATCGTGTGAAGTCAAAAAAAAAAGTCAAAATTGTCATTGACTTTACACGATTGAATGATGTTTTCAATCGTGTATACACGATTGGAAATCCAATTCAATCGTGTAAGGTCAACAAAGTCAAAATTAAATAAAAGTCAATGCCCTCTACACGAATGTTGACTCTACACGATTTAAATTGAAATAGCGTGTACCCTTTTCGTGAGAAGTCAAAATTAAGCCTAAAAAGTCAAAATTAAGCCTAAATTTGCGAAATTCTCGTGTTTCGTTTGATTTTCTCGTGTATCTCGAGTCTATTAAGTTTTGTAAACGTGTAATAACGTAAGTTATGTCATAATTAAGCCAAAAATCAATTTAAACGAAGGATATTTTATGTAAGTATGAAGTATAGAGTGAGTGTCACTTATATAGTCTAACTACTAAGGTTACGTTTGATCTATAACTAACTTACGAACGTAATGTTCTTTCAAACGTGTAATTCACGTAACGTGCTCGAATCATAAGATTGCACAATGTATGAAAGTAACAGTGATTCCAACTCAATTGAGCCCCACGAATCGAAAAATCAAAAAAAAAAAAAAAAAAAAAAAAAAAAAAAAAAAACGGGGGTTCTTATGTACACGACTAGGGTACACGAGTACAGTTCTTGTGTACACGGTTGAATTGCCCATTCAACCGTGTACTCTGCCGAGGGTTTGTGGAAAATTGGCCAAAAAATGTTAAATACAATTTTTCCACCATTTGACAATTTTCGATTCTTCACTTGTAATGACCAACATCAACATCATTCGAACAAAATCAAATTCAAACAAATCTAATTAACAAGAAACATCATTCGAATTCAACAATTCACAAATCTAAATAAGCATCAAAATCATTCAATATTCGAAAAAAAATACAATTTGTCACCAATTCCTCCATCCCTTCGAAATCATGAAAATTCTCGAAGCCATCTTATTTCGAAATTTTTTCACGACCAATTTCTCGTCGACACTGTATAGCTTATGGTTCCCAAGGAGCAAGTCCAAATACATGCACGCGTACACGCCACAACTCACGCCATCGTTTTGGACGAATTGATACTCCCGAGGGGCGAACTGGATGTCCATGAATCATGTCTTCCAGTTTTTGACATTTGAGTTGACACGCGTGAAGTATTGGGGATTGTACTCCAAGAGGCGTGAGAAGAGGCGGGACAAGGGCAAGCATTGGATGATCCGTGATTGCCTGAGTGGATGGTTTTCATTTCCCTCGTACATCCAATAGTGGGAATCGTACACCTCGATGCACCAACAAGGAACGTTCACCCGACACAGGATCCAAGGGAGGAGGAGACATGGCAAACGACGAGAAACTGAAAAAAAAAATACACGATTTAGCAATACGAAGAATTAAATTCGATATAATCATTATACGATATTAAAAACTTACATATTGGCCGGTGATCCACGGTTGGTACGTGTTAATCCCCTCCCAGCCCTTGATGAAATCGTAGGGGATCTCCCATTGCGTGTACTTCAAAGTCTCGTTTGCCAACCCCCAAGTCGAAGAGTTGGGGTGAAACTTCAATTACTCGTCTCGGAGTTGTGTCTTTATTTATTTGAAATTGAAACATGGTTTTTATTAGGTTTTTTTATCAAATTGAAATACATGAATATGGAAATTGAAACAAATGAAAACGGAAAATGAGAAAACGAATTTACGTAAAACGAAAGGGGCAGAACTATGTGGTGCAGTTTGTTAACACCATCGAGAAGACGGTACCCTTGTTGGAGTCTATGTTGCCAGTAGACCGTGTACAGGTCTATCTCCTGTAATCATTTTCAAAATAATCTTATTAGTACCCTAATTAGAACAAAATCAACCGTAAAAGTAACAAAACAAAACATGTAAAAAAATTACCAGAGCAGTGAGGCACTTCGTCGTGTCCTCGATCGTGGAGAAGATCTCCTGTGTAAGGTAGAACCCGGTCCGGCTCATCTCCACGTGGGGCTGTCCCGATTCCCTAAACCTCTGATACGGAGAGCATCGCTTTTTGGGACGCTCTACGACATATGGAGATAGTAGAGAGGCTGAGGGGCGTGTCTCCCTAGTCGAGACACGTGTGACTTCCTCATCTGAGCTCGCTCCCATCCTATCTATCTCGTCAACAAACTCACTCAACCTAGAGTGATGGGAGCCTTGGGAGGGCTCAGGCTCGTCGACGTGACCACCGGAGGCACGACTCACGGAGTGCCGTTCATCAACTTTCTCGATCGGGATATCCCTGAGCCCCCCAAGCGAGTGCTCACTGACGTGGACATCCCTGAGCCCCGCAAACGGCTGCTCACCTACACGGGACTGTCCCTCGCCCCTGGAGGAAGAACGGTTGCGGCTCGGACTCTTGGATACGAACTTCTTCAGCTCCCCGGCGATAGCCCTCGCCAATGGGCCTAGAAATCCGGTCCCTGAGCGATCCTGCTCCCATCGGGACACCAGACGGTCCCCGAATCGGTCCAAGAAGTCGTCACCGAGGGGACCGCGCTCGCACGGATCTCCGTGTGCGCAACAGATCAAGCCGGAGGGCCGGGGTTCAGCGTGCTCGCTCCGAGGCCTCTTCGACGCCCATGTTTCGGGCCTCCTCTCAATCCTCGGCCTCGGCATCTCGACCCCGCCGTCGGAGTGAGCTCGCTCCGCTCGTGGAGCACGACGACGAGGGGCCACTGCCTCAGAAGCGCCCTTGCCCTTGCACTTGAGCTTCTCCAGGGCCCTCGCCATGTCGCGCTTCGCCTTCGACTCCCTTCTCTCGGGCGGGAGATTGGTTTGTTCGTGGCGCTTGGAGGGAACGTAGGCCACGCCTATCGGCTCGATGCTCTCGAGACTTTGGAATCCAAGTTCGAGAACATCGTAATCATCCGCCTCCAGTGTCGGATGAACCTCGAGCTACAACGAAAAATAAAACAAGAGGTGTTAGGAGTCAAATTTAAATTTTCAATAAAAACACACGGCATAGTACACGACTGAAATTGTAATTCAGCCGTGTAGTACACGGTTGAAATTCAATTTCAGTCGTGTAAGGTCAACAATTTTGACTTTAAAGTCAAAATTGTTGACCTTACACGACTGTATTGCAATTTCAACCGTGTAACACACGGTTGAAATTGCAATACAGTCGTGTAAGGTCAACAATTTTGACTTTAAAGTCAAAATTGTTGACTTACCCGACTGAATTGGATTTTAAAAAGGTTGACTTTGACTTTTAAAGCAAATTTACAGAAATCGAACGTGAAATAAATTAAACAAGGTAAAAAATTACTAAATCAATTACCTCGGGATTATCGAAGAATCCCCTGAAGTTGCACGAAGAGGAGGACGTGGCCCATCTTCTGAGGCGGGGGGTCAGTGTCGGACGATCCCGAACCCCGCATGCTTGCCCCATTCGGGGGATCGCCTCGTAGGCCCAAATGTTCAGGGCCCAGACCGGCCCGTACAGGTGATAGGCGGGTCGCACGCCCGTTAT
Organism: Thymus mandschuricus; assembly: GCA_029379335.1. NCBI lineage: Eukaryota > Viridiplantae > Streptophyta > Magnoliopsida > Lamiales > Lamiaceae > Thymus > Thymus mandschuricus. Next base: position 10,474,912 of record CM057079.1, read on the forward strand.
GAGGGCGGGGTCCCTCTTCATCACGTGCAGCTGGTAGAGCATGATCTGGAACGACCACGCTCCCCACGGAAATGCCCTCCACTGCTCCTCGAACTCCACCAGGTGCCATGCCCAGTCCTCGATCGTCGGGTTGTCGTGGCCGAGTAGCATGAGGTAGTACATGAGGAGGTTGGCCGCCTTCAGATACTGGTCGGCGTCTCCCAGTACACTCGTGTCGTCGTTGAAGTCCGCCTTCAACTTATTTATCTTAGGGGATTTGCCCCCGTACTTCGTGTAGAGGAGGCTCCTTTGGGGAGGGTCGTGACGGCCTTTAGGGTTGAAAGGCGACTCCCCGAAAGCCAGGCCCGTCACGAGGGCGTACTCTTGGGCACGGAACCGTATCACCTGCCCACCTACGTGGAACCACCTCTCCATCTCGGGGATCGACTCATCCTCGAGCTCTCGGGCTAGAAGCTCGTGGAGGGCGTTGTTCGCGCTCCCGCTCCTCCGAATCTCGAGGAGGTATCCGAACGGGCCTTCCGTAAATCTATCGAGCAAGCGTTGGCCGCCTACTCGACGCAACACGCGGAGAATCGACCGAACCACGTCGTCCCGTATGTAGAGGTTTATTTGCCCTCTAAACCCTTGCATTCGGCCCCGCATCCATTGAAACCTAGGCTGCAAATCGAGAAGAAACAAAACGAATCAAAAAAAAAATTGAAAATTTCATGCATTTTATTCGGCCAAGTACACGACTGAAATGCAATTTCAGTCGTGTACTACACGGTTGAAATTGAATTCCAACCGTGTAGTACACGACTGAAATTGCACTTCAGTCGTGTACCTATGAACATAACAGTAAATTTTCAATTTTTCACAAATACAATAAAATTCGATTAAAACCATAACATGCTCCATGCTTATTAAACAAAGTGCTTGAAACCATAACATGCTTCATGCTTCTTTACATTGAAGTAAACAAATTTAGAAAAGGACATACCGGAGGTGGGGGGTCGGGGTATACCCGGGCCGCCGGCGGCTGCTCCTCCTCCGTCGGCTGCTGCTGCGGCGGCTGTTGCTGCCGACGATGGGAGGCGCCCCGTCGGCGTGGAGGGGCTTGGTTGGAGGTCCCTGCTTCATCTTCGTTCGACATATCGGCGACGGCGACGACGACGGTAATTTTTTTTCCGATTTGGGGGTAATTTTGTTCGAAGGGTACACGGTTAGGATAGGAGTCGTGTGGTGAGAGAGAGAGGGGAGGGTGGGGTAGATGAATCTTTAATTTTGGATTTATTAGGGGTGGGTCCCACTTCATAAATTCTTATTTTGTTTTTTTGAATAACAAGTTTGTTTTATTAGAAAAGTTGAGGGTATATTTGACATTTCAATTGAAAATGGGTATAGAAGTACTACTTCTTATAATGTGGGTATAGAAGTTATACTTTTTATAAAAATGGGTATTTTTAACTATTATCTCATAATTATTTGGAAAAAAAAAATTTAAGATTATTTAGTTAATCAACCCCTCTTAATTACATATGGGGCACACTCCTGTGAGGCCGGCCTCACCGTGAGGCCGGATTAAGATTGACACTTTTGTTTATAAAGATTGGCACTTTGAAACATTGACACTTTTGTTTACAAAGATTGACACTTTTGAAACATTGACACTTTTATTCATAATAATTGACATTTTTACGAAAAATACGTTAATAATGAATATTAATTTCATGTTATGGAAATAAATAATATGTATATATATATATATATATATATATATATATATATATATATATATATATATATATATATATATATATATATATATATATATATACAGGAAGTGGTTCGTGTGCAAATAAATCCTTGCGTGCTGAAATGCGAAAGATGCTTAAAACTATACAAAATCATGCTTAAATCAGTATATATTTATGCTTACAACACCATTATGCTTTTTAATGTACAAATTCATGCTTAAACCTAGTCATGCTTATGATACCTTATAATCATGCTTAAATCAATTACAGCCACAGATCAAATCAAGATCAATGGTCCAGATCTATTCCTATTTCTCACACCAGGACTTATTTCTATATGATCCATCCTCTATATATATATATATATATAGCGGAGAGATCACATACAAAAGACAAGTTCGGTAAGAAATGAGAAATGATCTGGACCATTGATCTGTGTGATCTACGGTGTAGATTAACTGGTGCATTATAATTTTACTAAAATGCATTATGATTGTATAGATAATGCATTATAATGCATTGTGCATTATAATTATGTGCATCGTGCATTATAATTATATACATAAAATGCATCATTTTTTATTTTTTACGATAATCCTATTTTGTACAGGATCTCACCCCTATATATATATATATATATATATATATATATATATATATATATATATATAGGATATATCATATGAAAACTAATGTTAAGTTGGAACTTAGAAACCGTCCACAACCGTTGATTTTGAAGATCTAATGGATCAGATTTGATTTCAAATTAACAATTAAATATTGATTTTCGATTTTTTTAATTCTTTTTTGATATTATTTAGGGTTATAAGTGTAATTTTAATTATAAAAAACTGAATCTTCCTAATTTAATGGATATGCATTAATTTTTTTGCTGGCAGTTATTTGATATTTATGTTAACAAATCTCACGATCGTATCTTCTCTGCTACTCCTTCTTATCGTATCTTCTTCTTCTCGGAATTCTTCTGCGAATCACTTTCTCGGCTTCGGATATTCTTCTCGGAATTCTTCTGCTCAAAAAATCATTTGCTCAAAAAATCTTCTCGGAAAAATCTTCTCAAAAAATCTTCTCGGAATTCTTCTCGAAATTCTTCTGCTCAAAAAATCTTTTGCTTCGTATATTTATACAATGTTTTGACGGTTTGTTTTAGGGGACGTTGATTTGTTTTGAGGATACAAGAGTTTTCACGGCAGTTTTGGAGTATTGAGTGTTGGAGTATTTCACGCAGAGTTTTCAATTCTTCGCAATTTTTTTGCAGAATTTCTCCGCATCAAGAATTGTTCAGAAATCTTCTTCTTCGTATATTCATACAATTTTGTGACGTTTTGTTTTAGCGGAGGGCGATTTGTATTGAGGATACAAGAATCGATTGGTTTATATTGAGTGATTTTCTGGTGCAGTTTAGATTTCCAGATTTCGAGTTTTGGAGTATTAGTTCACGGCATCATCTTGAGAAGATTTCCAGATTTCGAGTTTTTGAGTTTAGATTTCCAGATTTCGAGTTTTCGGAGCAGATTTTGAATACAATTTGCTGTGTAGAGTGCAGTTGGTGGCGTGTAGATTCTTCAAGATTGTGCAGTTGGTGTTCTTAATGATGGATTTGTATACTAGAAAGCAGGCCTTTTAGCTTGTATGCATGTGTTGTCCATAGCCACTAACAATCTTCTATCTGATTAAGTATGAATTGTTATCTATGTAGCAAACATCTATCCATTATCTCAAAGTTGTAGGCTTTATGGTGTGTTGTAGATCACAGAAGACCATAGTTGCCGGTTCCTCACGAGATATAAAAGGGTATCACAGTTGAGACAGTTCTGGATATAACTGTCGGTTTAGGCTGTAGTATAGGCTGCATAAGTAGCTTGTCTTGGCTACTTGTCTATACTAGTACGTGCGTGTACTGATAGGATCACGGTGAGGTGTATTCTTCTATTCTGACCGAATGTAGAAAGAATCAAGACCTCGGTGACTTAAGATGAACCTTAACTCTAGTTGAGTCCTAAGGGTGTATAGTTGTAGTCTGCTTCTTTGATTTACCATGGTGAGAGTTCATTGTATCTGCAACTCAATATGCTCCGTATCTTGGGAAGCAACTACAACTAGTACGACTCTTAGTGCAACTGCAACAGAGCACCATATCCTGGTAGAACAGGTTGATCACATCCCCTGAGGAATTCATTAAGGATTATCATACCAAACCCTGCAGGTGGATTAATTTCCGGTATGATGAATAAGGAATGAATGGTACTACTCAGGAATAAAAGAAGTTGAATAACACGAGCAGTCAGAAGCTCTAAGTTAATCAACGGATGTGGGATATCTTAAATATGGGGGTCGCTAAGTCTAATACTAGCCCTGAACTCAACAGGGGTAAAACAGGTAATTCAGTACTATTACTCTAGTGGAATGTTTTAGTACTTATGGACTACATTATACTCTGGGCTGAGTATGGAGAATTTAGCCATTGGGAGGCCTCCCTGATCTGGCCCAAAAAGCTCAACAGGCCACAGTATAAGGAATAAGTGGGCCACCACACAATTGGGCCCAGTATGGGGCGCCAATCTGCTAATGGACGCCTAGTCCATGTGTTGCAGGCCTGGCCTGCAACTTAAGCCCAAGTCTCACTTGGTCTCCTCTATATATACCCCCTCAAGGTCTTGTTTTGACCTAACAGTCAGAATAATCGAGTGCACTTAAATATTCTGAACAAGAAAGGGAGGCTAGGGTTAGAGAGAGAGAGACGCGCGGCCGGCAGTAGCAGTTCGGTGGGGATCCCGTTTTCCGTGGCTGATTCCGAAGATCGTTGTCCATCCAACGTCATAATCGAGCAGGGATACAGATAAGAAGTTCTATTCGCGAGTTCTCTACTTCTTCAGGTAATCGATCTATAAACCCCCTATGATTCTGCACTTAATTCATAGGAGCATGATAGGTTTAATTCGATAGTTAGATATCCGAAATAGATCCTCGGGCGAACCGATCTTCACCGATCAGATATGGTTCCTTCAGTTGGTATCAGAGCCAAGGATCAGATTTTCGGCTCTATCTGAGTAATTATCGACTATTATGCATGTTAGATCGATTAGGATGTCGCTTTTCATGGTGTTTTTCATTTTTCGGGCCGATTTGGCAAATCTATGTAATTTTTTATCGCGAGATAATAAGGTACGATCTAGAATAGGATTAGATAGATTTTTTCTTTTGTTTTTCGTTTGTACCTGCTGCATCGAGACGAAGAACGCGAAGAACGAAGGAGACGAACACCAGCTGGGCTCCGTCGCACGGGGCGGCGCGTGAATCACACGCGCCACCGCGCGCGCGTGCGAGTCGCCAACGGGGCTGTCTCCTTCTTCTCCGATGATCGACGTGGCTCCAGCAGGCTGCTGGAGCCTGCACGTCGTCGGAGGAGGCTGGGGAGGCTGGAGAGGCGGCGGCAACACCGGAGGCGCGAGAACGGCGTCGCGGCGGAACCCTAATTAGGGCTCGACGCCGCGGCAGACGTCGTGGACTGCATGGGGGACGACGACGGCGACCACGGAGTCCGGCAACGGACTCGACGTGGCCGCGAGCGTCCCGTCGGGGAGCAGCGCTGGAGGAGCAGCAGCGGCGACAGAGCCCGTTAGGGTTTTCTGCCGCGACTTGCAGCGGCAGGTGGCGACGGCGACGGGGAGGGTCCAACAGCTCGGCGGAGGCACGGCGACATCAGCCAGCAGCAGTGGTGGCCGCGGCGGACATCGCCGGCGGCTGGAACGGCGGCAGCGAGGTGAGGGGTGCCGCGGCGGAACCCTAGTTAGGGTTCAACGCCGCGAGCCTTGCCGGGACGGTTGCCGGCCGTGCCACCGGCAGGGAACGATGGCCAGTAGCAGCAGCGGCGCCAGGGAGGCGGAGGCGGCCGGCGGCAGCGCCTCACGCCGTCGGTCGCGGCGCGGGCAGCTTTGCACGCCCGTGGACGGGCCTAGGGTTCCCAACCCGGCTCGTTCACGTTTACGGGCTGCCTCCAGCGTTCGGGCTCGGGCCCAGTCACGAATTCAGGCCGTGTTAGGTTCGGTTTCGGGTTCGTGGGCCCATGAGAGTGAAACGAGCACGGTTCGGGTTTTTTCGAGAAGTTTTGGGTCACGTGGTGTGGGCCCAAACTCGGTTAGAGAAGCCCAATGGCAACGGAAATTAGATAATAAATTATTTAATTAATTTATTTATTTTCGGGGAGAAACGGGAGATCAACTCGGAGGACTTATTCAAGACCGAAGCCTGTTTCGGATTTTTATTATTATTTGTAATAGTTTAGACGGGTCGTCACACCACTAAAAGCGAGTTTTATTTTTGTTTTTATCTTGTTTTTCTTAAGCATGCTATGGATGCAATTTATTTAATAATTATAGCATGTCTTGCCTGTCGAGGTGAATAAATTGCGCTTAGTCGAGCATGTTTTAGGATTGTCAATATAAGCATGTTTTAATTTTCTGCAAGCATGGTTTATTTGCTGCGTTTAGAAAATTATGCTTAGGATTATGTGACAACGTGATCTAGCATGTCGACAACCTTTTGAAAGAAAAATACTAAGCAGATAAAAACATTTTTGGTATAGAAAATGTTAAGACCTCCACAACTGACCTTAAGGTGAAGTTTGGTGCGAGTGTGTAAACGTCCACACGAACGTGGCTTGCACATCGTATCGGACGAGTTCGCCAGACTTAGGGTTTCTTAACAAAAATGTTCTAACCAAAATGAGAAGTGGGAGCTTTTCTGAGTAAACGTCCACACTAACGTGGCTTGCTCGGAATAGTAACTGCGGTTTTCTCTGGAGTTGGTTTTTGAACAAAGATAGCTTAAGGAAAATAGTGCTTTTTCCGAGTTAGGCTAAGATTGTGGTTAAAAGCTTAGATATTAATTAGAATACAACTCCCCAACGGAGTCCCTTTTCTAATCTAATATGGTCTAGTAAGGTTCAACTATTAGCTCTATTTGCCATAAGGATAGGTTGGCAAGATAAGTAGAGTTAAAGATTTGAGTATGTGGTTGAACAGTGGGAGCGTAAACGTCCACACGAACGTGGCTTGCGATCCGCACTGTTTGGGCTTTTGAAAGTTTCGAAATTATTGGTTTATCAAAAGGTTACAATAATTTTCGTTACGAATTGATGCATGATCTATTCTTACTTGTGTCTACGTGTTTATTGCTTTTTCAGATATGACTTTAGGCCCGTTGATAAATGTTCTCACTTCAAAGCCTCTCGTTGGTTCCAATTATTTGGAATGGAAACGAAATCTTGAGTATGTCTTGGTTGCGGAAGAGTACAGTTTTGTACTCACAACTCCTGAACCTGCTCCCTTGACGGAGGAATCCACTGATGTTGAGAGGGAAGAACATAAGAGATGGCACAAGGCCAATGATATGGCAAAGTGCTTCATCATGACTTCTATGTCAAGTCAGATGCAGTTCAAGAATTTTGTGAAAGCATCTGACATTATGTTCAATCTCAAGGAACTCTTTGGAGAGAAGGACAGAGCTGCCCGTTTTGAGGCCATGAGGAAACTCATGACCACAAAGATGACGGAAGGCACTTCAGTGCGTGATCATGTTCTGAGTCTGATGCACGCACAGAATGAATTGGAAGAGCTCGGTGGAGGTATCGATGGTGAAGCAAAGGTCGATATGATACTCCATACGCTTCCAAAGTCCTTCGAGAATTTCCGTCTGAATGTAGTCATGAATAAGAAGGAGTACACTCAGAACGAACTTCGTAATGACTTGGTGACTGCCGAAGCCATGATGAGCGAGGGCGCCACGGCGCTATAATCAGTGAAGGCAGCTTCTTATGCACCGAAAGGTGGGATCAAGAAGAAACCGTGGTTGCGAAAGAAAACGGCTAGCACCACTGGGAGCAAAGGTAGTAAGCCTACCAAAGGCGGTGAAAAGCCTAAGGGGAAAGGCAAGTGCTTCAAGTGCAACAAGACAGGACACTGGAAGGCTGACTGCCCTCTAAAGAAGAAGAATTATGGTACGTCATTCACATATGTAACTGAAACATGCTTAGCTGCAAGTTCTACCCAGACTTGGGTAGTAGATACGGGAGCAACTGACCATGTATGTTACTCCTTGCAGGGGTTTCTGCAGACAAGGGAGCTGAGTGATGACGAGATTACCATCTCCATGGGCGATGCATCGAGAGTTGCAGCTGTCGCAGTTGGAGATATTCATTTATCGTTTGATAGTACTATTTTGGTTTTGAGAGACGTTTTGTATGTGCCTGCTTTTAGGCGAAACTTGATTTTTGTTTCGAAACTATTTGTTTACGGATATTCAGTTGTTTTTGATAGAGGCGTTTCTATCATGAAAAACGATGAGGTAATAGTTTCTGGCACATTGTCCCGGTCTCTCTATACCATTACTTGTCCTATGAATGATTCTTCTTCTTATAATGCTTCCTCATCATTGAATACTAAAAAGAGGAAGAATCTGTCTCAAACGAACCAAACTCTATTATGGCACTTACGATTGGGTCACATCAACCAAAAAAGGATTCAAAGGTTGATAAAAGAAGGTGTTTTGGATTTCCAAATAGAACCTTTATCAACATGTGAATCATGTTTGGAAGGAAAGATGGTGACCAGACCTTTCAAGTCCATAGGATATAGAGTTGGTTCATTCTGACTTGTGTGGACCGATGTCCGTTCAAGCTCGAGGAGGTTACGAGTATTTCGTCACGTTTATTGATGACTACTCGAGATACGGTTTCATCTACCTACTCCACAAGAAATCCGAGTGCTTTGACAAATTCAAGGAATTCAAAGCGGAAGTGGAGAAGAGAACGGGTAGAAGTATCAAGTCACTTCGTTCTGATAGAGGTGGCGAGTACCTCGGAACTGAGTTTCGAACTTTCTTGTCAGAAAATGGGATTTCATCTCAGTTAACTACGCCCGGTACTCCCCAACAGAACGGTGTAGCTGAGAGACGGAATCGTACTCTTTTAGACACAGTGAGATCGATGACGAGCTATGCATCCTTGCCAATTTCGTTCTGGGGATATGCCTTGGAAGCAGGTTATCTCCTCAATCTAGTACCTACAAAGTCGACAGTTAAAACTCCTTCCGAATTATGGACAGGGCGTAAGCCTAGCTTGGGTCATATTCGGGTTTGGGGATGTCCAGCACACGTGCTGACTAAGGAGGCCGACAAATTGAGGTCTAAGACTGAGGTTAGGCTGTTTGTAGGATATCCAAAGGGAACGAAAGGAGGTTATTTCTATAGTCCCCAGGATCAGAAGGTCATTGTGAGCACTAATGCCCGATTCCTAGAGGAGGACTTTATTAGTAACCATCGGACAAGGAGTGAAATAATGCTTGATGAGTTGCGAGCATCAGCAGTAGCCAGTATTCCAGAACAGCCGAGTGTACAAGAGGTTATACCACTAACTGCACCCTTATCCGATATTGTATCTCCACTATCGCTTCGTCGCAGTGGGAGGGTTGTTCGTCAACCGGACCGTTTCATGTTCGTGGGAGAATCCACTGAACTACTCTCGGGTATCGAACATGATGAGATCGACCCCTGGACTTACAAGGAAGCGATGGAGGACGAGGATGCAGATTCCTGGAAAGTTTCTATGGATTCGGAGATAGAATCCATAGTTAACGTGGACGTGTACGACCTTGCGGAGCTGCCGGATGGGGTAAAGCCCATCGGTTGCAAGTGGGTGTACAAGAGAAAGAGAGGACCTGACGGGAAGGTTTTAGCCTTCAAACCTAGATTGGTGGCGAAAGGATTCACTCAGAGAGAGGGAATCGACTATGATGAGACCTTTTCGCCGGTTGCCATGCTTAAGTCCGTCAGAATACTCTTGTCCATGGCGGCACATTTAGACCCAGAGGTTTGGCAAATGGACGTCAAGACTGCGTTCTTGAACGGGTACCTTGAAAAGGTAGGGACATATATATGCGCCAACCAGAAGGTTATGTGAGAGATGGCCAGGAGCATCTCGTATGGAAGCTCAAGAAGTCCTTATACGGACTTAAGCAAGCATCCAGGTCCTGGAACATTCGTTTTGATGGAGTGATTAAATCCTTTGGATTTGTCCAGTGCATAAACGAAAGCTGTGTTTACAGGCTCAGTTCGGACGGAAGCGTGGTATTCTTAGTACTGTACGTAGATGACATACTTCTCATTGGCAACAATGTGAACGTGTTATCAGGCGTAAAGGATTGGTTGTCTGAACAGTTTCAGATGAAAGACTTGGGAGAAGCAGGTTACATCCTAGGGATCAAGGTGATCAGAGATAACCGTAAGAGGATGTTAGGCTTAAGCCAAGCTTCATATATAGATACTGTGATCGCCCGTTTCAGCATGCAAAATGCCAAGAAGGGTTTTCTTCCCTTCAGACATGGCATACCTCTATCTAAGGATATGTGTCTTAAGACACAAGAGGAGATAGAGGGCATGAAGACTATACCGTATGCTTCCGCGGTTGGGAGTCTCATGTATGCAATGCTGTGTACTAGACCAGATATCTGCTATGCGGTCGGCATGGTGGCGAGATATCAGTCTAACCCTGGTCAGGGACATTGGACAGTTGTTAAGCACATTTTGAAGTATCTCAAGAGGACAAGAGATCATGTGCTTGTTTATCAGTCCAATGAGTTGATCCCGATAGGGTATACAGACTCAGACTTCCAGGATGATCGAGATGAGAGGAAATCTACCTCAGGCTATGTGTTTACCTTGGGAGGTGGAGCCGTCACTTGGAAGAGTGTGAAGCAGAAGTGCATCGCAGACTCGACCATGGAGGCCGAATATGTGGCTGCTTGTGAGGCTGCTAAAGAGGCTGTGTGGCTCCTGAACTTCCTTAATGAGCTAGAACTAGTTCCCAGTTTGCCCAGAGGTATCACATTATATTGTGATAATGCTGGAGCAGTTGCAAACTGCAAGGAACCTAGAGCTCACAAGGCAAGCAAACACATAGAGAGAAAGTACCATCTCGTACGAGCAATCGTCGAAAGAGGAGAAGTAGAAGTGAAGAAAATCCCTTCAGCGGATAATCTGGCAGATCCATTCACAAAGAGCTTACCAGTCAAGGTGTTCGACAAGCATGTCGAAGGGATGGGACTGGAGCGCCTCCCACACTACTAAACTTTGAGTATAAGTGGGAGAAGATGTGTAATAGATGCTAGATTGTAGACACTTTGCCTTTTGTCACATGATATACTAAAAGTTTGCTTTAGTTTAAGTAGGAGATTGATGGATTTGTATACTAGAAAGCAGGCTTTTAGCGTGTATGCATGTGTTGTCCATAGCCACTAACAATCTTCTATCTGATTAAGTATGAATTGTTATCTATGCATCAAACATCTATCCATTATCTCAAAGTTGTAGGCTTTATGGTGTGTTGTAGATCACAGAAGACCATAGTTACCGGTTCCTCACGAGATATAAAAGGGTATCATAGTTGAGACAGTTCTGGATATAACTATCGGTTTAGGCTGTAGTATAGGCTGCATAAGTAGCTTGTCTTGGCTACTTGTCTATACTAGTACGTGCGTGTACTGATAGGATCACGGTGAGGTGTATTCTTCTATTCTGACCGATGTAGAAAGAATCAAGACCTCGGTGACTTAAGATGAACCTTAACCCTAGTTGAGTCCTAAGGGTGTATAGTTGTAGTCTGCTTCTTTGATTTACCATGGGTGAGAGTTCAGTGTATCTGCAACTCAATATGCTCCGTATCTTGGGAAGCAACTACAACTAGTACGACTCTTAGTGCAACTGCAACAAAGCACCATATCCTGGTAGAACAGGTTGATCACATCCCCTGAGGAATTCATTAAGGATTATCATACCAAACCCTGCAGGTGGATTAATTTCTGGTATGATGAATAAGGAATGAATTGTACTACTCAGGAATAAAAGAAGTTGAATAATACGAGCAGTCAGAAGCTCTAAGTTAATCAACGGATGTGGGATATCTTAAATATGGGGGTCGCTAAGTTTAATACTAACCCTGAACTCAACAGGGGTAAAACAGGTAATTCAGTACTATTACTCTAGTGGAATGTTTTAGTACTTATGGACTAAATTATACTCTGGGCTGAGTGTGGAGAATTTAGCCATTGGGAGGCCTCGGTTTTACCAGCTAGTAGATCCCTGATCTGGCCCAAAAAGCTCAACAGGCCACAGTATAAGGAATAAGTGGGCCACCACACAATTGGGCCCAATATGGGGCGCCAATCTGCTAATGGAGGCCTAGTCCATGTGTTGCAGGCCTGGCCTGCAACTTAAGCCCAAGTCTCACTTGGCCTCCTCTATATATACCCCTTCAAGGTCTTGTTTTGACCTAACAGTCAGAATAATCGAGGGCACTTAAATATTATGAACAAGAAAGGGAGGCTAGGGTTAGAGAGAGAGAGACGCGCGGCCGGCAGTAGCAGTTCGGTGGGGATCCCGTTTTCCGTGGCTGATTCCGAATATCGTTGTCCATCCAACGTCAGAATCGAGCAGGGATACAGATCAGAAGATCTATTCGCGAGTTCTCTACTTCTTCAGGTAATCGATCTATAAACCCCCTATGATTCCGCACTTAATTCATAGGAGCATGATAGGTTTAATTCGATAGTTAGATATCCGAAATAGATCCTCGGGCGAACCGATCTTCACCGATCAGATATGGTTCCTTCACTTAAACCTTGTATTATATATGGAGTTTTCAGGTTTTCGTTTTTTGTTTTTCTTTTTATTTGGTGTTGTTTGATGTTGTATTTTTTGTACATAAACGTGTGTACATAAATGTTGTATTTTTTGTACATAAACGTATGTACATAAACGTGTGTACATAAACGTGTAAACCTTATTAATAATTTGTAATTTTTTTGATGCATTTGGTTCACAATTCGTTGCATTTATTATTCTGAAATTTGTTGAAGGTTGATTATTCAGAAAATAAATTCTATAGTGAGAGGTCGATTTATTTGAATGTAGGGAGGATTCAAGTGCACTAGTAAACGCAGAAGAGAAAGGTCGATTTGCTAGCGCAAGTGAAGAATGTGAAGGCTGAAAGGTTTGTGGTCGGATTGTTTCGATTTGTTTCGATTTGTAATTTTTTCCCATTAAGATATTCTAATCGGATTGTAAGTTTTAGTTGTAATTTGGAATAGTTTCGGTTGATTATGTTTGGACCTTCTGTAAATTTTTATACGTTATGTATGTTTATTGAATATGATGCATAGTATGTCGATTTTGTTGCATTTATTATTCACTCTGATGCATTTTCGTTCATTTTCATACTTGGTTTCAGTTTGTCCTATTAGAGTTTAGTATCTATACGAGTTAGGGTTTAATTTTCCCTATAAGTTAGGGTATAGTGTTTCACTAAAAAGCGTTCGCAATAGAATGAAATCCTATCGTAGCACTAGCAAGTAAAAACTAAATGTCGAATCTCAAGGAAAACTTTGCAGGGCAAATAATCGTGTAGCAAACAACCTAATCTAGCCTAAAACTAAGAAAGCAAGTAAAAAGAATTTTGAGTTTTGGTTTTTAAATCCTAGGCAAGAAAATAAATAAGCAATAAATTAAAGCAAGTAAATTAATCTAATCTAGAAAGCAAAGAAATAAATCGAACTAATTAATCTAAAGAATTAAACTAGATGAAAGCAAATAAACTACCTAGGCAAGAATCAAAAAGAAAGCAAATAAGAAAGCAACGAAAGAAACGAAAATGAATCTAGACATGAATTAAACTAAATCTGAAAATCTGGAAATTAAATAAATAAATCTAACTCTAAGAACTTGGAAAACAAAGTAATCGAAAACTAGGAAAAACGAATCTAAACTAAGAACTTGAAATCGAACGAACGAAATTAAATAAACAAAATTAAACGAAGCAATTACGAAAGTAAATCTAAAACTAAGGGAAGTAATTAAATCAAATAAAAGAAAGCAATAAAGAACTTACGAGATTTAATGAAGAACGAAGAACTAAGTAAAAACTTGAATTAATTGAAGAACGAAGTAACGATCCGGATCGAACAAAGGAAAACTAAACTAAAGTATTTGAATGCTAAACTAGAGCTAAAACTAAGGTAAAAGTTGATACAAATTCGTCCCAAAGTACTAGTATATATATTAGGAGAAAAAACTAATTATATAAGGAAACTAACAGCTGGCGTCGGACATCTGGCCGATCGGCCAGATTTGTGAAGGACTTGGCCGATCGGCCAAATTAAGCACTGGACGATTGCACGCGACTCTCTTGTTTCGGCCGTATCTTCCTCATCCGAACTCCAAATTGACCTCCGTTTTCGCCTATGTGCTCCTATCGAACCCCTCTTCGATATAATGCTTTCATTACATCCAAAATAAATCTTCAATAAAATCATGAGAGGTTAGAACTCGAGGTCAATGATTGCTCAACAACCTTTCTTCTCATTTTCTTCTCGTTTCCGCCCTTTTCATCCTACAAGTACCAAAAACTCCAAACAACCGATTCATAGCCAAAGACACACGAAAAGACACAAAAACACAACGAAAACGGACACGAAAACATGACGAAAAACCTAACATCTAGACACCAATCATATAGCTTGCCCAAATAGGGTTTAGTTTCTCTTATGTGTTAGGGTTTATCATTCACTACAAGTTAGGGTTTAGCTTTTTTTACTAGGTTGAGGTTTAACTTTTTTTACTGGGTTAAGGTTTAGCTTCCCTATTGGGTTTAGTTCCAAGAATATGCAACAACATTACATATTTTGTGCAACAAAAATACATTTGCAGACCCATAAATTAAATTATGTAAATGAAAAAAAAAAAAAGATATGTTAATATGCAACAACTCGTGACCTAATATGCACCAAAACTTTTTGAATGTGCAACAATTGTTGAATAATCACAAACAACTCATCGTAACTCAAATTGAATATCAATGCATATTCCAGTCATTTTGATGCATATTTCAGTCATTTTGATGCACATTCTAGTAATTTTGATGGATTTTCGAGTGTTGTTATGCATTGTCGCCGCTTTTAAATTCAAATCGCAACCAAATCGGATGAAACCACCTGGAAACATGTTCTACTTTTCATGACGTTTCCAACGGTAGGTCGCCCATCTAAATCCGATCGCCGGTGAGGCCGGAATCGACCAAAAATCGCATTAATACAAGATATATATTTCAGTTTTTTAAATCCCTATATCTATGGAAGATTATTATTTTCTTTAATTAAATCGCAGGAGATAGGGTAGTGGATGTGGTTAGTTACGGTAAATTCCTAATATTATGGAATTAAATTTATTTGCCTTTTTAATTATTATTTTTTTGGACAGATTTGTCCCTCAACAATTATGGGCGAATTTTTTGTTTTTTTTTTTTTTCAATTAATCTCAGCCCTCCATCTCTTCCTAATCAACGGATATGGTCGGTTTCTAAGTTTCAACTTAAGGTTAGTTTCCACCAGAGTGCTTCCCTATATATATATATATATATATAGAGAGAGAGAGAATAGATCATATGGGAACCTTTCATTTCATGAGAACTAGGAACCGATCTCATCCATTGAATTCCTTTAGATCTACGGTTATCATTTAATGATATAATATATTTAATTTAGGCAATTTATATGCGGGTAGGGAGATTTTAGTAAAATTCAATATTTAACTTCCTCAAAACATGGGATTATTTCCTTAAATATAGGAATTCAATTATTTCTCAATTTGTATCGTATTAGTCAAAAGGAATTATCCTTTATTTATTAATTATTCCTTAATTATTTATTTATTATTGAAAATCAACTTCTTATACCGGCATTGCATCCTTAAACGCAAGAGTTAAGCAACACAACATAGTATATATATTCTATTTAAGCACGAGATAGATTATATATAAGCGAAAATTGATGCTTAATTATTACTGGTATTTGTCTTACTATTTTTTTTTAGGGTTAAGAGTTATGTTTGTAGGGTTTAGGGGTTAGGGGAATTAGCAGCAATGTTATACGTAAAAATATTTTTTGATGCTTATTACTCATAGTAGCAATGAAAATGATCAGTGTTATAGAATGACAGTTATTCGATAAACAGTCACATTAAGTTTCTTTGCATATGAAGCATATACTTATTGTTAATTAAGCATGAGTCGTATCAGTTCTTGTAAGGTCGTTATAAATAATGTTTTCTAATTGTTTTTAGCTTTTTATAATTTGTTTGATGCTTAATTATTATTCATAGCTGTCTTACTATTTTTTTTGTAGGGTTATGGAGTTCAGGGTTGTGGGGTTTATAGGGTTTAGGGTTTAGGGTTTGTAGGCTTTAGGGTTTAGGGTTTTAGGGTACGGTGTAGGGTTATGGAATTGTTTATGATTTTTTTTTTTTTTTATGCTTATTACTCATAGTAGCAATGTTATATGTAAAAATGATCAGTGTTGTTTTGATTATATAGAATGACGGTTATTTTATGAAAAGTCACATTAAATTTATTTGCATATAAAACATGTACTTATTGTTAATTAAGCATGAGTCGTATCAGTGCTTGTAAGGTTATAAATAATATTTTCTTAATTGTTTTTAGCTTTTCATAATTTATTTGATGCGTAATTATGATTTATTTGATGCTTAATATTAACATAATGATCTTTTGAGTGTCAATTAATATATAATTTTTTAAGCAAGTTATAATGACTATTTAAGCATCAAATACATTTTTAAATAGAGACAACGGACTCATAATAATAACACGTATTTCTTTTGAGTGTCGTTTAGTAACTACTTAAACATCATATTAAATAGAATGTTTAAGCATCGTATCATAATTATTTAAACACGGAATAGTAACCATATGATTGAAAACTATAGGGTTTCTTAATTCTTTTGTTAATTTTCCTTAGTGCTTTTAATAATATTTTCTTAGTGCTTTTAATACATCTATAAAATGCTTATTTAACTTTCTCTTTATAGTTAGGGTTTTTTAATTATTGTTTATTATTATTATTATTATTATTATTATTATTATTATTATTATTATTATTATTATTATTATTATTATTATTATTATTATTATTATTATTATTATTATTATTATTCAATATTGTTTTAAATTACATATACACCATGAACACTAAATTAACATAAATGATTATAAGCATATTTTGAACTCATTTAAAGCATTAAAAATAGCTGTGAAAAATAGAAATGTAATGATACAATCATATGATATGATTAGAACTCATAAAATAGTCAATATGAAAAAAGAAAGCATGAAACAATATATAAACAAGCATTAGATGAGTTATTGAAAGCTGAAAAGTAATAGAAGCATCACTAAATAATAGGAATAAATAAAATCAAAATACGATTAAATAATACATTAACAACAAAGACTCTATTAATTAAGCAAAAATATATAAATTAAGCATGATTGTAGTATACGAATCAGAATATCAATTCTACCCTTTTAAAACTATACTCAAATAGTGTAAGAAGCATAATAATATCAATAAAAAGGAATTAAAAAATATTACAAATTCGTATTTACATTTAATTCGAATGTTAAATATAATTTGAAAATGTGAATCAAGCATTTCTTAGAAATATCGTTATAGATGCTTAAAACAATTAATTACCATGCTTAAGTGTATGATAATTAAATCAACGTTAACTAAATTATAAAAGAAAATTGTAAGGTAATAAAAAAAATTGCATGAATTCCATACGGATGTTTAATAAAATATTCTCTAAAAAATCATTCCTAAAGGAATTAGATGGATTAGTTGTGGCTATAAATAAGGAAGTGAAATCTTAATTGCTTTCTCCATGACTAAACTACCCCTTATAATTAGGAAAAAAAGTATTAAATTAATGCAAAATAAAATCTAGGAATTAATCTTGACCATAGATCTTTACCAATTTAAGGGTCTAGATTAGTTCCTAGTTCTCATGATCTAGGTAGTATCCATGAGAACCATCCCCTATATATATATATATATATATATATATATATTAGTATATCATAATATCAAAACATTATAATAACAAGTCGATAAAAAAAATATAAAATTTTCGATATCAAATAGATTGGCACTTTCATTCAGAACAATTGACACTTTTATTCATTAAGATTGACATTTTTGCTGGAGAATTATATATCCTAAGTTTCAATTTATAATCCATATTCAACATTATAAAATTGAAGTTAAATATTAAACAATAATTATAAAACCCTAAAATTGATATATGAGCCCTATAAAGTAATTTTAAAATTACTACATGCATACAAATTACGTATAAATTTTTATTTAAAAGATTGACACTTTTGTTCATAAAGATTATCACTTTTATTAACAAAGATTGACACTTTATTTAAACGGACCGGGTCAATACGGAACGGGTCGGATTGACCCGACCCGAAATTGAGTCAACCGGGTCAGGTTGACCACAGTTGGGCCGGGCCGGGTCAGGTTGGCGGGCCGGGCGGGTCAAGTGGATCCGGCCGCATGGTGCGGCTGGCCACATACAAGTTTTTGCCATTACATATATATATGTACACATAGAGGTGGGCATGGTTGGTTAACTGCGCAATTGACGTAAAAAATTCGATCATACGTTTTCTTTCAGTACGGTTGACCATTAAAAATCTTCAGTTTCAATATAATATGATTTAGTCCAGTATTCATTGCGTCCCATTTCATTAGTCTTATTTGTTATTTTTGGATTTTCCCATTTCACTAGTCATGTTTCCTAAAATGTAAAAAATTAACCTGTCATTACTCTTTAACACTTGTGCATAAAATCTTGTGACGGAAATAAATAAAATTATTGAAATGAGACGGAGGGAGTATTACATTAATTTAACTTGTATATTTTGAATTGCTTATTTACGCTTGTTGAATTGCTTATTTTGCTTATTTTGCTTATTTTACACATGTTGAATTGCTTATTTGCACATATTAAGGGCCCGTTTGGCTAAGCTTATTTCAAAATGCTTATAAGCTCTAAGTGCTTATAAGATGTTTGAGAGCTTATAAGATGTATGAGGGTAAGAGCTTATAAGTTGTTGAAGTGTTTGGATAAAAGAGCTTATAAGCTCAAGGAGATAATAAAAAAAATAAAATCTAAAAATTAAAAAAAAAAATTAAAATAATTTTTTTGAAATCATAATGTTAGTAATATCAAATGGAATTGTATATAATATAAATATAAAAATAAAAATAGAATTATAGTGGTAAATAAGCAAAATTTTAAAAAAATAAGTTGGAAGGGGGGAGCTTATTTTTTGGAGTGCTTATAAACATTTTTTGCTTATTTTTGCATCTTATAAGCTCATAAGGAGCTTATTTTGCCAAACACATTTATAGTGCTTATAAGCAGTCAAACATCTTATAAGCTAGCTTATAAGCTTAGCCAAACACCCTCTAAGGCATATTACTTTTTTTTTATTATTATTTCTTCATGTTTTAACTAACAATACTGAAATTATATATTAGTGTAAAATTAAGAAATGAATCACTCGAGAAAATTGAAGGAAAATGCTAAGAAATAAAATAAAATCGATTTTGGTAGAGAGGTGCCGCTTCTCACAATATCAAGAAGCACTTACTCTCTCTAAAACAAATGGTCCAAAGTTTCTCTTTTTGGTATATTTTTTTCCCCTTCACTTTTACCCCCCACGCTTCCCACATATTTCAGCCTTCCACCAACGTACTGTACTAATACTACAAATTCTATAATACGAAAAAGCAAAAAAAAAAAAAAAAACCCTTTAAATATGGTCCCTAGTTTTAACTTTTACCCCCCCCCCAAAACATAATCATTGCAATTATATCCTTCCCATATGCTCATCACCCCCTTTATAATTCCAATCCCAATCAATAACCGCGACTTTCTCCGTCTGCATATATAGTTGCACTCCACGCCTTCATTAACGAACCTTCCATTCTCACTCTTCTCAAAATACTCCAATTCCCTCACTCTCACGCTAACAGACACATATGGCGGAAAGCGCGGAATCTGCCGAGACGAAGAAGATCGTCGACCCGAGGGTGGAAATAGACACCTCCCCGCCGTTCGAGTCCGTGAAGGAGGCCGTCGATCGCTTCGGCGGCAGCGGCCCTTGGATTCCTCATCACTTGCTTCGTTTGGCTGCAGCTCATGTAACTATTTTCTTCCTTTTGCTTTCTTTCTTTCTTTCTTTACTTTTCATGCTTCTTTACTTTGTTTTCTCCTTTTCTTTATGTTCTTATGCGTCTCTGCTTTTGTTTGTTTTTCTTTTGTAAATCTGTGTCGGTTTAGAAAGAAATCAACAAGTGGGAACAATACTTACACTATTAGAGAGGCCACAACTTGCATATGTTGTTTGGGCATCAAAGAAATTTTTATTATTTTAACAAAATTTTGCTTTTAAATTGTTTACTTAATTACGAAGTAGTTTCGATTTTATTCGCATATTATCCATGCATCCTTGGCAAGCGATAAATCCCTACATTTTTCCGGTTTTTGTTCAGACTATTATTTTTTAACGATTATAACATGAAATTTAAAATGGTTGCAACAGAGGATTTAAACTGATAACATTTTGATCTTAGACATTGCATGGAAGAGTGACTCGGATTAAAAAACATATGATTACACCAACCAACTAACCACAAGACCAGACCTCATTTTGGGCAAAGTTGTGCCCATGTTAGTGGGCCTAGTGTGACATTTACTAGTAGATTTATAGCAGTGGATTTATCGTGTTTATGGAAATTCTGGTGAAATCAAGAAAGGTGAAGCAAAAGTTTGAGCCTACACACTCCACTTTGGAGCACTAACATATCTTTTCATAGCCACCTTGCACATTGCACATGCTCTTTCATAACATGATCTATTGTTGCCACTAATATATTGTGCATGTTTAAATCCACTATTATCTGATCGTGTTACATCTCCTATTATACTATCGGATGTAAAGACAGTCGTGTAACGTCTCATATTCTATTCCCTTGGCCGCAGCACAATGAGGCGTTCGATGTCGAGAGAATCGAGGAACAAGCAATGCAACTAGAGAGAGACCTCCTAGTGAAGGAGCAACAAACACTCAACGTCTTGAGAGAGCTCGAATCCGCGAAAAGGTTCGTAGAAGGCCTGAAGCTGAACCTGATGCCTCACTTCTCTTCCTTCGTCGACAGCCCGGATGAACACCACGTTGAGAACCCGACATCGGAAGGGATCGGCCCTTCGCCGTGCCTGATGTTCAATGAGCTGAATCGAGCCAAGCTGAACCTCAGCAAGACGTCGGTCGATCTTGCCGCGATTCAAGCTTGCGTCGAGTCCCTCAACACCAAGCTAGGAAAAGACAAGATCTTGCTACATAGGCCAACTCAAGCCCAAGGAGAAGGAGCCGCCGCCATTTCTGTACAACGGAATCAGCACGGCGTACAAGCGAATTTCGAGGCGGAGCAGTTCAAGAAAATGACAGAGGCATCGAGGTACGAGGTGATGGAAGCGATGGCCGAGATCGAAAGGACCAAGAACTGCATCAAGATGGCGGAGATGAGGCTCAACGCCGCCAAGAAGATGGAAGAGGCGGCGAAAGCCGTGGAGGCCATCGCCATAGCTCACCAACAAAACGGCGACGTTCCGCCCCATACTTACTTCCCTCAAGACGGCATAACCCTCTCCTTCGACGAATACAAATCCCTCTCCCACAAGGCCAAGCAGGCCGAGGAGCTGTACAAGACGAAATTCATTGACAAGGAAGCCCCGATCCTCGAGAAGTTCGAGGAGACGACGAACCGGAACAAAGTGTCGTTCGACCGGCAGGGACCGAACCACACGAACGTCGTGATAGAGGACAGTTTCTCGAGGAACAAGTTCTCCAAGTTCAAGTTCAGAAACTCCCACGCGGGGAACAGAAGTGCTACTGAAGAGGTTGTTAATGTGAACGACGACGAGAGGCCGAATCCCGGGTTCCGGTCGACGACCTCGATCGGGAACCTGTTGAGCAGCAGGAAGGTGATCGTGCAGGACGACGTGATGGTGGAGAGGAAGGTGGAGAATGGGAGGGAGAGGGAGCATGTATCGCTGAGCCAAATGCTGAGGGAACAGAGTAGGCTTATACTGCACCCGAGTAAGAATGGTGGGGAAGGAGGGAAGGTGCAGAAGCAGTATTTTATGCAGAGGAAGAAGTTTGGGTTTATTCAAGTGCCTATTCCCACTAAACAGACCAAGAAAAAGACTGCTGCTTCTTAGTAGTGTATAATGCTTCTGATTCAAGCAAACTTTTTTTTTTTTTTTTTTTTTTTTTTTTTTTTTTGAGATTGTTTGGCATCTATGTTTATTTTTTATTGTTTTTATAAAAGTAATTTGTTGGGTGTTTCATGAGATGTTTTTAAGTATATATATTGTGTCAAATTTGTTTGTGAATCCACCTTTTTCTCTTGACATTTAAAATTTTCTCTTATGTCATATCCTTTTATATATAATAGAAAAGCAATGCGG
The DNA here is from genome assembly GCA_029379335.1 of Thymus mandschuricus. Classification (NCBI taxonomy): domain Eukaryota; kingdom Viridiplantae; phylum Streptophyta; class Magnoliopsida; order Lamiales; family Lamiaceae; genus Thymus; species Thymus mandschuricus. The sequence goes on from CM057079.1 coordinate 10,497,120, forward strand.
ATTTCGAGCACCACATTAATTCACGTGCCTACGTGGCGCTCCCTATGCTCTCCGTTCCTATTTATCTAAAAATTCAATTTATTTATAATAAAAATATTATCTAATTATTTGATAGTTATCATTATAAAATAATTATATAAACTATAAATAACTAAATAGATATTCTTATAATTATAATTTTATACGTTCCATTTAATTTATATAACTATATATAATTTATATAATTATAAATATTATGTAATTATAATTATATATATATTATTTACTTATTTATATAATTATATAATTATATAAATTATATAATTATATAAATTATATAAAATGATTCATATCAAATATTAACGTTAAAATGGATTATAACTATGTGAGACTACCTTTGACATATTTTATTTATTAAAATAAATAACGGCGGAAACGGACAGCTTGAATGATTTTAATATACTACAAGAAAAATGGTGATAGACAACAGGATATAGACAACGGATTTAGTACTTGTATTGTCTATAGCAATATAGACCACGGCTCAAGGTGAAACTGTTGTCTCTTATTTTAGTTTTGTGTTGTTTTAACTCACAAAACGGAAAAACCAGTTGTCTATATTACTATTAGACAATAGGTAACATAACCTGTTGTCTATCACCGTATAGACAACTGATTTTCGAGCTGTTGTCTATAGCCGTGTTTTTATTTTGATAGACAACGGGTACGTGGTTGTTGTCTATAACCGTGTTATAATATCTGATAGACCACGGGTTCCTGGCCGTTGTCTAATTAAATGGGCTGTTGTCACACCCATAGACAACGCAATTAAATGGGCTGTTGTCTAATTAGTAGCCCTAATTTGAAAAAATCCCTCTTTTTTCACAAGTCTGAAGTCGCGCGTAACTCTCAACTCCAACAGCACCACCGCCGACTACTTTCACTCGACCGTTTCCGCCGCCGGTGAAACTCTCAACTCCAACAGCACCGCCGCCGACTACTTTCGGTCCACCGTTTCCCGGCGGCGAAACTCTCACATTCCTCATTGCGTTAATATGTAATAGAGTTGCTGCCTGGACAAGCGGCTGCCGGCTCCTCCGGAAAGTCCAGCCGCCATCGTCGCCGCAGAGAGTCAAGTCGCTATCCCAGCTCGACGGCTGAGGCTCCTCCAAGCTAGAAACGTAAGTCTATCTTCTTCCTCATTCATAAATTTCAAAATTGAATACTTTTCTTCACCACTCGCCTCATATTCTTCATTTTACAGGCGTGCAGTCGGCCTTAGCTATACGATTCCCAGTCAGAACGCATTATCGATTTCTGTGAATAATTTCCAACCCCTCTTGTTTCTTCTCCGACTTTGTTTTCAGGTAATTTCCACTCCGCAGCTGTAAAACCGATTTAATTTTCGTTCCAAAATAGTTAGGTATGTATATTGGAGAATTAGTGAACGAAATTGATTTCCTCCAATTTCCTCCAAAGTAATTTGCATAGATTTCGTCTCTGTTCTTAAATCCTTTTGTTATTCTAGTTTGTTGATTGTAAGTGCGTAGTTTAGAGAAACAAGATATTGGCTTATTATCTTGATTGCTTTGTGGAAATCAGGGGATTTTCGAGATTTGTTAACATAAGAGATGGCAGTGGTGCAACCTCATTGCACTTAGCTGCTCGACAGAGACGCTCGGATTGTGTTCACGTTTTATTAAGCAGCTGGGCTCTGTTCTCTGCCTCTACGGGTGGAGATAGGTATCATCACCGAATCTTGTGTTTACTTTTTCTTTTTGCCCTTTTTCCGTAGATTCTCTTTAGCATTTCAGTTGAAGTGATTGATGTAATTGCAGTTATCCTGGTAGCACACCTCTGCATCTAGCTGCTCGAGGAGGCTCGCTGGACTGTGTTCGGGAGTTGCTTGCTCGAGGCGCTGATAAACTTCAACGAGATTCTTGTAGGTAAGCAATGCATAGCTTTAGCTCTTTTCGGTGTATCATATTGCAAGGCTAACTGGTCGTAGTTGAGTAATATCATTCCAGTCCCGTTATAACTCGTTAAAAGCATTTTTCTTCTGAACATGAAGATGTTTGCTCTTTTCGTTGCTCCATTTGGGAGCTGTTCACAATTATTTATTCTTTCTTTAGTGCAGTCTGAATGAATTTGGGAAATCTACTGATTTTGTGTCATGTGTTTGGATATCAAATTCTTCATCATTTATTCCTTGTATAGATTCTTTTGTTTTTCCAGTTACACTTAAGGTCATGGCTGAGTGAAGGGTCGGGTTCATTGTTTTCTGCTTAATTTCATCTTTCATATGATTTATTGCAGAGATCAGGTTATGAAGCTTACATACTAGAAGCCACATACAAGGACCCAGCAGTAAGTTTCTCTTTGGATTTTATTTCTTTCATGTTATATCTATCTTCCTTCGAAGTAAACCCTGTGGCTTGGATACATGACTTAACACAATAAGATAGACATTATGCATGATGGGTGTCTCGATCTAAATAAATGACTTAACACAATAAGATAAATTGATGAATAATTTGCTTAGAACCACAATGCAGTAAAGGGTCATATAATCATACAGCATATCTCGAATGAGCATGGCTAAGTCTTTCTTGAGTAGATTGTATGAATATGTGTTTCATGGAATTAGTTCTTTTATTTTTTCTAGTATCATGCATGCATATTTATTGATTTATTGATTGTGAGAATTAAGAACAAGAAACCTACACTAAATAATAAACTCTTAATTAGTTTCTTTAGAAGTTGAATATGTTACTACTTTATACTGATTGATAGTTCATTTTTAAAAATTATTTGTTAGACTATAATGACAATGGACAAAGAGTGGATGTCCAAAAATAGATTATCAAAGGAGTATGAAGATGGAGTGGAGTCTTTCTTGAATTTTGCTATTGAAAATGCAAAAGACCCGAATTATATCTTTTGCCCTTGTGTGAGGTGTGGTAATAACCTTGAAACCGATGTCAACACCATTAGAGCGCATCTAACAATGTTTGGAATATCATTAAGATACCGTATTTGGAAAGTACATGGGGAGGGAAATACGTCTCAAACAAGTGATACATATGAGAGGAGCAGCACATATCATGACTTTCATCAAGATGATACGATAGATATGGTGCAAGACGCATTTGTTGACAATCCGGTTCAAGTCCAGAAGCTTCTTGAAGATGCTGAGATGCCATTGTATTATGGATGTGCTAAGTTCACAAAGTTATCTGCAACTGTTAAGTTGTACAATTTGAAGGCAAAATATGGTTGGAGCGACACTTCTTTTACTGACTTGCTTGTGATGATAAGAGATATGCTTCCAGAAGATAACGTGTTGCCTTCATCTTTGTATGAGGCAAGAAAGAGTCTATCTACGTTGGGGATGAAGTACGAAAAGATTCATGCATGTCCAGAAGATTGTATTTTGTATCGAAATACATATGCAAATCTGGTGAATTGCCCTACATGTGGAAAGTCAAGGTGGAAGGTGGGGAAGAAGGATAAGATCAATGAAGGTATTCCTGCGAAAGTTCTGTGGTATTTTCCACCAATACCAAGATTCCAACGTATGTTTGGAGATAAAGATATGTCGGATAATCTAACATGGCATGCTCATAAAAGAATAAGTGATGGTCATCTACGCCATCCTGCAGATTCACCTTCTTGGAAACAAGTGGATCAACAATGGCCAACATTTGGCAATGAACCAAGAAATCTTAGATTGGCACTTTCAGCTGATGGAATAAACCCCCATAGTAATTTGTCATCCAAATATAGTTGTTGGCCAATTATTCTTGTAATATACAACCTTCCTCCTTGGCTATGCATGAAGAGGAGACATATGATGCTCACTTTGTTGGTTTCCGGTCCACACCAGCCTGGAAATGACATAGATGTTTACTTGGCGCCATTGATAGATGACTTGAAACAATTGTGGGATGTCGGTGTGGAGACATATGATTCTTATAGAAGAGAAGAATTCACGCTTAGGGCTGTTCTTCTTTGGACAATTAATAATTTTCCTGCGTATGGAAATCTATCGGGATGCAAAGTAAAAGGCTATCATGCATGTCCTATTTGCGGTGACCAAACTTGTGCATGTCGTTTAAAGCATAGCAGAAAAATGTCATACACAGGGCATCGTAGATTCTTACCAGATTATCACCCGTATCGAAAACAGAAGAAAGCATTCAATGGAAAAAATGAATTGAGGCCTGCCCCCAATATTTTGAGTGGCATTGAAGTCTTTGAGAGAGTGCAAGGAATCAATTGCGTGTGGGGTAAGAAGAATAAGAAAGCTCAATCAAAAGGAGATGACAACAAAATCCCTTGGAAGAAGAAATCAATATTTTTTGATTTGGAGTACTGGAGCATTTGCCCATTCGACATACTCTAGATGTGATGCACATTGAAAAGAATGTGTGTGAAAGTTTGTTTGGCACTTTGCTCAACATCCCAGCAAAGACAAAGGATGGTCTGAATGCAAGATTAGATCTTGTAGAAATGGGCTTGAGGGAGGAGATGGCACCGAAAGTGGAGGAAAAAGGAACATATTTGCCACCGGCTTGTTACTCTCTAAGCAAAGAAGAGAAACGACAAGTATTTGCCTTTTTTAGCAAGGTGAAAGTGCCAACAGGCTATTCATCGAATGTCTCTAGTTTGTTGTCGGCTGATGTTTCCAAGCTCGTGGGCCTTAAATCACATGATTGTCACACTTTAATGCAACAATTGCTTCCTGTGGCCATACGTGGTGTGTTGCCAAAACAAGTTAGGCATGGCATTACTAGACTGTGCTTCTTCTTCAATGTTTTATGTAACAAAGTGATCGATGTTTCAAAGTTAGATGATATCCAAAGAGACATCACAGTTACATTATGCCTACTTGAAAAATATTTTCCACCGGCATTCTTTGACATAATGGTACATTTAACTGTCCATCTTGTACGAGAAGTCAAGTTGTGTGGACCGGTGTGGTATAGGTGGATGTATCCTTTTGAGAGGTATATGCGTGTTTTGAAAGGCTACGTGAGAAATCGCAATTGTCCTGAAGGATGTATAGCCGAATGCTATATTGCTGAAGAAGCTTTGGAATTTTGCTCAGTACATTTGTCTAATGTGCACACAATAGGGTTACCCTCCACACATCGACAAGTGAATCTTACTAGGCCTCTGTCAGCTCCTGTAGTGACTCCAGCAAGAAGTTATGAAAAAAGAAGTCGAGGGCAAGGGCAGTTGTTCAAACAAGACCACGGATGTCAATGGTGCGAATGATCTTGGTGTTGTGGAAGTTTCTCCCTTCAATTTAAGTCAGAACGTTAGAATCCCGAAATCTAAGGTATGTATGATTATTGCTTTGTGAAAGTTTTTAACAAATATTATAGTTAATTTTTTCTATATTTGGCCTTTGAAGGATATAAGTTCTCCAAATGCGGAAATCAAGTTGATGTCCACGGGCATACCAAAACCAATGAAGATGCTACACTCTTATGCCATCCATGCTCTCAAAGAGAAAAAGAATCGAGGTATCAAAATACAGATTGATAAAAATGTTTTTGGTGATGAGCAGGTGTGTTATGTCTTCTTTGACGACATTCACAATTTTTGTGAGTTAGAGCCTATTGCAGCTAATTGTGTATGTGCCTACACATGGTATGTATTTCTAAAAATCCAATAGATATTGATATATGTTTTCTTATTAAATTATCTAATTGGAGAAATTGATATTGTGTAGGTTTTTATATAAAGAATGTGAGAATTCAAATCTTCTCGGTCTTGTTGATCCATATGGAATATCACACGACCCATCAAAAGACCCAAATGTTGAAATCACCGAGAAGGGAAAAATCATAGGTAAAAGGTTAATTGGAACATCGCTTGATACTTATCAACAGGTAATTAGCCGTTGTCTATAACCGCCCCTAATAGACAACACAGCCATAGACAACACCAAAATGCATATATATTATCTCGTATGTTTGCTTAAAAATAACACTAAACAATTAATTATTCATGTCGAATTTTAACGAGATACACTATACCTATTACCGATATATTACTCTTATAAACTTACTCACAATTAGTTGGCGGCTTAAAATAATGATACCTTATTTCATTTTTATATCTCTTATTAGAATATACAACGGGCGGTTTGAATTATGTTACTATTTTTATCTTATGTTTGCTTTAAAATAACGCTAAACAATTAACTTTTCATGTTCAAGTTTGACGGGATACACTATACTTATTATCAAAATATTACTCTAATAAATCTACTTTTATTATCACAATTAACTGACAGCTTGAAATAACGATACGACGAGATGAAATCAATATAACTACTTAAACAGCGGGCGACTTTATTTTAATATTTTTCTTTTATATTTGATTACAATAAATAACGGGCTACTTGACATTTTAATAATTTTCATTTATATTTTACTTTAAAATAAAGTGATTCGTATCGAATTCTGACATAATACAAATGCACCTACCAACATATTCCCTTCTAAACATATTTTCATATAAACACGAGTAACGGGTAACTTAATATAATTATGTATTTTTTAACTATATTTTTATTACAAATTCACAAGGAAAAAAATGATGGTAAGAAGTTTCCAATTGCAAGAATGACGATAACTACATCAGATCAAATTAAATGACTGGTTCGATTGCAAAAAAGGCAGACGGTTAATATAAACTATTTTGGATGGGTAGTAGTATTAAGTATTTTTTGTATTGCTTTAAATTTATTATTAATTTTTCTTTTTTTTTTTTGTATTTCACGAGAAACTTGGCTTTGTCGATTTCGACACCAATTTCATTTATAAGTCTTTAAACGTCGAAGATTTAAATGTAATATGAATCGGCGTTGGATTGGGTCTTCGCATTTATTATTTTCTATTATGATTTTCGATTTTTATGTACTTACAAACAATAAAAAGAATGTAAGAATAATAAAGAACCAATTCAATGTCGATTTATATTATATTTAAATCTTCGACGTTTAAAGACTTATAACTCAATTTGGTGCCGAAAACGACAAAACAAAGTTCCTCGTGAAATATGTATAAAAAAAATGTTTTAAAGTAATACAAAAATACTAAAAGTAAATGAAACAATATGAAAAATTACTACCAGCATTTATTATCATAGCAAAGCAAACAGATAGTGGGAAAATGTCTCTTTTGAAATTTAACGGTAACTTAATTTGATCTGATGCAGTCATCGTCATTCTTGCAATTGGATCGTAACAACATTTTTTCCTAAAAGCAATTTTGCTTCTATCACACGGTCTCTAAGTTTTGTTACCATCATCCTCATGTCATTGCAAAGTTCATTCGATGGGTCAATATTTCACATGAGCATGATGATGCACCCTTTTTGTCAAAGAGAGTTTGTAATAAGAAGAAAATGGCAGTTATATCAAAATAAGTCAAGCCGCCCGTTGTTATTTTAATAAACAGAAAATGTCAAAGAGAGTCTCACGTATCCCGTTGTTTATTGTAATAAAAATAAAATGTCAATATAAAGCCTCCCGTTGCTCGTGTTTATAAGAAAATATAAAAGAAAAATATTAAATAAGTCAAGCTACTCATTGTTTATTTTAATAAAGAAAATGTTGTTATATCAAAATAAGTTAAGATGTCCGTTTCGAACCACCACGCTATCGACATGCATACGTGTCAATTTCTACATCCGGTATTATTATTTATCTCAAATACATATATTTGTAAATATTATAATAGTTGGAGGGATGGTAGAAAAATGGTTATAGATTGTATTGTAGATACTTTCCCTTGGGCTTCGGACAATTACAATGAGGAAACTTTTACGGAATATGGAGAGTATGTACCAAATTTTAGAATCGGTACTTAAAACATTCGGTCACTAGAGATTTTAAAATTTAGAAACCACAAGCTCCAAACCAAAGATCTTATTAATTGTAAAGCTCATCAAATTAATAAAATAGATGGGATACAAAAAATATTATGCAAATGAATTAAATGATAAAGTACAATAGAAGACACCCACAAAATAATTTTTTTTTTTTTTTTGAAAGCCACAAAATAATATTAGAACCTCAAAATTAAAACCAATGTTGCGAGACTTTTTAATTTGAGGATCTCCATTCTGGCCGTCCTTTACATTTAACACCTCAAGCTCATATGCTATGGGGCTTATGTGGCAAGACTTGATTGGTTCAATTCTTCTTACGTATCAAGACACATGTCATTAGAGTCCAATTGTCGGGTTGGACGAGCCCATCGAGCTTTATATATCTTTTGATCAGCTCGACCACCCGGCCCGAAAATAAGTCGGGTCTAACTTTATGGACCCAACCTGGCTCACGAACAGACCTATCCATCGAGTTGGATCGGACGGAGCGCATTTGGACAACACAACATTCATGTTCCATAGATCGAAAATATCAAATGTTATGCACACTTCTATTTCACTATACATACTTCTTAATTGATGCATACCTCCCTCTCACTCTCATTTGCAACCTTTAAATTTGTTGTTAATTGTTTGAAAAAAAAATAATAGCCAACGCTTTGATCAATTACCAAATTAGTAGTTTTTAATATTCCTTCTAATTCAACCAAAACTAAACGTTTCATTATTTTATATTACATATATTTAAGGAATATCTAATTTTAATCGAGGAGAAGGGAGTACTATGATATGACTATGTGTTAGACTCATGTTGTATCATATACATTGCACTCATATTTGTAAAACACACGATTTAAATATAGTATATATATATATATAGGGAGTGCATCTGATGAAAATTAAATATTTCGTGCAAACTGCAAACCATGCATTTGTATGCATAGCATGATGCATTTTTATGCATAACATGTTGCATAAAAAAAATTATTTAATGCATTAATAAAAAAAATTATGTAACATGTTATGCATAAAAATGCATGGTTTGCAGTTTGCACGAAAAATTTAGTTTTCGTATGATCCACTACTATATATATATACTAGCGGAGATTACGTGCAATGCACGTATACTATTGTTGGATATATAATGATTATTTTTAATGTTATTAGTATATTATAAATATCTATACATTTGAAGATAAAATTTAAAAAAATAATAATATAAATTGAAATATATCCGGAATTAATATTCTAATGAATTTTTTTTTGTAAGGACAAAATAGACAAATCAAATTTTGTAAATAAAGACACTATTTATAATAGTATAGATAGATATATTTCCCACCATATGTCAAAATTTTAGTTTTCAATATTATACTCATACTCATATCATGCATTGCACGGGTATAATACAAGAAACTTACGCTTAAAGATTGGAGCAATGTTTTAAAAATCAGACTAAATCGACGATTGAACTGGTTGAATCAGGAATCGGACATGAGTCTAATTTTTAATTTTATTTTTCCGATCTTTCAATTATGGCCGGTTCAACTGAAAAATCCAGAAGCAAGATGTTTCGCCAATTCAACCTCCGATTCATTTCTTAAAACATCGGATCGGTGGGATGATAGAGTAAGACAAAATATAAGTCCTGGGATCTCATATGGGATGCCGCAAGGCATATTAATTGGTTCCAAGTGGATACCTTATAGGTGCCATTTTAGAAGATCACATTTGGCAGCTTTGACTCTCTTTTAAAGTTCAAAAAGTTTAAGTTCACATAGAAATACAAAGATCTACTTACGTCTAAATATATCATTTTTTACTAAGGTTGCGTTCTCCTTGATGCGAAAAAAATGAGAGAAACGAGAAAATCACCTTATAAATCTCACCCTTTTCTCACATTTTCTCAGCATTTCTATTTTTTCCTCTTCATTTGCACTACAATGGAGATAAAATATTATCTCTCCGATTCGGTGTTGTAAATATTTTATCCAATTTAAAGTGTAAAATCCCCCCTCATTGATAAAAGGTGAGAAAAAGTGAGGAAATTGGTGGAATGTATAGGGTAATTTTCTCTTTTCTCTCATTTTCTTTCACATCAAAGAGAACACACCCTAAATGTTAATTTTGCACACTACTTTTAAAATCCGCTTACAAATAGGCAACATTTCTATTGTGCCTAATTTTGCATATATGACCCTCTTTCCAATGATTCAACTTTATACTTTCATATCACTCCTAATTTTGTTAAATTTGTTCGACCATTAGTGAGATTCTGATTTCCTTACATATATAACACGCTTTCCAATAATTCAACTTTATACTTTCGTACAAAATTTGACGAAATTAGGGGAAAAGAGTCCCCTCGTGCCAAAATCAAACAAAAATAAAATGTTTCATATTTATAGACAAATTTTAAATATAGTATGAAAAACTATATTTTGACTATGCATGACGTCTTTAGAAGCACTTATCCCTAATGTAAATAGTATAAAAAAAAACATTTTAATTAAAAAAGAAAAGAAAAAAAGAAGTACAGTAGTCCGGGATGCAAACGAGCCGAGCTACTCGAAACTTATTCGGTACTCGATTCGGTAAAATTTTGTTCGAGCTCGAGCCCAAATTCGAGCTCGATTAACTTAACGAGCCGAACTCGAGCACTAGGGTATTCGACTCGTTTTGCTCGCGAACGTGTTCGGCTCGTATATTAATCGAGCATGTTCGCGAATTTTAATCGAACCTCTAATCGAGCCTATAAACGAGCTTAAACATTTATGTGTAAAAAAGTTGTAGGTAAGAGGATTTGAACTATTGTCAAATGTCAATGAGTTAAAATTAATTTAAACCAAAACTAATTAAGGACTACACCATAATTATAATTAAAAAAATATTAACTTAAGACTTGTAAAATATGTTTTGTTCTTTTTGGATTATGTTTGATGTTTGGATGAATTTCATTATATGGATTTTTGTTTGATAAATTCATTTTAATTTAAGCTTATTAATTTGAAGTGTTAAAAGAAAATATTAAATATATTTATATCATGTTTTTTAAACGAGTTCGGACTCGAGCTTATCACGAGCCAAATTCGAGCCCAAATCGCAACCGAGCACGAGTCGAACTCGAGTTGATTTTGAGCTCAAATATTTTATCTCGAGCCGAGCTCGAACCCGAACATGTTAATATTAAACGACGAACCCGAGCAGACCAATACTCGACCAAGCTCTCGTTTGTAGCCCTAACAGTAGTATAAATATACGGATGAGATCCTCTGTCCCAAACTTGTGTCCCAATCGTGTATCCAGATCAAAACTACGTAATTTAGTTAATTTAAGAGATTCCCAAGCTCTTTCCAGCCGAGTGGGCTCTGCACTGACCGGATTGAAAAATATAAGAACAAAACTATGTAATTTTGATTTGGTATAAGATTGGAATACAAGTTTGGTTACAGATTATCCCATCCGATAAATATAGAACTTGGTGTAGAGGCCCAATCGTGAAATAATCCGAAAATAAAGCCCACACAAAATTAACACTGTTGAGTTGTAAGAAATTACTCAAATTAGGATCAAATGCAATAAAATAAAATAAAATTAGCAGCTGTATTTAACGACTCTTCCAGAGCTCGGGTACCCCCCCAAAAATGGAGAGTGCTCTGAGCTTCAGCACTTGTTCTCTGTTACCTGTCACTCCCGTCTCTCCTCTCTCTCTCCTCCCCTCATCCAAACTCACATTATCGGTACTCTCTCATCCGCGCTACTCCCTTTAATACGATTCGAAGCTTTTTTTTTTTTGTTTTCTTTCCTTGATTCTGTTTATTCATAATCACCCGCGTATTTCAATCTGCCGTTACCAGAGATTAAATCGCTCGAACGGAGCGGAGGAGCAGCGCCGGAGTAAATCTCTTTCGATAACGAACGCTTTCGGGGCGGATGAAAATGGACAGCTTAACGGTTTTCCGAATATGCCGAACAAGATTTTTATGGAAGAGGTGCCTTTTCTGCTCTTATCCTATCTTTCCTTGAATTGTTTCTGAGTTTTTCCCACTTTGTTGTTTTGATTTAATCTTGTTGTGAACTCTTGGGGATTAGGGTTCGTGTGGTTCTGTCATTTTTTCTGTTTCTTACTTCATGAATTCACGAATTCAAATTCTTATCCTTCTTTTTATCTAGTGATTATAGGGATTAGGGCGCTGAAACGAAAATGAAAGCTTCCCTTTAGTTTGTTCCGAAACAATTCTTGTGGAATTTGTAGTTTCCTTTAATTTTAGAGGATTATTCTGAGTTCTATGGCTATACTTGCTTCATCGATTGCATATGAATCTTGATATGGTGATTACTATCAGTAATTCTCTGTGGGCTTACAGTTTCAAAATATTTCAGGTAATTGGGGCAGAATATGGCGAAGGTTTTGAGACATTTCGACCCGAAGGTCCTCTTAAAATTGATGTGGTAAGGTTTGGGTGTGTATCTCGCCATCATATCTTTTTGTATATGTTTCACTTTTCTTGGAAATAAGCTTTACTCTCATAAGCAAGTCATTTGAAATTTGATTTTATTATATTGTTGGTATTGTACAGGATTTTTTAAACGACAGAATGCAAGAAGGATTTCTACAGCGAATTCGATATGCTATGAAACCTGATGAAGCCTATGGCTTGATATTCTCTTGGGATGTTGTGGTAAACTCTTGTAATCCCTGAAAGACCTTGCAGTTATCAATGAAGACAATTTACTATGTCATTTAAAAAAAAAAAATACTGCTGCTTTAATTTAGCACTCTTTCATAATTAAGGTTCTGTATCTTACCTAGAGTCAAATGACATGTCTGTTGAACGTCTTTCCTGTCTGGCCAAAATGAGATAGAAGGTGAACTACAGAATATCCATCATTTTGTTTGATCATGACATCTTTGGAAGTGGACCTCTCGGTTAATATGCGGTTTAGTAGTTACAGTTTGAATGATCAAGTCTGTATGAGGTAAGTATTGCAAGTTTGCCATTCTTCTTGATAACATTCAAGGTCTCTCACCTAGAGTTCTCATCAGAGAAATGAGTGCTTATACATCTATGACTTTGCTAGCCCAAATCAAACAATCTTAGCACCTCAGTACTACATGAAATAGTTGTTTTGGTGACATGCAAGCCAAATTTTGACTTACATGAATTGTAGCTTAAAAATTAAAATAGAGATGTCTTTCTAATGTGAATAGCATTTTTCTTTGTAAATATCTAAGTAATACCTATAAAGTTTGCCTGTTCTGCCAATTGAATGTGCACTCCTCAATTCTTCTACAGGCAGATACTCAAGCCTTAAAATTGCGTGCTTGGGAACAACTTGCATCTGAAGAAGGTGTGTGGCCACTTGGTCTATTATTTTCTCATTTTTGTTAATTTAAGTTCAGTAAGAGTTATCCGTAGTGCTTTTGTTTATAGTTGAGTTACCCATAGTGTTTGTAATATCTGGTTGCGACATGGGGGGTTAGATTCTGGAGAGTGCAAACACTTGTCTTGCAGGTTGATATAGATCCCTTGGCCATATGTACGATAAGTGCATGGACAACATAAAATGAATCTTTTAGCACATATGTATATATTAGAACTACTCTTTGTGTTGATATCCACAATGAAATGAAATACTAAAAAAGTAGGTTTTTCTTTTGAAAGGAACCTGTTCATACTTGCATAAAATTCAGGGTACTGTGGCATTTTATTCTTTGCATGGATCAGGAATTTGGATTTTTGTCCGAGCTTTCTCATGTTTAGTGAGCAATATCTACTTGCTTGTTCTCCTATAGCATGGGCTTTAATGCATCACAAATTTAGTTGCTAGAACGAGCTGACATAGTCGATGTTACGTGAAAGTTGATGCTTGTTTCTTTCAAAGTAGCTTATGGAATATATTTTATAGAAAATAATGTTTTAGTTTGTCAACTCTTTATCCTACGAAGTTAGTATGGAGAAGAGCTTCTTTAAATTGGTGCATTACAAGTTTATAACTAATTTTTCTTACAAATAAACAATATTCAGTGCTTATAAAGAATGGTCAAAAGCACTTGTAAAATAAAATAAAATAAAAACACAGCGAGAGAGAATGAACTAAATCATACAGGTCAATAAAGTTCTCCTTTAAATTGGTCATATTTACGATTAAGGTACTTTATAATCCACAATTTAATTATTTAGCATATCTAGTTGGTGAGATTCTTTCCTTTGATCCTTTGATAGGATGATGATAACCATGCAGCTGTACTAGTTTCTGTGGGTTCATATTAATTTGAGAAAAAAACAATTATTTTGCAGGAAAGGAGATCCCTAAAGATGATAGCATACAACGTTTTTTGCTTTATGCCGGTGCTGATCATGTTTTACATAAGGTCTGAGCTCAACATGATGATGTTTCATTTGATGTGCTCTTTCCTGTCACTTAAATGCTTTATTTCTAATTTTACTGTGTATGTAAAGAATTATTACATTGCCTGAAATGACTTTAGGCAGTGGATTCACTGGCATTTATTGACTTTTTAGACAAGGGTTCAAATTCTCATTTAGGCGGCCTTTTCCTTTTTATATGAGATAAATTGTTTGGCAGATAGGTGGGGGTCCTGGTGTTTGGTTAGGCTTCTATATCATACTTATTGCAGATTAAGTTTGATAAACAAAAGGGTAAAAAATTTAAACTTTTATGTTTGTCTTGTCATGCTAATCTGTTTTTGGTCTTATTTGGTGTTTCATTTCTGGTAGATGGTTCGCTTGGTTTAGCCTTCATTTAGGAGCTATCTATTCCCTTGGTCGTAGTATTTCCTTGGTTTAGAAGCCTTCAATTAGGAACTATCTACTCCCTTGATAAGGGTAGACTTGAGTGGGGAACTAAAATTGAATCTGTTTAGAATAATAAATTGGGTGGCTGTGATAACAGTGGAGTTTACCTCCTGGGGCTCTTCCGATTCTGCACCATTCAAAGCTACCTTTTCAGATATCTACTTTATTGGTCTGGATGTTGAGTTCGAAGATTGCAACCTTTTTGTCTATATTCTTCTGGCTGTTCAGTGACTCTTTGCTGTTACCCATGCCTTATTGAGTTCCTCATGCAGTGATGGGAGGTTGTATCCTGGCACTTTCACGAATAACATCCTGTTGCCCCTCCTCGCCTCCAATGAATAGTGAGACCTTTAATCTTAAAAATACACTGCTGCTAGGCATTGGTGAGTTGGGACTTGGGTTAGCTTGCTTTACCTTCACAGATAGTGCATAGGATATGTATCATGACAGAGCTAATATCTTTTCTTCAGATTTATGAGGTATGAGAAAACCTTACTGAAGTGCTGTAAAAGATAATGTATTACATTAGAAGAATGTGGATAATCCATGCGACCTTCTAACACAAGATATTCTAGAAAATTATGTGTGGTCGAACGGTTAGCTTATTTCATCCTCTTCTCAGTTCATCAAACTTTAATCAGACTGTCTGTGGATATTCCCATTTCGTCTCTTGTTCAGAAGTTCAGTTAGTACTGAATTCTGTTGAGGAGTATTGATTCCTCCCCGGAACTTGTTATTCCTTTTTTTTGGCCCTGGAACAATTCCTTTTTCCTATAGTGATTAATATCTGTATAGATTTGGTAACTATGTCATAAAAAGTTGTCTGTATACATAGTAAAATATAAATATCATATGGTGATTTGACATAGAAGCTTGATTTATGCAAGGACTCATGACTGTGTTCCGAGTTCCGAGAGGACGGAAGTTTGTAATTGCTCTGCCAAATTTACTCTATAGTTATTAATCTTATAGCCTCTTGAGTCTTTTATGTGATTTCTAGTATGATTCTGATGATAGAGGAGTTTAGTAGGGAACAAGTCTAAATCTGCAAAGGGAAAGATAGAAACAGTTATAAAATTGTTACTGATCTTGATTTCATTCGATGGTATCTTAGCAAGCATTTTAGTACACTTTCTTCTTAGGCATTCTTTTCCAAACAAGCATGATGTGATTTTTCATCAAACTATAAATCTGCTACTGTTGCCTGTATGCTGTTTTCGATATCTGGTTCCTACTCTGCTAGTAGTCAGACTGAAAATGATGCGGTGTGATAATCCTTTGCCTATAGTACTAAATTAGGTTACCCTAAGTTTATCAAGCTTTAATAAAAGCTTGTCTATGCAAAAAGGTGAGCAGTTCTTTGTTGAAGTTCCAATACCTTTACTCAGGCCCTGAGGGTTTTTCTCCGACATGATTTACTAATTTAGGTGTTACGTTGGGAAACGTCTGAAGATGATGTAGACAGACTGAAGGCTAGACTCTCTGTGTTATATTATGACAACCTTGTCAAAGTAAGATGTTCAATAACTTCTATTATTATTTTTTGCTTCTTTTATATATTGAATTAATTCTTTTTTCTTCTCTTTAGTTTTCAGAACCCGTAGAAGGTCTAAAGGAATGGTTAGACGCACTAGCTACATCTCGCATCCCTTGTGCAGTTGTTTCAAGTCTTGACCGTAAAAACATGGTTGACACGTTACAGAGGATGGGTCTGAAAAACTATTTCCAGGTCTCTCTCTCCTGAAACTGCAATATATTCATCTCTTGGCCATTTTTGCTGTTGATTAATGTTATGTATGATCACTCTCATACTTGTTCTGATTTAGATCATATTTATTGTACCCAGAAATTTGGATTTAATCTCAGGTGTTAGATGCTTCACTTTAGGCCATATGTTGTTACTGGATATTATGCCTGTCTTGGAAGTTTTATCTTGTCTTGAACTAATAAGCATTAGGGAAAATGCATGAGCAACACTTATTTAAAGACAGCTGAAAGCTTCCTCGTTGGAGTTGCAGGCCGTAGTCTCAGAGGAAGACGGCATGGAGTCTTTAGCCCATGGGTTCCTTTCAGCAGCTGTTAAGGTACATTCTGATGTGTTTTTGGAACGTGGATTTTCTGAATATGATATAGGAACAATTGTTTTGGGAATATGGGCTATGTGAAGATGTGTTGGCCTGACCTGTTTCTTCTTTTTTAATTTATTTTTTTAACAGTTGGACAGAAAACCTTCCAAGTGTATAGTGTTTGAGGATGATCCGAGAGGAATTACAGCTGCTCATAATTGCACGATGATGGCTATAGCTTTAATTGGTGCTCATCCCGCGTACGTGTTCTTGCTTTTCCTATTTCGACATGTCAATGAATTGCATCATGTTAATAAGCTAGAAATATTTTGCTTTGCTACTGATGCAATTTTGGAGATACGGAAAAGTAGTTACCTTGGAAACTATTATTCTCTAAGCCCAAGAGTTCGTTCTCTGATCAACATGTTGATTTCTAATTTTTCGAACCAGGTATGACTTGGGGCAAGCTGATCTAGCTGTGGCCAATTTTAACGAGCTTTCAGTGATAAATTTGCGGAGATTGTATGCCCACAAAGGTTCGACGTTCATGGAGTTGCAGAAACAAGTTATAGAGAAATCTCCTCCGAAGAGGAAGCTGACTATCGACACCATATACTGACATGGCACTTGATCTTCTCTTCTCTTGTACATGTGTTGTAATTAAGGGCTCATCGCTGCACATCCTTCTTGTTATTCTTACCTGAATTCCTCAATTTTCTTACATTTTTTCGGATGCAAAAGGGTAGAATAATCTGCAGTGTGTACAGGTTGTACGCTCATGTCATAAATCTCAGATGTACAGTTCGTTTACCCCTAAGTTGATATTTTATAGTTCCATCTTATACTTTCTCCGTCCGATTGATAAAATAACTCATATTATATCAACGAGATGAATATAGTATGTCCTTTGAATGAACATTATAAGTCCCTCGTCAATATCGAATGTGTTATTTGAGACGTTTAGTTCGTTTGGACAGCTGCTCTCTTAGTTAATGTGAGATACTTAGATGTCTTCCATAGATATCAAAGGTTCCTGAAGGTGTTAATGTCCGAGGCGAAAGATCACATGTTCGAGTACGATCTTTAAAATTTAATGTTGCGATCGTTAGAAGGAAAACCAGACTAAGAATATCAATTAAAGACAAAAACAAAAAACCTAAGACTCAAGAAACAAAAATACTAAACACCCTTCAACAATCACAAGCAAAATGCTGACAAACTTCATGTGCACCAGATCGCCGCAAGCAATCATAACCGGAAACCTACACCGGCTATCCGAGGGGTCCTCGTCAGTTATCATGGCGAGGCCCGAGAAATCGCAGTCCCACTCGTTCTGATCCTTGAACTGGTAGTACATATTAAAGGCATACGACGCGTTCCCCCTCACGCTCAGATGATTGCACGACGACCCGTACCCCAGCGCCGTGCAGTCGGAGAGGCTGCACGCGTAGTCTATGTTTTTAGCCAGCTCCCACTCGATGTCCCGAACCCGAGGGTTCAGGACGCACCACCTCCGCGCCATGTAGCTGACGCCCCGTGCAGCTACAAGGCCGCGGCTCTGGTGGGAGCTCGACCCGGAGAGGTCGAGCTCGTATTTAGGCTCCCCGTCGAACTCGAACATCCCCCAGTGCCTCTCGAAGCTCCCCGGGTCGATGCTCTTGGCGTCCTCGTCGATCAGGCTGAATAGATACACGTCGATTCGGCCTTTTCGCATCGGGGTCCCGCGCCCGCTCGCGACGTGCTCGATTAGGCCCTGGTTGAACCTCCTCGCGTTGTGGGTGTTGGCGTGCTTGTCTCCGTCGGTGGGCCACCCTACTTCCCCCACGACGATCTGCATGTCTGGATACCCTGCTTTGGTCAGGGACCAAAGCAGGGTATCCAGGTTGGCGTCGAACACGTTGGTGTAGACACGGGCCCCGTCTCTCAGCGGCGCGTTCGACCCATCGAAGAAGGCGAAGTCGAGGGGGAAGTAGGCGTTGCCGTAGAGGCTGAGGAAGGGGTAGATGTTGACGACGAAGGGGGCTTCGTTGGACTGCAGGTACTGGAGGATCTGGACCGTCAGTTCGCGTATCTCGGGGCGAAAGTCGCCCGCGGAGGGCACCGGGTTCGACTCCGGCGAGTTATAGATGTCGGCATTGAACGGGACCGTCGCCTTGATCTTCGACCCGAAGCCGGCGTGGTTGATCGCTTCTTGGATGTTTCTCAACGCCGGAAGCGTGTGGTGCAAGTAAGTGCCGTTGTAGGTTTTCAGAAAGGGCTCATTCCCCACGGCAACGTACCTGATATTGACTCCGCCGGGGTAGACGTAGGTGGTGACGTTGTCGTCGACCCACGCCGCAGCGGCGGCGGCGCTCATCTCCGCCAGCATGACGTTGGGGACAGCAAGCATGATCTCGATGTTGGTGCCACGTAAGGCATCGAGGATGGCCACGTCAGCGTCGAAGAGCTTGACCTTACGGAAACCGTTGTCTTTGAGCATATTAACGACACTCTCTGCGGATAACTGGTGTGTTGCCATTGTGCCCCAGTTCACTCCCACACTGTTGCTGCTCATAGATTTACGAATACTCATCGTCATCACTGCAAAAGCTAAGAAAATCAGCAGGTTCCGGTGTCGATTCGACTGCAGTTTCTCCATGATTTTCGAGTTCTTGAAGTTTATGCAAAATCTTGATGAAGTTTTTTTTTTTTTTTTTTTTTTGGGTGTATGTCTTTAGTTATTTATGAGGATACCTTTGTTTATATGGTCACACATTGTTTCGTTGTTAGTTATGCATGCAAGAAGAGCCACTCTGAAAAGGTTGTGAATTGTACTAATAATAGTACTTATGTAGTGTAACATGCCAATACCATGCAATTTAAAAGATCGAAAAAACAGAAACTGTGATTGGTCAATAAACCAAATAACTAAGTTGGCTTCTGCTATAGCCTATAGGATTGTGGGGTACAGTTGAACTCATTTTGACTCGATTCTCTCTCTCTAGCAATTTGATATGTTGATGAATTGTTAATTACTTATTTGACATATATAGAATTACTAAAATAAAACAAAAGGTAAATGATGATCAGATTTTAGAAGTGAGATATGGGGAGCTGGTTGTGTTCGTTGATTGGGCATATTTTCTCTACATATTTTATGGAATTTCTTGTACATTTTATTCTTAATCTTAAATAAATACTCTTTATTTGAGAATAAGTGTGAATGTATGGTGCTTGTAGGGAAATCAAATATTGAAGAATTTGCAGATTTTTGGATGAATTTTGTGAAAATATGGGTATTTGAAGTGTACATTGAGCAGAACGGAAATCAGGCAGCGTGCCCATACCGCCTATATATGAAGTACTGTAGGTGGGCGAGAATGAAGAATTTCGGGATTTTGACCATCTACAAGACTTTGAATAATTCCATATGGGATTAATTAAAGATATTTCAATTTTTAAGATTTTATTTAGTTTAAAAGACTTTTAAGATATTATTAATATATTCCTTTTATATATATATTAGGTTTGAGAATTTATTTCTTATCTTAGAAGAAGGAGACGGGATTGAAGAGAGGAGCAGCAACCGTTGTTCTTCCTTTCTTCTTCTTCCCTTCTTTTACTATTTATCTTATTTTTCCTTTTAATTTGTTTATGAGTTCTAGTTAATTTTCTTTATTCCGGCAAAGAACAAAGAAGCTCTGACATGATTATTCTGTGAGATCTAATTAGTTTTCATACTTTAATTTTATGCAAGCATCTATTATTCTCTGTGTTGATTCCATATTAATCGCTTTATTCGTCTAGGTAGTGTACAATGCTTAGTTGATTAAAGTTGATTTGTAGCCATTTGAATCGGTCATACCTAATCGTGATTAGGTTTAATAGTGGTAAATTGACTTGTTAAAGTCAAGGGAATAGTGGTCTTAATTAGACAATCCTGCGTCAGAGTTTGTCGGTTTAGAATTGAGTTTCTCTAGTTTTTGATGTTGTCGGCTCATTAAATCTATAAAGCGTCTCTTACGGTTGTCAGTCGATTAGGGAAATAATTGGTGAAGTGTCTTCCCGATTATCGATAATTTATGGAGAAATGAGATTACGTTAGAAGCGTCTTCGGTAATCATAACTGATTTGTTTGCATGTAATTAGAGTTATTTTTGCATCGAGGATTGGAATAATTAAGCTAGAGTGGAATTGTTTGCTGCCGGAATTGTTTTTAATTTGTTCAAAACCAAAGTTCAAGTAGTCTTTTATGTTATTTGTTCTATTTATTTTCGGAGTTATTTTAATGTAAAAATCGCTATTTTACAGTTGGAAATTCGGAGGAAATCTCGCCGGTCCTTTGTGAGACGATCTTGCTTACTGCTATCTGAGCAGTGTGAGCATACCGACTGAAAAGTCGGAATTATTTTTGGTGTAAAACGACGCACCATTTGTGTTTAGAGGAACCAATGTAAAATACTTTGATTCTAAATCTTTTATCTCATTTTATATTTAAATGAATTTATCATAATAATAAAATGAGATAAATATTGGGATGAAAGGAGTACATTTTTATTCGAATTGAATGCCGCATATTAAAAATGTTTAAATAGTACTCCCTCCGTTTCTTTTGAAACGACCACTTTCTTTTAGGCACGCGTATTAAGAAAATTGAGGTTTATCGTAAAATAGTGGTATATTAAGGGGTTAATGAGGTGTGTATATGGGTTTGTTGGGCCAAAATAGAAAACTAGTCATTTCGAATAAAACGCCCCAAAATGAAAAAATGGTCATTTCAGAAGAAACCGAAGGAGTAGTACGGTGTCAATAGACCCTGATCGATTTAAAACCGTCCATTAACCATAACTATTTATAAAAATACAGTCAATTTCGCTACCATATCTCGATCTAACCCCCTCTAGCGCGAAGCCTAATTAATTGGTTATGGTCCAGACTTGCCGTGTCGGATCTGGTCTAACCGGACCCGTCATATTAAAATTCTTCAAATTCGTATACATTATTAAAATTCGTATACATCTTGTTTTAAAATTTTAAATGCTTGCCATAGTTCTGTAAAATTTAAAAAATATTACCTCTTGCTTTTCTAAATGACTCTTTTTATATTCATATGCAAGATATAAAATAATAAAAAATGAATCACTTAGGAAGAGACCGAGAGAATATATATTAATGTCTTAAAATTGAGGAGGGTCTTCCATTAATATTACTCTCTCTCTCTCTTTTTTTTTTTTTTTTTTTTTTTTTTTACACATTTACAAGCTAGTGACTTTAATATTTCAATCTACCACTAACTTCAACATAGATACATATTCTCTTTTGAGAATATATACTCCTATACCCAATTTCAAGTTATAAACCTAAATTTAGCTTTGTATCTTAAAAACGTAAAAATATACCCATATTTTGCTTCGGTAGACTAAAATGTCCTTGCTTTCTAGGTTCGGAGTACTATTCCCACTAATTTCTTCTTCATATATGCATAATCTCCCTTCCTCTCTATTTTTGAAACTTCTCTTCTCTCTCTACCGCTCTCTCTCTTTCTCTCTCTACCTCAAATCCATCCCCGTCGTCGGAGGCCGTCTTCTCCGGGCTCGCCCTCTCCTGGCAGCGGGAGTTCTACAAAAGCACAACACCTCCCCCCACACACTAACAATCAACCTCCATTCTTCCTTTTTTCCTTCCAATTTCTTCAAATTCCGCCGCTGCCGAAGCCGCCACCTCCTCCGGCGATGCTGGGCTGTTTAGTTCTGGGAGGAATTTGAGTGCGAAAATCTGCAGTTTGAAGAACAGTAGTAATTTGAAGGCCTCGTATCTGGTTCAGAATCAAAGCTTGAAATTCCCTTCGAATTCTGCTGTTGGTTTTACTCTCAGAGCCTCTGCTTCTCCTCAGGATGTGGATTCTGGGCAGAATCCAGTAGATTCTAGAACCAAGCCTGTGAGCTCTCTCTCTCTCTCTCTCTCTCTTGAAATTTTTGGTAATTTTAGGTTTAAGTGGTGAGGCTTGGAAGATTTACTGTATGTGTGTTTGTTGATTTTTTTTACCTTTTTCATGGTTTTTTACTGCACTAATTGTCTCGCTTGGGTTTCGCTTGTTTTGTGATTTATTGGGTTTCGCTTGTTTTGTGCAAATGTTGGAACTTTGATTGGGGGAATCGATTTTTGACATGCATTTTGATATGGAGTTGGAAATGGAGAGGCGTTTTTGGCCTTGTTTTTTTTGTTTGCGGGTTAACATTCCCCAATTTTTTTTTGCAGGTTCATAGCTTGTGGTGGTGGTTCGGAGGAGGGAGGATGTAATGGCCCGCAAATTCGATAATCTATAAATCTAAGTTATGATAATAAGTCACGAGTAATACTCATATTTATAATTATCAAGTATGATAGCATGTTATTAAACGAAGGCAATCTTAATTAATTTACATTATGGGCCAAGCCCATCGGTTCATGATCGAACCGTTAGATAACAATCGAACCAAACATTCGATCAATACATTGAAAAAAAAAAAAAAAACAGTAAATTAATAACAACCCACTTGTCAATAATAATAATATCATGAATAATTAAATGATTATACAAATTAAAACAGATAATTAAGGGAATACATGTATGTATTCGTTGCTTGAATCAAAAGAAAGACAAAAAAATAGAATAGCAGAAAAGGTGGCAGAGAAGGGAGAAGGGACAGCAGCAGCAGAGGATATTCTTCCAGTTTTCCAGCTTCATTCTTCACCCCCTACACCTTCTTGAGCCACAAGAAAAACAAAGATGCAGCAGCAGAGAAGTGACAGCAGCAGCAGAGGATATTCTTCCAGTTTTCCAGCTTCATTCTCCCCCTTGCACCATTCTTGAGCCCCAAGAAAATATCAACTTGTCCCTCAACTTGCCACCTGCAAACTGCAAAGCAAAAAGGATAGGATTAGAGAAGAAATCAGAAATAAAGGACTCTATCTCTTACACCTAGCTAGACTTGCAGTAATCAAATAATACATCTAACTATTACATAAGGAATGAATTAATACACATTCAATGTATTGTTGATGCACAATTTCACAACCAAGAAGAAGTATAAATACCCCAACATAAACCATAAATCAGTTTTCTACTTCACACCCTTCTCATCACTCAAAAGAAATAGCTTTAAGAGAAGAAGAAGAGGATCTAAGGAAGAGGAAGGGAAAAGCTAGCAACCACAGCCCTTCTAACATCTAGTAAGCATATTATCACCATTTTCAAATTAAACATCAATAGGAAGCAAGCATGCTAATTTTCAGATTCGATTTCAATGGAAGCATGCTAAAAATTGAACTCTTGATTTAATAATCAACCAAGCATGAGCTCCTAATGAACTACTATGCTTAAGTATATTTCGACACACTCTATGAATCATAGATACAATAAAGCATGATTACTAAGTAGTTAAAACAACGTTCATGCTCATATGTTAAGGAAATAAAACCTACAAGCCCTACTGCCTCTATCTCTATTAATTACCTCTAACTTCAATTGATTTAAATCATGGAATTTAAATTTAATAACTATGAAATCAGACTTTTCTATGCATAAAACGAAAGACGAAGATATATATGCACATAAAAGTTACGAATCGAATATTAAATAAACAAAGAAAGGGAGTCGAACCTCCGTCGAGGCCAAAGCCCCGACGGGAGAAGAGCAGTCTGCCGGGGCGGCAAAGGCGGCCCCGAGTCAAGCTTCGACGGCACTCTCCACCGCTGAGTAGCTGCTGTCCCAAACCCTGCATAAACAAAGAAATGTTAAAACCTTAAAATATATATATGAATGCCGAGAGAGTGAGAGTTCAGAGGGAGGTCTCCGGCGACGGCGTTCCCCGACGGGCGTTCCAGCGCCGGCGTCTCCCGGCAGCGCTCCCGGAGCCCTGCAAGCAGGGGAGAAGAGAGTTAGACAGAGGTTTAGAGTCGTGGAGAGGAGAGGAGGAAGAACGGGAGAGCGAGGGGACGACGTGGCCAGCGACGGCGAGCCTCGCCGCCGGCAACGGCGGCGTCGACTTCAAGCTGTCGCGTCCAGCACGATTTAGAGGGAGTCGGAGAGCAGAGATAGAGAGAGGAGAAGGGATAGAGAGAGAAGGGAGATAGGTCAGAAAGTAGAGAGGGGGGAGTGTTACCTCCGACGACGGCGTCCTCGCGGCGACCCAGCGGCGGCGGCGGCTTTCTAGCCTGCTGTCCGCGACGGCCTTTTCTCCATCGATGCCCTAATCAAGAGATAGATAGAGTTAGAGGAGAGATCTGAGAAGACAGAGGGAGTCGCGGCGGTTCTCATCGCCGGCGTCAGTGACAGCGGCGATGGCGGGGCGGTGAGGTGGCGCCGGCAGGTTCAGTCCGAGGGTGTGAGAGAAGATGGGAAGGGGGCTGATGGTTGGGGCTCGTGAGGGAAATGGGGCTGAGGGTGAGGGTTAGAGTTTTTATATCTAGGGTTGAACTGGGTCGGGTTTCCGGGTCAAGAACGGGTTCTGGGTTAGGAGCAGTCTTGGGCCGGGAATTGGGCTCAAGTTGGGCCGATTAATTTACGGCCCAACTATTTAATTTATTTAATATTTTCGTATAATTAAAACCCGTAAAATTTAGACGAGAAGGACGTTATAATTACCGAGAAATGTTTTATTAATTCTAATAAAACCACTCGAGTAATATGAGTTTATTAACGAAGCTCGATTAATTTCCGAGCCTAAAGTAGTTTTATTTAATTCATAGAATTATAATAAAACTTTGGATTTAATAATCCAACAAGATTTAACTCAATTAATTATTAATTGAAGTATGTGAGAATAATAAATGGCTACCACTAGCCGTATGATTTATTAACTCCGATTAATAATCTCACGATATATTAACGGAACATTAGTCAAAACGAGAAGTTAGAAATAAAGAATTATAATATCCTTTATAAGGAATTATTAGATTCTATAAGAATGAAAATTCTTATATTGTCATTTCTAAATAGGTGGAAATCGACCGGAAGGTTGACGTTGCGATTTTATCAGGATCGACACTTTTCACGCTACTTAAGGTGGGCTTTCTTATACAAGAAAAGTTATAGAATGTTTAGATGAAAATGTTTATTTTCAAGTATTGTCATGCCATAAATGTTCAATTTATGTATGACACCTATCTGCATTGGCTATGCCAATTTAAGTTAATCGAATTCGGGTCCTCGTTAAGACTTGCTATCTTACTTGGACTAGTGTACACAGGACCGTGAGTCATCTTCAGGGTTGGCCGGTCAGGTGTCGTGTGAGGTGGCCACCTCCTCGACACCACAGTTTCAGATATGGTAGATTACTAAAGAACTTAGTCCGCGCGGACACTTTTAGATCACAAGAACAGTTTTAGTAAGCATGGGCTCTTTTCAATAAAACCCCTATGTCTTACAGTTGAATGGCTTGACAACTATTATGTATAGTTTTCGGCATGTGCCCACTGAGTACTTTTGTACTCAGCCCTGCATGTATTTCTAAATGTGCAGGTTGAGCAAGATGATGTGAAGTGCCGAGTGGAGCTTTTGTCGTTGTTCAAGTAGATTAGGACTCTCGGTAATACGTGTCTTCATACATGTATTAAAGTATTTCTTCCTCTATGCAAACTCCTGAGCTTTCAAGAATTGTTTCAAGTCATGTAATAAATTATGACAAGTATCCTCGTATTCTCATTTGAGATCCCGAGTCGAGACGTTCAATGGTATAAATGTTGTTCAAATAGCTATACGAGTCAGATTCCACACCAGTCTTATTCCCCCTTTCTTTCCCCTACTCTTAATTCCCATCCCTAGTCATGGTTTCCCGGCTAAGCTATCCTTAGCAAAGTCCGGTCGTGACAGAGGAGAACCCATATATTTCAACATTCAATTACTCTCTCTCTATCTCTCTCATACACATGAATTCGAAATGTATTATGAAATCATACTTGATTTTTCAGTACGATTTTAATATTTTTTTCGTACTTTGTTTTAGTTTCTCTTTATCTAAAGTTGTTGAATTTTTATTACTTTCGATCCATGTACCTAAGGATATAGTACGATTTTAACACTTTTCGTACTTATTTGTATGGAACACAATACGATTGTAACATTTCGATGAAAAGCTTACTAGTCTTGTGTAAATTTTTGTTCAATTAACATGATATACTAAAGTACACAGTACGAAAAGAAGATGAAAAGCTCTCTAGTCTTGAGTATGATTACTCGAAAAAACATCAAACTTTGTTTCACTTATTGAAATTTGAAAACTAAAGTGAGCACACTATCTACGAATGTTATCCTCTGCCCCGATTACTTAAGTACATAGTACGAAACACAAAAAAAGATTACTAATCTTGTGTAAGTTTTTGTTCAATTTATATGAAATACTAAAGTACACAGTACGAAAGGAAGAAAAACTTACTGTGTACTTAAGTACACAGTACGAAATACAAAAAAAGATTACTAGTCTTGTGTAAGTTTTTGTTCAATTTACATGATATACTAAAGTACACAGTACGAAAGGAAGAAAAGCTTACTGCGTACTTAAGTACACAGTACGAAATATAAAAAAAGATTACTAGTCTTGTGTAAGTTTTTGTTCAATTTATATGATATACTACAGTACGAAAGGAAGAAAATCATACTGCGTACTTAAGTACACAGTACGAAAGGAAGAAAATCATACTGCGTACTTAAGTACACAGTACGAAACACAAAAAAAATTACTAGTCTTGTGTAAGTTTTTGTTCAATTTACATGATATACTAAAGTACACAGTACGAAAGGAAGAAAATCTTACTGCGTAATTAAGTACACAGCACGAAATGAAGAAAAGCTTACTGCGTACTTAAGTACACAGTACGAAACACAAAAAAAAAGATTACTAGCATTGTGTAAGTTTTTGTTCAATTTACATGATATACTAAAGTACACAGTACGAAAGGAAGAAAATCTTACTACGTACTTAAGTACACAGTACGAAAGGAAGAAAAACTTACTGCGTACTTAAGTACACAGTAAGAATCACGTTTCGTACTTATTTGTATGGAACACAGTACGATTTGTAACACCAAAATTACCGGAAAGAGAGAGAGAGAATTGGTGGTCAAAGTCAAAAAGCAAAAAACATAAAGTAAAAAGCAAAAAGTAAAAAGCATAAAGCAATGGCATTTTCGTTAAAAAAAAAAAACAAGGGCATTATGGTACAAAATTTGAAAGATTGGGTATATTTTTATGTTTTTAAGATCCAAAGCTAATTTTTTTTTTTAAGTTGAAAGTGGGTAGAAATATTTTTGCCTCTTCTCTTTTTCATCTTTTCCTATTAACATACTAAGATATGGCCGGGTTTCATATACTTCCTCCGTTCCACCGAAATAAAAGCGTTTCTTGAATATACCTAAGGTATAACGGCTCTAGTTCGGTGGGACAGAGGAGTATAATACGAGCTTTAAATTTAATCAAGTAGTATTCGATATAAAATATGCAATATGTTATATCTATACTTATATAAAAAGAGCCTTGTTTTACAAAATATGCATTGCCTATCATGTCCTTACAAAATTCTCAAATTAAGGGTGATAATGTAATCTAATAATTATAAGATCTACAAGAATATCCATAGAAGATTCAAAATTCACCTTATTTAAGTAAATTGATTTACCTAATTTAATAACATGTTCCTATCATAAAAAATCATCATAAAATAATGTAATAAGAAATTTTGCGATGCTTTAGACTGCTTTATGACGTATGTTAGTGCATTTTTTTTGTAGAGTTGATTTTTTTAATTAATTATTAATAATAATAGTAGTAATAATAATAGTAATAATAATTACTAATTATTATTATTATTATTATTATTATTATTATTATTATTATTATTATTATTATTATTATTATTATTATTATTGTTGTTGTTGTTGTTGTTGTTGTTGTTGTAAGTGTGGTGAATATATCATTGTTTGTTAATTTGTTGATTAGTAAAAACTTAAAAATTGATTTAATTTGTTGGGTGTGAAGATGCATAAACTATCGATATTTTTTGTTTAGCATATATATTCTCTTATCGACGCGAGGCTAATGCACGCGACCAAAGCCGTAGGTTCGAATCCTCTGTATGTAGTCTATACATTTCAAGTTAACCCATGTTGTCAGATTTTAGTTTAAACGATTTATTTTTATTTTTTATTGTTATTTATTTGCTATATAATTCTTTTTATATATTTCAGATAACTTTATGAGAAATTTCTATTAAGAATATTTAATAAGTATAGAAAATAGAGAATAGTAAAATATTTTTCTAGTAACGAGAAATTTAGACGTTTTCTTTTTATTATTTGTGTGGAGTCTAAGGGATTAATTTTCAGAAACAAAATGTTATTTGGCCATAATGTGGTCAGCCACACAACGACATTTTTCATAATATACGTAATTTTAAAAATAGTAAATGATAATTATAATTTATTAGTTTAATATTTTAATTTAAAAATATTTTTTTCCCCAAAATTACATATTTTTCTCTTTTTTTCTAGATAAAAAGGTAATAAATCCCTTAAAATAGTAAAAATTATCAAATAATTAAAGGATTAATTTTAAAAAATACCTAAAAAATATGGAGTATCACATTTTAAGTTTTTTATAATCTAAAAAAGTTTGGCATAAATATATACATTATTTGATACTAAAAAAAATAAAAAAAGTTGAATTATGGCCGGCCACATTATGGCCAAATAGCATCACTCATATGTCGTTCATCACTTGACTAAAAATGTTAAGGAATGTATTTTGTATATTAGAATGTAACTCCAAAATGCTAAAGGGTGTACTTTATTACTCCCTCTAATCCTTACAAGTTGAGTCATTTCTTTTTGCGATTTTTGGCACGCTTTTCCACGCTTCTAGATGATGAACTTTAAAATGGATATTTGAAGAATTTTTTCTTTTACAGGATACTACAACACTTGTAGTATCACGTAAAAGTTTTTTTTTTTTTTTTTTTTTTTTTTTTTTTTTTTTTTAAATCCATTTTAAAATTCATCATCTAGAAGCGTAGAAAAGCGTGACGAAAATTGCAAAAAGAAATGACTCAACTTGAAAGGGATATGGGAAGTATAAATTTGCATGCTCAAGATCACAAGTGTTCCTAATTCACTTGACTTTGCCGAAATAATAATTATTAGAATCACTCCACTAATGGAAGAATCAACTACTTAACTCAACAAAATTAGCAACAACTACTATTTGATAAGAAGACCTAATAACATTCGAACAAGACTTATCATGTGTCAATAGATCTACACTGTACTGACTTAAAGCTATCAAGTTGGATTATTGTTGTAATTATCGTTTGTGCTCAATCAATAAAAATTCTCAATTCTATACACCATCTGACACTTTCGAAAACAAGACATATTAAAGTGGTAAGTACAACCGAGAGATCTAACTGTATAATAGAAATATCAACCTTACTATTGTTAACAAATATATTTTAAAATGAGGCATAAAAGATTATACCCAATTTCAACTTATAAACAAAATTTTGCTTTGTATGTTAAAAAACACAACTTATACCCATATTTTCAAAATTTGTACCAAAATGCCCTTACTTTATGTTTTTTACTTTTTGTTTTTTGCTTTTTGCTTTTTGACTTTGACCACCAATTCTCTCTCTCTCTCTTTCCGGTAATTTTGGTGTTACAAATCGTACTGTGTTCCATACAAATAAGTACAAAACGTGATTCTTACTGTGTACTTAAGTACACAGTAAGCTTTTCTTCCTTTCGTACTGTGTACTTAAGTACACAGAAAGCTTTTCATCTTTTCGTACTGTGTACTTTAGTATATCATGTAAATTGAACAAAAACTTACACAAGACTAATAATCTTTTTTTGTATTTCGTATTGTATACTTAAGTAATCGGGATAGATGATAGCATTCGGAAATAGTGTGTGTGTTTAGAGAGAGAGAGAGAGAGAGAGAGAGAGTTTGACAACACATTGCATGCTCAATTTAGTCAAAATAACCCTTTTGAAGCAATATTAATGGATCATAATTTTTTTCCCATTACACAAGAACACCAAAAACAAAAGCATTCTTTTTAAAATCAAAAAATCAAAAAACAAGAAACAATAGAGAGAGAAACGATCTTGAGCAGAAGAGGAGTGGAAAGGCTTGAGCAGAAAACCAGAATGGATCAACAGATCAACAGAAGAGGAGTTCGTTCTCTCTCCTCCATCCCTCCTCTGCACAAAAGATGGAGATGGAGATGAACACGGCCGCCGCCGGAGCTATCGAGCCGCTTGTTTCGATGCTCCACACCACGAAAAGAAGTGAATTCAAAATTGAATCAATTCATCAATTTACGAATTAATTTAAATAAAATAGGGAATTGGGGGTGCAGCGCACCTTCTGAACGGGGGCGGACCAGGAGAGGGCGAGCCCGGAGAAGACGGCCTCCGACGACGGGGATGGATTTGAGGTAGAGAGAGAAAGAGAGAGAGCGGTAGAGAGAGAAAGAGAGAGAGAGAGAAGTTTGTAAGGCATCGACTTCGAGCTCGCCGCGTGCAGAGCCGCCGCCGGCTTGCACGGCATCGGAAGAGACCATGGTCCTCCGCCGGCAATACTGGGGAAGAGACCACCGCGCCTCGCCGGAGCATCCCCCGCAGCAACCATCCCGTTGTACTCCGCCGCCACCGACGCCGCGAGGGCGGCGTACACCTCCGACCACTTCTTCATCTGGCCTTCAAGATCCTCCGCCGACCATCATCAACATTGTCAGATTCGAAACAGGGGTAGAAAAATCAGAAAAAATTGGGGAAATCGAATCCATAGTCAGATTCGTTGAAGAAGGGAGCATACCGAGAGATCGAGGGAGGCGATGAATGGGCGGCGGCGATGAACGAGCGCAGCTCCGGCGGCGATGAATGGGCTGCGGCGGCCGAATTGGGGTAGAGAGAGGGGTAGAGAGAGAAAGAGAGAGAGAGTGAAAAATAAAATAGAGAGAGATGGTGATGTGTATAATGAAGAAAAATCGGTTAGAAAAAAGAGAAAAAGTAAATAGTACTCCGAACCTAAAAAGCAGGGGCGTTTTTGTCTACCGAAGCAAAAAATGAGTATTTTTTTATGTTTTAAACTTCTAAAGCAAAATTTTGTTTTACTAGTTGAAATTGGGTATAGGACTATATATTCTCTTTTAAAATTGCTTAAAAGAGTATATGTATCCAGTTAAAAATGAAAATCACATTTGTAGATATAAATCACACTCCAAAGTAAATATTATAATCACTATCTCTGCAACACATAATTTATGAGTCTACCCTATAAATAGATAGAGTTCAACACTCAATGAAGGTTAAAAGTGTTCAAAGTCAAATAATTCAATGTGTTCAAATTCATCATATTCAAGCTCTTGTATCCTCCCATTCCCAAGCTAAATATGCAAGGACACCAAATCTTCAGATTATTCTTCGATTGTTCTTATTTTTAGATATTTACTACATCATTCCAAGCTGAGGTTCAAATTCATATCAAAAGTATATTTAAATATCATCCTATTCATGCAAATAGATAATCATTGTTGGAAATTAATTCAAAAACACAATCTTGAGTGAATGTTAGGATTGTGTTTAGTGTTGTGGTGATTGTTGGAAGATTGTATATCTTTCTAGCATTAGAGTTGGAGATTCAGCTCTCAAACTTTCACTTTGTTGTAGAACTTAAACTCTCAAATTGTGATAAGTCAAATCATTTTTCTTTGAAACTACCACTCCGGTCCTAGCTTCTTGACTCATTTGCTTTTTGCACGGGAATTAAAACGAAAATGTTTAGTGTATAAAGTGTATTTTGTAGGAAATGTAATGTGGTTTATGTATTTAAACATATTTTAGAAACAGAGCATCATATATGCATAAAAACATGTTCTTGTCTGATCTTAAATGAAAGATCGTATAAAGACCTTTAATTTGATATAAAAATCATAAAAATCCGATAACAAACGAGCAAGTTATAATAATTTAAACTTTCGAAATTTAAATTATATTGAACTACGTGCAGAAAAATGAGTGGATGAGATTTAAGTATGGAATGTTAAGTGTAATAAGGGGTTTACTAATTGTACTAATTATACTCTAATTCTTTCCAAAAAAGGAAATGAGTCAACAAACATGAGACGTCCCAAAAAGGAATATGAGTCAAGAAGCTAGGACCGGAGTGATATAATAAAATAATACTATAGAGAAATGCATTTCACTTTTCCTTACGTCTTTTTAGTTTGATTGGCATAATATCCAAAATAAGACATACATTCTTTAAGATTTTACTCTGAAGAAGTACATCGTTATATCGAGTAGTCCTCATAATAAAATAATGAATCTCTATCTATTTAGAGAGCTAAAAACAGATTATGTAATGTAGAATAAATTTATAATAAATAAAGAGATCCAAAGTTTTTATATCATGTTTACTTAATACCATAATGTTGGTCCCAGAAATAGTTAATTGGTGTAGAGGGTTCCCAACACATAATAGTTCATATAATTGTTTAGGGAGTGGTATACTTATTTTATTTATTTGGTAAAAAATGGATAACGTAAATTATGAAATATCCAAATTTCTTTTGTCTACCTATTGAGAAATAGCATGCAATATTAGAGTGTTTTTTATTTTTTATTTTTGCAAAATTTTTAAAACATGGTATAAAAATATTACTCCATTTCTATATGCAATACTTCTAAGAACACACGATGATATAGAGGTTGCCCAAAATTTATATGCCTTGACAAAAATAAAATAAAATAAAATAAAATAAAATAATAATAATAATAATAATAAAATAAAAATTAAAAATAAAATAAAATAAAAAAAAAAAAAAAAAAAAAAAAAAAAAAAACATCAAAGTAAATTAGAATGGTAAATGAACTCTAATTTTTTTGGAGTGTTCTTATTTCTAGAGATCTACTCTATTATGCCAAACTTAGGCTCAAATCCATATCAAAAGCATATTCAACTATTATCCTACTCGTGCAAAGAGATTCATCGTTGGAAATTAATTCAAACTCAAACTTGATTGCGCATTAGGAAAACAATTAAATTAAAGTGTGTTTTAAACAAAACAATTAAAAATGAGCTTGAAATGTTGGAAAAATTATTTTAGTTATGAAATATGGTTCTATTTTATAAAATCGCTAAATTAATAAAGATAAATTGATTCAATTTTTGTACAAAAGTTCATATAAATTGTTGCAGGTAATTATTATTCTAATTTAAATTTAATAGATTTTATACGTTCAACGCACGTTATATTTACTAGTTGATTCCTAAAAGTAGCATATATTATTTATATTGAGATATAAAAATCTTACCACATCTATGCTTGTAAACATGATATCAAAGTTTAAATTAACCAAGAAAGCCATCAAAACATACACACATTCCATAGATAGTTAGCCTATATATACTAAGAACCACAAAAATGTATTCACCTCAACATTACTCTCTGCGTTTTCCCGAGGCTTTGGATCCAAACCGAAGCTCTCTTTGCTTCAATCTTCGTCAAGGTACGTATGATTTCTTTTTATTGCATTTCAAAACAACCCCATTTCAATGATTTAGGTTTTCAATAACTCGATTTAATGTTTCCGGAACATATATTCATGGAGTAAAGAAAATTTATTGTATTTCTGATACGTTGATATTACAATGTTTCTTTGATTAGACGAAAATCGTAATTTTCACCGGACGTCTTTTTCTCGTTTGAATCTTGACTTCGAGATTCTAAGGGGGTGACCTTTTATGATATTTATTTTGATTTGGGAATGCCTTTTTTTTTTGTTAATGAAGATTGCAAATATATTATGAAGACATAGGTTCAATGATCTTCTTGAGGCAATTTTTTTTGAAGGTTTTAATTTATCAACAAATTATGTAACTCTAGATTTTTTAAGAGTATAATTTAACCTTAATTTAGCATTTTGCATATAATAATGTGCTTTACATGCTTTGAATTTGCAAAATGTTTGCTTAGGGTTGAATATGCATGCTTCCTCTTGAACAAAATTTAAAAAATATATTTTTCAAGAGTGATAATCATTAGCATAACTTTGTGTATATGAATAACCATTTTGATAATCTTATTTTCATGTAGTGGTTCTCCTCATGCTACTACAAAATGAAACTTTCGGAGAATTGCTGAAAGATGTATATTCATGTTGAGGCCTTGGTGTCATCTTGTAATATTTTGCCCAAGTGGGCTCTTAAATATTACAAGAATCAATATATTTGCTCAACCATGTTTCTCGGCTGGGTTTCTCAAAAGGTCGAGCACGAAACCGTAGGGCCATCGAGTTCTTGGCTTTAACGGCTCGAACACCATATTCTCGGGCATGTATCCTAAAATGGATAAAAAGGAGAACATATTGATGAAGAAATATGAAGTGGGGAGGATGTTAGGTCAAGGTGCATTTGCAAAGGTTTACTATGGTAGGAACATTGTAACGGGACAGAATGTGGCGATTAAGGTTATCGACAAGCAAAAGATAGTGAAAGTCGGGCTTATGAATCAGATCAAACGCGAGATTTCTATCATGAACAAGGTGAGGCACCAGAACGTAATGCATCTTGAGGAAGTAATGGCAACCAAGACAAAGATATACTTTGTGATGGAGTATGCTAAAGGCGGTGAGCTTTTCAAGAAAGTTGCTAAAGGGAGGCTTAAGGAAGAAACCGCGAGGAAATACTTCCAACAATTGATCTTTGCTATTGATTTCTGCCATAGGAGAGGCGTGTATCACCGTGATTTGAAGCCTGAGAACCTCCTTCTAGACGAAGATGGGAACTTGAAAGTGTCGGATTTCGGCTTGAGTGCACTATCAGAATCCAAAAGGGAAGACGACTTACTTCACACGACATGTGGAACTCCGGCCTATGTTGCTCCTGAGGTTATAAGCAAGAAAGGGTATGATGGTTCGAAATCTGATATTTGGTCGTGTGGCGTTATACTATATGTTCTTCTTGCCGGCCATCTCCCATTTTATGATAGAAATTTAATGGAGATGTATAAGAAGATAGCCAAAGGTAGTTATAAGTGTCCACATTGGTTCCCACCTGATGCAAGAAGGCTACTATCTAGGATTCTTGATCCAAATCCCAACACTAGGGTTTCCGCTGCAAGCATAATGGAAAACCCTTGGTTCAAGAAGGGTTTGATTTCCGCAGGCGTAGATACAAGTGGTGTAAACACGGAGGAACTTGTTACAAACCCTTTTGAATGTGAAAATATGGAGCTAACAAGGGTTGATATCCTAAATGCATTTGACATCATATCCCTCTCCAATGGATTCGACTTGTCCGGTTTCTTTGTGAGAAACGACGAGAAGGACGGCGTCCGGTTCACATCAACGAGTTCGCCTTCATGCATCGTGTCGAGGATTGAAGGCGTTGCGAATGACCTGAGGTTCAGACTAACGAAGAAGGACCGAGGGTCGTTCAAGCTCGAGAGTTCGCGCAATGGAGGTTTGAAAGATGCATTGTCAATTGATGTAGAGATTTTTGAGATCAAGCCATCCTTGCATTTAGTTGAAATGAAGAAATCTAGTGGTGATTTGATTGAGTTCCAACATTTGATGAAAGAAAATATGAGACCTGGCCTCGAGGAAGTGATTTGTTCTTGGCTAGGAGAAGAAAAACACTACTAGTTTGTAGATAAGATGAAGATGTTGGTCGTGCATTCTATGAGTCCTTTGTACATTTCGTAAATCTTTTGTACCCTCACCTTTCTTTACGATTTTGTCATCATCAATTTTGCTCAAAAATTTTGGTCTATTATTCCTATTTAAATGGTATTTGGCTGAGCTTATTTTGAGAAACTTATCTGATTGGGAGTAAATATTTATTATAAATAGTGGATTAAATAAAATAGTAATAAAACCCTAA
The DNA here is from genome assembly GCA_029379335.1 of Thymus mandschuricus. NCBI lineage: Eukaryota > Viridiplantae > Streptophyta > Magnoliopsida > Lamiales > Lamiaceae > Thymus > Thymus mandschuricus. Next base: position 10,533,794 of record CM057079.1, read on the forward strand.
GTGATTAATCCTAATAGGATTGAAAGGAAATAGATGGCAAGAGCCAAAGATGGCAAGAGCCAAGAGCCAAGAGCTAAGTCCTAGATGGCAAGGGCCAAGAGCCAAGAGCTAAATCCTAGATGGCAAGAGTCAAATCCTAGTAAAGTGGCAAAAGCCAAGTCCTAGTAAGTAGTAAGGCGGCAAGAGCCAAGTCCTACCCAAGTGGAAGAAGGCATTTGAGAGGATCTGCCACACTTTTCGTATCTTTATTAAATTCATGATGATTATATTTGTAATACCCCGTCTTTTAACGTTAAATTTCGCTATTATTTAGGGTCCTAGTTTAAGACAATTAGTGCCCAAAAAAAAAAAAAATCTCTTTATTTTATTCTAACAAGTCTTAAAATTTCCAATACGGATATTGCAATTTATTTAATTGCTTATGATTAATATAATTTAATTAGTAATATTGTCCAATTTTTGAATTAAATATGTTTATATATTAAACTTATATATACAACTCATGTGTTCAAATTACTATATATCAAGTTTTGAGAATAATAATCATAAATAAATGAAAGAACATGAAAGATGGTGATGGGCGCTCCATACATATCAAGGGTAAAGGAAAATGAGATATTTCTACACCTAGGTCCTAGACTAGTGGATATTAATTTTATTCATTGTTATTTAACAACAATAAATTTAGTGGCTAAAAAATTTATCCACCCATCAATACTTATCTACCACACAAGAGTAAAAAGATGATTAACTTTTCCACCCCTTTTTCCTCATTCACTTTTGACGACAAAGGCATTTTATAGGGAGAGAAAGAGAATTAGGAGAGGAGAGATAGAGAGTTGCCGGAGAGAGACGCGTGAGTATTTGGAAAAAGAGAGAAGAGATTTGTCAAGAATGTAGAGATACAGAGAGGAATAGTTGTGAGATTTGGTAGTTACAAATTACAATACCCATTAAGAAGAAGAAGAAGACGATGACGACTTGTGCGAAATGGAGTAGGAAAAGAAGAGAGGCCGATCTTTTACTTTGAGAAGAAGGATTCATTATCAAAGGTTTCAATTCTTTCAATTTAATCTTTTGATTTTTGAAACTTAGGGGTTTATAGGTGGGTTATCTTGTAAAATTAGGGACCGTTGTGCCTTAGAAATTTTGATGTTATTTCTTATTTAAATACTTGAACAAATGATGTATGATATATGTTTAGATGATGAACCGTTCTGATAATTGATTAAGAAAGGAATTAGTTTGATAGATCTCACTGGAGAAAGAGAGCTTTTAAATACATCATTAGTGAAGTAAGATAACATTTGCATCTGATAATGTGCAAAAATGGCAAAAGATATTATGGATATGCTTAAGATTGTTTATATGTTTGAATTATTATATCATGGAATTTTGACAACCTCTGTAATCTTATTATACAATCATTTCAAGTGATAAGTTCTTTAAAAGATAAGCATGGTTCTATCTTGTCAAATGCATTTTTATTAAGAGAATACTTACTTTGCATAAGAACTAATATCTGAATAATTCATGAATAAACTTGGATACTTAAGCTAGATTTATATTCTGGAAACTATGTATAAATTGTAGACTTTAAAGTTTTGAACTTGAAATTTATTTAGGTTACTTTAAAATAAAAATGCTAAATGGGAAATGCTATTATGTTTATGAAATGAAGTGGTCTTTGAAAATATAAAATTCTCCTAGCATGCTTTGTACGAACGATTTATATTTTGTGAAGATAGTGGGATGAAGAGATTTAGAGATATAAAAGGGAGTATCGTAATGTTGGTGATATTAATAGAGAAAATGGATTTTGCTTAATTAGTTACCGAAACCCGGGCATAGCAAGTCTAGAACTTAGTCATCCCTAAATTCTTTGAATTGTCTCGGAAGCGATTAAGCGTAAGCCTTATCTTGTAGGACCTTTTGAGGACAAAAAGTGATTATTCGGAACAGAGTTGTCGTCTTTTATCTACGGAATTATTCCATCAAGGTGGGCTATTTACTTATCAAACATATTTTGAGTTATGTTATGCTCTGATATTTACAAAATGAGAAAACTGTTTATCCATAAAATGTTTTGTGCGCTCTACATGTTTAATGCTCTGAAGTTAATCGATCGAGGTTCATTGCTTGTCTAACACACTTGCTTTGAATTGTGTATACACCCTGGTAGTAATGCGGAGGTTGATCTCTCTCGTGTTCTATCTTCGACTGGGATTCTCTGGGTTTCGACCCGAAATCCAAAAATGAATGTTAATGGATCCGACAGTGGCTAGAGGTCCGGGATCACAGTAAGAGTAACTGTAGAGTGTGACAGATGCGCGCAAAGGAAAATGATAATGTCTTGGCATACTTAGATGCATTTCTTTTACAAAACTTCTAAGTTATGTCTTATGATAATGGATAAACTGTATTTTTTTTAATATATGTATATCGAATGTTAGCCCACTAAGTACATTAGTACTTAGCCCAAATGTTTTTCAAATGTTTTCAGGTTAAGTGACGGTGCTGACGGGGCAGAGCTGAGGCTAGGGTTCTCCTATTGTATTAGCTTCCACTAGTTTCTTGTCATTGTATTGAACTCTAGATTATATTTATTGAACTTATTATGTCTCTTGCTAGTAGACTCTTTAGCTTCTATCTATGTACAAAGTCTATCCTTAATAACTATGTCGGAGCCATTTGAACTTGAAAAGATCCTTATGGTATAAATGAATGTTTATGTTAGTTATCTCTTGTCAATTAATTTAGGTTAGCTCTTATATCGAGGTAGGTGCTGCCCGAAATTTTCGAAACATGATATAATTTATTAAGGTATGACAAGCATCCCCCGTTCTTTCCCCTCTTCTTTTCTCCAACCTCAGTCACGCCTCATTCGTGTCTCTTCCTTAGAAAAGTTGGGGCGTGACAGAATGGTATCAGAGCATAAGTTCAGGCTCTGATGTTAAGTCTAGACTAATACCCCATGATTTTAAGTGTCTATGTTAATCCTCAGCTCGCCGTCACACCGTCGTCAATGAAGGTTAGTATTTCAAACTGATATGAGCATGGATAAATGTATGATGATAATTTTTATCGAGATGAATTGAAAGTAGTTATTTGGACTTTGTGCCTTTTAACTAAGAATGAACTTAGCCTTGTTGGATTCCCCGAATTCATCCGGCTTAAGAAATGAATGTATTATACAATGGGTTCTTGAGCCTTTTGTTACGATGAAAGAATGTTATGAGAATGAAGTCGTTAGGTTCCTTGCCTATGTGACTAATGAAAAAGGAAATGTTATGATGGTTAGTTGTTTGGTTTAATGCCTTAGCAACTTTATAAGGAATAAACTTACATGAGTGTCGTAACCTTCTAAGGAGATGTAACGGCCGGGATACTTAAGAAAGGCATGAGATTAATATGAAAGTAAATTGTATGGGAGATAATAACCCATTTTACTAAAAAACTCTCAGCCTTATGGTTTAAGTTAGCATACTTAAGCAAAGGAGTAAGTAAAGCTTAAGGTTAGAGAAATGTTTAAAGCTCTACAAAGACGCAAACTTAGTTCTCATATGGAATTTCGTTAGGAAATTGTTTCCTAATAAAAGAACGTAGAAGTTAGAACACTACATAAGTATGAATTTTTAAGGACCTTGATTCAATGAAATAGAAAAGAAGAGTGCAACTCTCATGCAAGGAACTATGATCCACATAAAAGCAAGTTATATGGGGTAATGACTAACTATTTTATTTGATGTAGTTATTTTGCCCTTATGATGCTATGATTTAAGAAAAAAAATGTTTCACGTGGAGATAGTGCTATAGAGGTAGTGCTTTGAAGATTTATACCCTCTTGTGAATCTATGGCTTCTAAATCTATATGCTTGAACTTAGAAGTGAATGTAGAGGTAATGAGACCTTTAGGACATATCTATATGTTATTACTATGTGGGATCTTGGTATAATTTTTAGAATGACTTGTGTAACCTCGAATAATGCCACAATACATTGTATGAGAGAATTTATTTAAAGCTATACGGAATAGAAGAGACTAATATGTATGATGTTAAAATAGATAAAGGAGCTTCAATTGCTTATGACCTAAAGGCTATCATGATGTTAGACTAAGAAAGGTGTTATTATTTTCTTGTAAGCTTGACAAAGATACATGACCAAAGATAAAAGATACGTGTATAATGTATGAATACACATATGCTACCAAGTTTACCTCCAAATAGACAGTTAGAGTTTAAAATTGACCTAGATCCAGGAGCAGCTCTAACATAAGAAGATATATACCACACAGGATATGAATTATAGGAACTGGAAGTTAAACTCCAAGAGAAGTTAGATCTAGATTTCATGTAACCTAGTGCATCTACATGAAAATGCAGTCCTACTTATGAAGGAAAATGACGTCACACTATTGTGCAACGATTATGGTAAATGAACTTATACGTAAGTATGAGAAACTCGATCTAGAGGTTATTCAGTTGCTTGAGTCTATCTTGGATTGTATATCTGCCCTAGTAGCTATGTCGGGTTTATGAACGAGAATTGTGGAGGTATAGAGAGATGACACCATCATCATTTTCTTAGAATGACGTGTCTACCCACTACTTTAGAAACACTTAAAGGGATTATATGTTATGGTGAGGGAGGAAAATTACAAACCCATTGTATGTCCTTTTGAAATGCTAGATTGATAGGGACAATAACCCATAAATTAGGATTACCATTAAGGAGAGGAGATATGAGCGGGTTGCTCTTGAGCACGAACGCGTCACGAGCCTGCGGGCAGGTGGATGGAGTGTTCTAGTATTAGATGTTTTAGCTATGGTTGCTATTGGGGAGGATTGATTCAGGGAAGTAAAAAGGAATTCTGCAAACTCTGTAAAATTTGACAGCAATGAAGAAGAAATTTTTTATTGAGAACTCCTTAACTCCCTTAGGTTTACTCTTTATTGCTTCAAAACTTGCATGCCTTTCCTTTATTTCAATCAGCCTTTATAACGGTTGTACAAAGCAGTAAAAGATAGAAAGAACCAAGGAAAAGGAAACATAATAATTTTAAATAAAAGGAAAAATGCATTTTGCGGAAAATAGGTCAATCTCCATGTTCAGTGATGTTCAGCCTGCATCTTTTGTCCAAAATATTTGATTTGATTTGCTTGATCACTCTCATATTGATGCCTAAGCATGCACCAAGATAAAGCATAACTTGTTTCACATCTCATAGTTAATAAACTATATATATGTTGATCAGAAGCATGTCATAAAAAAAAAGTGATGAAGTTATCCTAGCTCAAGATTTAAATTATGAATGAGGAATAAAAAAAATTAAATAAATAAACTAGTCCCTATAAAGCATAAGAAAGTTTAAATTCTAAGGAGCAAGAATATCACATAAGTTAAGGTTTTATGGAAACGCTGTAAGTTAGAAGAAGCAATGGGAAATTGTTGAATTTTAGTAGAGCTTACCACCCTTAAAGTAAAGGACAAAAAAAAAAAATAGAACATATTCAGATTCGTTAAGATATGTTGAGAGCTATAATGCAGGTAAAGGTGGGAGTCGGGAGGAAAAAAAAGAAAAAAAAAAAGAAAAAAAAAAAGAAAGAATTGCTACCCTTTGTAGAATTTTCTAATAATAATAGCTAGTAAACAATGATTGACATGACTCCTAACGAGCCATCGTATGGAAGGTAATCTCGATTGCCTCTTTACCGGAATGAAATGGGTGAAAGAAAATTTTTAGTCTAGAACTTGTCTGACACATGGTTATTTAAGAAGTTCGAGCAAACGAACAATAGAAGGGGCTAAAGATGAACATAAAGCCTTATGCCGATAATCACCAATTGGAATTATAGTTTAATGTGGGAGATTAGATTTTTCTCAAGGTTTATCCTACTAAAGGGGTTACCAATATGCCAAGAGAGGAAAGGCACGACCTCGTTATATAGGACCCATTTGAGATCCTAAATAGAATAAGCTCAATAGCCTATAAATTGCCAATGACACCAAGTATTGTTGACATGCATAATATGTTTCATGCCTCTCAGCTAAGAAGATATGTGTTCAATTAAAAGCATGCGAACAAGCACGATGAAATTGTCTTAGCTCACTATTTAAGTAATGATGAAAGACCAATCCAAATAACGTAATGAGAATTTAACATTTTAAGGTGAAGCATATTGTTATCGTAAAGGTATTAGAGAATCACCACGGATTTAAAAAGGTTACACGAGAGTTAGAGTATAAGATGAAATCTCAATATCCCCAATAAAATTTACAAGGTATGCAAATTTCGAGGACGAAATTTTTATAAGGAGGGAGGAATGTAATACCCCGTCTTTTAACGTTAAATTTCGCTATTATTTAGGGTCCTAGTTTAAGACAATTAGTGCCCAAAAAAAAAAAAAAATCCCTTTATTTTATTCTAACAAGTCTTAAAATTTCCAATACGGATATTGCAATTTATTTAATTGCTTATGATTAATATAATTTAATTAGTAATATTGTCCAATTTTTGAATTAAATATGTTTATATATTAAACTTATATATACAACTCATGTGTTCAAATTACTATATATCAAGTTTTGAGAATAATAATCATAAATAAATGAAAGAACATGAAAGATGGTGATGGGCGCTCCATACATATCAAGGGTAAAGGAAAATGAGATATTTCTACACCTAGGTCCTAGACTAGTGGATATTAATTTTATTCATTGTTATTTAACAACAATAAATTTAGTGGCTAAAAAATTTATCCACCCATCAATACTTATCTACCACACAAGAGTAAAAAGATGATTAACTTTTCCACCCCTTTTTCCTCATTCACTTTTGACGACAAAGGCATTTTATAGGGAGAGAAAGAGAATTAGGAGAGGAGAGATAGAGAGTTGCCGGAGAGAGACGCGTGAGTATTTGGAAAAAGAGAGAAGAGATTTGTCAAGAATGTAGAGATAAAGAGAGGAATAGTTGTGAGATTTGGTAGTTACAAATTACAATACCCATTAAGAAGAAGAAGAAGACGATGACGACTTGTGCGAAATGGAGTAGGAAAAGAAGAGAGGCCGATCTTTTACTTTGAAGAAGAAGGATTCATTATCAAAGGTTTCAATTCTTTCAATTTAATCTTTTGATTTTTGAAACTTAGGGGTTTATAGGTGGGTTATCTTGTAAAATTAGGGACCGTTGTGCCTTAGAAATTTTGATGTTATTTCTTATTTAAATACTTGAACAAATGATGTATGATATATGTTTAGATGATGAACCGTTCTGATAATTGATTAAGAAAGGAATTAGTTTGATAGATCTCACTGGAGAAAGAGAGCTTTTAAATACATCATTAGTGAAGTAAGATAACATTTGCATCTGATAATGTGCAAAAATGGCAAAAGATATTATGGATATGCTTAAGATTGTTTATATGTTTGAATTATTATATCATGGAATTTTGACAACCTCTGTAATCTTATTATACAATCATTTCAAGTGATAAGTTCTTTAAAAGATAAGCATGGTTCTATCTTGTCAAATGCAATTTTATTAAGAGAATACTTACTTTGCATAAGAACTAATATCTGAATAATTCATGAATAAACTTGGATACTTAAGCTAGATTTATATTCTGGAAACTATGTATAAATTGTAGACTTTAAAGTTTTGAACTTGAAATTTCTTTAGGTTACTTTAAAATAAAAATGCTAAATGGGAAATGCTATTATGTTTATGAAATGAAGTGGTCTTTGAAAATATAAAATTCTCCTAGCATGCTTTGTACGAACGATTTATATTTTGTGAAGATAGTGGGATGAAGAGATTTAGAGATATAAAAGGGAGTATCGTAATGTTGGTGATATTAATAGAGAAAATGGATTTTGCTTAATTAGTTACCGAAACCCGGGCATAGCAAGTCTAGAACTTAGTCATCCCTAAATTCTTTGAATTGTCTCGGAAGCGATTAAGCGTAAGCCTTATCTTGTAGGACCTTTTGAGGACAAAAAGTGATTATTCGGAACAGAGTTGTCGTCTTTTATCTACGGAATTATTCCATCAAGGTGGGCTATTTACTTATCAAACATATTTTGAGTTATGTTATGCTCTGATATTTACAAAATGAGAAAACTGTTTATACATAAAATGTTTTGTGCGCTCTACATGTTTAATGCTCTGAAGTTAACCGATCGAGGTTCATTGCTTGTCTAACACACTAGCTTTGAATTGTGTATACACCCTGGTAGTAATGCGGAGGTTGATCTCTCTCGTGTTCTATCTTCGACTGGGATTCTCTGGGTTTCGACCCGAAATCCAAAAATGAATGTTAATGGATCCGACAGTGGCTAGAGGTCCGGGATCACAGTAAGAGTAACTGTAGAGTGTGACAGATGCGCGCAAAGGAAAATGATAATGTCTTGGCATACTTAGATGCATTTCTTTTACAAAACTTCTAAGCTATGTCTTATGATAATGGATAAACTGTATTTTTTTTTATATATGTATATCGAATGTTAGCCCACTAAGTACATTAGTACTTAGCCCAAATGTTTTTCAAATGTTTTCAGGTTAAGTGACGGTGCTGACGGGGCATAGCTGAGGCTAGGGTTCTCCTATTGTATTAGCTTCCACTAGTTTCTTGTCATTGTATTGAACTCTAGATTATATTTATTGAACTTATTATGTCTCTTGCTAGTAGACTCTTTAGCTTCTATCTATGTACAAAGTCTATCCTTAATAACTATGTCGGAGCCATTTGAACTTGAAAAGATCCTTATGGTATAAATGAATGTTTATGTTAGTTATCTCTTGTCAATTATTTAGGTTAGCTCTTATATCGAGGTAGGTGCTGCCCGAAATTTTCGAAACATGATATAATTTATTAAGGTATGACAAGCATCCCCCGTTCTTTCCCCTCTTCTTTTCTCCAACCTCAGTCACGCCTCATTCGTGTCTCTTCCTTAGAAAAGTTGGGGCGTGACAATATTGTGAATATAGTTTTCTAGCTTGTCTATCTACGTAACAGAATTATATTCTTTCAACACATGTCCTATTCGAATAGGTTGTTAACCTTATAAATATCTTCTATTTAAAAGACTAAAATATCCTACACAATAGTAAATTTACAGGAATACCACCACCATTTACATCTATAAATACAGGGCTCACTTCATACATTCGGTACACACTTTTTACTCACTCTTTACTCTTAGCATGGACTTTACGCATTTCATCTTCAAGGTTTCCTCTTTGAAGGAACTGACTTGGGCGTCGGAGGTTCTTCCCGGAGGACCCCCACCCATTCCTCCGGTTTGTTTTGCAGGGATTCTTCAATGATTCTCGGTGAAGGAAATTGGAGCTTGAAGGTAGCCATTACAATCTCAAGGCATATTATATTTTCAATTCTAGAGGATCTAATTCTATCTCTATATGATTTGATCCACATGTTATTTTACTCCTATTATTTGTTGTGAAACTAACATTATCCGTTCCAGTATCTTATAAGATGTTTCAACAATTTATACAGTGTATCGTGATATGATACAAGCTTATCAATCGTCAAAATGTTTGAAATAAATTTAAAAAATGAAAATTTGAAATTCAAAATCTATCTATACGTATTATAAAAGTATTTTGTGCTACAAAATTTAATTCACCTATTTTGTCCCTATAATATAATTTTTAGTTTAAAGTCAATACTAGTGTCGTGCCCATCGAAAAATTGACGGGATTTAATTTATTTTGTGATTTTACATAAAATTTTAATATAAAATACATAATTATCTATATTAATTATTTCAATACACATGTTGTAGGTGATAACAAAAAAGTATGTTGTTTCACTAAAAAGTGTTCGCAATAGAACGAAATTTATCCTAGCACTTAGTAAGAAAAACCCAAAGTCGATTCTCAATAAAAACTTTGCAGGGCAAATAAGCGTGTAGCAAAACAATCCTAAACTAACCTAAACCTATGAAAACAAGTACAAAGAATTTGGTTTGGTTTTTGTTTTAAATCCTAGGCAATAAAATAAATAAGCAATAAATCAAAAACAAGTAAATAAATATAATCTTAGAAAACAAGAATTAAATCTAAACTAATTAACTAAAGAATTTAAGCAAAAACAATTAAACTACCTATGCATGGAATTGTAGAGAAAGCGATAACGAAATCAACGAAGAAAACAAATCTAGACATGAAGAAAATTAAATATGAAAATCTAAGGAAATAAATCTAACTTTAAGAACTAGAAAAACGAAGGAATTGAAACTTTGAAAAACGAAATTTAAAAACTAAAAACTTGAAAACGAACGAATGAATTTAAACGAAGAACTTAAGAATTAAATCTAAGAATCTAGAAAGCAATTAATCAAGCAAGAAGAAAGCAATAAAGAACTTACGAAGTGAATGCGGAAACGAGAGAACATGAACTAAATAAACTTGAATTAATTTGAAGAACAAAGTCACGATCCGGATTGAACAAAGGAAAAACAAACTAAAGTATTGGAATGCTGAAAAGAAAAGCTAAACAATGATAAAGATGTCTCAAATTCGACCTAAAACAATAGTATTTATACTAGGTATAAAAACCTAGTTGAACAAGGAAACTAATCAAAATCCGTCGATCTGGACAATCGTCCAAAACATCTGGACGGTCGTCCAACTTCTTCTCCTGGAAACAAGCTTGGACGCTCGTCCAAGCCTTGGACGAGCTTGCTGGTGACGATCTGGACGATCGTCCAACTCCTAGTTCTGACCTCCTTCGACTTTTCTTCATTCCTTCGCCCTTCTCTCCTCGTTTGCACCCTTTTAGTCCTACAACACCAAAAACTCCAAACATACCCCATCATAGCCACAAATGACAAAAACACACGAAAATGATACGAAAACAGGCACGAAAGACTACTAAAATCCTAACATTTAGACACCAATCATATGTTAAATAATATAATAATTTTCCCGTTAGCCTGCTCTCAACATTCCAATTCTTCAAAAAATCAGGGGTGTTGGAATTTCTTTAACCAAATATTTTTCGGTGCTTTGATGGCGAGTGTCAAATCAGCGGTATTCAATGCAATCTCATTTTTGCCGAAAAAATTTTATTTGTAAGAAACTAAACTAATTTCATTTTATTATGGGTTCCATTTTCATTTTTGGTGCTAAAAAACCAAGTGAATACTTCATAATATTCACTTGATTTGTGGCTACAAGCAGTGTCCATTAAATTTCTTCATAAACTTGTGGGAATAATTAATTTCAAAATGCAGCAGGAAGTTTCTCGATAAAAAAAATCAATTTATGGGCAATTAACTAGGTAAAGAATTTAAATGTACAACTCTATAGTAAATGAGAAAATTCAATGTTTACAACTTACAAAATTTTGTGAGGAATACTATAATTGAATGGAAGAAGCTAGAGGAGTGGGATATAAGTTATAAGTTATAACCCACGCTCGTAGCTGCTTTCAACCCATTCCTCACAATATTAAAAAATTAAAGTAACAGGCCATCATAAATGAAAATACTGATAATATATTTCATTAAATAAAATTATCTCATACCTCTCAACTAATCTAAATAACTTTTATCAAATTAGAATAAAAGGGAAAAAAAAAAAAAAAAAAAGAAGGGAATTAAAGCCTTCTCCGCGACGGAGAAAAATGGTCGGAATTTTCTCCATGCCGATGTGATATCACGTCGGCGTGATAGATTTTTCGGCCACTTTCTCCGCATGGAGAAGACCTTTAGTTTAGACTGTTTAGTTTAGTTTTGTTTCTAATTATTATGTTATGTGGTTTCGTTTACTCTAATGTATCATGTAAAAATATAAAACGAACTCATAACATCCATAAAAAATATCTCATTATCGCAAATTAATTCATACGTCTCAAATTATTTAATTAATGAAAGTAACTAATATTAAAATTTAAACAAAAAAAAAAAAAATAGACCGTCTCCGCGCCGGAGAAAAATGGCTGGATTTCTCTCTACGGCGGCGTGGTGGATTTTCCAGCCATTTTTCTCCGGCTTGGAGAAAATCTATGTTTTTTAAAAAAAAATTTTAATTTTTTTCCTTCTAATTATGCTATTACTTGGTTTCATTTACTATAATACACTATGCAAATATAAAACAAACTCATAATATCTATAAAAAATATGTCATTGTCTCAAATTAATTCATACGTCTCAAATTATTCAACTAATAAAAATAACCAATATTAAACTTGAAACAAAATAATAAATCAAGACTACATGCCTTCTCCACAGTGGAGAAAAGTGGCCGGAATTCTCTACACGCCGGCAGAGAACCACGCCGGCGTGATTAATTTTCCGGCCATTTATCTCTGGCATGGAGAAGGCCTATATTTTTGTTTTTTTTTTTTGTTTTTTTTGTTTTTGTTTTTTGTTTCTAATTATGTTATTACTTAGTTTCATTTCCTCTAATATATCATACAAGTATATAAAAAGAAACTCATAATATTTATCAAAAATATATATTCCTCCGTCCTACCGGAAAAGGGGACCCTTTTTTTTTTTTTTTTTCGCGCGAGAATTACGACAAAAGTGATAATAGTGTATTAAAGTGAAAGGTAGTTGGTTAAAGTTATGTATCTAAATTTTATTGGATTAGAATGTTTTATTTTGGGAAATGTCCCTATATCAGTGGGACGTCCCGAAAAGGTAAATGTCCCTTTATCAATGGGACAGAGGGACTAATATATTGCATTGTGTTAAACATCTCAAATTATTCAACTAATGAAACTATCTAATACTCCCTATGTCCCACTCATAAAGTGATAATTTTTTTCGACACGAGAATTTAGACGAGAGTGATAGTGGTGGATAAAGTAGTGTGAATGAATTTTAGTGGGTTAAAATTTTTCTATTTAAAGTAATATCCCTATATGAATGAGACAAACGAAAATATAATTTATTCATTTATGAATGAGACGGATGTAGTACAAAGTTAGAAATACACACAAACAAAAAATAAAACCAAACATGTAGGCCGCCGCCACGCCGGAGAAAAGTAGCCGGAATCCTCTCCACCTTGTCCTTGGGCTGATCTACAGACTTGCCTCTTTTCTTGTTATCTATAGGCTACATCTTCTCCTTACCCTTATTCTGCTTCTCAACTACAACCTTCATTTTCTCCTTACCCTTATCCTTATTCTGCTTCTCAACTAGAGGCTTCAGTTTCTCCTTACCCTTATCATTATTCTGCTTCTCAACTACAGGCTTCTCCTTACCCTTATTGTTAAATGCACTTCCATCTACCCCATTCTCACCAACTTGTGTAATCTCCTCCTCATTTCCATTACCCAATAGCCCACCATCTACAAAAGGATTGAATCGCCCTATGGTTTACATCCAAATAATATTTGGATCACCTCATAATCATTGTTTAAATTATTGTATATCTCCTTACCTGGGACCTTATAATGCAGCTTGTTCCATGATATATAACCTACCAGTTTTAATTCAAACTCCAAATCATCATATGTAAACGAGTCCTTATCTAAGTCGAATGAAGATGTCATGCTACCACCAATGTGCAACAAATTTCAACCATTTTTTCTAAACTGACCGCCGTGATTAAAGGCGATGGCAAAATGATTTTCACTATATAAAAAAACCCTAGTTCAGCAAGCAAAAAATTATTTCAAGCAAAATTTCGGACATAAACAATGAAAAACATGAAAACCTAACCCTAACATGCATTTTGAAGATGACAAGACAATAAACAATTACTTTTCAAGCTTTTCAAGGAGAAGAGATGGTCCTACCTGTTGCCCATATTCGCGGCCATGGCGGCAACTCCAAAATCGTGGACCGCCTGCTCCGCGACAATTTCGGGTCCACCACCAACTGAGTCACAAAATACCCTCGTCTTCACCCTCGATTTTGTGCGAAATAGACCGACACAACGAATCGAACCACCAAAATGCTAAGCTTTCAGTGAATGGTTGGGTATAGGGATTAGAGTTCTTCAATGGAATTGTTGATTTTGTTTTATAATTCGTTTTTCTTCTAACTGGGTAATCGATTCAAAACGACGTCGTTCTCTACTGCCCTAAAACTAATAACCCTAATTACCCAATTAATCGAGAAAAATGACGTCGTTGACCCTTAATCAGATGTTAATCATTGAATTATAGTTAAACGACGTCGTATAGCTTCTGCTGTAAACGACGGCGTTTTGTCATTTTTTTACACGTCCGCAATGTACTCTCCACGTTGCATTATTTAAATTGCCACGTCTGCAATTCCCTTCCACCGAAAATTGAATTTGTGACAAAATTGTAACGATTAAAAAGATCATGTATTTATTTACGCCGAGTTAAACTTCATGTGTGAACTCGAGGAAGCGTCAAAGTTCATGTATTTAAATGCTAATAGCCTTTATTATTATTTTTTATTTTTATTTTAATTTGAAGTAACAATTTGCCCTTTTCAACAAAAATCGAAGCGGGCGAGTTTACCGTCTCCAAAACCCCACTTCTCGTCCGATTAGGGTTTATAACACACACTCTCTCTCCTTCCCCTCACCTCCGCCATTTCCACCACCATGACCCTCCTCCGCCTCTTCCTCCGCCGCTCCGTTCGCCACTATTCCTCTAATCCTTACCCCTTCCACTCCCCCTTCCCCTATACGGCCCCCGCCTCTGATGCACCTCTCCCAAATTCTGCTCCGCCGTACCCCACCACCGATTTCAACCCCAATCAATACTCCTCCGCCACCAACCTCTCACAGCCTCAGTTCACGACGAATACCCCCTCTACCCCCTACACCGATTTCAACCCCAATCAATACTCCTCCGCCGCCAACCACTCACAGCCTCAGTTCACGACGAATGCCCCCTCTACCCCCTTCGCCCCCCAACGCTCCTACGGATTCTCCTCCGCAGAGGAAGCCGCCGCCGAGCGCCGCCGCCGCAAGCGCAGGCTCCGGATCGAGCCACCACTTTACGCTCTCCGCGCCAACCCTCAACCGGCTACATCCAGCGAGTTTATGAACGCCGACAGGCCCCGCCTCCCCGATCAGACGTCAGCTCTGGTCGGCCCCCGCCTCAACCTCCACAACCGCGTCCAGTCTCTCATCCGTGCCGGCGACCTCGACGCCGCCTCCTACCTCGCTCGCCAGTCTGTATTCCAGCGCATACGCCCTACTGTTTTCACTTGCAACGCCATTATAGCGGCTATGTATCGTGCCAAGCGCTACGATGACGCCAAGGCCCTGTTCCACTACTTCTTCCGCCAGTTCAATATTATACCCAACATAGTTTCCTACAATAACCTCATAGTTTCTCACTGCGAATCGAAGGAGTTCGAGGAGGCGCTTGTAGTTTACAAAGAGATTCTGGACACTGCCCCCTTTAGTCCATCGTCTGTTACCTATCGGCATCTAACGAAGGGGCTAGTGGATGCAGGGAAAATCGATGATGCCGTGTCTATACTTCGCGAAATGTTGCATAAGGGCAATGGTGCGGATTCTTTGGTATATAACAATGTGATTCTTGGTTACTTGAATTTGGGCAACTTAGATAAGGCTAATGAGTTGTTTGATGAGTTGAAGGAGCGGTGTACCGTGTATGATGGAGTGGTGAATGCTACATTCATGGATTGGTTGTTTAAGCAAGGAAGAGGGAAGGAGGCGATGGAGTCTTACAGGGATTTAATGGCTAGAGAGTATAGAATGGTGCCTGCTACACGAAATGTGTTGCTAGAGACATTATTGAAGCATGGGAAAATGAAAGAAGCATGGGATTTGTTTCATGGCATGTTGGATGATCATACGCCTCCGACATTTCAGGCAGTGAATTCAGACACCATCAACATGATGGTTAATTTGTGCTTTAAGGATGGGAACATCAAAGAGGCCATGGATGTTTTCAAGAGGTCGGGTAAGGGGCCCAAGTCGAAGCCTTTCTATATGGATGTGGCTGGCTATAACAATTTGATTATGAGGCTTTGCGAGCTTGAGATGATGGATGAAGCAGATCAGCTGTATAAAGAGTTATCGGTGAAGTCATTAGTTCCTGATGTTACTACATTTAAGACATTCATTGATGCGTACATTGAGTTAGACAGGGTTGAGAAAATGATAGAGAAGTACTCAGAGATGGTTGATTCGGGTTTGAGGGTCATCCCTCCTTACGCCAATAAGTGGTTTGCTTTCATGGTTGAGAAGGGAAAAGTTTCAGATTGTTTGCCCATTTTGGCTAAAATGTCTGACAAAGAACCGAAACCTGATGTCACAACCTTCGATGTTGTAATTAGGGCCCTTGTTCAGGAAAGCAATTTTGATGCCATTGTGAAAATTGTAAGAGATATGATGACTCAAGGCGTTGGAACTACTGCTTCATTAAAGGAACTTATTTTGGGTGCTTTTGATGGCGTAGGACGAAGGGTTGAAATTGAGAATGCCTTCAACTCACAGCAGGGTCCTAATGATTCCCAGCAGAGCCATGTAAATCATAATTGGCAGCAGAGCAGTGCAAACCAGAATTCTTTTGTAAATACTCAGCAGAGTTATGCGAACCGGAGTTCGCATCAGAGCTATGGAAATCAGCATTTACAGCAGACTTCTGCAAATCAATACACGCAGCAGACTTCTCCGAATCAGAATATGCAACAGAGTTATGGAAATCAATATCCACAGCAGAGTAATGGAAATCAGTATCAGCAACACAGTTATGGAAATCAGTTTGTACATCAGAGAAGTCAGCCCCAGATGACACAAGATATGGAACGTTCAAATTCAATGCCTGAGCAACCAGTCGAGTACGGCTATGTGGCAGAAAGGAATAGAGCTTAGTTTCAAATGCGGAGGATTGGATTCTATTTGATTTTTTTCATAGAAAGTGTTGAAGGTATTTACTAATTTCATGCTTCAGCACCTTATTCTTGTTCTTGACTGATGGTAATAACGATGATTAGTATATGTGCATTCTAGTCACTTTTGTTGTGCTTAATTTATTCTATATGCAAGAATGCTATTTAATCTTGTTGGTCACTGCTTGAAACTCTTACCACCATCTGGAACTTCTAAGCTGATTAGTTGGGGAGCATTATAAAATGGGAGATAAGGGATGAGTATCGACTTACTTGTTAACTATACTAATAGTTAGGAAGCTGATTCCAGCACCACGGACTTGGGCATTTTTCTTGATTGAAACTCTTCGATACAAGCATTAAAAGTATTGGCTACTGATGAATATAATGACGATTGTAATATTTTAGTCATGCTTGTTACTTAGTTCTCCATGATGTGCAAGATTGCTACATATTCTTGTAGGGTGCATATGATAAAAGGGATGATAAAATTGAGAGATTCAGTTTACATGTCCATTTTATTTTTAGTTGAACTTGATTCCAGGACTCTTATGTTGTTTAGCTCTATGGCGAAAATATTTGAGGGTTATTAGGGGAACACAAGTCTGTTTATTACCTTATCCTGCCAAAAGTTTTCATAAGAAGTTTCCTTATAGCAGCTATGAACCTTTAAGGTGCTTGGGAATAACACCATAATTCTGTTACTATAAAATGTTAGGTTTAGAGCAGGTAAGTTGATTTACCCCTATGTTACCTGGACACGGCAGAAATAGTGCCGTACCCGTGTCGGACACGACAGGACACGGAAGTGGGTGCGGCAGCCGTGTCCAACTCCTCGGATACGGCCATTAAATTTTACTGAGAGAGGGAGTGAAAAGTTGCGGCTGTAGGGTTTTCTTTTTATTGAGGTTTAATGTTTTATAGACGTTGGAGAGTTTTTTGGAAAAATAAATCTTCCAAATCTTAATTACCTATTATTTATAATATAATATTATAATATATTTAATTCTTAACCTAGTATTTATTCTTTATTTGATTTTTGGTGGAATATTATCAGTAATTTTAATATATAAATATATATATATATATATATATATTTATATATTATGCCGTATCCCCGTATCCGTGTCCAAAGTTCGGACGGTGTCCGCGTATCCAAAATTTTTAGAAAAAGAGTACCGGACACTCGGATCCGCACCCGTGTCGGATACCCGTACCCATGTCCATGTAACTTAGATTTACCCTCATTGATTTGTTATGAGTAGATCACAGATTTTTCCTTGTTTCACACAAAACTTTTGTACATGTAACTGGAAAGAAGGGGCTCTGCTGTTTATGGTATATTTCAGTTAGATGCCAAAACTTACCACAATTATTCTCTCAAAACTTGTATGTAGGTGCATCCGTTTTATTCTAATGGAAAAATGGAGTCCCTTTCACTTCTTACGGCTGATTGTCGGTTAAATGGCTTCTTTTCCATGAACTTGCTTAGTGGAACTTCTGGTATCCGGAATAAGTTTTCAGTCAGGTTCACCATATTGATTATCAAGGGGGCAAAAGTATTCAAATTAGGTGTAGAATTAGAAACAGCGAGCGACATTGATTCAGTTATAGCACTTATTTTGCTGGTTTGTTAATTAGTAGTAGTGACAACGATGTATGCTTTTATTCCTGACTGAGCTGCAGTTTCTACTGATTGTTGCTATCTAATGTAAAACTTCGTTGTCTGCTCATTGTATTCCCCAGTTATCAAAATCAGGAAGAAAAAGATGTGGATCACAGGTTCGTTTAATTATCGTATTTTGAGATGTTGATCACCATCGTATATGGGTATATGACAGAATGTGATTATAACACAAAACAACTTAGAATACTTATCTGTCTGAGTTTATGATGTTTGAGTTGGCTTTGGAGCATTTCCTTGTTCTATACTTATTGGTTTACTGTGAAACCTCAGAAGTCACACAGCACATGGGGATGGAGCGAACCATAGCTAGTTTTAGAATCCTTTTCGATTTGGTATGATTTTGAGACATGCCATTGCTCATCTCCTTAATCTTTTTTCGACTTTATTCCTCTGAAGCTTCTCATTTTTCATCCTTTTTTGATATCGGTTAAGCAGTAGTAATTCATTATTTCATGGGTGGCTTTTAAGCTCTACTAAAATTTTCTATACATTCCTTGCTTTAATATATAATCATCATCCAGTTTTTGAGCTGCTGAGGTTGGAGCACTTAAGTGATTCTTTCTATTAAAAGGTAGAATTAAGTTTGGGTGGTTTTAGTTTATTGGAGAAGACATTGAAAAAGGTTTGTGAAGTTAGGATAGTATTGTGAAGAAAGGGAATCGAAAAACACATTTTTGGTTTGTTATTCGGAGAAAGTAGTATTCCGATCAGGGCGGACATAGAAAAATGTCGAGTCCGTGAAGTTATGCTGCAAAATTTGTTGTTTTTTTCTTGAGATTTTATCAATATTATCTCTGTATAAATTAGAAAAAAAGAGTACTATCCCTATCTTATTGAGATGGACGACGTATATAGGAATGATGCTCTGATTGTTTAATATTACTTAACTTGGATTTATATATGCAAATTGCTGTCATGCGAAAACTTTTCCTTCTAATAAATGGTTTCTTTTCATTGTTTCAAAATTTTTCACTGACTCCATGAAACACTGCCCATTACAGTTAAGTATACACTAACTAAATAGCGATTATTGAATGACTTTTTTCTTTTGTAGGATACTATGACAATTGTAGTATTACTTAAAAGAAAAGAAGATTCATTTTAAAACCTATCATCAAGAAGCATGAATAAGAGGGGAGATTGTTTTTAACCAGCTAGAAGTGCACATGAGCGCAGCAAACAGTCCTGCTACTAGTGATTCGTATTCCTTTTTGGGATGTCATGTTAAAGTGGCTTCAACCCAAGATGTAAAAACCAGGCCATTATTAGTTTAATCAAATCGACTTAAATCCACCTATTGAATTACTTTTACAAGTCTATTGTGCATGACATCTAAGAAGATGATGATTTGTATTGAAATGTGAAATGCTACTCTAAATCTTTTATCACCAATCAAGGATTTGTTGATAACCCTGATAAAAAGTATTGAGACACTTTTAGTGGGATTGTGCAAGAATTAAATTATAAAAGGATTTCTATTAAAAAGGAGCTAAATGAAACGAAGCTTAGGGAGTGAGCATAGCCAAGTCAAAAAAGGTTGGAATATTTTAATTAGACTATTCATGTTTGTTTTAACACAAGCTTGAAAAAAAAAAAAAAAAACAAAACAAAACACTAGAGTGAGTAATCTTAGTAGAGAGGGTCGTTCACTTAATCCGTAGAAAATTTAACGTTAAAGATGGCTTAAGTGATTTCAAATCATGAAAAAATGAACGGTGAGGCAATTTACAAAAATAGAAACTGCATAGTCGGAAAAATTGTCCAAATTAAAGAAAGACTTTATAATCTGAAGAATTGAAAAATTATCCAAAAAAAGAAATAGTGCATAATATGAAGAGTCGAAACGAGTATCTATAAAATGACCGAATTTGATAAATTACTTCAATTGTATCCTCCCGCTTTCAATGTGTTTTGAACATGCTACATCCTACATCTGAAAGCTAATATGTACTCCTTCTGTTACACTGATAAATAGATATTTTGCTTTTCGGGACGTTCCACTGATATAGGGGTCTTTCCTAAAATAGAAAATTCTAACCTAATAAAATTCAGACACATCACTTTAACACACTATCCTTACGTAGGTCTTAATTCCTGCATCGAAAATAAAGATCTCTTTCCCAGTGGGATGGAGGGAGGGAGTATGTCCAAAGGCCTAAAACACTGAGAGGAAAACTTAGTAAACATATTCTGGTAATAGATATTGAAGACTTTAGGGTATTATATGATCATACTGCACTCAAGAAAAGTAGCTTTATCACACCCTACCTCGAGAAAAAAACCGAATAAAGAAAGGAAGAGAAAAGAAAGGAAAAAATAAAGAAGTCGCAACTTGGCACCGATTGAAGATGGGGCCATATTAATTAACAATAAGAGGCATTTCTTTTGTCCTGTTCAAGATAACATGTAAACGACGTGTCATTTTAAATAAGACAGACTGACTATAATTTAACTTCGTTCGTTAAAGATAATGGTGATACAAAAGATGGAAAGACGAGTAGTATATAGGCGAATTCATTATTCAAGAAAATGATGTTGATAGTGTCTGCCATATTCCTCCCTTCTCTTCCATAATATTATTTGCTTCAATCTTTTCTATAAAGTAGTAGGTCAATAGCACTCTGGAATTAAGTGACATATGTCTTTGTTTTTCATATAAGAAGTTCTTTACTAAGGTTAACATTTACCTAATTGTAATGATTGAGCATTCCCTTTTTCTAAATTTTGATATACTGATAATAAAACTTTTAAACATATATTTCATTCGTCCACGAAAAGTACGATACTTTCATTTTAGTAATTAGCCTACACACCCTTTTATTCTTAAAACCATTGTCTTTTTATGATACAAACGAACCATCATTTTATTACTTACTTTCTCTCCCGTGAGCTTTATATATACCCAACATTACAAAAAATATATTTCACCCGTTCACCATTTATTGACCCTAATATTATATTAGAACGTCCACCATTTATTAAACATTTATATTTTGGGACTTAGCCCCACAATATTCTTTACATTTTAACATTTTAACACTAACATTATTAAAGATATTATATGAGTTCACAATTATTTCACTTTAACACATTAATTTATTAACATCCATCAAAACACATTAAATTCCATATTCGAAACTTTTTTTCAAGAATTAGTGAACGATGGGAGTACCAAACATCTATCGATTCTTAATTTCGTAAAAATTGTGTCACAAAGAGTGGGGAAATCGGGAATAATTTCAATGGACTTCCTAGCTTAGAAATTAATCAAGCGAGTCTATTTAATTAATTGAAGATTGATTGGCCATAAAATTCACACATTAAAGAGAGATCAACTGCGAACTATACATGCATGGACATAAGAAACACTGCAAATTAATTGAAAGAAATCCATGAGCCTTATTAGTAGTATGTGATTAATCTCATATTTAATTTTTTAAACCTCTGCATCGCATCGTATGATACTAGTTTTCCCAAGAAATTTTTGATAGGGATGTCAATCAGATCAACCCACTCAATTTCGGGCCAACTATATGGATTGCGAGCTATCGGTTTGGACGTACCAATCGAATTTCTTTTTAAATTTTTTTTTTGGGGTCTAAACTTAACCAGCCAGTCAACTCTAACTTTATACATCCTGATTTCGGCTAGCCCATAAGGCTAAAAATTATGGAAATATTATTGATCATGTATAAACATAAAAATGAGCATTGTTTCAACACTATTTATGTAAACGAACTTAAATAAGTTGCACTAAATAATTTGTACTAAATAAATTTGTGAATATTAAGAATTCTTCAAACAACTTTCCTGAATGCTAATATTTATTTTAATTTTCATCGAGTGTAGAAGGGAAAACATGAAGAATTTAGAATGACAATTATAATTTCATAAAGGAAAAAAGATTCAAAACATACTCAATAATTTGAAAACATGTCCAAATGGTTAAACATATATGTAAAGTAAGTATCATATACACATGACCAAAGAGATTTATCATGACAAATTAAAATTTAAAACGAAAGCTCCTCGCCTCAAACAGTGGGATAAGGTTCCAAATCTGTCAAATCTCTACAATTAAGTATTGCCAAGTTACAAATCAATCTTGAGCTAGAATCCTATGGCAAATTTAACGCTCTCCTCGTCTAGTCTCATTTCATCGGATCCATTTGTTAAATATATATGAAGTATAAAATAGTAGAATTAATTAAATGAAATGGAACAATAGTATAAGGATATTACCTTATAATACTCCCCCGTCTCATTCATAAAGGGAAGTTTGATCTATTTTCGTATGTCCCACTTATATAAGGATATTACCTTAAATAACAAAATTTTAACTCACTAAAACTCATCCACACTACTTTATCCACCATTATCACTCTCGTCTTAATTCTCGTACCGGAAAAAAGTTATCTCTTTATAAGTGGGACGGAGTGAGTAAAACAAAATTGCCGATAATATATAGTATTGAGATTGATCTAGTTGGAGGTATTGAAACACCCATATTATTCGTTACATATAGATATAATACCTGATGGCCAACATAATCCAACTTCCAATATTCTTGGTTATTGGTGAATCAAGTTCCACGTCCTTCTACATTTGGTTGACACATGCCTATTAACTATAACCATTATATATGAGCTTATCTAAATCGAATAACACGTACCTTAATCACTAGGCCAAATTTTTAACACCAAAATTAGAAACTTACGTAATATACATTGAAGTCACTCATTCTATATCGACTTGAAGAAAGTTTGAACTCAAGAAATCAGTTTAATGACCTTATTCCGTGACGGTATTAGAGATCCCGCTCAAATTTGATTAAAAATGGCCATTTACTAAAAAACGGTTACAATGCAATCTCTTTGGACGAATACTACAACAGACCTTTGCATTTTATTAAAGTTATATAAAACTTTTGTATACCCCTTTCGTTCTTATGTATGACTAAAAGTTTTCTTTCTGGGACGTTCTTAAGTATATGTTATTATCCAAAAATGGATTATTACTCTCACTTGAACAAGTATGGCCATCTTTCACTAACATTACCTTTATCAAATTTTTATACATGCATGTTCATATAATTTAGATGAGAGATTCCAGTATATCATATACCTTTCGTCCCAACAAATTTGAGATGTTTCTTGAATGTATGTGAATATACTGTGAAATAATGAAACAATATGAATTGTTGGAATATGGGGAGTAATAGTATTAGAAAAAAGACAGTCAACCATTCATATATAAACGAGACGGATGTAGTATTTCTTTTGATAAATTTATGAGTCCAATGATCACTTCCGGAGTAAATTAAGCCAACAAACTATTGTTGTTCTCAGAAGTCCCATTCAAAGCAAAATAAAACAAGATAAGAAAAAAGCTATATAATGATTGAATGAACTGCATATTTATTTGTTTTGGGTCCAATTAATTAATAGTGAGTTATAAACCTCCCTTCTGCGCAAGGCCTACTTGTATAACAAAAAATTGAGTTGTAGATCACTAATAGTGGCCACTTGGCATAAAGAAAAAGGCATACCTTGTTTGGAGGGAACCCATAAGTTTGAATGATTGAGAGATATATGCTCTCCTCACACCTCATATATACTTTTCTTTTCTTTTCTTTTTTGTTTTTGTTTTTGGGCAATGCCCTTTCTTTCAATCAATGAGAATACTTAGCAATTGTCCTTGATTCATTGCTCTAGAATCTAGGTAAAAGTACATAATTCTGTACTGCTATTCTGTCTTCTAAATGTGACATTATTATTTGATTACCGTTTTTTAATCACTTAGGTTTGTGGAAATAAGTATGAAACCGAGATAGATAGCGTATATATGCCTTGCCTTTTCTTAATCATTCTATGATTGACACTAATTTGATCTTGTTGGTGAGCAATTCTTTTTTGGTATTTCCGTCTAAGTGCTGGGTAGCACCTCGTTGACACGGTTAATATGTAATCCACATATAAAATCGTTATGCCACACCTTACCAATTTGATTAAAGTTTAACCGGTAGTTTTTAGGCGTGAACTAATCCGTGCAGCTTTGCGGGCTCTGTGGGAGGGATCCGGTGCATAATTATGAAGGATATATGTTTATATAATTTGTGAATTAGAAAAGCAATTCACTTTCAATCTTCCTAAAGGCAATGGTTTTCTCCCACCTAATGATTTTAGAAACATTGATGGTGAGTTCAATCATATGTGACCTTTGTCATAATTTGGCAGTGGAAGTAGATCTTTTATTCTATAGGAGTACATTATAAAACCATCTTCACCAAAAAGATAAGTGAAAAGGTGATTGTGAAGGTTACCTAAATAAAGACACGAGGTTCTTATCTTGTTGTTAGAAATTGGTTGGTTGTCATATCACAAGTAAATAGAAACCTACGAAATCTTAAGATGTGTTGATCTATCATGTATCAAGCTAGGGTCCGTTTCGGAAATGACTACATGTTCATAACAATTGCACTATCGAACTATATACGATATATATATATATATATATATATATATATATATATATATATATATATATAGGTCGAATAATATGAAATTAACTTTGTTTCGAGTTTATATACAAATAACTTATATGTGAACGAATACACATGGAAGGATTCATATATAAATAAACCATGACGTACAAATATACGAATAATGTTCAAAGCTATACATTATCAATTAATCATGTTTTAGTGTGTAACCATGCTTATTTATAGAATTCTATGCTTAAAATATTTGTATGTTTATTGTGGATTGCAATTATACATAAGTTAATATAAGTCTTAGATTTTACTAATATCAAAGGTCAAGATCAATTTCTATTTTACACACCTAACTTATGCTATATTAACAATATTATACATACTCATGTTATGCCTATTGTAATTCGACGGAACTCAATTTTATGTTGCATCTTTTAAGTAGAATAAGAAAATGATATATCAAATTATTATAAAATAACATTATTATGATAATTTATTAGAACCTTTTCATCTAATATTGAATAATAGTAGTATTTGAAAAATAAGACGATGAGAGATTATATTCCTTTTGTTTAATTTTACACATGTCAATTGTTGACTCGTCCGTTTTTCATAAGTAATAGAAAAATAGATTAATGAGAATAGCGTTTCTTAAGAATTTGTACTCATTAAAATTTTAAGTATGTTACGGCTTGTAATAGATGTAATCTAAAAGCGGATAACATAAAACGTATATAGTTTATCGAACGGTTTCATTTTGAATATAAAACAACATATTGTTAACAACGTTGTATCAAAATAATATATAGATAATGTGTGTGTGTGTTAGCCTAGAAGTATGGGTTTAATGAAGTCTCGACCAAAGGTCCCGAGTTCTAGTCTTCTGTGGCGCGACCTTTAAATTTTTGTTGTTAAATCTTAAAATAAATAAATAACAAAGGATGACATTTATCGAATAGATGTACTCGTTTTCAATGACAAATCCATCATTGTTTGGTATACTGGAAAAGTAGACGAGGGGTGATATTAATTTTCAGAGTAGTTGCATTTATTATAAATGTCAAGCCACCCATTATTTAATAGAAAGGTTAATACCAAATTACCTCAATGAGGTGTAGTACTTCGTGCTCCATTGCACTTATTTCAAATGTCAGGCACCCGCTAATAACTGAAATAGAAAAACAGGCGAAGGAGAGATAGCAACTCTCGAGTAGCAGTATTCATCATAAATGTAAAGCGTAAAATATTGTTCGATATAATAAAAGGAATAGCTTATTGAATGAGATATTATCATTTTTTTTTTTGAATAGTTAGTTCGTTTTGATTGTAAAACATCATGTTGTTCGATGTAGTAAAAAATAAATTTAAACAGAATAATATTTTGAAACAAATTGAAATATCACGGAAATTTTAATCTAGAAGATGGTTTTCCTTTATCTGTTAAAAAAAGCAAAATAAATCGAATAAATATTCTTTAATGTTGAGAACAATTTATTTTCGCTATTCAATATTATTTGCCGGTGACTCGTGAGATTGCAATATATACAGAGCTAACCATGGTTGAATGGGGTTTTTCCGTAGATATAGTTATATATGTTTGGAATAGACGTCTCTTACTCTTATTTTAAGTACAGTACAAAAGGAAACAATCAATGGAAAATGCAGCCTATAAATCAAATGAGAAATTTTGTAGTTGAGAATTCCATGCCCTTATTATTCACCGGAATTAGATTAGATTAAATTACACGGTCTCGAGTATCTCAAATCACTCGTTGTTCGGTTGTAATGTATAGAAAAATAGCCTAATCAAGAATAATATTTCTAATGTGATTATACTTGAACCAAATATCGAATTGCTTGTTTTTTTGGTATAACAAAATATCAATACATGTTATAAGCCTATGTTGTTCATTGTAATAGATATACAAGTCAATGAATATCATTTCTTGGGTAGAAAAGTCGGTTAAGAAAAATTTTCATTTTGAATCTCAAGTTGCCGGCCTCTTGTTTAATGTGATAGAAAATAGGTTAAGAAAAACTAAATATATATCGAATAGTCATGCACGTTTTGATTTTTGAACCGCCGATTCTTCGTTGTAATTATAATAATTTAATTAAGGATTCCTGATTATTGCAACAAGTAAAAAAATGAAAGGGTAATGGAGTAATAATGTCATAAGACCGATGAGTGAAAATTAATAATTATTCAACGATTGTTACTTGAAGTGAACGTATGTAGGAATTGTTACATTAAAGGATATAATAAAGTGGGGGGAATGGGAACTAGTAGGGATGAAATGTTTATGTTTTGGTAAAGATGTAACATTCTCGACAACATTCATGTACAGTCTCATCTTCAGGGCAGTTTACACGAAAGAAGAAGTGAACCTGCCATTGGAAAATGTGTGGTGCAAAGGTGCCCTTAGTAAGGTTTCTTCATTTCTTTGGAAGGCTCTACGAGATCGAATTCCGACCAAAAATAATCTGGTCAAGAGAGGGTTCATCATGGATAATGGAGATAAAATTTGCTTTTTGTGCGCTATTGTTCCACAAAATATTGATCTTCTTATGTGTTCTTGTAGTTTTTCATATGAAGTCTGGCAAAAGTGTGTTGGATTGCTTGGTTTTGAGATGGTGGGATCTAATATCCTAAGACAACACTTTGCTCAATTTCTTAGAATTCAGAGAGGCCCTATAAAAAGGAAAATTTTGAATATCATATGGCAGTGTGTGTGTTGGAGTATTTGAAAAGTAAGAAACGACGCGATTTTCAAAGGAATCAAGCCGAATGTTAATCAAATTTCGTTTTTGGAAATGGATTCGTTTTTCTTGTAAGTCATATTTATCTACCCATATCATGAATGGTGTTATAAGTCGGATCTTTATTATCCGACTAAATTCAAATGAAATAGTCTTTTGATTGTACGCGTTTTTGTTTATGAGGGATTAGTATCCCTTGTACTCCTATTAATAACAACTTTTGACTTTAAAAAGAGAAAATAATAATAATAAATGTTTTCTCACATAAATTATAGTACTTAACCTTAAATGAATCCTTAGATATTAAAGCTCATCCTTTTATATATAATAGCAAAGCGGATTCGGAGCACCACGTTAATTCATGTGCCTACGTGGCGCTTCCTATGCTCTCCGTTCCTATTTATCTAAAAATTCAATTTTTTATAATAAAAAATATTATCTAATTATTTTATAATTATCATTATTAATAATATTATTATTATTATATCTTTAATACGTAGTAGTTATCTTCAATATTATTCTATTCATACATGAATGGATTTTAATATATTTTCGATAAAAAAAAGATTTTAATATATTATTTATTTATTTAATAACATAACAATAACAATTACAATTCCATATAATAGAAAAAATAATAGAATCTACATGCAAATAATTATGCAAATATGATTAACATTTATTTGTAGTATTATGCAATGATTAGTAAGTATTTAACCGAATGCCTTATATAAATTTATTTTTTCATGTTGAATTTTGACGAGGCACACTATACTTCATATCAAAATATTACTCTAATAAACCTACTTTTATTATCACAATTAACTAGCGGCTTGAAATAACGACACAACGAGATGAAATCAATATAACTATTTGAGACCCCTCATTGACATTTTCTTTTTATTAAAATAAACAACGGGCGACTTGAACTTATTTTAATATTTTCTTTTATATTTGATTATAATAAATAACGGCAACTTGACATTTTAATAATTTTCATTTATATTTTACTTTAAAATAACGTTATAAAGTGATTCATATCGAATTCTGACAGAATACAAATGCACCTACCATCAACATATTCCCCTTTAAACATATTTTCTTATAAACATGAGTAACTGGTGACTTTATATAATTATATACGTTTCTACTAAAATCATATCAAATTAAGTTACAGGTTAGATTGCAAAAGAGGCAGATTTCGATTAATGTAAACTATTTTCGACGGGTAGTAAATTATTAAGTACTTTTTGTATTACATTATTTTTTATTTTATTTTTTGTATTTCACGGGAAACTTGGCTTTGTTGATTTTGGCACCAATTTTATTTATAAGTCTTTAAGCGTCGAAGATTTAAATGTAACAAGAATCAGCGTTATGGCTTGATTTATTTTGATGTAATGGCATTTTGTTTTTATTACAATAAACATAGGGCTACGCGAATACTTATATGATAAGCATACATAGTAGTATACAATATAAAACTAAATACTTTTTTTTTTTTTTTTTAGATTGAAATATTTCATACTTCAATATTTACAAATATATATATTTTAGATAAATAAGAATTGCAGATGTAGGAATTGACACTTATGCATGTCGATCAACGTGGTGGTTCGAAATGGGCATTTAACTTATTTTTATATAACGACATTTTTTTTATTGAAAAAAATAACGGGTTACTTGACATATTTTCATATTTTTTTATTTATACTTTACTTAAAAATAACGTTATAAAGTGATTGTATCGAATTTCGAACGAGATATAAATGCACTTATCATCAAAATATTCCCCTTTAAACCTATTTTCTTATAAACACGGGAAACGAATGACTTTATATTGACATTTTGTTTTATTTCAATAAACAACAGGCTACGGGAGACTTTGTTTGACATTTTATGTTTATTAAAATAAACAACGGGCGGCTTAACGAGATACAAATGCACGTATCATCAAAATATTCCCCTTTAAACCTATTTTCTTATAAACACGAGTAACGGGAGACTATGCTCAAACTTCAATAGCTTTGTAGAAGAGGAGCCAAGCATATTATTTTGGTCCATATTTCTTATATAATTTTCATATTGTTTATTTACTTTTAGTATTTTGTATTACTTTTAAATATATTTTTATATTTCACAAGGAACTTGGCTTTGTCGTTTTTGGCTCCAAATTGAGTTATAAGTCTTTAAACGTCGAAGATTTAAATATAATATGAATCATCATTGAATTAGTTCTTCTTCATTCTTAAATTCTTTTATTGTTTGTAAGTACATAAAAATCGAGAATCATAGTCTAAAATATTTTAAAATAAATTTCACTAATAAAATATCTAAACATTAGAAATAATTGATACCCGTCGATTTTCGACGGGTTGTAAACTAGTAATAATATTAAGGGCTTGTTTGGTACCATTCCATACAAAACTCCATATTAAATAGTCTCAAGATAAATGGTAGGACAATATAAAAATCCATACCAAAATTAATATTGTGTTTGGTATGATACACATAGATCTACATTAAATTATGAATTGACTAATATAACCTTGGTGGATTTTTTTTTATATGAAATCGTAAATTAAAGCATGATATATTTTCGAATCGTTTTCAATTTTTTTCTCAATCAAATATTAACATATTCAAATATAGTTAAAACCGTGCACTAGAAAAAAATTGGATAAAATCGTTAGCCAAAAAAAATTCACAATCAATTAAAATTATACGACAATCAATTAAAATTATACGACGCTATAGAACAATAGTGCTTACAACCTTATGTTTGGAAAAAAAAAATACGTTAAACGAGACAATATTGCTACCTTTAATTCAATAACTTAGAATTTTTCAAACACACATAAAAGGATAAAAAATGATTGTAAAAAAGGATTTTAAAGTTTTTTTCTCCCGTTGAGAAAACATTTATTATTATTATTATTATTATTATTATTATTATTATTATTATTATTATTATTATTATTATTATTATTATTATTATTATTATTATTATTATTATTATTATTATTATTATTATTATTATTATTTTGCATAAAAGGATAAAAAAAAGGATTAAAAAATAATAATTATTTGTAAGTCAAATTTTCTCTTGTACAGAATATATAGAGGGGTAGAAAGAGAAAAAATAATAATAGTATGAAATTACTGTTCACATGTGATTAATTATACTAGGGGGGAGGTGATACTAATAATGTTGACGAAACAATAAAATAACAACGGGCCTTGTTATAATAGAGGGCCCTCGCTACTATCTATTTTACCTACCAAACAATGTACTAAGTCCACATAAAAAATAGTATGGGCTTTATACACCCTATCAAACACCCCCTAATTGTATAACAAATGCACAATTAGGTGGACTTAACAAGTCCACACACAAGTGTGCTCCACTGCTGTCCACCGGCCGTGCTGCTCGGACTCTAACATTAGGGTCTTTGATCTTATTGGATTCCTTGCTGCTGTGCTCGGACTCTCGTGTTAGGGCCGTGGGTCGTATGGATTCATTGGTTCGTCTAGTTTTCAACATTTAAAAAGAACAACTCTTACAGACTCACCCTATGGATACACACAGGGGCGGAGCTAGCATGATGGCAATGAGGTCAAGTGACTTCACTGGAATTTAAAAAAAAGTTAAGGGTATTTTAGTAATTTCATAATTTATTATTAAAAATATTTAAAAAATAGTAATATTTCTAAAATTTCATCAAAATTTCCGCCAATTCTAAAGAAATTCGTGAAAAAGACTGCACACTCCCGATCTCATATTTCAATTGTTGTCGCCACCCTTCCCATCATTTTTAATTCATCGGCGGAGTCTTCACCGTCACTGAGGCAATGAGCCACCAGCACGCCTTCCGAAGCACTCGAACAAAGCGCCCGACAGTGACCCCCCTGCCCCTAGATACACAACTACTCATAAACAACATGTTGCATCACATTGGCAAGATATACCTAGAGAAACATATCCCCATATATATATATATATATATATATATATATATATATATATATATAGGGGGTGGATCAAATGAAAACTTCATATTTGGTGAAATATAGAAACCGTTATATACCATTGATCAACATAATCCGATGGGTGATATTTTGACACGTCATTAATTGTGTAACTGTTTTTTTATTGACTTTTTAATTATTTTTTTCATAGTTGGGGACAAGAAAGTAAAATGCCTAAAATTTAAATTATCAAATCCCTAATTAATAGGGATGACATTCAGTTTTATCTTTTTGTTTTTTAGTAACTGATTGTATAAATTATGACAACCTTTTTCTCTACCATAATATTTGTTTTTTTTTTTTTTTTTTTTTTTTTTTTTTTTTTTTTTTTTTTTTTTTTTTTTTTTTTTCCGGCTAGTTCGTATATCATTCACGGATCATCGATAATTTTCATTTTTTATTTTACTGCTTTGGTCAAATATTGTGTCCTATGGGAATATCCATACCACTAGTGGATGTAAGAGCCTGTATAGAGTCTTAAAAAGGGAAGACGCAGCAACACCGTCAGATACGATCTGGAGTGCGTATGACTCATCGACATCGTCGGCGAGTGGGGTGATGGTGAAATCGGGGGAAAGAACCTAGAGGCGATAGCGTCGGGAGAGAGGTAGCAGTGACGGTGGCAGTAGCGGGGGCGGAGACGGTGAAGTCAGGGGAGATTCTAGGGGCTTGCGGGTGGAGTCAGTTGTTCGAGGTGAGCTTGGGCCAAACGTTGATTGAGAATTGACTGGCGATGGACCATAATGAAGAGGATATTACCACGGTGATGGAGAAGAAGTTGCAGAGGATAGTATCACGGTGCTGCATTTAGTGTAATTTTCGATGCATTTTCCCAACTTCTTGATGCATTTTCGAAGAATAATTTCTTTTTTATATGCATTTGTTAGAATGTAGTGGTAAGAAGCGGTTGTTGGTGACATTCTATAGATTTTTTCAGTTTTTTCTGAAAATTGATAATATAATGATTTTAGCTTTCAAAGGTGTATTAAATCAACTTATTATGTTTAATTAATTAATGAAATCTTATAAAATTTTAAATATAATTCATTTTTTTCAAATATGTTAATGCATATTTGTGTTCATATCGATGCATATTTTTTACACAATAAGATAATATAATGCATTTTTTAAAATTGATACTATAATGTTATGCATTTTTTTTAATGTTAACACATATTTGTGTTTATATTGATGCATTTTTTACACAAGTAGATGTATATTTAAATTCCTTTTGATAATAATATGTTTTCAACTAGAGGTTAATGCACTTGATAACCATGTTAACTACTCTAATTTTATTACAATAACACAATCGTAATACTACGAAGTTGTACGCAATTCATTATAACGGCAAAAAGGTAAATATTATATTTAAAACCATCTAGAATCATAACATTCTAAAATGTCTAACCCAATAAAATGCGATTAGTAACATTCTAAAATGCGAAAAATTAAAATAGTAATAACAAATGATACACATTCACCTTTTCTTCTAAATTTTGTATAATCAGCAAGCGATTGCATATTATCTACTTCACTATATGACGAGCATTCACTTGGTGATGATGATTTCGGCATTGTTATCAGCGCAAACCTGTATTATATTAGTGTACTCATGTTAATGAAACTAATTTCATATGTATTGATAAATGTAACAAATTCTCATGAAATGCAACAATCTTATCAAAATATGCAATGATATTGTCAAAAAATGCAACCGTATTACTTGCCCCAAAAGGAATATGCAGCACCTCGTACACAAAAAATGCAACCCCATTATTAACAAATGCAACTTTTTTATTATAACGTGTCCAAGATAGCTTATGTGCCATGTCACGCTAAGTTAGAACTAATTTACAATAATTGATCGGTGTAGACAAGCAGCAAATTTGTTTTCTCTTGATTCAGATTTGAAAACTGATAATGCAGCTAACTAACTAGCAATAATAGTGCGTATTCTTAAGATACACTTACTAGCCTAGTAACAATATACTCACATAATTTGTTGCAATTAGACACATCGTGCAAAGCATAACCAGAAAGAAACTCACAACATCCCTTTGAAGCATAAAGGAAGAATAAAAAGCTAATATCTTTACTTACATGAATCCAAGTAAAGAATAATATCCCAAAAACACATAAAAATGCAGCTCATAAATGTAGTGTTATCCCACTATTTCATCAAGCACACAATAAGGTAGCATCAAGAAAATTCAACCCATCAACCATCAAAAAAATGCAACGAAACCTAGTGCAGTATAAATTAAAGTGGAATAAATCCTCTGAAGGGAGGAAGCAACTTTATAGCGTGCGACAAAAAATGAAGGCCATGACATCTATTCAACTGAGGAATTTAGTTTATATTGTGGGCTTGACAATGAAAATGCAACAAAAAATGTTCTTTTATGCATTTCATCGAACACGTTATGTGCAACGCATCCATATATGTATGGTACTCAAATATATTGCATTCCCTTCTCAAAAATGCAATAAGCAACACAAGATTCAATTCTTCGATTACACCACCCCATATTATAAACGAAATGCATCCATATATGTATGGTACTCAAATATATTGCATTCCCTTCTCAAAAATGCAATAAGCAACACAAGATTCAATTCTTCGATTACACCACCCCATATTATAAACGAAAAACAAAACCTAGATGTCAATTTCTTCTCTGCCGATTTCAAATAACTAATTTATTCTCTTAGATGCCAATTTTAAGATTGAATGCGATTTCATTTAGGTAGGCTATGAATTGGTTTGTGATTCTAATTATCTCAACAAGTTCCAGAAGCAGCAGACGCAAGAGATAGGGAGAAACATAGAAATAGCGATAGAGGAAGAATTAGAGTGATGCATCGAGTTTGAGAGAGAGAGAGCGACAGAGAGAGATACACATTACCTTGGAACAATTTTTGTCGATGTCGATGGTGAGTTTCAGTGAGAGGAGAAGCGAGAGCAGCAACGGGGAGACGCCATTGAGAATTTCAATTCTCAGCAGAGCAGCAACGAGGAGAACAATTTTTGTTGAATAATATTGGTTGGAAGAATCGCTAAAAATATGTCACTTCCTAATTAAGATAAAATTCCCTTTTACCAAAAACCTATTTTACCCTTAAAGAAATAATTTTTCTATTTAATTCAATTTTAAAATCTCAAATAATAAAGTCAGTTTTAATCTTGACCATTGATTCCACTAAAATCTATGGATCCTTTAGGTTTCTATATTTCACACTATGGATCCTATTGGTTCGTGTGCAAATAACTCCTTGCGTGAGAAAATGAGAAAGATGCTTAAAACTATACAAAATCATGCTTAAGTCAGTATATATTTATGCTTACAACACCATTATGCTTTTTAATGTACAAATTCATGCTTAAACCTAATCATGCTTATAATACCTTATAATCATGCTTAAATCAATTACAGCCATAGATCAAATTAAGATCAACGGTTCAGATCTATTCCTATTTCTCACACCAGGACTTATTTCTATATGATCCATCCTCTATATATATATATATATATATATATATATATATATATATATATATAGAGCGGGGAGATCACATACAAAAGACAGGTTCTGTAAGAAATGAGAAATGATCTGGACCATTGATCTGTGTGATCTACGATGTAGATTAACTGGTGCATTATGATTTTACTAAAATGCATTACGATTGTATAGATAATGCATTATAATGCATTGTGCATTATAATTATGTGCATCATGCATTATAATTATATGCATAAAATGCATTATTTTTTATTTTTTACGATAATCATATTTTGTACAGGATCTCACCCATATATATATATATATATAGAGGTTTGATCTGCTGAGCGACTCTACGTGAGCGTTATATGAGCGACTGATTACGTGGAATTAATAGTCTCTTGTATTTCCTTTTATTGTCCTTAATTTAAGGAACGTCCTCTTTCCATATTTCTTTTAATTTCTCTCTCTTATGCACAATAATTCACTATTTTTCCTTCTTTTTTTCTTTTTTTATTTTATCAAATGACTCTTTATTAACTATAATTTTATTTAATTATCTAATTTTAATTAGGTTTTATATATTCCCAATTAGGGTTTATGAATTAAGGATTATCTATTATTTTATTTAATTATTTAAGTATAATTAGGGTTCATACATTTCCAATAGGGTTTATACTTTTTAGTTAGGGTTTATAAGTTTAGGGGTTAGGGTTTATATGTTTTCAATTAATTAGAACTTATTAATTTTAATTATGATTTAATTGAATAGACGGTGATATTAGGAAGAGAGATAAAGAAAATTGAAAAAAAATTTGGAGAGAGGCATTCGATCCTTAAACTAAGGAAGAGAGAAGGAAATATGAGTGACTATTGATGCCACATAAGCAGTCGCTCAATTGGCGCTCAATTACTGTCGCTCAGCACATCAAAACTCTATATATATATATATATATATATATATATATATATATATATATATATATATATATATATATATACTAGTGCAATACCCGTCGAAATTAGACGGGATTCAATTTATTTCGTGATTTTACATAAAATTTTAATGAAAATACATAATTTTGTATATTAATTAATTATTTCAAGCAGCCCGTTACTCGTGGTAATATGAAATGAGTTAGTAAATTAATATTTTTACGATTATTTCATCCCGTCAAAATTTGACATATATCACTTTATAATGTTATTTTAATCAAAATATAAAATTAAATAAAATATATTAAGTCACCCCATTTTTATTTTAACTAAAACACCCTTTAGATGGATCTTTTTGACCAAATAAAAAGGGATAGTTAGGGTTAACATTTCTGAAATAACTATATAGTTTTACTAAGTCACGCCAAAATTCGACTCTATATTGTTAATTTTAAGCAAAACATAAAGAAAAATATCAAAATATATCAAGTCACCCGTTGTTTGTTCGATGAAACTGATAAAAAAAAGTTGTATTTATTTTATATCTAAAGCACCTGTCGAACATGTATATTGAAATAAAAATGTGTCGATAAAGGCTAACATTTCTCAAATAATTATATGTGGTATGAATGTCAAACCTCCCGTTATTTATTATAACAGTTATTCTCCTCAAAATATATAAACTTAGAGAAATAGATTATTACGAATTCTTATAAATTATTTTAACCTGCCCGTTACTTGTGACATTAAAAAAATATGTTAAGACGTAATATCACAATTTTTCGATTAGCTCATTGCTCGATATCACGTTAGCATGAATAGTGCAAATTTGCCCGTTAATTTTTTTGTTAGCCCGTTGTTCAATATAACGTTAGCATGAATAGTGCATATCTGCCCGTTAAATTTTCCGTTAGCCAGCTGTTCGATATAACGTTAGCATGAATTAGTAATGCATTTCCTCACATCAAATATGAATTTTGGTGAAGATACATGATCTATTTATATATGTACTTTGTCACTAATTCTTGTAAAAATCCTATATAATCCACGGGACAATTGATAGTGAATAGATTTAATGATTATTACTTGGTAATTAAAAAATTAAGGTAGTTTTTCACATATAAAAATCGTTTGATTTTTGTTTTTGAGATTTTTACATTAATTATGTAGTTTCTCAAATTAAAGATGAATTTTGGTGGAAATATATGGCTCTATTTATATAAGTAATCTATTGTTAAGTTTTTGTAAAAAATCGATGTGGGACAGAATTCATGATTATTACTTGGTAATTAAAAAATTAGGGTAGTTCGAAATTCGACGGGATTCAATTTATTTCGTGATTTTACATAAAATTTTAATGAAAATACATAATTCTGTATATTAAATTAATTATTTCAAGCAGCCCGTTACTCGTGGTAATATATCAAGTTACCCGTTGTTTATTTCGATGAAACTGATAGAAAGTTGTATTTATTTTATATCTAAAGCACCCGTCGAACATGTATACTGAAATAAAAATATGTCGAAAAAGGCTAACATTTCTCAAATAATTATACGTGGTATGATGTCAAATCTCCCGTTATTTATTATAACAGTTATTCTCCTCAAAATATATAAACTTAGATAAATATATTATTACAAATTCTTATAAAATATTTTAATATGCCTGTTACTTGTGACAATTAAAAAAAAAATGTTAAAACGTAATATCACAATTTTTCGATTAGCTCATTGTTCGATGTCACGCTAGCATGAATAGTGTAAGTTTGCCCGTTAATTTTTCTTTTAGCCCGTTGTTCGATATAATGTTAGCATGAATAGTGCAGATCTGCCCGTTAAATTTTCTATTAGCCCGTTGTTCGATATAACGTTAACATGAATTAGTAATGTATTTCCTCACATCAAATATGAATTTCGATGAAGGTACATGATCTATTTATATATATACTTTGTCACTAATTTCTTATAAAAATTCTATATAATCAACGTGGGACAATTGATAGTGAATAGATTTAATGATTATTACTTGGTCACTAATATGTTAAATGCTAAACTAAAAATAAAAATCTTAGTTGTAGTTCTCTTAACACAAAACCTACTGGCTACTGTTGCTTCATATAGTCTCATAAAATAAATTACTTAAGGAATGAACTACATTCTCATGTAGATATACCATTAAAATCTTAAGCCACCTGTTATTGAGCATACTTAAAAATAAAAAATAAAAATAATTAGAGGAAAATATATAATTATTCATATCAATATATTGTTTAAAATAGCCTGCTACTTGCGGTAATAAATATTTAGGGTAATTTTTCACAAATAAAAAAATCGTTTGATTTTTGTTTTTGAGATTTTTACATTAATTATGTAGTTTCTCAAATTAAAGATGAATTTTGTTGGAAATATATGGATCTATTTATATAGGTAATCCATTGTTAAATTTTTGTAAAAAAATCGATGTGCGACATAATTCATAATTAAAGATGAATTTTGTTAGAAATATATGGATCTATTTATATAGGTAATCCATTGTTAAGTTTTTATAAAAAATCATGGGACATAATTCATTAATGTGATATAATTGGATTAAATATATATAATAAGACAGATCAATGAGAATATTCGAAAATATTCAAAAAAATCATACGTGTTGCCACGTAGGATCGAGATCCTTAACGCTATTATATATCGTTTGATTTTTATTTTTGAGATTTTTACATTAATTATGTAGTTTCTCAAATTAAAGATGAATTTTGGTGGAAATATATGGATCTATTTATATAGGTAATCCATTGTTAAGTTTTTGTAAAAAATCGATGTGGGACAGAATTCATTGTGAATAAATATAAAATAAGCCAAATCAATGAGAATATTCGAAAATATTCAAGAAAATCATACGCGATGTCACGTAGGATCGGGATCCGTATCGGTATTATATTGATATTGATTGATATTTCTCATTTTTCTTCTATCTTACAAACTTGTTGAATCCGCGTAAAATTCCAAGCTTGCAATTCCGCCATTTAGGAGATAAAAAATGAGTTTATATTAGGGATAAACTATAAAATCTATGAGTATATATCTTGAAGCAAAATTTCATAAAAGTCTCCGACATTAACTTCACTATAGTTAGGTCAACACAATCATACGTCTATACTTCATTAGATTTAAAAGATGCATTTTATACCGTTAAAATATATTTTGAAACATGAATAATTTCTAGTCATAATTCAAATGTAAATATGGTGTTTTTATATGAACCACATCGAGTATTTCTTGACCTCCAATGGTACAAAAATCAGAATCAAAGTCAAAGAACAAAGAAGAGGTCACATCAACTCATGGAGGATTCATATTGCAGTCAAGCCTACATACCGTTAATATTACAGCCGCAGGAATTCCATGTTTACACTAATTATGACACATTGCTTAAATTAGTATTGATTTTATGTATTTTCTAAAGATAATTATTACCATTAAATTTTGACCGAATTTTCTTGAGATTGCTTTTTCAACGGTTTTGAAGCCTAAAATGTAGTAGTACAGCTTGCAAAATCCGTTCATACGAAGATCCCCTGCACATGGAATCTCCATCTCATTAGGTCAACTTCATCACATTCAAATTCAAAGCACTAGTTAATTTCAAATTAGTTGACTCGTTACATTTTGTAAAATACCCCTCCGTCCTTGATTTCCTTTCTTCTTTTATATTTGGACGTCAATCAAAATATAATATTATACTCCCTCTGTCCTTTAAGTTAGTGTTTTATAGGATTGTATACGATTTTTAATTTTTGTAATGAGTGTGTTGATAGTGGAGTTTGAGTTACACATTTTACAGTTTGTTTATGTATTTATAGTAGAGTTTGAGTCTCGCCCTCTATAAATTTATGCGTAAGTTGATAGTGAATATGCAAAGTTTCTTACAGGCCCACATTCTAAAATGGGCTAAGCCCACTTGGAGACTAAATAAAAAGGAAATAAAGATACAGATTTGAGAGACTAAAAGAGTATTTATTTCATTTAATGCTCATGAATAAGATTTAAATATTAAAAACTATTCCTTGTATAAAGTAAAAATCTTGTTATAGAATTCTAAGTATCTAAATAGGGAACGGAATACAAAATTGTGGCAAGAAACATAATTATATATTTTTAATGACCTAAAGAGGAAGGATATTAATGTGAATGGAGGACGAATTAGGTGTTGGATTTGTATTTAGGAGGTTCTGAGTTCGATTTCCACTACCTACGTGGTATGTGGAGTAGCTTTCCCACCATTGGGTGGTGTAGGAGTCCCACCTTTGTGTGGGT
This sequence comes from Thymus mandschuricus, assembly GCA_029379335.1. Taxonomy (NCBI): domain Eukaryota; kingdom Viridiplantae; phylum Streptophyta; class Magnoliopsida; order Lamiales; family Lamiaceae; genus Thymus; species Thymus mandschuricus. Next base: position 10,574,350 of record CM057079.1, read on the forward strand.
AGATATACATGAGTAGATGTTGAGCTATAAATTGTAATATAATCCCACTATCGAGTGTGGTGTCAGATTTCTTATGTATATGAGTTGTATATATATAGTTGTAAACTTTTATGTAATATTCAAAAAAAAAAAAAGAAGAAACCTCAAAACATATCTCATACTACGAGAGAAAGAAGGGTGAAAACGCCAGAATCATAAATAAATAAATAAATAAAAATACCACTTAATATTATAGTCATATACAAATACTACAAAGATAAAAAATAGCATCGACAAGCAATATAAAAAAGGAATTCACTCGCCTTAATAAACAAAAATTGAAATCAACCAAGGCCCCAATCTCAATCCCTCCCAACACACACTACTGATTCTAAAAAAGCCATGGATGTGGAATCCATCCAGCCGCTGCCGCCGCCGCCGCCGTCGCCGTCTTCCGCCGTTGGCCGCCTCAACTCCTACGTGGCGAAATCCCGCGTGGGCCAGCGCTTCAAGATCACCGAGCGAAACACCTCCTTCACCACGGAGCTCCGCGCCGGCACCGCCACTTTCCTAACAATGGCCTACATCCTCGCCGTCAACGCTTCCATCCTCTCCGATTCCGGCGGAACCTGCTCCGTCTCCGACTGCATCCCCCTCTGCTCCGACACCTCCGTCTCCGCCGCCGACTGCCTCAGCGATCCCAGCCGCCGCCTCATCCCTCCCGACGTTTCCTGCAAATTCTCGCCGGTCAACCCCGGCTACGCCGCCTGCCTAGAGAAAACGCGCAAGGACTTGATCGTCGCCACCGTCGCCGCCTCCCTCATCGGCTGCGTAATCATGGGCCTCTTCGCGAATCTCCCTCTCGCTCTAGCGCCGGGAATGGGCACCAATGCCTACTTCGCCTACACCGTCGTCGGCTTCCACGGCTCCGGCAACGTCTCCTACCAAGCCGCCTTAGCCGCCGTCTTCATCGAGGGACTAATCTTCCTCCTCATCTCCGCCGTCGGCCTCCGGGCCAAGCTCGCCAAATTGGTTCCGAAGCCGGTGCGAATCTCCTCCTCGGCCGGAATCGGACTCTTCCTCGCCTTCATCGGGCTTCAGAGCAACCAAGGAATCGGCCTCATCGGCTACAGCTCCTCCACATTGGTCACCCTCGGCGGCTGCCCGAGCTCCTCCAGAGCCGCTCTCGCGCCGGTCATGACTTTCCCAAACGGCACCGTTTCGCTGATCCCAGGCGGCACCGTCTCCGGCGACATACTCTGCCTCAACGGCCGCATGGAGAGCGCCACCCTCTGGCTGGCGGTGGTCGGATTCATCATAATCGCCTACTGCCTCGTGAAAGACATCAAGGGGGCCATGATCTACGGCATCGTCTTCGTCACGGCGGTTTCGTGGTTCCGAAACACCAAGGTGACGGCGTTCCCCGACACTCCGGCAGGGGACGCCGCCTATGACTACTTCAAGAAAGTGGTGGACATTCACAAAATACAGAGCACCGCCGGTGCTCTGAGCTTCAAGAGCATCGGAAAGGCCCACTTCTGGGAGGCCCTCGTCACGTTCCTCTACGTCGACATCCTCGACACCACCGGAACCCTCTACTCGATGGCGAGGTTCGCCGGATTCACCGACGACAACGGCGACTTCGAGGGGCAGTACTTCGCGTTCATGTCGGACGCTTCGTCGATCGTTGTCGGGTCGCTGCTGGGGACGTCCCCGGTGACGGCGTTCATAGAGTCGTCGACGGGGATAAGGGAAGGGGGGAGGACGGGGCTGACGGCGCTGACGGTGGCCGGGTACTTCATGCTGGCGTTCTTCTTCACTCCGCTGCTGGCGTCGATACCGGCGTGGGCGGTGGGGCCGCCGCTGGTGCTGGTGGGGGTGCTGATGATGAGGGCGGTGGTGGAGGTGGAGTGGGGTGATATGAGGCAGGCGATTCCGGCGTTCATGACACTGATATTGATGCCATTGACGTATTCGATTGCCTATGGTTTGATCGGAGGGATTGCGACCTATATTGTCCTACATTTGGGGGATTGGATTCACGAATATGCCCTCAAGGCTAGGGGTAAAACTGGAAACACATTGAATAATGACGGAGCTGCCGATGATAAAGTAGAGGTACGAGTATAACTGCCGTTCCAACAAACTTGAGTCGTTTTTTAATATATGTAAAACACATATTCATTGAGATTGGAATTTGAGATAGAGGGGTAATAGATTTGTATTTTTGTAATTTAGGGAGTAGTTTTAACTTTTAAGTTTTAAGCATTTTTTTCCGTGGGGTCGATGTTTTTTTTTTTTTTGCATTTGTAAGTTAGAAATGATTTGTAAATTAAGATTTGGGTCATGATTTCAAACTGCATAGGCAGGTTTTTTCTATACATATATTTGAATTGAACACTTTTTGTTTATTTTAATTGAGTGGGTCTTATTTTTCAGGAAGGGAACGAATTGGCCGATTGAGATATCAGGATTAATTTGCGTTTTCCTTTAGTTTATGATTGTTTTCATGTATATATATCTAACATGTTTATTGTGTTAGTAAAATCAGAAGAACTGAAACCTCTGTTATCCATTATGGACAAACTAAGTGATTAAGTATTCATTGTAGATGAATGTCAGGTGAATTTAGCTATAGTGAATATAATCATAGAGAATATACCTATAATAATACCTTCTTCGTCCACAAAATCTATATAAGAAATCTTTTAGCATACATTTTGATGTGTCAAAAAGTTGATTGTAAGATATAGTTTATGTTCCACGGGAATGGTTCGTCTGCAAATAAATCCTGACGTGCTAAAATGCGAAAGATGCTTAAAGATATACAAAATTATGCTTAAATCAGTATATAATTATGCTTATAACACCATTATGTTTTTTAATGTACAAATTAATACTTGAACCTAGTCATGCTTGTTGTACCTTATAATCATGTTTAAATCAATTACAACCACAAATCAAATTAAACATGTTTAAATCAATTACAGCCACAAATCAAATTAAGATCAATGGTTCTGATCTATTCCTATTTCTCACACCAACACTTATTTCTATATGAATCATTCTCTATGTCCCGCAAGTTTAAATAGAACAATATTTACCTATCAAGTGATATGAATCATTCTCTATGTCCCACAAATTTAAATAGAACAATATTTACCTATCAAGTGATACTTACACTTTATTGTAACATTCACTTTTCAAAATATCAAAATGCAAGCTAGAAGATTCATTACATGTAGAGGGAGTTCCACTTTCGTAAAATTTAATAATAAGATACACCTATTATAAGTTTTCTTTGATAGGAACGTGACAGCATCCGTGAATTACATTAAATGTGCACAACGTGTGCAGGATAGCAATCCTCATCCGAATAATAAATGGAGCGATAGAGTACCAAAAATTGATCCTATAAATTAAGTATTCTGAATATTTATACATAAAAATCTAAAATAAACTTGTGGTACGAAAATAACTTAATTCAAAACAATAATCAAAAAAATGTTGGTGAATATTTCGTTATCGAAGAAAATTGTGACGAATTATACCCGATGATTCCAATGGATAGGAAACAAAAACCAAAGAAAAAGAAAGCGAGAAAAAAACAAATGTTTAATGAAAGAGCAATCTATTGTTTGGCATAATAGTAAGTATCCGAGAGGCTGAAACTTAAGAATAAAGTTGCGTTCTCTTTGATACTATTATTTTGGTGTCTACATAACTTGGGAATTCTTCTTATTGTGATTATGGGAGGACCAATCAAGTGGAGACATGTGGCACTAGGGTTAGGGTTTTCCTTTTCCTAATTGTATTCGGCCCATGCCTCGCCTATATATATGTATGGTGAGCTAGGGTTTGACGTAGAGTTGTCGTAGAGATTACGGAGAGATAGGGCGGAAGGTGATATTCTTGTTCTTGCTGTAATCTTGTTCTTGTTGCGTGAGTTCTATAGTGAAGCATCGTTAACCCTCCGTGGACGTAGGATTTATATCCGAACCACGTTAAATCGTTCGTGTTATTTTTCTTTGATTCGTTTTAGTTTCAATCGAGTGTTGAGAATTGTTAATATTCGTAACAATTGGCGCCGTCTGTGGGAAGTATATCTCCACACTCGATTTGAATCTGAGATCGTCGTGATGTCTTCAACGAAGTTCGATGTCGAGAAGTTCACGGGGAGCAACGATTTCGGATTGTGGCGAATCAAGATGAGAGCTTTGTTGGTGCACCAGGGCCTCGCGGATGTGATCAAATCTGAGGCCGACCTCAACAAATCTGTTGCTGAGTAGAAACGCGCAGAGATGAAGGAGAAGGCTCATAGTGCTATCATCTTGTGCCTTTCGGATAAGGTGCTCAGGGAGGTTTCGAAGGAGACAACCGCCGCTGGAGTATGGACGAAGTTGGAGTCGCTGTACATGACGAAATCTCTCGCCAATCGTTTGTACATGAAGCAGCGCCTCTACTCCTATAGGATCTTGGAGGATAGGAGCATCGTCGAGCAAGTGGACGAGTTCAACAAGGTTCTAGACGATCTCGAGAATATCGATGTAAAAATCGATGATGAGGATAAGGCGATTATGCTCCTCAATTCCCTGCCCAAAACCTACGATCACTTGAAGGATGCGATGATATATGGGAGAGATGGTAACATAACACTCGAGAAAGTCCAGTCCGCGCTCAAATCCAAGGAGCTTCAGAAGGCTAACGAGGTGAATAAGGAATCCGCGGGTGAAAGTCTCAACGTGAAACAAAAATTCACGAAGGGAGGAAAGTCCTACAGCCCTTCTTCGGACGCGAAGAAGACTGATCAAGCGAAGGGGAAGGGCTCGGGCGGTTCAGGCGAGAAGGAGATGCGGAGATGCCATCATTGCAAGAAGCAAGGACACCTCAAGAAAGATTGCTTCGCCTTGAAGAATAAGCAGAACGCAAAAGGGGCGAAGCCGGAAGCCGCGGAGGTCGTAGAGGGATTCGAAAATGCCGAAGCATTGAATGTGGTGGATTCGGACATTGGAGAGGAATGGATTTTGGATTCCGGGTGCAGTTTTCATATGAGTCCTCACAAGGATTGGTTCGTGGATCTCAAACTCGGAAAGTTTGGCACCGTTCTACTCGGAAACGACCACACATGCGACGTGGAAGGCGTGGGAAACATTAAACTGAAGGTGCATGACGGATCCTACAAGATGCTCACTGATGTTAGGTACATACCTAGCTTAAGAAGAAACCTAATATCTCTAGGTGCTTTGGAGGCGAAGGGTTGTGGTTTCGAATCTCAGAAAGGAGTCATGCACATTGTTAGAGATGGCAAGGTTGTGATGAGGGGTATTAGAGATCGAGTTCTATACTACCTCGATGCCGTGACCGTGATTGGAGAATCGGAGGCCAGCATTCAAGTTGATGCTCACTTATGGCATCGGAGGCTAGGGCATGTGTCGGAATGTGGATTGAATCATCTCATCAAACAAGGCATATTGAAGTGCACCAACGTTTTCAAGGCCGGTGATTGTGAATATTGCATTCTTGGAAAGGGGAAGAAGTTGGCGTATGGAACTAGCAACATGAAATCGAATGCTGTGCTTGATTACATTCATTCGGATCTTTGGGGGCCGTCCAAAACCGAGACTTTAGGTGGAGGATGATATTTCCTATCGATTATCGATGACTATTCGAGGAAGCTTTGGGTGTACATCTTGAAGAACAAATCTGAGGCCATTGATAGATTCAAGGAGTGGTGCAAAGAAGTTAAGATTGAAAAGGGGCTGACTCCGAAGAATCTAAGGACTGACAACGGGCTCGAGTTTGTTTCGGGAGAATTCAACGAATATTGTAAGAAAGAGGGCATCCAAAGGCATAGGACGGTTCCGGGAAACCCTCAACAGAATGGAGTCGTAGAAAGAATGAATAGAACCATTCTCGAAAGGGTTCGATGCATGCTTCTATCTTCGGGGCTGCCTCACAAGTTCTGGGGTGAAGCGGCTAACACGGCGTGCATTCTCATCAACAAATGTCCGTCTTCGGCTATAGAGAACAAGACTCCGGACGAGATGTGGTTCGGAAAGCCATCTGGCTACAGTTTTCTGAGAGTATTCGGCTGTAGAGCTTATGCTCACGTTAGACAAGACAAGCTCGAGCCGAGGGCAGTCAAGTGCGTTCTCATAGGTTATCCGAAGGGAGTTAAGGGCTACAAACTGTGGCGTACCGAAGATAAGGGCCAAAAGGTGATCATAAGCAGAGATGTGGTGTTTAAAGAAGATCAAATGCCCTATCTTGGACGAGGAGAGGCAGCCGATGCAGGTGCTGGAAGTGGTTCTAAGGCCGTTGAGGTGGAGGTTCGCGAGGATGAGTCCGGGACCGACTCTCGAGTTGAAGAGCAGATCGAGAGGCAAGAGGAGGACGCCACGGATCTTAGAAATTATCTCCTTGCGAGAGATAGGATGAGGAGAAATATAGCTCCGCCAAGCAGGTTCAGTGATAGCAACATGGTTTATTATGCTTTGAATGTTGCGGAAAATCTAGATTTCATGAACCTGGGAATTATAATGAAGCAATTAGTTGCAGCGAGAGCAGCGAATGGTTGTTAGCCATGAAGGAGGAGATCGAGTCTTTGGAGAAGAATTGTACTTGGGTTTTAGTCGACAAACCAAAGACGCAGAAGTTGATCAGTTGTAAGTGGCTATACAAGAGGAAGATCGAGGTCTCGGAGAAGGAAACGGTTAGGTACAAAGCGAGGCTTGTTGCTCGCGGATTCACGCAGAGGGAGGGGATAGATTTCAACGAGGTTTTCTCTCCCGTGGTGAAGCATTGCTCCATCAGAATTCTGCTCGCTTTGGTTGCAAAGTTTGATCTCGAATTGCATCAACTGGATGTCAAGACCGCCTTCTTGCATGGAGATCTAAAGGAGATTATATACATGGCACAACCGGAAGGATATGCTACGCCCGAGACGGAGAATAAGGTGTGTCTTCTCCGAAAGTCGCTGTACGGATTGAAGCAAAGTTCGAGGCAATGGTACCTCAAGTTCGACGAACACATGATGAATATTGGTTTCGAAAGATCCATGTTCGATAGCTGCGTTTACCTAAAGAAGAAAGGAGGCGTGATTATAACATATCTACTACTTTATGTCGATGATATGTTAGTTGCTAGCGCTGACTTGGTTGAGGTGGAGCAGGTGAAGTCGGATTTGAGGACGAAGTTCGAGATGAAGGACCTTGGTTGTGCTAAGCGGATACTAGGGATGGATATTAGCAGAGATCGCAAGGAAGGAAGCTTGTGGTTGTCTCAAAAAGGCTACGTACAAAAGGTGTTGACAAGATTTCGCATGCATGAAGCTAAGGAAACCCTCGTTCCTTTATCTACGAATGTAAAATTGTCGGAGAAGCATGCTCCTAACACCGAAAGGGAGCATGCCGAGATGAGCAAGGTTCCATATGCTAACGCCGTCGGGAGCATAATGTATATGATGGTTTGCTCGAGGCCGGACTTAGCTCATTCTATAAGCGTGGCTAGTAGATACATGTCGAATCCGGGGAGATTACATTGGGAAGTTTTGAAGAAAATTCTGAGGTATCTAAAGGGAAGTTCGAATATTGGGATCTTATACAAGGGCGATGGAGATTCTGCGAAGGATAGTCTTGTGGGGTATGTGGATTCTGATTTCGGGGCAAACCTTGATACGAGGAAATCTCAGACCGGATATGTATTCAACTTATTTGGAGCAGCAGTAAGTTGGAAATCTTCCTCACAATCGGTGGTTGCTCTATCCACCACCGAGGCCGAGTATTTGGCGGTTACGGAGGCCGTCAAGGAGGGGATTTGGTTGAGAGGGATCATCGAGGAGTTTGGAGTTCCTCAAGACGCCGTTCCTATTAACTGTGATAATCAGAGTGCGTTGCATCTTGCGAAGCATCAAGTTTTCCACGAAAGATCGAAGCATATCGATGTGAGATTGCATTTCGTAAGGGATGAAGTTGATAGAGGCGTGGTGAAGATGCTTAAGGTGTCGACCGAGGATAATGCGGCGGACATGCTGACCAAGGCATTGCCTGTTACCAAATTCAGGTATTGCATGGATTTGGTCGGTTTGAGTTCTCGTTAGTAGGAGGACGTTGTTGCCCTGTGATGGGGCAATGGAGCGAGGGGAAGCGATGTGTTTCTATGGAGTTATGCAGCCAAGGTGGAGAATGTTATTTTGGTGTCTACATAACTTGGGAATTCTTCTTATTGTGATTATGGGAGGACCAATCAAGTGGAGACATGTGGCACTAGGGTTAGGGTTTTCCTTTTCCTAATTGTATTCGGCCCATGCCACGCCTATATATATGTATGGTGAGCTAGGGTTTGACGTAGAGTTGTCGTAGAGATTACGGAGAGATAGGGCGGAAGGTGATATTCTTGTTCTTGCTGTAATCTTGTTCTTGTTGCGTGAGTTCTATAGTGAAGCATCGTTAACCCTCCGTGGACGTAGGATTTATATCCGAACCACGTTAAATCGTTCGTGTTATTTTTCTTTGATTCATTTTAGTTTCAATCGAGTGTTGAGAATTGTTATTATTCGTAACAGATACGAAAGAAAATGAGAGAAAAGAGAAAATTACACTATAAATTCTACCCATTTTCTCACTTTCCCCCTTCATTTGCATTACAATGGAGAGAAAATATTATCTCTCCAATTTGGCGTTGTAAATATTATCTCTAATTTAAGCAGTAAAATCCTCCCTCATTGATAAAAGGTGAGAAAAAGGGTGGAATTTATATTGTAATTTTCTTTTTTATCTCGTTTTCTTTCGCATCAAAGAGAATAAAAATTAGGCAAAAACTTGGGTGCGGCCAGCCGCACCATGCGGCTGGACCCACCCGACCCGTTGACCCGACCCGACCCGGTTTGACTCGGGGTCATCCCGACCCGGTTGACCAGATTTCAGTTCGGGTCAACCCGACCCGGTTCGTGTTGACCCGACCCGTTTAGGTAAAGTGCCAATCTTTGTTAATAAAAGTGTCAATCTTTATGAACAAAAGTGCCAATCTTATAAATAAAAATTTATACGTAATTTGTATGTATGTAGTAATTTTAAAATTATTTTATAGGGTTTGATAGGGACTAATATCAGCCATACTCCATAAATAACCCAAATTAATGGGGAAACACACTTTCCTTAACCTTAGAATATCGTCTCTAGGGAAGACGATATATCAGATGCCGCAATAAATGCAGAAATCTTACTGGTATGAAAGGAATAATAAATCCTAGTTAGAATTAGTCCCGACAGCATATTAGCAGAAAGATTTCATGGGTCTCAGATACCTATTAAAATTATACGGCATATTCTACGCAGAAGCCCAAGGCTCTATTTCCTCCCTGAAAGTATACGGGATCTGTTGACATCTGTCCAGAACAAAGGATCTGATTAGTTCCCGTAGGCACCTGGCAGAACCCAAGGTTCTGCACAACACGCAATCCGCGTAACTCTACGTACTCTAGGGTGAGGACCACTGTATTTATGACGGAGGAAAATCTAGCTTCCATAGGAATTCCTTTTCTGTCCTTCCTTCACACGAATGCTCACCTTTTCACCCTCTATAAATACCGATTGAATGCACACTTCATGGATCATCACAACACCACTCTTCACAATTGTACGCACTCTGTCAACTGTTCCATTCACTTTCCTACTTTTCCACGAGCTCCTCCGAGCTCAGGCAATCAAGGCGTCCAAAGCCTTCTTCTGGGAAGCCTCATCTCCCTTCACCTCCATCCATCCTTCTCGACGCCGGGAAGAGTCTCTCTCACACATATCACCTTGAGCCTAAGGTAAAACCCTCATTCTCAAAAGGGAATGAGGCTCAACGGAGCTCTATGCTCCTCGTTTCTCTTTCTCTACTTCATTTCTTCATTATCTGCTTGTATGAGTGATAAACTCTATGGATCTTACTGGTTTATGGCTAGATACCCCCTTTATATATAACACATAACTCGATCATTACTCTTGGTCTCTATGCGAACAATGCTCTGCATAAAATATATGATTATAGCTCACAAAACTCATGGATCTCTTGCTCTTTACCGCTACAACGCTCTATCTATGAATACTCCTTACGAAACTTGATGAATAATACCCTAAATTGTTGTGGATCTCCAACCCGGATCTATCAACTGGCGCCGTCTTTGGGAATACTTTGAGTCTAAGATGTCGATTTCCCCTGTTTTTATGCGAAATTCCAGCTCGTTGTTATAATGTTGTTGGTGATTTCCCCTTGTTATGTCCTTATGTGAAGAATATGAGGAAGTTTGATGTGGTATTGATTGGGAACGCTTTGTTTGTTGTCTAACTAGCGAAAACCCAAATGTGTATATTATTGCCTGATATTTGCTAAGCTCTCCATGATTATGAGCTACTGAATGTGATGTGATTCTAAGATTACGCTCTCTTTGAAGCGGAAATTGTGATAAACACTCTGATTGAAAGGAAACTTGTGTTTGAAAGGCCGATTTTCTCTCCTTGTACGTGAATTAAGATCTGATAGCTTTAAGTGCTGTCAAAACCCATGAATCCAGAGTGCTAATCCCCTATCTATCTTTGAAGCTCTAACTGATTTCGATGATATGTTCATGAATTTGCCCTGTTATTTCCTCTGTTGCGATGGATGCCTAGAATGGCGATTATATAATAGAAGGAATATGTATTGAATGCAAGATTGATGTTATTCCCAGAGAATTCTAGTATGTACACCATGAATCCGTTCTAGCTGCATTATTCATAGCAAATTAATCCAGTAATTAGAAACGATTTCGAGGCCACAGCTCCTTCATGATATGAATTGTGACGGCTGAACTGTTTTTGTTTGTTAAAATCCTAAGGTTGTGAAGAATCCAGAGGAAAGCCGGGTCAAAAACTACAGCAATTTCAGAACATATTCGGTTCACCTTGTGTAATTGGTGAGCATACAACTCTATCCATTATCTGCTAAATATGGAATCAATCTATGGGTTGCGAAGGATTGGTGATTACAGAGGAGGCATCACCACTAAAGCTAGTCGAATGCCCCTGAATTGCCATGAATTGAAAACCCACGAAAATAATGAAAGCATTAGAAAACGGAGAGCTGAAGATGACGTGGTCACCCATTCACTTTGATGAAGGGAGCCCGCATCTGAAGGCAGAACCTCCCAGAAGCCCTGTCTAACAGGCAAACATCCTCGTAAGCCCCGTATAATGGGCAGAACCTTCTTGCAGAAGCCCTGTCTAACAGGCAAACATCCTCGTAAGCCCCATATAATGGGCGGAACACTTCATAAGCCCTACACAGTAGGCAACACGCTCGTAAGTCCCGTATAACGGGCAGAACCTTCTCCCAGAAGCCTGTCTAACAGGCAAACATCCTCGTAAGCCCCATATAATGGGCGGAACACTTCATAAGCCCTACACAGTAGGCAACACGCTCGTATGTCTCGTGTAACGGGAAGAACCCTTCATAAGCCCTACACAGTAGGCAACACTCTCGTAAGCCCCATATAATGGGCAGAACCTCTCACAAGCCCTATCTAATAGGCAACTCTCGTAAGCCCCATATAATGGGCAGAGCTTTTTGTAAGCCCTACTCACTAGGCAACATCCTTGCAAGCCCCATATAATGGGTAGAGTCTTTCATAAGCCCTATCAAGTAGGCAACGCTCTAATAAGCCTTATTTAAAAGGCGACATTTTCATGAATCCCCTATAAAGAATATCATTCCCAGAAGCCCTACTCAATAGGCAACATCCTTATAAACCCCCACATAATGGGCAGAATCCTACCCAAATTCTATCTCATAAGCGCTATTTCCGAAATCTCTATTTAGTAGACAACATTTTTATAAGTCCCCATAGAGGATATTATTTCCATAAGCCTTATTTAATAGGCAGCATTTTCTTCCCTATTACAATCAAATAGGCCAAGCCCTATTTAACAAGAATTATTCTCATAAGTCCTGTACAAGGGATATCATTCTCATAATCCTTGCCTAAAAGGGAATGTCCTATAAAAAGGCCCTACAAAATAGGTGTCATGAAAAAAACCTCCCATCATAGTCAGATCCCTTCCCAAAAGCCTCATGGAGGACTCTTTTGGAAAATGGACACCCTAGTAATGCATCTTGCTAGAAGCAAATGTTATTTACTTCCACATTATGCTGGCAGAAGTCATTCCTCTTGAAAAACCCTGCAACAAACAGATAACGTCTTGATAAAATTATCATAAATGATTTTCGATTATAAAAGGATCTGTTAAATTAACAATGTCACACAACTAGATATTGCATGATCATGCACCTCACATCAAGGTCGCCAGAAAGGGGAACTATATAAAAGCCCTGCATCATAATTAGTTTCTTATCATTAAGGCCTCACTTACCATCACCATATAAGAGCCTTATAATAAATGGGCTATATCTGTTAAAACAACCGCAAGCAATTCTCAATTATAGAAAATTTATCTTAAGCCTCTTTCAAAGAGCACCTGAAATTAACTCTCTAAACATCCTCAAAATCTTTGCAGAACCTTGCAAGGATGAACACTACTCCAGATGCTGCTTCAAAGGAAGCTGGTCAAGCTACTGGGAATCCAGAAAATTCCTTAATTGGCAACAAAGGAAAAGGCACCACTCTGACAGAGGCTAGTGTCAACATGGAAGCTCAGTTTTCCCCGGCTATGCTCCTCCAAATGAAAGCACTCGTAGAGGGTGTAGTAGAGGGAGCTGTTGAGAAAAGACTTCATACCCCGGGAGTAAGCCCCCAAAACACAGATCCCTTGGGCGAGGTCCAGGAGGGTGGTGAGGAATACCCCGGGAGTAAGCCCCCAGAACACTTCCACAATGCACAAACAGAAGCCCATAAATCAAGGCATAACCCAAGAGCTAGTATCAAAGCTGCCCCCAATAGTGGCTGAGGAAGAAGAGGGTTTCTTCACTGATTGGGAATCCCCAGATGAAGGAGGACCTGAAGAACTCGAGGAAAATCTCAATGAGAATACTGATAATGCATGGGCCAAGAAGTACGCCCAGCAACAAGAGCAGATGAAACTCTTGGCAAAAGAAGTCAAGGAACAAAAGCAGGCCACAGAAAGGGTCTCAAAAGAAACAGGGACAAGCGAGAAAGAGATTCGCAACCCAAATGAAGAAGGAAACCTGAAACCTTTCCCAAAAAATAAGAATGGGGGAGACAAATCAGAACTCTTTCCCTTATACATCGATGAGAACAACCCATTCTCAGTAGATATTCAAATTGATCCTGTTCCTAGCAACTTCAAGACAATCTCTTGCGAGTGCCAGGGGAAAGGGGACCCTGAAGAGCATTTGATGAAATTCGAAAGCCTATGCCTCCTTCATCAATATTCGGAGGGAGTCAAGTGCAGGGTATTCCTCACCACCCTGTCAGGAACTGCTCAACACTGGTTCAAGCACTTGCCAAAAGCTTCTATTCATTCCTTCACGGATCTGAGGGAAGTCTTTTTACAGTAGTTCGTCAGCGCCAAAAGGACTACTCGAAACTCCTTGCATCTGACGACCATAAAACAGGGAGCTAACGAAAGTCTGAGAGACTAGATGACTCGTTTTAATGAGGCCGTCCTGGAAATCCCGGGAGTAGAACCAAAACTAAAGGTGCATGCCTGTGTAGATGGCTTAAAGCCAGGACAGTTCTTTGCCTCTCTCATCAAGAAAGAAGCTACCTCTTTTGAAGAATTACTGCAAGAGTCCAAAAATATATCCACATGGAAGAGGCTCTGAGCAGCAAGAGGGCCGAGCTGGTCTCTCAAAAGGAAAAGAAGCCGGAAGAAAAGAAAAGGCCGGCTCCAGATGCTAAAAAGGCTGACAAGAATGAAAGATTTCTAAGATCTTTCACTCCGCTAATCAAGCAACCAGTTGACCTGCTCGAAGTAGTCTTGAGAAAACCAGGGGTCCAGATCCCCGCTGGGCATAGACAACCACCAAGAAATCCACCTTCTGAAAGGTTCTGTAAGTTCCACAATGACTTTGGTCATATGACCAACGACTGTAGAAACTTGAGAATTGCCATCGAAAAGCTAATCCAAGAAGGAGAACTCTTGGAGTATGTCAAAAGAGAGACATAACAAAATAAGAGGCGCAAAGAAGCTCTTGAGAAAGCACCCGATGCTAACCAGGGGCCAGAGCCTAAGGGTGTTATTAAAATGATATATGGAGGACCAACCATGGGGGACTCCAATAGGAGCAGAAAGGCATCTGCCAGAGAATTACATATGCATGAAAGGCATGGGGTCTGGAAGGTTGAGACAGGCCTGCCTTCACCAGAAATCTCGTTTGGACCAGAAGATAACCAAAAAGTGACTCATCCACATGATGATGCGTTGGTCATCACAGTGGAAATAGAAAGATATCAGGTCCAAAAGGTATTTGTGGATACAGGGGCCGCAATCAATGTTATATTCGAAAGCTGCTTCAACCAAATGAGCCTCCAGAAGCCTTTGAATGGGGTAGCCACGGCTCTGCACGGTTTCTCAGGAGATCCTGTAATGTCACTGGGATCGATTGATTTAATGCTCACTCTGGGCGAAGGGCATACACGGGTATCAAAGCAGGTCACCTTTTTGGTGGTGCGGCAGCCATCTTCCTACAATATTATCTCGGGGAGAACAGCTCTAAATCCATTCCAAGCAGTGGTTTCCACTTATCATCTGATGATGAAATTCCCTGTAGGAAGTCAAGTGGGACAGGTATCGGGAGACCAAGGGATCTCACGAAAATGCTATGTTCAATCAGTACAGACAGGAGAAGCCAAGAAAAGGCCAATGACAGAACTTGCAGTTGCCAAAGCTGAAATGAAACACGAAGGGAAAAAGCTTAAAACCCCAACTCCAGCAGAAGAAGGTCAAAACCTTTCCGCTTCAATGGAGCACTTGCTGATCACCAGCAACAACCCCCCTGGGGAGCTAATGATATCCCAGGACCTAGCCAAGCAATCGCTTCAACAGACCAACGAAAGCAAGGGACTTGAAGTTGAAACAACAAGCATGTGTCATGCCCCAATTGTGAGAGGGCAATGGAAAGCTTTGATAGCCCAGGCAAGGGTAAAAGTCAAGAGTGCAATGGAAGTGCCGGATCAAGAAAATGTCGAGGAGACGATAAACAAAGAAAAAGGTATCACCCTCAAAACATGCAGGGAAAATTAGGAATTATCCTCAAAGAAGAAAGAAAGTACGATGGGTTATGACCCCTTATCTGTCTTTTAAATTTTTATCTTATGATTAGCTGGTGTGTGAAAACATTGGATCATACCTCTTTACCTTTAAGATAATTATATTTCGTAAATGTTTAGCCCTCAAATGAGGCGTAATTCTTTCAGTTCCTTACACCTCACTTGGGGGGGGGGGGGAGAGTAGGGGATACCCATATCCCATTATCCTAAAATGCATATCCCATTATCTTAAAATGTTATTGTCCTATCTCATCATCTTAAAATGCTTTAGTAAGCAGAAATAAGGTAAAAAACAAAACCCGTATAATTACAAGAGTAGAAGGAATAATACTCTATGTTGTTAAGAAACGGCAGGAGCATGTTAAAAGCGAGGCCTCAAAGAATCATCGAGCCAAAATCAAAAGTGACGTTCGTTTTGTACCCAGCAGCACAGTCTCAGGGTCATAAATGAGCACCCCACCACAAATACCTAAAAAGTAAATTGTTTGAAAACATCCTACCCAAAGCAATAAAATTAAAGGGATGGATCTGGAGCAGAGGCTAAATCCTCAGAGCTCGACGAATGAGAGGAAGAAGACCATTCCTCGACAACAGCTAAAGTGGAAGAGACAGAGGGGCCGCCTTTGGGTGAGTTCGCAAGAACCTGCAGAGCGCTCCCCTCGTTAGAACCATCCTTCGCCTCCCTAGAAGGGGGTGGTAAGGAAGCACCTTCCCCGCTGGCAGATGGGCCTGAAGTCTTTCTCTCTCTTAATTCCTAATAGAGAAGAAGATTTCATAATAAATAAACTTAAAAAAAAAAAAAAAAAAACACGGAAGACATGTAGATACCTGGTCGAAAACTTTTCGTATAGACCTCATAACCATGGTGTTATGAGGAAAGAGAGGAAACAGGGGTGGTGCCTCCCAAGAGGGAAGGTTTCCTGTGGCCATAGCTGGCTGACAGAGGATCTGAGATGCCTCTTTCAGCACAGGCATAAACCATGGCTCTGTGGAGGAAAGGGGGCAACCCCTTCGGAAGGACTCAGGCTCCGTGTCGAACATCCTTACTATTGGCCCTACATTGACGGCGGCCGCGCGCTCTGGAATACCCAACTGCTGGCAACACTCAAGGATAGCGGAAGCTGTCCACGCAGCCAAAAATCGCGGGATTGAAGATAGGCTTCGGGCAAGCGGTTGATCAGGGAATCCAGGAAGGCTTGACCGTAAGGGGTCATTAACAAGTTAGACCTGCAGTCCTTGACTCCAGAAGAAACACCATGGCTTATCCCTCCCCCCCCCCCCCCCTGAGTAAAAGAGGAAGCTCGGGCTTGTCCTAGCTCCTGTTCGTAGCTAAGTGTCAGTTGCGCTATTTCTGTCACTTGAATTTCCATTAGTTGCTCCACCCTCTCGGACGAGGCCTTCAAAGCCCTCTCGAGTTCCTTTATTCGCTCAGAGAGAGAGAGTGTGCTGCCCAAGGGTAGAGCAGTGCTCCTCTTTGTCTAGCAAGAACCCTCGAAGTTGGTGGACTCAGTCTGGAGTTGCTCTCTGCTCTTCTCAGATTGAGAAAGGTGTTCTCGTAGTTGCTCAAGGCTTAACCCTTGAGCAGAGGGAGAACTCTCTGATACCTTACCTTTCTTCTTAGCCAAGAGGGAAGAAGACTCACTCTTCCTCTTAAGAGAAGGAGAATAAGGCTCTAGGACAGCAGGGGTGGAAACACGAGCGTCCTCGTTAATGAAAATAGGAGAAAATGGAGTTGACCGACTAGAGGCAACTAAGTGAGGAAGGTAAGGCTTCAATCGAGGCTTACCAATCTCTACTTCTCGGGGGCTCTCTCGAGAAAGGTTACAATCCCCAGGCCCCGTAGGCTCCTGGGTAGAAGTATTACCCGCCGATAAGGTGTGGGGGGGGGGGGGGAGCTGCCGATTTTCGTTTGCTCCATCATTTGTAGTAACTTCTCGCGAGCTTTTTGCCCCATGCCCTGCTTTGTGGAGTCCATAACTACAGGATAGAGATAATCGCCAATGAATAATGACAGATGGTAGAGTCGTGAATAATGGAAACGAATCCAAACTCTACAAATCTTAACAACTGATTGATAGTTCTAAGGATAAAGCATTAGTCACATTCAAATCGTAACCAGTTTCATGGCCTAGGAAATCTGAGGCCAGCAATGCTCTCTCCAAAAATACAAAACAAGAACAGGGGAAACAATAAAATTTGCCCTAACCTCAAGAAATTCTTAAGGAAGCCTATGCAGGAGTATAGGAAAGTGAAAAAGTAATGGAGTACCTAAAAGAAGACGGCAGTAAGGCGGTTGTCGAAATACTCATCGGGGACGGCAAACGATTCGCAATATCGCCCTCCTTTTTCTGGAACACAATGCAAAGAGAGAAAAATGAAGAAGTTGAAAAGAAAGAGCGAAGTAGTCCCCTATTTATCGCCCCACGTCATTTTAAGAAAAGCGAAGCGTCTTTTCGTCTGCAAATAAGACAGAGTAATAATAATACATACTTCAAAATACATTTTAAATAGCCCCATATTCCTTTGCCCTAGAAGAAGGAGTAATGATGGGCAATGAAAATAGGTCTAACTTTATTCTTGGGAGATTAACCGCCGTTTCGACTTCCTACGCCATCAGGCATCTGCAAAAAAAAAAAAAAAATGCTAAGAAGAAGTCGTAGCCGAAGCAAGATTAATTTTCTGGTACTTCTGGACCTGGGGGGGGGGGGGGGGGGGGGGGGGGGGGGGGAGTAGCTGATAGGGACTAATATCAGCCATACTCCATAAATAACCCAAATTAATGGGGAAACACACTTTCCTTAACCTTAGAATATCGTCTCTAGGGAAGACGATATATCAGATGCCGCAATAAATGCAGAAATCTTACTGGTATGAAAGGAATAATAAATCCTAGTTAGAATTAGTCCCGACAGCATATTAGCAGAAAGATTTCATGGGTCTCAGATACCCCTTAACAATTATACGACATATTCTACGCAGAAGCCCAAGGCTCTATCTCCTCCCTGAAAGTACGGGATCTGTTGACATCTGTCCAGAACAAAGGATCTGATTAGTTCTCGTAGGCACCTGGCAGAACCCAAGGTTCTGCACAACACGCAATCCGCGTGACTCTACGTACTCTAGGGTGAGGACCACTGTATTCATGACGGAGGAAAATCCTGCTTCCATAGGAATTCCTTTTCTGTCCTTCCTTCACACGAATGCTCACCTTTTCACCCTCCCTATATCTATAAATACCGATTGAACGCACACTTCATGGATCATCACAACACCACTCTTCACAATTGTACGCACTCTGTGTACTGTTCCATTCACTTTCCTACTTTTCCACGAGCTCCTCCGAGCTCAGGCAATCAAGGCGTCCAAAGCCTTCTTCTGGGAAGCCTTATCTCCCTTCACCTCCATCCATCCTTTCGACGCCGGGAAGAGTCTCTCTCACACATATCACCTTGAGCCTAAGGTAAAACCCTCATTATCAAAAGGGAATGAGGCTCAACGGAGCTCTATGCTCCTCGTTTCTCTTTCTCTACTTCATTTCTTCATTATCTGCTTGTATGAGTGATAAACTCTATGGATCTTACTCGTTTATGGCTAGATACCCCCTTTATATATAACACATAACTCGATCATTACTCTCCGTCTCTATGCGAACAATGCTCTGCATAAAATATATGATTATAGCTTACAAAACTCATGGATCTCTTGCTCTTTACTGCTACAACGCTTTATCTATGAATACTCCTTACGAAACTTGATGAATAATACCCTAAATTGTTGTGGATCTCCAACCCGGATCTATCAGGATTCATATATCAATTTAGGGTTTTATAATTATTGTTTAGTATTTAACTTCAATTTTATAAGGTTGAATATGGATTATAAATTGAAACTTATGATACATAATTCTCCAGCAAAAGTGCCAATCTTCATGAATAAAAGTGCCAATTGTTCTGATTGAAAGTGCCAATCTATTTGATATCGAAAATTTTATATTTTTTTATCGACTTGTTATTATAATGTTTTGATATTATGATTTATATTATTTTATATATATACATATTATTTATTTCCATAACATGAAATTAATATTCATTATTAACGTATTTTTCGTAAAAGTGCCAATTATTATGAATAAAAGTGTCAATCTTTGTAAACAAAAGTGCCAATGTTTCAAAGTGCCAATCTTTATAAACAAAAGTGTCAATCTTAATCCGGCCTCACGGTGAGGCCGGGCTGACAGGAGTGTGCCCCTAAAAATTAAGTGTGCGTTGTGTTGGTATAGTGATAAAAGTTAGGTTTTTGAGCTAAATGTTTCGCGTTTGAGTTTCTCATGATGATGGAGCCTAAAAATTAATATATTCTTTTTGTCTCATTTAATTGTGTACTACAAAATTGACACAATAATTAATGTAGTAAGAGATATAGGGATTTATATTATATTAGTTGTAAGAGTATAAATTTTCTATTTTTGGTAAGTGAACAGTTAAATGAGATATCCCAATAAAAAAAACATGAACAATTAGAGTGAAATGGAGGGAGTATATACGAATCAAAATATAATTGGGGGCTCTGCCTATATACAATTATAAATATTTTTGGTATTTAATCAGTTAATACTCGCTTCGTCTCTTTCTACAACTATCTACTTGAGTTACTTTCTATATTAGAGCGTCTCATTCATTTTGAGCCCTTTCTTAATATAAGAATAATTAAGCTTAATAAAACAAATAGATAAGAAGCTATACGCACAGTTTCATTGATTATTCTCTAAGGTGATTTTTAAATAGAAATACCATTATTGTTCAATGTATTAAAATAATTTTATGTTCATGCATGTAAATATCTATACTTATATAAAAAGAGGCTTGTTTTACAAAATATAGACTTCCTATTATACCTTATAAATTAAACTTAATATACAATATAAATAATAACATAAATAGTCCTTTATAATTTGATATAATTATAAATAGGGTAACTGTATAGGTCAAAACTAAACACTATTTTTAATTGGAATACACGAAAATCCATATATATATTTGGACTATTTTACCTGAAATTGAATTCATCAATAAAAATCAATTTTGTAGAAAATAATTATTTTTCTATCTACTTATCAATTTTTCACTACCTAAAATAATACTAGTATATCCACCCCTTTACACAAGAAAAACAAAGTTCTATGTACAAAAAAGTAACACAATAGGAATGGGGAAGCTCAAAAATTAGAGAAAGAAAACAAACTGTCTTTATTCAAGTTCAGACTTCTCAAAAAGATTGTTAAAGATTTGGGTTTCAATAACTTAAATTCAGAAATCTGAAATATCAATACCTATATTAAAAAGAGCCTTATATTAAGGTAATATCATCATTGATTATTTATTAACTTTACCTATACATTGATTTTGTATTATATGGTAGTATATAACAGTATTATTTTATCTAAAATTATTTTTGTATATATAGATAATTGTTTGCATTAACAAAAATTCACAAAAATTACATGCAGATTAAATGACATAAGAGAAACTATTTTTATTTTTCCTAATTCATTTTTAAGTTATTGATAAAAAAATGTTAATAGTTAATAATTAATTATAATCCTAAGAAAATTAATTCATTTTTCCATCTATAAAAAAAAATCTATTTAACATCTATATAAAAATTAAAATTTACTATCCTCGTTGTATTTTTTGAACAAAACATTCGGACATGGAGTTTAGTATGTTTTGATGGTATGTTTATAAATTAATGTGGTTAAGTGTTAAAGTAGAATATCTGTGAGCCCATCTAATATTTTTAATTACTATTAAAATGTTAAAGTTTTGATGGTATGATACCCTATCTCAATTTCTAGTGGATAATGGATTCCACAAAGGAAAGATAGATCGAACCCTATTCACCATCAACCATGGAGAGGATATGCTATGGGTTCAGATCTACGTGGACGACATCATATTTGGATCACCAAACCAGTCACTTAGCGAGAAGTTTGGAGAGCTCATGAAGACCAAATATGAGATGTCAATGATTGGCTTGATGAGCTGCTTTCTAGGTCTTCAAGTGAAGCAGCAGAATGATGGAATCTTCATCAATCAAGCTAAGTGTACTCGAGATATGCTTGCCAAGTTTGGTATTCAACATGCTAAAGCTGTGAAGATTCCAATGAATACCAACTCGAAGATGGAGCCGGACCTAGAAGGGAAATCTGTGGATGCTACAGACTATCGAGCCTTGATCGGATCCCTTCTATATCTCACTGCAAGTAGGCCGGATATAGCTTTTGCAGTTGGAGTATGTGCTCGCTTCCAAAGCAATCCCAAGCACAGCCATCTTGAAGCTGCCAAAAGAATTCTTCGATATTTGAAGGGCACTGTCAATATGGGGCTGTGGTATCCAACGGAGGACAATTTGGAGCTCACTGGATACTCAGATGCTGACTATGGAGGGTGCCGAATTGATAGGAAATCAACTTCGGGCACTTGTCAGTTCTTGGGAAGCAAGCTGATCTCATGATTTTCGAAGAAGCAGACGAGTGTAGCTACTTCAACAACTGAAGCCGAATACATGGCCGCTGGAAGCTGCTGTTCTCAGATTCTATGGCTTCGTCAGCAGTTGAAGGTGAGGTTTCTATATTCTGCGACAACAACAGTGCAATCTGCATCTCACAAAATCCAGTGCTTCACACCAGATGCAAGCACGTGGTAATCTGACATCACTTCATTCGTGATCATGTCGAGAAGAAGGATATCAAGCTCGAGAAAATCCATGCCGATCTCCAGCGAGCAGATATACTCACCAAGCCTCTAGCTGAATCTCGTTTTCAATCAGCTATGCATGGAATTAGGGTTGCTAGACCCAGGTGAAGAGTGCTAGATCCAGGATGCACGAAGGAGTGATCGCTTGATCCTTGAGCGTCACTCGCTTCAGATCTTCACCAACTCAAGCGAGCCACTTCAATTCCACTCGCTTGAAGAAAATGAAGTAAGGTGGAGAAAGGTGGAGTATTTTGAAGTTAGGTTTTTGGTGTGAACCCGGAATCACCCAGCGTCTGTCAGATACAAGCAAGTGAAGCTCGATCTCGACTAGGTTTCTGAAGGACCCGTAACCTTCAAGTTCTTGAGTGAAGAGAACAGTTGCCGAGTGCAACAAAGTGGACGTAGGAGCTTTATCTCCGAACCACTATAAACCCTGTGTCGTATCTCTCTAACCCTAATCTCATTATTTATTTGATTATCCATTGCATGAGCATCTAAACAAACATAACTTGGAATTTCAATTACTTAGGAAAAGATATTAGCTCACCGAATTCCGCACAAAGAGTAAAGTCTCACTCTTGATCAAGCTCTAAGCTTAGGTCAAGAGATTCTTGATTGCTTTAAATATAGCTCTCGGCTAGGTCTTAGTATTTCTACGAGCACTTTACTTCATACTCTGAGTTAAGGAATTTGAAGTTGAAAAACTTCAAAATACGTATTCACCCCCCCCCCCCCCCCCCCCCCTCTACGTATTTTTCCTATAACAAACCGGGACCAACAAGTGGTATCAGAGCAGCGGTTCTTTCGAGCCTCTGCTTTGCATATCCGAAGCAAGTCCCCACTTGCTTCTGTTGTCTCATTGAACCGGATCCTATTTTCCTAAGTGCTTCAAAACCTCACCCACGCATACTGCATTACTAATGATAGTTTGCTATGTCTACATATAGTGCATCAAATTTTCCACAGTTCTCTATCGAAGGATATGAGATCTGGAGCTTCCGAGTTGAGAGCTTCCTATGCTCCATCCATGACCGAATGTGGGAGGTCATTGAAGATGGACCGATCGAAATCAAGAAAGCCATATCTGTGGATGTTCTAGCTGCTGAAGGTCGTCCTGCCCACGTTCGTCAACAGTACGTGGAGAAAGACAAGGATGAATACACTCCAAATGACTTCAAAGTCGCCAACCTCGACAAGATTGCACGCCACACGATGCAGAGCACCATGTCAGACGCCTATCTACCACGGATTAGGAAATGCAGCAAAAGAAATGTGGGAAACCTTAGCCCTCATTTCCCAAGGAACAGACAAGATCAAAGAAAACAAGCTCGCCGTACAAATGCGGGAGTTTGAAAACTTGATAATGAAGCCAGGAGAATCCATCGACGCCTTCGAGCTGAGAGTTACCAACATCACTGCAACTCTCAACTCACTTGGGAAGGAACTCACAGACAAGGAAGTGAACCTGAAGATCGTTCGAGCTCTCACGAGGAAGTGGCAGACCATGAAGGGGCTGTACCTAGCTACCAAGGATTTATCAAAGCTCACACGGGAGATTCTGCTCTCCGAACTCAAAGCTCATGAATTCGATCTGAATCGGATGAACCTCGACGAAGAAGATGAAGCTCCCACGACATCTAAAGGTGTAGCTTTCAAAGCTGCTGAAGGGCCAAGCGACCAGTCGCTAGCCAAGATGACAAGGGAGCTGGAAGAACAAGTTGCGTTCTTATCTAAGAACTTCAACAAAACGAACTCTCGAGTGGGCAAATATAAGAGATTTTACAAGCAGTACAAAGGGAGGAGCACTGATGCTCGAGAAGGAAAAGGAAAGAGAGAAGAGACGACGAAACCAATCTCAAGGGACATGATGGAAGTGGAATGCTACCACTGCCACAAGATGGGCCACTACAAATCCGATTGCCCGAAGCTGAGTGCGAAGGAGCGAGAGGAACTGAAAGCAAAGAGGAATGCTCCAAGGCGAGCGCTCGTAGCGAATGAAGTGCCGGTCGCTTCAACTGAAGATCCATCAAGCGACTCCGATGCATTCACAGATCCCAACTCCAGTGATGGAGAGGATCTTGGACTCATGGCGCTCACCGACGAGGAAACTGGAGAGGTATTCATCTATCCCTCACCTAGTTCAATTACACTCGCACACATTCACCAAGAGGAAGCTAATTCCTCGACATGGAGTGAGTTGCTTGACAAGCACATCAAATTGTCAAGCGACCACGAAATGTTGAAACAAGCTTTGTCTCAAAGCGAGAAGGAGAACCGAAAACTAGCCACTGAGCTTGACCAAGTCATACTTAACTTAAGGGCTATGACTAGTAAGTTCGAGGATCTCTTCGCTAGACATCAAAGCCTGGAAGGAAGGTATGAAACCCAATCCGCTCTAGTTGCCAACTTGAACAAAGCTTCATACGCTAGGCAGGCACTAGAGAGCTCACTTCTACCTTTTGGTAGAAAGGGAGGACTCGGATATGAGAGTGGACCTTCCAAGCCTACTATCTTTGTTGGTGCTTCAAACACCACACCATCATTCACTTTGGATGTGCCTACTGTCTCCAAAGCGACCACCAACAAGGACAAAGGCAAAGTGGCTGAGAACCCTAAAAGGAAGCCCATGAAGATGTCTATATCTTTAAGGGCAGAACCTAAGGGCAAGCAAAGTTCAACTGTCCCTAGCACTCACAATGCTAAGTCTTACCAATCTAAAGGTAAAGGGAAACCAGTTGAAGCTTCTAAGTCTCAAGCTAAGGCACGAGAGACAAAGGTTCTTCCTTTCAAGAAAAGGAGTAATGTCTATGTGTCACGTTATCCGGACTGGAGATGGTCCAACCGGACTAACGTTGAGGGGGAAGAATTTGAAGCACCAAAGAGGCCGCTTCAAACTTCCAAGATTACTCAAGCGAGTCGGGTTCAAAACCCTAATTGGACCGCTTCGAGGAAACCAAGCGAGCCGCTTCGACAGACTGTAAAACCTAAGTCAGTCTCTAAGCCTGTAGCTAATCCGAAGCGAGTCGCTTCAGGATATAAGCATAAGGGTAAGAGCATAGGTATGCCTCAAGCGAGCCGCTACCCCTCTTGCACACACTGCTGCACATGTGAAGCTGCCTCAAGGTAGATGTCACAGTTTTCGAAGGTCGAGAAGCCCATAGCACAAGCTACCTTTCAAAAGAAAGTGAAGCAAGTGTGGGTACCTAAGGGAACTAACCTGCAAGGACCCAAACTGATTTGGGTACCAAAATCTGTCTAATTGCAGGTGAGCGCCGTGGATCCCATGCCTAGTGAAGGTCATCAAATCTAGTACTTGGGCAGTGGTTGTTCAAGACACATGACCGGCATGAGAGCTCTACTTCATGACTACATAGAGAAGAAGGGTCCACACGTTACATTTGGTGATAACTCTCGAGGATGCACCAAAGGTTACGGCGCACTGAAAGTTGGAAAGCTCACGATTGAAGAAGTCTCCTATGTGGAAGGACTCAAGCACAACCTGCTATCCATTTCACAGTTCTGTGATAAGGGATACAGGGTGGAGTTTATTTCCAATAAGTGCATTATAAAGAGCAAGCTCACGTCCCTGATTGTGCTAACTGGGATTAGACAAAGGAACGTCTACATTGCACAATGGGACAGCTGCAAAGAGGAGACGTGCTTAGTCGCAAGAAGTGCTACAGAAATAGGATGGCTATGGCACAGACGCTTGAATCATCTCAACTTCAAAGCCATAAATCGCTTAGCTCGAAAAGGACTGGTGCAAGGCATACCGAATGAAGTCTTTATTAAAAACCATCCTTGCTCACCATGCCAACGAGGGAAGCAAACGAAAAAGCACTTCGCCAGTCTTGAAGAAGCTTCATCCCAGCGAGTGCTCGAGCTGCTTCATATGGATTTGTTTGGTCCAGTCACTCCAGTTAGTGTGAATGGAAGGAAGTACACTCTAGTTGTAGTTGACGACTTCTCTCGCTACACTTGGGTTGTATTTCTCTTCAGCAAGAAGGAGACACTGACCAAGCTTCCACAACTGCTCAAGCGATTGACTGTGGAAAAGAATCAAGCGATTGTGACCATCCGCTCCGACAAAGGCACAGAGTTCCTGAACTCTACCATTGAAGCTTATTGCACGGAGCATGGCATAGCACACCAGACTTCCTCAGCACATACACCTCAGCAGAATGGAGTTGCTGAAAGAAGGAATCGAATCATCAAAGAAGCTGTACGAACCATGATTGCAGACTCGAAGCTTCCAATGAAGTATTGGGCTGAAGCTGCCAATACGGCATGCTACACGCAGAATCGAACGCTTCTCTGCAAACGGCACGACAAAACACCATATGAAATATGGACAGGGAGAATTCCAAACATATCTTATTTCCATATTTTTGGTTGTAGGGTCTTCGTTCATGACAATGGGAAGTCACAGTTGAAAGCTTTTGAAAGCAAAGCTGATGAAGGAATATTCTTAGGATATTCTACATCAAGCAAAGCTTACAGGGTGTTCAACTGTAAAACCCTAATCGTGGAGGAATCACCCCATGTCGTATTTGATGAATCTTCTTTGAGTCTTCCACAGGAATAGGTTCAATCTAAGGAAGGAAAGTCAAGCGAGGAACCCATCAATTCATCAACTTGGGACATGCTTGAGGATGATGAAGAAATCAAGGACTCAAGCGAGCCAATTGTCCAAGGAAAAAATGAAGCTGCCCCAAAGATTCCTGAAGCGATTGCTGGCCAAGCACCCAATCCAGTCGCTTCAGATGATGAAGCGAGCGACAAGGAAGAAGATGAAGATGAAGCTGGCGGATCCAAGCGTGCATGGTTCAAGGATCACTCACCAAGTCAAATCATTGGAGATCCATCCAAGGGTGTAGTGACCAGAAGTCAAGTGTTTGGAGAGAGTGCCATGTTCAGTTGCTTTCTCTCAAATATCGAGCCATCAAGCGTGGAGGAAGCCCTAGCCGATTCCAATTGGGTGATCGCCATGCGAGAAGAGCTGAATCAGTTCACCAGGAAGGACGTATGGTATCTCGTGGATCGTCCCAAATTCCAGCATGTTATTGGCACCAAATGGGTGTTCAAGAACAAGACAGACGAGGACCACAACGTTGTGAGGAACAAGGCGCGACTCGTCGCTAAGGGCTACTGCCAAGAGGAAGGAATCGACTTTGACGAGACCTTCGCTCCTGTGGCACGGCTTGAAGCGATCAGATTATTTCTAGCCTATGCAGCGGCAAAGAAATTCAAAGTCTATCAGATGGATGTGAAGAGCGCGTTTCTCAACGGTGAATTGAAGGAAGAAGTATATGTGGAGCAGCCACCTGGTTTCGAGCAAGGAGATAAGGTGTATAGCTTGAAGAAAGCCCTATATGGTTTGAAGCAAGCTCCCAGAGCTTGGTATGATACCCTATCTCAATTTCTAGTGGATAATGGATTCCACAAAGAAAAGATAGATCGAACCCTATTCACCATCAACCATGGAGAGGATATGCTATGGGTTCAGATCTACGTGGACGACATCATATTTGGATCACCAAACCAGTCGCTTAGCGAGAAGTTTGGAGAGCTCATGAAGACCAAATATGAGATGTCAATGATTGGCTTGATGAGCTGCTTTCTAGGTCTTCAAGTGAAGCAGCAGAATGATGGAATCTTCATCAATCAAGCTAAATATACTCGAGATATGCTTGCCAAGTTTGGTATTCAACATGCTAAAGCTGTGAAGATTCCAATGAATACCAACTCGAAGATGGAGCCGGACCTAGAAGGGAAATCTGTGGATGCTACAGACTACCGAGCCTTGATCGGATCCCTTCTATATCTCACTGCAAGTAGGCCGGATATAGCTTTTGCAGTTGGAGTATGTGCTCGCTTCCAAAGCAATCCCAAGCACAGCCATCTTGATGCTGCCAAAAGAATTCTTCGATATTTGAAGGGCACTGTCAATATGGGGCTGTGGTATCCAACGGAGGACAATTTGGAGCTCACTGGATACTCAGATGCTGACTATGGAGGGTGCCGAATTGATAGGAAATCAACTTCGGGCACTTGTCAGTTCTTGGGAAGCAAGCTGATCTCATGGTTTTCGAAGAAGCAGACGAGTGTAGCTACTTCAACAACTGAAGCCGAATACATGGCCGCTGGAAGCTGCTGTTCTCAGATTCTATGGCTTCTTCAGCAGTTGAAGGACTACAATGTTGAAGCAAATGAGATTCCTATATTCTGCGACAACAACAGTGCAATCTGCATCTCACAAAATCCAGTGCTTCACACCAGATGCAAGCACGTGGAAATCTGACATCACTTCATTCATGATCATGTCGAGAAGAAGGATATCACTCTCGAGAAAATCCATACCGATCTCCAGGAAGCAGATATACTCACCAAGCCTCTAGCTGAATCTCGTTTCAATCAGCTATGCATGGAATTAGGGTTGCTAGACCCAGGTGAAGAGTGCTAGATCCAGGATGCACGAAGGAGTGATCGCTTGATCCTTGAGCGTCACTCGCTTCAGATCTTCACCAACTCAAGCGAGCCACTTCAATTCCACTCGCTTGAAGAAAATGAAGTAAGGTGGAGAAAGGTGGAGTATTGGAAGAAGTTCCCTAACAACTTATAGGAATTGTTAAGTATATGGTTAAGGGGGAACTAATGCTTACTCTCGGATCAAGCTACTTCCAAAGCGAGCGAAGATGCTGCTACCTTGAATCTTGCATCACTTCATCTTACCCTTTCTTGGGTCAAGCAAGTCGACTGCAAATTCATTCTCTAGTTTATAGGAAAGCTTGAAGGTTTACCTTTTTCTACAAAAGGTTGCAGGGCTGGTGACATGCTTCTGCGTAAAATACGAGACTGTCTTGTCAGAGCATTCTCATTGTCATCCTGTCCTATTCCGACCTGAGATAAGGACTTGTACTCATCCCCCATTTGTCGTGAATATGTACACTTACGTGAAGCTCCCCTCTGGGTTGTAGTAAGCTTGTGTACTATATTCATTCTCTCCCCCATTCACATCGATGGAGGACGCTCTAATTCGTAGAGGAAGACGAATACCATGAAGATAAATGCCATGAAGATGAATGCCATGAAGATGAATGCCATGAAGATCTAATCCAACGTGTAGCATTCAACAGGTGATATCAAAATGAAATCTTCAATAAGTGGTATCAATCTCCTACGAAGTGAGATTGACTGGTAAGCGTTTCAATTTTAAGTACACTAAGTGAGCTGAAGCGTGCTAGAAACCTTCATTCACTATGTGGAAAATATGAAATGAATCTGACACAAATACAAAGAGGAAAACATTCTTGCTTATCCTCGAAGTATGTAAGTCAGAAACATTTTAATTTAAGCAAAGAAATTTCATTTCTTATTCCAGTCACTACAGATGGCGAAGCAAGTGCCACGTCACTTCGCAAGTCATCGCAACCGAGTGTGGAACAGTCACGTGAAGCGAGTACTTCGCAAGCGAGTGAATGCCGAAGCGGCTACACTCGAAGCGAGCGGATACGAAGCGAAGCGTATGAGCAGTCAGCACTCGAGTGCAATATTTCACTTTTTACTTTAGCATTTAATGCAGCGGCGCGTAGAAAGAGAAATGACAGGCGCGTGCACGTCAAGCCGAGAAAAGCGGGAAAATCGCCCTCAATCCAGCCGTCGAATCTGAACAGTTTCAAAATCTCAATCGCTGGATCGACGCCTATTGGAGAGACAAATCACAGGCTGCCGCGTGGCAACGCCAAGTCAAGTTGGCGGTTCACTTTTCCTATGATGACGCCGGACACATCAGATCCATCACTGAGGGTCCGCCGCCTCCGCACAGGATCTTCGAAGATATTACTGTCTTGCCCCTGCCACGTCAGCCGAACCCTAGTTCTATATATATGCAACGGCGAAGACCTGCAGAAAAATTCACAATTCTCTAAAATTGCCATTCTCGTGCAAAATCTGCGCCTCTGCAACTCACGAGTCTCAAACCCCCCAAAACCTTAACCTTTTCTCAAATCCCTCTACAAAAATAACCATGGGAAAGAAGGAGAAAACTGAAACAATGGATGATTTTCTGAAATCTCTCAACGACAACATCAACGTAGAACCACACCTCGACGAGGACGTGGTAATGGAAAATGGTTTCTTCCGCAGGGCTGTGACCACGGCCGGCCTGTGGAAGTTTGTGACAGCGAAGCCACAGCGGATTCTGGCCAAGGCCGTCGCCGAGATTCTTTTAAATCTCAAAGAAGGAGAGGAAACGGCAACCTTCACCGATCCACAGGAGAGAAAGCCTGTGGTGGTCAAGTTAAGCAATCTAGCCCGTGTGTTCGATTTGCCGATGGTCGGACCGGTTTCATTATCAGAACTTGGTATGTCAACTCAAGTAGAATACGCGTTTGCCAAACGGAGAGGCGTGAAGTTTGGGAATCCAAAGCTGAGCAACATCAGGAATGATTTGGCGGTCCCGTTCAACTTGATCTGCGAGTTGTACACAAAATCTGTACTCTGTGGAGTTGGATCATTGAGCCAACTATCAGACACCAAGATCGATGCCACCTCAGTCATAGTTGACAGCTTGACAGGGACAAGCTTCAACTGGCACCGCTGGTTCATCAACCAGATACATGAAGTTGCGGCGGATTTCAAGTACGAGGAGGGAAGTACCAGTGAAATCGTTCGCAAGAGAAAATTAAAGTTTTTCTCCAGGATCTCCTACGCCCTGGAGACACTGTTTGAAAACATGAGGTGGACAGGCAAGAAGGATACGGCTCCATACAAAAAGAACACCATTTATTTCGATTCATGGAAAACAGAGAAGCTCCCAATGGATCGGGATTGCATCGATGTGATAGTCATCCCTTCCGCTCCAGTCGCTGAATCTTGTAGCGAGGCGGAAGAAGTAGTCCAAGCTCCTTCACCATCGAAGCGAGTGTCGAGGAAAGCGAGGTCAAGACGACCGCAGAGACTGAGAAGCGTTACCACCATAATCGGAACGAGCGAGGCTGAGGAGCAGCCGCTCGAGAAGATAGTAGAAGAAGAACAACCCCAACCCTCACCGGAAAAAGAGCCACCCCAGCCTTCACCAACCAAAGTCCAAACCCCCCCTACCCAAATCCAAACTCAAGCCTAGCCACCACCAGAACTCCAAACATCAACCACCGTCATTCCAACCACTCAAATCCCAACCTCACCACAGGAATCATCATCATCTTTCCAGATTCCTAACGTCCCATTCCTAGGCACGGATCTGGCCGATGTCTACAATCTCTACAACATCGCACCCATTCCTCAAACAGAAACCAACCAACCCGAAGCTACTGAAGCTTCCACCC
The DNA here is from genome assembly GCA_029379335.1 of Thymus mandschuricus. NCBI lineage: Eukaryota > Viridiplantae > Streptophyta > Magnoliopsida > Lamiales > Lamiaceae > Thymus > Thymus mandschuricus. The sequence goes on from CM057079.1 coordinate 10,605,621, forward strand.
CCGACTCTCCAACCTCATCAGCCGAAAGTGCTGATACCGCCCAAATAGCCAAAACAGCCGAAACCATCCCCATCGTCATCCCAGAAACTCCCTCATCTCCAACCGAGGAAGAAAAGATCCTCAAACGCTACGTTAAGGACCGGGAGCAAGCGGCCGAGCTCATCCGCGAACGCTACCCCTCCTTGGAGATGTCCGATAGCTTCTTCTCTAGCGCTGTAGACTTCCTCACGTACATCACGTACAGAGGTACAGAGTACTACAAGATCTTCAATCTGCGCAAGGCAATGGAGGAAGAGGTGATCGAGGCCAAGGAAGTGGAAGTGCTCAAGTTTGCCGGAGTTGATGGCTTCCATACTTTCATCAATGAGGCTAACTACTGGGATGTGCTCGATGCAAGGGTGAAGAAGGAGTACCCTGATGCACCCATCCCTGAACGTGTGCTCTCACAGCATGAACTCCAGTTGATGAAAGGGTATGAAGCTGAGATGGAGGTAAAGGAGGTGGTGATCTCCAATCTTCAGAGTGAGATCACCAAGAAGGATGCTGAGCTGACAACGAAGGTGTTGGAGGTCACCAAGCTGCGTGAAGAGTTTGACAGGAGGAAGAAGGAACTAGAGGAGAAGGTAGAGGAAAAAGCCAAGCTTGTGGAGGAGAAGGCAAGCTTGGTAGAGGAGAAATCGAAACAGGTAGAGGAGTAACAAGGACATCAAACATTCCCTAGATGCTGAGAGGAGCAGACTTAGGGAAGTGAACGCAAAGATGGTGGACGTGGATGGAGAAAAGAAGAAGTTAGAGGAGGAGTTGAAGAGAGTGAAAAAGGAGCTTGAGAAGAGGAGGGAGGAGGTAACCAAGCTGGGAAGTGACATGAATCGTGAAAAGCTGAAGGTCCACAACAGAGATAAGGAGAATGATATTCTCAAGAGTCAGAATGATGAGATGAATGCTGAACTGGAAAGTCGACGGAGGAGTGCCAATGCCGTCACATTGAAGGAAGCAGAGTTGAGCATTGCAACCGAGAAAGTGAAGAAACAAGCGGAGGCCTTTACCCGCAGAATGCCTGCAATGGCTCAACTCCATCTCTCATTAAATCAACGAGAGCGATTCCTAGCAGCCGCTAAAGCTGAGCTTGAAGCATCTAAAGCTCACTTTGACTTTTCCTTGCAAGAGGAAAGGAAGAAGATAACCAGAGAGATCGAAGCGGAGCTGGACGCTCGCTTCAAGGAAGTAGAACCGTTGGAGAGGTTGATGATCTCTGTGAAGGAGAGGGAGCAGCAATGCAAATATCTGCTTGAGGAAATCTCCATCAAAACCTCAGAGATCGTGCTCTCCAAAGAGCATGTTTTTTCGGAGCATGCTGAGAAGATGCTCCAAGCAGTTCTGAGTAAAGTCAACGACATACACCAATCCATCAGAGGAACGGTGAACATTCCAGCCCCTGGCAGTCTTGATGATGCCAAAAAGGGGGAAATAATTTTGAGATCAACTGAATTAATAAGAGATGGTGAAGAAGGAGGGAGTGGAGTGAAGCAGAATGAAGGAGGTGATAAGTGGGCGATCGAAGCCAGTGGCTTGATCGCAAGGGAAACTGAAGTTGGAGGAACTGGAGAGGAGGAAACGGATGATGAAGCAAGGGCGAAGTGAGCCAGGAAGGGCAAAGAAAAGCTAACTGAAGAAGAGCTTGCCAAAAAGCCCGAAGAGCCCCGAAGGCCAAATGAAGGGAAGATATTGGGCTCTTCAATTGCTGCGCATCCCCCTGTGGTTATGAAGACCAGGGAGCAGCAATTGGCGGCGGACGAGGCCCTGGCACGACAATTGGAGAAGGACTTTGATCTTCAGACACTAATAGTTGCAGGTGCATCTTCGCAAGCGCCTGCTTCGGCCTTTGTAGCTGCTTCATCACAAGCACTCACTTCGGCCAGTGTAGCTGCCGCTGTGATGCTGTCACCACCACCTCCTCTGAAAGCTCCCTTGAAGCGGACGGCGCCAGAATCTTGGGAAGACGACCCTGCTGCCAAACGCCAAAAAATGCAGCAGGTGGTCGCAGAAAGGGCGAGTCGCTTTGAGAAGAGGCAGAAGAAGAGAGAAGAGAAGAAGAAAAGGAAGGATAAGGATGAGGAAGTGAAGAAGAAGATACTGAGAAAATTAGACGAACGGATTGAGTCCCACTGGAATGAAGTGAGGCTCATCCAATCCGCCATCGCGCGCAGTGCCTTCATTCCTCACACGCCTGAAGAGTCTGAAGCCGTTTCACTCCAAGCCTGGGTGGACACTGGCAAAGTAACACTGAAGGAGATGATCGATTCCGGTCGCTACCCGCCCGAAGAGCATGACTTTATCCGGAAGCGAGTGAATGAGATGCTTCCGAAATGGAGTATTGATGCCACTGCTCATTTCAAATCAGTCATGAAGAAATCATCTGGGACGGAGGAGGAGCTGGCCATGCGAAGAGATCATCATCCAGACTCGAGGCAAATCGAGGACTTCATTCCGAGAGACCTCTTCGACACTTGGCTGATTCTGAAGGTCAAGTTCATAAAGGCCTACTACTGGTGGAAGGTAGTGCCGTACCAAGACAAGTGCTCGCGGATGGAAGCTCTCAATAACTTCTTGCGCCAATACAACGAGAGGTTGCGTCGGAAGATCTTCACTCTGGCAGAGGAAGCTAAGCCCCTACCTCTCATCGTCAAAGTGCCAGCAGCGAAGGACTTTCCCATGCCTCTCCAACCGAATTCAAATATTCCTTATCGGAAGATAATTGACGCGGAAGTGGATGAAGCTCTGAGATTGGAGAGAAGATGGAGAGAAAACCAGTTCAACATCAGGACGATGGAGTCAAATGTCCTGTCTGCTTACTACTTGGAAGATGAGAAAAAGGAGGAGGAGAAAGAAGAGGAGAAGGAGGAACGTGATGAAATTGCAGGAAACCTTTGAGTTTCAAGTTTCATATTTTTTTTGAACTGCTTGTTCATTTATCCAAATTTCAATTTCTGTCAAATTGTGTCATTTACTCGCTTTGTGAATGACCTTCTTTAATGCTACAAAACTCAATAATTTAACCGAAAAAAAAAAGGGGAAAGGAACTTAAAAGAAAATTACAAACGAAGCTGCAAAGGAAGCAGTCGCTTGAAGTTCTTTCCACGGTTAGATAGACTAGATTTCAATAATCTTAAGTATTTGGGTTTTGGCATCATCAAAAAGGGGGAAATTGTTGGGAATTGTTTAGAACAAAGTGTTAAGGGGGAACTTCTGTGGGACACTTCGAAGTGAGTCAAATATTTGTTTTGATTTGATCCCAAAACCCCAAGTGTTCTTTTGCCAAGCGACCCTATTTGGTTTAGAAATAGGTTAGAAAATTTTCTAAGCCTATACTGTTAGGATGGCTTCATTTTGCTTTAATCTCTTAGATTTTTAGACTGCAGAAAAGTCCAAGAGAAGGCCACTCGCTCGAGTGTGTTTTCCAAGCGAAGCGAGCGCTACAGTGGAATCGAAGCGAGTCCACCAAAGCGAAGCGAAGCGAGCGCTACAGTGGAATCGAAGCGAGTCCACCAAAGCGAAGCGAAGCGAGCGCTACAGTAAAGAGCCGAAGTCAACGCGGGTCAACTCATTCTAAAGCAGTCACTTCGGGAACTCACTTCACAAGTACTCACTTCAGCATGACTCCGAAGCGACTTGATTCGAAGCGGACGCTACAAGACTGAAGCGAAGCGAGCCACTACCTACCAGAAAGCGAAAACACAATTCCCGCTCCGATTTTGAACTCCAGTCAACTAGAGATCTTTGCATTAATTGCGAGATCTCCACGTGTCAAATGCGGAGAGGAGCAGAGGAGTTGACTGCCAGGCCGACAGGGCGCCGCTACAGTACTGGCTCGCTCCAGTTACTGTTAAGTTTGTAACTTAGCCAATTTCGGCAAAGAGACAAACTGCACACCTGCAAAAGCAACTGCCTGCACAAAGTACTGTCGAGAGGAGGAGGGACAAAGCCACCAACCAAGCAACGGATCTCGGCATCCCTCCGCCTATAAATAGTGAAGGACGAACACGAAGAGAAGCAGAACACTACTTGAGCATTCGAGCGCCTACTGCAAACAAACACTCCCAACCTTAGAGCAAATTTCGAGTCTTTGTTTCCAAGTGTTCTCCGAGTTTCCAACTCATCGGAACTCGTCTTCACAACCTTCACACTTAGAGTCTAAGCCCTTTCCATATCCAAGCTTAGAAGAAGAGCTCTACCCATGTTTACACTCATTGTAAAGAGCTCTTCATAGTGTGTCGTCATAAACCAAAAACCCTAATCTGTTCATCTGGTTTTTGAGTGTCGTCGTTAGGTTGTTTCGATCTAAGGCTCTACTTTCATCGATCGTAGAAGCCTCGATCATATAGTCCAGATCCAAGCTTGCACTTACATCGTTTGTGCGAAGCTCGATCGAAGCTAGGCTGTAAGGAGAGCCCGCAATCTCCCTGTCGTAGGACTGAAGTGAGTGAAGCTTCCAGTCCAGTTTAGGTTTTTGGTGTGAACCCGGAATCACCCAGCGTCTGTCAGATCCAAGCAAGAGAAGCTCGATCTCGACTAGGTTTTTGAAGGACCCGTAACCTTCAAGTTCTTGAGTGAAGAGAACAGTTGCCGAGTGCAACAAAGTGGATGTAGGAGCTTTATCTCCGAACCACTATAAACCCTGTGTCGTATCTCTCTAACCCTAATCTCATTATTTATTTGATTATCCATTGCATGAGCATCTAAACAAACATAACTTGGAATTTCAATTACTTAGGAAAAGATATTAGCTCACCGAATTCCGCACAAAGAGTAAAGTCTCACTCTTGATCAAGCTCTAAGCTTAGGTCAAGAGATTCTTGATTGCTTTAAATCTAGCTCTCGGCTAGGTCTTAGTATTTCTACGAGCACTTTACTTCATACTCTGAGTTAAGGAATTTGAAGTTGAAAAACTTCAAAATACGTATTCACCGCCCCCCCCCCCCCCCCCCCCCCCTCCCCCCTCTACGTATTTTTCCTATAACAAACCGGGACCAACACGAGATTACACAAAGAACGAAGAACTAAGTAAAAACTTGAATTAATTGAAGAACGAAGTAGCAATCCGGATCGAACAAAGGAAAACTAAACTAAAGTATTTGAATGCTAAACTAGAGCTAAAACTAAGGTAAAAGTTCATACAAATTCGTCCCAAAGTACTAGTATTTATAATAGGAAGAAAACCTAATTATAGAAGGAAACAAAATCCTGGACGCGGACATCTGGCCGATCATCCAGATTCCTAAGGAAATCTGGCCGATCGTCCAGATCAGGCACTGGACGATTGCGCGCCACTCTCTTGTTTCGGCCGTATCTTCCTCATCCGAACTCCAAATTGACCTCCGTTTTCGCCTATGTGCTCCTATCAAACCCCTCTTCGATATAATGCTTTCATTACATCAAAAATGAATCTTCAATAAAATCATGAGAAGTTAGAACTCGAGGTTAATGATTGCTCAACAACCTTTCTTCTCGTTTCCGCCCTTTTCATCCCACAAGTACCAAAAACTCCAAACAACCAATTCATAGCCAAAGACACACGAAAAGACACAAAAACACAATGAAAATGGACACGAAAACATGACGAAAAACCTAACATCTAGACACCAATCAGCTATCAACAATGAAATTGATTCCATTTTGGAAAACAATACTTGGTGTTAACCGAACTTCCTCAAGGAAGCAAGTCTTTAGGCTGTAAATGGATCCTAAAGAGAAAGTTTAACGCCGATGGTACTGTTGATAAGTATAAAGCTAGACTCGTAGTCCAAGGCTTCAGACAAAGAGAAGGATATGATTTCTTTGATACTTACTCACCTGTTACGAGGCATACATCTATTAGAGTGCTTCTCGCTATTGCTGCTTTGCACAATCTTGAGATTCATCAAATGGATGTTAAAACTGTGTTTTTAAATGGTGAGTTAGATGATGAAATCTATATGAAGCAACCGGAAGGGTTGTAGTACAAGGGAAAGAACACCTAGTATGCAAACTAAAAAGGTCTTTGTATGGATTGAAACAAGCGCCTCTACAGTGGCACTTAAAATTTGACAAAACAATGTTGTCAAATGGTTTCAATTTACGAGTGTGACAAGTGTGTATACATAAAGACGACTAATAACGGTTATGTTATAGTTTGTCTATATGTAGATGACATGTTGATCATGGGCAGTAACACTCGTATAATTTTATAAACAAAGAAAATGGTAAGTAGAAACTTTAGCATGAAGGATCTGGGTTTAGCCGATGTGATACTTGGAATGAGAATTCTAAGAAAGCCAGATGGAATTGTTCTGACTCAATCTCACTATGCTGAGAAAGTACTCAGAAAATTCAACGCTTTTGAGTATTCACCAGCTAAGACTCCTATGGATCCTAGTGTTCACTTGAACAAGAATCTAGGAGATTCTGTTGCTCAAGAGGAGTATGCTAAGATTATTGGCAGTTTGATGTATATCACAAACTGTACAAGGCCAGATCTAGCGTGTTCTGTGAACAAGTTGAGTAGATTTACAAGTAATCCGAGTGATGATCACTGGAAAGCTCTTGTAAGGGTTTTGAGGTATCTAAAATATACTCAAAATTTTGGAATTCACTTCACGAGGGAACCCCCTATACTTGAAGGGTATAGTGATGCGAACTGGATATCCGACGCGAAAGACTCGTTTTCAACGAGCGGCTACGTATTCACTATTGGGGGGAGGGGCTGTGTCGTGGAAATCCTCAAAACAAATGTGTATAGCACGTTCGACCATGGAATCGGATTTCATAGCATTGGACAAAGCTGGTGAAGAAGCCGAATGGCTTAGAAATTTCCTCGAGGATATTCCGAGTTGGTCGAAGCCTGTGTCGTCGGTGATGATTCACTCAGATAGTCAAGCGGCTATAGGACGAGCACATAATAGTATGTATAATGGCAAGTCTCGACACATACGTCGGTGCCATAATACTGTTAGACATTTGATCTCAAGTGGAGTTATCTGGTTGAGTTTTATAAGATCAACCGATAACCTAGCGGATCCGCTAACGAAAGCAATAAATCGAGATCAATTACATAAGCAAGTTTAGGGAATGGGGCTAAAATCCACATTATGAAGGATTGTAGTGGTAACCCTACCATATAATTTGGAAGTATCCATAATATGGTTCAAAGGGACAACTAAGCTACAATACTCTGAGTTGGAAACACTCGATCTGTTTGTATATTCCTTAAAGAAAGCTATGAGTGTTTTTCTGCATGTGGTGAGGATAAGTCTAAAGGACTTTTAATGATTCTTGGGAGAAACCTTGGAGGGGTTTTAGCAAAGCAGAATGCTATGTATAAGAATCACCTATATAAGTAAGAAGTAGAGGCCGCTTCGATGATATACTTATGAATTAAAAGGGGTGATCCAGGGCCTGAAATGGACACAAACGTGAGAACGGATGAGATTGAGACAATATTGTGTCGACGTCGTTGTCTTAGTATACACCAAGGAGAACTAGTTCAAGGCATCATGTCCACTATGTCGCCGGTATACTCAATGAGGTTGACTATGGAGAGGTTCAAGGCAAAAAACCACCTATCCTAATACAATAAAGTCTCTTGAGGACTGAGCTTTGCATTTGCATACATTTGCATAAGGCTATCTCGCTCATGGGGGGGGGGGGGGATTGTTGGAATTTGGCTTTGACCAAATAAATAAATAATAATTTTTATTTAATTTATTAAATTAAATGATAAATTATTAATCTACTCCGAGAGTAGATGAACGTGGTATATTGATATGCTCAAATCCGAATTCCGGTGAGTGAGATATAATATATCAAAGATTGAGAGTTGGTGGAATTATTACAAGGTGGATTAACTCTTGTAATAAATTTGTCTCATATTGATTAAAGAACATTAATTAGTTATGTATATAACTAATTATACTAATGGGTTAATTAATCAAGTGGGCCAGATAGTGACGGGCTCTCACGCGCACACACACACGCGCGCCTCCGCCGCCGCCGTCCGGCCGGCCGGGCCGTGGCCGTGGACTTGGATCTTGGCAATTGGTCCTTTGGGATGTTCCTTGGGCCTGTGACTGGGCTTGGGCTTGGGCCTCCAATATATATCTTTTTGGACCAGAAAAGTAAAGGGGATTGGGCCTATATTCAGGCCCAATACGTGTAAGCCCGGCTCGCAAGATCTGTCCAGATTCGTTGATCTGGTTCGTCCAGGTTCAATGAACCGAATTCAAATTCAAATGTTGTAACTCTCGTAGTTATGTCCACCAACATAATGGGCTGACCAAAACGGCCAGTAACCGACACGGGCCTTAATGGCCCACATTGACTCCTCCCATGGGCTGAAGCCTATAAATAGAGGCCTCCATGGCTATTGAGCTGACACGAAATCATCTCTCTCTGCATTCTTTTTCTTTGTGCATTCCATACGAGTTCGGTCCTCGTCTGCATCCAGTTCGCCGGAGCTCTGTGGTTTGCGGTGCTGCTACCACCGAGACGAAAGTCGTTTCTCCTTTTGGGAAGCTACGCCTGTTTCCGTGAGCACTACCGGGGCGTACAGCTTCTTGCGGGGAGAGTTTCTACTCGACTCGACTTTAACTCTGTTCGTGTGCTTGCTGTTCTTAAACGTGTTACCACCTTTCTAACAGAAATTAATTCAAACTCAAACTTGATTGCGCATTAGGAAAACAATTAAATTAAAGTGTGTTTTAAACAAAACAATTAAAAATGAGCTTGAAATGTTGGAAAAATCATTTTAGTTATGAAATATGGTTACTATTTTATAAAATCGCTAAATTAATAAAGAGAAATTGATTCAATTTTTGTACAAAAGTTCATATAAATTGTTGCAGTTGATTATTATTCTAATTTAAATTTAAAATAGAGATTATACGTGCAACGCACGTTATATTTACTAGTTCACCTTAAAAGTAAACATTACCGCAAAATTAAACCTTACTAACAAAAATTAACTCATGAACGAAAAAATTGGCAATGTGAAACTCCTACGTCAATTATATTTTAAAAGACTAACCTAGTTTTGATTCATTAACTAGGTGACTTAGCGCACCTGGTTGATAGATCCGGGTTGGAGATCCACAACAATTTAAAGTATTATTTGTCATATTTTGCAAAGAGCATTCATGGATAAAGCGTTATAGCGGTAGAGAGCGAGAGTTCCATGCGCATAGAAAGCCATAACTAAGCATTTTTGTACAGGGCATGATTTGCGCAGGAATAATGAATGATAATCAAGCTGCGTACTGTATGTAAAGGGCATATTTAGCCATCCACTAGTAAGATCCATGGAGTTTGGTACTCATATAAGCAGATAACGAAGAAACGAAGTAGGAAAAAGAGAGAAACGAGGAGCGCGGAGCTCCGTTGAGCCTCATTCTCCTTTAAGTAATGAGGGTTTTACCTTAAGCTCAAGGTAGTGTGCGTAGGAGAGAGATTCTTCCCGGCATCGAGAAGAACAGATGGAAGTGAAAAAGAACTAAAGCTTCCCGGAAGAAAGCTTTGGACGCCTTGACTAATTGAGCTCAGAGGAGCTCGTAAGAGAGAATATGGAATGGAACAGTACACTAAGGAGTATGTTGTTCGTAGAGAATGAATGAATGTGATGGATGAGTTCGTTTAGTATTTATAGGTATGAAGAGGGTGAAGAGCGAGCATTCGTGTGAAGGAGGGACAGAAAAGGAATTCCCTCGGAGGCGAAGTATCCTCCGTCATGAATGCAGTGGTCCTCACTCTATAGTACATAGAGTCACGCGGACCGTATGTTACTCAGAACCTCTAGCTTCTACTAGACACCTATAGGATCTGATCAGATCCTCCTATCTTTGCAGATGCCTGCAGATCCCGCATGGCTTATGGGGAAAGTTAGAGCCTCACAGCTTCTTGCAGGGCATACGATTCTTAACATTGTCTTGAGCGTCTGGTGCCCACGAAATCTCTTTGATACTATGCTGCTACGTAGAATAGCCTCTATCGATCAATAGAGAAAAATAATACTTATCTCCATTAAGGGTGTTGTTGAGGCTAATCCCGTCTAGGATCTATTATTCCTTTCAGAGAGGTGAAGTTCCCACCTCTATTGTGACATCTGCCACACTAGTTTTCCTAAGAACCGTAATCTAGGGTTAAGGAAAGTGTATTCCTCATTCACTTGGGTTATTTAGGGAGTATAGCTGACATTAGTCCCTATCAGCTACTCTCCCCCCAGGTCCAGAAGCATCAGTGTGATAGCTTCTGACGGGTGTTTTGGCGGGAAAACGAATTTCGCTTCGATTATTGCTTCTTCTTTCCCTTCTTTTCTATATGTATTTTTATTTATTTTTTGCTGACATCGGATGGTGCGGGAAACCGGAACGCCGGTTATCTTCCCAAGAAATAGGGTCGAATTTGCTTCCCTCACTCATCATTACCTCTTCCCTAAGTGTGAAAGAGTACACGGCCATTTAAAACATATTTTAAAATGGGCATTATTATTATTTTTGTCTTATTGGCAGGTGAAAAGGCAATCCCCTTTTTCTGAAACGTCGTGAAGTGATAAGTAGGAGACCGCTCTACTCTTTTTCCTTAACTTCCTCATCCTTCTCTCTGCATTGTACTTCAGAAAAAAGGTGATATTGCGAATCGTCTACCACTCCCAGCGATTACTCCGACGACCGCCTTCCCTTTCGTCCCTTTTCAAGTATTCCATTGTTATTTTACTCTCCTATACTTGTGCATAGGCTCTCTTTTGAATTTCTTGAGATTAGGGCAACCTATGTTGTTTCCCCTGTTCTTATTTTGAGGAACATTGCTATCCCCAATTTTTCTGTATAGTGAAACTGCCTATGACATGAATGTGACTGAGGTTTTATCTTTAGAACTATCACTTAGTTATCAAGATTTGTAGAGTTTGGATTTATTTCCATTATTCGCAACCCTGTCATCTATCATTATTTCTCAGTGATCATCTCTGCCTTGCAGTTATGGATTCCACCAAACTAGGTATGGGGAAAAAGGCTCGAGAAATGTTATTACAAATGATGGAGCAGACAAAATCTGGTGGTTCTTCCCCCACCTTATCATTGGGTAATACCTCCACCCAAGAGCCTATGGTTCCTGGGGGTGGTGACCCTTCTCGAGAGAGTCCCCGAGAGGTAGAAATTGGTAAGCCTCGAATGAAGCCCTACTTCCTTCACTTGGTTGCCCCTAGTCAATCGGCTTCATTTTCTCTTATTTTTACTGATGAGAGTGCGGGCATTCCCGCTCCTGTCTCTCTAGCACCTCAATCTTCTTTTCCCAAGAGGAAAAGTGAGGCTTCCTCCTCCTTGGCTAGGAAAAAGGGGAAAATATCGGAGAGTTCTTCCTCCGCTCAGGAGTTAAGCCTTGAGCAATTGAGGGAGAATCGTTCTCAGTCTGAGAAGAGCAGGGAGCAACTCCAAGCGGAAGTCCACCAACTTCGTGAGTTCCTGTTAGCTAGAGAGGAGCACACACTTTCTCTCTCTGAGCGGATAAAGGAACTCAAGAGAGCTTTGAAGGCATCGTCCGAGAGAGTGGAGCAACTAATGGAGATTCAGGTAGCAGAAATAGCGCAGCTGACACTTAGCTATGAGCGGGAGCTAGGACAAACCCGAGCTTCCTCATTCACTCAAGGGCAGAGAGAAGGGATGGACCAAGGTGTTTCTTCTGGAGTCAAAGACTGCAAGTCTAATTTATTGATGACCCCTTACGGTCAAGCCTTCTTAGGTTCCCTGATCAAGTGCTTGCCTGAAAACTATCTTCAGTCCCATGACTTTTGGTTGCGCATGTTTGAGCCTCTCACAGCGTGGACAGCCTCGGCTATCTTCGAGTGCTGTCAGCAATTGGGTATCCCAGAGCGTGCAGCCGCCGTTAATACAGAATCCATAGTGAGAATGTTTGACACAGAGCCTGAGTCCCTTCGAAGGAGTCGCCCCCTTTCCCCCACAGAGCCATGGTACATGCCTGCGCTGAAAGAGGCAGCTCAGATCCTTCGTCAACCTGCCAGAGTCACAAGGAATCTTCCCTCTTGTGATGAGGTCGAGACAAGCATGGACGAACTCAACCCGGAATTGCAGCTTAGGGGTCCTGTGACGAGATTAAGAGCTAAGAAGCTGCAAGGATATCTCCAGTGTTATATTCAGAAGATGCTTGAAGGCAATGGAGCGGAGTTTCGAAGCTACAAGTTAGTGAACTTTGTGGCCATCGAGGAAGACGTCTAGTTTATTAATATTCCATTTATTTTTATTTAGAGCCCAATTACAACAGACTGTTTAGATGTATTGGGCCAGTTGAGTTATTTATTATATTTCAGTTAGGCCCAATAATTTACAAGCCCAAGTCTTGTAAATTTCGAGTTTAGTAGTATTTAAGTGAATTTCGTAGGTTTTTGATATTCAGACTTGATTGAATAAAAAACAGATTTCTTTTTAGTCTCACCGTATTTTTCAGAAAATACACAAACCCTAGTTCTTGGTAGGATTCGAATTTGCTCTTGAATCTGAATCTATAGTACGTTCATGATCTCTTGTGGGTCTCGGGTTAACTACGCCATCGAAGAATTGCTTCCGTGATACGTGTTTCAATCGTTCGTCGATTTGGGGTCCGTATTGAGGTAAATCTTCAAAACTGTTCTTCGTATATTGTTCTTGTCTTTTCACCTTCTGTCCAGCCTTCGTTTCACCTGCATATTTCGTCCATAATCACCCCTTCCCTCGTCCAAGTCCTGATTTCACCTAAATCCATTCGATTGCAAGATTTAAGCCCTAAAATCGATCTGAATTTAAGCACCGAACAATCTTGAGTTTTACTCGTGCGAATTGGCTTAATTTTGGATATGTTGATCCTGACTTCGAATAGGATCATGTGTTAAAATTTCAGCTTAATCGGATTTGTTTTGCTATAGTTTCTGGTTGTGTTATTTTCGGGTCTGTTTTCGAGTTTGTAATTGCGAATTTGGATTGAATTTGTAATAGCTGACGTAGTTCGAGTCTTGAGGCTTCCGCATAGTTTTGATAGCTTTGAGTCGTTCATATCATGGTCATATCATAAATTTGGTATCAGAGCATAGTTTTGATAGCTTTGAGGCTTCCGCATAGTTTTGATAGCTTTGAGTTCGTAATGCTCCTGTGTTGGTTTTACCTGATTTTAATAAAATGTTCGAGATTGAATGTGATGCCTCTGGTATAGGGATTGGTGCTGTTTTGATGCAGGAAAGAAAACCAGTTGCATTCTTCAGTGAGAAGTTGAACGGTGCAGCCCTTCGGTATTCCACATACGACAAGGAGCTGTACGCGTTGAAGAGGTCTTTGGAGACTTGGCAGCACTACCTGAGGCCAAAGGAGTTCGTGATACACACTGATCATGAGTCCTTGAAACACCTGAAAGGGCAGCAGAATCTGAATTCACGCCATGCCAGGTGGGTAGAGTTCATCGAGTCGTTCCCCTACGTGATAAAGTACAAGAAAGGTGAGGAGAATGTTGTAGCTGATGCTTTATCGCGCAGGTACACTTTACTATCTGTTGTGCATGTCCAGTTCTTAGGATTCGAGCATATTAAGACATTCTATGAATCAGATTCGTTCTTTGGTCCTATATTTACATCTTGTACGGCTAAGTCTAGGGCTATTGATTCATTCTATGTGTCTAATGGGTTCTTGTTCAAAGAATTGAAGTTGTGTGTGCCTGATTGTTCCATGCGAGAGTTGTTGGTTGTAGAGTCACATGCAGGAGGTTTGATGGGTCATTTTGGTGTGTCCAAAACATTGAGTCTTTTGCATGAGCATTTTTATTGGCCTCGCATGAAACGTGATGTGGAAAGAGTCTGTTCTCGTTGTATTACTTGTAGGAAAGCCAAGTCTACGTCTAGTCCTTTTGGGTTGTATACGCCTTTGCCGGCACCGTCGTCCCCTTGGGTTGATATTTCCATGGATTTCGTACTTGGTTTGCCTAGATCTAAGTCTGGGAAAGACTCTATTTTCGTGGTAGTTGATCGTTTTTCTAAGATGTCACATTTCATTGCTTGTAGAAAAACTGATGATGCTATTAACATTGCCAATTTGTTCTTTCGTGAAGTAGTTCGTTTGCATGGGGTTCCTAGAACCATTGTTTCTGATAGGGACATTTTTGGCGTGTTTTATTGGGAAAGTTAGGTACCAAACGTTTGTTTTCTACTGCATGTCATCCTCAAACCGATGGACAAACTGAAGTAGTTAATAGGACGTTAGGTACTTTACTCCGTGCGCTTGTAAAGAATAATTTGAAGTCATGGGAAGAATGTTTGCCATTTGCTGAATTTGCATATAACAGGGTTGTGCATTCTTCTACTCATTTGTCCCCATTTGAGGTTGTATATGGATTTAATCCTTTGACCCCAACGGATCTTATTCCTTTACCCACTGATCAGCTTTCGAGTTTGCAAGGTTCTCGTAGGGCTGAACAGGTTAGAGAGATGCATGAGAAGGTGAAGGCGAGGATTGAGCTCCAAGGCAAGAAGAACGCAACAAAGGCGAACGTTCACCGTAAACAAGTGTTGTTCAAACCTGGAGATAAGGTTTGGATTCACTTCAGTTCGGGGCGTTTCCCTAATCTGCGACAATCGAAGCTCATGCCTCGTGGCGATGGTACTTTCACTGTGGTTGAACGTATTAACGATAATGCGTATCGCATTGACCTTCCAGGTGAGTATAAGTGTTCTCCTACTTTCAATGTGTCTGACTTATCTCCATTTCCTGTAGATGATGATGAGGAAGACTTGAATTCGAGGACGAATTCTTTTCAGCAAGGGGGGAATGATGAGGTCGAGACAAGCATAGACGAACTCAACCCGGAATTGCAGCTTAGGGGTCCTGTGACGAGATTAAGAGCTAAGAAGCTGCAAGGATATCTCCAGTGTTATATTCAGAAGATGCTTGAAGGCAATGGAGCGGAGTTTCGAAGCTACAAGTTAGTGAACTTTGTGGCCATCGAGGAAGACATCTAGTTTATAAATATTCCATTTATTTTTATTTAGAGCCCAATTACAACAGACTGTTTAGATGTATTGGGCCAGTTGAGTTATTTATTATATTTCAATTAGGCCCGATAATTTACAAGCCCAAGTCTTGTAAATTTCGAGTTTAGTAGTATTTAAGTGAATTTCGTAGGTTTTTGATATTCAGACTTGATTGAATAAAAAACAGATTTCTTTTTAGTCTCACCGTATTTTTCAGAAAATACACAAACCCTAGTTCTTGGTAGGATTCGAATTGGCTCTTGAATCTGAATCTATAGTTCGTTCGTGATCTCTTGTGGGTCTCGGGTTAACTACGCCATCGAAGAATTGCTTCCGTGATACGTGTTTCAATCGTTCGTCGATTTGGGGTCCGTATTGAGGTAAATCTTCAAAACTGTTCTTCGTATATTGTTCTTGTCTTTTCGCCTTCTGTCCAGCCTTCTTTTCACCTGCATATTTCGTCCATAATCACCCCTTCCCTCGTCCAAGTCCTGATTTCACCTAAATCCATTCGATTGCAAGATTTAAGCCCTAAAATCGATCTGAATTTGAGCACCGAACAATCTTGAGTTTTACTCGTTCGAATTGGCTGAATTTTGGATATGTTGATCCTGACTTCGAATAGGATCTTGTGTTAAAATTTCAGCTTAATCGGAGTTGTTTTGCTATAGTTTCTGGTTGTGTTATTTTCGGGTCTGTTTTCGAGTTTGCGAATTTGGATTGAATTTGTAATAGCTGACGTAGTTCGAGTCTTGAGGCTTCCGCATAGTTTTGATAGCTTTGAGTCGTTCATATCTTGGTCATATCATCTTGGGAAGCACCTTTGTTCCCTCTCTTTCCTCATAACACCATGGTTATGAGGTCTATTCGGAAGGTTTTTGACCATGTATCTTTTTGTTTCCTTATCGTTCGCTTTGTTTTTTTTTTTTTTTTTTTTTTTCGCTTATCATGAAAATTTTCTCCTTTATTAGGAACTAAAAGAGGGGAAAACTCCCGGCCCATCTACCAGTAAGGGAGGCACTTCCTTGTTACCCTCTCCTGAGGAGGTGAAGGATGGTTCAAATGAGGGAAACGCATTGCAGATTTCTGCGGCCTCACCCAAGGGTGGTCCCTCTACCTCTTCCGCTTTGGCTGCTGTCGAAGAATGGTCCTCTTCTCACTCATCGAGCTCTGAGGATCTAGCTTTTGTTCGGAGTCCCTCTCCCTAATCTTGCTACTTTGGATAAGATTTTTGTTGAACAATCTGTTTTTTGGTGTTTGTGATGGGGTGCTTTTTATGACCATGAAATCGTGCTAACTGTGGCGCGAACAACTGTTTATTTTTGATTAAGGCCAGATGTTTCTCCTGGGCCCTGTTTATAACATATTTCTGTTATTAATTTAGAATGATATCTTTCTTATTTTCGTGTTTATAGGGGCTTTGCTTTTTACTCTGTTTCTACCTGCCGAAGTATTCTAAGATGGTGAGGTAGAGATATTCCCAGTATTCTTAGGGTGATGGAACAAAATAGCAGAGTAATATCTTGGTGTAAAATAGCATTTTAAGATGATGAAAACATTTTAAGATAGCATTTTAAGCTAATGGGATATGGGCATATGGGTATCCCCTACTCCCCCCCCCCCCCCCCCTCCCAAGTGAGGCGTAAGGGACTGAAGGAATTACACCTCATTTAAGGGCTAAACACATACGAAATATAACTACTTTAAAGATAAAGAGGCATGATCCAATGTTTCATACATCGGTTAATCATAGAATAAGAGTTTTCAAAACAAATAAGGGGTCACAGCCCATCGTACCTTCTTCTTGAGAGTGATTCTCAGTTTTTCCTTGCACATTTTTAGGGTGATACCTTTTCTTTGCTTGTTGTCTCCTCGACATTTTTTTGGTCTAGCATTTCCATTGCACTTTTGACTTTCACCTCTGCATGGGTTATCAGAGCTTCCCCTTGCCTTTTCACAATTGGGGCACGGCATATGCCTTCTACTTCAGCTTCAGGTCCTTTGCTTTTGTTTGTCTGTTGGAGCAGTTGTTTGGCTGGGTCCTGGGATACCATTAGCTTTCCAGGAGGATTGTTGCTAGTGATCAGCAAGTGCTCCATTGAAACAGAAAGGTTCTGACCTTCCTCTGCTGGGGTTGGGGTTTTAAGCCTTTTCCCCTCGAGTTTCATCTCATCTCTTTCGGTGGTGGGTTCTGCCATCGGCCTTTTCCTGGCCTCTCCCGCTTGCACCGATTGGACATAGCATTTCCGCGAGACCTCTTGATCTCCCGATATTTGCCCTACCTGATTTCCCACGGGTAATTTCATCATCAGATAATAAAGGAGACCACTGCTTGGAATGGATTTAATGCAGTTCTTCCTAGAATGATATTGTAGGAGGATGGCTGTTGCACCACCAAGAAGGTGACTGGCTTTGACACTCGTGTAGGCCCTTCGCCTAGAGTGAGCATTAAATCAATTGATCCTAGCGACATCACAGGGTCTCCTGAGAAACCGTGTAGAGCCGTAGCCACCCCATTCAATGGCTTCTGGAGGCTCATTTGGTTGAAACAACTTTCAAATATAACATTGACTGCGGCCCCTGTGTCCACAAAGACCCTTTGGACCTGATACCTTTCTATTTCCACTGTGATGACTAATGCATCATCATGCGGATGAATTACTTTTTGGTTATCTTCTGGCCCGAACGAGATTTCTGGTGGGGGTAGGCCTGCTTCGACCTTCCAGACCCCGTGCCTTTCATGCATATGCAATTCTCTGGCAGATGCTTTCCTGCTTTTGTTGGAGTCTCCCATGGTTGGTCCTCCATATATCATCTTAATAACACCTTTGGGCTCGGACCCTTGGCTAGCATCAGTTGCTTTTTCAGGAGCTTCTTCGCGTTTCTTGTTTTGTTCTGTTTCTCTTTTGACGTACTCCAAGAGTTCTCCTTCCTGGATTAACTTTTCAATTGCAATTCTTAGATTCCTACAATCGTTGGTCATGTGACCGAAGTCATTGTGGAACTTACAGAATCTCTCAGAAGGTGGATTTCTTGGTGGCTGTCTATGCCCAGCGGGGACCTGAACCCCAGGTTTTCTCAGGACCACTTCGAGCAGATCAACTGGTTGCTTTATTAGTGGGGTAAAAGATCTTAGAAATCTTTCATTCTTATCAGTTTTCTTGGCATCTGGAGCTGGTCTTTTCCTTTCCTCCGGCCTCTTTTCTTTTTGAGAAGCCAACTCAGCCCTTTTGCTGCTCAGAGCTTCTTCCATATGGATGTACTTTTGGACTCTCGTCAGTAATTCTTCAAAAGAAGTAGCTTCTTTTTTGATGAGGGAAGCAAAGAACTGCCCTGGCTTCAGACCGTCTACACAGGCATGCACCTTTAATTTCGGTTCTACTCCTGGGATTTCCAGGACGGCCTCATTGAAGCGTGTCATGTAGTCTCTCAGACTTTCGTTGGCACCCTGCTTTATGGTCGTCAGATGCAAGGAGTTCCAAGTAGTCCTTTTAGCACTGACGAATTGCTGTAGAAAAACCTCTTTCAGATCCATGAAGGAATGTATGGAGGCCCTTGGCAACTGCTTGAACCAATGTTGAGCGGTTCCTGACAGGGTTGTGAGGAATACCCTGCACTTAACCCCTTCTGAGTATTGATGAAGGAGACATAGGCTTTCGAACTTCATCAAGTGCTCTTCAGGATCTCCCTTCCCTTGATATTCGCAAGAGATTGTTTTGAAACTGCTTGGAACAGGATCAGTTTGGATGTCTACTGAGAACGGGCTGTTCTCGTCAATATATAGGGGAAAGAGCTCTGATTTGTCTCCTCCATTCCTATTGTTTGAGGAAGGTTTCAGATTTTTTCCTTCCTTTGGGTTACGACACTCTTTTTCGCTTGTTTCCATTTCTTTTGAGGCCCTTTCCCCGGCCTGCTTTTGTTCCTTGAGTTTTTTGACTTCTTTTGTTAAGAGTTTCATCTGCTCTTGCTGTTGGGCATACTTCTTGGCCCATGCATTTTCAGTGTTCTCATTGAGATTTCCTTCAAGTTCTTCAGGGCCTTCCTCATCTGGGGATTCCCAGTCGGTAGAAAATCCCTCTTCCTCTTCGGCCACTGTCGGAGGCAGCCTTGAGACTAGCTCTTGAGTTATGCCTTGATGCATAGGCTTCTGTTTATGCATTGCGGGAGTGCTCTTACTTCCTCCTCCTTCCTGGGTCTCGCCCAAGGGATCTGTGTTCTGAGGATTTGCTCCTAAGGCGTGAAGTCTTTTTTCAACAACCCCTTCTACTACTCCTTCGATAAGGGCTTTCATTTGCTGAAGCATAGCTGGAGGGAACTGAGTCTCCATGTTGACACTAGTCTCTGTCAGCATAGTGCCTGTTCCTTTGTTTCCAATTACGGAATCTTCCAGATTCCCGGTGGCTGGACCATCCTCCTTGGAAGCAGCATCTGATGCGGCATTCATTCTTATAAGAATCTGCAAAGGTTTGAGGGTGTGCAAAGGATTAATTCCAGATGCTTTTTGAGAGAGACTTGAGATATATGCAACTTATTATTAGCAAATTTTCTGCGTTTGACCATTATTTATGGTGGCTTTGACGAGCATAGCCTCTTGTTATAAAACTCCCCAAGGAGATGGCTTCTGCCAATGCATGATGAGGGTAGGTAATGACTTCGAGATAGAAAGCTAATTATCATGAAGGATTCTGACACAGATTCCTTCTTTCGACATGAGGCATCTGATTATGTGAGATTTAGTTGTAACTTGCTGCTGGTTAAGCAGATCCTCCTATAACTGCCAACCATTTATGGTGGCTTCAACGAGTGTTGTTTACTTAATATAAGGCTTTTTAAGGATGGCTTTTGCCGGGATGAAGCTGAGGTCGGAGACATCCGTTTTTATGCAACCCATTTTATTAAGGCGTTTGTTTTCCTAGGGCTTTCTTTATGAAGCTTCTGGAAGGGATCTGATTAGGAAGAGAAGTTATTAAGAATTTGTGTGGCATCTTATTCTATTAGGCTCAATACGAGAGGCCTCGGCCGTATGGGCCCTTCTTATATTTGATGTCTATTTTATAGGATTCTTCTATAAGATATCCCATGTCAGCCAAGGACCATGAGAGTGATATCCTTTAGGCAGGATTTATGAGAGCATTACTTATTGGATCGAGCTTACGAGAGCTCGGTCTATTTTATAGGGCTTACAAAGGCGCTACTTATCAGATTGGGCTTATGAAAGTAACATCCTCCTTAGAGGTTCATGAAGGTATTGTCTATAAAACAGAGCTCTTTGAGAATACCACTTATGAGGCGAGATTTGGGTAAGATTTCGCCTACCAGAATGTAAGGGGTAAAGCCTGTGGGAGCGATTCACAGGAATGCTGCTTTTTAGAGCAAGGCTTAGGGATGCACTGTCTATTTAATGAGACTTAGAAGGAATTTTGTCTATGATATGAAGCTTATGCGGATGTTACCTACTGAGTAGGGCTTAGGAGAAGTTCTGCCCCTTGCATGGGGCTTACGCAGGAGTTGCCTATTAAATAGGGCTTTGTAGGAGATTTTGCCCATTGAATGGGGCTTACAAAAGAGGTGCCTATTAGATAGGGCTTCGTAAGAGGGTTGCCTATTAAATAGGGCTTTGTAGGAGGTTTTGCCCATTGAATGGGGCTTACAAAAGAGGTGCCTATTAGATAGGGCTTCGTAAGAGGGTTGCCTATTAAATAGGGCTTATAAAGTGTTCTTCCCATTATATGGGGCTTATTATGATATTGCCTGTTGAATAGGGCTTTTTTGTTGAGAGGATTGCCTACTAAATAGGGCTTATGAAGGGTTCTGCCCATTGTATGGGGCTTAAGGAAGAGGTGCCTATTAGATAGGGCTTTGTAGAAGGTTCTGCCCGTTATTCGGGGCTTACGATGATATTGCCTGTTAAACAGGGCTTTTTGAGAAGGTTCTGCCCATTATACGGGGCTTATGAGAGAGTTGCCTGTTAGACAGGGCTTCTGAGAGGAGGTTCTGCCCGTTATTCGGGGCTTACGAGGGAGTTGCCTGCTGGCCGGGGCTTCTAGGAGGAGGTTCTGCTTTCCATGTTTTAGTATTTTTATTATTTCATGGGTTTTGAAGCCATGGCGATTCAGGGGCATTCGACTAGCTTTAGTAGTGATGCTTATTCTGTAATCACCAATCCTTTGCAACTCATAGATGTATTTCATATTGAGTAGATAATAGACAAAATTGTATGCTCACCAAGTACACAAGGTGAAGCGAATGTGTTTTGAGATTGCTGCAGTTTGTGACCCGGCTTTCCTCCGAATCCTTCGCAACCTTAAGCTTTTGGCAAAACAACAACAGATTAGCCATCACAATTCATGTTAGGAAGGAGGTATGGCCTCGAGATTGTTTCTAGTTACTGGGTTGATTTGTTACAAGCAATGTAGCTAAAACAAATTCATGGTACACATACTAAAATTTTCTAGGAGCAATATAAATCTCACCTTCAATACACATTCCTTCTATTAGATAGCCACCATTCTAGGTGATCATCGCGACAGAGTATATGACAGGACAAGTTTATGCACATATCATCAGAATCAATTAAAGCTTCGAAGATAAACAGAGGATTAGCCCTCTGAACCCATGGGTTTTAACAGTAATTACAGACATCAATTCTTAATTCACATTCAAGGAGAGAAAATCATCCTCTCAAACACAAGTTCCCTTTCAATCAAAGTGTTTATCACAATTTCCATTTCAGAGGAAGCGTAATCCTAGAATCATACCACACTCAACAGCTCATAGTCGTGGAGGGCTTAGCAAATATTAAACAACAGCATACCCATCTGGGTTTCCGCTAACTAGACCACAAACAGGGCCTTCCCAATCAATGTTTCAGATTTTCTCATATTCTCCACATAAGGACAGAATAAAGGGAAATCGCAAACAGCATTATAACAATGAGCTGGAATTTTGCATAAAAAACAGGGGAAATCGACATCTCAACTCAAAAATTTTCCCACAGACGGCGCCAGTTGATAGATCCGGGTTGGAGATCCACAACAATTTAAAGTATTATTTGTCATGTTTTGCAAAGAGCATTCATGGATAAAGCGTTATAGCGGTAGAGAGTGAGAGTTCCATGCGCATAGAAAGCCATAACTAAGCATTTTTGTACAGGGCATGATTTGCGCAGGAATAATGAATGATAATCAAGCTGCGTACTGTATGTAAAGGGCATATTTAGCCATCCACTAGTAAGATCCATGGAGTTTGGTACTCATATAAGCAGATAACGAAGAAACGAAGTAGGAAAAAGAGAGAAACGAGGAGCGCGGAGCTCCGTTGAGCCTCATTCTCCTTTAAGTAATGAGGGTTTTACCTTAAGCTCAAGGTAGTGTGCGTAGGAGAGAGATTCTTCCCGGCGTCGAGAAGAACAGATGGAAGTGAAAAAGAACTAAAGCTTCCCGGAAGAAAGCTTTGGACGCCTTGACTACTTGAGCTCAGAGGAGCTCGTAAGAGAGAATATGGAATGGAACAGTACACTAAGGAGTGTGTTGTTCGTAGAGATGAATGAATGTGATGGATGAGTTCGTTTAGTATTTATAGGTATGAAGAGGGTGAAGAGCGAGCATTCGTGTGAAGGAGGGACAGAAAAGGAATTCCCTCGGAGGCGAAGTATCCTCCGTCATGAATGCAGTGGTCCTCACTCTATAGTACATAGAGTCACGCGGACCGTATGTTACTCAGAACCTCTAGCTTCTACTAGACACCTATAGGATCTGATCAGATCCTCCTATCTTTGCAGATGCCTGCAGATTCCGCATGGCTTATGGGGAAAGTTAGAGCCTCACAGCTTCTTGCAGGGCATACGATTCTTAACATTGTCTTGAGCGTCTGGTGCCCACGAAATCTCTTTGATACTATGCTGCTACATAGAATAGCCTCTATCGATCAATAGAGAAAAATAATACTTATCTCCATTAAGGGTGTTGTTGAGGCTAATCCCGTCTAGGATCTATTATTCCTTTCAGTGAAGTTCCCACCTCTATTGTGACATCTGCCACACTAGTTTTCCTAAGAACCGTAATCTAGGGTTAAGGAAAGTGTATTCCTCATTCACTTGGGTTATTTAGGGAGTATAGCTGACATTAGTCCCTATCACTGGTCACCCGGCTCCTCTCTTTAATGAGTGGACCTGGGTTCGATCCCTTATGAGAGCGAATTGTAGGACATATAAGGTGGACACATTTGCGAATTGTGGGAGATATAAAGTGGACTTGGAGAATTTCTAGGAGTTTGGGAGCTTGACATACTAACATTTAATCTAACAACTAACATTTGCCCGATAAAAATAAAAAATAAATAAAAATAGTGTTGATTCATTAAAAGTTAATTGGTGTAATGGAGAAGAGGGAATACACCAATCTCCAAAATTTTCGGATTTCACAAACAAAATTAATCAGATCGATAGGTCGGGTTGGTGAACAGCGTATCAATCTGTTAACTTTTGTTGGTGAGCTCCTCAGCTTGTCAGATCGATCTAATTACAAAAGTTGGTGGTCTATTGGTTACTCTTAGAAAATTCTTTTGTTAACCTTATAATTATCAAGATCAATTGATATGAATAATATGCGGATTGATGCTATGTAGGTTACTAAGAAATAAAAATCAATCGAAAATTCAACCGAATTGAGAGAGAGAGACGATTTTATCATGGTTTGGGCAAACCCTCTATATCCATGTTAGATCACTAAGAATCTAATAATTCCTTACTTGTATCCTCTCTCGTATATACTTGTTGAATACCAACCACAATCTCAGTTGAACTTGACTAAGCTTGTGCATGAATTATGTGACCCTTATAACATTCAATCTTGCTAACTTAGACACACTCAAGCTGAGTATCAGTTTTAAACACATTCAAATTAGAATGTACTCCCTATGTCCCGTTGATAAAGGGACATTTTCCTTTTCGTGATGTCCCACTGATATAGGGACCTTTCCCAAAATAGAAAATTCTAACCCAATAAAATTCTGACACATCACTTTAATCCACTACATTTCACTTTAACCCACTATCATCACTCTCATCTTAATTCCCGCGCCGAAAAAAAAGGTCCCTATCCTAATGGGACGGAGGAAGTACTTAGACACGAAATCTAGGTCGTAACCCTTCCAACATACTTACCGTGAAACAATAAACTATCAAACTAACTCATACCAACAGACTATTCGAGAAAGCGAGTTGATGAAGAAGCTTAAAGCACCAGTAAACGTTTCAATCTTGTTGGTTCTTCAATGGAGAAATTCTCTGCAACAACACTTGGACAATATCTTAGTGTTTCGAGTGTTGATTGAATTTGGCTAGAGAGAGATTTTCAGCAGCAATTCGACTTTGAACAATGAATTTTCCGTATATTTATAGGCTTGGTTTTAAAAAACTAGCTGTTGGAGTCTTGCTAATGTGGCAAAAGAGCCGTTGGAACTAACTCATTTCTTCTCATTGAGATTCGTCCTAGCTGGCATCTGGCTTGACAACAGATAGATCAACATTCTGATAGGGATCTTCCACTGCCTGGATGTCTTCAACAGAGAACAAGTTGGATGGCCAAGAGGAAGTTGTTGTAAGACAATCAACCCTTTTGAGAACGACCTCAACCCTTACAAAATCGTTGCCACCCAACAAATTTGTTAACGGAGTATATAAGTTGCAATTTATTATTAGTATCGTACGTTATACTATCAAGGAGAAATGATATGTCGCACCCTAAACCGTGAACACCTTCGTGAGTACCTATCGTCATTTGCTAACTTTAGCATTATTTTGTTTGATGTTTTTCAATTGCTTTATACTTTAATACCTAAATTATTAATATTGAAACCATTAAATTTACAAAACATATAAAAGTCGAGGGTCAATTTGTGTGTTTATTGACAGTTTATAGTTAGAGGGCGAGAAACAAATCGAGTCTCGATTTGTATATATTTTGTAAATTTAATGATTCCATTGGTAATTATTTAGGTATTTAAATATAAAACAATCAAAAAAGCGAACAAAATAACGCTAAAGTGAACAAACTGCGATTGTTACCGACAAAGGTTCCTACAGAATGGGGAGCGACGTATCATTTCTCTACTATCAAGTCTAGCATCAATTCTCATATTTTTATCAATCCTTCAATTAGATTTTATCTATACTTACATAAAAAGAGTCTTGTTTTACAAAATGTAGATTGTCTATTATGTCCGCGTTATGTATTTAAATTAAGATTAATGGAGTAATATAATATTGTAATAAGATTATTTAGGTTTTTCATTATTTAATTAAGTTCTTCTGACATGTTTATGTTAGGTAATATGAGATTTAATACAAAATAACTTAATAAGTGTGTGCACGTAATTCTTTCATTAATTTAATGGAAAACTACATATAGTTTTGGCTGCATGGAAAGCCCAATAAGTTAATTTTCTTTGTTGTTAACTAATTACAATGTTAAAGAATATATTCAAGCTCTAATTATGATATTTGATTTTTTTTTTATTAATATACTATATATTTTGATAATTACAATTCAAATTTATCATATAGTAATATGCGATGAAGCTGCTAGCACAAGTACTACAAATAATAAACTATACCAAATAAGTAATCTTTAATGAACCAATTTAATAGTATTATTTATTGAATTATATGCATACACTTAATTAAGGCAAGAAATATATGCGTATAAAATTTTATATTGCCTATTAATTCTTATTATAAACAAATAAGAAGGATATAATGTGCAATCTACATTTTGTATGTGAAAGAAGCAACAACAAAAATCAAAGTTGAAGTGCAAAATAAGAAAAGAAAAATGAAGAATTACAAAGAAAAAGATTGACGAATGCATTCAGATTCCAGTTGTTGACGATTAACCGGTGGTCATGGAAGGTAAAAGAATAACAAACATTCTTCAATTAAGTAGATCAAACAAAAAAAGAAAAATAAATAAATAAAATAGTCTGAAACTCTATCTCAATCTCTCAAACACACCCGCACACATATGATAATACTAATAAATTTTGCATATTCTTTTGGTGTGAATATATTGCAATTGTTTTTATAAAAATATACTCCCTAAGTCCCTATTCATGAGTTAAGCACAAGAACCAAACAAGTGGAGAATATGTGATTGTAATTAATTCGGAGGAGAGATGATGAATTGTGGTTAAGTATTTTTTACCATTTTAGAAAATGAGACTAATAAATAGGACAAACAAAAATGACAATTGAGACTAATGGGCATGGACGAAGGGAGTATTTGCTACTTTGTGTTATAATTCTTTAAAAAAATATTGTATGATACTCCCTCCGTTTCTTTTGAAATGATCACTTTTTTTTGGGGGGTGTGTCGTTCGAAATGACTAGTTTCTTATTTTGTCCTAACAACCCCATGTGCACTCCCTTATTAGTCCTTAATAATACTACCTCCATCCAAGCTAATTAGTCCCGTATTCCATTTCAGGATTTATCAGTTATTAGTCTCGTTTCCATAAAAGGATATAATTAATTCAACCCTCTTTACTTCCGGAATACGAGTACATCACATCTCCATCTACATGACACTTAATTAGTCTAAATTATCTCTAATTAAAAGTGGATGTGAGTAGTACTACTAATTTATATTAAATTAAACTTTAATTTAACATCACTTCTCCATCACATCACCCCTTTATCCCAATTTTCTTAGCTCTTGTGCCATTTAGAAATGAGACTATTTAGAATGGATGGAGGTAGTATATGACCCAATTCCCTATGTAGAGGCAAAAATATATACTCCCTCCGTCACATTATATTAGTCTCATTTGCCATTTTAGTTTGTCACACCTATTAGTCTCATTTCCTAAAATGGCAAAGAATACTTGGCTACAATTCCCTCTCTCTCCTCAGGATTAATTACAACCACACATTTCCCACTCACTCTCCACTCACTTGGTTCATGTGCTGAAAGAAATGAGACTAATAGAATGAGACGGGAGGAGTATTACCTATATATTAAAACTTAAGAGTGTGATTGTTATGCAAGAATGTATAAGGAATCGATGACCATTTGTGCACTCATTCCTTATCTAATGGTTGATACAAAAATATAATCAGGATTGATCATTTTCACAGGAATCATTATTCTTTTTAGCATGAAATTAGTCATTATTACCTTCACCTTAATCTTAGCTAATCCTAGTTATCAGGAATTTTATTTTAATTGTTGAAGAAATTATCACAACTTATAATTTCATATGACTTATTAAACTTTGTCGAGAATTTCGTGTAGCCTAAGGTGAGTCGGGTTGGGCCGACCGTCTGGGCCCACTGGGCCAAATGAAGAAATCCATTCAAAACAATTTTTAGTGATTTTTTGTATTCTAGTTAATTAATTAAGATGGTAAAATATCATACAATATGGTTCGAACCGAATCCAAACCGAACCAAATCGATTAGGCGGTTTGGTCCAGGTTCTATATCCCTTTGGTTTGTTTTGTGTTGAAATTTGGAACCCAAAAATATTTTGATTTAGGTGTGGATTTGCATAGAAAATTCGTATCTAACCTGAAACCCGAATTTATATAATCATTGAAAAATAATATTATGTAATGTATATATATTTAACTATAAGGTTGATTTATGGATTGATTTTGTTGTATTATGGTTGGATTTTGCATTGGTTTATTATTATGTTGTTTAGATGTAGATAAACATGAGAAAAGTTTGTGCCAAAGTAGAAATTTTCAAGAATTTGCTCAAAAAAAATATGTATGAATTCGATTTAGAACCAAACCGAACCGAAATGAGTTCGGTTCCGATTAGATGTTAGTTTCGTTCGATTCGGTTTATAAAAAAAATACAAAATTGGGGTTTCAGGTTTTTCGGGTTCGGTTCGAGTTAGACCTGAACCACTCGAATGCTCACCCCTATACATAACCGACATGTCCTAAGCCCGACATGACTTTGGTCAATTGGGAATGAATTATTTTTGACAATCTTGTTAACAAGTATGCTTATAATTGTTACGTGGGTTAGACCGACTCAGTTATTCATGATCCGTGTCCGATACGGGCTGCACACGCTCGACTCAATTACACAAATGGATCGGGTTAGTGTACTTTCTCATGTAATGTGCTATATTTGGATCTATTTTCGGACCTTAACATAGGCTCGACCCAAGCCTTGTTCAAGTTCGGTCTGCGACATCAGTGAGCCTAATTCGACCTAGGCCTATTAACTTAATGAGCTTGGGATGGTATGATATTTTGCATTATACTCCCTCCATCCCCAATATTAGCGTGGAGAAATTTGGCACAATTTTTAGAAAAAAATAGGTAAAGGTGAATAAAAGTAGATTGTAATGGAATAAAAATCTCACACCATGAAAATTAAGATAATTTTGCTAATGGAATCTTTCAATTTAGTCAATTACACTAATTTAAGGGACGTCTCAAACGGAATATACTCACATTAATATAGGAGACATATGAATTAATAATTTAATTGAATTAAATAATAATCTTTGCATTCATGATGGATGCCGATTATGTGAATTTAACTATCTGATTCATTCCATTCTCATCCTCACCCGTTACTATATTCACAATCAAACCCCGTTAAATTTCATTCCTAAACACCGGCTATCACCTAAGTATTACTTATTTTAAGTTAGTGATTGACCACATTTTCTCTCTATATATTTACATATATTAGATTGCCTTCGTCTATCATCTATAGACCCTATTGTCTTATTTGAACGTTCATAATCTTTTGAACATTTTTCTTTTTTATAGAAGTAGACCCCACAACAAATAATTCATTCACACAATATTGAATTCACACATTTCATTATCACGAAATATTAAATTCCATGCAAAGAATTTTGACACAAAAGAGTGAGAACGGAGATAATATTTCTTAATATTTTATTTATTTATTAATTTATCAAACGGTTCAAAATATAATGTAACCAATTGAACCGTGACCAAAAGGTTTCGACTCCCGTTCGACCAACTTTGGTACTGGATTTAAAATGGATACGTTTTGTACTAGGACGTAAATCTATATCAGCCAAAAAAGGAAATGAGAAGATACAAGTGTGAAATGTTAATGGCCTAGCTCCACACTTACCTTTGTCGCCCTTATTTTAATAAGTAGTAGTGAAATAGCATGCTCCAGTGCTCAGGCATGATTATAAACTAGAATCTAATAAGCTGTCATTACTCTGTCTATCACTTAACATCCATTAACTTACCACAAAAGAATTGACCTAAAAATGTTTTAAAGCTAAATAAATCATCAAAATATTGAAAACTGTGGAAAAGAAATCTGATGAAGATTGTGTACTCCCTCTGTCCCACCCGACTTGGCCATATTCGTTTCGGCACACTTTTTAAGGAGGGGTAAATTAGGAAGCTTTGTGATGTCTCATATTTAACTAATTATCTTGAATTAGTTGTTCCCAATAAAGGAGAACTAAAACTAGATTGTTAAGTGTGGGCTAATTGTGAGCTATGTGGGCTACGTTGGGCTCAAAAAGGAAACTGACCAAGTCAGCTGGGACCAACCGATTTAGAAACGTGGCCAAGTCAGGTGGGACAGAGGGAGTATTATAAATTGAATTTTCGTTTACAATACTTGTTGTAAAATGAGTACTTTAGTGTTTAGTCAAGTGGATCTCGTGATATTCATGATAATGAAGGTGGAAGTGTCTCTCAACTTTCTCCTTTTCCCTCACAAGCAAATTAAAAAGGAAACTTAAAATATGTAAAAAAAATCAAAATTTAGCCAATATATGCATTTTATGACCAAAATGTTTGCTCTTACTAATATTGACTTTGGCTATTTCAACTTTTTCATTTATATTTTTTTAAAGAATTTTTTTTTTTTTTTTTTTATGTCATATTCTCAACTTTTTCGAACTTTTGTTTTTTTACCTATGGCACTACAACACTTTTAGTGCCAATCGTTCCAATCATTAAACAATTGAATAGGTAAATAGTTGGGAAACTAAGAAGAACATCAACACTGTAAATCGAGTAAAAATGATAGAAATGACACTATTGGCACTGTTTAATGCCAATAGTCCTTATCAAAGGTTTTGAAAATAGAATGAAAAATGTGGTGCATAAATTGGAGTAGTACTATTGGTACTATTAATGACAGTAGTGACAATAATCCAACACAGAAAAATGATCTATTAACACAATATCACAATTATCTTAAAATTCAAAATTCAATCCGCTTCTGGTTTCAATGTGTCAATTACACCTTAATTAGATCTTCAGCTTCTTTATTTTTGTCATCACCGATTTTTTCTTTCCAATGTCTTTAACATCCTGCTAGACGCCGATGCCAAAATATAGTAATTTCATTCCAATATTTTTAACATTCTATCCATGAGTTCTTAAAATATAATCATTGAACCCTTAAAAATATGATGAGTATAATCAATAGAAGTAATAATTCATAATTCACACATGATGAGTATAGGTAATGGAGTTTTTTTTAACCTATAATATCAACTAGGCAATTAACAATTCGAAAAGGCATTTCATAATGTGTTAGCCATCAATGTTGATTCCAATAAATTAAAATTAAGAGGGATGAAAGTGGGATATAGATCTCTAATCATTTCAAATCTCCAGAACTCAACTATTGAGCCTCATTCATTCCATACTCACTTTAAAAACCTTTTTCTTAAAGAAATAGAATTCTTTCCGACCACCACTAAGATCCGCAATTACGTCACCGATATGATTTTTAAGAAGGTATCCCGAATTTCAATTTATAAATATATACATCTAAAAGAGTAACCTAATTAATTATGATTATTTCAAATGGATAATACTCTCTTTGTACCATTATTGGGGTCCCAAAATTTTAGGGCACACCTAAGGTAAGGGTCATAGAGGGAGTAATGTACATCATAGATCATACAAATATATTTACGATGTATTTTAAATAAAAGATCGTATTTAGACTTTTAATTTGACTTAAAATTAAAAATTGAAGAACAATCGAACAAGTTATTGTAATTAAAAATTTTTACAATTCAAATTATATTATAACACATGCATAGTTAAATGTGGATAAGAATTGAATAAACATTTTTATTTTAGGAAATGAAACCTATAATAAATTGGTAAGAGAGGCCTCTACAGCAGGAAGCAGAGAATATTACTGCGAAACAAAAAACGTAATAACAAACTTTTGAAGATGTATTATGTATTCTCTTTGATGGAAAGAAAGGTGAAGAAAAATTATTTAGCAAAGCCGGTGATACGTATTTGTTTTATTTTAAGTAATTTAGTTGACGTTGGGCTTAGCCCGTTTTAATTATTTGGGTCGTTTCTTTTTGGGTTTTCTTGTTGATTCTTTCCCGAATCGTAGGTCGAATCAACCCTTGGTATTTAGTATAAATAGGAGGATTGTATCTTATTTCATCATCAAGAAATATAATACAAAACCCTAGTTTATTTAGTTTGCCGCTTTTCCTTTTCTTCTCGTAAATCTGTGGCGTGAACGACGAGCAAGGTTCTCGCGTCTGCCGTTGTATCTTTCTTTTCGTTTCTTGGTAGAGGAAATCGCCCCATCCTCTATCAATTGGTGCTTTCATTGAGAGCTTCCGAAGTGGAGTCTCTTTGAGGGGGCGAAAAATCGATTATTGAATCAAAGGTGACAATCTCATTCCATCTCTTATCTTTTGGATCAATTGGCTACGAGTGTTTCGTGGGATATATTTTTTGGTCCGCTGCTTTGATTTGGTTGGTTCGTGATTTGATTCGAAGTGGAGTTGGAGTTTGGAATTGGATTCAAAATTTGGTTGGTATTGATTGATCGGTACGTTGATTAATTATTTAGGAGAATTGATCAAAATTGGATTGGTTTATGTTTCGGCAACTTTAGCATATCATTGATTTTGTGTGCGGCTGAAAGGAGAAAGAGCATTGACTTTGTGTGCAGCCATGTCTTCCGCCACAACTCACTCTACGAGCCGCGGCGACCCAACTACCGGCAGCGAGACGTTGCTCCCAGCCATCATGGACGCCCTTCTCTCCGTGATATGGTGATTGAAAGCCCGACTGGAGGCGTCCGAACAACGTTTGGTCATGGCGAATACAACCCCTCGGCCCGAACCCGAGCCCGATCCGCTATTCGGCAGGCCACTCACTTCGTGGGATCTTCCAAGGCCTCGTATTGCTCCGGAAATGTACAACAACCGCTCAGATCGGAACCCTTCGATTCCGCGTGCTTTTGATCCGCCGCTGTAGCAGCCGGCGTATTTGGAGAGCTACGGAGGAGGAGGCGGATACTCCAACAATTACAACGACTGCTATAACAACGAGCTGCAGGCGTGGCCCTACAACACTTACGAGCCATATCACTACAACCATGTTTCGCAGTCGATGCAGTACGAGCCTCCGCCGCCGACGCAGTACTACCCTTACGAGTCGGATCGCTACAACCATGTTCCACAGTCGGTGCAGTACGAGCCGCCGCCGCCGGCGCAGTACTACTCTGTTGCAGAGCCACCGCAGCAGCAACATTACTACCCGCCGCCTCCGAGTTATACCCATGTGCCGGATGTTGATGCCACGTTGGAGACGGACGTTAACGATTCCGAGACTCAAGTGGACGATAGAGGGGATGGGATTGTGGCGGACCCACCACTTGAAGCGATTGGTGAGGAGGAATCGACACCAATGGATGATCCGAAGTTAGAGGAAGGTGATGCAGAGCAGGAGTTGAGCAAAGAAGAGCATGTTGAAGCATTGGGAGGAGATGCAGGGAGTGATGAAGTTGCTGAGGACAAGAGCGATTTCATGGCAAATGTTTTTGAATTCAGAATAGCTGTAAATGATTCTGATTTTGGAATAGCTGAAAGGAGTGATGAAGTTGTGGAAGAGAAGGATATTAAGAAATGCGCCTCTGTACAAATGCTCCAAGTTCCGAAAGAATTTCCCATTTTCAAAGTGGAAGATATTCTAGCGGAAGCATGCATCAAATTGGTGAAGAAGAAGAAGGGTGATTTCATGGAAGAGGTATTTCTTGAAGTCTCCCGACGCTTGGTTATTTTTTGCTTCTACGCACTTGAGGAAGTATACAAAGATTTATTGAATCTCCACCTTGAGGACAAGGTGATTCTCAAGGGTGGGGGAGTTGATACGTATTTGTTTTATTTTAAGTAATTTAGTTGACGTTGGGCTTAGCCCGTTTTAATTATTTGGGTCGTTCCTTTTCGGGTTTTCTTGTTGATCCTTTCCCGAATCGTAGGTCGAATCAACCCTAGGTATTTAGTTTAAATAGGAGGATTGTATCTTATTTCATCATCAAGAAATATAATACAAAAACCTAGTTTATTTAGTTTGCCGCTTTTCCTTTTCTTCTCGTAAATCTGTGGCGTGAAAGACGAGCAAGGTTCTCGCGTCTGCCGTTGTATCTTTCTTTTCGTTTCTTGGTAGAGGAAATCGCCCCATCCTCTATCAACCGGTTATAATGTGGCCAAATAGCATTACTCTTCTATATTTTTATTTTTCTTCTGTTTTTTTTTTTCCCTTTTTTATTTATAATACTTAGACAACTTTTTAGGGGCAGGTTCGTAAAACTTTTATGGACGACTCCTTTATTTTATCACCCTTTCGCTGTAATTTATAATTATATATATATAGGGAGTGGTTCGTGTGCAAATAAATTATTGCGTGCTAAAATGCGAATGGTGCTTAAAACTATATAAAATCTTGCTTAAATCAATATATATTTATGCTTACAACACCATTATGCTTTTTAATGTACAAATTCATGCTTAAACCTAGTCATGCTTATGATACCTTATAATCATGCTTAAATCAATTACAGCCACAGATCAAATCAAGATCAATGGTCCAGATCTATTCCTATTTCTCACACCAGGGCTTATCTCTATATGATCCGTCATATATATATATATATATATATATATATATATATATATATATATATGAGCACTGATGTGCTGCTCAACAAAAAAGAGCACTCCCGTGGGCACCGAGCCACGTAGGATAATAATTTAATTTCATAATTTTTTTAAAACAAAAAAAACGTTTTATCTTCTTTCTTCATCTTCTTCCCTCTATTTTTCCTTTTGCGCTAATCTGAACATTCTCTATCCCTCTCGACTCGAAAGATTAAAATGAAGAGCATTATTCCTCTCCAATCTTCTTCTTCTTCGATCGACTCGAGTTTACCGATAGTGAACCCAATTTTCTAAACGGGTCTGCTCATTCTCTCCGCCTGAATCGTTTTATTCCGTTAATTTTGCTTGGTTTATAGTTGTTGCTCGCACCCCCGTTGCTGGTCGTTGTCGCTAATTTTCGTTCCTGTGCGTTGCCCTCAAGGTAATATTCGATAAATTTTCCCTTCGTTCTTGCCTCATCTCCCCCCACGTCATTTCTTTGTTCAGAGTAAAAAAAAATTGCCCTAATTTTTCCGATTGTAATCAAGAAATTCATGCCGCACGCGAAGTTGATTGGGAAGTTGTGTGATCAATTGAAAATTTCGGAACCGACAATATCTTGAGTTGAGATGCTGGTTTCAATATGCAATTAGCTACGGATGCCAAGACCTTGTTTCCTATGACTTTTCTAAAATTGTGAAGGTTTGAGGAGTTTGAGGGGATTCATGGATCAATTGAAGAGGTTTGATGCCAAAAAAAAGTGAAATAATATTTTTGTTTATAAGACAGTGGTGTTGCTTCCATTTATCATAAGTCTTTTTGTATAAAAAATTCTAATATTTTATTTTGTTATCTCTTGTTTTGTGCATTAGTCTGATGGTTTTGAATTCTAAATTGAGCCTTTGAATAGAAGTAACATTGGAAAGTGTTTGTCTTGTGCAGAAACCACACCCTTTGAAGTTGGTGGCATATCACGGGCTATTGTGTTTGATCAAATGATGTGGAATTTGAAGATGGCTTGTATGCAATATCACTAACTCATGCTTGAACGAGAATGTGTAATATATGGAAGAATCAAAACTGGAGTTGGTTCCTGGCTTCTTAGAATAAGATTCAATTAGAGACAATGTATTTTGTATGTTTTCTTTCCTTCTATGCCTTGATAAATTCTGGGTTTTTTTTTTTTTTTTTTTTTTTTTTTTGCTACCAACTCTGTACACTCAAGTTTGAGTTATTTCCCTTTGATTACATTAAAAAGACTACAGATTTTGAGCCTTATTTACTTGTTTCATTAAACCATTTCAATCGTCTGCGGATGTCTCATTCACGTAGTAACCATGACTTAGGCTCAACTCACTCTGAAACTCCATCCATTTTTTCTTTGTGTACACCTTAACCATTTGAGCTTCTACCGGCCAATTTGTAATGGTTTTGGGACACTCATTCATGTCAGTGTGATCAGCAACCAACTCATTATGTCTCTGATGCCTGAGTGCTCTGTTAAATCGTGTGATGAAGTCCATCAACGAATTCTTGTTTGAGATGTACTTTTTGAAAAAAGAGTGCGAACTTTCAGATCTTTGACTGCTTGACATACCGGCGCAAAATACATGACTAAAATAGGTGGGAACCCACTTTTGTCGTAAATCATACATCAACGAGAGCCAACTATTTTGCTCCAAATTAGCAAACTTGATTACCTTTTTCCATGAGTGCTCAAAATCATCAGGAGATCTTGAGTTTTCAATAACATCTTTTATACTATGATAGTGCTTCTGAAAAGCCACTGCACCAATCTTTTCTGAAAATTTATTCGTTATGTGCCACAAGCAATACCGATGTACCGTTAGAGGCCAAACTTGTGCAATAGCTTTTGTCATAGCGGGATCTTGATCAGTGATGACCACTTTTGGAGGCCCTATTGGCATAGCCTTCATCAACATATCAAGCAACCAAATGAAAGACTCGGTCTTCTCGTCGCTTAAAAATCCACAACCAAATATAATCGTTTGATGATGATGATTAACTCCTACAAATGGTGTGAAAATCATATCATATCTGTTGGTTTTATAAGTAGAATCAAATACAACCACATCCCCAAACGTATTATATGCCCTCCTTGAAGTAGCATCTGCCCAAAAACACCTTCGGAATTTATTTTCCGAGTCAATCTCATACTCAAAGAAAAACCCTGTGTCCTTTTCTTTTTCAGATTCAAAAAACTCAATTAATGTCTCTACATCAATACCCTTTTGCTCTTCCTTTAATGTATTTTCAAAGTTCCTGATATCTCGTTCTGTGCATCCAACATTCTGAGGTCCACCATATTCTATCTCCAACAGTTGCATTTGCTGACAAGTAGGTATATTGGCTTCTGAAAATTGTAGAGTCAAAGCTTTTTTTGCGATTGAAACTTCACGATGAGAGCGTAGCAAATGCACTTTCGAAGGAGTTGCAAGTGCATGATTGTGACTCTCTTGAAAGGCACTAACACTCCAATAAAATCCAGGTTGTTGCTTGACAAAGCAAATCCTTGCCTTGCAATTAGTTCTGACTTTTCCGCGTGCTCTCAACAACTTTGGATCACCAGTATTCGTCCGTTTCTGCAAACGAGCTTCATTAGTAAGTCCTTTAAAACAAACAAATTGTTTCCAAACAACTTCATTTGTTAACTTGTCTTTCTTGCTTTTGCTCATTCTTGTGCTAAAACCAGCTTCTCTTGCATATTGGTTGTAGAATACAAATGCATCCTCAATTGATGTAAATTGCATTCCAATTCTCGGTTTTTTCTCATCCAAGACATGAGGAGTATGCAAGTGGTCACTGTTATTTTCTTCCATTACTGTAAGATATCATACAAAATATTGATAATAATACAACTTAAGAAGCAACTTATTTTGAAAAATAATGAGAGTAATGAATAAACTAATCATTGAACATCATCATGCTCTGAAATTTACGTTCTCCTCAAATTAAATAATGATTAAGTAGTATCAAGTATACGTCAATTTATTATATGTGTATCATATGCTCGAATTTTACTCAAACCAAAAATAGTGGATACATATTTTTTGCGTATCATCCATTTTGATCAATTTGTGACCAAAGACAAGAAGGGAAAATTTATCGAATATTACCTTGAGGGCAACGCACAGGAACGAAAATCAGCGACAACGACCAGCAACGGGGGTGCGAGCAACAACTATAAACCAAGCAAAATTAACGGAATAAAACGATTCAGGCGGAGAGAATGAGCAGACCCGTTTAGAAAATTGGGTTCACTATCGGTAAACTCGAGTCGATCGAAGAAGAAGAGGATTGGAGAGGAATAATGCTCTTCATTTTAATCTTTCGAGTCGAGAGGGATAGAGAATGTTCAGATTAGCGCAAAAGGAAAAATAGAGGGAAGAAGATGAAGAAAGAAGATGAAACATTTTTTTTGTTTTAAAAAAATTATGAAATTAAATTATTATCCTACGTGGCTCGGTGCCCACGGGAGTGCTCTTTTTTGTTGAGCAGCACATCAGTGCTCATATATATATATATATATATATATATATATATATATATGTATATATATACGGGTGGGTTCTTATGGGAGATGGTATGAATCTTGAGAACTAAGAACCAATCTTATCCATTCATTTTATATAATCTAATGGTAGATATTAAATCTCAAATTATCTATTTTACTTATTTAATGATTTATTTCAAATTTTAAAGGGCAATTTAGGAAAGAAAAGAAAAAAAAAAGATTACGCGTTCCAAGATTTTCACCACTTCCTAAAACTAATTATCCTATTAATTAACATAAATATTCGATGCAACTAAGACCTATTCTTATGCTTAAATATCATATTTATATGCTATCTTCCTATTTATTTATGCTTAATAACTTGTATATGAAAGTTACATGCTTTTTTTTTTTTAATATCAATTCATGTTTAAATACGGTGAATGACAATGAATATTCAAATGCAACTAAGACATATTCCTATGCTTAAATAATCATATTTATGTGCTATCTTCCTATTTATTTATGCTTAATAATTTGTATATGAAAATTTACAAAAAAAAAATAGAATTAAAAAAACATAGATGAATATTCGAATGCAACTAAGACCTATTCCTATCCTTAAATAATCATACTTATATGCTATCTTACTATTTATTTATGCTTAATAATTTGTATATGAAAATTACAAATAAAAAAATTATAAAAAAATAGAAAAACATAGATGAATATACGAATGCAACTAAGACCTATTCCTATGCTTAAATAATCATTTTATATGCTATCTTCCTATTTATTTATGCTTAATAACTTGTATATGAAAATTACAAAAAAAATAGAATAAATAAACATAGATGAATATTCGAATGCAACTAAGACCTATTCCTATGCTTAATTAATCATATTTATATGCTATGATCCTATTTATTTATGCTTAATAACTTGTATATGAAAATTACAAAAAAAAATTAGAATAAAAAAACATAGATGAATATTCGAATGCAACTAAGACCTATTCCTATGCTTAAATAATCATATTTATATGCTATTTTCCTATTTATTTATGCTTAATAACTCGTATATGAAAATTACAAAAAACAGAATAAAAAAACATAGATGAATATTCGAATGCAACTAAGATTTATTCCTATGCTTAAATAATCATGTTTATATGCTATCTTCCTATTTATTTATGCTTACTAATTTGTATAAGAAAATTACAAAAAAAGAAAAAAAAGAAAGAAAACAGAATATAAAAACATAGATGAAAATGTCAAGATAGAAGAAGAAGATGAAGAAGAAGAAGAAGAAGAAAAGAATCAAGAAGACGAAGAAGAAGAAGAAGAAGAAGAAGAAGAAGAAGAAGAAGAAGAAGATTACGGGAGAGAAATTTTAAATGAGTGATTAATTAATCCCTTAAAATATGGAACAAATAAATGAAGATTACATTAATATCCTTTTCCTAAACAAAATATGCCTTATTTAATTAATTTTCATGAATAAATCATAACCATCAATCTATTAAGATGGAAGGTCTAGATTGGTTCTTAGTTCCCACTAACTAATATGGTTAGCATATGAACCAATCCCTATATATATATATATATATATATATATATATAGGAAATAGATCATATGAGAACCCTATATATATAAATTTCGAATGGTAATATTTTCCCATGCCCAGTCTTTATCAGAGTTTTTTAAGTTTGAACAATATAAATTTAAAGACCAATTACCCAATGTTTTAAAACCCGGACCGGACCGGCCGGTCCGACCGGTTTGACCGGAAACCGGACCTGGTACCGGTCCGGTCAGAGCATAAACCCGGCAGAACGAGAGAACCGCTATTGGACCGGAAAAACCCGGGTTGACCTGGCCGAACCGCCGACACTCGGGGCGGGTTTTGAAAACTGGCCGGGTCAATTTTTTCACAAAATTTTTATTTTATGTGGGTAAGAAAAATTGAACCCATGACCTCCAAATCATATTTCAATGAATTTTCCATCCCAACACTTTTCTTATGTTTTAATATTTTGATTAACTTTATTTAAACATATAAATTAAATCTATACAAATACTTATCACAACAAATAAGTTAAAAATATCTTATATTTATATCAATTTTGTAATAAATTAGTATTAAATCTTATTTAAAGTATTTTTATCGAAAATAAAATACATAAAATAACTATAATTTATTATTTAGAGCTTTAACTAGTAAATTAAACATAAGCTAAGAGCCTAAAATATTATAATTTTTAGTGGAAAATATATTTATTTATATTTTATGAATTTCTAAATACTAAAGCTATGAAATTAGTAAAAAAAATTGATTATAATATATTTATATTTATTTATTATTTAATTGAAGAACGGTTCAAGTTTTCAACCCCGGTTCAACCGGTTCGACCAATTGACCCGTGACTCGGAGGTCTCGCCGGGTCGACCTCCGGGCTGGGTTTTAAAACATTGTTTACTTCTTAGAACAAAATATAGATTAAATCAACTAAAAACTAATTATTAAAAATTTAAATAAAATTTTCACACTTTTAACGACGTTAGTATAATACTCCATGTTAATTGATGCTCACATAGAAATTTGGAATTCATTTTTTATTCATAAAATTTGCAATACATTTAATTAGGTTGGAAAATGTTTGTTATAAGCATAACAAAGGAGAATCGCAGTTGCAGGCCAGGTGACTAATGTAGCAAGTCTATTGGTAGAAAATGATTCCTATCCTGCATTTCGGGGTGATGTTATTCGGTCATAATTAGGGATGAAAATTCGGGTTCGGGATTTCGGGTAGGTTCTAAAATTCCCGAACCCGATCGGAATTTCGGATACCCGAACCCGAAAAATTCGGGTCCGGATTCGGGATCGGGAATAGAATTTTGAAAATTTTGGGTTTTGGGAATTCCGGAACCCGAAATAATATTTCCCGAATACCCGAAAATAATAATAATAATAATAATAATAATAATAATAATAATAATAATAATAATAATAATAATAATAATAATAATAATAATAATAATAATTGTGAGCCATAAGAGAATTTTATTGTGTTACTGCACATTGCATTGGAAAAGATTGGAGATTGCACAAGAAGATCATCAGTTTTTCTAAAATTGTGAACCATAAGGCGGCTGACATTGGTGCATCGGTTGTCACCGTCTTTGAGGGAATAAAAGGAATTTGCTTATTTGTGTTTATTAAGCTTTGATTCGTGGTAGTAGACGTTTTTGCATTTTACACTTTGATTTTTAAATTCGTAGTTTTTGTTGTTTTGAACTTTTTGAATTGTGACTATTTGTTTCCAATGTTTATTTATCTTGACATTTGGCGAAAAAATTTTGTGCAATTTTTCTTTAATGTTGAATGAATCGAAAATTTTATTTTAGAATAAAAATCGGGATTTTTTAGGGTATCCGAATACCCGAACGGGATACCCGAAAACATT
The DNA here is from genome assembly GCA_029379335.1 of Thymus mandschuricus. Lineage (NCBI taxonomy): Eukaryota > Viridiplantae > Streptophyta > Magnoliopsida > Lamiales > Lamiaceae > Thymus > Thymus mandschuricus. The sequence continues at coordinate 10,646,565 of CM057079.1, forward strand.
TTCGGGTTTGGGAACGGGAAGTGAATTCATGAAATTTCGGGTTCGGGTACCTGAAAATTTCGGGAAGGGTACCCGACCCGTCCCGAATTTCCATTCCTAATGTGGTCAGCCACAATTTAACTTTTTTTATTTTTATTTTTTTAATATCAAATAATTTATATATTTATGTCAGACTTTTTTTAGATTATAAGAAATTCAAAAAGCCATACTCTGTATTTTTTACGTATCTTTTAAAATTAACACTTTAATCATTTGATAATTTTTACTATTTTAAAGTATTTGTTACCTTTTTATCTAAAAAAAGAGAAAAATATGTAATTTTGGCGGGAAAATATTTTAAAATTAAAATATAAAAGTAATAAATTATAATTATTATTTACTATTTTTAAAATTACATATCTTATGAAAAACGACGTAGTGTGACCGGCCATATTATGGCCAAATAACATTATTGTTTCGTAGTCTAATTAAAGTTTCAAAAAATTATAAGTAGTTAACTAATTCTGAGGGAAGAAATAATAATTATCTGCATATAATTATATATAGTAATTAATTTGCAAAAGGCATGGCATTCAATAAATAAAATATATTCATTATTCGACCTTCGTGCATATTCTGATGCAGTGGGAATATTTTTTTTTTTTAAAAAAAAAGGGAAAAGAAAAATCTGCCCAAACCATACACCTGTCGATATAGATCATATTTTTTATGCAAAAAATTGTGGATAAAATGGATTTTATACAGCAATTAGGACAACCATGCAAGTTAACCTCCCGAATCTAAAGGGGCTTGAGTAGATACTATTCCCCGGGATATATATTATCCTACTTATGTGAGGGGAGGCACTACCCCAAGGGGTAGCATATACAACACCCTTTTTATGAGCACTTTCACCTGGTATTCATTTAATATTATTTTTAGATAAAAAATGTAGCTGCTTAAATTCTAATATCTTTTAAATTAATAGTATTAAATTCACAAAAAATTATAAAAATCAAAATTTGATTTGTTTCTTTTCCCTTTGAGTTTAAAAAATGAATAATTAAATAAACTGAGATTTGATATTTATATTTTTGTGAATTTAGTGATTTTAATATTAATTTACAATGTACAAGAATATATTACACTTAAAAAAATTAAACAAAATAATGCTAAAATAAATTTTAAAAAATGACAAAAGTGTCCACCACTGATTGACTAGAATATCATTTCTCGAGTCTATAATTCTGTTATATGAGGTGCAATTTTTTATAGACAAAAACAAAATCTTGTATAGTTTTCAAAATTATTGAAAGAAATGGCAAAAAAAAGGCGCTGAAGGGAATCCTGCTACTCTCTTTCCAACAGTAGTACGTAACTTTGAATACTACGTACTCCCTTAGTTCTTGCATAAATGTTTCGACTAGTTAATTTTTTTGTCCACGAATAAGTGTCTTATTTCAAATTTTCATGCAAAAATTATGTCAAACTGCCATATTTACCCCTATAATCATTACATATTCTTTACTTTTTCAATTTTTCTATGCAATGATTAGGGATAAGAATGGTAAAATACATACTTTCTTGGTATTTACGATTTGGTGGCTGGGACAGTATTCGGGGACATAGGGAGTATAATATTCTCTCTGTTCAAAAGAAGTTTGAACAACTTATTACTCCCTCCGTCTTTGAACAAGTCACTTATCTATTGGGCACGATAACTAAGGAATGGGTTAAGTGATTAGTAAAAGTACTTATAGTACCGCAGACAAAGCTCATAACGGTGATTCGAAGTTATTTAGAAATCAAGAACAATGGATATCTAATGAGCAATACAACTTTACAATTTGAAGAGCAAAAAAGGGTACAATGTCAAATTGAGAAAGGAGTAGAAAACCACTTATGAACATAGTAGGAGTACCATTTAGCAGACAGTCCCAACATATAGCGCAATGCGTATTCAGACTCTTTCTTTTCTTTGGATAATCTATATCCTCTTTATCAATAAATCGAAAAGAAAGAGTCTGAATACGCATTGCGCTATATGCTGGGACTGTCTGCTTAATGGTACTCCTACTATGTTCATAAGTGGTTTTCTACCCCTTTCTCAATTTGACATTGTACCCTTTTTTGCTCTTCAAATTGTAAAGTTGTATTGCTCATTAGATATCCATTGTTCTTGATTTCTAAATAACTTCGAATCACTGTTATGAGCTTTGTCTGGGGTACTATAAGTACTTTTTGTACTCCCTCATATTTTTTATAATAGTCATTTTAGCTATTTGCACAAGTTTTAAGAAATTTAAATTTTGTCTAAAATACCCTCAATTAATATTATGTGTCTATTTATGAATGAAATGAGTTCAATGCATAATAGAGGGAATAAACATAATTTAATAGGGACATTATTGGAAAAATGGAGTAGAATGACATATAAAATTTAAAAAGTGAAAATCCTAAGGTGACTATTATAAAAAATAGGAGGGAGTATTATGTAAGAAGGAAGGAAGAAAATTTTGCCAAAAAGAAAAAGAGAACTTGTTACCTGGGACAATTTAACTTAGAAAATGATTTTTTTTTTTTTTTAATGTAACAGAGGGAGTATTTTTAATCTGTAAAAATAAAGGTCGTACGTTTTTTGTGTGGCATGTATCCCACAATATCCATACTTAAAAACTCTTAACTTTTTTCTTTGGACCTGTACTTTGCTCAAGAAATAACTAATCAATGTATTAAAACTCGACCCTTTGAAGGACAATTTAAAGCATTGGCAGCGACAGCCGTTGCTCACGGTCGACCGCCACGTGACTGCCTATATGGTATTGTCACGTCAGCAGTCGATCGACGGTTGCTGATGCAGCGGTTTTTCCAACAACCGCCGATTTTGTCGTTGGTTTTCCTGCGAAATTGACACCTGTTGGGGTTCATGATTGACCGTCACATTATGACGTGTTTTCTTTTTCCCATTTCCTTAATGTTTTTCGTTTTTTTTTTTTGTTTCATTTTTGGAGAGAAACAAAATATTAGCTAGTTGATCACAGCATATATCTATCCTCTTATTTTTATAGATTAAGAGGAATCTATGAAGAAGTACATAGCTATACATTTGACAAGTAGATTAATATGCATATATATAGATAGAGCTTTAAACATGTTGATCGATTTGTGGTCCACGTAAGCATAGGAATATATTCTATTTTGTTACTTGCTTCTAGTACTACATGTATATTCCTTGGAAAGTTTTCAAAAACAGTACGGCAAATTAGGAAAAATTCAAAGAAAATAAATGTTTGAATTCATAGAACTTCGATTTACGTTAACTTATTAAACAGACTTTATAAAATAAGAGAATAGTTCAATCTATATATAGCCAGATAAAATTGCAGCAATGGTGGGCTTAAGCCCACAACATTTTTATTTTATTTTTAATTCTTATATTTTCGATTTTTATTGCAAAAATTTAACACTAGCCCATGTCGATTATGAGGAAAAAATAATAACTTATTTTGCCCATGTCAAAAGCGGATCGAGCCCAGTGCATTTGATATTCCTAACTTAACCATAAATAAGATTGAGACAACTTTATCAAGTCAATGCATGAGAAATATGATGCGTTAACAATCGTGACATATGTATGTGGTGTTATTCTTAAGTGTTAGTGCATGGGCTGCATGCACCTCATATTTGTATTGACATTTTATGTTGAAGTCTTCTGCTGCGTTGCTTATGGATCAAATCGCATGTATCGAGTATATATATATTATTATATATTATTATATACGTGGATGGTAGAAGAATTATGCATGGAAAGTTACCATGCATAAAAGATCAGCTTGAAGATCTTCCTAGGGTTTCTGTGCTGAGTATATAAGGAAGAAGAAACCCTATTGCACGCTGCCGCTTTTACTGGTTTTCATTGTGAGGTTTTGTGTTCTTGCAACGTGTGTTTTGCAAGCTTTGTTTTGTGAGTGCGAGCGTGTGTTCTGGAACAAGCAATCCTTGTCTTGTTTCAGTTTGATCTAAGTTTACACTTAGAACCATTCTAGTGTGTAATAACTAACGAGTTCATCTCGTTTGTTCATTTAGTCTCATTGTAAGGGAGTTGTAATCGAGACGAGTAGGTGAAATAAGGTGGAGTCCTAGTGTAAGTCCTGTAAGTCTCTTAACTACTTATAGTTGATTGAATCTCTCGGAGTTTGTCCCCCAGACGTAGGTGTGTTACACCGAACTGAGTTACCAAATTACTGTGTTCTTTATAACTTTTATGTTATTGCTTTTAAGAACATATTTAAGATCGTTTTTAATTTTGCACAAACTAGCACTTTCATTAAGGCAACATTAACCATCGACAGGTACTTCGGTTATCATCTACCAAAAGTTTTAGATATAGTGGAAAGGCTATCGGACTTTAATTTAGCTAATTTTTTTTATCACTATTTTAAGAATTTTATATTCCTCTTGTCCATAATAAATGGACACCTTTTATTTTGGTCATATCTTAAAAAATAAAAAAAAAGAACAGTCTATTTAAGAACCTATAACCTCACAAAATGGCATTATCTATAGAAGGACAACTTATTATTATGTCAACAGCTATCAACCTGCTCTACAGGTACTCCATCTCATTCTCAAGGTCAAAACATTAAGTTGTTGGAAGGTACCTCAGGCCGATGACCTACCTCCATAGGTCAACCTGCCTCCTTCAGTTGCCAGCTAGGACAATATCCAACGGGAAGTGATGAGTCAGCACTATAACGGCTAGTTGCCACGTTAGCAAGTCTCCGACGGCTAGTTGTCGCGTCAGCATAGACTCCAACGGCTAGTTTTTCAAACTATGCATACATAAAGCTTCCCACTTCAATGGAACAGTTCTTACGGGAAATTCAAAATTCAAAGCTTAGAACTGCTGCAGAAGTTCTCTCTCCACGTCATATCCAATTCAACCCTCAAAACCACTATATATTTCCCAAGTGTTGAAGTTAGAGAGTTTCATCATTAAAGAACATCAACCCAGCTTGAAGTGTTTTACTGCTGCTTCAAGCTCCCCCTTCACTTCATAAATTTAGTCAAGCTAGATAGTTGAGTTAGTTGATAATATTTATGTAACCAAAGTTGTATGATTGTTTGAAACTGATACTCAGACAGTATAAGTAAGAGAGAAGTAGAATTTGAAGGTTAAAAGGATTCGTAGATCGAGTGTGATCTACAGTGGACGTAGGAGGGTTAGCTCCGAACCATGTAAATACCGGTGTCTTCTTCTTCTTCTTCTTCTTCTTCTTCTTCTTCTTCTTCTTCTCCTCCTCCTCTCTCTCTCTCTCTCTCTCTCTCTCCCCCCTTGCTCTCCATTGCATATTATCATCTGGGACCAACAATGTAATTGTTCTCTCCGATACACCAATTAACACTTTCTGGGACCAACAATGTAATTGTTCTCTCATTGAGCTTATTATATTGTAAATTATTATTTTTTACATCACAACTAATAGAATTGATGTGGTTTTTGTAAAAATAATCAAGAAGATATAATTTACTACAAGTATATATTTATTGATTGATTGATCACTAATTTAATTTATAATATCTTTATAATACATAACAATATTGTCTCTTTATTAAAACTTACACTCATGGCATGGAAGGGGCATAGTTATTTGTAAATAAAGCAAGAAAGCTATTTCACAAGGACCAAATTCTATTAATCAAATTGGTTAAGCCAATGTAGATAGGTGTCATACATAAATATACAAATTTAAGCATGACTTGCTTTAAAATAATTAATCTTAGTTAATAAACTATTGCTTTGATTTGTAATAAAGCTCACTCAGCATAAAACATTTTCTTAGATAGAAAGCTCACCTTTCGTAACATGAGAAATGTATGTCTAATTAGTGGCTCTAGATCAACCTTCACGTCGACTCATGCCTATTTTCGAAGCAATCGTCAGAATTTCGATATATTAATTAATCGCATTTTCCCTTAAAGGATAAATTATTCACTTAAGTAATATTCTTAACGGTATTGTTGATATCGTACTTCTATAATTTAGAATACTCAAGCTTTAATGGTTAAAGGATTAATCACCTATTTATTACTACGTATTAAATAATTATGTCCCAATTAGATATTCGACGATCGAACAATCTCGGAGTCTTAGGGGGTGTATTCAATTCAGATTCTGCAGGATTTTTATAGACTTTGAAAAGTAGGTGGATTTTTATAGACTTTTAAAATCCATAGACTCTGCGCAGAGTTTGACTAGACTCTATACAGAGTTTGACTGACTCTATTTATTGATTTTGATGGATTTTCATGGACTTGCAGTATTGTGTAATATGTTTTTTTTAATTAATTTTCATGGATTTCCATAGACTCTGACGCTGAACTATTGTAACTATTTATTTATATAAATAAATGGATATGAGTCACACTTGCAAATAAATAAATAAAATTATCTATATTATTTGAAAAAAAAAAAACAATGACTTTATTCAAATTGTTTGAATATGTTTGTAGGGAGTATCCAAATTCATCAAATTATGTCATCCTTCAAAACAAGAATCGTATTTTTAAAGAAAGTCCAATTAATGTATATTTAATAAAAAAAAAATTTACTCTTATTTTTTTCGTTCAAATATTGTATTTCAGTTTAGTCATTATTCAATTCCTTGAACCTTAAAAAACGTAGCAATAATTTAACCATAAAAAATCAAAATTAAAGTTGAGATTTAAAAGTTACATGTTCGAAATTTATAAGAATGATGGATTTTATGAAAATATTGATTTTCAAGCAAACTCTAGTAAACAAATTTTTTGTACTAGATAGTCATAATTTTGATGTTTTTTTTAAAAATAAACTATAATTATTTGGAGAAAAGGATAAAAAGTAAGGAGAAGAGTGGCGGAAATGGTGACTTTGAGTTTTTTTCAGAGAATCCGTAGAAATCTCTGGGTTTTATAAAAGATTTTGAAAAGTGAAATCTCTTTATATTTTTAAAAAAGAATCCTGCAAAATCCATAGACTATTAAAATCCATGGACTGTTGAATACCTATAGATTTTTTAAGACTTTAAAAAGTCTGCATTGAATACCTCAGGATTTTTAAAGACTTTATAAAATCTAAATTGAATACATACAGATTTCTAAAATCCATAAAAATCCTGCAGAATCTGAATTGAATACACCCCCTTAGTCAAATTAGTGGACATTCATTAATATATAGATTTTTAATTGTATAATTCCGGCTCGTCGAACTCGTTCGATTTAATCGAGCCTAGTACTATGTCTTGGCTCGTCTTAAATTTGGGCCCGGTTTAGTTTGTCCCAAGGTCGGCCCAGTTGACTTGTCTATTCTAATATATGGTGTAGCATCCTCCCCTTTCCCTTTTCTAGGGATGTCAAACGGGCCAACCCACCGGGTTTCGGGCTAGCCCTATCGGGTTGCGGGCTTTTCGGATCAGGTTAATCGGGCTTTTTATTCTTTCGGGCTATTATTTTTTGACCCTAACCCTAACCCACCGGGTTTCGGGCTAGCCCACCGGGCCATTAAATATATAAAAAATAAAATTGATATCGTATAAATATAAAAATAATTATTATTTTAGCACATATTTGTATAAAAAAATTAAATAAATTATTAAATATTGTGAATTTAACAAAAATAGTTTTGAATGTTAATCTTTATTTTACTTTTCACCAAGCGCCAAAGTAAAAAACGTATAGAATTTAAAATGAAGGTTATATTTTTATTAAAATAAATTAAAAATACTCAATAATAATTAAAAACACAACCTAATTTATCAAATTTATAAGTATAGTAATGAAATAAGTCATGGATTCATAATTTATGGTAACCCACCGGGCCAACCCACCGGGCTTTCGGGCCAGCCCTATCGGGCTCGGGCTTTTTTCGGTCCAGCCCTATCGGGCTTTTTTACTTTCGGGCTATTATTTTTTGGCCCTAACCCACTATTTTTTTCGGGCTAATCGGATCGGCCCGTCGGGCTCGGGCTTTTTTGACATCCCTACTCTTTTCTTATCTATTACTCCCTCTGTCTCATTTAATTAGTCTTATTGGATTGTTCATATGTGAGGTATATAATATTCTAATGGGACTAACCTCTCCTCAGTTGATCCTCAACTTTGCCCTTCTCCTCCTCCCACGTTGTCGGTGTGGTAGTCACCGACAACGTCGCCGATCTGAACTCTTCCTCACTTTTTTGCCTTTCGTCCTTGTGCTCTTGCATCTCGCGCTCTTATCCATGTTCTTTTGTCTCTCATTCTCGCATCACATGTCGGCTATGAGGTCGTCGTCGCTTCTTTGCTGCCAACGGGGCTGGTGCCTCTTTTGCCCGAGGTTCTCGGCCACGTTTTGGTCATTGTTGTTGAGCTTGTCTGAAGCAGTCTTTCGGCCAACGAAGTTCCTACGCCATTGCCCCCGGAAGAACAACAACCCTTGGCTCCTTCTCTCCTCCGGTCCAGCGATGTCTTGACATCGTGGCCACCGGAGCAGAGCTCTGCCGCTGGTGGTCCGGCGCCGTCCTCTTGTGGTTCGCCGTCGCCTCCGTGACTTCTCTGTGGAGGTGGCTCTGGCCTGAGCTTCCTTATGCCATTGCCGCCATTCTAGGCAGCCTCTGGCTCGCTGTCGCCTCCGTTTTGGACCTGAGCTCCCTTTGTGTTGCCTCTGCTCCGGTTTTGTGTTGCCTCTGCTCCGGTCAGGCGAGGTCTCGTCGCCGTTGCCACTTGGCTGCTCTCTTCCCCCACGTGCTCCGTTGTTACTGCGCCACTGTGGTGATCGACGGTACAAATTGACGGCTTGTCTCCGTTGCTGAATCGATGACGCGCCTCCGTCGTTGGTCCGATAGAGAACAGAGACGAAGAGTTCAACTAAGGCAGCCCATGCTCTGATGAATCTCAGTTTTGTTGTAATCAATTAAACGATGGTTAAGCAAAGACAAAAATTAATGGGGACCAAAGAACACAACAGATTTACGTGGTTCGATCTACAGTGTGTAGATCTATGTCCACGACAAGAGAAAAGATATATGATTTGTATTCCGATTGTGTGTCTACAGAGAGTTCGTCCTTCTCTATAAATCTATCTCATAACGGCAGTTAATTGCCTACAATCATGGGTGAGATCGGTTACTTCCCATGATCCCACGTTCCATCTCTTGGGCCTTGCATGTCCGTGGGTCGAACTCCCTTTGTGCATGTCTCCTTGGTCTTGGGCCCTTCATCATCTGGGCCTGGGTATTGGGCCTTATCCCATCACATCCCCCCTCCCCCCAAAAGGCGTGGGATTATGGGTGTGATGCCGAGCTGGAGTCTTCCACTTCGCGGATCGGGATGAAACCTTGTCCTGTAGTCAAAGTCAGGTTTTGCTGGCAACATTTGAATCTTTTCCCGGTGCGACGTGATTCTGTGAAGTGACTTTCGTGAAGTCATTTGCTAAGGTCGAGGTCGAGGTGCGTCAGACGCATTTAATGAGCACCGTTTGGGTTCCCGATAAAGTAGGAATGCTACAGGTTGGTGAGATCAAATGTCGCCGTAGGTTTTGAAGGGGCTTCTTTAATACGCTAGGTCCTAAATTCCTCATTATTGAATATTTTGAAATACTTTTTTCTGCAAAATAGTTCCATCTCTCTCTCTTCTGTGCTTGCGACTGTTCATCATCGTTGCCACTCCATCATTCCAAATTTCCATCGCAAGTAAGTCACCATGAATCCCTCTTCTTCTTCCCCTTCTGTTTCTCTATCAATGCCATTAGATAGATTAGATACAGTTACAGTGGCGTCCCCAAATACTTTTCCCGTCGTTGTGAAATTTGCTGAGTCTAGATCTGCAAAGGGTAGTGTAAGCATAAATGAGTCTCGTCTGTCGGCGACCAATCTTTACAAGATTGGCCGTAGATTTGGTTTCCCCGCGCCGTTTTAGCCATACCTCACGATTGCAATAGGGCTTGTTGGCCTCCGATAGGTTTCGTAACCGTGTATGAGGATTCTCTCATCACGGGCCTGTGTGTTCCCTTTCCTTCCATTTATGCCGATATTTATGAGATATATGACATTTCTGCAGCACAGTTATACCCTAATGGGTTGCTGCAGAATACCGGGCTGGGAGTTGCATTTCACCGCCTCGGTCTCCCTTTCACCGTAGATTCCTTTAGCACCATGTTCCAATTAAGGCGGGCCAGGGGGTGGTACTACGTAATCCCCCGTGAGGTCTTTAGGGTTATAGCCCCGTCAAAAGTCCTGAACTGGCAAGAAAGATTTTTCTTCTGCCAGTTGGAGGGTGCCCTTGAGTCCACATGGAAAGAGGGTATCTTAAAATGAAGAATTGGAAAACCAAATTGGACTTCGCCCCATTGGCGAAGTCCTTGAATGATCTCGGTCACATCTCTCCCGACTTCTCCGAAGTTGATCTGATTGTTGCGGGTTTGAGCCCCTATGATCCTTCCACCTTGGTGGTACCGGGGAGGGGTGAGGCTCCTTCCTCTCTTCTGTCTTTCTTTACTTATAGATTTTTCACTTCGTATGTTGCTAACGGTTTTCTTTTTTGCAGTGAACATTCTCAAGGCTCCTCCAGCTCGAAAGAGAAAGGCTTCCACCTCACTTCCAGCCCCGAGGTGAAGAAAACCGCTTATGTTACTTCGTCCGAAAGGACGGAGGACCAAGTGCGAGATCCTGTGAGATCTCCTCCTCCCATCACTCAACCTCTTCAATGCTTGAAGAGTCAGGGTTTCTGTAGCCCGGCAGACGCGTCGGCGTCGTCTGAGCCGGATCTCCAGATCACCGGCTTCCTTGTACTGCCGCCACCTTTTCCCGAGGTATTGTCCTTTGACTTTTTAGACCCCTAAAACTTGTCGTCATAATGTTGTCATACTGATCTCGGGTTATTCTGTAGAGTGTTGAGTCCAGTGTTTGGTGTTTAAATGTTCAGTTTTTAGTAGTCTTTTCGTGTCCGTTTTCGTAGTAATTTCGTGTCTTTTCGTTTGTCTTTGGCTATGAATGGATTGTTTGGAGTTTTTGGTGATTGTAGGTACAAAAGGGCGGAAACGAGAAGAAAGGTTGTTGAGCAATCATTGACCTCAAGTTCTAACCTCTTATGATTTTATTGAAGATTCATTTTGGATGTAATGAAAGCATTATATCGAAGAGGGGTTTGATAGGAGCACATAGGCGAAAACGGAGGTCAATTTGGAGTTCGGACGAGGAAGATACGGCCGAAACAAGAGAGGCGCGCACAATTGTCCAGACTGAGTTTTGGACGATCGTCCAGACACTTGGATGATCGGCCAGACCCTTTAATGAGAGGATTTCCAGAATGTAATCTGGACGATTGTCCAGACCCCTAGGGTGTTCTGGAAGATCGTCCAAACCCCCGACGGCAGCTGTTCGTTTCTTTTTATGATTAGGTTTTCTACTTATTATAAATACTAGTACTTTGGGATGGATTTGGGACAGCCTTTAAAATCTTTTACCCTTGTTTAGCTTTTACTTTCAGCACTTAATACTCTAGCTTTAGTTTTCTTTGTTCGATCCGGATCGCTACTTCGTTTTTAATACAAGATAATTTATTTAGTTCGTGTTCTTCGTTTCTGCTTTCGATTCGTAAGTTCTTTATTGCTTTCTTATTGCTTTCTTTATTGCTTTCTTAGTTCTAGATTTAATTCGTAATTGTTTCGCTTAATTTTGTTCGTTCGTTTTTAAGTTCTTAGTTTAGATTCGTTTTTCAAAGTTTTTGTTCCTTCATTTTTCAAGTTTTCAAAGTTAGATTTATTTGCTTAGATTTTAAGATTTACTTTTATTGATGTCTTTCTTCGTTGCTTTCGTTTTTGCTTTCTCTACGATTTTTGTCTAGGTAATTTAATTGCTTTTACTTAATTTTTTAGATTAATTAGTTAGATTATTTCTTTGTTTTCTAGATTAGTTTATTTATTTTCTTTGATTTAATTGCTTATTTACTTTCTTGCCTAGGATTTAAAAACCACAAACCCAAAATTCTATTTACTTGCTTTCTTAGATTTAGGCTAGATTAGGTTGTTTTGCTACACGATTATTTGCCCTACAAAGTTTTCCTTCGAGATTCGACATAGGGTTTTTACTTACTAAGTGCTAGGATAGATTTCGTTCTATTGCGAACACTTTTTGGTGAAACATTCAGCGTGGACGAGCTCGCTCCGGCCTCAAACACCGCAGTCCAGCTACTTCGTGAAGCCGTGACAAAATACGCGAGGGTATCTTAACGAGCAGATGCCCTGGAGGATGACAAAGTCCGCCTCGTCCAGGACATCACTGCTGCCGAAGCAAAGGGCAAAACCTTGCAGGAGCAGCTTATCTCGGCGAGAGCCGACGTTGCTGCCACCAAGGGCGAGGTGGCATTTTTGAAGGGCGAGCTAGCCACCGCTCAAGCTCGGGAGGAGGATCTCGCCGCTTCGCAGGGTGAGGTAATGCGGGCCTTGGCCGAACGGATCTTCTGTTCTAGTTAGTTCGGCACCCTCGTGGGTGCCTTGAACGCGGTGATGACCACGAGGAACATGGCCGAAGACTTGGACAAAGTCACCAAGGACTACCCTGATCTCGATAAAGAGAAATACGGGTATGAGGTGATGTCGGAGGACAAGGTATTGCGCACCTATGTTGAGGTGCTGCTGGAACACACCCCCTCCTTCCCGGTCGTTGAGGCTCTGGCCAACCGTCGCACTATTCTCTTCGCCGACGAAGTGCGTTGTTGCCCGGACGACCGAGACGACATGTTCGAGGCAGTGCTGGCCGAGGTGGCGCAACAGATGAAGGAGGACGAGGTGAGGAAGACTGGTGAAGAGACGGCCACCTCGGGTCAGAAGGAGCCCGAGGCCGAGATGGAGCAGCCTCGGGAGCCCGAGGTGATTTCTCCTGAGGCACTTGGAGGGGTCAGTTGATCCCCTCTTCTTTTTCCTTCTCTTTTTTTGTGTAACTTTTTGTGTAACTTTTTGTGTAACTAGTACGCCAGTACAGCTTTGTGTACCAAACATTTTCTCTTTTTGAATGAAGTGTTTGTCTTTCCCCTCTGATTGTGAATTTTAATGTTTCAATGTAGAATAAGACTAAAACAATAGACATAACTCCGTACCTCAACGAAATCAAGCGTCTTTCTTGACTTGTTGATGGGAAAGAAGTAGAAACCCTGCATGCTCAATGTTGGAAAATATGTTGTTGCGTATCAACAATGATCCGGGTAAACACGTTCGATAACCTTTATAAAAATAAAAGTTACAAGATCTTAAATATAACACACTCGTTAGAAATTACAATACAATAAACTAAATTGAATGCATAATTAAAGGGTAAAACCGAGTCGAGTAGAACTCTTCCCGCAAGAAGCTTTACGCCCCGGTAGTGCTCTCGGAACTGGCGTAGCTTCCCAAAAGGTAAAACAGTTTTCGTCTTGATAGTAGTAGCACCACAAATTATCAAGCTCCGGCGAACTGGATGTAGACGAGGAACTGAGCTCGAAGAAAAAAATAATGCAACGAGATGCTCGTAGATGTTGGCTCATTGTCGGTATGTTAGAATGAATCTAAACACGTCTTTTTATAGTCTACGTCTTAACCGAGAAATTAATGAACCATAATATGTCGGTGGAGGTTACGTGAGTAACTCCTGGCTCATGAATGCCTCGTTGGGGTAACAGGATAACTCCTAGCGGTTACTCCCGACTCATCATTACGTTGGCGGTTATGGGTATAACTCCCGGGGATTACTCCCAACGTATTAATATCGTTGGAGGTTACAGACGTGACTCCTTGTACTTACGGATGCACCTGGACAAGATGCTCACGTAGATTCGTTCGAGAGACGTATCTATACGACTTCTCCAACCTCCAAAATATTTATATCTCACTCACCGAAAATTGGTTTTGAGCATATAAATATATCACGATATTCTACTCCCGGAGTAGATTAATAATCTATCATTTAATTTAATAAATAAATTAAATATAAATTAATCTTTTATTTGATCAAAAGACCAAATTTCCAACACTCAAGAGCTTGTCGAGCATACCCGTGCTAAGTATGAAGCCAAGTACCGGACCATGCAAATAAAGAATGACGGGCTGAGAGCTCGATACATAGATGCAAAAGACATACTTGCTCTCCACGACGAGCAGTCAAAGACCATTGAATCGGAGCACGCTGAGTACGAGAGGGTGATCCATGAGTTAGGTGGATCCATTATATCCGAGGTTGAGATCAAAGCATTACAAGTCGTGAAGAAGTGCATCTGGTATCCAGACCGTCGGGGTCCGGATTCATGGGATCGCACAGATGAAGTAGCCGAGATGAAGCGTCTTACCAACCTATTCCAAATCATTATTGATCGTCAACCTGATATCAAAGAATGGCTGGACGCGTATCCTCAATTTGCAGCAGCGACAACACACTACGGTCGGCCCGTGGCTCATTTTCGAGCTCTCCAAGGTCCACCCTCGTCGTCTAGACGGATACGAGACTGCACTGAGGTCGAGCCTTTATCCTTCCCTGTTCAAATTCGACGACCTCCACCTATCCGAAACCGAAGTGCCACCCATTGACAAACCGATATTTTATAAGCATTTCAAGATGGTTTTTGGTAGGTTTTGGCTTTCATATGTGTGTATAAGTGATAGAAATGCTAAAGTTTTCATAATTATTCATTTTCTATACGTTTTGCGTTTTCTCTCGATTTCCGTGCCAATTTCAGGTGCTGTGGAGATTTTCTGGGAACATTCGAGCAGTCCTATGTCGAAGAGGATCGAAAGAGGAAGTCGTAGCACTTCGCGGATTATTTTTCCGAGGCCGGACGGGAGAGAACGAGCCAAAACCGTAGGAGTGCGCAATGAGACGAAAAGAGGCCGAAAATACACACACCCTTGAGCTAAAATTTCGGAAATTACAATTTTTACCCCACCTTCTCAACTCAAATTTCTACTTATTGCAGTTTGGCCCCAAACTTATGGGAAGACTATAAATACTTGTTTATTTTCCTCTTTTGGATCATGAACCACTTTGTAATTCACTTTTAGCATCTACTTTAGAACCCTAACATTTTCCCTCTTTCCTCTTTAGTAATTCAAATTGTGTTGAAGATTATGCTTGGAGTTTGAAGAGATTATTGAAGATTTACTTTCCATTTTCCTTCATGTTCTTTCCATTATGATTTCTCTTACTTTTGTCGGTTTGATTGCTAGATCTATGGCTAGCTAGGCACCTCTATGGCTCCAAGTGATGGATGATTTGATTTAGATGATGGGTGCTAGAATTCAGGATGTTGATTTACCTTCCCCTTGAATTGCCTATGGATTGTGACTTAATTTGAATGCATGACTAATTGATCACTAGGAGTGCATCTAAGGTGTTTGATGGAATGCTTAGGAGGCTTCCATTCATAGCACTTGGCATCAATTCATACTCATATCACTTGATTGCATCTCATATGATTCCTAGAAAGAATTAGATGGGTTGGATGATAGTTGGTAGGTCATCTTAGACTAAAATAAGCTATTTGGAGTTGGTAGGGCATTTAAAGGCTTAGAAAGCATTTATTGTTCTATTAATCTACTTGTTGATCACCCTAGTAAGGTAGGTTAACATAATTGATATAAGAGACCATTCAAGGTGGATTAAAGTGGTTTGAAGCATCTGGATTCGAGAGCCCTCATCATAATCATATAGGAAGTTACTTGGATCCATGCCTTTATTACTTGATTTTACATTGTCATTTCTTGCTATTTTCATTACTTTAGTGTATTGTTGAGTTTGATATTCATTTACTTCCTTGCCTAGTTATAGAAAACCACACAAATATGATGTATTGGTGCTTAGATAGTATAATGGAGACGAAATAAACTACTTGAAATCTATTGACATATTCACTCCTCGTGTTCGATACTCGGACTTCCATAGTTCGATATTATTGATAGGTTAGAAATAGCCTAGTCAATTTTTGGCGTCGTTGCCGGGGAGTGATTAGATAGATATTTTCAATAGTTTGTTTAGTCACTTGTTGCTAATCTAAGCTTGTTTTTAATTTCTTTTTCTTTTTGTTTTGAAGGTACATGCTTACAAGGTCTAATGAGAGACTTGAAGAGCCACCTGTCTTGGAATTTGGAAGGAGACATAGAAGAAGGAATTCTAGAGAAGTACAAGACATGGGTGATCAAAACCCAAATATGGAGGCCATCATGAGAAGGATGGAAGAAATGCAAGCGGAAATTGATGGGCAAAAGAGGAAGGCTAATGAGGTGCCACCATCTCCTATCAATTTCATGTTCCAAGCTCCAACGGAACAATATCAAGGAGGGGAGTGGGGCACGATCAATGCCAATAATTTTGAGTTGAAGACCGGCTTGATTCAAATGGTTATGAATGCTCAATTTGGAGGAAGCCCCCTAGAGGATCCAAATGCACATCTCACTTCCTTCTTGGAGATGTGTGACACCGTTAAGCAACATGGCGTCCCTAGTGATGCCATTCGACTAAGGATGTTTGGATTTTCTCTAAGGGATAGAGCCAAGGATTGGTACAAGGGCATGGATAAGTCGGAGATACACACTTGGCAAGATCTTTGCAAAGCCTTCTTATCGAAGTATTTTCCTCCCTCAAAGGCTCACAAGATGATTTTGGAGATTTCCATTTCTCTCAACATGGGGATGAAACCTGATGAAACCTTATTTGAAGCTTGGGAAAGGTATAGAGAGCTCATTCGGAAATGTCCTCAACATGGTTATAGTGAGGATCAACAAGTAACCCATTTCTATGGTGGACTTACTTCTCACACAAGGAGTATAGTCGATGCTACCGCGGGGGGTTGTTTGTTGAACAAGCATGCTAAGGAAGCTTTGAGGATAATCGAGGAGATGGGCGCTCATGCCTACCAATGGCCTATGGAACGTACTTCCATGAAGAGGGTTGCCTCTCTATCGGATGAGAAGTATGATGAGTTAACTTCATAAATCACCACTCTCAAGAGAGACTATGACAAGAGCCAAAAAGATTTGATGGAGATAAGAGCCGTTAAGAAATATGAGAATGACGAAGTCTTGAATGAGGAGGAAGTGAAGTACATCAACTGTTGGAACCAAGGTAATTTTCAAAGGAATCATGGAAATTTTACCTTCAACAATCACCCAAACCTCTCCTATGGAAATCCACAAAATGCTCTAAATGCTCCTCAATCTTCTCCTCCCGGATTTGGTGTTTCTCATCAAGTAGTTGAGGAAAAGAAGCCTCCTCAACCGGGGTTGGAGAGTATCATTCAACAAATGGCCAATCAACAATCACGAATGGCAAATCAACAAAACACTTTCATTGCTCAAACGGGGCAAAAAGGTCACCACCTTGGAGAACACGGTTTCTTCCATGGACAAGCATATCAAGATGCTTGAGGGTCAAATGAGCCAAATGGCTAGCCATGTTGCCTCTCAACACAAACAAGGCCAATATCCGAGCAATACGGAGGTGAACCCAAAAGGAAATTGTAGTGCCATCATTACAGAAGTGGAAGAGCATATGGAAGCAAAGAGAAAGTTGTAGATGTTGATGAAGAGCCATTAGTTGAGGATTTGCCATATGAAGAGGAAGACCACATGGTTGATGAAAAGAAGAAGGAAGTGAGAAATCCTATTCTCAAGAGGGAGTTTCTTAGAAAAAATGATGTGGTAGAAGTTCCTTTACCTACAAAGGATGTCATCACCAAGGCACCTTTCCCTCATCATTTAGCAAAGCCGAAGATGGATGAAAAGATGAAGAGGTTCTAGGCTATGATTAGCAAAGTGCAAGTTAACATCCCTTTGTTGGATGCGTTGAGAGATATGCCCGGGTATGCGAAATTCTTGAAAGATGCCGTGTCTAACAAGAGAAAGTTCGATTACTTTGAAACCATCAATATGAGTGAAGAGTGTAGTGTGGTTCTCCAACGAATGTGGTTCTCCAACGAAAGCTACCTCTCAAGCAAAAGGATCCGGGATCGTTTACCATTCCTTGTCTTGTGGGAGGTCAAAAATTTGGTAATGTTCTTTGTGATCTTGGAGCTTCTATTAATTTGATGCCCTTGTCTATCTTCAAGAGGCTTGATATTGGAAAGAAATCTTCGTCCTACTCCGGTTTGTCTACAAATGGCGAATCGTTCTATCACTTATGCACCAGGGATTGTTGAAGATGTGCTAGTGAAGGTTGAATCCTTCATATTCCCGGTGGATTTTCTTGTTCTTGATATGCCGGAAGACAAAGAGATGCCTCTCATTCTTGGAAGACCGTTTTTGGCAACCGGAAGAGCCTTGATTGTATTGATGTGCATGAAGGGAATCTTACCTTTCGAGTCAACAATGAGACATCGATCTATGATGCAATGAAGAGATCAAAGGATCATGACTTTGAAGAATGTAATGTTATAGGGGTTGTATCACCATCTCAAAGAGAGGATCACTTGGAATTCCAAGATTCCTTCTACCCATACTCCGAACTCGATGAAGCTTGTGATGAACTTTTGAGCACTCTAGCCTTATGGAGTCTCAAGAGTCTTTTTCTCCTGTCAACCCACAAACTCTCTTGTCTTCTTAACATGATCATGGTCTATTCCCAAACAACACTGAAGAGAATCCACTCCAAGATTTGAGTTATAAGGATGAAGGTATTTCTGATCATACTCTATTCTTAAGGACTCTCTAGGAAGTGTTGATTTGTTTGAGCCGAAAGAGAATAGCATGAAAGATGTGGCATTTTCTTTTGAGTTGGAAGCCGAGAAAGACGGTGAGGAGCAAGCTAAGTTTGGGGGTGTTACCCCTTACAAGAAAGTTGTGAAGTTCTTTGAGGATGTAGACGAAAGGAAGAAAATGGATGACGATAATCCTTTGATCCTTGGTATGTCTTTCGTGCCTACAAGCCGAGCTTTAGGGGAATTGTGTGATAAAAGCCTCACTTTTCGAGTTAATGAAGAGGAGATGACATTTTATAAGCCGGAAGTTGAGATTGAGTTTCCGATTCCAAGTAAGGAGAAGTGCTACAAGTTTGAGGTCAAGTCTCAGGTGAAGCTTGTGTATCCGTTTCATGGAGGAGGTACAAAGATGAATGAAGCAAAGCATCCTTGGAAGATAGGAGATCCATTTCACGACGAATGTGGAGAAGTCAAATTTCAAGGCAAGGATTCATTTGATGTACCATGAGCTCCATTGAGGTATCGTCGAGCTAGTGACGTTAAAAAAGCGCTCGTTGGGAGGCACCCCAACACGTATCCTTTTATTTACTTGTTTTTTCAAAATAAGGTTTAGTTTGAATTGTTTTGTTTGAATAAGAGTTGAGAGTGAGGTTACTTGCATTAGGAAGGAATTTTTAAGTGTTGAGAGTATTTTCATGCCTTAGAAAATATTTGACATTTTTCAAGTTTGGAGGATTTCCATGCCTTAGAAAAAATTTGAAAATTTTCAAGTTTTTATGCTTCAACATTTAGAAAATTTTTGAATATTTTTCCAGCTTTGCGCAGTCTCACGGAAAAGGCGAAACAGGGTAGCAAATCTCGTCGGAATTTGATTCTATCGATTGGAATGGATTCACAAGACAGATTCCAAAAAAACGATACCATTTTTTGCTCAAATCATAATCGATATCTCCCTTGAAAGCAATGGAGTGATAAACACGATATTCAAACAAAATATGCATCTCATTCAAACCAAAAACATTCATGTGATTTCCATTAAGAAAATCCAAAAAATTTTGCAAATTTTGCAAGTAAGCACACTTTCAAGCTCAAAAATCACAAAGAATGTATAGGAACTCCAAGAAACAACACAAACCTTCCAAAGTAATGCCCACATCAAACCAATATCAAGCACGCAAGAAAGCTTAACGAACAAGCTAGTTCATGAAAAACCGAAGGGAGAAAAGTAGTTTAAAGACCTTATCCTACCCCCCTCCCCCAAACTTATTTTAGAAACCTAGTCTAAAATGAGTTTGGAGGGAAGAATAATAAGGAATTTAAACTACACTCACAAAGGTCCAAGCTATGTTGAATATCACGTCAAATGTTATTCAATCTAATGCTTGCTCGATCGGTTTTGACCCTCCTTTCTTGCCCCGTCTCCACTATTCATTCAAATCCTTCCAACAATAATGCACCACATTTCGGAGCTTTGCCTTTGTGCCTACATACGAAACAAGTCTCAAGTAAGATTTAATTACATTTGCCTCAACTCATGAGTTACAAGAAACCAAATTCATGCTCATATTCAAGAATTCACTAGCAAGAAAAACCTTCTAGCTCAAGAACAAGCAAACTAACACTAATCTCTTGTATGACCAAAACGCACAAAATCATGCCAAATCAAGACATAAGTGTAGCGAGCTTCTTAAAATATGCTAGGAACATGATACATTCAAGCTCAACATCATGTATGCCAAATTGAATTTCCAAGAATTTGCAAGAAAATAAAGAAAATTAATTCTTCAAAATTCCCACACATTTCTATCAAGAATCCATCAACTTAATTACACATGAAATAGCTAAATAAATCCCATTAGAGCAATGAGTTGGACCATATTACATCATGGTCTTAGCAAAATTTGAAGAAAAACACACTTCTTAGCTCAACAAATGGAATTTTCGTTTTTCACTCAAAACACCATGAAAACTTGTTCTTGTCTTGAAATGTAGCTTAAGTGAAGAAAAACACTTTCACCAAAGGATTTGACATGATTCTGATGGATTTGTATACTAGAAAGCAGGCCTTTTAGCTTGTATGCATGTGTTGTCCATAACCACTAACAATCTTCTATCTGATTAAGTATGAATTGTTATCTATGCATCAAACATCTATCCATTATCTCAAGGTTGTAGGCTTTATGGTGTGTTGTAGATCACTGAAGACCATAGTTGCCGGTTCCTCAAGAGATATAAAAGGGTATCACAGTTGAGACAGTTCTGGATATAACTGTCGGTTTAGGCTGTAGTATAGGCTGCATAAGTAGCTTGTCTTGGCTACTTGTCTATACTAGTACGTGCGTGTACTGATATGATCACGGTGAGGTGTATTCTTCTATTCTGACCAGATGTAGAAAGAATCGAGACCTCGGTGACTTAAGATGAACCTTAACTCTAGTTGAGTCCTAAGGGTGTATAGTTGTGGTCTGCTTCTTTGATTTACCATGGGTGAGAGTTCAGAGTATCTGTAACTCAATATGCTCCGTATCTTGGGAAGCAACTACAACTAGTACGACTCTTAGTGTAACTGCAACAGAGCACCATATCCTGGTAGAACAGGTTGATCACATCCCCTGAGGAATTCATTAAGGACTATCATACCAAACCCTGCAGGTGGATTAAATTCCGGTATGATGAGTAAGGTATGAATGGTACTACTCAGGAATATAAAAGAAGTTGAATAACACGAGCAGTCAGAAGCTCTAAGTTAATCAACGGATGTGGGATATCTTAAATATGGGGGTCGTTAAGTCTAATACTAGCCCTGAACTCAACAGGGGTAAAACAGGTAATTCAGTACTATTACTCTAGTGGAATGTTTTAGTACTTATGGACTAAATTATACTCTGGGCTGAGTATGGAGAATTTAGCCATTGGGAGGCCTCGGTTTTACCAGCTAGTAGATCCCTGATCTGGCCCAAAAAGCTCAATAGGCCACAGTATAAGGAATAAGTGGGCCACCACACAGTTGGGCCCAGTATGGGGCGCCAACTATGCTAATGGACGTCCAGTCCATGTGTTGCAGGCCTGGCCTGCAACTTAAGCCCAGTCTCTCTTAGTCTCCTCTATATATACCCCCTCAAGGTCTTGTTTAGACCTAACAGTCAGAATAAATCGAGCGCACTTAATATTCTGAACAAGAAAAAGGAGGCTAGGGTTAGAGGAGAGAGAGACGCACGGCCGAGCTGTAGCATTCGGTGGGGTTCCCGTTTCCGTGGCTGATTCCGAGGTTCGTTGTCCATCCAACGTCAGAATCGAGCAGGGATACAGATCAGAAGATCTATTCGCGAGTTCTCTACTTCTTCAGGTAATCGATCTATAAACCCCCTATGATTCCGCATTTAATTCATAGGAGCATGATAGGTTTATTCGATAGTTAGATATCCGAAATAGATCCTCGGGCGAACCGATCTTCACCGATCAGATATGGTTCCTTCAGTTGGTATCAGAGCCAAGGATCAGATTTTCGGCTCTATCTGAGTAATTATCGATTATTATGCATGTTAGATCGATTAGGATGTCGCTTTTCGTGGTGTTTGTCGTTTTTCGGAGCCGATTTGGCAATCTATGTAATTTTTGATCGCGAGATAATAAGGTGCGATCTAGAATAGGATTAGATAGATATTTCTTTTGTTTTTCGTTTGTATCTGCTGCAAAGAGACGAGGAACACGAAGAACGAGGAGACGAACACCAAAGGACGACCGCCGCACGCGGCGGCGCGTGAGAGCCACGCGCCAGCGCACGCGCGCGTGCAGCCGCCCAACGGCGTGTCTCCTTCATCTCCGGTGATCGACGGGGCTCCAGCAGGTTGCTGGAGCCTGGACGTCGACGGGGGAGGGCTGGGGAGGTGCGACGGGCGGCGGAGGAGCACGGCAGCGCGAGGGACGGCCACGGCGGAACCCTAGTTAGGGTTCGACGCCGCAGCAGTCGTCCAGGCCAGCATGGGAGCCGGAGACGACGACCACGGAGTCCGGTGACGGACTCCACGTGGTCGTCATCGTCGACGTCAGGTGCAGGCGGCGCCGGAGCGAGCAGCAGCGGCGGCAGAACCCGCGAGGGTTTCTGCCGCGGGTTAACGCGGCTGAAGGCGACGGCGAGGGCGGCGGAGGTAGCGTCCAGGGAGGCGGAGCACACCGGCGACATCAACACCAGCAGCAGGAGCCGCGGCGGACGTCGCCGGCGGCTGGAACGGCGGCAGCAAGGTGAGGGGTACCGCGGCGGAACCCTAGTTAGGGTTCAACGCCGCGAGCCTCGCCGGGACGGTTGCCGGCCGTGCCACCGGAAGGGATCGACGGCCAGCAGCAGCAGCGGCGCCAGGGAGGCGGAGGCGGCCGGCGGCAGGGCCTCACGCCGTCGGCTGCGGCGCGGGCAGCCTTGCACGCCCGTGCCCTAGCCCGTGGACGGGCCTAGGGTTTCCAACCCGGCCCGTTCACGTTTACGGGCTGCCTCCAGCGTTCGGGCTCGGGCCCAGTCACGAATACGGGCCGTGTTAGGTCGGTTTCGGGTTCGTGGGCCCATAAGAGTGAAACGAGCGCGGTTTGGGCCTTTTCGAGAGAATTGGGTCACGTGGTGTGGGCCCAATCTCGGTTAGAGAAGCCCAATGGCAACGAAAATTAGAAAATAAATTATCTAAATAATTTATTTATTTTCGGGGAGAAACGGGAGATCAACTCGGAGGACTTATTCAAGACCGAAGCCTGTTTCGGATTTTACAATTTTATGTAATAGATTAGACGGGTCGTCACACCACGAAAAGCGAGTTTTATTTTTGTTTTTATCTCGTTTTTCTTAAGCATGCTATGGATGCAATTTATTTATTATTATAGCATGTCTTGCCTGTCGAGGTGATTAAATTGCGCTTAGTCGAGCATGTTTTAGGATTGTCAATATAAGCATGTTTTAAATTTTCTGCGAGCATGGTTTTATGGACAGGGCGCAAGCCTAGCTTGGGTCATATTCGGGTTTGGGGATGCCCAGCACACGTGCTGACTAAGGAGGCCGACAAATTGAGGTCTAAGACTGAGGTTAGGCTGTTTGTAGGATATCCAAAAGGAACGAAAGGAGGTTATTTCTATAGTCCCCAGGATCAGAAGGTCATTGTGAGCACTAATGCCCGATTCCTAGAGGAGGACTTTATTAGTAACCATCGGACAAGGAGTGAAATAATGCTCGATGAGTTGCGAGCATCAGCAGTAGCCAGTATTCCAGAACAGCCGAGTGTACAAGAGGTTATACCACTAACTGCACCCTTATCCGATACTGTATCTCCACCATCGCTTCGTCGCAGTGGGAGGGTTGTTCGTCAACCGGACCGTTTCATGTTCGTGGGAGAATCCACTGAACTACTCTCGGGTATCGAACATGATGAGATCGACCCCTGGACTTACAAGGAAGCGATGGAGGACGAGGATGCAGATTCCTGGAGAGTTTCTATGGATTCGGAGATAGAATCCATAGTTAACATGGACGTGTACGACCTTGCGGAGCTGTCGGATGGGGTAAAGCCCATCGGTTGCAAGTGGGTGTACAAGAGAAAGAGAGGACCTGACACGAAGGTTTTAGCCTTCAAAGCTAGATTGGTGGCGAAAGGATTCACTCAGAAAGAGGGAATCGATTACGATGAGACATTTTCGCCGGTTGCCATGCTTAAGTCCGTCAGAATACTCTTGTCCATGGCGGCACATTTAGACCTAGAGGTTTGGCAAATGGACGTCAAGACTGCGTTCTTGAACGGGTACCTTGAAAAAGGTAGGGACATTTATATGCGCCAACCAGAAGGTTATGTGAGAGATGGCCAGGAGCATCTCGTATGGAAGCTTAAGAAGTCCTTATACGGACTTAAGCAAGCGTCCAGGTCCTGGAACATTCGTTTTGATGGAGTGATTAAATCCTACGGATTTGTCCAGTGCTTAAACGAAAGCTGTGTTTACAGGCTCAGTTCGGACGGAAGCGTGGTATTCTTAGTACTGTACGTAGATGACATACTTCTCATTGGCAACAATGTGAACGTGTTATCAGGCGTAAAGGATTGGTTATCTGAACAGTTTCAGATGAAAGACTTGGGAGAAGCAGGTTACATCCTATGGATCAAGGTGATCAGAGATCGCCGTAAGAGGGTGTTAGGCTTAAGCCAAGCTTCATATATAGATACTGTGATCGCCCGTTTCAGCATGCAGAATGCCAAGAAGGGTTTTCTTCCCTTCAGACATGGCATACCCCTATCTAAGGACATGTGTCCAAAGACGCAAGAGGAGATAGAGGGCATGAAGACTATACCGTATGCTTCCGCGGTTGGAAGTCTCATGTATGCAATGCTGTGTACTAGACCGGATATCTGCTATGCGGTTGGCATGGTGGCAAGATATCAGTCTAACCCTGGTCAGGGACATTGGACGGCTGTTAAGCACATTTTAAAGTATCTCAAGAGGACAAGAGATCATGTGCTTGTTTATCAGTCCAATGAGATGATCCCGATAGGGTATACGAACTCAGACTTCCAGGCTGATTGAGATGAGAGGAAATCTACCTCAGGCTATGTGTTTACCTTGGGAGGTGGAGCCGTCACTTGGAAGAGTGTGAAGCAGAAGTGCATCGCAGACTCGACCATGGAGGCCGAATATGTGGCTGCTTGTGAGGCTGCTAAAGAGGCTGTGTGGCTCCTGAACTTCCTTAATGAGCTAGAACTAGTTCCCAGATTGCCCAGAGGTATCACATTATATTGTGATAATGCTGGAGCAGTTGCAAACTGCAAAGAACCTAGAGCTCACAAGGCAAGCAAACACATAGAGAGAAAGTACCATCTCGTACGAGCAATCGTCGAAAGAGGAGAAGTAGAAGTGAAGAAAATCCCTTCAGCGGATAATCTGGCGGATCCATTCACAAAGAGCTTACCAGTCAAGGTGTTCGACAAGCATGTCGAAGGGATGGGACTGGGGCGCCTCCCACACTAGTAAACTTTGAGTATAAGTGGAAGAAGATGTGTAATAGATGCTAGATTGTAGACACTTTGCCTTTTGTCACATGATATACTAAAAGTTTGCTTTAGTATAAGTGGGAGATTGATGGATTTGTATACTAGAAAGCAGGCCTTTTAGCTTGTATGCATGTGTTGTCCATAACCACTAACAATCTTCTATCTGATTAAGTATGAATTGTTATCTATGCATCAAACATCTATCCATTATCTCAAGGTTGTAGGCTTTATGGTGTGTTGTAGATCACAGAAGACCATAGTTGCCGGTTCCTCAAGAGATATAAAAGGGTATCACAGTTGAGACAGTTCTGGATATAACTGTCGGTTTAGGCTGTAGTATAGGCTGCATAAGTAGCTTGTCTTGGCTACTTGTCTATACTAGTACGTGCGTGTACTGATAGGATCACGGTGAGGTGTATTCTTCTATTCTGACCAGATGTAGAAAGAATCGAGACCTCGGTGACTTAAGATGAACCTTAACTCTAGTTGAGTCCTAAGGGTGTATAGTTGTGGTCTGCTTCTTTGATTTACCATGGGTGAGAGAGGGGTGTCGAGAGGTGGTTGCTGACTTCCAGTATGGACCTCTCGATCGACCTCTCGATCGAGAGAGGTGTCGAGAGGCCCTCGCCTCGGCTCTTGGATCCTCGTTTCCTCGAGCACCACATTCTTGAAGTGCCCGACTCCTTTCTTCTCAGCTTCCAAGGATGGATATGTGTACGTAGTGCCGCTCCGAAGCTCAATGGCATGAACATGATGGTTGTTCTTCGGGTTTTGCTCCGTGTTACTTGGGAATTGGCCGGGCTTATGGACTCCTCCTTGAGCGTTGGCTATTTGACTCATTTGCGTCTCCAACATTTGCATTTGTTTGGTCAACGCATTGATGCTACTCGCCAAGTTGTTGGTTGATGTACTTTGAGTGAGCTCCAACGTCCTCAACTTTGCATCTTGTTGTGTCATCCTCATCTCCGATTGAGCCATATATTGCCGAATCAAATCATCGGTTGACAATTCCTTCTTGGGCTCTTGGATGACTCCGTTCTCAACATGGTAGCCGGGAGGTGGTTGCAATGCGTTGCTTGGATTGGCATAGGAGAAGTTCGGATGATTTCGGTTGTTGGGAACATATGGCTTCTTATACCCTCCTTGGTAGTTCGAACCTCCTTGTCCTCCTTGCCCTCCTTGCCACTTGTTTCCTTGAGTCGGTTGCCACTTGCCCCCTTGTTGCACAAAATTGGCATCTTCCTCTTCGGTTGGGTTTGCTTGATCGTCCGTGATAGCATCGCACCGAAGTACTCCTTTCTTGATAGAATCCAACTCATTTGCTGTTTTTGTATACTTCTCCATCAAGTCCTCGTAAGCATCGATCCCAATGTTGGCAACTCTCCTTCTTCCAAGCCGTCGATCGGTAGCCTCTTCATAGCTCGAATTTACGGTCAGCTCAATAATCTCCATAGCCACTTCATACTCATTGTTCAAGAATCCTCCCTTCGAAGCGTAATCGAGCTCCTTCCTACACAACTTGTTCAAACCACGATAGAAGCACGTGATTTGATCCTCCTTACTAATCCCATGATTCGGGCATGCTCGAAGTAACTTCTTGAATCTCCCCCACGCCTCATAAAAGTGCTCATCCTCATATTGTTGAAATTGGTTGATCTCATTGATAAGCTGTTGAGCCCTCGAAGGTGGGAAGAACTTGTTGAGAAACTTTGTGCACATCTCAGCCCAAGTAGTGACCTCCTTCTTGTCCAATCCATCCAACCACTCTCTTGCATCGTCCTTGAGAGACCACACGAAGAGACTAAGCTTGAGGTAGTCCGAAGATACTCCATTGGCCTTGTATGTAGCACATATGTCCAGAAATTGCTTCAAGTGCGCGTTGGGATCCTCCGCCGGTGATCCTCCGTATTGATTGTTTTGCACCATGTTGATGAGGGACGTCTTGAACTCGTAGTTGTTAGCTTCCGTGGTCCCCCATCCTCCTTGCTGAAATTGGTCCACGACCGGTTTGAACCGATCGTTCAAAGTCCTCCTCACTTGATCCGCCATTGAATCGAAACTCCTTGGTGAATCGGGTGGTGAAGAGAGGGGTGTATCGATCTTCTTTGCCTCCTTTCCTCGCCTCAATGCTCGAAGAGAGCGCTCTAACTCCAAGTCTATAGGAATAGGATTTATCCCTTTAGACCTTGTGGTCATGCACTACCTAAAACCAAAGAGAAGAAAAGAAAAACGTTAGATCAATAAACCGAAAACAGAAAATTAAAGCGCCTAAATCACCTATTAATTCTATTTCAAAATATGTGTATGAAATCTAATCAATCCCCGGCAACGGCGCCAAAATTTTGATCGCACTATTTCTACCACACAAAATAGGTGTAATATAATGAAGCACGAGTATCGTATCCACAGGGATTGATGTATCGAAAACGCACACAATACCTCTACTAAAGAACTAATGTGATGTTTAGGCTTTTAAGAGTTTAGGATGTGGTATTTATAGACTAGACAAATAATAAAAGAAAACTCAATTAATCATATAAGGAAATAAGCAAGTAAAGAAATAAGTAGTCAAATAAAATAACTTAAGACACAAGCAATTAAGTAAATAAGGAAAGTGAACAATTAAGGTAAAGTGTTGATTCTAGGGAAGCCTACCTAATCAAAAATATGCAAATAATTAATGAATACAATTAACCACTTTAATCCAATCTAAATGTGATACATGCAAAAATAACTTACACCCTAATTAAAGCAATGCAAGTAGTCACCCAACGAGATCCTAATATCCTTTCGAATTGTAAGAATCGAATCAAGTGCAAGATAGAACAAGTACCAATAATATAATCAACTAGGTTCAACTAAGACACCAAATCAATTATATATGAACATATAACAATTCAATTATCAATCAAGAAAATCAAACTATTATATCATGCTTTCATGAGATCTATTATGCAATTATCCAATTAAGGCATAAACACAGAAAAACACCTACAAGCATAATATTGTCCTATATACTAAAAACCATATAAAACATAGACAATACTATAAAATCGAGACACAAAATCGACTCTTTTTGGCTATGAAAACAAGGTAAATTTCACCTATATCAAATCCCCCAAACTTAAACATTGTTCGTCCCGAACAATACCAAAACATAAACAATAGACTCTAGCATTGTGAACTATATAGGCCTCAAAAACTTTTCAAAACCAATACTCATGATCATGATCAAAACTATACATACAACCTTAGCATCAATAACACAACCTATCCAACAAACTCGAAACATGTCAATCTATCGAAGAACACTCTCCAAACATGTGAGATTATGTATATAAGTGAACTCTCAACTCTCTCAAAGAAAAGATGTAATATAATGCACATCATGGGGTTCACTCAACATCAATGTAATGCAACATGTTTACCATAGGCTTGCCCCTAATCTCAACATCTCCACCTAATGTAATATTCATAAACTAAGATCAAAAAGGTCTTTGTAAAAGCTTGTAATGTAGGGACATTGGTTAAGGTAGGAAATATATAGGTTAAGTGACTCAAATTGCTCCAAATCATCAACCTCTTTTCAACTTCACCCAAAGTATAGATTTTACTCCATCTTCTACCATCCAACACCAACTACAAAACTCAATATCAAGATGCAACATATACAATCCAAGCTAACTATCCCCTTACGCTTATTTTTGTTTGTTTGTTTTTTTTTTTTTTTTTTTTTTTTTTTTTTTTTTTTTTACTATAGAGCTCCTCTAATAAATGTTCTTTCTAATAATGAACAAAGGCTCTAACTTTCTTTTCTCTCTTTTTTTTTTCTCTTTTTTTTTTTCTAAGCTTATAGGGATAGCTAACTATACTTAATCAAGCATCTCAAATTCTTTTCTTTTTCTTTTCATACCACTCCAAAATAATCTACTCAACTCCTTCCCACATCATCAACTAACTCCACTAAAGATACCCTTATCCATCCAAACCTCCTATCATCCAAGTTCAAGAAAGAAAGGCTCATAACAAGGCTCAAAGGGGGTAAACAAAGATAATGATCAAGGTTAGTGTATGGGAATCATGTGGCTACGAAAGAATGGCCTAATATCATCTCCTAGTTCATAAATATACTAAGGTCTTGACGGAGAAATAGGGCAAGTTCTAGAAACAATGAAACATACATGATCACTCAATCAAGAAAAATAGGCATCAATATGCACCAATAGCTCAAAACTCACGGGCTCAAACTAACTAGTTCCCGACTTCATGACATGCTTCAAATTCATCAAATAAAATCGCGTCGCTTCGCCAAGGTTCCATGCATAATAAAGATCATGAATTTTCTCCCAAAAATCAACAAACTTTTTCTATCATCGGCCAAATTCACAACACTATCATCACATGCTTACTTGACTCAATTTAAACCTAAGACTCAAAACAATAAAAGACTCTAACATACCCCAAAATAATACTAACAAATAAAAGACTCTCAAAGCAAGAAAACAATAAAAGTAATTAACTTAGACACTCTTTCCCTCCCCCAAACTTATTTCAAAGCATAGCAACGAAATAAGTTTAAAGAAAAGAAGTAGGCTAAGTTAAAAACTGACCTCATTGAAATGGCGGTGGGAAGGGAGGGTTGTCGGGGTTATTGGGGTCGAATCGTTGATGGCTCTCCGGGTAGTGAGGATAGAAATAGTGCATCTCATGCACCATCCTATTATAATTCTCCAAGTATGCTCGTTCATCCTCACGCCTCTTCGCCTCCTCTTCTCGAAATTTCCTCTCGTTCTCAATGTAGGCGTCGAGAGTATCAAAACGACTTCCAATAAATGTGCGAAGATCCCCCACCTCGGTTCTCAACGTTTGTACCTCTTCACGAACTCCTCTTACTTGGGATTCAACAAACTCCCTACTATCCCAATGATAGTTGTCCATTGCTTCCATTGACTCCGTGTGCCAATCCCGCATCGTAGAGAAATCCGGAGCTCTCATATGAAAACCGGGCTGTGGAACACCCTCGTATCCTTGCTCAAAAGCATCTTCCCCTTGATCAAATCTCCTCTCATATTGCTCAGCCTCGTCTTCATCTTCTTCCTCCTCATCATCATCACCACCTTCGTCGGGTTTTGGACCTCCCTCAGCCCACATAAGCTCCTTATGTTGAGGAGAATCCATCTTTCCTTTCCCTCTCCGCAGCTTCTCGTTCCCGATCACCTCCGTCAAATAACTGTTCGGAAGCGGAAAGAGATAAATGCCACTCATCCCATGTAGTTTAAAGAACCACCCGGACGTATCATACGAAATCATCCTCGCAAGCTCCAACGTGCGTCTATCCACAAAGATGGACGTAGATACGGGCTGCTCTCCAATTGGAACGTTGAAGTGTTGGGCAATGGGAGTGACGAAAGCTCCTATCCCGATCTTTTGCCCCCCGAACAAGTATGCTTGGCTCTCCATATGATCGACGAGGTAAAGGGCTGCATTTTGTGAATGTCCTCGCAAGGAAGTCCAAATAAGATGAGCGTCGGTGGCAAGGAAGGTGCCGGAGTCATGACGGGAGTGAATGGTGCACGAGATCAGCCTATGAAAGTAGCGAATCGTGGGATTCCGAATTGAGGTGGCCTTTGCTTTCGCCGGGTTGTAGGATCTTGTTCTTTCCTCCTCAAAATCCTCCACGATTGTAAGTTCTATTATTGGGATGATCCATACTTGTATAGTCGGAATGGCCTCGACCCATCTAGAAACATACTCCACCGCAAGTAGAATGTAGGAGAACCCTTGAGACTTGGGAAAAGGACCCATGAAATCAATCCCCCAAACATCGAAGAGCTCCACTTCCATGATAGTTCGTTGCGGCATCTTGTCCCTCTTCGTGATATTCCCCATCCTTTGGCATCGATCACATGACTTGATGAACTCATGGCAATCCTTGTAGATCGACGGCCAATAGAAACCACTATGAAAGATCTTGAGGGCGGTCCTATTCGCTGCAAAGTGTCCCCCATTCGGAGCGCTATGGCAATCTTCGATGATCTTCTTCCATTCCGATTGTCGAACACATCGCCTTATGACTCCATCGGCACACCTCCTATACAAGTATGGATCATCCCAATAATAGAACTTACAATCGTGGAGGAACTTCTTCTTTTGGTGAGACGATAGATCCTTGGGCACATGGTGGATCACCAAATAGTTGACGATGTCGGCGAACCAAGGTATCAAATCGTCCATCTGAAAAACTGCTCATCGGGGAAGCTCTCCTCGATTTCAATTTTCGAATCCTCTCCTTCCACGGGCTGTTCGAGTCTCGAGAGATGGTCGGCCACCACGTTCTCGCATCCTTTCCTATCCTTGATCTCCATGTCGAACTCTTGAAGAAGCAAAATCCAGCGAACTAACCTTGGCTTCGAGTCCTTCTTGTTGAATAGATAGCGAATGGCGGCATGGTCGGTGTGCACAATCGTGTGAGATCCCACCAAATAAGGTCTAAACTTGTCAAAAGCGTAGACCACAGCAAGTAACTCCTTCTCCGTGGTGGTGTAATTCCTTTGAGCCGAGTCCAACGTCTTACTAGCATAGTAGATCACTCGGAATAGCTTCTCCCTTTTCTGCCCCAAAACTGCTCCTACCGCCCAATCGCTTGCATCGCACATGAGCTCGAACGGGGCACTCCAATCCGGCGACACCAAGACGGGAGTAGAGATAAGCGCCTTCTTCAATGTCTCGAAGGCTTCCAAGCACTCATTATCGAACACGAACTTGACATCTTTCTCGAGCAATCCACACAACGGCTTTGTGATCTTCGAGAAATCCTTGATAAATCTCCTATAGAAGCCGGCATGTCCTAAGTGGTGACTCGATGGTCGATTAGCCTCCAACTGATTGAGATACTCGAGTATCTCGTCACAAGCTTCATCCAACTCCTCGTAGGCATAGAGAGAATTCGAAATACAATGGTTAAGTGCCTCCTCCGAAGTAGGTGGTGTCAATGTCTCGATGGAGAAGATATCCTCACGTTGATCGTCGGGTCTCTTCATAGCTTCGTAGATAGAAATTTTCAGTTCCTCCCCGTTGACTCGAAATGTGAGGTCTCCATCTTGAACATCGATCAATGCTCTTCCCGTTGCTAAGAATGGCCGTCCCAAGATCAAAGGTTGATTTGTATCCTCGGGCATGTCCAAGACTACGAAATCTGCCGGAAAGACGAGGTTGTGCACTTGAACGAGAACGTCCTCCACTATCCCCCTTGGATAAGAAACTGATCGGTCCGCCATAAGTAGAGAGATGGTGGTTGGCTTCATCTTCCCGATCTTGAGCCGGTTGAATATAGGGAGAGGCATCAAATTTATGCTAGCACCAAGATCACATAGCACGTTTTGGAAGATTTGATCACCAATTTTGCACGACAACGTGAATCTCCCGGGATCCTTTTGCTTCAATGGTAGCTTCCTTTGGATCACCGCGCTGCACTCCTCCGTGAGATTGATCGTCTCGAACTTCCCCCACTTCTTCTTCCCCGAAACCGCATCCTTGATGAACTTCATGTGGTTAGGCATGTCTCGGAGAGCATCTAGAAGTGGTATGTTGATGTTGACCTTTTGTAGTATCTCCATGAAGCGTTGATACTTCTCGTCTTGCTTCGTCTTGGTCAATCGTTGCGGGAAGGGGGCCTTCGGAGTGTAAGTCGGGATTTGGTGCGGCTGCTGGGCCTCTCGACCGACCTCTCGATCGAGAGAGGTGTCGAGAGGTCCCTTCTGACTTTGCTTTTTGACCTATCGATCGACCTCTCGATCGAGAGAGGTATCGAGAGGCTCCATTTGAATCTCCTCGTCGTAGACCTCTCGATCCTCCTCTCGATCGAGAGGGGTGTCGAGAGGTGGTTGCTGACTTCCAGTATGGACCTCTCGATCGACCTCTCGATCGAGAGAGGTGTCGAGAGGCCCTCGCCTCGGCTCTTGGATCCTCGTTTCCTCGAGCACCACATTCTTGAAGTGCCCGACTCCTTTCTTCTCAGCTTCCAAGGATGGATATGTGTACGTAGTGCCGCTCCGAAGCTCAATGGCATGAACATGATGGTTGTTCTTCGGGTTTTGCTCCGTGTTACTTGGGAATTGGCCGGGCTTATGGACTCCTCCTTGAGCGTTGGCTATTTGACTCATTTGCGTCTCCAACATTTGCATTTGTTTGGTCAACGCATTGATGCTACTCGCCAAGTTGTTGGTTGATGTACTTTGAGTGAGCTCCAACGTCCTCAACTTTGCATCTTGTTGTGTCATCCTCATCTCCGATTGAGCCATATATTGCCGAATCAAATCATCGGTTGACAATTCCTTCTTGGGCTCTTGGATGACTCCGTTCTCAACATGGAAGCCGGGAGGTGGTTGCAATGCGTTGCTTGGATTGGCATAGGAGAAGTTCGGATGATTTCGGTTGTTGGGAACATATGGCTTCTTATACCCTCCTTGGTAGTTCGAACCTCCTTGTCCTCCTTGCCCTCCTTGCCACTTGTTTCCTTGATTCGGTTGCCACTTGCCCCCTTGTTGCACAAAATTGGCATCTTCCTCTTCGGTTGGGTTTGCTTGATCGTCCGTGATAGCATCGCACCGAAGTACTCCTTTCTTGATAGAATCCAACTCATTTGCTGTTTTTGTATACTTCTCCATCAAGTCCTCGTAAGCATCGATCCCAATGTTGGCAACTCTCCTTCTTCCAAGCCGTCGATCGGTAGCCTCTTCATAGCTCGAATTTACGGTCAGCTCAATAATCTCCATAGCCACTTCATACTCATTGTTCAAGAATCCTCCCTTCGAAGCGTAATCGAGCTCCTTCCTACACAACTTGTTCAAACCACGATAGAAGCACGTGATTTGATCCTCCTTACTAATCCCATGATTCGGGCATGCTCGAAGTAACTTCTTGAATCTCCCCCACGCCTCATAAAAGTGCTCATCCTCATATTGTTGAAATTGGTTGATCTCATTGATAAGCTGTTGAGCCCTCGAAGGTGGGAAGAACTTGTTGAGAAACTTTGTGCACATCTCAGCCCAAGTAGTGACCTCCTTCTTGTCCAATCCATCCAACCACTCTCTTGCATCGTCCTTGAGAGACCACACGAAGAGACTAAGCTTGAGGTAGTCCGAAGATACTCCATTGGCCTTGTATGTAGCACATATGTCCAGAAATTGCTTCAAGTGCGCGTTGGGATCCTCCGCCGGTGATCCTCCGTATTGATTGTTTTGCACCATGTTGATGAGGGACGTCTTGAACTCGTAGTTGTTAGCTTCCGTGGTCCCCCATCCTCCTTGCTGAAATTGGTCCACGACCGGTTTGAACCGATCGTTCAAAGTCCTCCTCACTTGATCCGCCATTGAATCGAAACTCCTTGGTGAATCGTGTGGTGAAGAGAGGGGTGTATCGATCTTCTTTGCCTCCTTTCCTCGCCTCAATGCTCGAAGAGAGCGCTCTAACTCCAAGTCTATAGGAATAGGATTTATCCCTTTAGACCTTGTGGTCATGCACTACCTAAAACCAAAGAGAAGAAAAGAAAAACGTTAGATCAATAAACCGAAAACAGAAAATTAAAGCGCCTAAATCACCTATTAATTCTATTTCAAAATATGTGTATGAAATCTAATCAATCCCCGGCAACGGCGCCAAAATTTTGATCGCACTATTTCTACCACACAAAATAGGTGTAATATAATGAAGCACGAGTATCGTATCCACAGGGATTGATGTATCGAAAACGCACACAATACCTCTACTAAAGAACTAATGTGATGTTTAGGCTTTTAAGAGTTTAGGATGTGGTATTTATAGACTAGGCAAATAATAAAAGAAAACTCAATTAATCATATAAGGAAATAAGCAAGTAAAGAAATAAGTAGTCAAATAAAACAACTTAAGACACAAGCAATTAAGTAAATAAGGAAAGTGAACAATTGAGGAAAAGTGTTGATTCTAGGGAAGCCTACCTAATCAAAAATATGCAAATAATTAATGAATACAATTAACCACTTTAATCCAATCTAAATGTGATACATGCAAAAATAACTTACACCCTAATTAAAGCAATGCAAGTAGTCACCCAACGAGATCCTAATATCCTTTCGAATTGTAAGAATCGAATCAAGTGCAAGATAGAACAAGTACCAATAATATAATCAACTAGGTTCAACTAAGACACCAAATC
This sequence comes from Thymus mandschuricus, assembly GCA_029379335.1. Lineage (NCBI taxonomy): Eukaryota > Viridiplantae > Streptophyta > Magnoliopsida > Lamiales > Lamiaceae > Thymus > Thymus mandschuricus. The sequence continues at coordinate 10,682,424 of CM057079.1, forward strand.
AATTATATATGAACATATAACAATTCAATTATCAATCAAGAAAATCAAACTATTATATCATGCTTTCATGAGATCTATTATGCAATTATCCAATTAAGGCATAAACACAGAAAAACACCTACAAGCATAATATTGTCCCATATACTAAAAACCATATAAAACATAGACAATACTATAAAATCGAGACACAAAATCGACTCTTTTTGGCTATGAAAACAAGGTAAATTTCACCTATATCACGTGTACTGATAGGATCACGGTGAGGTGTATTCTTCTATTCTGACCAGATGTAGAAAGAATCGAGACCTCGGTGACTTAAGATGAACCTTAACTCTAGTTGAGTCCTAAGGGTGTATAGTTGTGGTCTGCTTCTTTGATTTACCATGGGTGAGAGTTCAGAGTATCTGTAACTCAATATGCTCCGTATCTTGGGAAGCAACTACAACTAGTACGACTCTTAGTGTAACTGCAACAGAGCACCATATCCTGGTAGAACAGGTTGATCACATCCCCTGAGGAATTCATTAAGGACTATCATATCAAACCCTGCAGGTGGATTAAATTCCGGTATGATGAGTAAGGTATGAATGGTACTACTCAGGAATATAAAAGAAGTTGAATAACACGAGCAGTCAGAAGCTCTAAGTTAATCAACGGATGTGGGATATCTTAAATATGGCGGTCGTTAAGTCTAATACTAGCCCTGAACTCAACAGGGGTAAAACAGGTAATTCAGTACTATTACTCTAGTGGAATGTTTTAGTACTTATGGACTAAATTATACTCTGGGCTGAGTATGGAGAATTTAGCCATTGGGAGGCCTCGGTTTTACCAGCTAGTAGATCCCTGATCTGGCCCAAAAAGCTCAATAGGCCACAGTATAAGGAATAAGTGGGCCACCACACAGTTGGGCCCAGTATGGGGCGCCAACTATGCTAATGGACGTCCAGTCCATGTGTTGCAGGCCTGGCCTGCAACTTAAGCCCAGTCTCTCTTAGTCTCCTCTATATATACCCCCTCAAGGTCTTGTTTAGACCTAACAGTCATAATAAATCGAGTGCACTTAATATTCTGAACAAGAAAAAGGAGGCTAGGGTTAGAGGAGAGAGAGACGCACGGCCGAGCTGTAGCATTCGGTGGGGTTCCCGTTTCCGTGGCTGATTCCGAGGTTCGTTGTCCATCCAACGTCAGAATCGAGCAGGGATACAGATCAGAAGATCTATTCGCGAGTTCTCTACTTCTTCAGGTAATCGATCTATAAACCCCCTATGATTCCGTATTTAATTCATAGGAGCATGATAGGTTTATTCGATAGTTAGATATCCGAAATAGATCCTCGGGCGAACCGATCTTCACCGATCAAATATGGTTCCTTCAGTTGGTATCAGAGCCAAGGATCAGATTTTCGGCACTATCTGAGTAATTATCGATTATTATGCATGTTAGATCGATTAGGATGTCGCTTTTCGTGGTGTTTGTCGTTTTTCGGGGCCGATTTGGCAATCTATGTAATTTTTGATCGCGAGATAATAAGGTGCGATCTAGAATAGGATTAGATAGATATTTCTTTTGTTTTTCGTTTGTATCTGCTGCAAAGAGACGAGGAACACGAAGAACGAGGAGACGAACACCAAAGGACGACCGCCGCACGTGGCGGCGCGTGAGAGCCACGCGCCAGCGCACGCGCGCGTGCAGCCGCCCAACGGCGTGTCTCCTTCATCTCCGGTGATCGACGGGGATCCAGCAGGTTGCTGGAGCCTGGACGTCGACGGGGGAGGGTTGGGGAGGTGCGACGGGCGGCGGAGGAGCACGGCAGCGCGAGGGACGGCCACGGCGGAACCCTAGTTAGGGTTCGACGCCGCAGCAGTCGTCCAGGCCAGCATGGGAGCCGGAGACGACGACCACGGAGTCCGATGACGGACTCCACGTGGTCGTCATCGTCGACGTCAGGTGCAGGCGGCGCCGGAGCGAGCAGCAGCGGCGGCAGAACCCGCGAGGGTTTCTGCCGCTGGTTAACGCGGCTGAAGGCGACGGCGAGGGCGGCGGAGGTAGCGTCCAGGGAGGCGGAGCACACCGGCGACATCAACACCAGCAGCAGGAGCCGCGGCGGACGTCGCCGGCGGCTGGAACGGCGGCAGCAAGGTGAGGGGTACCGCGGCGGAACCCTAGTTAGGGTTCAACGCCGCGAGCCTCGCCGACACGGTTGCCGGCCGTGCCACCGGAAGGGATCGACGGCCAGCAGCAGCAGCGGCGCCAGGGAGGCGGAGGCGGCCGGCGGCAGGGCCTCACGCCGTCGGCTGCGGCGCGGGCAGCCTTGCACGCCCGTGCCCTAGCCCGTGGACGGGCCTAGGGTTTCCAACCCGGCCCGTTCACGTTTACGGGCTGCCTCCAGCGTTCGGGCTCGGGCCCAGTCACGAATACGGGCCGTGTTAGGTCGGTTTCGGGTTCGTGGGCCCATAAGAGTGAAACGAGCGCGGTTTGGGCCTTTTCGAGAGAATTGGGTCACGTGGTGTGGGCCCAATCTCGGTTAGAGAAGCCCAATGGCAACGAAAATTAGAAAATAAATTATCTAAATAATTTATTTATTTTCGGGGAGAAACGGGAGATCAACTCGGAGGACTTATTCAAGACCGAAGCCTGTTTCGGATTTTACAATTTTATGTAATAGATTAGACGGGGTCGTCACACCACGAAAAGCGAGTTTTATTTTTGTTTTTATCTCGTTTTTCTTAAGCATGCTATGGATGCAATTTATTTATTATTATAGCATATCTTGCCTGTCGAGGTGATTAAATTGCGCTTAGTCGAGCATGTTTTAGGATTGTCAATATAAGCATGTTTTAAATTTTCTGCGAGCATGGTTTATTTGCTCCGTTTAGAAAATTATGCTTAGGATTATGTGACAACGTGATCTAGCATGTCGACAACCTTTTGAAAGAAAAATACTAAGCAGATAAAAACGTTTTTGGTATAGAAAATGTTAAGACCTCCACAACTGACCTTAAGGTGAAGTTTGGTGTGAGTGTGTAAACGTCCACACGAACGTGGCTTGCACATCGTATCGAACGAGTTCGCCAGACTTAGGGTTTCTTAACAAAAATGTTCTAACCAAAATGAGAAGTGGGAGCTTTTCTGAGTAAACTCCACACTAACGTGGCTTACTCGGAATAGTAACTGCGGTTTTCTCTGGAGTTGGTTTTTGAACAAAGATAGCTTAAGGAAAATAGTGTTTTTTCTAGGTTAGGCTAAGATTGTGGTTAAAAGCTTAGATATTAGTTAGAATACAACTCCCCAACGGAGTCCCTTTTCTAATCTAATATGGTGTAGTAAGGTTCAACTATTAGCTCTATTTGCCATAAGGATAGGTTGGCAAGATAAGTAGAGTTAAAGATCCGAGTATCTGGTCGAACAATGGGAGCGTAAACGTCCACACGAACGTGGCTTGCGATCCGCATTGTTTGGGCTGTTGAAGGTTTCGAAATTATTGGTTTATCAAAAGGTTACAATAATTTTCATTACGAATTGATGCATGATCTTTTCTTACTTGTGTCTACGTGTTTATTGCTTTTTCAGATATGACTTTAGGCCCGTTGATAAACATTCTCACTTCGAGTCCTCTCACGGATTCCAACTACATGGAGTGGAGGAAGAATCTCGATGCTGTCCTAGCTGCAGGCGAGTATACTGATATGCTCGCGAGTCCAGCTTCTCCGATCCTTACTGATTCGGCATCACAAGAAGAGAGAGAGGTTCATGAAATTTGGCACAAGAAAAATGATGAGGCTATGAAAATAGTCTTGTCGTCTGTGTCAGATGGGATGCAGTATATGATTAAGCATATGGTGACTGCATACAGCATGATAGAGACTCTGGAGTCCTTCTTGGTTGATGAAGTGGTGCCGAAGGCCGAACCAGTTGCAGAGTTTATTCAAGCCGTGAATAAAGCAACAGGAGTTACTCTGACGCATGAAGACGTTAGAAAAATGGTTCGGAATGCAAGGGGAGCTGCGAAGGTGCCTCTCGGTGTTGTAAGGAAACCGAAGTTCAAGGGCAAGTGCTTCATTTGTGGCGAGAAAGGACACTGGAAGGCTGACTGCCCTCTAAAGAAGAAGAATTCTGGTACGTCATTCACATTTGTAACTGAAACATGCTTAGCTGCAAGTTCTACCCAGACTTGGGTAGTAGATAAGGGAGCAACTGACCATGTATGTTACTCCTTGCAGGGGTTTCTGCGGACAAGGGAGCTGAATGATGACGAGATTACCATCTCCATGGGCGATGCATCGAGAGTTGCAGCTGTCGCAGTTGGAGATATTCATTTATCGTTTGATAGTACTGTTTTGGTTTTGAGAGACGTTTTGTATGTGCCTGCTTTTAGGCGAAACTTGATTTCTGTTTCGAAACTATTTATTTACGGATATTCAGTTGTTTTTGATAGAGGCGTTTCTATCATGAAAGACAATGAAGTTATAGTTTCTGGCACATTGTCCCGGTCTCTCTATACCATTACTTGTCCTATGAATGATTCTTCTTCTTATAATGCTTCCTCATCATTGAATACTAAAAAGAGGAAGAATCCGTCTCAAACGAACCAAACTCTATTATGGCACTTACGATTGGGTCACATCAACCAAAAGAGGATTCAAAGGTTGATAAAAGAAGGTGTTTTGGATTTCCAAATAGAACCTTTATCAACATGTGAATCGTGCTTGGAAGGTAAGATGGTGACCAGATCTTTCAAGTCCATAGGATATCGAGCCCAAGAGCTCTTGGAGTTGGTTCATTCTGACTTGTGTGGACCGATGTCCGTTCAAGCTCGAGGAGGTTACGAGTATTTCGTCACATTTATTGATGACTACTCGAGATACGGTTTTATCTACCTGCTCCACAAGAAATCCGAGTGCTTTGACAAATTCAAGGAATTCAAAGCGGAAGTGGAGAAGAGAACGGGTAGAAGTATCAAGTCACTTCGCTCTGATAGAGGTGGCGAGTACCTCGGAACTGAGTTTCGAACCTTCTTGTCAGAAAATGGGATTTCATCTCAGTTAACTACGCCCGGTACTCCCCAACAGAACGGTGTAGCTGAGAGACGGAATCGTACTCTTTTAGACACAGTGAGATCGATGATGAGCTATGCATCCTTGCCAATTTCGTTCTGGGGATATGCCTTGGAAACAGCAGGTTATCTCCTCAATCTAGTACCTACAAAGTCGACAGTTAAAACTCCTTCCGAATTATGGACAGGGCGCAAGCCTAGCTTGGGTCATATTCGGGTTTGGGGATGCCCAGCACACGTGCTGACTAAGGAGGCCGACAAATTGAGGTCTAAGACTGAGGTTAGGCTGTTTGTAGGATATCCAAAAGGAACGAAAGGAGGTTATTTCTATAGTCCCCAGGATCAGAAGGTCATTGTGAGCACTAATGCCCGATTCCTAGAGGAGGACTTTATTAGTAACCATCGGACAAGGAGTGAAATAATGCTCGATGAGTTGCGAGCATCAGCAGTAGCCAGTATTCCAGAACAGCCGAGTGTACAAGAGGTTATACCACTAACTGCACCCTTATCCGATACTGTATCTCCACCATCGCTTCGTCGCAGTGGGAGGGTTGTTCGTCAACCGGACCGTTTCATGTTCGTGGGAGAATCCACTGAACTACTCTCGGGTATCGAACATGATGAGATCGACCCCTGGACTTACAAGGAAGCGATGGAGGACGAGGATGCAGATTCCTGGAGAGTTTCTATGGATTCGGAGATAGAATCCATAGTTAACATGGACGTGTACGACCTTGCGGAGCTGCCGGATGGGGTAAAGCCCATCGGTTGCAAGTGGGTGTACAAGAGAAAGAGAGGACCTGACGCGAAGGTTTTAGCCTTCAAAGCTAGATTGGTGGCGAAAGGATTCACTCAGAAAGAGGGAATCGATTACGATAAGACATTTTCGCCGGTTGCCATGCTTAAGTCCGTCAGAATACTCTTGTCCATGGCGGCACATTTAGACCTAGAGGTTTGGCAAATGGACGTCAAGACTGCGTTCTTGAACGGGTACCTTGAAAAATGTAGGGACATTTATATGCGCCAACCAGAAGGTTATGTGAGAGATGGCCAGGAGCATCTCGTATGGAAGCTTAAGAAGTCCTTATACGGACTTAAGCAAGCATCCAGGTCCTGGAACATTCGTTTTGATGGAGTGATTAAATCCTACGGATTTGTCCAGTGCTTAAACGAAAGCTGTGTTTACAGGCTCAGTTCGGACGGAAGCGTGGTATTCTTAGTACTGTACGTAGATGACATACTTCTCATTGGCAACAATGTGAACGTGTTATCAGGCGTAAAGGATTGGTTATCTGAACAGTTTCAGATGAAAGACTTGGGAGAAGCAGGTTACATCCTAGGGATCAAGGTGATCAGAGATCGCCGTAAGAGGGTGTTAGGCTTAAGCCAAGCTTCATATATAGATACTGTGATCGCCCGTTTCAGCATGCAGAATGCCAAGAAGGGTTTTCTTCCCTTCAGACATGGCATACCCCTATCTAAGGACATGTGTCCGAAGACGCAAGAGGAGATAGAGGGCATGAAGACTATACCGTATGCTTCCGCGGTTGGAAGTCTCATGTATGCAATGCTGTGTACTAGACCGGATATCTGCTATGCGGTTGGCATGGTGGCAAGATATCAGTCTAACCCTGGTCAGGGACATTGGACGGCTGTTAAGCACATTTTAAAGTATCTCAAGAGGACAAGAGATCATGTGCTTGTTTATCAGTCCAATGAGATGATCCCGATAGGGTATACGGACTCAGACTTCCAGGCTGATCGAGATGAGAGGAAATCTACCTCAGGCTATGTGTTTACCTTGGGAGGTGGAGCCGTCACTTGGAAGAGTGTGAAGCAGAAGTGCATCGCAGACTCGACCATGGAGGCCGAATATGTGGCTGCTTGTGAGGCTGCTAAAGAGGCTGTGTGGCTCCTGAACTTCCTTAATGAGCTAGAACTAGTTCCCAGTTTGCCCAGAGGTATCACATTATATTGTGATAATGCTGGAGCAGTTGCAAACTGCAAAGAACCTAGAGCTCACAAGGCAAGCAAACACATAGAGAGAAAGTACCATCCCGTACGAGCAATCGTCGAAAGAGGAGAAGTAGAAGTGAAGAAAATCCCTTCAGCGGATAATCTGGCGGATCCATTCACAAAGAGCTTACCAGTCAAGGTGTTCGACAAGCATGTCGAAGGGATGGGACTGGGGCGCCTCCCACACTAGTAAACTTTGAGTATAAGTTGAAGAAGATGTGTAATAGATGCTAGATTGTAGACACTTTGCCTTTTGTCACATGATATACTAAAAGTTTGCTTTAGTATAAGTGGGAGATTGATGGATTTGTATACTAGAAAGCAGGCCTTTTAGCTTGTATGCATGTGTTGTCCATAACCACTAACAATCTTCTATCTGATTAAGTATGAATTGTTATCTATGCATCAAACATCTATCCATTATCTCAAGGTTGTAGGCTTTATGGTGTGTTGTAGATCACAGAAGACCATAGTTGCCGGTTCCTCAAGAGATATAAAAGGGTATCACAGTTGAGACAGTTCTGGATATAACTGTCGGTTTAGGCTGTAGTATAGGCTGCATAAGTAGCTTGTCTTGGCTACTTGTCTATACTAGTACGTGCGTGTACTGATAGGATCACGGTGAGGTGTATTCTTCTATTCTGACCAGATGTAGAAAGAATCGAGACCTCGGTGACTTAAGATGAACCTTAACTCTAGTTGAGTCCTAAGGGTGTATAGTTGTGGTCTGCTTCTTTGATTTACCATGGGTGAGAGTTCAGAGTATCTGTAACTCAATATGCTCCGTATCTTGGGAAGCAACTACAACTAGTACGACTCTTAGTGTAACTGCAACAGAGCACCATATCCTGGTAGAACAGGTTGGTCCCGGTTTGTTAATAGGAAAAATACGTAGAGGGGGGGTGAATACGTATTTTGAAGTTTTTCAACTTCAAATCCCTTAACTCAGAGTAACAAGTAAGGAGCTCGCTTTAAACTTAAGACCTAGCTGAAGCTAGATCAACAGTACGTAGCTAGCCTACTTGACCGAAGTGATGACTTGATCAAGAGGGAGTCCTTACTCGTGTATGCGGAATTTGGTGAGCTAAAATCTTTTCCTAAGTAATTAAAATATCCAGATAAGTTGTTTAGATGCAAATGCAATGGATAAACAAAGTAAAGAGTTTAGGGTTAGAGAGATACGACACAGAGATTTATAGTGGTTCGGACTACGTCCACTTTGTTGCACGACGGCAACTGTTCTCTTCACTCAAGAACTTGAAGGTTACGGGTCCTTCAAAAACCTGGTCGAGATCGGGCTTCACTCGCCTGGATCTGACGAACAACGCAGTGATTACGGGTTCACTACTAAGACCTAAACTGGACACGAAACTTCACTCGTTTCTGTCCGAACAACAGGGAGATTCCGGGCTCTCCTTACAGCCTAGCTTCGATCGAGCTTTACACAAACGGTGTAAGTGTAAGCTTGGATCTCAACTCTATGATCGAGGCTTCTTCAATCGATGAAAGAAGAGCCTTGGATCGAAACAACCTAACGACAACACTCAAAAACCTAACAGACAAGTATAGGGTTTTTGGTTGACGACACACTATGAAGAACTCTTTACAGTAGATACAAAGATTGGCTAGAGTTCTTCTTCTAAGCTTCGGATATATGAAGTGGGCTTAGAATCTAAGTGTGAAGGCTGTGAAGACGAGTTCCGATGAACTGGAAACTCGGAGAACACTTGGAAACAAAGACTCGAAGATTGCTAGAAAGCTGGGGAGTGTTTGTTTGCTGTATGCGCTCGAATGCTCAAGTAGTGTTCTCTCTTTTCTTCGTCTTCATCCTTCACTATTTATAGGCGGAGGGATGGCTGAGATCCGTTGTTTGGTTGGTGGCCTTGTCCCTCCTCCTCTCGACAGTACTTGCGCAGGCAGTAGCTTTTGCAGGTGCCCAGTTTGTCTCTTTGCCGAAAATGGCTAAGTTACAAACTTAACAGTAACTGGAGCGACCGAGTACTGTTACGGCGCCTTGTCGGCCTGGCAGTCAACTCCGCTGCTCCTCTCCTCAGTCGACACGTGGAGATCTCGTAATAAATGCGGAGATCTTCAGTTGACTGGAGTTCAAAATATGGGCGGGAGTTGTGCTGTCGCTTTCTGGTAGGTAGTGGCTTGCTTTGCTTTGAAGTTGTAGCGTCCGCTCCGAAGTGAGTCGCTTCAGGATCATACTGTAGCGGGTCGCTTCCGAAACGAAGTTTCGTAGTGACCGCTTTAATAAGTGTTGACCCGCGTTGACTCGCTTCTGCTTTTCTTTGTAGCGTTCGCTTTGCTTCACTTTTGTGGCTTCACTTTGACTCCACTGTAGCGTTCGCTTCGCTTCGCTGGTTTCGGCACGCTTCACTTCGGTTTGCTAGACTCGCTTCGCTTTGGAAGAACACACTCAAGCGAGTGGCCTTCACTTGAATTCCTGCAGTCTAAAGCTAAGCAAAATAAAGCCATCCTAACAGATTTAGGCTTAGAAAAATTCTAACCTATTAACTACATCAAAATGGGTCGCTTGGGAGCTGGACACTTGGGGTTTTGGGATCCAATCAAAAACAAATGGCTTCGTTTATCAAGTATCCCTCAGAGTTCCCCCTTAACAAATTGGTCCATAACAATTCCCAACAATTTCCCCCTTTTTGATGATGCCAAAACCCAAAGGCTAAGATTTAGAAAATTCCAGCCTATCTAACCGTGAAGGGAACTCCAAGCGACTGCTTCCTTTGCAGTTTCGTTTGTAATTTTTCTTTTAAGTTCCTTTCCCTTTTTTTCGGTTAAATTTTTTTTGAGTTTGTAGCAAAAAGGTAAAGTCATTCACAAAGCGAGTAAATGACACGAGAAGAGACAGAAATTGAAATTTGGATATATGAACAAGAAGTTCACACAACAAAATATGTAAGGAACTTGAAACTCAGAGGTTTCCTGCAGTTCCTTCCCTGTCATCCTCCTTTCCTTCTTTCGTCACTTCCCTTCTTCCTCCTTCTCCTTCTCTTCTTTATCTGCCTCCAAATCCTTTGCAATCATTTCTTCGGGTATGTTGTATGCACTGAAAACCCTTGCTTCCATCGAATCAACACTGTGGATGCTTGGTATCCTCCAAGTTTCTTCCAGTTGGAAGGCTTCATCCACCTCAGTGTCAATGATGCTGCGATTGAGGATACTGGTGCCAGGTAGGAATGGCATAATGAATTCCTTCTTGGCTGGTACCTTGATGATTAATGGTGTAGGCTCTCCAAGCTGTGCAAGAGCGAAGACTTCTTGCCTAAATTTCTCATCATAGACACTAAGAAAGTTGTTGAGCGCAGTGACCCTTGAGCATTCAGTCTGCAATGGCACTACCTCCCAATAGTAGTATGCTTTGATAAATTTCTCCTTGTAATGTAGCCATTGCTCGAGTAGTTCGTCAGGAATGAACTGCTCGATCTCACGGGCATCAGGGTGCTCATCTCTGCGCACAGCCAACTCCTCCTCCGACCGACTGGACATCTGTGCTGAACTTCTTTCCTGACTCGCCGCTCCAGGAAGGAAGCTTCTTGTTGAGTTGCTTGCGAATGTAATTGCGTTCTTCTCTGAGAGGGTAGCGGCCAGAGTCAATCATTTCTTTCGCAGTCTTGTGACATGTATCAATCATAGCCTGACCTAGGCATGCATCGGATTCTTCTGGCGTGATTGGAACAAAGATACTTCTGACCAAGACGGACTGGATGACTTTCATTTCATTGAAGTGTTTCTCAATTCGTTCGTCAATGACTTGCAGTCGTTTTGTCCTTATCCTCTTTTCCTTCTCTGCCCTTGGAACAACTACCTTCTCAACTTTTTGGCGCTTGGTCGCTGAATCATCTCTCTTAGTTTCTGGAGCAGTTCGCTTCACTATTTGCTTTGATGATGGGGGAGATGAAGTGGGTGCTTCGTCTGAAGTGGGCGCTTGAGAGCTTGAAGTACCTGCAAGAGTTTTCAAATTAAACTGGCGCTCGATCTCCCAAGCCATAGTCTCGCTCGCCTCTGCTAGCTTCCTCCTTTCCTCCTTTGTTAGCACAGTGACTGGAGGATGTCGAGCAATGGAAGAGGCAAGCACTTTATCTCCAAGTGGCTTGCGGGGTTCTTCAGGCTTTTTCAGCGGTTCCTCCTCAGTGATCTTTTCTTTGCCTTTCTTTGCAGACTTCGCCTCTCTCTCCTCTTCTCCAGTACCACTACTCTCCTCCAACAATTTCTCTACTTCAACAGCTCCAATTACTCCACCTTGTGGCTCCAAGAGATTGGCATTTTTCAGTACCATCCCTTCCCCCTTTTTGGCATCATCAAAACCAGGGGTTGGGACGATTGTCTTTCCAGTAAGAGACTTGTGAAGTACCTCAATCTTGTCAAGTACAGCATGAAACATCTCTTCCGTTCGAGACGTGAAGACATGCTTTTCCGATAAATCAGCATTCTTCAAGTCAAGAGCCTGTGCATTTCTCCTTAGACTTTCAAGCTCTCTCTTGTCAATGGCACTCTCTTCTTTGACTTCCTTCAATTGGGTTCGAAGTAAGTCAAGAGTCTTCTTGGTACTGAGGAGTTCGCTTTCTTTCATTACCAACTCTCCTTCCTTATTCTCCACTTTCTTTTTCAGCTCCTTCACCTCCTTTTCCAACGTCTCCTTCTCTTTACCAACTGTGACAAGTTTGGTATTCACCACTCTCAAGCGGCTCCTTTCTGCATCACGCGAGTCCTTGAGATCATTCACTAGATTTACTTGTGCCTCCAGCACTTTCTCCTTCTCCTTCAACTCCATCTTCTTTTTGGTGATCTCGTCTTGTATACTTAAGATCTCTGCGTTCTTAACCTCCATCTCTTCTGCATGATCCCTCATGAGTTTCTTCTCGTGAAAGGTCGGAGTGTGCTTAGGGACTTCAGCGTCCGGATAAGCATGCTTTACTTTTGCGTCCAGCTTATCCCAGAAGCTGGTTCCAGTGAGAAATGCATGAAAACCATTCTCACCGATGAAGTCCAGGAGCTTTCCTTCCATCTGTATGAGGTCTTCCTTTGAGAAGGCCTCCAGAAGCTTGAAGACTTTGTAGAACTCTGTGCCGCGGTAGGTGACATATGTCAAGAAATCGACCATCTTGGTGAAGAAGTCATTTGACATTGGCACTGAGGGATATCGAGTTCTGAGGGTTTCAGCTGCTTGCTCTCTGTCTCTCTTGTATCTTTTGAGAGCATTCATCTGTGTGGGGGTTTTGGAGATTTGGAACTGGGGAAGCATGGAAGTATGGGCGGTATCGGCTGTTCCCGCCGATGGTGAAGGGGATTGGAAAGGTGTAGCTTTAGTAGGTGAGGATTGAGATTTGTTAACTTCAATGTCCTCAAGCGGCTTCTCCACCGCCTCGCTTTCTTGGACAGGTGAAGTGTCTTGCTTCAATCTCTTCTTCCCTTGCTTTGCAGCCACTTGCTTCAAAGATGAAGCGGCTTGCTTTGCTTGGGAAGCTTCAGCTTGTGCTTTCACAACTTGCCTTGCTGCGGGCACTTCTACAACTAGAAGTCCCTGATCCATTGGGATTTTTGTTTTCTTCCACTTTTCATAGAAGATGGTGTGCTTGTTGTATATGATCGTGTCAGAATCTGGCCATATCATCTCTGGATACTTCATTTCCAGTGCGACAGACAGCCTTGAGAAGAGTTTCAATTTTCCTTTGCGCAGAATCTTATCTGGAGTTCCTGGCACAAATGCAAAATCATCAGCAGCTTCGTGGATTTGCTTGAGAAGCCACCCGTGCCAGTTGAATTTCGTTCCAGTGAGGCTGTCGATGATCACGGTGGTGCCGATCAGCTTCGTCTCTGACAGCGTGTCGAGGGAACCGACATAGCATGCAATGCTCTTCGTAAAGAGTTCGCAGATGAGATTGAACGGTTCCTTCAGACTTTTGCGAATGTTGGCCTCCTTGAAGTTCGGATCTGCTCTGGCGGTTGCAAATCGAACATACTGCACTTCGGCCGAAAGACCTAGATCTAGCAGAGAATCTCCTCCTTCTCTTGGTAGATCGAACACCTCGATGAGTTTACTCATATCAACCTCCACCGGCTTCCTGGTCCGTGGATCAGTGAAGGAAGATGTATTTTGTTCCTTCTTCAGATTCAGCAGAATCTCTCCAATGGCTTTCGCCAGAATCTTCGTCGGTATCAAAGTTACAAACTTCCATAGACCGGCCGTGGTCACGGCTCTACGGAAGAAACCATTCTTCTCTATGACGATAGGGTCGAGGTGGGGCTCGACGTTGATGTGATCGCCAACTTTCGTCATGAACTTCTCCATCGTTTCTGTACTCTTCTTCTTGCCCATGGTGAATTTGAAAGAAATTTGAAGAGAATTTTTACGATGAAAATAGAAAGGGGTTGAGACTCGTGAGTTGCAGAAATTGCAGATCTAAGCACGAGAATGGAAGTTTTTGAAGGCTGTGAAAGGTTTGCAGTTCTGCCTCGTCCCAAATATATAGAGTTAGGTCTTGGCTGACGTGGCAGGGGTATTCTGGTAAAATCACTCCTAGGGTTTTGTGCGTGAGCGGCTACCTCCGGTGATGGAACTGACGTGTCCGGCGTCATCACTGGAAAAGTGAACCGCCAATTTCGCTTGACGTGGCCACGTGGCTGTTGATGATTCGTCTCTCCCAACAGTAGTCAATCCAGCGGTTGAGATTTTGAGACGGTTCAGATTCGACGGCTGGATTGAGTGCGATTTTTCCCGCTTTCCTCGGCTTTGACGTCCACGCGCCTGTCGTTTCTTCCTCTACGCGCCACTGCATTAAATGCTTGGCAGAAAGTGAAATAGGCACTCGAGTGCAGACAGCTCATACTCGCTTCGTGCCTACTCGCTTCGATTTGGGCCGCTTGGCCTTTACTCACTTGAGAGGCACTCGCTTGAGTGACTGTTCCGCACTCGCTTGCGATGGCTAGCTTTGAGTGGCGAAGCACTCGCTTGGCCATCTGAAGCGACTGGAATAAATTTCTTTGCTTAATTTAAAATGTTTCTGACTTACATACTTCGAGGATAAACAAGAGTGTTTTCCTCTTTGTATTTGTGTCAGATTCACTTCATATTTTCCACGTAGTGAGTGAAAGTTTCTAGCACGTTTCACCTCACTTAGTGTACTTAAATTTGAAATGCTTACCAGTCAATCTCACTTCGTAGGAGATTGATACCACAATTTGAAGACTTCATTAGGTTTGGACTTCATGTTGAATCCACTTGTTGGAATGTTCATCACTTGTTGTGTGACCCATCTTCTTGGCGTTCGTCTTCATGGCATTCATCTTCCTCTACGAATTAGAGAGTCCTCCATCGAAGTGAATGAGAGAGAAAATGAATATAGTACACAAGCTTACTTCAACCCAGAGGGGAGCTTCACGTAAGTGTACATATTCACGACGAATGGGGGATGAGTACAAGTCCTTATCTCAGAGCAGAAATGGACAGGATGACAATGAGAATGCTCTGACAAGACAATCTCGTATTTTACGCAGAAGCATGTCACCAGCCCTGCAACCTTTTGTATAAAAAGGTAAACCTTCAAGCATCCTCCTACATGCTACAGAATGAACTTGCAGTCGACTCGCTTTGACCCAAGATTGGACAAATTGAAGCGATGCAAAGTTCAAGGTGAGAGGGGAATGGATAGACATCCGGCAGCTCAACTCAGTGAAGAGTGAGTAAGAAATGGACATTTATCCATGATGAAGGAGATGAGAAGACTTGCTCCTCTTCGACGGAGAGATGGGAAGAGGACACAAGGTCTAGGTGCCAGCCCTGCCTAAGCTTTCACCATTTTTACGTGGGAAGGCCCGATACAAGACCCCACAACCGTTACTAGAAACGGCACTTGCGAGTGTTTATACCCACTCGCTAGGAATCCTAGGCTAGGTAGCAGCTTTCCTTGCTCGCTTTGGAAGTAGCTTGCTCCGAGAGCAAACAATAGTTCCCCCTTAACCAATGGCTTAACAATTCCTGTAAGCGGGTAGGGAACGTCTTCCAACACTCCACCTTGCTCCACCTTATTTCTCCTTCTTCAAGCGAGTGAGATTTTGAAGTGACTCGCTTGAGTTGGTGAAGATCCGAAGCGAGTGACGCTACGAAAAACTAGCGACCACTCCTTCGTGCATCCTGGATCTAGCATTCTTCACCAGGGTCTAACAACCCTAATTCCATGCATAGCTGATTGAAACGAGACTCAGCTAGAGGCTTGGTGAGGATATCTGCTCGCTGGAGATCGGTATGAATTTTCTCGAGCTTGATATCCTTCTTCTCGACATGATCACGAATGAAGTGATGTCGGATTTCCACGTGCTTGCTTCTGGTGTGTAGCACTGGATTCTGCGAGATGCATATAGCACTGTTGTTGTCGCAGAAGATTGGAATTTCATTCGCTTCAACATTGTAGTCCTTCAACTGCTGGTGAAGCCATAGAATTTGAGAACAGCAGCAACCTGCGGCCATATATTCGGCTTCAGTCGTTGAAGTGGCTACACTCGTCTGCTTCTTTGAGAACCATGAGATCAGCTTGCTTCCCAAGAACTGACACGTGCCCGAAGTTGATTTCCTATCAATTCGGCACCCTCCATAGTCAGCGTCTGAGTATCCAGTGAGCTCCAGATTGTCCTCCGCTGGATACCACAGACCCATGTTGATAGTGCCCTTCAAATATCGAAGAATCCTTTTGGCAGCTTCAAGATGGCTGTGCTTGGGGTTGCTTTGGAAGCGAGCGCAGACTCCGACTGCAAAAGCAATATCTGGCCTACTTGAAGTGAGATAGAGAAGTGACCCAATTAGGGCACGATAATCTGTAGGATTCACAGATTTTCCTTCTTCGTCTGGCTCCATCTTCCAGTTGGTATTCATTGGGATCTTCACTGCTTTAGCATGCTGAATACCAAACTTGGCAAGCATATCTCTAGTATACTTCGCTTGATTGATGAAGATACCATCATCCTGCTGCTTCACTTGAAGACCTAGAAAGCAGCTCATCAAGCCAATCATCGACATCTCATACTTGGTCTTCATTAGCTCTCCAAACTTCTCGCTAAGCGACTGGTTTGGTGACCCAAATATGATGTCGTCCACGTAGATCTGGACCCATAGCATATCTTCTCCATGGTTGATGGTGAATAGGGTTCGATCTATCTTTCCTTTGTGAAATCCATTTTCCACTAGGAATTGAGAAAGTGTATCGTACCAAGCTCTGGGGGCTTGCTTCAACCCATATAGAGCTTTCTTCAAGCGATACACTTTGTCTCCTTGCTCGAAACCCGGTGGCTGCTCCACATACACTTCTTCCTTCAATTCACCGTTCAGGAACGCGCTTTTCACATCCATTTGATAGACCTTAAACTTCTTGGTTGCTGCATAGGCTAGAAACAATCTGATAGCTTCAAGTCGTGCCAGTGGAGCGAAAGTCTCGTCAAAGTCGATTCCTTCCTCTTGGCAGTAGCCTTTGGCAACTAGTCGCGCCTTGTTCCTCACTACGTTGTGGTCCTCGTCCGTCTTGTTCTTGAACACCCACTTGGTGCCAATAACATGCTGAAACTTGGGACGATCCACGAGGTACCATACGTCGTTTCTGGTGAACTGGTTCAGCTCTTCTTGCATGGCGATCACCCAATTTGAATCGGCTAAGGCTTCTTCTACGCATGTCGGCTCAATGTTTGAGAGAAAGCAACTGAACATGGCACTTTCTCCAAACACTTGACTTCTGGTCACTACACCCTTGGATGGATCTCCGATAATTTGACTTGGTGAGTGATCCTTGAGCCACGCGCGCTTGGATCCGCCAGCTTCATCTTCATCGTCTTCCTTGTCACTCGCTTCACCGTCTGAAGCGACTGGATTGGGTGCTTGGCCTGTACTCGCTTCAGGAGTCTTGGGGGCAGCTTCATCTTTTCCTTGGACCTTCTGCTCGCTTGAGCCTTTGATTTCTTCTTCATCCTCAAGTATGTCCCAAATAAGAGTGTTGATGGGTTCCTCACTTGACTTTCCGTCTTTAGATTGATCATGTTCCTGTGGATGACTTAAAGAAGATTCATCAAATATGACATGGGGTGATTCTTCCACGATTAGGGTTTTACAGTTGAATACCCTGTAAGCTTTGCTTGATGTGGAATATCCTAAGAATATATCTTCATCAGCTTTGCTTTCAAAGGCTTTCAACTGTGACTTCCCATTGTCATGGATGAAGACCCTACAACCAAAAATATGGAAATAAGATATGTTAGGAATTCTCCCTGTCCATATTTCATATGGTGTTTTGTCGTGTCGTTTGCAGAGAAGTGTTCGATTCTGCGTGTAGCATGCTGTATTGGCAGCTTCAGCCCAATACTTCATTGGAAGTTTTGTGTCTGCAATCATTGTTCGAACAGCTTCCTTGATGATTCGATTTCTTCTTTCAGCAACTCTATTCTGCTGTGGTGTGCGTGCTGAGGAAGTCTGATGTGCTATGCCATGCTCCGTGCAGTAAGCTTGAATGGTAGAGTTCAAGAACTCTGTGCCTTTATCGGAGCGGATGGTCACGATAGCTTGATTCTTCTCCACAGCCAATCGCTTGAGCAGTTGTGGTAGCTTGGTCAGAGTCTCCTTCTTGCTGTAGAGAAATACGACCCAAGTGTAGCGAGAAAAGTCATCGACTACAACTAGAGTGTACTTCCTACCATTTATACTAACTGGAGTAACTGGACCAAACAGATCCACGTGAAGCAGCTCGAGCACTCGCTTGGAAGAGGCTTCTTCAAGACTGGCGAAGTGCGTCTTTGTCTGCTTCCCTCGTTGGCATGGTGAGCATGGATGGTCTTTGATGAAGACTTCATTCGGTATGCCTTGCACCAAACCCTTACGAGCTAAGCGATTGATTGCTTTGAAGTTGAGATGGTTCAAGCGTCTGTGCCATAGCCATCCAATCTCTGTAGCACTCCTTGCTACTAAGCACGTCTCCACTTTGCAGCTATCCCATTGTGCTATATAGACGTTCCTTTGTCTTATTCCAGTAAGCACAATCTGGGATGTGAGCTTGCTCTTCACAATGCACTTGTTGGAAATGAATTCTACCTTGTATCCCTTGTCACAAAATTGTGAAATGGATAACAAGTTGTGCTTAAGTCCTTCCACGTAGGAGACTTCTTCAATTGTGAGTTTTCCAACTTTCAGTGCGCCGTACCCTTTGGTGCTTCCTCGAGAGTTATCACCAAAGGTAACGTGTGGACCCTTCTTCTCAATGTAGTCTTGAAGTAGAGCTTTCATGTCGGTCATGTGTCTTGAACATCCACTGTCCAAGTACCAGATTTGATGACCCTCACTTGGCATGGGATCCACGGCGCCCACCTGCAATTAGACATATTTTGGTACCCAAATCAGTTTGGGTCCTTGCAGGTTAGTTCCCTTAGGTACCCACACTTGCTTCACTTTCTTTTGAGAGAAAGCTTGTGCTTTGGGTTTCTCGACCTTCGAAAACTGTGACTTCTGCCTTAAAGCAGCTTCACATGTGCAGCAGTGTGTGCAAGAGGGGTAGCGGCTCGCTTCAGTCCTACCTACGCTCTTCCCACTTTGCTTAAATCCTGAAGCGACTCGCTTCGGATTAGCTTTGGGTTTAGAGACTGACTTAGGGTTTCTAGTCTGTCGAAGCGGCTCGCTTGGTTTCCTCAAAGCGGTCCAACTAGGGTTTTGACCCCGACTCGCTTGAGTAACCTTGGAAGTTCGAAGCGGCCTCTTTGGTCCTTCGAGTTCTTCCCCCTCAATGTTAGTCCGGTTGGACCATCTCCAGTCCGGATAACGTGACACATAGACATTACTCCTTTTCTTGAAAGGGAGATCCTTTGTCTCTCGTGTCATGGCTTGAGGCTTAGAAGCTACAACTGGTTTCCCTTTACCTTTGGATTGGTAATCTTTAGCATTGTGAGTGCTAGGGATAGTTGTATTTTGCTTACCCTTAGATTCAGTCCTTAAGGATATAGACATCTTCATTGGCTTCTTCTTAGGGCTCTCAGCCATTTTGCCTTTGTCTTTGTTAGTGGTCGCTTTGGATGCAGTGGGCATTTCCAAAGTGACTGATGGTGTCGTGTTTGAAGCACCAACAAAGACAGTTGGCTTGGAAGGTCCACCCTCATATCCAAGTCCTCCCTTTCTACCAAAAGGTAGAAGAGAACTCTCTAGTGCCTGTCTAGCGTATGATGCTTTATTTAAGTTGGCGACTAGAGTGGATTGGGCTTCATACCTTCCTTCCAAGCTCTGATGTCTCGCGAAGAGATCCTCGAACTTACTAGACATAGCCCTTAGATTAAGTTTGACTTGGTCAAGCTCAGTGGCTAGCTTTTGGTTCTCCTTCTCGCTTTGAGATAGAGCTTGTTGCAGCACTTCGTGATCACTTGACAATTTAACGTGCTTGTCAAGCAATTCACTCCATGTTGAGGAATTGGGTTCCTCTCGGTGCGAGTGTGCGAGTGTAATTGAACTAGATGGGGGATAGATGAATACCTCTCCAGTTTCTTCATCGGTGAGCGCCATGAGTCGAAGATCCTCTCCATCACTGGAGTTGGGATCAGTGAATGCATCTGAGTCGCTTTGTGGATCTTCAGTTGAAGCGACCGGAACTTCACTTGCTACAAGCGCTCGCCTTGGAGCATCCCTCTTGGCTTTCAGTTCTTCTCGCTCTTTCACACTCAGCTTTGGGCAATCGGATTTGTAGTGGCCCATCTTGTGGCAATGGTAACATTCCACTTCCATCATGTCTCTCGGGATCGGCTTTGTCGTCTCTTCTCTCTTCCCTTTTCCTTCTCGAGCATCAGTGCTCCTCCCTTTGTATTGCTTATAGAATCTTTTGTATTTGCCCACTCGAGAATTCATTTTATTGAAGTTCTTGGATAAGAACGCAATGTGTTCTTCCAACTCTTCCCTCGTCATCTTGGCTAGCGACTGCTCGCTTGGCCCTTCGGCAGCTTTGAATGCTACTCCTTTTGACGTAGTGGGTGCTTCATCCTCTTCGTCGAGGTTCATTCGATTCAGATCGAATTCATGAGCTTTGAGTTCAGAAAATAGAATCTCTGGTGTGAGCTTTGATAGATCCTTGGTTGCTAGATACAGCTCCTTCATAGTTTGCCACTTCCTTGTGAGGGCTCGGACAATCTTCAGGTTGACTTCCTTATCCGTGAGTTCCTTCCCAAGCGAGTTGAGAGTTGCAGTGATGTTGGTGACTCTCAGTTCGAAGGTGTCGATGGATTCTCCTGGCTTCATTATCAGGCTTTCAAACTCCCGCATTTGTACGGCGAGTTTGTTTTCTTTGATTTTGTCAGTGCCTTGAGAAATGAGAGCTAGAGTTTCCCACATCTCCTTCGCTGTTGCGCACTTCCTAATCCTTGGAAGGTAGGCGTCCGACACGGTGCTCTGCATCGTGTGGCGTGCGATCTTGTCAAGATTGGCAATCTTGAAGTCGTTGGGAGTGTACTCATCTTTGTCCTTGTCTACTAGTTGTTGTCGAACATGAGCTGCTCGTCCTTCCGCTGCTGGAACATCCACAGTGATGCTCTTCTTGATTGTGATAGGTCCATCTTCTATGACCTCCCACATGCGGTCATGGACGGAGCATAAGAAGCTCTCCACACGGAAGCTCCAGATCTCGTAGCCTTCAATGGAAAACTGTGGAAGACTAGAAGCATTCATGGTAAACAGTTAGTAGTAATGCAGTATGCGTGGGTGAGATTTTGATGCACTTAGGAAATAGGATCCGGTTCAGTGAGACAACGTGAAGTGAGTGGGGACTCACTTCGGATATGCAAAGCAGAGGCTCGAAAGAACCGCTGCTCTGATACCACTTGTTGGTCCCGGTTTGTTAATAGGAAAAATACGTAGAGGGGGGGGGGGGGGGGGGTGAATACGTATTTTGAAGTTTTTCAACTTCAAATCCCTTAACTCAGAGTAACAAGTAAGGAGCTCGCTTTAAACTTAAGACCTAGCTGAAGCTAGATCAACAGTACGTAGCTAGCCTACTTGACCGAAGTGATGACTTGATCAAGAGGGAGTCCTTACTCGTGTATGCGGAATTTGGTGAGCTAAAATATTTTCCTAAGTAATTAAAATATCCAGATAAGTTGTTTAGATGCAAATGCAATGGATAAACAAAGTAAAGAGTTTAGGGTTAGAGAGATACGACACAGAGATTTATAGTGGTTCGGAGATAATGCTCCTACGTCCACTTTGTTGCACGACGGCAACTGTTCTCTTCACTCAAGAATTTGAAGGTTACGGGTCCTTCAAAAACCTGGTCGAGATCGGGCTTCACTCGCCTGGATCTGACGAACAACGCAGTGATTACGGGTTCACTACTAAGACCTAAACTGGACACGAAACTTCACTCGTTTCTGTCCGAACAACAGGGAGATTCCGGGCTCTCCTTACAGCCTAGCTTCGATCGAGCTTTACACAAACGGTGTAAGTGTAAGCTTGGATCTCAACTCTATGATCGAGGCTTCTTCAATCGATGAAAGAAGAGCCTTGGATCGAAACAACCTAACGACAACACTCAAAAACCTAACAGACAAGTATAGGGTTTTTGGTTGACGACACACTATGAAGAACTCTTTACAGTAGATACAAAGATTGGCTAGAGTTCTTCTTCTAAGCTTCGGATATATGAAGTGGGCTTAGAATCTAAGTGTGAAGGCTGTGAAGACGAGTTCCGATGAACTGGAAACTCGGAGAACACTTGGAAACAAAGACTCGAAGATTGCTAGAAAGCTGGGGAGTGTTTGTTTGCTGTATGCGCTCGAATGCTCAAGTAGTGTTCTCTCTTTTCTTCGTCTTCATCCTTCACTATTTATAGGGAGGGATGGCTGAGATCCGTTGTTTGGTTGGTGGCCTTGTCCCTCCTCCTCTCGACAGTACTTGCGCAGGCAGTAGCTTTTGCAGGTGCCCAGTTTGTCTCTTTGCCGAAAATGGCTAAGTTACAAACTTAACAGTAACTGGAGCGACCGAGTACTGTTACGGCGCCTTGTCGGCCTGGCAGTCAACTCCGCTGCTCCTCTCCTCAGTCGACACGTGGAGATCTCGTAATAAATGCGGAGATCTTCAGTTGACTGGAGTTCAAAATATGGGCGGGAGTTGTGCTGTCGCTTTCTGGTAGGTAGTGGCTTGCTTTGCTTTGAAGTTGTAGCGTCCGCTCCGAAGTGAGTCGCTTCAGGATCATACTGTAGCGGGTCGCTTCCGAAACGAAGTTTCGTAGTGACCGCTTTAATAAGTGTTGACCCGCGTTGACTCGCTTCTGCTTTTCTTTGTAGCGTTCGCTTTGCTTCGCTTTTGTGGCTTCACTTTGACTCCACTGTAGCGTTCGCTTCGCTTCGCTGGTTTCGGCACGCTTCACTTCGGTTTGCTAGACTCGCTTCGCTTTGGAAGAACACACTCAAGCGAGTGGCCTTCACTTGAATTCCTGCAGTCTAAAGCTAAGAAAAATAAAGCCATCCTAACAGATTTAGGCTTAGAAAAATTCTAACCTATTAACTACATCAAAATGGGTCGCTTGGGAGCTGGACACTTGGGGTTTTGGGATCCAATCAAAAACAAATGGCTTCGTTTATCAAGTATCCCTCAGAGTTCCCCCTTAACAAATTGGTCCATAACAATTCCCAACAGTACGACTCTTAGTGTAACTGCAACAGAGCACCATATCCTGGTAGAACAGGTTGATCACATCCCCTGAGGAATTCATTAAGGACTATCATACCAAACCCTGCAGGTGGATTAAATTCCGGTATGATGAGTAAGGTATGAATGGTACTACTCAGGAATATAAAAGAAGTTGAATAACACGAGCAGTCAGAAGCTCTAAGTTAATCAACGGATGTGGGATATCTTAAATATGGGGGTCGTTAAGTCTAATACTAGCCCTGAACTCAACAGGGGTAAAACAGGTAATTCAGTACTATTACTCTAGTGGAATGTTTTAGTACTTATGGACTAAATTATACTCTGGGCTGAGTATGGAGAATTTAGCCATTGGGAGGCCTCGGTTTTACCAGCTAGTAGATCCCTGATCTGGCCCAAAAAGCTCAATAGGCCACAGTATAAGGAATAAGTGGGCCACCACACAGTTGGGCCCAGTATGGGGCGCCAACTATGCTAATGGACGTCCAGTCCATGTGTTGCAGGCCTGGCCTGCAACTTAAGCCCAGTCTCTCTTAGTCTCCTCTATATATACCCCCTCAAGGTCTTGTTTAGACCTAACAGTCAGAATAAATCGAGTGCACTTAATATTCTGAACAAGAAAAAGGAGGCTAGGGTTAGAGGAGAGAGAGACGCACGGCCGAGCTGTAGCATTCGGTGGGGTTCCCGTTTCCGTGGCTGATTCCGAGGTTCGTTGTCCATCCAACGTCAGAATCGAGCAGGGATACAGATCAGAAGATCTATTCGCGAGTTCTCTACTTCTTCAGGTAATCGATCTATAAACCCCCTATGATTCCGCATTTAATTCATAGGAGCATGATAGGTTTATTCGATAGTTAGATATCCGAAATAGATCCTCGGGCGAACCGATCTTCACCGATCAGATATGGTTCCTTCAGATTCTTGGTGTATTTTGGTCATATAAGAGATTGGTGTATTTTGAATGGTCTCTTATATCAATTATGTTAACCTATCTTACTAGGGTGATCAACAAGTAGATTAATAGAACAATAAATGTTTTCTAAGCCTTTAAATGTCCTACCAACTCC
This sequence comes from Thymus mandschuricus, assembly GCA_029379335.1. Taxonomy (NCBI): domain Eukaryota; kingdom Viridiplantae; phylum Streptophyta; class Magnoliopsida; order Lamiales; family Lamiaceae; genus Thymus; species Thymus mandschuricus. Next base: position 10,706,230 of record CM057079.1, read on the forward strand.
AAATAGCTTATTTTAGTCTAAGATGACCTACCAACTATCATCCAACCCATCTAATTCTTTCTAGGAATCATATGAGATGCAATCAAGTGATATGAGTATGAATTTATGCCAAGTGCTATGAATGGAAGCCTCCTAAGCATTCCATCAAACACCTTAGATGCACTCCTAGTGATCAATTAGTCATGCATTCAAATTAAGTCCCAATCCATAGGCAATTCAAGGGAAAGGTAAATCAACATCCTGAATTCTAGCACCCATCATCTAAATCAAATCATCCATCACTTGGAGCCATAGAGGTGCCTAGCTAGCATAGATCTAGCAATCAAACCAACAAAAGTAAGAGAAATCATAATGGAAAGAACATGAAGGAAAATGGAAAGTAAATCTTCAATAATGTCTTCAAACTCCAAGCATAATCGTCAACACAATTTGAATTACTAAAGAGGAAAGAGGGAAAATGCTAGGGTTCTAAAGTAGATGCTAAAAGTGAATTACAAAGTGGTTCATGATCCAAAAGAGGAAAATAAACAAGTATTTATAGTCTTCCCATAAGTTTGGGGCCAAACTGCAATAAGTAGAAAATTGAGTTGAGAAGGTGGGGTAAAAATTGTAATTTCCGGAATTTTAGCTCAAGGGGGTGTGTGTGTATTTTCGGCCTCTTTCCGTCTCTTTGCGCACTCCTACGGTTTTGGCTCGTTCTCTCTCGTCCGGCCTCGAAAAAATAATCCGCGAAGTGATACAACTTCCTCTTTCGATCCTCTTCAACATAGGACTACTCGCTCATTCCCATAAAATTGCCACAGCACCTGAAATTGGCACGGAAATCGAGAGAAAACGCAAAATGTATAGAAAATGCATAAGTATGAAAACCCTAGCATTTCTATCACTTAAACACACATATGAAAGCCAAAACCTACCAAAAACCATCTTGAAATGCATATAAAATATCGGTTTGTCACCCAATCAACTAGAATCGAGGTCGTCTTCCCGAGGTCGTAGTGGTAGGACAGGACAAAGCTCAACGCGTGGTCGAGGTGGAGGTAGGACTAGGTTCAACCTTGACGAGGTACTGAACCTTAATACTGCTGATAAATGGTTTAACTGTAGTCGGGGGTCCGATGCTGGCTCCTCTTCATAAACTTGTAATTTTGTAACTTGTTTAATACAAATTGTTGTTCTTTCGAAGTTTTTAAGTATACCGCAGCTTGAGTTGGCACGTTGCCTTTCCGAATACATGTATGGATGTGTTACACGAGGTCGTGTCATGTATTTTATCAAAGTAGTTTCGTAATTCATCTATCCTAGCCAATGCGGCTTTGTGGACATTTTGACGAAATCGAATTTTCTACTTGACCGAAGAGGCTTTTAATGTCGATCAACGGTTGATTCCTGTTTTGCCGAGACATATCGGTAGGGGTGGTCCCCTTGAGTTCCTGGTTGGCTGAGATGTATCGGTAGGGGCGATACCCTTATGTTATTTCATACCCGAGATGCGTGTCTCAAGGGTAACACACTTTTCCTCGTCAGGATTGTGTGGAAAATGATAGAGAGGTAACATTCATGGGTGATAAATTTATGCGTAATGAATTGATAACATAAATACTTGTAAAAACGGAATCCTCCTATGAAAACGGAAAGGTTTAAAAACTGTAAATTCAAACTTGACTCTATCAAAACAACTCTACCTATAATGCAAAAATAGAAACTAAGTGCTCGTTTGGTTCAAATTGGGTAACGGAAACGGAATGGAATCAAGTCAAGTAAGGGAATGGAAACAATAATGATTACTTTTATTGAGTGTTTGGTTTAATGGTAGTAAGAGAGTCACTTGTGAAGGAATTCCCTTTCCCCTTGTTTCCTCTCCTTCTTGAGGGGTAACAATTAAGGGATTGTGTTACCCTCAAGTAAGGGTAATGGTTAACTTGTTGCTCAAACCAAACAACTAGTAATTGATTCACTTAATTGTTTCCCTTTCCTTACCCAAAAAAGGTTGAACCAAACGAGGGCTAAGACTCTATCTATATGAACTTTCCACCCCTAGTACCTCTTAAGATGGACAATGTTCCAAGCCCGAGGTAAGGGTTCTCCAGACATGTGGGTAAGTTTGTATGCACCCTTCCCGAGGACTTCCTGTACTCGGTATGGTCCCTCCCATGTGGCTTCCAGCTTGCCGAGCTTAGAGGCTTTGCTGACTTCGTTGTTCCTTAGAACGAGATCTCCCACGCAAAACTGTCGGCTCTTGACTCTTCAATTGTAATATCGCGTCATTTGATGCTTGTACCGAGCTTCTTTGATGTAAGCGAGATCCCGTTTCTCTTCCAGTAAATCGAGATCAGCACGCATATCGTCGTTGACTTCGGGTGCGAAGTGGATCGTCCGCGGACTTGGCATCCCTATCTCGACTGGAATGACAGTTTTACTTCCGTAAGCTAGACTATAAGGGGTTTCTCCGCTTGCAGTGCGAGGTGTCGTTCGGTATGACCATAGGACGTGGGGAAGGTGCTCTACCCATTTTCCCTTAGCTCGATCCAAACGAGTTTTGATCCCCTTGACAAGGGTCCTGTTCGTAACCTCCGTTTGTCCGTTTGCTTGAGGATGAGCTACCGAGGTGAACCTTTGTTGGATCTTCAACTCCTCGCACCATTCCTTGAAGAACTTATCGGTGAATTGCGTTCCATTGTCTGAAACTAAAATGTGAGGGATACCGAAGCGACACACACATTCTTCCACATGAAGTTGAGGGCGTTCTTGCTTGTGATTTTGGCTAGTGGCTCAGCCTCTACACCCACTTCGTGAAATAGTCGATTGCGACTATTAAGAACTGTAGCTGCCCAGGTGCCTTCTCAAAGGGGCCGACGATATCAATTCCCCACTGCGCAAAGGACCACGAGCTCATCATGCTAGCGAGGTCGGTCTTAGGCAACCTTGTGACGTTAGCCTGAATTTGACACTTGTCACACATCTACATAAGCTTGGTGCAATCTTGAAGCGTTGTAGGCCAGTAGTAGCTCCATCTCATGATCTTCCTTACTAACGCCCGGGGTCCGATATGACTACCGCATGCTCCCTTATGCACCACGTGCATTACATAATCGGTTGCATTGGGTCCTACGCTTCGAAATAAAGGTTGAAGATATGATTTTCTGGAAAGAATACCTTCAACAACGACGTAGCGCAATGATTTGCTCAACACTCTTCTCGCTTCAGTTTATCCTCTGGTAGGCTCAAACACCTTCCCGGTTCGGTGTCAGTTGGAAAAATTGGAACCGAAAATATTTTCGGTCGGCGTCGGTTGCATGAAAATTATGTTCGGTTAGCACCGACCGACCGACTACTTAGTAACTAAATCTTAATTTTATAATTTATATTATTATATATGTTAATATACACTAAACATCCTAGGTTTATGTTTAATTATACTAGATCAAGCAGTGATCAATAGAAATACGTCACATACCCACTTGGTCACTCCGCTTCTGCCGCTCCACGACTCTTCTTCTCTTCGATTTTTCATCTTCCACCTCCATCACACTCAAGTCAAGTTTCAATTGAACTCTGTGAGTAGGAAATTTTAATTTCTAAATCACTCTCCAAATACTCTTTCTCGGCTGCAAAATTCATCGTATATCCGCAGCCCGCCAACGCCACCACTGTCATCGCGAGTTCTCGACTGCAAGTCTGCAAAATATTTGTTTTCCCCTCTCTCTCCATTCTTTATTTCTTTATTTGTCTTTCAGATTCAAGTTGAAAACCTAACCCTCACAATTCTTCGTTTTCCTATTTGTATGTAGATGAGTCAATCCAAAGGCAAAGAGAAAAGTGTCAAAGAGCCGCCGAGGCTAGACGAAGGCAAAGGCAATCCCCATCACAAGGGTGGTTCAACTGCAAAAAACAAAGGTGGAAGAACGAGATCGGATGTGTGGGATCACTTCAGTAGAAGCGTAAATGAGGAAGGGGAAACAAAAGGTACATGCAACTACTGTAATACTGAATATTTTGTTGATTCCAAGAGAAACAGAACTTCCTCGCTTTGATCTCACCTTACGACGTGTAAAAAAAAACCATCAACCGGTGATCATAGGAAAACTCAGTTGGCTTTGCAATCTATACCAGAGGGTGAAGAAAATGGTGGTTTTGGGTAGTCTAGTTTCCTGGAAATTCGATCAAGAAATGTGTAGGAAGAAACTCAATGAGATGATAGTTAAGGACGAGTGATATAGGTGAAATTTACCTTATTTTTATAACCAATAAGGGTCGATTTTGAGTCTCGATTGTGTAGTATTGTCTATGTTTTATATGATTTTTGTTATCTTGGACAATATTATGCTTGTGGGTATTTTGTTGTGTTTTTAGGCATATTTTGATGATAAAACCCCGAGACGAGACAAGGCGTGAAGATCGGAGTTCGAAATCCAAGTTTTGGAGTCGAGTGAAGACCTCTCGACACCTCTCTCGATCGAGAGGTCTGTCGAGAGGAGACCTTCTGGAGCAGCTTTCAATCGAGAGCCATTTTGGCACCTCTCGATACCTCTCTCGATCGAGAGGTCTATCGAGAGGTTGTGTGTCGAGAGGGGGGTGCCAGCCGAGAATTCCTACCTTAATTAATTAGATTCCTTTTTGGTTTATAATTCCTTATGAAAATTTTTCCTATATATATTCCTTAGCCTAGCATTGTAAAACAATCTAGCATCCTTAATATTTTCTAGCACTTTTATATTTTACTATAGAGTTTTTATTCTTGTATTCGACATTGAAGATTTTTCAAGTTTATGCAAGATTCAAGATTTGAAGTTCTTCGTTTGTGTTCAAGTTTTTCTTACTCTTACTCTTCAATTATGTTCTTTCAATTCTTTGTGTTTATGTTTGCTTTAATTATGTCTAGCTAAATTCCTTAGTTGATTTTAGGGATTGAATGCCTATTTGAATTTATGTAAGTATTTTTGTTTACAATTAGCCTTCCAATCTAGATGCATGTTTCATGGTGCTTATTCTCATGCATGATTACTTGATCACTAATTATGTATGCATAGTTATGTGCTTATGCCTTAATAGGATAATTGCATAATAGATCTCATGAATACATGGTATGATGATTTGATAGTCTTAGTTGGGGTTGAATTATCATATGTTCATGTATAGTTGATTTGGGTGTCATAGTTGAACCTAGTTGATTATATCATTGATACTTGTTCTATTTTGCACTTGATTGGATATCTATGCGCCGAGAGGATATTAAGATCTTATTAGGAGACGACTTGCATTGCTTTAATCGGGGTGTAGGTTATTTTACATGTATCACATTTAGATTGGATTAAATTGGTTAATTGTAGTCATTAATTACTTGCATATATTTGATTAGGTAGGCTTCCCTAGAATCAACACTTTTCCTTAATTGAGTTTTTACCTTATTTGTTTATTTGCTTGCTTGCTAAGTTATCTTATTTAATTAGTTATTTGCCTTGTTTATTTATTCCTTATTTGATTAATTGAGTTCTTTTAGTTATTTGCCTAGTTTATAAATACCACAAATTTCTACACTTTTAATTGCTTAAACATCAGTTTAGTTCTAGAGTAAAGGTATTGTGTGTGGTTTCGACTTGTCAATCCCTGTGGATACGATACTCGTACTTTCTTATACTATACCTATTTTGTGTGGTAGAAAATAGTGCGATCAAATTTTGGCGCCGTTGCCGGGGATTGATTAGATTTCATACACATATTTTGAAATAGAATTAATAGGTGATTTAGGCGCTTTAATTTTCTATTTTTCGGTTTGTTGATCTAACGTTTTCTTTTCTTCTCTTTGGTTTTAGGTAGTGCATGACCACAAGGTCTAAAGGGATAAATCTTATTCTGTTAGACTTGGAGTTGGAGCGCTCACTAAGGGCATTGAGACGAGAGAAGGAGGCAAGCAAGATCGATACACCACCCTCTTCACCACCCGATTCACCAAGGAGTTTCGATTCAATGGGGGATCAAGCGGTGAGGAGAACTTTGAACGATCGGTTCAAGCCGGTCGTTGATCAATTCCAGCAAGGAGGATGGGGGACCACGGACGCTAACAACTATGAGATCAAGACGTCCCTCATCAACATGGTGCAATCTAACCAATATGGAGGCACACCAATGGAGGATCCAAATGCTCATTTGAAGCAATTTATGGACATTTGTGCAACATACAAGGCCAATGGAGTATCTTCGGACTACCTCAAGCTCAGTTTGTTCGTGTGGTCTCTCAAAGATGATGCGAGGGAGTGGCTTGATGGATTGGACAAGACGAAGATAAGGACTTGGGCCGAGATGTGCACCAGATTTTTGAACAAGTTCTTCCCACCTTCGAGGGCTCAAAAACTCATCAACGAGATCAACCAATTCCAACAATACGAGGATGAGTATTTCTACGAGGCGTGGGGGAGATTCAAGAAGCTACTGCGAGCATGCCCGAACCATGGAATTAGCAAGGAGGATCAAATCACGTGCTTCTATCGTGGTTTGAATAAGTTATGTAGGAAGGAGCTCGACTACGCTTCAAAAGGAGGATTTTTGAACAATGAGTACGACGTGGCCATGGAGATTATTGAGCTGACTGTGAATTCGAGTTATGAGGAGGCTACTGACCGACGCGTTGGAAGAAGGAGAGTTGCCAACATTGGAATCGAGGCTTACGAGGACTTGATGGAGAAGTACACAAAAATAGCAAGTGAGTTGGATACCATCAAGAAAGGAGTACATCGGTGCGATGCTATCACGGACGAACAAGCAAACCCAACCGAAGAGGAAGATGCCAATTTTGTGCAACAAGGGGGCAAGTGGCAACCAAATCAAGGAAACAAGTGGCAAGGAGGACAAGGAGGACAAGGAGGTTCGAACTACCAAGGAGGATACAAGAAGCCTTACGTTCCCAACAACCGAAATCATCCGAACTTCTCTTATGCCAACCCGAACAACGCCTTGCAACCACCTCCTGGCTTCCATGTTGAGAACGGAGTCATCCAAGAGCCGAAGAAGGAGATGTCTACCGACGACTTGATTCGTCAATATATGGCTCAATCGGAGATGAGGATGACACAACAAGATGCAAAGTTGAGGACGTTGGAGTTTACTTAAAACACCTTGAGCAACAACTTAGGGAGTAGCATCAATGCCTTGACTAAGCAAATGCAAATGTTGGAGACGCAAATGAGTCAAATAGCCAATGCTTAAGGAGGAGTCCATAAGCCCGGCCAATTCCCAAGCAACACCGAGCAAAATCCAAAGAACAACCATCATGGTCATGCTATTGAGCTTCAGAGTGGCACAAAGTACACAAATCCATCCTTGGAAGCTGAGAAGAAAGGAGACGGGAACTTCAAGAATGCGGAGCTCGAGGAGAAGAGGGTCCAAGTGCTGAGGCGAGGACCTCTCGACACCTCTCTCGATCGAGAGGGGGATCGAGAGGTCACAACTGGAGGACAGAAGCCACCTCTCGATACCTCTATCGATCGAGAGGAGGATCGAGAGGCTTACGACGAGGAGATTCAATGTGACCCTCTCGACACCTCTATCGATCGAGAGGGGGATCGAGAGGTTAAGAGTCGAGGTCAGAAGGTACCTCTTGACACCTCTCTCGATCGAGAGGGTGATCGAGAGGCCAAGCAGCCGCCCCAATTCCCGACATACACTCCGAAGGCCCCTTTTCCACAAAGATTGACCAAGACGAAGCAAGATGAGAAGTATCAACGTTCTTGGAGATAATACAAAAGGTCAACATCAACATACCACTTCTAGATGCTCTTCGAGACATACCCAACCACATGAAGTTCATCAAGGATGCGGTATCGGGAAAGAAGAAATGGGGGAAGTTCGAGACAATCAATCTCATGGAGGAGTGCAGCGCGGTGATCCAAAAGAAGCTACCGTTGAAGCAAAAGGATCCCGGGAGATTCACTTTAGCATGCAAGATCGGTGATCTAGTCTTCCAAAATGTTCTATGTGATCTTGGTGCTAGCATCAATTTGATGCCCCTCTCTATATTCAACCGGCTCAAGATCGGGAGGATGAAGCCAACCATCATCTCTCTACTTATGGCGGACCGATCGGTTTCTTATCCAAGGGGGATAGTGGAGGACGTTCTCGTTCAAGTGCACAACCTTGTCTTCCTGGCGGATTTTGTAGTCTTGGATATGCCCGAGGATGCAAATCAACCATTGATCTTAGGACGGCCATTCTTAGCCACGGGGAGAGCATTGATCGATGTTCAAGATGGAGACCTCACCTTTCGGGTCAACGGAGAAGAGCTGAAATTTTCTATCTACAAAGCCATGAAGAGACCCGACGATCACCGTGAGGATATCTTCTCCATCGAGACATTGATACCACCCACTTCGGAGGAGGCACTCAATCATTGCATCTCAAGCTCTTTATATACCTACGTGGAGTTGGATGAAGCTTGCGATGAGATTCTTGAGTATCTACATCAATTGGAGGCGAACCAACCACAACTTCATCACGAGGAAGTTCCTTACCTCGACATCAACAAGAAGGTGGATGATGGAGTTCTCGAAGATAAAGACAAGAAGGATGCAGCCCCGAAGGTGGAGTTGAAGCCGTTACCCGAGCACCTCAAATACCAATTCTTAGGAGAAGAAGAGACGTATCCGTTGATCGTGTCTTCTCAACTAACGGAGGCAAATACGGACAAGTTATTGAGGGTCCTAAGGAAGCACAAATCTGCGATTGGATGGACGATTGCCGACATCAAAGGTATTAGTCCTTCGATTTGCATGCATAGGATATTGCTTGAAGATAGTCATCGTCCAAGAGTCCAACCTCAAAGGCGATTGAATCCGGCTATGCAAGAAGTGGTGAGGAAGGAGGTGTTGAAGTTGCTCGATGCCGGCATGATCTATGCTATTTCGGATAGTGAGTGGGTGAGCCCTACTCAAGTGGTGTCGAAGAAAGGAGGCATAACGGTCACCAACGATGAGAAAGGGGAGCTTATAGCGATGAGGCTTGTCACGGGATGGCGAGTTTGCATCGATTACCGCCTTCTCAATGCAGCAACTAGGAAGGATCACTTTCCCCTTCCGTTCGTAGATCAAATGCTCGATCGATTGACCGGACATGAGTATTATTGCTTCCTCGATGGATACTCCGGCTACAACCAAATTGCCATCGCTCCGGAGGACCAACACAAGACGGCATTCACTTGTCCATATGGAGTCTTCACTTATCGGAGGATGCCGTTCGGGTTATGCAACGCACCGGCTACTTTCCAACGATGCATGATGGCCATCTTCCATGGATTGATCGAGAACATTATGGAGGTATTCATGGACGACTTTTCAGTTTTTGGTTCCTCTTTCGATCAATGCTTGGAGAATCTTGCCACGGTGCTTCAAAGGTGCGAAGAGACGAACCTCGTTCTCAATTGGGAGAAGTGCCACTTCATGGTGCAAGAAGGAGTCGTACTTGGCCACAAGGTGTCTTCGCAAGGATTGGAAGTGGATCGAGCCAAAGTTGTAGCTATCGAGAAGTTGCCACCACCAACCAACGTCAAATCGGTGAGGAGTTTCTTAGGACATGCCGGCTTCTATAGGAGGTTCATCAAGGATTTTTCGAAGATCACGAAGCCGTTGTGTGGATTGCTCGAGAAAGACGTCAAGTTTGTGTTTGATAAGGATTGCTTGGATGCCTTCGAGACATTGAAGAAGGCGCTTATATCTACTCCCGTTTTGGTGTCACCGAATTGGAGTGCCCCATTCGAGCTCATGTGGGATGCAAGCGATTGGGCGATAGGAGCAGTTTTGGGGCAGAAAAGGGAAAAGCTTTTCCGAGTGATCTACTACGCTAGCAAGACGTTGGACTCGGCTCAAAGGAACTACACCACCACGGAGAAGGAGTTACTCATTGTGGTCTATGCTTTCGACAAGTTTAGACCTTATTTGGTGGGATCTCACACGATTGTGTACACCGATCATGCCGCCATTCGCTACCTATTCAACAAAAAGGACTCGAAGCCGAGATTAGTACGCTGGATTTTGCTTCTTCAAGAGTTTGACATGGAGATCAAGGATAGGAAGGGGTGTGAGAATGTGGTGGCCGATCATCTTTCAAGACTTGAGCAGCCCATAGATGGAGAGGATTCGAGGATCGCTATCAAGGAGAGCTTCCCTGATGAGCAGATTTTCGAGTTAGACGATTTGACTCCTTGGTTCGCCGACATCGTCAACTATTTGGTGATTCACCATGTTCCCAAGGATCTCTCGTCTCATCAAAGGAAGAAGTTCCTCCATGATTGCAAGTTCTATTATTGGGATGATCCTTATTTGTATAGGAGGTGCGCCGATCGAGTTATTCGAAGTTGTGTTCGACAATCGGAGTGGAAGAAGATCATCGAGGATTGTCATAGCGCTCCAAATGGGGACACTTCGCAGTAAATCGCACCGCCCTCAAGATCTTCCATAGTGGGTTATATTGGCCTTCGATCTACAAGGATTGCCATGATTACATCAAGAAGTGTGATCGATGCCAAAGGATGGGGAACATCACGAAGAGGGACGAGATGCCACAACGCACTATCATGGAGGTGGAACTCTTCAAAGTTTGGGGGATCGACTTCATAGGCCCCTTTCCCAAGTCACAAGGGTTCTCCTACATTCTACTTGCGGTGGAGTATGTTTCTAGATGGGTCGAGGCCGTTCCCACGACAACCAACGATTCGAAGGTGGTGATCAAATTCCTTCAACGGAATATCTTGTCTCAGTATGGAACTCCGAGAGCTTTGCTTAGTGATGGGGGAAGCCACTTCAACAATCGTTGGTTAGGATCGCTTCTTGCAAAATATGGAGTCAAGCACAAGGTTACGACGCCCTACCACCCTCAAGCAAACGGTCAAGCCGAGTTAGCTAATCGAGAGATCAAGCAAATTTTGGAGAAGACCGTCACCAAAAAAAAGGAGTGGGCGAAGTACTTGGACGACGCACTTTGGGCTTATAGGACGGCTTTTAAGACGCCAATTGGAAGGTCCCCATATCAATTGCTATTCGGCAAATCTTGCCATTTACCAATGGAGTTGGAGCATAAAGCTTATTGGGCGACGAGAAGGATCAACTTCGAGTTCAAGGAAGCCATGGGTCAAAGGTGTGACGACTTATTGGAGCTTGATGAATGGAGGAACGAGGCATTCGAGAATTCAAGGATTTACAAAGAACGAGCCGCAAGATTTCACGACTTGAGCATCAAAAAGTGTAAGTTTGAAATTGGTGATGATGTTCTTGTTTTTAACTCTCGACTTTGCTTGTTTCCAAGAAAATTGCAAAGCAAGTGGTCGGGGTCGTTCGTTATTTACAAGGACTTAAAGAATGGTGCATTCGAAGTGTTGAAAAACGACGGTGAAAAATTCATGGTGAATGGACATCGACTCAAGCATTACTTCAAGGCATTGCCTCTCTACTCCAAGAAAGCGGCCACTTATGTTGATGACCCAAGCTAGCTAGAAAGGAGGTATCGTCGGGCTAAAGACGTTAAACGTAGCACTTGTTGGGAGGTAACCCAATATTCGTATTCCGTTTTATTATTTTTCGTTATTTTTATTTTTAGATTCGTAGGTAAATTTTCGTATTTTAGAGTCGAACCCCTTAATGTACTAACAAATTCTAAGTGTTGTGTAGAAAACAAAAATTCGGCCAGGACCTCTCGACACCTCTCTCGATCGAGAGGCCTGTCGAGAGGTGAAAGTTTATTGTCCAGTAGGGGTCTCTCGACACCTCTCTCGATCGAGAGGGGTATCGAGAGGTTCTGAAATAATGTGCCCAGGTTTTTCACATGAGGTCTCTCGATCGAAACCCCCATGTTTTCGATCGAGAAGGGAGGACAGGTTGAGCAGTGCAAAACCTCTCGACACCTCTCTCGATCGAGAGGCCAGTCGAGAGGTCAAAACACGGAGTCCAGTAGGTACCTCTCGACACCTTTCTCGATCGAGAGGGGTATCGAGGGGGTCGTTGACGAGCCCTAAACCGACTTTGACCAGGTTTTATTTACCCTATTTATATACCATATACACACAATTCACATACCATTCACACACAAACACAAATTCTCTCAATAACACAAGAGCACTTTTCAATTTTCTCTCTTCGATTCATCTCAAGGTACTCGATTTCTCGCCCCTCTCTTATTAATTCTTGATTCTCTACATGAATAAGCATGTTTTGACCGATTGGAATTCGTTTTTGTTGGTTAAATTCTTGGATTAATTGATTGGGTATTAGATTGAGGATTTTGGATTGAATCTATGAATTGCTTTGTATTATTTGAATGAATTGGATTCATTGAGGATTGAAAAGATGAATGCATGTTGATTTTTGAACGGGTCTTTGAATTTGTCTATGAATTTGAGGAAACTCATTGATTTATATGCATTGGATTGATATTGTGCTATGAAGTTCATAATTTATGAGATTTAGTGTGTTGAATGTGTGGATTTGTGAAGCAAACATTGAGTTGATAATGGGGGAGGATTGAATTTGGTTGAAGTTTGGGGGAAGATAAATTCATGTTGCTACATTCTTGCACTTCTTGTATTAATTTGTGAAATTTTTAGGTACTAGAATGACAAGAGACAAGGGGAAGAGTGTTGCTTCGACTTCTTCAAGCAAGGGCAAGGGGAAGGAGAAGGCCAAGGAGACATGGAAGAACGACAAGACCATTCCGGAGAACCGAATGCCACCGGCTAGGTCGTTGCCTGCAAATTTGGAGCCGAAGGCGTTCAAGCTAAAGCTCACCACGGCGGAGTCGAAGAGGAGATGGTCTCATCTTGTGCAACTCAAGCACAAGCATTGTTATTTCCTCCACCCCGAGACGATAGAGGCCATGGGAATAGCCGATGAGATCACAAAAATGATGCAACGAGGAGGCTTCACCAACATATTTCAAGGCAACCACTTGACTTATCACATCTTGACGGTGGAGTTTCTCTCGACATTGGTAGTGGAGCGAGTCAATCAAGTGCCTCACATCATTCACTTCCAATTGGGTGGTCAACAAAGGGAGCTCACCATGGATCAACTTGATGATATTATTGGAGGAAATAAGAATGGGGAGTACTTGGGCAACAACCATCCTAATCTTCAAGATTTGTGGGGCCAATTCGTGGATTATGACAAGGAGAAGAAGAAGTCCTACAACCCAGCGATTGCAAAGGCCACTTCGATTCGAAATCCCACGATTCGCTACTTCCACCGGTTGATCTCTTGCACTATTCACTCCTGCCAATACTCTGGCACCTTCCTTGCCACCGATGCACATCTCGTTTGGACATCATATCGAGGACATTCCCAAGATGCACCCCTCTATCTCGTTGACCACATGGAGAATCAAGCTTACTTGTTCGGAGGACAAAAGATCGGGATTGGAGCATTCGTCACCCCGATTGCTAGACACTTCAACGTGCAAATTCGGGAGCAGCCGGTGTCTACATCCATCTTTGTAGATTTGAGGACTTTGGAGTTTGCGAGGATGATCTCGTTCGACACGTCGGGGTGGTTCTTGAAGCTTCATGGGTTGAGTGGAGTTTTTCTCTTCCCATTGCCGAACAACTACTTAATCGAGGTGATTGGGAATGAGAAGCTACAACGAGGGAATGGAAGGATGAATTCTCCCCAACACAAGCAACTTATGTGGCCCGAAGGAGGTCCAAGGCCGGAAGAAGGAGGAGATGATGATGAGGAAGGAGATGAAGAGGAGGAAGCCGAGCAACATGATCAAGAAGAGCAGCAACAAGGAGGTGATTATGAAGAAGGTGATGGAGATGGAGGTCCACAGACCGCGTTCCAAATGTCCGCCCCGGATTTTCACGAGGCGATGCGAGGCTACCAAGAGGAGAACTCGCAACTTTTCGATAACTACCATTTGCTCTACCTGGAGTATGTTGATGAGCAAGTGGCGGGAATTCGTCAAGAAGTGGGGACGTTGAGGAACGAGGTTGGCGGCCTTCGAAATTCTTTCAACACATTCCTTGAAGAGGAGAGAGCAGCCCGGGAAGCGGAGAGGAAGCGTAGAGAAGATGAACGGGCGTACCAAGAGCAATACCAGAGAATGATGTATGACATGCATCAATTCTATCCCTTCTACCCCGATGGGTATCAAAGATACGATCCCAATGACCCACCCCCTCCTCCCTTTCCATGAGTGGTTATTGCATTAACTTAGCCTACTTCTTTTCTTTAAACTTATTTCTTTGCTATGCTTTGAAATAAATTTGGGGGAGGGAAAAAGTGTCTAATTTAACCCAATTTTAATTGTTTTCTTGTTTTTAAGTGTCTTTTATTTGTTTAGTACTATTTTGGGGTATGTTTTAGTAGTCTTTTATTTTTAGAGTCATAGGTTTTAAATCGAGTCAAGTAAGCATGTGATGATAGTATTGTGAATTTGGCCGATGATAGAAAATTTTTGAGTGATTTTTGGAGAAAAATTCATGATCTTTATTATGCATGGAACCTTGGCGAAGCAACGCGATTTATTTGATGAATTTGAAGCATGTTATGATGTCGGGAACTAGTTAGTTTGAACCCGTGAGAATTGAGCTTTTTGTGCATATTGATGCCTATTTGTTGATTGAGTGATCATGTATGCTTCATTGTTTCTAGAACTTGCCCTATTTCTCCATCAAGACCTTAGTATGTTTATGAATTAGGAGATGATCTTAGGCCATTCTTTCATAGCCACATGATTCCCATACACTAACCTTGATCATAATCTTTGTTTACCCCCTTTGAGCCTTTTATGAGCCTTTCTTTCTTAAGCTTGGATGATAGGAGGTTTGGATGGATAAGGGTATCTTTAGTGGATTTAGTTGGTGATGTGGGAGAAGTTGAATAGAAAAATTTGATGTGGTGTGAAAGAAAAGAAATTTTATATGCTTGATTAAGTATAGTTGGCTATCCCTATAAGCTTAGAAAAAAGAAAAGAAAAGAAATATAGAGCCCTTGTTCATTATTAGAAAGAACATCCATTAGTTGAGCTCTAGAAAAAAAAAAGAGAGAAAAGAAAGAAAAAGAATATAAGCATAAGGGGATAGTTAGCTTGAGTTGTATTGTTTGCATCTTTGATATGTTGATGTTTTGTAGTTGGTGTGTTGGATGGTAGAAGGTGGAATAAAAATCCATACTTTGGTTGGAGTTGAAAAAAAGGTTGATGGTTTGAATTTATTTGAGTCACTTAGCCTATATATTCCCTACCTTAACCAATGTCCCTACATTACAAGCTTATATAAAGACCTTTTTGATCTTAGTTTGTGAATATTACATTAGGTGGAGATGTAGAGATTAGGGGCAAGCCTATGGTGAATATGTTGCATTACATTGATGTTGAGTGAACCCATATGATGTGCATTATCTTACATCTTTTCTTTGAGAGAGTTGAGTGTTCACTTATATACATAATC
This sequence comes from Thymus mandschuricus, assembly GCA_029379335.1. Taxonomy (NCBI): domain Eukaryota; kingdom Viridiplantae; phylum Streptophyta; class Magnoliopsida; order Lamiales; family Lamiaceae; genus Thymus; species Thymus mandschuricus. The sequence goes on from CM057079.1 coordinate 10,721,654, forward strand.
TCACAAGTTGGAGAGTGTTCTTTGATGGATTGGCATGATTTGAATTTGTTGGATAGATTGTGTTATTGATGCTAAGGTTGTGTGCATAGTTTTGATCATGATCATGAGTTTGTTTTTGAAAAAGCTTTGAGGCCTATATAGTTCACAATGCTAGAGTCTATTGTTTATGTTTTGGTATTGTTCGGGACGAACAATGTTTAAGTTTGGGGGATTTGATTTAGGTGAAATTTACCTTATTTTTATAACCAAAAAAGGTCGATTTTGAGTCTCGATTGTGTAGTATTGTCTATGTTTTATATGGTTTTTGTTATCTTGGACAATATTATGCTTGTGGGTATTTTGTTGTGTTTTTAGGCTTATTTTGATGATAAAACCCCGAGACGAGACAAGGCGTGAAGATCGGAGTTCGAAATCCAAGTTTTGGAGTCGAGTGAAGACCTCTCGACACCTCTCTCGATCGAGAGGTCTGTCGAGAGGAGACCTTCTGGAGCAGCTTTCGATCGAAAGCCATTTTGGCACCTCTCGATACCTCTCTCGATCGAGAGGTCTATCGAGAGGTTGTGTGTCGAGAGGGGGGTGCCAGCCGAGAATTCCTACCTTAATTAATTAGATTCCTTTTTGGTTTATAATTCCTTATGAAAATTTTTCCTATATATATTCCTTAGCCTAGCATTGTAAAACAATCTAGCATCCTTAATATTTTCTAGCACTTTTATATTTTACTATAGAGTTTTTATTCTTGTATTCAACATTGAAGATTTTTCAAGTTTATGCACGATTCAAGATTTGATGTTCTTCGTTTGTGTTCAAGTTTTTCTTACTCTTACTCTTTAATTATGTTCTTTCAATTCTTTGTGTTTATGTTTGCTTTAATTATGTCTAGCTAAATTCCTTAGTTGATTTTAGGGATTGAATGCCTATTTGAATTTATGTAAGTATTTTTGTTTACAATTAGCCTTCCAATCTAGATGCATGTTTCATGGTGCTTATTCTCATGCATGATTACTTGATCACTAATTATGTATGCATAGTTATGTGCTTATGCCTTAATAGGATAATTGCATAATAGATCTCATGAATACATGGTATGATGATTTGATTGTCTTAGTTGGGGTTGAATTATCATATGTTCATATATAGTTGATTTGGGTGTCATAGTTGAACCTAGTTGATTATATCATTGATACTTATTCTATTTTGCACTTGATTGGATATCTATGCGTCCGAGGGGATATTAGGATCTTATTAGGAGACGACTTGCATTGCTTTAATCGGGGTGTAGGTTATTTTACATGTATCACATTTAGATTGGATTAAATTGGTTAATTGTAGTAATTAATTACTTGCATATATTTGATTAGGTAGGCTTCCCTAGAATCAACACTTTTCCTTAATTGAGTTTTTACCTTATTTGTTTATTTGCTTGCTTGCTAAGTTATCTTATTTAATTAGTTATTTGCCTTGTTTATTTATTTTCTTATTTGATTAATTGAGTTCTTTTAGTTATTTGTCTAGTTTATACCACAAATCTCTACACTTTTAATTGCTTAAACATCAGTTTAGTTCTAGAGTAAAGGTATTGTGTGTGGTTTCGACTTGTCAATCCCTGTGGATACGATACTCGTACTTTCTTATACTATACCTATTTTGTGTGGTAGAAAATAGTGCGATCAACGAGCTTCCCTTTAGGCTAGTTGAGGGTGAAGGCTTTAAAGAATCCGTTCAGACACTGCAGCCTAGGTTTAAGTTCACTTCTAGGTGGACTATTTCAAGAGATGTATTCCAACGTTATTTGAACGAAAGAGAAAAACTTCGGAATTTTTTTGCTGAATCTGGGCAGAGTATCTGCATCACTACAGACAGCTGGACTTCATTGCAAAAGTTGAACTACATGTGCATCACTGCACATTATGTTGATAAGGATTGGAATTTAAATATGAGAATTATCAACTTTTGCACTATCGAAAGTCACAAGGGGGGTGAAATGGCTAGGCAAATAGATGGTTGCTTGCGTGAGTGGGGCATTGCTAAGATATTTTCAATAACTGTTGATAATGCATCTTCTAATAATACTTGCATCAACTTGTTGAAAACAAGACTGACTTCTAGAGGTTGTTCTTTTGTAAAAGGGAAATACCTCCATATGAGATGTATGGCTCACATAATTGATTTGGTGGTAGGTGATGGGCTGAAAGAAGTGGTGAAGTCAATTAAAAAAATTAGGGATGCAGTTAAATTTGTCAAACAATCTCCTTCTAGATTGGTTAAATTTAGGGAGTGTTGCAAAGAAGAAAACATAGAGTGTAAGAGCATGTTGTGCTTAGACGTGTCCACTAGGTGGAATTCGACTTATCTTATGTTGAATGTGGCTTGCAAGTTTCAGAAAGCTTTCGACCAATTTGCTGGAAAGGACCCTTTCTTTAGAGTTAATCTAGTAGACGGTGTTCCGGATGCTTTGATTGGGAAAATGCGAGACTGATGGCTGATCTTTTGGAGTCCTTTTATGATCTAACTGTAAGAGTATCTGGGTCACTTTATGTCACGTGTAATGAGTTCTTACACGAGGTAACCTCTGTGAGTGAAAAATTGAGAGATTGGGCTAACAGTGATGATGAAGATGTTAGATTAATGGGAAGAAAAATGCGTGAAAAGTTCAACAAATATTGGGGAACTCCAAATGAAATGAATCAGATTATTTTCTTGAGTGTAGTTGTTGATCCCAGGTATAAGTTAGACTTTCTCGAGTTTGCACTTGTTGAAGAATGGGGCGAAATGATGGGCAAGACTGTTTTGGATAGTTTGCATGAGCTGTATGATGTTTATAAACAACAACATAAATGTACAGCTGCTCCATCTTTGAAAAGTCAGTCTTCTCATAAGCCGGATTTCTCATTAACTGGAAGAATCTCATTATGGCTGAGAAATAAAAAAAAACAAAAGGTTCAGGCTGGAGTAGTTTCGATAATAGATGAGGTAGACATTTATTGTAAGGAAAATGTTGTGACAGCTGAAGATGGTTTTGATATTTTAATGTGGTGGAAGCACAACCAACACAGGTTTCCGATTCTTAGCCTTCTCGCTCGAAATCTGTTGGCTGTCCCTATCTCTACCGTTGCCTCAGAATCTGCATTTAGCACCGGGGGAAGAGTGTTTGATAGTTTTAGGAGTTCTTTGACTCCTAAAATTGTGGAATCTCTCATATGCACTCAAGATTGGTTGAGGAGATCAAAGGAAAAAGTATCAATTGAAGAAGATTTAGAGGCTCTCATAAAGCATGAAGAAGGTTTTTACAATTTAAGTTATCATATTGTTTATATATTATCAACTGTGTCTTGTTAATTAAATATTTGATTGCTTTGTTTATACATTGTAGGATTGAAAGGTCTTCAGATTTCTGATGAAGTACTTCAAGTGAGCAAAAGTAACATTCCAGCACCAATGGAGACTGAAGATCCTACAACTACAACCATGGAGACTTGAAGATTTGGAGTTGTATTTGGGAGTTTATGTTTGCTTTTGGGTTTTTTTTTTTTTTTTTTTTTTTTTTTTTTTTTTTTTTTGTTTTTTTTTTTTACTGCAAGAACTAAGATTTTTGATGTTTAAAGACTCTTTTGTGACTGCAAGAACTAAGATTTGGACTACTTTTTTTTTGGTGACTGCAACTCAAGAACCCAGATTGTGTTATCTTGATTTTTCTTCTATTTATTCATGTTGACTATGATTTCTTGAATTTTCTTCTATTTATTCATGTTGGATTATTTTTCTTGTGCCTTGGCTGCTATAGTGCTATACTGCTATTAGTTGAATAGTTGTTTCAAAATACTCATTGTGGTGAGTAATGGAGGGCCTAGATACTCGTTGTGTTTCAAAATACTCGTTGGTAGCAGGCTGCTGCTGCTATTTGCTCTTGTTTCATTCTCTTGATTTGAATATGATGTGTATGATAAGTTTAGAATGAATAATGGTGCAAAGTTCAGAACTATCCTATGATCCTATCTACTTGGTTGTAAATATATTAGTATTCACATGGAAAAGTATGACTCAATGGTTGTATGTGGGTTAGTGTGAGGCGTGAGCATGAGTTGGTGTGTTGTTGTGCAACAGCGCAAATGAGCAGAAAGCCAGCTTATATTGTCTTCTTTTAAGCATTTCTTCGAACATGTGTCAAGTGTGTGATGTGTAGCTTTGCATTTCTTTGAGCATTTCTTCAAACAGGTGTGATGTGATTTTGAAAACATTCTCAATCAATTTGTCAAACAGTTGGTGTGCAAAATAAAATTGTGCTTTTCTTGAAAATTATGTTTTACTCTATCAATCATTTCATCGAACACCTGCCATACATTACTAAAACTATATTTTCAGCCTACTTCACTGCATAGTTAATGAATGTCGGGTTTGGCCGAAACTGACCGAAAACCGACCCTCGATTTTCGGTCGGGTTCCGGTCGGTCGAGAACAAGTAGTGCGGTCGGTTCGGCTATGAATCTGAGATGAATTCGGTCCATCGGTTATGTCGGTTTTGGTCGGTTTTGGACCGAACCGGCCGTATGCTCTGCCCTAGAGACAGTAGTTTCTACCAAGAAATCAGCGAGGGCCTGTTCTTTGATAGCTTGGCAAGGGAGATATGTGATATCATGCTCCCCTAACTTGATGGCCCACTTCGCTATCCGACCAGAGGCTTTGGGCTTCATTAGCATTTGTCGAAGTGGGTAGTCTATACGGACGTGGATGGGGTGTGCATGAAAATATGGTCGAAGTCGCCTCGCTGCATTCACCAGGGCCAAAACAGGTTTTTCCAGGGGCTGGTACCTCACTTCGGCCCCCTTGAGTGACCGACTGATAAAATATACTGGGAGCTGACGACTTCCCTCTTCACGGACTAATACTGCACTAATAGCTTCCTCCGAGGTGGCAAGGTGTAAGAAGAGTACTTCGCCTCCTCTGGGCACCGACAAGGTTGGCAGTTTTCTGAGATACTCCTTCAACTGTGTAAGTGCGAGATGATGCTCTACTCCCCACGTGAATTCTGGGGCTTTCATTAGGATTTTGAAGAAATGGAGTTGTTTCTCTGCGAGTCTCCAAAGGAATCAGCTCAGTGCGGCAAGGCAGCCCGTCAACTAGTGAACATTGTGTATTGACCTCGGTGTCTTCATTTCCAACACCGTCTGAACTTTTGAGGGATTTGCCTTCAACCTCTCTCGAGAAACCCAACAACCCAAAAACTTTCCGGAGGGCACCACAAAAGTACATTTTTGGGGATTAAGCTTGAGATTTATCTAGCGGAGCAGGAGCAACATGGTACGGAGATCGGTGATACTGGTGTCCCTTTCTCTGCTTTTCCCGACGATATCATCGACGTAAACCTCTACCACCTTTGCAATGTGACGTTGGAAGATTTTATCCACCATTCTTTGGTAAGTGGCTCTAGCATTCTTGAGCCTGAATGCCATCTTCCGGTATGCAAACACGCCGAAGTTCGTGATGAAGGTTGTATTGGCGGCAACTTTTTTATCCATGAGCACTTGGTGGTATCCCTTGTATAGATCCAGAAAAATGAACACCTCGTGCCCTACCAGCGCATCAAACTTCTTATCGATGTCAGGGAGGGGAAAGCAATCTTTCGGGCAGTGCTTGTTGAGGTCAGTGTAATCAACACACATCCGCCATCCCCCTCCTCCTTTCTTAACCATGACTGGATTCGCGATCCACGTCGGATAAGTTACTTCGAATAAGATCCCGGCCTCCAATAACTGAGTCACCTCGGTGCGGATGACATGGTTTCGTTCTGCGGTAAAAGAACATTGCTACCGTCGCACAGGCTTTACTCCGGTATCTATGTTGAGCTTGTGAGTTATCACACGAGGTGATACTCTCGTGACCGCTTCTCGTAGATAAGGCTGCTCGGTGAAGCCTACTTTGATGACCTTTTTGGGTCATCCTCATATAGCGCAACTTCTTTCACCAGGCTGGTATCAACAAACGACACCTTTTCCCGCTCTTCAGGGTTCTGTAATTGCTATGCTTGGGGTAGTTGGAGCAAAGGTCCTGCTCCTTTCAGCGCAACATGTAGGAACTCCTTGGCCACTTTCTGGTCACCTCGCAGCACCGCCACTCCACCCTTAGTTGGAATCTTCATGGTAAGATGGTAGGTGGAGCACACTGCTTTGACTGCATTCAGCCAGTTGCGACCCAATATGACATTGTAGGGTGACTTAGCGTGTACCACGAAGAACTCCACCATCTCGGTCAAACTAATTGGCATCCTCCCGACTGTAACGGGTAATTCCACAACTCCTTCGGGGTGCATCTCTTCCTGCGCAAAGCTACGGAGTGGTCGGGCAGTTGGAGTGCACTCAAACTACTCCTATCTGGTCAAAGCATCCTTTAAAGATAATGCTAACTAACGCACCGATGTCGATGTAAATCCGCTTGACGAGCTATCACCGCTTCAATGATAATAGCATCGGAGTGAGGGACGACCGGGGGCACTGGATCTCTTTCGGAAAATATGATCATCTGCTCCTATTTGAACCTTTTGTTGACAAGCTCACTGGATGGAAGAGTTCGCGCTTCGGCCTTCAAGGATGACTTGGTTCGCCCTTTGGTAAGACCGGAAATTGTAGCCATGATGTCGTCAATTTGATAGTCTCCATCACCATCAGCATCATCTTCATACTTCATTCTCTTATCAACTTTAGAACTGCAACTGCCTCCTTATTGCTGCTTTCTCTTCCTCTGGCCTCGGGGAGCATCGCACTGGTTAACTCGACCAGCTCAATCCTGATACCTTCTTAGTGGGCCACTTCGGACTAACCCTTCAATATCATTCATCAGATTTCGGCACTCTTCCATCTCGTGGCCAAAATCCTCGTGGAAGTTGCAGTACTTGTCTCTTGGTCTTTGCTTCGCTGATTCGCTCATGGGGCGTGGCTTCTTTAAGAGATTGGCATGCAACTCCAAAATCTCGGACCGCGGCTTAGTTAGAGGCGTGAATTGACTCCGAGGTGGGGCTAGATTCTGGCGAGGCCCTAAACGCGACTCCAAGGGACCTCGCTGGATGCGGTCCAGCACGCTCTTGCGAGGTTGCTCCTCTCTCTTTTTCTTCTCTGATGTCTCACCTCGATCTCCGTCTCTCCTTCTCCGAGCAGCTTCATCTATTTTCGTGAATTTGTCCGTAATGTCCCAGAGCTCCGTGGTGGTTTGAGGTTCCTTGGCGAGGATTTCTTCGTAAAGTGCGTTAGAGAGGATGACATTTTGGAATGCCGAAATCACGAGGAGATCATTGAGACCTCGAGTCTTTAGGCACTCTCTATCGAACCTCGTCATGAAATCTTGTATGGGTTCGCCTCTATTATGCTTCACTGTGAGCAGATGCGCTGGAGTATGCTTCACTTCGGCACGTTGAGAAAAGCTCTGTAGGAAAGCATCCATCAGCTCGTTGTACGACCTAATGGATCCTGTCGGCAAGCTTTCGAACCAATCCCGAGCATTGTTGACGAGCAGCTCGGGGAATAGTTTACACATATGGATATTCCCAAGTCCTTGGTTCAACATGTTGTATTTGAATTGACCAATGAAGTTCTTAGGATTACCTATCTCGTTATACGGGGCAATGTGAGGGACCTTGTAGCGATCCGGCATAGGCGTGTTGAGGATCTCGTCAAACATAGGACTGAGAACTCGTACTCCTGCGTCAAAGATCTCGGCCCCGCCGAGGCGATTAACCCGGGGTGCTTCATGCGTACGATCTCGATTCTGATAGATGACATCACGAAGGTCATTTCCTCCCAACGAGTGGAGGATTGACTCTACGCTCTCCGGTTATTTCCATGCTCCGCTCCCGGGTTCGGGCTTCACCATGGCCGTAGTTGGCTCCCCTCCTTTGTTCTTCCTCATATTGTCGGAAAAGTTCCTTGGCCTTATCGGTGTTGAGGAAATCTCACATCAAGCCCTCAATATCCGGGTGAGCTTGAGGTGGCGCAGCGGTGTGAGTTCCCGCACCGGGGTCGGTATTTGTTTGACGAACAAGAGAGATCACTCAGTTGACTCATGGCCCGAACAGTTCGTATTCACGAGCCGCAGTCAAGGTATCTACATGCCCATCCGGTGTCCGTCTTTTCCGCTGTCCGCTAGGAACATTCTGTGCCAGTGGATTCTAGCGAGGTCCCAGGCATAACCCTATAGGACCTCGCTGAGGCGGAACCGGCGGGATCGGAGGTAATAACTGTGTGGCGTTTTCCTTAAGGGGCTGGTCATCTTCCTCGTCATACTTTTCACTTGGGTCCTCTTCATAATATTCCTCGTGATCTTCAGGAAGATCTTCATGAGCAGGATCGAGGGAAGGCTCTTCATGAGCAGGATCAAGAGAATGCTCTTCATGAGGTGTTCGATTCCGCCGTTTTCTCGGAGCAACAGGAGGAGCTTTTGACGTACTCCCCTTGGTTAATCGTTTCTTTGGAGCCATGAGAAGTGATTAACAGCAAGAACAAAGATTCAACTCACAAAATTTGTCGGATTCCCACAGATGGCGCAAGTGATGAATCTCAGTTTCGTTGTAATCAATTAAATGATGGCTAAGCAAATACGAGAATAAAAAGGGATCAAAGAGAACACAACAGATTTACGTGGTTCGATCTACGGTGTGTAGATCTACGTCCACGGCAAGAGAAAAGATATATGATTTGTATTCCGATTGTGTGTCTACAGAGAGTTCGTCCTTTTCTATCATAAAGGCAGTTAATTGCCTACAATCGTGGGTGAGATCGGTTACTTCCCATGATCCCATGTTCCATCTCTTGGGCCTTGCATGTCTGTGGGTAGAACTCTCTTTGTGCATCTCTCCTTGGGCTTGGGCCCTTCATCATCTGGGCCTGGGTATTGGGCCTTATCCCATCATGCTCTATCTCGTCTTTCTCGTCTCCAATATTTTCTTTTTCGATTCTGTTTCTAACAATTATAAAACATTTTCTCTTGTTTAAAGATTCGATCTTTGTTCTTGTAGGTACAAGTACACAGGGCCATCGATAATGCTTCGTCGTTCTATGAGAGTTGAAACATGGTGGTAATCTCTTTTCCTTATTCTCGTTTTATTTACGTATTTTCTTTCTATTGTTTTAGGCTTTTTTTGAGTGTTTTGAATATGTTGAAATATTCCTTAGTAATACTAATTATTCATGAAAATGACTAAGGATGTGTTTTGAATACTACCTCCATCTCATTATTTTTAGCAACACTTGAATTGATCCATCTCAACTAATAGCAACATTTTCATATATGGAAAGAAATTAAGTCTAATAGCCCATCTCATAAACAGTTAAATGAAGCTATAGTAAACCAGCTACATTAATTTTTTATTGTTTTTTATGTGTGAACAGTTAAATGAAGTTACAGTAAATCCGTTACAGTGTTATTTGTACAATAATTTATTTTTATTTTTTTTAATTGCCCCCTAATTTTCTGCTCAAGACCCCTTATCTTTTTTTCCTAGTACTATGTGATGGACATAGTATGTAGCATTTTCATTCTTAGGTTGCGTTTTCTTTGATGCGAAAGAAAAGAAGAGAAAAGAGAAAATCACACTATAAATTCCACCTTTTTTTCTCACCTTTTCTCATATTTGACATTTTTTTCCCTTCATTTGCACTACAATGGAGAGAAAATAATATCTCTCCAATTTGGTATTGTAAATATTTTCTCCAATTTAAGGAGTAAAATCCCCTCTCATTGATAAAAGGTGAGAAAAGGGGAGAAAAATGTTAAAATTTATAGTGTAATTTTCTCTTTTCTCTCATTTTTTTTCGCATCAAAGAGAACGCAACCTTAAAGTATTAAGTGTTTATAAATATTAACTTATTGAGTATTACTACTTTTATGCATAATGTATATAATGGATTGCACCTAGAGACATACTTAAATTGTGGATTTCAATATGCTTTATCAAGAAAACTCCTAGCATTCTCTTCATGTTTTTAAATTGTGGACTTGCTTATTGATTTTGGTCTTTAGGTGGTGGAAGGTGATCTTGATGCTTCCTATAGGATGCTTCTTGCTTGATTGAACTCCTTCTCTTTCCTCTCTTAATATTTTCTCTCTATTGTTTTAAGATTTTGGTGAAGTAGATGGTGCTTTTGATCCTCGATAAGGTAGTTTATGGATAGAAAATAAGTGTCGGTTGATTTGATTGATAGGATTAGGATATAAATATTTTCCCAATTTCCGGGGATCGTTTTGCATCAAATCTTGAGAATGGTTTTCTTTTCTCCTACATGGTGTAAGGGGGTGTTTCCTCCTTTTTCTTTATTGCATGAGTCTACATTTTTCATGAAGGAGCACATTTGACGGAGGAGGAAAAGTTGAATAATCGAGGGCACTTGATGAGTGCCTCAAGAAAGAGATGTAGGAACATTAATGGGTGTAAGGTTTTTTATTCTTATTGTTCCCCCTTTGTAGTACTACCTCTATATCACTAAATAAGCCACATTTCAAATTTGCACAAGAATTAAGAAAGAAAGAATGTGTGGCTATAATTCATTATGAAGAGAGAGAGAGTTAATTCTAACTAAGTATTTTTTGCAATTTTAGGTAATGTGTCTAATAAATGAGATAGACCAAAATGGAAAGTGTGGCTAATTTAATGAGATGAAGGTAGTATATGGGTAGAGAAAGAGTATGTAATCCTTTGATTTTCAATGTAATAAAGATGTATAAATTCTTCTACTTTTTTAACTCGTGTGTATTTTTAATTTTTATTTTTATTTTTCGTAGTAGAGATGTATAATACTAGATTAGTCTAGATAAAATATTATATTAGTAATACTCTATTTTATTATCTATTTACAGCAAAAATGAAATCGTCATAAATGATTTTAATTTTTGTTCCTTATAATTTATTCGGAGGTATTATTCGATATAGACTCGATTCTTTTCTATCATTTTAGTTAAAAAAAAAAAGAATAATAACTATATATCTACTAACAAAATAATAAGAATAAATATGATTATTTTAAATAGTTCAACGTTATCAATTTGATTATTATGGCAACTATTATTCGTAAATAATACGAACCACTTCTTTAATAATATTTTAGAATAATGCGGGATACTAAAAATATATACATAATAATTAAAAAAATAATTTGAGGTCCTAACCGCTCGACCAAAGTTTTTGGAAAGTGCTCATCGCTGGCGATAACACATGACATTGTCATCGTCGGCGGTAAGCACTTTTCGGTGACTTTAGCATGACGATTTGGTTTTAAATAAACATACAATAAACTTTAGAAGAATAAAAGATCATAATCGCCTAACCAAAGTTGTTAGAAAAATCTCATCGTCGGAGATAACAATGCCGTCGACGAACGCTTTCTAACGACTTTAGTCAGTTAGTGGGACAGTTTTAGGCTCCACAATTTTTTTTTGAATTAGATACACCGTATAAAAAAAAAATAACTTAACACATGAAAAGATACCCTAAAACACTATCAATAATTATAAACAAATATAATTAACCAAATAAAACATAAAATTGATAAATTATTGATAAATTATACATTTAAATAAATACTTCATCCGTCTACCATCTTTATATATTTTAATATTATATTTGGATGTCCACCATCTTTAAACTACCATTATCGGTAGTATTTGGAAGGTGTCCGAACAGGGCAAATAATATTATAAAATTTAAAAGATTAAGTTGTTTGGCAAAAGACGTATGATTATCATGGACATAGCAAACGTGTTGTTTGCTCAAATTAATTAATGTGTTTTTATGGATGGATGTGACATTTGTCTCATTCTCATTGGTTCACCAAATATATATAGAGGAAAATATATTTTTTAACCGTTTAAAATATAACCGTTGCAAAATATAATCATTACTCTTTCTTTACAAATATTTAAAAAAAATGATTTAACTGAAAATATAAATTGAAAGAAATATATGTATGTCGGCAAAATGATTTAATTGAACTATTGAAAAAAATGATTTAATTGAAAAACATTATTGATAGCGTTATTGGAAAAATAAAATTATTCGAAAGCATTGTTGAAAATAATGAATGTATGAAACATTATTGAAACATGAAACGAAACAAACGAATAAGGAAAAAATAAAGAAAAAGAAATAATTCTTGTAAAAGAAACGGAAAGAAAAAATCATTTAACACTTCCATATGAATAAATTGAATAAATAAAAAGTTAAGAAAAAATAAAATAAGGAAAAAAACAAAGGAAAAGCAAAAGGAAGGAAAATTAAAGAGAAAAAGAAAAGATGAAATATGAAAATTGAGATGGGCCCACATGAAACTAGTTCCCAGCTCGCATCCAGTTTCCTCTTTCATTTTAGAAAAATAGTTTCCACACTTTCCAATGGTAGTTTCTCTTTTTAGAAACTAAAAAAATGGCCCATTCGAGGCACCTTGAGTGACTCAAGAAAGAGATGTAGGAACATAACTGGTGTAAGGTTTTTGATTTCTATTGTTCCCCCTTTGTAGTATATGGGTAGAGAAAGAGTATGTAATCATTTGATTTTTAATGTAATCGAGATGTATAAATTCTTCTAATTTTTTAACTCGTGTGTAATTTTTTTAATTTTTTTATTGTTGTAGTAGAGATGTATAATACTACAGTAGTCTAGATAAAATATTATATCAATAATTCTCTATTTTACTATCTACTTACAACATCAATGAAAATTTTAGCTACATTTATTTATTTTAGTTTATTATGTGATTAAACTATTGAGTCTCATAAGTTGCGCCTCTAGAAAATAATGCATGCATGATTATTTTAAGCATAATAAGTCTTATTAAGCATATTCGTTTTATACATACATTATTAATAGATCATGATTTTAAATTAAGTATGATCATATCATCATTTTATTTTATGCATTAGACATATATTGTTTTTAAATCATAAAAATTAGTATGGTAATTAATTCATATATTTTAGGTTACATATTCAACATCGTCATTTTTTTATAAACTATTATGCATGATTTTATTAAATTTTGTAGAGCCTAAAATATATCCTTTTTATTTTTTTAACTAAAGGAATTCTTTTAAAATTTGTGTTTAGCCGAAAAGAACTACTCCCACATGTATTTTTTCTTAAATCTCTTCCTCCTAGAAATCAGATAAACCTTTGAGCCTATATTTTTCTTTGCTATGCGATAGAATTGGTTAAACAATTGATTTTATATTTTGTTTTCTTTTTCTCCAAGAAAAGTTAGAGATATCTCTTCATAAATCTAGCTTTATCCTCTTAAACCCTATTAATTTATATTTATGTTATTTTTCCCAAGAAAAAGATAAGATACCTTTTTATTATTTTTATGTATATCCATCAAAACCATTTTAATGATAGCTGACACTAGAGTCCTAATCTATCCCTACCTCTCTATCAACTAGTATAAATAGGACATCTCATTCACTCTATACGTATATCCAAAGAAAGAGGTCTAATAATTGAAGTCTAGTAGGTATGTTCTTTCTTCCTCATGAAAAGTTGTCATTAGCCTTTCTTCTTTTTCTTCTCAAATTTCGAAACAAGTGAAATTTTGCTCCAAACTGGTCATCTATCTTATTTGTTCCTTTTCTACGTAGCCCTGCAACAAATATTTCCTCTCCATAAAATTTACTTTGCATTTATTAATCTATTAGATATTGAATATATATATATATATAGAGGATGGATCATATAGAAATAAGTCCTGGTGTGAGAAATAGGAATAGATCTGAACCGCTGATCTTAATTTGATCTATGGCTGTAATTGATCTATATATATATATATATATATATGATGGTTATAATATACCACTCCGGTCCTAGCTTATTGACTCATTTCTTTTTTAACTTTTCGGCACGCATTTCCACCGAGACGTAGTACGGGTTTTACGATATAATTTTGAAATATTATTTCTTTTACGGGATACTACGACACTCGTAATATCCCGTAAAAGAAATAATATTTCAAAATTATATCGTAAAACCCGTATTACGTCTCGGTGGAAATGCGTGCCGAAAAGTCAAAAAAGAAATGAATCAATAAGCTAGGACCGGAGTGGTACCTAATAAAGAAACTCTTTTAGCATTAATACAAGACAAAAAGATATTTAGTAAGTTTGATTTAAAAGTGGTTATAATCAGCTAAAATTAGAAGAATGGTTTAAACCATGGACTGCATTTATTTGTCCTGAAGGACAATTTGAATGTAATGTTTTAAGTTTTGGATTAAAAAATGCACCTGCAATTTTTCAAAGATTTATGGATAAAATATTTTTAAAATATAAATTCTGTCTTGTTTATATTGATGATATTCTTGTAGCAAGTAATAATCTAAAGAGCATGAAGAACATTTAAATATTATTTTTAAAGAAATTGAGCAAAATGGTATAGTTGTTAGTAAAAGAAAAATTGAATTATTTAAAAGAAAAATATCATTTTTAGGGTTAGAAATTGGGAATGGAAAAATAGAATTACAACCCCATATAGCTACAAAATTTCTAGAAATTCCTAATAAATTAACTAACTTAAAACAAATACAATCATTTTTAGGACTTGTAATTATGCTAGAAAATTTATTCCAAATCTTAGTAAATTAGTTGGCCCTTTATATAGTAAGACGCTCTGGTTTAGACGAACAGCAAACACAGAAATCTACAGAGGACGAGCAGCTAAAACAGCAAGACAGCAACGAGGAAGAGTTTTTTTTTTTTTTTAATTTATGTATAAGGGATATATTATATGTGCTAAGGATGGGGATTTAGAATTACTATCTGCTAAAGGAATCGGATACTAAAAATTTAGAAATCATGTTTTGGTTTTGGAAAAACTCAATGTTTATTGATTCTCGGATGGTGGATATATATATATATATATATATATATATGTGTATATGTACACATATTTACTGTAGCAATGCATGAGTTTTATGTCCATAATTCTCCACGAACCCATCGCATGTAATGCATGTATATGCATGTATTATATAAATGTATTTAGTTTTCATATTGCGTTTATTTTTCCAAAAGATAGTCAGCATTATTTTTTCAAATTCATTATTTACCAAAGTACTAACCAAAATTTATTTCATGAAAATTTCCATGCATTAGTTAAAATATTGTTTGCATCGGTTTTGAGGAAAATTCATATTTACATGCACATGAATATTTATTGATTGGCTTATGCATGTTGTATCCGAATAGTTTCCATAAAGTTACATCCATACATGTTTTCTTGCATTATATTTTGAAAAAGCTTAGTCTAGTTAAAGTGTTTTCATGAGATTCATATTAGTTAATAATTAAGTATCATTTATTTTAGGCGAGGTGCGCATAGCTTAACGATTTAATTGCAGATTCAAGGAGTCAAGTCAAGTCAGAAGGTTAAGGTGGGGTCTATAATTGTAATTCGCATTTATCCTTATTATGTGTTTTGGTCAATTGATATGAGTGAGATGCAACTATGAGAATAATTTTGATCTAGTCTTCGAACTACAATTCTAGTCTTCGGACTACATGATAATAAATTGTGAGCCTCCGGGCTATCCCAGGTAAGCAGCTACGACAATTATAGTCGTCGGACTTCAGTTATGGTCATCGGACTTATGTTCTAGTCTACGGACTACAGTTTCGACTTCTGTCGATGAGACAATAATTTGTGATTCTTTTCCATGTATTCTTTTGTGGAAATTCTTATAATTTGGATAAATGCAACCCACTGAGTTAGTAGTACTCACCCCAAACTATTTTTATCTTTTCATGACTTAGATCGGAGGATGAGGTGGCAGGGTGATTGATGGTGGTGTCAGTTTTTTTCAGTTAGATGTCGTTATTTATTAGTCAAGACTTCCACTTATTTGTTTTATAGTTTTTATTTGAGTTTTAAAAAGACTTATATTTTCGTTAAATTTCTTTTAGTAAGCAATAAATGGGGTTTGTCGTTTTCATACCAATTGTTTTATTGAGTAAAAATTGGTGCGTTATAGAAATCGTCATAAATGATATTAATTTCCGATCCTTATAATTTATTCGGAGGTATTATTCGATATTGACTCGATTCTTTTCTTTCATTTTAGTAAAAAAAGAATAATAACTACTATCTACTAACAAAAGAATAAGAACTACTAAAGGTGATTATTTTATATAGTTCAACGTTATCAATTTAATTATTATGACAACTATTATTCGTAAATAATACGAACCACTTCTTTAATAATATGTTAGAATAATGCGGGATATTAAAAGTATATACAGAATAATTTTTAAAATGATTTGAGTTCCTAACCGCTCGACCAAATTTGTTGGAAAGTGCTCGTCGCTGGCGATAACACATGGCTATGTCATCGTCGGCGGTAAGCACTTTTCGATGATTTAGCCTGGCTATTTGGTTTTAAATAAACATACAATAAACTTTAGAACAATATAAGATCCTATGGCATAGCCAAATTTGTTAGAAAAATGTCATCGTCGGCGGTAAGCACTTTTCGATGACTTTAGCCTGCGATTTTATTTTATATAAACATACAATAAACTTTAGAACAATACAAGAAGATGAAGAGACGCGGTAGAAGAAGATGATTGAGAGTACTGCCAGAAATAAATTAGAGAGATGATGTTGTTTTCTTAATCTTAATATAATTAATTAGGATAGTTATGAGTTTGGGCTAGAACAAAAATAATACTTTGGCCCTACAAATAATATCTTTTTTCCTTGTTTAGGGCCCCATATTCAAAACTAATACTTTGAGCCTACACATAATGTATTTTTTCCTTGTTTAGGGCCCTGTATTATTGGGCTACAAATATTGCAATTTTTTTTTTCATCAGAAAATACCTATATATAATAATAGTTTGATAAAAAAATTTTGGGGCCCCCTAAAGTCGTGGGCCCTGGGCGGTTGCCCATGCTGGCCCACCTTCAGGCACGACCCTGTGTAGATGCTTCTTGTGCTTTTATTAATCTAAGCATGCTTAAATATTGAACTAAGGTCTAGGAGTACTTACTAGTTCTTTATAGTATAGTAGGTAGGGTGTGGTTGATCGGAATGTGATCAGAAAGTGGTCGGAATGTGGTCGGAGTCCTCTACGGCTCCTTTATCCTTCATTGTTCTTCAATACCCTTCTCTCAATATTTTGTGAAATTTTGTAAGTGTTGTATGCTTTGTGAAGCTTGGTTATTGATATACTCTAAGTGAGTGTCGGTAGAAATTGATGTAAATTTTGATAGATTTCTTCCCCGATCTTACGGGATTGAAATCTTCTCCTCAGAGTCAGATGTGAGGTCTTTTCCTCCATTTTTTCTTTTCCTAATTTCATGCTTATTTTGTAGAGACTCTTGAATGGTTTGGCCACTCCCTTGCACTTGAGTGCTTGTAAGGGAGGGGTCTACTAAGGTGTAAGGGAGGCATATGGTGTAAGAGGTGTAAGGAGGTGTAAGGGAGTGTTTCCCACTAGTTGTGATTGAAATTTTCTCCCGTAGTGTATAATTTTTATTGTATTATTGTATTCTCATTACAACAATTACAACTTTATTATTACTACAACGAATATCGATTTATCGTACGCTTACGATTCGACAACTCTATCTCGACTTTCTTCAATACTATTTCTCAACACTTCCTTCTCTACTATATATTCTTAGTATTCTACTAATTTTAATCTCTACATATAAATCCATAAATATATTATACTACACATATATACTAAAAATCCCTAGCTTCGATTTCTTAATAATTGTGTGCCTCGTATATTTATACATTCTTTAATCGAAGGATTAATATTTGAATTTACTAGCTTTAATATATATATATATATATATATATATATATATATATATATATCATATACACATTCTTATTAATCGAAAGATTAATATTCTAACTTGCTAACTTTAATATATATGGTAACGGAGAGTTTAGAAAATACGGATTATTACAGAAATCGTCATAATATAATTTATTCGGAGGTATTATTTGATATTGACTCGATTCTTATCTTTTTTATTTTAGTAAAAGAAGAATATTAACTACTATCTACTAACAAAAGAATAAGAACTACTAAAGATGATTATTTTATATAGTTCAACGTTATCAATTTAATTATTATGACAACTTTTATTCGTAAATAATACGAACCACTTCTGTAATAATATGTTAGAATAATGCGGGTTTATCAAAAGTATATACAAAATAATTTTTAAAATAATTTGAGGTCCTAACCGCTCGACCAAAGTTGTTGGAAAGAACTCGTCGCTGGCGATAACACATGGCATTGTCATCGTCGGCAGTAAACACTTTTTGATGACTTTAGCCTGGCGATTTGGTTTTAAATAAACATAAAATAAACTTTGGAACAATATAAGATCCTAATGGCCTAACCAAAGTTGTTAGAAAAATCTCATCGTTGGAGATAACAATACCGGTGTCGAACGCTTTCTAACGACTTTAGTGGGGCGGTTATAGGCTCCACAAATACTATTTGAATTAGATACTTCGTATAACAAAAATAAACTTAACACATGAAAGGATACCCCAAAACACTATCAATAATTATAAACAAATATAATTAATCAAATAAAACATAAAATTGGTATATTATTGATAAATTATACATTTAAATATTTACTTTATCCGTCTACCATCTTATATATTTTAATATTATATTTGGATGTCCACCATCTTTAAACTACCATTATCGATAGTATTTGGAAGGTGTCCGAACAGGGCAAATAATATTATAAAATTTAAAAGATTAGGGTGTTTGGTAAAAAACGTATGATTATCATCCCACATAGCAAACATGTTGTTTGCTCAAATTAATTAATGTGTTTTTGTTGATGGAGGTGACATTTGTCGCCTTCTCATTGGTTCACCAAATTTTATTTAGAGCTTGAATCTGCCATTTTTTTAATCTTAGAAAGGAAGAATATGGAATATGAAGAAGTGTGTGAGAAATATAAATGGATTGAAGTGTGTATATATAGAGAGGAAAATATTTTATAACCATTTGAAAAATAACCGTTGCAAAATATAACCGTTACTCTTTCTTTACAAATATTTAAAAAAAAAATGATTTAATTGAAAACATAAATTGAAAGAAAAATATGTATGTCTGCAAAATGATTTAATTGAACTATTAAAAAAATGATTCAATTGAAAAACATTATTGAAAGCGTTATTGGAAAAAAAATTATTCGAAAGCATTATTGAAAATAATGAATTGATGAAACATTATTGAAACATGAAACGAAACAAACGAGTCATCGGACTACAATTCTAGTCTTCAGACTACATGATAATAATTTGCGAGCCTCTGGGCTATCCCAAGTAAGCAGCTACATACGATAGTTATAGTCTTCGGACTTCAGTTATGGTCATCGGACTTATGTTCTAGTCTACGGACTACAGTTTCGACTTCTGTCGATGAGACAATTATTTGTGATTCTTTTCCATGTATTCTTTTGTGGCGATTCTTATAATTTGGATAAATGCTACCCACTGAGTTAGTAGTACTCACCCCAAACTATTTTTATCTTTTAAGGAGTTAGATCGGTCAATGAGGTGGCAGGGTGATTGATGGTGGCGTCAGTTTTTTTTAGTTAGATGTCGTTATTTAGTAGTCAAAACTTCCGCTTATTTGTTTTATTGTTTTTTCTTGAGTTTTACAAAGACTTATATTTTCGTTAAATTTCTTTTAGTAAGCAATAAATGGGGTTTGTCGTTTTCGTACCAATTGTTTTATTGAGTAAAAATTGGGGCGTTACAGAAATCGTCATAAATGATATTAATTTCCGATCCTTATAATTTATTCGGAAGTATTATTCGATATTGACTCAATTCTTTTCTTTCATTTTAGTAAAAGAAGAATAATAACTACTATATACTAACAAAAGAATAAGAACTACTAAAGATGATTATTTTAGAGATATTATACCAATATAGATATATAGCTTAGTAGAAACTAATATTTGTTGGAAACTAAAAAAAACACAATACATAGACAAGTTTCAATTGAAGAGACAATAATACCCCCACCAACTACTTTTCACTTTCCCCTCCCTCTCTCACCCACGATCTTCCATTTCTTTCTCCTTTCTCTTCTCTTTGCAACTTCCCTTCTCTCTCTCTCCCCTCTAACATTCCTCCACAAAGTAAGCCTCTCTATTCTCTCTCTCTCTCTCTCTCTCTCTCTCTCTCTCTCTCTCTCCACTTTCTTGATTCTCAAATTAAGCAACAACAACAATAACAGTGACGAAGTACTTTCTATCCTTGGCCCTCCACAGACGTCGCCGACCACTCGGATTCCTTTGCCGACGCCGGACTGCTGCTTCTCCACCAACGTCGCCGGACCGCGAAACGTTAATGGGAGGCTGCGGCGTTCTGATTTGATGGCGATTGATAGGAGTTCTAGGAGTTCTTTTCATTTTCAGCTGTTTGATTTAATTTTAAATTTAATTTCTTTGTAATTTTCTTTTGTATTTTCAGCTGTTCTAATTCGTATGGTTTCTCTTTAGAGAGAGAGAGAGAATCCTTCATACCCAACTTTTATTGTTATACTAATTTATTCATTAGGTACAATGGATTAATTATGAATAATTATGCATCTTCTCTTCTTGTTTGGGCTAATTTGTTCATCTAATTATGCATTTTCTTTTTAATTAGTATAATCTTGGATTAGGTACAGTGGATTAATTATGATAATTATGCGTTTTCCCTTTCCTTTTTCTTTTTCCTTCTCTTTTCCTTCATTTTTCCTTTTTCCTTTTTTTAAAAAAATTATGAATTAATTCTGTTTTTTTTTATGAATTAATTTGTATGTTTTTTTTGTGTAATGGTTGTTTTTGTGTAATGGTTGTTTTTGTATGATTTTTTGTGTAATTTGGGATTTTACCGATTCTTGGGGGAAATTTTTCTTAAAGTTCAATTTATTAATTCTTACTTATTACGGCGGAATGATGGTTAGAATTTATTAAATTCTTCCTGAATGTAAGATTATAAATAGTATATTATTACGTATACCACATGCTCAACGCAAGTGCGAGAATGATGTTGGTTAGATTGTGGCATACGAGGGGGGGGGGGGGGGGGGAAATAGAGATGCACGTGGTTTTGTTAGAAATTCACTAATTCTAACCAATCGTGTCCATTCTAACCATATAAATTCATTTAATGAGAATGCATAAGCATGGTTAGAATGCATATAAATGGTTAGAATAAACTAAATTCTTACACATTGTATAGATTTATCTCGTAAGAAATAAAATAATTCTTGTGAAATGAATCAATACGGTTAGAATGCACCCAATTTGGTTAGAAGTAGTGAATTTCTGACCAAACATGCGAATTCATTTAGTAAGAAATTGAATAATTCTAACATGTTGGTTGAACCAGTTAGAATGCATATGCATGGTTAGAATCAACTAAATTCTTACGTATGGTATAGATTCATTTCGGAAGAAATATAATAATTTTAACTGGTGAACTGAACTATAATAATTCTATTGTTGGTTAGATTGTGGCATACGGAAAAATGATTAGAATTATAAGAATTCTTAGTGAATGTCTAGTGAGAATTTATGAATCTTACTCATTACGGCGGAAGATTGGTTAGAATTTATTATTTCTTTCTGAATATATATATTATTATGTATGTCACATGCTCAGCGAAAATGCAAAAATGATGTTGGTTAGATTGTGCATACGGAAGAATGGTTAGAATTTTATGAATTCTTTCTTTATGTCTAGTGAGAATTTATGAATCTTAGTTATTACGGCGGAAGAATGGTTATAATTTATTAATTCTTCTTGAATGTATGGTTAGAATTTAGAATATTATTACGTATGTCACATGCTCAATGCAAATGCGAAAATGATGTTGGTTAGATTGTGGCATACGAAATATTTGGTTAGAATTTTTTGAATTCTTCTTAAATGTATGGGTAGAATTTAGTAAATTCTTATTAATGATTACAGATAGGGCTGCAAACGAGCCGAACCTGATCGAGTATTGGTCTGCTCGGGTTCGGCTCGTTTAGTATTTGACAGGCTCGGGCTCGGGTTCGAGTTCGATTCGAGCTTTAAATCCGGGCTCGGGCTCGGCTCGGGTTAAAAAATTTGAGCTCGAATTCGGCTCGAGTTCGGCTCGTGCTCGGTTCGGACTTGGGCTCGAATTTGGCTCGTGAAAAGCTCGAGTCCGAGCTCGTTTAAAAGACATGATATAAACATATTTAATATTTTCTTTTAACACTTCAAATGAACTTAAATTAAAATGAATTTCATCAAATAAAAATCCATCAAATGAAATTCATCCAAAATATAAAACATAATCCAAAAAGAACATTTGACAATAATTCAAATTCTCTTACCTACAATTAATTTTACACATAAATGCTAAAGCTCGTTTACAGGCTCGATTAGAGGTTCGATTAAGAGTTCGCGAGCAGGCTCGCGAACA
The DNA here is from genome assembly GCA_029379335.1 of Thymus mandschuricus. Lineage (NCBI taxonomy): Eukaryota > Viridiplantae > Streptophyta > Magnoliopsida > Lamiales > Lamiaceae > Thymus > Thymus mandschuricus. Next base: position 10,744,111 of record CM057079.1, read on the forward strand.
TGTTCGATTAATATACGAGCCGAACACGTTCGCGAGCAAAACGAGCCGAACACCTTACTGCTCGAGTTCGGCTCGTTAAGTTAACCGAGCTCGAATTCGGGCTCGAAGCTCGGCTCGTTTGTTAACGAGTTCGAGCTCGAACGAGCTTTTACCGAATCGAGCACCGAGTAAGTCCCGAGTAGCTCGGCTCGTTTGCAGCCCTAATTACAGAGTGTTCGTTAATAGCTGGTTAGAATTTATGAATTCTTACTTAATACGCCGGAAGAATGGTTAGAATACATAACTTCTAACCATACTATTATTAGTAGGGTGTACCAAAAAAAAAAAAAAAAAAAAACTGAATCAAGAGGTAAAAACGTAAAAGAGAAAAAAAAAACGAAAAAAGGAAATTAAAATAAATTCTGACAAATTTTAAATAAAAGAAGCAAAAGAACAAAAGTGAAAAGTGAGTTATGGACACCTTTGGCAAAGGTGATCGAGTGAATTCTGGGTTCGTCTCCACATCGCACAATCTCCACCATTTTACTTGACCTTTAAGGAAAAGTCTCGCTTTAGAAGAGATTCGAATCGTAATAGAAAGTGTTATTCTTAATTCGGAGTAATTATCTCATGTACTCCCTCCGTCCCATAGCAGTGGACCCATTTGTTTTTTGACTTTCTGGCACGCATTTCCACCGAGACGTAGTACGGGTTTTACGATATAATTTTGAAATATTATTTCTTTTACGGGATACTGCGAGTGCTATTTCAAAATTATATCGTAAAACCCGTACTACGTCTCGGTGGAAATGCGTGCCAGAAAGTCAAAAAACAAATGGGTCCACTGCTATGGGACGGAGGGAGTACTTGATAAATTTTGAGATTTTAGGATTTGATATATAATTCTAACTCTTACACACTTTAGAGTTATAACCTTTATCCCATTAAATATTTTAGTGAGGGTAGGAAAGTTCCATGAAAAAATCCGGCATGACCTCTACTTATTTTAGCTTCCAATTATTTATAGAACTTCAAGCATCAGCTAAAGGTTGACTAATCCAAATGAGAACTCCATTTCTCCATTCGAATTAGTCCCAAGACTCGATTTTTGTCAAGACAATTTACAAAGTAGTACAGAGGTCCGTCATATTTAAACAATTCCAAAGAGGCTTCAACCTCGCATAATCAACAACTTACATTTGTAATTCAATTACCTAAACTTTAATCTCGTATAATTCTGTATCATTATAATAATTCACCCTCCTAAAATAATTACGGGCAATTTATCAAACTACTATTCAAATTATTCAATTAATTAATTACTCAAATCAATCTAGTTCACCTAATTTAAGATTATAGTCCCTACTAATTCACTCAATTATATAAACATAATAATCAAATTAAGACTAGTTTAAGTTCCCACCATACTAAGTCAAGATATATTGTCTTTAAACAAAGTCTGAATTAATCATCACACTCTTTTCGTTTTCTTTATAACGTTGGCCTAAGTGTCAATTTGATATAGAGTACAAGAATCAATTATTCTGAACACCCCCAAGTTCTTCCAATTTAATAAAGCAAAATACTACAATTTCTCAGTAATAACATATTACTAACAACAGCTACAGCAGGAGTAAGACAACCCCCAATTTCAAACATGACTCCTACTCCCCCCCCCCCCCCCCCCCCCCCCCCCCCCTCGATTCCCTCACTCTCTAACGATGCAGCCCCCAATGTAGAACCTGTGCAAAAGCAGCAGCTGCACAAAAACACAGCAGACAGACCCCAATTCTATTGTGGACGATCAGTTTCGGACCTGAGCAAGACTCCGCTAATCGACGGCAAGCTCTACCCTTCAACGCCATCATTCTCTCTCTCTCTCGTACTAGGCTAATGTCCGACAACAGCAGCGCTGCGCTAACCCCTTTCTCTATCTATCTTCTTATCCTTGATTTCTTGTTTAAATTAAGTATTCTGGGTTCTTCATGGATCTATGTCGAAAATTCATAGGAGATTTCTAGTTCAAGAACTAATTCTTCCCTATTTTCCAGTTTTTATGTCTATTGGTTGTGAATATGATAACTCTAGTTCTACCTACAGTTTAGATTTAATAAGGGCAGCCTACAAGTGAAGAGAAAGGGTGGAAAGAACTTACTAGTATTCTTATTGCTCATGAATCGGAGTATTTGGACAGGAAACGAAATGGAGAATTTTCAGAGCAGCTCTTATAATCGATCTCCCGCACTTCTCGTCGATTTCCCTCTTTCCTCCTAGCTTCACGTCGGCAAGATTTCGGCAGCAAGTACATCCATCGTTCTTCGTTTCTTTCTCCTTCCTTCTCGCTCTCTCAGTAATTTTTTTCTCTCGTTAGGGTGCCCCCAATGGGCACATTTTCCAGCTTCCAAGAAATTGGAACCACCATTGGAGGAGAAAGAAGCTGGTTTCCAAAAATTAAACAAGAAACTGGGTTCCCTGCAAGAACTAGTTTCTTGCGGGCCCCCACCTCATATTTTTTTCTTTTTTTCCTTTTCTTTTGTTGTTTTCTTTTACGTTTCCTTTTCTTTTTATTTTTTTTATTTTCTTTCTTTTGTTGTTTTACGTTTTCTTTTTGCATTTCTTTTCTTTATTTTTTTTTTCCCTTTTCTTATGCAAGAACTAGTTTCCTCATACATTTATTTTCTTTTCTTTTTAGTTCTTTTTTTATTTATTTATTGTATTTATATGACAAAAAAAAAAAAAAAAAAAAAAAAAACGTTTCTCATTTTTTCGTTTGTTTTTTTTTCGTATTTTTTTTTATTTTTTTCATCAAATCATTATTTCCAATAATGCTTTCAATAATTGTTTGTGAGTAAATTATTTTTCCCCAATAATTCAATTAAATCATTTACCGACATACATATTTTTCTTTCAATTTATATTTTCTAATAAATCATTTTTTTAATATGTAAAGAAAGAGTAACGGCTATAATTTGCAACGGCTATATTTTGCAACTGCTATATTTTCCTCTATATATACACACTTCGATCAATTGATATTTCTCACACACTTCTTCTTATTCCATAGCCTTCCTTTCTCTTCTTCAAATATCGAAGTTTAAAAAAATGGCAGATTCAAGCTCTCAAAATTCCGACTCTAGCAATTCAAGCTCTCAATATTTTCAAAATTCACATCCTGGTCAAATGTCGTCTTACCCTCAACAACAATTTCCATTCAATTATCAAATACCACAGAATTTCCCACAACAATTCCCACTTAACATCCCCATGGGTTTCAATTTTCCTCAACAATTTCCACTCAATTCTGCACCTACTGGTCATCCTCAACAAAATCCTTACAATTTTCCTCAGCAATTTTATTTCAACTCGCCTGGTGGGCCAATTTATCCTCAACAGATACCACTCGATTCTCCTTCTGGATCAATTATTCCTGAGCATTCTTCACAAATTCCACTTGCTGCTGTTGCTGATGTTGATGAGGAAGTTCGTGATCCCTCTACAAAAGCCATTTGGACGCATGATGAAGATACTCAACTTGTAAAAGCTTGGTACAACACCAGCACCGACTCCATGATTGGCAATGAACAAAAGAAAAAGGAATTTTGGCTGAAAATTGTAGACCACTACAATGTGTACAGGCCGAAGGGCACTATTCAGCGAACAACCACTCAGGTAAAAAATCGTTATTACAAAATTTTACCAGACCTTAACAAATGGGCAGGTATCTACAATAATTTCTGGAGTAATCGAGCTAGCGGACAAGGTGATGATGATGTATTGGAGGCGGCCAAAAAAATGTTGGAGAAACGCTGATCCGAAGAGCAAGAACTTCAAGTTCTTGCACATATGGAAGGGCATCCAAGAATGTGAGAAATGGACTCCTCAACAAAGGCCACAGAATCCAAACAAAAAATCAAAGACTTCTGAAACGGACAGTCCATCATCTGGTGATACTTGGACTCGAACACGACCAATGGGGCAACAGAGAGCTAAACGGCTAGCTAAACAAAAGGCAAAAGTCACATCTACGAGCAACGAAGAGGGGTGGAAGCATCTGCAGGAGACTATGGTTAGACAATTGAGCCTTCAAGAGGAACAACTCAAGGTCCAACATATTGAGTTTTGCAGTAAGGATACAAGTGGCATGTCTGAGGCAGAACTATACAATTTTAACATGATGGCAGCTGAAATCAAAGCTAAATATGGGTGGAAGTAATAATTTTAAGTGCCTAATTGTTTTTGTTTGCTTTTAATTCTTAGTGTATTGTGTGGTTTTGTAATATTTCAATTATAAATGTATTTGTATTATGTACTTGCCGACATCTTTGCAATAATAATGTTAAAGTTTCATCTACCACAAAACGACAAATATTTTTCTTTCAATTTTTATTTTCAATTATCACATGTATTCAATTTCCATCTACCGACATACATATTTTTCTTTCAATTTTTATTTTCAATTATCACATGTATTCAACTTCCATCTACCGACATACATATTTTTCTTTCAATTTTTATTTTCAATTATCACATGTATTCAACTTCCATCTACCGACATACATATTTTTCTTTCAATTTTTATTTTCAATTATCACATGTATTCAACTTCCATCTACCGACATAAATATTTTTCTTTCAATTTTTATTTTCAATTATCACATGTATTCAACTTCCATCTACCGACATACATATTTTTCTTTCAATTTTTATTTTCAATTATCACATGTATTCAATTTCCATCTACCGACATACATATTTTTCTTTCAATTTTTATTTTCAATTATCACATGTATTCAATTTCCATCTACCGACATACATATTTTTCTTTCAATTTATATTTTCAATTATCACATGTATTCAATTTCCATCTACCGACATACATATTTTTCTTTCAATTTGTATTTTCTATTAAATCATTTTTTTGCAACGATTATATGTTGCAACGGTTATATTTTACAACGACTATATTTTGCAACGGTTATATTTTCAACGGTTAAAACATTTTTTCCTCTACATATACACACTTCGATCCATGTATATTTCTCACACACTTCTTATTCCATATCCTTCCTTTCCCCTCTTCTTTCATCCATTCATTCCCATCTAAAATCTTCGAAAAGAAAATAGGAAGATGTCTAATATTCCTAGTTCAAGTGAAATTAATGAAATGTGGAAGCAATTCATCAGAAATTCAACGACGGATCCAGTCATGCGAGAGATGGTTGATATGCTTGACGCAAATGCAACAACGGCTCAACCTTCACGAAGGAGAAGCGGTCCTAGAAAATATAGGGACCGGGAGCGTGAAAATGGTCACGATCGTCTCGTTCGTGACTACTTCAGTGACGACCCTATTTATGATGGTGATCTTTTTCATCGTCGATTCCGTATGCGGAGAGAGTTATTTGTGAAGATCATTGATGCATTGAGCACGTACTCCCCCTATTTCACATTGAGACAAGATGCAACGGGAAGGAACGGTCTGTCACCACTTCAAAAGTGCACCGCAGCTATCCGACAATTGGCATATGCATCGCCCGCTGATTCACTTGATGAGTATATGCGGATGGGCGAGAGTACTGCGTTGGAATGCCTACATCAATTTTGTAAGTGTATACTTGAAATATTTTCTTATCAATATTTGAGGACTCCAAATGCCACAGATACAGAACGCTTACTACAAATGCATGAAGAAAGACATGGCTTTCCGAGAATGTTAGGGAGTCTCGATTGTATGCATTGGGAGTGGCAAAATTGTCCCGTCGCCTACAAAGGATTGTATACACGAGGCGATCATGGAGTTCCTACTATAGTTCTTGAAGCAATGACATCGGCTGATTTATGAATATGGCATGCTTTCTTTGGTATCCCCGGAGCAAGCAACGATATCAATGTGCTTCATAGATCTCCGTTATTTAATCCACGTCTGCAGGGGAATACTGCACCAGTTTAATTCACGGTGAATGGCCGAGTGTATAACCAAGGATATTATCTAACAGATGGAATCTATCCCAAATGGGCTTCGTTCGTCAAGAGTTACGTAGTACCGGAAGATCCGGTAAGAAAACACTTTGCGCAGAGGCAGGAGGCTGCAAGAAAAGACATCGAACGAGCATTTGGAGTGCTACGAGCTCGTTGGGCAGTAATTCGATATCCCGCACGACCTTACTTCAAAGATGATCTCCGCAATATAATACTCACATGTATTATTTTGCATAACATGATCGTTGAAGACGAGGGCGAAGAAGTGGTTAATTGGTCTGACGAAGATGCAACTCCCTACGAACCAATACCAATGGGTACTGATAATTGGGAAGAATTTGAAAATTATCTAAAAAATCACAACGATTTAACAAACATGGAAGCACATAATCGACTTCAACATGATTTAACACAATATATGTGGGCACAATTCAACGGTAGTGGAGACAATTAATTACTATTTTGTTTATGTTAGTAGTGTGTTTGAGTACTTTTGTTAATTTTAATTATGTAATCTTTAATTTTGAAATGTAATTTATATTTTTCTATGTAATTTTTATATTATTTAATATCCCTTTCAAATTAGTAATTTAATGTGAATTTTATAATAATTTTTTTTTAATTATTATAATTCAATAGATTATTTTTTCATATATAAATAATAAATTAGAAAAAATAAACACAAATATAATACAAGATGTACTAATAATAGATTTATTAATAATAATTCATGATAATAGATTTATTAATATTAATATTAATATATATATATATATATATATTATAATATTAAAAGGTGGGGGCCACAAATAGTAAGAAACTGGGTTTATTGTTGGAGGAAAAAAGTGGTTAGGTTCCAGAGCTGACGTGGCATTTTGGAATCTGGAAATGTGGCTTCTCTGTTGGGGGCACCCTTAAACTTTTGGCAGGGGAATGACTTTAGGAAAGTAAAAATCTAAAGTAAAGGTGAAGAGAGGTGAAGGGTAGGGAGTAACGTGGCTGAATTCTATCCATATCAATATGGGCTTCCATTTTCTTTTATTTATTATCTATTTATTCATTTATATATTTCGAAAACTCGGGACATTACACAACGTCTTCGTTTTTCTTATTTATTCGATGCACTATATATATTGAGATTTCTTCTTCGTAAAATATCTCCCGACTATTTCTTAGTGTAATGGCCCGCAAATTTCATTAGTCTTAAATCTATGTTACGGTAGTAAATTACGAGCAATACTCATATTCATAGATATATATATATATATATATATATATATATATATATATATATATACATGTACTCAAGCTTGATTTAATATGTTGTGATGAAAGGAAGATAGTCGGATTGATTATCGAGTAAGATAGCACGTTATTAAACGAAGGCAATCTTAATTAATTACTAGTAGCCCATAAATTTTATGAATTGGGCTCAAGCCCATAAATTAAGAATTGGGCCAAGCCATAAACTTATAAATTGGGCTCAAGCCCATAAATTGACGAATTGGGCCGAACCCAATTAGTAGTAGTATGTCGATTTATGAAACGAAAAACCGAAGGAGTTGCGTAACGAAATATGTAATAAATTTATGTTAGAAATACATGCTACAAAGTGAACAAGTAATAGAAAATAATACATCTAACTATTACATAAGGAATGGATTAATACACATTCAATGTATTGTTAATGTACAATTAATGCAAAACTAGAGTAAGACAAGAAAAGAGGGCTGCTACTTGGCTGCATATTCTGCAGCAGCTTTCTCCTTCTAGCCACCATCATCTTCTCCCTAGCTTCATTGACAAAATCAGCCCCAAACCTCCCCAACTATGTCCTGCAAAACCATTCCCTAAAGCAAGGGAAAGAAGGCATCAAATCATGAAGAAAATGGAGGTTAATTCACAGGTTTCACACCTACTAATTACATGCAAATCCTCATCAAAAGAGTAATATAAATACCCCAACATAGACCCTATTTCAGTTTTCAACCTCTCACACAATATTCACTCAAAGAAGATAGAATTTAAGAGAAGAAGAAGAGGAACTAAGGAAGAGGAAGAGCAAAGCTAACAACCACAGCCTTCTAACACAAGAAGTAAGCATTTTATCAAATGATATATTGGTAGAAAGCAAGCATGCTAATTTCAGATTTTTAAATCACAAAAGCATGCTACAAATTGAACTCTTGATTTAACAATCAACCAAGCCTAAGCTAATGAAGTACTAAGTATGTAATAACACACCATTTACAATTCATGAATACAAGCTAAGCATGCTTTTGTATACCATTCATGTTAAGGAAATAAAACCTACAAGCCCTACTGCCTCTATCTCTATTAAATACCTCTAACTTCTATTGATTTAAATCATGGAATTTAAATTTAATAACTATGAAATCAGACTTTCCTATGCATAAAACGCAAGACGAAGACATATATGCACATAAATTTACAAATCGAATTATAGTAAATTAAAGGGAGGAATGAGTCGAACCTCCGTCGAGGCCCTCGGCGGGAGAGGGGCAGTCTGTCGGGGCAGCAAAGGCGGCCCCGAGTCGAGCTTCGACTGCATTTTTCTCCGGGAATAGCTGCTGTCCCAAAACCCCCTGCACAACAAAGAAAATGTTAAACATTAATATATATATATATATATATGTGTGTATGACGAGAGATAGGGTTAGACGAAGGGGGGGAAGAAAACGGGAGACTGCCGGAGTGCGGTCCTCGCCGCCGGCGAGGCTGTCACCGGCAGTACAGTCTTCAGGGAGAGAGCAGTAACGGTGGCGGAGTTCCCTGGCCGTAACCTCCGGCGACGGCGTCTCCCCGGCAGCGCTCCCGGAGCCCTGCAAGCAGAGGAAAAGAGAGTTAAACAGCGAGTTAGAGTCGTGGAGAGGAGAGGAGGAAGAACGAGAGAGGGAGGGCACGACGTGGCCAGCGACGGCGAGCCTCGCCGCCGGCAACGGCGGCGTCGACTTCAAGCTGCTGGCATCCAGCCCGATTGAGAGGGAGTCGGAGAGCAGAGATAGAGAGAGGAGAAGGGATAGAGAGAGACGGGGGAAAGAACGGGGGAGGAGAAGGCGAGGTGGTCGGCGCCGGCGACGGTGGCGTCCGACTGGACAAATCCGAGAGGGAGAGGGAGATGGGAGATGGGGCGGATGAATGGAATTTGGGGGAAATGAGAGTGATGGTGAGATTTGGGTTTTTATACCTAGGGTTTAAACGGGTCGGGTTCTGGGTCGGGTTTCGGGTTGGGTTTTGGGCCGGGTGTTGGGCCTGGGTTAGGAGTAGTCTTGGGCCGAGAATTGGACTCAAGTTGGGCCGATTTAATTGCGGCCCAACTGTTTAATTTATTAAATATTTTGTATATTAAAAACCATAAAATCTAGACGAGAAGGACGTTATAAATTACCGAGAAGTGTTTTATTAATTCTAATAAAACCCCTCGAGTAATATGAGTTTATTATTGAAGCTTGAGAAATTCTCGAGCCTAAAATAGCCTATTTAATTCATGGAAAGGAATTATGAAAAGAATATTAGATTTAACAATCTAATATAATATAACTTCAAATAAATTATTATTCGAAGCTTACAAGGACAATTAACGGCTATCACTAGCCAAGGAGAATCATTAACTCCGATTAATAATCTCACGATATATTAACGAAACGATAGTCGAAACGAGAAGATAGAAATAAAGAATAAAAATATTCTTTATAAGGAATTATTAGATTTTATAAGAATGGAAATTCTTATATTGTCGTTTCTAAATAGGTGAAAATCGACCGGAAGGTTGACGTTGCGATTCTATCAGGATTGGCACTTTTCACGCTACTTAAGGTGGGCTTTCTTATACAAGAAAAGTTATAGAATGTTTAGATGAAAATGCTTATTTTCAAGTATTGTCATGCCATAAACATTTTTGTTTTGTGTATGACACCTATCTGAATTGGCTTCGCCAATAAAGTTAATCGATTTCGGGTCCTTGTTAAGACTTGCTATCTTGCTTGGACTAGTGTACACAGGACCGTGAGTCATCTTCAGGGTTGGCCGGTCAGGTGTCGTGTGAGGTGGCCACCTCCTCGACACCACGGTTTCAGATATGGTAGATTACGAAAGAACTTAGCATGCATGCACTTTTAGATCACAAGAACAGTTTTAGTAAGCATAGGCTCTTTTCAATAAAACCCCTATGTCTTACAGTTGAATGGCTTGACAATTATTATGTATAGTTTTCGGCATGTGCCCACTGAGTACTTTTGTACTCAGCCCTGCATGTATTTCTAAATGTGCAGGTTGAGCGAGATGATGTGAAGTGGCGAGTGGAGCTTTTGTCGTTATAGATTAGGACTCTCGGTAATACGTGTCTTCATACATGTATTCAAGTATTCTTCCGCTGTGCAAACTCTTGAGCTTTCGAGAATTGTTTCAAGTCATGTAATAGATTATGACAAGTATCCTTGTATTCTCATTTGAAATCCCGAGTTGAGACGTTCAATGGTATAAAGTGTTGTTCAAATAGCTATACGAGTCATATTCCACACACAATCTTATACCCCCTTTCTTTCCCCTACTCTTAATTCCCATCCATAGTCATGGTTTTCCGGCTTAACTATCCTTAGTGAAGTCCGGTCGTGACAGAGTGGTATCAGAGCCATGGTTGCTCTGAAACCCGAGAGTCTTCTTCAGAGTTTAGTCGAGTATTGATACACTTGACTAATTGAGTCAGTCGACAAAGCTCTGCACTTCACTACATCGCGCTCAACGAGGAAAGGTAAGACTTTCACGAGATTGGAAGTTGAAGAATAGAAAGGACATAGTGGATTTAAGATCACATATAGAAAAGAACAAGGCTTGCTAGAGAACCTAGCTCGCTTGAACTAGTTGTTTTCCTCGGAAAACTTAGAATAGACATTGAGGGAATGATATTCCTTCCTTTCCGTAAGGAAAGAAGAAGAAAAGGCGATGAAGATGCACGAGTGCAAAAGAATCAAGGCAAGAGACACAATGAAGATAAGATGTCATTCGATGACATGGGCTTAGCCTTTTAACGGCTTTTCAAGACATATGAACAACGTTAGTTCACGGATGTTTTATATAATGAAGTGATTATAAGTTAATGAAGATACTGTGGCGCAATAAAGATAAGACCACTATAAAACTATTGATGTACCACATCATGGTTAGACAAAAGAATATAATAATAATGCAATGAATGATTAAAGTGAAGTTAGAAAAGAACGACGGTAACAATAGTTTACCTATTTGGAAATATATCCATGAGCATAAAAGCATTGACCTCTCGCAGTTAGAGTTCAAATATTAGAACATGTCAATCAGAACCTAAATGAGGTTAGGCATGAACAAAGTTCACCAACCCGGTGCTTCGACACCAGAGATAGTTCGATCATAACGAATTTATCAGTTTTTTTTCAAGAATGATTTAGATAAGTTGATGTCCCATTTTGGTCACTTTAGAATATCCACCCACGATCACAGGGTGTAAAACATGACGTTATTACGAGATTGAAAAATCAACCGCCAACAAATTAGTAAGGATGATAGGGGACATTATACGAGATCAATCTTTCAGGATGACCTTACCATGAACTGATAAATGACATTCCCAAGACTGTAGGAATTTTCGATGCGTGTGGTTAACACCGATAAGATTATACCACTAGAACTCCTCGAATGTTTCAACATTCTTGGCGCATCATGAATAAACAGGACAAGTAAATATGAGGTTATAATATGCCCCAGATTGAGACATATAAGTAAGCGAAGCGCTAGCCCATGTTCCTTCTGTTTCACCAGCGTATTAAGAATAACCATGAGAACCTCTCATAAGTTAATGACGTTATAAAATAACGTTATTATATTCTCAATAAATAGAGAATTATTCATGATGAATATAAGAAAGTGAAAGCATCAAGGTTGTCAACTGAATAACCAGTAACAGCTAAAGAAGGGTTGCAAGTTCAGTTTGGAGGATAAGGTAAGGAAATTCCGACCACTAATAGTTATTCTAAAGACCAAACCAATGAGTCATATGGAGAAATTGTATGGTGCAACTAGCATACAAACTAAATATCTAAAATAAATTAGTTATTATGGCCGGTTAAGATTAACCGATAGTCTGACATCCTAGAGCGTAGACTCGTAAGAAGTCTATAATATGGAAATATTAGTGTTATTTAAAAGAAACCTTATATTGATAAGGCCACCTCGATTGATATGCGAGGCAGTACCCAAGAGAACCCTGAACTCTACAACGTACAATCAGAATAAAAATGCAAGGTTATATGCCCTTGTAAGGTTATGAATAACAGTGATAGCACATTCAATTAGTGGTGAAAGCTTCTAGGGGATAAAAGAACATTGAAGACTACTTCAGTGAAGTTGTACATAAGTACTTATAGTAAGAAGAATTGTGTGGCCAATGATCTAAAGGAAGGCTTATCATGTTAATGCCTTGTGTCGTGATATGCTACGCGAGCCCCTTTGAAGCCCAGGGGAATGTATTATGAAAATATTGAGTTCAGAAAAATTAGAAGTTAGAAGAGCTCGCCAAGTTGCGAAAGCTTCTTTTCACCACCCGGAAACTTGAGAGTCACCAAAGTACTAGAACTTCGTGTGACTGAGATTGTGTCTATGCGGGACTGATCACCCCACATAATATCAATCTCGGTAGCGTTACCATCAGACAAGAAATCGGACGGGTATCGACAAAATGGGTCTCCTCCCCCTGACCTTTGTCATTTCATTTCTACCCTCTGATTATTCTTTCCTAGCTTGTCAGATGATTTATTGATAACATATTTTGGTTACTTGTTGTACCAAAATTGAACCAAGGTCATTATACCTTCCAGATATTCTCATTCCACTTTGATATAATTAGCTATCCAAGCAATGGAGTTTACTAAGCCCAATTGCAAGTCACGAGTATGACTTAAAGTATGATACCGTCAGGGATTGCCCAAAACATGGCAATGAAATAGAACAAGATAGAAATGAAGAGACTTACAATTAGTGGAAGGAAATTTAAGATGAAAAATGTTTAAGGACAATGATATGATCTTGAGTATGTTATAAAATGGTTCAGGGGTTGTTAAATAAGTAAAGATATTGATACAAGACTCAAGTAGATAATGGTGTGAGGAGAGATAGTTAATAAAGACCTTTTAGAATTCCCAAAAAAAAAAAAAAATTTATTCAAGAAAAGAGATACTAGATAGTAAAGTAAGAAGCATGTTCGAAACTACGAGAATGGTAAGGCATATTAAGAGAATAAGTAAAGAGGAGAAATGAGTACATAAGCAGAATATATATTTAAGTGGATGCATGCATTAAAGTACGGGATAAATCAGTTCCCACAGAATATAGCAAATGATCAAGAGTTGACACCACATTAACAAATGTAGTAGTTGGTGGTATAGGTTGATGACAAAATCTAGATTAAGATTTCCATACATCACGGGTGATACACCCCTTAGAACAATCGCGTGGATCAGAAGAATTTTTTTTTACTAGAAATAAAGTTTCGAATAACAAGATTTAAGTTGGTCGGCCACGAAAGACGTGTGAATGAAAGTTAGCAACGGAATGTAACAGAGTAAGACAAACGGAAAGATAGTCCATTCCAAGGAACCTAATCCTCAAGGATCTCCTCCAGTTAAGAAACTATATGAAATAAGGAGCATTTGAAATATGGACCAAGAGTTTCAGTAAATCCTCAATCTAGAAGATTGATTCGAAATGGTGGATAGACAAGATTATCTACAAGAGTATAAAGTAAGAGGACTATGTACAATTTAAACCTCCATAACGGAAACAACGGTACGCAAATAAAATAGGAGGGTTATGACTCTATCGAATAACCAATAGTTTTATGGATCAGTAAATTGATACAGGTTCAAACCTATTTTAAGTAATTAGCCCCATTCCAAGGAGACAGAAAGTCTTGCCAAGGTCCCTTATATATTAAAAGTCGAACGAAGGCGATATAGAGAAGGAAGAATTGGTAGAGATAAAGTATATGCAATTAGCATATCAAAGGACCATCCATGTAAAACTCATATGAATTGAGCAAGTAAAGAATTGGAAGATGTAGCATTGCTACCAGAGGTAATTATTTTTACCCCTCATTGAAATGTATAGATTGAGCAATCGAAACGACCTGCCCAATTATTATAAATCTCTACTCCATAGAGTATTAAATGTCTCACCTATACATGAGCAATTAAGTTAAAAAGAATAGTACAAGGGAAATGCTTATACATATAAAAAAAAATAGAGAATATGTTTTCTAGCTTAACAAAGTGACATTACTTGGACACATCGTGTCGTCGGATGAAATTAAGTAGACCCAGCAAAAGTAGAAGCTTTACAAGGGTGAGAATCATCTACACTAAATAAAATACGTAGCCTCTTAGGAGTGACTCGTTATTACCAGAGATTCGTCAAGAATTCTCCAAGATAGTAAGGCCAATAACATGATTGTAAAGCGAGTGATCCAGTGTATGTGAACCTTTAAGCGCCACTCATGCTTTCAATAGTTGACATGGAAGTCGATAGTTGCGCTAATTCTGATAGTTCTAGAACTACAAAAGAAATAGCAACATACATAGATGCCTCAGAGAATGGGATGAAGCATCCCAGTACCAATGAAAGGAAAGAAATGTAACAATTTATACACCAAATTGGTTATACCACAACCCTACCCACAACTTAAAATTTTCAGTTGTGCACGCCCTGAAAATTTAGAAGCATCAACCTTATGGAGTTAATGCAAAATCTCACGGATTACAAGAACAAATTCGAACAGTGAGCTTTTATATGTGTCGAATAAGGTGGGTAGAACTAGTAGGGAATTATGAATGTAGTATCAACTATCAATGCAAAGGTCAATATAATAGCCAATGCTTTAAGTCGTAAACCACGCTTTATGTGGATATTTCTTCTCACGAGTGAGGAGACAATTGTCAGTGATTTTAAGAATATAAATTTAAAAGTAGTGCCTCGTCAAGGTGGTAAAAAAAAAAAAAAAATTATTACTACATTGACTGTAACGTCAACAAGAGGCACAAAGCAAATAAAGGAAGTAAAGAAGATATATATAATAGAGAGTAAGAATGAATAATACAGAAGAACATAGTTAGGTGGTTGTGCATACCACACAATGATGAGCTCAAGAATGAAATCTTAAGTAAGACTAAAGATACACTATAAATCGCTCACCCGGGAATACAAGATGTATCAAGACCTAGAAAGGAAGTTGTGGTAGGAGACATGAAGAAATATATAGCATCAACCACCAGAAGGTGCTTTAGTATGTCAAACAAGTGAACTTGTTTCAGGATATGGTTAACCACTATGTTAACTAATTGATTATGATAAATTGGATCATAACCAAAACATTAATGGAATCTACAACCCTCGGAGATCTTGTAGTAAAACTAAGAGCATGTTACAGTGAAATTGTGACAAGACTACCAAAACTAAGAAAGAAAACAAAGTTGTATATTAGAAGTTATTGACCGACTTACAAAGGGGTCCTATTTGATTTCCATTTCGATCAATCATGGATAAAAGTTAGTCAATTATGTGTTTAAGAGATCGTGCGTTACACAATGTGATTATCTTTAATCACTAAAGATCAAGACATTAAGATACGTCCAAGTTCTGGAATAGTTACAGAAAGAATTAGGCACTAAGCTAATCATTAGCACAATTTGCCATCACCAAGCCAATAGGCAATAAGAATGGAAGATTCAGAGCCTATCAAGCATGTCGAGAATAGTCGTACTCGTTAAAGAAAGAAATAGACTTGCTAATAATAATTATTAGCCAACAATAGGTATGACGTCATATGACGTATTATAAGGGTAACAATGTAGATTACCCTCTATAAAGACAAGATAGGTGAAAAAAAAAAGATTTAAGGTCCTGATACGATAAATGAAGGGTTCGAGATAGGAAATGTTTGTAAGAGAGTGAGAGAAGTTAGAATGGACAGAAGTCCTAAGTCGACAATCGTCGAACAAAGATAAACTTTGAAATAGTAGATATAGTTTTCTTGGATATGACACCTTCCAAGTGGATAATGAAGTTCAAATTAAAGGAAAGTTAAGAACTTGTCTTATTAAGACCTTATGAGATTCCAAAGGAATATAATATGCTAAAATAGCATACAAGTTGCAGCACCTCCAAATTTAGAATGTATGCATAATGTGATACTTCACGTATGCAAGTAAGAAAGTACGTGTTTGAGAACACGCGCGAAATTTATTAAGATAAATTGTCTTAAATTTATAGCTCAGGTGCAAGAATAAAGTAAAAGAAGTTTTGGACTGAAAGGTGCAACATCTTAGTAAGAAGTCTATTACTTCATTCAAGGTTTGGTGGAGACACCACAAACAAGAAGAATCGACGTAAAAAGTCGATGTTAAGATAAAGGGAAGTACCCCGAGTTGTTCAGTTAGAAGTACGCAAATTTCGGGACGAAATTTTTTTTAAGGTGGGTAGAATGTAATGGCCCGCAAATTTCATTAGTCTTAAATCTATGTTACGGTAGTAAATTACGAGCAATACTCATATTCATAGATATATATATATATATATATATATATATATATATATATATATATAGGGGGTGGTTCTCATGAGAACCCTTCACTTCATGAGAACTAGGAACCAATCTCATCCATTAATATTTTCTAGATCAATGGCTGCAAATTAATATACATAATTAACAATAATCGCTCTTTTAACACACGTGAGGGTATATATGACTATTTCTATAACTCCAAACTGCATATCCCTATATTTATGGGATTAATTTATCAATATAAATGGAACCATCATTTATTAATTTACTTATTTTATTTCCTTTTCCTTTTTTATTAGTTCACACGCAAGATTTGTTATTAATAAGAAGGTGTGATTAAAATATAACAATAAATTGTTGCATTGATACCTAAATGCTTCATTAGTTTAATATGAATGCTTATTTACATATTTAATGCTTCCTTTTGTTTTACTAAAGTCTAATTAAAAAAAAAAAAAAAGAAAAAAAAAAAGAATTATACATTTATCGAAAGAGTTACAAATAAGCTTATTTTTTTCATTTACTGTTAACTGTCTGTATGAAATTGTAAGCATTAATTAATAAACCTTAAACATAAAGGAGAAGTTAAATAAGCTTTTTAAGTATATAATTAAAGTATCGAGAAAAAGTTAATAAAAACATAAAGGAAAAGTCAATTAAGCATAATTAACGCTCATAAGAAAAACAATTTCATATTAAAAGTATAGCATTCATAATAAAAATTGTATTAATGCTTATATAATTATTATAGGATACTTAAATTGTAAAAACTTAAATTCACAACCTTAATTGATGGTTCTTTTTTAATTTAGTGTTTACATTATATGTAAGTATAAGCATTATGGGATGATAAGAAAGAAAGGGAAAAAAAAAAAAAGCACTAGTTAATTAATCCTAAGCATTAAAAAATTGTTAAATAAGCATTTTAATGATATAAAATAAGTTGTTAATAAAAATATACATATATATATATATATATATATATACAAGCAATGCAATAATATCTTTTAAGCATTATAAAAAAATTAAATAATCAAATGTAACACTCTTAGATGTAAAACTAAACCCTGTTAAAAAAAATTAAACTCTATCGAATCAAACTCAACACTAGAAGGAAACAGTCAACGGTTTAAGTTTTGGATGTATATATCCTAAATACTAAACCCCACTAAATTATAAATTCCACTAAATCCTAAATTAGCATTATCACTAGCAAGTAGTAATAAGCACTGAAGCAATTTTAGCGTCCTTAATTTATTGATTATTCAAGCATAACTTCACAACTAATTAAGCATAATATGAAATGTGACATGAATGCTTATTTATTTATCTAGGGATGCTTTTTATTTTATAAGAAAAAATTAATTTCATTATTGAAAATTAAACACTGTCGAGGAAACTAAGCTTTGGCTCTAGGGGAAATAAGTTCTGATGGAAAAACTAAACCCTAAAATTAAAAAACTAAACTCTATCAGGAAAACTAAACTTTGGAGGAAAAATAACCCTGACAAGATAATTAATTAAATGTAGAATCGAAAACTAAACAACTAAACCCTAGGGTTGTGCTTATATTTCTTATCATTATCAATACATTGATTCAAAGCTTCTGAGTTTTAAGCTTATCGGAAGGGTTATAAAAAATTAAAAATTTAATTACTTAGAATATATATAGAAAAGAGTTTTAAAACTATGTATATATCTAAATAAGCTATTAAATAATAAGCGTTAGAACATATATTATCAAAAAAACTTCTTGTTTCGGTATTTATATTATGTCTTATTGTTGCTTAGTGACTAATGATTAACTTATTTGTTTTCTAGCTTATTTAATGTATTGTGAATGCTTAATTTAATTTTTTAAATGCTTTTCTAATAATGCGAAGTTGAACTTAATTTAAAAATAAACATTGACGTACATTTCAACAATTATATGCATCATTACAACTTTACGTAACTATAATGGAAACTTAAATCATTATATTCAAATTTATTCTTGAGGGAGTCCGTGACAAATCTAAAGAAATATGCCAATTAATTTCTTTTTAAAGGGCAATTAATTACTTGTCGGTAATTATACCACATATATTATGAAATGTGCGAATGAAAATCCATGATTATAGGGTGGTTATATTTGGATATATATTAGTGGACGGTGTTGCCCTTACTCCACTTAAAAACAGTAATTATTATATTTTTTAGTTAATTAAATCTTTAAATCATAACCGTTTGATCTATTAAAATCAATGGATGAGATTGGTTCCTAGTTCTCACCAATAAAAGGGTTCTCATATGATCTATTCTCTATATATATATATATATATATATATACATGTACTCAAGCTTGATTTAATATGTTGTGATGAAAGGAAGATAGTCGGATTGATTATCGAGTAAGATAGCACGTTATTAAACGAAGGCAATCTTAATTAATTACTAGTAGCCCATAAATTTTATGAATTGGGCTCAAGCCCATAAATTAAGAATTGGGCCAAGCCATAAACTTATAAATTGGGCTCAAGCCCATAAATTGACGAATTGGGCCGAACCCAATTAGTAGTAGTATGTCGATTTATGAAACGAAAAACCGAAGGAGTTGCGTAACGAAATATGTAATAAATTTATGTTAGAAATACATGCTACAAAGTGAACAAGTAATAGAAAATAATACATCTAACTATTACATAAGGAATGGATTAATACACATTCAATGTATTGTTAATGTACAATTAATGCAAAACTAGAGTAAGACAAGAAAAGAGGGCTGCTACTTGGCTGCATATTCTGCAGCAGCTTTCTCCTTCTAGCCACCATCATCTTCTCCCTAGCTTCATTGACAAAATCAGCCCCAAACCTCCCCAACTATGTCCTGCAAAACCATTCCCTAAAGCAAGGGAAAGAAGGCATCAAATCATGAAGAAAATGGAGGTTAATTCACAGGTTTCACACCTACTAATTACATGCAAATCCTCATCAAAAGAGTAATATAAATACCCCAACATAGACCCTATTTCAGTTTTCAACCTCTCACACAATATTCACTCAAAGAAGATAGAATTTAAGAGAAGAAGAAGAGGAACTAAGGAAGAGGAAGAGCAAAGCTAACAACCACAGCCTTCTAACACAAGAAGTAAGCATTTTATCAAATGATATATTGGTAGAAAGCAAGCATGCTAATTTCAGATTTTTAAATCACAAAAGCATGCTACAAATTGAACTCTTGATTTAACAATCAACCAAGCCTAAGCTAATGAAGTACTAAGTATGTAATAACACACCATTTACAATTCATGAATACAAGCTAAGCATGCTTTTGTATACCATTCATGTTAAGGAAATAAAACCTACAAGCCCTACTGCCTCTATCTCTATTAAATACCTCTAACTTCTATTGATTTAAATCATGGAATTTAAATTTAATAACTATGAAATCAGACTTTCCTATGCATAAAACGCAAGACGAAGACATATATGCACATAAATTTACAAATCGAATTATAGTAAATTAAAGGGAGGAATGAGTCGAACCTCCGTCGAGGCCCTCGGCGGGAGAGGGGCAGTCTGTCGGGGCAGCAAAGGCGGCCCCGAGTCGAGCTTCGACTGCATTTTTCTCCGGGAATAGCTGCTGTCCCAAAACCCCCTGCACAACAAAGAAAATGTTAAACATTAATATATATATATATATATATATGTGTGTATGACGAGAGATAGGGTTAGACGAAGGGGGGGAAGAAAACGGGAGACTGCCGGAGTGCGGTCCTCGCCGCCGGCGAGGCTGTCACCGGCAGTACAGTCTTCAGGGAGAGAGCAGTAACGGTGGCGGAGTTCCCTGGCCGTAACCTCCGGCGACGGCGTCTCCCCGGCAGCGCTCCCGGAGCCCTGCAAGCAGAGGAAAAGAGAGTTAAACAGCGAGTTAGAGTCGTGGAGAGGAGAGGAGGAAGAACGAGAGAGGGAGGGCACGACGTGGCCAGCGACGGCGAGCCTCGCCGCCGGCAACGGCGGCGTCGACTTCAAGCTGCTGGCATCCAGCCCGATTGAGAGGGAGTCGGAGAGCAGAGATAGAGAGAGGAGAAGGGATAGAGAGAGACGGGGGAAAGAACGGGGGAGGAGAAGGCGAGGTGGTCGGCGCCGGCGACGGTGGCGTCCGACTGGACAAATCCGAGAGGGAGAGGGAGATGGGAGATGGGGCGGATGAATGGAATTTGGGGGAAATGAGAGTGATGGTGAGATTTGGGTTTTTATACCTAGGGTTTAAACGGGTCGGGTTCTGGGTCGGGTTTCGGGTTGGGTTTTGGGCCGGGTGTTGGGCCTGGGTTAGGAGTAGTCTTGGGCCGAGAATTGGACTCAAGTTGGGCCGATTTAATTGCGGCCCAACTGTTTAATTTATTAAATATTTTGTATATTAAAAACCATAAAATCTAGACGAGAAGGACGTTATAAATTACCGAGAAGTGTTTTATTAATTCTAATAAAACCCCTCGAGTAATATGAGTTTATTATTGAAGCTTGAGAAATTCTCGAGCCTAAAATAGCCTATTTAATTCATGGAAAGGAATTATGAAAAGAATATTAGATTTAACAATCTAATATAATATAACTTCAAATAAATTATTATTCGAAGCTTACAAGGACAATTAACGGCTATCACTAGCCAAGGAGAATCATTAACTCCGATTAATAATCTCACGATATATTAACGAAACGATAGTCGAAACGAGAAGATAGAAATAAAGAATAAAAATATTCTTTATAAGGAATTATTAGA
This sequence comes from Thymus mandschuricus, assembly GCA_029379335.1. Taxonomy (NCBI): domain Eukaryota; kingdom Viridiplantae; phylum Streptophyta; class Magnoliopsida; order Lamiales; family Lamiaceae; genus Thymus; species Thymus mandschuricus. The sequence continues at coordinate 10,765,437 of CM057079.1, forward strand.
TTTTATAAGAATGGAAATTCTTATATTGTCGTTTCTAAATAGGTGAAAATCGACCGGAAGGTTGACGTTGCGATTCTATCAGGATTGGCACTTTTCACGCTACTTAAGGTGGGCTTTCTTATACAAGAAAAGTTATAGAATGTTTAGATGAAAATGCTTATTTTCAAGTATTGTCATGCCATAAACATTTTTGTTTTGTGTATGACACCTATCTGAATTGGCTTCGCCAATAAAGTTAATCGATTTCGGGTCCTTGTTAAGACTTGCTATCTTGCTTGGACTAGTGTACACAGGACCGTGAGTCATCTTCAGGGTTGGCCGGTCAGGTGTCGTGTGAGGTGGCCACCTCCTCGACACCACGGTTTCAGATATGGTAGATTACGAAAGAACTTAGCATGCATGCACTTTTAGATCACAAGAACAGTTTTAGTAAGCATAGGCTCTTTTCAATAAAACCCCTATGTCTTACAGTTGAATGGCTTGACAATTATTATGTATAGTTTTCGGCATGTGCCCACTGAGTACTTTTGTACTCAGCCCTGCATGTATTTCTAAATGTGCAGGTTGAGCGAGATGATGTGAAGTGGCGAGTGGAGCTTTTGTCGTTATAGATTAGGACTCTCGGTAATACGTGTCTTCATACATGTATTCAAGTATTCTTCCGCTGTGCAAACTCTTGAGCTTTCGAGAATTGTTTCAAGTCATGTAATAGATTATGACAAGTATCCTTGTATTCTCATTTGAAATCCCGAGTTGAGACGTTCAATGGTATAAAGTGTTGTTCAAATAGCTATACGAGTCATATTCCACACACAATCTTATACCCCCTTTCTTTCCCCTACTCTTAATTCCCATCCATAGTCATGGTTTTCCGGCTTAACTATCCTTAGTGAAGTCCGGTCGTGACACTTAGTATTCTACTATTTCTAATCTCTACATATAAAATCCATAAATATAGTATATAAGATTAATATAATACTTCACATATATTCTAAAAATACTTAGCTTTGATTTCTTAATAATCGTGTGCCACGTATATGTCACAGCCCGCCCGCCACAACTTGGGCCGAGCAAGGCCGTGACTCAAGAAAAGGAAAATGGTATAAAATAAACGAACGACCTGGGGTGAAATGATGCAAAAACATAGCATTAGGAATACATTGAAGTTCTCCATCATTCGTCGAGAATGAATGGAAGAAAGAACTATTCATCAACGGAAGCGTTTTACATGATATAGGCGGAAACGTTGTTCATAAAAAGAAAGCATTGTCTACGAAGGACCAATATGTTGCAACGATACACAGAACTGAACTGAGTCTATCTACCTAGACCAAGATGTTGCAACGGTACACAGAACTGGACTGAGTCTATCTATCTAAGAATCACGGCGGAAGATCGTGAGATGCATGTATGGAGACATGCACCACCAAGAGGCTTCAACACTCTAATACTCGACAAAGCTCCTTTGGCAACTTCACTTCATCTGCTCAACCTGCACATGGGAAATACGTATAGGGCTGAGTACAAAAGTACTCAGTGGGCTCATGCCAAAACATTTTAACTCAAAAAGAAAAGACGCTTGCTAGCAAATTACTGGTAATCCATCATATCTGAGCTGGGGTGTATCCGGAGAGGTTGGCCACCCTCCCGGATACCTGACCGCGCCAACCTGCGTTAGCTAACGGTAAACTGAGTGCACTAAGTCCATCGAGGAGCGACCCCGATAGACCCGAATTCTTTCTGATAACTGTGGCCGAAGCCCTTCAGATAGACATCATCATACAAAACAAAACAGTTATGGTCTGACAATGCTTTTAAAGAAAAGAACTATAGCATAGAGAAACATTCTAGTTTTCTGAAAGCCCACCTCGATAGCTTTCCTTTCCTGGTCATAATTTATATAACTCTGAGCGCCGCCTTAGTCTCGGCCTTTTCCTTCGCCTAACCTCGTTCAAAAGAACGTAAAATGAGAGACTTGAAATGAAATCGATAATCTTATCGATCTATGCGAAGGCTGTCTTTTATCGAGGTTATGATCTCTTTTACTGATAGATCTCTTTTACTGATGGATCTCTTTTACTGATAGATCACTTTTACTGATAACGTTATCATGGTTATTCTTTTAATCGAGAGTTTTCTCGATTCTCATTTGAAATCGATCACTTCGATCGATTCTTGTGTCTTACTGTCTTTTTCATCCTCGACAGATTTCGCAGGATATTCGATTAAGCCATTAATGAGGCTTAGTGATTTTATTACACGATATAAGTGGTCTACACTTATCAGATAAATATTACTGGGCTAAATCTTATTGAAGGATATAAGTGGTCTACACTTATAAAGCTATTATGTTCGGGCTTGGTTGATTAAATCAACATTAATAGTCATTAGAGGCCCAATAGAATTATTAGGGGTTTAAGCCCAATTACTGAAGCTCGGGGATTATTAATTCGACCCGAAAAGTTGTTACGTTTGGCTTTCGTTCCTTGATTTAATTAGCTGCTTATTTAAATATTTATCGGCCCATTAAATAATTCTTGGTCCATGAATAAAATTCGGCCCGTCTGATCTTGAAGCTTCGGCCCAACTGAAAATTAAATCCGGCCCATCCGCTCTGTAAGCTTCGGCCCATCTTAATTAACAATACTCGGCCCACTGGATAATAATTCTAGGCCCACTGAATATTTAATCTGAGCCCCGGTGACTTTGGAGCTTCGGCCCAACTGGACTTGGGCCCAATAAATAAATTGGGCCAGTTGAATATTAATAATTTTGGCCCGTCAGTTGGCTCGGCCCAACAATCCGGCCCGGTTTAATCAACTTGGCAAAAACACCCCCTCTCTCTTTCTCTCTCTACGCGATCTCTCTCTCTCTCTTCTTCTCTCTTCTCGCCGAACTCTCTCTCGGCATTCTCTACCGCCGTCGTTGTAGACGGCTTGGCCGGCGGTCCTCTCCGTCACTGGCCGACGTCGTTCCTCCCTCCTCTTCTCAATTTCGGAATCAATCGAGAGAGGAAGAGCCCCAATTCGTAGATTGGGAAAATTCGGATGGAATCCCGTCGGGCTTCATCCTCTCCGGCGCCGGCTTCGCCTCTGTCGCCATCTGCTGTTGTCGCTCTAGCCGCCGCCGCGCCTCTGCTGCCGGCGGCGTTCTGCTCGTCTGACCGGCTCCCTCCTCTGCTCGCCTCGCCGTTGCTCTCTCGGCCAGGGGTCGCTGCTCCCGTCAGAACACCGCCATCGCTTCCAGTCCTCTGTCCCCCTTTACTCTCTCTCTCTGCTCTTCCTTCGGCGCCGGCGGTGATGCCGCCACCGGTGTCTCCTTTTCCTCTCTCCCATTCCTTATCTGACCTCTCTTTTCTCATCTCTCGTTCTGACTTTCCTCCCTGTCCTTGTTTTGCAGGCCGATTCAAGCGATTTCCAGCGCTGCAGTGGCTTCGTCGATGCCGTCGACGACCGTGGCAGCCTCCGGTGATGCTTGGGAGGCGTTTGGGTGCTCCGGTTTCGACTCAATTTCACCCTCTGCCTTCCTCCTCTTTCCGGGCAGGTTCGATTCTTCTCCCTTCCCTCCCGTTTTCGATTCGCAATTCGAATATGAGTTATACTTGTTGATTTAGAGGGTTAGGGTTTGATTAGAGGCATTTAGAGACTGATTTTGCCTTGAATGTTTTATGCCTTATTAGGAAGCAAACTTCCAGATTTTGTATGCTTGAAATTGGTATCTTTGTTGACTTGAAGTGTTAGATTAGAGATTGTTATGCATGCAAGGCCTTAGGCTTGTTAGAGGAGATTCTATGGGGTTAAATGAGAGTCTAAATCTGATTTTTGAGCTTCTTATACACATGCATTGCTAGATTGATTAATCTATGTGTTCATGCTTTGGTTCTTGAGGTCTCGGTTATGTCTACCATGCTTGAATGGTGTCTAGGCTTTAGATCAAGTCTTGCATGCTGTTTTTCGGTTCTTCTAGGGAGTGTGTAAACATGCTTAAGCTTGCTAGTGTTGAGAGAGAGTGATGAGGAGTCTTACTTGTAGATCTTAGTGATTGAGAAGCTGATTTCTTGAGCTAAAATGGTGGCTGTCCCCTTGCTCTTTGTTACTTCCTTCCTCTTGTTCCTTCTCTATATCGATGCTACTTGAAGCCTACACTTGCATGTTTGATTTCTAGATGTTAGGGGTCTTGATACTCATGCTAGGGGGAAGAGTGGGGGTTCTTTCTCACCTTTAGAAACTGAAATTGAGTCTCTAGCTTCTGATTAGAGGGCTGTCCTCTTCTAATCTTGCTTCGAAAACCTTCTTCTCCCTTCGTTCTTCACTCGTAGGAGACTCGGTGTTTGGAAGGGGCTGCCGGAGGCTGTTTTCCGGCTACCTCCTTGGCTGGAAATCGGCTGCTGTTCCTCACTCTCTAAGTTCTCTCTCTACTTGTTTTCTTATGTTTACTTGAGTGAATGTGAAACTGATTTTGGTGGATGTTTGTGTGCAGGTAATGGGGAGCTTTTTGGGGATTGAAGGCTGTTTTCTCTCTCTTTGTGTAGGTGGTATGGATTCCAATGAGAAGAGAGGTTTCATCATCACATTGGAAGATGATTGCATGTCTTGTGTGTGGGTGGAGGCATGGATGAGTGTACGTGTATGCTTGGGAGAGTTCTACATCTCCACTTGTAACAATAATGATTGGTCTCCCTCTAATTGTAATTGTAGAAGTGCTAAGGGTCCTCTAATTGTGCTTAGGAGGGATTAGTGTAATGTAAATCCCAGATTGCGTCTTACTGTGTTCTGCTTACTGTGTTTTGCCGCTTTTCATTCTTTTCTTTTCTTTTCTTTTCTTTTCTTTTCTTCTTTTATTTTTATTATTTATTTATCCACATGTAAATACTATGGGCTTGAGATATTGGGGTCTTGGGCTTTTGTATGGTTTGTGAATATTAAATCTGAAATGGGCTCCCTTTCTTAGGCCAATTAAATGAATTGAACTAATAATCGTGAAGTGGGCTTCGATAATTAACTGAACCTTGAACATTTAACTGGGCCTTGTAACTGCTAAGTGGGCCTTGTACTTATCAAATGGGCCTCGGCCCAAAATTAAGTACTGAATTTTTCTCTTACCGATTTGTTTAATCGGCCTTTCTTATTTAGTTCGGTTCTAGTTTCGGGAAGTTCTGATGTTACTAACGTAACATTACTACTAGTAGTTCTTTTAAAATTTTATTCTACTCATAACAATAATACCTCCTTCAACATTTCTTTTCTTATTTTAAATGCCGAAGTTTTATTAATCACTACTAAAAACTGCGGTCATTACAGTATAAATATACATTCTTTAATCAAAGGATTGATATTTGAATTTACTAGCTTTAATATATATATATATATATATATATATATATATATATATATATACATGTTTATTAATTGAAAGATTAATATTCTAACTTGCTAGCTTTAAAATATATGGTAACGGATAGTTTAGAAAATACGGGGTATCCGATCCTTATAATTTATTCGGAGATATTATTCGATATTGACTCGATTCTTTTCTTTCATTTTAGTAAAAAAAGAATAATAACTATTATGTACTAACAAAAGAATAAGAACTAACTAAATATGATTATTTTATATAGTTCAACGTTATCAATTTAATTATTATGACAACTATTATTCGTAAATAATATGAACCACTTCTTTAATAATATGTTAGGATAATGCGGGATATCAAAAGTATATACATAATAATTTTAAAAATAATTTGAGGTGCTCGACCAAAGTTGTTGGAAAGTCGCTGGCGATAACACATGGCATTGTCATAGTCGGCGGTAAGCACTTTTCGATGACTTTAGCCTGGCGATTTGGTTTTAAATAAACATACAATAAACTTTAGAACAATATAAGATCCTAATGGCCTAACCAAAGTTGATAGAAAAATCTCATCGTCGGAGATAACAATACCGGCGGCGAACGCTTTCTAACGACTTTAGTGGGGCGGTTATAGGCTCCACAAATACTTTTTGAATTACATACTCCGTATAACAAAAATTAACTTAACACATGAAAGGATACCCCAAAACACTATCAATAATTATAAACAAATATAATTAACCAAATAAAACATAAATTTGGTATATTATTGATAAATTATACATTTAAATAAATACTTCATCAGTCTACTATCTTCATATATTTTAATATTATATTTGGATGTCCACTATCTTTAAACTGTCATTGTCGGTAGTATTTAGAAGGTGTCCGAACATGGCAAATAATATTATAAAAATTAAAAGATTAAGGTGTTTGGCAAAAAACCTATGATTATCATGCACATAGCAAACGTGTTTTTTGCTCAAATTAATTAATGTGTTTTTGTGGATGGAGGTGACATGGTCTCCTTCTCATTGGTTCACCAAATTTTATTGAGTGCTTGAATCTACCATTTTTTTTAATCTTAGAAAGGAAGAATATGGAATATGAAGAAGTGTGTGAGAAATATGAATGGAATGAAGTGTATATATATATATAGAGGAAAACATTTTTTAACCGTTTAAAATATAACCGTTGCAAAATATAACAGTTACTATTTCTTTACAAATACTTAAAAAAATGATTAATTGAAAACATAAATTGAAAGAAAAATATGTATGTCAGCACACTGATTTAATTGTACTAATAAAAAAAAATTGATTCAATTGAAAAACATTATTGAAAGCGTTATTGGAAAAAAAAAAATTATTCGAAAGCATTATTGAAAATAATGATGAAACATTATTGAAACATGAAACAAAACAAATGAGTCATCTGACTACAATTCTAGTCTTCGGACTACATGATAATAATATGGGCTATCCCAGGTAAGCAGCGACAATAGTTATAGTCTTCGGACTTCAGTTATGGTCATCGGACTTATGTTCTAGTCTACGGACTACAGTTTCGACTTCTGTCGATGAGACAATTGTTTGTGATTCTTTTCCATGTATTCTTTTGTGACAATTCTTATAATTTGGATAAATGCAACCCACTGAGTTAGTACTCACCCCAAACTATTTTTATCTTTTCAGGAGTTAGATCGGACGATGAGGTGGCAGGGTGATTGATGGCGGTGTCAGTTTTTTTTTTTTTTTTTTTTTTTTTTTTTTTCAGTTAGATGTCGTTATTTAGTAGTCAAGACTTCCGCTTAATTTTTTATAGTTTTTACTTGAGTTTTACAAAGACTTATATTTTCGTTAAATTTCTTTTAGTAAGCAATAAATGGGGTTTGTCGTTTTCGTACCATTTATTTTATTGAGTAAAAATTGGGGCGTTGCAGAAATCGTCATAAATGATATTAATTTATGATCCTTATAATTTATTCGGAGATATTATTCGATATTGACTCAATTCTTTTATTTCATTTTAGTAAAAGAAGAATAATAACTACTATCTACTAACAAAAGAATAAGAACTACTAAAGATGATTATTTTATATAGTTCAACGTTATCAATTTAATTATTATGACAACTATTATTCGTAAATAATACGAACCACTTCTTTAATAATATGTTAGAATAATGCGGGATATCAATAGTATATACAGAATAATTTTAAAAATGATTTGAGGTCCTAACCGCTCGACCAAAGTTGTTGGAAAGTGCTCGTCGCTGGCGATAACACATGGCTATGTCATCGTCGGCGGTAAACACTTTTCGATGACTTTAGCCTGGCGATTTGGTTTTAAATAAACATACAATAAACTTTAGAACAATATAAGATCCTAATGGCCTAACCAAATTTGTTTGAAAAATGTCATCGTCAGCGGTAAGCACTTTTCGATGACTTTAGCCTTGGCGATTTGGTTTTAAATAAACATACAATAAACTTTAGTACAATACAAGAAGGTGAAGAGACGCGGTAGAAGAAGAAGATTGAGAATCCTGCCATAAATAAATTAGAGAGATGATGGTTTTTTCTTAATCTTAATATAATTAATTAGGATAGTTATGGGTTAGGGTTAGAACTAAAATAATAATTTGGGCCTACGCATAATATCTTTTTTCCTTGTTTAGGTCCCCATATTCAAAACTAATACTTTGAGTCTATACATAATATGTTTTTTCCTTGTTAAGGGCCCCGTATTATTGGGCTACAAATATTGCAATTTTTATTTTTCTTTAGAAAATACCTATATATAATAATAGTTTGATAAAAAATTTTGGGGCCCCATAAAATCGTGGGCCCTGGGATGTTGCCCATATTGGCCCACCCTCAGGCACGACCCTGTATACATGTTTCTTGTGCTTTTGTTAATCTAAGCATGCTTAAATATAGAACTAAGGTTCTAGGAGTACTTACTAGTTCTTGATAATATAGTAGGTAGGGTGAGGTTGATCGGAATGTGATTAAAAAGTGGTCGGAATGTGGTCGGAGTCCTGTACGACTTCTTTATCCTTCATTGTTCTTCAATACTCTTCTCTCAATATTTTGTGAAAATTTGTAAGTGTTGTATGCTTTGTGAGGCTTGGTTATTGATATACTATAAGTCTATAAGTGAGTGTCGGTAGAAATTATTGATGTAAATTTTGATAGATTTCTTCCCCGATCTTACGGGATTGAAATCTTCTCCTCAGAGTCAGATATGAGGTCTTCTCCTCCATTTTTTCTTTTCCTAATTTCATGCTTGTTTTGTAGACACTCTTGAATGGTTTGACCACTCACTTGCACTTGAGTGCTTGTAGGGGAGGGGTCTACTACGTGTAAGGGAGGCATATGGTGTAAGAGGTGTAAGGTAGTGTTTCCCACTATGATTGAAATTTTCTCCCGTAGTGTTTTTCATGAATTGTTAGTGTAGGTTTTGTTTTGTTTTGTTTTGTTTTGTTTTGTTTTGTTTTTTTTTTTTAAGAATAGAGATTTTTGATATGTAATGTATAAATTTTATTGTATCATTGTATTCTCATTACAACAATGACAACTTTATTATTACTACAATATATATATATATATATATATATATACACACACACACACACACACATTCTTATTATCTTATTAATCGAAAGATTAATATTTTAACTTGCTAGCTTTAATATTCTAATGACCCGCATTTTCGTTAGTATAAAAACTAACTATTGATATATATTAACGAGTAATGCTCATATTATGATACGTGATCGAAATTATTATATTCGATTTATTTAGTTAATTATTAAGATTATAGAAATAAATTAGGATTTTTTTTCGAACGAGAATAATTATCGAATCGATAAGTCGTTGCATAAATCGGGATGTTGGGGCGAGTACATTTCATGAAATCTAGGCCGAGCCCAATGGTAATTGGGTGAAGGTATTAATGGTGGTCATTAAAGTGCAGACAAGAGAATTAAATGCTTTTGTGTGCAAAATGAATCAACATACGTGTACAACACTTCCTCAACCTCAAAAAATGCTCCCTACTTAATAACCACCACCACCCAACCATATCTCTTTTACTTTCCTCAATAGTCAAAGAAATTACTCTTGACAAGAGAGGGTGGCAGTAAAACTTTGCTTCCTCTTAACTTTCCTTCACGTCACAACTACTACCCCCCTTCATCTCCTTTCTACGAGAGAATAAGCAAATACTCGGTAACGAAGCTTGCGGAGAGAGGAAGACCATCAACAAGGAGAGAAGAAGCATCAGGCTCCATTTCCACCCTGTCCGACTACGTCGAAAACCCCTCACCATAGTAAGTTAATATCCTTGTATTATCCTAAAAACTTCATCTCTTCAAGCATGAATAATTAATATAAATCCCCAAGCGTGATTCCATAAAATCTATGTGAAAGCTTAGGTATGTATGGATATATTCACATGATAAAACGTAGCATAAGTATTGATATTCACAAGAGTCTCCTAGTTCTTCTTTTGTTTCTACAAGAAGCTTTCCTCGTCAAGTTACAGTTTCTTCTTCTAGTTCTAGTGATTGTCGTACTTTATCTTCCTCTCCTTCTGTATTTGCTGCTTCTAAAGCACCTCTTAATATTGAAATTTGGCACAAGAGATTAGGACATTGTAGCTTTGATATCGTTCGTCGTGTGCTAAAAGGATTTAATATTCCTTATAATGAACGAGATTTTGAATCTTTGTGTCAACCTTGCTCCTTTGATAAATTGCATAGATTACCTGACTCCTTGTCTGAAACTGAGCATAAAGTTCCTTTAGAGCTCATACACAGTGATCTTTGGGGTCCTGCACCTACCACCTCCTCTAATGGCTACTCCTACTATGTTAGCTTTATTGATTACTCCTCAAGATATGTATGGCTATATCTATTAAAAACCAAGGGATAAGTGTATAATGTTTTTGTACATTTCAAATCTCTGGCTGAAAATCAATTGAATAGAAAAATCAAGTCCATCCAGAGTGATTGGGGAGGGGCGTACCGTAGTCTTACCCCATTTTTTCAGCAACATGGGATTATCCATCAAATATCTTGTCCTTATACCCCACAACAAAATGGGTTGGCTGAGAGAAAACATAGGCATATTGTAGAGATGGGTTTATCATTTCTTTTCACAGCCGGGTTACCTATGTGATAGATCCGGGTTAGAGATCCGCAACAATTTAGGGTATTGTTCATCATGTTTTGCAAAGAGCATTTATGGATAAAGTGTTAAAGCGGTAAAGAGCGAGAGATTCATGCGTATGGAAAGCTATAACCAAGCATTTTGTACAGGGCATGATGTGCGTAGCAACGGCGAACAGTAGTTGAGCTATGGGCAACGGATAAAGGGCGTATTTAGCCATAAACTAGCAAGATTCATGGAGTTTTGCACTCATACAAGCAGATAACAAAGAAACGAGGTAGGAGAAAGAGAGAAACGAGGAGCACGGGGCTCCGTTGAGCCTCATTCCCCTTTAAGTGATGAGGGTTTTACCTTAAGTTCAAGGTAGAGTGTGTGAGAAAGAGATTCTTCCCGGAGTCGAGAAGAATAGAGGGATGTGAAGGCGAACTACGGTTTCCCGGAAGAAGGTTTTGCCCGCCTGGACTTGCCTGAGCTCGGAGGAGCTCGAGAGAGAAAGTATTGAATGAAATAGTACCCAAAGGTGTGTGCTGTTTGTAGAGAATGATGATGATGTGCGAGTTCGCTTAGTATTTATAGGTATGAGGAGGGTGAAAAGTGAGCATCCGTGTGAAGGAAGGACAGAAAAGGAATTCTAACGGGGGCAAAAGTATCTTCCGTCATGAATGCAGTGGTCCTCACTCTATAGTACACAGAGTCACGCGGACTGTATGTTACGCAGAACCTCAAGCTTCTACTCAGCGCTTACAGGATCTGGTCAGATCCTCCTACCTTTCCAGATGCTTACAGATTCCACCTGGCTTATGAGAAGAGTTAGAACCTCGCAGCTCCTATATGGCATATAATTCTTGATTGTGTTGAGTGTCTAGTGCTAATGGAGTCTTTTCGATAATACCCTGTGGCGTGGGCTAGCTTCTATGAATCTCTATTGGAATGAATATTAATTTCTCTTAATAACAATGATAAGGCTTATGTCGCCCTGAGCCTATCATTCCATTCATTTTCAGCAAGATTTCTGTCTTATCGTGGCGCCTAGTATACCGTATAGCTTCTAAAAACTATATCCTAAGGTTAAGGAAAGTGCGCTTCTCCCTTAATTTGGTTTATTTGTGGAATATGGCTGATATTAGTCCCTATCAGCTAGTCCCCCCCCCCCCAGGTCCAGAAGCGTTTATATGTTGGCTTCTGGCAGGTGTCTTAGTAGGGAAATTATTTTCATTTTTTCTTATCGAGGCTCTCTTTCGAATAGAGGAATATTATAATGGATGTATTTTGTAGGGAAAAAGGCGCGCTACTTTTTGGGGAGTAAAGAGACGCTTCCTATTCTTTTATAGGCCGACGTGGAGTAACAAGTGGGGCATCGCTCTACTCCCCTTTGGCCTTTTTAACTTCCTTCATTCTCTTCTTCTCCATATCATACATCTGAGAAGAGAGGGAACATTCACATTTTTCTACTCAACGTTCCCTATGATTGCTTCGTCTTCCTCGCTCACAGGTAGTTTATTTAGTGTTCATTATCTTTGCATAACTCTCTCTTGCGTTTGTGCTGGTTTTGCCTATGAGGGGCTTTTCTTCCCCTGTCTTTCTTCCCCTTTTTTTTTTTTTTTTTTTTTTGAAGGAATCGTTAATACAGATTTTTGTTTCCGCAAACCTAGCTTAGGGGTGAGTATGGCGAGCATTTTTACATGAAAATCTTAAGATTTTTTAGAAGATTGATCGCACTATTTTCTACCACACAAAATAGGTATAGTATACGAAAGTACGAGTATCGTATCCACAGGGATTGATATACCGAAACCACACACAATACCTCTACTCTAGAATTAAACTGATGTCTAGGCAAATAAGAAATTAGAATGTGGTATTATAATCCTAGGCAAATAAATAAAATAAATAAAAGAGAACACAAATAAGGAAACAAATAAATAAGCAATTAAACAAATAAGGCAAATAAGCAAATAAGGAAACAAATAAATCAAATAAGGAAAAATGTTGATTCTAGGGAAGCCTACCTAATCAAATCTATGCAAGTAGTTAATGAGTACAATTAACCAATTTAATCCAATCTAGATGTGATACATGAAAAATAACCTACACCCCGATGGAAGCAATGCAAGTCGTCACCTAATATGATCCTAATATCCTTTCGGACGCATAGATATCAAATTAAGTGCAAAAGAGAACAAGTATCAATGATATAATCAACTAGGTTCAATTAAGACACCCAAATCAATTACATGCAAACATATGAGAATTCAACATCAATTAAGACAAATCAAATTATCATATCATGTATTCATGAGATCTATTATGCAATATACAATTAAGGCATATAAACATAACTATGCATACATAATTAGTGGCCAATTAATCATGCATGAGAATAAGCACCATGAAAACATGCATCTAGATTGGAAGGCTAATTATAAACAAAAACACTTACATAAATTCAATTAGGCATTCAATCCCTAAAATCAACTAAAAGAAATTAGCTAGACATAATTAAAAGAAAGGTAGAAGGAAGAATAAACATAATCAAAAGCATAAAGTAAAAAGAAAGGGATAGAAAAACTCTTGAATCTTGATAAATCTTCAATCTTCAATTGTCTTCATACATAAAATAAATCTAAATCTAAAAGTATAGAGAAAAGAATAAAAACTAATCTAAAGAATGTAGGAGAGTGGAGGAACTTGTTTACAATGATAGGTTTAGAGGTATTTATAGGGTAGAAGTTTACATCCAATACCTAATTGTACAAGGAAACCAAGAAGAAGTCAAAAATTGCCTTTTAGAAGAAATCCCGTATGGAAAACAGAAGCCACCTCTCGACACCTCTCTCGATCGAGAGGGTGGTCGAGAGGGTCGAGAGAGTTCTGCGCAACTTTCTTGTTTCGGCCATATCTTCCTCGTCCGAACTCCGAATTGACCTCCGTTTTCGCCTACGTGCTCCTATCGAACCCCTCTTCAATGCTATGTTTCCACTTATCCAGAATAACTCTTCCAAAAAATCATGAAAAGTCAGAACTTGGGATCAATACTTTATCTCTTCCTTGGTTTCGTCGTCTCTCATCTCATCTTGGGTTTTCTCGACTCAAAAGCCCTAAAAATACTCAAAACAACCCAAAAGCGTAATCTAGCTCGAAATAACATAAACAATACCAATCATGAGCTAAACTATCAAAATACGACAAGAAAACGATAATATAACACTTAGATGATAGGGTAAAAATGCACCCTATCAAAGATTGAGTTTTGTTTGCATTTGCTCTCAGCCATGAATGCTGAGACGGGGGAATTACTGCGAAAGATTCAGATGAAGTTAGAGCAGAGGATGGTTGAGGCCAGAATCCTCAACCCTGAGCCTATTTCCTCTTTAGACGACGCCTCTGCATTACCCTCTACGGGCACTAGGGTTTCGGAATCTGACCACGAAAACCTACAGGAGACAATAATAATGAAACCTCGTTCAGAACTCTGCTTTCATGAACCGCCCTTAGTTGGCCATGGTAAAATCCTATTTCCTTTCTCCCTTTTGATTGGGGTAAGCATTGATATCTCTTTTTCTGAAAAGCGGGTGATTTTCATTCCTTTGTGCTTACAGAAATGAATCAGTTTTCGACACCCTCCTTTGGCGCTCAGGCTTTGGCTTTTGATCAGTTCTTGGAGATTCTATCAGAGGTTGAGCAGAATAGGGACCGCGCTCAAGTCGAGGCTCGCGATCTTCAAGACCGTCTCCGTGCTAAGGAGAAGTATAGTTCTACTCTTGAATTACGCATTGCTTCATTATCAGAGCGAATAAGGGAATTAGATAAGGCCCTAGAGGCTTCATTAGAAGGAGAGTTGGAAATGAAGGCAGACTTTGCTATGCAGTCGAGACAACTAACTCTTACTCACGAACAAGAGTTGGAACGTTCCCGGATTTCTTCTCTCATGGAAGGGATGAAGCAGGGCTCCGATGAAGGCATTTCTAGGGGGATGCAAGTTTTTCGGTCTAATTTCTTGATGTCCCCATGGGGTCAAGCTTTCATAAACTCTTTGGTGAAGCAATTGCCTGAAGCGTTTATCAATTCTCCTTATTTCTGGGCCAGAATGATAGACCCTCTCACCAGCTAGGCTGGCGATGTTGTTTTCGAATGCTGTAACCAGCTGGGCGTTCCGGAGCGTGCTAACTCTATCAATCTGATGCCCATAATACATTTGTTCGAAACAAAGCCTGAGGCCCTCAAGAGGAACTGCTTTATTCCTGTTGGGGAGCCTTGGTTCCTGCCGGTATTGAGGAAAGCTGCTGAAACGCTTCGCCAGCCCATTGAAACCCTTGAGGGCTTTCCTTCTTGGGATGCTCCCACTTTCCCTCTCTTTCCTGTTGATACTACTGCCATGCAGTGATTGGTGTGTAAATGTTAGGATTTTCATAATGTTTTTGAGTCCGTTTTCGTAATGTTTTCGTGTCTTTGTGTGTGTTTATGGCTATGATTTGTTTGTTTGGAGTTTTTGGGACTTGTAGGTGATTATGGATGAAAAGGAACGGAAACGGATCGTAAAGGATGAAAAAAGACGATGATCGGACGTTCGAGGTCAGATTGGAGAGTTGGACGCCGTCCAACTTATCTGGACGCCGTCCAAGATCACGGCCAAAAGGAAGCTGGACGTCGTCCAGCGTGTTGAGCAAAATCGAGCAGAATGAACTTCTGGACGCCGTCCAACTCCGGCGGCCAGGCTGTTCTTTCCTTATATATCTAGGTTTTTACCTAGTATATATATTACATCCTTGTACACGAATTCTAGACATCTTTTAGCATATTTTAGCTTTAGTTTTCAGCACTTAAACACTTTAGATTAGTTTTACTTTGTTCGGATCCGGATTCTTAGTTCGTGCAATTCAATTCAAGTTTTTCTTTTACTTCGCGTTCTTCGTTCTTCGTTTAATCCTCGTAAGTTATTTATTGCTTTCGTTTACTTGCTTTAATTGCTTTACTTAGTTTTAGATTCGATTTCGTAATTTCTTCTTTTAATTTCCTTAGTTTAATTTCGTTCTTTCGATTTCTAGTTTAAAGTTTAGATTCATGTTTCTAGTTTCGATTCTCTAGTTTTTCAAAGCTTTCAAAGTTAGATTAATTTTCTTTTAAATTTCCTGATTTATTTCATCATGTCTAGATTTATTTATGCTTCTATCTTTGCTTCCTTTATTGCTTTCTTTTCGATTTTTGCCTAGGTAGATTTATTGCTTTCTTCTAGTTTAATTTTCTAAGTTTATTTAGTTCGATTTATTTCCAGCTTTTTAGATTAGATTTATTTGCTTTGATTTATTTTATTTGCCTAGGATTTAAAACAAAAACCCCAAAAATCTTATTTACTTGCTTTCCTAGATTTAGGCTAGATTAGGATTTACTACATAATTGATTGCCCTGTTAAGTTTTCCTTGAGATTCGATACTTTGGTTTTACTTGCTAGTGCTACGATAGGATTTCGTTCTATTGCGAACACTTTTTAGTGAAACATGCAGCTTATGAAAAAAGCCTTTGACGAGGTGCCTCCTTTTTTCTTTGCTAGAACTTTGTCTACCCATTACGGGTTTATTGTTGTCTATTTAGTGATTCTATTTATTTTATTTTTCAGGAACTAGTGAGGAAGGAAATTTCGGGTCCTTCCTTTTCTCAAGGAACCACTCCTTCCGCACGTATCCTATCAAGTGAGGAGGATAGCTCAGGGACGAATGATATCTTTAACGTTCCACTAGGGCAAAGCTTCAATCTCTCATTCATCGAGCTCTGAGGATCTAGCTCCTGCTCCAAATCCATCCCCTTAATGTTGTTGTTTTGGATAAGATGTTTGTTGAACAATTTACATTTTGAGTATTTTGTGGAGGGGTGCTCATTCATGACCCTGAAATCATGCTATTGGGGCACAAACAATCGTTACTTTTAATTTTGGCGAGGTGTTTCTTCGAGGCCCTGTTTATAACATATTTCTTAATCAACTTAGAATGTTATCTCTCTTATTCTTGTATTTATAGGGGCTTTACTTTTTACCCTGTTTCTACCTGCTGAAGTATTCTAAGATGGTGAGGTAGAGATATTCCCCGTATTTTTAGGGTGATGGAACAAAATAGTAGGATAACATCTTAGTGTAAAATAGCATTCTAAGATAATGGCAGCATTTTGAGATAGCATTTTAAGCTAATGGGATACGGGTATATGGGTATCCCCTACTCCCCCTCCCCTCCCCCCCCCCCCCCAAGTGAGGTGTAAGGGACTGAAGGAATTACACCTCATTTGAGGGCTAAACACATACAAAATGTCACTACTTTAAAGATAAAGAGGTATGATCCAATGTTTCATACATCAGTTAATCATGGAATAAGAGTTTTTCAAAACGAATAAGGGGTCATAGCCCATCATACTTTCTTCTTGAGAGTAATTCTTAATTTTCCCTGCATACTTCGAGGGTGATAATTTTTCCTTTTCCTGTTGTCTCCTCGACATCTTCTTGGTCTAGCGCTTCCTTTGCACTTTTGACTTTTGCCCTTGCCTGGGTTATCAATGCTTCCCACTGCCCTTTCACAGTTGGGGCGTGGCATCTGCCTGTGGTTTCAGCTTCAGGCCCTTTACTTTCATTTATCTGTTGAAGCAGTTGTTTGGCTGGGTCCTGGGATATCATCAGTTCTTCAGGAGGGTTGTTGCTGGTGATCAGCAAGTGCTCCATTGAAGCGGAAAGGTTCTGACCTTCTCCTGCTGGAGTTGGGGTTTTAAGTCTTTTCCCCTCGAGTTTCATCTCATCCCCTTCGGTGCCAGGTTCTGCCATCGGCCTTTTCCTGGCCTCTCCTGCTTGCACCGATTGGACATAGCATTTTCGCGAGACCTCTTGATCTCCCGATATTTGCCCTACCTGATTTCCCACGGGGAATTTCATCATCAGATAGTAAGTGGAAACCACTGCTTGGAACGGATTCAATGCAGTTCTTCCTAGAATGATGTTGTAGGAAGATGGTTGTCGCACCACCAAGAAGGTGACTGGCTTTGACACTCGTGTAGGCCCTTCGCCCAGAGTGAGCATTAAATCAATTGATCCTAGTGACATCACCGGATCTCCTGAGAAACCGTGTAGTGCCGTAGCTACCCCATTCAATGGCTTCTGGAGGCTCATTTGGTTGAAACAGCTTTCAAATATAACATTGACTGCGGCTCCCGCGTCCACAAAGACTCTTTGGACCTGATATCTCTCTATTTCCACTGTGATGACCAACACATCATCATGCGGGTGAACCACTTTCCGGTTATCTTCTGGCCCGAATGAGATTTCTGGCGGGGGCAGGCCTGCTTCAACCTTCCAGACCCCATGCCTTTCATGCATATGTAATTCTCTAGCAGATGCTTTTCGGCTTCTGTTGGAGTCTCCCATGGTTGGTCCTCCATATATCATTTTAATAACGCCTTTGGGCTCTGACCCTTGGCTAGCGTCAGTGGCTTTTTCAGGAGCTTCTTTACGCTTTTTGTTTTGCTCTGTCTCTCTTTTGACGTATTCCAAGAGTTCTCCTTCATGGATTAGCTTTTCGATTGCGATTCTCAAGTTTCTGCAATCATTGGTCATATGGCCAAAGTCATTGTGGAACTTACAGAACCTTTCAGAAGGTGGATTTCTTGGTGGCTGTCTATGCCCGGAGGGGATCTGAACCCCAGGTTTCCTCAAGACCACCTCGAGCAGGTCGACTGGTTGCTTGATTAATGGAGTAAAAGATCTTAAGAACCTTTCATTCTTATCAATCTTTTTGGCATCTGGGGCCGGCCTTTTCCTTTCTTCCAGCTTCTTTTCTTTCTGATCGGCCAACTCATCCCTCTTGCTGCTCAAAGCTTCTTCCATATGGATGTACTTTTGGACTCTTGTCAGTAACTCTTCAAAAGAGGTAGCTTCTTTCTTAATCAGAGAAGCAAAGAACTGTCCTGGTTTCAAACCATCCACACAGGCATGCCCTTTTAGCTTTGGCTCCACTCCTGGGATTTTCAAGACGGCCTCGTTAAAACGTGTCATGTAGTCCCTCAGACTTTCGTTGGCACCTTGTTTTATGGTCGTCAGATGCAAGGAGTTCCGAGTGGTCCTTTTAGCACTGACGAATTGCTGTAGAAAAACTTCTTTCAGATCCATGAAGGAGTGTATGGAGGCTTTTGGTAACTGCTTGAACCAATGTTGAGCAGTTCCTGACAGGGTTGTGAGGAATACTCGACACTTAACCCCCTCTGAATACTGATGAAGGAGACATAAGCTTTCGAACTTTATCAGGTGCTCTTCGGGGTCTCCTTTCCCCTGATACTCGCAATAGATTGTTTTGAAATTGCTTGGAACAGGATCAGTTTGGATGTCCACTGAGAACGGGCTGTTCTCATCAATATATAAGGGGAAAAGTTCTGACTTGTTTCTTCCACTCCCATTGTTCGAGGAAGGTTTTGGGTTTCCTTCTTCGTTTGGGTTGCGAACTTCTATATCACTCATCTCTGTTTCTTTTGAGACCCTTTCTTTGGCTTGTTTTTGTTCCTTCAGTCTTTTGACCTCTTTTTCCAAGAGCTTCATTTGCTCTTGCTGCTGGGCATATTTCTTGGCCCATGCATTTTCAGTGTTCTCATTGAGATTTCCTTCGAGTTCCTCAGGACCTTCTTCTTCTGGGGATTCCCAGTCAGTGAAAAATCATTCTTCTTCTTCGGCCACTATTGGGGGCAGCCTTGAGACTAGCTCCTGAGTTATGCTTTGATGCATAGGCTTCTGCTTGTGCATTGCAGGAGTACTTTTACTTCCTCCTCCTTCCTGGGTCTCGCCCACGGGATCTGTGTTTTGGGATTTGCCCCCAAGGTATGAAGTCTCTTCTCCACAGCTCCCTCTACGAGTGCTTTCATTTGGAGGAGCATAGCTGGAGAAAACTGAGCCTCCATGTTGACACTAGTCTCTGTCAGCATAGTGCCTATTCCTTTGTTTAAGATTACAGAATCATCTGGATTTCCAGTGGCTTGACCAGCCTCCTTGGAAGCAGCATCTGATGCAGCATTCATCCTTATAGGAATCTGCAAAGATTTGAGGACGTTTAGAGGATTAATTCCAGGTGCTCTTTGAAAGAGACTTGACATATACGTAATTTGTTATTAGCAAATTTTCTGCGTTTGAGCATTATTTATTGTGATTTTGATGAGCGTAGTCTATTCGTTATAAGACTCTGAAAAGGGAGTGGCTTTTGCCGGAATGAAGTTGAGGTCGACGACATCTGTCTTTATGAAACCTACTTTTATTAGATTGTGTGTTTTCCTAAGGCTTTCTTTGTGAGACCTCTAAGAGGGATCTGATCTGGAGGAAAGGTTATTAAGAATTTGTGTGGCTGTTGGGAAACGGCTGCTTGAAAGCCGCCCCGACCCAGATCTTGGTTCGGATGTGTTGATTCGATCGTGCACATAAATTCATGCAATGGCTCGAGTACATACCTTGATTATGAAGAACGTGCAATCTGAGTCGTGTCTGATCGATCTACGGTTCTGATCTTCTAGGATGTGATCCCATACCTTGAAATCCGAGACTTGGTGGGCGTCTCGAGATCACTGGAACCTCGATCTCCCTCACTCAGAAGCCGGCGGCCGCACTCTCTCTCTCGCCCTAGGGATTCGCGTGAATCTCTTTCTCACAAGTGACGACTTATGAATTAGGGTTTTTTGTGTGGGAGATGGAGAGTATTTATATGGTACATAAATAAGGAGATATGATTCCTTATTTATCTCCAACCATATCTATGCCATATCCCATATTTATTCCTTTCCATAACTTACAAATCTTATTCCTTAATTAATACGCAATTAATTAGGAATTAATATGTTCCGTTATGCAACTGTATATCCGGAATTAATTCTAACAAATAGAATTTATTCTCTTATCAGTAGAAGAATAAATAACTAAATATATACCAAATATATTTAGATATGATATTTATCCCCATAAGATTTAATTAAATAAATCTTATCTTATTAGATTTACTCTTATCCGTGAATAACTAAATAATAAATAATTAGATTTAATCCCACATGATATAAATCTCAATTAATTATATTTATTATCCATTCACCGGATATAAATCCAATATATATCATATACCGGGCCTGAGTACAATTATTGAGTCCAAACTCAATAATACAATTTAGATCGATTCCCGAGGTCTGTTTGGGCCATCCTAGGGATCGGATACCAGACAGAGTTGGGCCTTATCTAATTCGATATTTCCATGTCTACCCCTGAACATGTATCTCATTAGAACTATGACGCACTCCACTAAAGTGTCATAGCTGAATCACCGCTCTGTCCCAATTATGTAGATTGGGTAGGTATTTTGTATAGTTCGACCCCCGTGTTTAAGACCTTCCATATCCGTTAACCAATTAGAGCTACCATGACTGCTCCTACTTGTTAACATCTATTCCTCAGGTAGTACCCGTTCACTCCTCATTATTATACCTACTTAATCAGCATGCATGACTTGGTATAATAAACATTGTGAACTCCCTGAGGGGATATCGTCAGCCTGCACTCACACAGGACACGGCTTGTTGATAACACTTATTAGACATACTATGCATCTTCGTGTTACCCAAAGTACGACATGATTTAGATAAACTAACGAAGTTCATATCTTCGTAAATCAAAGCAACATCGAAGAATACATATACATCTAACAGTTTACCAAGGTTAAGATCGAAGCTAAAGCCTGAGATCTATAGCCCTTCACCTATATCACCTCTGATATAGGGTCAGTATCAGAAGAGCATTATCTCTGTTGATCCTTCAATACGTTCCACCGTACCAGCATAATTAGTGATTAGGACTCATCACTACCATTAAGCTGCAGTCAAGACCGACAGCTCAGCCCAAGCTGTCTCGACTGTGAACTGTTTATATCTCATCATTATTAACGACCTTCGTGATCCTCTCCGAACTCAGATCGACACGTGGTCTAAAACATGAGATAATGGGCTTTATTCTTGCTTAAACATATTCTTCCAGATAGGGATTGTTAACAGTGGACCTGTGTCGTAACCACTAAAACAACCGGTTTTGCTTTAGGTATACAACAACCCCAACAATCTCCCACTTATACTAAAGTAAAACCTTTTAGTATACCAACGCGTCTACAGGAAACCATATGACTTCATCCATGTACAATGTTAACAATCGCACGATCGCAATCGTTAGCAACCATCATACACTTTTTCTCCCACTTATACTCAAAGATTTTACCTTTACCTTGTACCTCTTAGTGGGAGGTTCACTAAGACATGTCAGCCACGTGCTACAGTATACCTGACATGGTGCACTTAGTGAAGGAACCGTCATCGTACATTCCTCTAGTGTTTCTATTTTCTCCACGAAATCGCCTTAATATAAGGTACTCACTATGTTGTTACCGGCATTCCCAAATCTCAGAAAATTTGTTACTGCACTTAGAATTCTCCAGGGGGTGTAAGAATTCTAACAAATTGAGATTACTGCCAATTCACGAAGCCAAGCCCTGAATTATCTAGCTCCCTCTCAGCATTTCACTGCGTGAGAATCTTCAAGACAATTCTGCTTCTTACGTGAATCCATAGTAAAAGGTCGATGATGTCGTTTCCAGCTACCATTCGATTATCCGTGTCCACAAACATAATGGACTATATCCGTTACTATGCACACAGCACTAACATATATTTGGCTCTTTATGCAATATTCAAGTGTATTGCAAACTTTGCCATAACAGTAGTCTATGAAGAGTACTTGAATAATGTTGTACTATCCGCAGATATATCTAACATTACTCCTAACCTTCATTCTAAACTGTTTGGATAATCACCACTTATTGTGTCAGATAATACTTTCACACCTTATTCAAGTGCTAGTAATATTATCACACAATGTACAAGACAACCATTTCAACGTCTTTTGTAGATGAAAGATATACCATTTGTCAACACATTTTATGAACGAATCTATATGTGTTGTCTGACAAATGAATGCTTTAAATCATTGAACCACACATTTCAATGTGTTTGTCCCGAAGCATAGAACTGTTGAGAAAATTCTTCCCTTTTCTCAAACTACATCCATGTTCGCTCATGTATGTCCTCACCTATTATGAGCATACAACGTGTAAGTCTTTCGAGTGTTAAACTCATAGACTTATCAATGATATGCAACCATCTTCATCTAACTAATCCTTATTAGTCAACTTGGTTTGTCACTATCCAAGAAATTAGATTTCTTGATGAACAATTCACCATTTTCGAGACACACTCGAAAAAGCTCCCACTGTGACTAGGATCCTAAAATAATCTTGTGCAGATCCTTTTGGTTATCTGTCTTGTACTTCCGGCCTTATGATGTTCCAATCCATAATTTCCTTTTATTCTTGGACGTTAATCAAGAATAAATACTTGTCTTTCCTCGAAAAATAACTACTTGTCCAACTAATTACTAAATCTATCATTGAAATTGCGACACTTCGTGTGCAAATTATCCTTATCTCCGAACAGATTTAACCAATGAAATCTGTAATTAGCATCTCCTATAGGGAGGAAGACTCATTGTCAACGCGAATGCTAATCAATTTCATTTTAAATCACAATGAAATCCATGATCAACATAAATGCTAATCACTTCATTTCAAATAAGGAAAGGAAATAGATTTAGACATAGTGACATAGTATTTTGTTAAAAGACAATATTGAACAAGAAGTACCACATTTATCACAACACATTTTGGAACATCCTTCAAAATTCACAGTTATTACTCCCACTGCGAACGATATATCAAAACAACCAGTATTAAAGAAGTAAATCCTTAATACAATGTAAGAAAATAATCATCCATTAATATCCAAAACATAAGTATCCTGCCAAAACAAGGCAACCAAATGTGGTAAAAGAGTAATAAACCAGAATCTAGTATCCAAAAACTAAGATAAAACGTAAGATAGAAATCTCCAAGTCTGCTAGACAACTGCATCAACTGAATGTTGCTTGTCGAGCTCAAGAACTTGAAGTCGTCCTACTGGCTCCTTGTAGTCGAACCTACAAAGATTGCAACAAACCACAATTAGTATCCACTAGTTAAATCCGTCCGTGAGGACTAAACTAGTATAATTCGGTTTTTATTGTTACAAGAGTCTGACATACCTCCATCTATCCTCAACTTCTTGTTCCTCCTTTCATAGACCTTCACGATTGGAAGTCTATTCTTACTTCTAGCCCTTACAGCCTTTTTGACTTTCCGAACGTGTCGATCAAAATCCAGCTCTTTCTGCCACTGGCGAGCATGCCAGATCATGTTATCCCTAACCTTTTCGACCTCGAGCAACTCGTCTATAAGAATAGAAGTATGCTCATGGTCTACTTGGTCCTTGACAGCCTCATTTCTTAATGCTAGGTACCATCCCGGTAGAGATGTAAGAATAATCTGGCACTTTCCTCTTTCCGTCATGTATCCACCATACATCTCATACTGAGTAAAGAGATTTTTGAACCTTTTGAGATATGCCCTCATGTCAGGGAAATCATCAAAGTCCATAAAATCCATCTCTTTACGGGCTAGAAAGCTAAGTAGTCGAAACCGAAAGGACTCCGGAACACCATCGGAATAAGCAAAACGACAAATCTTCGTGCGAATAGAAACAATAGACATATCTGAAATAAATAACAAGTAAACAACTTATAAGCGCAAATAATTTATGTTATCAATGTTAGAAACCCAATAATAACATTGAACCAACAAACGAGTAGCCCGATACTATTTACAAATAGTCCACTATGGGTGGATGCTACCTATAAAATTATCGAACATGACCGCAGTCTATTTTATTTCTTATCCCATCACACGGACCATAGTGAAACAAAGAAATAATAACCCGTGCCTCAGGACCCTGCTAATTCGAGAAGTGACCTCTATAGGAGGATTCATCAATAAGCAGCTAAGCTACAACCATATTTTAATATTCCGAAAAATTAATTCTATTAAGAGTAACCCACCCGTTAAGGAGGAATTACCTTTATAAAATCATTTTTCCATATTATCAATTTTGAATTTAACCAATGAACCATAATCAGTGTCTCCTATAGGGAGGAAGACTCATTGTCAACGCGAACACTAATTATTTCATTTTAAATCAAATTATCCTTTTGAAGTCTAAACCAATGAAATCCATAATCAGCATCTCCTATAGGGAGGAAGACTCATCGTCAACGCGAATGCTAATTACTTCATTTTTAAACCAAATATGGAGGTCCTTTAAATCAATTAACAGATAATTGATTAATTATACCGCTTAGTCTTTTTAAGGGTTTGTGTGACAATCGTAGCACATAGACAATTAAGTCCTATCACATGATTTCTAAGCGCAAGTAATAAAACATGCTCGCATTGAAATCATTAAAAACCGGCATGCTATGACCCCTATGCATGTTATTTCTATTACGCAAACAATGAAAAGCAACTATAACATGCAAAACATGCTGATCATCTTCATTGCGTAATTTAAATCCATCCATAGCATGCATAATAATTAAAACGAATAAATAGGCTGCCGACCGGGAATAGAAAGCCCTATCTATTACATTTAATTAAAATAAAAAACCCCGGAACAAGCTCCGGTCTTTAATCTTCAATTTTGGAAGCCCATCCCGATCTTCAAGTCCACCTTCCAAAAATAGCAAGTGCTCGAAATAATTAGGGTGCGGAAAACCCTAATTACCAAAAAGGGAAAGCGAATTAATTTCGAACGAACTAGGGTACGAAAACCCTAGCCGTCGACGATCATGCCTAGGTTTCGGAAAACCCTAGCCGTCGTCAACGTAATGGGCCGAACGTCGTAAAAACGTGCAACCCGTCGTTCGAAATCCGGCCACGCGCTGCCGCCGAGCCACACGTGTAACACACACGCCGCCGCGGTGCATGCCAAGGACCCCGTTTCGGCTCCACGACGATCCTGACGTGGCTGGGTTCGGGCTGGGTGCGTCCGTTGCAACCCAGCCCGAGCCACTGCTCATCGCCGCCGCCGAAAACGCCGTCGCCGTCGCCGTTTTACGCTGCAAAACACAGCACCGCCGCCGCGAGCCGCCGCCGGTGGCTGGAATGCCACCGGTCGCTCCCACTGGCTCGCCGGCATCCCCAGCACCACCGGAGGTGCTGGGTTCGGCCCAGGCAGCCGTGGCTGATTCCGGCAGCAGCGCGCGCGCAGGGGACAAACCCAGCCGCCGCTGCTGCCGTTGATCAACGCCACAGCCGCCGCCGCCGGTGGTCAGGGGACCACCGGACCTGCTGTCCACCTCCGTCCGCGCCCTCGTCGCCGTTGAACCATCATCGGGCCGCGGGCTTGAGCCCAGCAGCGCGCGAGCACGAAAAACCCGTTAGGGTTTCGGCCGCCGCCGCTGCAACTCGCCGCCGCAGCCGCTGCCGCGCCTCCACCGTCCGTCTGGCGCCGCCATGGCTCGTCTCCGACGTCGAGCCAGGCGTTGGACCTGCGTGCAGCCACGGTTCGAGCCTGAGCAGCGCCGACAGGCCCGAAAACCCGCTAGGGTTTTCAGCCGCCGCGCTGCACGAGCCATCGCCGCCGTCCGCCGCCGATTCTGCCGCCGCCGCCACTCGTTCCGGCTTCGCCTGAACCCTAGGATGAACCCTAGGGGTTCAGCCGCCGTGAATGACGAGGGGGCAGCCGCGTGAGTCGCGGCAGACTACGCCACCGCCTTCGTGCGTCCGACGCGCCGCCACGTACGACCGTCGTCGTCTCGTCTCTTGTTCGTTCCTCGGACCTCGTTCCTCAGCAATTCTCCGATTTACAGCATACAATATAATACGAAAATTAACAAATACAAGATAAACGAATCCTATTCTAATCGGCACCTTATTATCTCGCCGATTTAAAACAAAACGAACAATGATAAATCGAAAAACAATAAAATCAACGCACATAAATCCCGGACAGCAGCATGCACACATAATCATAATGACTCGAATGCATGAACATAAAATTCGACTCAACACAGAGCCGATCCAAAAACCTCGGGCTCTGATACCACTTGTTGGGAAACGGCTGCTTGAAAGCCGCCCCGACCCAGATCTTGGTTCGGATGTGTTGATTCGATCGTGCACATAAATTCATGCAATGGCTCGAGTACATACCTTGATTATGAAGAACGTGCAATCTGAGTCGTGTCTGATCGATCTACGGTTCTGATCTTCTAGGATGTGATCCCACACCTTGAAATCCGAGACTTGGTGGGCGTCTCGAGATCACTGGAACCTCGATCTCCCTCACTCAGAAGCCGGCGGCCGCACTCTCTCTCTCGCCCTAGGGATTCGCGTGAATCTCTTTCTCACAAGTGACGACTTATGAATTAGGGTTTTTTGTGTGGGAGATGGAGAGTATTTATATGGTACATAAATAAGGAGATATGATTCCTTATTTATCTCCAACCATATCTATGCCATATCCCATATTTATTCCTTTCCATAACTTACAAATCTTATTCCTTAATTAATACGCAATTAATTAGGAATTAATATGTTCCGTTATGCAACTGTATATCCGGAATTAATTCTAACAAATAGAATTTATTCTCTTATCAGTAGAAGAATAAATAACTAAATATATACCAAATATATTTAGATATGATATTTATCCCCATAAGATTTAATTAAATAAATCTTATCTTATTAGATTTACTCTTATCCGTGAATAACTAAATAATAAATAATTAGATTTAATCCCACAGGATATAAATCTCAATTAATTATATTTATTATCCATTCACCGGATATAAATCCAATATATATTATATACCGGGCTTGAGTACAATTATTGAGTCCAAACTCAATAATACAATTTAGATCGATTCCCGAGGTCTGTTTGGGCCATCCTAGGGATCGGATACCAGACAGAGTTGGGCCTTATCTAATTCGATATTTCCATGTCTACCCCTGAACATGTATCTCATTAGAACTATGACGCACTCCACTAAAGTGTCATAGCTGAATCACCGCTCTGTCCCAATTATGTAGATTGGGTAGGTATTTTGTATAGTTCGACCCCCGTGTTTAAGACCTTCCATATCCGTTAACCAATTAGAGCTACCATGACTGCTCCTAATTGTTAACATCTATTCCTCAGGTAGTACCCATTCACTCCTCATTATTATACCTGAACTTAATCAGCATGCATGACTTGGTATAATAAACATTGTGAACTCCCTGAGGGGATATCGTCAGCCTGCACTCACACAGGACACGGCTTGTTGATAACACTTATTAGACATACTATGCATCTTCGTGTTACCCAAAGTACGACATGATTTAGATGAACTAACGAAGTTCATATCTTCGTAAATCAAAGCAACATCGAAGAATACATATACATCTAACAGTTTACCAAGGTTAAGATCGAAGCTAAAGCCTGAGATCTATAGCCCTTCACCTATATCACCTCTGATATAGGGTCAGTATCAGAAGAGCATTATCTCTGTTGATCCTTCAATACGTTCCACCGTACCAGCATAATTAGTGATTAGGACTCATCACTGCCATTAAGCTGCAGTCAAGACCGACAGCTCAGCCCAAGCTGTCTCGACTGTGAACTGTTTATATCTCATCATTATTAACGACCTTCGTGATCCTCTCCGAACTCAGATCGACACGTGGTCTAAAACATGAGATAATGGGCTTTATTCTTGCTTAAACATATTCTTCCAGATAGGGATTGTTAACAGTGGACCTGTGTCGTAACCACTAAAACAACCGGTTTTGCTTTAGGTATACAACAACCCCAACAGTGGCATCCTATTTTATTAAGCCTGCTACGAGATGCCTCGGCCATATAGGCCCTTCTTATATTTAGTGCCCATTTTATAGGACTTTCTTATAAGATATTCCCTGTTAGCCAAGGACTATGAGAGTAATATATTTTATGTGGGATTTATGAGAGTATTACTTATCGAACCGAGCTTACGAGGGCTTGGTCTACTTTTTAAGGCTTATAGAAGCGCCACTTATCAAATTGGGCTTATGAAAGTGATATCCTCCTTAGAGGTTTATAAAGGTATTGTTTATTAAATAGTGTTTTTCAAAAATACCACTTATGAGGCGGGATTTAGGTGAAATTTTACCCATCGGCATGCAATGGGTAAAACTTATGGGAGTGATACATAGAAATGTCGCCTTTAGAGCAAGACTTGGGGGTGCACTGCTCATTTAGTAGGACTTATAAAGAGTTTTGTCCATTACATGAAGTTTGTGAGGATGCTGCCTACCGAGTAGGGCTTAGGAAAAGTTCTGCCCATTGCATGGGGCTTACGAAGGAGTTGCCTATCAGATAGGGCTTTGTAGAAGGTCCTGCCCATTGAATGGGGCTTACAAAAGAGGTGCCTATTAGATAGGGCTTTGTGCGAGGGTTGCCTATTAAATAGGGCTTATGAAGTGTTCTGCCCATTATATGGGGCTAACGATGATATTGCCTGTTAAACAGGGCTTTTTGATAAGTTTTCCTATTAATAGGGCTTATGGAGGGTTCTGCCCATTGCATGGGGCTTACGATGGTGTTGCCTACTGTGTAGGGCTTTTTGATAAGGTTCTGCCCGTTATACGGGGCTTACGAGAGAGTTGCCTGTTAGACAGGGCTTCTGAGAGAAGGTTCTGCCCGTTATTCGGGGCTTACGAGGGAGTTGCCTGTTAGACAGGGCTTCTGGGAGGAGGTTCTGCCCGTTATTCGGGGCTTACGAGGGAGTTGTCTGTTAGACAGGGCTTATGGGAGGAGGTTCTGCTTTCAGATGCGGGCTCCCTTCATCGAAGTGGATGGGGTAACCTCGGCATCTTTCGGCTCTCCATTTTTTAATGTTTTTATTATTCCATGGGTTTTGAAGTCATGGCGATTCAGGGGCATTCGACTAGCTTTAGTAGTGATGCTTATTCTGTAATCACCAATCCTTTGCAACTCATAGATGGATTTCATATTGAGCAGATAATAGGCAGAATTGTATGCTCACCAAGAACACAAGGTGGAGCGAATGTGTTTTGAGATTGCTGCAGTTTGTGACCCGACTTTCCTCCGGATCCTTCACAACCTTAAGATTTAAGCAAAACAACAACAGATTAGCCATCACAATTCATGTCATGAAGGAGATATGGCCTTGAGATCGTTTCTAGTCACTGGGTTGATTTGTTACAAGCAATGCAGCTAAAACAAACTCATAGTATACATACTAAAATTTTCCAGAACTAATATAAATCTCGCATTCAATACACATTTCTTCTATTAGATAGCCCCCATTCTAGGTGATCATCGCGACAGAGTAAATGACGGGACAAGTTTATGCACATATCATCAGAATCAATTAAAGCTTCGAAGATAAACAGGGGATTAGCCCTTTGAACCCATGGGTTTTGACAGTACTTACTGATATCAATTCTTAATCCACATTCAAGGAGAGAAAATCATCCTTTCAAACACAAGTTTCCTTTCAATCGAAGTGTTTATTACAATTTCCACTTCAAAGGGAGCATAATCCTAAAATCATATCACACTCAACAGCTCGTAACCGGAGAGAGCTTAGCAAATGTTAAACAACAACATATTCATCTGAGTTTCCGCTAACTAGATCACAAACAGGGCATTCCCAATCAAAGTAACATCAGATTTCCTCATATTCTCCACATAAGGACATAATAAAGGGAAATCGCAAGCAGCATTACAACAACGAGCTGGAATTTTGCATAAAAACAGGGGAAATCAACATCTCAACTCAAGTATTTCTCACAGACGGCGCCAGTTGATAGATCCGGGTTAGAGATCCGCAACAATTTAGGGTATTGTTCATCATGTTTTGCAAAGAGCATTTATGGATAAAGTGTTAAAGCGGTAAAGAGCGAGAGATTCATGCGTATGGAAAGCTATAACCAAGCATTTTGTACAGGGCATGATGTGCGTAGCAACGGCGAACAGTAGTTGAGCTATAGGCAACGGATAAAGGGCGTATTTAGCCATAAACTAGCAAGATTCATGGAGTTTTGCACTCATACAAGCAGATAACAAAGAAACGAGGTAGGAGAAAGAGAGAAACGAGGAGCGCGGGGCTCCGTTGAGCCTCATTCCCCTTTAAGTGATGAGTGTTTTACCTTAAGTTCAAGGTAGAGTGTGTGAGAAAGAGATTCTTCCCGGCGTCGAGAAGAATAGAGGGATGTGAAGGCGAACTACGGTTTCCCGGAAGAAGGTTTTGCCCGCCTGGACTTGCCTGAGCTCGGAGGAGCTCGAGAGAGAAAGTATTGAATGAAACAGTAACCAAAGGTGTGTGCTGTTTGTAGAGAATGATGATGATGTGCGCGTTCGCTTAGTATTTATAGGTATGAGGAGGGTGAAAAGTGAGCATCCGTGTGAAGGAAGGACAGAAAAGGAATTCTAACGGGGGCAAAAGTATCTTCCGTCATGAATGCAGTGGTCCTCACTCTATAGTACACAGAGTCACGCGGACTGTATGTTACGCAGAACCTCAAGCTTCTACTCAGCGCTTACAGGATCTCGTCAGATCCTCCTACATTTCCAGATGCTTACAGATCCCACCTGGCTTATGAGAAGAGTTAGAACCTCGCAGCTCCTATATGGCATATAATTCTTGATTGTGTTGAGTGTCTAGTGCTCATGGTGTCTTTTCGATAATACCCTGTGGCGTGGGCTAGCTTCTATGAATCTCTATTGGAATGAATATTAATTTCTCTTAATAACAATGATAAGGCTTATGTCGCCCAGAGCCTATCATTCCATTCCTTTTCAGCAAGATTTTTGTCTTTATCGTGGCGCCTAGTATACTGTATAGCTTCTAAAAACTATATCCTAAGGTTAAGGAAAGTGCGCTTCTCCCTTAATTTGGTTTATTTGTGGAATATGGCTGATATTAGTCCCTATCACTATGAGGTTTTGGGATGATGCCTTTTCAGCAGCAGTCTACACCATCAATAGGCTTCCCTCTAAGGTTCTACAATATAGAGTTCCTCATGAAGTGCTTTTTCATCATAAAGTTGACTATTCCAACTTTAGAACCTTTGGTTGCTTGTGTTATCCTCACCTTAGACCCTATAACAAAAATAAACTCCAGCCTAGGTCCTCAGCAGGAACTTTTCTTGGGTATAGTTCTCACCACAAAGGTTTCAAAGTTCTTTTACCCGATGGAAAAGGCGGGAAGCGATCCTAAAGACGGGAAAAATCGTCTTACATGCCCTCCCCTTTAATCATTTGACATTTGTCATATTTTTATAGCACCAACTAAATTCCACCGCAGCACCACCAAACCCCCTCCCCCTACACCTCTCACCTAGTGGGCCCGTTGGCCACATAATTTTTCCTTTTTATGAGATAATAATGCAAAATGAATATTCTTAAGATTTTATTAATATGCATATAATTATTTTTCAGGCACAAGTTAGATTATAATTGTCATTAGTGTATATAATTAATTCATAACTGACACTTGATGAATAATAAAATAAAATCTTATGTTTGGTTGAATTTAAATTTAATGCATACTCCTATTTCTATACTCCCTCTATCCATCACTATCAGTCTCATTGTCATTTTTGTGTGTCCCTCACTTTTAATCTCATTTCATAAAGTGTCAAAAAAAAATACTTGGCTACAATTAACATTCTCTCCTTAGAATTGATTATAGTCGCATATCCTTTCCTTCTTTAATTCTTGTGCCCAACGGCCCCAAACGAAATGGGACTAATAGTGAGAGACAGAGAGAGTATTTCTTTTGTATTGTTTCTTTCAACATGTATTTCTTTTTGATTCATCTCGAATTTCTTAATACGTTTATTCTTATAGTAGTAATAATTAATCATTTTAACAAAAGTTTCTTACTTCATATGCCAAAAAACTCAATTTCTAGACATGTTATTTTTTGCGATAGTAATAATTAATCATTTAACAGAGATTAGGAGGCGTCGTATCACTTGCACGTGGGCGGGGGCAGTCAGAGGATCGAGGAGGCCGTTAGGAGGTCGAGGAGTCGGACACCGACTCAAGAACCGGTCCGAGGAGGGGAAGCCTCGTCCTCTCACTCATCCTACATCCGAGGGCTTGAACGAGATATCCCCTCGCCTGTTCGTGGTGGTCGAGAATCACCCGAATCGGAGGGTTCAGACTTAGAGTTTGATCCGAGAGCCGGGCAAAGGCTAATCTCTACTCAAGCCGGCCGGCAAATCAAGCCTTCTGCCTTCCTCCAGAGTCCGTATATGGCGACCACAGACTCACGGCTTTCTATGCGGACTGTGAAACAAGCTTATCGTGCACATAGAGCTGCGGGGAAGGATGCCGTAGTGTACACCTGTCAAGAGCATGGATTCGAGATGGGGCAAAAACTCTTTGATGAAATCGAGGACCCGAAGACTCAAATCGAAGCGCCGGTAAGTGTTTATGGAATTCATTTATATTTGTGTGTTTAGAAAACAATTCGAGATTTCATTAATTTGTGTTTTGTTTGTGCATTTTCAGATTATTGACCTCTACATCCTATATTGGAGGGCTCGATTACGCCGTCGAAAATCCTTAGCTCCCGGAGTAGGACAAGGTCATGTCATACTGGCGGGGTGTGATTACTACGTAAGTTGTATTATTAATTAACGTTTTTTGAATTACCTTATTACATACAAAGTCTAGCTCACATTGTAACTTGTTGTTGGAAATACAGAAGGCGTTGAATCGAGCCCTCGAAGCGGAGCACAAGAACGATCCTGAGCTAGGCTTGAAAGCGGGCAAGACGTATCAGAGATGGAAGGCCAAAAAAGACCTGTTGGAGGTTTTCAAAGGGACAAATACGTACATCCCTTGGAAGCATGCCAAATATGTAAGTACGATTCATTACGTGGTTTCCTCTCTTTTCCCGACTTTAGTGTGCATCTAATTATAGCTAGCTTGTTACAGTTTATCATGGTTTGCCATGTCTCAACGAATCATTACGTGGTCGCTTGCGTCTGCGTCCCAGAGTGGAGGGTTGAGGTGTACGATTCAATATTGTATCGCCTCGAAAAGGGCGAGACTGGAGATCATCGCACGATACAACTCCTATGCATAAGTCGCCTCTTCCCTAAAGTCCTTGCCCAGACCGACTTTTGGAACCAACAGGTTACTATAGGGAAGAAGAGGACCGACTTTATGGAAATAAAATTCATGCCTGAAGATCAACAGTACATCCAAGTCGACGGTGTGAGCTGCGGCGTATACGCATGCTTGTACTTGGATCGTATCCTCGCCTCGAGTGCAGCTCCTCTACGAAATACTGATGAGGAGAAGTTCATAAAGCGGCAACGAAAGATATTGGCTAGGAGAATCTTTAGTCTTTCGTTGTATCCTATCGACGGTCCGATCGATCTATCGAGGGTTGATGTAGATTTATAAAAAACCTTGTTGATTCTTATTTATCGAACTTCTTAATGGAATTCGTTTCTCGTATTAGATTATCGAATGTGCAATCGTTGTCAATTTGCAATTATCGTATTAGATTATCGAATGTGGAATCATCGAACAAATATCAAATGTGCAAAGAGTAGGACTTAGAGGAAATTTGGACTTAGCAAAATTTTGGGCCATTTTTTCCCATTTTCTTCGGTACAGACACGGTTGAATTGCAGTTTCAACCGTGTCTGGCACGGTCAACACGGGAAGTCAACCGTGCCTCACACTGTAGACGGTTGACTTCCGTCTGGCACGGTTGACTTTCCCTTTGACCGTGCCAAACAGTGCCGCTAAGAACACCAACCGTGCCTAATTGATCAAATTGTACAAAATTCGATTTTTTGATCGTAATTAGCGTGTGACGTCACTATTATATGCCATAGTTGATTAAAAAACAACAAATAAAGCGGAAAACATTGGATTTTAATGATTAAAATGGCGTAATCTAATCTATCTAATGCATCGGCACTTCCTAAGATGAAACACTCCTACAATGTATATGGTCCTCTACCTCATTATCCAAAGATTCGAGTGTCGTTTGAGTTCGTTGTTGTTGTTAACGGTGTATAATTGATGTATCGTTAGTAAATAATGTGTAATTGACGGTTAATTTACGTACTAACATCGAAATTAACGATTTTTTAGAAGGTTGACTTTCGAAAATTGCCCCTTGACTGTAGGCACGGTTAGGGTACACTGTAGGGTACACGGTCAAACCAGAAAGTCAACAGTGCCTCGAAAGTCAACCGTCCAGAGGGCAAGGCACGGTTGAATTGAGATTTTAACCGTGTGAGGCACGGTTGAATCTTCATTTCAACCGTGCCTCTACCGTGACAATGGGGAAAAAAATGGCAAAATTTTTTCTAAGTCCAAAAATCAACCATGCCCATTTTATTTCCCATACCTAGTACAACATTCAATCGACATTTGAAATTCATTCCAATCCAAACATTCAATTCAATCCAAACATGAGATTCAATCTATCGAAATAAAAATAATCGAAAAATTATTCTACCACTCGCAAGGGGCATCGAGGTCTCGTGTGTTCTTGGCTTTGACATATGCTACATTTTTTCTTCCTTCTTCTACCAGGCTCCGCATCTTGGGGCGGTACATTCAAGTCGACACCGCCAATCGGAATTGGAGCTCTACACACTCTCCTATTGTGCCCAGCTTGTCCGCATCGAGTGCACCTTTGTCGAGCCGTCGATGTTGACGTTCCTTCTTCGCATACGGCTCTTGCACGTGACTCCCTTGGTCGTCCGGCTTGCTTAGGTACTAGAGGTGGACGCACAACGCATGAGGTCACGTAGTCGGGCACGTCCCACGACTCCGGATGAGGGACGGGTTCGATGGTTGGTGTATAGGTGGCTACCAAGGTAGACTGTTTGAAATAGTGACTCACGTAATCACTTGCTCGTCCACCTGAATACCTGATTGAGCATGAATAAATAAACCAGTCGTACCATTCAATTTCGTCTATGTATAACTCACATAAGAATATGTCGTACCTTAGAGCCGCGTGGGCGTGTCGACAAGGCATCAAGTCCAAGTCAAACTCACGGCACGAGCACGTCGAGTTTTGAAGGTCCACGAGGTAATTGCCGTTCTCGCCTTCTACCCTATAGAAATTGGGAGTCGCTGTCGTCCTACACGGATAGCGACGTCCCCATTCATGGGCTGCCGACATCTTCTCGTACGCCTTCGGAGTGAGATCGTGCTCCCGAGAAAGGGCACTTTGACGGTGTTGGTCAAACCACTTTTCTACGATCGTGCGATACATCTCAAGCATCGAGCATATCGGCAGCCGACGAGCCCACAGTAGCCGTGCATTCATTGTCTCGGCCGGATTAGAAGTCATGAAACTCGTGCGTGGGACGGGACACTTTGACTTCGCCCACTTCGGAGGGCCGATATCACACAACCTTCTATAAATTCCGCCCCCTTCACGGCCGAAGCATCTCAAGGCATCGAAGTTTTCATCGAACGTTGAATCTTGATTTGCGTAGGCCGCCTCTTTGAAAATTCCCAAGGCATGTTGCCCGAACGATTTCAGATTCTTTGTGATGTGGTAGAAGCAGAGGCCGTGTGCTCGGTTAGGGAAAACGGCGTTCACGGCATTGATGATACTCACGTGTTGATCAGAAACGATCAATAGATCGTCCGGCGCCCCGAAACAACTCTTCACCTTCGACAAAAACCATGTCCATGATTCATCGTTCTCCTTCGGACCTAATCCTATTGCAAGAGGAAACACCTACTCATTCCCGTCTTTAGTCACAGCTACAAAGAGGGTCCCCTTGTTCTTCCCTTTCAGATGTGTCCCGTCAACAACAATCACGTGACGGAGCAAGTCACTTTGAAAGGCTTCGATGGACTGTCCAAGGGCAAGAAACATGTACACTAGTCGATCGTCAGCATGCGATGTCACCATATCGTACACACTTCCCGGGTTTCTCTCCTTCAGCGGGTAGAGGTAAGACGGTAGCCTCTGATACGACTTTTCGTAACTTCCATACATGCTCTCGATCGCTACGTTTCTGGCACGCAGTGCAAAGCTGTAGCCTATCTGAATGCCGTACTGAGTTTGTAGCTCGTTCATCATCTCATTCGGCTTCAATACGGATCCCTCGACGACCAGTCTACGTGCAAAGAAAGCTCCTAAAACCTTGGCACAAATCTGTCGCGGTTTGTTTCCGTCTAGAACCACTTGACACGTATGGTTGGGTTCATATTTCCTAACCTTCCATATCCCGCCCTTTTGTCGTGCACGCAGAAAATATGCACAATCATCCTGGTTGCACACAAAATTCAAACGCGTTTTGTTTGAGCGTTCGGTGGTATACTCTAGTCGGTTCTCCATGTGATAGAGGCCCACGGCTATTTGCAATTCATCTTTCTCCTTGAAGAGGCCACCCACACGCAATTTGCCAAGTGAGGGGCTGTAATCGGGCTCGATAAAGCCTAGAGGCTCTGCCGTATCTAGGTCGACGTACGGAATCAACCAATTTCTTATGGCTTCGTGAGTGGCACGAGTGTCATCGGATCTTCCGTCTTGATTATCTGAATGTATGCTTCGATGCCCGATGATCCTATCAACACGCCCCGGCTCCTGAATCCATGCTCTAAACTCCGTAGTTAACGACTCAAACAAGTCGGCCCTCTGTTGTTCATCAATCGCCTCTTCAGCCCTCTCATTTCTCTCCTCCTCAGCCCTCGCCTCCTCATCTCTCGCCTCCTCATCCCTCGCCTCCTCATCCCCCGTCTCCTCATCCGAAGACTCCGATTCTTGATGACTAGGACCTCCAATATTCAAGTTCTGAAAAACCGTGGATTGTTGTGTCGTAGGAGTGCGAAAGTTGATGTTCTGTGTCTTCTCGATCACATACACGGTTGGCAAATCGTTCTGCTCGACGATAAGCCTAAGCAAATCCGTGTCGTTCTTCAGAACAACCTTCATCCTCCCATGATCGGTTAGGTCCGTCAAGTAGTACAATATGTACTCCGATTCGGAGCCCAATTGATCACGGATCTCCCTAAGCACCTTATCACGTGTAATTCCTAATATGGGGAAGTGCACGAGGAAACTATCACCTCCAACGTACGAGGTCCTCTCCCAATGCCCACTGTGATGCACGAGGATTCTCTGATACGACATCCTGAAAAAACACAAGATTTATTTTATTAAATTTTCGGTAAAGGCACGGTTAATTTGAGATTTCAACCGTGTGACACGGTTGAAATCTTAAATTAACCGTGCCATGATTAAAAAATTTAAAAAAAAAATTTAATTATATAAGGCACGGTTAGTTTGGGATTTCAACCGTGTCACACGGTTGAAATCCCAAATCAACCGTGCCCCTACCGTGATTTAAAAAAAAATAATAATTTTGGGCATGGTTTTCCCAACCGTGCCACTATGATCCAACAGTGCCTCTATGGTCTCAACAGTGCCACGAAGAACAATTTCAATTTTTTATTTTTTTTGAGCAAAAAAATAATCGAAAATATGAGAAACGAAATGAAATTACGATCGTACCTTATATTAGTCGGAAAAACCTTGAATATTCCCAATTTCACCGCCGAAAATAGTTCCTCGATTTCCCAGAAATTAATAGACGAAAAATAGAATTTTTTGCAAAAAAAATCTCTCTCTCTCTCTCTCTATTTTTTTTGGTTAGTTTCGAATGAAATGTTGTTTGTTGCAATTGTTGTATTCAAAGAGATTTTTGACACATTTATTACTGCTATCTACTCTTTTGAATTAATGAAGTGGATCAAAATAAGATTTGGTAGTTGAAATAAATTAAATGCATTACTATTTAGTTATTTATATTAAAAATCAATTAATAGAATTTATATCAAATAAAACTAAAAAAAAAAAGAATGGGCTCAACCGTGTCCATGCATGGACACGGTTAAGAGAGGTGTGAGTTTATTAGAAATGAATAAAATTTTTTACGCCTAAATTAAAAAAAAAATAAATAAATAAATAAATAAATAAATAAATAAATTGTTCAATTTTACCGTGTCCCAAACACGGTTGGAAATGAGAGAAAGAGGGAAGAGAGAGAAAATTGGTCACAAATATCTAATTACAAAAATAAGAAAATAAAAGTGGTGGGACCCAATTAAAAAGTAAGGGTATTTATGTACTTTCATGCAAAAGTGGCTATAAAACTTACACTTTTAAACTTGTGGCTATAATAGTTATAGTTAT
Organism: Thymus mandschuricus; assembly: GCA_029379335.1. Taxonomy (NCBI): domain Eukaryota; kingdom Viridiplantae; phylum Streptophyta; class Magnoliopsida; order Lamiales; family Lamiaceae; genus Thymus; species Thymus mandschuricus. Next base: position 10,804,165 of record CM057079.1, read on the forward strand.
AGTGAAAGTGGCTAAATATGAGTTCTCCCTTTACAAAAAGGAAAAATTAATGTTTATAGCTAACGCTATTGGGTTAGATGTGAATACGGCGTTTTTGCTTTTGTATTTTTATGTAATTTCGTCTTACTTTAAATGAACTTATTTGAATGGGCATGCATATTAACAATTTCGAGTATAACTTTTTCAATTTCCACGCGTTATTTTAGGTGATTAGAGATTACGATTAGTTACAATTTGATTGGAGAACCTCCAATTTTAACAGTTTCATAGTATCATATTAGAGTCTTTGGTGTAAATTTTCATTCAAGATCTATCACCAAATACATAATTTTTTGAATTTGTGGTGATCGTTTAAGAAAATGATAACTTACATTGAAATGTTGAATACAATATTTTATCACCAATCAGTACTCCCCCGTTTCACTTCATTAATCTTATTTATTATTTTGGACCGTCTCATTTCACTAATCATTTTCTTAAAATGAAAATACTAACATTCATTATCCAAAAGCGTGATAGAACCGACAAAATGTTTTGACACAACTTGAAAAAACCAATGGAAGTATTATTCGAAAGAAAAGTTATCTCACAATACTAGTAGTACTGAATTATCTCGTTTTAATACGCATCCTTATAGAATTCCGCCTGATCCAAAAGTTTAAATCTAAAAAAAGTGATGAAGAAATATTCCGATTTAACTTCAAATATTATACTATTTCCATCTCATTGAGCTTTTAGAGAGAGGGAAAAGGAAACTAATAATTTATTTTATACGGAGTATTTCCCAATACATCCTATTCAAATTGTTTTAGCAAAATATAAAATTCTGAATACTGCTTAAAATAGTATAAAAATTATTTGACCCATGGGGCAAATCATCCACTCCCTCAAACAAAATCATGCCAAAGTAGTATAATAATTAAATAAACTATTTTCTCTTTAATGATGTTGAGCTGACGTTGGAATTGCGTTATTTTCTAATTTATTTTTATAATTTTGCTACACGAAGACGTGGAACTTGAGTTACCAATAATATAATTAATTGAATTTAGGAAAAGATTTGATGGGATAAAAGTCGCATTATCAACGAATGAGAAAAAATAATGTAATTTATGCAATTAATCTATATATTATATAAAAGCAAAGTACGAGGGTCAATTTCGTATTTTCACTTCTATGTATAGGGGCATTTTTGTATTTTCATACTTTTATATTTTACAAGTAGAATTTTTTTTGCAATTTTTTTTTTAGTTTTGAATTATGTAACTAATCAATTCATCACACTCTTCCGAAAAGTACCAACGAGACCATTTAGAGCATGTACAATGGAGTGTTTCTTGTCTATGTGGCAAAAACAAGAACTCACACCTTAATTAGCACCCCCATTGGAGATCCCCTAAATAAAAACTCGGGTTCTTATATAAGATACTGGTTCTTAAGAAAAAGTGGGGCCCACATTCCTTTTTATTTTTTTCCTCTCTCTTATTTTCTCAAATAATTAAATTAGTGAGACCCTTTAATTATGATAAGAACCTTTATTTTTAATATGAATGAGATCTTGTCTATGTGGCACCTTTAAGAACCTCATTTGGGGTTCTAGCATTGAACATGCCCTTATGAACCAAAGAAACGTGTCCTCCAAAAATTAACTCCCTTTTAGTCCTAATATTTAAATGATGAAAAACTGTAATGGTGCCAGGCGGAGGACGGTTGAGTAGATTTCTTACAAAATTGTTTGGCATTGAAGATCTAGAATTCCTCCAGAAGTGTGATAGAAGTGATGACATGAGATAGAATGTTATCCATATGATTTCTAATGTCAAGGTTTCATTGCCACTTCCAATTAATGATTTCAGATTATTTTTTTCCTTTTTCCTTTTGTTTCCTTTAATTTTTGTGAAAATTTTATGCAATCCCCAGTTTAATGGTTATAAAAATTGTTCTCCTCCAACATATATGTGTTTCATTCATAGATAGACTTAGAGAAGAAGGAGGCGGAGGAGGGGAGGGGATGGAGGAGGAGTAAGAAGAAGCAGCCCTAATTTTTGCACACGAAGACAGTGACACGGAGAAATGGAGAAGATTACTTACGTTTATTGATTGGGTAAGCCTTATCCCCTAAATTTTGGACATGAAGAATAGCCCGTCACAATTCGGGTAAGCCTCAAACTATATATATTTACATTTCACAATGAAATTTATTTAGTTAATCCAATTTCCCTGTTATTTATTAATTACTTTTACTTATTGAAATTTTACATTTAGTATAAAATAGATTTGTGTATATGGTAAGTTCACACAAAAACTCCCGGATTAGAATTGAATAATGATATTCGTATGGTTGAGGATTGATTCTCAATTCTTTTATTTTTATTTTTATTTTTATCTTAGGGTTTAATCGATTAAAAAGAAATAATAATATTATACTCCTAAAGTTTTTGAATTATTGCAATATGTTGGTTGTGGTTTTATTTTGCTGTAATTTATTTATCTTAAATAATTATTTACATTCAATACTTAATATAACAGTTTTTTATTATTGAGTTGGTTAATATTTTGACACGTGAATCTCTGGAAATAATAAAGAATACTAACATGTGTGTTTGTGTTGGTCAAATGGAAGAGAGTTAAGTTTCGAGGCTAAAGATCGTGAGTTCAAGTCCTCTGTGGTGGGGCCTTTGAGCACTACCTGAACTACGAATTGTAATTTGGGATTATTTGTTTTCTCCCTTTCTTTTGGTTACCAAAACAAATTGAAAATTCTTAGGATAAAAGATTTTGATTTCTTAGTACATCATATCTATATAATATACTAAAGTAAAATACTTAGGCTAACTTTTTCCCGCCCAAATTTTTAACCCCTTCGATTTCCTAAATTGTGTTATTAATTGTTCTCTCTATATGGATATTTGTGAGTAAAATAATTAATTATTTTCGTTATCTGTGAATTTTGGATTTTCTAAACATAATAGTGCTCGGAATGTGTGGCAATAATTAATTAAACATGCATTTTCAATAAGTGCCTCTTTATTTTATTTTCTTTTACCTTTAAATATATAATAGCACTATCAAACTACCATGCATCTTTATTTGTTACTATATTTATTAATTCAATACTAAAATTCATATGAACCTATTCAATTTCATCAAAACACCAATATCATGTATTTTGATGTGTAATTTTTAAAATTATAGGAAGAGATAGGATATTGGAATTAAGAGAATTCATGTGAAATAGGATCAACATTAGATAATACTACTAGATATTGTAGTTTTCTTTCCATTTATATCATTTTCCTGTTGTATTTTTTCATATGTTTTTCACAATGTGTACTTCTTTTCCCTTCTTAATATTGTAATCATTGCTTATCGCTTTCTTCAATGGAAACTAACCTTTTTTTTTTTTTTTTTTTTCTACTTTAAACAATTAATTGTTACTCATTGATTTATTTAATAGGAATTGATCTTGATTAAGTTTCATTTTTTTCACGGTCAAAAGATAATTCTCATAATTATGTTTAACATACAAAATATTTGTGTGTGTGTGAAAGTTCAATTGTTGTTCATTAAATTTTTTATATTATTTTCATTGTAATTCGCACTTATTTTATTGTAACCGAGTTAAAAATAAATACTATGAACATGTACATTGCTTTGTAAACTGTGTAGGTACAAATGAGGAGTTATAATTTGTTGCTTTATAAATTGCTAATTCTCACTAAATAAACTCTCAAGAGATTGTAAAAAGAGCTTTAGAGATAGTAAATTTTTTGAAAATTTATGGAAATTTAACCATTGCTTTATAAATTGCTAATTCTCACTAAATAAACTCTCAAGAGATTGTAAAAAGAGCTTTAGAGATAGTAAATTTTTGGAGTTTATTTGCAGAGATTTTTCATATGTCATTTACATTTACTAACGCTCACTATTCACAATAATCGTCCCGTCTATTATTTTCGTCTATCTCATTTTTTTGCCTTATGTTCTAAAAATGACAAAAAAAATTCGGCTATAATTTACTCCGTTTTCATAAAATTGATTATGATTACGTATCTCATTCTTCCTTAATTCTATGTCATATTATAATTACATATCTCATTCTTCCTTAATTCTATATCATATTCAAATGAGACTGATAAAGTGAGTTAGACATATGAAATACATTACTTTTTTCCATATGTCAACTAATGGGATATGCTCTTGATCATGCACATGATTCAGTTTGATTAGTCACACGTGTAAATGTAAATGTGGTCAATAATAGGCTTATGCACACATATTGTAAATGTCAACGTTATATCTATATGTATAACGCAGACGTAATCTGTGTGGCTATCAAAAACGAAAAGTAGGATGAGGAAGAATTAGTTTAGAAGGCTTACTGCAACTATAAATCTGAAGAGACTAAAATGAAATAGGGTACATATATATTAAATTAAAACTGGGAAAAAGTTCAAAGATGCAAATTAAAGTGTGTACTTGATCAATGAAAAGTATAATGTCATAACTTTTCCTAATCTCCTCCATTAGCTTCTTCAATCTTTCTTCAAATTCACCACCATATGATATTTTGTTCCAGCAACAAGGAGACCCATATCCAATGATTGATATGTAAGAAAAAGCATTACAACAAGAAAAATGAGGAAACAAAGTATTCAGAAATTTCTATTCTGAATCTGATCCAGCAACTAAAATGAGAAACTGAATTTTCTTCTGTAATTAGCACACCTTAGCTTCTTCCCCTCAAGAGTCTCTGGAACAAGGCCCCCAATGAGACAGCAACTTACCCTAAAACAAAATATACAGCAACTTGTATTATACGAGTACTTCAAAATAAGAAACAAAAAAAATTAATTGTTGAGACTAGACTAACCTCTTCCTCAAGAGTAGGCCTTCCATTTCCACCATTCTCCCCTATCATTTTAATACCAAATGCTTCAATTAATTCCATGCTAATCTACTCCCACGTCCAATTGAGGGCCTTGGCAGCAACTCCAGTGCCCTCACCGATGAGCCCCAACAATACTGAGAAGCTGCTCAAGTCAACGGGATTAGCTCGCTGCTTCTCAGCCTCATGGAAGCTACACAACATGGTCGCTGATAAGCATTTACTCTTATTAGACCCATCAAAACTCCCGCTGTTCGCTGGTCGGTTGAAGTAGTGCATGCGCCATCGCCAGGAAGATTGAGAGTTGTAGCCCTAGACTTACAATATGCAAATTTAAAACGTCACAGAGAAATATTTGATTTTTCTTAATTGCTTCAACATATTAATTAACAGCAAAAGGGTGAGTAATACGTACAGATTATATGGACTGCCGCTCCAATTCCGACGGCAGGTGTGGGGCGGCGGTTCTGGTTTTGAAAACCAACTTCTTATTAGGAGTTATTATTTTATGTACGTATTATAGTTTGCTTAGTATGCAAGTAGTTGTATTATGGGCTTTGCTTGCTAGGGTTTTCGGCCTTACTAGTTTAGAGCCCGTCGAAAATCGACGGGATTCAATTATTTTTTAATTCTTAAATAAAATTTTAGTAGAAAAATAAATAATTATTTGAAGCCTCAGTTTACTTATGGTTATAAGATAATAGGTTAAGAAAGTAATATTTTGATGATATATAGGTATTTATATTGTATCTATCTCGTCAAGATTCGACATTTATGACTTTAAAAGGTTATTTTAAAGCAATATAAAAGAAAATTATTAAAAAAATGTTAAGTCACCCACTGTTTATTTTAATTAAAAGAAAATTAAAGAGGTAGCATTTTAAAATTGTGATGTGTGATAGTTTAAATTGTAAATAAAATAATAAAAGTAATTATATTTTTTTTTCAACGTGATCGTATTGAAACAATTCTATATATATAACTATTCTTTAAAATTATATTTAGTTTTATATTGTATACCACTATCTATACTTATCATATAAGTATTAGCTTAATTATAAATCTTAAATTAAATTAGTTGAAGAAGACATAGTTATATAAAGTTGTCTGTTACTTGTGTTTGAAAGAAAATAGTTTAAAAGAAATATTTTTATGATAGATACATTTGTCTCCCGTCAAAATTCGATACAAATCACTTTATAATGTTATTTTAAAGAAATATTTCACAAGAGCATGATGATGCACCGTTCTTGTCAAAGAGAGTTTGTAATTAATAAAAAGAAAATGTCAGTTATATTAATATAAGTCAAGCCGCTCATTGTTTATTTTAATAAACAGAAAATGTCAAAGAGAGTCTCACGTAGCTTGTTGTTTATTGTAATAAAAACAAAAAATGTCAATATAAAGTCTCTCGTTACTCGTGTTTATAAGAAAATAATTTTATTTTAAATTACCTTGAGCCTCGATCGAACCCGTTCGCCCTTATAAATGGGCTCGTTCAAGAAATGATGAGAGAAATTAAACCCTACCTAAGTAATATATATATGGCTCAATCAATATGGTGTTCATTCCCCCTTAAGACTCGTCGAGCCCAAGGTCATTTTTAGGCTTGGAATCCATCGGGCTCGATCGAGCCACTCAAGCTCAGGCTTAATTCAACTTATGTTAACACTTGATTAGGGGTCAATCAACTCGTTCGCGTTGTTTAGCTATGCTCGATCAACACAAATGACACTCTATCATGGAAGAAGTGTGCAACTCTGTATGGTTATGGTTTTCTAGTTTAACGTTTTTAAGGTTGTTTGAATTGCAAGGAGTGAATTTATTTTGTTTTATTTTTATTATTTTTCATCAAGGGTATTTTTCTCTATCCACGTAATATATTTTCTTGGACTCCGTCGGGCTCGATCGAGCCACTCGAGCTCGGACCCAATTCTAGTTACATTTATCACTCGATTTGGGGTCAATCGACCCTTGTCGAGCTCTTTAGCCACGCTTGATCAACAAAAATGGGGTTCGATGCTCACAGAACATTATGGAACCGTTTTGTACTATTTATCTACGCTCGATCAATTCAACTTATGTTTAACACTTGATTAGGGGTCAATCAACACGTTCGCTTTGTTTAGCTATGCTTGATCAACACAAATGAGACTCTATTCTCCTCTTTGGTTGTGTGTTAGCAAGAGATATATGGAATGGTGTGGCTGGGTGGTGTGGGATAGTTAGACAACCAGGAACTTGGAGTAGGGAGTTGGAATTTTAACTCAATACACTACCAAGGGGGCCGGGCAAGCAAAAATTGTATAAATGTGTTGTTTCTATTTTGGTGTACCATATTTGGAAGGAAAGAAACCAGAGGAGAATGCAAGGAAAGAGAGGGACAGTGGAGGATACAGTGAAACAATGCAAATTCTTGATTGCTTTTTGTAGCAAAAATGATAGGAAATTGGCTACATTTATACAATAGAGGGTGCGTGACTCCTGCTATGTTGGTGTTTTTGATATAGAGTAGGAAAGTGTGTATTGTACAGTGTTTGTTTCTTGACAGTGGAAATATACTCGGTTTTATACCAAATGAGACTCTATCATGGAAGAAGTGTGCAACTCTGTATGTAGGGATGGAAATTCGGGACGGGTCGGGTACCCTTCCCGAAATTTTCTGTCACGACCGGACTTCACTAAGGATAGTTAAGCCGGGAACCATGACTAGGGATGGGAATTAAGAGTAGGGGAAAGAAAGGGGGTATAAGATTGGGTGTGGAATATGACTCGTATAGCTATTTGAACAACACTTTATACCATTGAGTGTCTCAACTCGGGATCTCAAATGAGAATACAAGGATACTTGTCATAATCTATTACATGACTTGAAACAATTCTCGAAAACTCAAGAGTTTGCACAGCGGAAGAATACTTGAATACATGTATGAAGACACGTATTACCTAGAGTTCTAATCTATAACGACAAAAGCTCCACTCGCCACTTCACATCATCTTGCTCAACCTGCACATTTAGAAATACATGCAGGGCTGAGTACGAAAGTACTCAGTGGGCACATGCCGAAAACTATACATAATAATTGTCAAGCCATTCAACTGTAAGACATAGGGGTTTTATTGAAAAGAGCCCATGCTTACTAAAACTGTTCTTGTGATCTAAAAGTGCATGCATGCTAAGTTCTTTCGTAATCTACCATATCTGAAACTGTGGTGTCGAGGAGGTGGCCACCTCACACGACACCTGACTGGCCAACCCTGAAGATGACTCACGGTCCTGTGTACACTAGTCCAAGCAAGATAGCAAGTCTTAACAAGGACCCGAAATCGATTAACTTTATTGGCGAAGCCAATTCAGATAGGTGTCATACATAAATTGAAACATTTATGGCATGACAATACTTGAAAATAAACATTTTCATCTAAACATTCTATAACTTTTCTTGTATAAGAAAGCCCACCTTAAGTAGCGTGAAAAGTGTCAATCCTGATAGAATCGCAACGTCAACCTTCCGGTCGATTTTCACCTATTTAGAAACGACAATATAAGAATTTCCATTCTTATAAAATCTAATAATTCCTTATAAAGAATATTATAATTCTTTATTTCTAACTTCTCGTTTTGACCTATGTTCCGTTAATATATCGCGAGATTATTAACCGGAGTTAATAAATCATACGGCTAGTGGTAGCCATTAATTATTCTCACGTACTTCAATTAATAATTAATTGAGTTAAATCTTGTTGGATTATTAAATCCAAAGTTTTATTATAATTCTATGAATTAAATAAAACTACTTTAGACTCGGAAATGAATCGAGCTTCGTTAATTGTCCTTGTAAGCTTCGAATAATAATTTATTTGCAGTTATATATATTAGATTGTTAAATCTAATATTCCTTTCATAATTCATTTCCATGAATCAAATAATAGGCTATTTTAGGCTCGAGAATTTCTCAAGCTTCGATAATAAACTCATATTACTCGAGTGGCTTTATTAGAATCAATAAAACATTTCTCGGTAATTTATAACATCCTTCTCGTCTTAATTTTACGGGTTTTAATTACACGAAGATATTAAATAAATTAAATAGTTGGGCCGTAAATTAATCGGCCCAACCTGAGCCCATTCCCGGCCCAACTGATCCCAACCCATAAGCCCAACTGATCCCAACCCAAAAACTGACCCAGGACCCGACCCGAAACCCGACCCGGTTTAAACCCTAAGTATAAAAACCCCACCTTCACCCTCACCCTCATTTCCCTCACCTCTCATCTCTCTCACAAGACCTAGCCACTCACCCCCATCCCTCTCTCGGACTGTATCTGCCCAGCCAACGCCACCGCCGGCGGCGGCGAGAGCACCGCCGTCACCGGCGTTGCCGTCTTCTCCTTCCTCCCTCGTTCTTCTCCCTCATCTCTCTCTCTCTATTTTCTGTTCTCCGTCTCTCTCTCTATCGGCTGGACGCGGCAGCTTGAAGTCGACGCCGCCGTTGCCGGCGGCGAGGCTCGCCGTCGCTGGCCACGTCGTCCCCTCCCTCTCCCGTTCTTCCTCCTCTCCTCTCCACGACTCTAACCCTCTGTTTCTCCTCCATTTAACTCTCTCTTTCTCTCGGTACACATACGGTACACATACACATGTATATATATGTATTAATGTTTGCCTTTTCTTTTTATTAAGCAGGGGTTTTGGGACAGCCCCTGTTCCCGGAGGAGGGCGCCGTCGAAGCTCGACTCGGGGCCGCCTTTGCCGCCCCAACTGCTTTCCAGCTCCTTTCCAGGGGAGGCATGCTTTGACGGAGGTTCGACTTTCATCCCTCTCTTTATCTCCTTCGAGATATGAATTAATCTAGTGCTTAATGACTCCTTAATCTTGAGTTAGATTTCCAGATTTGATGTTTGTATGTCTGTGAGAATTCACAGTAGCTCTGTCCCTATTTTTCTCTTGTTTAGCAATGAGCATGAATTGATTTCTTTGAGTTAATAGCATGTTTTCTATCATTATGTGTTTTGAGGAACTCTTAAATCTGGAAATTGAATTCCACAATATGTGACTCTTGCTTGGTCTGAAATCGAGCTAGAATATGCTTGCTTGTTATGAGAGAGGTCTAAAATTAACATGCTTTTGTTTGCTTAATGGTTTACTTAGAAGGGTTATTAGGAGTCTTACGAGTTGTAATATAGAAGAGCTGTTGTTGCTTGCTTCCCTTCCTCTTCCTTAGTCCTCTTCTTCTTCTCATAACTTCTATTCTTTGAGTGATGAGTATTTTGTGAGGTTGAAATTGATTTTCTGTTTATGAGGTAGTATTTATACTACTTCTTGGTTGTGAAATTGGTGTGAACACGAGTGTATGATTTCTGCCAATATCCCCTCTTTTCTTTATTTGATGCAGGCTTTCCCTTGTTTTAGGGAATGGTTTTGCAGGGTACCCATTTTTCAAAAGGCTATGGAAGGGATGATGGTGATGGCTAGAAGAAGAAGCTGCTGTGGAATTGGCAGCCAAGTAGCAGCCGTTTCTTTCCCTTGTCTTACTCCAAATGTGCATTAATTCTTGTACATTAACAATACATTGAATGTGTATTAATATATTCCTTATGTACTAGTTAGATGTATTATTTGATTACTTGTTCACTTAGTCGCATGTATTTCTATATACATCTATTACATATTTTTCGTTACGCAACTCCTTCGATTTTTCGTTTCTTAAGTCAACAGACTTCTACTAATTGGGCTCGGCCCAATTTATCAATTTATGGGCTTGGGCCCTTTATAAGTTTATGGGCTTGGCCCAATTTTAATAATCTTTGGGCTTGACCCAATGATAATCAATTATTAAGATTGTCATCGCTTAATATTACGCTATCCACTCGATAATCAATCCGATTATCTACCTTTCATCATAACATTCTAAATCAAGCTTGAGTACTTGTGTATGTATATATATATATATGTCTATGAATACGAGTATTGCTCGTAATTTACTACCGTAACATAGATTTAAGACTAATGAAATTGCGGGCCATTACATTCTACCCACCTTAAAAAAAATTTCGTCCCGAAATTTGCGTACTTCTAATTGAACCGCTCAGGGTACTTCTCTTTCTCTTAACATCGAGTTTCCACATCGATTCCTCTTTTTCGTGGTGTTTCCACCAAACCTTGAATGAAATAAAAGACTTCTTTCTAAGATGTTGCACCTTTCAGTCCAAAACTTCTTTTACTTTATTCTTGCAACTGAACTATAAATTTAAGACAATTTATCTTAATAAATTTCGCGCGTGTTCTCAAACACGTACTTTCTTACTTGCATACGTAAGGTATCACATTATGTATACGCTCTAAATTTGGAGGTGCTGCTAACTAGTATGCTATTTTAGCATATTTTATTCCCTCGAAATCTCATAAGGTCTTAATAAGACAAGTTCTCGGCTTTACTTAAATTTTGAACTTCATTATTCACTTGGAAGGTGTTACCTCCAAGAAAACTATATCTATTATTTCAAGCTTTATCCTTGTTCGACATTTGTCGGGTTAGGACTTATGTCCATTCTAGCTTCTCTCACTTTCTTACAACATTTACTATCATCTCGATCCTTTTATTTATCGTATCAAGACCTTAAATCTTTCTTTTACTTATCTTGTCTTTATCAAGGGTAATCTACACTGTTACCCTTATAATACGTCATATGACGTCATACCTATTGTTGGCTAATAACTATAATTAGCAAGTCTATTTCTTTCTTTAACGAGTACGACTATTCTCGACCTGCTTGATAGGCTCTGAATCTTCCATTCTTATTGCCTATTGACTTGGTGATGGCAAGTTGTGCTAATGATTAGCTTAGTGCCTAAATCTTTGTGTAACTATTCCAGAACTTGGACGTAACTTAATGTCTTGATCTTTAGTGATTAAAGACAATTACACTATGTAATGCACGATCTCTTAAACACGATCTCTTAAACACATAATGCACGATCTCTTAAACACGATCTCTTAAACACATAATTATCCATGATTGATCGAAATGGGAATCAAATAGGACCCCTTTGTAAGTCGGTCAATAACTTCTAATATACAACTTTGTTTTCTTTCTTAGTTTTGGTAATCTTGTCACAATTTCACTATAACATGCTCGTAGTTTTACTACAAGATCTCCGAGGGTTGTAGATTCCATTAATGTTTTGGTTATGATCCAATTTATCATAATCAATTAAATAACATGGTGGTTAACCATATCCTGAAACAAGTTCACTTGTTTGACATACTAAAGCACCTTCAGGTAGTTGAGGTTATATATTTCTTCGCGTCTTTTACCACAACTTCCTTTCTTGGTCTTGATACATCTTGTGTTCCCATGTGAGAGGTTTATAGTGTATCTTTAGTTTTAACTTAAGATTTCATTCTTGAGCTCATCATCGTGTGGTATGCACATCCTCCTAACAATATTCTTCGGTATTATTATTCTTAACATATGTATCCTCTTTAACTTCATTCCTTTGCTTTATGCCTCTCGTTGACGTTATAGTCAAAGTAGAAATAAACTTTTCTACCGCCTTGGGCGAGGCACTACCTTTAAATTTATATTCTTAAAATCACTGACAATTTTCTTCTCACTAGTGAGAAGAAGTATCCACTTAAAGCGTGGTTTACGACTTAAAGCATTGGCTATTATATTTACCTTTGCATTGGTAGTTGATACTACAATCATAATTCCCTACTAGTTCTACCCACCTTATTCGACACATATAAAAGCTCACTGTTCGAATTTGTTCTTGTAATCCGTGAGATTTTGCATTAACTCCATAAGGTTGATGCTTCTAAATTTTCAGGGCGTGCACAACTGAAATTTTAAGTTGTGGTTAGGGTTGTGGTATAACCAACGTGGTGTATAAATTGTTACATTTCTTTCCTTTCATTGGTACTGGGATGATCCCATTCTCTGAGGCATCTATGTGTTTTGCTTATTTCTTTTGTAGTTCTAGAACTATCAGAATTAGCGCAACTATCGACTTCCATGTCAACTATTGAAAGCATGAGTGACACTTAAAGGTCCACATACACTGGATCACTCGCTTTACAATCATGTTGTTGGCCTTACTATCTTGGAGAATTCTTGACGGATCTCTGGTAATAACGAGTCACTCCTAAGAGGCTACGTATTTTATTTAGTGTAGATGATTCTCACCCTTGTAAAGCTTCCACTTTTGCTGGGTCTACTTAATTCCGTCTGACGACACAATATGTCCAAGTAATGTCACTTTGTTAAGCTAGAACACATATTCTCTTATTTTCATACGTATAAGCATTTCCCTTGTACTATTCTTTTTAACCTTAATTGCCCGTGTATAGGTGACATTGGATACACTATAGAGTAGAGATTTATAAATAATTGGGCAGGTCGTTTCGATTGCTCAATTTATACGTTTCAATGAGGGGTAAAAATAATTACCTCTGGTAGCAATGCTACATCTTCCAACTCTTTACTTTTTATTTCTCATTGTAGTTGAAACTTAAATTCGTTTCTCTTAAAAGGATTTACTAGCAAGGATTCGTATGGTTCCTTACACTGAAATTTATTTGAGTTCGTGTATTCATCTATCCTTTACTTGCTCAATTCATATGAGTTTTACATGGATGGTCCTTTGATATGCTAATTGCATATACTTTATCTCTACCAATTCTTCCTTCTCTATATCACCTTCGTTCGACTTTTAATATTTAAGGGACCTTGGCAAGACTTTCTGTCTCCTTGACATCCTCTCCTTGGAATAGGGCTAATTACTTAAAATAGGTTTGAACCTGTATCAATTTTCGGATCCATAAAACTATTGGTTATTCCATAAAGTCATAACCCACCTATTTTATTTATGTTTCATTGTCTCCGCTATGGAAGTTTTAATTATACATAATCATTTTACTTTATACTCTTTTTGATGGTTTTGTCTACCTAGTATTTCCAATCAATCTTTTAGATTGAGGATTTACTGTAACTCTTGGTCCATATCTCAAATGCTCATTATTTCATATAGTTTCTTAACCGGAGGAGTTCCTTGAGGATCAGGTTCCTTGGCATAGACTAACTCTCTGCATTTCTTACTCTGTTACACTACATTGCTAACTTGCATTCACAATATCTCTTGTAATATTTTATTATTGTAGTCACACTCTCGTGGATGACCAACCTTAAACCTTACCATTCGAAACTTACTTTATTTCCAGTGGGAAATCTATCATCTGGTCCATACGAATGTTCTAAGGGTGTATCACTCGTGATGTAGGAGAAATCTTAATCTAGATTTAGTTATCAACTCATACTCATACCACTAGTTACTACTTCTGTCGACGTGGACGTCGACTACACCTTGATCCCTTACTATGTTTTTATGGGTACTGAGTTATCTCTTGCTTTAATGCATGCATCCACTTAAATATATATATATATATATGGGGGGTATGGCATGTTTTTTGGGGATACATGTTAATCCACAAAAAAAAAAAATATGAAATCTTACTGGATTTTTGCTTTCCATTTTCTAGGCCAGCATTCCAGGTTGATTCCAGAGAGAAGAGGTATGCACAGTGATCAGAGAAAGGGGAGAAGCGGAAGATTTTTTTTTTTTTTTTTTTTTTTTTAATGTTGGGATATATTATAAGAACTAGGAAGGGATAACTTAAAAATAGAAACTAAGAAGGAGAGAAATTAGAAACTCATTGCTTTCATTGATCAAAAGAGGTGTGTGTGTGTGATCGGGTGTGTTTTACAATGAGAGATGATACTTCCTTTTATAGAGGAAAGTATCAACATTATTGGCAAAATAGCCGACAAAGAAAAAATGAAAAGTCTAATCTAGCTATGTAGGTAAAGAAAAAATAAAAGGCTATGCTAGCTAGCTACAAAGAAAAATGTTATGTTACATTATTGGCCTATTTTTAACATTTTTTGGCCGACATAATAAAAAACTAATCTAATCATAACCCCTTTTTTCAAAAAGGGAAGACTTTTTGACAATATAATTTGTACATTCGTCACTGCATTCGTCAGCATTTAGAAATCCCTGTGTGTGTCTGGAATTTCTTCATCATAATCGGTATTACTGTCTTGATGTCCAAACACTTCTTCAGTGTTGATGATGTGTTCGTCATCTTCTAATTTTTCGCCTTCGCCACTGAATGGTAAAAGCATTTTCCAATTTTCTGTACCAAAAATTTGAGTGAAATGCCCTTCTCCGAGAAGTTTATACTGGGGCCAAAAACGCATTTCGAAACCCAAATTCTGTTGATAAAATTTGTAAATTTCAGAATTTTCAATTTCTTTGAAATCAAATGTTGCACATTCGTGATTTCTTAATTTTTCACTTTCTTCCATAAATATTCTCTTCCTTGCTGGAATGTAAGATCCTTTGACCACTTGTGGAAGAGTAGCTTGAATTTTGCAGAAAATTCTTACTTTAAGAGATTTTGATGCCATATTTCCTCCTATGAGTAAGAATTTTTCTCCAAGTTTTTCCAAAATATCCTCGATTTTAGAACTTTCTTGTTCCAGGCGAAAATCAATATAATCCACCATACCATTGTGATAAAATTTTAAAATATCTTCACAACTCATGTCGGTGGTATTCAAATTAATTTGGAGTTTGAAAATTCCTGTAACTCCTCCATCTGGGATACCTGGAAATTCTCGGGGATCACAGAAATATTTTTCTTTTTGAATAACTTTTACTCCCTTAAATTTTATTTCTTCAAATAAAATTTTTATTATTTCTCTCTGAAGGTTAATAAAATCTTCAATTATTCCTTCCGAGGCTTTTTTCAAAATTATTTGATCTAATTCAGGAATTCTATCAAAAAGTGGTTTTAATACTTCTTGATATGGAAGATCAAGCATCCTTGCCTTAAAATTTTCAAATTTTCTTTTAGGAAAAGGATCATCTTTCTCTTTTAAATCTTTGATCTTAATATTCAGTGAAAAAATCTGATTATTAAGGTTTAAAATTCCCTTTTCCATTGTAAAAATTGTTTGATCTTTAAAATTAAGAGCCTCAACATTCTCTTGAATTTTTAAATTAGAGAGAGAAAGTTGGTTTTGCAAATCAGAGATTTGTTTTTCTAACTTATGAATCATCTCTGCTTGAGCTGAAATAAAACCACTTGGGTTTTCTTCTACAATTTGAGAAAAACTTTTGACTTCTTCTGGTTCTATAAAAAAATTTAATCCTAAATTTTCTCTAGCACTATCTAGAGCTTCTTTAAAAGTATAATATCCTTTAAAAATAGGATTTTGACAATTTATAAATTTTCTAACTGTATCAAAATTATTAAAAAGACCAACCTTTGTTCCTCTATAAATAACATAATGAGAAAATTTTCTTTTTGGAATTAAATTCTTTTCTACCTTTAATTCTGAAAAATAGAAACAAAGGGCATTAAGAATTTGAACTTTAAAAGAAGTGGCATTTGGAAGGGTTTGAATGTGCCACAGGTTGTCTAGCAGACACTGTTGTTTTGAATCAATTTCCAATCCAGTGTATGGCTTGAATTTTTTATTTGAATCTGTACAAACAGAAAGAACTACAGATCCAAATTGAAAATTGGTTTGTAAATTTTTTTCTCCTCTTTTTGAATTTTTAGAAATAGGAGTGATTTGAGAAAAATTTCCCACTTGTGTAAATTTGGAGTTGAGAGAACCTTGAGAATAATTTACTGTCTGTGTAAATTTAGAACCGGGAGACGTATCCATATTATTTCCCAATTTTAAAAATTTAGGGCTATTTTCTGAACTTGACGTCACCATTGGAGAAATTTCTGTAGAAGTTTTTTCTGTAGTAGCTTTCTCCTTTCCTTTTGGTCTGATGACCTTTTTATTATTCATCACCTGCATTTAAATATTTAGAAATATTTCGAGAAAGTAAATCAGCAAGATTATTATCTTTCCCTTTGATATGTTCAAAATTTATAATATACCCTTTTCCTTGAATTAAATTTTGTAAATTTACCCATCTTGTCCTATTTACTTTTCTACTATTATCATTTTTTAGAAATTTTACAATTGCTTCACAGTCTGTTCTTACTGTAAATTCGTTATTTAGATAGATTTTAAATTTTTCTAGAGAATTTATTAATGCTTGTATTTCAAAATCTAAAGAAGTCCAATTACTTCCAATTTTTCCAAAATTTCCACTACTATATGCAGCAATTCTTTCTTCATTTTTTGGGCAATATTTATTTCTTTTACACAACATAACAGCTCCCCATCCTTCTTTAGAGCCATCACATTCTATAATAATGTAATCTGTTACTAGGGGTAATTCTAATGGTTTAATTATTTTTACTGCTTCTTTTATTTCTTTAACTAAATTAATATCTTCTTTATTAAAATTTCTTTGACCATTTTTTGTAGTTTTACTGTATAACGGCCCTGCAAGTTTACTAAGATTTGGTATAAATTTTCTAGCATAATTAAGTAATCCTAAAAATGCTTGGATTTGTTTTAATCCTTCTAGTTTATCTGGAAAATTTAACAATTTTTCTGCAATATGTGGTTGTAATTCTATTTTTCCATTTCCAATTTCTAATCCTAAAAAAGATATTTTTCTTTTAAATAATTCCATTTTCTTTTTGCTTATTACAATTCCTTGTTTTTCTATTTCTTTAAAAATTATTTCTAAATGATATTCATGTTCTTTAATATTATCGCTTGCTACAAGAATATCGTCTATATAAACTAAGCAGAAATCATATTTTAGAAATATAGAATCCATAAATCTTTGAAAAACTGATGGAGCATTTTTTAAGCCAAAACTTAAAACATTCCATTCGAAATGTCCTTCTGGACAAGTAAAAGCTGTCCATGGTTTAAACCATTCTTCTAATTTTAATTGATTATATCCTGATTTTAAGTCAAATTTACTAAAAATCTTTTTGTTTTGAATTAAACTAATTAATCCATCTTTATTTGGAATATTATAACCATCATCAATTGTATTATCATTTAATCTTTTATAATTATAAACTATTCTTGCTTTTCCTCTTTTAATTTCCGAATGGTTTCTTACTATAAAAGCGGCTGTTCTATGTGGACTTTCTGATCTTCTAATTAATTTTTGTTCTATCATTTCTGGAATTTGTTTTTTAAATTCTTCTCTATCAAGGGGAGAATATTCTATATTTGCTGTTATTATTCTTATGTCAGGGTTTTTAAGTTTTTGTTTTATTATATAATTTATTTTTGTTTTAGTAATATCCTCACCTATTAATCCCATTTTTTCAAGTTTTTGGATTATAGGATAATTTATACTGTCTGTAATATTTGGTCCCTTTTTCTAATCTATGACTTAAGAAATTTCCTAGGTAAAATATTGTTTCATTTTCTATTTGATTTATTCTATGGTTTTGGGTTTTTAAAAAATCTAATTCACCAGTTCCACCACGCTTTCGAGCAAACTCTGATGTTTGACTGTATCTATTTGTTGGAAAATTATATACCTGTTTACTAAGTGTAATGTGATTTTGGGCTATTGTAATTGATCCATGTAAACTTATAATAAAGTTTAGTCCTAGCAAAAAATCTTCTGATTTTTCTGTTTTTGGATTTATAATAACTTGTGGCAATTCATATTTATAACCAAAATTTCCTGCAAAATCTAAAAATTGAATTCCTATTGATTTTACTTCGTGTGTAATTGTCATTATTCTATTTTCAACTGTTCTTGTCTGTATATTGTAGTTTAATTTTTTATGATATTTTTCTGGAATTAAACTATATCCTATTAAACTTTTAGTACTTCCAGTATCAAGTGTAGCTGCTAATGGTATATAAGTATTTTGATCTAACCAAACCTTACAATGTAAAGTTATTAAATTTGGAGTTCCTTTATTAATACTTTCAAAACTTTTATTATTCATAGAAATAACTTCATGTTTTTCTTCTAATTGTTGTGACATATTACTACATTCAGTTTCTGTTATAAGTATATTTTTTCCTTTATTAATTTTTTCTTCTAATAAATTATACTTAAATTCTAATTGTTGTATTTGTTGTTCTAGAAGTTTAATAGCCAACTCATGTTTATCTATTCTTTCTTTATAAAAATTTAAATTTTTATCTTGCTCTAATATATTTGACGTTCTTCCTTTTAGTTCAGTATTAATGTTGAATTTTTTTTGTATACATAAAAAACATATTTCTTTAAAACATTTATTACATTGATATCTTTTATCAATGGCTGGGAATAATTTACAAATAAAACAGCTAACATGATTATTTCCTTTAAATCTTATCCAATCATGTTCACACTCTATTTCTATATTCATATATGTGTAAATTATTTGTGATTTTTCTTCTTCACTGTATATACTATATACTGAATTATTATCTGAATCAGTTTTTATTTCTTCTATTTCAAAATCTCCTATTTGTTCTACTAAATTATTTCTTTCTCTATTTCTATTATCTTTATTTTTATCAGGACATCTATTAGCTAAATGTTTTGGATCTCCGCAAATAAAACATTTACAATTTCTATTTTGTGGTTTTCTAACATATTTACTTTTATCATAATTTTTATTTCTATCAAAACTAGTACTCTTTCTGATTTTTTTATATTTTTTAGGTTTTTCATAATATCCATATGCCTGTGGTGTATATATTGCTGTTTTACAGAAAGCCCATGCTTGGCTTTTAATTTGTTCTTGCATTACGGCTTCTTTACATTTTTCTTCTAATTTATGAAAAACAAAAGATACTCTTGGTCCTATTCCTAAATTTATAGGTTTTGGATCAAGTTTTTTCCATTCTTCATGTAAACTTTTTCCTAAATCTCCTGGTAATTTTATAAAATATTTATCACATAATTCATCTTCCATGGCTCTTCCAGTTTGTGATATTATTCTAGTAAAATCTGTACTAAATTCTCTGATATATTTAAAATGTGAAATACTTAATTGTTCTAAATTTCTAATTGCAGTATCTTGTATAAAAGTATTTTCTTTTGTAGGATCAACTCCTAATAATAATATTCTAATTTGACTTGTAAAATTATAAGGGTTTTCTCCTAAAGATTTAATTTGATTTATTTGTTCAGGAGCTTGATTCTTTTTACTTTGCCATAATCCTAAGGCAATTGGTCCTAGAGTTGTTTCTAAATATGCAAACATATCAATATCTGTTCTTTTATTTGTTTCCCAATTTCTTACTACATTTTGTTCCCAAATTAGGATTTCATCTGGCCATAGTTGGGGACTTTGTTGTTCTAATAATAACATTTCTTTACTGTATAATTTTCCTATAGGCATTCTACTTCCTTTTCCCTTAAATTGCGATTCTCCTTCGTATTTTAGATTAGAAGGTGCCCAATTTTCTCTACCTGTATTTTCTGTTGTACCTGTTCCTGTATGTGAAAATTCCATTTTTGGTCTTTTATAGCCCGTTATAGTTGTATCCATAAAATTTGCTTCTTTTTTATAAAAATCTGTAATCATACTTTTTCCATTTATTATATCACTTACTAATGGTAAGTTAAAGTATTTTTCTAATTCTACATATGATTCTTCATAATTCATACCTAATTCTGTCATACATTCAATTATCATATCATCTACTTGTTCTTGTATATTTAGTTCGGTAAATTTTTTATTTATTATTTGTTCAATAGAGGTTTTTGTTTCTTCTATTTTAAAACCTGTTTCAATTTCAATTTCTGACTCATTATCTGAATAATCATTTACTTCACTAAATTTACTATATCCAATTAAGTCAATATTATCATAATATTCAGTTTCTGTATCATATATAGGTTCTGAATCGTAAATAGAATCTTCTTCTATGTCTACCATTAATGTATGTTCAATATTTTCATCATCACTGTTTTCATTTTCTTTTTTAATATAATTTGTAAATCTTAGATTAAAAGACCCATTACTTGTTTCATACATAATACTTTTTTGTGGAATTAAAACTTTATTATCATTGTTTATATTAAAATTTTCTAAAGACCAATCTAACCCAGCAAGTTCTTCGGGATCAATTTTTATAGGATCTATCATTTTTATTCCTTTACTATTAATATTTTTTACAATTCCATCTATATTTACTTTGAAATTCATACCAGATCTATTACTGGCTTTTCCTAAAATTCCTACACTAACGATTAGATTATTTCCTATATAGTCATCATATCCTTTTGTCTGTAGTCCTATTTTTAAATTTTTTAAATCATTTATATCTTTTAATATTGATGGAAGACAATAAAATATTGCACTATTTTGGCTCATGTCTACTTCCATTCCAGAAATAGTAGCTTTTTTCATATTAATAGTCCATGATTTATCCATTAAAATTGTTAAAACTTTAGTACCTAATTCTTTTCTTCCTAATCCTTTTATTCCTATAACAACTAATCCAATATGGACAAATCGTTTTTTAGAACTTTTAATATTTGTTATTGTTTCTGGTGAGATTAAATCTATAATTTGAGTATTTTCAACTACCCTTAGACTTTCTTCTCTACTACTTCTTATTAATACTGTATTAATATTCATTATGCCTGTTTGATATAAAATCCTTGGATTTAAAATATCTATCTGATGATTATTATATAATTCTAAATTTTTATCTATATTAATTTCATCTTCAATTTGAATAATATTTTCTGAAGAATTACTTCCAGATCCTCTTGTAGTTATTCTATTAAAAAACGAATTTGAAACTATATCATTTATATTTGAGGTATTACTTCTTCCTTCTTGTATAGTTCTAGACCTTCCTAAAAAATTACTCATTTTTTAGCTTTCCAATGTTTATAAATAGGTGGAGTAACTTCTTTTCTAGGTTTTTCAGTAGGACCTAAATCTAAATTTTTTATTGTTTTTGTTAATTTATCAAGTTCTTTAGAAAACTCGAAGGGTTCTAAAACTTCTATTTCTTTTGTTTTAAGCTTTTTTAATTCTAAAAGAATTTGACTATTTTGATCTTTTATAAAGTCTAAATTATTTGTAATTTTAGCTATATCCCTTTCAAGACTTTTTTGTATTAATTTTGTTAAAATTTCTAAATTTTTATTATTTTCTTTTTCTAAACCAACACCTAAATTTAAAATAAGATCAGTAATACTATTTAAGTGATTATTTTCACTGTGTAAAATATGATGATAAATCTTTTTATTAAATTTACAATTAAACTTAAAGTTTTCTATAGAAATCGAGTTACTTTCTTTCGTTGAATATTCTAAATCAAGAAATTCAAGTCGTTTAAGAGAGTTTTGATCAATGATTAAAAGAATCTTAGTTTCTAAGTTTAAAGTTACCTTCCTTTTCTAAAGATAAAACATATCCCAATATTTTAAACAAACAAAAAATTAAAGATAAAAATCAAAAAACACACACTAACTTTTCCAATTAGTATTAGTGCCTTTAAAGAAAAATCATCCTTCATTCTGGCGGGTTCTTAGTATAAGCAGGAATTACGCTCTTCATAGCAACCTTAACTAAGCCTGTCCAGACCTATTAGGCCTCAAAATCTTTAAAAGCTCTGATACCATAAAGGGGGGGTATGGCATGTTTTTTGGGGATACATGTTAATCCACAAAAAAAAAAAATATGAAATCTTACTGGATTTTTGCTTTCCATTTTCTAGGCCAGCATTCCAGGTTGATTCCAGAGAGAAGAGGTATGCACAGTGATCAGAGAAAGGGGAGAAGCGGAAGATTTTTTTTTTTTTTTTTTTTTTTTAATGTTGGGATATATTATAAGAACTAGGAAGGGATAACTTAAAAATAGAAACTAAGAAGGAGAGAAATTAGAAACTCATTGCTTTCATTGATCAAAAGAGGTGTGTGTGTGTGATCGGGTGTGTTTTACAATGAGAGATGATACTTCCTTTTATAGAGGAAAGTATCAACATTATTGGCAAAATAGCCGACAAAGAAAAAATGAAAAGTCTAATCTAGCTATGTAGGTAAAGAAAAAATAAAAGGCTATGCTAGCTAGCTACAAAGAAAAATGTTATGTTACATTATTGGCCTATTTTTAACATTTTTTGGCCGACATAATAAAAAACTAATCTAATCATATATATATATATATATATATATTCCGCTTATGTACTCATTTCTCCTCTTTACTTATTCTCTTAATATGTCTTACCATTCTCGTAGTTTCGAACATGCTTCTTACTTTACTATCTAGTATCTCTTTCCTTGAATACAAAAAAAAAATTTCTGGGAATTCCTAAAAGGTCTTTATTAACTATCTCTCCTCACACCATTATCCACTTGAGTCTTGTATCAATATTTTTACTCAATTATCAACCCCTGAACCATTTTGTAACATACTAAGATCATCTCATTGTCCTTAAACATTTTTCATCTTAAATTTCCTTCCACTAATTGTAAGTCTCTTTATTTCTATCTTGTTCTATTTCATTTCCATGTTTTGGGTAATCCCTGACGGTATCATACTTTAAGTCATACTCGTGACTTGCAATTGGGCTTAGTAAACTCCATTGCTTGGATAGCTAATTGTATCAAAGTGGAATGAGAATATAGTTACACGATACTGGAAGGTATAATGACCTTGGTTCAATTTTGGCACAACAAGTAACCAAAATATGTTATCAATAAATCATCTGACAAGCTAGGAAAGAATAATCAGAGGGTAGAAATGAAATGACAAAGGCCAGGGGGAGGAGACCCATTTTGTCGATACCCGTCCGATTTCTTGTCCGATGGTAACGCTACCGAGATTGATATTATGTGGGGTGATCAGTCCCGCATAGACACAATCTCAGTCACACGAAGTTCTAGTACTTTGGTGACTCTTCAACTTTTTGGGCGGTGAAAAGAAGCTTTTGCAAAGTTTGGCTAGCTCTTTTAACTCATAATTTTTCTGAACTCTATATTTTCATAATACATTTTTCTGGGCTTCAAGGGGCTCACAAAGGATATCACGACGCAAGGCGCTAACATGATAAGTCTCCCTTTATATCACTAACCACATATATAATCATTTCTTACTAGTTTGTTGGCGGTAGATTTTCAATCTCGTAATAACGTCACGTCTTACACCCTGGAATATTCTAAAGTGACCAAAATGGGATATCAACTTATCTAAATCATTCTTGAAAAAGAACTGATAAATTCGTTATGATCGAACTATCTCTGGTGTCGAAGCACCGAGTTGCTTCTTCCTTTTGGTGAACCTTGTTCAGGCCTAACCTTAATTAGGTTCTGATTGACATGTTCTAATATTCGAACTCTAAGAATTAGAGATCAATTAATGCTTATATGCTCGTGGATATGTTTCCAAATAGGTAAACTATTGTTACCGTCATTCTTTTCTAACTTTATTTTAATCTTTCGTTTGACTGCTGTTATATTCTTTTGTCTAACCATGATGTGGTACATCTATGGTTTTGTGGTGGTCTTATCTTTATTGTGCCACAGTATCTTTGTTAACTTATAGACACTTCATTATGTAAAAACGTTAGTGGACTAAAGTTGTTCGTATGTCTTGAAAAGCCGTTAAAAGGCTAAGCCCATGTCATCGAATGACATCTTATCTTCATTGTTTCTCTTGCCTCGATTCCTTTGCACTCGTGCATCTTCATCGCCTTTTCTTCTTCTTCTCTTCTTACGAAGAGGAAGGAAATTTCATTCCCTCAATGTCTATTTCTAAGTTCTCCGAGGAAAACAACTAGTTCGAGTGAGCTATGTTCTCTAGCAAGCCTTGTTCTTTTCTATATGTGATCTTAAATCCACTATGTCCTTTCTATTCTTCAACTTCCAATCTCGTGAAAGTCTTACCTTTCCTCGTTGAGCGCGATGTAGTGAAGTGCAGAGCTTTGTCGACTGACTCAATTAGTCAAGTGAATCAATACTCGACTAAACTCTGAAGAAGACTCTCGGGTTTCAGAGCAACCGTTGCTCTGATACCACTCTGTCACGACCGGACTTCACTAAGGATAGTTAAGCCGGGAACCATGACTAGGGATGGGAATTAAGAGTAGGGGAAAGAAAGGGGGTATAAGATTGGGTGTGGAATATGACTCGTATAGCTATTTGAACAACACTTTATACCATTGAGTGTCTCAACTCGGGATCTCAAATGAGAATACAAGGATACTTGTCATAATCTATTACATGACTTGAAACAATTCTCGAAAACTCAAGAGTTTGCACAGCGGAAGAATACTTGAATACATGTATGAAGACACGTATTACCGAGAGTTCTAATCTATAACGACAAAAGCTCCACTCGCCACTTCACATCATCTTGCTCAACCTGCACATTTAGAAATACATGCAGGGCTGAGTACGAAAGTACTCAGTGGGCACATGCCGAAAACTATACATAATAATTGTCAAGCCATTCAACTGTAAGACATAGGGGTTTTATTGAAAAGAGCCCATGCTTACTAAAACTGTTCTTGTGATCTAAAAGTGCATGCATGCTAAGTTCTTTCGTAATCTACCATATCTGAAACTGTGGTGTCGAGGAGGTGGCCACCTCACACGACACCTGACCGGCCAACCCTGAAGATGACTCACGGTCCTGTGTACACTAGTCCAAGCAAGATAGCAAGTCTTAACAAGGACCCGAAATCGATTAACTTTATTGGCGAAGCCAATTCAGATAGGTGTCATACATAAATTGAAACATTTATGGCATGACAATACTTGAAAATAAACATTTTCATCTAAACATTCTATAACTTTTCTTGTATAAGAAAGCCCACCTTAAGTAGCGTGAAAAGTGTCAATCCTGATAGAATCGCAACGTCAACCTTCCGGTCGATTTTCACCTATTTAGAAACGACAATATAAGAATTTCCATTCTTATAAAATCTAATAATTCCTTATAAAGAATATTATAATTCTTTATTTCTAACTTCTCGTTTTGACCTATGTTCCGTTAATATATCGCGAGATTATTAACCGGAGTTAATAAATCATACGGCTAGTGGTAGCCATTAATTATTCTCACGTACTTCAATTAATAATTAATTGAGTTAAATCTTGTTGGATTATTAAATCCAAAGTTTTATTATAATTCTATGAATTAAATAAAACTACTTTAGACTCGGAAATGAATCGAGCTTCGTTAATTGTCCTTGTAAGCTTCGAATAATAATTTATTTGCAGTTATATATATTAGATTGTTAAATCTAATATTCCTTTCATAATTCATTTCCATGAATCAAATAATAGGCTATTTTAGGCTCGAGAATTTCTCAAGCTTCGATAATAAACTCATATTACTCGAGTGGCTTTATTAGAATCAATAAAACATTTCTCGGTAATTTATAACATCCTTCTCGTCTTAATTTTACGGGTTTTAATTACACGAAGATATTAAATAAATTAAATAGTTGGGCCGTAAATTAATCGGCCCAACCTGAGCCCATTCCCGGCCCAACTGATCCCAACCCATAAGCCCAACTGATCCCAACCCAAAAACTGACCCAGGACCCGACCCGAAACCCGACCCGGTTTAAACCCTAAGTATAAAAACCCCACCTTCACCCTCACCCTCATTTCCCTCACCTCTCATCTCTCTCACAAGACCTAGCCACTCACCCCCATCCCTCTCTCGGACTGTATCTGCCCAGCCAACGCCACCGCCGGCGGCGGCGAGAGCACCGCCGTCACCGGCGTTGCCGTCTTCTCCTTCCTCCCTCGTTCTTCTCCCTCATCTCTCTCTCTCTATTTTCTGTTCTCCGTCTCTCTCTCTATCGGCTGGACGCGGCAGCTTGAAGTCGACGCCGCCGTTGCCGGCGGCGAGGCTCGCCGTCGCTGGCCACGTCGTCCCCTCCCTCTCCCGTTCTTCCTCCTCTCCTCTCCACGACTCTAACCCTCTGTTTCTCCTCCATTTAACTCTCTCTTTCTCTCGGTACACATACGGTACACATACACATGTATATATATGTATTAATGTTTGCCTTTTCTTTTTATTAAGCAGGGGTTTTGGGACAGCCCCTGTTCCCGGAGGAGGGCGCCGTCGAAGCTCGACTCGGGGCCGCCTTTGCCGCCCCAACTGCTTTCCAGCTCCTTTCCAGGGGAGGCATGCTTTGACGGAGGTTCGACTTTCATCCCTCTCTTTATCTCCTTCGAGATATGAATTAATCTAGTGCTTAATGACTCCTTAATCTTGAGTTAGATTTCCAGATTTGATGTTTGTATGTCTGTGAGAATTCACAGTAGCTCTGTCCCTATTTTTCTCTTGTTTAGCAATGAGCATGAATTGATTTCTTTGAGTTAATAGCATGTTTTCTATCATTATGTGTTTTGAGGAACTCTTAAATCTGGAAATTGAATTCCACAATATGTGACTCTTGCTTGGTCTGAAATCGAGCTAGAATATGCTTGCTTGTTATGAGAGAGGTCTAAAATTAACATGCTTTTGTTTGCTTAATGGTTTACTTAGAAGGGTTATTAGGAGTCTTACGAGTTGTAATATAGAAGAGCTGTTGTTGCTTGCTTCCCTTCCTCTTCCTTAGTCCTCTTCTTCTTCTCATAACTTCTATTCTTTGAGTGATGAGTATTTTGTGAGGTTGAAATTGATTTTCTGTTTATGAGGTAGTATTGATACTACTTCTTGGTTGTGAAATTGGTGTGAACACGAGTGTATGATTTCTGCCAATATCCCCTCTTTTCTTTATTTGATGCAGGCTTTCCCTTGTTTTAGGGAATGGTTTTGCAGGGTACCCATTTTTCAAAAGGCTATGGAAGGGATGATGGTGATGGCTAGAAGAAGAAGCTGCTGTGGAATTGGCAGCCAAGTAGCAGCCGTTTCTTTCCCTTGTCTTACTCCAAATGTGCATTAATTCTTGTACATTAACAATACATTGAATGTGTATTAATATATTCCTTATGTACTAGTTAGATGTATTATTTGATTACTTGTTCACTTAGTCGCATGTATTTCTATATACATCTATTACATATTTTTCGTTACGCAACTCCTTCGATTTTTCGTTTCTTAAGTCAACAGACTTCTACTAATTGGGCTCGGCCCAATTTATCAATTTATGGGCTTGGGCCCTTTATAAGTTTATGGGCTTGGCCCAATTTTAATAATCTTTGGGCTTGACCCAATGATAATCAATTATTAAGATTGTCATCGCTTAATATTACGCTATCCACTCGATAATCAATCCGATTATCTACCTTTCATCATAACATTCTAAATCAAGCTTGAGTACTTGTGTATGTATATATATATATATGTCTATGAATACGAGTATTGCTCGTAATTTACTACCGTAACATAGATTTAAGACTAATGAAATTGCGGGCCATTACATTCTACCCACCTTAAAAAAAATTTCGTCCCGAAATTTGCGTACTTCTAATTGAACCGCTCAGGGTACTTCTCTTTCTCTTAACATCGAGTTTCCACATCGATTCCTCTTTTTCGTGGTGTTTCCACCAAACCTTGAATGAAATAAAAGACTTCTTTCTAAGATGTTGCACCTTTCAGTCCAAAACTTCTTTTACTTTATTCTTGCAACTGAACTATAAATTTAAGACAATTTATCTTAATAAATTTCGCGCGTGTTCTCAAACACGTACTTTCTTACTTGCATACGTAAGGTATCACATTATGTATACGCTCTAAATTTGGAGGTGCTGCTAACTAGTATGCTATTTTAGCATATTTTATTCCCTCGAAATCTCATAAGGTCTTAATAAGACAAGTTCTCGGCTTTACTTAAATTTTGAACTTCATTATTCACTTGGAAGGTGTTACCTCCAAGAAAACTATATCTATTATTTCAAGCTTTATCCTTGTTCGACATTTGTCGGGTTAGGACTTATGTCCATTCTAGCTTCTCTCACTTTCTTACAACATTTACTATCATCTCGATCCTTTTATTTATCGTATCAAGACCTTAAATCTTTCTTTTACTTATCTTGTCTTTATCAAGGGTAATCTACACTGTTACCCTTATAATACGTCATATGACGTCATACCTATTGTTGGCTAATAACTATAATTAGCAAGTCTATTTCTTTCTTTAACGAGTACGACTATTCTCGACCTGCTTGATAGGCTCTGAATCTTCCATTCTTATTGCCTATTGACTTGGTGATGGCAAGTTGTGCTAATGATTAGCTTAGTGCCTAAATCTTTGTGTAACTATTCCAGAACTTGGACGTAACTTAATGTCTTGATCTTTAGTGATTAAAGACAATTACACTATGTAATGCACGATCTCTTAAACACGATCTCTTAAACACATAATGCACGATCTCTTAAACACGATCTCTTAAACACATAATTATCCATGATTGATCGAAATGGGAATCAAATAGGACCCCTTTGTAAGTCGGTCAATAACTTCTAATATACAACTTTGTTTTCTTTCTTAGTTTTGGTAATCTTGTCACAATTTCACTATAACATGCTCGTAGTTTTACTACAAGATCTCCGAGGGTTGTAGATTCCATTAATGTTTTGGTTATGATCCAATTTATCATAATCAATTAAATAACATGGTGGTTAAC
This sequence comes from Thymus mandschuricus, assembly GCA_029379335.1. Classification (NCBI taxonomy): domain Eukaryota; kingdom Viridiplantae; phylum Streptophyta; class Magnoliopsida; order Lamiales; family Lamiaceae; genus Thymus; species Thymus mandschuricus. The sequence continues at coordinate 10,833,555 of CM057079.1, forward strand.
CATATCCTGAAACAAGTTCACTTGTTTGACATACTAAAGCACCTTCAGGTAGTTGAGGTTATATATTTCTTCGCGTCTTTTACCACAACTTCCTTTCTTGGTCTTGATACATCTTGTGTTCCCATGTGAGAGGTTTATAGTGTATCTTTAGTTTTAACTTAAGATTTCATTCTTTAGCTCATCATCGTGTGGTATGCACATCCTCCTAACAATATTCTTCGGTATTATTATTCTTAACATATGTATCCTCTTTAACTTCATTCCTTTGCTTTATGCCTCTCGTTGACGTTATAGTCAAAGTAGAAATAAACTTTTCTACCGCCTTGGGCGAGGCACTACCTTTAAATTTATATTCTTAAAATCACTGACAATTGTCTTCTCACTAGTGAGAAGAAGTATCCACTTAAAGCGTGGTTTACGACTTAAAGCATTGGCTATTATATTTACCTTTGCATTGGTAGTTGATACTACAATCATAATTCCCTACTAGTTCTACCCACCTTATTCGACACATATAAAAGCTCACTGTTCGAATTTGTTCTTGTAATCCGTGAGATTTTGCATTAACTCCATAAGGTTGATGCTTCTAAATTTTCAGGGCGTGCACAACTGAAATTTTAAGTTGTGGTTAGGGTTGTGGTATAACCAACGTGGTGTATAAATTGTTACATTTCTTTCCTTTCATTGGTACTGGGATGATCCCATTCTCTGAGGCATCTATGTGTTTTGCTTATTTCTTTTGTAGTTCTAGAACTATCAGAATTAGCGCAACTATCGACTTCCATGTCAACTATTGAAAGCATGAGTGACACTTAAAGGTCCACATACACTGGATCACTCGCTTTACAATCATGTTGTTGGCCTTACTATCTTGGAGAATTCTTGACGGATCTCTGGTAATAACGAGTCACTCCTAAGAGGCTACGTATTTTATTTAGTGTAGATGATTCTCACCCTTGTAAAGCTTCCACTTTTGCTGGGTCTACTTAATTCCGTCTGACGACACAATATGTCCAAGTAATGTCACTTTGTTAAGCTAGAACACATATTCTCTTATTTTCATACGTATAAGCATTTCCCTTGTACTATTCTTTTTAACCTTAATTGCCCGTGTATAGGTGACATTGGATACACTATAGAGTAGAGATTTATAAATAATTGGGCAGGTCGTTTCGATTGCTCAATTTATACGTTTCAATGAGGGGTAAAAATAATTACCTCTGGTAGCAATGCTACATCTTCCAACTCTTTACTTTTTATTTCTCATTGTAGTTGAAACTTAAATTCTTTTCTCTTAAAAGGATTTACTAGCAAGGATTCGTATGGTTCCTTACACTGAAATTTATTTGAGTTCGTGTATTCATCTATCCTTTACTTGCTCAATTCATATGAGTTTTACATGGATGGTCCTTTGATATGCTAATTGCATATACTTTATCTCTACCAATTCTTCCTTCTCTATATCACCTTCGTTCGACTTTTAATATTTAAGGGACCTTGGCAAGACTTTCTGTCTCCTTGACATCCTCTCCTTGGAATAGGGCTAATTACTTAAAATAGGTTTGAACCTGTATCAATTTTCGGATCCATAAAACTATTGGTTATTCCATAAAGTCATAACCCACCTATTTTATTTATGTTTCATTGTCTCCGCTATGGAAGTTTTAATTATACATAATCATTTTACTTTATACTCTTTTTGATGGTTTTGTCTACCTAGTATTTCCAATCAATCTTTTAGATTGAGGATTTACTGTAACTCTTGGTCCATATCTCAAATGCTCATTATTTCATATAGTTTCTTAACCGGAGGAGTTCCTTGAGGATCAGGTTCCTTGGCATAGACTAACTCTCTGCATTTCTTACTCTGTTACACTACATTGCTAACTTGCATTCACAATATCTCTTGTAATATTTTATTATTGTAGTCACACTCTCGTGGATGACCAACCTTAAACCTTACCATTCGAAACTTACTTTATTTCCAGTGGGAAATCTATCATCTGGTCCATACGAATGTTCTAAGGGTGTATCACTCGTGATGTAGGAGAAATCTTAATCTAGATTTAGTTATCAACTCATACTCATACCACTAGTTACTACTTCTGTCGACGTGGACGTCGACTACACCTTGATCCCTTACTATGTTTTTATGGGTACTGAGTTATCTCTTGCTTTAATGCATGCATCCACTTAAATATATATATATATATATATATATATGGGGGGTATGGCATGTTTTTTGGGGATACATGTTAATCCACAAAAAAAAAAAATATGAAATCTTACTGGATTTTTGCTTTCCATTTTCTAGGCCAGCATTCCAGGTTGATTCCAGAGAGAAGAGGTATGCACAGTGATCAGAGAAAGGGGAGAAGCGGAAGATTTTTTTTTTTTTTTTTTTTTTTTTAATGTTGGGATATATTATAAGAACTAGGAAGGGATAACTTAAAAATAGAAACTAAGAAGGAGAGAAATTAGAAACTCATTGCTTTCATTGATCAAAAGAGGTGTGTGTGTGTGATCGGGTGTGTTTTACAATGAGAGATGATACTTCCTTTTATAGAGGAAAGTATCAACATTATTGGCAAAATAGCCGACAAAGAAAAAATGAAAAGTCTAATCTAGCTATGTAGGTAAAGAAAAAATAAAAGGCTATGCTAGCTAGCTACAAAGAAAAATGTTATGTTACATTATTGGCCTATTTTTAACATTTTTTGGCCGACATAATAAAAAACTAATCTAATCATAACCCCTTTTTTCAAAAAGGGAAGACTTTTTGACAATATAATTTGTACATTCGTCACTGCATTCGTCAGCATTTAGAAATCCCTGTGTGTGTCTGGAATTTCTTCATCATAATCGGTATTACTGTCTTGATGTCCAAACACTTCTTCAGTGTTGATGATGTGTTCGTCATCTTCTAATTTTTCGCCTTCGCCACTGAATGGTAAAAGCATTTTCCAATTTTCTGTACCAAAAATTTGAGTGAAATGCCCTTCTCCGAGAAGTTTATACTGGGGCCAAAAACGCATTTCGAAACCCAAATTCTGTTGATAAAATTTGTAAATTTCAGAATTTTCAATTTCTTTGAAATCAAATGTTGCACATTCGTGATTTCTTAATTTTTCACTTTCTTCCATAAATATTCTCTTCCTTGCTGGAATGTAAGATCCTTTGACCACTTGTGGAAGAGTAGCTTGAATTTTGCAGAAAATTCTTACTTTAAGAGATTTTGATGCCATATTTCCTCCTATGAGTAAGAATTTTTCTCCAAGTTTTTCCAAAATATCCTCGATTTTAGAACTTTCTTGTTCCAGGCGAAAATCAATATAATCCACCATACCATTGTGATAAAATTTTAAAATATCTTCACAACTCATGTCGGTGGTATTCAAATTAATTTGGAGTTTGAAAATTCCTGTAACTCCTCCATCTGGGATACCTGGAAATTCTCGGGGATCACAGAAATATTTTTCTTTTTGAATAACTTTTACTCCCTTAAATTTTATTTCTTCAAATAAAATTTTTATTATTTCTCTCTGAAGGTTAATAAAATCTTCAATTATTCCTTCCGAGGCTTTTTTCAAAATTATTTGATCTAATTCAGGAATTCTATCAAAAAGTGGTTTTAATACTTCTTGATATGGAAGATCAAGCATCCTTGCCTTAAAATTTTCAAATTTTCTTTTAGGAAAAGGATCATCTTTCTCTTTTAAATCTTTGATCTTAATATTCAGTGAAAAAATCTGATTATTAAGGTTTAAAATTCCCTTTTCCATTGTAAAAATTGTTTGATCTTTAAAATTAAGAGCCTCAACATTCTCTTGAATTTTTAAATTAGAGAGAGAAAGTTGGTTTTGCAAATCAGAGATTTGTTTTTCTAACTTATGAATCATCTCTGCTTGAGCTGAAATAAAACCACTTGGGTTTTCTTCTACAATTTGAGAAAAACTTTTGACTTCTTCTGGTTCTATAAAAAAATTTAATCCTAAATTTTCTCTAGCACTATCTAGAGCTTCTTTAAAAGTATAATATCCTTTAAAAATAGGATTTTGACAATTTATAAATTTTCTAACTGTATCAAAATTATTAAAAAGACCAACCTTTGTTCCTCTATAAATAACATAATGAGAAAATTTTCTTTTTGGAATTAAATTCTTTTCTACCTTTAATTCTGAAAAATAGAAACAAAGGGCATTAAGAATTTGAACTTTAAAAGAAGTGGCATTTGGAAGGGTTTGAATGTGCCACAGGTTGTCTAGCAGACACTGTTGTTTTGAATCAATTTCCAATCCAGTGTATGGCTTGAATTTTTTATTTGAATCTGTACAAACAGAAAGAACTACAGATCCAAATTGAAAATTGGTTTGTAAATTTTTTTCTCCTCTTTTTGAATTTTTAGAAATAGGAGTGATTTGAGAAAAATTTCCCACTTGTGTAAATTTGGAGTTGAGAGAACCTTGAGAATAATTTACTGTCTGTGTAAATTTAGAACCGGGAGACGTATCCATATTATTTCCCAATTTTAAAAATTTAGGGCTATTTTCTGAACTTGACGTCACCATTGGAGAAATTTCTGTAGAAGTTTTTTCTGTAGTAGCTTTCTCCTTTCCTTTTGGTCTGATGACCTTTTTATTATTCATCACCTGCATTTAAATATTTAGAAATATTTCGAGAAAGTAAATCAGCAAGATTATTATCTTTCCCTTTGATATGTTCAAAATTTATAATATACCCTTTTCCTTGAATTAAATTTTGTAAATTTACCCATCTTGTCCTATTTACTTTTCTACTATTATCATTTTTTAGAAATTTTACAATTGCTTCACAGTCTGTTCTTACTGTAAATTCGTTATTTAGATAGATTTTAAATTTTTCTAGAGAATTTATTAATGCTTGTATTTCAAAATCTAAAGAAGTCCAATTACTTCCAATTTTTCCAAAATTTCCACTACTATATGCAGCAATTCTTTCTTCATTTTTTGGGCAATATTTATTTCTTTTACACAACATAACAGCTCCCCATCCTTCTTTAGAGCCATCACATTCTATAATAATGTAATCTGTTACTAGGGGTAATTCTAATGGTTTAATTATTTTTACTGCTTCTTTTATTTCTTTAACTAAATTAATATCTGCTTTATTAAAATTTCTTTGACCATTTTTTGTAGTTTTACTGTATAACGGCCCTGCAAGTTTACTAAGATTTGGTATAAATTTTCTAGCATAATTAAGTAATCCTAAAAATGCTTGGATTTGTTTTAATCCTTCTAGTTTATCTGGAAAATTTAACAATTTTTCTGCAATATGTGGTTGTAATTCTATTTTTCCATTTCCAATTTCTAATCCTAAAAAAGATATTTTTCTTTTAAATAATTCCATTTTCTTTTTGCTTATTACAATTCCTTGTTTTTCTATTTCTTTAAAAATTATTTCTAAATGATATTCATGTTCTTTAATATTATCGCTTGCTACAAGAATATCGTCTATATAAACTAAGCAGAAATCATATTTTAGAAATATAGAATCCATAAATCTTTGAAAAACTGATGGAGCATTTTTTAAGCCAAAACTTAAAACATTCCATTCGAAATGTCCTTCTGGACAAGTAAAAGCTGTCCATGGTTTAAACCATTCTTCTAATTTTAATTGATTATATCCTGATTTTAAGTCAAATTTACTAAAAATCTTTTTGTTTTGAATTAAACTAATTAATCCATCTTTATTTGGAATATTATAACCATCATCAATTGTATTATCATTTAATCTTTTATAATTATAAACTATTCTTGCTTTTCCTCTTTTAATTTCCGAATGGTTTCTTACTATAAAAGCGGCTGTTCTATGTGGACTTTCTGATCTTCTAATTAATTTTTGTTCTATCATTTCTGGAATTTGTTTTTTAAATTCTTCTCTATCAAGGGGAGAATATTCTATATTTGCTGTTATTATTCTTATGTCAGGGTTTTTAAGTTTTTGTTTTATTATATAATTTATTTTTGTTTTAGTAATATCCTCACCTATTAATCCCATTTTTTCAAGTTTTTGGATTATAGGATAATTTATACTGTCTGTAATATTTGGTCCCTTTTCTAATCTATGACTTAAGAAATTTCCTAGGTAAAATATTGTTTCATTTTCTATTTGATTTATTCTATGGTTTTGGGTTTTTAAAAAATCTAATTCACCAGTTCCACCACGCTTTCGAGCAAACTCTGATGTTTGACTGTATCTATTTGTTGGAAAATTATATACCTGTTTACTAAGTGTAATGTGATTTTGGGCTATTGTAATTGATCCATGCAAACTTATAATAAAGTTTAGTCCTAGCAAAAAATCTTCTGATTTTACTGTTTTTGGATTTATAATAACTTGTGGCAATTCATATTTATAACCAAAATTTCCTGCAAAATCTAAAAATTGAATTCCTATTGATTTTACTTCGTGTGTAATTGTCATTATTCTATTTTCAACTGTTCTTGTCTGTATATTGTAGTTTAATTTTTTATGATATTTTTCTGGAATTAAACTATATCCTATTAAACTTTTAGTACTTCCAGTATCAAGTGTAGCTGCTAATGGTATATAAGTATTTTGATCTAACCAAACCTTACAATGTAAAGTTATTAAATTTGGAGTTCCTTTATTAATACTTTCAAAACTTTTATTATTCATAGAAATAACTTCATGTTTTTCTTCTAATTGTTGTGACATATTACTACATTCAGTTTCTGTTATAAGTATATTTTTTCCTTTATTAATTTTTTCTTCTAATAAATTATACTTAAATTCTAATTGTTGTATTTGTTGTTCTAGAAGTTTAATAGCCAACTCATGTTTATCTATTCTTTCTTTATAAAAATTTAAATTTTTATCTTGCTCTAATATATTTGACGTTCTTCCTTTTAGTTCAGTATTAATGTTGAATTTTTCTTGTATACATAAAAAACATATTTCTTTAAAACATTTATTACATTGATATCTTTTATCAATGGTTGGGAATAATTTACAAATAAAACAGCTAACATGATTATTTCCTTTAAATCTTATCCAATCATGTTCACACTCTATTTCTATATTCATATATGTGTAAATTATTTGTGATTTTTCTTCTTCACTGTATATACTATATACTGAATTATTATCTGAATCAGTTTTTATTTCTTCTATTTCAAAATCTCCTATTTGTTCTACTAAATTATTTCTTTCTCTATTTCTATTATCTTTATTTTTATCAGGACATCTATTAGCTAAATGTTTTGGATCTCCGCAAATAAAACATTTACAATTTCTATTTTGTGGTTTTCTAACATATTTACTTTTATCATAATTTTTATTTCTATCAAAACTAGTACTCTTTCTGATTTTTTTATATTTTTTAGGTTTTTCATAATATCCATATGCCTGTGGTGTATATATTGCTGTTTTACAGAAAGCCCATGCTTGGCTTTTAATTTGTTCTTGCATTACGGCTTCTTTACATTTTTCTTCTAATTTATGAAAAACAAAAGATACTCTTGGTCCTATTCCTAAATTTATAGGTTTTGGATCAAGTTTTTTCCATTCTTCATGTAAACTTTTTCCTAAATCTCCTGGTAATTTTATAAAATATTTATCACATAATTCATCTTCCATGGCTCTTCCAGTTTGTGATATTATTCTAGTAAAATCTGTACTAAATTCTCTGATATATTTAAAATGTGAAATACTTAATTGTTCTAAATTTCTAATTGCAGTATCTTGTATAAAAGTATTTTCTTTTGTAGGATCAACTCCTAATAATAATATTCTAATTTGACTTGTAAAATTATAAGGGTTTTCTCCTAAAGATTTAATTTGATTTATTTGTTCAGGAGCTTGATTCTTTTTACTTTGCCATAATCCTAAGGCAATTGGTCCTAGAGTTGTTTCTAAATATGCAAACATATCAATATCTGTTCTTTTATTTGTTTCCCAATTTCTTACTACATTTTGTTCCCAAATTAGGATTTCATCTGGCCATAGTTGGGGACTTTGTTGTTCTAATAATAACATTTCTTTACTGTATAATTTTCCTATAGGCATTCTACTTCCTTTTCCCTTAAATTGCGATTCTCCTTCGTATTTTAGATTAGAAGGTGCCCAATTTTCTCTACCTGTATTTTCTGTTGTACCTGTTCCTGTATGTGAAAATTCCATTTTTGGTCTTTTATAGCCCGTTATAGTTGTATCCATAAAATTTGCTTCTTTTTTATAAAAATCTGTAATCATACTTTTTCCATTTATTATATCACTTACTAATGGTAAGTTAAAGTATTTTTCTAATTCTACATATGATTCTTCATAATTCATACCTAATTCTGTCATACATTCAATTATCATATCATCTACTTGTTCTTGTATATTTAGTTCGGTAAATTTTTTATTTATTATTTGTTCAATAGAGGTTTTTGTTTCTTCTATTTTAAAACCTGTTTCAATTTCAATTTCTGACTCATTATCTGAATAATCATTTACTTCACTAAATTTACTATATCCAATTAAGTCAATATTATCATAATATTCAGTTTCTGTATCATATATAGGTTCTGAATCGTAAATAGAATCTTCTTCTATGTCTACCATTAATGTATGTTCAATATTTTCATCATCACTGTTTTCATTTTCTTTTTTAATATAATTTGTAAATCTTAGATTAAAAGACCCATTACTTGTTTCATACATAATACTTTTTTGTGGAATTAAAACTTTATTATCATTGTTTATATTAAAATTTTCTAAAGACCAATCTAACCCAGCAAGTTCTTCGGGATCAATTTTTATAGGATCTATCATTTTTATTCCTTTACTATTAATATTTTTTACAATTCCATCTATATTTACTTTGAAATTCATACCAGATCTATTACTGGCTTTTCCTAAAATTCCTACACTAACGATTAGATTATTTCCTATATAGTCATCATATCCTTTTGTCTGTAGTCCTATTTTTAAATTTTTTAAATCATTTATATCTTTTAATATTGATGGAAGACAATAAAATATTGCACTATTTTGGCTCATGTCTACTTCCATTCCAGAAATAGTAGCTTTTTTCATATTAATAGTCCATGATTTATCCATTAAAATTGTTAAAACTTTAGTACCTAATTCTTTTCTTCCTAATCCTTTTATTCCTATAACAACTAATCCAATATGGACAAATCGTTTTTTAGAACTTTTAATATTTGTTATTGTTTCTGGTGAGATTAAATCTATAATTTGAGTATTTTCAACTACCCTTAGACTTTCTTCTCTACTACTTCTTATTAATACTGTATTAATATTCATTATGCCTGTTTGATATAAAATCCTTGGATTTAAAATATCTATCTGATGATTATTATATAATTCTAAATTTTTATCTATATTAATTTCATCTTCAATTTGAATAATATTTTCTGAAGAATTACTTCCAGATCCTCTTGTAGTTATTCTATTAAAAAACGAATTTGAAACTATATCATTTATATTTGAGGTATTACTTCTTCCTTCTTGTATAGTTCTAGACCTTCCTAAAAAATTACTCATTTTTTAGCTTTCCAATGTTTATAAATAGGTGGAGTAACTTCTTTTCTAGGTTTTTCAGTAGGACCTAAATCTAAATTTTTTATTGTTTTTGTTAATTTATCAAGTTCTTTAGAAAACTCGAAGGGTTCTAAAACTTCTATTTCTTTTGTTTTAAGCTTTTTTAATTCTAAAAGAATTTGACTATTTTGATCTTTTATAAAGTCTAAATTATTTGTAATTTTAGCTATATCCCTTTCAAGACTTTTTTGTATTAATTTTGTTAAAATTTCTAAATTTTTATTATTTTCTTTTTCTAAACCAACACCTAAATTTAAAATAAGATCAGTAATACTATTTAAGTGATTATTTTCACTGTGTAAAATATGATGATAAATCTTTTTATTAAATTTACAATTAAACTTAAAGTTTTCTATAGAAATCGAGTTACTTTCTTTCGTTGAATATTCTAAATCAAGAAATTCAAGTCGTTTAAGAGAGTTTTGATCAATGATTAAAAGAATCTTAGTTTCTAAGTTTAAAGTTACCTTCCTTTTCTAAAGATAAAACATATCCCAATATTTTAAACAAACAAAAAATTAAAGATAAAAATCAAAAAACACACACTAACTTTTCCAATTAGTATTAGTGCCTTTAAAGAAAAATCATCCTTCATTCTGGCGGGTTCTTAGTATAAGCAGGAATTACGCTCTTCATAGCAACCTTAACTAAGCCTGTCCAGACCTATTAGGCCTCAAAATCTTTAAAAGCTCTGATACCATAAAGGGGGGGTATGGCATGTTTTTTGGGGATACATGTTAATCCACAAAAAAAAAAAATATGAAATCTTACTGGATTTTTGCTTTCCATTTTCTAGGCCAGCATTCCAGGTTGATTCCAGAGAGAAGAGGTATGCACAGTGATCAGAGAAAGGGGAGAAGCGGAAGATTTTTTTTTTTTTTTTTTTTTTTTTAATGTTGGGATATATTATAAGAACTAGGAAGGGATAACTTAAAAATAGAAACTAAGAAGGAGAGAAATTAGAAACTCATTGCTTTCATTGATCAAAAGAGGTGTGTGTGTGTGATCGGGTGTGTTTTACAATGAGAGATGATACTTCCTTTTATAGAGGAAAGTATCAACATTATTGGCAAAATAGCCGACAAAGAAAAAATGAAAAGTCTAATCTAGCTATGTAGGTAAAGAAAAAATAAAAGGCTATGCTAGCTAGCTACAAAGAAAAATGTTATGTTACATTATTGGCCTATTTTTAACATTTTTTGGCCGACATAATAAAAAACTAATCTAATCATATATATATATATATATATATATTCCGCTTATGTACTCATTTCTCCTCTTTACTTATTCTCTTAATATGTCTTACCATTCTCGTAGTTTCGAACATGCTTCTTACTTTACTATCTAGTATCTCTTTCCTTGAATACAAAAAAAAAATTTCTGGGAATTCCTAAAAGGTCTTTATTAACTATCTCTCCTCACACCATTATCCACTTGAGTCTTGTATCAATATTTTTACTCAATTATCAACCCCTGAACCATTTTGTAACATACTAAGATCATCTCATTGTCCTTAAACATTTTTCATCTTAAATTTCCTTCCACTAATTGTAAGTCTCTTTATTTCTATCTTGTTCTATTTCATTTCCATGTTTTGGGTAATCCCTGACGGTATCATACTTTAAGTCATACTCGTGACTTGCAATTGGGCTTAGTAAACTCCATTGCTTGGATAGCTAATTGTATCAAAGTGGAATGAGAATATAGTTACACGATACTGGAAGGTATAATGACCTTGGTTCAATTTTGGCACAACAAGTAACCAAAATATGTTATCAATAAATCATCTGACAAGCTAGGAAAGAATAATCAGAGGGTAGAAATGAAATGACAAAGGCCAGGGGGAGGAGACCCATTTTGTCGATACCCGTCCGATTTCTTGTCCGATGGTAACGCTACCGAGATTGATATTATGTGGGGTGATCAGTCCCGCATAGACACAATCTCAGTCACACGAAGTTCTAGTACTTTGGTGACTCTTCAACTTTTTGGGCGGTGAAAAGAAGCTTTTGCAAAGTTTGGCTAGCTCTTTTAACTCATAATTTTTCTGAACTCTATATTTTCATAATACATTTTTCTGGGCTTCAAGGGGCTCACAAAGGATATCACGACGCAAGGCGCTAACATGATAAGTCTCCCTTTATATCACTAACCACATATATAATCATTTCTTACTAGTTTGTTGGCGGTAGATTTTCAATCTCGTAATAACGTCACGTCTTACACCCTGGAATATTCTAAAGTGACCAAAATGGGATATCAACTTATCTAAATCATTCTTGAAAAAGAACTGATAAATTCGTTATGATCGAACTATCTCTGGTGTCGAAGCACCGAGTTGCTTCTTCCTTTTGGTGAACCTTGTTCAGGCCTAACCTTAATTAGGTTCTGATTGACATGTTCTAATATTCGAACTCTAAGAATTAGAGATCAATTAATGCTTATATGCTCGTGGATATGTTTCCAAATAGGTAAACTATTGTTACCGTCATTCTTTTCTAACTTTATTTTAATCTTTCGTTTGACTGCTGTTATATTCTTTTGTCTAACCATGATGTGGTACATCTATGGTTTTGTGGTGGTCTTATCTTTATTGTGCCACAGTATCTTTGTTAACTTATAGACACTTCATTATGTAAAAACGTTAGTGGACTAAAGTTGTTCGTATGTCTTGAAAAGCCGTTAAAAGGCTAAGCCCATGTCATCGAATGACATCTTATCTTCATTGTTTCTCTTGCCTCGATTCCTTTGCACTCGTGCATCTTCATCGCCTTTTCTTCTTCTTCTCTTCTTACGAAGAGGAAGGAAATTTCATTCCCTCAATGTCTATTTCTAAGTTCTCCGAGGAAAACAACTAGTTCGAGTGAGCTATGTTCTCTAGCAAGCCTTGTTCTTTTCTATATGTGATCTTAAATCCACTATGTCCTTTCTATTCTTCAACTTCCAATCTCGTGAAAGTCTTACCTTTCCTCGTTGAGCGCGATGTAGTGAAGTGCAGAGCTTTGTCGACTGACTCAATTAGTCAAGTGAATCAATACTCGACTAAACTCTGAAGAAGACTCTCGGGTTTCAGAGCAACCGTTGCTCTGATACCACTCTGTCACGACCGGACTTCACTAAGGATAGTTAAGCCGGGAACCATGACTAGGGATGGGAATTAAGAGTAGGGGAAAGAAAGGGGGTATAAGATTGGGTGTGGAATATGACTCGTATAGCTATTTGAACAACACTTTATACCATTGAGTGTCTCAACTCGGGATCTCAAATGAGAATACAAGGATACTTGTCATAATCTATTACATGACTTGAAACAATTCTCGAAAACTCAAGAGTTTGCACAGCGGAAGAATACTTGAATACATGTATGAAGACACGTATTACCGAGAGTTCTAATCTATAACGACAAAAGCTCCACTCGCCACTTCACATCATCTTGCTCAACCTGCACATTTAGAAATACATGCAGGGCTGAGTACGAAAGTACTCAGTGGGCACATGCCGAAAACTATACATAATAATTGTCAAGCCATTCAACTGTAAGACATAGGGGTTTTATTGAAAAGAGCCCATGCTTACTAAAACTGTTCTTGTGATCTAAAAGTGCATGCATGCTAAGTTCTTTCGTAATCTACCATATCTGAAACTGTGGTGTCGAGGAGGTGGCCACCTCACACGACACCTGACCGGCCAACCCTGAAGATGACTCACGGTCCTGTGTACACTAGTCCAAGCAAGATAGCAAGTCTTAACAAGGACCCGAAATCGATTAACTTTATTGGCGAAGCCAATTCAGATAGGTGTCATACATAAATTGAAACATTTATGGCATGACAATACTTGAAAATAAACATTTTCATCTAAACATTCTATAACTTTTCTTGTATAAGAAAGCCCACCTTAAGTAGCGTGAAAAGTGTCAATCCTGATAGAATCGCAACGTCAACCTTCCGGTCGATTTTCACCTATTTAGAAACGACAATATAAGAATTTCCATTCTTATAAAATCTAATAATTCCTTATAAAGAATATTATAATTCTTTATTTCTAACTTCTCGTTTTGACCTATGTTCCGTTAATATATCGCGAGATTATTAACCGGAGTTAATAAATCATACGGCTAGTGGTAGCCATTAATTATTCTCACGTACTTCAATTAATAATTAATTGAGTTAAATCTTGTTGGATTATTAAATCCAAAGTTTTATTATAATTCTATGAATTAAATAAAACTACTTTAGACTCGGAAATGAATCGAGCTTCGTTAATTGTCCTTGTAAGCTTCGAATAATAATTTATTTGCAGTTATATATATTAGATTGTTAAATCTAATATTCCTTTCATAATTCATTTCCATGAATCAAATAATAGGCTATTTTAGGCTCGAGAATTTCTCAAGCTTCGATAATAAACTCATATTACTCGAGTGGCTTTATTAGAATCAATAAAACATTTCTCGGTAATTTATAACATCCTTCTCGTCTTAATTTTACGGGTTTTAATTACACGAAGATATTAAATAAATTAAATAGTTGGGCCGTAAATTAATCGGCCCAACCTGAGCCCATTCCCGGCCCAACTGATCCCAACCCATAAGCCCAACTGATCCCAACCCAAAAACTGACCCAGGACCCGACCCGAAACCCGACCCGGTTTAAACCCTAAGTATAAAAACCCCACCTTCACCCTCACCCTCATTTCCCTCACCTCTCATCTCTCTCACAAGACCTAGCCACTCACCCCCATCCCTCTCTCGGACTGTATCTGCCCAGCCAACGCCACCGCCGGCGGCGGCGAGAGCACCGCCGTCACCGGCGTTGCCGTCTTCTCCTTCCTCCCTCGTTCTTCTCCCTCATCTCTCTCTCTCTATTTTCTGTTCTCCGTCTCTCTCTCTATCGGCTGGACGCGGCAGCTTGAAGTCGACGCCGCCGTTGCCGGCGGCGAGGCTCGCCGTCGCTGGCCACGTCGTCCCCTCCCTCTCCCGTTCTTCCTCCTCTCCTCTCCACGACTCTAACCCTCTGTTTCTCCTCCATTTAACTCTCTCTTTCTCTCGGTACACATACGGTACACATACACATGTATATATATGTATTAATGTTTGCCTTTTCTTTTTATTAAGCAGGGGTTTTGGGACAGCCCCTGTTCCCGGAGGAGGGCGCCGTCGAAGCTCGACTCGGGGCCGCCTTTGCCGCCCCAACTGCTTTCCAGCTCCTTTCCAGGGGAGGCATGCTTTGACGGAGGTTCGACTTTCATCCCTCTCTTTATCTCCTTCGAGATATGAATTAATCTAGTGCTTAATGACTCCTTAATCTTGAGTTAGATTTCCAGATTTGATGTTTGTATGTCTGTGAGAATTCACAGTAGCTCTGTCCCTATTTTTCTCTTGTTTAGCAATGAGCATGAATTGATTTCTTTGAGTTAATAGCATGTTTTCTATCATTATGTGTTTTGAGGAACTCTTAAATCTGGAAATTGAATTCTACAATATGTGACTCTTGCTTGGTCTGAAATCGAGCTAGAATATGCTTGCTTGTTATGAGAGAGGTCTAAAATTAACATGCTTTTGTTTGCTTAATGGTTTACTTAGAAGGGTTATTAGGAGTCTTACGAGTTGTAATATAGAAGAGCTGTTGTTGCTTGCTTCCCTTCCTCTTCCTTAGTCCTCTTCTTCTTCTCATAACTTCTATTCTTTGAGTGATGAGTATTTTGTGAGGTTGAAATTGATTTTCTGTTTATGAGGTAGTATTTATACTACTTCTTGGTTGTGAAATTGGTGTGAACACGAGTGTATGATTTCTGCCAATATCCCCTCTTTTCTTTATTTGATGCAGGCTTTCCCTTGTTTTAGGGAATGGTTTTGCAGGGTACCCATTTTTCAAAAGGCTATGGAAGGGATGATGGTGATGGCTAGAAGAAGAAGCTGCTGTGGAATTGGCAGCCAAGTAGCAGCCGTTTCTTTCCCTTGTCTTACTCCAAATGTGCATTAATTCTTGTACATTAACAATACATTGAATGTGTATTAATATATTCCTTATGTACTAGTTAGATGTATTATTTGATTACTTGTTCACTTAGTCGCATGTATTTCTATATACATCTATTACATATTTTTCGTTACGCAACTCCTTCGATTTTTCGTTTCTTAAGTCAACAGACTTCTACTAATTGGGCTCGGCCCAATTTATCAATTTATGGGCTTGGGCCCTTTATAAGTTTATGGGCTTGGCCCAATTTTAATAATCTTTGGGCTTGACCCAATGATAATCAATTATTAAGATTGTCATCGCTTAATATTACGCTATCCACTCGATAATCAATCCGATTATCTACCTTTCATCATAACATTCTAAATCAAGCTTGAGTACTTGTGTATGTATATATATATATGTCTATGAATACGAGTATTGCTCGTAATTTACTACCGTAACATAGATTTAAGACTAATGAAATTGCGGGCCATTACATTTTCGGGTACCCGAACCGAAATTTCATAAATTCACTTCCCGTTCCCAGACCCGAAAATGTTTTCGGGTATCCGAATACCCGTTCGGGTATTCGGGTACCCTAAAAAATCCCGATTTTTATTCTGAAATAAATTTTTCGATTCATTCAACATTAAAGAAAAATTGCACAAAATTTTCGCTAAATGTCAAAATAAATAAACATTGTAAACAAATAGTCACAATTTAAAAAGTTCAAAACAACAAAAACTACGAATTCAAAATCAAAGTATAAAATGCAAAAACGCTCACTACCACGAGTCAAAGCTTAATAAACACAAATAAGCAAATTCCTTTTATTCCCTCCAAGACATTGACAACCGATGCACCAATGTCAGCCACCTTATGGTTCACAATTTTAGAAAAGCTGATGATCTACTTATGCAATCTCCAATCTTTTCCAATGCAATGTGCAGTAACACAAATATTATTATTATTATTATTATTATTATTATTATTATTATTATTATTATTATTATTATTATTATTATTATTATTATTATTATTATTATTATTATCGGGTATTCGGGAAATATTATTTCGGGTTCGGGAATTCCCGAAACCCAAAATTTTCAAAATTCTATTCCCGATCCCGAATCCGGACCCGAATTTTTCGGGTTCGGGTATCCGAAATTCCGATCGGGTTCGGGAATTTTAGTACCTATCCGAAATCCCGAACCCGAATTTCCATCCCTATCTGTATGGTTATGGTTTTCTGTTTTGCGTTTTTAAGGTTGTTTGAATTGTAAGAGCATCTCCAACCCATACTTCATTTTGAAGTATTACTTCATTTTGGAGTACGGAGGTCATTCCAACCGTACTCTATTTTACAGTTAGAGTATGAAGTATTGAACAGTAAAACTCTATATATGAAGTTTTACTGTTCAATACTTCATACTCTATTTTCACTATTAAAAAAAAATTAATTTTAGATATTGAATTATTTAATTATACTTTTCATTGTAAATAATTATACTAATTCGTATATCATATTAGTTCATTTTATTTCATTTACTCCTATTTAAAAATCACATTTGAAGTATTTATAGAAAAAAATTAACATTACATAAATTATATATTGCTTAAAAATGATGAATTTACAATTTAATAGTTCAAGAAGCCATAATTTTTTATTTAGTTATTATTTAATTTTCAATATATGTTAATAAATCATAGTATTATTTATTTAATTTTTGTCAACATTGTTAAGTTATTAAAATTAAATATAAAAGAATAATAAATTAAATATATAGAGTACGTGGTTGGAAAAGATTTTTAAAATAGAGTACGTGATACTTCATTTTGAAGTATAGCATACTGTAAAATAGAGTACTGGGTTGGAGATGGTCTAAGGAGTGAATTTATTTTGTTTTATTTTTATTATTTTTCATCAAGGGTATTTTGCTCTATCCACGTAATATATTTGCTTGGACTTCGTCGGGCTCGATCGAGCCACTCAAGCTCGGACCCAATTCTACTTACATTTAGCACTCGATTTGGGGTCAATCGACCCTTTTCGTGCTCTTTAGCCACGTTTGATCAACACAAATGGGGTTCGATGCTCACAGAACATTATGGAACCGTTTGGTACTATTTAGCTACGCTCGATTAAATCAATTTACGTTTAACACTTGATTAGGGGTCAATCAACCTGTTCGTGTTGTTTAGCTATGAATTTATTTTGTTTTATTTTTATTATTTTTCATCAAGGGTATTTTGCTCTATCCACGTAATATATTTGCTTGGACCCCGTCAGGCTCGATCGACACACATAGTATCCCGTATATAAACAAATAGAAGTATAATATAAGATAAGCATGAACGATATACAAACTTAAATAAAATATAAAAATAAATACTCCCACCGTCCCGGCCAAGACGATACGTTTCATTTTGCCAATTTTTGGCACGCTTTTCCACGCTTCTTGATTATGTGTTTTAAAATAGATTTTTGAAGAATTTTTTCTTTTGCGGGATAATACAACTATCATAGTATCACGTAAAAGATAAAATTCTTCAAAAATCTATTTTAAAACATATAATCAAGAAGCGTGGAAAAGCGTGCCAGAAATTGGCAAAATGAAACGTATCGTCTTGGCCGGGACAGAGGGAGTACTATAAAAGATATTGCACAACGCCAATTAACAAAAACTTTAAAATATAATATAAAATTAACTTTTATATAATTATACATATTCAATATAATTAAATTAATATAATTATTAACATAAGCATGAATTGAACATAATTAATATAATTATACATATCTTAGATAAAGACAAACTTAAATATAATATAAAATTAACTTATATATATATATATATAATTATACGATATATACAAACTTATATATATATATATATATATATATATATATATATATATATATAGGAGTTGGATCAAATGAAAACTAATTATTTCGTGAAAACTAAAAACCATGCA
This sequence comes from Thymus mandschuricus, assembly GCA_029379335.1. Classification (NCBI taxonomy): domain Eukaryota; kingdom Viridiplantae; phylum Streptophyta; class Magnoliopsida; order Lamiales; family Lamiaceae; genus Thymus; species Thymus mandschuricus. The sequence goes on from CM057079.1 coordinate 10,852,103, forward strand.
TTATTATGCATAGAATGATGCATTTTCATGCATAGTATGTTGCATAAAAATATATATTATTTATATGCATTTTTTTATTTATAAAATAATATATTTTTTATGCAACATGATATGCATAAAAATGCATCATGTTGTTCATAAAAATGCATGGTTTTTAGTTTTCACAAAATAATTAGTTTTCACCGGATCTCATCCCTATATATATAATATAGATAAAAATAATTATATTAATGTTAAATTCTGTATAAGTATATGAATTTTAGATAAATAGGAATGAAGGGCATAGGAGACACCACGTAGGCATGTCAATTAACGTGGTGTTCCGAATCCGCTTTACTATTATATATAAAAGGATTCTTCTAGAGTTTTAGTCTGCTAGGTTTCTTCATGTTGCTGTATTTAAAGAGCCTTCATCGCATTAATAAAGTGTGTTAAGATTTATTCTCACCAACACTCTCTATATGGTATCATGAGACTTTAGGGTTTAATCCTCTAAGATCCTCTTTTGCGTCTCCGCTGTCATGGCCGTCGCACCTGCCGCCGCCTCAACACCTGTTGCTCTCAACTCCTCCCTCCAAGCACCTCTTAAACTCACGGGCATCAACTACACCTCATGGAAGTTCCAGTTTCAAACACTTCTAACTGGTTACGACCTTGTTGGTTATGTTGATGGCTCCAAATCGTGTCCGGCAGCCACCGTGACCACCACTGCTGGTGGTGTACCCTCTGTAAATTAATCCGGATTTCTCATTTTGGGTTCACCAAGATCAACTCATCTTGAGTGCCATTATATCGACGCTCTCACCAACGTTGATCCCGTTCATCGCCTTGGAGAAAACGTCACGCGAGGCGTGGCTCACCCTTGCTACCACCTACGGCAAGCCCTCCCGAGGTCGAATCCTTGCTCTTAAGAACCATCTCCACAACCCCATCAAAGGAGTCAAATCCATCTCTGATTTTTTAATGGAAATCAAAGGCGTTGTGGACGAACTTGCGCTCATTGGTGTCACCACCGATGCGGAGGACCTCGTCCTCAAAGTGCTCAATAGCTTGGACGAATCCTATCGTGAAATTTCGAGAGCCATTCAAGCTCGTGAACAACCGATCGGATTCGACGAGCTCCACGAGAAGCTTCTTAGCACCGAAGCACAGCTGGAGTCTCGTGTTGCAGCCTCTACTCCGTCGTCTCCGGCGCCAGCAACAACGTTCTACTCGGGGTCTCCCTATCAGCCTCCTAATGCTTATGCATCAAAGCAAAAGCAAGCTGCTGGCTCACGCCCATCCAACGTTGCGTCAGATCAGAAGCAGCAACGCCGTGGAAACAACAATGGGCCTCGCCCTATCTTGGCAAGTGCCAACTTTGCGGCGAGGTTGGTCACTCCGCTCGTCGATGCTCCACCTTCACTCACACATCTGCTAGGCCTGATCTTGCTCGCTCAGCCTACTCCTCGCCGTCGGCCCATGCTGCTACGGCGTCTCCGGCCTCCTCTGAGTGGCTCCTTGATTCGGGAGCTTCTCACCATATCACGACGAATCTCACAAATATTTCTCTTCACTCTCCGTGTACGGGACTGAACTCTGTCCTAATTGGTAATGGTAAAGGACTTCACATCGCCAACATTGGTGATCTCTCGCTTCCGCACTCTGGCTCTCTAGTTTTTCCTCATTCATTACATGTGCCGCACATGTCGAGAAACCTTATTTCAGTATCATGTCTGTGTGCTGACAATGATGTTGATGTTGTGTTCTCTTCTTTGGATTTTCAGGTGAAGGATCGGCGCACATGGGACGTCGCCTACGGGGTCGTTGCGTTAATGGGTTACACTACTGGTCGTCGTCCTCTCTCACCCCTCCTTCGGCCCTCATTTCAGTTAGGCAGCCTCTTTCCACGTGCCATGCCCAACTTGGTCATCCTCGTCTAAAATCTTAGATCATGTTGTGTCAGTCCACAGTCTACGTATTTCAAATTCGTCTCACTTTTCATGTAATTCATGCAAGTGTGTTCAAAGTCGAAAACTTCCTTTTTATGATTCATCAATAAAATCATCCTTTCCTTTAGACGTTATATTCTTTGATGTGTTGACCTCTCCTGTTCTCTCTCATGATGGTTACAAATACTATGTCATATTTGTGGATCACTTCTCTCGCTATATTTGGCTCTATCCTTTGAAACGGAAATCTGATGTTGTGTCTACCTTTATTGCGTTTCAATCCTTAATTGAGAACTACCTTAAATGCAAAATTGTTACGCTCTACACTGATAATGGGGGAGAGTATATAGCTCTTCGATCTTATCTTAGTAGTCATGGCATCACTCACCTCACTCCTCCTCCTCATACTCCTGAACATAACGGTTTTTCTGAACGTCGTCATCGACATGTTGTCGACACAGCCCTAGCCCTTCTCCATTCTGCCAATGTTCCTCTCGTCTATTGGCCCTTTGCTACAGCCACTGCCACGTATCTCATCAATCTTCTACCCAAAGTTAACCTTAACATGAGTTCGGCCTTCAAAAAGTTATTTCTTAGTCCACCGAATATCTTGAAACTTAGGGTTTTCGGTTGTACATGTTATCCGTGGCTCCGTCCCTATGCCACACATAAACTCTCGGATCAGTTGCGCCCATGTGTCTTTGTTGGATACTCTCTCATACAAAGCGCATATCTCTGCCTTGACCTCTCTAACAATAAGTTGTATGCCTCTTGTCATGTATCTTTTTGTTGAAGACAACTTTCCTTTTCGTGCTCCTACTCCTATTGAGCTCCAACTTGATCCTACACCACCCGCCACTTCACATATACCGTCACCCCCACCTGTCCCGATGCCACAGCCGACGCCATCACCTATGCCGCCGCCTAGGTCGTCCCCTGCATGTCCACCTTCACCAGCCCCTGCTCCGTCTCGTCACGCTCTGCAAACACGTGCTCGGAACAATATTTCAAACCAAATCCGAGGTACGGTTTGATATCTACAGTTTCTTCTAATATTGAGCCAACTTCTGTCTCTCAGGCTCTTTCAGATGCTCGCTAGCGTAAGGCTATGTCTGCAGAATTCTCCGCACTACTTGACAATGGTACTTGGGATCTAGTATCTCCTGACACATCTTCCAACGTCATTGGGTGCAAGTGGATTTTTCGAATTAAGCGAACCAGAGCTCAGTTGACAAGTTCAAAGCTCGGTTAGTGGCTAAAGGTTTTCATCAATGGCCTGGAATTGACTATTCTGCTACGTATAGTCCAGTTGTATAGCATGCTACCGTTCGGGTCTTGATATGTCTAGCGTCAATTAGAATTGGCCTCTTCGTTAGTTTGATGTCAACAATGCTTTCCTACACGGTACACTGATTGACACTGTATACATGGTTCAACCTCCGGGGTTCTCTGACAAAAACTTCCCCTCATATATTTGCAAGCTTCGGAAGTCTATTTACGGACTAAAGCAAGCACCTCGCACTTGGTACATGGCGTTACAGGCCTCTCTTCGTCGCATTGGCTTCTGTGCCACACTTTTTGATGCTTCTCTCTTTATGTACAGTCGTAATTGGGTCTTGACGTATTTTATGGTATATGTTGATGATCTGATTCTTACAGGAAATTATCAAGAGGATAGGAAATTAGACTAGTACTCATTAGATTAATCAATCTCTGTGGAATACAACCTTGCTTCCCTAGCTATAATTACACTCGTACACTTGCAGTAGTAAAAATATTAGTAAACATGTTTTTGGCGCCGTTGCCGGGGATTGATTTTCGTTCTAGTGATATTGGTTAGATTTCATTGATACTAATTTAAATATTTATTTTTCAGTATTTTATTTTCATATTTGGTTCGTTTGAGTTGTCTAATTCTATTCTTCTTTCCGTTGGTGTATAGGTGGTGAATGCGCACAAGGTCTTCAGGCATCACTCTAGAGCCTGTAGATCCTGAGATAGAAGCCACCTGTCGTCATAACAACGCAAAGAAGAATAAGAGGAAAATGGCAACTCAAGAGGAGCTCAATCAACTCAGGGAGCAGTTAAGAGTTTTGTTGGAGGCTCAAGAACGAGCAAATAACCACCCAGCTCCTATTCAGGATCAGTTTCAGAATGTCATAGCTCATGGAGGAATTCCCGGACCAGCCATAGATGCTAACAATTTCGAGTTGAAGACCGGCTTGATATCAATGGTCCAGCAGAATCAGTATGGGGGAGGTCCTTTGGAGGACCCAAACGCCCATCTCTGTCAGTTCTTGGACCTCTGTGTTACTGTTATTATCAATGGAGCACCCAAAGATGGTATCAAAATTCACCTCTTCCCATTCTCTTTGAGAGACAAGGCGAAACAGTGGTTCCAATCTATTGAGTTGGGAGGAGACGTTACTTGGTAGGATCTAGCTCACAAGTTCTTATTCAAGTTACAACCTCCGGGCCTCATGTTCAAGTTGAAGATGAAGATCACCCATTTCCAACAATATGAAGGAGAGTCTCTACGAAGCCTGGGGGAGGTTCAAGGAAAAAAATCAGAAAGTGCCCAAACCATGGCTTCGATCTACCTACCCGCATTATGATTTTCTACAATGCTTGTAATGGGGAATTACGAAGGCTCGTGGATGTTGTTGCTGGAGGAGCATTGTTATGCAAAGGGGGAGATGAGGCCAGTGATATAATTGAGAACATGGCATCCACAAGCTACCAGTGGCCAACAGAGAGGAACAATCTTAGGAAAGTAGTTGTGGCCAAGAACAAGGACCCTCTTATTGCAATCACAAATCAGATTGCGACTTTGTCTAGCAAGTTTGAGACTATGATGCAAACCCGAAGTAATCCAACAGTTGAAGAGATTCAATTCGAGGAGGCAAATTAGGTCAACAATCGTGGGTTTCGTCCTCAAGGAGTGTTGGTCCCGGTTTGTTATAGGAAAAATACGTAGAGGGGGGGGGGGGGGTGAATACGTATTTTGAAGTTTTTCAACTTCAAATCCTTAACTCAGAGTATGAAGTAAAGTGCTCTTTTGAAATACTAAGACCTAGCCGAGAGCTAGATCTGAAGTAATCACGTTTCTCTTGACCTAAGCTTAGAGCTTGATCAAGAGTGAGACTTTACTCTTTAGTGCGGAATTCGGTGAGCTATAATCTTTCCTAAGTATTTAAAATTCAAGTTATGCTTGCTTAGATGCACGTGCAATGAATAATCAAACAAGGAATTAAAGAGTTTAGGGATAGAGAGATACGATACAAGATTTATAGTGGTTCGGAGATAAAGCTCCTACGTCCACTTTGTTGCACTCGGCAACCGTTCTCTTCACTCAAGAACTTGAAGATTACGGGCTCTTCAAAAGCCTAGTCGAGATCGAGCTTCACTCGCTTGGATCTGACAGACGCTGGGTGATTCCGGGTTCACACCAAAAACCTAAACTGGACTGGAAGCTTCACTCGCTTCAGTCCGACGACAGGGAGATTGCGGGCTCTCCTTACAGCCTAGCTTCGATCGAGCTTTACACGAATGATGTAAGTGCAAGCTTGGATCTAGACTCTATGATCGAGGCTTCTACAATCGATGAAGGCCTTGGATCGAAACAACCTAACGACGACGAACACAAAAACCTAACGAACAGATTAGGGTTTTTGGTTTACGACGACACACTATGAAGAACTCTTTACAGTAGGTGCAAAGATGGCTAGAGTTCTTCTTCTAAGCTTGGATATGGAATGGGCTTAGACTCTAAGTGTGAAGGTTGTGAAGACGAGTTCCGATGAGACTGGAACTCGGAGAACACTTGGAAACAAAGACTCGAAGTTTGCTCTAAGGCTGGGAGTGTTTGTTTGCAGTAGGCGCTCAAATGCTCAGGAAGTGTTCTACTTCTCTTCGTCTTCATCCTTCACTATTTATAGGCGGAGGGATGCCGAGATCCGTTGCTTGGTTGGTGGCTTTGTCCCTCCTCCTCTCGACAATACTTGCACAGGCTGGATGCTTTTGCAGGAGCGCAGTTTGTCTCTTTGCCGAAAATGGCTAAGTTACAAAACTAACAGTAACTGGAGCGAGCCAGTACTGTAGCGGCGCCCTGTCGGCCTGGCAGTCAACTCCGTTGCTCCTCTCCGCAATCGACACGTGGAGATCTCGTAATTAATGCGAAGATCTCTAGTTGACTGGATTTCAAAATTTGAGCGGGAATTGTGTTGTCGCTTTCTGGTAGGTAGTGGCTCGCTTCGCTTTGAAGTTGTAGCGTCCGCTTCGAATCGAGTCGCTTCAAGGTCACTTTGTAGCGAGTACTTGGGAAGTGAGTTCCCGAAGTGGCTGCTTTTGTAAATGTTGACCCGCGTTGACTCGCTTCGGCTTTTCACTGTAGCGCTCGCTTCGCTTCGCTTTGGTGGACTCGTTTCGATTGAAAACACACTCAAGAGAGTGGCCTTCACTTGGAATTTTCTGCAGTCTAAAAAACCTATGCAAAATATAGCCATCCTAACAGAGTAGGCTTTAGAAAATTTTCTAATCCTATTATCTACATCAAAAATGGGTCGCAAAACAACTGTTTGACTCACTTCGAAGTGTCCCATAGTAGTTCCCCCTTAACACTTTGTTCTTAACAATTCCCAACAATTTCCCCCTTTTTGATGATGCCAAAACCCAAAACAAACTTTTTAGACTAAGAGATTTAGCCTACCTAACTGTGGAAGGAACTTCAAGCGAATGTTTCCTTTGCATGTTCGTTTGAAAAAAAAAAAAATTAAGATTCCTTTCCCCTTTTTTTTTTTTCAGTTAAGTTGTTTGAGTTTTGTAGCATAAGGATAAAATATCCACAAAGCTAGTAAATGACACAGGAGAGACAAAAATATAAATATGAGATATATGAACATAGTTCACAAAACATCGAGACTTGAAACTCAAGGGTTTCCTGCAGCCTCGTCCTTCTCCTCCTTCTCTTTCTCCGTCTCCTCCTCTTCCTTCTTCTTCTCCTCTGTCACTTCTTTGATGAAATAGGCGGACATGACATTCACCTCCATTGTCATGATGTTGTGCTGACTTGGTCTCCATCTGCGCTCCATTCTCAGAGCTTCATCAACTTCCTCATCGATAATCCTTCGGTTGGGAACCAAGGAATTCGGTTGAAACGGCATGGGATACTCCTTTACTGCGGGCACCTTCACGATGAGAGGTAAGGGCTCAGCCTGCTCTGCCATAGTAAAGATTTTCCGCCGTAGCCCTTCGTGATAATGGCACAGGAAGTTGTTGAGAGCGTCAATTCTCGAACACTTATCTTGATAAGGCACTACATGCCAGTAGTAGTAAGCCTTGATGAACTTGTCCTTCAAGATAAACCATGTATCGAGAAGGTCTCTCGATATGAAGTCCTCGATTTGCCTCGAGTCTGGATGGTGATCTCTCCGCATGGCCAGCTCCTCCTCTGTCCTGCTTTTCATCTCCTTCATGACTGAGTTGAATTTTGCACTAGTGTCAGTGCTCCACTTGGGCAGCATCTCATTGACACGCTTGCGAATGTAGTCATGATCTTTGGGAGGGTAGCGGCCGGAGTTGATCATCCTCATCGTGGTGACTCGGCAGGTGTCCATCCAAGCTTGAGCCTGCACAACTTCCGACTCTTCAGGTGTGTGAGGAATGTAGGCGCTTCTTGCGATAGCGGACTGGATGAGTCTCACTTCATTCCAGTGCGACTCAATCCGCTCATCTATTTTTCTCAGCCTCTTCTTCCTTAACTCCTCGTCCTTCTCCTTCCTCTTCTTCTTTTCTTCTCCCTGCTTTTGTCTCCTCTCGAAGCGGATAGATTTTTCAGTGATGGCCTGCTGAATTTTCTGGCGCTTGGCCGCAGGGTCCCCTTCTCTGGACTCGGGTGCAGTCCGCTTCAAGGTCTGTTTTGGTGGAGGCATATCGGTCTTTGCAGTGGATGGAGATGGAGTGATCACCTGACTAGCAGAGGCGGCTTCAACCGTAGTCGAAGCGGGCTTTGCAGCTGGAGCGGGCGCTTGTGATGATGAACCTGAAACGCCTTCCTGCAAGCTCTCCAACAGGGCTTTCTGCGAAAGATCAAGTTCCTTCTCCATCGCACGAGCAATTGCTTCATCCTCAAGGATTTGCAGCTCCTTTTGCTCTTTGGTTAGCGGAGCAACAACTGGAGGATGAGTGGCTATAGACGAGCCAAGCAACTTCCCAGCAGCTGGCCTACGAGGCTCTTCAAGGAGCTTGTCTTTTCCTTTCTTCCTCGACAGCTCTGCCCGAGCTTCATCCATCTCTCCTTCTGCTCCTCCAACTCCGCTTCCCCCTGCGATCAAGCCACTGGCTTCGATCGCGCACTCTCCTTCTCCTCCGATTCCATTTCCTCCTTCTAACAACTTCATTCCACTACTTCCTCCTTCTCCACCTTCTCTTCTTTGTTCGGTTGGTTTCACATTAATTTCCCCCTTTTTGGCATCATCAAGACTGCCGGGGGCTGGAATGGTCACCGTTCCGCTGATGGATTGGTGTATGTCGTTGACTCTGCTCAGAACAGCTTGGAGCATCTTCTCAGCACGCTCCGCAAAAACATGCTCTTTGGAGAGCACGATCTCTGAAGTTTTGATGGAGATCTCCTCAAGTAGGAATTTGCATTGCTGCTCCCTCTCCTTCACAGAGACCATTAATCTCTCCAACGGCTCCACTGCTTTGAAGCGATCGTCTAGCTCAGCTTCAATGTCTGCACGGATTAGCTTACGCTCTTCCTGCAGTTTGAGATTGAAGAAATTCTGGGATGCCTCCAGTTCAGCTTGAGCAGTAGCAAAAGCGCTCTGTTTTTGCTTCAGTGTGACGTAGAATTGAGCAGCTCCGGCCATTCTGGTTGAAAATTCTCCTGCCTTCTTTTGTGCTTTGTCAATTTCGACATCCAGCTGAGCTTACTTGAGAGCTACGTCAATGCCTGCCTTCCTCCTGCTCGTCAACTCAGCGTTTGCTCCATCAAGCTTGCTGTTGAGCACCTGAATCACCTTCTCAAGACCGTGAATTTTTAGTCTAGTTCTGGTCAGCTCACTTCCTAGCTTGATTTCTTCTTCCTTTTTCTTATCCAACTCCTTCCTCTCCTTCTCCAGCTTCCTCCTCAACTCCTTCTTCTCACCTTCTAATGCCACAAGCTTGGCATTCACCCCTCTCAGCCTGCTTCGCTCAGCCTCAAGCAATTGCTTGGACTCTTGAGCATCTTTCTCCGACTCCTCCGCTCGCTTCACCTTCTCAGCCAACAGACTCTCCTTCTCCGCAAGCAACCTTTCCTTCTTCTCAACTTTCTTCTCCAACTCACCTCTCTTCATGTCAAAATCTGCACGCAGATTAGTGACTTCCAACACCTTCTCTGTCAGTTCCCCTTCCTTCTTAGTGATCTCACTTTGAAGGTTGGAGATTTCCACTTCCTTTGCCTCCACTTCCACCTCATGCTCTTTCATCAATCGGAGTTCATGCTTAGATGGCACATGTTCTGGGACGGATGCCTCTGGGTAATCACGCAGCACCCTGGCATCAAGCATCTCCCAAAAATTGGCCTCGTTAATGAACACATGGAAGCCATCAGCTCTGATGAAATTGAACGCCTCCACCTCCTTTGCTTCGACATCCTCCTCCTTCATAGCCTTCAAAAGATTGAAGATCTTGTAGTACTCTGTTCCTCTGTATGTAATATACGTGAGGAAATCGACGGCTCCGGTGAAGAATTCATCGGTCATCTCCACGGAAGGGTATCGACTGTGAACTAATTCTGCAGCTAGCTCCCGGTCCTTAACATATCGTTCCAGAGCATTCTGTTCTGCAGATGGAGGTGGTGGTGTTGGTGGGATTGTGATGAGGTTGGTGTCGGCTGTTTGGGCGGTATCAGCTGATTCTGCTGATGAGGATGGAGAGTTGGGGGTGGATGCTTGGGTGGTTTCTGGTTGGATGTTGTGGGGTTGGATTTGTTGAGTGGTTGGGGCGAAGAAAGTGTACATCCCTTCTACATCGGCACTGCAGAAGGGTAGTTTCAGGGCTTGGAGTGAAGAAGTGGATTCTTCTTCATGAATGGAGTAGGGGGATTTCTGGGGATGGGGTTGTGCGGTGGTAGAGGTTTGAGGTTCGGGTGGTGGTAGAGTTTGAGTTTGTGGGGTTTGAGGTGTTTGGTTTTTGGGTAGTGAAGGTTGGGGTTGGTGTTCCTTTTCTGGTGAGGGTTGGGGTTACTCTTCTTCCACTATCTTTTCGAGCGGCTGCTCCTCAGCCTCGCTCGTCCCGATTATGTTGGTCACACTTCTCAATCTCTGCCGGTCGCCTTGACCTTGCTTTCCTTGACACTCGCTTCGATGGTGAAGGAGCTTGGATTTCCTCTTCCGCCTCGCTACATGATTCAGCGACTGGAGCGGATGGGAAAACTATCACGTTGATGCAATCCCGGTCCATTGGGAGCTTCTCCGTTTTCCATGAATCAAAGTAGATGGTGTTTTTCTTGTACTCAGCTGTCTCCTTCTTGCCAGTCCACCTCATATTCTCGAACAGATTCTCCAGGGCGAAGGAGATTCTGGAGAAAATTTTCAATTTCCCTTTGCGAACGATTTCACTATCACTTCCCTCCTCGTACTTGAAATCCGCCGCAACTTCATGAATCTGGTTAATGAACCAGTGGTGCCAGTTGAAGCTTGTCCCTGTCAAGCTATCAACTATGACCGAGGTGGCATAGATCTTGGAGTCTGACAGTTGGCTAAGTGAACCAACACCGCAGAGTACTGACTTCGTGTACAACTCGCAGATTAAGTTGAACGGAGCCGTTAAATCATTCCTGATGTTGCTCAGCTTCGGATTTCCAAACTTCACGCCTCTCCTTTTAGCAAATCGAGCGTACTCCACTTGGGTTGACATTCCAAGTTCCGTCAAAGAAACTGGTCTGGTCATTGGCAGATCGAACACACGGGCTATTCTGCTTAACTCGATCGTCACAGGTTTTCCTTCCTGTGGATCGGTGAAGGTTGACGTTTCTTCTCCTTCTTTGAGATTCAGAAGAATCTCGGCGACGGCCTTGGCCAGAATCCGCTGTGGCTTCGCCGTTACGAACTTCCACAGGCCGGCCGTGGTCACGGCCCTGTGGAAGAAACCGTTCTCCGTCACCACATCTTCATCAAGATGTGGTTCAACAAAGATGTTGTCATTGAGGGTGTTCAGGAAGTCCTCCATCGTTTCGGTTTTCTCCTTCTTTCCCATGATTTATTTGAAGAGAGATTTGAGAAGAGTTTAAGATTTTGAGGGGTTTGATACTCGTGAGTTGCAGAGGCGCAGATCTTGCACGAGAATGACAATTTTAGAGAGTTGTGAATTTTTCTGCAGGTCTCCGTCGTTGCATATATATAGAACTAGGGTTCGGCTGACGTGGCAGGGGCAAGACAGTAATATCTTCGTAGATCCTGTGCGGAGGCGGCGGACCCTCGGTGATGGATCTGATGTGTCCGGCGTCATCACAGGAAAAGTGAACCGCCAACTTGACTTGGCGTTGCCACGCTGCAGCCTGTGATTTGTCTCTCCAATAGGCATCGATCCAGCGGCTGAGATTTTAGTAACTGTTCAAATTCGACGGCTGCGCTTTTCTCGGATTGAGTCGCACGCGCCTGTCATTTCTCTTTCTACGCGCCGCTGCATTAAATGCTAAAGTAAAAAGTGAAATTTTGCACTCGAGTGCTGACAGCTCATACGCTTCGCTTCGTACTCGCTCGCTTCGAGAGTAGCCGCTTGGCTTCTACTCGCTTGCGTAGTACTCGCTTGGCGTGACTACTCTGCACTCGCTTGCGATGACTTGCTTGAGTGACGTGGCACTCGCTTCGTCATTTGTAGCGACTGGAATAAGAGATGAAATTTCTTTGCTTAATTTAAAATGTTTCTGACTTACATACTTCAAGGATAAACAAGAATGTTTTCCTCTTTGTATTTGTGTCATATTCATTTCATATTTTCCACATAGTAAGTGAAGGTTTCTAGCACGCTTCAGCTCACTTAGTGTACTTAAAATTGAACCACTTACCAGTCAATCTCACTTCGTAGGAGATTGATACCACTTATTGAAGTCATCATTTGTAGAATTCTTTGATGGATCTGACTTCAAGCTTGATGATACCACCTGTTGGATACTACATCTTCTTGGCATTCATCTTCATGGCATTCATCTTCCTCTACGAATTAGAGAGTCCTCCATCGAAGTGAATGGGGAGAAAATGAATATAGTACACAAGCTTACTACAACCCAGAGGGGAGCTTCACGTAAGTGTACATATTCACGACGAATGGGAGATGAGTACAAGTCCTTATCTCAGAGCAGAATAGGACAGGATGACAATGAGAATGCTCTGACAAGACAATCTCGTGTTTTATGCAAAGACATGTCACCAGTCATGCAACCTTTTCAAGTAAAAGGTAACTCTTCAAGCTTCCTCCTACAAGCTACAGAATGAATTTGCAATCGACTCGCTTGACCCAGAATAGGGTTAATTGAAGCGATGCAAAATTCAAAGTGGGGGAGGAATGGATAGACATTCGGCAGCTCAACTCAATGAAGAGTGAGTAAGGAATGAATATTTATCCACGATGAAGGAGATGAGAAGACTTGCTCCTCTTCGGCGGAAAGATGGGAAGAGAACACAAGGTCTAGGTGCCAGCCTGCCTAAGCTTTCACCATTTTTACGTGGGAAGGCCCGATACAAGACCCCACAACCGTTACTAGAAACGGCACTTGCGAGTGTTTATACCCACTCGCTAGGAATCCTAGGCTAGGTAGCAGCTTTCCTTGCTCGCTTTGGAAGTAGCTTGCTCCGAGAGCAAACAATAGTTGCCCCTTAACCAATGGCTTAACAATTCCTGTAAGCGGGTAGGGAACGTCTTCCAACACTCCACCTTTCTCCACCTTATTTCTCCTTCTTCAAGCGAGTGGAATTTTGAAGTGACTCGCTTGAGTTGGTGAAGATCCGAAGCGAGTGACGCTTAAAAGAACAAGCGACCACTCCTTCGTGCATCCTGGATCTAGCACTCTTCATCAGGGTCTAGCAACCCTAATTCCATGCATAGCTGATTAAAACGAGACTCAGCTAGAGGCTTGGTGAGGATATCTGCTCGCTGGAGATCAGTATGGATTTTCTTGAGCTTGATATCCTTCTTCTCGACATGATCACGAATGAAGTGATGCGGATTTCCACGTGCTTGCATCTGGTGTGAAGCACTGGATTTTGCGAGATGCAGATCGCACTGTTGTTGTCGCAGAATATTGGAATTTCATTCGCTTCAACATTGTAGTCCTTCAACTGCTGACGAAGCCATAGAATTTGAGAACAGCAGCTTCCAGCGGCCATATATTCGGCTTCAGTCGTTGAAGTAGCTACACTCGTCTGCTTCTTCGAAAACCATGAGATCAGCTTGCTTCCCAAGAACTGACAAGTGCCCGAAGTTGATTTCCTATCAATTCGGCACCCTCCATAGTCAGCATCTGAATATCCAGTGAGCTCCAAATTGTCCTCCGTTGGATACCACAGCCCCATGTTGATAGTGCCCTTCAAATATCGAAGAATTCTTTTAGCAGCTTCAAGATGGCTGTGCTTGGGATTGCTTTGGAAGCGAGCACATACTCCAACTGCAAAAGCAATATCAGGCCTACTTGCAGTGAGATATAGAAGGGATCCGATCAAAGCTCGGTAGTCTGTAGCATCCACAGACTTCCCATCTAAGTCTGGCTCCATCTTCCAGTTCGTGATCATCGGGATCTTCACAGCTTTGGCACGCTGAACACCGAACTTAGCAAGCATATCTCGGGTATACTTAGCTTGATTGATGAAGATACCATCATCCTGCTGCTTCACTTGAAGACCTAGAAAGCAGCTCATCAAGCCAATCATTGACATCTCATATTTGGTCTTCATAAGCTCTCCAAACTTCTCGCTAAGCGACTGGTTTGGCGATCCAAATATGATGTCGTCTACATAGATCTGGACCCATAGCATGTCTTCTCCATGATTGATGGTGAAGAGAGTCCGATCTATCTTCCCTTTGTGGAATCCATTATCCACTAAAATTGAGAAAGGGTATCATACCAAGCTCTGGGAGCTTGCTTCAATCCATATAGGGCTTTCTTCAATCGATACGCCTTATCTTCTTGCTCGAAACCCGGTGGCTGCTCCACATACACTTCTTCCTTCAATTCACCATTGAGGAACGCGCTCTTGACATCCATCTGATAGACTTTGAATTTCTTGGCCGCTGCATAGGCTAGAAATAGTCTAATCGCTTCAAGCCGTGCCACTGGAGCGAAGGTCTCATCGAAATCGATTCCTTCCTCTTGGCAATAGCCCTTAGCAACGAGATGCGCCTTGTTCCTCACAACGTTGTGGTCCTCGTCCGTCTTGTTCTTGAACACCCACTTGGTGCCAATAACATGCTGGAATTTGGGACGATCCACGAGGTACCATACGTCGTTTCTGGTGAACTGATTCAGCTCTTCTTGCATGGCGATCACCCAATTGGAATCAGCTAGGGCTTCTTCCACGCAGGACGGCTCAATATTTGAGAGAAAGAAACTGAACATGGCACTTTCTCCAAACACTTGACTTCTGGTCACTGCACCCTTGGATGGATCTCCAATGATTTGACTTGGTGAGTGATCCTTGAGCCATGCACGCTTGGATCCGCCAGCTTCGTCTTCATCTTCTTCCTGGTCGCTCGCTTCACCTTCTGAAGCGACTGGATTGGGTGCTTGGCCTGTACTCGCTTCAGGAATCATGGGGACAGCTTCATCTTTTCTTTGGACAATATGCTCGCTTGAGTCCTTGATTTCTTCATCATCCTCAAGCATGTCCCAAGTTAATGAATTTATGGGTTCCTCGCTTGTCTTTCCTTCCTTAGATTGAACCTGTTCCTATGGAAGACTCAAAGAAGATTCATCAAATACGACATGGGGTGATTCTTCCACAATTAGGGTTTTACAATTGAACACCCTGTAAGTTTTGATGTAGAATATCCTAAGAATATTCCTTCATCAGCTTTGCTTTCAAAAGCTTTCAATTGTGACTTCCCATTATCATGGATGAAGACCCTACAACCAAAAATATGGAAATAAGATATGTTAGGAATTCTCCCTGTCCATATTTCATATGGTGTTTTGTCGTGCCGCTTGCAGAGAAGCGTCCGGTTCTGCGTGTAGCATGCTGTATTGGCAGCTTCAGCCCAATACTTCATCGGAAGCTTCGAATCAGCAATCATAGTACGAACGGCTTCTTTGATGATCCGATTTCTTCTTTCAGCAACTCCATTCTGCTGAGGTGTGCGTGCTGAGGAAGTCTGATGTGCAATACCATGCTCCATGCAGTAAGCTTCAATGGTAGAGTTCAAGAACTCTGTGCCTTTGTCGGAGCGGATGGTGACAATTGCTTGGTTCTTTTCCACAACAAGATGTTTGAGCAGTTGTGGTAGCTTGGTCAGTGTCTCTTTCTTGCTGAAGAGAAATACAACCCAAGTGTAGCGAGAGAAGTCGTCGACTACAACTAGAGTGTACTTCCTTCCATTCACACTAACTGGAGTGACTGGACCAAACAGATCCATATGTAGCAGCTCGAGCACTCGCTTGGATGAAGCTTCTTCAAGACTGGCGAAGTGCTTCTTCGTCTGCTTCCCTCGTTGGCATGGCGAGCATGGATGATCTTTGACAAAGACCTCATTGGGAATGCCTTGCACCAAGCCTTTTCGAGCTAAGCGATTTATGGCTTTGAAGTTAAGATGGTTCAAGAGTCGGTGCCATAGCCATCCTATCTCTGTAGCACTTCTTGCAACTAAGCACGTCTCCTCTGTGCAGCTGTCCCATTGTGCAATGTAGACGTTCCTTTGTCTAATTCCAGTCAGCACAATCTGGAACGTGAGTTTTCTCTTCACTATGCACTTATTGGAAATAAATTCCACCTTGTATCCTTTATCACAGAACTGTGAAATGGATAGCAAGTTGTGCTTAAGTCCTTCCACATAGGAGACTTCTTCTATTGTGAGCTTTCCAACTTTCAGTGGGCCGTACCCTTTGGTGCTTCCTCGAGAGTTACCACCAAATGTAACGTGTGGACCCTTCTTCTCTATGTAATCATGAAGTAGAGCTCTCATGCCGGTCATGTGTCTTGAACAACCACTGTCCAAGTACCAGATTTGTTGACCCTCAGTTGGCATGGGATCCACGGCTCTCACCTGCAATTAGACAGATTTTGGTACCCAAATCAGTTTGGGTCCTTGCAGGTTAGTTCCCTTAGGTACCCACACTTGCTTCACTTTCTTTCGAAAGGTAGCTTGTGTCTTGGGTTTCTCGACCTTTGAAAACTGTGAGTTCTGCCTTAAAGCAGCTTCACACGTGCAGCAGTGTGTGCAAGAGGGGTAGCGGCTCGCTTGAGGCTTACCTATGCTCTTACCTGCTTGCTTTAATCCTGAAGCGACTCGTTTCGGATTAGCTACAGGCTTAGAGACTGACGTAGGGTTTACAGTCTTTCGAAGCAGCTCGCTTGGTTTTCTCGAAGCGGTCCAACTAGGGTTTTGACCCCGACTCGCTTGAGAAAACTTAGAAGTTTGAAGCGACCTCCTTGGAGCTTCAAGTTCTTCCCCCTCAGCGTTAGTCCGGTTGGACCATCTCCAGTCCGGATAACGTGACACATAGACATTACTCCTTTTCTTGAAAGGGAGATCCTTTGTCTCTGGTGTCTTGGTCTGAGACTTAGAAGCTACAACTGTTTTCCCTTTACCTTTGGATTGGTAAGATTTAGCATTGTTAGTGCTAGGGACAGTTGGTCTTTGCTTGCCCTTAGTTTCTGCCCTTGAAGATATAGACATCTTCATTGGCTTCTTCTTAGGGTTCTCAGCCATTTGGCCTTTATCCTTGTTGGTGGTCGCTTTGGAGGCAGTCGGCTTGGAAGGTCCACCCTCATATCCGAGTCCTCCCTTTCTACCGAAAGGTAGAAGTGAGCTCTCTAGTGCCTGCCTAGCATATGAAGCTTTGTTCGAGTTGGCAACTAGAGCGGACTGGGTTTCATACCTTCCTTCCAGGCTTTGATGTCTAGCAAAGAGATCCTCGAACTTACTAGTCATAGCCCTTAAGTTAAGTTTGACTTGGTCAAGCTCAGTGGCTAGCTTTCGATTCTCCTTCTCGCTTTGAGACAAAGCCTGTTTCAACACTTCGTGGTTGCTTGACAGTTTGATGTGCTTGTCAAGCAACTCACTCCATGTCGAGGAATTAGCTTCCTCTTGATGAGTGTGTGCGAGTGTAATTGAACTTGGTGAAGGATAGATAAATACCTCTCCAGTTTCCTCGTCGGTGAGCGCCATGAGTCCAAGATCCTCTCCCTCACTTGAGTTAGGATCTGTAAATGCATCGGAGTCGCTTGTTGGATCTTCAGTTGAAGCGACCGGCATTTCACTCGCTACGAGCGCTCGCCTCGGAGCATCCCTCTTTGCTCTTAGTTCCTCTCGCTCCTTTGCACTCAGCTTCGGACAATCGGATTTGTAGTGGCCTATCTTGTGACAATGGTAGCATTCTACTTCCATCATGTCCCTTGAGATCAGCTTGGTCGTCTCTTCTCTCTTCTCTTTTCCTTCTCGAGTATCAGTGCTCCTCCCTTTGTACTGCGTGTAGAATCTCTTGTACTTGCCCACTCGAGAGTTCATCTTGTTGAAGTTCTTGGATAAGAACACAACATGTTCTTCCAGCTCTTCCCTCGTCATCTTGGCTAGCGAGTGGTCGCTTGGCCCTTCAGCAGCTTTGAAAGCTACACCCTTTGATGTAGTGGGAGCTTCATCCTCATCGTCGAGGTTCATTCGATTCAGATCGAATTCGTGAGCTTTGAGTTCGGAGATCCTTGGTAGCTAGGTACAGCTCCTTCATTGTCTGCCACTTCTTTGTGAGAGCACGAACAATCTTTAGGTTCACTTCCTTGTCTGTGAGTTCCTTCCCAAGTGAGTTGAGAGTTGCAGTGATGTTGGTAACTCTCAGCTCGAAGGCATCGATGGACTCTCCTGGCTTCATCACTAGGCTTTCAAACTCCCGCATCTGAACGGCAAGCTTGTTTTCTTTGATTTTGTCTGTGCCTTGAGAAATGAGGGCTAGGGTTTCCCACATTTCTTTCGCCGTTACGCACTTCCTTATCCGCGGTAGATAGGCGTCTGACACGGTGCTCTGCATCGTGTGGCGTGCGATCTTGTCGAGGTTGGCGACTTTGAAGTCATTTGGAGTGTACTCATCTTTGTCCTTCTCCACGTACCGTTGTCGAACATAGGCAGCCCGACCTTCGGCAGCTGGGACGTTTTCAGAGACAGCTTTCCTGATTTCGATTGGTCCACCTTCAATGACCTCCCACATCCGGTCATGGACGGAGCATAGAAAGCTCTCAACACGAAAGCTCCAGATCTCATAGCCTTCAATGGAAAACTGTGGAAGACTAGAAGCATTGTATGTAGACATAGCAAACTGTCAGTAGTATATGCAGTATGCGTGGGTGAGGTTTTGATGCACTTAGAAAGATAGGATCCAGTTCAGTGACACAACAGAAGTGAGTGGGGACTCACTTCGGATATGCAAAGCAGAGGCTCGAAAGAACCGCTGCTCTGATACCACTTGTTGGTCCCGGTTTGTTATAGGAAAAATACGTAGAGGGGGGGGGGGGGGTGAATACGTATTTTGAAGTTTTTCAACTTCAAATCCTTAACTCAGAGTATGAAGTAAAGTGCTCTTTTGAAATACTAAGACCTAGCCGAGAGCTAGATCTGAAGTAATCACGTTTCTCTTGACCTAAGCTTAGAGCTTGATCAAGAGTGAGACTTTACTCTTTAGTGCGGAATTCGGTGAGCTATAATCTTTCCTAAGTATTTAAAATTCCAAGTTATGTTTGTTTAGATGAACGTGCAATGAATAATCAAACAAGGAATTAAAGAGTTTAGGGATAGAGAGATACGACACGAGATTTATAGTGGTTCGGAGATAAAGCTCCTACGTCCACTTTGTTGCACTCGGCAACCGTTCTCTTCACTCAAGAACTTGAAGATTACGGGCTCTTCAAAAGCCTAGTCGAGATCGAGCTTCACTCTCTTGGATCTGACAGACGCTGGGTGATTCCGGGTTCACACCAAAAACCTAAACTGGACTGGAAGCTTCACTCGCTTCAGTCCGACGACAGGGAGATTGCGGGCTCTCCTTACAGCCTAGCTTCGATCGAGCTTTACACGAACGATGTAAGTGCAAGCTTGGATCTAGACTCTATGATCGAGGCTTCTACAATCGATGAAGGCCTTGGATCGAAACAACCTAACAACGACGAACACAAAAACCTAACGAACAGATTAGGGTTTTTGGTTTACGACGACACACTATGAAGAACTCTTTACAGTAGGTGCAAAGATGGCTAGAGTTCTTCTAAGCTTGGATATGGAATGGGCTTAGACTCTAAGTGTGAAGGTTGTGAAGACGAGTTCCGATGAGACTGGAACTCGGAGAACACTTGGAAACAAAGACTCGAAGTTTGCTCTAAGGCTGGGAGTGTTTGTTTGCAGTAGGCGCTCAAATGCTCAGGAAGTGTTCTACTTCTCTTCGTCTTCATCCTTCACTATTTATAGGCGGAGGGATGCCGAGATCCGTTGCTTGGTTGGTGGCTTTGTCCCTCCTCCTCTCGACAGTACTTGCACAGGCTGGATGCTTTTGCAGGAGCGCAGTTTGTCTCTTTGCCGAAAATGGCTAAGTTACAAAACTAACAGTAACTGGAGCGAGCCAGTACTGTAGCGGCGCCCTGTCGGCCTGGCAGTCAACTCCGTTGCTCCTCTCCGCAATCGACACGTGGAGATCTCGTAATTAATGCGAAGATCTCTAGTTGACTGGAGTTCAAAATCTGAGCGGGAATTGTGCTGTCGCTTTCTGGTAGGTAGTGGCTCGCTTCGCTTTGAAGTTGTAGTGTCCGCTTCAAATCGAGTCGCTTCAAGGTCACTTTGTAGCGAGTACTTGGGAAGTGAGTTCCCGAAGTGGCTGCTTTTGTAAATGTTGACCCGCGTTGACTCGCTTCGGCTTTTCACTGTAGCGCTCGCTTCGCTTCGCTTTGGTGGACTCGCTTCGATTCCACTGTAGCGCTCGCTTCGCTTCGCTTTGCTTCGGCACGCTTCGCTTCGGCTGGATAGACTCGCTTCGATTGAAAACACACTCAAGAGAGTGGCCTTCACTTGGAATTTTCTGCAGTCTAAAAAACCTAAGCAAAATAAAGCCATCCTAACATAGTAGGCTTTAGAAAAATTTATAATCCTATTATCTACATCAAAAATGGGTCGCTTGGGAACAGAACGCTTTGGGGTTTTGGGATCAAATCAAAATAACTGTTTGACTCACTTCGAAGTGTCCCATAGTAGTTCCCCCTTAACACTTTGTTCTTAACAATTCCCAACAAGGAGGATATCAAGGGGGTCGATCAAATCAAGGTGGATATTAAGGATATCAAGCACCTTTATCTCATTCAAATATTTCATATGGGAATCCAAACAACGCTCTTCAACCACCGCCCGAATTTTCAACATCCAATGGAGTGATCAATGAGCAAAAGAAGCCGAGTTTGTAGGACGTACTTATGAGGTACATTTCGAGATTGGATACAAGGATGTCCGCAGTGGAGACACAAGTGAAGATGATAGAGAAGTAAGTGAGCCAGATTGCAAACTCTTTGAGAAATCAGCATAACCCGGGGCAATTCCCAAGCAACACAGTGGTTAACCCGAAGGAACAGTGCAAAGCAATCACACTAAGGAGTGGCACTACTTATGAGGGACCGAAGATGCCGAATGGAGTCCGATGTTGGTGATCCTATTGTGGAAGAGAAGGAGCCTACATCACATACGAAGGATAATCAAGAGGAGAAGAAAGGCAATGAGGGACTTTCAAGTCCACCTCAAGTGGTTTCAATCCCTTTTCCTCATAGGCATCAAACGAAGAAGGTGGACGGGCAATTTCCCAAATTTCTGGATATTTTTCGCAAAGTGCATATCAACATTCCACTTGTGGAAGCACTCTTGCAAATGCCCGTTCATGCCAAATTCCTCAAGGACGTGATATCAAAGAAGAGGAAATGGGGAGACTTCTAGACGGTCAATTTGAATGAAGAATGTAGTGCCATTATACAACGAAAGTTGCCGGCCAAGTCAAAAGATCCGGGAGTTTCACTATCTCATGTGTGATTGGTGGAGAAGAGTTTGGAAAAGCACTATGTGACTTAGGAGCAGTATTAATTTGAAGCCTTTCTCCATCTACATGAAGCTGAAAATTGGAGAGATCAAGCCCACCACCATAGCTCTCCAAATGGCGGATCGGTCTATTGCTTATGCTCGAGGGATTGTCGAGGCCTTTCTCGTTAAAGTAGGGGAATTCATATTCCCAGCAGATTTTGTGGTACTTGATATGGAAGAGGACCGAGACATTCCACTTATACTTGGGAGACCTTTTCTCAAGACTGGGCGAGCATTGATTGATGTAGAGAATGGTGAGCTCACATTGAGATTCAACGATGATTGCATCACATTCTCCACGTGCAAGATGATGGAGTACTTCGAAAAAGACACGACCATCACTGTGAGTACAGAAGATTGAAAAATTTTGGAGGTTGTCGACTTGAGTGTTGCTACAAGTTTGTCACACTCATACAAGGACCCTCTTGAGGCTTGCATCTCTAACTCTCTTTTCTTATCTCGAATTGATTTAGATTTTAATCTTAATTGTGATATAAACGTTTTTGATCTAAATTTGTTTGAGTATTGTAGTGCATTGGAAAGCATGCAGGAAATCTCGAGACAAATGACGGAAGTCTTGGAGTTAAGAAAAGAGGAAGACAAGAAGCCGGAGGCGATACCAAAACCCCAACTCAAACCTTTGCCGGCACACTTGAATTATGCATTTTTGGGTGAGTATGAAACCTATCCAGTAATTGTATCGTCCCTATTGTCTACTCGTGAGCTTGATAGTCTTTTACGTGTCTTGAGAAAGCATAAGTCGGCTATAGGTTGGTCTATTTCTGATTTGAAAGGGATTAGCCCATATTTGTGCATGCATAGGATTTTGATGGAAGAAAATGCTAAGCCTAGAGCTCAAAATATAAGAAGGCTTAATCCTATTATGCAAGAAGTCGTTAGGAAAGAGGTTCTTAAACTACTGGATGCTGGGATAATTTTTGCTATTTCCGATAGTGAGTGGGTTAGTCCTACTCAAGTAGTACCAAAAAAAGGGGGAATGATAGTAGTAAGAGATGAGTCTAATGAATTGATTGCTACTAGATTGACTACGGGGTGGAGAGTTTGTATTGATTATAGACTTTTGAATGCAGCCACTCGTAAGGATCATTTCCCATTGCCTTTTATTGACCAAATTCTAGATAGGTTAGCTGGTTTTGAGTTATATTGTTTTCTAGACGGGTATTTCGGGTACAATCAAATAATGATTGCTCCCGAAGACCAAGAAAAGACTGCATTTACTTGCCCTTACGGGATCTTTGCATATCGTCGTATGCCTTTTGGTCTTTGTAATGCTCCTGCTACCTTCCAAAGATGCATTATGTCAATTTTCCATGATTTGATAGAAAATGTGATGGAAGTTTTTGTTGGAATGGCTACTTGAAACCCACCGAAACTCAGATCTTAGATTGGATGCGGTGATTCGATCGTGCACATAAGTTCATGCAAGGGCCCGAGTACATACCTTATGATTATAGCAGACGGAGAATCTGAGACGAATCGAGACGAATCTACAGTTCTGATCTTCTAGGAGGTGATCCCACACCTCTAGATCTGAGACTTGGTGGGCGTCTCGAGATCACTGGAACCTCGATCTCCTCTCTCAGTACCCGACGGCTCTCTCTCTCTCTCTGCCTAGGTTTTCGCGTGAAACCTTTCTGACAACTCTAGTGTGTTCTAGAACTAGGGTTTTAGATGAGAGACTTAGAGTATTTATATGGTACATAAATAAGAAGATTTGATTCCTTATTTATCTCTTTACCATATCTGTGCCAATCCCTTATTTATTCTTTTCCATAACTACAAATCTTATTCCCTTAATTAATACGAAATTAATAAGGAATTAATTTGTTCCGTTATGCAACTGTATATCAGGAATTAATTCTAACAAATAGAATTAATCCTAATACCAGTAGAAGAATAAATAAATAAATATATATCAACTATATTTAGATATGATATTTATCCCCATAAGATTTAATTAAACAAATCTTATCTTATTAGATTTAATCTAATCCTTGAATAATTAAATAATAACTAATTAGATTTAATCTTATCCCACAGGATATAAATCTTAATTAATTATATTTAATATCCATTCCACGGATATAAATCCAATATATATCATATACTGGGCCTGAGTACAATTATTGAGTCCAAACTCAATAATACAATTTAGAAAAATTCCCGAGGTCTGTTTGGGACATCCTAGGGATCGGATACCAGACAAAGTTGGGCCTTATCTAATTCGATATTTCCATGTTCACCCCTGAACATGTAACTCATTAGAGCTATGACGCACTCCACTAAAGTGTCATAACTGATTCACCGCTCTGTCCCAATTATGTAGATTGGGGCTGGTATTTTGTTTAGTTCGACCCCCGTGTTTAAGACCTTCCATATCCATTAATTAATTAGAGCTACCATGACTCCTCCTAATTAATTAACATCTCATTCCTCAGGTAGTACCCGTTCACACATCATTATTATACCTGAACTTAATCAGCATGCATGACTTGGTATAATAAACCTTGTGAACTCCCTGAGGGGATAATGTCAACCTACACTCGCGTAGGACACGGCTTATTGATAACACTTATTAGACATACTATATATGCATCTCCATGTTACCCAAAGTACAACATGATTTAGATGAACTAACGAGAAGTTCATATCTTCGTAAATCAACGTAACATCGAAGAATACATATACATCTAATAGTTTACCAAGGTTAAGATCGAGCTACTAAAGCCTGAGATCTGTAGCTCTTCACCTATATCACCTTTGATGCAGGGTAGAAGAGCATTATCTCCCTTGATCCTCAATACGTTCCACCGTACCAGCATAATTAGTGATTGGGATTCATCACTACCATTAAGCTGCAGTCTAGACCGATAGCTCAGCCCAAGCTATCTCGACTGTGATCTGTTTATATCTCATCATTGTTAACGACCTTCGTGATCCCCACCGAACTCAGATCGGCACGTGGTCTAAAACATGAGATAATGGACTTTATTCTTGCTTATACATATTCTTCCAGATAGGGATTGTTAACAGTGGACCGGTGTCGTAACCACTAAAACAACTGGTTTTGTTTTAGATATACAACAACCCCAACAATCTCCCGCATATACTAAAGTAAAACCTTTTAGTATACCAACGCGTCTACAGGAAACCATATGACTTCATCCATGTACAATGTTAACAATCGTAATCGTTAACAACCATCATACATTTTCTCCCACTTATACTCAAAGATTTTACCTTGCCGTGGGAGGCTCACTAAGACAATGTCAGCCATGTGCTATGGTATACCTGACATGTTAAACTTAGTGAAGGAACCGTCATCGTACATTCCTCTAGTGTTTCTATTTTTCCACGATATCGTCTTAATATTCGGTACTCGCTATGTTGATACAGGCATTTCTAAATCTCAGAAATTTGTTACTGCACTTAGAATTCTTCCAGGGGGTGTAAGAATTCTAACAAATTTGAGATTACTGCCAATTCACGAAGCCAAGCCCTGAATTATCTAGCTCCCTCTCAGCATTTTACTGCGTGAGAATCCTCAAGACAATTCTGCTTTCTACGTGAATCCATAGTATAAGGTCGATGATGTCGTTTCTAGCTACCATTCGATTATCCGTGTCCTCAAACATTTAAGAATGATGAACTATATCCGTTACCATGCACTGAACATTAACATGTATCTGGCTCTTTATGCAATATCCAGGTGTATTGCAAACTTTGCCAAGAACAGTAATCTTATGAAGAGTACTTGAATAATGTTATACTATCCATTTGAGTAGGATATATCCAACATTACTCCTAACCTTCATTCTAATCTGTTCGGATAATCACCACCTATTGTGTCAGATAATACTTTCACATTGTTGCCAAGTGCTAGTAATTTTATCACACAATGTACAAGACAACCACTCCAACGTCTTTTGTAGATGAAAGATATACCATTTGTCAACTCATTTTATAAACGAATTTATATGTGTTATCTGACAAATGAATGCTTTAAATCATTGAACTACACATTTCAATGTGTTTGCCCTGAAACATAGAACTTTTGAGAGAAAGACTTACTTTTCTCAAACTACATCCACGTCTCCATATGTATGTCCTCAACGAATATGAGCATACAACTAACAAGTCTTTCGAGTGTTAAAATCATAGACTAATCAATGATATGCAACCACTTTCACCTAACTGATCCTTAATAGTCAACTTGGTTTGTTCATGATCCAAGAAATTAGATTTCTCGATGAACAATTTACAATTTTCGAGACACACCCGAAAATACTCCCACTGTGACAAGGATCCTTAAATAATCTTGTGCAGATCCTTTTGGTTATCTGTCTTGTACTTCCAGCCTTATAATGTTCCAATCCATAAATTCCTTTTATTCTTGGACGTTAATCAAGAATAAATGCCTGTCTTTTCTTTAAAGTGACTACTTGTTGGGAACCCCTTGCAGTTTGATTTTGATGATGTTTATCGAAACCACACTTAGGCAATTTTACTTGCTTAGGGTCAAGGCCGATAGATCGACCTGCTACCTGTTAGTGTAGGTCGATGCTCTCTATAGTTTAAATGCAAGTTTGATCCACTCTGTAAGAGAATCGAGCTGGCATATCTTCCTGTCTATCGACCTCCCTTCTCAAGCTTCCAGCCTGCTTTGACTTAGAAGATTTCAAGAGCTGGATTATCATATCAAGGTCGATGCTCCGCCTTCATGGAGCTACACGACCTGATCCTTGCCACGTGGTGTGCCAGCAAGGACGAACTTTCCCAACGGCTAGAAGTGAGTCAGCCTCCAACGGCTAGTGCCACGTCATCCTGACTCCAACGGCTAGTTTTTCAAAACTGCCTATAAATACTTCAGCCATTATCGGATTCAAGCACGGGAAACTCAAGCTATCAACGCAAAAATCTCTCTCAAGTTCATATCCATTCAAGTGTTCGAAATCCCACTAGTTTCCCAAACACTTGACGAAGAGAGATTTTCTACTCCGATAAAAAGCCAACAACGACGAAGCGTTCACTGCTGCTTGTCGTTGATTCAAACATCTTCTTCTCCGACCCGTTCGAAGTTAGAAAGATTGGTTTGTGTTCTTCGCCATTATAGAGTTAGTCAAGCTCTGTAATTCGTGAAAGATTGTTTGTTCGTTTTTGTACGAAAGGTTGTAAGGGTCACGACCCAAAACTCGTGTCTAGATATATTCCAGTTAGAGTGTATTTAGAACTGATACTCAGTCAGTATAAATAAAAGAGAGGTTGAATCCAAAGGTAAAGGGATTCTCAGGTCGAGTCGACCTGACGTGGACGTAGGAGGGCTTCTCCGAACCACGCTATATCGCGGTGTCTTTCCTTCTCTCTCTTTACTTATCGCCCTCTCAATTTCTTATCAAACTGACGAACATCAACCTGCATCTCATGAAACAACCTGCATTGCCTTAAGAGATTTTTCAAAGAGTAATCAACCTCCACCAACTTCCGCATAAACAGTTTGATAGATCAAGCTTGTTATCAAACGAGCTTGATAGATCAATCTGCCTCTGATAAGGATCGACCTTGACAATCGACCTGATTTTATAAAAAGTCAAAAAAAACGGTTGGTTATTGGTGTATTCCCCCCCCCCCCCCACCCCAATACACCAATTACTCTTTCCCGGGACCAACAAGTGGTATCAGAGCAGTGGTTCTTTTGACCGCTGCTTTGCATACTAAAGGTTTCATCAAACTTTTGGTCATTTTGAACCGATCCTTTAGAAAAATCTTTTCATTCATATCATATCATTTTATTTGCAATGGAGGCTTCTCTTCTCAGGGTTTGTGAAGATTTCTCCATCCAAGGCTATGAAGACTGGAGCTTTCGAATCAAGATGTGTCTCAAGGCACATCACGTCCTTATGTGGGAGATCATCGAAAATGGCCCCTCCCCCATTTATGCAGCGAAGATCATCGTGGATGGAACATCCCCCGGGGAGGCCACATACGAAAAAGTCCTCAAAAATCCTCGCGACTACACAACCGAGGAAAGAAAGGAGGCTAGTCTCGATGACTACGCAAAGGGACTCATCTCTAGCAGCGTGAAGGACGTCTACCTTGCCAAGATTCGAAATCTTGAAACAGCCAAAGAGATGTGGGACACCCTCCGGTCCATCAGCCTGGGTTCAGAGGAGATGAAGGAGAACAAGTTGTCCATGGCGTGCAGCAAGTTCGATGACTTCAAGATGGTTTCAGGTGAAACCATAGAAGCAATGAAAATTCGCTTCACTGAAATCATTCTCGAAGTCGCTGCAATCAACCCTCACAAATATACGCAGCGCGAGAAGAATCTTAAAGTAATGCGTGCCCTACCTGCAAATTGGCATGTATACGCCGCCATGCATCCAACCCGTTCGGACTTCAACTTTCTCACCACCGAAGATCTTTTCGACATCCTTGTCGGAAATGAATATGAAATGATCCGAATCCACGGATCAGCACAGCCTTCCACCAGCAAGAAGGCCGATGAAAAGGATGATAAGGAGGTAGCTTTCAAGGCCGACTCAGCCTCTGCTGCTACCCCAACCTCGATTGACGAATCCATCGTCAAAAAGTTTGAGAAGATGACTCTCGACTATGCTCTAGCTGCTAGGAGAAATGAGAAGCTCCTAGGAAAGGTTGTCAAATACAAGAAATTCTACCGTGACAACAAGCGAAACTTCTCAAACCGCAACCACGACCGCCCTGACAAAAAGGGAGAAGGTAAAACCTCAACCTTCAATTCTTCTAACACACCCAAGGGTGGATGTTTTGGTTGTGGCAGGCCGGGTCACTATAAGACCGATTGTCCAGATCTGACAAAGGCCGAGAGAGACGAGCTCTGTGCAAAGCGCGATAAGAAGCTTAAGGAACAACGAGCTGCCATGATCGCCGAAGAAACAAAGGAAGCTCACCTCTCTGACAGCTCGTCAAGTGATGACGAAGGCTACATCGCTTTCGACGAAAGTGATGATGAAGAGTGCTTTGTTGGAGAACTCCAACAAACTGAGGGATCCTCGAAGGTAGTCCCTCAATCTATTTCACTTATTTTCTGACGATGAATGTGCAGAAGAAGGTGAAGAACTATCCGAGGCTGTGTCTTGGGAAGAAATCAAGAAACAGCTTGATGATTATGCCGACCTCGTGGATACACTTAAAGAGGTCGTTGAAGATAATGCTGAGCTGATGAACAAGAATGAAAAATACAAGCTAGCATTAGAAGAAAGATTCTCTCCCTATGATGAGGAAAAAGAAAGGGAGATCAAAACCCTAAAGTCAAAGGTTGAAGAATTGACTTTCCGGGTTAAGGAGTTCGATACCGGGGCACTCGAGAAGGACGAGTCCCTCAAAACTAAAGATGCCGAAATTCACAGCCTTACATCAAGATTGGCTGACTTGGTTATTCGACACGAACTCCTCGTGGAAAAAGAAGGAAAGCTTCAACTCACCTTGAGTCAGTTGAAGAAAAGCGGAAAGAAATTGGAAGAAGTCCAATCCATGCAACGCAATCCGCGCGATCACTCTGGTATTGGATTTAATGGAAAATCCAAGGAAAGCAAGAACAAAGACTGCGAGATCAAATTCGTGAAGGCACAGTCAAAATCAAAGAGCGTTCGGAAAGCTCATCAAGCTCTCCCAGATAAGATGGTCAAGCTGAAGAATCCAGTTCAACAGCCCCAAGCCATCCTTTTAAAGCAACACAAGAAGGAACAGCCTGTTCCTCAAAAGAAAGAGAGTCAACCTGCCCAGCATCGTCGACCTGCCCCCTCTCATCAAAAGCAGGCTGTTCACCAAGGGCGATACCAAGGCCAGTACTATCAAAGGCCGTATCATCCTCAGTTCTTCTACCCTGCTCATCAAGAGTGTTACTGCCACTATCCTCAACAGTCAAACTTTCAAGACTGGCAGTATCAATCTGGCTTTCATGAAGAGCAGTTCTATCAGCCTCGTCGCCCCCGCTCAAAGAAATCCAAGGCTCCCAAGCCCAAGACCGCCACTGCCTCGTCCTCAGCCTCGGATAGAAGCAGACCGGCGAAACAAATCTGGGTTCCAAAGGCCGTTCCCGCAACCGATGTAGCACCCAATCTCAAATGGGTTGCTAAGTTTAACTAATTGCAGGTTGGGAAGGCTCAAAGAAGGAGCCAAGCAGCTCGTGGAGGTGTATGGATCATTGATATTGGATGCTCCAAGCACATGACGTGTGACAAAACGCTACTATCAAACTATCAAGAACGAGACGGGCCACTTGTAACCTTTGGAGGAAATTCAAAGGGTCTCACAAGAGGCCAGGGCGATCTAAAAGTTGGTAAAACAACTATTTCTAACGTCTCGTATGTTGAAGGTCTCAATCATAACTTATTCTCTGTGTCACAATTCTGCTCGAGTGGTAAACGAGTAGAATTCACTGCTAACAAATGTCTCGTGAAAAATGAGGAAGGAGAAATACTTCTTACCGGAATTTTGCAGGATAGACTCTATATAGTTCAATGGACAGATTGGATAGAGAGCTGCCTGATCACAAAGGCTGATTCCGAGACAAGCTGGCTATGGCACAAGAGGTTGAGTCACTTGAACTTCAAGGCCATCAACGAGCTCGCACGCAACAAGCTGGTGAACGACCTGCCAGATCAAGTCTTCGATCGCGATCACATTTGTAAAGCCTGTCAAGCTGGAAAACAAACAAGATCATCCTTTCCAAGTGTGACGGCACAAGCTTCAAATCGAATTCTTGAGCTTCTCCATCTCGACCTCTTTGGTCCAGTCACTCCCTTGAGTATAAACGGTAGAAAATATGCTCTCGTTATTATAGATGATTATTCTAGATTTACGTGGGTTATTTTCATGTACAAAAAGAAGGAGACTTTGGAGAAGCTACCCGCTTTGCTGAGCAAGCTGTGCAATCAAAAGGAGAAATCCATCATCTCCATTCGATCAGATCGAGGCACCGAATTTATCAATGCAATGATCGAAGAATATTGCACAAAGAGTGGAATTCATCATCAAACCTCAGCAGCTCGTACACCTCAACAAAACGGCGTAGTGGAACGCCGTAACAGGTCGTTGAAGGAAGCAGCTCGTACCATGTTGGATGAAACCAACCTTCCAAAGAAGTTTTGGGCAGAGGCCGTTAACACAGCCTGCTATACCCAAAACAGGTCGATCATCACTACCCGACATGGAAAGACTCCATACGAGCTGTGGAACAACAAGCTCCCCAGGTTAAAGTATTTTAAAGCTTTTGGATGCTTGTGTTACATTCATAACAATGGGAAATCTCAATTAAAAACTTTCGATAGCAAGTCCGATCCAGGAGTATTTTTAGGATACTCGGAGGTTAGCAAAGCTTATAGAGTTTTTAATAAGAAAACCCCAGTTGTGGAGGTAACACCTCATGTTGTGTTTGATGAATCTACTTGTCTGTACAGAGAGTCAAGTACAGGTCCAGATCAGTCCGCTACTAACAGGCCGTCTAACTCCCCCATCGACGACCTGCTAGTGTGGACTCCAAATGATCTAGAGGAAGAGGATCAATCTGATCCAAAGGTCACACAGCAAGGGGGAAATGATGCAAGTAATGTTCATACTTCGAGCTGTAATACATCAGCCGGAATTAACCAGGCTGATCCCCCATTCTCATTCCCTCAGACTGATGCTGTTCACGACCTTACATCCCAATTCGAGCAGCTCGATAGCACAATGGAACAGCTCAACATCCAGCCCGATCAGCAGGCTGATCAACAGCCCGAGCAACAGCACGTTCCCACTGATCAACCTTCAACTCACCCGGAGTTTGACGAACCCATTAATGAGCCCGATCCAATCATTTCAAATGAAGAAAGATCACGACGCAGACGATGGATCGATGATCATCCAAAGGAGCTCATTGTTGGGAACCCAAACCAATGAGTGCGGACAAGAAGGACGATTGGTGAAAGTGCTCTATTAAGCTGCTATCTCTCTCGAATAGAACCCAAAGATGCCATTGAAGCTCTTCGTGATGCTGACTGGATTCAAGCCATGCAAGAAGAACTCAATGAATTCAAGAGAAATGAAGTATGGTCTCTAGTTGATCGTCCTTATCATCAGGGCGTCATTGGAGTCAAATGGGTTTACAAAAACAAGAGAGATGAATCTGGAGAAGTTGTCAGAAATAAAGCTCGATTGGTAGCAAAGGGTTACTGTCAACAAGAAGGAATCGATTATGATGAGACGTTTGCCCCCGTCGCAAGACTAGAAGCTATAAGGCTGTTCTAGCTTATGCCGCTCATCAATGATTCAAAGTCTACCAGATGGATGTAAAAAGTGCATTCCTCAATGGCGTTCTCGAAGAAGAAGTCTATGTGGAACAGCCCCCTGGATTCGAGGAGGGTGATTCAAGCAAAGTCTACAAACTTCACAAGGCCGTCTACGGTCTTAAGCAAGCTCCTCGAGCTTGGTATGAGACGCTATCATCCTTTCTCATCGAATCGGGATTCAAGCGTGGTTCAGTCGACAAAACGCTATTCACTATCAGAGTGAATGAACATATCCTTTTAGTACAAATTTATGTTGATGACATTATTTTTGGATCTAAATCTCCCATTTTATGCGAAAAATTTGGTAACCTCATGACAGAAAAATATAAAATGTCTATGATGGGGGAAATGAATTTCTTTCTAGGGTTGCAGGTCAAGCAGTCCGATGAAGGAATTTTCATTAGCCAAACAAAGTACGCACACGAGCTGGTTGATAAGTTTGGTGTCAAAGACAGCAAGCCCGTCAAAATACCGATGCTCTCTGGTGGGAAGATCGACCCGGATCCCGAAGGAAAACCTGCCAACATAACACAGTACAGGGGTATAATTGGTTCATTACTTTATCTAACTGTGAGTCGACCTGATATCACTTTTGCAGTTAGAGTGTGTGCTAGATTTCAAGCTAATCCGAAGGAATCCCACTTGGAAGAAGCAAAGAAAATTCTTCGATACATCAAAGGAACCACAAATTTAGGTCTTTGGTGTCCTTGTGATGATAATTTGCAGCTTACAGGTTATTCAGATTTTGATCATGCAGGGTGCAAGCTCGATAGGAAATCTACCTCGGGTACTTGCCACTTTCTCGGAAACAAGCTGATATCATGGTTTTCAAAGAAACAAACTTCAGTAGCCACCTCCACCACAGAGGCCGAGTACATGGCCGCAGGGAGTTGTTGTGCACAAATCTTGTGGATCAAACAACAACTCAAAGATTATGAAGTTGAAGTCAGTGAGGTGCCTATATTCTGCGACAGCTCGAGTGCTATCGCCATTACTCAAAATCCAGTTCTCCATTCAAGATGCAAACACGTGGATATTCGACATCACTTTATTCGTGATCACATGGAAAAGAAGAACGTGGTTATTGAGAAGATACACACTGATATTCAACGAGCTGATATCCTAACCAAACCCTTAGCCGAAGAAAGATTCAAAATGATGTGTGGGAAGTTAGGCTTATTAAATGTTGAGTCATCAGGCCGTTCATGATTCAACAGGCCGTTCGCAAGCCAACAGGCCGTTACTATTTGAATAGGCCGCCTCAGTCATAAGGCCGTTCGCAGACCAACAGGCCGTTTCTCTCAAACAGGCCGTCATCCATTCGATAGGCCGATAGTCAAATGACAGACCGTCAACAGGCCGTCGTCTAAATCAACAGATCGACCTGTGTTCCTCAAATTGAGGGGGAACACTTGCCCAAATGATCCATCATTTGAGGGGGAACAAAGGCCGATGTCTGCCACCAGGCCGATATCACAAGTCCAGGCCGTTCTTACTTCATGAGGCCGATATCAACCAGAATGCAACCGCATTAATGAAGGGAGAATCAAAAGGGCAGTATCACCCTTTTGTCTTTTAACTTCTTCAATACGCATTGAATTCTCTATTTATTATTGATATTTATTTCTCAATGTGTTACATTATTTAAGGGTCTGTTGTGTTGCAGAAAATAAGGAAAAGGGGAATAATGATTGCTATTTTTGTAAAACATCCAGTCAAGTGTCAAATATTGACACATTGACCAATGTTGCATTTAATTCCCTGCCCCCTTTCTGAAAAAGTGCCAGTTTATGCACGTTTTATTTTAACCACGCACGGATGTGAACCGTTTCACATTCCACGCGCTCTCAATCGTGTGGACGAGGATTAAAGGGAGAATTTGAAACCTTTCAAAT
The DNA here is from genome assembly GCA_029379335.1 of Thymus mandschuricus. NCBI lineage: Eukaryota > Viridiplantae > Streptophyta > Magnoliopsida > Lamiales > Lamiaceae > Thymus > Thymus mandschuricus. The sequence continues at coordinate 10,885,544 of CM057079.1, forward strand.
TCGAGTGATCTCAACCGTTCAAATTGTCTATATATTTCATGCAGTTTTCACTCGAAACGTTACTTACTCTTTTCTCTCATCGTCTCTGCAAAACCTAATTTCTTCTCTGCAAAAAAAACCCAGCCGCCGTCGTGTTTTTCCATTCACTGCTATTTCTTCACTCACCAGTTTTCACTCTCTGCACAAGAATACCAGCCGTGGTTTGTGCCTTTTCGCAGTTTTTAATTCCAGTTTCCGTCAAGTTTTTTTTGTTTCTAATCTGTCTCATAAAATTTCAGGAAAATCAACATCAATGGCAGAGAAATCATCCTCCGGTCCAAAGGAACTGACATGGGACGAAATCACTGCATATCTGGAAACCCATATCAAATACGAGCCGTATATGGTTCGTGAGAATTTTGGTTACCGCGATCTGGATTCCATGTTCGCGTTGGTGGAAACCTGCCTTCCGTTCCACCGGATAATTTCTACCCGTCCGGCGAAGTTCCTCCCGAAGATTGTGAGTGCCTTCTTCTACAACTGGAATAAGGGCGACACCATCTCCGACCATACCGTTTCTCTCGGTACCCAGAAGGCCGTTCACACAATCAACGTCCTCAACGCTGTGAAGGCCGCTTTCAGCATCGGAGATGGTGGGATGATGCAACTCTCGGAAATCTCCCGCGAGCAGTTGCAGCAGGTTGCAGACCGTGTCCTTATGGAGCAAAGGCAGTACGTGGCAACCTCTTTCAAGAGGAACGAGCTCCGCCCCAAATTCCGCCTCTTGCTGGACTTTGTTCAGAGGTGCTTCCTAGGGCATATTGGGAATCACGACCAGGTCACGCCGCTGATGTTTCAGATCATGACGGCTGTGATTCTCAACCTGCCCGTCAGTTGGGCAAAAATGGTGGTCTCTCTGCTATGGGAAGAGGCCAGGCAGATCGAGTGCACAATGGATGGTGAGGCCGTGGTGGGAGTTCGACTCCACAATGACAAGAGGCCGATTCGTCTTGGAACGAAGGCTACCTACATCGTCACTTCCTTTTTCAAAAATAGTAGTGGTCTGATGAGCCGTCCTTCCCCCACCTCTTTATACCAAAAGACCTCCACCAAATGGAGATGGCATTGGGGGTCTCTCCTCAAATTTTCTACGGGTCTCCTGACCATGTGAGGGCGCACCTCGCCAAGACCGGTGAATCAAAGGTAGGGTGGAGGATACCGAATCGCCCTGTTCAAAAGAAGAGAAAGGCCGATGTCGAGCCGGTGCCCTCTCGCCCTGTAAAGAGGACTCTCCCTGCCAAGAAGTCGTCCCCCCGAAGGACGCAATCGACCTCCACAGATCCGGTCAGGCCGCTGCACCGGATTCTTCCCGTGGAGTTCGAGTCTGCACCTCACAGGGAGCCATCGCCCTCCCCATCGCCCTCCTCTTCAGCCGAACGGACTCCATCTCCAGTCCGTTTCGCCATCGAGCCGTCCGCCTAGCAGCATCGACCTGCATCTCCCTCCCCGCAGGTCGTTGTAATTCCCTCTCCTGCGAGGTCCCCCGCAGTTCGACGTGCTGGCTCCGTGGAGATCGAGGATCTCACGGAGGATGATCCCCAGCCTTCCCCCTTCCGGCATGTGGCCGTGGAGGAAGACGTCGTCCTGCCCATCCAGGCATTCTCCGAGCAGCCCGTGTCGGCTGCTCACTCCATGGTGGCCTCCATGAAGGCAGAGGCCAGGCTGAAGGTGATCAACCTGATGCCGGGGATTGATCAACTCCCCAAGTCCCTCGACCTTGCTACTCGCCTCCAGTTTTATCTGGTCTGTAAGTCGAGTTATTACTACGTCTTCGAGGCCTTGCTGCAGGTCGCCACCCTCGAAGAGATGAAGATCGAGGAGTTGGAGCTAGAGGGAGAGTTCGGCTTCTACAGTGTGGAGGATGCGACCGCAAATTTTCAAACTCTTGTGCTGCGGCGCATGAAGGTCGAGGCCAAGATTTTGGGCATCGACCTTCGCCCCCTCTACACTCACTCTCGCGCCCTCTACAACTCCGCCGCTGATGTTGGAGATGAGTTTGATGCGATTCAAACTCCGGAGCAATCACCACCAAGGAATGAAGGTGGTGATCAAGCTCTGACCGCTGCTGATGCTGCTCCATCCCCCCAACTCTCAAAGTTTGATGCTGAGACCGAGCTCAATTCTCTATAAGCTCGAGTCCCTCGCCATCAGCTTACCGGTGTAGATCAAGCAAGCTATTGTGGAGGCCCGGGTCGACATTTTGAAGGAGGCCAAGACCCAGGCCGATGACGCAGCCAGAGAGCGGGTCACGAAGTTTGCTGTCGACCATCTGAAAGAATATACCGACAAGCTTCTGCCGGCCCAGCTCGAGGCTCTCAACATGGCGTCCCGCGACCTAATCGGGGATGTGAAGGAGGACGTGGCCAAGGTCGATCACCGTGTGACCGACCTGACTACATCAATCACCAATTCGGCATCGGCCTCCAACACGCAGATCAACGGCATCCTGGATACTCTCACCAGCCTGCTGAATGGGCACCAGCAGCTGCGAGAGGCCGTTGGCAAGCTGCAGGAGGAGGACGCATCACTTCTTTCCCTCATCCAGACCCTTTCTGATGATGTCGAAAAGGGGGAAGAAGAAAGAGCCGCCGCCGCCGCCAAGAAGAAGAGGTCCTCAAAATCCAAAACCCCTTAATCCTCTTTGGCTCCTCCCCCTCCTCCTCCGCCTCCGCCTCAAAAGAAGTCCGCCTCCAAGTCTGTCTCCCAGGCCGCCGCCTCCCAGGCCGATTCCGAGGCCGCAGCCGCCAAAGCCCGTTTGGCCAAAGAGACAGAACTCATTTCTGCTATGCATCTGGCTGGTGCGACCCCGGAGCAGGCCGTGAATCCAACTGAACAACGGCTTTTCATTGCCGAACGCCGGGCGGCTGAAGCGAGGAAGAAGGCTGAAGCGGACTGGATCAGCCAGTCGGCTTCCGAGCTGATTTTGGAAGCGGGAGTCCAATAGCAGGCCGTAGAATGGCTCGATGAAAATCAGAACGCCCTGCTGCGGGAGCTCAACTCTTGCTTCATCCTCCTCCATTACTGGATCCAAGACCCCTCTCTTCCTGAAGATGCCGATGACGCTTATGCAGCCTACATGCTCAAATTCCCTCACCAAGACTTCGTTGGTGAGCTGCGAAAGAAGGCTGCAGAGGCCGTTGCGATCATACGGGCTCCTTGCAAGCAGTATTTCACGCCCTTGATGATCGGTGCTTCGGGCTTTTTGGATTATTCCCGAATCGACCGGTACATCGCACTGACCGCCATCGGCATGAACGTGAACGTCTCGAATTCCGATCCCGCCTACTGCCGTATAAGGGATGGAATCTATGCCAACATGAAGGCTAAGTCCAGGGAGCAGATCCAGGAAGAGCGTGTAGCAGCCCGTGCCCAGAAGAAGTAGAGATAGATGATTTTGTATATTTTCTATATTCATTTAAGTTCGTAGCACGATTTGTAAAATCCTGATGTAAGTACGCTATCGAGTTGAATGAAGCAAAAATCATCTTTCTCGTCCTGACGACAATATCTCTTTGTCCAGGCAATCTGCCTTTACTGTTTTAATTTAATTATGTTATTATCTGCCTTTCATATAATTCCTTATCAACCTTAATGGTTAATCGATCTTTCATTGTTTTATATCTTAGGAATTATTTGTAAAGTGTATGGTTTCGACATCATCAAAAAGGGGGAAATTGTTGGGAACCCCTTGCAGTTTGATTTTGATGATGTTTATCGAAACCACACTTAGGCAATTTTACTTGCTTAGGGTCAAGGCCGATAGATCGACCTGCTACCTGTTAGTGTAGGTCGATGCTCTCTATAGTTTAAATGCAAGTTTGATCCACTCTGTAAGAGAAAGGTCGTTTATCGACCTGCCTCATTCGGATCGAGCTGGCATATCTTCCTGTCTATCGACCTCCCTTCTCAAGCTTCCAGCCTGCTTTGACTTAGAAGATTTCAAGAGCTGGATTATCATATCAAGGTCGATGCTCCGCCTTCATGGAGCTACACGACCTGATCCTTGCCACGTGGTGTGCCAGCAAGGACGAACTTTCCCAAAGGCTAGAAGTGAGTCAGCCTCCAACGGCTAGTGCCACGTCATCCTGACTCCAACGGCTAGATTTTCAAAACTGCCTATAAATACTTCAGCCATTATCGGATTCAAGCACGGGAAACTCAAGCTATCAACGCAAAATCTCTGCCAAAATCTCTCTCAAGTTCATATCCATTCAAGTGTTCGAATTCCCACTAGTTTCCCAAACACTTGACGAAGAGAGATTTTCTACTCCGATAAAAAGCCAACAACGACGAAGCGTTCACTGCTGCTTGTCGTTGATTCAAACATCTTCTTCTCCGACCCGTTCGAAGTTAGAAAGATTGGTTTGTGTTCTTCGCCATTATAGAGTTAGTCAAGCTCTGTAATTCGTGAAAGATTGTTTGTTCGTTTTTGTACGAAAGGTTGTAAGGGTCACGACCCAAAACTCGTGTCTAGATATATTCCAGTTAGAGTGTATTTAGAACTGATACTCAGTCAGTATAAATAAGAGAGAGGTTGAATCCAAAGGTAAAGGGATTCTCAGGTCGAGTCGACCTGACGTGGACGTAGGAGGGCTTCCCCGAACCACGCTATATCGCGGTGTCTTTCCTTCTCTCTCTTTACTTATCGCCCTCTCAATTTCTTATCAAACTGACGAACATCAACCTGCATTTCATGAAACAACCTGCATTGCCTTAAGAGATTTTTCAAAGAGTAATCAACCTCCACCAACTTCCGCATAAACAGTTTGATAGATCAAGCTTGTTATCAAACGAGCTTGATAGATCAATCTGCCTCTGATAAGGATCGACCTTGACAATCGACCTTTGAATCGACCTGATTTTATAAAAAGTCAAAAAAACGGTTGGTTATTGGTGTATTCCCCCCCCCCCCCCCCCCCCCCATACACCAATTACTCTTTCCCGGGACCAACACTACTTATCCAACTAATCACTAAATCTAAAGTTAAATTTGCAACACTTCGTGTGCAAATTATCCTTATTTCCAAACAGATTTAATCAATGAAATTTACAATTAGCATCTCCGTAGGGAGGAAGACCCAAGGTCAGCGCGAATGCTAATTAATTCATATTAAATCACAATGAAATCTACGATCAACATGAATGCTAATCACTTCATTTCAAATAAGGAAAGGAAATAGATTTAGACATAGTGACGTAGTATTTTATTAAAAGACAATCTTGAACAAGAAGTACGACATTTATCATAACACATTTTGGAATATCCTCAAAATTCACAGTTATTACTTCCACTACGAATGATATATCAAAACAACTAGTATTAAAGAAATAAATCCTTAATACAAATGTAAGAAAGTAATCATCCATCAATATCCAAAACCATAAGTATCCGCCAAAATAAGGCAACTAATGTGGTAAAAGAGTAATAAACCAGAATCTAATATCCAAAAACCAAGATAAAACGTAAGATGAAAATCTCCAAGTCTTCTGGACATCTGCATCAACTGAGTGATGCTTGTCGAGCTCAAGAACTTGAAGTCGTCCTACTCTTTCCTCGTAGCTGAACCTACAAAGATTGCAACAAACCATAATTAATATCCACCAGTTAAAACCGTCCGTGAGGACTAAACTAGTATAATTTGGTTTTTCATGTTACAAGAGTCTGACATACCTCCATCTATCTTTGACTTCTTGTTCCTCCTCTGATAGACCTTTATGAGTGGAGGTCTCTCCGTCCTGGCATCATTCACTTCCTGAATAGGTGATCAGAGTTCAGCTCATTCACATCATGAACGAGTCCTTCAAACTCAAAATCATCAATCCTCAGTGATTGAAGGTAGTCATCTATGATGGTCTCGTTATCCTGAGCCGTAAAATGCCGATTAACATCGACATTCCTATCAATAGGACGATCCCAGAAGGTCCTTTCCATCTCATAGGTAGTCCGTAACAGATCAATCCTCTCCCTATCAACCACGAGCAACTCCCCTATTAGAGCAATTGGATCCTCGTGAACGATATGGTTCTAGACGACTGCTTCTCTAAGAGCCAGGAACCAACTCGGGAAACATGAAAGGAGAACCTCGCAAACAGTCTTTCCCGACATAACGCCACCATATGACACATACATCCGTACAAGGTTCTTGAACCTCATAAGAAATCTCTTTAAGTTGAGGAAATCCTCAAACTTCAAGAAACTTATCTCTTTCCGTGCCAGGAAGCCAAGTAGTCAAAACCGAAAGGAGTCCGGAACATCATCGGAATAGGCTAAACGACAAATCTTCGTGCGAATAGAAACAATAGACATATCTGAAATAAATAACAAGTAAATAAACAACTCGTAAGCAAAAATAATTTATGTTATCAATGTTAAAAACCCTAAAATAACATTGAACCAACAAACGAGTAGCCCGATACTATTTACAAATAGTCCACTATAGGTGGATGCTACCCATAAAATTACCGACCATGACCTCAGTCAATTTTATTTCCTATCCCATCACATGGACCTTTGTGAAACAAAGAAATAATAACCCGTGCCTCAGGACCCTGCTAAATCGAGAAGTGACCTCTATAGGAGGATTCATCAATAAGCAGCTAAGCTACAACCATATTTTAGTATTCCGAAAAATTAATTCTATTAAGAATAATCCTACCGAAGGAAGGGATTACCTTTATAAAATCATTTTTCCCATATTATCAATTTTGAATTAACCAATGAACTCTACAATTAGTATCTCCTATAGGGAGGAAGACCCGTAGTCAGCGCGAATACTAATTATTTCATTTTAAATCAAATTTATCCTTTTGAAGTCTAAACCAATGAAATCCATAACTAGCATCTCCTATAGGGAGGAAGACTCAAAGTCAACACGAACGCTAATTATTCCATTTTTAAACCAAATACGGAGGTCCTCTAAATCAATTAACAAATAATTGATTAACTTTACCGCTTAGTCTTTTTAAGGGTTTGTGTGACAACGTAGCACATAGACAATTAAGTCCTATCACATGATTTCTAAGCGCAAGTAATAAATCATGCTCGCATTGAAATCATAAAACCAGCATGCTATGACCCCTATGCATGTTATTTCTATTACGCAAATAATGAAAGCAACAATAACATGCAAAACATGCTAATCATCTCATTGCGTAATTTAAACCATCGATAGCATGCAAATAATTAAAATAAATAAATAGGCTGCCGACCGGGAATAGAAAGCCTTATCTATTAGATCTAATTAAATAAAATTCCGGAACAAGCTCCGGTCTTCAATCTTCAATTGGAAGTCAAACCCCCGTCCTTAAGTCCACCTTCCAAAATTAGTAACTGCTCGAAATAAATAGGGTGCGGAAAACCCTAATTACCAAAAACAGAGAGTGATTTAATTTCGAACGAACTAGGGTACGAAAACCCTAGCCGTCGACGATCATGCCAAGGTTTCGGAAAACCCTAGCCGTCGTCAACGTCATGGACTGAACGTTGAAAAACGAATAGCCCTACGTTCAAAATTACGGCCACGCGCCGCCGCCGAGCCACGCGTGCAAACCACGCGCCGCCGCGACGCGCACCGGGGCTGCCGTCTCGGCTCACGACGAGCCTAACGTGGCTGGGTCCGGGCTGGGTGCGTCCGTTGCAGCCCAGCCCGAGCCACTGCTCGTCGCCGTCACCAAAACCGCCGTCGCCATCGCTGTTATCCGCTGCAAATCGCAGCCCCGCCGTCGCGAGCTGCCGCCGGTGGCTGGAACGCCACCGGTCGCTCCCACTGGCTCGCCGGCGTCCCAGCACCACCGGAGGTGCTGGGTTCAAGCCCGAGCAGCCATGGCTAGGTCCGGCAGCCACGAGCGTGCAAGGGAAAAACTAAGCCGCCGCTGCTGCCGTTTGACCACGCCACAGCCACCGCCGCCGGTGGTCCCCCGACCACCGGACCTCCTCCTGCCTCCGTCTGCGCCCCCGTGGCCGTCGAGCCACCTTCGGTCCGCAATGGTTTGAGCCTAGCAGCGTGCGGCCCAAAACCCGTTAGGGTTTCGGCCGTTGCTGCTCCCGCTCACATCCACCGCCGCCGCTGGTCGTCCGGCGCTGTCTGGGCTCCGTCTCCAACGTCGAGCCGGGCGCTGGACCGCCGGGCAGCCGCGGTTCAGGCCTACAGCTGCGCCTGCGGGCCCGAAAACCCTAAGGTTTTCAGCCGCCGCGCTACACCAGCCGTCGCCGCCGTCCGCCGCCGCTTCTGCCACCTTCGGCCTTCACTCCGGCGTCGCCTGAAACCCCCTAGGATGAACCGTAGGGGTTCAGACGCCGTGAACGACGAAGGGGCAGCCGTGCGAAATGCAGCAGACTACGCTGCCGCTGCTGCCGCCGTGCGACCCGACGTGCCGCCGCCTGCGGCCGTCGTCTTCTCGTCTCGTGTTCGTCCTCGGACCTCGTTCCTACAACAATTCTTCAATTTTTCCAGCAATAATAAAAAAATACAAGAAAAACGAATCCTAATCTAATCGGCACCTTATTATCTCGCCGATTTAAAAAAAAAAAGAACAACGATGAAACGAAAAACGAATAAATTAACGCACGTAAATCCCGGACAGCAGCATGCACATATAATCATGATGACTCGAATGCATGAACATAAAATTCGAATCAACACAGAGCCAATCCAAAACCGGGCCCTGATACCAATTGTTGGAACGACTGCTTGAAAGCCACCCGAATCCCAGATCATAGATTGGATGCAGTGATTCGATCGTGCACATAAGTTCATGCAAGGGCCCGAGTACATACCTTTTGATTATAGCAGACGGAGAATCTGAGACGAATCTGAACGAATCTACGGTTCTGATCTTCTAGGAGATGATCCCACACCTCTAGATCTGAGACTTGGTGGGCGTCTCGAGATCACTGGAACCTCGATCTCCTCTCTCAGTACCCGGCGGCTCTCTCTCTCTCTCTGCCTAGGTTTTCGCGTGAAACCTTTCTGACAACTCTAGTGTGTGCTAGAACTAGGGTTTTAGATGAGAGACTTAGAATATTTATATGGTATATAAATAAGAAGATTCGATTCCTTATTTATGTCTTTACCATATCTGTGCCAATCCCTTATTTATTCTTTTCCATAACTACAAATCTTATTCCCTTAATTAATACGAAATTAATAAGGAATTAATTTGTTCCGTTATGCTACTGTATATCAGGAATTAATTCTAACAAATAGAATTAATCCTAATACCAGTAGAAGAATAAATAAATAAATATATATCAAATAAATTTAGATATGATATTTATCCCCATAAGATTTAATTAAACAAATCTTATCTTATTAGATTTAATCTTATCCTTGAATAATTAAATAATAACTAATTAGATTTAATCTTATCCCACAGGATATAAATCTTAATTAATTGTATTTAATATCCATTCAACGGATATAAATCCAATATATATCATATACTGGGCCTGAGTACAATTATTGAGTCCAAACTCAATAATACAATTTAGATCAATTCCCGAGGTCTGTTTGGGCCATCCTAGGGATCGGATACCAGACAGAGTTGGCCCTTATCTAATTCGATATTTCCATGTCCACCCCTGAACATGTAACTCATTAGAGCTTTGACACACTCACTAAAGTGTCATAATTGATTCACCGCTCTGTCCCAATTATGTAGATTGGGGCTAGTATTTTGTTTAGTTCGACCCCCGTGTTTAAGACCTTCCATATCCATTAATTAATTAGAGCTACCATGACTGCTCCTAATTAATTAACATCTCATTCCTCAGGTAGTACCCGTTCACACCTCATTATTATACCTGAACTTAATTAGCATGCATGACTTGGTATAATAAACCTTGTGAACTCCCTGAGGGGATAATGTCAACCTACACTCACGTAGGATTAGACATACTATGCATCTCCATGTTACCCAAAGTACAACATGATTTAGATGAACTAACGAGAAGTTCATATCTTCGTAAATCAAAGTAACATTGAAGAATACATATACATCTAATAGTTTACCAAGGTTAAGATCGAGCTACTAAAGCCTGAGATTTGTAGCTCTTCACCTATATCACCTTTGATACAGGGTCAGTATCAGAAGAGTATTATCTCCCTTGATCCTCAATACGTTCCACCGTACCAGCATAATTAGTGATTGGGACTCATCACTGCCATTAAGCTGCAGTCTAGACCGATAGCTCAGCCCAAGTTATCTCGACTGTGATCTGTTTATATCTCATCATTGTTAACGACCTTCGTGATCCCCTCCGAACTCAGATCGACACGTGGTCTAAAACATGAGATAATTGACTTTATTCTTGCTTATACATATTCTTCCAGATAGGGATTGTTAACAGTGGACCGGTGTCGTAAACACTAAAACAACTTGTTTTGCTTTAGATATACAACAACCCCAACAGTTTTTATGGATGATTTCTCCATTTTTGGAAATTCTTTCGATCATTGTCTTGATAATCTATCTCTAGTATTGCAAATATGTGAGGAAATTAATCTTGTTCATAATTGGAAAAAATGTCATTTTATGGTACGTGATGGCATTGTTCTTGGTCATAAGGTTTCTTCTGCAGGTTTAGAGGTCGATCGAGCGAAGATAGTGACAATTGAAAAGTTGCCGCCACCTTCAAGTGAGAAAGCAGTTCGAAGTTTTTTGGGACACGCCGGATTTTACCGACGATTTATGAAAGACTTTTCAAAGATCACCAAGCCATTGTGTCACTTGTTGGAGAAAGATGTGAAGTTCAAGTTTGATGAGGCTTGCTTGGAGGCATTTGAGAAGTTGAAAAAGGCATTGGTTAGTGCTCCAGTATTGATCATTCCCGATTGGTCCCAACCATTCGAATTGATGTGTGATGCGAGCGACATTGCGGTTGGGGTAGCCTTGGGTCAGAAAAGAGACAAAACATTTAGAGTCATCTACTATGCTAGTAGGACTCTATATAAGGCGCAAACAAATTATACAACAACAGAGAAAGAGATGTTAGTCGTGGTGTATGCCTTCGACAAATTTCGATCATACTTGATTGGAACAAAGTCGGTGGTATACACAGATCATGTTGTTATTCTGTACTTGTTCGACAAAAAGGATGCAAAGCCGAGATTGCTTCGTTGGATCCTCTTGGTACAAGAATTCGACATTGAGATCCGAGATCGCAAGGGGTGTGAAAACGTTGTAGCTAATCACCTCTCTCGATTGGAGAACCCGGTGGAAGGGGAAGATATTGGTGTTCCTATAAACGAAAGCTTCCCGGACGAACATGTTTTGCAAATTCAATCTAAAGTACCATGGTATGCTGATTTTGTGAATTTTCTTGCAACAAATATTCCTCCTCCTCCAGAAGTCTCGAGCTACCAAAGGAAGAAGTTCTTCCATGACGTGAAGATTTATATATGGGATGAGCCTTACCTATATCGGAGATGCGTTGACAAGATCATTAGAAGGTGTGTTCCGGAAGAGGAGTGGGAACCTATCATCCGCCAATGCCATTCGTCCCCAAGTGGAGGTCATTTCGGAGCCAACAGAACAGCTTTTAAGGTACTCCAAAGTGGTTTCTATTGGCCCTCTATTTTCAAAGATTGTCATTCTTTCATTATTCATTGTGATCGTTGTCAGAGAATGGGGAGAATTTCGAAAAAGCATGAAATGCCTTTAACTAATATGATAGAGGAGGAGTTATTTGATGTTTGGGGGATCGACTTTATGGGTCCTTTCCCCACATCTTTTGGTCACCAATATATCATCTTGGCTGTTGAGTATGTTTCTAGGTGGGTGGAGGCAATCCCGACGTCTACAAATGACTCCAAAGTGGTACTAAAGTTCCTTTAAAAGCACATCATCACAAGATATGGAGCTCCAAGAGTATTGATTAGTGATGGAGGATCGTACTTTTGCAACAAGTGGCTTGAGGGATTACTCAAACGGTATGGGGTGAAGCATCATGTCACGTCACCGTACCACCCTCAAGCTAATTGGCAAACGGAGTTGGCAAATCGAGAAGTCAAGCAAGTGCTAGAGAAGATGGTCAATGGGAGTCGAAAAGATTGGTCAATCTTGCTTGACGATGCACTTTGGGCATACAGAACGGCCTATAAAACCCCTCTAGGTATGTCTCCTTATCAGTTAGTTTTTGGTAAAACCTGTCATCTTCCTGTTGAGATAGAGCATAAAGCATATTGGGCTGTGAAGAAGCTGAATTTCGATTTCAAAGTGGCCGGTCAAGAACGAATCCTTCAACTCAATGAATTGGATGAGTTTAGAGTTCAAGCATTTGAGAACTCTAGCTTATACAAGGAGAGAACGAAGAGATTTCATGATAGGATGATCCAGAGGCGGGAATTCAAAAAGGGAGACGTCGTTTTGCTCTTTAACTCTCGTCTTAAGCTTTTCTCACGAAAATTGAAGTCTAGGTGGTCAGGGCCATTCTATATTAATGAAGTGAAGCCTAATGGAGCCATTGAGTTGCTAAACCCAACTGGAAGTCCGTTCGTAGTCAATGGACAACGGATCAAGGCATACCATTGCCCCGAGCAACTCAGACAAGTGACTCACACTTTCTTGAAATTTCCTTGAGAAACGGTATCGTCGAGCTAACGACGTAAAATTAAGCGCTTATTGGGAGACAACCCAATCATCTTTTCATTTGTTTTATTTTATTTTATTTTACTTTACTTTAATTTTATTTTATAATTTTTTATTTTATAATTTCCGTTTCATTTTCTAATCATTTATTATTATGAAAAAAAAGAAAAAAAAAATAGGAATTTATACTCGGAGGAAGACGCGGCAGCGCCTCCGCCGCTGTTCCGCCGCGCCCAGGAGAGCGATCTCTGCGCCGTCGTTGCGCTCCCGCGTCCCTGGGCGTTGAAAGCCGCGTCGCCGCCCCACCAAATGCGGCCCCGGCGTCGCCGCGTCGTCCCGCCAAGCCGCCGCGCCTCCGTACTCCATATGCCGCGTCCAAGAGCTCCTTCTCCGCGTCGCTCCGCCGCCGCCGCGTTCGACCTGCTCCAGCCTGCGTCTTCACCGACGCCTTCGTCAACGCCGTCGCGTCACCATCGATGTTTCACCTCGCTGGCCGGCCCAATCCAACTAATTTATCCACACTTATATTTTTCGATGAAGATGCTTGTTATGTGTGGATAATTATGATTTTATGATTTTGTCACAATGAGGTGGAAATGACATGGATGATGACATGGCAATCATGGATGATGACGTGGTGCATGCAACCCCTCAAATTTTTTTTCCTTCTATGTCTAAGACTAAAATCAGCTTGCTCCAAGATAATTTAAAAAGTTAAGTAAAGTTGTCGTATTTATGAAGTATGCAACACGGGTTAATAAATCTGATTAAATTTCAATATTGTTCTCACGTTTCTCTTTCTCATCTTCTATTACTACTATGTTACTGGTAACCCTACCGATATTTAGACCTTTGAGTTATTTTACTATCCTTTTCACTATTTGGCAGGGGTTTTAACAAAAAATAAGAAGAGTTTTGTAGGTAGAAAATTGTTGGTAGATAAAAATTTAAAGACAAAGAATGTTTTTTGGACCACATGAAAATTACCTTGTCTCATATCTTGACCACCGAGACAAGACTCCTTTTTGATACCGCCATTGTGCCTCTTTTCATTTTTATCATCAAGTGAAGAAAGTCAAAACAAGATATTAGTGTTATAATTAATTAACAATAACATGGCCAAGAAACTGTTAGAACTACCAATCCGGTTAGAATTCTAAAATAGTCCGGAACCATGACCAGCGGTTTCCAAAATAGAAATCGAACCGTAACCGGACTGCCAGTTCAAAACCGGAACCATAAATGTGGGTAGTGCTGGTCCAATTCCGATTTTCGAGTGGATGAACCGGAACCGAAACCGAAACCGGGAACCAGCGGTTCCTGAAACTGTGGCCGGCTCTATATGGAGTATATTTTAGTGATTACTACATCTTACAAGTTTAGTCATTAAAAGAAATCTAACCAACCATATTGATTAAAAGACAATTAATTAATATAAGTATATATAATATTACCGGAAGTTTTCTGAACATTCTCTAGATATTAATATTATTCATAAGGGGTGACGACGCAACCCAATCTTTTAGGTCATCCATTCCTCACTCCACGTAAGACATAGATAAACCATATTTGAAATTACATATTATATGAATTCAAACATTTGTTGTTGGAGACGGAGAAAGATCATGGATTCACTTAATCGGGTGTTTTATGGTACTCCTTTCGTTAGAAATTAATTGCTTTATTTCATTTTGGTAGAAATTGTAACGTAGTGTTAAAAGTAAAAAATTTAAGGGTTCACATTAAAATGTAAACAATTCTTTTTCATTTGAGAAAAACAAGATAATTCATCTAGGACGACATGATTAAAGAATCATGACAATTGAAGTAAGACGGGAGAATATTTATTTTGAATGTCAAAGTTATGAGTTATTTGAGTTGAGATTCTTATTGAATTTTTATTTTTATTTTTATTTTTATTTTTATATCAAGCAAACATACACCTAATTATTTTATTCATATATAATATGTCATGTCAGTCGTGAGTACGGGTAAAGGAGCATTCTTTTGCAAAATGAATATATGTATTCCAAATATTATATCTCAAATTAATCTCTTTTTTATTAACCTATTGTGCTCGAGTCGAGTGTGTGGCTATGCAGTGGGGGTTAGTGTATGAAATCAAATGTCGCATGTTCAAATATTTTGTAGTGCAGTCTTTAAATTTAATATCGCAATTGTTTAAGAAAAATACAATTCTTTGACGAATGCTATTTTCATTATCGACATTATCCTAATATAATAATTTAATACCAACTGTTTTGCATATTATCATTTTAAATTAAATATTAATCACACTTTCCTCAAGAATTGTATCAAAATCAAAGTGATTTCCATCGATTTTTTTGTATATTGTTTATTTAAGAATTTCATTTTGTATGAGGTCATTCATTCGTCACTCGACGTAAGAAATTAATTGAGCATATTCACGTTTAGAGCATCTCCAACAGTTTCCCTTATTTTCCAGCAGCACTAACACTAAAATAGTGCAGTAACAGTAACTCATCTCCAACAGTTCACACTAAAATACAGCAGAAAAGGAATATTCCAAAATATCATTTTTCATTATTTTTTTTAATAAAATGTAAACATGTTTAAAAAAAAAGTTATGGCAATGATAAAAATTTTAATTCATTAATTTAAATAGTCATTTTGTATATATATTTGTATCACACGTAAATTATACATAGAGTTTTAAAAAGAAAATAAATTTTAGTTAAATTACAAGTAACATACGAGTAATAAATTGTGAAAAGAACAAAAAAAATAATAAAAATTTTATACACACAAAACAAATAAGCATATATGAAATTAAATTGTGAAAAGAAAAAATAAAATTATTACTCATACAACAAAACAAACTAAATTGAAATATTACGTCACAAAATAAAAATCGCAAACAAAAAAGAGCACAAAATGATGAACACAAAATTATAGTGCAATGAATAGTGTTACTCTATATTTGAGGGAACACTGTTCATTGCACTATAATTACTCTATTTTGGTGTAGACCGTTGGAGCAAAACTCTGCACTAAAATAGTGTTGGAGATGCTCTTAGATAAAGGAAATTGAGTGAGGATTTCTTTAATATACTCCTTCCGTCTTTAAATAAGTGTCTCGAGCCGCCAAAAATTTTGTCCCTAAATAAGTGTCCTATCACATTTTTCCAAGCAAAAATTACACAAAAGTACCAAAACTACCCTTCTTGAAAATCTAAAAGTGGGAGAAAGACAAAAATAAATAAATAAATAATCAAGGATTTTAAGGGCATAAGTGTCATTTTAGCATTCTCCTTGGTTTTTTCAAATTGGCGGCTCGGGACACTTATTTAAAGACGGAGGGAGTATTTGACTATTTGAATGGAATTCGTGATACATATGTTATGACGTTATGTACGATTCCTTGACTGAGAAGGATAAGCACTGCAGATTTTATCGAAATATTATTTCTCGTCAAAATTAAAAAAATAAAACATATCTGGAATATGTATAAGAACGTTTTTTTTTTTTTTAATATTAAAACATAATGAGTTGGTAAGTTATGATTTCTTCGACCCTACTAATAAAATGACACTTTTTCTGGATACGGAAATTAAAATGTAACGATAGTAGTGAGTTATATGATTTGATGTTCGAAAATATAATATGTCAATTTATAAATAAGACGAAGAAAGTATTATTTTTTTCTTTTTATAAACATATGATATTATGACGTGTCAAGTTTACGATTCACTTCATCTTTTGGTAATCCATTTCAATTTCGTGCTGATAAACGTGTTGTAAAGAAAAATTGAAGAACAGAGAATACGAGAAGAAAAGAAACGAGAGAAGAAGATGGAGGTGCAGGAAATAGGGTTTCTCATTAATCTCATATTCTGTCGTATCTTACAAATAGAGTACAATGAGATATATATACTAGATATAAAACCTTAACTAATAAGTAATGTCCACAATATATAAATATTTATAACAGCTTTAAGATATTTTTGAGACTAGTCAAATCTTAATACAAGAATGCAAATTTTTATCGAACTGATTCGGGTTTTCTAACCCAAACTCGAAAACCGGTCTCAGAATTCCCAACCCAACATAGAGAGAGAAGAGAGAGAGAGGAGAGCTTCTGCGGCTGTGCCTTCCTCCCTACAACAACGGCGGCCGCCGCTGGAGAAACCCTTCAATTCAGCAGGCAAGTGATTCAATGCCCAACATTCCATAGTTAATTGATTCTTCATACTGTTTTCCGCCGACATAATTTCGATTGCAGGCAAGAATCTGTCCTCTTTATTTTCGAAACCCTAATAATCGATTTCTCTGAAACTCCAATGAATGCTTGTTTCCTACTCTCAATCCAACATTTCTCGACTTAATAACAGCTCCTTCCCCTGAAATTGACGATTTATTGTTACGCAAACACCAATTTTCTTTCGAATTTGTTTCTTCAAGCTTCAATTTTCACCTAAATCTGCATCCCCAAAAGTGCTGATTCAGATCTATTATTCCTTAAATAGAATAGCTCAGCTGGAGATGCCTATCTTGAGATTTTTAACTATTAGATCATTTAGTTGTGTCAGTGAGACAGACGAGCATTCTGTGGTAACCTTCATTGGATTTTATTGCTTTTATCAGACTTGGTGGGCGATTCTGGACGGCATTGTAATTTTTGCGAGATTAGTGTTCTGTTGTCTAAGGAGTATGTGACTTATAGTTAATTTTGCTCATGAATATTTACGTAATAGTTTGATGATGAATGCTGACCGTTTCAGACTTCTATTTATATCATTGCAGCTATGGTGGGGCTCTCTCTAGGGGAGCAAAACTTTATAAAAGGTGGAATTGCTCAGGATTTGCGTACAGATGGAAGGAAACGATTAACCTACCGACCCATTTTTGTTGAAACCGGTATCATTCCTCAGGTACAGTTATAGTCTGAAGTATGAGCTATTCTTCAGAACATTCAGTCGATTATATGCTACTGATCTATTGTTAATGTCGGAAAGGCAAGTGGCTCAGCAAGAGTAAAGCTGGGGGGAACAGATGTTATTGCAAGTGTGAAGGTAACTTCTTGTTAAATATTCTATTTACTCTTGATTTTGGATATTGTTTGTTTTGTCATTCTTCGTAACCGGGAACTCTTCGTGTCATGTTATCCTTTTGGATTCTCTGACATGCTTGAAATTCGTATATTTTATTATCTAATTTACAGGCTGAGCTTGGAAGGCCGAATTCATCTCATCCTGACAAAGGAAAAGTTTCCATATATGTCGATTGCAGTCCAACCGCTGAGCCAACTTTTGAGGTTTATGAAATTTCTTGCCTTTTTTTTGGCTGTATATCCCCTTTATAGATATCTACTTCTCAGATAATTTAACTACTATATAATGTGTTGGCAATTTCCGTTAATCCCTAAAAACAGGGCAGAGGGGGTGAGGAATTATCGACGGAGCTCTCTTCAGCGCTTCAAAGGTGTTTGTTGGGTGGTAAAAGTGGTGCAGGTACTACTTACTCGTATACACTATACAGTGATTCTGCAATTTATGTTTCTTATATATGCAGATGTTAAAAAAAGTTTTGTTTGTCTTGATCCATTTTGTTCAGGCGCTGGAATAGATCTCTCGTCTTTGTGCATCGTTCAAGGTAAGGTCTGTTGGGATCTCTATATAGATGGCCTTGTAGTCAGTTCAGATGGTAATGTGCTCGATGCTTTGGGAGCTGCCATTAAGGTGCTTGAACTTTCTCCTTTAGCTTCCATTGTTCACGTTACATTACTTTCATTATCTTCCATTTTCTCCATCAGAGTTCTATTCTCTGTTTCCTGATTCCCCCTCGGTGTTTCTTCCCGTAGGCTGCTTTGAGCAATACGGCTATTCCAAAAGTCCAAGTTTCTGCCAACGCACCGTCTGACGAGCAGCCGGAGGTTGATGTGAGTGATGAGGAATTTCTACAATTTGATACATCAGGGGTTCCCGTTATAATCACTTTAACAAAGGCAAGATATTCTTGTTTCTCCTTTGTTCTTAATATGGGGTTTCATGTTGATTATGTATTTAGAGTACTAGCTTAATTTTATGAAATCAGATAATATCTGTATCCATATATTGCCAATTAATAAAACTATAGTATAAATCTTGTATCTTGATAAATAAACTATACATCTATTAAAGTACTGAACCATCCCTAGAAATTAAATAAAGTGACTCTTAAATGAAATACTATCTAACAGGGATATGGTGGACAAATCAAATTTTGTATATCGAGGCTCTTATTTTGATTGATACTATACATTGTACATGTCGACTATGCAGGTGGGGAGGCATTATATTGTAGATGCAACTACGGAAGAGGAGTCCCAAATGAGTTCGGCTGTTTCAGTCTCGATTAACAGGCAAGGCCGAATATGCGGACTAACAAAAAGAGGGGGTGCGGGCCTCGATCCAAGCATTATACTCGACATGATATCTGTGGGTAAGCGTGTAAGTGAGCAGTTGATGAGCAAGTTGGATTCAGAAATAGCTGCAGCTGAAGCTTGCGACGAGGACGATATGGAAACTTAGTGATCTTAATTCTGCTTGTTCGAATTATGCCGTGGTTGTCTCTTGCATTTGATGCTGACATGAAGTCTAGTTTCTGTGTTGATGTTGATAGGCTAAAATCTAACATGTTAACACATCTGTAGAATTCTAATTGTGTTATGTGCTCTACCTGTTTCAGAATAGTGGATTGAATTTCATTCATATTTTAGAATGATTTGTTAAATTTTGAGGCCTCCTATAATCAACACACACAGGAAAAGGTTCATGTACAAATAAATCATGATGTGCGAAAAATGATTAAACTTACGTAAAATAATGCTTAAATTTGTATGCATTTATGCTTATTAGACTTATATGCCTTTTTATGAGAAAAACCATGTTTGAATCGAGTCATGCTCAGGATCAAATGTTTGCAACATCTTTCGGTGCTGAATATCCAAATCTCTCTTTAGTCTCCCTTTCATCTCCCTTCACTACAAAAACTATGTTGGAGTGATGAAGAATTCCCCCGTGTAAATGTCTCTAAAATTATTACTTCAGACGAGTTATATATAATCGATTGGAAGGACCTATTCACGACTCTTTCTTTCAACTCGGAGCTTCGAGTCTATGCTTGTGTGCTTGTCTCTGGAAACTCATTCGGTGACGCTTTTCAACTAGATCGTGAGCGGAAGAAGTATATTGACTTACGTTTCCGTTTACCTAGAATAGGTTTTTTTCCAAGATAGTAGACCTAATTTTTATGGGAGCTTCGATCCTAAAGACAGCTAAAGTTGTCTTCTGTACAGACAAACATCAAGCCGTCCACGTGTCCCCTTGCCCCACTCACTAATACTCCACCTCATCACCCTTACCTCACACTTGAACTTTCTCATATCATGTCATATAAAATAATTTCCTTCTATTAATACATACTGTACATAATTGTATTTGATTTAATGTTGTTGTTAGTATATGTAATTAATAATTATAATGTACTGTTTTTGATTCATTAATGTATTAATCAAATGTTCGGTTCGATTATTATTTAACGGTTCGATTATGAACAGATGGGCTTGGCCCATATTATTGATCATTATCGCACGGTTCGATCATGAACCGATGGGCTTGGCCCATATCATACATTAATGAGTTGGACTATAATTCCTCTTGATCCATTCCTAATTTTATAATTAATCATGGAACGTAAAATGGATGTTATCGTAAACTCCACTATAATCAACATGGAATGATTTATCAAATTACTATTTGATTTCTAATTGAAATTACTACTCAATGAATTAATCACTTAAAGTAATCATATTCTTTAATCACTAATTATAGGAGTCATTCTTCTAATTAAAACCGACTAATATGACAAGTTTTTCTTACGAAAATTCTACCTTCGTCGAGAATAGAATTTTCTAAACCCCTTAAGGTTTAAACTATTTATCTAATTTACGAATTTAATTACTAATGTAGAATTATGAAAATGCGGGTCGTTACATTAATTTATAGAGTATTAATTTAAAGAGATTTTATTGTTATGTATATCAACAAAAGTAATCTATCGAGAGACTGAGGGAGGGCAGGGGGTGGGTATCGAGGTGGAGGTAGTGGTGGGTCTTAAAAGTTGAGCAAAAGAATAATAGGGTGTAGCCATATACGAACACGTGACGGCTTGATGCGGTGTCTGCATAGAAGACAAATTCTTCTGTCTTTGTCTTTAGGATCGCCTCCCCTCCCCTATGGAAAAGTGATGGTTTCAAGGGATGTCATTTTCGATGAGAGTTGTTTCCCTTTTCTATCTCCTGCACAACAGTAAGTTCCTGTCACTTCTTCTACTTGGCCACGCCTTCCTACTCCGCCAAATCTTTTCTCTAATTCTGATACTCCAACCTTTGACTCACCTTCTTCTCATGCCAACTCTGGTTCACATCACTCTCATACCCCATTACCTTTAGAACCTCTGGTGCAAACTCCATCTTCCTCTCAACTCTCATCACTCTTCTCCTAGTCCAGTCCACTTTTCTCCTGAGCCACATCATACGCCTACACCAATTAATGTTGTTGATGCTCTTGCTAGCCCCATATGGAAATCTGCCATGGTTGAAGAGCTCACTAGCTACCGCTGGAAAGAATCTTATTGGATGTAAATGTGTTTTCAAAATCAAGCGGCACGCTGATGGGAGTGTTTCTCGGTACAAAGCCCGTTTAGTTGCTCAAGGGTATTCGCAGCAACCGGGTTTTGATTTTACAGACACTTTTAACCTCTAGCTTCAAAGTCTGCAAGCTTCGAAAGGCGATTTATGGCTTAAAGCAAGCTTCAAGATCATGGTTCCTTACTATTCGAGCAGTTCTTCTTAAACTTGGCTTTCGGCAATCCCGAGCAGATAATTCTCTCTTTTTCAGAATTACCAACTCTTCTATCATCAGGATATTGATGCCTTGATTAAGCAACTTAGTGAGTTCTTCTCTTTGAAGAATTTGGGACCCGTTCATCATTTTTTGGGAATTGAAGTCAACACAACAGCTCAAGGCCTTCATTTGAGTCAAGGGAAATATGTTCGGGATATTCTAGAAAAGCTGATGCCAAGGGCAGTACAACACCCATGGTTTCTTCCATTCATTTGTCTAAATTTGAAGGTGTACCCTTTCCTTTGATAATGGAAAGCTCTACCGCAGCACCGTCGGCGCACTCCAATATATCACCATCACTCGTCCCGAAATTTCGTTTAGTGTCAATAAAGTTAGTCAATTCATGGCTAATCCTCTTGATTTACATTGGAAGGCTGTCAAGCGAATTCTTCGATATCTTGCTGGTTCAATCGATCATGGTATTCACATATCGAAGTCTGATTCTCTCGGTATCGTTGGCTTTTCCGATTCTGATTGGGGTTCCGACATTGATGATAGGCGTTCTGTTCTACTACAGGATTTTGTGTTTTTCTTGGTGGAAATCTTGTATCGTGGTGCTCTAAGAAACAACAAGATGTTTCTCGATCTAGCACCGAAGCTGAGTAGCGCAGCCTTGCTCACTTAACTTCTGACATCACTTGGATCATTTCTCTCCTTCAAGAACTCTCCTTTCCCACTCCTAAAGTTCCCGTTGCTTGGGTGGATAGTTCCAGTGCTATCTCTTTGGCCTCCAATCCAATTCGCCATGCACGTACAAAGCACATTGAACTTGACGACCATTTTGTTCGTGAAAAAATTGCTGCTGTTGATCAAGTGGCTGATTTGCTAACCAAACCTCTTAGCTTGCAATTCTTCGCCAGGCCAAAAAATGGACTTCATGTCGGCTGGGCTCGAATTGAGGGGGCGTGTTAGAAGAGTTAGCATCAAGCCATGTCAGCAAACAAGCAAATCTACTAAAGATGAGGAAGCTTCTGGATAGTTGATCTCTAGCCATTCATCTTGATATCCACGTGTTAGCATCCTGTACAATCCGTACAATAACATGGATTAGAAGCTAGGGTCTCTTTCTTATAAATAGTGATGTTATCATTGTAGTTGGTGAGCTGAGATTATAAATCAAATATATTTCTCTTATCAAATTCTCCATTTTATCTTCATTATGTTTATGCTCAAATTTCTTTCAGGAGGAAACGGCCGGAGCTTGAGCTGCTGCTGTGCTCAAGCGTGGAAGAAGGAATTAAAGAAAAGAGAAAACTTGAGCTGTTGTTGTGCTCAAGCGTGGAAGAAGGAAGAAAGGAGAAAGCTTGAGCTATGGTTGTGCTCAAGCGTGGGAGAAGAAGAAAGATAAGAGGAATCTCGCGGAAGCTAGTTGCAAGCGACGCTCGCGAGAGAGGGAGCTGCGGAAGAGAGAGAGGACGAGCTCAAGCGTGAAGAAGAGGTCGAGCGACGCTCGCGGGAGATAGAACTCGCTCGCATGAGCTTGAGAGATGAAGGCCGAAGCTCGTCGTCGGCAGCGAGTCGCTCGCGGAAGAGAGAGGACTGAAGCGAGTTCGCTCGCTCGCAAGAGAGAACTCAAGCGAGCACGCTAGCGAGAGAGATCGAGCAAGCGTGAAGCTTGAGCGAGAATTGAAAGCTGAGCGAGCCGCTTGAGAGATAATGCCGAAAGCGAGCAAACTCGCTCACGATAGAGTGGGAGAGAGAGAGAGCTGAAGCGAGTCGGCAGCAAGCGAGAAGAAAACTGAAGCGAGAGCGAGCTCGCAAGAGAAAGCGAGAGAGAGAGAGGGAGGAGAGAGCGTGAGAGTTGGGGGGGGGGGGGGGGGGGGGGGGGGGGGGGGGAGCTGCTGTGCATGCATGTGTGTACACTGTGTATGTGGGTGCAAGCTTGAGGAAGAAAAGAGAATTTCGTTAGTGACATAGTGGGTTGGGTTGGGCTGGGTCGGGTCGTGTCTGGTGGGGGCAGTGGGCTGGGCTGGAGTTTTGGGCCAATAATTGTTTGGCCCTATTCGCGTTGGGTTCGTTTTATTCGTCTATTTAATTATGATAATTACGAAACGAGTGACGTACGATACAAAAGTTTAAAGATCTAGTTTATTTAATTTGGTTCGATTAATTCGAACCATTGCACGAAGTTCGATAAATTATCGAACTTATATGATGGTCTTATATTATTTAATTTAAGATTGTTAATAAAATCTTGGATTAATAATTTCTCCAAGTTTAATCATACTATTATACTTCAATTAAAATAATTAATTGAAGTACCACTCCGGTCCTAGGAAGTTGACTCATTTCTTTTTTGCTTTTTCGGCACGCATTTCCAGCGAGACGTAGTACGGGTCTTACGATATAATTTTGAAATATTATTTCTAAAGAGTGGTATATAAGAATAATTTACGGCTACCCTTAGTCGTATATTTTATTAATTTCGATTAATAGTCTTACGGCATATTTAACGGAACGTTAGCCGAAACGAGAAAAATAGGAAAAAAAGAATATAAATTCTTAATAGAATTTATGGAGCTCTTTAAGAATGAAAATTCTTATAATTTCATCTCTATTTAGGCGGGAGTCGATCGGAAGGCAAACGACGCGAATTCAATAAGGCTAGCTCTTATTACGATTATCAAGGTGAGATTTCTTATACAAGTAAAGTTATAGAATGTTTAGATGAAAATGCTTATTTTCAAATGTTGTCATGCCATAAACATTTTGTTTTGTGTATGACACTTATCTGCATTGGCTTTGCCAATTTATGTTAATCGAATTCGGGTCCTTGTTGGGATTTCTATCTTGCTTGGACTAGTGTACACAAGACCGTGAGTCATCTTCAGGGATGACCGGTCAGGTGTGGTGTGAGGTGACCACCTCCTCGACACCACAGTTTCAGATATGGTAGATTACTAAAAGAACGTAGTCTGCGCAGACACTTTTCAGAACTAGAAATGATTTTAGTGAACATAGGTTCTTTACAACAAAACCCCTATGTTTCACTTATGATGGCATGTACAATTATATTGTATAGTTTTCGGCAATGTGCCCACTGAGTACTCTGTACTCAGCCCTACATGTATTTCTAAATGTGCAGGTTGAGCAAGGTGAGGTGAAGTGACGAGCGGAGCTCTGTTGTTGTCTTGTTTATGTAATAGATAGGACTCTCGGTAATGCATGTCTTCATACATGTATTCATTTACTCATTCCGCTGCGTACACTCTTACGTGTTATATATTCAAGTGCTAGTCTATGCACTATTTCAGTCTATGTAATGGTTAAGACAAATACTCTCGTATTCTCTTTGGGCCTTGGGCCGAAACTCGACGTCTTATGCAATGTTCTAGTATTATTACGAGTCATGTTCCACGTTTATTTCATTGCCCCTTTCTTTCCCCCTTCTTATTCCCCATCCCTAGCCACGGTTCCCAGGCTTAGCTATCCTTAGCAAAGTCCGGTCGTGACAAATATATATGGTAACGGAGAGTTTAGAAAATACGGGGTATTACAGAAATCGTATTAATTTTCCATCCTTATAATGTATTCGGAGATATTATTTGATATTGACTCTATTCTTTTTTTTCATTTTAGTAAAAGAAGAATAATAACTACTAATGACTAACAAAAGAATAAGAACTACTAAAGATGATTATTTTATATAGTTTAATGTTATCAATTTAATTATTATAACTATTATTCATAAATAATACGAAACAATTCTTTAATAATATGTTAGAATAATGCGGGATATCAAAAATATATATAGAATAATTAAAAAAATAATTTGAGGTCCTAACCACTCGACCAAAGTTGTTGGAGAATGCTCGTCGCTGGCGATAACACATGGCATTGTCATCGTCGGCGGTAAGCACTTTTCAATAACTTTAGCCTGGCGATTTGGTTCTAAATAAACATACAATAAACTTTAGAACAATATAAGATCCTAATGGCCTAACCAAAGTTGTTAGAAAAATCTCATCGTCGGAGATAATAATACCGGCGGCGAACGCCTTCTACGGACTTGAGAAGAGAATCCCTCGCCACGGTTTCACTTATTCGTAAGTATTCATCGACTGCATCGGTTGTTGCCCCGTATGCCAATACTCTCATCACTGCAATACACTTCTGCAATGGTGCAAGACTTTGTCTACCAGTGGCATCACGTCTTTGCAGGAAATATTCATCATTGGCAGTAACAGCCTCCACTATGCGAAGAAATAAAGCCTTTTGCATTCGAAATCTGCATCGAAATATTTCCGGACTATATGTTGGTCTTTCGACAAAATAGTCATTCATCAAGCGCTCCTCCCCATCCTCGCGATGTCGCTCACGATTTCTCCTCCTAGCTCTGGGAGAAGGGTCACCAATCCTGAGACTAGAATAGTTTAGAAACATATTCTCGATGAATTGATAGATCTGACAATTTTCGGTAGCATTTCGTTCTTCAAGTCCATTTTACTTGAATCCAAATCCAATGATATATCATCATTTTGAGACATTTGTGAAGTGTATTATAAAAATGGTTGAGACTAAGCTTCTTTTTGGGAATGAGAATGAATTTTGCATATTCATCATTAATATTTAGCATCAATATATAGAAGAATCCAAAGACAAAATAATTAAAGTCGAATAGACAAGTCACGAGCAGCACTAACTTTGTCTGATAATTCAAATTCAAATTCAAATTCAAATGAAATTCATATTCATATTCACATTCACATTCACATTCAAATTATGATTGAAATTGAAATGAAATTGAAATTCAAATTCAAATTACGATTGAAATTGAAATGAAATTCAAGAACAAATTCACATTAAATTTTAGATTCACGTGAAAATCTTGCTTCAAATTCAGATTAAAATTCAACAACAAATTCAAATTAACATACTAACATTACATAATTGAAATTGCAAGAAAATATCTAGGATTACATAATTGAAATTGCAAGCAAATAACTAATATTACATAAATTACTCTCAATTCAACACACTAGCCGAATAGTTCACGTATGAGTTTATCTTTTAGCTGCTCTTCTGTTGGGGTTAATTGTGATTTGTTGAATAGTGAATTCAACACCGTTTGCTTCATTTTGATTTTCTCCATTTCGATCTTCATTTTCATCTTTTCACGTTCCACTTCAAGTCTCATTTTATTTGTTTCGTTTTCGAGTTCTCTGGTTAGTGCTAGTTTAGATATCGAAACAACCATTTCATCATAAGATGTTGATGCGTTACCTTTTCCTTTCCTTTTTGCCATATCACTGCCAGTAGGTCGAGAAATCGTTGAGGATCCTGGAGTATCGGGATCAACAGGAATTGCATACTTCACATCTTCACTAGTTCTCGATCTATTATCACTACCACCACTTTCTTCATTACTTACGTCACCGGGTTCAGAACGACCACGTTTTACATCATAATCAGAACCAAAAGGATCCCATTCAGGGATTTTGCACATAACTTCGTTAAAAACAACAACATCAGTAAACTTAAAACCATTGTTTGCTTCGTAAATTTTATGGGCATTTGACACCAGATCTCCTCGGCTCACTCCACTCCGCTTTGCACGATCTGCCTCCCTGCAAGCTGCAACCCACTTGTTCGCATTTTCATTAAGTCGTTTCCATTGACCTTTCATTTGATTCACGTTTCTCACCCCTATTTCCTCTTTATTTTCTACTTGTGCAGCATCATAACGCTTTTCTATCTTACCCCACAACAGAAGTTTCTTTCGATTTTTCCCCTTGGTTGCATTTCCACTGACGAAGATCCATGCTGACATTAGTGCTTTATCCTCGGCCACACACCAAAGTTTTTTTCCACCACTTTTTCTGACGGTTGAACTTCATCAGTTTCATCTAGAGAAAACTCCGTGTTTTGATAATATTGAGAGTTTTGCTCGTTCTGAAAATTTTGATAGTTTAGTAACTCAACAGAAGGTTGGGAGTAGGGATAATCTTGAGAATTTGGACAATTATTGGAGCTTGGATAATTTTGGGAGTTTGGATAATTATGGAAATTCATAAAATTTTGAGAGTTAGAGAAATCGTTTAGATCATTTGAAACTATAATTTACAAGGATTGTAAAAGCTCCAAAAAACACCAAATAATAAAAAGAAAAGATGAGAAAAGAGCAAAAAAAATTTGTTGGGAACCCCCTGCAGTTTGATTTTGATGATGTTTATCGAAACCACACTTAGGCATATTTTACTTGTTTAGGGTCAAGGCCGATAGATCGACCTGCTACCTGTTAGTGCAGGTCGATGCCCTTTAATGTTTAGAATCAAGTTCGATCCACCCTGTAAGAGAAAGGTCGATGTATCGACCTGCCTCAATTGGATCGAGCTGGATCATCTGCCTGTCTATCGACCTCCCCTATCAAGCTTCCAGCTGGCATTGCCTTAGAAGATTTCAAGAGCTGGATTATCAATCAAGGTCGATGCTCCGCCTTCATGGAGCGTCACGACCTGATCCTTGCCACGTCGAGTGCCAGCAAGGACGAATATTCCCAACGGCTAGAAGTGAGTCAGCATCCAACGGCTAGTGCCACGTCAGCCCGACTCCAACGGCTAGTTTTTCAAAACTGCCTATAAATACTTCAGCCATTTTCGGATTCAAGTACGGGAAACACAAGTTATCAACGCCATATCTCTGCCCAAAATCTCTCTCAAAGCTCATATCCATTCAAGTGTTCGAAATCCGATTAGTTTCCCAAACACTTGACAAAGAGAGGTTTCCGATTCCGAAAAACACCACAACGACGAAGCGTTCACTGCTGCTTGTCGATTGTTCAAACAACTTCTTCTCCGACTTGTTCGAAGTTAGAAAGCTTGTTTTTATTTTCACCATTATAGAGTTAGTCAAGCTCTGTAAAAGCATAAGGTTGCTTGTACGTTTTAGTACGAAGGTTGTAAGGGTCACGACCCAAAACTCGTGTCTAGTTACTCTCAAGTTAGATTGTATCTAGAACTGATACTCAGTCAGTATAAATAAGAGAGAGGTGGATCCAAAAGAAAAGGGATTCTCAGGTCGAGTCGACCTGACGTGGACGTAGGAGGGTTTCTCCGAACCACGCTACATCGCGGTGTTTCTCTCTCTCTTTATTTATTGCACTTACATTTTATTATCTAACTGACGAGCATCAACCTGCATTACACGAATCAACCTGCTATCCATATTCAACCAAGATTTTTCAAAGAGTAATCAACCTCCACCAACTTCCGCATTAACAACAGTTTGATAAATCAAGCTTGATACCATACGAGCTTGATAGATCAAACTGCCTCTGATAAGGTCGACCTTGACAATCGACCTGCAGATCGACCTTAATTTTAAAAAGTCAAAAACGGTTGGTTATTGGTGTATTCCCCCCCCCCCCCCCCCCCATACACCAATTACTCTTTCTCGGGACCAACAAGTGGTATCAGAGCAGTGGTTCTTTTGACCGCTGCTTTGCATACTAAAAGTTCTTTATCAAACTTTTGGTCATTTTGAACCGATCCTTAGAAAAATCTTTTTCATTCATTCATATCATATTATTTTGCTATGGAGGCTTCTCTTCTCAGGGTATGTGAAGACTTCTCCGTTCAAGGCTATGAAGATTGGAGCTTTCGAATCAAGATGTGTCTCAAGGCACATCACGTCCTTATGTGGGACATCATCGAGAACGGACCCTCCCCCATTTATGCTGCGAAGATTATCGTGGATGGAACAGCCCCCGGGGAGGCTACATACGAGAAAGTCCTTAAGAATCCTCGCGATTACACAACCGAGGAAAGGAAGGAGGCCGGTCTCGATGATTACGCAAAGGGACTCATCTCCAGCACCGTGAAGGGCGTCTACCTGGCCAAGATCAGAAATCTTGAAACGGCCAAAGAAATGTGGGACACTCTCCGGTCCATCAGCCTTGGCTCAGAGGAAATGAAGGAGAACAAGCTGTCCATGGCGTGCAGCAAGTTCGATGACTTCAAGATGGTTTCAGGAGAAACCATTGAAGCGATGAAAATTCGCTTCACCGAGATTGTTCTTGAAGTAGCTGCCATCAACCCATACAAGTATACGCAGCGCGAGAAGAATCTCAAAGTGATACGTGCCCTCCCTGCAAATTGGCACGTATACGCCGCCATGCATCCAGCCCGATCGGATTTCAACTCCCTCACCACTGAAGATCTTTTCGACATTCTTGTCGGAAATGAGTATGAGATGATCCGCATCAATGGATCAACCCAGCCTTCCACCAGCAAGAAGGCTGAGGAAAAGAACAAGGAGGTAGCCTTCAAGGCCGACTCAGCCTCAGCTGCTACCCCAAGTCCGATTGACGAATCCATCGTCAAGAAGTTCGAGAAGATGACTCTCGACTATGCTCTAGCCGCTAGGAGAAATGAGAAGCTCCTAGGGAAGGTTGTCAAATACAAGAAATTCTACCGTGACAACAAACGAAACTTCTCAAACCGCAACCACGACCGCCCTGACAAAAAGGGAGAAGGTAAACCCTCAACCTTCAATTCTTCTAACACACCCGAGGGTGGTTGTTTCAACTGTGGCAGGCCAGGTCACTACAAGACCGACTGCCCGGATCTTACCAAGGCCGAGAGAGACGAGCTCATTGCAAAGCGCGATAAGAAGCTCAAAGATCAACGAGCTGCAATGATTGCCGAAGAAACAAAGGAAGCTCACCTCTCGGATAGCTCGTCAAGTGATGACGAAGGTTACATCGCTTTCGACGAACGTGATGATGAAGAATGTTTCGTTGGAGAGCACCAACAAAACGAGGGATCTTCAAAGGTAGATCTTCAACCCATTTCACTTTCTTTTTCTGACGATGATTGTGCAGAAGAAGGTGATAAAGATCTATCCGAGGCTGTGTCTTGGGAAGAAATCAAGAAGCAGCTGGATGACTATGCCGATCTCGTGGATACACTCAAAGAGGTCGTTGAAGATAATGCTGAGCTATTGGACAAAAATGAAAAATACAAGCTAGCATTAGAAGAAAAATTCTCTCCCTACGATGAAGAAAAGGAAAGGGAGATCAAAACCCTAAAGTCAAAGGTTGACGAATTGACTTTACGGGTTAAGGAGTTCGATACCAGGGAGCTCGAGAAGGACGAGTCCCTCAAAACCAAAGATGCCGAAATACACAGCCTTACATCAAAATTGGCTGACTTGGTAATTCGACACGAACTCCTCGTGAAAAAGGAAGAAAAACTTCAACTCATCTTGAGTCAGTTGAAGAAAAGCGGAAAGAAATTGGAAGAAGTCCAATCCATGCAATGCAATCCGCGCGATCACTCTGGGATTGGGTTCAGCGGAGAATCCAAGAAAAGCAAGGATAAAGACTGTGAGGTCAAGTTCGTTAAAGCACAGTCAAAATCAAAGAGTGTTCGGAAAGCCAATCAAGCTCTCCCTGACAAGATGGTCAAGCTGAAGAATCCAGTTCGACAGCCTCAAGCCATCCTCTTAAAACAACAAAAGAAGGAACAGCCTGTTCTTCAAAAGAAGGAGAGTCGACCTGCCCAGCAAGGTCGACCTGCCCACACCTATCAAAACAGGCGGTTCGTCAAGGGCGATACGGAGGCCAGTTCTATCAAAGGCCGTATCACCCTGAGTTCTTCCACCCGGATTATCAAGGGTGCTACTGCCACTACTCTCAACAGTCAAATTTTCAAGACTGGCAGTATCAACCTGGGTTTTACGAAGAACAGTATTATCAGCCTCGTCGCTCTCGCTCGAAGAAATCCAAGGCTCCTAAGCCCAAGACCGCTACTGCCTCGTCCTCAGCCTCGGATAGAAGCAGACCAGTGAAGCAAATATGGGTCCCAAAGGCCGTTCCCGCAACCGATGTAGCACCCAATCTCAAGTGGGTTGCTAAGTTTAACTAATTGCAGGTCGGGAAGGCTCAAAGAAGGAGCCAAGCAGCTCATGGAGCTGTATGGATCATTGATAGTGGATGCTCCAAGCACATGACGTGTGACAAAACGCCACTTTCAAATTATCAAGAACGAGACGGGCCACTTGTAACCTTTGGAGGAAATTCGAAGGGATTTACGAGAGGCCAGGGTGATCTAAAAGTTGGTAAAACAACTATTTCTAACGTCTCGTATGTTGAAGGTCTTAATCATAATCTATTCTATGTGTCGCAATTCTGCTCGAGTGGTAAACGAGTAGAATTCACCGCTAACAAATGTCTCGTGAAAAATGAGGAAGGAGAAATTCTTCTTACCGGAATTTTGCAGGATAGACTCTATATTGTTCAATGGACAGATTGGATAGAAACCTGCTTGGTCACAAAGGCTGATTCCGAGACAAGTTGGCTATGGCACAAAAGGTTGAGTCACTTAAACTTCAAGGCCATCAACAAGCTCGCACGCAACAAGCTGGTGAACGACCTGCCAGACCAAGTCTTCGATCGTGATCACATCTGCAGAGCCTGTCAAGCCGGAAAGCAAACAAGATCATCCTTTCCAAGCGTGACGGCACAATCATCAAATCGAATTCTTGAGCTTCTCCATCTCGACCTCTTCGGTCCAGTCACTCCCTTGAGTATAAACGGTAGAAAATATGCTCTCGTTATTATAGATGACTATTCTAGATTTACGTGGGTTATTTTCATGTACAAAAAGAAGGAGACATTGGAGAAGCTACCTGCGTTGTTGAGCAAGCTGTGCAATCAAAAGGAGAAATCCATCATCTCCATTCGATCAGATCGAGGCACTGAATTTATCAATGCAATGATCGAAGAATATTGCACAAAGAGTGGGATTCATCATCAAACTTCAGCTGCACGCACACCTCAACAAAACGGCGTGGTGGAACGTCGTAACAGATCACTGAAGGAAGCAGCTCGTACCATGTTGGATGAAACCAATCTTCCAAAGAAGTTTTGGGCAGAGGCCGTCAACACAGCCTGCTACACCCAAAACAGGTCGATCATCACGACCCGACATGGAAAGACTCCATACGAGCTGTGGAACAACAAGCTCCCCAGGTTAAAGTATTTTAAAGCTTTTGGGTGTTTGTGTTACATTCATAACAATGGGAAATCTCAATTGAAGACTTTTGATAGCAAGGCCGATCCAGGAGTATTTTTAGGATACTCAGAGGTTAGCAAAGCTTATAGAGTCTTTAATAAGAAAACCCTAGTTGTGGAGGTAACACCTCATGTTGTGTTTGATGAATCTACTTGACTGTACAGAGAATCAAGTACAGGTACAGAACAGCCCGCTGCTAACAGGCCGTCTAACTCCCCCATTGACGACCTGCTAGTATGGACTCCAAATGATTTGGAGGAAGAGGATCAATCTGATCCTAAGGTCACACAGCAAGGGGGAAGTGATGCAAATGATAATACGAGCTGTAATACATCAGCCGGACTTAACCAGGCTGATCCCCCTCCCTCAGTCCCCAAGACTGATGCTGTTCACGACCTTACATCACAAATCGAACAGCTCGATAACACAATGGAGCAGCTCAACATCCAGGCCGAACAGCAGCCCGATCAACATTCCGAGCAACAGCGCGTATCCACTGATCAACCTTCAACTCACCCGGAGTTTGATGAACCCATTAATGAGCCCGAACCAATTATTTCAAATGAAGAGAGATCACGACGCAGACGATGGATCGATGATCATCCGAAAGAGCTCATTGTTGGGAACCCAAACCAAGGAGTGCGAACAAGGAGGACGATTGGTGAAAGTGCGCTATTAAGTTGCTATCTCTCTCGCATAGAACCCAAAGATGCCATTGAAGCTCTTCAAGATGCTGATTGGATTGAAGCCATGCAAGAAGAACTCAATGAATTCAAAAGGAATGAAGTATGGTCTCTAGTTGATCGTCCTTATCATCAGGGCGTCATTGGAGTCAAATGGGTATACAAGAACAAGAGAGATGAATCTGGAGAAGTTGTCAGAAATAAAGCCCGATTGGTTGCAAATGGTTACTGTCAACAAGAAGGAATTGACTATGATGAGACGTTTGCCCCCGTTGCAAGATTAGAAGCTATAAGACTGTTTCTAGCTTATGCCGCTCATCAACGATTCAAAGTCTACCAGATGGACGTTAAAAGTGCGTTCCTCAATGGCGTTCTAGAAGAGGAAGTCTATGTGGAACAACCTCCTGGATTCGAGGAGGGTGATTCAAGCAAAGTCTACAAACTGCACAAGGCCGTCTACGGACTTAAACAAGCTCCTCGAGCTTGGTATGAGACACTGTCATCCTTCCTCATCGAATCAGGATTCAAGCGTGGTTCAGTCGACAAGACGCTATTCACTATCAAAGTGAATGAACATATCCTTTTAGTACAAATTTATGTTGATGATATCATTTTTGGATCTAAATCTCCCATTTTGTGTGAAAAATTTGGTAACCTCATGACCGAAAAATATAAAATGTCTATGATGGGGGAAATGAATTTCTTTCTAGGGTTGCAGGTTAAGCAGTCCGATGAAGGAATCTTCATTAGCCAAACAAAGTACGCACACGAGCTGGTCGACAAGTTTGGTGTCAAAGACAGCAAGCCTGTCAAAATACCGATGCTCTCTGGTGGGAAGATCGACCCGGATCCCCAAGGAAAACCTGCCAACATAACACAGTACAGGGGTATAATTGGTTCATTACTTTATCTAACTGCTAGTCGACCTGACATCACTTTTGCAGTTGGAGTGTGTGCTCGATTTCAAGCTAATCCGAAGGAATCTCACTTGGAAGCAGCAAAGAAAATTCTTCGATACATCAAAGGAACCACAAATCTAGGTCTTTGGTATCCTTGTGATGATAATTTGCAGCTTACAAGCTATTCAGATTCTGATCATGCAGGGTGCAAGCTCGATAGGAAATCTACCTCGGGTACTTGCCACTTTCTCGGAAACAAACTGATTTTGTGGTTTTCAAAGAAGCAAACTTCAGTAGCCACCTCCACCACAGAGGCCGAGTACATGGCCGCAGGAAGTTGTTGTGCACAAATCTTGTGGATCAAACAACAACTTAAGGATTATGAAGTTGAAGTCAGTGAAGTGCCAATATTCTGTGATAGCTCGAGCGCCATCGCCATTACTCAAAACCCAGTTCTTCATTCAAGATGCAAGCACGTTGATATTCGACATCACTTTATTCGTGATCACGTGGAAAAGAAGAACGTGGTTATTGAGAAGATACACACTGACATTCAGCGAGCTGATATTCTGACCAAACCCCTAGCCGAAGAAAGATTCAAAATGCTATGTGGAAAGCTAGGGTTATTAAATGTTGAGTCATCAGGCCGATCGTAAGCCTACAGGCCGATCGACCTGACACATCTTTCAAAAGCTTGTGTGGGACCAACAATCGGACCAACAAGCAGGCCGTCTCTTTACAAGCAGGCAGATATCAAGGGGGAACAGGCCGTCAACTCTCAACAGGCCGTTACCATTTGAACAGGGAGTTACTATTTGAACAGGCCGTGCCTATCTACAGGCCGTGTCTGTCAACAGGCCGTGTTCATCATCAGGCCGTCGACTATTCAACAGATCGACCTGTGTTCCTCAATTGAGGGGGAACACTTGGCCAAAGTAATCCATCATTTGAGGGGGAACAATGGCCAATGTCTGTCTCCAGGGCGTTTATTTCGCCAGGTCGACATCTTAAATCCAGGCAGTTCCAACTCGCCAGGCCGATGTCATATGTCCAGGCCGATATCACAAATACAGGCCGTTCATTTCGACAGGCCGTTCTCCGTCACAAGGCCGATATCATCAGGCCGATATCAACCTGAATGCAACTGCATTTATGAAGGAAGAATCAAAAGGGCAGTATCACCCTTTTGTCTTATAACTTCTTCAATACGCATTGAATTCTTCATTTGTTAATGTTATTTATTTCTCAATGTGTTTCATTACTTAAGGTTCTGATAATTTGCAGAAAATGAGGAAAAAGGGATAATGATTACCATTTTTGTAAAACATCCAGTCAAGTGTCAAGTTTTGACACATTGACCGAGAATGCATTTAATTCCCTGCCTTCTCTCTGCAAAAAGTGCAAGTTATCGCACGTTCTCATATCTCACGCGCGAATGTGTAACGTTTCACATTTCACGCGCACTCATCGTGTGGATGAGAATTAAAGAGCGATTTTCACCTTTTCAAATTCGAACAATCTCAACCGTTCGAAAACTCTATATATATGGCATGCAGTTTTCTCTCAATCTTTACTTACTCTCATCATCTTCCTCGAAAAACCTATTTTTTCTCTGCAAAAACTGCCGCCGTCGTGTTTATTTCTCACTGCTGGTTTTCATCTCTTTTCACTCAATCGCACAACGATTTCACCGTGGTTTGTACCTTTTTCTCTGCTTTTAATCTCTTTTGTAAGTATTTGTTACTTATCTATCTATCTCGTTGCAGAAAACCAACAACCATGGCTCAAACATCAACTTCCGGTCGCAAAGAGATGCAGTGGTCGGAAATCGAGGTCTATCTGACCGCTCGTATCAAGTACGAGCCCTACATGGTGCGCGAGAACTACGGTTTTCGCGATCTAGACTCCATGTTCGCCCTGGTGGAGAGATGCTTCCCATTCCATCAAATTATCTCCCACCGGCCGGCGAAGAGTTTGCCCAGGATGGTTTGTGCCTTCTTCTACAACTGGAACGAGGGCGAGTCTGTGTCTTCCCACACCGTCACCCTCGGAACCCAGAAATCCATGGTCACCATCAACATTCTTGATGCGGTGAAGGGTGCCTTCGGTATTGGTGACGGTGGTTCAATGCAGCTCTCGGAGATTTCTCAAGACCAACTGCAGCAGGTTGCAGATCGGGTCTTGATTGAGCAGAGGCAGTTCATTCCAGTGGCATTCAAAAGGAACGAGCTGCGCCCCAAATTCCGCCTCCTTATGGACTTCATCCAAAAGTGCTTTCTAGGGCACGTCGGGAATTACGACCAGGTCACCCCGTTCAAATTCCAGATTATGACGGCCGTAATTCTCGATCTACCGATCAGTTGGGCAAAACTGATGGTCTCGCTGCTCTGGGAGGAGGCCAGACAGATCGTCTGCGAGACGGAGGGAGAGGCCATTGTGAAAGTATCTCTTCACAACGAGAAAAGGCCGATGCGCCTTGGGTCGAAGGCTACCTGTATCATCATCTCTTATTTCAAGAATAAAAAATGGTCCAATGACCCGGCCTTTCCCCCCCTGTTTATTCCAAAAGATCTCCATCAACTGGAGATGGCGATAGGGGTATCGGCGCAAATTTATTATAACTCCTCAGACTCTGTCAGGGAGCATCTCGCCAGAACCGGGCAATCCAAAGTTGGCTGGAGGATTCCGGATCGAACTGTTCAAAAGCAGAGGAAGGCCGATGTCGATCTGGTTCCCTCACGCCCTGTCAAGAAGGCACAGCCCGTGAAGAGGACTCCCCCTCGCAGGTCGCAGTCAGCCTCGGGTGAGCCACCCAGGCCGATGCACAAGGTTCTTCCCGTGCAAATCGAGGAACCTGCATCTCGCACGGAGTCTTCGCCCGCCTCATCGCCCTCATCATCAGCCGAACGGACTCCATCTCCAGTCCGTTCCGCCGTCGAGCCGTCCGCCTCGCCGCAACGCCCTGCATCCTCTCAGCAGGTCGTTGCTCCCTCGCCAGTGAGGTCCCCCCTCGTCCATCGAGCTGGATCTGTTGAGATCCAGGATCTCACTGCAGAAGAATCTCTGTCTTCCCCAGTTCGGGATGCGCCTGTGGAGGAGGACGTCGTGCTGGAGGTCCAGCCGTTCGTTGAGCAGCCAATGTCTGCTGCTCACTCCCAGGTCGCTGCCATGAAGGCCGAGGCCAGGCTGAAGGTCATCGACCTGATGCCGGGGATAGCCCAACTCCCCAAGTCTCTCGACCTCGCCACTCGCCTCCAGTTCTACCTGGATTGTAAGTCGAGTTACTATTACGTCTTTGAGGCGTTGCTGCAGGTCGTCACTCTCGACGACCTGAAGGTCGAGGAGTTAGTGCTGGAATCGGAGTTCGGTTTCTACACCGTGGGGGATGCGGCCTCAAATTTTCGACAGCTGGTGCTTCGCCGCATGAAGGTCGAAGCCAAAATTTTGGGCATCGACCTTCGCCCCCTCTATGCGCACTCTCGCGCTTTCTTCAACTCCGCCGCAGTAGCTGGAGACGAGTTTGATAGGATTCAAACTCCGGAGCAATCATCACCCAGGATTGAGGGTGATGATCAGCCTCTTGTTGCTGCTGCTCCGTCTCCAAAAGTTGATGTGGAGGCTGTGCTGGATGACATTTCTGTCAAGCTTGAGTCCATCATCACCAGCCTCCCAGAGCAAATCAAGCAGGCCGTAGCAGAGGCCCAGGCTGATATAGTGAAAGATGCCAAAGCCCAGGCCGATGAAGCTGCCAGGGAGCGCGTCACGGACTTTGCCGTGAAGCTTTTGAAAGAATATACCGACAAGCTCCTGCCGCGCCAGCTTGAGGAGCTGAACATGGCGTCCCGTGACCAGATCGCGGAAGTATTGGAGGACTTGGCCAAGGTCGATGAGCGTGTAACCAATTTGACCTCATCTGTCTCGACCTCGGCATCGACCTCCAATGAGCAGATCAACGCCATCCACGGCACCATCTCCTCCCTTCTCAGTGGGCAACTGGAGTTGAAGGATGCTGTGATCAAGCTGCAGCAAGAGGATGCGACTCTTCTTTCCCTCATCAATGCCCTTTCTGATGATGTCGAAAAGGGGGAAGAAGAAAGAGCCGCCGCCGCCGCGAAGAAAAAGAAGCCATCCAAATCCAAATCTGCTTCAACTTCTGTGGCCCCTCCTCCTTCTCAAAAGAAGCCCTCCCAGGCCGTTGCACCCAAGGCCGTTGCCTCTCATGCCGATCCCATCTCTCAGCTTGGTGCGGAGCAGGCTGCTGCCGCCAAAGCTCGATTGGCTGCCGAGGCCGATCTTATTTCTGCCATGATTCTGGCTGGTGCTACGCCGGAGCAGGCCGCAAATCAAGAAGAGCAGCAGCGTTTCAAGGCCGAGCGCCGAGCTGCTGAAGCTAGGAGGAAAAGGGAGTTGGACTGGATCAGCCAGTTCGCTCTTGTTTTGAATGCTGGAGGACTGCAGCAGGTCGTTGAATGGCTTGATGAATCTCAAAACAACCTGCTGCAGGGAGCTCAATTCTTGCTTCATCCTGCTGCACTACTTTATCAAGGACCCCTCCCTTCCTGCCGATGCCGACGAAGCGTATGCAGCCTATATGCTCAAGTTTCCGTACCAAAAATTCATTGATGATCTTCGGAAAAAGGCTGCAGAGGCCGGTGTGACGATAAGGGCCCCAGCTCAACAATATTTTGCGCCCTTGCGTCTTGGTGCTTCGGAGTATTTGGATTACTCTCGAATCGACCAATACATCGCTCAAACTGCCATCGGCCTAGGCGTCAATGTGTCGAATTCCGATCCCGACTATCGTCGTATCAGGGATGGAATCTACGCAAGCATGCAGACGAAGTCAAGGGAGCAGGTCCAGGAAGAGCGCTTAGCAGCCCGTGCAAAGATCCAGGCGATGTAGATAGATGTTTTTGTTTAATTTTTGTATTCATTTATGTTCGTAGCTCAGTTTGTAACTTCCAATGTAATGTACGCTATCGAGCTGAATGAAGCAAAAACATCTTTCGACCTGACGACAATATCTCTTTGTCCAGGCATCTGCCTTTACTGCTTTATTTTAATTATTGTCCTTATCTGCCTTACTTATATTTCCTTATCAATCTTCATGATTGAAAAATTTTCAAGCTCTGATACCATCTTTCAGTGTTTTATCTTAGGAATTATTTGTAAAGTGTTTGGTTTCGACATCATCAAAAAGGGGGAAATTGTTGGGAACCCCCTGCAGTTTGATTTTGATGATGTTTATCGAAACCACACTTAGGCATATTTTACTTGTTTAGGGTCAAGGCCGATAGATCGACCTGCTACCTGTTAGTGCAGGTCGATGCCCTTTAATGTTTAGAATCAAGTTCGATCCACCCTGTAAGAGAAAGGTCGATGTATCGACCTGCCTCAATTGGATCGAGCTGGATCATCTGCCTGTCTATCGACCTCCCCTATCAAGCTTCCAGCTGGCATTGCCTTAGAAGATTTCAAGAGCTGGATTATCAATCAAGGTCGATGCTCCGCCTTCATGGAGCGTCACGACCTGATCCTTGCCACGTCGAGTGCCAGCAAGGACGAATATTCCCAACTGCTAGAAGTGAGTCAGCATCCAACGGCTAGTGCCACGTCAGCCCGACTCCAACGGCTAGTTTTTCAAAACTGCCTATAAATACTTCAGCCATTTTCGGATTCAAGTACGGGAAACACAAGTTATCAACGCCATATCTCTGCCCAAAATCTCTCTCAAAGCTCATATCCATTCAAGTGTTCGAAATCCGATTAGTTTCCCAAACACTTGACAAAGAGAGGTTTCCGATTCCGAAAAACACCACAACGACGAAGCGTTCACTGCTGCTTGTCGATTGTTCAAACAACTTCTTCTCCGACTTGTTCGAAGTTAGAAAGCTTGTTTTTATTTTCACCATTATAGAGTTAGTCAAGCTCTGTAAAAGCATAAGGTTGCTTGTACGTTTTAGTACGAAGGTTGTAAGGGTCACGACCCAAAACTCGTGTCTAGTTACTCTCAAGTTAGATTGTATCTAGAACTGATACTCAGTCAGTATAAATAAGAGAGAGGTGGATCCAAAAGAAAAGGGATTCTCAGGTCGAATCGACCTGACGTGGACGTAGGAGGGTTTCTCCGAACCACGCTACATCGCGGTGTTTCTCTCTCTCTTTATTTATTGCACTTACATTTTATTATCTAACTGACGAGCATCAACCTGCATTACACGAATCAACCTGCTATCCATATTCAACCAAGATTTTTCAAAGAGTAATCAACCTCCACCAACTTCCGCATTAACAACAGTTTGATAAATCAAGCTTGATACCATACGAGCTTGATAGATCAAACTGCCTCTGATAAGGTCGACCTTGACAATCGACCTGCAGATCGACCTTAATTTTAAAAAGTCAAAAACGGTTGGTTATTGGTGTATTCCCCCCCCCCCCCATACACCAATTACTCTTTCTCGGGACCAACAAAATTTTTTATTGAAAGTATAACAATATTGGTGTCCATTTGTAGAGAATTGAAAATCATAAATTTTGATATAATTTTTAATTTATTTTAATAAATATTTATCCAAAATTTTAGATTGATAAGATTTTATCTCATGGAATTACATCATCCAATAAGAAAATGCCACATGTCTTCTTTCTATTGGGTCACCTAAATGGAGGAGTAGATTGGTGGATGGCTTAGATCGCCGACCCAACTAGGATTTTCCATTTTTTATTTTTTTTTAATTATGTCTTTTGTCTCTTATGCACAATCTAAGCCATAGATCATGGATGAGGATAGTCTTAGATGCACCTTGAGGAGTGCCTCAAAAGGGAGATGTAAGAACATTAATGGGTGTAAGGTTTTTGATTCTTATTGTTCCCCCTTTGTAGTATATGGGTAGAGAAATAGTATGTAATCCTTTGATTTTTAATGTAATAAAGCTGTATAAATTCTTCCACTTTTCTAACTCGTTTTTTTTTTTTTTTTTTTTTTTTTTTTTTTTTTTTTGTAGTAGAGATGTATAATACTACATTAGTCTAGATAAAATATTACTCCCTCTGTCTCTTCCTAAGTGACTCATTTCCTTTTTGACTTTTTCGGCACGCATTTCCACCGAGACGTAGTACGGGTTTTACGATATAATTTTGAAATATTATTTCTTTTACGGGATACTACGAGTGTCGTAGTATCCCGTAAAAGAAATAATATTTCAAAATTATATCGTAAAACCCGTACTACGTCTCGGTGGAAATGCGTGCCGAAAAAGTCAAAAAGGAAATGAGTCACTTAGGAAGAGACGGAGGGAGTATATCAGTAATTCTCTATTTTATTATATACTTACATCAAAAATGAAATCGTTATAAATTATTTTAATTTCCGTTCCTTATAATTTATTCGGAAGTATTATTCGATATTGACTCGATTCTTTTCTTTCATTTTAGTAAAAGAAGAATAATAACTACTATCTACTATCAAAAGAATAAGAACTACTAAAGATGATTATTTTATATAGTTCAACGTTATCAATTTAATTATTATGACAACTATTATTCGTAAATAATACGAACCACTTTTTTAATAATATGTTAGAATAATGCGGGACATTAAAAATACATACAAAATAATTTTAAGAATAATTTGAGGTCCTAACCGCTCGACTAAAGTTGTAGGAAAGTTCTCATCGCTGGTGATAACACATGGCATTGTCATTGTCGACGGTAAGCACTTTTCGATGACTTTAGCCTGGCGATTTGGTTTAAATAAACATACAATAAACTTTAGAACAATATAAGATCCTAATGGCCTAACCAAAGTTGTTAGAAAAATCTCATCATCGGAGATAACAATACCGGCGATGAACGCTTTCTAACGACTTTAGTGGGGCGGTTTGAGGCTCCACAATTAATTTTTAATTAGATACTCCATATAAAAAAAAAATTAACTTAACACTTGAAAGGATACCCCAAAACACTATCAATAATTATAAACAAATATAATTAACCAAATAAAACATAAAATTGTTATATTATTGATATATTATACATTTAAATAAATACTTCATTCGTCTACCATCTTTATATATTTTAATATTATATTTAGATGTCCACCATCTTTAAAGTACCATTATCGGTAGTATTTGGAAGGTGTCTGAACAGGATAAATAATATTATAATATTTAAAAGATGAAGGTGTTTAGCACAAGACGTATGATTATCATGGACTTAGAAAACGTGTTG
Source organism: Thymus mandschuricus (assembly GCA_029379335.1). Taxonomy (NCBI): domain Eukaryota; kingdom Viridiplantae; phylum Streptophyta; class Magnoliopsida; order Lamiales; family Lamiaceae; genus Thymus; species Thymus mandschuricus. The sequence continues at coordinate 10,927,927 of CM057079.1, forward strand.
TTTGCTCAAATTAATTAATTGAAAATTGTTGATACTTCCTTTTACTTATAAACCATCAATCCCTCATGAATCAAAATTTTCATCTTCTGCACTAAAAGGATTTGACACTTAGAGAAAATTTAGAGAGTAAAAAAGAAATTAAGGAAGAAGCTCCAAGAGGCACCGAACTCAAATCCATTTCTCATTCATCATTTCACCACCTCAAGATCAACTAAGTAAGCTTTTTTTTTTTTTTTTTTTTTTTTTTTTTTTTTTTTTTTTTTTTTTTTTTTTAAATCCTAGCAAGTAGTTATAATTGCTCTCAAGAAGCATGATATATGAATAAAAATGAATAGAAGCATGCTAAGGATTTTTATCTAATATATATGTTGAAATCATATAATAAGCATGTATTTAGTAAAGGAATTTTCTTACATAAATCATTAGAAATGTTGTTAGAAATGCATTTCCAATAAGCATGTATTATAAATGAATTTCTTATATAATAAACATGTATTTCTAATGGCTTTAATTCTTCAATTAAAGCCATTAGAAATGCAGTTTTGTTTCATCATTCTTCCCCTTCCAAATTGAACAAGTTTAGGGAGTTTGTTGTGTTAGCCAAGTTTTCTAGTAAGTCAGCAGTGCCTACGGATGTCAAAACTATGTAGAATTCGACATATTAAATGCTTAAAGTTGCATTAAAGTATAGAAGGGTGTATGAAAAGATGGCAGAAGAGTCTTTACCCTTTATGAAATATTTTCATGAAAAAGATTTTAAGGGTAAAGCAAAGATAGGGCCTCTACTTCAAAAGGGTTGGGAAAGTGCAAGATTATTTGTGTACTTTCTCAAAATAGTCTATGATGCGACTTTAGGGCTTAGTGCATCCAAAACTCCTACATCCCAATTGATTTATGTATCAATAATTGAACTTCAAATTGAGATTGAGGAAAAATCCAATGATGATCTGGACCCAACTCTTAAGAAGGTTGCAAGAGCAATGAATGATAAGTTTAACAAGTATGGGGAGGCTTAGAATAAATCCTTTGGTTTTCATTGCTAATATATTTGATCCAAGGAACAAGTTTCAAATGCTCAAAGCCAGTGTTAGGAAATTGGGAGGTACTTCTGAAAAAGTCCATGAGTACATTGATCAGGTTAAAAATGACTTGATAATTTTTTGTAGTCAGAGTATAAGGGGGATAATGATACTTTCATTAGTGAGAAACAGTACATTGTTTATGGTGATGGAGATGATACAGAAGGTAGTAGCTTTTATGATGAATTGTTCAGTGGCGTGAATGAACAAAATGAAAAGGAAGAGCTTCAACAAATATCTAATGAAGTGGATAAGTATTTCGCCGATGAGATCGTGAAGAAAACTGATCCTAGTTTTGATCTTTTGGAGTGGTGTAAAGGAAGTCAAAGCACGTACCCAATCCTTTCATGTATTGCAAAAGATGTATTTGCAATTCTAAGCTCAATTGTTGCTAGTGAATCAGCTTTTAGCTTGGGCAAACGGGCTGTAAATTATTTTAGAACTAGTTTGAGTCCAAAAATGGCAGAGGCATAGCATTGGTGTGCACAGATGATTGGTTCAAAGGAGATAATTTCAGCTTCTTTAAAGATCCAACTAATGATGATCTTGAGTTATATAAGGAAATTGAAGAAATTGAGAAGAGTAAGTTCCTTTTATTTTTATCAAGTTTTCTTATATTATAATACGTACATGTTAGTTGAATATGACAATCGTAATTTTTTATTTTTTTCCATTGCTCTTGCATATCCAAGCACAAATCAAAATTCTTCTCAAGTTCTATAGTTAGGGGGCAATACATACCAAAAGGTTCGAAGAAGGCGCATGAAATGTTTGATGCTTCTTGGGGCTTCTTTGGCGACCGTGAAGTCATCGCCGTTCTTAACCGAGACTCAGGTTAAGCTCCGTCTCGGCAGTTGACCCGGAAATTCGCTTTTAGCCTCATATGGCCCCCGAAATGGAGTATAGCCACCGACCTACAATTATCCTTAAACTTCCGTGCTTGGTGGTTTTACGTTTACGCAAAATTTTTTAATTAATAAAGTACGGCAAAAACGAAGATTTGAAGTAAGATTACATAAGATGAAAAGTAAGATTATATTCTTTTCTATAATTTCTATATCATCGTGTGCTAGTTAAAACTAACACTATAACTGTTAAATTTGCAGTGAATTTTGGAGGCTGAAATTTTCGCAAAACTAATGCTTTTAGATTTTTTTGGATGAACTCATAGGCATGAAAAAATATATATATATATATTTTTATTATAGATGTTGAGACATGCTAGTTTTTTTTTTTTTTTTTTTTTTTTTTTTTTTCATCTTGTTCTTCGTTGTTTTGGATTTTTCAAGACGTGGGCAATATTTATTTATTTGTTTTGGTTTATATTTGTTTGGTGCTACTCTCTCCGTCCCATGCTAATTGTCCATGTTTTATTATTGGGACGTCCCATTTAATTGTCCACTTACTTAAAGTAGAAAACTTTTACTCTTACAACTAATAAAATATAAAACCCACTATCTCATATGACCTTGGTAAGGTTACCGTGTCATTTTTCTTATGGACAATTAAATGGGACGGAGGGAGTATTATACTCCCTCCGTCCACCTATTTCTGACACGCTTTCCTTTTTGGGCCGTCCACCTATTTCTGACACGTTTCCTTATTCGGAAATAATTAGCCACTAAGTAGGTTGATTAGTAAATCCCTTATTACACTTAACATTCCATACTTAAATCTCATCCACTCATTTTTCTGCACGTAGTTCAATATAATTTAAATTTCGAAAGTTTAAATTATTATAACTTGCTCGTTTGTTATCGAAATTTTATGATTTTTATATCAAATTAAAGGTCTTTATACGATCTTTCATTTAAGATCAGACAAGAACATGTTTTTATGCATATATGATGCTCTGTTTCTAAAATATGTTTATTCCCTACAAAATACACTTTATACACTACACCCCAAAACACTATACACTTAACACACTAACCACTCCCGTCTTAAAACCCGTGCAAAAAGCAAACGTGTCAGAAATAGGTGGACGGAGGGAGTATTATTTATGTAGTCAATATTGTATGGAAAAAATTACATAACTTATTTTTTGGTAGAAAATTCAATTTTTTGGTATACTGAAATACCGAACTTCGGTACGGTATTGGTATGGATTTGTTCCGCACCGAATTTTCGGTATATCGAAATTTCGGTACGATAATGGTATGGAAAATTACAAACCGAAATTTTTTGGTACGGTATCGTTATGCAAAATATTTTTCAATATACCGTATCGATCCACCTCTAGCGGCGATCGCTTCGTCGTCGAAGTAGATTCATATTTGAAATCTCGATTCTTCAAATGCTTGGAAAACTTCGTGGATTTTCGAGCGTATGAAATTGAATATGCTTGAGTTGAGATTTTTACGGAGTTTTAGCTTTGAGTGTACAGTTTCTCGTGCTTGAATCTGAGTGAGGCTAGAGTATTTATAATCTTAAATTTGAATTCTAACTATTGGAGTCACTGATGATGTGGCTCTAGCATCTGGAACTGAGGCTCTTCTAGTTGTTGGGAAATTTGTCCTAATGGAAACTCCACGTGGCGGGGTACAGGTCAGGTCGATCTATGAAGGTAGATCACTCGACTTTTGAGAGGAACTTCAGTGGTCGTGATTATCTAAGGTATGTCGGGTGAATTCTTTAATCTTGAAAAACTGATAGGAGACTAAGCTAGAAGAAGTTGATTCCAATAGGTAAGGTCGATGAATCAAATTTTACCTATACATGTTGAATCAAACAGTTCATTTAGAAACAAAAGACACTAAACCTGGACCAACTAGGTCAGGTCGATCCCTATCAACTTGAACTCTATAAAATGAGAAAAATCTTTAAGTGTGGTTTCAATAAACATCATCAAAATCAAACTGCAAGGTGTTCCCAACAAAACCTATAAACATGTACAAAAGGTGGGCAACTCCACTATAATCACACTCATTACAAAAATTAAAAATCGTGTCGGATCCTGTAAAGTACAGACTTGGGGGACGGAGAGAATGTAACCTAATGATTCAAAATTATACTCCCTTTGTCCACGAAATATGTGTTAGGAATCTTTCGACACACATTTCGGTGTGCCGAAAAGTGGATATTAAGATAAAATATTTTAGGCCTCACATGATATAGAAGTGAAACATAAACTTTATCTTAACATCCACTTATGACGCATTGAATGCGTGCCAAAAGATTTAAGATTTCTCATACAGATTTCGTCCACCTACAGAGTATATATTTATTTATTTTCATCATTACGGAACGCAATTGAAAACTAAAACCAAATCAAACTGAACCAAACCAAAACTTGATTTTTATTTTATTTTTTAATTCTTAAACACTAAATTCGATTCAATTCGATCCGATTCGATTATTTTGTTGTGGAACGTGATGGTACTTCCTCCGAAACATAGAACTTGACGGGTACGTTTCCACGTCCACGTTTTTACGCCGCCTTAAAGAAAAAAGTGGTAATAGCTATATTTGCCCATTCTTAAACTGAGTATATATAAAATACCCTCTTCTAAAATACATGTATAGAAAATGCCCATTTTTATTTTTTTTTATATTTTTGCACAGACTTTTGTAATTTTGTCGGCTGATGAGGCCCATTGACGCAGTCATTTTCCTTTTTCCTTTTATTTTTTCTTTTACTAACCACATTCACATGTTAATATTCATTTGTAATAATATTAATGTCAAAAAACAATTATTAAATTTATTTAAATTTTCTATAATATTTTCTTTTCAAATTTAAGATTTTTAGTATTCTTCAAGAAAAAAATACATATATATTAAAATATAAAAAATAAAATGGTGAAAAAAGTAAATCGAAAAACCTATAAAATATACTCCCTCCGTCCCACTGGGATAGAGATAACTTTTTCCCGGCACGGTAATTAAGACGAGAGTGATAATTGTTGATAAAGTAGTGTGAATGGGATTTTAGGGGGTTAAAATTTTACTCCCTCCGTCCCACTTCAGTAGTACTCAATACTATTTTCGTCCGTCCCACTTCACTTGTCCTCTTTCCTTAAAAAGCAAAAATTAACCCTTACTTTTGATGTGGACCCCATACTTTTTCAAATTTAACACTACGCATAAAATCTCGTGCCGAAAAGAAAGAGGACTACTGATGTGGGACGGAGGGAGTACTATTTAAGGTAATATCCATTTATTAGTGGGACAAACTAAAATGGAACTTATCCGTTTACGAGTGGGGCGGAGGGAGTATAAAACATCGAAAGTTTTTACTATATTGTCGGAAGTTTTTAACTTTTTATCGAGAAAGTTTTTTTTATACTTATTAAATTCATGTAATTTACATTTTCTACATACCTCTCTAAAAATATAATACTAGTATTTTTAATATGCATGATTAATATTTTAGAATTTTATCGGGAGTTATTTGTATACTAAAAATAATAATTATTAAATGCATTTCATTTTTTCTGTGATAATTTTTAGATAATAATAATAATTATTAAATAAATAAATCATTTTTTTAGATTAAAAATATTTATTGATATACATTGAAAAACAATTCTAATAAGAAAAGAAAAGAAAAAGTAGAAGGTCCCACCAAAAAAATTATTATTTTAATAAAGTGGGTATATCTTGAATATGTATTTTGGAAGTGGGTATTTCTTGAATGTGTATTTTAAAAGGGGGTATTTCTGGTTTTCTTAACTAACCGTCCACCACAGGAAGAACAAAATATCCATCAAAACTAAAACTCAGAGCAGACCAGAAGAGAAGAAGAGAAAAATGGAAGCCGTTCGTATCACCCCTCTCCCCTTCTCTCCGCCACCTCCATCTCGACTGCAGAAAACTGCCCTCTTCTTCCCCGCCATGAATTCCTTCAAGATTTGCTGCAAGCGTTCTGAGAATGAGACCGAACCGAAACAAGGAGGGGTTTCGATCGGCGGCGGAGGGAGCAAAACGGATGAGTACAACACAGCTATGAAGAAGCTGATGATGAACCCTTATGAATATCATCATGAATTTGGTTAGTTTTTCGCTACATTTCTTGAAAAAAATATCAAGAATCTTGAATTAGCTTCTCTTGTTTTTGTGGGATATTCTGCTATTCCCATTCGATCAAGAATCTTGAATTAGCTAAGTTGCAGTTATATTTCAGTTTGGGTTGTTGAGAAAGTCACTTAGTTTTTTCCGAATTGCTTTTCTTTTTAGTTGAACTGTGTTTCATCTCCTATTCAGATAAAAGAAAATGAGAAAGTGTGAGAAATTTGCACACTTTGCTAGAAAAGTCTAATTTCTCACCTTTCCAAGTATACGGATTCGATATTCAATTGCTGCATTGTTCCTGCGGTGATTTCATGCTGTGTTATTGCACTGATATTAATATTATCTTGGTTGATTGTGAAAACGGTGACTACTGATAATGCTGAAATGTATGAAATCTGATTTGGGTAGTGTGAATTTTAGGTATGAACTATACTTTGATAACTGAGGATCTGATTGTTGGCTCTCAACCTCAAAAGGTTGAAGATATCGATTACCTGAAAGAGGAAGAGAATGTGAGGTACATTCTCAACCTGCAGCAGGATAAAGATGTTGATTACTGGGGAATAGACCTTCAGTCTATCATAAACAGATGCAAAGAAATCGGGATTCGCCACATGAGGAGGCCTGTAAGCTAATGTGGTTTGTTGCAATTATATTTCCCTTGTTAACAGTAAATAATATGTTTTCTTGGACAACTCCAAAAGCCAGTATTGAGAGATCAGATATTTCGTTTTTCTGCACTAGGAATGCATGTAGATACTAATTTGACTCATTCTTCCATCAACATGTCGAGTTCAAAAACATGTAGCTGAGACGAGTACTTACATCTGAATACTGTTTTACTTATAACTCACTCTAGAATATCAATATCCTCTATCATCGAAGAATTTTCCCTAGTAGTTTTCATGGTGTAGCTGTCGAGTCTTCTTTCGGGAATCTGAATCTCACAGTCCTGAGTTAAATCAAAATTTGTTTCTGCTTTGAAGATTGCAGTTGCAAATTTGATGAGTCTTATTGACTAGTAAGGTACTGCACAACATACTTTCAGGCAAGAGACTTTGATCCGGATTCTTTAAGAAATGGATTACCGAAAGCTGTTTCTTCGTTGGAGTGGGCTATTTCAGAGGGTAATGGAAGAGTCTATGTTCACTGCACTGCTGGTTTGGGAAGAGCACCTGCTGTTGCAATTGCTTACATGTTCTGGTTCTGCAATATGGATGTAAGGAAATCAATCATTATACACTTTCTCATTGGCGTATTTCAAAATTCTATGTCTCTTTATTCATTAATTTTGTCGTGTTTAATTTTCTTTGGAGCAGCTAGATACGGCATACAAGACACTGACTTCAAAGAGGCCATGTGGACCTAACAGAAAAGCAATTCGTGGAGCGACATACGATCTGGCAAAGAACGAGCCATGGAAGGAGCCTTTAGAGAATTTACCAGAGCAAGCTTTTGAAAATATAGCAGACTGGGAAAGGCAACTGATCCAGGATCGAGTTCGTGGGCTTCGTGGAACTTGAGAGTGTAAGGTATCTCTAGAGTTTGATTGTAAAAATGCAGTTTTCTCTCACAGCCCATCTACAATTCATGTGAAAAAAAAGATTGATTTTTACGTTTTATTCATAACGTGCTTTCTTGTACTTTCAGGTTCGCGTATCAAGAGGGCAGTGAATTCTTGTCGATACAGGGGGCGATTGTGATCAGTTCCTTCAGCGGAAAGATGAGTTTAGACAGATGTAGAATATATTGCAGTGCTTATTCATCGAATTGTGGAGAATAAAATTGGAGATTATAAATCCATAGATATGTGCAATGCATATGGATTTAGTGCAACAGGGCTTGATGAACTTTCATGTGTAGACCTTGTTCTTGTTGAACCTTTGTTGTATACAGCCCAAATTAGGATATACATGTTCTTGCTATTGCTAAAACTTGTTCTAGTTTGCACAAACATATTTAGAGTTGAGATCGAATTCAAAACCTCTCACTATTATGCACCGGAGGCGGGAGGCATTCAGTATGGATTTGAGAGTAAAAAGGATGCCACATTGAAATCATGAGCGAACTATTACTCATTCGAAATCCATCTCCAAACGCAACGCAGATGTCCAAAGTGATCGAGAATATAAAACAGACGATCATTTATAGAGCAAAGGAGAAAGAAAGAAAACCAGCAAACCATGAGTGAACATATACTTTGGTGTTAGAAGAGAAGGATCCTATTAGAGAAGGGTGCAAGTTGACATATACAATTCCTATAGATTGCAATGGTAAGTTTTACCCAGTACGACAACCGTATTTTTGTTGCCTTTGATAAATGACAAAGCAAAATTATGCTCACTATACTATTGTATGGATACAAAAAACAAAACCTGTAAAACATTTCATCTTGAAGCAGGTTGAGGTCGGTGAGATAATCTGAGCTGTGCTAGGTGTTTTTGCCGCTGTCCTAAATGAAAGGCCGTAGCTAACCATATGAAACACACCTGATAACAAGCACAAAAAGAGAAGACGAAACTATTAGCCTGTAGATGATCTTATATGTACAATCTAAGAAAGGCAAAAACTGTTAAAGGCCGTATGAGGAAGTTTCAAGAAATGGCAAATTAACGTAGGGAGGTTCAGAATCAAAGAAGCAAGAATAAGTGAATCAGGAAAACGTACAGGTAATGCATAGAGGGAGATAGTGGAAGCACTGCCACTGCCAGTGCCGTTTAGAGTGCTCACAAGAAGCTTGTACATCCCAGCTGCAGTGGCGTCTCCGAGCCTCTGAACAATTACATCTATGCACACCTGTAATATAACACGACATTCAATAACTTCAAATGCCATAAGAACATCTCGAAAATCATTGATGCTAGTGACTGGACTATACTATCAAATCAAGGAAACATTATCGCTTGTAGAATTTTGAAACAATCATACTTTCTTTTCCAACTTGAGCATTTTTATCACGTTGTAAAGTACTGTAATTCTTAAGAATAAAATTGCTACTGTATAAAAATTGAAAAATGGAGGAGAATGAAGCTGAAGAAGTTTTGGCACACCTTTGCTTTGTACTTCTCATCTTGTGTAATAACTGTGAAGAGCAGCTCTCTTCCAGGCCTTGTTACAACATATATAACCACCTGCAAAACAAAAGGTATGTCAATTAGTTCTCTATGGCCTATATTAAGACATGCACAAAAGGTAAAGAGGAAGATTACGTGTCTCTCTCCAAATTAAAGAAAAAAAGACAAAAAGAAGTGCTGAGCAATAGAAACCTTCCGTAGAGTTTCAGATATGGCAACTGCCACCCATGACGGCCATACAGATAGAGCAATCAGATTTAAGAACCCAACAAGTGGTGCAGAGCAGATGGCTACGGTAACCCCAGCAACAGTGAGGATATGCCCCTACGTAATATAAAGATGAGTTTACAAATTGCATGTGTATTAGAGTAGAAAAAAATATGTTTGCACTTATGAACAATGTGACATCAAATTTAAGAACATTAAAGGTAAGAGGTTGCTCAACATGCTAATTTATTGGAGTTAGGGCTAGATGAAATAAAAATGGTGTGGTGAAATGATTGAAGACAAACAATGGAGGAGAAATATCAAGAATTTGAACAGAAAAAAAAATAGATTTGAAAAAAAAACCATTATCAACGGAAATTGTTAATTTTTTCACTTTCATCAGTAAATTTGTTAGAGAATCGGGATCTCCCAATCTAAAGATGAAAGGGCCTGCTTTATTTTCAGATAAACCTTTAAATAGATAGGGCGATATTTTGTTAATTTCCAAGTATATAAATTTGGGCCTCCACTGATGCTCCTATCTAAAACCAATATTCTAATTTATGCATACCGTTAAAGTAAGTTGCCCGCAAAGGATGAAAACAGCAATAAAGCTGTTGATTTGTCCAAACAATTTTCTTCTACCAACAGGACTAGCAACAGTGCTGGCAATAACCGTCACTTTCTGCAATAATTTGACACAAAGGCAGATTTAGTATGGAACAGAACCAACTAACAACAAATCCATTTCGAACTAGAATGCAAAGGGTGCATCAACATATTTAATCCAGCAAATGTCAACTTAATGATGCATATATCCAACTACAGTAGTTTAAATACTTAATTTGAATTTATTGCCTTATAATAAGAAATCCAGAAGAAACTTTACAAGCAGTAGCTCTTACTTAAATTACAGCTGCCATCTGGAAAACGTTTATTGGAAAAATTGAAGTAAAATTTCCTGGCAATAATTTTTGATTGTTCATAAGAATGAAATAAGGAGCCACTTAAGAATGAAATCCAAAAGCTCACAAGATTTGTGGAATATCGATAAGGCCAATTGATGTCCAACTAAGACAAATTACATGATAATGAGCATTTACAGTTCAAAAGAAAAATACTACTCGTCGAGGTTCAGATCACAGCAAGCCAATTTTTTTAAGGTAAATAGAGCCATCTCCAAAATAAAGCGCAGTAGAAAGTCTAGCTAAATATGTAAACTATGTGTTAAATATTTTTGTTCTTAATAAGTTCTTGGCCATGCTGATTCTTATGCAGGCTGAGCGGGTTCTAAAACCAATTTCTGTTAGATGAGTAACAAGAATAATGTTATAAACTCTAACATCATGGATTAGTAGGATATCCAAGTCATATTTTGAACTTGCCAAGTTTCAAATCTTTTGATAATCTCATGTATTAAAAGCCAACAAAGAGACTAATTAAGCAACATATGATCAAGGATGACCCGATAGGAGGCCCAGGATTAATAAATGCAGTTCTCAAAACAACTCTGCAATAAACAATTGATGTCTCAGATAAGTAAATACTTTCTCACCTGGAAGTAGAAGAAAGAGGACACTAATGCACTTAGCCAAAGGAATAGTGCAACTTGTAATAAATAGGTTGATGATAGTATAAGCTGCAGACCCTCCAATATAACCCAGATTTGAGGTTTTCCACTGGAGGTTGATAGCCTGGGAGAAGATGTTTGAGGAGCTGTTTCACTTTTCCCATCAGTCTCACTGGTACTACCAGTATCAGCTTTTCTACATGCCCACAGACCACAGTAAGTACATAGAAGAAACATAAGATCTGGGTATATAAAGTTTTGTACTCAATTTAAAGTAGATAATTAGATATTAGTATGACTAACGGGAACTAGGTATACTAAATAGTAGTACATGAAGTGTACTAATTTTTTATAGTCTAACAAACACAATTAGGCTATTTCGACAGACTTTTGAAGTGTCTATAGATTAAATGTAACAGTGCTTTAATCAGTTAAATGGAAATTCAATAACATGAAAGTTATGATATGTGTACATTTATATTTTGTTAGGAGCTCAGCAAATGTATGCACTTGTAATCACTGATAAGTAGCAGACAAGTTTTCATTTCCACAAAGACTGAGTTTTCAGTTAAAAAAATAATGTTAATATACTGTAATATTTAACTGAAACAATTTAGAAGTAAAAAAAAAAAGAAATGGTTCAAATAGACAGTACCTAACATGGGACTGATTATAGAAGTTCGCTTCAAATTCATATGGTATCCTAGAAATACATGTGTTATAATCTACTTCATCAAATACGTCTTTCCAATTCAAATACATCCACTTTAATATTCTTATCTTTGTACTAATCATAAACTGAAAGTGGACCAACTATATAATATAAAAATAATATAATAACAGACCTGATGTTAAGAACCAGCTACACTATTAGAATAACCAATATATCTGTTAACTTCACCGAAAATGCTAACTACAAAGGAACAGCAAGGCATGGAAAATCATATGGAAGAAACATAAAGAATTAAAGAACCGGCTTTCACTTTTAGTTGCTTAGAGCTAAGACAAAGACATGGGTATTGTTTCTGACAGTCATATCAACAATCAAACGTGCTTGAGGCATCTTCCTCCTGCACAATCATAAGACAGAGATATAATACCTCAATGGAGACAATTCTTCGGGATGCAGGGAAATGTCCTTGTTGATTCCAACTGAAGACTGCGCAGCAAATTCCAACAAGAGAGCAGAGACAAGGAGTAAATCTGAATGAATCAACTCCAAGGTCAGAAAACTAAGGTACCGAGGGAAGGGGTGGGTGGGTTGGGGGGGGGGGGCAAGAGAGAGAGAGAGAGACATACATGGGCCAACCCATGCCATTCCTGTGGCAAATAGTGAACCAAAGAGCTGACCTAGCGTAGCACCAGCACCAATAAACCCAAACAATCTTGAACCTGACTGAATTCAAGGGCGTTACAGAGTGCAAATCCAAGGAGGACCTCAGAATAAGGTTAATCAAATAATCACTAACCCTAAGTATTACCAACTCAGGATCAAGTAAATTCTTGTGCTCTTGTGAACAAATAAATCAATATAGCAGACTAGATAAGCAGCAAAATCTGAAGCATAACCAACCTCACTATCCATCACATCAATTACTCTTGCCCATGTTGAGGAGATAGTTATAAGATTAAGAAGAGCAACCTGTTGATGACAAATAGTGGAAGAAAATATTCAGGAGAGTGATTAATGATGAAACATAACTGACAAACTTTTCAACTTTGTAGATGTGAAGCAAGCACCATCATACCCAAAGGAACATGCCAATCCGTACAGAAATGTAAAACCACCCATGGCTTTCCCAGCCACCAGAATTAGCTGCAATGGTCTCATAGACTGCAATCTTCAGCTCATCTTTCGGAATGGAGTTCACTGAAAGTGTTTCCTACATAAGCAAATGAATTATCATAAAGCCCAGAAGATGTGATAAAAACCAAATTGATGAAGAATGAGACTGGAATGCCTTTACCTTGGCTTTAAATGGTGAACTTCCAGGGGTAGAAAAAAGCCACAGAACAAAGAATATAACAAGAGATACGCTAAAAAACCGGTGTATCAGGAACAAAGCCTGGGCCAAGAGCAGAAATTATGTTAGTTTTAGAAATGAATGACATTCCAAGTAATATTTTGACAAAGTAACTCAGGACCCAAATTGAAAGAAAAGGCTCAAACTAAGAAAAGGTTTGTGTTGCAACATTTCCACCCCACAAAGGCCAATGACTTGTTGCTACACATCAAGAGTAAGTGACGTATGCACAAATTTCACAAGGAGCAAAACAAATGAGGTCTTCAAAGTGGAACCATGGACGACTAATGAATCTATAAAATGTGAATGTTGGTTAACTCAAACCCATGAAATAATACTTGGCATCCCAGTAGTACAAAGTGATTTTATATAACTCTATACTAGTGCGAAAATGAGTGATAGATATTCTAACATGAAGAAGGCTTTCTAAACCTGTACATTTTTCATGGGTGCAGGAACTACATCAATTCATAGACGGAGACATGCCGAGTTCTGTGGAGTGTTGCACCAAATCATGATACAGGTTGAACTAGAGAAAATATTTGATGATGTGCTTGATCATCCACATATAAACAAGTGCTACCATTATAGATTGCAAAAGTGCAGTTTGTAAAGAGATTTCAATGCACGATAAAGCTTCTTAAAGTGTACAGGCTTGTGGCATATAGACAGGTATTAACATGTCCCTCAGATTGTATCCATTTGAGCATCAGAGATCCACACACAGAAGAACAGAACCGCTCCAGGTGCAGTATATCAAAGAAGAAAACTTTAGCAAAAGAACTTAGCATGATGGTAAAGCTCAAACTAATAGTGATGGTTTGAAGCGCATATTAGAACCATTGTTTTATGATTCTCAAAAGAAGTTTCTTGCAAACAATGTAGGGATAATCATCTTATATTAGCACCAGAATTATGTCTTGCCACCAAGTCTAAGATAAGGCCATAATGGTCAGTGGTTTCATCTCATATAATGTTCACTTGCACAAAGGACACTAGGAACAAGATCACACAATGCTCATGCACCATATCAAGACCAAATATGTGCAATAAGATAAGATCTAAGAAGTCGAAAGTTACTTAAGCAGACGTTTGAGTCTGTTCTTGTTGAAATGCATGGTACTAAAGTTCCATCTGCTTCTTATGAGACTCCTAGTTTGTTTGGAATCATGAAATACTAAGAAGGGACTGAGCATTGAAGTAAGACAGCAGAGAATAAATTTCATAGATTCAGGTCAGAGAGATAAATGAAATAGTAGATCCATAGGGCCGCGTGGACATATCAAATACATTTTTTCTGCAACCTTGGACAAGGCTAGAGGTGGATATAGTTACGGTACTAGGGAATGAAAATTATACTTGATATCAAATTGCCTTAGACCTCCTTCACCCAGCTCTATCTTATTCTAAGCATAAAGAGAGAGTTGTATTCTAATCCCCATTGCAACCTAACCTAAAAAATTTATCGTTACTCTTGGTGAATGCAACAATGAAAACTCGCTACAATCGAATACCAAATTTTCAGGAACTTCTTAATTGTTTGCCATTATGATATAAATACAAAAGCATTAGAAATTATATTTGATAATAAGAATTGCAACATTTAAGTATCATAGCACCTCTATTGATGCTTAGTTGTTAACAAAGAGAACAAATTATCATAAACTAAGTCAAAATCAAATTCACACGAACAAGAATTTACATAGCGCAGTTACAGATCACACCATAGCAGGATTATGACTACAAATATGTCTTCAAAATTGAGACTTCGACTTCAACATCTTTACTCAGCTCACACACCTCCACAAGTTGATGATTTTACAACCTACCACTCAACTAGAGAACTAAAGACATTCGTCATTGATACCTAGCTATTTCATTTCCAACCTCTGAGTTACTCTAAGAAGATCCTGGCAATGGGGAAGCTAGGCCCCAACCCGAGCAGTCCCAAAATGATGGATCAATCAAAAAGAATGCCACTTTTTTCTCGCCATAGTTTTTTGGTAAACCAAAACAAAATTGAGCTCACCCTCAATTGGAATAAAACTAAAAAAAAGCCTTAATAATCCACCTGAGATCATTAGCAAGGTGAATGGGCCTCGTGCTATAACTATATCTAATAGTATTCCCTACATCAACTGGAGAATTAGCCAACCTTTACAAACTGTTCAAAAAAAAGGAATTCCGTGAATGTATCTATTCTTAAACTCAAACACCTCAAGAGCCATAAGATACAATTTGAATGCAAACACTACGTATGCACGCAGATACACAACATATGCTACCAATTCGATGATAAAACAAGACCTATTTATCCCATTGCACCAACTACAAACACCAGCCATCATCTCCTAGTTCTCCAAGTTGAAAAAAAATAAAAATACAAAAAAAAAAAAAAAAATCGATACATTACCAAAACGATTCATACTTTTCCTTTGGAGAGATTCGGCAGCGAAAAGACGAGGGTGGAAACGGGCGCAGCAACCAAAGTGAGCAGCAGCGATCCGACGAAGAGACTAGGAAGATTCCCCAACCCCAACGATATCGCACCTTCATCCCGCAATGGAAGCACCACGAAATACGCACTCAATATCTGCAAAATATCAGAATCCAGTTACGCACTAATCATCAACAACATCAAAACAAAACATTCTTCAATTGAATGTAAAAAGGGGCGGCTTACAAAGAAAAATGAGGAGGTTGAAGCGATCAATGCAGAGGTTTCGTGGGGATGAACAGTGACGAAAATAGATATGAATGATTCGACTCGGGATTTATCGATAATCATTCTTGACCATCTGGATGTGCAGATTTGAATATCGGAATCCTGCCCAGAATTCAAAAGCAGAGACCGAAACTGAAGTCAAGCAAGATTGAGCGTGCCCTCGGGACGTGCAAATATAAAATTTGATCCTCTGCTCCAAGAAATCTGCAGCTGCGCACGAATTCAAATTTCGGTTTTGTAAATGTTCATTTCGCCACCAATTTCTGGAATAAAAACCTGATTGAATGGGAAGAAATGTAGTTTCATACTACATTTTTTATATTTAGAAAATAAATGTTAAGTATGGGTCAACAGTCTGCAATCTAGGTAATACGCTTTACCTCTAAAGCAATGTTTTCAGACCCGGCCCGGAGGTCGACCCGGCGTAGCCTTTGGGTCACGGGTTAATTGGTCGAACCGGTCGAACCTTGGGTCAACCCGTTAATTAATTAAATAAATAAAATAACAATAATATATGGAATATATATATAAACATTTAAAAATTTATCACTTATTAAATAAAAATCCACAAAATCATAAAAACTAACATTAAAACTCATAATAAATATATATTTGCATGTAATTAGTTAATTAGATAGGGAAAAATGAACTCATAAACATAAAAAAAATATAATTATAACACTTTCAATTATATATCAATTTGAAATGATGTTGGAGTGGTACGATACTTAGCTTACTTTCCAATTGGCCCAGGTTCAAATCCCACCTCCACCATTTTCAACTTTTTTGGTTGACCCAGCGGGTCTTCAAACCCGCCTCCGGGTTACTGACCCGGTCGGGTCAACCCGAGTCGGACGGGCCAATGACGGGTTTTGCTATATGGCGGGTTGTCATGCAACCCGGCCCGGCAACAGCTCTGGGTCGCGGTCGAACCGGTCCGACCGGGCGGGCCGGGTCGGGTTTTAAAACATTGCTCTAAAGTTAAGAGTCGAGGGTTCAAAACACTTTAGGTGCTTAATAAGAAAAAAAAAAACTATTCTTTGTATTATCAAAGCCGAATTGTTTTAATATGAGACAATTCAATCACCCCTTTTTTTGCACATTTTGTAATTTCAATACATCATTCCAAACAAATAATCTATTGTTCTTTATAATTATAATTATTCTTAATAAACTAAAATAGTTTTTAATTTATTTTTAATACTCTCTTGATCAATCAGGACCAACTATACGTGATTTTAAAAGGTAAAGACCAATCAGGACCAACTACAACAGACGCGGAGACAGTTTTTCCTTAAGAATAAGAAAAGCCTTCATACGTGAATCATCAAAATGAAAAAGAACATCTTGGGAAAGTAGACGGCAAAGAGGTTGGCTAATTTTAGAAAAATCTTTAATGAAATGCCGATAAAAACCCGCGTGACCTAAAAAACTCCTAATACCTTTGACATCACTTAGTGGGGGCAATTTTTCAATTACCTCCACTTTCGCTTTGTTGACCTCTATACCACGACTAGACACAATGTGACCCAAAACAATACTACTTTCCACCATAAAATGACTTATCTCACTATGCTAGGGAGGCCACTTCTTCTTCTTCTTCTTCTTCTTCTTCTTCTTCTTCTTCTTCTTCTTCTTCTTCCTCTTATTATTTGTCGGTATCCAGTAACTATACACATTCTCTCTCACTACAAACTTCACTTACCGCCATGTATAAAACTTGCGTGATGATGTCATTGAAGAAATCATCACATGTTTGTATTGGAGGGATTTCATTCGTTGTAAATTACTGTCAAAAGATTGGCTAACTAGACTTAATTCCGCTAAATCTGTAACAAAATTCTTTCAAAAAAATCCTTTAAAAACTACACAGCTTCTCCTTGCTTCACTATTTAATCCAGTCGTACACTGTGGCCACATCAAGCTATGCCAGTTTATGTCTAGAGTATGTCATCTAAGAAAATAGCAAGTGCGACCCAAGGTATAGTACTGCTTGTTGACCATGATGAGGAGATGTATCTTGCAAATCCTTATACGAGAGAGCTCAGACCAGTTCCTTATCCACAGAGACCATTTTTAAATTACGACGTTAATATTTTATCATGGATTCGTGTAAGGTGGTGAAACAATCTTGATTTGAAGGTAATTCTTATTTCTAATAAAGCAAATTGTTTGGGGGGACAAAATGTTGATAGTGTCAATAAAATCGAGGTATATTCTCTAACCAATGATTGTTGGAAAATTTGTGGTCCAAACATTTTCTCACAATCTCCTAAAAAAAGGATGTATGTACAATTGTGGAAGGGTCAATAATTTTTATATTTGGTTGGTGGAACCTGGACATAATACCTAGATTGCAAGCTTTCAATGTGGATGAAGAGAGCACAACGGTAATACCTCATCCACTTGGCTTAGTTCAATATAGATTGGATGACTGCACTTTGTCTTCAGAAGGCGATTTTTATGTCTTGTAAGTTTGAGTGTTTATAACGGAAGCCAATGGAGTATGGAGTTTTGGATTATGAAAGAATATGTTAATCTGTCAAGTTGGACGAAGGTTATCACCCCTAGTAATCTTAATCTTGTTACTTCATCGTTTTGGATGAATCCAATTTACTACCGAGACGAAGAAACCTGGATAATAGTCATGGATGAGTTAATGACAGTGAAGATTTTGGATTTACAAAGGGGCATCCACTCGCCTGCCATCTTCTTTCACGTACCAATTTCACAAGATTCTTAGCAGGCGAGTGGATCCCCTTTGTAGATCCAGAATCTTAACTGTCATTAACTCATCCATGACTATTATCCAGGTTTCTTCGTATCGATAGTAAATTGGATTCATCTAGGGGTGTACAAGGTTTGGTTTGGTGCGGTTTAACGTAAAAATCAAACCAAACCATAAAATACGGTTTGTTAAAATTTTAAAACCAAACCAAACCACACCAATACGGATTGGTGCGGTTCGGTTTACGGTTTTAGTCGTACTATATCTTCGTATTTAAAAAAAAAATAGTAAAAATAATCTTTTATAAAATCTTAGACCGTTTATGGAAAATAGTTCATAATATAATGGAAAATATGGGATACATCCCAAAATAAACAATTTAAAATTTCAATAAATATTGAGTAAGAAATATATTTGGTAGTGTAAAAAAGAATCTTTTTGTTGTTGGATATAATATTTAATATGGAAAGAATTATATGTAACTGTACTCCGTAATAACTAATTATCTTTTATTTATGTATTTTCAAAACTCAATGGCGATGTATTAAAATTAATGTAATTTATGTCAAAATTAATCATTTATATTATATTTAGTATAATTAATTACGGTTTTACGGTTTACGGTTTGATTTGGTTTATATATTTTCAAAAACCAAACCATATTTTTTTAAACCATAACCAAACCAAACCGCAAAACACGGTTTGATCTGGTTTGGTTTACAGTTTAAACCAAATTATGAACACCCCTAGATTCATCCAAAATGATGAAGTAATAGGATAAAAATTATTTGGGGTACTGATAACCTTTGTCCAACTTGACTGATTACCATATTCTTTCATAATCCAAAACTCCATACTCCATTGGCTTCCGTTATAAACATCCGGATTTACAAGACATAACAGATCACCTTCTGAAGACAAAGTGCAGTCAGCCAATCTATATTGAGCTGCTAAGTGAATGAGGTATTACCGTTGTGCTCTCTTTATCCACATTGAAAGCTAGTAATTCAGACATTATGTCCAGGTTCCACCACCCAAATATAAAAATTATTGACCCTTCCATAATTGTACATACATCTTTTTTACAGGAGATTGTGAGAAAATGTTTGGACCACAAATTTTCCAACAGTCATTGGCTAGAGAATATACCTCAATTTTACTGACACTTATAACATTTTGTCTCCTCAAACAATTTACTTTATTAGAAATAAGAATTATCTTCAAATCAAGATTGTGTTCACCACCTTCCACTAATCTATGCATAAAATTAACGTCGTAATTTAAACATGGTCTCTGTGGAAAAAGAAATGGTCTGAGCTCTCTCCTATAAGGATTTGCAAGATGCATCTCCTTACTCCAGACATAAACTGGCATAGCTGGATGTGGCCACAGTGTTGAAGTTGTTTGGGCTGAGACGTCGGCGGTTGCAACGACCGGATTAAATGGTGAAGCGAGGAGAAGTTGTGCAGTTTTTAAAGGATTTTTTGAAAGAATTTTGTTACAGATTTAGCGAAATTAAGTCTAGGTAGCCAATCTTTTGATAGTAATTTACAACGAATGAAATCCCTCCAAGACAAACATGTGATGATCTTTTCAATGACATCGTCATGCAGGATTTTATACATGACGGTAGGTGAAGTTTGTATTTAAGAGAGAATGTGTATAGTTACTGGATGTTGACGAAGACAAAGAAGAAGAAGAAATGGCCGCAAATGAAAATGAATTGGCGAAAAGCGTGGGTTTGATTTATCAAGCGGGCCTTATTGGGATATTTGGCATGATCCCCTTCCTATAAAGGAGAAAGGCTGGACTGAAGGTTGTAAGTATCGCCATGCAAGTACGAAGATATCAAAGAAAAAGAAGAAGACAACATCGAAAGGCAAGGAACCTATTGCAAATAACACTCCCACGGCAGGTTAATACAATTATTACCTCATTTAATAAATTTTTGTATTAATCATATAACATTTTATATATACTTTCATTGGCAGGGGTTCGAAGAAAAATGAATTTTCAGTGCGAGACTGAATAACAAACTATTGGTGGTGGTAGCACTTTGTCTTATCTCTTATTTTAATTTATTTAATCAAGATTATTGACTTATTTTTTTCAATCTTGCACTTTGTATGATTAAATGAGCAATAGTTGTATGTACTATATTAATGCATGATATTCTGAATTACTTTATGTATTTCAAGAAAACTTAAGAGAATGAGAATTGCTATTTTATATCCTACAGTATGATTAAATTCATCTTTATAACTACTTTGTTATACCCGACCTTGTTAAATAGAACTCAATTATTTATAAATTATAATTGTCTATTGTTGGTCCCGGTTTGTAAGAGGAAAAACACGTGGGGGGGGGGGGGGGGGGGGGGGGGGGGGGGGGGGTGAATACGTGTTTTGAAGTTTTTCAACTTCAAATTCCTCAAACTCAGAGTACTAAGTAAAGTGCTCGCTTGAACACTAAGACCTAGCCGAGAGCTAGATCTAGAGTATTCACAATTCTCTTGACCTAAGCTTAGAGCTTGACCAAGAGTGAGACTTTACTCTATATGCGAAAATTCGGTGAGCTAAATCTTTCCTAAGTAATTGAAATCTCAGTTTATGTTTGTTTAAATGTTTGTGCAATGAATAATCAAACAACCAGCAAATAGAGAGATTAGGGTTAGAGATACGACACAAGGATTTATAGTGGTTCGGAGATGAAAACTCCTACGTCCACTTGTTGCACTAGGCAACTCGTTCTCTTCACTCAAGAACTTGAAGATTACGGGCTCTCCAAAAGCTTGTGTCAAGATCGAGCTTCACTTGCTTGGATCTGACGAAGACTGGGTGATTACGGGTTCACCACACAAGACCTAAAACTGGACTGGAAGCTTCACTCACTTCAGTCCGACGACAGGGAGATTACGGGTTCTCCTTACAACCTAGCTTCGATCGAGCTTCACTTGATGAAAGTGTAAGCTTGGATCTAGACTCTATGATCGAGGCTTCTACTATCGATGAAGGTAGAGCCTTGGATCGAACACAACCTAACGACGAACACACAAAACCTAAAACTTGGGTTAGGGTTTTCTGTTTCGACAGAGACACACTAATGAAGAGTTCTTTACAATGAATGCAAAGATGGCTAAAACTCTTCTTCTAAGCTTGGGTATGGAATGGGCTTAGATTTCTCGGTGTGAAGGTTGCGAAGACGAGTTTCGATGAAACTGGAACTCGGAGAACACTTGGAAACAAAGACTCGAAGAATGCTCAAAGGCTGGGAGTGTTTGTTTACAGTAGGCGCTCAATGCTCAAATAGTGTTCTACTTCTCTTCGTCTTCATCCTTCACTATTTATAGGCGGAGGTTTGGCCGAGATCCGTTGCTTGGTAGGTGGCCTTGTCCCTCCTCCTCTCGACAATACTTGCGCAGGCTGGCACCTTTTCAGACGCCCAGATTTGGCATTTGCCAAATATGGCTAACTTACAAACCTAACAGTAACTGGAGCGAGCCAGTACTATTGCGGCGCCCTTGTCGGCCTGGCAGTCAACTCCGCTGGTCCTCTCCTCATTCGACACGTGGAGATCTCGCAATTAATGCGACGATCTCCAGTTGACTGGAGTTCAAAATAGGATCGGGAATCAAGCTGTTGCTTTCTTCTAGGTAGGGGCTCGCTTCGCTTTAGAAATGTAGCGTCCGCTTGAAGTGAGTCGCTTCAGAGTCATACTGTAGTGAGTACTTTGGAAAATAAATTTTCCCGAGTAACTGCTTTAGTATTCGTTGACCCGCGTTGACTCGCTTTGGATTGTTACTGTAGCGCTCGCTTCGCTTCGCTTTGGCAGACTCGCTTTGAATCTACTGTTGCGCTCGCTTCGCTACGCTATTCTTCGGCACGCTTCACTTCGGCTGGGTAGACTCGCTTCGATTGGAAAACTCACTCAAGCGAGTGGCCTTCTCTTCAATTTTCTGCAGTCTAGAAACCTAAGTGACTAAAGCATAAACAAAGCCATCCTAACAGTATAGGCTTAGAAAAATTTCTAACCTATTTTCTACATCAAATTGGGTCGCTTGGGAATAGGACACTTTAGGGGTTTTGGGATCAAATCAAAACATACATATTATTTTCAAAGTGTCCTATAGGTTCCCCCTTAACATGTTGTCCTTAACAATTCCCAACAATTTCCCCCTTTTTGATGATGCCAAAACCCAATAACTTAGACTAAAGGAAATTAGCCTATCTAACCGTGGAATGAACTTCAAGCGACTGCTTTCTTTGCATTCTTGTTTGAATTTTTTTTTTTAAAAGTTCCTTTCCCCTTTTTTTTTCCGGTTAAATTGTTGAGTTTTGTAGCATAATTAAATCATTCACAAAGCATGTAAATGACACAATTTAGACGGAAAATAGATAGGATAGATAGGAACAAGCAGTTCACAAGATAAGGATGATTAAATCAAGGGTCTTGCTTGTTCTCCTCTTCTTCTTCAGCTTTCTCCTCTTTCTCCTCTTCAATGACATAGGCAGAAAGGACTTTTGCTTCCATTGTGTTCAGATTGTACTGGTTCGATCTCCATCCACCTTCCAGTCTGAGCGCTTCATCCACTTCCTCGTCAATTATCCTCCGGTAGGGAACACTGGTGCCTGGCTGGAATGGCATGGGAAAATCCTTCACTGCGGGCACTTTGATGATAAGAGACTTAGGCTCAGCTACCTCCGCCTGAGTGAATATTTCCCGCCGCAACTTCTCATTGTAAGCACAGAGGAAGTTATTGAGGGCATCCATCCCCAAGCACTCATCTTGCCATGGCACTACTTCCCAGTAGTAGTAGGCCTTGATGAATTTCTCCTTGTAGAACAGCCATTGCTCAAGGAGCTCATCAGAGATGAATTGCTCAATTTCTCTTGCATCTGGATGATCTTTTCTTCTCAAGACCAACTCCTCCTCTGTCCTGCTCGTCATCTCCTTCATGATGGCATTGAATTTAGCACTTGCTTCTGTGTTCCATTTCGGAAGCTTCTCATTGACTCGCTTTCGAATGTAATCACATTCTTCAGCGTTGTAGCGACCTGATTCGGACATCTCCTTAATGGTCACATGGCAAGTATCCATCAAGGAATGCGCTTGGCATGCTTCCCATTCATCCGGCGTGAAGGGGATGAAGGCACTTCGAGCGATGGCGGACTGGATGAGTCCAGTGAGCTTCGATCCTCTCATCCACCTTTCTGAGCCTGGCAGCTCTCACTTTCTCATCCTTCTCCTTCCTCTTCTTCCTCTCCTCCTCACTTTTCTTTCTCCTTTCAAAGCGTCCAGTTTTCGCAGAGACGGCTTCCTTCATCCTTTGGCGCTTAGCCGCAGGATCTTCTTCTCTGGACTCCGGGGTGGTTCGCTTCAAAGGGGCTTTCGGTGCAGGAGGTGGCATGTCCTTCTTTTGAGTTTGAACAGAGGGAGTGACCGCTTGACTGGCGGAAGCAGCTTCAACAGTAGTCGAAGCGAGAGCCAGTGATGAAGCGGGTGCTGCAGCTGAAGCGGGCGCACCTGAAGCGCCAGCTTGGGAACTTCCAGTCAGTGCCTTTTGTGGAAGTTCAAATTCCTGCTCTAAAGCACGAGCAAGAGCTTCATCTGCCACGATCTGTAGCTCTCTCTGTTCCTTGGTCAATGGAGCAACGACGACAGGATGGGAAGCCATAGAGGAAGCTAGTAGCTTCCCAGATGATGGCTTGCGAGGCTCTTTTTCAAGGACCTTGTCCTTTCCCTTCTTCCTGGCTAGCTCTGCCCGAGCTTCATCGTCCTCCTGCTCCTCCTGAGCTCCACTCACTTCTCCTGCTCCACTTCCCCTTGGGATCAAGCTACCAGCTTCGATCCTCTCCACAACTCCAACATTCTCTCCTTCTCCATCCCTCCTAGCTTCATCAGTTGATTTCTCCATGATTTCCCCCTTTTTGGCATCATCAAGACTGCCGGGGATGGTTGTGAACACCTTTCCGCTGATGGATTGGCGTAGTTCCTCGAATTTGTTGAAAACGGCGTAAAGCATCTTCTCAGCTCGCGTAGCGAAGACGTGCTCTTCTGACAGTACTATCTCTGCCGTTTTCACTGATATTTCCTCAAGCAGATACTTGCAGTGCTTCTCCATCTCAATGACTGATGCCATCAATCTTTCAAGCGGCTCCACCGCTTTGAAGCGAGCGTCCAGCTCCACTTCAATGTCTGCACGGATTTGCTTGCGCTCCTCCTGCAGTGTGAGATTGAGAAAGTTCTGGGATGCTTCAAGTTCTGCCATTGCAGAGGCAATAGCCCTCTCTTGGCTGTTGAGCGTCACACGAACTTGAGCAGCTTCGGCAATCCTGACCGCAAACTCACTTGCCTTCTTCTGTGCTTGGTCAATTTGGATAGCTAATTCTGCTTGCTTCAGGTCTGTAGCTCTAGCATTCTTCCTTCTGCTCTCAAGCTCTCCATTCTCTTCTTCACGCTCAGACTTGAGGATTTGCATTTCCTTCTGATAGGGACTAATATCAGTTTTCCCTCGTGTAAGTAAATCTGAATGCTGGAGAAAATCAACCTCTCTAAACCTTAAGAGTATCACCCCTAAATAAGAATGAGTATTAAATAACATCTTCTAATAAGAGAGGAATACCAACTTCACTAATAAGGTCCTGGCGCCTAATTTAACTCATGCCAAGGCTTCTGCATAGGAGCCAGTCTGCGCAGAAGCCATCTTGATCCTATCAAGTTTTCCCCAAAACCTAAGGATCTGCCTAAACATGAGATCGGCGTGAGTCTAGTCCTCTTAGTGTGAGGACCACGGCATTAATGGCAAGAAAGAATACTGTCTTTATGGGAATTCCATTTCTACCCTCGACATACCTATAAATATTAAACGAACTCATCTATCACATTCATTCACTCTCTTACGAACAAACACGCTCCTTAGCGTACTGTTCCATTCAATTCCATACTCTCTCTCTCTCACGAGCTCCTCCGAGCTCAGGCCAGCCGAGGCGGACAAGACCTTCTCCCGGGAAGCTGTAGTCCACTTTCACATCCACCTGCTCTTCTCAACACCAGGAAGAGTCTCTTTCCTACGTATACTGCCTTGAACTTAAGGTAAAACCCTCATCATTTGAGAAGGAATGAGGTTTGACGGAGTTCCACATTCCTAGCCTCCCTCTCTCCCTTGTCTCTGTCTCGCGTTATCAGTTTGTATGAGTGCAAAACCCCATGAATCTTGCTAGTTCATGGCTAAATACGCCTTTTATCCTTTACTTATAGCTCAACTATTATTCGTCGTTGTTGTGCGCCTCTTGCCTTATACAAAATACTTGGCTATGGCTTTCCTATACGCATGAATCTCTTGCTCTTCACTTTTTTAACGCTTTACCCATGAATGCTATTTGCAAAACATGATGAATAATCTTTTAAATTGTTGTGGATCTCCAACCCAGATCTATCACCTTCTGCAGCGTGTCAAGATCCTTCTTTGTTCTGGTCAACTCGCTCCCGAGCTTGACCAGTTCATTGTCCTTCTTCTCCACCTCTTTCCTCTCCTTCTCAAGCTTCCTCCTCAATTCCTTCTTTTCTCCCTCAACCGCCACTAGCTTGGCATTCACCTCCTTTCAGCCTCAAGCGACTGCTTGAGCTTTGTGATTGTTTTCTGCTGGTGTCCCACCAGCGTCACTTTCTCCTCCAAAGTCTTCTCCTTCTCCTCTAGTAACTTCCCTTTTTCCTCCACCTTCCCTTCCAACTCTACTTTTGTTTTGTCAAAATCTGCACGTAGATTATTGACTTCCACAGCCTTCCTGTCCAACTCATCTGACTTCTTGGTAATCTCACTGTGGAGATTAGCAATCTCATCTTCCTTCGCCTTCAGCTCTGCTTCATGAGTCCTTATCAACCTTTGCTCGTGCACAGTTGGCACTCGCTCTGGGATAACAGCGCCTGGATAAGTTCTCTTTACTTTAGCGTCCAGCTTCTCCCAGTAATTGATGTTGTTGATGAAGACATGGAATCCATCAATGCCGATGAAGTCGAGCAGCTTCGCCTCCCTCTTCTCGAGCACCTCCTCAGAAAAGGCCTTTCGGAGGTTGAATATTTTGTAATACTCAGTTCCTCGATAGGCAATGTAGGTGATGAAATCTACGGCGTTGGTGAAGAAGTCGTCGAACATCTCCACCGAGGGGTAGCGGTTGGTGACGGACTCAGCAGCTTGCTCTCTGTCCCTCACATAGCGGATCAGAGCCATCTCCTCTGCAGATGAAGGGGGTTTGATTGGAGGTGGGACGATGGCAAGATCTGTATCGGTAGTTTGGGCGGTATCGACTATATCTGCCGATTCGGTTGGGGAATTAGATGTTGAGGCTTGGGGGGGTTTTGTGTGTGTGGCTTGGGTGGCTTCTGTGTGTGTGGCTTGGGTGGCTTGGGTTTGTTGGGGTGGTTGGAAAATGGAAAATGCAGCAGCAGGATCTGTGCTGAGCAGAGGCATTTCGGGTAGTTTAAAAGAAGATGAGGATTCTTCTTCATGGGGAGAGAGGGGAGATTTCTGGGTTTGGGGTTGATCAGTTGTGGAGGCTTGGGGTTCTGGTGGTGGTAGGGTTTGAAGTGGGGGTGATTGGGTTTGAAGTGGTGAAGGTTGTGGTTGGGTCACTTCAGCTTCCTCGAGTGGCTGCTTCTCAGCCTCGCTCGCTTCAAACAGAGCGGCAATGTCTTTCACTTTCTTGGGTCGCTTTGACCCTGCTCGCTTCGCGCCTCCTCGCTTCGCTGGTGAAGAGGGTCGCTTTGACTTCTTCTCCTCACTTTGCCTTTCGGCGACTGGTGCAGCTGCGGGCACTTCAACATTTTGAAGTCCCAAATCAATTGGAATTTTCTCCGATTCCAGATGTCGAAGAAAACTGTATTCTTCTTGTAATCAGAGGTGTCTTTCCATTGCTTGTTAGGGAATAACTTCTCCAGTGCGAAAGATATCCTGGAGAAGAATTTGAGCTTCCCTTTGCGAAGGATTTTGTCATTGCTCCCCTTCACAAACTTGAAGTCCTTGGCCACTTCATGAATCTGGTAGAAGAACCAGCCATGCCAGTTGAACTTCGTTCCGGTCAAGCTGTCGACGATGACCGTGGTTGCGAAAAGCTTGGCGTCGGAGAGTTGGCCCAAGTTCCCAACGTAGCAAGCAATGCACTTGGAGAAGAGCTTGCATATGTGGTTGAATGGGGGTTTCAGATCCGATCTGATGCTGGCTAGCTTAATATCTTCCTCCGCACCTCTAACTGCAAACCGAGCATACTCAACACCGGCCGACAGCTCCAGTTCCAGGAGTGAGTTTGATCCTTCCTCCGGCAGGTTGAAAGCACCGGCAATAGCACTCAAGGATACCTCCACTGGTTCTCCGCTTTCCGGGTCGGTGAACGTTGATGAAGTTTCACATTCCCTCAGATTCAGTAGTATTTCGGCTACTGCTTTGCCCAAGATCTTCGTCGGCACCGCAGTAACAAATTCCCACAAGCCGGCCGTGGTCACAGCCTTGCGGAAAAATCCTTGTTCATCAATGACTTTCGGGTCGAGATGGGGCTCGACGTTGATATGCTCATCGATTCCGGCCAAAAATTGCTCCATCGTCTGCGATTTTTGCTTCTTTCCCATGGTAGATTTAAGTGAGTTTTGAAGTGAGATTTATGGAAAAGGGATGAGGGTTTGAGACTCGTGAATTTGCAGAGATGCAGAAATCTTGCACGAGAATGGCAAATATGGAGAGAGATGAAAATTTTTGCAGTCTGCTTCTCCGTCCTTATATAGAGTTAGGGTTTGGCTGACGTGGCAGGGGCATGCTTGTAATTTCTTCAGGGGCCCCTGTTTTTATACGGCGGAAAGCGGCGATTGATCTGATGTGTCCGGTGTCATCACAGTAAAAGTGAGCCGTCAAGTTGACTTGGCGCTCCACGTGGCCGTCTGTGATTCGTCTCCTCAGTCGGCGTTGATCTGGCGGCTGGGGTTCGAGAACTGTTCAGATTCGATGGCCAGATCTTCTCCGACTTTCCCGCTTTGAATTCAAATTGAAGTGCACGCGCCCGGATTTTCGTTTGTACGTGCATCTGCATTTAATGCAAAGGCAAAAGTAAAATTTGCACTCGAGTGCAGACAACTCATACTCACTTCGTACCCGCTCGCTTCGAGTTTGGCCGCTTGGCTTTTACTCGCTTGCGAAGTACTCGCTTGGAGTGACTGTTCTGTACTCGCTTGCGATGGCTAGCTTGGAGTGATGTAGCACTCGCTTGGCCATCTGAAGCGACTGGAATAAGAAATGAAATTTCTTTGACATTATTTAAAATGTTTCTGACTTACATACTTCGAGGATAAACAAGAATGTTTTCCTCTTTGTATTTGTGTCAGATTCATTTATATTTTCCACGTAGTAAGTGAAGGTTTCTAGCACGCTTCACATTACTTAGTGTACTTTGAATTGAAACACTTACCAGTCAATCTCACTTTATAGGAGATTGATACCACTTTGTAGTATTGGACACCACTTGTTGAACTTTACTTCAGGCTTGGTCTTCATGGCATTCATCTCTTCCATCTTCCTCTACGAACTAGAGACTCCTCCATCGAAACAATGAGGGAGAGAATGAATAATGTACACAAGCTTACTACAACCCAGAGGGGAGCTTCACGTAAGTGTACTTATTCACGATGAATGGGAGATGAGTACAAGTCCTTATCTCAGGGCGGGATAGGACAGGATGACAATGAGGATGCTCTGACAAGATGTTGGGAATTGTTAAGAACAACATGTTAAGGGGGAACCTATAAGGGATACTCTATTGTTTTGATTTGATCCCAAAACCCCAAAGCGTTCTGTTCCCAAGCGACCCATTTTGATGTAGTTAATAGGTTAGAATTTTTCTAAGCCTACTCTGTTAGGATGGCCTTTTATTTTGCTTAGACTATAGGCTTCAAAATTTCAAGTGAAGTTCACTCGCTTGATTGTGTTTTTCGAAGCGAAGCAAGTCTAGCAAGCCGAAGTGAAGCATGCCAAAGAACAACGTAGGGAAGCGAGCGCTACAGTAGATTCGAAGTGAGTCTGCCAAATCGAAGCGAAGCGAGCGCTACAGTGTAAAGTCAAAGCTAGTCAACTCTAGTCAGCTATTTCCAAAGCAGTCACTTTCGAACGTTATTTCCCGAAGCGACTCACTACAGGATGACTACGAAGTGACTCAACTAAAGCGGACGCTACTACTTCAAAGCAAAGCGAGCCACTACCTACCAGAAAGCGACAACATAGTTCCCGCTCCAAATTTGAACTCTAGTCAACTGGAGATCTCCACATTTATTACGAGATCTCCACGTGTCGAACGCGGAGAGGAGCAGCAGAGTTGACTGCCAGGCCGACAAGGCGCCGTAACAGTACTGGGTCACTCCAGTTACTGTTGAAATTGGAACTTAGCCATTTCCGGCAAAAATCCAAAACTGCGCGTCTGAAAAGCAGCCAGCCTGTGCAAGTACTGTCGAGAGGAGAAGGGACAAGGCCACCAACCAAGCAACGGATCTCAGCCAACCCTCCGCCTATAAATAGTGAAGGATCACAACGTGAAGAGGTAGAACACTACTTGAGCATTCGAGCCTACTGCAAACAAACACTCCCAAGCCTTTGAGCAATCTTCGAGTTTTTGTTTCCAAGTGTTCTCCGAGTTTCCAGTTCATCGGAACTCGTCTTCACAACCTTCACACTTAGAGTCTAAGCCCACTTCAAATATCCATGCTTAGAAGAAGAGCTCTAGCCATCTTTTGCATCTACTGTAAAAGAGTTCTTCATAGTGTGTTCGTCTACCAAAAACCCTAAACTCTGTCTGTTAGGTTTTTGAGTCATCGTTAGGTTGTTCCGATCCAAGACTCTTCTTTCATCGATTGAAGAAGTCTCGATCATAGAGTTTAGATCCAAGCTTGCACCTACATCGTTTGTGTGAAGCTCGATCGAAGCTAGGCTGTAAGGAGAGCCCGTAATCTCCCTATCTGTGTTTAACTGAAGCAAGTGAAGCTTCCAGTCTTTGTTAGGTTTGTGTAGTGAACCCGCAATCACTACGTCAGTTGTTGGATCCAGGCAAGTGAAGCCCGATCTTGACCAGGTTTTTGAAGGACCCGTAACCTTCAAGTTCTTGAGTGAAGAGAACAGTTGCCTTCGTGCAACAAGTGGACGTAGGAGTTTTATCTCCGAACCACTATAAATCTCTGTGTCGTATCTCTCTAACCCTAATCTCTTTACAGTATTTGATTATCCATTGCACGTGCATATAAACAAACTTAACTTGGATTTTTAATTACTTAGGAAAGATTTTAGCTCACCGAATTTCCGCATACACGAGTAAAGACTCCCTCTTGATCAAGTTCTAACTTCGGTCAAGCAGGCAAGCTACGTACTATAGATCTAGCTTCAGCTAGGTCTTAAGTGTCAAGCGAGCTCTTTACTTGTCACTCTGAGTTAAAGGGAAAAAGTTGAAAAACATGAAATACGTATTCACCCCCCCCTCCCTACGTATTTCCCTATTATTAAACCGGGACCAACAAGTGGTATCAGAGCAGCGGTTCTTTCGAGCCTCTACTTTGCATACCTGAAGCGAGCCCCCACTCGCTTCACGCTGTCTCATTGAACCAGATCCTATTTTCCTAAGTGCATCAAAACCTCACTCACGCATATTGCATTTACTGCTAATAGTTTGTCATGTCTACATACAGTGCATCAAGTCTTCCACAGTTCTCTATCGAAGGATACGAGACATGGAGTTTCCGAGTCGAGAGCTTCCTATGCTCCATCCACGATCGGATGTGGGAAGTCATAGAGGACGGACTGATCGAGATCAAGAAAGCCATATCTGTGAACGTCCCAGCTGCCGAAGGACGCGAAGCTCATGTCAGACAAGAGTACGTCGAGAAGGACAAAGATGAATACAATGCCAACGACTTCAAGATTGCCAACCTTGATAAAATCGCACGTCACATGATGCAAAGCACCGTATCGGATGCCTACCTTCCCAGGATTAGGAAGTGTGCGACGGCGAAGGAAATGTGGGAAACCCTAGCCCTCATTTCTCAAGGAACGGACAAGATCAAAGAAAACAAGCTCGCCGTACAAATGCGGGAGTTTGAAAGTCTGATAATGAAGCCAGGAGAATCCATCGACGCCTTCGAGCTGAGAGTTACAAACATCATTGCAACTCTCAACTCACTTGGGAAGGAACTTACAGATAAGGAAGTCAACCTGAAGATTGTCCGAGCTCTAACAAGGAAGTGGCAGACAATGAAGGAGCTGTACCTAGCTACCAAGGATCTTTCAAAGCTCACACCGGAGATTCTGTTCTCCGAACTCAAAGCTCATGAATTCGATCTGAATCGAATGAACCTCGATGAAGAGGATGAAGCTCCCACAACGTCAAAGGGTGTAGCTTTCAAAGCTGCTGAAGGGCCAAGCGAGCAGTCGCTAGCCAAGATGACGAGGGAAGAGTTGGAAGAACATATTGCGTTCTTATCCAAGAACTTCAACAAAATGAACTCTCGAGTGGGCAAATACAAAAGATTCTACAAGCAGTACAAAGGGAGGAGCACTGATGCTCGAGAAGGAAAAGGGAAGAGAGAAGAGACGACCAAGCCGATCCCGCGCGACATGATGGAAGTGGAGTGCTATCACTGCCACAAGATGGGCCACTACAAATCCGATTGCCCAAAGCTGAGTGCGAAGGAGCGAGAGGAACTGAAAGCAAAGAGGGATGCTCCAAGGCGAGCGCTCGTAGCAAGTGAAGTGCCAGTCGCTTCAACTGAAGAACCAGCAAGCGACTCCGATGCATTCACAGATCCCAACTCCAGTGAGGGTGAGGATCTTGGACTCATGGCGCTCACCGACGAAGAAACTGGAGAGGTATTCATCTATCCCTCACCTAGTTCAATTACACTCGCACACACTCACCAAGAGGAAGCAAATTCCTCGACATGGAGTGAGTTGCTTGACAAGCACATTAAATTGTCAAGTGACCACGAAGTGTTGCAACAAGCTTTGTCTCAAAGCGAGAAGGAGAACCGAAAGCTAGCCACTGAGCTTGACCAAGTCAAACTTAATTTAAGGGCTATGACTAGTAAGTTCGAGGATCTCTTCGCGAGACATCAAAGCTTGGAAGGAAGGTATGAAACCCAGTCCGCTCTAGTTGCCAACTTGAACAAAGCATCATATGCTAGGCAGGCACTAGAGAGCTCACTTCTACCTTTTGGTAGAAAGGGAGGACTCGGATATGAGGGTGGACATTCCAAGCCGACTGTCTTTGTTGGTGCTTCTCACACGACACCATCAGTCACTTTGGAAATGCCCACTGCATCCAAAGCGACCACCAACAAAGATAAAGGCCAGATGACTGAGAACCCTAAGAAGAAGCCAATGAAGATGTCTATATCTTCAAGGGCCGAAACGATGGGCAAGCAAAGATCAACTGTCCCTAGCACTTACAATGCTAAAGCTTACCAATCCAAAGGTAGAGGGAAATCAGTTGTAGCTTCTAAGTCTCAAGCCAAGACACGAGAGACAAAGGATCTCCCTTTCAAGAAAAGGAGTAATGTCTATGTGTCACGTTATCCGGACTGGAGATGGTCCAACCGGACTAACGTTGAGGGGGAAGAATTCGAAGCATCAAAGAGGCCGCTTCGAACTCCCAAGGTAACTCAAGCGAGTCGGGGTCAAAACCCTAGTTGGACCGCTTCGAGAAAACCTAGCGAGCCGCTTCGACAGACTGTAAACCCTAAGTCAGTCTCTAAGCCTGTAGCTAATCCGAAGCGAGTCGCTTTAGGATACAAGCCAAAGGGTAAGAGCATGGGTATGTCTCAAGCGAGCCGCTACCCCTCTTGCACACACTGCTGCACGTGTGAAGCTGCTTCAAAGCAGAACACCAAGTTTTCAAAGGTCGAGAAGCCCAAGACACAAGCTACCTCTCAAAAGAGAGTGAAGCAAGTGTGGGTACCTAAGGGAACTAACCTGCAAGGACCCAAACTGATTTGGGTACCAAAATCTGTCTAATTGCAGGTGAGCGCCGTGGATCCCATGCCAAGTGAGGGTCAACAAATCTGGTACTTGGACAGTGGATGTTCAAGACACATGACCGGCATGAAAGCTCTACTTCAAAACTACATAGAGAAGAAGGGTCCACACGTCACTTTTGGTGATAACTCTCGAGGAAGCACCAAAGGGTACGGCGCACTGAGAGTTGGAAAGCTCACAATTGAAGAAGTCTCCTACGTGGAAGGACTTAAGCACAACTTGTTATCCATTTCACTATTCTGTGACAAGGGATACAAGGTGGAATTCATTTCCAACAAGTGCATAGTGAAGAGCAAGCTCACTGCCCAGGTTGTGCTAACTGGAATTAGACAAAGGAACGTCTATATAGCATAATGGGATAGCTGCAAAGTGGAGACGTGCTTAGTAGCAAGGAGTGCTACAGAGATAGGATGGCTATGGCACAGACGCTTGAATCATCTCAACTTCAAAGCCATAAACCGCTTAGCACGAAAGGGTTTGGTGCAAGGCATACCAAATGAAGTCTTCATCAAAGACCATCCTTGCTCACCATGCCAACGAGGGAAGCAGACGAAGAAGCACTTCGCCAGTCTCGAAGAAGCTTCATCAAAGCGAGTGCTCGAGCTGCTTCACATGGATCTGTTTGGACCAGTCACTCCAGTTAGCGTATATGGAAGGAAGTACACTCTAGTTGTAGTCGACGACTTCTCTCGCTACACTTGGGTTGTATTTCTCTTCAGCAAGAAGGAGACTCTGACCAAGCTACCACAACTACTCAAGCGATTGGCTGTGGAGAAGAATCAAGTAATTGTGACCATTCGCTCCGACAAAAGGACAGAGTTCTTGAACTCTACCATTGAAGCTTACTGCACGGAGCATGGCATAGCACATCAGACATCTTCAGCACGCACACCTCAGCAGAATGGAGTTGCTGAAAGAAGTAATCGAATCATCAAAGAAGCCATTCGAACCATGATTGCAGACTCAAAGCTTCCAATGAAGTATTGGGCTGAAGCTGCCAATACAGCATGCTACACACAGAATAGAACGCTTCTCTGCAAACGGCACGACAAAACACCATATGAAATATGGACAGGGAGAATTCCTAACATATCTTATTTCCATATCTTTGGCTGTAGGGTCTTCATCAATGACAATGGGAAGTCGCAGTTGAAAGCCTTTGAAAGCAAAGCTGATGAAGGAATATTCTTGGGATATTCCACATCAAGCAAAGCTTATAGGGTATTCAACTGTAAAACTCTAATCGTGGAGGAATCACCCCATGTCGTATTTGATGAATCTTCTTTAAGTCTTCCACAGGAACAGACTAACTCGAATGAAATGAATTCAAGCAAGGAACTCACAAACTCACTCACTTGGGACATGCTCAAAGAAGATGATAAGATCAAAGATTCAAGAGAGCAAAATCCCAAAGGAGAAGGTGAAGCTGCCCCCAAGATTCCTGAAGCGAGTGCTGGCCAAGCACCCAATCCAGTCGCTTCAGATGGTGAAGCAAGCGACAAGGAAGAAGATGAAGATGAAGCTGGCGGATCCAAGCGTGCATGGTTCAAGGATCACTCACCAAGTCAAATCATTGGAGATCCATCCAAGGGTGTAGTGACCAGAAGTTAAGTGTTTGGAGAAAGTGCCATGTTCAGTTGCTTTCTCTCAAACATCGAGCCGTCATGCGTGGAGGAAGCCCTAGCCGATTCAAATTGGGTGATCGCCATGCAAGAAGAGCTGAACCAGTTCACCAGAAACGACGTATGGTACCTCGTGGATCGTCCCAAATTCCAGTATGTGATTGGCACCAAGTGGGTGTTCAAGAACAAGACGGACGAGGACCACAACGTTGTGAGGAACAAGGCGCGTCTAGTCGCTAAAGGCTACTGCCAAGAGGAAGGAATCGATTTTGACGAGACCTTCGCTCCAGTGGCACGGCTTGAAGTGATCCGACTATTTCTAGCCTATGCAGCGGCCAAGAAATTCAAAGTGTATCAGATGGATGTGAAGAGCGCGTTCCTCAACGGCGAATTGAAGGAAGAAGTGTATGTGGAGCAGCCACCGGGTTTCGAACAAGGAGATAAGGTGTATCGATTGAAGAAAGCTCTATATGGGTTGAAACAAGCTCCTAGAGCTTGGTATGATACCCTTTCTCAATTCCTAGTGGATAATGGACTCCACAAAGGGAAAATAGATCGAACTCTATTCACCATCAATCGTGGAGATGATATGCTATGGGTTCAGATCTACGTGGACGACATCATATTTGGATCACCAAACCAGTCGCTTAGCGAGAAGGTTGGAGAGCTTATGAAGACCAAATATGAGATGTCGATGATTGGCTTGAAGAGCTGCTTTCTAGGTCTTCAAGTGAAGCAGCAGGATGATGGAATCTTCATCAATCAAGCGAAGTACACAAGAGACATGCTTGCCAAGTTCGGTGTTCAGCATGCCAAAGCTGTGAAGATTCCGATGAACACGAACTGGAAGATGGAGCCGGACATAGATGGGAAGTCTGTGGATGCTACAGACTACCGAGCCTTGATCGGATCCCTTCTATATCTCACTGCAAGTAGGCCGGATATAGCTTTTGCAGTTGGAGTCTGTGCTCGCTTCCAAAGCAACCCCAAGCACAGCCATCTTGAAGCTGCCAAGAGAATTCTTCGATATTTGAAAGGCACTGTCAATATGGGGCTGTGGTATCCAACGGAGGACAATTTGGAGCTCACTGGATATTCAGACGCTGACTATGGAGGGTGCCGAATTGATAGGAAGTCAACTTCGGGCACTTGTCAGTTCTTGGGAAGCAAGCTGATCTCATGGTTTTCGAAGAAGCAGACGAGTGTAGCTACTTCAACGACTGAAACCGAATTATGGCCGCTGGAAGCTGCTGTTCTCAAATTCTATGGCTTCGTCAGCAGTTGAAGGATTACAATGTTGAAGCAAATGAAATTCCTATATTCTGCGACAACAACAGCGCGATCCGCATCTCTCAAAATCCAGTGCTACACACCAGATGCAAGCACGTGGAAATACGACATCACTTCATTCGTGATCATGTCGAGAAAAAGGATATCAAGCTCGAGAAAATTCATACCGATCTCCAGCGAGCAGATATCCTCACCAAGCCTCTAGCTGAATCTCGTTTCAATCAGCTATGCATGGAATTAGGGTTACTAGACCCTGGTGAAGAGTGCTAGATCCAGGATGCACGGAGGAGTGGTCGCTAGTCTTTCGTAGCGTCACTCGCTTCGGATCTTCACCAACTCAAGAGAGTCACTTCAAAATTCCACTCGCTTGAAGAAGGAGAAATAAGGTGGAGTAAGGTGGAGTATTGGAAGACGTTCCCTACCCGCTTACAGGAATTGTTAAGCCATTGGTTAAGGGGGAACTATGGTTTGCTCTCGGAGCAAGCTACTTCCAAAGCGAGCAAACAAAGCTGCTACCTAGCCTAGGATTCCTAGCGAGTGGGTATAAACACTCGCAAGTGCCGTTTCTAGTAACGGTTGTGGGGTCTTGTATCGGGCCTTCCCACGTAAAAATGGTGAAAGCTTAGGCAGGGCTGGCACCTAGACCTTGTGTCCTCTTCCCATCTTTCCGCCGAAGAGGAGCAAGTCTTCTCATCTACTTCATCGTGGATAAATGTCCATTCCTTACTCACTCATTCATTGAGTTGAGCTGCCGGATGTCTATCCATTCCTCCCCACTTTGAATTTTGCATCGCTTCAACTTACCCTAGCTTGGGTCAAAGCGAGTCGATTGCAAGTTCATTTTGTAGCTTGTAGGAGGAAGCTTGAAGGTTTACCTTTTTCTACAGAAGGTTGCAGGGCTGGTGACATGCTTCTGCGTAAAATACGAGATTGTCTTGTCAGAGCATTCTCATTGTCATCCTGTCCATTTCTGCTCTGAGATAAGGACTTGTACTCATCCCCCATTCGTCGTGAATATGTACACTTACGTGAAGCTCCCCCCTGGGTTGTAGTAAGCTTGTGCACTATGTTCATTCCCTCCCCCATTCACTTCGATGGAGGACTCTCTAATTCGTAGAGGAAGATGAATGCCAAGAAGATGAAGTACTCTACAGGTGGTATCTACAAGCTTCAAAGCGAATCATCAAACGCTTTCATCAACAAGTAGATTCAACAACTTGAAGTCCAAATCAAATGATGTCTTCAATAAGTGGTATCAATCTCCTACGAAGTGAGATTGACTGGTAAGAGTTTCAATTTTAAGTACACTAAGTGAGCTGAAGCGTGCTAGAAACCTTCACTCGCTATGTGGAAAATATGAAATGAATCTGACACAAATACAAAGAGGAAAACATTCTTGTTTATCCTCGAAGTATGTAAGTCAGAAACATTTTAAAATTAAGCAAAGAAATTCGATTTCTTATTCCAGTCGCTTCAGATGGCCAAGCGAGTGCTACGTCACTCAAAGCTAGCTATCGCAAGCGAGTGTGGAACAGTCACTCAAGCGAGTGCCTCTCAAGTGAGTCAAGGCCTAGCGGCCCAACTCGAAGCGAGCGGGTACGAAGCAAGTATGAGCTGTCTGTACTCGAGTGCAAATTTCACTTTCTGCCAAGCATTTAATGCAGGTTCACGTACGGCGAAAATATCGGGCGCTTGGTTCTCACTTTGAATTCGAAGCGGGAAAAGACGGAGAAGATCCAGCCGTCGAATCTTAACAGTCCCCGATCTACAGCCGTTGGATCAGCGCCATATAAGACAAACCAATCACAGCAGGCCACGTGGAGACGCTGAGCAAGTGGCGGTTCACTTTTACTGTGATGATCAGATCCATCACCGCACGTCCGTCACCTACCTAAAGGACTTACGGCGATATTACCATCTTACCCATGTCACGTCAGCCGAGACTTAATTCTATAAATATGAGACGACGCAGAACGGCAGAACCTTTCACAACCCTCAAAAATTGCCATTCTCGTGCTTAGATCTGCAACATCTGCAACTCACGAGTCTCAACCATTTTCTTTCTACGATAAAACTCCGTTCAAAATCTCTTATTCTACACCATGGGAAAGAAGCAGAAGACTGAGACGATGGAGGAGTTTCTCACGGAGGTTGACAAGCACATCAATGTCGAGCCCCATCTCGACCCTGTCATCGTAGAAGATAACGGATTCTTCCGTAGAGCCGTGAACACGGCCGGTCTATGGAAGTTCGTGACGGCCATTCCATCAAAAATTCTGGCCAAGGCGGTGGGTGAGCTCCTGCTAAACTTGAAAAAGGAGCAAAATACATCTTCGTTCACAGATCCACAGACGAGAAAGCCGGTGGAGGTGGATATGAGCGAACTCATCGGTGCGTTCAACTTGCCGAGAGAGGGAGGAGACACTCTATTGGAATTGGGACCTTCGGCCGGAGTTCAATATGGCCGATTTGCAGCCGACGGAGCAGATCCAAATTTCAAGGAGGCCAGTATCCGTTCAAGCCTGAAGGACCCCTTCAACCATATCTGCGAGCTTTTCTCGAAGAGCGTCGCATGCTATATTGGAACTCTAGATACTCTCTCAGAGACGAAGCTGATCGCCACCGCAGTTATCGTCGACAGCCTCACTGGAACAAATTTCAACTGGCATGGTTGGTTTCTCAACCAAATCCACGAAGCTGCCAAGGATTTTGCGTTTGTGCCAGGAAGTACCGATCAGATTCTCCGCAAGGGGAAGCTGAAGTTTTTCTCCAGACTGTCTGTTGTCTTGGAAGAGAAGTTTCCGGGCAAAGAGTGGCCGGATTCCGACGTTGCTGTATACAACAAACAATCTATCTTCTATGACAAGTGGAGGAAAACCAAGACGTTGATAGATTTGGGACGTCTCGAGGTTGAAGTGCCCGTAGCAAGACCAGTTGCCGAAGGCAGGCTGAAGTGAGCCAAGCTAGGCAGGTCGCTTCACCAGGGAAGCGAGCCGCGCCCAAGCGAGGCAAGAAAAAGATGAAGCGAGTCGTTTCACTCGTCCAAGAAAGCGAGGCGGTGGAGAAGCCGCTTGAGGACGTTGAAGTGACTCAACCCCAATCCTCACCAATAAAAGCCCAAACTCCCCCACTACAAATTATCCAAATCCCAGAACCTCAAGCCTCATCAACCCACCAACCTCTTACAC
The DNA here is from genome assembly GCA_029379335.1 of Thymus mandschuricus. Classification (NCBI taxonomy): domain Eukaryota; kingdom Viridiplantae; phylum Streptophyta; class Magnoliopsida; order Lamiales; family Lamiaceae; genus Thymus; species Thymus mandschuricus. Next base: position 10,967,493 of record CM057079.1, read on the forward strand.
TGACAACCCCTCTCTCTCCCCAGGAAGAAGAATCTGCATCTTCTTTACATATCCCTACTGTCCCATTCCTCAGCACAGATCCTTCTGTTGCTTATACCACATTCCAACCTCTTCAATCCCAGCAAACCCAGCCAGCCACAGAACCTACTCTGATCCCTGAAACCCCTGAAGCCACACCATCCCAATCCCCTTCGACATCGGCAGCAACAGCCGATACCGCCCATACATCCATTATTCCTCAATTCCAAATCACCAAAACCCCTACCCAAGTTGATGCTCTCAAAAGATACAAGAGAGATAGAGAGCAGGCAGCTGAAACCATAAGAACCCCCTATCCCTCGGTGCCTATGTCAGACGACTTTTTCACCAAGGTTGTCGATTTCTTGACATACGTCACCTACCGTGGCACGGAGTATTACAAGGTGTTTAAACTCCTAGATGCCTTTTCAAAGGACGATCTTATCCAGATGGAGGGAAAGCTCCTGGACTTCATCGGTGAGAATGGCTTCCATGCATTTCTCACCGGAACCAGCTTCTGGGATAAGCTGGACGCCAAAGTGAAGCATGCCTATCCGGACGCTATAGTCCCTGAACGCACCCCAACCATCCACGAGAGGAAATTGATGAGGGAGCACGCGGAGGAGGTGGAGGTTAAGGAGGCGGAGATCTCGAGTCTGCAAAGCGAGATCACCAAAAAGGAGTTGGAGATGGAGAAGAAGACAGAGGAGGTCAAGAGTCTTCGTGAAGACTTTGACAAGAAGAAGAGTGAACTGGAGGGAAAGGTGAGAGAAAAGGAGAGGCTACTGGAAGAGAAAGAGAAAGCGCTGGAGGCGCAAGTGAAGCTGGTGGATGACAACACTAAAACAATCACCGAACTCAAGAGCTTGCTTGATGCAGAAAGGAGCCGTTTGAGGGAGGTTAACGCCAAGCTTATCACTGTTGGCAAGGAGAAGGAGGTATTGGAGAAAGAGGTGAAGAAGATAAAGGAGGCGGTTGAAAAGAAAGATGAAGAATTGATCAGGAAGGGAAGTGAGCTGATCAGTACCAAAAAGACTCTCGACTCACTCAAAACAGAAATGAAAGAGCTCAAGCAAGAGAGTGAGATTGACAAGAAAGAACTGGAGAGTCGGAGGAGAAGTGCGCAGGCTCTTGATCTGCAGAATGCTGAATTATCTATACTGCTGCAGAAGGTCAAGGAGCTGGGTGAAGCGTACACTGAGAAGGTTGCTGCAGGTGCCGAATTCCATCTCTCCCTAAACCAGAGAGAGAGGAGCCTTGAAACAATGCAAGCTGAACTTCAAGCGGCTCAGGAATTCTGGTATTTCAACCTGCAAGAGGAGAAGAAGGATATGAGGAGGGAAGTTGAAGCGGAGCTGGAGGCTCGCTTCAGAACAGTGGAACCGTTGGAGAGGATGATGGCGTCTGTTGTTGAGATAGAGAAGCAATGCGAATACTTGCTGGAAGAAATCTCTATCAAAACTGCAGGCATTGTATTGTCGGAAGAGCAAGTCTTTGCGACAAAGACTAAGAGAATGCTCCATACAGTACTTAACCAAGTGGAGGAGCTTCGCAAATCTCTTGATGGGAAAACAATCGTCCCGACCCCTGGCAGTGATGATGCCAAAAAGGGGGAAGGATTAGTACTGAAAAATGCCAATCTCTTGGAGCTACAAGGTGGAGTTGATGGAGTAGAGAGGATGATGGAGGGAGGTAGTGGCGCTGGTGATGAGGAGGAAGGGTTAGACGATGAAGCTAGGGCTCTAAGGGCAAAGAAGGGAAAAGTGAAGCTCACCAAGGAGGAGCTAATGAAGAAGCCTGAAGAGCCCCGCAAGCCACTTGAAGAAAAAGTGCTTGCCTCTTCCATTGCTCGACATCCTCCAGTCACGGTGCTTACCAAGGAGGAGAGGCAGAAGCAAGCGGAGGCGGACGAGGCCATGGCTCGGGAAATTGAGCACCAATTTAATTTGAAAAAGCTAACTGCTGCAGGTGCTTCAGGTTCCAAAGCGCCCGCTTCAGCCGCCGCGCCCGCTACAGCTGCCGCACTCACTTCAGCAACTGCAGGAGTCACTTCATCTGCAGTTGTTCCTCCGAGTGCAATCACGAAGAAGGACATGCCACCTCCCCCACCACCGAAACAAACACTGAAGCGAGCTGCCCCAGACTCGAAAAGTGATGACCCCGCGGCTAAACGCTAAAAGGTCAAGCAGGCAGTCGCAACAAGGGCTGAGAAGGAAGAAAGGAGAAGGAAAAGAGGAGAGGAAGGAAGGAGCGAAGTAGAGAAGGAGAGGAGAATGAAGGCAAAGCGACTTCAAGTGATAGACGGCCGGATCGAGGAACACTTCAATGAAGTGAGACTCATCCAGTCCGCTCTAGTTCGTAGCGCTTTTGTTCCACTCATGCCAGAGGATTCCGAAGCATGCCTTGCTCAAGCTGTGATCGACACATGCCAGACGACTACAAAAGAGATGATTGAATCTGGCCGCTACCCCCCTCAAGGAGGAACAGAACTACATCCGCAAGCGACTCAACGAGAAGCTTCCTATCTGGAGTGGCGAGTCAGGAAAGAAATTCAATACAATCATGGCACAGATGGCCAGCCGGTCGGAAGAGGAGTTGACTGTGCGCAAAAATGAGCACCTTGATGCCCGTGAGATTGAGCAGTTCGTCCCTGACGAGTTACTTGAGCGGTGGTTACACTACAAAGAAAAGTTTATCAAAGTGTACTACTATTGGGAGGTAGTGCCACTGCAGACTGAATGCTCAAGGATCAACGCTCTCAACAACTTTCTTAGTGCCTATGATGAGAAGTTCAGGCGGAAGGTTTTCTCACTTGCACAGCTTGCAGAGCCCATGCCTCTAATCATCAAGGTACCAGCTAAGAAGGAATTCCCCATGCCCTTCCTACCCGATACATGCGTCCCAGATCGTAGCGTCATCGATGCAGAAGTAGATGAAGCCTTCGGACTTGAGGAGACTTGGAGAAGGCCAAGTATCCACACTATTGGCTCATTAGAAGCGAAGGTCTTCAGTGCTTACACTATTCCTGAAGAAATGATCGCGAAGGATTTGGAGGAAGATGAAGAAGAGAAGGAGAAGGAGGATGACAGGGAAGGGGCTGCAGGAAACCTTTGAGTTTCAAGTCCCTTAATATCTTGTGAACTGATGTTCATTTATCCAAATTTCAATTTCTGTCAAAATGTGTCATTTACTTGCTTTGTGAATGACTTTACTTTTTGCTACAAACTCAATTAGTATTTAACCGAAAAAAAGGGGAAAGGAACTTAAAAAAAAAAATATATAATTCAAACAAAGCTGCAAAGGAAGCAGGCGCTTGAAGTTCCTTCCACGGTTAGATAGACTAGATTTCGAGAATCTTAAGTCTTTGGGTTTTGGCATCATCAAAAAGGGGGAAATTGTTGGGAATTGTTAAGAACAACATGTTAAGGGGGAACCTATAAGGGATACTCTATTGTATTTGATCCCAAAACCCCAAAGCGTTCTATTCCCAAGCGACCCATTTTGATGTAGTTAATAGGTTAGAATTTTTCTAAGCCTACTCTGTTAGGATGGCCTTTTATTTTGCTTAGACTATAGGCTTCAAAATTTCAAGTGAAGTTCACTCGCTTGATTGTGTTTTTCGAAGCGAAGCAAGTCTAGCAAGCCGAAGTGAAGCATGCCAAAGAACAGCGTAGCGAAGCGAGCGCTACAGTAGATTCGAAGTGAGTCTGCCAAATCGAAGCGAAGCGAGCGCTACAGTGTAAAGTCAAAGCTAGTCAACTCTAGTCAGCTATTTCCAAAGCAGTCACTTGGGAACGTTATTTACCGAAGCGACTCACTACAGGATGACTACGAAGTGACTCAACTAAAGCGGACGCTACTACCTCAAAGCAAAGCGAGCCACTACCTACCAGAAAGCGACAGCATAGTTCCCGCTCCAAATTTGAACTCCAGTCAACTGGATATCTCCACATTTATTACGAGATCTCCACGTGTCGAACGCGGAGAGGAGCAGCAGAGTTGACTGCCAGGCCGACAAGGCGCCGTAACAGTACTGGGTCGCTCCAGTTACTGTTGAAATTGGAACTTAGCCATTTCCGGCAAAAATCCAAAACTGCGCGTCTGAAAAGCAGCCAGCCTGTGCAACTACTGTCGAGAGGAGGAGGGACAAGGCCACCAACCAAGCAACGGATCTCAGCCAACCCTCCGCCTATAAATAGTGAAGGATCACAATGTGAAGAGGTAGAACACTACTTGAGCATTCGAGCCTACTGCAAACAAACACTCCCAAGCCTTTGAACAATCTTCGAGTTTTTGTTTCCAAGTGTTCTCCGAGTTTCCAGTTCATCGGAACTCGTCTTCACAACATTCACACTTAGAGTCTAAGCCCACTTCAAATATCCAAGCTTAGAAGAAGAGCTCTAGCCATCTTTTGCATCTACTGTAAAAGAGTTCTTCATAGTGTGTTCGTCTACCAAAAACCCTAAACTCTGTCTGTTAGGTTTTTGAGTCGTCGTTAGGTTGTTCCGATCCAAGACTCTTCTTTCATCGATTGAAGAAGTCTCGATCATAGAGTTTAGATCCAAGCTTGCACCTACATCGTTTGTGTGAAGCTCGATCGAAGTTAGGCTGTAAGGAGAGCCCGTAATCTCCCTGTCTATGTTTAACTGAAGCAAGTGAAGCTTCCAGTCTTTGTTAGGTTTGTGTAGTGAACCCGCAATCACTACGTCAGTCGTTGGATCCAGGCAAGTGAAGCCCGATCTCGACCAGGTTTTTGAAGGACCCGTAACCTTCAAGTTCTTGAGTGAAGAGAACAGTTGCCTTCGTGCAACAAGTGGACGTAGGAGTTTTATCTCCGAACCACTATAAATCTCTGTGTCGTATCTCTCTAACCCTAATCTCTTTACAGTATTTGATTATCCATTGCACGTGCATATAAACAAACTTAACTTGGATTTTTAATTACTTAGGAAAGATTTTAGCTCACCGAATTTCCGCATACACGAGTAAAGACTCCCTCTTGATCAAGTTCTAACTTCGGTCAAGCAGGCAAGCTACGAACTATAGATCTAGCTTCAGCTAGGTCTTAAGTGTCAAGCGAGCTCTTTACTTGTCACTCTGAGTTAAAGGGAAAAAGTTGAAAAACTTGAAATACGTATTCACCCCCCCCCCCCCTCCTCTACGTATTTCCCTATTAACAAACCGGGACCAACACAAGACAATCTCGTATTTTACGCAAAGACATGTCACCAGTCATGCAACCTTTTCAAGTAAAAGGTAACTCTTCAAGCTTCCTCCTACATTCTACAGAATGAATTTGCAATCGACTCGCTTGACCCAGACTAGGGTTAATTGAAGCGATGCAAAATTCAAAGTGGGGGAGGAATGGATAGACATTCGGCAGCTCGACTCAATGAAGAGTGAGTAAGAATGAACTTTTATCCACGATGAAGGAGATGAGAGGACTTGCTCCTCTTCGGCGGAAAGATGTGAAGAGGACGCAAGGTCTAGGTGCCAGCCCTGCCTAAGCTTTCACCATTTTTACGTGGGAAGGCCCGATACAGGACCCCACAACCGTTACTAGAAACGGCACTTGCGAGTGTTTATATCCACTGGCTAGGAATCCTAGGCTAGGTAGCAGCTTTCCTTGCTCGCTTTGGAAGTAGCTTGCTCCGAGAGCAAACAATAGTTCCCCCTTAACCAATGGCTTAACAATTCCTGTAAGCGGGTAGGGAACGTCTTCCAACACTCCACCTTTCTCCACCTTATTTCTCCTTCTTCAAGCGAGTGGAATTTTGAAGTGACTCGCTTGAGTTGGTGAAGATCCGAAGTGAGTGACGCTTAAGGACAAGCGGCCACTCCTTCGTGCATCCTGGATCTAGCACTCTTCACCAGGGTCTAGCAACCCTAATTCCATGCATAGCTGATTGAAACGAGACTCAGCTAGAGGCTAGGTGAGGATATCAGCTCGCTGGAGATCAGTATGGATTTTCTCGAGCTTGATATCTTTCTTCTCGACATGATCACGAATAAAGTGATGTCGGATTTCCACGTGCTTGCATCTGGTGTGAAGCACTGGATTCTGCGAGATGCATATAGCGCTGTTATTGTCGCAGAAGATTGGGATCTCATTAGCTTCAACTTTGTAGTCCTTCAACTGCCGACGAAGCCATAGAATTTGAAAACAACAGCTTCCAGCGGCCATATATTCGACTTCAGTCGTTGAGGTAGCTACACTGGTTTGCTTCTTCGAGAACCATGAGATCAGCTTGCTTCCCAAGAACTGACAAGTGCCAGACGTTGATTTCCTATCAACACGACATCCTCCATAGTCAGCATATGAGTATCCAGTGAGCTCCAGATTATCTTCAGCTCGATACCACAGCCCCATGTTGATGGTGCCCTTGAGATAGCGAAGAATTCGCTTGGCAGCTTCAAGATGGATGTGCTTGGGATTGCTTTGGAAGCGAGCACATACACCAACTGCGAAGGCAATATCAGACCTGCTTGCAGTGAGATATAGAAGGGATTCGATCAAAGCTCGGTAGTCTGTAGCATCCACAGACTTCCCATCTAGGTCTGGCTCCATCTTCCAGTTGGTGTTCATGGGGATCTTCACAGCTTTAGCATGCTGAACACCAAACTTGGCAAGCATATCTCGAGTGTACTTGGCTTGATTGATGAAGATTCCATCATCCAGTTGCTTCACTTGAAGACCTAGGAAGCAACTCATCAAACCAATCATGGACATTTCATATTTGGTCTTCATTAGCTCTCCAAACTTCTCGCTAAGCGACTGGTTTGGTGATCCAAATATGATGTCGTCTACATAGATCTGGACCCATAGCATGTCTTCTCCATGATTGATGGTGAAGAGAGTCCGATCTATCTTCCCTTTGTGGAAGCCATTATCCACTAGGAACTGAGATAGGGTATCGTACCATGCCCTAGGCGCCTGCTTCGATCCATACAGGGCCTTCTTCAATCGATACACCTTATCTCCTTGCTCGAAACCCGGTGGCTGCTCCACATACACTTCTTCCTTCAGTTCGCCATTGAGAAACGCGCTCTTAACATCCATCTGATAGACTTTGAACTTCTTAGCCGTTGCATAGGCAAGAAATAATCTAATCGCTTCAAGCCGTGCCACAGGAGCGAAGGTCTCATCGAAGTCGATTCCTTCCTCTTGGCAGTAGCCCTTAGCGACGAGTCGCGCCTTGTTTCTCACAACGTTGTGGTCCTCGTCCGTCTTGTTCTTGAACACCCACTTGGTGCCAATAACATGCTGGAATTTGGGACGATCCACCAGGTACCATACGTCATTCCTGGTGAACTGATTCAGCTCGTCTTGCATGGCGATCACCCTTTTGAATCTGCTAGGGCTTCCTCCACGCTTGATGGCTCAATGTTTGAGAGAAAGCAACTGAACATGGCACTTTCTCCAAACACTTGGCTTCTGGTCACTACACCTTTAGATGGATCTCCAATGATTTGACTGGGTGAGTGATTCTTGAGCCACGCACGCTTGGATCCACCAGCTTCATCTTCATCTTCATGGGGGCCGCTTTCTTCTCCATCTGAAGCGACTTGAATGGGTGCTTGGCTTGCACTCGCTTCAGGAGTCTTGGGGGCAGCTTCAACTTTTCCTTGGACAATCTGCTCGCTTGAGTCCATGATTTCCTCATCATCTTCAAGCATGTCCCAAGTTAGTGAGTTGATGGGTTCTTCGCTTGACTTTCCTTCCTTTGATTGAACCTGTTCCTGTGAAAGACTCAAAGAAGATTCATCAAATACGACATGGGGTGATTCCTCCACAATTAGGGTTTTACAATTGAACACCCTGTAAGCTTTGCTTGATGTAGAATATCCTAAGAATATTCCTTCATCAGCTTTGCTTTCAAAGGCTTTCAATTGTGACTTCCCATTATCATGGATGAAAGCCCTACAACCAAAGTTATGGAAATAAGATATGTTAGGAATTCTCCCTGTCCATATTTCATATGGTGTTTTGTCGTGTCGTTTATTGAGGAGTGTCCGATTATGTGTGTAGCATGCTGTATTGGCAGCTTCAGCCCAATACTTCATTGGTAGCTTGGAATCAGCAATCATTGTGCGGACAGCTTCCTTGATGATTCGATGTCTTCTTTTAGCAACTCCATTCTGCTGAGGTGTGCGTGCTGAGGACGTTTGGTGTGCTATGCCATGCTCCGTGCACTATGCTTCAATGGTTGAGTTTAGAAACTCAGTGCCTTTGTCGGAGCGGATGGTGGCAATCGCTTGATTCTTCTCCACAGCAAGTCGCTTGAGCAGTTGTGGAAGCTTGGCCAGTGTCTCCTTCTTGCTAAAGAGAAATACGACCCAAGTGTAGCGAGAGAAGTCGTCGAGTACAACTAGAGTGTACTTCCTTCCATTTACACTAACTGGAGTGACTGGACCAAACAGATCCATATGAAGCAGCTCGAGCACTCGCTTGGATGAAGCTTCTTCAAGACTGGCGAAGTGCTTCTTCGTCTGCTTTCCTCGTTGGCATGGTGAGCATGGATGGTCTTTGACAAAGACTTCATTTGGTATGCCTTGCACCAATCCTTTTCGAGCTATGCGGTTGATAGTCTTGAAATTGAGATGGTTCAAGCGTCGATGCCATAGCCATCCCATTTCAGTAGCACTCCTTGCGACTAAGCACGTATCCTCCTTGCAGCTTTCCCATTGTGCTATGTAGACGTTTCTTTGTCTAATTCCAGTGAGCACAATCTGGGAAGTGAGCTTGTTCTTCACAATGCACTTGTTGGAGATAAACTCCACCTTGTATCCCTTATCACAGAATTGTGAAATGGATAACAAGTTGTGCTTTAGCCCTTCCACGTAGGAGACTTCTTCAATCTTGATCTTCCCGATCTTCAGTGCGCCGTATCCTTTAGTGCTTCCTCGAGAGTTGTCACCAAAGGTTACGTGTGGACCCTTCTTCTCAACATAATATTGAAGTAGAGCTCTCATGCCAGTCATATGTCTTGAACATCCACTGTCCAAGTACCAGATTTGTTGACCTTCATTTGGCATGGGGTCCATGGCACTCACTTGCAATTAGACAAGTTTTGGTACCCAAATCAGTTTGGGTCCTTGCAGGTTAGTCCCTTTTGGTACCCACACTTGCTTCACTTTCTTTTGAGAGTGAGCTTGTGTCTTGGGCTTCTCGGCCTTTTAAAATTGTGATATCTGCTTTGAGGCAGCTTCACAGGTGCAGCAGTGTGTGCAAGAGGGGTAGCGGTTCACTTGAGACATACCTATGCTCTTACCCTTTTGCTTGTATCCTGAAGCGACTCGCTTCGGATTAGCTACAGGCTTAGAGACTGACTTAGGGTTTCCAGTCTTTTGAAGCGGCTCGCTTGGTTTCCTCGAAGCGGTCAAACTAGGATTTTGACCCCGACTCGCTTGAGCAACCTTGGAAGTTTGAAGCGACCTCCTAGGTGCTTCAAATTCTTCCCCCTCAACATGAATACGGTTGCACCATCTCCAATCCGGCTCAAGTGACACATAGACATTACTCATTTTCTTAAAAGGGAGATCCTTTGTCTGCTGTGTCTTGGTCTGAGACTTAGAAGCTTCAACAGGTTTCCCTTTACCCTTGGATTGGTAAGTTTTAGCATTGTGAGTGCTAGGGACTGTTGAACCTTGCTTGCCCTTAGATTATGCCCTTGAAGATATAGACATCTTCATTGGCTTCTTCTTAGGGTTCTCAGCCACTTGGCCTTTGTCTTTGTTAGTGGTTACTTTGGAGGCAGTGGGCACATCGAAAGGAACTGATGGTGTAGTGTTTGAAGCACCAACAAAGACAGTAGGCTTGGAAGGTCCACCCTCATATCCAAGTCCTCCCTTTCTACCAAAAGGTAGAAGTGAGTTCTCTAGTGAATGCCTAGCGAATGAGGCTTTGTTTAAATTGGCCACTAGATTGGATTGGGTTTCATACCTTACTTCCAAGCTTTGATGTCTAGCGAAGAGATCCTCGAACTTACTAGTCATAGCCCTTAAGTTATGTTTGACCTGGTCAAGCTCAGTGGCTAGCTTTCGGTTCTCCTTCTCGCTTTGAGACAAAGCTTGTTTCAACATGTTGCGGTCACTTGACAGTTTGAGGTGTTTGTCAAGCAACTCACTCCATGTCGAGGAATTAGCTTCCTCTTGGTGAGTGTGTGCGAGTGTAATTGAACTAGATGAAGGATAGATAAATACCACTCCAGTCTCCTCGTCGGTGAGCGCCATGAGTCCAAGATCCTCTCCCTCACTGGAGTAGGGATTAGTGAATGCATCCGAGTCGCTTGAGACATCTTCAGTTGAAGCGACTGGCTGCTCACTTGCTACAAGCGCTCGCCTTGGAGCATCTCTCTTGGCCTTCAGTTCCTCTCGCTCTTTTGCACTCATCTTTGGGCAGTCAGATTTGTAATGACCCATCTTGTGGCAGTGGTAGCATTCCACTTCCATCATGTCCTTTGAGATTGGTTTGGTCGTCTCTTCTCTCTTTCCTTTGCCTTCACGAGCATCAGTGCTCCTTCCCTTGTACTGTTTGTAAAACCTTTTGTACTTGCCCACGCGAGAATTCAGTTTGTTGAAGTTTTTAGACAGGAAGGCAACGTGCTCTTCCAGCACTTCTCTTGTCATCTTAGCAAGTGACTGGTCGCTTGACCCTTCAGCAGCTTTGAAAGCAACTCCTTTTGATGTTGTGGGAGCTTCATCTTCATCATCGAGACTCATTCTATTCAAATCGAACTCGTGAGCCTTGAGCTCGGAGAACAGGATCTCCGGCGTGAGCTTTGACAGATCCTTCGTAGCAAGATACAACTCCTTCATGGTTTGCCATTTTCTCGTGAGAGCTCGGACGATCTTGAGGTTCACTTCCTTATCTTTGAGTTCCTTCCCAAGTGAGTTGAGAGTAGCAATAATGTTGGTAACTCTTAGCTCGAAGGCGTCGATGGACTCTCCTGGCTTCATTATCAGACTTTCAAACTCCCGCATTTGTACGGCAAGCTTGTTCTCTTTGATCTTGTCCGTTCCTTGAGAAATGAGGGCTAGGGTTTCCACATTTCTTTCGCCGTCGCACACTTCCTGATCCTTGGTAGGTAGGCATCCGACACAGTGCTCTGCATCGTGTAGCGTGCAATCTTGTCAAGATTGGCGATCTTGAAGTCGTTGGAATTGTACTCGTCCTTGTCCTTCTCGACATATGTCTGTCTGACGTGAGCAGGACGGCCTTCTGCAGCTGGAACATCCACAGAGATAGCTTTCTTGATTTCGATCAGTCCTTCCTCTATCACTTCCCACATACGGTCGTGGATGGAACCGAGGAAGCTCTCTACTCGAAAGCTCCATGTCTCGTATCCTTCGATAGAGAACTGTGGAAGATTTGATGCACTGTATGTAGACATAGCAAACAATCAGCAGTAATGCAGTATGCGTGGGTGAGGGTTTTATGCACTTAGGAAAACTGGATCCGGTTCAGTGAGACAACTGAAGTGAGTGGGGACTCACTTTGGATATGCAAAGCAGAGGCTCGAAAGAACCGCTGCTCTGATACCACTTGTTGGTCCCGATTTGTAAGAGGAAAAACACGTAGGGGGGAGGGATGAATACGTGTTTCGAAGTTTTTCAACTTCAAATTCCTCAAACTCAGAGTACTAAGTAAAGTGCTCGCTTGAACACTAAGACCTAGCCGAGAGCTAGATCTAGAGTATTCACAATTCTCTTGACCTAAGCTTAGAGCTTGACCAAGAGTGAGACTTTACTCTATATGCGGAAATTCAGTGAGCTAAATCTTTCCTAAGTAATTGAAATCTCAGTTTATGTTTGTTTAAATGTTTTTGCAATGAATAATCAAACAACCAGCAAATAGAGAGATTAGGGTTAGAGATATGACACAAGGATTTATAGTGGTTCGGAGATGAAAACTCCTACGTCCACTTGTTGCACTAGGCAACTCGTTCTCTTCACTCAAGAACTTGAAGATTACGGGCTCTCCAAAAGCTTGTGTCAAGATCGAGCTTCACTTGCTTGGATCTGACGAAGACTGGGTGATTACGGGTTCACCACACAACACCTAAAACTGGACTGGAAGCTTCACTCGCTTCAGTCCGACGACAGGGAGATTACGGGTTCTCCTTACAACCTAGCTTCGATCGAGCTTCACTTGATGAAAGTGTAAGCTTGGATCTAGACTCTATGATCGAGGCTTCTACTATCGATGAAGGTAGAGCCTTGGATCGAACACAACCTAACGACGAACACACAAAACCTAAAACTTGGGTTAGGGTTTTCTGTTTCGACAGAGACACACTAATGAAGAGTTCTTTACAATGAATGCAAAGATGGCTAGAACTCTTCTTCTAAGCTTGGGTATGGAATGGGCTTAAATTTCTCGGTGTGAAGGTTGCGAAGACGAGTTCCGATGAAACTAGAACTCGGAGAACACTTGGAAACAAAGACTCGAAGAATGCTCAAAGGCTGGGAGTGTTTGTTTGCAGTAGGCGCTCAATGCTCAAATAGTTTTCTACTTCTCTTCATCTTCATCCTTCACTATTTATAGGCGGAGGTTTGGCCGAGATCCGTTGCTTGGTAGGTGGCCTTGTCCCTCCTCCTCTCGACAGTACTTGAGCAGGCTGGCACCTTTTTAGACGCCCAGATTTGGCATTTTGCCAAATATGGCTAACTTACAAACCTAACAGTAACTGGAGCGAGCCAGTACTGTTGCGGCGCCCTTGTCGGCCTGGCAGTCAACTCCGCTGGTCCTCTCCTCATTCGACACGTGGAGATCTCGCAATTAATGCGACAATCTCCAGTTGACTGGAGTTCAAAATAGGAGCGGGAATCAAGTTGTCGCTTTCTGTTAGGTAGGGGCTCGCTTCGCTTTAGAAATGTAGCGTACGCTTGAAGTGAGTCGCTTCAGAGTCATACTGTAGTGAGTACTTTGGAAAATAAATTTTTCCAAGTAACTGCTTTAGTATTCATTGACCCGTGTTGACTCTCTTTGGATTGTTACTGTAGCGCTCGCTTCGTTTCGCTTTGGCAGAATCGCTTTGAATCTACTGTTGCGCTCGCTTCGCTACACTATTCTTCGGCACGCTTCACTTCGGCTGGGTAGACTCGCTTCGATTGGAAAACTCACTCAAGCGAGTGGCCTTCTCTTCAATTTTCTGCAGTCTAGAAACCTAAGTGACTAAAGCATAAACAAAGCCATCCTAACAGTATAGGCTTAGAAAAATTTCTAACCTATTTTCTACATCAAATTGGGTCGCTTGGGAATAGGACACTTTAGGGGTTTTGGGATCAAATCAAAACATACATATTATTTTCAAAGTGTCCCCTATAGCTTCCCCCTTGACATGTTGTCCTTAACAATTCCCAACATCTATTTATACCCTATTTTTTAGTAGTTCTTAATTTACCTATCTATACCTATATAAAATAGCTTGCTTTTACAAAATCATGCAATTCATTAAATTTAATTAAAATAGAGAATAATTATATATGAGTAATGATATGCTACTAATCCAATAGTGGTTTATCTTCGTGAGCACATTTCCATTTTTTCGTTACGACAATATTTTGTTCGATAGATCTTCCTTGAAATATATTCTAATACATTATTGAACTCATAAATTCCTCTAAAATATAAAAATCAAAGCTCGGTTTGTTTTGTTATGAACTGAACTTAGAAGGAATGACGAATAAATCGACTTTTATTGGTATGGAATTAGGGATCGAGGGGGTGTATTATTATTATTATTATTATTATTATTATTATTATTATTATTATTATTATTATTATTATTATTATTATTATTATTATTATTATATCTAAAAAGTGCCACCTGGTAAGAAACTCAAAATTAAAAAAAATAAAATAAAATAAAATTCCACTGTGGTGAGTTCTAATTTGAGGTTCTAAAATTTTTATAGGCCCAATTTTACACTTTATGATTTTATTTTTAAATATATGTGTAATACTTATTTTTTTAATTCTTTTTCTTATGTTAAATTTAATTAACTTATAAATTATATATTATTTCAGAATTCATAATATTCAAATGAATGTATAAAAAATAGTTAAATACTGATAAATGCAATAATGATTCAAATCAATGTTTTGATTAAACAAAAAAAATGTAATTTAAATGAAAATAAGCGTGAGAAAATTTAATTCATAATAATACTACAATGTGAAATTTCATTGCAAGTTCCACTTCTTCTTGATTTGCTCACAGAAGTGTGAAAAAAAAAATGCTTATAAGAAAAATATATATATAAGAAAAGAGGAAGAAGTGCGCGCGTGAATCTTGTGAGCGTGTGGGATCACTCAAGCATCGGATTAGTCCATGCACGCGTGTATCCCACTTTCTTGACATAAATAATTTTAGATACCGGTATCTTGCAGGAGATGAGATCTAATTTTGGGGTTCTCCAACAATTCAATTTTTTTAGAATCAGATCTATCATTTGTCAATTAATTGGATATGATTCACCCCATTATAATTGCCCTAAGCGAACATATATCGCAATCGTGTACTAATAATAAGAAGAATACAATGCATATAAATCGCAGCAAACATGTTTCTTCAATTGAATATATTTTCTGAACTCGCTTATGAGTTTTGGCTTTGAGCAAATAATGCAAAAATACATAGTTGCTACGAGACTAAGCACAATTAAGGAGATAATTAAACAATAAGCTGAGAGCATTTCACAGAAATTTAATGAGAAAATTCGGATTCTATATATTAATGAGGTGTATATGTAATTAATTGTATTATTTGGCAAAGAGTTTAGTGAAGAAGTTTCCAGAAGAAGGGGGATTTTGCAAGCAAGCAACATGAACATATCTCCCCAACTTGTCCACTTGCCTCGCCTCTCCCCTCGTGTCTTTCTTGCACACTTTGCACGTCTTGTCCACCCATCCCTCTTCCACGTATTCTCCATCCACTGCATTCATTCGTTAGAGTCACTCGTTAGTTTCACGTCGATTTATAAAAGGTTTTGACTTTTACGAATATACCGTATCCTTTTATAAGGTCTTTTAAGAGGTGAATGGTCTAATTATCAAGTGTAATTTTGACCATCTAATTTTTCTCATTGTGTTTTTTTACTAAGTAGTGGATATTAGGTATACTGCCTCAACATATTTAAATTTTGATGGAATATTATTGTTAATAATTCTTTTATATAAAATTCAATAGGTTCGTATGTAATAATATTCTTCTTCTACATGTCCTCCCCCCCCCCCCCCCCCCCCCCCCCCCCCCGATGATACAATAACTCATAGTGCATTTGGGTAATTTAAATATTTTAATGTTATGAATATTCTATAAATAATGATTGTAAAATTCATTCATACTTAAAATTTTAATCAAATAATTTATGAAAATGGGTTTTTTAAATTAAATTAATCTATGAAAATGAGATCCATATGCATATAAAATTTATAGATACATACACAAAGTGTGTTCACACCTTTTTAAATAATTTATCCTTTTTAATTGTTTTATAAAATGAATAAAATTTATTGACACAAAATTAGGTTTAGATTAAACTCTTGCATCGCGGGGTACAGTTCTAATAGCATTTTTTAAAGCAAAGTTCTAGTAGTATTGGATAGCATGTAGTCGTTGAATTGTTCCAAATTTTAGGCTAGGAAGGGTGCCGCTAATTTCAATTCTACATCTCATGCACCATCCTCTATTGCATTTTTTATGTCGTATTACATTATTTACGATATTTTCCCGATCGATATTAACTAATAAAAAGATTATAAACAAAATGTTTCTTTTTAATAATATTAATTTTGGACACGAAAATGGAATAGATAATCATATGCTTTTATGTTAGGATTTCAATAATAATTTCTAATTTACTAAAACCAATCAACTTATAAAGTTCTTAACTTGGAAAACCTTACACATGGAAAAATTAAACCTAACAAAGCCAATGGATAAGTGGTTACCATCAACATATGATTTGAAGAAATCCTTGTAAGTTCCCCCAATCTTCCTCCTAAGAGCTCCATACTACACCAATTCGAAAAAAAAATCAATTAGTTGCATAAATATGTACTAGCTAGATCAATCAAAAATCTATTAATTTATATGTATATACACTTAATAAAAAATTACCCAATAAATACAAATTCAAGTTTAAATATGAGATAGAGCCATTAAAAAAAAAATGAAGAATATATAAATACCTGTTCCCTTGACATCTTATCACCGGATTTAGTGGCTTCTCTGGCTTCATCAAGTAGCTCGGCATCTCGCTCCGATCGAACTTGCGAGAAATCGAGAGCTTCCGTCACGCTCTCGAATAAGGATTGCTTCCTCTTCGGCTTCGGTTCTTCTTCGGCATTATCTTTCTTGTTGGCGCGTATCGCTGCAACTTTTGAGCTTCGGAAGAAGTAGTAACTACTCATGTGTTGAGAATATTTCTGTGTTGGAAGAAGTAGGCCATTCTGCGAGGGTGTTAGGGGAAGTGCCCTCAAACCCATATTGTGCTATTCTTTTTCTTTTTTCTTTTTTTTTTTTTAAAAAATATCTTCTATCTTCACTTCTCTATGTTCAAAGGCACGGCTATATACGTGTGTGTGAAGCAGAGGAAAATATGAGGTTGAGGTGAAGTGATAGTGTGTGTGTTTTGGAAGCTTGTTATTTTGCTTACTCATTTTGGTGCGTTTGGAGTCTAAGCAGATTGCATGGCTACCACTAGAAGTATTTATTGGTTAAGAAGTGAAGACGTGTACTTTTCCCTGGCAACAAGAATTTTTGTGTGGGGATAAAGATCAAAATTTTTAGTTTAGTTTTTAGATATACAAAAATGCATAGGAATACACGAACTTTCTGGCATTTCATTTTGCATATGAACTTTCAATTTTTTCTATAAAACGTAAGTACATAAACTTTGACTCGTGTTCAATTTTTCTACAATAAATGGTTTCCCCCAAATCGTAGCTGATGTGGCACCTACGTGGTAGTCGGAAGTGTACATGTGTGTGCGTCATCTGACAACTAAACGGCGTAGTTTTTTAATAGAAATTATTATTATTATTATTATTATTATTATTATTATTATTATTATTATTATTATTATTATTATTATTATTATTATTATTATTATTGAAAAATAATAACTTCTTCTCCCCAAATTCATCTACAAACTTGCTCTCTCCTCTCGTCAACTTCACTTCCTTAAACCTAACTATTGTATTCTTCTCACTAATAATTCACCAACGCAATGCGTAGAGGCATTTTATATGCTTTACTGTTTTTAATTTAAAACTAGTTTGGCCCGCCCGACTCCGCACGGGATGCTATTGTTCTCTTGAATTAGCTATACGACATCTCTAATCCAAAAATGAAATAGAAAATATTTAGCAAAAAAAAAAAAAAAAAAAAAAAAAAATTCCTCCCGGAGAATAACAGATAGTTTTGGAATAAGAGCAACATGATATCAGGGTCAATGTAAAAATATAAAGGACTATAATATAATCCATTAACATATGGTAAATAGCTTGTTAAGAGTGTAAGCACTTTATGATATACACGTATGGAAATATTTCTCATGGATTCAGTCGGTCATCGCGAATGTCTCCTTCATTCGTTGGACAATAACACTATAAGTTGCAACAATGAAAAAAACATAATTTAGTCTCGAAATATGCACACAGAGCTCACATGAACAAATCCAGAACTGAATGAATAAGAAATCAGATCATCTTCTGGTGTCTCATAAATTTCTCTCTCTGAAGAAGAGAATAGGCTGAAAAGGGAGAAACGAAAATTAATGCTAAGCAAAAATTAATGCACTCAAAGCACTCGGATCATCGGCATTCAACAATTGCTTGAGCCAAAATCAGTATCGTATGACACTAAAGATGAACATAAAATTTGATTTATGACGTTAGAATCATCATAATGAATGAATTAATTAATTAATGCCCTATTTCCCCTCATCCGTGGGTCTAAATTGAACAAATTAACATGATCAACTATTTAGTTCCATTCCTAGGAAACCATATGGCCTCGAATTATGCTAACAATTATTTAGTAAAAAGGACATAAGGCAATCACAGTTCATATACATTTCACGAAAGCAAGAACCTTGAGAATTGGAGAATAAGTCTGCTTCTCTTCTCAGCTACAATTGCCAGAAATAAGTGCTAGAAAGTCTTTACTCGTGTCCTCGTAGAAAATTAATGTACGTGTTTTGAAAGAAGAGAATTAAGTACTCTATGCTTGCTAGCGCGTCGATGAACCTAAGCTGCAAACTCCAACCGTGCTATCGTCACCTGTATGATATGAAGGATAAGTTCATAAATCAAATTATGAAGGATCGATGCAAAGAAACATGATAGAGTTTGTAGTCTAACAACGATAACCACAATGACTGGCACTGTGATATACAATGTTGTAGACTCTGACGCAGCGGAATAAAAAGAATGCAATAGACACAATGACACGGGAAATGGTTTTTAGCAAGATATTTTTCAATATCTTGCCGTGCCACAAGGCCAAAAATAATTCACTAACTGTGAACAAACGATTTACAAGTCGAGGTGAAAGGCAAATCAAAATATCTAACATAAGGCTAGTGTAGCTCGACTAAACAACCTTTGAGAAAGGATAAAATCAAGTGAATCTATATCTATCACTAAAAGCTCGGAAGTAGAAGTGATCTACTCGAGTTGGACTCTCTTCAATTTATAGATCTTCAAATCTTGAGTTGCACGCAAATCCCATGATCCTCGCAACTAACTTCTTTACGTCTTCAATGAGCAGTTCTCCCCCTTTCTTCTCATCGGTTTAACTGAACTCTCCAACTGAATATTCGTATTCCCCAAGAATCTCCAACGAATTAAGACTCGGTCAAATGTGCTCACCATTGTAACCTGCATTGTGGAAACAGAAGAAAGACAAAATAATAAAAGATGGAATTTACACGTGGAATATAAATTCCAACAAGCTCCCCCCTTTTGTCTTTCTTCACAAAACACAATCTGTCCCTGTTAAAAGACAGAAAAAACAATCCACACAATATAGCACATAAAACTACATACTTCATCTATTAATCAAGGAAATATTCTGCATCAAAATATTTAAGATAGCATCCATCAGAAACCATCAAAAACAAATGATAGAAATATCCAAAAACACCCATAGACAGAAAATTAAAATTGTTTGTTCCATCCACCCACAGAAAATAGAAATTGTTTTTGACCCCTGCACACATAGAAAACATGATCAAGCAGCAGTTGTATCACTTGAACCAGCTTCATCTGCCTCTTCCTCCTCTTCCTCCATGACTTCATCTCCCTCTTCCTCTGTATTCTCTCCTTCTTCTTGACCATAGCAGAAGCGATGACTAGGCTCAGCACCATCTCCCCCTTTTTGTGAAGAGAAGACAGAAAAGATGACTTTCCTGTTCACCTTGGCCTTTTTGAGCTGATCCTCAAGAGATGCAATAAGTGTATCCATGTACACCAACTGAGCTCCAGTATGCTCCAACATGCTACCTGCAAATTGACACGTAGGAGAAGAATCTGTGTCTGGGTCAGAGGAAGAACCGATAGGATAAATCCCATCCCAAGGGAGGTCTTCAAAATGATCTTTGCTAAGCAGACTTGCGTGAAGACTCCACAGTGGCTTCTTAGGAGTAAAGGAGTCCGTCTCTGTAAGTGTGTGGTTCTGTTTCTTGAGCATCTCAAAGATCAAGGAGGGATACGGCAGATAAGTCTTTGACTTCCTCTCAGCATGGCTGGCAATCTCATCAAAAATGAGCTTCCCAAGATCAAACTGGATCCCCATACCGATCTTGTACAGCACCTCTTGTTGAATTGAGACACCGGTGTTGTTGGAGGTGGGAAGCCAGTTAAACGTCATGATCTTATGCAGTACAGCAAATAGAGATGTGAGGTGAACAGCTCTGCAGTCATGGTGCTGACTTACACCAGACCCTTTCCACTCCTTTTCCTTATCCCTCGTTAACAGCCTAGCCATAACAGGAACATTCACATTCACCACTGTATCTACACAATCCTTCCTTCCAAAGAACTTGTTGATTTTGTGGGGAGTGATATGAAACATCTTTCCCCGCACATACACCTTTCCATAGTTCTTGGATGAGACATCAGAGATGACTTAGTGAGATTAGCATAGAACTGTTTCACAACATCACTGATAAATGGACCAGCATACAGACACGCTTTAAGCAGACCAGCACGATCAAGAAATTTCCCCAGATTATATACTTCAAGATTATCAAAATCAATGCTACGATCCAAAGCAAAACTTCTATCCTTAAGCCAACTCCATCTTCGCAAAGCAGACTCAGAAAAGAATTCAGTACACACTCCCTTTGACTGACCAGACTCCCCCTCACTATCCTCAGATTCATCCCCCGACAAAGTTTTATCAGAAGAATTACTTACAGTGAGCTTCGGTGGCCTCCGAGAAGTTCGAGCAGCAGAATCCATTTTCCTCTTTTGCACAGAGAGAGGATGAGGAGGCGACTTTGACGCCATGTGAGTGACTGCCTCTTGAGGTGGAGAGAGAGGAGTGTCGTCTACATCTGAAGATTCGAGGTTGATGGTCACCGGTGGTCCACCATCTCCCTTCCCAAATTTTGACCGGAGGCGATTAGAACAGCGATTCGGCGGAGACTGAATCTTGCAAGCAACCTGCTTCCATCGCATTTTCCTCTCTTTGACAGGCTCCTCCATGGATTTCTTCTCGCTGGTGCCCCCCTCTGATTGAAAGAGCACATTAAATGTAAGATCAGTCCCCGAATATGAGAAATCCAAACTAGGGTTTGGAGCAATTTGGGGCTTTTGAGCAGCAGCGTTGTCGTCTACGGCTGAAGTCATTTGAACCTCCTGAGAAATAGGAGCAGTGGAGATCACTGTTGCTGGAACCTCTTGGATCATAGGAGTTGTAGAAACTGGTACTTCCGATGGAACCGAAATCCCCGAGTTTGGAGAGGTGTCCATTGGTGTAGCTTCGCTGACGCGAGAAGACTGAGGTCCTGGAGGGAAGATTTGGGTGATACGTTGAGGCGAGTATAAGAGGGTGGTCGGAATAGGGGTAGTGAGAGATAGAGTAGGGTTTGGTTTGGCAGTGGAGGAGTAATAGTAGGAGCCGGGTCGGAGTCGAACTCCGCTAGTCACTGAGCAAGAAGCTCCGGTTGATCGCGGAACATGGTTTCCAACCGGCGTTTGGCATTTTCGGTGAGCATGGTTGCGAGCAGAGAGTGATGGAGAATGGCGACTACTGGAGAAACTAAGAGGAAATAAGTGGAATGGTAATGAAAAGACTGAAGAAGATGAAGAGACACATGGGGTTAAATACACTGTCAGACTCAACTAAAAAGAGAGGAAAAAGGCAAATCCGAGATACGAGGAAGTAATGATAGCATGCAGGATACGCGAATCTCGAATTTAAACATTTTAAACTATATCCCCACAGAAAACGAGATATATCCAAAAACCGAAAACAAACAAGGGATGATGCTACACCCCAAAAAGATCAGTTGCACAGCTCCGTATCATACAGTACGAAATATATATATCTTTTTTTTTTTTTTTTTTTTTTTTAATGAGAGACTGCTTATCCTGAGACACTTATAGAGAATCTTTGAAACTCGTTGTGCTCATGGTTATACAGCTCTTTTTATTCAAAGCCAGATATAATTCGTTGGTGGCACAAAGCCGGATACAGAGCTAGCAACAAAGATCACAACATCAGAGTGAGCACATACCGAGAGAGCTTCTCAGTTTGGAAAATCTCTCGTAATCAAGGGGTTTTGTTAAAATATCATCAATCTGAGATTCAGTATTCATATATGTTACCTCCAGAATTTTACCTTCCTCTAGATCTCGGATGAAATGGTAGCGGGTATCAATGTGTTTAGTTCTTCCGAACTGGACATGGTTCTTTGTGATGTTGATGGCACTTTTGTTATCACATAGGACAGAGATGCCCTCCCCCTCAAGACCATAGTCATCAAGCATCCGCTTCAGCCACAGCAATTGGGTACAACAGCTCCCAGCTGCAACATACTCCGCCTCTGAGCTTGACAAAGTGACGTTGTTTTGCTTTCTACTGTGACAAGAGATGAGATTGTTTCCAAGGTAACAACATCCACCACTTGTGCTGCGTCTCCCATCGACACAACCTCCCCAATCTGAATCTGTAAACCCTACAAGTTTCAGATTTGTATCTTTCGAGAACCAAAGTCCTAGCTCCACTGTGCCTGCCACATATCGAATAATTCGCTTTACAGCTTTCATATGAGACTCCCGTGGGCTTGATTGGTACCTAGCACACAAACAAACACTAAACATTATGTCAGGACGACTTGCTGCAAGATATAATAAACTTCCTATCATAGATCTATAAAGTGTGGTTCCACTTCCACTCCAGTCTCATCTTTGGACAGCTTGTCTTATGACCCCATTGGTGTCCTCATGGGCTTTGCTCCTTCTAATCCAAACTTCTTGATAAAACTCTTTGCGTACTTGGATTGTGAAATGAACATCCCATCCTTCATTTGCTTGATCTGGAGTCCAAGGAAGTAATTCAACTCTCCCACCATGCTCATTTGAAATGAACTGGACATGTCTTTGATGAATGAGGCAAGCATTGTCTCACAGGTGGAACCGAACACAATATCGTCCACATAAATCTGGGCAATCATCAGCTTGCGTCCCTCTCTTTTGATAAATAGTGTCTTATCAGCCTGACCCTGAAAAAATTGTGCGGAAGCAAAAAGTCAGCAAGACAACTTTACCAAGCTCGAGGAGCTTGTTTTAAACCATACAAAGCTTTGTGCAGTTTATAAACATGATTAGGGAGAGAGGGATCAGAGCATCCTTTTGGTTGCTCTACAAAGGCTTCCTCTTCTAATACTCCATTCAGGAAGGCTGCTTTCACGTCCATCTGATGTAGCTTGATCCCCAAAAGGCATGCAATGCTGATGAGAAGTCTGATAGGCTCAATCCGAGCTACGGGAGCAAACGTTTCGTCGTAGTCAATCCTTCAACGTGTGTATATCCTTGTGCCACGAGCCTTGCCTTGTTCCGAATGATATTTTCATACTCATCGGTCTTGTTCTTGAGGATCCACTTCGTCCCAATGACGTTGATCTTAGGCGGCCGTGGTACAAGTGTCCACACCTTGTTTCTCTCGAACTCAGCAAGCTCCTCTTGCATTGCTTGAACCTAAAATTCATCTTTCAGTGCTTCCTGTACATTCTTGGATTCTATTTTTGACAGGAAGGACACAACACCTACACATATAGAAGACATACAAACCATGTTAAGCATTTCACGATAGTTAGATATAGTCTTTCCACGTGTAGTGACTCCTTCTTCTACATTCCCAATAACTTCAGTAAGAGGATGTCTCTTTGAGATGTGACTAGGTGGATCTCTTTTCTTTCCGTCATTCAGAACTGTGTTTTGAGGTGTCTCAGGTTCTGGTGCGACTTCCTCAGTAGGCACCTCTATTCTATCCACTGTGTGGTCAACAGAGTCTTCCCCAGCTCCAGCTTCTGTTCCTTCCTTTTTCGATTGACTAGTGACTTCTTGTTCTGGGCTCTCAGGCACAAGCACTTGTTCTGAGCTCTCAGGAACATGCATATATCCTTCAACATTGTCTTCTTCAAGTTTTCCTGCAATGTTGGTTAGATCATCGAAAACAACATTCACACTTTCTTGGATAGTTTTAGTCCGAAGGTTAAACACTCTGAAAGCATGACTGTTGATAAAGTAACCTACAAACACAGTTGTTGGTCCCGGTTTGTTATAGGAAAAATACGTAGAGGGGGGGGGGGGGGGGTGAATACGTATTTTGAAGTTTTTCAACTTCAAATCCTTAACTCAGAGTATGAAGTAAAGTGCTCTTTGAAATACTAAGACCTAGCCGAGAGCTAGATCTGAAGTAATCACTTTTCTCTTGACTTAAGCTTAAAGCTTGATCAAGAGTGAGACTTTACTCTTTAGTGCGGAATTTGGTGAGCTAAAATCTTTCCTAAGTATTTAAAATTCCAAGTTATATTTGTTTAGATGCACGTGCAATGAATAATCAAACAAGGAATTAAAGAGTCAGGGTTTAGAGAGATACGACACGAGATTTATAGTGGTTCGGAGATGAAGCTCCTACGTCCACTTGTTGCACTCGGCAACTGTTCTCTTCACTCAAGAACTTAGAAATTACGGGCTCTTCAAAAGCCTGGTCAAGATCGAGCTTCACTCGCTTGGATCTGACAGACGCTGGGTGATTACGGGTTCACACCAAAAACCTAAACTGGACTGGAAGCTTCACTCGCTTCAGTCCGAACGACAGGGAGATTGCGGGCTCTCCTTACAGCCTAGCTTCGATCGAGCTTTACACAAACGATGTAAGTGCAAGCTTGGATCTAGACTCTATGATCGAGGCTTCTACAATCGATGAAAGTAGGGCCTTGGATCGAAACAACCTAACGACGACGAACACAAAAACCTAACGAACAGATTAGGGTTTTTGGTTTACGACGACAAACTATGAAGAACTCTTTACAGTAGATACAAAGATGGCTAGAGTTCTTCTTCTAAGCTTGGATATGGAATGGGCTTAGACTCTAAGTGTGAAGGTTGCGAAGACGAGTTCCGATGAAAACTGGAACTCGGTGAACACTTGGAAACAAAGACTCAAAGTTTGCTCTAAGGCTAGGAGTGTTTGTTTGCAGTAGGCGCTCGAATGCTCAGGAAGTGTTCTACTTCTCTTCGTCTTCATCCTTCACTATTTACAGGTGGAGGGATGCCGAGATCCGTTGCTTGGTTGGTGGCTTTGTCCCTCCTCCTCTCGACAGTACTTGCACAGGCTGGATGGTTTTGCAGACGCGCAGTTTTGGCTCTTTGCCGGAAATGGCTAAGATCCAAACTTAACAGTAACTGGAGCGAGCCAGTACTGTTGCGGCGCCCTTGTCGGCCTGGCAGTCAACTCCGCTGCTCCTCTCCGCAATCGACACGTGGAGATCTCGCAATTAATTCGAAGATCTCTAGTTGACTGGAGTTCAAAATCAGAGCGGGAATTGTGCTGTCGCTTTCTGGTAGGTAGTGGCTCGCTTTGCTTTGAAGTTGTAGCGTCCGCTTTGAGTTGAGTCACTTCGTAGTCTTTCTGTAGCGAGTCGCTTGGGAAGTAAAGTTCCCTAGTGACTGCCTTGGAAAATGTTGACCGAAGTTAACTCGCTTTAACTTTTCACTGTAGCGCTCGCTTCGCTTCGCTTTGGCAGACTCGCTTTGAATCTACTTTAGCGCTCGCTTCGCTACGCTATTCTTCAGCACGCTTCACTTCAGCTCGGTAGACTCGCTTCGCTTGGAAAACACACTCAAGCGAGTGGCCTTCTCTTGAATTTTCTGCAGTCTACAATCTAAGCAAAATAAAGCCATCCTAACAGAGTAGGCTTAGAAAAATTTTTAATCATATTATCTACATCAAAAATGGGTCGCTTGGGAACAGAACGCTTTGGGGGTTTTGGGATCAAATCAAAACAACTATTTGACTCACTTCGAAGTGTCCCATAGTAGTTCCCCCTTAACATTTTGTCCTTAACAATTCCCAACAATTTCCCCCTTTTTGATGATGCCAAAACCCAAAACATATTTTTAGACTAAGAGATCTAGCCTACCTAACCGTGGAAGGAACTTCAAGCAAATGCTTCCTTTGCATGTTCATTTGAAAATTTTTCTTTTAAGTTCCTTTCCCTTTTTTTTTTTTTTTTTTTTTTTTGGTTAAGTTGTTTGAGTTTTGTAGCATAAGGATAAATCATTCACAAAGCATTTAAATGACACATGAGAGACATAAATTAAAAATGGGATAGATGAACAATAGTTCACAAAATTATGAAGCTTGAAACTCAAGGGTTTCGTGCAGCTTCATCTTTCTCCTCCTTCTCTTTCTTTGTCACCTCCTCTTCCTTCTCCATCTCTTCTGCCTCCAAATTCACCTTGATCATCTCCTCTGGAACAACGTAGGCATTGAGCACTCTTACTTCCAGTGTTCCAACGTTGTAGATGCTTGGCCTCCTCCAAGTTTCCTCTAGCTTGAAAGCTTCATCGATCTCAGCATCAATGATGCGTCGATCTGGAACACTTGTGCCGGGTAGGAAGGGCATAGGGAAGTCCTTCGAAGCTGGCACTTTGATGATTAGAGGCATGGGCTTTGCAAGCTCTGCAAGGGTAAAGACCTTTCGCCTGAATTTTTCGTCGTAGGCACTTAGGAAGTTGCTGAGCGCGCTAATCCTTGAGCATTCAGTCTGAAGTGGCACTACTCCCCAGTAGTAGTACGCTTTGATGAACTTCTCTTTGTAGTATAGCCACCGCTGAAGTAGATCGTTGGGGATGAACTGCTCAATCTCTCGGGCATCAGGATGCTCATTCATGCGCACAGCCAACTCCTCTTCTGATCGACTGGACAGCTCAGACATGGTAGCTTTGAATTTCGTACTTAGCTCAGTGCTCCATTTCGGCAGCATTTCGATCAGTCGCCTGCGGATGTATGCTTGCTCTTCTCTTCGTGGATACCGACCAGAGTCGATCATCTCCTTCGTGGTCTCATAGCAGGCATCCATCCAGGCTTGCTTCATACATGCATCCGACTCTTCAGGCAGGAAAGGGATGAAGGCGCTTCGAGTAAGGGCGGACTGGATGAGTCTCACTTCATTGAAGTGTTCCTCAATCCGACCTTCAATAATCTGCATACGCCTTGCCCTGATCTTCCTTTCCTTCTCTCCTTCCTCCTTTCTCTTCTCTTCTCTCTTCCTCCTCTCCACTTGACCAGCTCGTGAAGCGACTGCCTGCTTGATCTTTCGGCGCTTAGCCTCGAGATCATCATCTCTTGCTTCGGGGGCAGTCCGCTTCAGGGCTTGCTTTGGTGCTGGTGGTGGAGACATCTCTTCCTTCTTCTTTTCTGCTTCAATAGGAGGGATGACTGCGGAGGCACTTGGAGTAATGGCTTTGCTGGATGAAGTGGCTCCAGCAGTTGATGAAGTAGCTCCTGCAAGATTAGAAATTAGTGCAAGAGTTGAAGCGGCCAGAGGTGAAGCGGGCGCTTGGAACTGGGCAAGGGCCTTCAGATCGAATTGCTTCTCCATGTCGCGAGCTAGGGCCACGTCTGCTCGGATTTACGCCTCCCTTTGTTCCTTGGTAAGCACAACGACAGGAGGATGAGCAGCAATCGAAGAGCCAAGTATTTTCTCTTCATTTGGCCCGCGGGGTTCTTCGGGCTTCTTAGCAAGTTTGGCAAGTTTGTTGGGAATTGTTAAGAACAACATGTTAAGGGGGAATCTATAAGGGACACTTCATTGTTTTGATTTGATCCCAAAACCCCAAAGCGTTCTGTTCCCAAGCGACCCACTTTTTCTATATAGATAATAGGTTAGAATTTTTCTAAGCCTACGCTGTTAGGATGGCTCTTTATTTTGCTTAGAATATAGACTTCAAAATGTTCAAGTGAAGGCCACTCGCTTGAGTGTGTTTTCCGAAGCGAAGCAAGTCTAGCAAGCCGAAGTGAAGCGTGCCGAAGAATAGCGTAGCGAAGCGAGCGCTACAGTAGATTCAAAGCGAGTCTGCCAAAGCGAAGCGAATCGAGCGCTACAGTGTAAAGTCAAAGCGAGTCAACTCTGGTCAATATTTTCCAAAGCAGTCACTAGGGAACTCTGCTTCCCAAAGCGACTCACTACAGAATGACTACGAAGTGACTCAAATCTAAGCGAACGCTACAACTTCAAAGTGAAGCGAGCCACTACCTACCAGAAAGCGACAACACAATTCCTGCTCCGAATTTGAACTCCAGTCAACTGGAGATCTCCGCATTTATTACGAGATCTCCACGTGTCGAACGCGGAGAGGAGTAACGGAGTTAACTGCCAGGCCGACAGGGCACCGCAACAGTATTGGGTCGCTCCAGTTACTGTTGAAATTGGATCTTAGCCATTTCCGGCAAAAAGCCAAATCTACACGTCTGAAAAGCAGCCAGCCTGTGCAAGTACTATCGAGAGGAGGAGGGACAAATCCACCAACCAAGCAACGGATCTCGGCATCCCTCCGCCTATAAATAGTGAAGGATGAAGACGAAGAGAAGTAGAACACTTCCTGAGCATTCGAGCCTACTGCAAACAAACACTCTCAGCCTTAGAGCAAATTCTGAGTCTTTGTTTCCAAGTGTTCTCCGAGTTCCAGTCTCATCGGAACCCGTCTTCACAACCTTCACACTTAGAGTCTAAGCCCATTCCATATCCAAGCTTAGAAGAAGAGCTCTAGCCATCTTTGCACTTATTGTAAAGAGCTCTTCATAGTGTGTCGTCGTAAACCAAAAACCCTAAATCTGTTGTTAGGTTTTTGTGTTCGTCATCGTTAGGTTGTTTTGATCCAATGCCCTTCTTTCATCGATTGAAGAAGCCTCGATCATAGAGTCTAGATCCAAGCTTGCACTTACATCGTTTGTGTAAAGCTCAATCGAAGCTAGGCTGTAAGGAGAGCCCGCAATCTCCCTGTCTGTTGTTTGGACTGAAGCGAGTGAAGCTTCCAGTCCAGTCTAGGTTTTTGGTGTGAACCCGGAATCACCCAGCGTCTGTCAGATCCAAGCGAGTGAAGCTCGATCTCAACTAGGCTTTTGAAGAGCCCGTAATCTTCAAGTTCTTGAGTGAAGAGAACTGTTGTCGAGTGCAACAAGTGGACGTAGGAGCGTTATCTCCGAACCACTATAAATCTCTGTGTCGTATCTCTCTAACCCTAAACTCTTTACTTTGATTATTTATTGCTGAGCATCTTAACAAACATAATCTGGATTTTTAATTACTTAGGAAAAACATTAGCTCACCGAATTCCGCACAAAGAGTAAAGTCTCACTCTTGATCAAGCTAGAAGCTTAGGTCAAGAGAATTTTGATTGCTTTAGATCTAGCTCTCAGCTAGGTCTTAGTATTTCTACGAGCACTTTACTTCATACTCTGAGTTAAGGAATTTGAAGTTGAAAAACTTCAAAATACGTATTCACCCCCCCTCCCCCCTCTACGTATTTTTCCTATAACAAACCGGGACCAACAAAGTTATTCTTCAGTTAGCTTTTCTTTGCCCTTCTTTGCTCGCTTCGCCCTAGCTTCATCATCCAACTCCTCTTCTTCAATCTCCTTCTCCACTCCGCTTCCTCCAACCTCACTTCCTCCTTCAATATCCATCCTCCTTTCATCTCCACTGCCTCCAGCTCCACCTTGTAGCTCCAGAGTCTCAACTCTTTTCTGCACAATACCTTCCTGTACAATACCTTCCCCCCTTTTGGCATCATCACTGCCGGGGGTTGGTGTGATTGTCTTTCCAGTGATGGAATGATGAAGGTTGTTCACTGCATTGAACACAGCTTGCAGCATCCGCTCGGTCTTCCCTGCGAAAGTATGCTCCTGGGAGAACACAAGTTCGGCTGTTTTGACACTAATCTCCTCGAGCAGATACTCACACTGCTTCTCTCTTTCTCTGACCAAGGCCATCAACCTCTCTAGCGACTCAACATTTCTGAAGCGAGCCTCCAGCTCCGCTTCGATTTCCACGAGAATTTCCTTGCGCTCCTCCTCGATTGTGAGATTAAGGAAGTTCTGCGAAGCTTCAAGTTCCGCCTTCGCAGTAGCTATGGCGCTTTCCTGGCTGTTGAGAGTCACGCGAAGCTGGGCAGCTTCGATGATCTTGGCAGCAAGTTCACTAGCTTTCTCCTTGGCTTCATCAACTTGAATTACCAGCTCGGCTTGCTTCAAATCGGTAGCTCTAACACTTTTTCTCCTGCTCTCGAGCTCTTTCAAGTTTATCTCATGCTCGAGCTTCAGATCCTTCATTTCCTATTTCAGCTTATCAAGGGCTGTCTTGGTCCTTGTCAGCTCACTTCCCTTCATCACTAGATCCCCTACTTTCTTCTCTACCTCCTCCTTCAACTCCTTCACCTCCTTTTCTAACTTCTCCTTCTCTTTGCCAACAATTACTAACTTGGCATTGACCTCCCTCAAGCGACTCCTTTCGGCATTAAGCGAGTCCTTGAGTTCGGTGAGATTTTTCTTCTGGTCTTCCACCAGCTTAACTTGTTCCTCCAGCACCCTTTCCTTCTCCTCTACTAACTTCTCCTTCTCTTCCACCTTTCCCTCCAGCTCACCCTTTTTCCTGTCAAAATCTGCACGCAGATTATTGACTTCTTCCGCCTTCTTCTCCAACTCCTCATCTTTCCTGGAGATCTCACTCTGCAGACTGGAGATCTCCGCATCCTTCACCTCTACCTCCTCTGCATGCTCCCTTATCAACCTTCGCTCATGAATGGTCGGGACTCGATCAGGAACTGAAGCCTCTGGATAGGCTCGCTTCACCTTCGCATCCAGCTTATCCCAGAAGCTGGTTCCAGTGAGAAATGAGTGGAAGCCACTCTCGCCTATGAAATCCAGCAGCTTCCCTTCCATCTGGATGAGCTCTTCCTCTTTGAAGGCTTTCAAGAGTTTGAAGACCTTGTAGTATTCCGTGCCGCGGTAGGTGATATAGGTGAGGAAGTCGACGGTCTTGGTGAAGAATTCGTCGGACATCTGTACGGAGGAATAGTGGTCCATGATGGTCTCTGCAGCCTGTTCTCTATCTCTCGCATATCTTTCAAGAGCTTCGAGCTGTGCAGGGGCTTTGGAGATTTGGAATTGGGGAATTATAGTTGTTTGGGCGGTATCGGCTGTAGCTGCCGATGAGGTGGGTGATTGGGATGATGAGGTTTGGGTGGTTTCTGAGACTTGGATGGGTTGAAATATGGTGAATGTAGCAGTAGGATCAGTGCTTAGAAGAGGGATAGGGGGGATTTGGAAAGAAGAACTTGATTCTTCTTCGAGTGGTGAGAGGGGGGATTTCTGGGTATGGGGTTGAGCTGATGATGAGGCTTGGGGTTCTGGTGGTTGGGTTTGAGTTTGTGTTTGTGGTGGGGGAGTTTGGACTATGATGGGTGAAGGCTGGGGATGGGTAGCTTCGGCCTCCTCAAGCGGCTGCTCCTCAGCCTCGCTTGATTTGACCAACGAAGCGACTAGCTTCGTTTTCTTCTTCTTGCCTCGCTTCGGTGCAGCTCGCTTCCCGGGTGAAGCGGCTCGCTTTGCTTGACTAGCTTCAGCTTGCCTTTCGGCAACTGGTACTGCAACGGGCACTTCAACCTCGAGAAGTCCCAAATCGATCAAAATTTTGTTTGACCTCCATAGGTCATGGAACACCGTGAGCTTGTTGTAGACGGCAACATCAGATTCCGGCCACACTTTGTCCAGATACCGTTCCTCCAGTGCGACGGAGAGTCTGGAGAAGAATTTCAGCTTCCCCTTGCGAAGAATCTGACGGCGCTTCCTTTCACGAACGCGAAATCATCAGCAGCTTCGTGAATCTGGTTGAGAAACCAACCATGCCAGTTGAATCTGGTTCCGGTGAGGCTGTCTACGATGATGGTGGTTGCGAACAACTTTGTTTCAGACAGCGTGCCCAGGGTTCCGACGTAGCATGCGACACACTTCGAAAAGATCTCGCAGACGTGGTTGAAAGGAGCCTTCAGATCTGAGCGGATACTGGCCTCCTTGTAGTTGGGCTCTGCTCTCTCGGTGGCAAACCGAGCATATTCGACTCCGGCGGAAAATCCCAACTCCAACAGGGAGTTTCCACCTTCCCTCGGCAAGTCGAATACACCGATGAGATTGCTCAGGTCCACTTCCACCAGCTCTCCGGTCTGTGGATCGGTGAAAGATGATGAGTTCTGTTCTTTCCTCAGATTTACAAGAAGCTCGGCCACCGCCTTCGCCAAAACCTTCTTCGGCACCGCCGTCACGAACTTCCATAAGCCGGCCGTGATCACGGCCTTACAGAAGAATCCATCTTCCTCGATGACGACTGGGTCGAGATGAGGCTCGACGTTGATATGCGTGTCGACCTTGGTGAGAAATTCCTCCATTGTCTCGGTGTTCTGCATCTTTCCCATGGTGAAATATTTGAGAGAGTTTTGATCGGATATTTAAAGAACAAGAACAGAGGTGAGGCTCGTGAGTTGCAGAAGTTTTGCAGATCTTTGCACAAGAATGGTAAAGATTGAGAGTTGTGAAAGTTTTCTCAGTTCTGCACAGCGTCCTTAAATAGAGGTAGGGCTCGGCTGACGTGGCAGGGGCAAGACAGTAATATCACCGAGAATCCTGTACGTAGGCGGCGGACCTTCGGTGATGGATCTGATGTGTCCGGCGTCATCACAGTAAAAGTGAACCGCCAACTTGCTCGGCGTCTCCACGTGGCCTACTGTGATTCGTCACTTTACACGGCGTCAGATCCAACGGCTATAAATCAGGGACTGTTTGGATTCGATGGTTGGATCTCGTCCGGCTTTTCCCGCTTCGAATTCAAAGTGCAGTGCACGCACCTGTTATTTTCGGCTGTACGTGAACCTGCATTAAATGCAAAGCAGAAGGTAAAATTGCACTCGAGTGCAGATAGCTCATACTCGCTTTGTACCCGCTAGCTTCGAGTTGGGCCGCTGGGCTTTTACTCGCTTGAGAAGTACTCGCTTGAGTGACTGTTCTGCACTCGCTTGCGATGGCACGCTTTGAGTGACGTAGCACTCGCTTGGCCATCTGAAGCGACTGGAAAAGAAAATAAAATTTCTTTGCTTAATTTAAAATGTTTCTGACTTACATATTTCGAGGATAAACAAGAATGTTTTCCTCTTTGTATTTGTGTCAGATTCATTTCATATTTTCCACATAGTAAGTGAAGGTTTCTAGCACGCTTCAGCTCACTTAGTGTACTTAAAATTGAAACTCTTACCAGTCAATCTCACTTCGTAGGAGATTGATACCACTTATTGAAGACTTCATTTTTGGATTTGAACAGCACTTGTTGAATCCATTTGATGATATTGCTTTGAAGCTTGTTGATACCACCTGTTGGATACTATATCTTCTTGGCATTCATCTTCATGGCATTCATCTTCCTCTACGAATTAGTGAGTCCTCCATCGAAGTGAATGGGGGAGAGAATGAATATAGTACACAAGCTTACTACAACCCAGAGGGGAGCTTCACGTAAGTGTACATATTCACGACGAATGGGGGATGAGTACAAGTCCTTATCTCAGAGCAGAATAGGACAGGATGACAATGAGAATGCTCTGACAAGACAATCTCGTATTTTACGCAAAGACATGTCACCAGTCATGCAACCTCTTCAAGTAAAAGGTAACTCTTCAAGCTTCCTCCTACAAGCTACAGAACGAATTTGCAATCGACTCGCTTGACCCAGAATAGGGTTAATTGAAGCGATGCAAAATTCAAAGTGGGGGAGGAATGGATAGACATTCGGCAGCTCAACTCAATGAAGAGTGAGTAGGAAATGAATATTTATCCATGATGAAGGAGATGAGAAGACTTGCTCCTCTTCTGCGGAAAGATGGGAAGAGGACACAAGGTCTAGGTGCCAGCCCTGCCTAAGCTTTCACCATTTTTACGTGGGAAGGCCCGATACAAGACCCCACAACCGATACTAGAAACGGCACTTGCAAGTGTTTATACCCACTCGCTAGGAATCTTAGGCTAGGTAGCAGCTTTCCTTGCTCGTTTTGGAAGTAGCTTGCTCCGAGAGCAAACAATAGTTCCCCCTTAACCAATGGCTTAACAATTCCTGTAAGCGGGTACGGAACGTCTTCCAACACTCCACCTTTCTCCACCTTATTTCTCCTTCTTCAAGCGAGTGGAATTTTGAAGTGACTCGCTTGAGTTGGTGAAGATCCGAAGTGAGTGACGCTTAAAAGAACAAGCGACCACTCCTTCGTGCATCTTGAATCTAGCACCCTTCACCAGGGTCTAGCAACCCTAATTCCATGCATAGCTGATTGAAACGAGACTCAGCTAGAGGCTTGGTGAGGATATCTGCTCGCTGGAGATCAGTATGAATTTTCTCGAGCTTAATATCCTTCTTCTCGACATGATCACGAATGAAGTGATGTCGGATTTCCACGTGCTTGCATCTGGTGTGAAGCACTGGATTTTGCGAGATGCAGATCGCACTGTTGTTGTCGCAGAATATTGGAATTTCATTCGCTTCAACATTGTAGTCCTTCAACTGCTGACGAAGCCATAGAATTTGAGAACAACAGCTTCCAGCGGCCATATATTCGGCTTCAGTCGTTGAAGTAGCTACACCCGTCTGCTTCTTCGAGAACCATGAGATCAGCTTGTTTTCCAAGAACTGACAAGTGCCCGAAGTTGATTTCCTATCAATTCGGCACCCTCCATAGTCAGCATCTGAGTATCCAGTGAGCTCCAAATTGTCCTCCGTTGGATACCACAGCCCCATGTTGACAGTGCCCTTCAAATATCGAAGAATTCTCTTGGCAGCTTCAAGATGGCTGTGCTTGGGATTGCTTTGGAAGCGAGCACAGACTCCAACTGCAAAAGCAATATCAGGCCTACTTGCAGTGAGATATAGAAGGGATCCGATCAAAGCTCGGTAGTCTGTAGCATCCACAGACTTCCCATCTATGTCTGGCTCCATCTTCCAGTTCGTGTTCATCGGAATCTTCACAGCTTTGGCATGCAGAACACCGAACTTGGGAAGCATATCTCGAGTATACTTAACTTGATTGATGAAGATACCATCATCCTGCTGCTTCACTTGAAGGCCTAGAAAGCAGCTCATCAAGCCAATCATAGACATCTCATATTTGGTCTTCATAAGCTCTCCAAACTTCTCGCTAAGCGACTGGTTTGGCGATCCAAATATGATGTCATCCACATAGATCTGAACCCATAGCATATCTTCACCATGATTGATGGTGAAGAGAGTCCGATCTATCTTCCCTTTGTGGAATCCATTATCCACTAGGAATTGAGAAAGGGTATCATACCAAGCTCTGGGAGCTTGCTTCAATCCATATAGGGCTTTCTTCAATCTATACACCTTATCTCCCTGCTCGAAACCCGGTGGCTGCTCCACATACACTTCTTCCTTCAATTCACCGTTGAGGAACGCGCTCTTCACATCCATCTGATAGACTTTGAATTTCTTGGCCGCTGCATAGGCTAGAAATAGTCTGATCGCTTCAAGCCGTGCCACAGGAGCGAAGGTCTCATCGAAATCGATTCCTTCCTCTTGGCAGTAGCCTTTAGCAATGAGACGCGCCTTGTTCCTCACAACGTTGTGGTCCTCGTCCGTCTTGTTCTTGAACACCCACTTGGTGCCAATAACATGCTGGAATTCGGGACGATCCACGAGGTACCATACGTCGTTCCTGGTGAACTGATTCAGCTCTTCTTGCATGGCAATCACCCAATTGGAATCAGCTAGGGCTTCCTCCACGCATGACGGCTCAATATTTGAGAGAAAGCAACTGAACATGGCACTTTCTCCAAACACTTGACTTCTGGTCACTACACCCTTGGATGGATCTCCAATGATTTGACTTGGAGAGTGATCCTTGAGCCATGCACGCTTGGATCCGCCAGCTTCATCTTCATGTTCTTCCTGGTCGCTCGCTTCGCCTTCTGAAGCGACTGGATTGGGTGCTTGGCCTGCACTCGCTTCAGGAATCTTGGGGGCAGCTTCATCTTTTCCTTGGACATTCTGCTCGCTTGAGTCCTTGACTTCTTCATCATCCTCAAGCATGTCCCAAGTTAATGAATTTATGGGTTCCTCGCTTGTCTTTCCTTCCTTAGATTGAACCTGTTCCTGTGGAAGGCTCAAAGAAGATTCATCAAATACGACATGGGGTGATTCTTCCACAATTAGGGTTTTACAATTGAATACCCTGTAAGCTTTGCTTGATGTAGAATATCCTAAGAATATTCCTTCATCAGCTTTGCTTTCAAAGGCTTTCAATTGTGACTTCCCATTATCATGGATGAAGACCCTACAACCAAAAATATGGAAATAAGATATGTTAGGAATTCTCCCTGTCCATATTTCATATGGTGTTTTGTCATGCCGTTTGCAGAGAAGCGTCCGGTTCTGCGTGTAGCATACCGTGTTGGCAGCTTCAGCCCAATACTTCATCAGAAGCTTCGAATCAGCAATCATAGTACGAACGACTTCTTTGATGATCCGATTTCTTCTTTCAACAACTCCATTCTGCTGAGGTGTGCGTGCTGAGGAAGTCTGATGTGCAATACCATGCTCCGTGCAGTAAGCTTCAATGGTAGAGTTCAAGAACTCTGTGCCTTTGTCGGAGCGGATGGTCACAATTGCTTGGTTCTTTTTAACAGCTAGACGCTTGAGCAGTTGTGGTAGCTTGGTCAATGTCTCCTTCTTGCTGAAGAGAAATACAACCCAAGTGTAGCGAGAGAAGTCGTCGACTACAACTAGAGTGTACTTCCTTCCATTTACACTAACTGGAGTGACTGGACCAAACAAATCCATATGAAGCAGCTCGAGCACTCGCTTGGATGAGGCTTCTTCAAGACTGGTGAAGTGCTTCTTCGTCTGCTTCCCTCGTTGGCATGGTGAGCATGGATGGTCTTTGACAAAGAGTTCATTTGGTATGCCTTGCACCAAGCCTTTACGAGCTATGCGATTGATTGGTTTGAAATTGAGATGGTTCAAGCGTCGGTGCCATAGCCATCCTATCTCTGTAGCACTTCTTGCAACTAAGCACGTCTCCTGTGTGCAGCTGTCCCATTGTGCAATGTAGACGTTCCTTTGTCTAATTCCAGTCAGCACAATCTGGGACGTGAGTTTGCTCTTCACAATGCACTTGTTGGAAATGAATTCCACCTTGTATCCTTTATCACAGAATTGTGAAATGGATAGCAAGTTGTGCTTAAGTCCTTCCACATAGGAGACTTCTTCTATTGTGAGCTTTCCAACTTTCAGTACGCCGTACCCTTTGGTGCTTCCTCGAGAGTTATCACCAAATGTAACGTGTGTACCCTTCTTCTCTATGTAGTCATGAAGTAGAGCTTTCATGTCGGTCATGTGTCTTGAACAGCCACTGTCCAAGTACCAGATTTGTTGACCCTCAGTTGGCATGGGATCCACGGCGCTCACCTGCAATTAGACAGATTTTGGTACCCAAATCAGTTTGGGTCCTTGCAGGTTAGTTCCCTTATGTACCCACACTTGCTTCACTTTCTTTTGAAAGGTGGCTTGTGCTTTGGGTTTCTCGACCTTTGAAAACTGTGACTTCTGCCTTGAAGCAGCTTCACACGTACAGCAGTGTGTGCAAGAGGGGTAGCGGCTCGCTTGGGACATACCTATGCTCTTACCCTTTTGCTTGTATCCTGAAGCGACTCGCTTCGGATTAGCTACGGGCTTAGAGACTGACATTTTATATGCATTTCAAG
This sequence comes from Thymus mandschuricus, assembly GCA_029379335.1. Lineage (NCBI taxonomy): Eukaryota > Viridiplantae > Streptophyta > Magnoliopsida > Lamiales > Lamiaceae > Thymus > Thymus mandschuricus. The sequence goes on from CM057079.1 coordinate 11,004,851, forward strand.
ATGTTTTTGGTAGGTTTTGGCTTTGATATGTGTGCTTAAACGAATAGGAAATGATAAGTTTTCATACTTATGCGTTTTCTATATGCCTTGTGTTTTCTCTTGATTTTCGTGCTGATTTCAGGTGTTGCGGCAATTTTCTGGGCAAGTTTGACTTATCCTATGTCGAAGAGGATCGAAAGAGGAAGCCGTAGCACTTTGCGGATTAATTTTCCGATGCCGGACGAGAGAGAACGAGCCAAAACCGTGAGAGCGCGCAAACTGTCAAATATGGACGAAAAGTACACGAGTCAACCGAAAATAAAATAGTCAACCATTCATTTAACTTTCCAGAAATTACAGATTTTACCCCACCTTCTCAACTTAAGTTTCTAGTATTTGCAATTTGACCCCAATGTGTGGGAAAACTATAAATAGCTAGATATTTTCCTTATTTGTCATCTAATTTCACTTGTAATTCATTGTGACACTTTCTCTTAGAACCCTAGCGATTTTACCTCTTTCTTCTTTAGTATTTTCAAATATTGTTGAAGATTATGCTTGGAGTTTGAAGAGATTGTTGAAGATTTCTTCTCTACTTTTCATTCCTTGTCATTTACATTATGTTTTTGCTTATTGTTCATGGTTTGATGCTTAGATCCATGCTAGGCTAGAACCATTGAGGTTTCAAATGATGGATGATGTGAATTAGGCTAGGATTTGATGGTTATTGATGTGGATCTACCTTTCCTTTGAGTTGCCCTTGGATTTGATTGGATTTAATTGCATGAATGATTGACAACCATGAGTGCATACAAGATGTTTGATGGAATGCCTAGGAAGCTTCCATTCATAGCACTTGGCATGAATCCTTGCTCATACTATCTAGTATTGATTTGCATTGCTCCTAGAAAGAATTATGTGAATTGATGTTAGATTAGTAGGCATTGTGCTTTTAGGAGTTGGTAATATGTTTAAAATGGTAAGCATGTTATTCAATCCACTAGTTATCAAGTCTTAGGAGGATGAGATAGCTTGCTTTATGTAATAATGCCACTCAAAGGAATTAAAATGGTTTGATACATCAAATGCCTAATCTTTAGCCTAATCACATCGGAAATCGTTTGAAACCTTATCTTCTTTACTTGTTCCTTTACTTGTTCTTTACATTCCTTGCCTTTATTTTTTGCTTGTTATTTCATTTACTTAATGCTTGCCTAGTTATAAAACACCAAACTCATGACCATGTGCTTAGATAGTATGATAGAGACTACGTGAACTACTTGATTGTCTATCGATACATTCACTCCTTGTGGTTCGACCCGGACTACTAGCTAGTTCGGTTATTGTATTATTGATAGGCTAGAAATAGCCGAGTCAATTTTTGGCGCCGTTGCCGGGGAGTGAATAGATTGATGATCAATAGTTTGTTTAGTTTCTTGTTGCTAATTTGAGCTTTTTTTTTTTTTTTTTTTTTTTTTTTTTTTTTTTTTATAGATAGGATGGTATTGTGCTTGTTGATTCAAGCATTTTATTGGACTATTTTTTATTTCTTTATTGGTGTGCTTGATAGGTACACACTTCATAGATCCAAGGTTAAACATGTGGAATCTTTCGATTTGGATTATGAGAAGAGAGAAAGAACTTCCAAAGAGCAAGATGTGGAAATCAATCGGGAAGTGGAAATTCTTATGAAGCAATTGGAGGTTATGGAAGCAAAATTGGACGAGCAAAGGAGAAGAACCCAAGAGGTTCAATTAACTCCTATAATTGAGATATTCCAACCTCTAAAAGCTAGTTATCAAGGAAGAGAATGGGGCACGGTTGATGCACCTAGCTTTGAGCTTAAACCGGGTTTGATTCGTTTGGTTCAAGCAAATCAATTTGGAGGAGAAGTCACCGAGGACCCAAATGATCATCTATACTCATTCCTTGAAATTTGTGATACCCTCAAGCTCGAAGGAGTGCCAAATGGCACAATCCGGATGAGACTCTTCGGATTTTCACTTCGTGACCGGGCTAAAGAGTGGTTCAAAGGTCTCAATGGGAAGTCAATCAAATCATGGGAAGACCTATGCAAAGCTTTTCTCTTGAGATATTTTCCACCTTCTAAGGTACAATGCCTAATCTCGGAGATTTATCAATTTGCCCAACATGAGGATGAGACAATATTCAATGCTTGGGGGAGATTCCGTGAACTCTTAAGAAAATTGCCGCACCACAAGCAAGGGCAATACCCTAGCAATACGGAGGTGAATCCCAAGAAGAATTGTAGTGCTATCTTTACAAGAAGTGGAAGAGCATATGGAAGCAAAGAGAAAGTTGTGGATGTCGATGAAGAGCCATTAGTTGAGGATTTGCCATATGAAGAGGAAGACCACGTGGTTGAGACAAAGAAGAAGGAAGTGAGAAATCCTATTCTTGAGAGGGAGTTTCTTAAGAGGAATGATGTGGTGGAAGTTCCTTTACCTACAAAGGATGTCATCACCAAGGCACCTTCCCCCATCGTCTACCAAATCCCAAGATGGATGAGAAGATGAAGAGGTTCTTGGCCATGATTAGCAAAGTGCAAGTTAATATTCCTTTGTTGGATGCATTGAGAGATATGCCCGGGTATGTGAAATTCTTGAAGGATGCCGTTTCTAACAAAAGGAAGTTTGATTTGCTTGAAACCATCAATATGAGTGAAGAGTGTAGTGCGGTTCTCCAACGAAAGCTACCTCTTAAGCAAAAGGATCCGGGATCGTTTACTATTCCTTGCTTTGTTGGAGGTCAAAAATTTGGTAATGTTCTTTGTGATCTTGGAGCCTCGATTAATTGGATGCCTTTGTCTATCTTTAAGAGGCTTGATATTGGGAATCTTCGTCCTACTCCGGTGTGCCTACAAATGGCGGATCGGTCTATCACTTATGCACAAGGAATTGTTGAAGATGTGCTAGTGAAGGTAGAATCCTTCATATTCCCGGTGGATTTTGTTGTTCTTGATATGCCGGAAGACAAAGAGATGCCTCTCATTCTTGGGAGACCGTTTTTGGCAACCGGGAGAGCCTTGATTGATGTGCATGAAGGGAATCTCACCTTTCGAGTCAACAACGAAACCCTCACCATTTCGATCTATGATGCAATGAAGAAATCAAAGGATCATGACTTTGAGGAGTGCAATGTCATAGGGGTTGTATCACCATCTCAAAGAGAGGATCGTTTGGAATTCCAAGACTCCTTCTACCCATACTCCGAGCTTGATGAGGCTTGTGATGAACTTTTGAGCGCCCTTGCTCTTATGGAGTCTCAAGAGTCTTCGTTTCCTATTGACCCACAAACTCTCTCGTCTTCTCAACATGAGCATGATCTATTCCCGAAAAACACCGAAGAGAATCCACTCCAAGATTGGAGCTCTATGGATGAAGGTATTTCTCATACTCTAATTCCTAAGGACTCTCTAGGAAGTGTCGATTTGCTTGAGCCGAAAGGGAATAGCATGAAAGATGTGGAAATTTCTTTTGAGTTGGAAGTCGAGAAAGACGATGATGAGGAGCAAGCTAAGTTTGGGGGTGTTACCCCTCATAAAGAAGTTGTGAAGTTCTTTGAGGATGTAGATGACGGTGATCCTTTGATCCTTGGTTTGTCTTTCGTGCCTATAAGCCGAGTTTTGGGGGAATTGTGTAATGAAAGCCTCATTTTTCGAGTTAATGGAGATGAGACGATGTTTCATAAGCCGGAAGTTGAGTTTGAATTGCTAATTCCGAGTGTCGAGAAGTGCTACAAGATCGGGGTTGAGTCTCGGGTGAAGCTTGTGTATCCATTTCATGGAGGTGGTACAAGGATGAATGAAGCAAAGCCTCCTTGGAAGATGAGAGATCCATTTCATGACGAATGTGGAAACGTCAAATTTCGTGGCAAGGATTCGTTTGATGTACCATGAGCTCCATTGAGGTATCATCGAGCTAACGAGGTTAAACAAAGCGCTCGTTGGGAGGCACCCCAACGCGTATCCTTTATTTTCTCGTTTTCTTCAAGTTTAGTCGTTTTAGTCGAATAAGAGTTGAGAAGTGGGTCAATATGTTTGGAAAGGAATTTTTAAGTGTTGGATGCTTTCTTTTGCCTTAGAAAATATTTGAGATTTTCAAGTTGGCAATTTCATGCCTTAGAAAAATTTTGAGAATTTTCAAGTTCTTGTATTCCAACACTTAGAAAAATTTTGAGGGTGTAAATTTCAGTTTTGCGCAGTCCAGCGGTAAAATCGAAAATAAATAGCAAAACTTGTCAGAATTCGATTCCGTCAATTGCATTACGTTCCTAAGACTCGAGAGTAGGGGGGAGGACCGACTCCCGTCCCGGACCGGCCCGGGAAGGCTCGGGCCAAGCCCGGGTACAGTGCAAACAGCGACCGTTTGCGTTGGTAGCTGTGTTGGTCGCTGCAGCCGCAGCTACCGATGAAAGGTAGTTGCCGGCGGGCCGTTTTCAGCTATCCCCACAGCGGTCAACCCTTTCCTCCCGGGTTTGACCGCCGTTCCTCCTTCCCCCCTATTTTCATTTTGTTTTTCAATTTTCTTTTTGCTATTATCTCTTATCTCCTACACCTCTCTTACCTCATTTCTCTTACTTATTCATTTCTTTTTCTTGAGATGATGAACATGTTCTTGAAATCAAAAAGTCGAGAGGAGCAAAGCATGACCAAGAAAAGGATTCAACTTAATCGAGCATGTACCGGAGTGAGCAACATTGAACGTGATATGCATCGCAAGCTTGGACCTTTGTGAGTGTAGTTTAAATTCCTTATTATTCTTCCCTCCAAACTCATTTTAGACTTTGTTTCTAAAATAAGTTTGGGGGAGGGGGGTAGGATAAGGTCTTTAAACTACTTTTCTCTCTTCGGTTTTTCATTAAAGTTGCGATTTTTAAGCTTGTATTTGCTTGATGTAGTTGATTGTGCTTAATTGAATGCTTGAAAATGGTGAATTTGTTTGAGTGTGTTTGGTATATGATGAGAGTGTATAAGTTGGAATGCAATTCAAGTGATTCATATGTGTGTAAATGTATGCTTACTTGCAAATTTTGCAAAACTTTTAAAAATTTCTTTCGAATGAATCACTTGAAGTATTGGTTTTCATATCGCATTTTTCACTCCTTTGCTTTCAAGAGAGATGTCGATGATGAAGTTGAGCAAAAAAATGCATCACATTTTTGGGATTTCTCATGTGTGTTTTGAGCATGAAATGATTGCATAACATGATTAAGGAATGATCGACCTTAGGCACATGAACTCTAAACAAAAGCTTGTGAGGTTTGAGCCAAAACGTTGCATCAATAACGTCACTTTTTCTTTCTTGTGAGTTTGCCATGTATTGCATTGTTATCTTCTAGAACTTGCCTTTAATCTCGATCGAGGTTGCTATATGTGCTACTAGAACTTAGAAATGATTTTAGGCCCTCACTTGTTAGCCTCATTATTCCCTAAACACTAACCAAATGAAACGTTAACTTTGAGGTCCCCCTTGAGCCTTTGAAGCCTTTGTTGCTAAACCGGATGAAAGGGGGTGAAGGTTGGTTAAGGGAATCCATTGAAAGGTTGTGAAGTAGGTGAGATAACGAGGTTTGAGTAGTTTGATTGAAGAGGTTGCTTTGAGATGAGAATACTCCTATGAGCTCTATTGAAAAAAAAAAAGAAAAAAAAAGGGAAAAAAATGAAAAGAGATGAGAATGAAAGTCTCATAGAAAGAAAAAAAAATGAGAAAAGAAAAGAAAGAGTTTGAATAAAGATAGTTGTGAGTGAGAGCATAAAGGAGTTATTCATGAATGTTGGAGAAGCTTCAATCAAACTTATGTACTAAAGAGTGTAAAGAGGTGAAATGGTGAAGGTAGAAGGTGGAGAAATTCACACTTGGAATGGAAAGAAGAGGTGAAAGTACTTAAGGAGTCTCTTAGTCACTTAGCCTAAAAAATCCCTACCTAAACCAATGTCCCCACATTACAAGCCTAAATAAAAGACCTAATTGATCTTAGTTCGAGTGCACAACCAAGCGGTGGAGATCTTGAGATTTAGGGCAAGCTTATGGTAAGAGCAATGCATGCATGAGTTCGATGAGTGTAAACATTTCTACCATACACTTGAGAGAAAGAGCGATACACTTATACCTAGTGAGGTTTGGAGTTTCATTATGCTTGAGTGATTGATTTCTTAGTTGAAAGTGTTGTGTGATTATGGATTGTTCGATTCACCTTGGGAGTTCCATGATTGAAAACGTTTTGTTGAGTGAGTACTTTGAGACATCGATGATCTTGAATTGCATACCCATTCGGTTTGAGTGTTTTGATTGTTTTGTTCCATTTTCGGGACGAATAATGGCTTAAGTTTGGGGGAGTTGACAAACCGATATTTTATATGCATTTAAAGATGTTTTTGGTAGGTTTTGGCTTTGATATGTGTGCTTAAACGAATAGGAAATGATAAGTTTTCATACTTATGCGTTTTCTATATGCCTTGTGTTTTCTCTTGATTTCCATGCTGATTTCAGGTGTTGCAGAAATTTTCTGGGCAAGTTTGACTTATTCTATGTCGAAGAGGATCGAAAGAGGAAGCCGTAGCACTTTGCGGATTAATTTTCCGATGCCGGACGAGAGAGAACGAGCCAAAACCGTGAGAGCGCGCAAACTGTCAAATATGGACGAAAAGTACACGAGTCAACCGAAAATAAAATAGTCAACCCTTCATTTAATTTTTCAGAAATTACAGATTTTACCCCACCTTCTCAACTTAAGTTTCTAGTATTTGCAATTTGACCCCAATGTGTGGGAAAACTATAAATAGCTAGATATTTTCCTTATTTGTCATCTAATTTCACTTGTAATTCATTGTGACACTTTCTCTTAGAACCCTAGCTATTTTTCCTCTTTCTTCTTTAGTATTTTCAAATATTGTTGAAGATTATGCTTGGAGTTTGAAGAGATTGTTGAAGATTTCTTCTCTACTTTTCATTCCTTGTCATTTACATTATGTTTTTGCTTATTGTTCATGGTTTGATGCTTAGATCCATGCTAGGCTAGAACCATTGAGGTTTCAAATGATGGATGATGTGAATTAGGCTAGGATTTGATGGTTATTGATGTGGATCTACCTTTCCTTTGAGTTGCCCTTGGATTTGATTGGATTTAATTGCATGAATGATTGACAACCATGAGTGCATACAAGGTGTTTGATGGAATGCCTAGGAAGCTTCCATTCATAGCACTTGGCATGAATCCTTGCTCATACTATCTAGTATTGATTTGCATTGCTCCTAGAAAGAATTATGTGAATTGATGTTAGATTAGTAGGCATTGTGCTTTTAGGAGTTGGTAATATGTTTAGAATGGTAAGCATGTTATTCAATCCACTAGTTATCAAGTCTTAGGAGGATGAGATAGCTTGCTTTATGTAATAATGCCACTCAAAGGAATTAAAATGGTTTGATACATCAAATGCCTAATGTTTAGCCTAATCACATCGGAAATCGTTTGAAACCTTATCTTCTTTACTTGTTCCTTTACTTGTTCTTTACATTCCTTGCCTTTATTTTTTGCTTGTTATTTCATTTACTTAATGCTTGCCTAGTTATAAAACACCAAACTCATGACCATGCTTAGATAGTATGATAGAGACTACGTGAACTACTTGATTGTCTATCGATACATTCACTCCTTGTGGTTCGACCCGGACTACTAGCTAGTTCGGTTATTGTATTATTGATAGGCTAGAAATAGCCGAGTCACCTACCCTCAGCAGCTGGGACGTTCTCAGAGACAGCTTTCTTGATTTCGATCGGTCCACCTTCAATGACCTCCCACATCCGGTCACGGATGGAGCATAGGAAGCTCTCAACGCGAAAGCTCCAGATCTCATAGCCTTCAATGGAAAACTGAGGAAGACTAGAAGCATTGTATGTAGACATAGCAAACAGTCAGTAGTAGATGCAGTATGCGTGGGTGAGGTTTTGATGCACTTAGGAAAATAGGATCCGGTTCAGTGAGACAACGTGAAGCGAGTGGGGACTCGCTTCGGATATGCAAAGCAGAGGCTCGAAAGAACCGCTGCTCTGATACCACTTGTTGGTCCCGGTTTGTTATAGGAAAAAATACGTAGAGGGGGGGGGGGGGGTGAATACGTATTTTGAAGTTTTTCAACTTCAAATCCTTAACTCAGAGTATGAAGTAAAGTGCTCTTTGAAATACTAAGACCTAGCCGAGAGCTAGATCTGAAGTAATCACTTTTCTCTTGACCTAAGCTTAAAGCTTGATCAAGAGTGAAACTTTACTCTTTAGTGCGGAATTTGGTGAGCTAAAATCTTTCCTAAGTATTTAAAATTCCAAGTTATGTTTGTTTAGATGCACGTGCAATGAATAATCAAACAAGGAATTAAAGAGTTAGGGTTTAGAGAGATACGACACGAGATTTATAGTTGTTCGGAGATGAAGCTCCTACGTCCACTTGTTGCACTCGGCAATTGTTCTCTTCACTCAAGAACTTGATGATTACGGGCTCTTCAAAAGCCTGGTCAAGATCGAGCTTCACTCGCTTGGATCTGACAGACGCTGGGTGATTACGGGTTCACACCAAAAACCTAAACTGGACTGGAAGCTTCACTCGCTTCAGTCCGAACGACAGGGAGATTGCGGGCTCTCCTTACAGCCTAGCTTCGATCGAGCTTTACACAAACGATGTAAGTGCAAGCTTGGATCTAGACTCTATGATTGAGGCTTCTACAATCGATGAAAGTAAGGCCTTGGATCGAAATAACCTAATGACGATGAACACAAAAACCTAACGAACAGATTAGGGTTTTTGGTTTACGACGACACACTATGAAGAACTCTTTACAGTAGATGCAAAGATGGCTAGAGTTCTTCTTCTAAGCTTGGATATGGAATGGGCTTAGACTCTAAGTGTGAAGGTTGCGATGACGAGTTCTGATGAAAACTGGAACTCGGAGAACACTTGGAAACAAAGACTCAAAGTTTGCTCTAAGGCTGGGAGTGTTTGTTTGCAGTAGGCGCTCGAATGCTCAGGAAGTGTTGTACTTCTCTTCGTCTTCATCCTTCACTATTTATAGGCGGAGGGATGCCGACATCCGTTGCTTGGTTGGTGGCTTTGTCCCTCCTCCTCTTGACAGTACTTGCACAGGCTGGATGCTTTTGCAGACGCGCAGTTTTGGCTCTTTGCCGGAAATGGCTAAGTTCCAACCTTAACAGTAACTGGAGCGAGCCAGTACTGTTGCGGCGCCCTTGTCGGCCTGGCAGTCAACTCCGCTGCTCCTCTCTGCAATCGACACGTGGAGATCTCGCAATTAATGCGAAGATCTCTAGTTGACCGGAGTTCAAAATCAGAGCGGGAATTGTGCTGTCGCTTTCTGGTAGGTAGTGGCTCGCTTTGCTTTGAAGTTGTAGCGTCCACTTTGAGTTGAGTCACTTCGTAGTCTTTCTGTAGCGAGTCGCTTGGGAAGTAAAGTTCCCTAGTAACTGCCTTGGAAAATGTTGACCGAAGTTGACTCGCTTTAACTTTTCACTGTAGCGCTCGCTTCGCTTCGCTTTGGCAGACTCGCTTTGAATCTACTGTAGCGCTCGCTTCGCTACGCTATTCTTCGGCACGCTTCACTTCAGCTCGGTAGACTCGCTTCGCTTGGAAAACACACTCAAGCGAGTGGCCTTCTCTTGAATTTTCTGCAGCCTACAATCTAAGCAAAATAAAGCCATCCTAACAGAGTAGGCTTAGAAAAATTTCTAATCCTATTATCTACATCAAAAATGGGTCTCTTGGAACAGAACGCTTTGGGGGTTTTGGGATCAAATCAAAACAACTATTTGACTCACTTCGAAGTGCCCATAGTAGTTCCCCCTTAACATTTTGTCCTTAACAATTCCCAACAACAGCTTTGTCACTTCGAGAGTCAAACTTAGTAAGATATTCCCTGTCGTTCAATACATGACAAATGCAACCAAAGACATGAAAATACTTTACATTAGGCTTCCTATTATGCAAAAGTTCATAGGCAGTACTAGTATTTCCTATTCTAAGGTTGACCCTATTTGAAATGTGACAAGCAGTGTTTAAGGCTTCGGCCTAGAAACTTTTGGCTAGTCTGCTGGAACATAACATCACCCTAGCTGTATCCTGAAGAATTCTATTCTTACGTTCAGCTATTCCATTTTGCTGAGGTGTCTTAGGAGCAGAGAACTCTTGTGTGATCCCTTTTTCAGCACATAAATTAGAAAAATTTTGATTCTCAAACTCCTTACCATGATCAGATCTAATGCGAGCAATTGTAGAATTAAAAGAATGTTCAATCCTAGTGCATAGATCCTTAAAGAACACAAAAGTTTCTGACTTATCCTTAAGAAACCTTACCCATGTATACCTTGAGAAGTCGTCAACAATGACAAAGGTATACCTTTTACCTCCAAGACTGACTACTTCGACGGGACCCATCAAGTCCATATGAAGTAACTCCAATGGCCTTGATGTTGTGAAGGGTCTTTCAGTTGTGGTCACCACTGGGTGTTGAGCTCTTGTCTGCTTGCCCTTCTGACAGCCACCACACACTACATTTGGATCAACCATGAACTTAGGTAGGCCTCGAACAGCATCCAGCTTCTGTAGACGTAAGAGATTCTGAAAGTTGGTATGTCCCAGCTTCTGGTGCCACAGTACAGTCTCATCCACTACACTGAGAAGGCAACTGTTTCCACTGATGAGATAGCAATTGTTTGGTGACCTCTTTCCAGACATTATAAGAGCACCATCAGCTGAAAAGACCTCACAAGTGTCTTTGTTGAACTTGACATGGAGATTCTCATCACAGAGCTGGCTAATGCTCACCAAGTTTGCCACCAAACCTGAAACATAACTAACATTTTTTAGTTTTGGAAACCCAGAAACATTTAGCGTCCCAATACCTGAGATTTTCCCTTTTGCACCACTTCCATAGGTGACAACTCCACCATCTATAGGTTTAAAGTCCTCAAGGTACTTGCGCTGTCCTGTTATGTGACGAGAACAAGCACTGTCAAAGTACCATGCTCCCCCTGCATGTGAGCTTGATGCAGCAAAGACAATGTTACACATTGTCTTGGGAACATACACCAACTTCCCTTTACCTCCTGTTTTAACTCCATCTTGTGCCTCCGCCTTGGACAACTCTTGGCTCTTTGCCTTCCACTCAGCACAGTACGGTCGGATGTGTCCTGGTTTAAGACAGTAGTGGCACTTGTACGTCCTCTTTTTCGGCTTTTGTTTCTCTTTCTTTGCGTTACCCTGAGAAACAGATTTTGATCTAACAAAGGGTTTCCCGTTTGTTGACACAATGTTAGAATGTGACTTCTTTTTATCATAACCCAAACCAGATGTACCCATATATGGTATAGAAAGAATTTCATCTAATTTAGAAGAGCCAGAGTTTAACTTACGAAATGTCTCTTCCGCAAGATCAACCTTGTTGGACTGTTTAACCAATTCATCCTCATTCCGTGTAAGCATTGCTTCGAGAGCAGTGAGGCTTGCCTTGAGCTCTTGATTCTCCATGGTTAGGGCCTCGTTGAGCTTGCACTGAGTTGCTAACTTCTCCAGGAGCTCATCATATGAAGCCTTGAGCTCAATTAGCACGTTGATGGGATCATTCTCTTCTTCTGCTACAGGCTCCTCGTCAACTATACTAGCGAAACAAAACAGATTAGAGTAATCATCAGTTGATGAGCAAACAACAGCAGTAAGAGCAGAAGCATCTTGAATAAATCTATTTTCAGTTTCTTCAACCGATGGCTCCTCATCATCACTCAGGGAGAGAAAGTTGACTTCTTTGCCATATTTCCTGAATGTGTTGGCACATTCATTTCCATAATGACCAAACCCTCGGCACTCATGACACTGGACTTTGGAGTAGTCTCGAGGTCCACTCTGGTACTCAGGCCTTGATCGTCTGGGTGCTCCACTTGATGATCCAGTATTTGGCAGCTCTTTGATAACCACAGAGCTTCCCTTTCTCGGAGCATCACCTGCAAAATTCCTACTTTTGCCTTGGAGTCTGTTCTAATTGAAGTTCTTCAGCAGATTGTTCACCTTCCTCACCACGAGCGCAATTTCCTCATCTTCGTTTTCAGGAGAGTCTTCTTCCGAGGGAAAAGCCTTTGGTGGGGTGTACTCACTGTTGGATGATGGAGCAGTGAGAGCAATGCTTTTCTTGTCTGAGAAATGCTCAGATTCGGCCATATCCATGTCATACATCTTGAGATCATTCATGACAGCAGTAAACTCCAAGACACCCACGTCCTTCATGGTGGTGGTCGCCGTTACTTTCTGGTGGAACTTTGACGTAAGGGTGCGGAGTACCTTCGAGACCAGCCTTTTGTTGGGAATGGGTTCGCCCAGATCCTGACATTCGTTAGAAATGTCCAGAATCTTATTGCAGTAGCCTCCAACCATCTCATCAGCCCTCATGCGTAAATTCTCAAACTTAGTTGTGAGAATCCGAACCCTTGTATCCTTCACAGCAGTGTCTCCCTGGCAGTGTAGCTCCAGAATGTCCCATGCCTCCTTAGCAGATTCACAGTTTTTGATAAGCTTGAACATGGCACATCAACAGAGGAGAAGATTGCGTTGAGCGCTTTGTCGTTGAATGTGGCTGCCTCATTCTCCTCCTTGGTCCATTCGGTTGTGGGTTTTCGAACAACATCACCTTCAGTATCCTTGGATTTTGGATGAGACCAACCAGTTAGAACATAGGACCAGGCCCTAGCATCAATTGACTTGATGTAGTGCCGGATCCTGACTTTCCAAAAAGAATAATTCAGATCATCTAGAACAGGAGGTTTGTTTAGGACGGGGTTTGTAAGATCCATTGTGTCTAGCACTCAAGGATCAACACTTAGTGTATCAAGTGTCGGCTCTTGATGCCAATTGATAGAGTTTGTAGTCTATCAACGATAACCACAATGACTGGCACTGTGATATACAATGTTGTAGACTCTGACGCAGTGGAATAAAAAGAATGCAATAGACACAATGACACGAGAAATGGTTTTTAACAAGATATTTTTCAATATATTGTCGTGCCTCAAGGCCAAAAACAATTCACTAACTGTGAACAAACGATTTACAAGTCGAGGTTAAAGGCAAATCAAAATATCTAACCTAAGGCTAGTGTAGCTCGACTAAACAACCTTTGAGAAAGGATAAAACCAAGTGAATCTATATCTATCACTAAAAGCTCGGAAGTAGAAGTGATCTACTCGAGTTGGACTCTCTTCAATTTATAAATCTTCAAATCTTGAGTTGCATGCAAATCCCATGATCCTCGCAACTAACTTCTTCACGTCTTCAATGAGCAGTTATCCCCCTTTCTTCTCACCGGTTTAACTGAACTCTCCAACTGAATATTCGTATTCCCCAAGAATCTCCAACGAACTAAGACTCGGTCAAATGTGCTCACCATTGTAACCTGCATTGTGGAAATAGAAGACAAAATAATAAAAGATAGAATTTACACGTGAAATATAAATTCCAACAAAACATAAGAGATTTTTTAAACACAACTCGGAGAAAAGAGAGAACTGTTTTTGCAGACACAAAATAAATCTTCATGAAGGTAAAATTATGAAAATTTCAGAATAGTTTGTGTAGGTAGTCTCACGGATGCCTCATAATTGAACCTAGTAGATGGGGCGATTACAGAATAACGTAAGTTGCTCATTTATAATCTGCGAAAAAATGATCAATTATCACCGAGAAAACATGGAGAATTTGATGCCATTTCACAAATTTTTCCTAACTACTTTGATTATGACAAAAATATAAGAACAATTTTTCCGAATTTGAGAGAATGAGTAGGCTAATTGGGTATAGATGCATGTTAGAGGAGAACGTGTAGTGACCACGTACATGAGACCATGATCTATTCCATTGAAAACCGCCGTATAACTTTTTTTTTTAAATAACTTCTCATAATTAATATTACAATTTTACCCTAAAATTGGCGCAAAAAAAAAAAAAAAAAAGTCAAATCTTGTTTTGTTTTAATATAATAATAGACTAGTTCGCTCACCCGCACGATGTGCGGGCACAATATTTAAACTTTATACTTTCTATCAATCAAAAATATTATCTCGTTTTTCTTAAGTAATTCATTTTATATTCATATATATGGGGTATATAATAATAAAATGGTCACTTAAAAAGAGACAAAGTGAATATGGTTTTAATTTTTGTTTGATAGTCTACTAAAAGCATGCAAGGTTAGTTATCATGTCCATTGTTTTATTTATATCTTCAAAATTCAAATAAATATATTTTAATATCCATTTCAATTTTATATTCCTCCATATTAATCAGACAATGGACTTGTGTTTATATTAGTGTGACTTCATATATCTCTCAACTTTTATTGAGAACGTGTAGTGATTTAGTATAAAGTTTTTCATAATGCATATGATATCTTTGAGGTATAGTTTATTTTTGTTGAAGAAAATATATAACATTTAATTATATAGAATGCCTACAAACTTACTCTAATAATTTTTATTTTTAACTAAGAATTAAGAGTTATAAATGAAGTAAATTAAAGTAGTTTCCTTGACCTTAGTTGACTTCAAAATTATTAAAACTAATTACGTGCGTTTCGTTCCATTTTAAATATTAAATACAATTAATATAATAAATGAACAATCCAAATATAGAACAATCATCAAATTATACAGCACAAATCTATAAAAGAAAGAAAAAACTATAAAACAAACAAACTATAATTCTATAAACATGATAATTTGTTTAGAATAATAATACACGAAAAAACACAACAAACAAAAAAGAAAAAAGAAAAAGAGTATGAGAGATAGAAAGAAAATAAAGAATAGTCTGAAACTTTAAACTATCACAACTTATTTTTTTTAATCTTAGATCTATTTTTCTCATATTACGGAGTATTAAAGTTCTTTGAATTATCTTCAATTCGATATGGATATTGAATATATTTTTTGTTAACCAAACTATACATTTTTTAAAAAGAAAAGGGAAAATGAGAATAAAATAGAAAATGGATCACGAAATAAGATATTTTCAAAAATAAAATAAAAATTGGCACGTTAGCTTGAATCCGTAAGTCCCATATGTATATATGTGATTTAGAAAAATAATTAAAATGGAATTTGAAGATCTCATCAAATTAAAAGGTACATTTTTGCTCAAAATCAACTGATAAGATGAGAAAAAAGTGAAGTAATTAAGTAATGTAAAATAGAATAATTTCGTAATGTCAAGAATAAAAGAAAACAACCTATAAACTGAAACAAAGTGTACAATAAAAACTAAGGAGTAATTTGAGAATGCACTTTCAAGATAGTTGGGGATACCTTAAAAAAAAAAAAAAAAAAAAAAAAAAAAAAAAAAAAAAAGAAGATAGTTGGGTATATATAGATAGAGAATTTGCGATGGATTTAGAATACTTGAAAATTTGAATTTAAATTACAGCACTAATCTCGGAAAATGAGAAAATGGAAGAAGAGGAAGAAGATGAAGAGGCATTAGAAGTCATTATGAAAGAGGAAGCATGGGGTGGGAAATTTTGCAGTGCAGGATGACTGTTGGGTGGCTTCTTCAACAAAATAAAAAAAATTAAAAAAAAAAAAAAAAATTGACGGATGAATGCCTTTGGGGACTGAACAATCCATCACCTTTCGGACTTCTAGAGAAGTAAATAGTACAGTTTTTAAATTGGTTGTCATTTTATTTATCATAGAATAATTATTACCTAGGTTAACATGAAAGTAAAATAATAATAAAAAAATCTAAAACAACATGGTGCATTTTAGGCAGGAAAAATTTTGGGAAATATGTTTCTGTTTTTATATATATAATAGATAGATTTGGACATATACTTTGAATCCTATCATGAACATATTTAAATATGTACATTATTAATGTAGTAGTGTTACATTGATTTTTGCTCGATATAATGTATTTTTAGGATTATATATTTGTGGCATTGCCAACATACCATGTTAGTTTTTAATACATTAAGAACTATAAGCCTGATTAAACTATATATATTTTCAATTACACATTATTAATAAATCTATAGGCGTAATGATCACTTTTGTTCTCGCAATAATAATGGTTCTTGCCATAATAACCCACTCCCACTCCTACCACCATATGTCATCTTTATTAGTTCGACTTACTATTAGCTACCTTCCAAGCTTCAAAACTTTAGCAAGTAGTGGTTCATATGACATTCTTACATATTTTTAAGATTTTGATTTGAATTTTTTTCTATTTTAAGGTGTGTTATTTAAAGGAAATGATGAAAATGAGAAATTTTTTCACCTTTTCATCAATAATTTTTCTCAGCAAAACGTCTTTCTTAGACAATCTTTTATAATATTTTTCATCCATTTGGAGTGATAATATTTCCTACATGTTAATTAAACTTACTTTACACGTTTGAGAATGTATGATAAAAGAAATAGGGACCTCATATTGTGGCACAAAAATTAACCATTGTCTTGGAGGAATGTCCATTATAAGCATACTTAATGTTTTTATGTCTGATGTGAGTATTTAAAAATTTTATATGATATACCCTAATAACATTAACTCCACAATAAACCCTACATGAAAACTAGACTCTGGATGAAAAAATTATTGACGTGGCATTGTCACATTAGCAGTGGACACACGCTAGAGCATTTAGGCATTTTTTTTTTAATTTCTCCATTTTGTTGTTGAGACATCGATATGGTTCATTTGGAAACATCGATCACTAAAATCAAAGTTTCTTCCATGTGGTTTGATAGAGACTTTCTGTTACATTGTATGTGGTTTTTATACATGCGCTAACTGAGGTGTATGCAAGAAGTGATTTTTTTCTACATTTATGACATATATATTAGAAATTAAGTATACATTTCTCGTGTTCCTAATTTGATTGTCACTCTAAATATAATGTGAATAGAATCGAAAAACAGATATTTCTTGAAATGAAAGTAATAAAGCACAATTCCGAAGACAAAATTAAGTAGCAGATTTTTTTTTTTTATCGGGCAAATGTTAGTTGTTAGATTAGATCTTAGTACATCAAGCTCCTACAAACTTCAAGTCACCTTATATCTCCCAAATTCGCTCTCAAGAGGGATCAAACCCGGATCACTCATTAAAAAGAGGAGTCCGGTGACCAGGTGCGCTAAGTCACCTAGTTTTTCAAATTTTTAATTTGTTTATATATTCAATTGTTTTTATATATTGAGTCCTTATTGGAAATAGATCATGGCAACCGATTTGACTATTATTACTTTTTAATTAATAAATTATAATGTGTGTACGTATATGTAAAATACTCACCATATTAAAATTGTTCAATATACATTAACACACCCAAATCAAATATTTAATATCTAGAGGCAAGTACAAAAATAGTCAATCTCATAAGAAAAAAAAATCTTTTTTAACCACTATTAATAAAATTGTCTAATTATAGCCAATTTAGATCTGAACTACCAATTATACCCCAACTACCTAAAATTTAAAAATACCTAAAAATAAAAAAAGAAAAAAGAACCCTAGCTATCAGCCCCCACCACCCCCCACGCTCTCTTTCTCTCTCCCTCCCTCCTCACCCACATCTCTCCTCCCTCTTTTCTTCCATCGGCGCCGCTGCTATAACCGTCATCGCCGCCACCAAACACATCATTGTCCATAGCACCTTACTCTCTCTCTCTCTCTCTTCTCCGACCGGCGCCGCCATAACATCCGTCGCCGCTGCCGAGAACATTGCCATCAGCACCACTAGTGTACTCCTTTGTCTTTCATTCTCTTTATCTTTTTTCTCTAACCGATGCTACCATAGCTGTCGTCACTAAGCTCTCTCTCTCTCTCTCTCTCTCTCTCTCTCTCTCTCTCTCTCTCTCTCTCTCCCCGTTGACGAGCGGCGTCATGCTCGCTGCCACCGCTACGCCAAGATTTTATCACGACCAGTTTCGTGTGTACGATCATTGTTTCACCAGTGTTCGCAATAGAACGAAATCTATCCTAGCACTTAGTAAGCAAAACCCTAACTAAGTCGAATCTCAAGGAAAACTTTGCAAAGCAAATAATCGTGTAGCAAAACAACCTAATCTAGCCTAAATCTAAAAAAGCAAGTAAAGAGAATTTTTGGGTTTTTGGTTTTAAATCCTAGGCAATAAAATAAATCAAATTAATTAAATCAAAGAAAATAAATAATCTAATCTAGAAAGCGAAGAAATAATCTAAACTAATTAATCTAAGGAATTAAACTAGAAGAAAGCAATTAAACTACCAAGGCAAAAATCGTTAAGAAAGCACTAACGAAAGCAACGAAGAAAACGAATCTAGACATAATAATGAAATCTGATAATTAAGCAAATAAATCTAACAACGAGAACTTGAAAACCGAAAGAATTTATAACTAAGAAAAACGAATCTAATCTAAGAACTTTGAAAATGAAAAACAAAATTAAACAAAGCAATTACGAAGATAAATCTAGAACTAAGGAAAGCAATAAATCAAATAAACGAAAGCAAATAAAAAACTTACGAATTTAAACGAAGAATGAAGAACACGAATTAAAAGAAGTAGTCTTGAATTAAACGAACGAAACAACGATCCGGACCGAACAAAGGAAAACTAAACTAGAGTATTTAAGTGCTGAAAATAAAAGCTAAACAAAGGTAAAAGATGTCTAAAATTGGTTCACAATGAGTAGTATTCATACTAGGTATAAAAACCTAGTTATACAAGGAAAGGAAAGTTGGCCGCCCGACTCTGGACGATCGTCCAACACAGGTTGGACGGTCGTCCAACTCTTGACACTGTCCTCCTTCGGCTTAACCACACTGGACGCTCGTCCAGCCTTGGACGAGCTTGTCCGCATCGATCTGGACGACCGTCCAGACGAGTTGGACGGTCGTCCAACTCCCCAATCTGACCTCCATCGATTCTTCGTCATTCTTTCGCCCTTTTTCGACTTGTTCCATCCCATTTGTATCCTTTTTCACCTACGAGCACCAAAACTCCAAAAACACCCATCATAGCCATATTTAAACGAAAAGACACACAAACACTACAAAAACGAATACGAAAACAAGACGAAAATCCTAACATCTAGACACCAAACAAAACCCCCACACTTAGAACTTTGCTTGTCCTCAAGCAAACACATTCAACACAATCAACTCAACAACATGAAGTAGGTATCGTCAAACTCATCAAATCAAAACCTAGACTACTCTAATATCAACGAGCAAATGCACAATCAAATACGAACAATCATGTGGCCCATTAACTCGATTCAAATATGAGGATCCAATTTTCGACATATCACACATCTCACAAGCCTCAAATAATCAACACATTAATCCCTTAACTTACTTCCCTTTTTATTCAACTCAAAGCATAAACACATCTTTTTTCTTTTTTTTTTTTTTTTTTTTTTTTTTTTTTTTTTTTTTTTTTTTTTTTTTTTTTTTTTACGAACGTGAACGTTTTGGTACATAGTTCACTAGGTTTAATCATCGATGGGTCTCATTGAGCATCCTAGTGCGGTTTCCCATACTCATTGTCAAGAGGAGTAGAGTACCTACGAACACTACATTTTTCACACATATACGAGTATCATCTAGGATATAGTTCATGAAATTTAATCATTCGAGGGTCTCTCGAAGCCTTTTCATGTGGTTTCCCATGCTCATTACTCTGGTATTTTCATACGTTACAAGTAAGAGGAGCAGAATCCTATCAACTCTTTTTCACAACAAAACACATTTTTTTTTTAATACAAGTAAGGAAGTGAGCTAAGATCAAATATATGTCAACCATTCAATGCAATTCACTCATAATCCGAATCAAAAAAATTTCACCTCATATCACGAAACAAGAACATGACCCACGACTATTCACAAACGATCACACTATCGCAAGGTCAACTTTAGAGCTATCCTAGTTTCGACAATCTAAATTCGACAACTCCAATATAACGTCGTCATGTCATTCAAACTCAATAGAACACGTTTAAACATGCTTTCTCAATTACAAACAACTTCCTAAGTGGGAATAACAAGATTCAATCACAAGACTAAACTCGATCAAACCAAAAACACATAAAAGACATCACAAATACGAACAAATCATGCCAATAATTCAAAGACCCCCCCCCCCCCCCCCCCCCCCCCGCACACACACACACACACACACACACTTAAAATCAAGCAATGTCCCCGTAGCAAGAAAATAAAAAGGTGAAGGAAAAGAAGAACTTATCGCATGAGGACGAACAAACTCAAAATCCCGAGAGACTTCAAGTTAGTACCTACAAAATAAACACCAAAACCAACACACCAAAGCATAAAACGCACAAAACAATAAAACGAAACAAAAGACTCAAAACTAAAACTAAAAAGACACAAAAATATAGCGAAGAATGGAATGGACCTCGGTATCGTGGATCTTGAAGACGAGGATCATCGGGGATCCCAAAATCGAGGATCATTGGGGGTCCCGAGGCGGCTGCTGAGTAGAGGTGGATCCAACCGAAAAATCGGTGTATCGAGTGAGATGTCGCTCGATGGTGTAGATCCGGTTTCCTGAATCCGACACTTGAGTAGACAAGGTGTCGAACCGACTAAACACACCTTCTTGGAATTGAGCAAAATCCGATCTAAAGGCTGCAAAATACGGTGGAACCTCCGCTTCCATGGCTTGTCGGGCCCGGACTCGATCTCGATGCGTATAATGATGAACTAGCAAGTCATCATCGGCCGGAACCTCTTGTTGGTCCTCTTCTTTGTCACCTCCACCTTGGTCCTCGAGTCCTTCTTCTTCCTCATTACCGCCGGCCTTATACTATTCCTCTTCATTCTCTGGCTCTTCGTTCAGTTGTCCTCGTTGTAACTTTGCGTAATAGGCTATAACAGAGCCTCTCTCTCTCACTGGGACGAACTCGGTTGGGCCTCGCATAAGATAAGCATGACAAGCTCGGCCGGAGTGATCTCTCGGCTTGGGGTTCGCCCTTCACACTTGTAACGTCGACCCTAAAGTGCCTGGCTAGACCTGTTGCAATATAGATTAAAGTAGGGTGTGCTCCCCTCTTGTTTTGCACGTTAGAAAGCTGGGACCATATAAATGGAGCCAAACACACCCTCACGTTGTTGCGGGCACAAGTTAAAAGATAAATTTCCGCAGAATTAACCTTACAGATTTCCTATTTTCCACTAATCATACAAGATAAAAAGCGGGGTGTAAAATCAACAAAGCATTATCATGAATAAATGAACTAGGCACCCCAGAAGTCCTATAGTTGCTAACCCCGGAAAGAGAGTACCAAGCAGCAGCAGCATCAAACTCAGATGGGACAAACTCAGACAAATCATCATCACCATAATGAAAACCGAAAGTAGCATGCATAACAGCCCTCGTTACCTCACATAGTTCCCCATTATACGTACTATACATGCACAATTCCCCCTCCTCATTGTTCTCTAATCGAAAGCTAGAACACATCTCAATACATAAACTATCGTGCCCTTCCCATTGATGTGTAATCAAGTTCGTCAAGCCTAAGCAATTGATATAACCCCTAAGGAGGTGCTTGGTATGAGGTAATGCAATAGGGGTGGTGTTGGGAACCCTCTGCAGTTGTTTGATGTCAAAACCACACTTAGGCATTGCACATCATGATATAATTCTTATCTATTGTAACCGAGTCTGTTCTCCTTAAAGAATGAGGTCGTTGTCTATAACAGCATCACGTATTAAAGGACAACTAGCTCTCCCTTTGTCATGCTCTGCAGGTTCTTCGGCCAGGCTATTCAAGCTCTTTCATCTAGCTGCCGAAGACAGACTGTTGATCTCATCAGCTAGATCAACCTCCCTCCACATAGCTGCCACCTCTGTTGCCAGCTATCTGGACCCACTTGAAGTGCTGAGTCAAATCTGCAACAGCTCTATGCCACGTCAGCCTATTTCTAACGGCTCTATTTTGCAGGACTCACAACGGCTAGTTTTCTAACTACGCCTATATAAAGCCTTCAATAACAATGGTTCGAGTACGGGAAACTCATTACTCTTACAAGCCAAATCGCTGCAGAAATTCTCTCAAGTTCACATCCATTCAACACTCGAAAATCCTAGAGCTTTCCCAAGTGTTAAAGACAAAGAATTTCACCATTGTTATCCATCAAGTTTGTTGCGTTTACTGCTGCATCAAGCTCTCTGTACTCTCTCTCATATATTTAGTGTTAAGCTAGTATAGTTGAGATTGTACTCTATTTATTCGATTGTGAATCGAAGATTGTATGTTGTATGAAACTGATACTCAGTCATTATAAACAAGAGAGAAGGAGAATCCAAAAGCAAAGGGATTCGTAGATCAAGCTTGATCTACCGTGGAAGTAGGATAGTTACATTCCGAACCACGTAAAAATACTTCGTGCCATTTACTGCTTTATTCTCTCACTCTTCATTAAACTGCTCATACATTCATAGCATATAACAGCCTCTCCATAAAGGCTGTACTCGATTTTACTTAAAAGAGTTATCTAGCTCAACCCCTCCACCACATTCCGCACTGACAGTTTGATAGATCAAGCTTGTTAAATCCACAAGCTTGATAGATCAACCTGTCCATCTCATCAAAGGACTGCCTGACCAGCTTGTCCTTGGGAAAAACAGTTTATTTTCTAAAATCGAAAAAACGATTGGCTATTGGTGTATTCCCCCCCCCCCCCCCCCCCCATACAACAATTAACTCTTTCTGGGACCAACAAGTGGTATCAGAGCAGTGGTTCTTTTGACCGCTGCTTTGCATACTAAAAACTCTTTCAAGTTTTTAGTCAATTAGAACCAATCCTTAGTAAAATCTCCTTCATTCATTTCATATCATAGTCATGGAATCCTCATTGATACGAGTGTGTGAGGACTTCTCAGTCCAAGGCTTTGAGGACTGGAGCTTTCGAATTAGAATGTGCCTACAAGCACATCACATCCTCATGTGGAAGGTCATTGAGGAAGGACCTTCTCCTATCTATGATGAAAAGGTTGAAATTACTGGGACTTCACCTGGTGAAGCTGGATTCAAAAAGAAACTCAAAAATCCCCGTGATTATACTACGGAAGAGAGAAAAGAGGCTGGGCTTGATAATTTTGCCAAAGGCCTCATCTCTAGCACTGTGAAAGGCATCTACCTTTCAAAAATCAGGAATCTTGAAACATCAAAAGAGATGTGGGATACCCTCAAGACTATAAGCCTGGGATCCGAAGAAATCAAAGAGAACAAGCTCTCGATTGCTTGCAACAAATTTGATGATTTCAAAATATTGCAAAATGAAAACATTGAATCGATGAAAACTCGGTTCACTGAAATCGTTCTCGAAGTAGAGGCGCTGAAATCTAACAAATATTCTCAACGTGAGAAGAATTTGAAGGTTACAAGAGCTCTACCTGCCAACTGGCATGTATATTCAGCTCTTCTCCCATCTCGATCTGATTTTAATACTCTCTCCACAAAGGAGCTCTTCGATATTTTAATCAGAAATGAATATGAGATGATCCGAATACATGGATCTTCACAGCCTCAATCATCTAAAAGGCTGATGAAAAGAAAGAAAAGGATGCTGCCTTCAAGGCAGATGAGATGAAAGAAACAACCGCCTCACCCATTGATGAGGCTCTGGTCAAGAAAATTGACCAGCTGGCTATTGATGTAGCCATGTTCTCAAAAAGCAATGAAAAGCTTCTTGGTAAAGTCTCACAATACAAGAGACTCTATCGAGATAACAAACGAGGTTACTCAAACCAAAATGATGATCGCTCTGGAAAGAAGAGTGATGCAAAACCCTCAAAATTCAATTCCTCTAATACACCTGAGGGTGCATGCTTTGGTTGTGATAGGCCAAGTCATTACAAAACAGATTGCCCTAACCTAACCAAGGCAGAAAGAGAGGAACTTTGCGCCAAGCGAGACAAGAAGCTCAAAGAACAACGAGCTGCTCTGCTAGCACAGTTGAGACAGTTCTAGATATAACTGTCGGTTTAGGCTGTAGTATAGGCTGCATAAGTAGCTTGTCTTGGCTACTTGTCAATACTAGTACGTGCGTGTACTGATAGGATCACGGTGAGGTGTATTCTTCTATTCTGACCAGATGTAGAAAGAATCAAGACCTCGGTGACTTAAGATGAACCTTAACTCTAGTTGAGTCCTAAGGGTGTATAGTTATGGTCTGCTTCTTTGATTTACCATGGGTGAGAGTTCAGAGTATCTGTAACTCAATATGCTCCGTATCTTTGGAAGCAACTATAACTAGTACGTTTCTTAGTGTAACTGCAACAGAGCACCATATCCTGGTAGAACAGGTTGATCACATCCCCTGAGGAATTCATTAAGGATTATCATACCAAACCCTGCAGGTGGATTAATTTCCGGTATGATGAATAAGGAATGAATGGTACTACTCAGGAATAAAAGAAGTTGAATAACACGAGCAGTCAGAAGCTCTAAGTTAATCAACGGATGTGGGATATCTTAAATATGGGGGTCGCTAAGTCTAATACTAGCCCTGAACTCAACAGGGGTAAAACAGGTAATTCAGTACTATTACTCTAGTGGAATGTTTTAGTACTTATGGACTAAATTACACTCTGGGCTGAGTATGGAGAATTTAGCCATTGGGAGGCCTCGGTTTTACCAGCTAGTAGATCCCTGATCTGGCCCAAAAAGCTCAATAGGCCACAGTATAAGGAATAAGTGGGCCACCACTCAGTTGGGCCCAGTATGTGGCGCCATCTATGCTCATGGGCGGCCAGTCCATAAGTTGCAGGCCTGGCCTGCAACTTAAGCCCAAGTCTCTCTTGGTCTCCTCTATAAATACCCCTCAAGGTCTTGTTCAGACCTAACGATAAGAATAATCGAGTGCACTTAATATTCTGAACAAGAAAAAGGAGGCTAGGGTTAGAGAGAGAGAGACGCGCGGCCGAGCATCAGAGTTCGGTGGGGTTCCCGTTTCCGTGGCTGATTCCGAAGCTCGTTGTCCATCCAACGTCAGAATCGAGCAGGGATACAGATCAGAAGATCTATTCGCGAGTTCTCTACTTCTTCAGGTAATCGATCTATAAACCCCCTATGATTCCGCATTAAATTCATAGGAGCATGATAGGTTTATTCGATAGTTAGATATCCGAAATAGATCCTCGGGCGAACCGATCTTCACCGATCAGATATGGTTCCTTCAGTTGGTATCAGAGCCAAGGATCAGATTTTCGGCTCTATCTGAGTAATTATCGATTATTATGCATGTTAGATCGGTTAGGATGTCGCTTTTCGTGGTATTTGTCATTTTTCGGGGCCGATTCGGCAATCTATGTAATTTTTGATCGCGAGATAATAAGGTGCGATCTAGAATAGGATTAGATAGATTTTTGTTTTTCGTTTGTACCTGCTGGACGAGACGAAGAACGCGAAGAACGAGGAGATGAACACCAAAGGACGACCGCCGCACGCGGCGGCGCGTGAGTCGCACGCGCCAGCGCACGCGCGTGTGTAGTCGCTCACGGCGGCGTTTCTTCGCACTCCGACGATCGGAAACACTCCAGCATGATTGCTGGAGTTCGATCGAGGCTGGGGAGAGGCGGAGGAGCCGTGAGGGGCGGCTGGGAAGCACGGCTGCGCGAGGGACGCCACGGCGGAACCCTAGAAAGGGTTCGACGCCGCGGCAGACGTCCAGGCCAGCATGGGAGCCGGAGACGACGACCACGGAGTTCATGACGGACTCCACGTGGCCGTCATCGTCGACGGCAGGTGCGGGCGACGCCGGAGCAGCAGCAGCGGCGGCAGAACCCGCGAGGGTTTTCTGCCGCGGGCGATCGTGGCTGAAGGTGACGGCGAGAGCGGCGGAGGCAGCGTCCAGGGAGGCGGAGCACACTGGCGACATCAACACCAGCAGCAGGAGCCGCGACGGACGTCGCCGGCGGCTGGAACGGCGGCAGCGAGGTGAGGGGTGCCGCGGCGGAACCCTAGTTAGGGTTCTACGCCGCGAACCTCGCCAGGACGGTTGCCGGCCGTGTCACCGGCAGGGAACGACGGGCAGCAGCAGCAGCGGCGCCAGGGAGGCGGAGGCGGCCGGCGGCAGGGCCTCACGACGTCGGCTGCGGCGCGGGCAGCCTTGCGCGCCCATGCCCTAGCCCGTGGATGGGCCTAGGGTTTCAAACCCGGCCCCTTCACGTTTACAGGCTGCCTCCAGCGTTCGGGCTCGGGCCCAGTTACGAATTCGGGCCGTGTTAGGTCGGTTTCGGGTTCGTGGGTCCATAAGAGTGAAACGAGCGCAGTTTGGGCCTTTTCGAGAGAATTGGGTCACGTGGTGTGGGCCCAATCTCGGTTAGAGAAGCCCAATGGCAACGAAAATTAGAGAATAAATTATTTATTTAATTTATTTATTTTCGGGGAGAAACGGGAGATCAACTCGGAGGAATTATTCAAGACCGAAGCCTGTTTCGGATTTTATTATTTCATGTAATAGTTTAGACAGGTCGTCACACCACGAAAAGCGAGTTTTATTTTTGTTTTTATCTCGTTTTTCTTAAGCATGCTATGGATGCAATTTAAATTATTATAGCATGTCTTGCCTGTCGAGGTGAATTAAATTGCGCTTAGTCGAGCATGTTTTAGGATTGGTAATATAAGCATGGTTTTAATTTTTTGCGAGCATGGTTTATTTGCTGCGTTTAGAAAATTATGCTTAGGATTATGTGACAACGTGATCAGCATGTCGACAACCTTTTGAAAGAAAAATACTAAGCAGATAAAAACATTTTTCGGTATAGAAAATGTTAAGACCTCCACAACTGACCTTAAGGTGAAGTTTGGTGCGAGTGTGTAAACGTCCACACGAACGTGGCTTGCACATCGTACTGGACGAGTTCGCCAGACTTAGGGTTTCTTAACAAAAATGTTCTAACCAAAATGAGAAGTGGGAGCTTTTCTGAGTAAACGTCCACACTAACGTGGCTTGCTCGGAATAGTAACTGCGGTTTTCTCTGGAGTTGGTTTTTGAACAAAGATAGCTTAAGGAAAATAGTGCTTTTTCCGAGTTAGGCTAAGATTGTGGTTAAAAGCTTAGATATTAGTTAGAATACAACTCCCCAACGGAGTCCCTTTTCTAATCTAATATGGTCTAGTAAGGTTCAACTGTTAGCTCTATTTGCCATAAGGATAGGTTGGCAAGATAAGTAGAGTTAAAGATCCGAGTATCTGGTCGAACAGTGGGAGCGTAAACGTCCACACGAACGTGGCTTGCGATCCGCATTGCTTGGGCTGTTGAAGGTTTCGAAATTATTGGTTTATCAAAAGGTTACAATAATTTTCGTTACGAACTGATGCATGATCTTTTCTTACGAGTGTCTACGTGTTTATTGCTTTATCAGATATGACTTTAGGCCCGTTGATAAATGTTCTCACTTCGAGTCCTCTCACGGATTCCAACTATTTGGAGTGAAGGAATAAATCTCGATATTGTCCTTGTTGATGAAGAGTACAAGTTAGTACTCACTGCACCTTATCTGAAAGCTCTAGTATCATCGATTGAAGATAGAGAGTTACACACGTTGTGGCATGAGAGTAACGATTCGACTAAGATTAGTCAAATACTCTCTGACGCCAGGGTTGCAAGCCTTGTGTTCTCACTTGGCAGATATTGCAGATATCCCAGAACTCCTGGAAATCTTCTAGAAATTGGATGATATAGAACTTGCGAGTCAAGAAGCTTGTGTGCTTATGTTTGCTCCTCAGACGGCATCGAATGATGAAAGTGAGGAAGAAGGTGACAAACATTAGCAAGTTAACAAGAGCTTGGAAGAAGATAAAGGTGTTGAGCCTACCGATGGTAAGAAAGGCCAAAGGGGAAGGGCAAGTGCTTCATATACAACAAGAAAGGACACTGGAAGGCTGACTGCCCTCTAAAGAAGAAGAATTTTGGTATGTCATACTGGGAAATGATCAACTGCATGTTCTGCCCAGGCTGGGGTAGTAGATACGGGAGCAATTGATCATATGTGTTACACCTTGCAGTGTTTTCTGCGGATAAAGGAGTTAAGTGATGACGAGATTACCATCTCCTAGGGCGATGCATCGAGAGTTGCAGCTGTCGCAATTGGAGATATTCATTTATCGTTTGATAGTACTGTTTTGGTTTTTGAGAGACATTTTATATGTGCCTGCCTTTTGGCGAAACTAGGTTTCGGTCTCGAAACTTTCACGGATATTCAGTTGTTTTTGATAGAGGCGTTTCTATCATGAAAGACAATGAAGTTATAGTTTCTGGCACATTGTCCCGGTCTCTCTATACCATTACTTGTCCTATGAATGATTCTTCTTCTTATAATGCTTCCTCATCATTGAATACTAAAAAGAGGAAGAATCCGTCTCAAACGAACCAAACTCTATTATTGCATTTACGATTGGGTCGCATCAACCAAAAGAGGATTCAAAGGTTGATAAAAGAAGGTGTTTTGGATTTCCAAATAGAACCTTTATCAACGTGTGAATCGTGTTTGGAAGGAAAGATGGTGACCAGACCTTTCAAGTCCATAGGATATCGAGCTCAAGAGCTCTTAGAGTTGGTTCATTCTGACTTATGTGGACCGATGTCCGTTCAAGCTCGAGGAGGTTACGAGTATTTCGTCACTTTCATTGACGACTACTCAAGATACGGTTTTATCTACCTGCTCCACAAGAAATCAGAATGCTTTGACAAGTTTAAAGAGTTCAAAGCGGAAGTGGAGAAGAGAGCGAGTAGAAGTATCAAGTCACTTCGCTCTGATAGAGGTGGCGAGTACCTCGGAACTGAGTTTCGAACATTCTTGTCAGAAAATGGGATTTCATCTCAGTTAACTACGCCCGGTACTCCCCAACAGAACGGTGTAGCTGAGAGACGGAATCGTACTCTTTTAGACACAGTTAGATCGATGATGAGCTATGCATTTTTGCCAATTTCGTTCTGGGGATATGCCTTAGAAACAGCAGGTTATCTCCTCAATCTAGTACCTACAAAGTCGATGGTTAAAACTCCTTCCGAATTATGGACAGGGCGCAAGCCTAGCTTGGGTCATATTCGGGTTTGGGGATGCCCATCACATGTGCTGACTAAGGAGGCCGACAAATTGAGGTCTAAGACTGAGGTTAGGCTGTTTGTAGGATATCCAAAGGGAACGAAAGGAGGTTATTTCTATAGGCCCCAGGATCAGAAGGTCATTGTGAGCACTAATGCCCGATTCCTAGAGGAGGACTTTATTAGTAACCATCGGACAAGGAGTGAAATAATGCTCGATGAGTTGCGAGCATCAGCAGTAGCCAGTATTCCAGAACAGCCGAGTATACAAGAGGTTATACCACTAACTGCACCCTTATCCGATACTGTATCTCCACCATCGCTTCGTCGCAGTGGGAGGGTTGTTCGTCAACCGGACCGTTTCATGTTCGTGGGAGAATCCACTGAACTACTCTCGGGTATCGAACATGATGAGATCGACCCCTGGACTTACAAGGAAGCGATGGAGGACGAGGATGCAGATTCCTGGAGAGTTTCTATGGATTCGGAGATAGAATTCATAGTTAACATAGACGTGTACGACCTTGCGGAGCTGCCGGATGGGGTAAAGCCCATCGGTTGCAAGTGGGTGTACAAGAGAAAGAGAGGACCTGACGGGAAGGTTTTAGCCTTCAAAGCTAGATTGGTGGCGAAAGGATTCACTCAGAAAGAGGGAATTGATTACGATGAGACATTTTCGCCGGTTGCCATGCTTAAGTCCGTCAGAATACTCTTGTCCATGGCAACACATTTAGACCTAGAGGTTTGGCAAATGGACGTCAAGACTGCGTTCTTGAACGGGTACCTTGAAAAAGGTAGGGACATTTATATGCGCCAACCAGAAGGTTATGTGAGAGATGGCCAAGAGCATCTCGTATGGAAGCTTAAAAAGTCCTTATACGGACTTAAGCAAGCGTCCAGGTCCTGGAACATTCGTTTTGATGGAGTGATTAAATCCTATGGATTTGTCCAGTGCTTAAACGAAAGCTGTGTTTACAGGCTCAGTTCGGACGGAAGCGTGGTATTCTTAGTACTGTACGTAGATGACATACTTCTCATTGGCAACAATGTGAACGTGTTATCAGGCGTAAAGGATTGGTTGTCTGAACAGTTTCAGATGAAAGACTTGGGAGAAGCAGGTTACATCCTAGGGATCAAGGTGATCAGAGATCGCCGTAAGAGGATGTTAGGCTTAAGCCAAGCTTCATATATAGATACTGTGATCGCCCGTTTCAGCATGCAAAATGCCAAGAAGGGTTTTCTTCCCTTCAGACATGGCATACCTCTATCTAAGGACATGTGTCGGAAGACACAAGATGAGATAGAGGGCATGAAGACTATACCGTATGCTTCCGCGGTTGGAAGTCTCATGTATGCAATGCTGTGTACTAGACCAGATATCTGCTATGCGGTTGGCATGGTGGCGAGATATCAGTCTAACCCTGGTCAGGGACATTGGACGGTTGTTAAGCACATTTTGAAGTATCTCAGGAGGACAAGAGATCATGTGCTTGTTTATCAGTCCAATGAGACGATCCCGACAGGGTATACGGACTCAGACTTCCAGGCTGTGATTGAGATGAGAGGAAATCTACCTCGGACTATGTGTTCACCTTGGGAAGTGGAGCTATCACTTGGAAGGGTGTGACGCGGGAGGGCGTCACGGAGACTCTACCATGTAGCCGAGTATGTGGCTTCTTGTAACGCCACAAAAAGGTTGTGAAGCTCCTGAACTTCCTGGATAAGGTTCCCAGTTTGCCCAAAGGTATCACACCGTGTTGTGATAATGTTGGAGCAGTTGCAAACTGCAAGGAACACAGAGGTCACAAGGCAAGTAACAACATAGAGAGTACCATATTATACGAAAAATCGTATAAAGAGGAGAAGTGGAAGTTGAGATAATCCCTTCAACGGTAGATCTAGCGGATCTATGCACAAGGAGCGCCTCCCATACTAGTAAACTTTGAGTATAAGTGGGAGAAGATGTGTAATAGATGCTAGATTGTTGACACTTTGCCTATTTGTCACATGATATACTAAAAGTTTGCTTTAGTATAAGTGGGAGATTGATGGATTTGTATACTAGAAAGCAGGCCTTTTAGCTTGTATGCATGTGTTGTCCATAACCACTAACAATCTCCTATCTGATTAAGTATGAATTGTTAGTGGTTATGGACAACACATGCATACAAGCTAAAAGGCCTGCTTTCTAGTATACAAATCCATCAATCTCCCACTTATACTAAAGCAAACTTTTAGTATATCATGTGACAAATAGGCAGTGTCTACAATCTAGCATCTATTACACATCTTCTCCCACTTATACTCAAAGTTTACTAGTATGGGAGGCGCTCCTTGTGCATAGATCCGCTAGATCTACCGTTGAAGGGATTATCTCAACTTCCACTTCTCCTCTTTATACGATTTTTCGTATAATATGGTACTCTCTATGTTGTTACTTGCCTTGTGAGCTCTGTGTTCCTTGCAGTTTGCAACTGCTCCAACATTATCACAACACGGTGTGATACCTTTGGGCAAACTGGGAACCAGATCTAGCTCATCCAGGAAGTTCAGGAGCTTCACAACCTTTTTGTGGCGTTACAAGAAGCCACATACTCGGCTACATGGTAGAGTCTCCGTGACGCCCGACACTGCCTATTTGTCACATGATATACTAAAAGTTTGCTTTAGTATAAGTGGGAGATTGATGGATTTGTATACTAGAAAGCAGGCCTTTTAGCTTGTATGCATGTGTTGTCCATAACCACTAACAATCTCCTATCTGATTAAGTATGAATTGTTATCTATGCATCAAACATCTATCCATTATCTCAAAGTTGTAGGCTTTATGGTGTGTTGTAGATCACAGAAGACCATAGTTGCCGGTTCCTCACGAGATATAAAAGGTATCACAGTTGAGACAGTTCTGGATATAACTGTCGGTTTAGGCTGTAGTATAGGCTGCATAAGTAGCTTGTCTTGGCTACTTGTCTATACTAGTAGGTGCGTGTACTGATAGGATCACGGTGAGGTGTATTCTTCTATTCTGACCAGATGTAGAAAGAATAAAGACCTCGGTGACTTAAGATGAACCTTAACTCTAGTTGAGTCCTAAGGGTGTATAGTTATGGTCTGCTTCTTTGATTTACCATGGGTGAGAGTTCAGAGTATCTGTAACTCAATATGCTCCGTATCTTGGGAAGCAACTATAACTAGTACGATTCTTAGTGTAACTGCAACAGAGCACCATATCCTGGTAGAACAGGTTGATCACATCCCCTGAGGAATTCATTAAGGATTATCATACCGAACCCTGCAGGTGGATTAATTTCCGGTATGATGAATAAGGAATGAATGGTACTACTCAGGAATAAAAGAAGTTGAATAACACGAGCAGTCAGAAGCTCTAAGTTAATCAACGGATGTGGGATACCTTAAATATGGGGGTCGCTAAGTCTAATACTAGCCCTGAACTCAACAGGGGTAAAACAGGTAATTCAGTACTATTACTCTAGTGGAATGTTTTAGTACTTATGGACTAAATTATACTCTGGGCTGAGTATGGAGAATTTAGCCATTGGGAGGCCTCGGTTTTACCAGCTAGTAGATCCCTGATCTGGCCCAAAAAGCTCAATAGGCCACATTATAAGGAATAAGTGGGCCACCACTCAGTTGGGCCCAGTATGTGGCGCCAACTATGCTATTGGGCGGCCAGTCCATAAGTTGCAGGCCTGGCCTGCAACTTAAGCCCAAGTCTCTCTTGGTCTCCTCTATAAATACCCCTCAAGGTCTTGCTCAGACCTAACGATCAGAATAATCGAGTGCACTTAATATTCTGAACAAGAAAAAGGAGGCTAGGGTTAGAGAGAGAGAGACGCGCGGCCGAGCATCAGAGTTCGGTGGGGTTCCCGTTTCTGTGGCTGATTCCGAAGCTCGTTGTCCATCCAACGTCAGAATCGAGCAGGGATACAGATCAGAAGATCTATTCGCGAGTTCTCTACTTCTTCAGGTAATCGATCTATAAACGCCCTATGATTCCGCATTAAATTCATAGGAGCATGATAGGTTTATTCGATAGTTAGATATCCGAAATAGATCCTCGGGCGAACCGTTCTTCACCGATCAGATATGGTTCCTTCAAAAGCAGTGTGAATACCTGCTAGAAGAGATCTCAGTGAAAACGGCGGAGTTAGTGTTGTCCAAAGAACATGTCTTCGCGACACGGACTGAGAAAATGCTCCATGCCGTTTTTAACAAATTCGAGGAGCTTCGCCAATCTCTAACTGGAAAGACAATCACCCCAACCCCCGGCAGTGATGATGCCAAAAAGGAGGAAGGTATTGAGAAGCAAAGAGTTGAGACTCTGGAGATACAAGGTGAAGCTGAAGGAAGTGGAGTGGAGAAAATAATTGAAGCAGGCAGTAGTGGAGTTGGAGGGAGTGGAGCTGAGAAGGAGATGGAGTTGGAGGATGAAGCTCGGGCCGAGCGAGCAAAGAAATTGGGCAAAGGAAAACTCACTGAAGAGCCCCGCAGGCCGATTGAGGGAAAGCTGCTTGGCTCTTCCATTGCTTCTCACCCTCCTATTGTTGTTTTGACCAGGGAGCAAAGGGAGCAGCAGATTCGTGCAGACAAGGCCCTAGCCCGCAATCTGGAGAAGCAGTTTGATATGAAGGCTCTTGCCGAATTCCAAGCGCCCGCTTCAACTCTGGCCGCTTCATCTTTGGCACTCACTTCATCAACTACTGGAGCCACTTCATCCAGTAAAGCCATTATTCCAAGTGCCTCAGCAGTCATCCCTCCTAGTGAAGCAGAGAAGAAGAATGAAGGAATGCCTCCACCGCCAGCACCTAAATAGACACTGAAGCGGACCACACCCGAAGCGAGAGAAGATGATCCTGAGGCCAAGCGCCGAAAGATCAAACAGACGGTCGCTTCACGAGCTGGTCAGTTGGAGAGGAGAAAGAAGAAAGGAGAAGAGAGAAAGGAGGAAGAAGAGAAGGAGAGAAAGATCAAGGCAAGGCGTCTTGAGATCATTGAGGGTCGGATCGAGGAACACTTCAATGAAGTGAGACTCATCCAGTCCGCCCTCACACGAAGCGCCTTCATTCCTTTCCTGCTAGAAGAGTCGGAAGCGTGTGTGTCTCAAGCTTGGATGGACACTTGCTATGTTACCACAAAAAAGATGATCGACTCTGGCCGCTACCCGCGCAGAGAAGAGCAAGCATACATCCGCAGGCGACTGATTGAGATGCTTCCGAAATGGAACTCCGAGACAAGTGCTAAGTTCAATGCCATAATGAAAGAGATGTCAAGCAGATCTGAAGAGGAGTTGATTGTGCGCAGGAATGAACATCCAGATGCCCGAGAAATTGAGCAATTCATCCCCGATGATCTACTTGAGCGGTGGCTGTACTACAAAGAGAAGTTCATCAAAGCGTACTACTACTGGGAAGTAGTGCCACTTCAGAATGAATGCTCGAGGATCAATGCGCTCAACAACTTCCTGTGTGCCTACGACGAGAAATTTAGGCGGAAGGTCTTCATTCTTGCAGAGCTTGCTAAGCCTATGCCTCTAATCATCAAAGTGCCTGCTTCGAAGGACTTCCCCATGCCCTTCCTGCCCGACACAAGCGTTCCAGATCGAAGAATCATAGACGCAGAGATTGATGAAGCTTTCAAGCTGGAGCATACTTGGAGGAGACCAAGGATTTACAACGTAGGAACTTTGGAAGTAAAAGTTCTATCTGCCTACGTTGTCGAAGAAAAAGAGGTAGAAGATAAGAAAGAGGAGACAGAGGAGGAGAAGAAAGAAGAAGAGAAGGAAGAGAAGGACGAGGCTGCAGGAAACCCTTGAGTTTCAAGTCTCGATATTTTGTGAACTGTGTTCATATATCTCATATTTATTTTCTGTCAACTTTTGTCATTTACAAGCTTTGTGAATGATTTATCCTTATGCTACAAAACTCAAATAACTTAACCGAAAAAAAAAGGGGAAAGGAACTTAAAAAAAAACTTCAACGAACATGCAAAGGAAGCAGTCGCTTGAAGTTCCTTCCACGGTTAGGTAGGCTAAATTTCTTAGTCTAAAAAGGTTTGTTTTGGGTTTTGGCATCATCAAAAAGGGGGAAATTGTTGGGAATTGTTAAGGACAAACATGTTAAGGGGGAACCCATAAGGGACATTTTTATTGTTTTGATTTGATCCCAAAACCCCCAAGCGTCCTATTCCCAAGCGACCCATTTTGATGTAGTTAATAGGTTAGAATTTTTCTAAGCCTATACTTTTAGGATGGCCTCAATTTTGCTTAGGCTTTAGACTGCAGAAAATTCAAGTGAAGGCCACTCGCTTGAGTGTGTTTTTCAAGCGAAGCGAGTCTACCGAGCCAAAGTGAAGCGTGCCGAAGAATAGCGTAGCAAAGCGACCGCTACAATGGATTCAAAGCAAGTCTGCCAAAGCGAAGCGAAGCGAACGCTACAGTGAAAAGTCAAAGTGAGTCAACACGGGTCAACATTTTCTAAAGCAGTCACTAGGGAACTTTACCTCCCAAGAGACTCACTACAGAATGACCTTGAAGCAACTCAATTCAAGCGGACGCTACAACTTCAAAGCAAAGCGAGCCACTACCTACCAGAAAGCGACAACACAATTCTCGCTCCGATTTTGAACTCCAGTCAACTAGAGATCTTCGCATTTATTGCGAGATCTCCACATGTCGAACGCGGAGAGGAGCAGAGGAGTTGACTGCCAGGCCGACAAAGGCGCCGCTACAGTACTGGCTCGCTCCAGTTACTGTTAAGTTTGTAACTTAGCTATTTTCGGCAAAATGCCAAATCTACACGCCTGAAAAGTTGTCCGCCTGTGCAAGTACAGTCGAGAGGAGGAGGGACAAGGCCACCAACCAAGCAACGGATCTCGGCATCCCTCCGCCTATAAATAAGTGAAGGATGAAGATGAAGAGAAGTAGAACACTTCCTGAGCATTCGAGCGCCTACTACAAACAAACACTCCCAGCTTTCTAAGCAATCTTCGAGTCTTTGTTTCCAAGTGTTCTCCGAGTTCCAGTCTCATCGGAACTCGTCTTCACAACCTTCACACTTAGAGTCTAAGCCCATTCCATATCCAAGCTTAGAAGAAGAACTCTAGCCATCTTTGCATCTACTGTAAAGAGTTCTTCATAGTGTGTTCGTCGAAAACCAAAAACCCTAACCCTAGTTCTGTTTGTTAGGTTTTTGTGTTAGTCGTTAGGTTGTTCCGATCCAAGGCTCTACCTTCATCGATAGTAGAAGCCTCGATCATAGAGTTTAGATCCAAGCTTGCACTTACATTGTTTGTGTAAAGCTCGATCGAAGCTAGGCTGTAAGGAGAGCCCGCAATCTCCCTGTGTCGGACTGAAGCAAGTGAAGCTTCCAGTCCAGTTTAGGTTTTGTAGTGAACCCGTAATCACTGCGTCTGTCGTCAGATCCAAGCAAGTGAAGCTCGATCTCGACCAGGTTTTTGAAGGACCCGTAACCTTCAAGTTCTTAAGTGAAGAGAACAGTTGCTCTGTGCAACAAAGTGGACGTAGGTGCTTTGCCACCAAACCACTATAACTCTCGGTGTCGTATCTCTATAACCCTAAACTTCTTATTTCCTTGTTTGATTATTCATTGCACAACATATAAACAAACTCAACTTGGAAATTTTAAATACTTAGGAAAGAATATAGCTCACCGAATTTCCGCATATTCGAGTAAAGACTCACTCTTGATCAAGTACTCACTTCGGTCAAGTAGTCAAGCTACAACTGTAGATCTAGCTTCAGCTAGGTCTTAAGTGAAAAAGCGAGCTCTTTACTTGTCACTCTGAGTTAAGGAAAAGAAGTTGAAAAACTTCAAAATACGTATTCACCCCCCCCCCCCCCCCCCTCTACGTATTTTTCCTATAACAAACCGGGACCAACAACCTAGTAGATCTATTGCTATCCCGATAGTCGGAGGAAGGCCGACGGGAAGAAGAGGGTTTCATAATGATTTCCTAAGGTGACAACGGAAAACCCGAGAAAATAATAGAAGACAAGAATACCTGTTCGTTCCGTTTACCGGAGGGGCGGGGAAGGAAAAAACTCTTAGAAACTCTGAGAAACTGGAAGAGGTGAGAGAGCCTTTTCCCTTTCTGTGAAATGTGAGAGAGAATAAAGGGAAGAGGTAAGTACATACAACCTATAAACTCGAAAGACGGAAGAAGTAAAGGCAGGGACGTGGAAAGAAAAGTGGGAGAACATGTCACACCCACCACATCACGTCGTTGTACTGCCATAAATGAGCATTTGCTCTCTTTGGCGTGTTTACACGCGCCCAGGAAAACAGTATACTCAAGAGAAGGCAATAATTAAAAATTTTCAAAATTATAAATGCCAAATCCCATTACTCGTTGGAATCATCCAAGGAAGATCATGAGAAAGGAAGGATAAAAACATATAATTACATAGACAATGAATAAGGAACAAAAGGAAATAAGTAGCTAGCACATTCTCCCTTTAGAAAAGAGGCGAATCTTTTCCAAATAATGGATGAAAATGCCTCCGAATCATCACAAGGGGACTGTCAGAACCGCATATAACACGGAGAAAAGACTATCATGGCCGGAAAAGCTCAAGCTTATCGACTACAGAGTTTGATCATAGGCTCTGGTAGCATTGAATTTTGATGAAGGGTAAGGTCCTCTATAAATAGGAAAATATGATTAACGCATTTTTCCTGCCTCGATTATACAAAAAAGGAAAAAAAAAATGATGATGAAAGAAGGAGTCTCTCTGCCTCCTCGCCCTCGAAAAACTAACCGTCACACCATTTTTCCACGCGACAGGACGTTTATGACGTCAGTGAAGGGACCATTTCCCGCCAAAGCGTCTAGCAGAAGCTAAAGGTGCACGCTTCTGGACCTGGGGGGGGGGGGGGGGGAGTAGCTGATAGGGACCAATATCAGCCTTGCCACGTGGCGTCCACCCATGCTGACTGGATCCACGTCCCAGAAGCTCCAGGTGATGTCGTCGGTGCAGATGATGTAACTAATGCAGAAGCCATAGGTCTTGTGCAGATCCATCTCCATGCAGAGGCTATCCCAGATCCGTCGGCATCTGCTAAGGCGCAGGGATCTACCGAGCACGCAATCCGCATGACTCTACGTACCTTAGGGTGAGGACCACTTAATTAATGACGGAGGGGATCTTGTCCCCTCCCCCCCCCCCCCCCCCCAGAAATTCCTTTTCTGTCCTCCCTGAACAGGTACATTCACCTTTTCACCCTTTTTCACACCTATAAATAGATTGTGATTTCACCATTTTGAGGTACGAGTTCTATACTTTTCTACACTGTTCCATTGATACTCTCTCTTTGGAATTTTCATACTCATACTGACTTGAGCGTCGGAGGTCCTTCCCGGAGGAACCTCTCCATTTGTTCCTCCGGTTTTGTTTTGCAGGCGCACGGTAATGACTGCGACGGAGCTCGAAGGTATTCCACTGTAATTGTACGAGGGTGAACGAAATAACGCCTTGCGTTTACCATTTTGTCCTCCATTCTGCTCTGTTATGTCTTCCCTTCATGAGTAAGGTCGGATCGATGGTTTGAACGCCTTGCGTTTTGCCTCTGTCTTAATCCTTTTCATGGAGTGATGGTATTTCAGGGAAGCTAATCTACGGAGATCAACGCCTTGCGTTGTATCCGTGATAACTCAGTTTATATTCGTCCGTATTTAAATATTTTTCATAAATCTGTGTATGAAGTGGATAATTGCATTATTGTTGTTAATCATTGACCCGGATCTAACAAAGCTCCACTCTAAGTTCTTGGCCATACTTAAAAATCCTAGCCTAGTTCATAGAAGAATCCTAGCCCCTTTATTGCTCTCATTGTAGAGGATTCTTCAAGTTAAAGTTTAGACACAAACCCTACACCAAAACCCAAGTCTCTGTCGAGTGAAGATTATAGCGTGTTTTGTTGAGTTGGTTTAAGTGTTTTTGAATTGTAAAGATCCAAGTCTTCACTTTCCTCGATAGTGAAAGGCTCTATCAAGCGTGAAACAAAGTGGACGTAGGAGCAATTTACTCCGAACCACTATAAATCTTGTTGTGTCATATCTCCTTTCCCTACACTCTTACTTTACTTAGTGGTTTGATTATTGCATTCTACGTTTGCATTTAAATAACTTAACATGAGAATTTTACTAAGCAAGAAAAACACAAGCTCTCCTAATTTCCGCACACTGTAGAGCTTCCATACTAAAGATCAAGCTTACACTTAGGTCTTAAGTATTCGCTTAAGCTTTAAAACGAGCTCTTGATCTGAGCTACATTTTAACAAGCGCTACAGTAATCTCACTCTGAGATATGTTCAAAAAAGATGTTAAAAACTTCTACACACTTATTCACCTCCCCCCCCCCCCCCCCCCCCCCCCCCCCTCTACGTGTTTCTTACTTATCAAAATCTGGACCAACAATATCTAACATTATTCCTAATCTCCATTCAAAATTGTTCGTATAATCACCATCCATTATGTTAGATTATAGTTTCACATTGTTGCCAAGTGCTAGTAATATTATAACATAATGTACAAGACAACCACTCTAACGTCTTTTTCATAGGTGAAATGCGCTATTGTTTGGATGTCTGCCTAACAATCTAGGCATCCGAAACAAAATGCTTTATCATTGAGCCACGCAAATTAATGTGTTCGTGTGAAACATATAACTTTGAGAGAATGACTCACTTTTCTCAATTTGCATCTATGCTGCCTTATGTATGTCCTCAACGTAAATAAACAGGACAACACAACACTCAAGCCCATTGAGTCTAAGCTCATAGACTAATCAATGATATCCAACGGCCTTCATCTAACTCCTCCTTAACAGTCAACATGGTTTGTTCATTAACCAAAAAATTATATTTCTCGATGAACAATTTACAATTTTGAGACGCACTCAATACTCCACTGTGACAAGGATTCATAAATAAATCTTGTGCAGATCCTTGTCGTTATCAGTCTTGTACTTTCCGACCTCTAATGTTCCACATAAATTTCATTTATTCTTGGACGTTAATCAAGAATTAATTATATAAATGTCTTTCTTTGAAAGTATCTACTTATCCAACTAATCTATTAATTTAAATTGAGTTTGCAACACCATATGTGCAAACTATCCTTATTTCCGAACAGATTTAACCAATGAAATCTATAATTAGCATCTCCGTAGGGAGGAAGACTCAAAGTCAACACGAACGCTAATTACTCCATTTAAAATCATAATGAAATCTATGATTAGCATCTCCGTAGGGAGGAAGAACTAAAGTCAACGCGAATGCTAATCATTTCATTTTTTTTAAATGACAAAAGTTCAAATTTTATCCTACTTTAGTCATTATTTATAAGGTAGAGATAAAAGACAATAAAAGACAATAAAAGAGATCATAATTAAGAAGTTAAACATTTATCATAACACTTTTGAAATATTCCAATATTCACAACTATTACTTCAACCATGAACGACAGGCCAGTCTCTTAACAGGCCTAAGTTGTTCTCAAGAATAGGGCCTCTAGGTGAAATAGGGCCCCAAAATTTTTTGTGCCAAAAAAAATACTAAGCCCGGTAATTTTTTATTTCTAATAAATTCCAAGTCCAACAGTTTTTTTAAATCTTCCCTTTTAATTTTCTTACTTTCTTTTCTTAATTGAGTTCCGATCTTCCTTGTCTTTCCTTTGACTATTTCATAACAGTAATTTATTTCCCCAATTATTGTCAATTATATTTCTCATCAATTTCAAATTTGACTTTCAAATATCCAACCTTTAATAATTATTTTTTTATATATATAAAAAGATCATAACTCTTTTCATATTTGTAAATACTCTGTAAATTATTATCGTAATATAATAATTATTTTAAAATCACTATATTTAATAATTTTAAAGGCCTAATTTAATAATTAGTACATGGCCTCGATATTTATTGAGACTGGCCTGATGAAATATATATCCAATCAACCAGTATTAAAGATAAAACTCTTTAATACAATGTCAAAACTAATCATCCATAAATAATCCAAGATTCACAACTATTACACTTTTATCATAATCAAGAAGTAAAACATTTATCATAACAATTTTGAAATATTCCAAGATTCACAACTATTACTTCAACCATGAACGATATATCTAAACAACCAGTATTAAAGATAAAGCTCTTTGATACAATGTCAAAACTAATCATCCATAAATAATCCAAAACCAAAGTACCGCCAAAACTTGGCAACCAATGTAATGAAAACTATGAAGAGTAATATAATAGAATCGATTGTCTCAAAAACTAGATAAAACATAAGATAAAGTATTCAAGTCTTCTTGACAAGCGCATCAACTGGATAATGTTTGTCGAGTCTATAACTTTAAGTCGTCATACTCACCCTTCGTAGCTGAACTTACAAAGTAACATTGTAACAACTCGTAATTAATTAATATCCACCAGTTAAATCCGTCCAAAATGACTGAACTAGTATAATTATGTTTTCATGTTATACAAGTCTGATGTGCATTCATCTACTTTAACTTTTTTGTTCCTCCTTACGTAGACTTTATCGATTTTAAGTCTACTCGCACTCTTAGCTTCTATATTGTCATTCACATCCTGAACGAGTTGATCAAACTCTTACTCCTCTTTCCATTGATAGGAAACATTGATCATGTTGTCCCTAACCATTTCAATCTCAAGTAACTCATCAACAAGAGTAGAGACATGCTCATGGTCTATATGATTCTTGACAACTTTATGTCTTAATGCTAGGTACCATTCAAGTAAGGATGCAAGTATAATCTCGCATTTTCTCCTATCCGTCATGTATCCACTGTACATCTCATGATAAGTAAAGAGATTTTTGAATCTTTTGAGATATGCCCTCATATTGGGAAAATCACAAAAATCACAAAAATCCATCTCTTTTTGGGTTAAGAAGCTAAGAAGTCGAAATCGGAAGGATTCGTGAACATTATCGGAAGAAACTAAACGATAAATTTTCCCGCGAATGAAAACAATAGACATATCTGAATGATAAGTAAACATACAACTTGTAAGCAAAATTAATTTATGTGATCAATGTTATAACCCTTTGAAAAATAACATTAAACCAACAAACGAATAGCCCAATACTTTTTACAAATAGTCCATGGTGGGTGGATGCTATTCATAATTTCTCGACCATGACTCGCAAGTCAATTTATTTCTTATCCCATCACACGGATCACAGTGAGACAAAGAAATAACAATCCGTACCTCCAGACCCTGCTAAGTTGAGAAGCGACCTCGTAGAGAATTCACCAATAAGCAGCTAAGCTATGAGTCCTATGAACATATTATTCACATAACTGAGTTTGTTTCACAAATTGACACGCTTACGAGAATCGCACCACTTTGCAAATGCCCCCCTAGACTATCGCACTCAAAATTCTATCAACGACCGAGTTTGAGCCACTGTAAATAAGCCACATAGGGTGGACATTTACCGTACAACTCCCACTCTCCTAAAGATTATTCTAAGAGTTTAGAGAAATTTTTACCGACGAATTAATGGGTAGAGATGTTGAGATCACGCATACCACGTTGGATGAATGTTCACATAGTTCAAATCCCTAACTTCGCCTGAAATTAAATATGAAGGTCCTTTAATTAATTATCAAACAATTAATTAACTATACCACTAGACATTTTAAAGGATACCACATATTAAAATCAAATCAAATCAAATTAGCTATATGAAAATTGTATTTGACTATTGAATGTTCCACGCTGACCCAGTCTAGACAAACTGGCAAAGCTTCTCTTGCAATAATCTTCTAACTAATTATAAAGTTAATTAATTCTCCGACTTCCAAAGCAATCAAACTCAGAAGTCCACACCATAAATGGCGATTAAGAATGTAAATCTTACACACCAAAACATCACATATTCCATCAATGAAATTCAAAATCAAATTCCGCAGAACAACAGATGAGGATGAGAGCTCATCCTCATCCTCATCCTCATCTTCATCTGAAACTGTTGCTTCCATCGATCATCTCTTGACATGCATTCTTCTCCGCCTTCCCATGAAATCACTCGTGCGTTTCAAGCTAGTTTCCAAGCACTGGCATTCTCTCATCACCGACCCACATTTCTGCCTCCGCCGCAACCCTAACCCTAACCCTGCCGTCGGCCTTTTTCTCAACTTCTCCAACTTCCATGTCTGTCCACGATTTCAGTACATTTCCTTCTCACCCGAAAGATCAGTTACCAAACCTCCATTCCGAAGGCTCAACTTCACCGGTCGCAGCTATCGTGTCGGGATTCTCCAATCTTGCAACGGAATCTTGCTCTGCTGCAGCTTCCGGGCCGTTGGAAATCGAACATACTATGTCTACAACCCCACCGTTAGACGATTCTCGACGCTTCCGGAGCTCGACAAGCGCGGCTGCATCAAGATGGATGCACACGCGATGAGCCTGGCCTTCGATCCTTTGAATTCTCCTCATTACAAAGTCATCTGCGTCCGTGAGGTGCAGTCGGGTCAACACCAGTTCGAGATTTACTCTTCCGAGAGAGGTCCGTGGAGGAAATGCGGCGAGCCCTTCGCC
The DNA here is from genome assembly GCA_029379335.1 of Thymus mandschuricus. Classification (NCBI taxonomy): domain Eukaryota; kingdom Viridiplantae; phylum Streptophyta; class Magnoliopsida; order Lamiales; family Lamiaceae; genus Thymus; species Thymus mandschuricus. Next base: position 11,048,569 of record CM057079.1, read on the forward strand.
GTCACTGCTGGGATGGACTTCGGAAAGGGGGTCTACTGGAACGGATCAGTTCATTGGTTGAGCTTCGAGCATGGCTATGACAATGATCCCTTGTGTTTCGACCTCGAGAGCGAGACAGCTCGCGTGTTTCCGAAGCCGCCTAGCCCAGAACACGGGGACCGGAGGAGCAGTTATTACTTCGGGGAGTCTTGCGGTCATCTCCATTACGTGGAGATGTTCGGCGAGCGGGTTGGCGCGGACGTTTACGAGATGAAGAGGGATTATTCGGAGTGGTTTGTCAAGTACAAGGTCGACATTTCATGCGTGGTGGCTTCTTATCCGGAGATGGTACGGCGTGAATATCGGGATTACTACGTGTGTTCTGTGTTTAGTGTTGTACGGGGTGAGAGAGAGGAGGATTCGTTCTTGGTGTTGCAGATTCCGGGAAGAGTGGTGCGGTATAGTCTTTGTTCTGGGTCTTTTGAAACATTGCATGAATTTGAAGGAGCGGAGGTCGAAGTGATGGAGTGTTCTCTGCGGTATTGGCAGACGAATGGTTTTCAACACATTGAGTCCCTCTGTTCTGTTTAGGCTCTGGATTCAAGGGATGCAATGTAGCATCATGTTTTTATTTTTATATCCTTTGTATGTGTGTGTGGAAGGGGAGGGATTAGGGCTGCAAACGAGGCGAGCTACTCGAGACTTACTCGGTGCTCGATTCGGTAAAAGCTCGTTCGAGTTCGAATTCGTTAATAAAAGAGCCGAACTCGAGCCCGAATTTGAGTTCGATTAACTTAACGAGCCGAACTCGAGCACTAGGGTATTCGACTCGTTTTGCTCGCGAACGTGTTCGGCTCGTATATTAATTGAGCATGTTCGCGAGTATGTTCGTGAACTCTTAATCGAACATCTAATCGAGCTTGTAAACGAGCTTTAGCATTTATGTGTAAAAAATTATAAAAGAAAATATGTTTAAATCATGTCTTTTAAACGAGCTCGAACTCGAGCTTTTCACGAGCGAAATTCAATCTCAAATCCAAACCGAACACGAGCCGAACTCGAGCTGAATTCAAACTCAAAATTTTACCTCGAGCCGAACTCGAGCCTGAATTTAAAGCTCGAATCGAACTCGAACCCAAACCTGAACATGTAAAATATTAAACGAGCCGAACCCGAGCAAACCACTACTCGACCAAGCTCAGCTCGTTTGCAGCCCTAGAAGGGATTGTCCATATAATACAAAACAAATTCTTTAGTATTTATATATACGTTACACTAGTGGTGGCCACGGTTCCGGTTCGAACCAGAACTGAACCGGCAGTTCCCGGTTCCACTCCCTTGGAACCGGAACCGAACCGGCTACCTCACGGTCCAATATCTGGTTCCTAACCGACGGTTTCGGTTCCGGTTGGAACCGGTGGAACATGTCAAATTTAATTATTATTTTTTATAAAAAAATATTAGAATTTAAAAAATTATATAATAGTATAAAAGTTTAGATTTATCAATCATATTTTACCTAATAAAATTATAACTAAATGATAAAAAAATAATAATAAACTTTGAAATGGATGATTAAATCCTAAAAATAATTTTAAAATTAGTCCAAATCATAAGAGCATCAGCAGCCAGGGGCGGAGCTAGGAATCTAAAAGTTCTCGGGCGAGATCGTGTTTATATGAATTTGACCGGGCGAAACAACATATATACATGTAAAAAATAAAAAATACACTGCAAATATATATAATACAGGGTAGCAAAAAAAAATTTTGCCCGGGCGGAGGCCTGGGTTGCCAGGGCCTTGGCTCCGCCCATGTCAGCAGCAGAGTATGAGCGTACGGCATATGCTAGACAAAAAGTGTGCTGATTAGGAGTGAGTACGGAGTATGCTGAAAAGTAGTGCATTAGAGTACGATGTATGTTGTTTATTTTATGTGCTGACTGGACTATGCTGACTGGTGATAAATACGGATTTTTACGTGTTTTCGAGAGCTTATAATTGTGCTTCAGTCTTTTAACATGATCGAATTCGATACTTTTAATATATATTTCTTATATTCGAGGATATTACACTTGATCGTAGTTTTGTTGAGTTTTGTAGGGAAAATCGGAGAAAAAGGGAATTAAATCAACATGCATGGCCCAACATGCATGGCCCAACACATAGCCAACATGCAAACATGCACGCGGCCAGCAACCCTTTTGGCGCTGCCATGCACACCCCCGCGTCTCCTCCTTATCATGCCGCGCCTCCGTCCACCTCTTGACGACGCGGCAGCGCCGTCGTTGCCTCCATCCCGCGCCCAGGAGGTCCCTTTCCGCGTCCACAATGCGCGGCAGCGCCTCCATGGCCTTCAGCCGCGCCCTCTCCTCACGCTACCTAGCCACGCGGCGGCGCCTCTTTGTTGGGGCCGCCGCGTCCCTCCCGTATGGAAAGGGTCGTGTAAAGCGTGGCGCTTAGAGATTTGGGTTTTATGACTTGTAACAGAAAGGATTTGGGGAGGAGGATAAAAAGGCGGAGAGAAGAAGAAACGGGATCTCATATTTTATTGCAGAATTTGATAATCAAGGCGACGCGAGTATCAACTTTGGGAGAAGAAGATCGAGAGATTCAAGTCGGCAATATTCGGAGCCCTAGTTCTCCCTACGGTTTCCGTTTACTTTCGATTATGTTTCTTTCGAGTCTTGGGATTATTGTCCTCAACATGATTGGCTAATTTTCTATTTTTCTAGAGTTAGGGAGTACATGAATATTGGGGATTCAATCTAATTATTTTCGATCGATCACGACTCTCTTTGCTTCGTATGTTCTTGAGTTTATTGCTTGCTTATTTGATTTGCTACCAAATTCGCATGAATTATTGTGTTGATTCGATAGGCGGAAGATGAGAATTAACACTTGAATTGGGAACATAGGACACACACTTCAATAAAGTCGAGAGATCTTGAGAATTGTGTGAGAGCTTATAACCTTTTGAACCTTTAGGAGTTTCATGTATTAGATATTAGTTGGGCACAACAGTTCTTGCATGAAATCTACGGTTTAGGCACTACAGAAGTAGGTTTAAGCTTATTGTGTGGTTGTTCTAGTAATAGTCGAGTCTTCTATGTGATTGATTGATTTTGATTAAATTGAATTCGTTTGTTCATCGAAACCGAAGCTCTAGAATAATTCTTCTCTTATTTGATTCTTGTGTTCCTTCCTATTTGTTTAAGTTCGTTTTCTTTTAATTAGTGTAGTAACACAAAACCCCACGATTTATTCGTCTAGATAGAGGATAAGAAATTAGACTAGTCTCATTAGGTTAATCAGTCCTCGTGGAATACGACCTTGCTTCCCTATCTATAATTACACCCGTACACTTGCGGTAGTAAAAATATTAGTGAACAACTGGACATTGTTAGTTAGTAATTTGTTAATTCTTGTTCCGTTTAGATTTTTTCTTGTCGTTTGAACACTGGTTTTGTTTTAATAAATCAAATTGTATTGCACCTTTGGAAAATTACAATACAATGATTTAAAAACATTAAAAAAAACAATTAAAAAAAAAGCTAACTTCGTGTGTGTGGGGGGGGGGGGGGGTTGCACGTCCTTGGCCATTTTCTTAGAAGTAAGTCCATAACTGTTTTGTGACGTTCTTTCTGCAAAGGCGTCATTTGGGTTGTATCTGCCATGATTATATCGTAATACTCATTAAAGTTTGTCGGGGCGTTGGAGCTGGGGGCGGGGGCGGGGCTAGCATTTGGTCTTGCATTTGGTGGAGTATCTCCATAGCAAAGGAACTCGGTTCCCCTACTTTAGCCTTTCCTCTCGCCCTTGCTTTAGCCGCCTTCACTCCTTCGGGGCGGTCCCTTCGCGAGGCTATCTCCGGCGAGTGGTCGGAGTTAGTGAATCCTTGACTGGAGGGAGTTGAGTAGCTACCGGTGATGCTAGTTTTGCATCGTTTGATTGCATCGGAGGCTGCCATACCGACGATAAACTTCGAAGGTAAGCGTACTAATGGAGTCCAAGGTTCGTTGTTTCAAGATCTTGTTCGTGTTTTCTGGAGGGCCGGTGACGAGAGCTCGAGCTAAGAAGCTCAAGGAAGGCTTGCAAGAATTGATCCAAGAAGTTTGGGCTCAAGAATTGATGAAGAAGCCCACTGGAGAAGGCGGACCGGACAGCCCGCGAGTTGTTGATCTTATTAAGTACGATCGGGCTGAAGATTGAAGACTTTAGAGTTATTTTCGTGTGTTTCTATTTAGCCCACGTTTTTTGGCCTTAAAAGACTTGTTTTTAAGTTTTTATCATGTTGATTAATGGGTTGGGCCATACCTTTGACCTTAGTTCAGTTATTTCCTAGTTTGATTAGGTTTAGATGGTTTTATTTGTCTCCCTATATATAGGGGTCTTTGTGGACGAAAATCACAGCTTCTTATCATTAATATTATTGTGAGTTTTATTCTCTCTTGAGAGTTCTTCGAGTGCCTTCTTGATTTTTCCAAGACGAACTTTTATCCGGCGAATCAGCGAGTAAATTAAACCTCATTTGTGTGTCATTCATCGTCCCCATGTGGCTTGGCGACCATCTCTTTGGGTTATAGAGGTTTCGACTTATCTATAATACTTGGGTGGTTTAGACCGTAGACGTATTGAGATATTCCATCGTTCCGTTCGTTCGTTTCAGTCTTCCACGTGCGTGAGTTCTACGATTCTAACAAGGATCGTATCACATACTTTTTCCCAAGTGGTGTAATGGCAGAAACTCCGATTATACGTCCCTTGATATTCATTCATAGCAGCCACAAGTAGGTCTTTATCAGATCTGCCGCTTGCGTTTTTCTGTATTTCAGCTCGATACAGCTCCTCCAACAACTTCACCTCGGTTGTGACTAGACCCCAGTGACCAATTAGTTGGTCGCTCTCTCGAAATGGAGCATCATCTGGCTTATTCACATTGCAGCGGTCACGGATTGTGCCCCATAATGTTTCCCCAGATTGGTTTCGGCTCGTGATTGCATCTTCGCTCGTATCGACCCATATTTGGGCGAGAGTGAGGGTCTCTTCTTCCGTATACGGGAGGGGGGGAGGAGCGGACCCCGATGAGCCTTCTTTAGATCGTCGTCCGCTTCGACCTCATCCTCGACCTTGGCGGGTGGTTTGGGATCGTCGTTCCCCTCGCTCGTCCTCATCGTCGACCGTCGTCTGTCACCGAAACCTCCACCTCTGCCACATCTGCCTCGTCGTCGTCGCCTAGATTGATCGTCGGGATCGAACCTCCACCTTCTTCAAATGGAGCCATCCTCTGGAATTCTCGAGCTAGAGGTCGTGTTGCCAGGTTCGGTATCGTTGGAGAGTACGCCGCTTGAAATCGGGCGTCCGCCATTTGTGGAAATTGAGAAAAACCATGATATTGTGGAGGATAACCCATAAATTGTTGTTGCTGATATGGCGGCATTTGTTGACTTTAGGCCGGCATTCATTGATGATAGGCCAGAATCGGTTGAGTATAACTCGGGATTTCAACGTGGGGTTGAAATGGTATGAATCCTCTGAGTGGGAAGGTGTGGGTATATATATTGGATCAACAGGAGGGTTTTGAGGAGAATTTTCAGAGCTTTGTTGCCCGAAAACCAACTCTTGGAGGTAGTTGTTGCTTTCGTCCATTTCGAGTAGTGAAAAAACGTTTGGAATGTTTTGAAATGAAGGAGAAAGTATGAAGAAGAAAGTAGGAAGGCGTGTTGAAATAAGTGGAGAAAGGGGGTATTTATAGGAGAAATTAAAAGGAAAAAAAAAATCGGATATTAAAATGGGGTCACTATTAAAATATAGCTTGATCCACCACTACTAATATGCTCAATTATTGTACCGCCACGTGGCACATGTGACAATTTAAAAAAAAAAAAAAAAAAAAAAAAGAGCCTAAATCCGGAAATTACAAAGACACTCAATTAGGGCTTGCCACGTGGCACATGTTACAATTAAAAAAAAGGAAATCAACCTCAATCCGAAAAATAAAAAAACAACCAATCATAGCTTGCCACGTGGCATGCTCAGAAATAATAAAAAAAAAACCAGTCAAAGATAACCTTTGACCGGCGAATAGGAGGTCGACACGTGGCGTACGCTGTGTGCAGTACGTGTATGCGCAAGCGTACACCCTTGCGTACGCCGTACGCCACGTGGATGCCCGCATCCACGCCTATATATTTGTCGTCCGCCGTGCGCGCGCCGACGTGGCACTGCCACGCAAGCGCCACGTGGCGTGCGCACGTTGCACCCTGTTTGGTGCTGCTGATGCTCTAATAAGTTAAAATTGTTGAAAAGAAAATAAATTCATAAAATTAATAAAAATCGACATTTGATACGTTGTTGATACATGAAAATGTGAAGTACCATGCGCCACCTGTCCTTTCTTTCTATCGGTTCCACCTAGCCCCGCAGGAGCAGGAACCTATTTATTTGAAGGAATAGAGGATCACATTCGGAAAAATAACATGCAATAATGATAAAACCAAATCATACATCACGACGAATGGCAAGTTCGTTCAACTCATCGACGCATTATAAATAAGTACATTGCTAATAAACCCCCAATAAAAAATTTAGAGGTAGCAATATATTATCATAAAATGCAAGCAAACAAAGCCTCTTCTACTATTCTTTATTATTACTTCATCAAATAGCAGCAAATGCACAATACTCTCATCTTTCATCTTCCAAAACTAAGTTGCAGAAACAGCAGCAGTAGGGGCCAAAATGTACATCTCACACGCATGTGCTTCCACTTTAGCACTAAACGACGTCGTCGAGCTCAACGAAACATACTCTTGCTGCACCAACCCAAGACAAACACTATAAGTTAACACATATGTTGATAAAAGAAGTAGTTTCAATCAGCATCCTTCACATAGAGATTGATATTATGATCGCGTAATGTAAACCTTATTTACCTTCCACAAGTCTTTAACGGAGAAGCTGGTTGAAGATTCAAGCCCCATTTTCTCCCATTTGGCTGTGATTGTGGCAGCTGCTGAACATCGGTTCCACAAGGCAAAGACTGAGCGCTCCCCGGAAAGTGGACCTGCCCAAATCTGTAAGGAAACATAGGGGAGTCGCACATTTATGAGACTGTATATCGACTATCGTGCATGGAAAACAAATAATGTTTTTGAAGAGAAAGGAATCGGGTTTCACATACTTGATAGCAACCATCGGGTCCGTATGCATAAACTTTCCTCCCTTGGACACCGAGTGGATCTGATCAAATTTGATAGGCGTAAGTAAGAAGTTGATCGAAAATACTAATGGCCAACGAAAGAAGCAGTAATAGGTATATTTACCTTGGTTTACAGCAATAACTTCCCCATTGGTAAGAATTTCATACGACTCTGTTTTCATATTTCTCACATCGCATCCGATGATAAGTGGTGCCTGCAAGAGAGAAAAATGTAGTTATATCAACAAAACTAACACGTATAGTTTTTTCAACTTAGACGAAAAAATCGACGGGACTAAGGAAGAGATGATACCTTCATTATAGCCCATATGCTGAAATGTGCTCTGTACTCCTGGTATGTCATTCCTCCATTTCCGACTTCTAACATATCGGGATCTGTCATAAAGGGTCGAAGATATTAAGCAACGAGATACAGTTTCATTCGTGTCTACCGAACACATGAACTCATAGATATGAATAATACCATTCCATCCACCAGGCCCGGCATACGCTGCCCATTTATCGTTGATATCAGCAATCGACGTCATGCTACACCGCAGAGTAAAAGAAATCACATTAGTACATTGTCATTTCAATCTAGCAAAATATTGAAGATTCTTTTCGAATCTCTTGATATCTTTTCATTCTAATGCACTGCTTATATCTCTTCGCGTGAAGTTGATGAGTCCATTATTCGAGCGATCAAATTATGAATACGAAAAACGGGACAATTTCAGCAACAATATTGATTTTTTTTGTTGGCAAAGTTCAATAAAATATCTCATCAACAACTTGAAAAATAAATAAATCTCTGTTAGAGTTCAGAACCTTTCCCATGTGTCTTCAATGTCATCTGTTGTACGCCAACTGTTGCCGATTTTACTTGCCCAAAGTGCTGGATCATCGACACCCCTACAGATATTGCAACAGGGAATGGAATGAAAGGATTTATTTCCTAAAACGAGAAACGAGAAGGGAAATAAAGTACTGAAAGCAACAGATCGAAGTTACCATTCGCAAAGTGAATAGAATATTGCTCTTCCAGTAGAGTTCAAAGCATCACGCATACGAGGATACCTGCCAATGTGATTCTACATTAACATCGAGCTGTTAATATCGAAATGTGAAACCGCGATGAAGCCAATTTACCTCTCCTTAGGATCAATTCCCAGATTGAAACAGTTGTCATACTTCAAGTAATCGATACCCTGAACAACAAAAAACATAAGGACTTAGATCAAAAGATTTACAGCTGCAGCAGACAGATTATTCAATACAGGCATCGTAGAAACACACGTAGAATTCGACTAAAAGGCATAAACCAGGTATGTTTCCACTAAGTCAATCAAGTTATCGATTGAACAATCATAGAAATACTAAACTTATGTTACCCTTTGCTCAGGGCAATACATATAATGTAACTGCAAAGCAATAAAGAAACAGAAGGTGAGAGGAACCAACCCAAGATGCGAAGAGTTCAGCATCATCATATTCATGTTTAAGCGAGCCAGGTCGGAATTGACACGTTTGAACTCTGTAGAAGGCCGTAGGTAAGCAAGAGAAGAAAGGGTATACAAAAATCGAAACACTAAAGAAGGCTTTGTTACTTGATAAGAACAATTGAATAGAGTGAAAACTATCCCATAATTTTCCATACCCTGCATCTCCGTAGATACCAATTTTTAGACCTTTCGAGTGCACATAATCAGCGAGAGCCTTAATGCCTGAAGGGAATGATTCAGATTCGGGGATCATATCATCCTGCGCCATCATCAAGTACTTAATATTCAGCATAAAATAAATAAAGCTCGACATAATTAGAACTCTGCATATCAAAGCAAGCTTCCTCATTAATGCATAAAACTGTGAAAAGCCTCGACTTAAACTGGTTCCAACTCAAAATCAGAATACAGTCCAATGAATGAAGATCATATAACAAAACTAACAAGAGTTGGATATGCTTATTTACCTCCGAGTTCCTCAACACTTCAGACCAGCAATCATCTGCATATCATGATATTCACTTAGTATAAGACCACGGAAAATTACAGCACCGAGCATTTAGGGAATCGACAGCACAAGAAATCGTGTAATTAAGTGTGCGGATTACCTATATTCACATAATTGTACCCCAGCTTAGCCAAGCCCGTACTAACAAGCGCATCAGCTATCAAAGGCAAAAAAACGAGAACGAATGTATGTTACATACTATACGAGCCCCCAATGAGAAGAATCAATTAAAGAAAATGCTGCTATCATTAGAAATTTCTCAAAACAACTGAATCATGAAACCGACATTCCTCGTATACGAAGGGTAAACAATCAAAATACATGTGTATACCATATCTCAAAGTAATACACCCCTCCATCCCAAATGAAACGCGGCCATTGTCTGAAACTTGCGAGCGCTTTTTTAGAGAAAGGGTGCGTTTCGTTTGGGACGGAAAATCAAGACCATTGCAAAGACAAAGGTTTTACCTGTTTCTCTTATAACTCTTTCATCAATGTCGCATCCGAAGAAATTCCAGCTGTTCCATCTGTCCCAAAATCAGGCAAAATATTCCATTACACATAACTTCAAAATTTTAGACTACAAAACAACAACTATTTTTAGAAGGATCATAGAAAAAAAGCATGATGAGTAAGGTAGTTTATGTTCTAACATCTTCCTTAAAGTAGTTTAAAATCCTTTCTAAACAAGAAATTGAAAGATTAAACTCCTCTCAATCTTACCACAATCTTAACTACCATGGAGAAGAACGAAATTCAGGGAATTTCACTTACAGAATAAAAGGAAAGGTAAAATTCAAAAAAAAAAAAAAGGAAAAAAAAAAAAAGTTACCCCATCTGAGGAGTTTGAGCCAAACCATTTCCCAGCTGCAGAATCCCATATTTTGAAGTATCGTAAATTTGAGCAGAATTTTGTTGGCCATCGTTGTACGGATGCAACGGCACGACTCTTGCAGTAACTGCCACTGCCGCCACGTATGCATACACTGCAACTGCAAATCTCACGTAATTAGCAGAGCTCATCGCCATTAATAACACTTTTCTCTCTTTCTCTCACTACAATAGTGGAGTAGCTTGAGTGAAATGCTGGTAGGTACAAGGAAAAGACGTGGGAGCTAAGTAGCTTATTTATATAGAACAATCACGTAATATTCGGTGGAATCATTATTATTACTCCCTTTGCCGGTCAATACGTTTTCCTTTTTTAAGCGTTTTTTAAAAGATGTTACTACCTCCATCTCATAAAAGTAGTACTCCCTCCGGTCTTTTACAGTTGAGTCGAAAATTTTCGACACGGGAATTAAGAAGAGTTGTTTAGTACTTTAAGTATGTTTGGTAATTGAGAAGAGAATGAGATTATGTTTATAATTACTAAGTACTTTATTTTATTTAAATTAATATAAAAAATGTTTTTTATTAATTAATATTTTTTTAGTTTTTCAGTTTATTTTAAATTAATTTAAAATTTTCTGGATTTTTTTTATAAAATTATTGTTAATGTTTAAAATTAAAATAAAAAACTTTTCTGGATTTTTTTTTTATAAAATTAAAACTTTTCCGGATTTATTTTAAATTAATTTAAAATTTTTCTGGATTTTTTTTTATAAAATTATTGTTGATGTTTAAAATTAAAATAAAAAACTTTTCTGGATTTTTTTTAATAAAATTAAAACTTTTCTGGATTTATTTTAAATTAATTTGAAATTTTCTGGAATTTTTTTTATATAAAATTATTGTTGATGTTTAAAATTAAAATAAAAAACTTTTATGGATTTTTTTTTTATATAATTAAAACTTTTCTGGATTTATTTTAAATTAATTTAAAATTATTTCGAGAGAGACGGCAATGGCGATAATGGAGAAATTGAGAAATTGGGGCGTAATTTGTATGTTAATTAAGTAAAATAAGGGGTACAATTAGTTGTGTGTTTAATACTTAATTTTTACCCAAAAAGGAAACGACTCAACTTCGAGAGACCGGCCAAATAAAGAAAGTGACTCAACTGTAAAAGACCGGAGGGAGTACATATTTTCTTTTTTGTCTATCTCATATATTAGTCCACTTTCTATAAATGGTAAATAATACTACCTACATCTCATGAAAGTAGTCCACTTTTGAATTAGCACAAGAACCAATAAAGAACAATAAAGAAGAAAATATGTGGTTGTAATTAATTCTGAGAAGATATAGTTAATTATAGCCAAGTATTCTTTACCATTTTTAGAAAGTGGACTAATATATGATACGGACTAAATTAAGAGAAAAGGTGGACTACTTTCGTGAGATGGAGGTAGTACTTGGCTACAATTAACCCTCTCTCCTCAAAATTAATTACAACCACACATTCTACTTTTCCTTAATTTTTATGAGTAGGACTACTTTTGTGAGATGAAGGTAGTAGTACTTTTTAAAAAGGAGATAAAAAAAGAAATTAGGCACGAGAATCTGCATTACAAAAACATTATATATACTAATCGATCATTCCTTTATAATTGAATCAAAAAAGAAACGTAACATTTGGTATGGAACAAAATATTATACTCCTTCCTTCCCATTTCTTATATGCTATTTGAGGTCGTCTCAGTTCAAATAGTTTTGTTTTCTAAAATTGCAAGAATTAGTTATTAATTTTTCAAGACCTTTACATTTTAAGCTTAATACTTGCGCATAATTTCTCGTGTTGAAAAGAAAAGATCAATAAAGTGATATCAAAAGAGTATAGTATTATACTATTATAATAGTCACCCACCTTTTTTTTTAGTATTTCTTTTATAGATGAATAGTTTTGTTTGTTTAGATTAGATTTAGATTCAAGTTTAATTAGTGAGTGCTCATCCCACTCAAAAGTTAAAATGGAATAGTTTAAGCCGGCGAGGGATGGGGCCCGACCAGAGAGATATTTGTTTGTGTATCGTAGTTTATTAGTATTATTGTTGAATGCCATAATTTTGTGAGTTTTGGATTCATAGTTTTAACTCATTAAAGTTGAGTCGACCACTTTTGTTATGTTGCTGGCACTTCTTTTTTTGTCCAACCATTTGACGTTGATGCCTTTTTCCGCGATAGTGATTATTTGTTCTCAAAAGTCAAAACCAAGACTAATGTTTAAAACTTGATTAAGTGAACTTCGAATTTTTGAGCATCTTTATCAACAGTTGCATTTTATCGATCTGTTTTTCTCGTTTTGATGAATTATTCTAGTCGGTAGATATGTGTGTTTGGTGGTGGGGTGGGGGCATGGACGGAACCAGGACTAAAATTATTATGAGAACTAATCTATAAAAAATTTCATCAACGTAATACGAATAAAAAAATCGACAAAATATACACTGAAACATAGAGATTCCGGCGACCACCGTGAGGGCTTTAGCCTACACTAGCCCCATGTAGTTCCGCCGTTGGGTGGGGGTAGGGGAGAGCAAAATTGGAAGCGGATTTAAAATTCAAACCAAGCTATTATAAATCGGTTAACTTGGATCGATTTTTTTGTACAATGATGTGGATTGGCTGTTTTAAAAGAAAAAGGAAAAAAAAATTCAATTTGGATCGATTCGAGGTTTGATTTTCAGTTCAGCCAAACATATATTATATTTTTTAAATTTTAAATATTTAATATTCATATAATATATTATTTGTTGTAAATATTAGTAATATATAGACATTACTTATAGATAAGTTAGGGTTTTATTCTTTTTTTTATATATATATATATAGGGAGTGGTTCGTGTGCAAATAAATTTTTGCGTGTTAAAATGCGAAAGATGCTTAAAACTATACAAAATCATGCTTAAATCAGTATATATTTATGATTACAACACCATTATGCTTTTTAATGTACAAATTCATGCTTAAACATAGTCATGCTTATGATACCTTATAATCATGCTTAAATCAATTACAACTACAGATCAAATTAAGATCAATGGTTCAGATCTATTCCTATTTCTCACACCAGGGACTTATTTCTATATGATCCATAATATATATATATATATATATATATATATATATTACTTTTAACTCTAATTGTAATACACACAATACGAGATTAATGAGATAATCGTCATTTTCTTTGTGTCTCCATGTTTTCTCTCTATCGTCTTCTTCTCTCTTTCTTCTTTTAATTTAAAGCCTTATATTCCAAATCACACAAATTTAAAATTATATTATTATTTTGAATCAACCTTATTTAATTTAAAATTTACCATGCCTTACTTTATTTTTATTTTTTCTCCCAGAAGGGATCGAATTCGGGTCCACTCACTAAAGAGATGAGCCCTACTTGTTGACTTATTGAAAATCTTAATTTTGTTAAAGTATTTATTGGATATCTTAATTTATTTTTATTGTATTCTCAAATACTGTTAAAAATACGAAGTCATACGGTTGTAACTGTATGAATTCGAAATTAAGCATGCTTGACGTGAAGATTATAAAAAAGTTTATTATTGATGATGTAGAATAAACTTTAAATTTTTATGAATAGAAATTGAATTTTGAAAAATGTTTATGGATGCGAGAGAGTTTGGGGAACGGACGATCCAAAATGTGCCGGCGAGGCAGTCTTTGTCGGCCGAGGAATTAGAGAGAGAAAATTGGAGTCCCCACTTTATATTTTGTGCATTTTGTCCTTTTTTTTTTTTTTTTTTTTTTTTTTTTTTTTTTTTTTTTTTTTTTTTCTCTCTTCTACGCTAAGCCGCAAATTATTTGGTAATACTAAATTTAGTCATAATAAGATGATAATATTTTAATGTAATCTGTAGCCTTCAAACATGAAAATTTAAATTCATTGAAGAGAGAAACAAAACTGACGCTCATTCATCACAACATACATACGCAATAAGCGACTAACATATAATTAAATAAATCACAAATCGTACCTTGAATTATGTTTTTGGATATACATAGATATAACTGCGTTATCTTCTTAAATAGTGTAGTTGATTTTATGTGATGTGTATATTTTTATTTACAAATTACAATAGATCTTAATTAACCTAGTACTGTTTTTTGTGATGATGCTGATTTTTATTTATTTTATTTTTGAATTTATGAGGAACTCTTACATGGATATTATTTTAATGGGGAGAATTAGACTAATGTTAGTAGGAAGAAGATCAAATAAGAATAGACTGTTAGGTAAGAAATAAGAATAAATCAATCCTTGATTAAAATAAGATCTGCGGTTGAGATTTACCAATGCATTGAATTAATTTACTCGATGCATCAAAATGATGATGCATGAATTTGTTGAATGCAATGCATGAAAATGACAATGCATCAAATTGAAGCATGCAATGCATCATTTAGTGTGAGATTAATCTGGACCATTGATTTTGGGTAAATCTATGGACCAGATTTATTCTTATTTCCTACCTAAACATTCATTCCCACGAGAACCATACTCAATGTTAGTATTAGATATTATATCATGTATTTGTATATGTATTAGTTTGATGGGTTGTAACCATATTTAATGTAGCTTAGGGTTTTTAGTTTGTAGTTCACTAACTAGGGTTGCATTGTATTTATAGTTGTGTAATCTCTCATTTTATGAATGTAAAAAACTTAATTCTCATCGCAATATTATGTATGGCATCAAGATTTCCTTAGGTTAAATTATCCAAGTTCCACTCAGATTCACCAGCTCGAACTTATGTTTCAGTTTCAAACCCTTCTCACTGGTTACGACTTCATGGGCTACGTTGATGGCTCCAAACAATGCCCATCATCCACCCTTCCCGCTGCCGACGGCACAATGCCTCTGGTGAATCCAACCCACTCCCTCTGGATACGTCAAGATCAACTCATCTTCAGTGCTATAATCTCCACGCTCTCTCCGTTGCTCATCCCATTCATTACAACTGTTAAGATGTCTTGTGGGGCATGGGTCACACTTGCCACCACCTATGGCAAACCATCTCAAGGCGTCGTATTCTTTAATTTTCTCAAGAATTGGATTCACGAACTCATATTTTATCGACAATGATACATCCGTGGCTTCATCTCTACTCCATACACAAACTCTCTGACCGTTCTCATCCTTGTGTCTTTGTGGGGACTCCTTAACACAAAGTGCATATCTATGTCTTGATCTCTCCAACAACAATTGTATACCTCTTGTCATGTTAATTTTGTTGGATAAATCTTCCTCTTTTGTTCGTCACCTATTTCCTGAGTCTCACGTCGAAACTATCTCATCCCCCCCTCCTGACATACTGTCACCTCCTCCAGTCTCAACACCAACGCTTACATTATCACATCATCCCATGCTTACTCGAGAGCGCACCAACATCTACAAACCTAATCCGAGGTATGGTTCAATATTTAGCCCACTACTATTTCACATGCACTATCAAATTGAAGATGGCGAGAGGCCATGTCCGCAGAGTTTTCGGCTCTATTGACAATGGGACGTGGGATCTTGTGTCCCCTGATACTTTCTCTAATGTTGAAAGTGGGTATTTCGTATCAAGAGTAAGCCAGATGGTTCTATTCATAAGTTAAAGGCTCGTCTAGTGGCCAAGGGATTTAATCAACGGTCGGGAATTGACTACACTGCTACATACAATCTTGTTGTCAAACATGCCACAGTTCGTGTTCTGATATGTATGGATGTATCTCAGAATTAGCATATTCGCCAATTTAATGTAAACAATGCGTTTATGCATGGCACCCTCACGGATAATATTTACATGGCTCAACCTTCGGGTTTCTCTGACAAGAAATTTTCGTTGTATATTTGCAAGCTTTGAAAATCTATCTATGGCTTCAAGCAAGCGCCTAGAATGTGGTACATGACGTTATACGCATCTCTTCAGAATATGGGTTTTCGCTCTACGCTATCTGATGCGTCACTTTTTTTATACAGTCAAGATAGGGTATTGACATATTTCCTACTGTATGTTGATGATCTTATTCTCACATGCAACAATCCAAAAAACCTTCAAAAGGTTGTTTCCTATCTTGTGTCGAACTTCTCTCTCAAGGATCTCGGTCCCCTTTTATATTTTCTTGGGGTAGAAGTTACACGCTCGGAATCTGCTTGCACTCTCTCTCAACACAAGTAGATAACATTCTTGCCAAGTTAAATATGCTTGACTTCAAGCCCGTTCAAACACCTCTAGCCACCTCCGTATCTCTCTCGCTTGCTAATAGAGCACCGCCTACAGACCCGTCTGTCTATCGCATGGTCATGGGAAGTTTGCAATATCTCCTCTTTAGTCGTCCAGACATTGCCTATGCGGTTAACAAGCTATCTCAGTTCATGCATGCACCGTCGAAGATTCATTGGGGTGCCGTCAAATGCCAACTTCGTTATTTGAACAGAACTCGTCGCATTGAGATCACCTTTCCCAGCTCATCACCTCTTACGCTTCACTGCTTTACTGATGCCAATTGGGCTAGCAATGTCGATGATCGCATGTCTACCGGAGCTTACATTAAGTTTATTGGCTCCATCCTTATTTCTTGGTGCTCTCGGAAACGACACTCTATTCTCGTTCTTCTACAGAAGTCGAGTATCACGTTATCGCCGCTGCTGCCTGTGAGCTTCAATAGATTCGTTCTCTTCTATCTGAGATGAAATTTCTGATTCCTTCTCATTAGGTTATCTATTTGGAAAACATTGGTGCAACATATCTCTGTGCTAATTTGGTTTTCCATTCTCGAATGAAGCACATCGCCATTGACTATCACTTTGTTTGGGAATTGTTGGGAACCCTTTGCAGTTTGACTTTGATGATGTTTTTCGAAACCACACTTTGGCATTATTTTATCTTGTTTAGGTTAAGGTCGATAGATCGACCTGCTACCTGTTAGTGCAGGTCGAGTACTTATCGGTTTGAGTCATGGTTGATCCACCATGTAATATAGAGGTTGTTTATAGACCTTTCTCATTAGGATCGAACTAGATGTATGTAGATGTCTATCGACCTTCCTTCTCAAGCTTCCAGCCTGCTGTGCCTTAGAAGATTTCAAGCGTTGGATGTTAAATTAAGGTATTTGATCCATCTTCATGGATCAACACGACATGTTCCTTGCCACATGTTCTGCCTGCAAGGACAAAACTCCCAACGGCTAGAAGTGAGTCACCTTTCCAACGGCTAGTGCCACATCATCATGACTCCAAAGGCTAGTTTTTCAAAACGCCTATAAATACTTCAAGCTATTGACGGAATTAGTCACGGGAAACTCAAGCTATCAAAGCAAGTACTCTGCTGAAATCTCTCTCAAAGTTTTATCTTTTCAAGTGTTCGAAATTCCATTAGTTTCCCAAATACTTGACGAATAGAGATTTCCGATTCCGATCACTCAAAGTCAACGAAGCGTTCACTGCTCTTGTCACCGATCATCATTCCTTCTTCTCCGACGTAGTTCGAAATAAGAAAGTTTGTTTGTGATTTTCACCATTAGAGTTAGTCTAGCTCTGTTTTGGTAAAAGGTTATTTATGTTACTGTTTGTAAGGTTGAAAGGGTCACAACCCGAAACTCGTATCTAAATATAGTCAAGTTAGATTGTTTTTCGAACTGATATTCAGTCAGTATAAACAAGAGAGAAGTTGGATCCAAAGGTAAAGGGATTCTCAGGTTGAGCTCAGTCTGACGTGGACGTAGGAGGGTTATCTCCGAACCTCGATATATTGGTGTTTTTCGTTCTCTCTTTACTTATCGCAATTTCAATATATTACGAACTGATAAAGCATCAACCTGCATATCATGAATCGGCATGCATCTAAGATATTTTAACTTAAAGATTTTTCAAAGAGTTATCAACCTTCCACCAACTTCCGCACTTGCACAATTTGATAAATCAAGCTTGTCTTTCAACGAGCTTGATAGATTAACTTGACTTTGATGATAGGATCGACCTTGATCTCAGTTTGGTTTTAAAAGTAAAAATGGTTGACTATTGGTGTACCCCCCCCCATACACCAATTAACTCTTTTTGGGACCAACATGAACTGATTCTATCTGCTCATATTCTAGTTGCACATGTCGCTTCTGCCGATCAGCTCCAATGCTCTCACTAAGGTTCTGCCTCGTCCTTGCCTTCATGCTCTTATGTTCAAGATTGGCGTCACTTGAGGGACGCCATGTTGCGGGGGTGTGATAGGATTAGATATTATATATTGTATTTGTAAACGTATTATTTTGATAGGTTGTAACCCATACTTGATGCAGCTAGAGTTTTCAGTTTTGTTGTTAAGGTTTTGACTTTAGTAGTGTAGAGGTAGAATCTACAATCACGATTGGGCGGACGATTCGGTCGATCCGGTCGAATAGGGAACTAGCAACCTGTAACCAACACAACGGACACGTTAGAGCCCTACGAAGAACACCGGAGGGGGTGTCGGTCGTAGGACCTCCGACGCTCAAGTTAGTACGGTATTCGAATAAGATAATGTAAACGTAAACAATAATGAAAGCAAACAGTAAAGCAATGGTGATGGTCGCGGACGACTGTGAGCGTTCGGTCGGAGGGGGGTGACGTGAGAGATGGATCGACGACGGAGAGAGCTTGTACGGCTGACTCCGGCGGCGGTGGACGCGAGGTGATTGCAAAGAATGCGGTGAGAGCAGTTGAGAGCGTAGTGGAGAGCATGAGCGTGTCCGATTGGATGTGTGTTTGACCTAGTCGGCTGATATTTATATGATGGCCTTAGGGTTTAGGGTTTCTCCCATGCAGCCGTCTTGACCGTTGTCGCCTTCCGCGTCCGTTGCTAGTTTTTCGGCCGTCATCCTTACCCTTGACTCATTCTTCCAACAGAGTGGTGAGTCAAATTGTTGGCCACGTTGACCGTATGGGCCGTAACGGCCTATTTTACTGACATCCGTATAAGGTTTGTGACCCAATAACGTTGTTGGGCCTTTTCGGCCGTATTGGGCCTATTTCGGCTGCTTTGCCTTTACTGTTGGGCCTTTTCGGCCGTCTTAACCCGGCTTATTAGGCTCTTGAACTAAGTTTATTGGGCTTACGAATTTTACCCACTACAGTTTGTCCCCCACTCTTAAGTCAAATTAATTTTTGACTAAAGAGTAATAACGGTCGCTTTGGCTAATTTAGGCGTAGCCACAATTCTTTAGCTTGAAATATTTGCATAACGCACACACGTACATTCACTGTATATGTGCATTGACTTTGATTTGTTTAAAATCTACCAAATGACATGGAGTGGGCCCCAACATGTAAGCTCACAATATATTTTTTGAAATTGAATTCGTAAATGTGGGATATTGAGATAGGATTGGTCGATTGGGCCTCGGCCTATTAAAAAGGATCGGCCCATTAAAGAGGCCATTTTTTATTTGAAGTCAAACGTGGGAGTTTGCTGCTCCTTTCGTAAAAAGCAACCGCAAGAAACAAAGACCTACAGGTTTTTCGGCCGGAAAATTTACGCTTTCGCTCTTGTTACTCCCTTTTCTCTTCCCTTCCTTACTTGCTGAAGTAACCAATTGCCATGTGAAGAGGTTGGTTGTGCCAAGTTGACTTCAACGGTAATTAAATTAGATTTCATTTATTTTATTCAACAACCCATATACAAGAAAGTCTTCTTCAGCTTGAATTCGACGTAGTTGCTGTTCTCTTATGCGGTATTCTAGCATTTCGGCCGGATTTTTCCTACTTTTTCGGTCGATTCCAACAGAGTATGTTTGAACTTATTTCTTTTCCTCTCTTATTTTCGAACGCAGCAGGTTCCATTGTTCATTTGGTTCCGGCCGTTTCGTCGAACGGGCGGTAGGCGTCAACTACTTCTTCTTATTTCACTTGCTGAAGAGCTCAATTGTCGTTTCAAACGGCCGGAAATGTCGAATTAGTTTCGGACTGCAGCAATTTGCCTTCAAACGGCCGAAAATGTCGAATTAGTTTCGGACTGCAGCAATTTTGCCTTTCAACAGAAAATTCGGCCAGCAACTTTTAAAGGTAAAGCAAGGGTTTCTCTTCTGTTTTATGTTATTCTACGGCCAACAGCTCATTCAAAGCATGAATTTTTCAGCTTCTTTCTGTTAGTCGAATTTTGTTGCTGCGTTTCGGTCGATTTTGGCGTCTTGTTTATTCACTTGCTTCCGTATTTGTTGATGTATACGGGTATGGATTAGGTAGTCGCGGCCGTTCGGTTGTTGTTTGAAGCGGTCGGTTGGGCTGAGTTAGTTCATGCAGTCGATTTGAACACTTCGGGCAAGGTAAATTCAAGGCTCGCAGGGCCGGTGTGGTAAAGCGGCCACATTTCGGATTTGGTGTAGTGAGTTTTAACCTTTTAACCCCAAGATTAATGTGAATTTTGACTTGCCTCACTTTATTTTTTACTTGCAAGTTCTTGGGGTGGTGGATTGCTCTTGAAGTGGAGGAAGGAAGTATAGAGAGAAGATTCGTGGTGAACTCTTCAAGGTTGGTTCTCTATTCTCTTTACCTCCTTACTTGTTCTTCACGTTCTTCGTTGAAAAAGTAGAATCTAGGTAGTAAAATATTTTGACTTACCGTGTTGTAGATGTTTGTGTTAGATCTTTGGTGGGAATAGGAACTTGAACTCTTACTGTTTTTGTTGAAGGTGGTCATAATCTTGGGTTGCATTGCTTGTTCGGCTGTATCGGTTGGTTCCTTATTTGTGAGTGGAATATAAATTACGTTTGCTTTGGTCTTGAGCATGTAAGCATGTTACGGTCACCTTTCTATGTCAATAAGAAAAGCATGAACGTTAATTCGGTCGTACGTGTTACCTTGAGGAAGTATGCTTATCTTTTCGGCCGAACTCTCTGTGTTGATTTACTTTTGCTTTTCGGTCGTTTGTTTATTTGTTTATCCTTGTGTGCTTTTGGTTGATTCGGTTGGTTTTAGATAGCATCATTGTTAGGCTTCTCGGTATGCTGTCACATATTTGGGGTAGTTCGCCGAATTCGGCCGTTGAGTCTGAAGAGGGGTGTAGTGGTGATAACGGTCATGTTGATTATGAGATACCCATGGGTATTCCCCATAATGCGATGGTTGTGGGAGGCGGCCATCACGGCCAGGATGTTTATTCATTGGATGTTGGTGTTGGAGCGACCACGGAGGGGTATTTTGATGGAAGTCGGGCTAAGGATTACCTTTCGCCCGAAAATCCACCGTCCCCGTTCAATATTGCCATTCTGGAAGAGTGTCGCTACAACTATTGTGTTCCTACACACGTTCACCTGTTTGGTCCTGATGATAGGGACGTTCGAGCTGATTGGGATCTTCCGGGCATGACTTGCCTATATCACTATCCCTTCAAGGTTGGTTTTAGGTTCGTTTTGCGACGACTTGTATATGAAATTTGCGAACTATGAGATCGCCGTGGGGCAACTGATGCCGAACGGGTGGCGGAGACTCATGGCCATTGAGGTGTTGGCGGAATTAGAGGGGTTCGATATCAGCCGTGATGAGATATTGACAACATTCTCAATTCAACTTGTAAACAAAGTTAAAGGCCTCTATCGGTTGGTGGCGAGGAGAGTTCCAGGGCTTGATCAGCAACTATTAGGGAAGGGTGAAGATTGTGACCGATATTGGAAGGAGCATTATTTCTTTGTTCTATTTGCATCGCTTGGGTTACCGTATGATAGTCGTATTCCTCGTTTGTGGCAGGATGCGAGTGAGTGTGTTACTTGGGTTGTTATGAAGTAGTTGATGTTTTTGGTCATTTACTTGCTTCTACTTTGCATTTTTCGGTTGGCTAATGCTTTCCTTGTCTTTATTTCAGGTAGGACAGAAGTAAAGTTCGATCCGGCCGACTTGAGGAGCACCAAGCGGAGGTTGAGAGAGTTCCTTGCTCTTGGAGTCGACGATTGGAGGGTTGTTCTCACCGAAGATAACCTCAGGAAGAGTCGGTTGTGGAGTTTAGTCCCCCCTTTACCATCAGGTATTGAAATACCAACCGATCTTATTTCACGCGAACTTCTACGACTGAGATGGTCTTTTGAGGTTTTGTACGATACACCACCTCTATTTTCTCCTCGCTTGACTCCAGGAGATAGAGCTATTGTATCTCATATGATGTCGGAAGCTCCCCGTGCTGCCCTTTCGAAAGCGGTCATTGAAAGGATGCGCAGGTTGCAAAAGGAGGTCGCTGAAGCGAAGGCCCAAGAACGGCTGTCTGCTGCCCCGCTTCCTACGACTGCTGCTGCTCGAGGGGCCAAGACGGCCAGGAAGAAAAGGTCTGTTGAGGTCGACACCTATGTCCTCGACGACCGCGGCATATGTCTGTATTTTCCACCGGAATCTAGTTCTTACTCCGAGTTCACTCCTTGTCTAGAGGAGTCGAAGAAGCTATTGTTCCCTTCTGATCGTCGTACGTTCGATCAACTTGGCTTTGAGGCGGTTGGGAACGTCGGTGTTGCCAATGCGTTCAAGGTACGGTCATCGTTTTGATTTTGGTACATTTATGATTTGTTACGGCTAACGGTTGTGTTGACATTTGTATCTTTTTTGTTATGCCAGTCTATGCAGGCATTGATCTACCAAAATGAGAAGTCTAAGCAGCTTTACGGTCGAGTCATGGAGTTGGAGGCTGAACTAGCTAGGGTTCAGTCAGAGACTGAGGTTCTTAAGGCCGATTTGGCCAAGGCTGAGGCTCTTGCTGTTGATCGGCTGAAGGCGAGGGACTTGGAAGTTGAACACCATCGATCTACTTCTCTTGAGCTTACCCGTCTTCAGGGTCAGTTGGACCTCGCTCGGAAGGAGACAGCTATAATTGCTATCAAGACTGAGATTCAAGTTTCTGCTGACTACCTACGTAAGATCCAAAGTGGGAAGTCCGACTTGGATTATGACGAGGTGTTTGCTCTAGAGAGAGACCTTCAGGCGAGCTCTCTTGAGTCGCCCATCGTGCCGTCGGCTGATAGAGAAACGGCCGAGTTCGACGACTCATTCACAGTGGCCGACTAACTTGGGGTGCAGCCGGGAGTCGAGGAGTCTAGGCCCGATCAGTCGGGTCATTGATGTTTTTTGTTACTTTATTTGAGTACACTTGGGTTATTTTGTTTTCGCTTATGACGATTTATTTTATTTCAGCCGGGTGTGTGTACCCGAGGATTTATGCATGTATTTTATGACTTCGTACTATGATGTATTGGTTAGGGCAGGTACCCATTTTCCCCCTAAGTGTAAGTCGAATCGGTTGATTCGGCTTAGACTTATATTTTGTATTGGCGACGTGGTCGTCCAGTATGTAGGATTTTACTACTTTTGATGGCATTGCAGTATGGTTGTTTTTGTTGCTTGTCGCTCATGATTATTTATCTTCGAATATTCGCTAGCCGGAGCAAGCGATTGTTATAGGGATGGATGATGGGCTGCACTCCGGAGAGCTGCCTACATACCCTTTAGAAGGAATCAAGCCCGAATGTAGTTCTGACAGTTCCTGCATAAAAACTGTCAGAATGGTTGTGGTTGAAACCTTTAACTTGTCGAGTGAGAAAGACTAGAGTGGAAGAGTTATTTTACTGTCCGTAGGTAGCCTTTTGACGATATCTCTTTCGTCCTTTCTGTCTCGGGCAAGTGTAGGTGATGAGAAGCGAAATCTGGACTCCGGAGAGTTTTTCGCATGTCGCGTCTATTTGGGGATCAATCGGCCGAAACTATGCTTCGTGGAGCTGTTATGGCCCGTTTCCTGTATGGATAGATTCGACAGTCAACTTATAAAGTTGGCTGGGCTCCGGAGAGCTGCCTACATACCCGAGATTGGGATCAAGCCAATATGTAGTTCTGAAATTATTCTTGGTAGAATGGTTAGTATCGGTGTAGCAAACAATTACGAATACAGGAAAGGAAAAACGAATTGAAATGAAAGATTGAGTTTAGAAATGATACTGTCTAAGATGGATGGCGTTCCAGCTGTTGGAAATGTCACGTCCGTCTTTCGCTTGGAGTTTGTATGCTCCATGTCCGACCACCTTGGTAATTAAATACGGTCCTTCCCATGTCGGGGCGAGTTTGCCGGCTCCGCTTTCTTTTGTGTTCTGAAAGACTCGTCGGAGTACCTAGTCGCCCACTTTGAAACTCCGTGTTCGTATGTGTTTGTTTTAGTGTCTGGCTACACCTTGTTGGTAAGATGCAAGTCTTATCTTGGCTTTATCCCTCTTTTCGTCAAGTGTGTCGAGTTCATGGGCCATTGCTTCCCCATTTTGATCGTCTGTTGTCAGTTCGAATCTGGCCGTAGGTACTTCACTTTCGACCGGAATAACAACTTCCATTCCATAGGCAAGGGAGAATGGAGTTTCTCCTGTCGAAGTTCGGGCGGTCGTCCGATAAGACCATAAGACTCCAGGAAGCTCGTCCGCCCATCTCCCTTTTGCCTTCTCCAACCTTTTCTTCAAGGTGTTCATGATCGTTTTGTTTGACGACTCCGCTTGTCCATTCGCTTGTGGGTACCTTGGGGTGGATAAGCTTAGCTTGATATTCCAAAACTGACAGAAGTCCTGGAAGTCGGTGCTTATGAATTGCGATCCATTATCTGTCACAATCTCCTTTGGTATCCCGAAGCGGCAAATGACGTTCTTCCATATGAATCCTTTCACCTCCTTGTCTCGAACCTGGTGGAACGCCTCCGCTTCGATCCATTTGCTGGAAGTAGTCGGTTACGGCCAACATGTATACTCTCTGCCAGGTGCTGTTGGGAGCTTTCCTACTATGTCCATCCCCCACTTCATGAACGGCCATGGTGAACTGATCGATGTGAGAGGTTCTAGTGGCAGGTGGAATACTTGGGCGTATCGTTGGCACTTGTCGCATCTTTTGACGTATTCAGCCGAGTCTGACTTCATAGTGGGCCAGTAGTAACCGCTTGTTAGGGCTCTGTGAGCTAGACTTCTCCCACCGGAGTGGTTCCCGCACTCGCCTTCATGTAACTTGGCCAGAACGTACTTTGCTTCTGCAGGATTAAGACATCGTAAGTATGGGCCAGAGAATGAACGTTTATAAAGGTTACCTCGAATAATTGTGAAGCGGGCGGCTTGAGCCTTGATACGTCGAGCTTCACTTTTGTCGTTAGGGACGACGTCTTTGTCTAGGTACTCAAAGATGGGCGTCATCCACGACTGGTCGGTCGATATGTCGCACACTTCCGCTTCATTTTTTCCAAATGGTTGGCCACTGCAAGTAGATGATGGGTATGGCTTTGGTTACTGTAGTCTGAACTGACGACCCCAGATAGCGAGTGCGTCGGCATGGTCGTTATCTCCTCTGGGAACTTGGGTGATGGAAAATTCTTCAAAGTTGGCCTGCAATTCTTTCAATTTGTTGAGATAGGCGGTCATCTTGTTGTCTCGGGCTTGGTAGTGGCCTTGCATCTGGTTGACTACGAGTTGAGAGTCGCTGAAGACGTTGACCTTCTTGACTCCCAGTTCCTTAGCTAATCCCAGCCCTGCTATCAAGGCTT
Organism: Thymus mandschuricus; assembly: GCA_029379335.1. Taxonomy (NCBI): domain Eukaryota; kingdom Viridiplantae; phylum Streptophyta; class Magnoliopsida; order Lamiales; family Lamiaceae; genus Thymus; species Thymus mandschuricus. Next base: position 11,074,152 of record CM057079.1, read on the forward strand.
CATACTCCGCCTCATTGTTGGTGGCTTTGAATCCGCACCTGACCGCTTGTTCGATTTGTATCCCCCGTTGGTGACGTTAAAACTAATCCGAGCCCACTTCCCTTGCTAATTGAGGAACCGTCAACATTGAGCTTCCAGATTCCGGCCGACTGGTCTTCGGTTAGGCAACATAGCTCTTTCTCAGCCTGCATTTGCAAGTTAGGAGTAAAATCAACAATAAAATCAGCCAATACCTGTGACTTCAAAGAAGTCCTTGGCATGTAAGTGATGTCGTATTCGCTAAGCTCCACTGCCCATTTTGTTAGTCTGCCGGAGAGCTCCGGTTTGTGTAGTATCGCCTTTAGCGGAAAGGTAGTGTGGACTACAATCGGATGACACTGGAAATAGGGACGTAGTTTCCGGGCTGCGTGAACAAGCGCCAATGCCAACTTTTCTAACTGAGTGTATCGAGTTTCTGCATCCAACAAGGACTTGCTCACATAATAGACGAGTGATTGCTTTCCTTCTTCTTCACGAACAAGGACCGCGCTGACCGCTGTGTCGGATACAGCCAAATAGACAAACAAAGTCTCTTTGTCCTTAGGTTTTGACAATAAGGGCGGGCTGGTCAGATATTGCTTGAGTTGCTTCAAAGCATCTTCGCACTCTGCTGTCCATTCGAATGTTTTGGACTTCCGCAGCGTATTGAAGAAGGGGTGACATCGTTCTGACGACTTGGAGATGAATCGACTGAGGGCGGCCACTCTTCCCGTAAGCTTTTGCACATCTTTCACACAGGTCGGGGAAGCTATCCTTTGAATTGAGTCGATTTGGGTCGGGTTGGCTTCTATTCCTCTCTGTGTAACAAGGTAACCAAGAAACTTTCCTGCAGTAACACCAAATGAACATTTAGTAGGGTTAAGTTTCATATTATACTCCCTGAGGATGTCGAATGACCGTCGGAGGTGGTCGATATGGTCTGCTGCTTGGAGGGACTTGACGAGCATATCGTCGTTGTAGACTTCCATCGTTCGACGGATCAAGTTGTTGAACATTCTATTTACTAGTAGTTGATAGGTTGCCCCTGCATTCTTCAACCCGAACGGCATGGCTTTGTAGCAAAAAATCCCAAGGTTGGTCATGAATGCTGTCTTTTCTTGGTCGTCCGGGTGCATCAAGATCTGGTTGTATCCCGAGTAGGCGTCCATGAAGCTCAGCAACTCGTGTCCGGCCGTCGCGTCAACGAGCATGTCTATGTGGGGCAGGGGGAAGGAGTCCTTCGGGCACGCCTTGTTTAGGTCGGTGAAGTCTATGCACACTCGCCATTTGCCATTCTTCTTCTTTACGACCACCACGTTGGCTAACCAATCCGGGTAGTGGACCTCCCTCACTAGCCCATTGTCGAGCAGCTTCTGGACCTCTTCGTTGATGACTTTGTTCCTTTCGGGGGCGAACTTTCTCCTCTTTTGTTTTTTAGGAGGGTAGTCTGGATCAATCTGCAACCTGTGAACAATGATGTTAGGGTCGATGCCTGTCATGTCCGCATGGGACCAAGCGAAACAATCGTAATGATCAGATAGAAATTTGATAAGTCTTCTCTGATAGTTGGAGTCAGTTGAGCTCCAATGCGGACAGTGTTGTCTGGGAAATCCGGATGGATCGGGACTTCGTCCAACTCGACCGTATCTGGTTCGTCCGGATGAGTAGGCTGCTGCAGCTTCGGGTCGGACGGTCCCTGCTGCTGTAATTGCTATAAGGTAGCTTGCTTCGCCTTCATCGTAGTCTGGTAGCATGCGCGTGAATCCTTTTGATCTCCTCTTATCTCTTTTATCCCCCATTTGGTTGGAAACTTCAGCATCTGATGGAAAGTTGACGGTACAGCTCCCATCTCGTGGATCCAGGGACGGCCCAAGATGACATTGTAAGCGGAGGGGGAGTCCACCACTAAGAAGCGAGTGCAAAGGTTGATTCGTTCTGCATAGACTGGGAGTTCGATCTCTCTCCAACGTATTCTTTTGCTCTCTGCTGAAGCCGACGAGGCATGTGGTTTTCTTGACTAACTTGGCCTCATCAATTGCCATTTCCCTGAGAGTGGAAAGAAACAGGACATTGGCAGAGCTGCCGTTGTCAATTAATTAGAACACGTTTGGTAAGGCAATTAGCAATATAAAGAGAAATAACTAAAGCATCATGATGAGGGTTGAGAAGCTTAGTGGATTCCGAAGTGGTAAAGCATATCGATTGGGCGGAGTGCTCGGTCACGTCCTTCTCCGTCGGGCCGGACTCTACTCTGAATCGGCCTGCTTATCTTGCATGCCTCTTGGCCGCCGAATGGGTTACTCCACTGACTTCGGAACCGCCTGTTATGACGTTTACTGTTCGCTCATGCACCGGAGGTCGTGGGGGGGGGGGGGGGGAGGGGGGGGGGGGTAACATCTCTACGGCCGTCGCGTCTGTCTCTTGCTTCTTGGAGGGTTTGTTTCCCCTTGTCAGTCAGGAGGTCGGTCAGGTGGCCTTGTTTCAGCAACTGGGCTACCTCCAATTTCAGGGCGATGCAGTCGTCCGTTCGGTGGCCGTGATCAACATGGAATTCGCACCATTTCGACCGGTCCCTTTGTTCTGGCGGCGCTCTCATATTTTCCGGCCACTTGACTTTGTTGCCCAACTGTTTGAGGGCCATCACTGCTTCAGCGGGCGAGATTGATAAGTTGTATTCTGGCACTTTTGCTCTCTCCCTCGGTCGCGTTTCAGATGTTTGGCCATAATCCCTTCTCCTGCTATCGAATCTTTGAGGAGGTGGGTACGGTTCGGAACGTCTGTCATTTGACCTTCTGTCGGATTTGGTATCTCTCCTTGGATTTTTGTGAGGGAGATACCTCTGATTGTTGTACTGGTCTTCCTCCCACTTGATTTGTGCCCATGTCTTTGCCAAAACGTCTTCCATCGTCTTGCACGGGTACTTGGTGAGCTCCTTATAGAGATCGGAGTCGTGAAGAAGGCCTTTGCGGAAGGCAGTGATGGCAGTTTGCTGGTTGCAGTTGGTTATCGACACCTTTTGTTTGTTGAAACGTCCAACGTAGTCGCGGAGGGGTTCTCCTACGCGTTGGACTATCACGTACAAATCTTCCGAAATTTTCTCCAACTTCCTGCTACTGGCGTATTGCTGCACAAACATATCAGTTAGTTGAGCAAAAGAAGAGATAGAGTTATTTGGAAGATTGGTATACCACTGGAGGGCCGGTCCTATCAGACTAGAACCGAACCCCTTACACATGCAGGCTTCCCTCGATTGACGAGGGATAGCCACTGTAAACATCCTCTGCCGGTCCTGAGCGATGTGGTCGTCTGGATCGGTAGTTCCATCAAATGGCTTCATGTTGGGGAAGCTGAATTTAGGAGGCATCTCCACCAACGCGATGTCATCTACGAACAGTGAGTCGGCATAGCAACTTGCGGCGCTCTTCTTCATGGGTGCCGGCACTCCGGGGATACGTTGAATCATTGCCTCCATCTCGGCTAACTTGTAGGCCAGATCTGCATCAAAGTTCATGGAGGACCCGATTGCGGCCGTCCGGACTGGTTCGGTGGTGATGAATTGGTTCTGATGGAGGAAACCAGAGTTTTGTTCGGGTTGCATGGTTCCGGCTGTTGGGACCGCAGTAACGGTTGCACCCTGAATTGGCTGTTGAACGCCCGCATGTGCCCTCAGACCCGTGCCTCCAGTGACCGCATGGCTTAAACTCACTCCGGGTGTTGTGCGAACCGGTTCCGGAGTCACATGATGTAGACCGATGGCTGGATGGATTGATTCGGTCGCACCGGCTGCCGGGATGGTCGAGCCAGTTCCAGCAGATCGTATTGGTCGTGTCACGGTTCGTTGAGGTTCGAGATCAAGGGATACTGGGTTGCCTGTAAGGAAAGACACACGAGTACGGTCAGGATTAAACTGATGAAAACCTTGATTATTTACCGGACCGTACGACTCTCCGGGGTTGACATTGTCGATGTCGTCGTCATCAGTGAAGTGGTCTTCATATTCCAGGGATTGCATCGGGTCAACCAGAGTCTTCAGCCGAGAGGTCGGAGTCTTTTGGGTTTGATTCGCGACCGCCTCGAGACGCTTGAGTAAATCGGAATTCTCCTTTTCAAGCCTCTCCCTAGCCTCCCGCTCTCGGTTCATCTGTTCGGTTAGGGCCGCAAGTTGAGCGGCGAAATCGGTCCCCACAGGCGCATCGGACATGTTGTGTTCGTCACCCATGGTCGGAAATTCGAAAGCTTTCGGATCGTGCTGATTCGCTTGATTGCTAGGGCCCCACGGTGGGCGCCAAATTGTAGAGGTAGAATCTACAATCACGGTTGGCCGGACGATTCGGTCGATCCGGTCGAATAGGGAACTAGCAACCTGTAACCAACACAACGGACACGTTAGAGCCCTACGAAGAACACCGGAGGGGGTGTCGGTCGTAGGACCTCCGACGCTCAAGTTAGTACGGTATTCGAATAAGATAATGTAAACGTAAACAATAATGAAAGCAAACAGTAAAGCAATGGTGATGGTCGCGGACGACTGTGAGCGTTCGGTCGGAGGGGGGTGACGTGAGAGATGGATCGACGACGGAGAGAGCTTGTACGGCTGACTGGCGGCGGTGGACGCGAGGTGATTGCAAAGAATGCGGTGAGAGCAGTTGAGAGCGTAGTGGAGAGTATGAGCGTGTCCGATTGGATGTGTGTTTGACCTAGTCGGCCGATATTTATATGATGGCCTTAGGGTTTAGGGTTTCTCCCATGCAGCCGTCTTGACCGTTGCCGCCTTCCGCGTCCGTTGCTAGTTTTTCGGCCGTCATCCTTACCCTTGACTCATTCTTCCAACAGAGTGGCGAGTCAAATTGTTGGCCACGTTGACCGTATGGGCCGTAACGGCCTATTTTACTGACATCCGTATAAGGTTTGTGGCCCAATAACGTTGTTGGGCCTTTTCGGCCGTATTGGGCCGATTTCGGCTGCTTTGCCTTTACTGTTGGGCCTTTTCGGCCGTCTTAACCCGGCTTATTAGGCTCTTGAGCTAAGTTTATTGGGCTTACGAAGTTTACCGTCTCAAATAAGACTAACAACCAAGGATGAAGGGAGTATAATAGTAGTATAAGTTTGCAAAATAAGACATTAACAAAATTCCAACTCATTTTTATGTTATTATCATAAATGAAACTTTTTATGTATTTCTGATTTATTTATGAAGTATAGATAAAGACAAATTAATATTTAAAGAAATTATTAATTGTTAGAAATATAGAAAAATTATTTCAATTTTTATTTTAGTGGTAGTATGCTTCTAAATATATTTGTTGTATCTCTAAAAAGATTATATGAAGATATTTTACTTGGTTACTACCTTAAACTATCAGGTAAAATATTACAAGTTCAATCCTTGATGAAATCATAACTGAGAGATTGATTTTGATCGGTTCACTTTTGGTCAATTGAATAGCCCGGAATCACAAAACTGGACCAGGTAGCCAACCAGTTTGCAGTTAAACCGGTCGAACTGACTAGTCCGATCACGTATAAAAATATTGATTCATTATTTTTACTTTTTACGGAATTGCTGAATTTAAAATTGAGGACACAAGTATGACACAACCAACTAACTTGGGAGCCTGGATTTATTCTTTTTTTATTAATATTGGCTGATATTTATAAATTTCGTGTTTGAGCTGATATTTTTGCAATTAAGTGATAATATGGACTTATTTATTGAAATTCTCACAAAATACCGTCAATGGAGCGATTTCAAAAGATAATTCCTTCTTAAAGAGATCAAGCACAACCTTGTGACTTACACTAAAGTCGAAACATCAATCTATATATAAAAACAGAATCACTTAATTTACTTTTCCTGTCCGTTTCATGCAACATGTCAACAATCCATGTAATTAACACATACGCTAATTATGCTCGTTCAGAGCCTTCTCTTGATGTTTACCCAGTGCTGAAAGTTACGAGCCATTTTTACTATGGCTCGAAATTTCAAGGGCGTTTTCTCTCTAAATACTTGTTGCATTACATGCGGGTGTTAATCTAGTCATAAAAGAGCATGTACTACTTCTTCAGTAAGATGTCTTAGATTTGATCACACAATTAAAGTTATGAGCTGTATAATTACAATTATGTATGCGTTGCGCTAATAGAAATTATTGTGTTACAATTGTATTCGAGGTTAATTTGTTAAAGGTAAATTTGTAGGAAAAGAAAACAGGGTCTAATCAATTAATTTCCAATGTTTGGAAATAATAAATATCTGGAATTTATGAATAAAAAAATCTAGATTATGGATTTGAGAAAGATCGGAACGATACATAAATATCTTTACAGAAACGCTCCCCTGTCCTCAGTGAACACTTTTAAAGTGTTTATCGTTGATCTAACAGTGTTAGAGTTTACTTTATTTTGAATAGGTTATGCTATATATTTAAATCCCCTATTCATTAATAATATATCACGTCATCCGTATGCATATTACGAATGCTCACGATGAATAGAAAAACATTCCTCGATATTTTATATTAGTTTGTTTTTCTTGGATAGGCCCATTTTGCCAAATATTTTATATGAGAGAGCGGTGAAGACGAGAAGTAGCTAACCTGTCGAATTAACGTTCAGTTTTTCAATGATGAAACCCCCCACTAACATTGATTAAAATTGAAATAATCCAAAGATTGAGAAGGTGAACATTAATTAAGTGTATAATTGTTGAGACAATTTATTCAATTTTAGTAAACAAAATCGAAGCGGGCCACGGCAAAAATGCGTTACAACTTTCTTTTCTAATCTTGCATAGAAGAATTCTAAAAAATACGTTTCTATATATTGGTCTTGGTAATCAGAAGATTAACATTCAAGATCAACGATTTAAATTTGTGCGGGTGTTTTGATTAGGTTGTACATGGTTATGTTTGGACCCAAATGTTTCAAGGTCGAGTCGACCATCGCACGACCTTTTAAATTTCTTGTTAATAACTTACAATTATTTTGATTTAACTCAATAATAATAATAATAATAATAATAATAATAATAATAATAATAATAATAATAATAATAATAATAATAATAATAATAATAATAATAATAATAATAATAATAATAAGATTCACTTCTTGTTATCCATATCCTTACAAGTAAACACTCTTGTTATGATTGAGTGTTAAATTAGTTGTAGGGTTCCATTTAACACGATCGGATATTAAAAGTAAACTAAAGATTTAAATAGATTTTGATATATGAAATAGTGAATATATGATTCACGTATAAAATGAAACACTTTTTATTTTTTTTCTTTAATCGAGAAAGGAATCAAATACACAAAAATACGAACTGATGGAGTAAAACAAATGAGCAAAACGAGCAAGATTGATGAATAAAAAAAATATTGAAACCATCAATTTTGATCTTATCCAACATAGATGTCTATTCCATCTATTGAATCCGTAATGGTACTCTGGAATGGATAATCATAGGATTACAAATTCTTAAACCATGTTGATGGGTGCAGGACAAAAAAAATACTTTTGGTCCGACCAAATTAGCATTAGTTTCCATCTCTCATTCATGTATCTGATTAATTAATCATCAGTTCCATGACAGCTATATTCATTCTTATCCAATCTTATTATTCCCTCTATCATACTAATAAAGGGAGATATATGGACCTTTTTAAAATAAAAAAATTATAACCAAATAAAATTCAGGCACATCACTTTAATCCACTACACATCACTTTAACACACTATCACCATTCCCATCTTAATTCCCGTGCTGAAACAAAAAGGTCCCTACCTCAATGGGACGGAGGGAGTATATAATAATATTGATTGTTATGTAATTTGCACACGTAATTGCAAGGACCAAAAGATGGGTAGTGATGTAGTATTATTCTAGTACTACCTTCCTCTGTTATTATTAATCCTATTTAGTTTGAATACAGGAATCAAAGAAGTAGTGAATATGTAACTATAATCAATTTTAGGGAGAAAGAGTGAATTGTAGTCAAATATTTTTTGTCATTTTGGAAAATGAGACTAATAAGTGGAACATACAAAAATGACAAATAAAACTAATGAAGTAAGACAAAAATAGTATAAAAACTAGCTTGACATCGTGATATTTGCTGTCATTTTAGCATTTTTTTTAATAGTATTTTTATAAACTTTATTTGATTTAATCTATATTTTGGGGTGTTTTTGTACATGGAATTACAATATTTTGAAAAGCATTTTGAATGTTGGACTACTTAGTGCAAATATGGAAAAAATATGAAAAACGAAGACAATGATTAAATTAGAATATCACTTTAAGTTTAAGCTAATGTATTTTTTGATGGGCTTGGCCCACGGCATATGCATCTTTCTATATAAGCTGGGCTAGCCATAAGCCAATAATAAACACTACCCATGATTTTTGTGTTTATGTTCAAAGAACGTCATTTCCTTTTAGTTTTTTTATTCCTTCAACTTTACTTTATTGCTTGGACATAACTAGACTACATAGACAAATTACAGTGTGTGAAACCACCTCACTCTGTAAAGTGAGAACTAGCATGAACATTTATGGGTAAATCCTTTATAAAAGTGTTGTAACGGATTAAGATTAAGAACGATACACAAACAAAAATGTAAAGAAGACACATAATTACGGCTAGGTTAGGTTACAGATTACAAATTACAGATTATTAGACGGCTAGGTTACAGATTACAAAATAGATCTCTACAACTGCATATAGAGAAAAACATAACAGATGGGCTCAACCCAATGACGCCCATCTCTACGTACCCGAATATAGGTTCAAGCCATATCAACAAATCTCCCACTCTAAGAATGACACTCATACATAACGGCGAAATGCCGTTATCAATGCTGCAAAAAAAGTGTTATATATACTGGTGTTATCGATAGTCCAGTTCTTAGATAATGATTTTTTAACGTTATCTATACCTTCAATAGATAACGATGTCATATAGCATACATAACGGTATAAATTATGTCATCTAAAGGTATTATACATAACAGTTTTTAAGCCGTTATAAATTTTCAAATTTTCGTTATTAAATAACAAGGTAATTTATGCTTTTTTTTCTTCATATACATGATGTATCCAAATCGTTATCTATATTAACTTCATACATTACGCTTTTTGTACGTTATAAAATACTTTTCGTACGTTTTATAATGTTATTTTATGTAACACTTTTTGATCACTTCAATAATGGTTGTATAGCGTTATGTATTTCCTCCCAATGCTTCGGAATATCGTAAAAAATACTGAATAATAATTCAAAATTCAAAATAGCATCCATCAAACATTGTCTACAATTACCATCCAAACAATCCTACATAGCTAATGCAATCCAATTCTACCATACTCAATATCATCTGAACATATGAAAAAGACAAAGCGAAAGTATTCAAAATTAGAGTAATCAATTCTATAGTTCGCAAAAAAAAAAAAAAAAAAAAAAAAAAACTTCACTCCACGAATTTCAACATTGATATTTCGATAAACACCACGTACGCCCTTCTTCTACTCTTTTTTTTTTTTTTTTTGTCAAAGTTCTTTCTGTTGTGATGTCATCATCCTGTGATATAATTTGCAAGAAACTATAAAAATATAATCTTCCAATTTATCACCATGTTGTCTCCATATAAAAAGTGTAGATAGAAAGAGATGAAGCCCCCGATCCAAAAAAAAAAAAAAAAAAAAAAGAAAAAAAAAAAGAAAAAAAAAAAGAAAGATGAAGCCACGTATGCATGCATCGTGAATATTTGCAATAACACAGCTAGCCCATTCCTCACGAATCTCATCGATATGAGCTTTAGAATATTTATCATCCCAGGTCTATAACAAATAAAAAGAACAGATGGACTTATCACATTAAAATGATACTGTCACGACCGGACTTTGCTAAGGATAGCTAAGCCTGGAAACCATGACTAGGGATGGGAATTTAGAATAGGGGAAAGAAAGGGGGTATAAGATTGTATGTAGAATTTGACTCGTATGGCTATTTGAACAACACTTTATATCATTATAGGTCTCGACTCGGGATCTCAAATGAGAATACGATGATACTTGTCCTAATCTATTACATGACTCGAACAATGCTTGAAAGCATAAGAGTTTACACAGTGGAAGAATACTTGTATACACAGTTGAAGACTACTTGAATACATGTATGAAGACATGTATTACCGAGAGTCCTAATCTATATCGACAAAAGCTCCACTCGCCACTTCACATCATCTTGCTCAACCTGCACATTTAGAAATACATGCAGGGCTGAATACGAAAGTACTCAGTGGACACGTGCCGAAAACTATACATAATAATTGTCAAGCCATTCAAGAGTAAGACATAGGAGTTTTGTTGAAAAGGGCCTATGCTTACTAAAACAGGTCTTGTGATCTAAAGTGCATGCATGCTAAGTTCTTTAGTATTCTACCATATCTGAATCTATGGTGTGGAGGAGGTGCCCACCTCATACGACACCTGACCGGTCAACCCTAAGGATGACTCACGGTCCTGTGTACACTAGTCCAAGTAAGATAGCAAGTCTTAACGAGGAGCCGAATTCGATTCACATAAATTGGCGTAGCCAATGCAGATAGGCGTCATACATAAATCAAAACATTTATGGCATGACAATACTTGAAAATAAGCATTTGCATCATACATTCTACAACTTTACTTGTATAAGAAAGCCCACCTCAAATACCGAACAAGAATTGGTATTAAGGATTTCGCGTCGTTCGCCTTCCGCCTATTAGAAGATAAATTATAAGAATTTCCATTCTTATAAACTACATAAATCCTATTAAGAATATTCCTATTCTTAAGTTCCTATTTTCTTGATCGACTAACGTTCCGTTGATAAGTTATGAGACTATTAATCGGAATTGATAACTTATACGGCTAAGGATAGCCGTAAATTATTCACGTACATACTTCAATTAATTATTTTTAATCGAAGTATAATTGTTAAATAAAATCCCGAAGGATTAATAATCTAAGGTTAATTATAACCGTAAATAATATAAGTTCGATAGAAATTGAACTTTGATTAATGATTCGAGTTAATCGAATTAATCGCTTTAACTTACCGTCTCTCGTTTCGTAAAAATAAATAAACGAACGAATTAAATAATGCAGTTGGGCCGAAAGAATTAATCCGGCCCATTAAATAAGCCCACACTCGCGGCCCAAACCCAAACCCAACCCGGACTCGACCCGACCTGACCCGCTACCCAGACCCAGACCCAGACCCAACCCCCAAATCAAAGCCAAATCCCTAACTCTCTCTTCACACACACAAACGCGTACAACACACAACCCACTCACCCCCTTCCCTCTACTGCCACCGACGCCTCTCTCGCCGGCGGCGAGGGGTCCCGGCCGGACTCTCTCTCTCTCTCTCTCACACAACTTCTCTTTTCTAATCCTATTATTCTCTCTTTAGAGTTTCCGGGTAGAGGAGGATACGACCGACATGACTTCCGGCAGAGACGCCGCCGTCGAGTCGCCGTCCGCCGGAGACCGTGGCCGTCGTCGTTACAGGTCAGGTCCTCTTTCTCTCTCTGATTTTCAGGGAACCCGTGGAGCACAGCCGCCGAGAAGCAGCCGGCCAACGCCGCCGTCTGCCGGAGCTGCAAAGGCCACCGGAGACCTGAAGGCAGAAGCCAGGGCCGCTGTTGCTGCCACTGGTCCGGTCTTCTTCACCCGTCGGGGCCTAGTGCCTCGACGGAGGTTCGTTCTAAACCCTCCCTCTCTCGTTTTCGATTTATAGAAATGTTTTAGATGTTTCTTTTAGGTTCGATTCTTATGGTTTATGAATTTCCAGATTTTAGATATTATGGAAATTGTCATCCATATGATACATTATCATCGTTCCTCTCCTTTGTTTGTTTCGATTAACAAGAGGTTCGATTATGAACCAATCTTAACTTAGGCACATTTTATGCTATGCTTTAGCTTATGCATTTTATCTAGACATGCTTAGCTTCTTAGAAATCATGCTTGATGGTTACTATCTAGTAATCATGCTTGAGGGTACTTAGATTATATCTTATTGAAATTTTCATGCTTGTATACTTGTGAATCCTACATCCTTTTTTGTGCTTAGCTTAATCCTACTAAAAGAAATGGCATTGAAGAACTTACTAGTGTTTAAGAGGGCTGTAGTTGCTAGCTATTCCCTTCCTCTTCCTTATTCTTCTTCTTCCCTTAAGTTCTACTTTTTGAGTGTTGTATGCGTTTGATTTTGCAAACTGATTTAGGGGTGAATGGAGGGGTATTTATATCCCTCCTTTTTGCAAGGATTAGGGATTGGTTTTGCTTGATTGAGGTGAGTGATTGGGGCTCAATGTTGCAGAGATTCCCTCAAGAATCTTGCTAATAGATCTTCTCTTTTCTTCCTTCTTTTCTCTGCATATTTTCAGCTACATGTTTGATGGTTTTCCAAGTGATGAAAATTGTGGTGTGATGGGTTGGAGGCTCAAGAAATCATCCAATATCTTGTACTAACTTGCACACCTTCTTCCCCCTCTTTTCCTTTCACTTTTCAGCTCATGTTTGCCTATTTAAAGGGCTGTACTCTCTACCATTCTTGTGCATAAGGTGGGTTTAAATGTTACCTCTCAATGTGCTAAGCTATGGTCCTTTGTATATAAGTACACCCTACTTTTGAGGCTTATTGGGGGCTGGTTTTTGCAGGCTTCTAGGGCTGGTGGGAGTCGATTCTTGGAGCTCTAAAGCTCATGGAGATGGCTACAATTTGACCTCCTTGAAAGGGGTGATTTGATGGCTTGACATAAAGTGAAAAGCCTCTCTATCCTTTGTGTTTTAGAGCATCCTTAGGTGGGTAAAGACCCTTGTGTAATTAGCTAGTTATTACCCAAAGTGTATTGCATCATACATTCTACAACTTTACTTGTATAAGAAAGCCCACCTCGAATACCGAACATGAATTGGTATTAAGGATTTCGCGTAGTTCGCCTTCCGCCTATTAGAAGATAAATTATAAGAATTTCCATTCTTATAAACTACATAAATCCTATTAAGAATATTCATATTCTTAAGTTCCTATTTTCTCGATCGACTAACGTTCCGTTGATAAGTTATGAGACTATTAATCGGAATTGATAACTTATACGGCTAAGGATAGCCGTAAATTATTCTCGTACATACTTCAATTAATTATTTTTAATCGAAGTATAATTGTTAAATAAAATCCCGAAGGATTAATAATCTAAGGTTAATTATAACCGTTAATAATATAAGTTCGATAGTAATCGAACTTTGATTAATGATTCGAGTTAATCGAATTAATCGCTTTAACTTACCGTCTCTCGTTTCGTAAAAATAAATAAACGAACGAATTAAATAATGCATTTGGGCCGAAAGAATTAATCCGGCCCATTAAATCAGCCCACACTCGCGGCCAAACCCAAACCAACCCGGACTCGACCCGACCCGACCCGCTACCCAGACCCAACCCCCAAATCCAAGCCAAATCCCTAACTCTCTCTTCACACACACAAACGCGTACAACACACAGCCCACTCACCCCCTTCCCTCTGCTGCTACCGACGCCGCTCTCGCCGGCGGCGAGGGGCCCCGGCCGGACTCTCTCTCTCTCTCACACAACTTCTCTTTTCTAATCCTATTATTCTCTCTTTAGAGTTTTCGGGTAGAGGAGGAAACGACCGACACGAATTCCGGCAGAGACGCCGCCGTCGAGTCGCCGTCCGCCGGAGACCGTGGCCGCCGTCGTTACAGGTCAGGTCCTCTTTCTCTCTCTGATTTTCAGGGAACCGGTGGAGCATAGCCGCCGCGAAGCAGCCGGCCAACGCCGCCGTCTGCCGGAGCTGCAAAGGCCACCGGAGACCTGAAGGCAGAAGCCAGGGCCGCCTTTGCTGCCACTGGTCCGGTCCTCTTCACCCGTCGGGGCCTAGTGCCTCGAAGGAGGTTCGTTCTAAACCCTCCCTCTCTCGTTTTCGATTTATAGAAATGTTTTAGATGTTTCTTTTAGGTTCGATTCTTATGGTTTATGAATTTCCAGATTTTAGATATTATGGAAATTGTCATCCATAGGATACATTATCATCGTTCATCTCCTTTGTTTGTTTCGATTAACAAGAGGTTCGATTATGAACCAATCTTAACTTAGGCAAATTTTATGCTATGCTTTAGCTTATGCATTTTATCTAGACATGCTTAGCTTCTTAGAAATCATGCTTGATGGTTACTATCTAGTAATCATGCTTGAGGGTACTTAGATTATATCTTATTGAAATTTTCATGCTTGTATACTTGTGAATCCTATATCCTTTTTTGTGCTTAGCTTAATCCTACTAAAAGAAATGGGATTGAAGAACTTACTAGTGTTTAAGAGGGCTGTAGTTGATAGCTATTCCCTTCCTCTTCCTTATTCTTCTTCTTCCCTTAAGTTCTACTTTTTGAGTGTTGTATGAGTTTGATTTTGCAAACTGATTTAGGGGTGAATGAAGGGGTATTTATATCCCTCCTTTTTGCAAGGATTAGGGGTTGGTTTTGCTTGATTGAGGTGAGTGATTGGGGCTCAATGTTGCAGAGATTCCCTCAAGAATCTTGCTAATAGATCTTCTCTTTTCTTCCTTCTTTTCTCTGCATATTTTCAGCTACATGTTTGATGGTTTTCCAAGTGATGGAAATCGATGGTGTGATGGGTTGGAGGCTCAAGAAATCTTCCAATATCTTGTACTAACTTGCACTCCTTCTTCCCCCTCTTTTCCTTTCACTTTTCAGCTCATGTTTGCCTATTTAAAGGGCTATACTCTCTACCATTCTTGTGCATAAGGTGGGTTTAAATGTTACCTCTCAATGTGCTAAGCTATGGACCTTTGTATATAAGTACACCCTACTTTTGAGGCTTATTGGGGGCTGGTTTTTTCAGGCATCTAGGGCTGGTGGGAGTCAATTCTTGGAGTTCTAAAGCTCATGGAGATGGCTGCAATTTGATGTAGTGTAAACACTACGTAGATCTGGAATTTGTATGAATTTAGGGTGTAATAGAACGATAGGATGAATGAGAACGAGAGAAAGGGGGAAGATAGCAGAAGAAAAATACTAATTCTCATTAACCACCAAATTGGAAATTACAGATACTTATACTGCCACTGTTACTTGAAGGAAAAGACATTCAAAAGTGCTAAACAAAACACAAACACGACTAAGGAAATGTAAAGATACCCAGCCCATCACTTGCGGCCCAAAACTCTCTCGACAGCCCATTCTAGCCACTTAGCTCAATTTTCATCCTCTTTGACTCAATCTTCTTCTTCTTTGACTCAATCTTCTTCTCCCAGCCAGTCGACAATTCGATCCCCAATTTCCTCTCCTCCTCCTCACCGACAGTCACCATTTTCCCTTGCTCCTTCATAACAATACCCCCCCGTTCAGTCGATCCTTGTCCGCAAGGATCAAAAGACGGGAACTTGCTCTTCTATTTCAAATCCTCCCATGTAGCGAAATTGGGTCCAGCATTCAACCACTGTACATAGAGTTGAGGAACAACCTCACCTTTGCGGGTAATCTTGCGAGAGTCCAGCACTGCGATCGGTTCTATCTTGAAGTTACCATTGCCATCAACCACTGGCAGCTCCGATTTAGGTATGTGTTTCGAACTGATGCACCGTTTTAGTAGGGAGACATGGAAAACAGGATGAACCCTAGCAGAGTCAGGGAGGTCTAACTTATAAGCTACAACCCCAATCTTAGCCACAATCCTGTATGGACCGTAGTACCTTGCCGATAGCTTTAGATTCCTCCTCAAATACACAGAATTTTGCCTAAATGGCTATAGTTTCAAGTAGACCATATCACCCACCTGAAATTCACGTTCCTCTCTTTTCTTATCTGCAAAGAACTTCATACAACTCTGAGCCTGAACCAAATTCTCTTTTAAAGATTGGAGAAAAGACTGCCGCTTTCCCAATAATTCAGCTACATCCTCGTTAGCTGCATCTAAATAAGAACCCATGGAGTGGTGCGGGGGAGGAAAACCATACAAGGCTTGAAATGGAGTCGATTTCAAGCTAGTATGATAGTTGGTATTATACCAATATTCAGCAAGGGGTAACCACTTTGACCATTGTTTGGGACTAGAACTGACCATACACCGCAGATAGTTTTCCAAACACTGGTTTAGCCGTTCTGTTTGCCCATCTGTTTGTGGATGGTAAGCAGAAGAGAGAGCTAACTGAGTACCCATTAACTTAAATAATTCCTTCCAGAAACTGCTTGTAAATATTTTATCTCTGTCTGAAATAATACTCACCGGTGGACCATGTAGCTTGTAGACAGTGTCTAGGAAGGCCTTAACAACTGTCTCAGCTGTAAAAGGGTGAGATAAAGCAATGAAATGTCCATACTTAGTAAGCCTGTCAATGATGAACATAATTACATCTTTTCTTGCATATTTTGGAAGCCCCTCCACAAAGTCCAGAGAGATATGTGTCCATGCTGTGTGAGGAATTGGCAAGGGCTGTAATAACCCAGGTATGCTTCCTGTACTTCCTGTACTGGGTTTATGCCTCTGGCAGATTTCACAACCCTGCACCATTTGCATCACCTCTTTCCTCATCCCTGGCCAGTAGAATGTACTCCTCAATCTCATGTAGGTGCCCTGTATACCAGAATGGCCACCAAAAGCTGTATCATGCACTTCTTTAAGTATAGAATTCCTTAGGGTTTGATCCATACCCACCACAACTCTGCCATGGTATCTGACAACACCATCAGTGATAGAGTAGTCTCCATAAGCATCCTTATCTACTGCTTTAGCTGAAAGAATCTTAGATACAACAACATCTCCATTATAGCTGTTGATAACTCTTTGTATCCAAGTAGGAATGACTACTGATAAAGTAGAACATCCAATCTCAAAATTTGGATTCCTTGATAGGGCATCATCAGCTGTGTTTTCTGCTCCAGTTTTGTAATGTATCTCATACTGTAGCCCTAACAACTTGGTAATCCATTTCTGTTGCATGGGTGTCATAATCTTCTGATCTAGTAAATACCTCAATGCCTGCTGATCAGTTCTAATAATGAACTTATGACCCTGTAAATACCCCTTCCATTTCTGGATAGCCATTACCACTGCTTGAAATTCCTTCTCATAAATTGACAGTGCTAGATTCCTGTCACTTAATGCTTTACTCATATAAGCAATAGGCCTCTGATTCTACATCAATACAGCTCCCAATCCCTTACCACTAGCATCTGTTTCTAGAATAAAAGGTTGGCTAAAATCTGGTAGAGCTAAGACAGGAGCAGTAACCATAGCCTTTTTAAGTTCTTGAAAAGCCACATCAGCCTCCTTATCCCAAACAAACTATCTTTCCCCAAGAGCAGGGTTAGTGCCTTGCTGATAATGTTATACCCTTTGATGAATTTCCTGTAGTAACTAGTTAAGCCCAAGAAACCCCTCAATTGCTTCACATTCTTGGGTGTAGGCCAATCCTTCATACTGGATATTTTATCAGGATCAGTGGATACTCCCTCTGCTGTAATAATGTGTCCTAGATATTCTACCTTGCTCTGCCCAAAACTACATTTACTTTTCTTAGCAAACAGAGTATGCTGTCTGAGTAACTCTAACACCATCTGCAAATGTTTCTCATGTTCCTCCTGTGTCTTGCTATAGATTAAGATGTCATCAAAGAAAACCAATACATATTTCTTCAAACAGTGTTGGAATACCTGGTTCATCAGAGATTGAAATGTTGCAGGAGCATTGCACAAGCCAAAGGGCATTACCAAATATTCAAAGTGGCCATGATGAGTGCTGAATGCTGTCAGGTACCTATCCTCTGGCCTCATAAGAATTTGAAAATAACCAGATCTGAGATCAATTTTTGAGAAATACTTTGCTCCACACAATTCATCCAATAATTCATCAATTAGGGGTATAGGATAGTCATGCTTCACAGTGAGAGAGTTTAAATGTTGGTCCCGGGAAAGAGTAATTGGTGTATTGGGGGGGGGGGGGGGGGGAATACACCAATAACCAACCGTTTTTTAATTTTATAAAATCAGGTCGATCAAAGGTCGATTGTCAAGGTCGATCCTTATCAGAGACAGGTTGATCTATCAAGCTCGTTTGGGAACAGGCTTGATTTATCAAACTGTGCTTATGCGGAAGTTGGTGGAGGTTGATTTACTCTTTGAAAAATCTAAGGTCGATACTGAAATGCAGGTTGATGCTTGATATGCAGGTTGATGCTCGTCAGTTTGATAATAAAATGAAAGGGCGATAAATAAAGAGAGAGAGAGAGAGACACTGCGATATAGCTTGGTTCGGAGAAACCCTCCTACGTCCACGTCAGGTCGACTCGACCTGAGAATCCCTTTACCTTTGGATCCAACCTCTCTCTTATTTATACTTACTGAGTATCAGTTCTAAATACACTCTAACTTGAATATACCTAGACATGAGTTTTGGGTCGTGACCCTTACAACCTTTCGTACAAAACGTACAAACAACCTTTCACACACTACAGAGCTTGACTAACTCTACAATGGTGAAACACACACAAACATTCTAACTTCGAACGAGTCGGAGAAGAAGTTGTTGAATCAACGACAAGCAGCAGTGAACGCTTCGTCGTTGGGCTTTTATCGGAGTCGAAAATCTCTCTATGTCAAGTGCTTGGGAAACTAGTGGAATTTCGAACACTTGAGTGGATGAGAACTTTGAGAGAGATTTTTGCAGAGTTTGGCGTTGATAGCTTGAGTTTCCCGTGCTTGAATCCGATAATGGCTGAAGTATATATAGGCAGTTTTGAAAAACTAGCCGTTGGAGTCAGGATGACGTGGCACTAGCCGTTGGAGGCTGACTCACTTCTAGCCGTTGGGGAAGTTCGTCCTTGCTGGCACACCACATGGCAAGGATCAGGTCGTGTTGTTCCATGAAGGCGGAGCATCGACCTTAATATAGAGATCCAGCTCTTGAAATCTTCTAAGTCAAAGCAGGCTGGAAGCTTGAGAAGGAAGGTCGATAGATAGGTAGATATACCAGCTAGATCCGAATGAGGCAGGTCGATAAACGACCTTCCTCTTACAGAGTGAATCAAACTTGCATTTGAACTTTAGAGAGCATCGACCTGCACTAACAGGCAGCAGGTCGATCTATCGGCCTTAACCTAAACAAGTAAAATATGCCTACGTGTGGTTTCGAAAAAAAAACATCATCAAAATCAAACTGCAAGGGGTTCCCAACAATTTCCCCCTTTTTGATGTTGTCGAAACCATACACTTTACAAATAATTCCTAAGATATAAAGCGATGAAAGATCGATTAACCATGAAGGTTGATACGGAATTATAAGAAAGTCAGTTAATAAAACAAAGAAAATAAAGCAGTAAAGGCAGATTGCCTGGACAAAAAGATATTGTCGTCAGGTCGAATAGATGATTTTTGCTTCATTCAGCTCGATCACAAATATACATAGAGAATTTACAAGGCAGGCAGAGAGCATAAATGAATAACAAAAAAAGCTAGGACAAAATCATCTATATTTCTACATCTTCTGGGCACGGGCTGCTATATGCTCTTCCTGGATCTGCTCCCTGGACTTGGCCTTCATACTTGAGTAAATTCCATCCCTGATTCGGCAATAGTCGGGATCGGAATTTGTGACTTTGACATTCAGGCCGATGGCGGTCAGTGCGATGTATCGGTCGATTCGGGAATAATCCAAAAAGCCCGAACCACCGATCGTCAAGGGCGTGAAATATTGCTTTGCTGGAGCCCTTATGATCTCACCGGCCTCTGCAGCCTTCTTTTGAAGTTCACCAACGAAATCTTGGTGAGGAAATTTGAGCATGTAGGCTGCATAGGCTTCATCAGCGTCTTCAGGGAGAGAGGGGTCTTGGATCCAGTAATGGAGGAGAATGAAGCAAGAGTTGAGCTCCCGCAGCAGGGCGTTCTGATTTTCATCAAGCCGTTCAACGGCCTGCTGTTGGACTCCCGCTTCCAAAATCAGCTCTGAAGCTGACTGGCTGATCCAGTCCGCTTCAGCCTTCTTCCTCGCTTCAGCAGCCCGGCGCTCCGCAATAAAGCGCCTTTGCTCATTTGGATTTACGGCCTACTCCGGGGTCGCACCAGCCAGATGCATGGCAGCGATCAGCTCGGCCTCTTTCGCCAAACGAGCTTTGGCGGCTGCGGCCTCGGAATCGGCCTGGGAGGCGGCGGCCTGGGAGACAGACTTGGATGCAGCGGCCTGGGAGGCTGACTTCTTTTGAGGCGGAGGCGGAGGAGGAGGGGGAGGAGCCAAAGAAGATGAAGGGGTTTTGGATTTTGAGGACCTCTTCTTCTTGGCGGCGGCGGCGGCTCTTTCTTCTTCCCCCTTTTCGACATCATCAGAAAGGGTCTGTATGAGGGAAAGAAGTGAAGCGTCCTCCTCCTGCAGCTTGCCAACGGCCTCTCGCAGCTGCTGGTGCCCATTCAGCAGGCTGGTGAGAGTATCCAGGATGCCGTTGATCTGTGTGTTGGAGGCCGATGCCGAATTGGTGATTGATGTAGTCAGGTCGGTCACACGGTGATCGACCTTGGCCACGTCCTCCTTCACATCCCCGATCAGGTCGCGGGACGCCATGTTGAGAGCCTCGAGCTGGGCCGGCAGAAGCTTGTTGGTATATTCTTTCAGATGGTCGACAGCAAACTTCGTGACCCGCTCTCTGGCTGCGTCATCGGCCTGGGTCTTGGCCTCCTTTAAAATGTCGACCCGGACCTCCGCAATTGCTTGCTTGATCTGCTCCGGTATGCTGAGAGTGAGAGACTCGAGCTTTGCAGATAAGGAATTGAGCTCGAGCTCCACATCAAACTTTGATGAGTCGGGAGCAGAATCAGCAGTGGTCATAGCTTGATCACCACCTTCATTCCTTGGTGGCGATTGCTCCGGAGTTTGAATGGCGTCAAACTCATCTCCAACATCGGCGGCGGAGTTGTAGATGGCCCGAGAGTGAGTGTAGAGGGGGCGAAGGTCGATGCCCAAAATCTTGGCCTCGACCTTCATGCGTCGCAGCACAAGAGATTGAAAATTTGCGGCCGCATCCTCCACACTGTAGAAGCCAAACTCTCCCTCTAGCTCCAACTCCTCGATCTTCATCTCTTCGAGGGTGGCGACCTGCAGCAAGGCCTCGAAGATGTAGTAATAACTCGACTTACAGACCAGATAAAACTGGAGGCGAGTAGCAAGGTCGAGGGATTTGGGGGGTTGATCAATTCCTGGCATCAGGTCGATCACCTTCAGCCTGACCTCTGCCTTCATGGAGGCCACCATGGAGTGAGCAGCTGACACGGGCTGCTCGGAGAAGGGCTGGATTGGCAGGACGACGTCTTCCTCCACGGCCACATGCCGGAAGGGGGAAGGCTGGGAATCATCCGCCGTGAGATCCTCGATCTCCACGGAGCCAGCACGTTGGACTTCAGGGGACCTCGCTGGAGAGGGAATGACAACGACCTGCGGGTGGGGAGATGCAGGCCGTTGCTGCGAGGCGGACGGCTCGATGGCGGAACGGACTGGAGATGGAGTCCGTTCGGCTGAAGAGGAGGGCGATGGGGAGGGCGATGGCTCCCTGTGAGGTGCAGACTCGAACTCCACGGGAAGAATCCGGTGCAGCGGCCTGACCGGATCTATGGAGGTCGATTGCGTCCTTCGGGGGGACGACTTCTTGGCAGGGGGAGTCCTCTTTACAGGGCTAGAGGGCACCGGCTCGACATCGGCCTTTCTCTTCTTTTGAACAGGGCGAGTCGGAATCCTCCAACCGACCTTTGATTCCCCGGTTTTAGTGAGGTGCGCCCTCACATGGTCTGGCGACCCATAGTAAATCTGCGGCGCAACACCCAACGCCATCTCCATTTGGTGGAGGTCTTTTGGAATAAAGAGGTGGGGGAAGGTCGGCTCATCAGACCACTTCCTATTTTTGAAAAAGGAAGTGATGATGCAGGTAGCCTTCGTTCCAAGGCGAATCGGCCTCTTGTCATTGTGGAGACGAACTCCCACCACGGCCTCACCATCCATTGTGCACTCGATCTGCCTGGCCTCTTCCCATAGCAGAGAGACCACCATCTTTGCCCAACTGACGGGCAGGTCGAGAATCACAGCCGCCATGATCTGAAACTTCAGCGGCGTGACCTGGTCGTGGTTCCCAATATGCCCTAGGAAGCACCTCTGTACAAAGTCCAGCAAGAGGCGGAATTTGGGGCGGAGCTCGTTCCTCTTAAAAGAGGTTGCCACATACTGCCTTTGCTCAATAAGGACACGGTCTGCAACCTGCTGCAACTGCTCGCGGGAGATTTTCGAGAGTTGCATCATCCCACCCTCTCCGATGTTGAAGGCGGCCTTCACAGCGTCGAGGACGTTGATGGTGTGAATGGCCTTCTGGGTACCGAGAGAAACGGTATGGTCGGAGATGGTGTCGCCCTTATTCCAGTTGTAGAAGAAGGCTCACACGATTTTGGTGAGTTGCTTCAGCGGCCTGGTGGAGATAATCCGGTGGAACGGAAGGCACGTCTCCACCAGCGCGAACATGGAATCCAGATCACAAAAACCGAAGTTTTCACGCACCATAAATGGTTCGTACTTGATGCGAGACTTCAAGAAGTCTTCGATCTCCTCCCCAGCATTTCCTTCAACTGTGTTGATTTTCCTGCCATTGATGTTGATTTTTCCTGAAATTTTATGAGATAGGTTAGAGGAAAACAAATACTTGACGGAAAATGTAATTAAAAACGGCGAAAAGGCACAAACCACGCTGGTATTTTTGTGCAAAGAGTGAAAAGTGGTGAGTAAGGAATCAGCAGTGAATGAAAAACACGACGGCGGCGGTTGTTTTTGCAGAGAATGAAAAATTAGGTTTTGCAGAATTGAGTGAAGAGAGTAAGTAACGTTTCGAGTGAAAACTGCATGAAATATATAGACAATTTGAACGGTATGGATCACTCGAATTTGAAAAGTTTAAAGTTACAATTTTAATTTTCATCCACACGATTGAGAGCGCGTGGAATGTGAAATGGTTCACATCCGCGCGTGAGATAGGAGAAACGTGCTTAAACTCCCTCTTTTTCAAAAAGACAGCAGGGAATTAAATGCAACCTCGGTCAATGTGTCAATATTTGACACTTGACTGGATGTTTTGCAAAAATAGCAATCATTATTCCCTTTTTCCTTATTTTCTGCAACACAACAGACCCTTAAATAATGTAACACATTGAGAAATAAATATCAATAATAAATAGAGAATTTAATGCTTATTAAAGAAGTTAAAAGACAAAAGGGTGATACTGCCCTTTTGATTCTCCCTGCATTAATGCGGTTGCATTCAGGTTGATGTCGGACTGATTATATGAGAACGGCCTGGTGACAGATATCGGCCTGTATTTGTGATATCGGCCTGATGAAATGATAACGGCCTGGACGTGTGATATCAGCCTGATAGCAGATATCGTCCTTTGTTCCCCCTTAAATGATGGATCATTTTGGGCAAGTGTTCCCCCTCAATTTGAGGAACACAGGTCAATCTGTTGATTTAGATGACGGCCTGTTGATTGGGGAACGGTCTGTCATTTAACTATCGGCCTGTCGAATGGATGATGTCCTGTTTGATAGAAACGGCCTGTTGGTCCATGAATGGCCTGTTGACTGAGGCAGCCTGTTCAAATAGTAACGGCCTGTTGGCTTGCGAACGGCCTGTTGTATCATGAACGGCCTGATGACTCAACATTTAATAAACCTAACTTCCCACATAGCATTTTGAATCTTTCTTCGGCTAGGGGTTTGGTTAGGATATCAGCCCGTTGAATATCAGTGTGTATCTTCTCAATAACCACGTTCTTCTTCTCCACGTGATCACGAATAAAGTGATGTCGAATATCCACGTGTTTGCATCTTGAATGGAGAACTGGGTTTTGAGTAATGGCGATAGCACTCGAGCTGTCACAGAATATAGGCACTTCACTGACTTCAACTTCATAATCTTTGAGTTGTTGTTTGATCCACAAGATTTGTGCACAACAACTCCCTGCGGCCATGTACTCGGCCTCTGTGGTGGAGGTGGCTACTGAAGTTTGTTTCTTTGAAAACCAAGATATCAGCTTGTTTCCGAGAAAGTGGCAAGTACTCGAGGTAGATTTCCTATCGAGCTTGCACCCTGCATGATCAGAATCTGAATAACATGTAAGCTGCAAATTATCATCACAAGGATACCAAAGACCTAAATTTGTGGTTCCTTTGATATATCGAAGAATTTTCTTTGCTGCTTCCAAGTGGGATTCCTTCGGATTAGCTTGAAATCGAGCACACACTCCAACTGCAAAAGTGATATCAGGTCGACTCGCAGTTAGATAAAGGAATGAACCAATTATACCCCTGTACTGTGTTATGTTGGCAGGTTTTCCTTCGGGATCCGGGTCGATCTTCCCACCAGAGAGCATCGGTATTTTGACAGGCTTGCTGTCTTTGACACCAAACTTGTCGACCAGCTCGTGTGCGTACTTTGTTTGGCTAATGAAGATTCCTTCATCGGACTGCTTGACCTGCAACCCTAGAAAGAAATTCATTTCCCCCATCATAGACATTTTATATTTGTCTGTCATGAGGTTACCAAATTTTTCGCATAATATGGGAGATTTAGATCCAAAAATAATGTCATCAACATAAATTTGTACTAAAAGGATATGTTCATTCACTTTGATAGTGAATAGAGTTTTGTCGACTAAACCACGCTTGAATCCAGATTCGATGAGATGATAGCGTCTCATACCAAGCTCGAGGAGCTTGCTTAAGTCCGTATACGGCCTTGTGAAGTTTGTAGACTTTGCTTGAATCACCCTCCTCGAATCCAGGAGGCTGTTCCACATAGACTTCTTCTTCGAGAACGCCATTGAGGAACGCACTTTTTACGTCCATCTGGTAGACTTTGAATTGTTGATGAGCGGCATAAGCTAGAAACAGTCTTATAGCTTCTAATCTCGCGACGGGGGCAAATGTCTCATCATAATCGATTCCTTCTTGTTGACAGTAACCCTTTGCAACCAGTCGGGCTTTATTTCTGACAACTTCTCCAGATTCGTCTCTTTTGTTTTTGTAAACCCATTTGACTCCAATGACGCCCTGATGATAAGGACGGTCAACTAGAGACCATACTTCATTTCTTTTGAATTCATTGAGTTCTTCTTGCATGGCTTGAATCCAGTCAGCATCACGAAGAGCTTCAATGGCATCTTTGGGTTCTATACAAGAGAGATAGCAGCTTAGTAGCGCACTTTCACCAATCGTTCTTCTTGTCCGCACTCCTTGGTTTGGGTTCCCAACAATGAGCTCCTTTGGATGATCATCGATCCATCGTCTGCGTCGTGATCTTTCTTCATTTGAAATGATTTGATCGGGCTCATTAATGGGTTCGTCAAACTCCGGGTGAGTTGAAGGTTGATCAGTGGGGACGTGCTGTTGATTGGGCTGTTGATCCGGCTGCTGTTGAACGGGCTGAATATCGAGCTGCTTCATTGCTTCATCGAGCTGCTCGATTTGTGATGTAAGGTCGTTAACAGCTTCAGTTTGGGAAACTGAGGAAGGGGGATCAGCCTGGTTAAGTCCGGCTGATGTATTACAGCTCGAAGTATGAACATTACTTGCATCATTTCCCCTTTGCTGTGTGACCTTTGGATCAGATTGATCCTCTTCCTCTAGATCATTTGGAGTCCATACTAGCAGGTCGTCAATGGGGGAGTTAGACGGCCTGTTAGTAGCGGACTGATCTGGACCTGTACTTAATTCTCTGTACAGACAAGTAGATTCATCAAACACAACATGAGGTGTTACCTCCACAACTAGGGTTTTCTTATTAAAAACTCTATAAGCTTTGGTAACCTCCGAGTATCCTAAAAATACTCCTGGATCGGCCTTGCTATCAAAAGTTTTTAATTGAGATTTCCCATTGTTATGAATGTAACACAAGCACCCAAAAGCTTTAAAATATTTTAACCTGGGAAGCTTGTTGTTCCACAGCTCGTAAGGAGTCTTTCCATGTCGGGTAGTGATGATCGACCTGTTTTGGGTATAGCAGGCTGTGTTAACGGCCTCTGCCCAAAACTTCTTCTGAAGGTTGGTTTCATCCAACATGGTACGAGCTGCTTCCTTCAGCGACCTGTTACGGCGTTCCACTACGCCGTTTTGTTGAGGTGTACGAGCTGCTGAGGTTTGATGATGAATTCCACTATGTGTGCAATATTCTTCGATCATTGCATTGATAAATTCTGTGCCTCGATCAGATTGAATGGAGATGATGGATTTCTCCTTTTGATTGCACAGCTTGCTCAGCAACGCGGGTAGCTTCTCCAAAGTCTCCTTCTTTTTGTACATGAAAATAACCCACGTAAATCTAGAATAATCATCTATAATAACGAGAGCGTATTTTCTACCGTTTATACTCAAGGGAGTGACTGGACCAAAGAGGTCGAGATGGAGAAGCTCAAGAATTCGATTTGAAGCTTGTGCCATCACATTTGGAAAGGACGATCTTGTTTGCTTTCCAGCTTGACATGCTTTACAAATGTGATCACGATCGAAAACTTGATCTGGCAGGTCGTTCACCAGTTTGTTGCGTGCGAGCTTGTTGATGGCCTTGAAGTTCAAGTGACTCAACCTCTTGTGCCATAGCCAGCTTGTCTCGGAATCAGCCTTTGTGATCAGGCAGGTCTCTATCCAATCAGTCCATTGAACTATATAGAGTCTATCCTGCAAAATTCCGGTAAGAAGTATTTCTCCTTCCTCATTTTTCACGAGACATTTGTTAGCGGTGAATTCTACTCGTTTACCACTCGAGCAGAATTACGACACAGAGAATAAGTTATGATTGAGGCCTTCAACATACGAGACGTTAGAAATAGTTGTTTTACCAACTTTTAGATCGCCCTGGCCTCTTGTGAGGCCCTTTGAATTTCCTCCAAAGGTTACAAGTGGCCCGTCTCGTTCTTGATAATTTGATAGTAGCGTTTTGTCACACGTCATGTGCTTGGAGCATCCACTATCAATGATCCATACAGCTCCACGAGCTGCTTGGCTCCTTCTTTGAGCCTTCCCACCCTGCAATTAGTTAAACTTAGCAACCCATTTGAGATTGGGTGCTACATCGGTTGCGGGAACGGCCTTTGGAACCCAGATTTGTTTCGCCGGTCTGCTTCTATCCGAGGCTGAGGACGAGGCAGTGGCGGTCTTGGGCTTGGGAGCCTTGAATTTCTTTGAGCGGGGGCGGCGAGGCTGATAGAACTGCTCTTCATGAAAGCCAGATTGATACTGCCAGTCATGAGAGTTTGACTGTTGAGGATAGTGGCAGTGACAACCTTGATGAGCAGGGTAGAAAAACTGAGGGTGATACGGCCTTTGATAGTATTGGCCTTCATATCGCCCTTGATGAACAGCCTGCTTTTGATGTGAGGGGGCAGGTCGACGATGCTAGGCAGGTCGACTCTCTTTCTTATGGGGAACATGCTGTTCCTTCTTGTGTTGCTTTAAGAGAATGGCTTGGGGCTGTCAAACTGGGTTCTTCAGCTTGACCATCTTATCAGGCAGAGCTTGATGAGCTTTCTGAACACTCTTTGATTTTGACTGAGCCTTCACGAATTTTATCTCGCAGTCTTTGTTCTTGCTTTCCTTGGATTTTCCATTAAATCCAACCAGAGTGATCGCATGGATTGCGTTGCATGGATTGGACTTATTCCAATTTCTTTCCGCTTTTCTTCAACTGACTCAAGGTGAGTTGAAGCTTTCCTTCTTTTTCCACGAGGAGTTCGTGTCGAACAACCAAGTCAGCCAATTTTGATATAAGGCTGTGAATTTCTGCATCTTTGGTTTTGAGTGACTCATCCTTCTCGAGCTCCCTGGTATCGAACTCCTTTGCGCGTAAAGTCAGTTCTTCAATCTTTGACTTTAGGGCCTCGATCTCCCTTTCCTTTTCCTCATCATAGGGAGAGAATCTTTCTTCTAACGCTAGCTTGTATTTTTCATTTTTGTTCATCAGCTCAGCATTATCTTCAACGACCTCTTTGAGTGTATCCACGAGGTCGGCATAATCATCGAGTTGTTTCTTGATTTCTTCCCAAGACACAGCCTCGGATAGTTCTTCACCTTCTTCTGCACATTCATCGTCAGAAAAAGAAAGTGAAATAGGTTGAGGAACTACCTTCGAAGATTCCTCAGTTTGTTGGAGTTCTCCAACAAAGCACTCTTCATCATCACTTTCGTCGAAAGCGATGTAGCCTTCGTCATCACTTGACGAGCTGTCAGAGAGGTGAGCTTCCTTTGTTTCTTTGGCGATCATGGCAGCTCGTTGTTCCTTGAGCTTCTTATCGCGCTTTGCACGGAGCTCATCTGTCTCGGCCTTTGTCAGATCTGGACAATCGGTCTTATAGTGACCCGGCCTGCCACAACCAAAACATCCACCCTCGGGTGTGTTAGAAGAATTGAAGGTTGAGGTTTTACCTTCTCCCTTTTTGTCAGGGCGGTTACCTTCTCCCTTTTTGTCGTGGTTGCGGTTTGAGAAATTTCGCTTGTTGTCACGGTAGAATTTCTTGTATTTGACAACCTTTCCTAGGAGCTTCTCATTTCTCCTAGCAGCTAGAGCATAGTCGAGAGTCATCTTCTCGAACTTTTTGACGATGGATTCGTCAATCGAGCTTGGGGTAGCAACAGAGGCTGAGTCGGCCTTGAAAGCTACCTCCTTGTCATTCTTTCCATCGGCCTTCTTGCTGGTTGAAGGCTGTTCTGACCCGTGTATGCGGATCATCTCATATTCATTTCCGACAAGAATGTCGAAAAGATCTTCAGTAGTGAGTGAGTTGAAGTCGGAACGGGCTGGATGCATGGCGGTGTATACGTGCCAACTTGCAGGTAGAGCACGCATTACTTTAAGATTTTTCTCGCGCTGCGTATATTGAGGGTTGATTGCAGCGACCTCGAGAATTATTTCGGTGAAGCGAATCTTCATTGCTTCAATGGGTTCACCCGAAATCATCTTGAAGTCATCGAACTTGCTGCATGCCATGGACAGCTTGTTCTCCTTCATCTCTTCCGAAACCAGGCTGATGGACCGGAGGGTGTCCCACATCTCTTTGGCAGTCTCAAGATTTCGGATCTTGGCAAGATAGACGCCCTTCACAGTGCTAGAGATGAGTCCCTTTGCATAATCATCGAGGTTGGCCTCCTTTCTTTCCTCGGTAGTGTAATCACGAGGATTTTTGAGGATCTTCTCGTATGTGGCCTCCCCGGGGGCCGTTCCTTCAACGATGATCTTAGCTGCATAAATGGGAGTGGGGCCATTTTCGATAACCTCCCACATGACAACGTGATGTGCCTCCATTGCAAATAATATGATATGTATGAATGAAAAGATTTTTCAAATGGATCGGTTCAAAATGACCAAAAGTTTAAAAGAAAAACTTTTAGTATGCAAAGCAGCGGTCAAAAGAACCACTGCTCTGATACCACTTGTTGGTCCCGGGAAAGAGTAATTGGTGTATGGGGGGGGGGGGGGGGGGGAATACACCAATAACCAACCGTTTTTGACTTTTATAAAATCAGGTCGATCAAAGGTCGATTGTCAAGGTCGATCCTTATCAGAGACAGGTTGATCTATCAAGCACGTTTGGGAACAAGCTTGATTTATCAAACTGTGCTTATGCGGAAGTTGGTGGAGGTTGATTTACTCTTTGAAAAATCTAAGGTCGATACTGAAATGCAGGTTGATGCTCGTCAGTTTGATAATAAAATGAAAGGGCGATAAATAGAGAGAGAGAGAGAGAGAGAGAGAGAGAGAGAGAGAGAGAGAGAGAGAGAGAGAGAGAGACACTGCGATATAGCGTGGTTCGGAGAAACCCTCCTACGTCCACGTCAGGTCGACTCGACCTGAGAATCCCTTTACCTTTGGATCCAACCTCTCTTTTATTTATACTGACTGAGTATCAGTTCTAAATACACTCTAACTTGAATATACCTAGACACGAGTTTTGGGTCGTGACCCTTACAACCTTTCGTACAAAACGTACAAACAACCTTTCACACACTACAGAGCTTGACTAACTCTACAATGGTGAAACACACACAAACTTTCTAACTTCGAACGAGTCGGAGAAGAAGTTGTTGAATCAACGACAAGCAGCAGTGAACGCTTTGTCGTTGGGCTTTTATCGGAGTCGAAAATCTCTCTTTGTCAAGTGCTTGGGAAACTAAGGGAATTTCGAACACTTGAGTGGATGAGAACTTTGAGAGAGATTTTTGCAGAGTTTGGCGTTGATAGCTTGAGTTTCCCGTGCTTGAATCCGATAATGGCTGAAGTATATATAGGCAGTTTTGAAAAACTAGCCGTTGGAGTCAGATGATGTGGCACTAGCCGTTGGAGGCTGACTCACTTCTAGCCGTTGGGGAAGTTCATCCTTGCTGGCACACCACGTGGCAAGGATCAGGTCGTGTTGTTCCATGAAGGCGGAGCATCGACCTTAATATAGAGATCCAGCTCTTGAAATCTTCTAAGTCAAAGCAGGCTGGAAGCTTGAGAAGGAAGGTCGATAGACAGGTAGATATGCCAGCTAGATCCGAATGAGGCAGGTCGATAAACGACCTTCCTCTTACAGAGTGGATCAAACTTGCATTTGAACTTTAGAGAGCATCGACCTGCACTAACAGGCAGCAGGTCGATCTATCGGCCTTAACCTAAACAAGTAAAATATGCCTAAGTGTGGTTTCGAAAAAAAAACATCATCAAAATCAAACTGCAAGGGGTTCCCAACAATAAATATCTGTAATCCACACACATCCTCCATGAATTGTCTTTCTTCTTTACTAAGATAACTGGTGAAGCAAAAGGGCTTCTACTGTGTTGGATGATACCAGACTTCAACACGTCTTGAACTATCTTTTCTATTTCATTCTTATGTGAGTGTGATGTCCTGTAGGGATACTGGTGCTTGGGGACACCCCCAGGTTTCAGAACAATGTGGTGCTCCACACCTCTGTAGGGAGGTAAACTATCTGGCTCAGCAAACACATCAGCATATGAATCCAATAGTGGCTGCAAATCCAAAGGTAACCTCTCTGTATTTGATAACCACATATTTAGCATGCTTTAGAGGGTGTCTCGATGCGTGTTTTGGTTCGGATTGGTGCTTAAATGAATAGGGAATGATAGGTTTTTACAATTTAGTCATTTTCTATATGCTTTGCATGTTCTCTCGGTTTCCGTGCTGTTTTCAGGTGTTGCGGCAATTTTCTGGGCGAGTTTGACTTATCCTATGTCGAATAGGATCGAAAGAGGAAGCCGTAGCACTTTGCTGATTAATTTTCCGATACCGGACGAGAGAGAACGAGCCAAAACCGTGAGAGCGCGCAAACTGTCAAAAGTGGGCGGAAAACACACGAGTCAACTTAAAATGAAATAGTCAACCCTTCACTTAACTTTCCAGAAATTACATATTTTACCCCACCTTCTCAACTTAAGTTTCTAGTATTTGCAATTTACTCCAAATGTGTGGGAAGACTATAAATAGCTAGATATTTTCCTTATTTGGTATCTAACTTCACATATATTTCACTTGAGCAATTTCTCTTAGAACCCTAGTTATTTTCCCTCTTTCTACTTTGGTATTTTCAAATATTTGTGGATGATCAAGCTTGGATATTGAAGATTTGTGGAGCATTTCAATTCCTTTTCATTTCCTTGTCATTTCTATTATGATTTCTCTTATTTTCCATGGTTTAATTGCTAGATCTATGGCTAGCTAAGCTTGCATATGGCTCCAAGTGATGGATAATTTGATGTAGATGATAGGTATTAGATTCTAGGATGTTGATCTACCTTCCTCTTGGATTGCCTATGGATTGGGACTTTAATTTGTATGCATGAATAATTGATCACTTGGAGTGCATCTAAGGTGTTTGAGGGAATGCCTAGTAAGCTTCCTTTCATAGCACTTGGCATCAATCCATACCCATATCACTTGATTTCATCTCTTATAGTTCCTAAAAAGAATTAGATGAGTTGGATGAGAGTTGGTAGGTTATCTTAGACTATTTTGAGCTATTTGGAGTTGATAGAGTATTTAAAGGCTTAGAAAGCATTTGTTGCTCTATCAATCAACTTGTTAATCACCCTAGTAAGGTAGGTTAGCATATTTGATATAAGAAACTGTTTCACCAAAAAGTGTTCGCAATAGAACGAAATCCTATCGTAGCACTAGCAAGTAAAACCAAAGTATCGAATCTCAAGGAAAACTTAACAGGGCAATTAATTATGTAGTAAACCTAAAACTAAGAAAGCAAGTAAAGAATATTTTGGGGTTTTTGTTTTAAATCCTAGGCAAATAAAATAAATAAAAGCAATAAATAAAAGCAAGTAAATAACTAATCTAGAACTCAAGAAATAAATCTAAGAATTAAACTAGAAGAAAGCAATTAAATCTACCTAGGCAAGAATCGAAAAGAAAGCGATAAAGAAAGCAACGAACAAAGCATAAACTACTCTAGACATGATGAATGAAATCTGGAAATTTAAAGGAAAATTAATCTAACTTTGAAAGCTTTGAAAAACTAGAGAATCGAAACTAGAAAAACGAATCTAAACTTTAATCTAGAAATTGAAAGAATAAAATTAAACTAAGGAAATTAAAAGAAGCAATTACGAAATCGAATCTAAAACTAAGTAAAGCAATTAAAGCAAGTAAACGAAAGCAATAAATAACTTACTAGAATTAAACGAAGAACGAAGAACGCGAAGTAAAAGAAAAACTTGAATTGAATTGCACGAACTAAGGATCCGGATCCGAACAAAGTAAAACTAATCTAAAGTGTTTAAGTGCTGAAAACTAAAGCTAAACTATGATAAAAGATGATACAAATTCGTGCACAAGGATGATATATATATACTAGGTAAAAACCTAGATAAATAAGGAAAACACAGCTGTCGCCGGAGTTGGACGGCGTCCAGCACAAGTTGGACGGCGTCCAGAAGTTTATTGCATAAATTTGGCTTAAACGCTGGATGCGATGTTGGACGTCATGTTGGACGGCGTCCAGATGTTGGACGGCGTCCAGATTGGGTTTGGACGGCGTCCAGATCCTTGATCTGGTCACTTTGCGCATCTTTCTTGTTTCGGCCGTATCTTCCTCGTCCGAACTCCAAATTGACCTCCGTTTTCTCCTACGTGCTCCTATCGAACCCCTGTTCGATATAATGCTTCTTTCTTCTTGTTTTCTTCTCATTTTAGCCCTTTTCATCCTACAATACCAAAGACTCCAAAACAACCAAATCATAGCCTCAAACAACGAAAACACACAAAAACTAAGGGAAAACGGACACGAAAAGACAACGAAAAACCTAACATCTAGACACCAATCAAAATCCCCCACACTTAGACCTTTGCTTATCCTCAAGCAAAACAAAATAAACAATAGACTCAAGTATTGTGAACTATATAGGCCTCAAAACTTTTCGAAAACAAACTCTCATAATTATGATCAAAACTATGCACACAACCTTAAAATCAATCAACACAATCTACTCAACTAATTCAATGTATGCTAATCCATCAAAGAACACTCTCCAACATGTGAAATTTTGTATATGAAAGTGAACACTCAACTCTCTCAAAGAAAAGATGTAATATAATGCACATCAAGAGGGTTCACTCAACATCAATGCAATGCAACATGTTTACCATAGGCTTGCCTTCAATCTCAA
Organism: Thymus mandschuricus; assembly: GCA_029379335.1. Taxonomy (NCBI): domain Eukaryota; kingdom Viridiplantae; phylum Streptophyta; class Magnoliopsida; order Lamiales; family Lamiaceae; genus Thymus; species Thymus mandschuricus. The sequence goes on from CM057079.1 coordinate 11,107,948, forward strand.
CATCTCCACCTAATGTAATACTTACAAACTAGGATCAAAAAGGTCTTTATTTGTAATGTAGGGACATTGGTTAAGGTAGGGATTATATAGGCTAAGTGACTCAAAATACTCCAAATCATCAACCTCTTTTTCAACTCCAACCAAAGTATGGATTTTTATCTCCATCTTCTACCATCCAACACACCAAATACAAACTCAAAGATGCTAAAATATCAACTATACAAATCAAAGCTAACTATCCCCTTATGCTTTTTTTTTTTTTTTTTTTTTTTTTTTTTTTTTTTTTTTTTTTTTTTTCCTTCTAGAGCTCAACTAATACATGTTCTTTCTAATGTTGAACAAAGGCTCTATTTTTTTTTCTCATCTCTTTTTCTAAGCTCATAGGGATAGCTAACTATACTTAAACAAGCATCTAAAATTTCTTCTCTTTCTCTCCTTCTACACCACAACAAATATTCTCCAATTATCTCCTTCCATATCACCAACTACAACTAAGGATACCCATAATCATCCAAACCTCCTATCAGCCGGTTTCGCAAAGAACGGCTAATAAAGGCTCAAAAGGGGTAAACAAAGGATTATGAACAAGGTTAGTGTATAGGAATCATGTGGCTACGAAAGAATGGCCTAAGATCATCTCCTAGTTCGTAAATATACTAAGGTCTTGATGGAGAAACAAGGCAAGTTCTAGAAACAATGAAGCATGCATGATCACTCAATCAAAGAATAGGCATAAATATGCACAAATAGCTCAATTCTCACTGGTTCAAACTAACTAGTTCCCGACATCATAGCATACATCAAATTCATCAAATAAAATGCGTCGCTTCGCCAAGGTTCCATGCATAATAAAGATCATGAATTTTTCCAAAAATCAACGCAATTCTCTATCATCGGCCAAGTCCACAATACTATCATCACATGCTCATTTGACTCAATTAACTCCTAAGACTCAACAAAATTAAACACATCATGCCAAAGTTTCAAAGACCCCCCCACACTTAGAATCAAGCAATGACCTCATTGCGAGAAAATAAAAAGGAAGGGATAGAAGGAACTTATCGCACAATGTCGACACACACTTGAAATCCCGAGAAATTCCAAGTAGTACCTACAAAACAAACACAAAACACAATACCAAAGCGTAAAATTGCACAAAATAAAGAAAAACGAAACAAAAGACTGAAAACCAAATGAAAAGACACAAAAACAAGGCTAAGATTAGTTGAAAGGATCTTGGAACCGTGGATCTTGCCATCGGGGATCGAGCGAATTAAGAAAGGAACAATTTTGGAGTTCGAGAAAATTGGGGAGGCCTGTTCAGGGTTGGACGGCCGTCCAACTCAAGTTGGACGGCGTCCAACTCTCAAATCTGTTCAAAAGTTGGTTTTGGCCTCGTCTCGACCTCTCTTCACGCCAATCCTTGTACACTACTCCCTGCACGAAAAATCAAAAAGAAAACAAAAGAAAATACGACAATAACAAAAATAAAACCTAAGCTACATATTTTTTTATACGTGGGTTGCCTCCCACCAAGCGCTTATTTAACGTCGTTAGCTTGACGAAGGCTACGATCAACCGAAACCCGTAGCACCAAGCGACGTGTTGGTACTCCTCGCGACATATCCACTCTTCGTTTTCGACAAATCTCGAAGAACTCGGTCATCATCAACTCTTGACTCCCCCACACTTAGTTCGAACTCCTCCTCAAATATCGTCAATTTAAACTCTGCAAGAAAAGATGTTACACAATTGGTGAGGTTAGAAAGAAAAGAGTTAACGACAACTTCCTCTTTCGATGCTTGGTTCAAGTGTTCCTCTTCCACTTCATCAACCTCCTCCAAATTCCCAAGATATTGCTCGATTATATCCTCTTCCTCATCCACACAACTAAAGAACTCATCTTCTTCAATGGACTCCTCATCTTCAAAGAATTCTTCTCGAGCCGCTCCCTTGTCAAAAATCTCACAAATATTTTCCTCAACACAAGGGTTAGCGAGCTTAACATACGAGCATAAATGAAAAGAAGGAGTAGGAATAGATAGTGAATTTCCAAAAGCAGAAAACGTTACCGAACCTCCTTGACCGGCCATGCTCAATGTGCCGGTGCCAATGTCAATCCGGGCTCGAGTAGTGGCCATAAATGGTCTTCCCAACAAGAGTAGATGGCCGGTAGCGCTCTTAGCTCCTTTGCCCTCGTGAAGCACTACAAAGTCGGTAACAACTCGCATTCCACCAACAAGGACAGTAACATCTTCCACAACTCCCAAAGGACTGCTCACGGTGCCGTCTGCTAGCTCAATGCGCATATCGGTAGCTTGAAGGACTCTTGAGTTCATCTTTTCGAAAATAGAATACGGCATCAAATTCACCGCAGCTCCTAGATCCATCAATCCCGAGACGGTCTCTCCACTATCCAAAACGATGCTCAAGTCGAAACCTCCCGGATCTCCTCTTTTTGGAAACGAATTGATAGGCTCGAAATCCTTCTTCTCCTTCTTCACAACACTCTGAATAGGTGGAGCATATGGGTTGAGAGTCTTGTTTTTCACACGACTTGGAAAAGGAATGGGAGGAACATAAGGATTGAAAGTCTTCTGTAGAGGTGGGGACTCTTTCTCGGGCTCCTTCTCGGGCTCTTCCTCAGGTTCCTCGGGCTCCGTGCGTATCTCGTCGGGGTTGGACGCCGTCCAACTTGGATCTGGACGCCGTCCAGATCCTGATTCTGTATGATTTGGAGATTTCGCATGGGGTGCCCGTCCAGAAGGGGTGGACGGCCGTCCAGAGTTGGACGCCGTCCAACCTGGACGCCGTCCAAACTCATCTGGACGCCGTCCAGATCCTTGCACTGCCGGATTATTGCCGTCGCTCCACTGCTTGATCGGGCTCCTCCTATCACTTGAACTCCCTTGGGGCGACCTCGTGACACCATTGCGTTGTAACACCGTGATTGCATGAGCTTGGTGAGGCGGAACGGGAGGAACATATGGAGGATATTGCACCTCGTTGGCTTGTTGCGGTTGAATCCCTTGGCTCGGAATTCGTCCCGGTTGTTGCATTAGGTGCATGGAACTGGAAATTTGGCCAATGGCTGTCTCGAGCCTCTTAATGTTTGCATCAAGTGCATGGAGACGATCCTCATCGACGGGAGGCTTTTGTGGAGGTCCTTGGGGACGTGAATTTGGGTATGGTGGTGATGTAGGAGTAGGTTGAGGGGGGTAGTATGGAGGTGGTGGATAATATGCATTTGGAGGGTATTGAGGAGGTGGATAATATGGTGGAGGTTGAGAATAGTAGGGATTTGGTGGAGGAGGATAGGGGTTATTATATGGTGGAGGACGCCTAATTGGATAGGTAGGGGGGTTACCTTGCCCTTGTGTCGGCCTCGAATTTTGGTAGCGTCCATTGTATCCCCCTTGGTATCCTTGAGGCGGTACTTGAGGTGGGTATCCTTGAGCGGCGTACACCTCAGCTCCTCCTTCTTATGGAAACTCCCCCATGTTGTGGCACACCTCCTTGATGTGTCCAAGCTCTCCACAAATCTCACATTGATCGGGCTTCCTCTCTTCCTCCTTCGGGGCCGGTGCACTTTGCTTCATCTTCAAGTTTTCGAGATCCCTCAACATGTCGGCCATTTGCTTCTTCAAATCGGGGCTTATCGAAATCGCACTCGCCTCCACTTTCCTCGGTCTAGCTGATTTTTGTTGAGAACTCGCAGCGAGCGTCTCGAAAATATCCTTCAACTCGTCAGCTGTCTTGACCGCTATGTTGCCTCCGGCCGAACTATCCACCATGAACTGACAAGTTTGGTTGAGGGCGTCGTAGAAATATTGCCAAAGCAACTCCGATGCCATTTGATGATGAGGGCATTGTTGAAGTAGCTCTTGGAACCTCTCCCATGCTTCGTGAAATGGCTCATCGTTGTCTTGGGAGAAATTCATAATCTTTGACCGCACCTCTTGAGTCTTGCGGTTCGGGTAGTACTTGAGCATGAACTTCTCGCACACCGCATTCCATGTGGCGAGAGAGTTGGCCGGGAGCGCCAAATACCATGACTTTGCTCGATCCTTTAGGGTGTACGGGAAGCACTTCATCTTCAAGTTGTCCTCCGTGAGTCCCGAGAGTGGGAAAGTTTGCACCACCGTGCAAAACTCTCGGATGAACGTCAAAGCATCCTCGTTGGCTAGCCCGTGGTAGGATGGGAGCAACGCCATGTGGTGAGGTTTAAGCTCATGATTCCTGACCGCTTCCGTCAGGACAATCGCCGAAGTGGTGGCCGTGAATGTGGGGCGAGCAAAATCGCCCATGACTCTAGCTGCCATGGCTTCGGGCTCTGCAAACAACAAGACTAAACCAAAGTCTTGAGAGTCGATCTCCTCCTTCTCCTTCGCGGCTAGAATCGCTTTCCTTTGATGGATGTTGTCGAAGTAGGGCGCTAAATTCCTTTGAAGGCTTCGGCGACCATGCATAAACAACACTCAACAAACGGGTTAAACGCACCGAGTGGAAGAAACAAGAAAATCGAAGAAACACAAATAAAATAAAACAAATAAAAATACTACACAATAAATCGCCTAAAGTTTTCCCCGGCAACGGCGCCAAAATTTGTTTCACCAAAAAGTGTTCGCAATAGAACGAAATCCTATCGTAGCACTAGCAAGTAAAACCAAAGTATCGAATCTCAAGGAAAACTTAACAGGGCAATTAATTATGTAGTAAACCTAAAACTAAGAAAGCAAGTAAAGAATATTTTGGGGTTTTTGTTTTAAATCCTAGGCAAATAAAATAAATCAAAGCAATAAATAAAAGCAAGTAAATAACTAATCTAGAACTCAAGAAATAAATCTAAGAATTAAACTAGAAGAAAGCAATTAAATCTACCTAGGCAAGAATCGAAAAGAAAGCGATAAAGAAAGCAACGAAGAAAGCATAAACTACTCTAGACATGATGAATGAAATCTAGAAATTTAAAGGAAATTTAATCTAACTTTGAAAGCTTTGAAAAACTAGAGAATCGAAACTAGAAAAACGAATCTAAACTTTAAACTAGAAATCGAAAGAACAAAATTAAACTAAGGAAATTAAAAGAAGCAATTACGAAATCGAATCTAAAACTAAGTAAAGCAATTAAAGCAAGTAAACGAAAGCAATAAATAACTTACTAGAATTAAACGAAGAATGAAGTACGCGAAGTAAAAGAAAAACTTGAATTGAATTGCACGAACTAAGGATCCGGATCCGAACAAAGTAAAACTAATCTAAAGTGTTTAAGTGCTGAAAACTAAAGCTAAACTATGATAAAAGATGATACAAATTCGTGCACAAGGATGATATATATATATACTAGGTAAAAACCTAGATAAATAAGGAAAACACAGCTGTCGCCGGAGTTGGACGGCGTCCAGCACAAGTTGGACGGCGTCCAGAAGTTCATTCTGCATAAATTTGGCTTAAACGCTGGACGCGATGTTGGACCATGTTGGACGGCGTCCAGATGTTGGACGGCGTCCAGATTGGGTTTGGACGGCGTCCAGATCCTTGATCTGGTCACTTTGCGCATCTTTCTTGTTTCGGCCGTATCTTTCTCGTCCGAACTCCAAATTGACCTCCGTTTTCTCCTACGTGCTCCTATCGAACCCCTGTTCGATATAATGCTTCTTTCTTCTTGTTTTCTTCTCATTTTAGCCCTTTTCATCCTACAATACCAAAGACTCCAAAACAACCAAATCATAGCCTCAAACAACGAAAACACACAAAAACTAAGGGAAAACGGACACGAAAAGACAACGAAAAACCTAACATCTAGACACCAATCAGAAACCATCCAAGGTGGATTAAATTGGCTTGAAGCACCTAGATTCTAAGACCTTCATCATCATCATATTGGAAATCACTTGGATCCATGCCTTTTACTATTGATATTTTACATTCGCATTCTATTTGCCTTGTTTACTTTACATTGTTGAGTTTACATTCCATTTTACTCCTTGCCCAGTTAAGTAAAAAACCAAATCATGATCATGTGCTTAGATAGTATAATGGAGACGATATAGACTACTTGATTTGCTATTGCCATATTCACTCCTTGTGGTTCGACTCGGACTACTAGCTAGTTCGGTATTATTGCTAGGCTAGAAATTAGCTCTAGTCAATTTTTGGCGCCGTTGCCGGGGAGTGATTAGATACATTTCAATAGTTTGTTTAGTCACTTGTTACTAATCTAAGCTTATTTTTAATTTTCTCTTTCTTTTTGTTTGAAGGTACATGCTCACAAGGTCCAAGGGGAGACTTGTAGAGCCACTTGTCTTGCAATTTGAGAGAAGACATCGAAGAAGGAATTCTAGAGAAGAGCAAGAAATGGGTGATCAAAACCCGAATATGGAGGCTATTATGAGAAGGATGGAAGAAATGCAATTAGAAATTGATGAGCAAAAGAGGAAGGCTAATGAGGCGCCACCACCTCCTATCAACTTTATGTATCAAGCTCCAACGGATCAATATCAAGGAGGAGAGTGGGGCACTATCAATGCCAACAATTTCGAGTTGAAGACCGGCTTGATTCAAATGGTGATGAATGCTCAATTTGGAGGATGTCCCTTGGAGGATCCAAATTCACATCTTACTTCTTTCTTAGAGATATGTGACACCGTCAAGCTCAATGGTGTCCCTTGTGATGCCATTCGACTAAGGATGTTTGGTTTCTCTTTGAGGGATAGAGCCAAAGATTGGTACAAGGGATTGAACAAGTCGGAGATTCACACTTGGCAAGATCTTTGCAAGGCCTTCTTATCAAAGTACTTTCCTCCCTCAAAGGCTCACAAGATGATTTCGGAGATTTCTCATTTCTCTCAACATGGGGATGAGACCTTATTTGAAGCTTGGGAAAGGTATAGAGAGCTCATCCGGAAATGTCCTCAACACGGTTTAAGTGAAGATCAACAAGTAACTCACTTCTATAGTGGACTCACTTCTCACACAAGGAGTGTAGTTGATGCCACCGCGGGGGGTTGTTTGTTGAACAAGCATGCCAAGGAAGCATTGAGGATAATTGAGGAGATGGCCGCTCATGCCTACAAATGGCCTATGGAACGGACTTCCACAAAGAGGGTTGCATCTTTATCGGATGAGAGATATGATGAGTTAACTTCACTAATCACTACTCTCAAGAGTGATTATGACAAGGGTCAAAGAGACATGATGGAGATAAGAGCCATCAAGAAATATGAGAATGATGAGGTCTTAAATGAGGAGGAGGTGAAGTACATTAACCGTTGGAATCAAGGTAATTTTCAAAGAAATTATGGAAATCCTTCCTTCAATAATCACCCAAACCTCTCATATGGAAATCCGCAAAATGTTCTTAATGCTCCTCAATCTTATCCTCCCGGATTTGGTGTTCCGCATCAAGTTGTTGAAGAGAAAAAGCCTCCTCAACCGGGGTTGGAAAGCATCATCCAACAAATGGCCGCTCAACAAAGCACTTTCATTGCTCAAACGGGGCAAAAGGTCACCACATTGGAGAACACGATTTCTTCTATGGACAAGCACATCAAGATGCTTGAGGGTCAAATGAGCCAAATGGCTAACCATGTTGCTTCTCAACACAAGCAAGGGCAATACCCTAGCAATACGGAGGTGAATCCAAAGAAGAATTGTAGTGCTATCTTTACAAGAAGTGGAAGAGCGTATGGAAGCAAAGAGAAAGTTGTGGATGTCAATGAAGAGCCATTAGTTGAGGATTTGCCATTTGAAGAGGAAGACCACATGGTTGATGAGAAAAAGAAGGAAGTGAGAAATCCTATTCAAGAGAGGGAGTTTCTTAAGAGAAATGATGTGGTGGAAGTTCCTTTACCTACAAAGGATGTCATCACCAAGGCACCTTTCCCCCATCGTCTACCAAAGCCCAAGATGGATGAGAAGATGAAGAGGTTCTTGGCCATGATTAGCAAGGTGCAAGTTAATATTCCTTTGTTGGATGCATTGAGAGATATGCCTGGGTATGTGAAATTCTTGAAGGATGCCGTTTCTAACAAAAGGAAGTTTGATTTGCTTGAAACCATCAATATGAGTGAAGAGTGTAGTGCGGTTCTCCAATGAAAGCTACCTCTCAAGCAAAAGGATCCGGGATCGTTTACCATTCCTTGCTTTGTTGGAGGTCAAAAATTTGGTAATGTTCTTTGTGATCTTGGAGCTTCGATTAATTTGATGCCATTGTCTATCTTTAATGGGCTTGATATTGGGAATCTTCGTCCCACTCCGGTTTGTTTACAAATGGCGGATCGTTCGATCACTTATGCACAAGGAATTGTTGAAGATGTGCTTGTGAAGGTAGAATCCTTCATATTCCCGGTGGATTTTGTTGTTCTTGATATGCCGGAAGACAAAGAGATGCCTCTCATTCTTGGGAGACCGTTTTTGGCAACCGGGAGAGCCTTGATTGATGTACATGAAGGGAATCTCACTTTTCGAGTCAACAATGAGACCCTCACCATCTCGATCTATGATGCAATGAAGAAATCAAAGGATCATGCCTTTGAGGAGTGCAATGTCATAGGGGTTGTATCACCATCTCAAAGAGAGGATCGTTTGGAATTCAAAGACTCCGCATACTCCGAGCTCGATGAGGCTTGTGATGAACTTTTGAGCGCCCTAGCTCTTATGGAGTCTCAAGAGTCTTCGTCTCCTATTGACCCACAAATTCTCTCGTCTTCTCAACATGAGCATGACACCGAAGAGAATCCACTCCAAGATTGGAGCTCTAAGGATGAAGGTATTTCTCATACTCTAACTCCTAAGGGCTCTCTAGGAAGTGTCGATTTGCTTGAGACAAAAGAGAATAGCATGAAAGATGTTGCAATTCCTTTTGAGTTGAGAGTCGAGAAAGACGATGATGAGGAGCAAGCTAAGTTTGGGGGTGTTACCCCTCATAAAGAAGTTGTGAAGTTCTTTGAGGATGTAGACGAAAGGAAGGAGAAAATGGATGACGATGATCCTTTGATCCTTGGTTTGTCTTTCGTGCCCACAAGCCGAGTTTTGGGGGAATTGTGTAATGAAAGCCTCACTTTTCGAGTTAATGGAGATGAGACGATTTTTCATAAGCCGGAAGTTGAGATTGAATTGCCAATTCCGAGTGAAGAGAAGTGCTACAAGATCGGGGTCGAGTCTCGGGTGAAGCTTGTGTATCCGTTTCATGGAGGAGGTACAAGGATGAATGAAGCAAAGCCTCCTTGGAAGATAGGAGATCCAATTCACGACGAATGTGGAGATGTCGAATTTCGAGGCAAGGATTCGTTTGATGTACCATGAGCTCCATTGAGGTATCGTCGAGCTAACGACGTTAAACAAGCGCTCGTTGGGAGGCACCCCAACACGTATCCTTTATTTTCTCGTTTTCTTTAAGTTTAGTAGTTTTAGTCGAATAAGAGTGAGAGTGGGTTTATTTGTTATGGAAAGGAATTTCTAAGTGTTGGATGCTTTCTTATGCCTTAGAAAATTTTTAAGATTTTTCAAGTTGGCAATTTCATGCCTTAGAAAAATTTTGAGAATTTTCAAGTTTTGTATTCCAACACTTAGAAAAATTTTGAGGGTTTAAGTTCTAACATTGCGCAGTTCGGCGGTAAAATCGAAAAAAAATAGCAAAACTTTTCGGAATTCGATTCCGTCGATTGCATTGTGTTCGTAGGACTTGGGAGTAGGAGGAGGACCGACTTTCGTCCCGGACCGGCCCGGAAACACCCTGGCCAAGCCCGGGGGACAACACCAACCACGACCAAAACCACGACCGTTGCTTGGTCGCAAATGGCAAACCACGACCGATGCTTGGTCGCAAATGGGGAGCCATTTCATGCCCACTCATTTGCGGTCAACCCTCCTCTCCCGGGTTTGACCGCAAAAGTTCCTTCCCCCCTATTTTCATTTGGTTTTTCCATTTTCTTTTTGCTATTATATCCTATCTCCTACACTTCTCTTACCTCATTTCTCTTACTTATTCATTTCTTTCTCTTGAGATGATGAACATGTTCTTGAAATCGAAAAATTGAGAGGAGCAAAGCATGACGAAGGAAAGGATTCAACTTAATCGAGCACGTACCGGAGTGAGCAACATTGAACGTGATATGCATCGCACGCTTGGACCTTTGTGAGTGTAGTTTAAATTCCTTATTATTCTTCCCTCCAAACTCATTTTAGACTTTGTTTCTAAAATAAGTTTGGGGGAGGGGGGTAGGATAAGGTCTTTAAACTACTATTATCTATTATCTCTTCGGTTTTTCATTAAAGTTGCGATTTGTAAGCTTATATGTGCTTGATGAAGTTGATTGTGCTTAATTGGATGCTTGAAAGGGATGAATTTGTTTGAGTGTGTTTGGTATGTGATGAGAGTGTATAAGTTGGAATGTGATTCAAGTGGTTCATATGTGTGTAAATGTATGTTTACTTGCAAATTTTGCAAAATTTTTAAAACTTCTTTCGAATGAATCACTTGAAGTCTTGATTTTCATATTGTGGTTATCACTCCTTTGCTTTCAAGAGAGATGCCAATGATGATTTGAGCGGAAAATGCATCATATTTTTGGGATTTCCCATGTGTGTATTGAGCATGAAATGGTTGCATAGCATGATGAGCTAGGAATGATTGATCTTAGGCACATGAACTCTAAACAAAAGCTTGTGAGATTTGAGCCAAAACGTTGCATTAATAACGTTACTTTTTCTTTCTTATGAGTTTGCCATGTATTGCATTGTTATATTCTAGAACTTGCCTTCAATCTCGATCGAGCTTGCTATATGTGCTACGAGAACTTAGAAATGATTTTAGGCCCTCACTTGTTAGCCTCATTATTCCCTAAACACTAACCAAATAAAATGTTAACTTTGTGGTCCCTCTTGAGCCTTTGAAGCCTTTGTTGCTAAACCGGATGAAAGGGGGTGAAGGTTGGTTAAGGGAATCTATTGAGAGGTTGTGAAGAAGTGAGATAGCGAGGTTTGAATAGTTTGCTTGAAGAGATCGGTTTGAGATGAGAATACTCCTATGAGCTCTAAAAAAAAAAAAAAAAAAAAAAAGAGAAAAAAGGAAAAGAATGAAAGAGATGAGAATGAAATTCTCATAGAAAAAAAAAATGATGAGAAAAGAAAAAAAAAGAAAGAAAAGAGTTGAAAAGAAAGAAGAAAGTTTGAATAAAGTTAGTTGTGAATGAGAGCATAAAGGAGTTATTCATGAATATTTAGAAGCTTCAATCAAACTTGGGTATTAAAGAGTGTTAAGAGGTGAGATGGTGAAGGTAGAAGGTGAAGAAATTCACACTTAGAGTGGAAAAGAGAGGGTGAAAGTACTTAGAAGATTTCTTAGTCACTTAGCCTAAAAATCCCTACCTAAACCAATGTCCCCACATTACAAGCCTAAATTAAAGACCTAATTGATCTTAGTTCGAGTGCACAACTAAGCGATGGAGATCTTGAGGTTTAGGGCAAGCTTATGGTAAGAGCAATGCATGCATGAGTTCGATGAGTGTAAACATTCCTACCATACACTTGAGAGAAAGAGTGATACACTTACACTTTGGGAGGTTTGGAGTTTCATTGTGTTTGAATGATTGATTTCTTGGTTGAGAGTGTTGTATGGTTATGGATTGTTTAGTGCACCTTGGGAGTTCCATGTTTGAAAATGTTTTATTGAGTGAGCTTTGAGGCATCGATGATCTTGATTTGCATACCCATATGTGCTTATGTTCTTTGATTGTTCGTTCCATTGTCGGGACGAGCAATGTCTTAAGTTTGGGGGAGTTTGATAACCACATATTTAGCATGCTTTAGAGGGTGTCTCGATGCGTGTTTTGGTTCGGATTGGTGCTTAAATGAATAGGGAATGATAGGTTTTTACAATTTAGTCATTTTCTATATGCTTTGCATGTTCTCTCGGTTTCCGTGCTGTTTTCAGGTGTTGCGGCAATTTTCTGGGCGAGTTTGACTTATCCTATGTCGAAGAGGATCGAAAGAGAAAGCCGTAGCACTTTGTGGATTAATTTTCCGATACCGTACGAGAGAGAACGAGCCAAAACCGTGAGAGCGCGCAAACTGTCAAATGTGGGCGGAAAACACACGAGTCAACCGAAAATGAAATAGTCAACCCTTCACTTAACTTTCCAGAAATTACAGATTTTACCCCACCTTCTCAACTTAAGTTTCTAGTATTTGCAATTTAGTCCAAATGTGTGGGAAGACTATAAATAGCTAGATATTTTCCTTATTTGGTATCTAACTTCACATATATTTCACTTGAGCAATTTCTCTTAGAACCCTAGTTATTTTCCCTCTTTCTACTTTGGTATTTTCAAATATTTGTGGATGATCAAGCTTGGATATTGAAGATTTGTGGAGCATTTCAATTCCTTTTCATTTCCTTGTCATTTCTATTATGATTTCTCTTATTTTCCATGGTTTAATTGCTAGATCTATGGCTAGCTAAGCTTGCATATGGCTCCAAGTGATGGATAATTTGATGTAGATGATAGGTATTAGATTCTAGGATGTTGATCTACCTTCCTCTTGGATTGCCTATGGATTGGGACTTTAATTTGTATGCATGAATAATTGATCACTAGGAGTGCATCTAAGGTGTTTGAGGGAATGCCTAGTAAGCTTCCTTTCATAGCACTTGGCATCAATCCATACCCATATCACTTGATTTCATCTCTTATAGTTCCTAGAAAGAATTAGATGAGTTGGATGAGAGTTGGTAGGTTATCTTAGACTATTTTGAGCTATTTGGAGTTGATAGAGTATTTAAAGGCTTAGAAAGCATTTGTTGCTCTATCAATCAACTTGTTAATCACCCTAGTAAGGTAGGTTAGCATATTTGATATAAGAAACCATCCAAGGTGGATTAAATTGGCTTGAAGCACCTAGATTCTAAGACCTTCATCATCATCATATTGGAAATCACTTGGATCCATGCCTTTTACTATTGATATTTTACATTCGCATTCTATTTGCCTTGTTTACTTTACATTGTTGAGTTTACATTCCATTTTACTCCTTGCCTAGTTAAGTAAAAAACCAAATCATGATCATGTGCTTAGATAGTATAATGGAGACGATATAGACTACTTGATTTGCTATTGCCATATTCACTCCTTGTGGTTCGACTCGGACTACTAGCTAGTTCGGTATTATTGCTAGGCTAGAAATTAGCTCTAGTCAGTATTTCCTTCAGATTTGATGATATATATCTCCTCCACTTCTATCAACTCCTCATGCATGAGACTAGATAGGACTGGGCCTGTGATAACCTTACACTGAACTGAGGTAGTTAATGCCTTCAATACCACCCTGTGCCCATTAAGTGTCACTGTAACACTCATGTCTTCATAATCCAGCTCCACAGGTGTGCCCATTCTCAGCCAATCACCTCAAAGAATCATATCACAGCCCTCATTCTTCAATAACCAAGGTGAGTATTGAAACTCATGTCCTTGAACACTCCACTTGAAATCAATTGCTCTTTCAGAACTCACCAACTTCTGTCCATTGGCAACTCTAACTAAGATTGGTTTATCCTTGTGAGTAGGACAACCCAACATCCTAGCTGTGTCCTCCTGTAAGAAGCTTAGTGCGCTACCAGAATCTATTAGAATGTTCAATTTGTGAGATCCAACTTCACCAAAAACCCTCATAGTTGTCAACCCACATGCTCCCATCATTGAGTGCACTGATATTTGAACCTCAACAACAGTTTCTAACATATTACCCTCCACTACCAATAGCTCTGGGTTAGGTTCTTCTTGAATATGCTGCAACTCTTCTTCTTCAGTCATAATCAAGTAATTGATTCTGTTCTTACACCTGTGACCAAACATGTAAGGCTCATCACAGTTGTAACAAAGCCCTTGTCTCTTCTTGCAGCCATCTCTGCTGCTGTCAACAGCTTGGTAGGTGGCTTCAGATTGTTGTTGCTACCAGTCTTAACAGGTAAGTTCTGTGGAACTGGTTCTGTTTTCTTAGGTTGAAAATTTGTTGGTGTGAATGGCCTGCCCTGCGGTTTCAATCTCCTAGCCAAGGCATCAAGTGTAGAAATCTGCTTCTTTCCCAGTTCAATAGTTTGTTCCAAAGTTTGAGGTTGGAACATGGTGATGAATGACATCAACTCCTCACTTAACCCACTAAGAAAACTCCCCTTGAAGTAGTCCTAGGTATATCTGCTATGGTCATTCATCATTAAGCATGATTTGAGTTCATTGAAATGTTCCACATAGTCATCATAGGAACCAGTCTGTTTTAATTTGTTGAACTCCACCACAATATTAGAAACCCTGAGGTCCTCAAACCTAGCAGAAACGACCTCTAGAAACTGTTCCCAAGATATATCAATATCCCCCATATTCAGATTTTGAAACCAGTTTAGTGCCTTTCCCTCAAAGTGCATAGTTGCTAGATGCACCTTCTGAGTATCAGGTACCCCGGGCATGAGTTTGTAATAACTATTGCATTTTAAAATCCAAGCACGAGGGTTAGATCCATCAAATTTTGGGAAATCAATCCTAGGTAAAGGGCAATGAGCATAATTTCCCCCAGATCCATTCTTCCCATAGCTACCCAGCACTGATCTCTCAACAAACCCACCCTCCTTACTATTATTCAACAACTGTAACTGCATATCAGCTAAGGTATTGGTAAGATGCTCAAATTTCTTATCCATACCTTCGAATTGTTCATTGATCTTGAGTTCTGATGCATTCCTCTTCATAGATTCTGCTGTCATCGACTTATCCAGCTTCTTTTGCCATTCCTACAGATCCTTCTGGGCTTCCTGCAGGTCCTTGAAGCGAGTCACAGTCTCGGAAGCCATGATGAAGAACCTGGCTCTGATACCAATTATAGTGTAAACACTACGTAGATCTGGAATTTGTATGAATTTAGGGTGTAATAGAACGATAGGATGAATGAGAATGAGAGAAAGGGGGAAGATAGCAGAAGAAAAATACTAATTCTCATTAACCACCAAATTGGAAATTACACATACTTTTACTGCCACTGTTACTTGAAGGAAAAAACATTCAAAAGTGCTAAACAAAACACAAACACGACTAAGGAAATGTAAAGATACTCAGCCCATCACTTGCGGCCCAAAACTCTCTCGAAAGCCCATTCTAGCCACTTAGCACAATTTCCATCCTCTTTGACTCAATCTTCTTCTTCTTTGACTCAATCTTCTTCTCCCAGCCAGTCGACAATTCGATCCTCAATTTCCTCTCCTCCTCCTCACCGACAGTCACCATTTTCCCTTGCTCCTTCATAACATTTGACCTCCTTGAAAGGGGTGATTTGATGGCTTGACATAAAGTGAAAAGCCTCTCTATCCTTTGTGTTTTAGAGCATCCTTAGGTGGGTAAAGACCCTTGTGTAATTAGCTAGTTATTACCCAAAGTGTATTGCATCATACATTCTACAACTTTACTTGTATAAGAAAGCCCACCTCGAATACTGAACAGGAATTGGTATTAAGGATTTCGCGTTGTTCGCCTTCCGGTCGACTTCCGCCTTGTTGGGAACCCCTTGCAGTTTGATTTTGATGATGTTTTTCGAAACCACACTTCCGCATATTTTCACTTGTTTAGGGTCAAGGCCGATAGATCGACTGGCTACTTGTTAGTGCAGGTCGATGCTCTCTAAAGTTTAATTACAAGTTTGATCCACTCTGTAAGAGAAAGGTTGTTTATCGACATGCCTCATTCGGATCGAGCTGGTATATCTAGCTGTCTATCGACCTTCCTTATCAAGCTTCCAGCCTGCTTTGACTTAGAAGATTTCAAGAGCTGGATTATCATATCAAGGTCGTTGATCCACCTTCATGGAGCAACTCAACCTGATCCTTGCCACGTGGTATGCCAGCAAGGACGAATCTTCCCAACAGCTAGAAGTGAGTCACGCCCCAACGGCTAGTGCCACATCATCCTGACTCCAACGGCTAGTTTTCAAAAACTGCCTATAAATACTTCAAGCCATTATCGGATTCAAGCACGGGAAACTCAAGCTATCAACGCAAATACTCTGCCGAAATCTCTCTCAAAATTCATATCCTTTCAAGTGTTCGAAATCCCATTAGTTTCCCAAACACTTGACGAATAGAGATTTCAGACTCCGATAAAAGCCCCAACGACGAAGCGATCACTGCTGCTTGTCGTTGATTCAAACAACTTCTTCTCCGACTCGTTCGAAGTTAGAAAGTTTGTTTTGTGGTTTTCACCATTATAGAGTTAGTCAAGCTCTGTAGTAAGTGAAAGGTTGTTTGTACGTTTCTGTACGAAAGTTTGTAAGGGTCACGACCCAAAACTCGTGTCTAGATATATTCAAGTTAGAGTGTATTTAGAACTGATACTCAGTCAGTATAAATAAGAGAGAAGTTGGATCCGAAGGTAAAGGGATTCTCAGGTCGAGTCGACCTGACGTGGACGTAGGAGGGTTTCTCCGAACCATGCTAAATTGTGGTGTCTCTCTCTCTCTCTCTCTCTCTCTCTCTCTCTCTCTCTCTCTCTCTCTCTCTCTCTCTCTCTCTCTCTCTCTCTTTATATATCGCTCTTCCTCATTTTATCAATCTGACAAGCATCAACCTGCATCTCACGAAACAACCTGCATTTGCCTATCGACCTTAGTTTATCAAAGAGTTAATCAACCTCCGCTTCCGCATAAGCACAGTTTGATAAATCAAGCTTGTTTTCAAACGAGCTTGATAGATCAATCTGCCTCTGATAGGATCGACCTTGACAAGTCGACCTCTTTATCGACCTGATTTTCAAAAACGTCAAAAACGGTTGGTTATTGGTGTATTCCCCCCCCCCCCCCCCCCCATACACCAATTACTCTTTTCCGGGACCAACAAGTGGTATCAGAGCAGTGGTTCTTTTGACCGCTGCTTTGCATACTAAAAGTTTTTATCTAACTTTTGGTCATTTTGAACCGATCCATTTGAAAAATCTTTTCATTCATACATATCATATTATTTGCGATGGAGGCTTCTCTTCTCAGGGTTTGTGAAGATTTCTCCATACAAGGCTATGAAGACTGGAGCTTCAGAATCAAGATGTGTCTCAAGGCACATCATTTCCTCATGTGGGAGATCATCGAAAATGTCCCCTCTCCCATTTATGCAGCGAAGATCATCGTTGAAGGAACGTTCCCCGGGGAGGCCACATACGAGAAGATCCTCAAAAATCCTCGCGACTATACAACCGAGGAAAGGAAGGAGGCCAGTCTCGATGATTATGCTAAGGGACTCACCTCTAGCACTGTAAAGGGCGTCTATCTTGCCAAGATCCGAAATCTTGAGACTGCCAAAGAAATGTGGGACACCCTCCGGTCCATCAGCCTGGGTTCAGAAGAGATGAAGGAGAACAAGCTGTCCATGGCGTGCAGCAAGTTCGATGACTTCAAGATGATTTCAGGTGAAACCATAGAAGCAATGAAGATTCGCTTCACCGAAATAATTCTCGAGATCGCTGCAATCAACCCTCACAAATATACGCAGCGCGAGAAAAATCTTAAAGTGATGCGTGCTCTACCCGCAAACTGGCACGTATACACCGCCATGCATCCAGCCCGTTCCGACTTCAACTCTCTCACTACTGAAGATCTTTTCGACATTCTTGTCGGAAATGAATATGAGATGATCCGCATCCACGGATCAGCACAGCCTTCTACCAGCAAGAAGGCCGATGAAAAGAATGACAAGGAGGTAGCCTTCAAGGCCGAGTCAGCCTCTGTTGCTACCTCAAGCTCGATTGACGAATCCATCGTCAAAAAGATCGAGAAGATGACTCTCGACTATGCTCTCGCTGCTAGGAGAAATGAGAAGCTCCTAGGAAAGGTTGTCAAATACAAGAGATTCTATCGTGACAACAAGCAAAATTTCTCAAACCGCAACCACGACCGCCCTGACAAAAAGGGAGAAGGTAAACCCTCAACCTTCAATTCTTCTAACACACCCGAGGGTGGCTGTTCTGGTTGTGGCAGGCCGGGTCACTACAAGACCGATTGTCCCGATCTGACAAAGGCCGAGAGAGACGAGCTCCGTGCAAAGCGTGATAAGAAACTCAAGGATCAACGAGCTGCCATGATCGCCGAAGAAACAAAGGAGGCTCACCTCTCAGACAGCTCGTCAAGTGATGACGAGGGTTACATCGCTTTCGACGAAAGTGATGATGAAGAATGTTTTGTTGGAGAACACCAACAAACCGAGGGATCTTCAAAGGTAGATCCTCAACCCATTTCACTTTCTTTCTCTGACGATGAATGTGCAGGAGAAGGTGAAGAACTATCCGAGGCTGTGTCTTGGGAAGAAATCAAGAAACAACTCGATGATTATGCCGATCTCGTGGATACACTCAAAGAGGTCGTTGAAGATAATGCTGAGCTGATGAAAAACAATGAAAAATACAAGCTAGCATTAGAAGAAAAATTCTCTCCCTATGATGAGGAAAAGGAAAGGGAGATCGAAGTCCTAAAGTCAAAAATTGAAGAATTGACTTTCCGAATAAAGGAGTTCGATACCAGGGCGCTCGAGAAGGACGAGTCCCTCATAATCAAAGATGCCGAAATTCACAGCCTTACATCAAAGTTGGCTGACTTGGTTATTCGACACGAACTCCTCGTGGAAAAAGAAGAAAAGCTTCAACTCACCTTGAGTCAGTTGAAGAAAAGCGGAAAGAAATTGGAAGAGGTCCAATCCATGCAACGCAATCCGCGTGATCACTCTGGTATTGGATTTAGTGGAAAATCCAAGGAAAGCAAGGATAAAGACTGCGAGATCAAGTTCGTAAAGGCGCAGTCTAAATCAAAGAATATCAGGAAAGCTCATCAAGCTCTACCTGATAAAATGGTCAAACTGAAGAATCCAGTTCGACAGCCCCAAGCCATTCTTTTAAAGCAACACAAGAAGACCGATCTACATAAGAAGGAACAGCCTGTTCCTCAAAAGAGAGTGAGTCGACCTGCCCAGCATCGTCGACCTGCCCCTACTCATCAACAGCAGGCTGTTCATCAAGGGTGTTACGAAGGCCAGTACTATCAAAGGCCGTATCACCCTCAGTTCTTCTACCCGACTCAACAAGGGTGTTACTGCCACTACCCACAATATTCAAACTTTCAAGACTGGCAGTATCAACCTGGTTTTCATGAAGAGCATTGTTATCAGCCTCGCGGCCCTCGCTCAAAGAAATCCAAGGCTCCCAAGCCCAAGACCGCCACTGCCTCGTCCTCAGCCTCGGATAGAAGCAGACCGGCGAAACAAATCTGGGTCCCAAAGGCCGTTCCCACAACTGATGTAGCACCCAATCTCAAATGGGTTGCTAAGTTTAATTAATTGCAGGTCGGGAAGGCTCAAAGAAGGAGCCAAGCATCTCGTGGAGCTGTATGGATCATTGATAGTGGATGCTCCAAGCACATGACGTGTGACAAAATGCTACTATCAAATTATCAAGAACGAGACGGGCCTCTTGTAACCTTTGGAGGAAACTCGAAGGGTCACACACGAGGCCAGGGCGATCTAAAAGTTGGAAAAACAACTATTTCTAATGTCTCGTATGTTGAAGGTCTTAATCATAATTTATTCTCTGTGTCGCAATTCTGCTCGAATGGTAAATGAGTAGAATTCACCACTAACAAATGTCTCGTGAGAAATGAGGAAGGGGAAATACTTCTTACCGGAATTTTGCAGGATAAACTCTACATAGTTCAATGGACTGATGGGATAGAGACCTGCCTGATCACAAAGGCTGATTCCGAGACAAGCTGGTTATGGCACAAGAGGCTGAGTCATTTGAACTTCAAGGCCATCAACAAGCTCGCACGCAACAAACTGGTGAACGACCTGCCAGATCAAGTCTTCGATCGTGATCACATTTGCAAAGCCTGTCAAGCTGGAAAGCAAACAAGATCATCCTTTCCAAGCGTGACGGTACAAGCTTCAAATCGAATTCTTGAGCTTCTCCATCTCGACCTCTTTGGTCCAGTCACTCCCTTGAGTATAAACGGTAGAAATACGCTCTCGTTATTATAGATGATTATTCTAGATTTACGTGGGTTATTTTCATGTACAAAAAGAAGGAGACTTTGGAGAAGCTACCCGCGTTGCTGAGCAAACTGTGCAATCAAAAGGAGAAATCCATCATCTCCATTCGATCCGATCGAGGCACCGAATTTATCAATGCGATGATCGAAGAATATTGCACAAAGAGTGGAATTCATCATCAAACCTCAGCAGCTCGTACAACTCAACAAAACGGCATAGTGGAGCGCCGTAACAGGTCGCTGAAGGAAGCAGCTCGTACCATGTTGGATGAAACCAACCTTCCAAAGAAGTTTTGGGCAGAGGCCGTTAACACAGCCTGCTATACCCAAAACAGGTCGATCATCACTACCCGACATGGAAAGACTCCTTATGAGCTGTGGAACAACAAGCTCCCCAGGTTAAAGTATTTTAAATCTTTTGGATGCTTGTGTTACATCCATAACAATGGGAAATCTCAATTAAAAACTTTTGATAGCAAGGCTGATCCAGGAGTATTTTTAGGATATTCGGAGGTTAGCAAAGCTTATAGAGTTTTTAATAAGAAAACCCTAGTTGTGGAGGTAACACCTCATGTTGTGTTTGATGAATCTACTTGTCTGTACAGAGAGTTTAGTACAGGTCTAGATTATTCCGATACTAACAGATCGTCCAACTCCCCCATCGACGACCTGCTAGTATGGACTCCAACTGATCTAGAGGAAGAGGATCAATCTGATCCGAAGGTCACACAGCAAGAGGGAAATGATGCAAGTGATGTTCCCTCATCGAGCTGTAATACATCAGCTGGAATTAACCAGGCCGATCCCCCATTCTCAGTTTCCCAGACTGATGCTGTTAACGACCTTACATCTCAAATCGAGCAGCTCGATGATGCAATGAAGCAGCTCAATACTCAGTCCGATCAGCAGCTTGATCAACAACCCGAGCAACAGCACGTGCTCACTGATCAACCTTCAACTCACCCAGAGTTTGACGAACCTATCAATGAGCCCGATCCAATTATTTCAAACGAAGAAAGATCGCGATGCAGACGATGGATCGATGATCATCCGAAAGAGCTCATTATTGGGAACCCAAACCAAAGAGTGCGAACAAGAAGAATGATTGGTGAAAGTGCGCTACTAAACTGCTATCTCTCTCGTATAGAACCCAAAGATGCCATTGAAGCTCTTCGTGATGCTGACTGGATTCAAGCCATGCAAGAAGAACTCAATGAATTCAAAAGAAATGAAGTATGGTCTCTAGTTGATCGTCCTTATCATCAGGGCATCATTGGAGTCAAATGGGTCTACAAAAACAAGAGAGACGAATCTGGAGAAGTTGTCAGAAATAAAGCCCGATTGGTAGCAAAGGGTTACTGTCAACAAGAAGGAATCGATTATGATGAGACGTTTGCCCCCGTCGCAAGATTAGAAGCTATAAGGCTGTTTCTAGCTTATGCCGCTCATCAACGATTCAAAGTCTACCAGATGGATGTAAAGAGCGCGTTCCTCAATGGCATTCTCGAAGAAGAAGTCTATGTGGAACAGCCTCCAGGATTCGAAGAGGGTGATTCGAGCAAAGTCTACAAACTACACAAGGCCGTCTACGGACTTAAGCAAGCTCCTCGAGCTTGGTATGAGACGCTATCATCCTTTCTCATCGAATCCGGATTCAAGCGTGGTTCAGTCGACAAAACGCTATTCACTATCAAAGTGAATGAACATATCCTTTTAGTACAAATTTATGTTGATGACATTATTTTTGGATCTAAGTCTCCCATATTATGCGAAAAATTTGGTAACCTCATGACAGACAAATATAAAATGTCTATGATGGGGGAAATGAATTTCTTTCTAGGGTTGCAGGTCAAGCAGTCCGATGAAGGAATCTTCATAAGCCAAACAAAGTACGCACACAAGCTGGTCGATAAGTTTGGTGTCAAAGACAGCAAGCCCGTCAAAATATCGATGCTCTCTGGTGGGAAGATCGACCCGGATCCAGAAGGAAAACCTGCCAACATAACACAGTACAGGGGTATTATTGGTTCATTACTTTATCTAACTGCGAGTCGACCTGATATCACTTTTGCAGTTGGAGTGTGTGCTCGATATCAAGCTAACCCGAAGGAATCTCACTTGGAAGCAGCAAAGAAAATTCTTCGATACATCAAAGGAACCGTAAACTTAGGTCTTTGGTATCCTTGTGATGATAATTTGCAGCTTACAGGTTATTCAGATTCTGATCATGCAGGGTGCAAGCTCGATAGGAAATCTACCTCGGGTACTTGCCAATTTCTAGGAAACAAGCTGATATCATGGTTTTCAATGAAACAAACTTCAGTAGCCACCTCCACCACAGAGGCCGAGTATATGGCCGCAGGGAGTTGTTGCGCACAAATCTTGTGGCTCAAACAACAACTTAAAGATTATGAAGTTGAAGTCAGTGAAGTGCCTATATTCTGCGATAGCTCGAGTGCTATCGCCATTACTCAAAATCCAGTTCTTCATACAAGATGCAAACACGTGGATATTCGACATCACTTTATTCGTGATCACGTTGAAAAGAAGAACGTGGTTATTGAGAAGATACACACTGACATTCAACGGGCTGATATCCTAACCAAGCCACTAGCCGAAGAAAGATTCAAAATGCTGTGTGGAAAGTTACGCTTATTAAATGTTGAGTCAACAGGCCGTTCGTGAGTCAACAGGCTGTCACCATTAAACAGGCCGTTTCTAATCAACAGGTCGATAATCAAATGACAGACCGTTCCCTATCAACAGATCGACCTGTGTTCCTCAAATATTTGATCAAGAGATCCATCAGTTGAGGGGGAACAAAGGCCGATATCTACCACCAGGTCGATATCACAAAGTCCAGGCCGTTCTTATTTTCTCAGGCCGTTAGCATGACGACCTGTATCAACAATCGGCCTGATCGCTACACCTCATTAATGAAGGGGGAATCAAAGGGGTAGTATCACCCTTTGTCTTTCATTTAACTTCTTTAATACGCATTAAATTCTCTCTATTATTGATATTTATTTCTCAATGTGTTACATTGTTTAAGGCTATGTTGTGTTGCATAAATTAAGGAAAAAGGGAATAATCATTGCTATTTTTGCAACCTATCTAGTCAAGTGTCAAATATTGACTCATTGACCGAGGTCGCATTTAATTCCCTGCAACCCTTTCTGAAAAAGTGCAAGGATACGCACGTTTCTATTTAATTCACGCGCGGATGTGAATCGTTTCACATTCCCGCGCTTTCATCGTGCGGACGAGAATTAAAGGGAAAACTTTAACCCTTTCAAATTCGAATGATCCCAACCATTCAATATGTCTATATATATCATGGAGTTCTCATTCGAAACGTTACTTACTCTTTCTGCAAAAACCTAATTTCTTCAGTTTCTGCTAAAACACCAGCCGCTGTCGTATCTTTTCGCCATTTTCTCCCTTCTCTGTCAAGTTTTTACACATCTACTCTTGTAAAATGGCAGGAAAATCATCTTCCGGCCCTCAGGAAATGGAGTGGGATGCGATCGCTGCGTATTTGAACTCCCGCATCAAATATGAGCCGTACATGGTTCGTGAGACCTTCGGGTTTCGCGATTTGGAGTCGATGTACGCCCTGGTGGAAACATGTCTTCCGTTCCACTGGATTATCTCTGCGACCGCCGAAGCTTCTCACAAAGGTCGTGAGTGCATTCTTCTACAACTGGAACAAGGGCGACTCCGTCTCCACCCATACTGTGTCTCTCGGAAGTCAGAAATCCGTCCACCACATCAACGTCCTCGACGCCGTGAAGGTCGCCTTCAGCATTGGGGAGGGTGGGCCGCTGGAACTTTCCGATATTTCGCGCGATCAACTGCAGGAGGTTTCTGACCGTGTTCTCATGGAGCCCAGGCCGTATCTGGCAACTACGTTCAAGAGGAACGAGCTCCGTCCTAAGTACAGGCTGCTTATGGACTTTGTGCAAAGGTGTTTTCTAGGGCACCTCGGGAATCACGACCAGGTCACGCCCTTGAAGTTCCAAATAATGACGGCCGTGATTCTCAACCTGCCCATCAGCTGGGCCAAGCTGTTTGTCACCCTGCTATGGGATGAGGCCAAGCAGATCGATTGCTCTATGGATGGAGAGGCTGTGGTGGGAGTGCGTCTCCACAACGAAAAGAGGCCGCTTCGTCTTGGGACGAAGGCGACCTGCATCATAACCTCCTTCTTCAAAAATCGGAGGTGGACAGACGAGCCGGCCTTCCCCCACATCTTCATTCCAAAAGATCTCCATCAGATGGAGATGGCATTGGGAGTCGCACCGCAGATATTTTACGGGTCTCCAGACCACGTAAGGCCGCATCTTGTTCGGACTGGTGAGTCCAAGGTCGGATGGAGGGTGCCGCCTCACCCTGTGCAGAAAAGAAGCGAAAGGCCGACGACGAACCGTTGCCCTCTCGCCCTGCCAAGAAGACTCCCCCTGCAAAGAAGACTCCCCCTCCAAGGAAATAATCTGATTCTACAGAACCGGTCAGGACGTTGCACCGTGTTCTTCCCATGGAGGATGTGGAGCCAGTACCCAGCAGGCCACCTACGCCCTCTCCATCGCCCTCACCCTCACCAGAACGGACTCCTTCGCCAGTCTGTTCCGCCATCGAGCCGTCCGCCTCGCAGCATCGTCCTGCATCTCCCCCCCCCCCCCTCCCGCAGGACGTTGTCGTTCCCTCTCCTGCAGGCTCCCCCGCAGGCCGTCATCGTGTTGGTTCAGTGGAGATCGAGGATCTCACTGAAGACGAGCCCCAACCTTCCCCCTTCCGGCATGTCGCCATGGAGGAAGATGTCGTCCTGCCCATCCAACCGATCACCGAGCAGCCCGTGTCTGCTGCTCACTCTATGGTGGCTTCTATGAAGGCCGAAGCCAGGCTGAGGGTGATCGACCTGATGCCGGGGATTGAGCAACTCCCCAAGTCTCTAAATCTAGCAACTCGCCTCCAGTTTTATCTGGCTTGTAAGTCGAGTTACTACTATGTCTTTGAAGCACTGTTGCAGGTCGTCTCCCTCGACGATCTGAAGGTTGAAGAGCTGGAATTGGAGGCTGAGTTCAACTTCTTCAGTGTAGAGGATGCGGCCGCCAACTTCCAATCCCTCGTGCTGCGGCGCATGAAGGTCGAAGCCAAAATTTTGGGCATCGACCTTCGCCTCCTCTACACCAACTCTCGTACCCTCTACAACTCCGCCACCATTATCGGAGACGAGTTTGATGCCATTCAAACTCCGGAGCAATCACCACCCAGGAATGAAGGTAGTGATCAAGCTCTTACTGCTTCCGCTCCGTCTCTCGACGCATCAAAGTTCGATGTTGAGACCGAACTCAATTCTCTTTCTGCCAAGCTCGAGTCTCTCAGCCTTAGCATTCCGGAGCAGATCAAGCAGGCCGTAGCAGAGGCCCGGGTCGAAATTTTGAAGGAAGCCAAGACCCAGGCCGATGAAGCTGCCAGGGAGCAGGTCACGAAGTTTTCCGTGGATCATTTGAAGGAGTACACGGACAAGCTTCTGCCGGGCCAGCTCGAATCTCTCAACATGGCGTCCCGGGATCTGATCGGGGAAGTGAAGGAGGACGTGGCCCAGGTCGATCGGCATGTGACCGACCTGACTTCATCTATATCAACCTCGGCATCGGCCTCCAACATTCAAATCAACACCATCCTCGACACCCTCACCAGCCTGCTCAACGGGCACCAGCAATTGAGGGATGCCATTTCCAAGCTGCAGAAGGAGG
Source organism: Thymus mandschuricus (assembly GCA_029379335.1). Lineage (NCBI taxonomy): Eukaryota > Viridiplantae > Streptophyta > Magnoliopsida > Lamiales > Lamiaceae > Thymus > Thymus mandschuricus. Next base: position 11,133,765 of record CM057079.1, read on the forward strand.
ACGCTTCTCTTCTTTCGCTCATCAACTCCCTTTCTGATGATGTCGAAAAGGGGGAAGAAGCAAAGGCCGCCGCCAAGAAGAAGAGGACCAGCAAAACCAAATCCCCTCAACCTTCTTTGGCTCATCCCCCTCCTCCTCCGCCTCCGCCACCAAGGAAGCCCGCTTCCGAGGCCGCTACTGCCAAAGCTCGATTGATTCAAGAGGCCGAGCTTATTACTGCCATGCATCTTGCCGGAGCTACTCCGGAGCAGGCCGTGAACCCATCTGAGCAGAGGCGTTTCATTGCAGAGCGCCGGGCTGCCGAAGCAAGGAAGAAGGCCGAAGAGGACTGGATCAGCCAGTCGGCCTCCGAGCTCATTTTGGAAGCTGGACTCCAGCAGCAGGCCGCGGAGTGGCTCGACGAGAGCCAGAACGCCCTGTTGAAGGAGCTCAACAACTGTTTCATCCTCCTCTTCTACTGGATCCATAACCCTTCCCTCCCTGAAGATGCCGATGCTGCCTATGCGGCCTACATGATGAAGTTTCCTCACCAACAATTTGTTGGTGAATTACGTAGGAAGGCTGAAGAGGTCGGTGCGATCGTACGGGCTCCTGCCAAGCAATACTTCACGCCCTTGCTTATCGGTGATTCGTCCTTCTTGGACTATTCGCGAATCGACCGATACATCGCACTAACGGCTATCGGCATGAACGTCAACGTCTCCAATTCCGATCCCGCTTATTGCCGAATCAGGGATGTAATTTATGCGAGTATGAAGGCTAAGTCCAGGGAGCAGATCCAAGAGGAAAGAGTGGCAGCCCGTGCCCAGCAGAAGAAGTAGTAGAGTAGATGATTTTGTGTTAGTTTTTGATATTCATTTAAGCTCTTAGCTAGTCTAATAAAATCCCTATGTAATTTCGCTATCGAGCTGAATGAAGCAAAAATCATCTATTCGACCTGACGACAATATCTCTTTGCCCAGGCAAACTGCCTTTACTGCTTTAATTTATTTTATGTCTCATTATCTGCCTTTCTTATAATTCCGTATCAACCTTCATGGTTAATCGATCTTTCATCGTTTTATATTCTTAGGAATTATTTGTAAAGTGTATGGTTTCGACATCATCAAAAAGGGGGAAATTGTTGGGAACCCCTTGCAGTTTGATTTTGATGATGTTTTTCGAAACCACACTTAGGCATTTTTTCACTTGTTTAGGGTCAAGGCCGATAGATCGACCTGCTACCTGTTAGTGCAGGTCGATGCTCTCTAAAGTTTAATTACAAGTTTGATCCACTCTGTAAGAGAAAGGTTGTTTATCGACCTGCCTCATTCGGATCGAGCTGGTATATCTAGCTGTCTATCGACCTTCCTTATCAAGCTTCCAGCTTGCTTTGACTTAGAAGATTTCAAGAGCTGGATTATCATATCAAGGTCGTTGATCCACCTTCATGGAGCAACTCGACCTGATCCTTGCCACGTGGTATGCCAGCAAGGACGAATCTTCCCAACGGCTAGAAGTGAGTCACGCCCCAACGGCTAGTGCCACATCATCCTGACTCCAACGGCTAGTTTTCAAAAACTGCATATAAATACTTCAAGCCATTATCGGATTCAAGCACGGGAAACTCAAGCTATCAACGCAAATACTCTGCCGAAATCTCTCTCAAAATTCATATCCTTTCAAGTGTTCGAAATCCCATTAGTTTCCCAAACACTTGACGAATAGAGATTTCAGACTCCGATAAAAGCCCCAACGACGAAGCGATCACTGCTGCTTGTCGTTGATTCAAACAACTTCTTCTCCGACTCATTCGAAGTTAGAAAGTTTGTTTTGTGGTTTTCACCATTATAGAGTTAGTCAAGCTCTGTAGTAAGTGAAAGGTTGTTTGTACGTTTCTGTACGAAAGGTTGTAAGGGTCACGACCCAAAACTCGTGTCTAGATATATTCAAGTTAGAGTGTATTTAGAACTGATACTCAGTCAGTATAAATAAGAGAGAAGTTGGATCCGAAGGTAAAGGGATTCTCAGGTCGAGTCGACCTGACGTGGACGTAGGAGGGTTTCTCCGAACAACGCTAAATTGTGGTGTCTCTCTCTCTCTCTCTCTCTCTCTCTCTCTCTCTCTCTCTCTCTCTCTCTCTCTCTCTCTCTCTCTCTCTTTATTTATCGCTCTTCCTCATTTTATCAATCTGACAAGCATCAACCTGCATCTCACGAAACAACCTGCATTTGCCTATCGACCTTAGTTTTTCAAAGAGTTAATCAACCTCCGCTTCCGCATAAGCACAGTTTGATAAATCAAGCTTGTTTTCAAACGAGCTTGATAGATCAATCTGCCTCTGATAGGATCGACCTTGACAAGTCGACCTCTTTATCGAACTGATTTTCAAAAACGTCAAAAACGGTTGGTTATTGGTGTATTCCCCCCCCCCCCCCCCCCCCCCCCCCCCCATACACCAATTACTCTTTTTCGGGACCAACACGCCTATTAGAAAATAAATTATAAGAATTTCCATTCTTATAAACTACATAAATCCTATTAAGAATATTCCTATTCTTAAGTTCCTATTTTCTCGATCGACTAACGTTACGTTGATCAGTTATGAGACTATTAATCGGAATTGATAACTTATACGGCTAAGAATAGCCGTAAATTATTCTCGTACATACTTCAATTAATTATTTTTAATCGAAGTATAATTGTTAAATAAAATCCCGAAGGATTAATAATCTAAGGTTAATTATAACCGTAAATAATATAAGTTCGATAGTAATCGAACATTGATTAATGATTCGAGTTAATCGAATTAATCGCTTTAACTTACCGTCTCTCGTTTCGTAAAAATAAATAAATGAACGAATTAAATAATGCAGTTGGGCCGAAAGAATTAATCCGGCCCATTAAATCAGCCCACACTCGCGGCCCAAACCCAAACCCAACCCGGACTTGACCCGACCCGACCCGCTACCCAGACCCAGACCCAACCCCCAAATCAAATCAAAATCCCTAACTCTCTCTTCACACACACAAACGCGTACAACACACAGCCCACTCACCCCCTTCCCTCTGCTGCTATAGACGCCGCTCTCGCCGGCGGCGAGGGATCCCGGCCGGACTCTCTCTCTCTCTCACACAACTTCTCTTTTCTAATCCTGTTATTCTCTCTTTAGAGCTTCCGGGTAGAGGAGGAAACGACCGATACGAATTCCGGCAGAGACGCCGCCGTCGAGTCGCCGTCCGCCGGAGACCGTGGCCAGCGTCGTTACAGGTCAGGTCCTCTTTCTCTCTCTGATTTTCAGGGAACCCGTGGAGCACAGCCGCCGCGAAGCAACCGGCCAACGCCGCCGTCTGCCGGAGCTGCAAAGGCCACCGGAGACCTGAAGGCAGAAGCCAGGGCCGCCTTTGCTGCCACTGGTCCGGTCCTCTTCACCCGTAGAGGCCTAGTGCCTCGACGGAGGTTCGTTCTAAACCCTCCCTCTCTCGTTTTCGATTTATAGAAATGTTTTAGGTGTTTCTTTTAGCTTCGATTCTTATGGTTCATGAATTTCCAGATTTTAGATATTATGGAAATTGTCATCCATAGGATACATTATCATCGTTCATCTCCTTTGTTTGTTTCAATTAACAAGAGGTTCGATTATGAACCAATCTTAACTTAGGCACATTTTATGCTATGCTTTAGCTTATGCATTTTATCTAGACATGCTTAGCTTCTTAGAAATCATGCTTGATGGTTACTATCTAGTAATCATGCTTGAGGGTACTTAGATTATATCGTATTGAAATTTTCATGCTTGTATACTTGTGAATCCTACATCCTTTTTTGTGCTTAGCTTAATCCTACTAAAAGAAATGGCATTGAAGAACTTACTAGTGTTTAAGTGGACTGTAGTTGCTAGGTATTCCCTTCCTCTTCCTTATTCTTCTTCTTCCCTTAAGTTCTACTTTTTGAGTGTTGTAAGTGTTTGATTTTGCAAACTGATTTAGGGGTGAATGAAGGGGTATTTATATCCCTCCTTTTTGCTAGGATTAGGGGTTGGTTTTGTTTATTGAGGTGAGTGATTGGGGCTCAATGTTGCAGAGATTCCCTCAAGAATCTTGCTAATAGATCTTCTCTTTTCTTCCTTCTTTTCTCTGCATATTTTCAGCTACATGTTTGATGGTTTTCCAAGTGATGGAAATCGATGGTGTGATGGGTTGGAGGCTCAAGAAATCTTCCAATATCTTGTACTAACTTGCACTCCTTCTTCCCCCTCTTTTCCTTTCACTTTTCAGCTCATGTTTGCCTATTTAAAGGGCTGTACTCTCTACCATTCTTGTGCATAAGGTGGGTTTAAATGTTACCTCTCAATGTGCTAAGCTATGGTCCTTTGTATATATGTACACCCTACTTTTAAGGCTTATTGGGGACTGGTTTTTGCAGGAATCTAGGGCTGGTGGGAGTCGATTCTTGGAGCTCTAAAGCTCATGGAGATGGCTGCATTTGACCTCCTTGAAAGGGGTGATTTGATGGCTTGACATAAAGTGAAAAACCTCTCTATCCTTTGTGTTTTAGAGCATCCTTAGGTGGGTAAAGACCCTTGTGTAATTAACTAGTTATTACCCAAAGTGTATTGGTTTTATTCTTGTAACAATGCACTATGTATTCACTAATGTTGCATTCTTATGCCATGTACCTTATTACTCATATATGAAGTGATTCATGATTTTAATCCTATACTAGTATATGGGTAATATTTATCTCCATTTATCTCCGAATTATATATGCACGTATATTCTTCTTAGGTGAGCATACGAAACTCGACTTCCTTGCGTAGAAGTCGCAATTGGGCTCGGCCCAATTTACCATAGAACGGCTCGATTCACGGCCAATGACAAATCATTCCAATTTGTAATCTAATAATTCGAACTACCTTCTATACATCGTACTAAAAGAAATTCGATTGCTAATATCGAACTTAAATCATAAGTCTAAATTCGATTTCTAGATCGAATTAAATATCTAATCTAAAATTCGATTACTAAACCAAATTAAAAATGACTAAATCGAATTTAATTAATCCGATAATTGGCCTTTTATGCTTACGAAAATGCGGGCCATTACAGATACATCAATAATTATAAAATTAGTATGTGATGAAAAAATTAATTACCATTGAAAGCAGAGAGAGAGAGAGACTCAAGATTTTGAAACTCTTTCACTATCTCTTTCATAAACCGCATTACATAATATCCACATTGCTTGTCATCCGGCTGTATCGGACCCTACATTATAAAAATAAAATAATGAGAATGTATGTTGATCATAAGTCTTACACAATAGACACATATACACACCTGTATATCTTTCCAGTTTGATGCCCTTCTGAATTTTTTCGAATCAGCCTTACTTTCCTTGAAAGTATTCATCGCACTTGAAAACAATATTATGGTAAACTTATAAGGAAATAATACTTTCATCGCACTTGAAAGTATTCATCGCACTTGAAAATTAACAAATCAATATATGAAATAAGGATTACTTCAATTACATAGCTTAAACTTACGTTTCGGCCACATCTACCCAATGGTTATTACGGTCCGGTGAGACAAGGGGTCCATTACGTAGACCTTTTTCATTCTCAAGCTCAATGATGTTCAGTAACCTTTGGCCACTAGTTCAACCTAAGTAATGAATTAACATGCAAGAATATTTAAGAATATAATTTGAAAAGAAGAGACAAGAAAATGACACTTACCCCTGATTGTAGGGCACCATTAGAAGTTGGTTAGGTGTTGCACATATCAACCTATCAGCTAATGCATGTGCCCTATTCGCAATGTTTGGTTTGTGATCAATCTGTGATATGGTAAACGGATTTACGAAGAGAAACTTGTCCTTCATTTCATTATCCTTCATGTTTCTATATAAGTGCCTAAAAATAAATCAATGAGATTATCAAAACATAATACAATGTAGTGAAATAATGATGATAAGTGGCATGATTATAATCTTACTGGATATAAACAACAATACAGTTTCCAGTAATTGACTCCAAGTTGCAAAAATGTACCACATCTTCTGAGAGAAGCCAAACAGTGATATCCATACCAAACACGTCAACATCCATTGTAACACGCAATCTTTTTCCTTCCTTGTATGATGTCTGCATAATAATATGTAGCACGCTCAATGAAGGAGGCAGGGAGGCAACATTTATAACAGTCTTTTCTACAAACTGCTTTTTTCCAATTTTCTTGTTCGATTGAGTGGGTGTCTGAGCATAATACATGATATATTTGAGGTCACTAAAATTTGTATAATACCAAACAAAAGTTGAAAAGCAAACAAATAAACTTAATTTTACCGCCTCTCTTTCAACCACCAAATAGCAAGGCCAAGCCACATGTGTTCCTAGTGCACTTCCAACAGTGTTCATATCCTCTAAGATACGAAATGGCAATAGTGCTTCACCATTTACAACTTTATCTAGTGAGACTCGAAAACAGTCTTTTGGCATCGGAACACCATGTAGCAAATCACCAAGAACAACAACTGTTCCATAAGCGACAACTGTTTTGGAGGGTTCCAATAATAAAGCAACTGATTTTCCCTACAAAAGACACATAAATATGCAAGTGAAGAAAAATATATATGACCAGTTATACATGCATCTAGAGATAGATATAGTATATGATCAGTTGCATGAGTTCTCCACATAAACATGTATTATTTTAATAACTAACAGTTGAGATAAGTTATATTGAAGGAAAAAATTACCAGTGAGATAGGAGAAATATCAACCAATTCCACTTCCATTGAATTATCCAGCTCCTCATTAAATATACCCTTCACGGAACAATTGCCAAGTCCTTTAGATAGTTTATCTTTCTCACCTACTTTAGCTTCAAGCTTTCCAAGTCTATCCACCAGCTGGGCAATGACTTTATCAAGAGAATTTATGTGTTCATCTTGTTCTTGCATCTTTTTCTTAGCATTAGCCAGTTCCTGGAGTGAGTTTTGATTTTCATCCAGCCTCTTTCCCCCAACAAATCTAAAGTACGTACCATGAGTGACACTTGATCCAACACCTCGCACACGACGAGGACGTTCTGGTTTCTCAAGGGCACGTGAAAGCACATCATCAAACCCTTCACTTGATATAAAACTCCCTTCTTCCTTTTCTTGTAAGTAGTGATCCTGCAATTATAAACAATTAATTAATGTATATATACCAACCAAAACATTTTAAAAAAATGGAAGTGTGTCCATAAATAAATCTCCATACAATTTTATCAATAGTTGTTCTTGTTGTGTTATTGTTAGGCTCTCCATCCTTGGTCAATCTTGCTTTCTTCCAAATGATGGCTCTAACAGAATCTTCATCACCCTTTAGTTCATTCTACAATATTTAATTTACATTATTAAGTCAGTATAAAACATAATATCATGCATGTAATAAGTGTAATAAAAATATCGGATTATCTATTTCTATAAACCAACTATTGTAACCTTGATTTCTTCAGCAAAATTTGCATAACTTTTACGGGATATTCGATGGGGGTATTCATGCTTGCTCCTTCGCTCCCTTTGCATCACTCAATTTCTACATAGGAGGTGTAAATTATTGTAGGAAAAATTTATGATTAAGAATGTAAAGTAAATTGTTGACCCTCTTTACCTTGAATTCATCTGACATGCGACTAACTACGAATTGATTCCAGTCTAGTGGTTGAATGCCACTATTTGGTGGTGGTTGTTGCAATTGTAATGGCCCGCAAATTTCATTAGTCTTAAATCTATGTTACGGTAGTAAATTACGAGCAATACTCATATTCATAGATATATATATATATATATATATATATATATATATATATATATATATATATATATATATATATATATATATATATACATGTACTCAAGCTTGATTTAATATGTTGTGATGAAAGGAAGATAGTCGGATTGATTATCGAGTAAGATAGCACGTTATTAAACGAAGGCAATCTTAATTAATTACTAGTAGCCCATAAATTTTATGAATTGGGCTCAAGCCCATAAATTAAGAATTGGGCCAAGCCATAAACTTATAAATTGGGCTCAAGCCCATAAATTGACGAATTGGGCCGAACCCAATTAGTAGTAGTATGTCGATTTATGAAACGAAAAACCGAAGGAGTTGCGTAACGAAATATGTAATAAATTTATGTTAGAAATACATGCTACAAAGTGAACAAGTAATAGAAAATAATACATCTAACTATTACATAAGGAATGGATTAATACACATTCAATGTATTGTTAATGTACAATTAATGCAAAACTAGAGTAAGACAAGAAAAGAGGGCTGCTACTTGGCTGCATATTCTGCAGCAGCTTTCTCCTTCTAGCCACCATCATCTTCTCCCTAGCTTCATTGGCAAAATCAGCCCCAAACCTCCCCAACTATGTCCTGCAAAACCATTCCCTAAAGCAAGGGAAAGAAGGCATCAAATCATGAAGAAAATGGAGGTTAATTCACAGGTTTCACACCTACTAATTACATGCAAATCCTCATCAAAAGAGTAATATAAATACCCCAACATAGACCCTATTTCAGTTTTCAACCTCTCACACAATATTCACTCAAAGAAGATAGAATTTAAGAGAAGAAGAAGAGGAACTAAGGAGGAGGAAGAGCAAAGCTAACAACCACAGCCTTCTAACACAAGAAGTAAGCATTTTATCAAATGATATATTGGTAGAAAGCAAGCATGCTAATTTCAGATTTTTAAATCACAAAAGCATGCTACAAATTGAACTCTTGATTTAACAATCAACCAAGCCTAAGCTAATGAAGTACTAAGTATGTAATAACACACCATTTACAATTCATGAATACAAGCTAAGCATGCTTTTGTATACCATTCATGTTAAGGAAATAAAACCTACAAGCCCTACTGCCTCTATCTCTATTAAATACCTCTAACTTCTATTGATTTAAATCATGGAATTTAAATTTAATAACTATGAAATCAGACTTTCCTATGCATAAAACGCAAGACGAAGACATATATGCACATAAATTTACAAATCGAATTATAGTAAATTAAAGGGAGGAATGAGTCGAACCTCCGTCAAGGCCGAGGCCTCGACGGGAGAGGGGCAGTCTGTCGGGGCAGCAAAGGCGGCCCCGAGTCGAGCTTCTGACTGCATTTTTCTCCGGGAATAGCTGCTGTCCCAAAACCCCCTGCACAACAAAGAAAATGTTAAACATTAATATATATATATATATATGTGTGTATGACGAGAGATAGGGTTAGACGAAGGGGGGGAAGAAAACGGGAGACTGCCGGAGTGCGGTCCTCGCCGCCGGCGAGGCTGTCACCGGCAGTACAGTCTTCAGGGAGAGAGCAGTAACGGTGGCGGAGTTCCCTGGCCGTAACCTCCGGCGACGGCGTCTCCCCGGCAGCGCTCCCGGAGCCCTGCAAGCAGAGGAAAAGAGAGTTAAACAGCGAGTTAGAGTCGTGGAGAGGAGAGGAGGAAGAACGAGAGAGGGAGGGCACGACGTGGCCAGCGACGGCGAGCCTCGCCGCCGGCAACGGCGGCGTCGACTTCAAGCTGCTGGCATCCAGCCCGATTGAGAGGGAGTCGGAGAGCAGAGATAGAGAGAGGAGAAGGGATAGAGAGAGACGGGGGAAAGAACGGGGGAGGAGAAGGCGAGGTGGTCGGCGCCGGCGACGGTGGCGTTCGACTGGACAAATCCGAGAGGGAGAGGGAGATGGGAGATGGGGCGGATGAATGGAATTTGGGGGAAATGAGAGTGATGGTGAGATTTGGGTTTTTATACCTAGGGTTTAAACGGGTCGGGTTCTGGGTCGGGTTTCGGGTTGGGTTTTGGGCCGGGTGTTGGGCATGGGTTAGGAGTAGTCTTGGGCCGAGAATTGGACTCAAGTTGGGCCGATTTAATTACGGCCCAACTGTTTAATTTATTAAATATTTTGTATATTAAAAACCATAAAATCTAGACGAGAAGGACGTTATAAATTACCGAGAAATGTTTTATTAATTCTAATAAAACCCCTCGAGTAATATGAGTTTATTATTGAAGCTTGAGAAATTCTCGAGCCTAAAATAGCCTATTTAATTCATGGAAAGGAATTATGAAAAGAATATTAGATTTAACAATCTAATATAATATAACTTCAAATAAATTATTATTCGAAGCTTACAAGGACAATTAACGGCTATCACTAGCCAAGGAGAATCATTAACTCCGATTAATAATCTCACGATATATTAACGAAACGATAGTCGAAACGAGAAGATAGAAATAAAGAATAAAAATATTCTTTATAAGGAATTATTAGATTTTATAAGAATGGAAATTCTTATATTGTCGTTTCTAAATAGGTGAAAATCGACCGGAAGGTTGACGTTGCGATTCTATCAGGATTGGCACTTTTCACGCTACTTAAGGTGGGCTTTCTTATACAAGAAAAGTTATAGAATGTTTAGATGAAAATGCTTATTTTCAAGTATTGTCATGCCATAAACATTTTTGTTTTGTGTATGACACCTATCTGAATTGGCTTCGCCAATAAAGTTAATCGATTTCGGGTCCTTGTTAAGACTTGCTATCTTGCTTGGACTAGTGTACACAGGACCGTGAGTCATCTTCAGGGTTGGCCGGTCAGGTGTCGTGTGAGGTGGCCACCTCCTCGACACCACAGTTTCAGATATGGTAGATTACGAAAGAACTTAGCATGCATGCACTTTTAGATCACAAGAACAGTTTTAGTAAGCATAGGCTCTTTTCAATAAAACCCCTATGTCTTACAGTTGAATGGCTTGACAATTATTATGTATAGTTTTCGGCATGTGCCCACTGAGTACTTTTGTACTCAGCCCTGCATGTATTTCTAAATGTGCAGGTTGAGCGAGATGATGTGAAGTGGCGAGTGGAGCTTTTGTCGTTATAGATTAGGACTCTCGGTAATACGTGTCTTCATACATGTATTCAAGTATTCTTCCGCTGTGCAAACTCTTGAGCTTTCGAGAATTGTTTCAAGTCATGTAATAGATTATGACAAGTATCCTTGTATTCTCATTTGAAATCCCGAGTTGAGACGTTCAATGGTATAAAGTGTTGTTCAAATAGCTATACGAGTCATATTCCACACACAATCTTATACCCCCTTTCTTTCCCCTACTCTTAATTCCCATCCATAGTCATGGTTTTCCGGCTTAACTATCCTTAGTGAAGTCCGGTCGTGACAGAGTGGTATCAGAGCCATGGTTGCTCTGAAACCCGAGAGTCTTCTTCAGAGTTTAGTCGAGTATTGATACACTTGACTAATTGAGTCAGTCGACAAAGCTCTGCACTTCACTACATCGCGCTCAACGAGGAAAGGTAAGACTTTCACGAGATTGGAAGTTGAAGAATAGAAAGGACATAGTGGATTTAAGATCACATATAGAAAAGAACAAGGCTTGCTAGAGAACCTAGCTCGCTTGAACTAGTTGTTTTCCTCGGAAAACTTAGAATAGACATTGAGGGAATGATATTCCTTCCTTTCCGTAAGGAAAGAAGAAGAAAAGGCGATGAAGATGCACGAGGGCAAAAGAATCAAGGCAAGAGACACAATGAAGATAAGATGTCATTCGATGACATGGGCTTAGCCTTTTAACGGCTTTTCAAGACATATGAACAACGTTCGTTCACGGATGTTTTATATAATGAAGTGATTATAAGTTAATGAAGATACTGTGGCGCAATAAAGATAAGACCACTATAAAACTATTGATGTACCACATCATGGTTAGACAAAAGAATATAATAATAATGCAATGAATGATTAAAGTGAAGTTAGAAAAGAACGACGGTAACAATAGTTTACCTATTTGGAAATATATCCATGAGCATAAAAGCATTGACCTCTCGCAGTTAGAGTTCAAATATTAGAACATGTCAATCAGAACCTAAATGAGGTTAGGCATGAACAAAGTTCACCAACCCGGTGCTTCGACACCAGAGATAGTTCGATCATAACGAATTTATCAGTTTTTTTTCAAGAATGATTTAGATAAGTTGATGTCCCATTTTGGTCACTTTAGAATATCCACCCACGATCACAGGGTGTAAAACATGACGTTATTACGAGATTGAAAAATCAACCGCCAACAAATTAGTAAGGATGATAGGGGACATTATACGAGATCAATCTTTCAGGATGACCTTACCATGAACTGATAAATGACATTCCCAAGACTGTAGGAATTTTCGATGCGTGTGGTTAACACCGATAAGATTATACCACTAGAACTCCTCGAATGTTTCAACATTCTTGGCGCATCATGAATAAACAGGACAAGTAAATATGAGGTTATAATATGCCCCAGATTGAGACATATAAGTAAGCGAAGCGCTAGCCCATGTTCCTTCTGTTTCACCAGCGTATTAAGAATAACCATGAGAACCTCTCATAAGTTAATGACGTTATAAAATAATGTTATTATATTCTCAATAAATAGAGAATTATTCATGATGAATATAAGAAAGTGAAAGCATCAAGGTTGTCAACTGAATAACCAGTAACAGCTAAAGAAGGGTTGCAAGTTCAGTTTGGAGGATAAGGTAAGGAAATTCCGACCACTAATAGTTATTCTAAAGACCAAACCAATGAGTCATATGGAGAAATTGTATGGTGCAACTAGCATACAAACTAAATATCTAAAATAAATTAGTTATTATGGCCGGTTAAGATTAACCGATAGTCTGACATCCTAGAGCGTAGACTCGTAAGAAGTCTATAATATGGAAATATTAGTGTTATTTAAAAGAAACCTTATATTGATAAGGCCACCTCGATTGATATGCGAGGCAGTACCCAAGAGAACCCCGAACTCTACAACGTACAATCAGAATAAAAATGCAAGGTTATATGCCCTTGTAAGGTTATGAATAACAGTGATAGCACATTCAATTAGTGGTGAAAGCTTCTAGGGGATAAAAGAACATTGAAGACTACTTCAGTGAAGTTGTACATAAGTACTTATAGTAAGAAGAATTGTGTGGCCAGTGATCTAAAGGAAGGCTTATCATGTTAATGCCTTGTGTCGTGATATGCTACGCGAGCCCCTTTGAAGCCCAGGGGAATGTATTATGAAAATATAGAGTTCAGAAAAATTAGAAGTTAGAAGAGCTCGCCAAGTTGCGAAAGCTTCTTTTCACCACCCGGAAACTTGAGAGTCACCAAAGTACTAGAACTTCGTGTGACTGAGATTGTGTCTATGCGGGACTGATCACCCCACATAATATCAATCTCGGTAGCGTTACCATCAGACAAGAAATCGGACGGGTATCGACAAAATGGGTCTCCTCCCCCTGACCTTTGTCATTTCATTTCTACCCTCTGATTATTCTTTCCTAGCTTGTCAGATGATTTATTGATAACATATTTTGGTTACTTGTTGTACCAAAATTGAACCAAGGTCATTATACCTTCCAGATATTCTCATTCCACTTTGATATAATTAGCTATCCAAGCAATGGAGTTTACTAAGCCCAATTGCAAGTCACGAGTATGACTTAAAGTATGATACCGTCAGGGATTGCCCAAAACATGGCAATGAAATAGAACAAGATAGAAATGAAGAGACTTACAATTAGTGGAAGGAAATTTAAGATGAAAAATGTTTAAGGACAATGATATGATCTTGAGTATGTTATAAAATGGTTCAGGGGTTGTTAAATAAGTAAAGATATTGATACAAGACTCAAGTAGATAATGGTGTGAGGAGAGATAGTTAATAAAGACCTTTTAGAATTCCCAAAAAAAAAAAAATTTATTCAAGAAAAGAGATACTAGATAGTAAAGTAAGAAGCATGTTCGAAACTACGAGAATGGTAAGGCATATTAAGAGAATAAGTAAAGAGGAGAAATGAGTACATAAGCAGAATATATATTTAAGTGGATGCATGCATTAAAGTACGGGATAAATCAGTTCCCACAGAATATAGCAAATGATCAAGAGTTGACACCACATTAACAAATGTAGTAGTTGGTGGTATAGGTTGATGACAAAATCTAGATTAAGATTTCCATACATCACGGGTGATACACCCCTTAGAACAATCGCGTGGATCAGAAGAATTTTTTTTTTTACTAGAAATAAAGTTTCGAATAACAAGATTTAAGTTGGTCGGCCACGAAAGACGTGTGAATGAAAGTTAGCAACGGAATGTAACAGAGTAAGACAAACGGAAAGATAGTCCATTCCAAGGAACCTAATCCTCAAGGATCTCCTCCAGTTAAGAAACTATATGAAATAAGGAGCATTTGAAATATGGACCAAGAGTTTCAGTAAATCCTCAATCTAGAAGATTGATTCGAAATGGTGGATAGACAAGATTATCTACAAGAGTATAAAGTAAGAGGACTGTGTACAATTTAAACCTCCATAACGGAAACAACGGTACGCAAATAAAATAGGAGGGTTATGACTCTATCGAATAACCAATAGTTTTATGGATCAGTAAATTGATACAGGTTCAAACCTATTTTAAGTAATTAGCCCTATTCCAAGGAGACAGAAAGTCTTGCCAAGGTCCCTTATATATTAAAAGTCGAACGAAGGCGATATAGAGAAGGAAGAATTGGTAGAGATAAAGTATATGCAATTAGCATATCAAAGGACCATCCATGTAAAACTCATATGAATTGAGCAAGTAAAGAATTGGAAGATGTAGCATTGCTACCAGAGGTAATTATTTTTACCCCTCATTGAAATGTATAGATTGAGCAATCGAAACGACCTGCCCAATTATTATAAATCTCTACTCCATAGAGTATTAAATGTCTCACCTAAACATGAGCAATTAAGTTAAAAAGAATAGTACAAGGGAAATGCTTATACATATAAAAAAAATAGAGAATATGTTTTCTAGCTTAACAAAGTGACATTACTTGGACACATCGTGTCGTCGGATGAAATTAAGTAGACCCAGCAAAAGTAGAAGCTTTACAAGGGTGAGAATCATCTACACTAAATAAAATACGTAGCCTCTTAGGAGTGACTCGTTATTACCAGAGATTCGTCAAGAATTCTCCAAGATAGTAAGGCCAATAACATGATTGTAAAGCGAGTGATCCAGTGTATGTGAACCTTTAAGCGCCACTCATGCTTTCAATAGTTGACATGGAAGTCGATAGTTGCGCTAATTCTGATAGTTCTAGAACTACAAAAGAAATAGCAACATACATAGATGCCTCAGAGAATGGGATGAAGCATCCCAGTACCAATGAAAGGAAAGAAATGTAACAATTTATACACCAAATTGGTTATACCACAACCCTACCCACAACTTAAAATTTTCAGTTGTGCACGCCCTGAAAATTTAGAAGCATCAACCTTATGGAGTTAATGCAAAATCTCACGGATTACAAGAACAAATTCGAACAGTGAGCTTTTATATGTGTCGAATAAGGTGGGTAGAACTAGTAGGGAATTATGAATGTAGTATCAACTATCAATGCAAAGGTCAATATAATAGCCAATGCTTTAAGTCGTAAACCACGCTTTATGTGGATAATTCTTCTCACGAGTGAGGAGACAATTGTCAGTGATTTTAAGAATATAAATTTAAAAGTAGTGCCTCGTCAAGGTGGTAAAAAAAAAAAAAAATTATTACTACATTGACTGTAACGTCAACAAGAGGCACAAAGCAAAGAAAGGAAGTAAAGAAGATATATATATAATAGAGAGTAAGAATGAATAATACAGAAGAACATAGTTAGGTGGTTGTGCATACCACACAATGATGAGCTCAAGAATGAAATCTTAAGTAAGACTAAAGATACACTATAAATCGCTCACCCGGGAATACAAGATGTATCAAGACCTAGAAAGGAAGTTGTGGTAGGAGACATGAAGAAATATATAGCATCAACCACCAGAAGGTGCTTTAGTATGTCAAACAAGTGAACTTGTTTCAGGATATGGTTAACCACTATGTTAACTAATGGATTATGATAAATTGGATCATAACCAAAACATTAATGAAATCTACAACCCTCGGAGATCTTGTAGTAAAACTAAGAGCATGTTACAGTGAAATTGTGACAAGACTACCAAAACTAAGAAAGAAAACAAAGTTGTATATTAGAAGTTATTGACCGACTTACAAAGGGGTCCTATTTGATTTCCATTTCGATCAATCATGGATAAAAGTTAGTCAATTATGTGTTTAAGAGATCGTGCGTTACACAATGTGATTATCTTTAATCACTAAAGATCAAGACATTAAGATACGTCCAAGTTCTGGAATAGTTACAGAAAGAATTAGGCACTAAGCTAATCATTAGCACAATTTGCCATCACCAAGCCAATAGGCAATAAGAATGGAAGATTCAGAGCCTATCAAGCATGTCGAGAATAGTCGTACTCGTTAAAGAAAGAAATAGACTTGCTAATAATAATTATTAGCCAACAATAGGTATGACGTCATATGACGTATTATAAGGGTAACAATGTAGATTACCCTCTATAAAGACAAGATAGGTGAAAAAAAAAAGATTTAAGGTCCTGATACGATAAATGAAGGGTTCGAGATAGGAAATGTTTGTAAGAGAGTGAGAGAAGTTAGAATGGACAGAAGTCCTAAGTCGACAATCGTCGAACAAAGATAAACTTTGAAATAGTAGATATAGTTTTCTTGGAGATGACACCTTCCAAGTGGATAATGAAGTTCAAATTAAAGGAAAGTTAAGAACTTGTCTTATTAAGACCTTATGAGATTCCAAAGGAATATAATATGCTAAAATAGCATACAAGTTGCAGCACCTCCAAATTTAGAATGTATGCATAATGTGATACTTCACGTATGCAAGTAAGAAAGTACGTGTTTGAGAACACGCGCGAAATTTATTAAGATAAATTGTCTTAAATTTATAGCTCAGGTGCAAGAATAAAGTAAAAGAAGTTTTGGACTGAAAGGTGCAACATCTTAGTAAGAAGTCTATTACTTCATTCGAGGTTTGGTGGAGACACCACAAACAAGAAGAATCGACGTAAAAAGTCGATGTTAAGATAAAGGGAAGTACCCCGAGTTGTTCAGTTAGAAGTACGCAAATTTCGGGACGAAATTTTTTTTAAGGTGGGTAGAATGTAATGGCCCGCAAATTTCATTAGTCTTAAATCTATGTTACGGTAGTAAATTACGAGCAATACTCATATTCATAGATATATATATATATATATATATATATATATATATATATATATATATATATATATATACATGTACTCAAGCTTGATTTAATATGTTGTGATGAAAGGAAGATAGTCGGATTGATTATCGAGTAAGATAGCACGTTATTAAACGAAGGCAATCTTAATTAATTACTAGTAGCCCATAAATTTTATGAATTGGGCTCAAGCCCATAAATTAAGAATTGGGCCAAGCCATAAACTTATAAATTGGGCTCAAGCCCATAAATTGACGAATTGGGCCGAACCCAATTAGTAGTAGTATGTCGATTTATGAAACGAAAAACCGAAGGAGTTGCGTAACGAAATATGTAATAAATTTATGTTAGAAATACATGCTACAAAGTGAACAAGTAATAGAAAATAATACATCTAACTATTACATAAGGAATGGATTAATACACATTCAATGTATTGTTAATGTACAATTAATGCAAAACTAGAGTAAGACAAGAAAAGAGGGCTGCTACTTGGCTGCATATTCTGCAGCAGCTTTCTCCTTCTAGCCACCATCATCTTCTCCCTAGCTTCATTGGCAAAATCAGCCCCAAACCTCCCCAACTATGTCCTGCAAAACCATTCCCTAAAGCAAGGGAAAGAAGGCATCAAATCATGAAGAAAATGGAGGTTAATTCACAGGTTTCACACCTACTAATTACATGCAAATCCTCATCAAAAGAGTAATATAAATACCCCAACATAGACCCTATTTCAGTTTTCAACCTCTCACACAATATTCACTCAAAGAAGATAGAATTTAAGAGAAGAAGAAGAGGAACTAAGGAGGAGGAAGAGCAAAGCTAACAACCACAGCCTTCTAACACAAGAAGTAAGCATTTTATCAAATGATATATTGGTAGAAAGCAAGCATGCTAATTTCAGATTTTTAAATCACAAAAGCATGCTACAAATTGAACTCTTGATTTAACAATCAACCAAGCCTAAGCTAATGAAGTACTAAGTATGTAATAACACACCATTTACAATTCATGAATACAAGCTAAGCATGCTTTTGTATACCATTCATGTTAAGGAAATAAAACCTACAAGCCCTACTGCCTCTATCTCTATTAAATACCTCTAACTTCTATTGATTTAAATCATGGAATTTAAATTTAATAACTATGAAATCAGACTTTCCTATGCATAAAACGCAAGACGAAGACATATATGCACATAAATTTACAAATCGAATTATAGTAAATTAAAGGGAGGAATGAGTCGAACCTCCGTCAAGGCCGAGGCCTCGACGGGAGAGGGGCAGTCTGTCGGGGCAGCAAAGGCGGCCCCGAGTCGAGCTTCTGAGTGCATTTTTCTCCGGGAATAGCTGCTGTCCCAAAACCCCCTGCACAACAAAGAAAATGTTAAACATTAATATATATATATATATATGTGTGTATGACGAGAGATAGGGTTAGACGAAGGGGGGGAAGAAAACGGGAGACTGCCGGAGTGCGGTCCTCGCCGCCGGCGAGGCTGTCACCGGCAGTACAGTCTTCAGGGAGAGAGCAGTAACGGTGGCGGAGTTCCCTGGCCGTAACCTCCGGCGACGGCGTCTCCCCGGCAGCGCTCCCGGAGCCCTGCAAGCAGAGGAAAAGAGAGTTAAACAGCGAGTTAGAGTCGTGGAGAGGAGAGGAGGAAGAACGAGAGAGGGAGGGCACGACGTGGCCAGCGACGGCGAGCCTCGCCGCCGGCAACGGCGGCGTCGACTTCAAGCTGCTGGCATCCAGCCCGATTGAGAGGGAGTCGGAGAGCAGAGATAGAGAGAGGAGAAGGGATAGAGAGAGACGGGGGAAAGAACGGGGGAGGAGAAGGCGAGGTGGTCGGCGCCGGCGACGGTGGCGTTCGACTGGACAAATCCGAGAGGGAGAGGGAGATGGGAGATGGGGCGGATGAATGGAATTTGGGGGAAATGAGAGTGATGGTGAGATTTGGGTTTTTATACCTAGGGTTTAAACGGGTCGGGTTCTGGGTCGGGTTTCGGGTTGGGTTTTGGGCCGGGTGTTGGGCATGGGTTAGGAGTAGTCTTGGGCCGAGAATTGGACTCAAGTTGGGCCGATTTAATTACGGCCCAACTGTTTAATTTATTAAATATTTTGTATATTAAAAACCATAAAATCTAGACGAGAAGGACGTTATAAATTACCGAGAAATGTTTTATTAATTCTAATAAAACCCCTCGAGTAATATGAGTTTATTATTGAAGCTTGAGAAATTCTCGAGCCTAAAATAGCCTATTTAATTCATGGAAAGGAATTATGAAAAGAATATTAGATTTAACAATCTAATATAATATAACTTCAAATAAATTATTATTCGAAGCTTACAAGGACAATTAACGGCTATCACTAGCCAAGGAGAATCATTAACTCCGATTAATAATCTCACGATATATTAACGAAACGATAGTCGAAACGAGAAGATAGAAATAAAGAATAAAAATATTCTTTATAAGGAATTATTAGATTTTATAAGAATGGAAATTCTTATATTGTCGTTTCTAAATAGGTGAAAATCGACCGGAAGGTTGACGTTGCGATTCTATCAGGATTGGCACTTTTCACGCTACTTAAGGTGGGCTTTCTTATACAAGAAAAGTTATAGAATGTTTAGATGAAAATGCTTATTTTCAAGTATTGTCATGCCATAAACATTTTTGTTTTGTGTATGACACCTATCTGAATTGGCTTCGCCAATAAAGTTAATCGATTTCGGGTCCTTGTTAAGACTTGCTATCTTGCTTGGACTAGTGTACACAGGACCGTGAGTCATCTTCAGGGTTGGCCGGTCAGGTGTCGTGTGAGGTGGCCACCTCCTCGACACCACAGTTTCAGATATGGTAGATTACGAAAGAACTTAGCATGCATGCACTTTTAGATCACAAGAACAGTTTTAGTAAGCATAGGCTCTTTTCAATAAAACCCCTATGTCTTACAGTTGAATGGCTTGACAATTATTATGTATAGTTTTCGGCATGTGCCCACTGAGTACTTTTGTACTCAGCCCTGCATGTATTTCTAAATGTGCAGGTTGAGCGAGATGATGTGAAGTGGCGAGTGGAGCTTTTGTCGTTATAGATTAGGACTCTCGGTAATACGTGTCTTCATACATGTATTCAAGTATTCTTCCGCTGTGCAAACTCTTGAGCTTTCGAGAATTGTTTCAAGTCATGTAATAGATTATGACAAGTATCCTTGTATTCTCATTTGAAATCCCGAGTTGAGACGTTCAATGGTATAAAGTGTTGTTCAAATAGCTATACGAGTCATATTCCACACACAATCTTATACCCCCTTTCTTTCCCCTACTCTTAATTCCCATCCATAGTCATGGTTTTCCGGCTTAACTATCCTTAGTGAAGTCCGGTCGTGACAGCAATTTTGAGTGCTCATCTGTGTTGTGACGTATATACTGGTTGTAGAGCCTAGTTTTCCATGTTCTCCACTTTACACTCGCTGATTCCAAGAATTTAGACTTCCATCTATCATGAACATTGTAATTTGCCTACAAAGAAAAATTGATCAAAAAAATAATTTAGTATTTGATAATATACTATGATGATTGGTTGAAAGTACACTTACCTTAATTGATTCCCATATAAATTCTTTTACATGAGGTGAAACTTCTTTCCAATTCTTAATATTAACTTTGACCTGCTCACATGCTAGGAGTCCAATATAACTTTGCATTTCTGCAGCAATTTTCCCACCGGCTGTCGATGCTTGTTGAAGTCAACATCTGCAATGATCCCTTTTCCTCTTCACTTGGCAAGTCTATTGAAACAGACCTTCCCCCTTTTGGCCTTGGTAGATTGTGTATCTACAGATGAAATTGCCGATTCATCATTTTGATTTGAAGCCATCTCTTAATGCACCTGCAATTATAAAATAACATCAGTAAACAACAAAATAAATTAAATGTCAAACAAAAATCAACAACAAATGTAGAATTTTAGCAAAAACATCAGCAATAAGAAACCACAAATTATTAACAAAAATCAAACAAAAAATAACATTTCCAGTCACTGAATCAGCAACAAAATAAAGAACTTACAAACACAGAAACTGAATTCTCAAAATAATAAAAATTGCAGACTACATCTACGAATCTTACCACCCTACGCTTCTCATTCTCTGCTATATATTCGTAGCATTAACCAAAATAGGTTCACAATCTTCACGAACGCACGGTGGCTCATTCTCATCCGAAGGAAAATTTGTGTTGACTATTGACACTCCTCTTGAGAAACTTTGGAGTTGTACATAATTGTCTCCTAAGTCATCACGATTGCTCCTTTCTGTGTAGCGCCTCTTAAGAGTAACAAGTACAACGGACCACGCTTCATCTTAGAGGTCTTGTATATAGAATACAGATTTAGCTTGATTTCCCAAAATAAAGGAATCAGATTTGTATCCTACTTTGTTCAGATTAACTAAGGTAAATCCAGTGTCATCTATCCTAACACCATTTTTGTTGTCTGCCCAAGTGCACTTAAACACCACAATACGGAACTCGGTGTAATCAAGTTCCCATATTTCCTCAATAGTTCCATAAAACACCATATCTGACACAATGGGTGTTGGAAAAATTGGAGTTATGATGAAGAGGTATAACTTTTGAAAGTTGATCTTGTAGAGGTGCAACTTCTCAAAAGGTGTTTTGTGTAGCTCTCTTCAATTGAAGATTTGAAGAAGCTCCGTTTAGCAGATATTAAGCTAAATTACATATTCAAAAACTACGTTTCGAGTAGATTAATTTAGTGTATTAATTCTCTAAGTTCCAATTTTGGGTGATGAGAAATTAATGCATTAAGTTAATGTAAATTATGAAAATGTGCTTTTAATTATGAAGTGGTGCTTCATATCCAAAGGGTGCAATCAATAACCATAGGATCGCGTCTTTTGTGAAAAGGCACGATCCAACCATCCAGATTCATCCGGAGGAAAGGGTGCCACCTTTTCATGAATAGACATCACAACTCTTCATTATTATAAATAGACCCCCTACAATTCATTTGAGGAGATACTGACAATCATATACACCTTTCTTATTACATAGTCTTGAACTATTTAGTAGTTCGCCGGAACGTCGATTCGAAGTGCATCGAATCGAGTACGTGAACCGTTGTATCTTGGAGACAATTGCTATAGTCCGATTGCACTATATCGGAGCAATATTGTCTTACGGAGATAGAGTCTAACTCTAGCCTCGGTTCTACTCATTTCTACATCTTCGTTACACATCCGTTCTAACAATCGTAAGACAATATTTTCTCGTATCGAAGATGGCTCTTCTCGGACACAGGTTTGATCATGTTGGATTATCGAGAATCGATTTTGTTTTCAATCTATGGTTTGGTGTAAGTGATTGCAGGCTTTCGGCCAAAATTCGATGAGTCTCGGTCGATGGAATTATCCATTGGTGAAGGGGATAGATAGATTGAGAATGGATTTTGAACATCTACTCCCCAACTGGACCCCACCCCACTCAATTGCCGCGCCCAATCTCACCTCAAAATCGCTCCACCGCTTCCTTCCTCCACCGCGGTCGGCGATCTCTCGCCTTCTGCTCGGGCGACATCTCATTGCCGCCGGCATAGATCCGAAAGACGATGCCTCTCTCTCTTGCGGTCGCGTGGAATTCTTGTGTGTGTGTTTCTTTATTTCAGGTATTCGTTGGAATTATGGATTGGGTGGCGCCGGAAGGCACTTATGGGGAAGATGAATTTGGGCCTGGGCGCGGTGCATCCAGTGAAGGCGCCGCCGTTGCAGACGGAGGGTGCCGGGAACGTGCCGCTACCGCGGGTAAGGATGAAGAATCTCCAGGGCATGCCTGGGACTGTTGGCAACCTAACGCTGCGACTCAGCCAGTTCATGTTCCCGACGGTGGCAGTCTCCGTCATGGCAGCCACCGGTGACTTTCCTTCGGTCACCGTTTTCAGATTTCAACTCGGCGCTACTGTTCTGGCCATTTTCTGATTGGATCTCGAATCCAATTGTGAAATCGATGGCTGGGCTTTATTCTCTTCGATAAGACGAAGAGATGAAGGGGTAGATCGTCCGTTTTGGTGCAGCGACGGCGGAGATATTCGCCGGGAAAATCGACCCCGTCGCTGGTAGGGAGTCGCGCGGAGACGCGATGTTCCAGAGGCCATTCCAGCCACGTCGGTGGTCGGATTTTAATGAGCCACCCACCGATGGAATCCTCTTGACGAGTAGAATACTATTATGGGCTGTTTCATTGAAATTGGTGATGATTATATCCCGAAATCAACGAAATACAGAAACTGCTCCAGTTTCAGCGCAGCAAACATTCCGGGCAGTTTCCGGGTGACTCAGGCATCGGGAGGATGGGCACGACCCATCAAATCGACGGGTTCAACCTGTAGTTTCTAAAGATATTCTTAGATACAGGTTTTGATTTTGTTTGGATGGTGAATTTTGGTGTCATTTGAACACTGAAATTGTTGTCCATATGAAAGGAACTTGCTTAAAGATATACAGAAGGTTCTATATATCAAGGTTTTGAATAATTCAAAAGTTATGGTGAATTTTCGGTTAATAAAGTTTTGGCTTAATATCTTATCCCAAAACTTGTGGGGGATTATGTTAATAAGTCCGTAAAATTCACAAAGGATACAATATCCATGATAATGTTCGACAATATGAGATTGTCAAAATTATTTCACAATATAGTTGTCATAAATGTTTAAAAGAAACATTGTGAGGATATGTTCAACATTTGGTTGCAACATATGACAATTCTACTTATGGTAGAATATATGTATTGACAAAATCTTTGTAAGAAAGATAGTCAAGATTATCTTTCAAATATAAGTTTTAAAAGACAAGAGATGTATCTATTACTTAGTAGATAAACACTTGCAATTATAAGTGTACATGTATTCTAAAGATTGTTTAGAATAAATGAATTTGAATGAGATATTTGATTAGGACTTACCTTGATGAATTAATTATTGATTATTTGCATCAAAGGTGGGGTAAAGAAGTAAGAACCCTTGAAACTAATCAAATCTCGGAAATACAGCTAACCACAAAGTGAAGTAATGGAGGCATCTTGATGGTCTATCTCGATACATTCAAATGTGGGGGTTCAAGAATTGAATACCTTGAACACATTTAAATGTAGTCTTACAAGCAAAAGACATAGAAGACGCGAAGTCCATTTAATTGATTAACTAAGAGAGTAAACTAGGACAATGTTGATAATTGTCCAGTGGAATTGGAAAGGTTACAAAGAAACGTAACATAATCTAGTACACCTACATTTGAAAGAGTATTACTATGATGAAGAAATTGTCATCTAGTAAACTTGACCGTTAGAAAAGGTGATACTATGACAAATGTGATGATTTGAGAAAGCACGTACAAGACTGTTCTCAAAACAATTGATCACTAAGGTAGATGAACATTGACAACTGAAAAGTCAAAGTTTGTGTGGTCAATTGTGGAGTATGGGGAATGGATTGAAAATCCACAATAAAAGAACGTTCATAGCGGTAACTCAACCATGATGACTGGAGATCCCAAGAACTTGGTTCAATGAGACAACTAAGTTATGAATGTTCAGTTGTGCACTTGAAATTCAATTAAAATTCATTCTCGAAGCTGCTCAAGTGCTAATATGTAGTGGTAAGGGTAAGCTACAAAGCTTTTAATGATTCCTACAAAGTATAGAACGATACCTTGATAGGAGATCACCTATATAAGTGTGAAGTGGGGCCACTTCAAATAATAACACTTATGAATCCAAGATATGGTCCAAGGACAAAATGGACACAACATGAGAACGAAAGATAGTGTATCTATTATTGTGTATATGCTATTGTCTTGGTTTACATAAAAGTTGCTAGGTTCAAGACATCACGTTCACCAAGCAACAAGTAAATCCGATAGTATTATAAGATTCAAAGCCAAAAGCTATCTATCCCGATGCAATAATAGGTCTTCGAGACTATGTAGATTCCTGCACATGCATTAATGTTCATTCATGTGGGGGATTGTTGGAAAAATTGGAGTTATGATGAAGAGGTATAACTTTTGAAAGTTGATCTTGTAGAGGTGCAACTTCTCAAAAGGTGTTTTGTGTAGCTCTCTTCAATTGAAGATTTGAAGAAGCTCCGTTTAGCAGATATTAAGATAAATTACATATTCGAAAACTACGTTTCAAGTAGATTAATTTAGTGTATTAATTCTCTAAGTTCCAATTTTGGATGAATGAGAAATTAAAGCATTAAGTTAATGTAAATTATGAAAATGTGCTTTTAATTATGAAGTGGTGCTTCATATCCAAAGGGTGCAATCAATAACCATAGGATCGTGTCTTTTGTGAAAAGGCACGATCCAACCATCCAGATTCATCCGGAGGAAAGGGTGCCACCTTTTCATGAATAGACATCACAACTCTTCATTATTATAAATAGACCTCCTACAATTCATTTGAGGAGATACTGACAATCATATACACCTTTCTTATTACATAGTCTTGAACTATTTAGTAGTTCGCCGGAACGTCGATTCGAAGTGCATCGATTCGAGTTCGTGAACCGTTGTATCTTGGAGACAATTGCTATAGTCCGATAGCACTATATCGGAGCAATATTGTCTTACGGAGATAGAGTCTAACTCTAGCCTCGGTTCTACTCATTTCTACATCTTCGTTACACATCCTTCTAACAATGGGATTTTTATCCTTTGCACTAGCAACTTGTATGACACTTGCATATATGCTAACTCCAGAATTTTGAACAACACGTGCATCATCACATTTTTTGGTATTAAAAACAGTACCATCGATCAAGTAACTAGAATATACTAAAACTTGTCTCATAGGACCATAGAACAACCACTTCAGCCTCTCAGAAATAGAATGCGATGAATTGGATGAATTGGAACATGTCTTCAAAACCTAATTAGATGTAAGCAAAAAAATTAATACTTTCTAAAATAAATTCTACGTTCTTCTACATATTTTCTTAACTAAAATATGTTATTTTTTAAAATCTTTTATTTGATAACTTACAAGTTCACGTGTCCAACTTTTAAATAACTTATTGTGCTCATCTTGGAGCCACCTCTTCATCTTGGCTTTCTTAGGATACAAGGTTGTGATGTGCTTCTTATGTTCCATATATATATATATAGGGAGTGGTTCGTGTGCAAATAAATCCTTGCATGCTAAAATGCGAAAGATGCTTAAAACTATACAAAATTATGCTTAAATCAGTATATATTTATGCTTACAACCCCATTATGCTTTTTAATGTACAAATTCATGCTTAAACCTAGCCATGCTTATGATACCTTATAATCATGCTTAAATCAATTACAGCCACAGATCAAATCAAGATCAATGGTCCAGATCTATTCCTATTTCTCATTGAAGTGGTGCTTATGATACCTTATAATTACACCAGGTGTGAGAAATAGGAATAGATCTGGACCATTGATCTTGTATTGATCTGTGGCTGTAATTGATTTAAGCATGATTATAAGGTATCATAAGCATGGCTAGGTTTAATCATGAATTTGTACATTAAAAAGCATAATGGGGTTGTAAGCATAAATATATACTGATTTAAGCATGATTTTGTATAGTTTTAAGCATCTTTCGCATTTTAGCACGCAAGGATTTATTTGCACACGAACCACTCCTATATATATATATATATATATATATATATATATATATATATATATATATATATATATATATATATATAATATTATTAGGCAAAGTTATATGATAATGTAAATATGAACAAGGAGTTCGAAGAAAATTGATATTTTACTCAATATAATGATCAATATCTATATCGTTGGTCAATACATATCGATGAGCTTGCTCCAGCTCCTCATCACTAATTCCTTAAACAGTTGCTTTTGTCAGCGGCCTTGTTTCATCAACATCAAAATTTAAGGAAGGAATCCCTATGGTGTATAGATTGGATAAATATTCAGAGCAATACTCCACGACTTCTTCCGCTACATAACATTCTGCAATGCAACCATCAGGCCGATGACGATTTATCACGTACCCTTTCAAAATTTTCATGAATCTTTCAAAGGGGTACATCCATCTGTACCAGACTGTTCCACATAATTTAACTTCTCTCACTAAATGAATTGTCAAGTACACCATTATCAAAAACGAAGGAGTAAAGTAGAGTTGTCACAACTTCCTTTTGAAGCTCTTCTAGTTTTGGCACATGAATCTGCTTGTTACATATCTCATTAAAAAAGAGACATAACATAGTTATGGCAATCCTCACATGCTTGGGCAAAACACCCCGAATAGCTATTGGAAGCAATTGCTGCATCAACACATGACAATCATGTGATTTGAGTCTACTAAGTTTCAACTCTTTCATATATACAAGACTACCAATATTACGAGAATATCCTTCAGGAACTTTCATCTTATGAAATGATGTACAAACTTTTATCTTTTCTTCTTTGTTTAATGTAAAGCATGCAGGGGGTAGAAAAAGTTTTTTTGCCATCCACATTTGGTGCTAGGTCAGCCCTCAATCCCATATCAATCAAGTCCATTCGAGCATTAATTCCATCTTTTGATTTACCGGGGATGCCAAGTAAAGTTCCAATAAGACTTTCAAACACATTTTTTTCGATGTGCATCACATCAAGTACATGGTGAACATGTAAATGCTCCCAATACTCAAGATCAAAGAATATAGACCTCTTCTTAAAGCAAGAGTTTTCCAATTAAGGTATGGTTGACTCCTCTTTAACCTTCTTCTTTCTTTTCTGGGAACATACCCTGTCCGTATTTTTCCTATTATATTTCCAAACACACTACCGCACACTTGCATTTTCTCTAATACTTCATGGCCACTCAATGGTTTCAGAGCGGGCATAAGCTCTTGTGTGCCATCAAAAGCTTTCTTTTGTCATCTATAAGGATGTGATTCCGGTAAAAACCGTCGATGTCCAGTATAGGAAATTTTCCGACTATGTGGCAGCCATTTAGAACAAGTTTTGACTACACAAATGGGACATGCTTTATATCCTTTAACAGTACAACCAGATAAGTTTCCATAGGCTGGAAAATCCTTGATCGTCCATGATAGGGATTAATATCAGCCTTGCCACGTAAATAATTTTAATGGCCAAGGAAAAGTGTCTCCTGTAACTTTGGGCTATCACCCCCAAAGAGAGCTAATCCCAATAGTACTGTATGACAATCCTGAATAGTATTTAAAACCATTTCCCTAAAGCATCAAGTGTTGCATCAAATGTAGAAGCCTCAATAAGAATTAATAATAATAACTATGTCAAAGGGCGGCATTTTATTAAAATGCTACAGGAGCCTAGGAGCTTCAGATGCCAGGCAAGGATAAGAAGCGTAGTTCGTACAGAAGCCGTGAGATTATGTATGGGTCTGTTCTATTCCAGAAGCCATACCAGGTCCTTAGGCATCTTCAGAGGCCGAAGGATCTGCTCAGCACACTATCCGCATGACTCTACATGCTTTAGAGTGAGGACCACCAAAATGATGACGGAGAGAATCTTGTCTCCATAGAAATTCCTTTCTTGTCCTCCCTCTGCACAAAAGTTCACCTTTTCATCCTTTCATCGTCTATAAATACCGAGTGATCACATCACTTCATTCAACATAACTGATCTCAATCCTTCACGCACGCACACCGCGTACTGTTCCATTCACTCCCATATTTCACGGCAAGTCTTATCAAGCCGGAGCAGTCGGAGCCCTCAAGGTCTTCTCCTAGGAAGCCTTTCTCGTTACTATCTTCATTTTCCATATTCATCACTAGAGAGAAAACCTCCTATCATTCCGAGCTTAAGGTATAGCTCTCGTTGCTAAGAAGGGACGAAGTATGACGGAGCATCACGCTCTTTACTTCGCCCTCTCTTCTCTCTTTTTCTCTCTTCGTTTCTCTACTTAAATGAGCCCTGTGCTCCATGGATTTAACTGGTTTATGGTTATAAATACCCCCTATTTAAGCATATAGCTCGATTAATGCCTTTTACATTCATACGAAAGATGCTCTGTACAAAATGTGTAGTTACGGCTAATAAATTGTATGAATCTCTTATTCTCCACTGTTATAGTCCTTTATCTATGAATGCTCTTTGCAAATATGATGAACAATCACTTGAATTGTTGTGGATCTTCAACCCGGATCTAACAACTGGCGCCGTCTGTGGGAAATTTTGAGTCTAAGATGTTGATTTCCTCTGTTTTACGCGAAAAACTCCAGCCCATCATTATAATATTATTGATGATTTTCCTTGTCATTTCCTTATGCGAAGAATGTAAGGAAGCCTGATGCTAGAATGAATGAGCATGCTATATTCGCTGATTAGTTGGCAGAAATTTGGGTGTGAATGTTACTGCCTGATTTTAGTTAAGCCCTTTATGATTGTGAGCTGCAAAGTGCGGCGCTATTCTTAGATTATGCTTCCTTCATAGTAAAAAGTGTGATAGCTGCCCTGTTGAGGGGAAATTCAAGTTTGAAATTTCGATCTTCCTTTCTCATATGTGAATTTAAGCTTACTATTTACAAATGCAGTCGAAATTGTTGAGTCTGGACTGTTAACCTCTGTGATGTCTCATAAGTTTTAGCTGATGGTGGTGATATGTTTATGAATTTGCTCTGTTATCTCCCCGGTGCGAGAAACGCTCGAGATCGTATTTCCCTCATAATACGAACTGTGATAGCTAAACTTTTTTCCTGTCAAAAGCTTAAGGTTGTGGATAATCCGAGGGAAAGCTGAGGCAGAAATTGCAGCAACTCCAGAGCGTATTCTGCTCGCCCTTTGCAAGTGGTGAGTTTGAAATCTCGTTAATTATTACAAAGCATGAAATTAACTTGTGGGTTATGAAGAATTGGCAACTACAGAGGAGGCACTACGACTCAAGTCCAGCCGTAGATCCCTATATTGCCATGAATCGAAAGCGCACAAAGTAAAGACGCTGAAAATAGAAAGCCAAGAATGATGAGGTTACCCCATTCACCTTGATGAAGGGGGCCCACATTTAAAGGCAGAACCTCTCAGAAGCCCTATCTAATAGGCATTATCTTCGTAAGCCCCATATAATGGGCAGAACCCTTCATAAGCCCTATCCAATAGGCAACATCATCCATTAAGCCCTATCCAATAGGCAACATCATCCATTAAGCCCTATATAATAGGCAACATCATCCTTCATAGGCCCTATCTAATAGGTAATATCCTCATAAGCCCCATATAATGGGCAGAATTCTCTGAAGCCCTGTATAACAGGCAATATATCCAAAAGCCCTACACAGTAGGCACCATACAAAAAGCCCTACGCAGTAGCATCATACAAAAAGCCCTACATAGTAGGCACCGCCCCAAACAACCCTACGTAGTTAGGCATCATACATAAAATCCTGCATAATCAGGCACCCCGTGTTGGGTCTCACGAAAGAAGGGACTGTATCTCACACTATAATCAGATCCCCATCAAAAGCTTCACATAGGAAGCTCTAGGAAAATGGACGCCCTAGCAATGAGTCTTGCGAAAGCAGGTATCATTTACCCCTACCTCATACTGGCAGAAGCCACCTTTTAAAAGCCCCATAGTAAACAGACAACATCTGTTAAAACTACCATAAAGGATCCCTAATCATACCAGATCCGTTAGAAACAAGTTACATATATTTTTTAAAGCCTCCATTAAAGAGAATCTGAAATTAATCCTCTGAACATCCTCAAACATGTGCAGAATCTCACAAGGATGAATACTGCTTCAGATGCTGCTTCAAAAGAAGCCGGCCAAGCCACTGGAAATCCAGAAAACTCCCTATTTGGAAATAAAGGAAAAGGCACTATGATAACAGAGGCCAGTGTCAACATGGAAGCTCAATTTTCCCCAACCATGCTCCTCCAGATGAAAGCACTCATAGAGGGTGTAGTCGAGGGGGCTATCGAGAAGAGACTTCATATCTTAGGAGTAAACTCTCAGAACGCAGATCCCCCGGAGGGAGCCCAAGAGGGTGGAGGAAGTAAGAACACTACTGTGATGTACAAGCAGAAGCCTGTAAACCCATGCATAGCCCAAGAATTGGTCTCAAAGCTACCTGCCATAGTGGCCGAACAAGAAGAGGGATTTGCCACTGACTGGGAATCCCCAGATGAAGAGGGTCCTGCGGAACTCGAGGGAAACCTCAATGGGAGTACTGACAATGCATGGGCCAAGAAGTACGCCCAGCAACAAGAGCAGATGAAGCTCTTGGCAAAAGAAGTGAAAAAACTCAAAGAGCAGAAGCACGCCACAGAAAAAATCTCAAAGGGAACAGAGGCAAGAGAAGGAGAAATTCGCGAATTAAATGAAGAAGGAAACCCAAAGCACATTCTGAATAACAAGAATGGGGAAAACAAGCTAGAGCTCTTCCCTTTATACATCGACGAGAACAGCCCATTCTCGGTAGATATTCAAACTGATCCCGTCCCCAGCAACTTCAAAACAATTTCTTGTGAATATCAGGGAAAAGGGGACCCCGAAGAACATTTGATGAAGTTTGAAAGCTTATGCCTCCTCCACCAATATTCGGACAGAGTTAAATGCCGAGTTTCCTCACAACCCTGTCTGGGACTGCTCAACATTGGTTTAAGCAGTTACCAAGAGCCTCTATCCATTCCTTCATGGATCTGAAGGAAGTCTTCTTGTAGCAGTTCGTCAGTGCCAAAAGGACTACCCGAAATTCCTTGCACTTAACAACTATCAAACAATGTGCCAATGAAAGCTTGAGAGACTATATGACGCGTTTCAATGAGGCTGTCCTGGAAATCCCAGGAGTAGAGCCGAAACTGAAGGTACATGCCTGTGTAGATGGCTTAAAACCAGGGCAGTTTTTTGCTTCCCTTATTAAGAAAGAAGCTACCTGTTTCGAAGAACTGCTTACAAGAGTTCAAAAATATATTCATATGGAAGATGCCCTAAGCAGCAAGAGGGCTGAATTGGCCTCTCAAAGGGAAAAGAAGCCAAAAGAGAGAAAGAGGCTGGCTCCAGATGCCAAGAAAACTGACAAGAATGAACGATTTCTGAGATCCTTTACGCCGCTCATCAAGCAGCCTGTTGATCTGCTAGAGGTAGTCATGAGAAAACCAGGGGTCCAGATCCCTGCCGGTCACAGGCAGCCACCAAGAAATCCACCCTCTGAAAGGTTCTGTTAGTTCCATAATGACTTCGGCCATATGACCAACGACTGCAGAAATTTGATGATTGCTATCGAGAAACTAATCCAAGAGGGGGAACTCTTGGAATATGTCAAGAGGGAGACAGAACAAAACAAAAAGCGCAAAGAAGCTCCTGAGAAGACATCTGACGCTAACCAAGGGCCTGAGCCTAAGGGCGTTATCAAAATGATATATGGGGGCCCACTATAGGAGACTCTAACAGAAGCCGGAAGGCATCTGTAAGGGAATTGCACATGCATCAAAGGCATGAAGTCTTAAAAGTGGAGAAGGGCTTGCCCATGCCAGAGATATCATTCGAACCTGACGATAACCAAGGTGTGATCCATCCACACGATGATGCACTGGTCATCACAGTGGAATTAGAGAGGTACAAAGTCCAAAGGGTCTTCGTGGATACGGGTGCCGCGGTTAATGTCATGTTCGAAAGTTGTTTCAACCAAATGAGCCTTCAGAAGCCTCTAAATGGGGTGGCCACAGCCTTGCATGGTTTCTCAGGAGACCCTGTGATGTCATTGAGGTCAATTGATTTAATGCTCACTCTAGGCGAGGGGCCCATGCGGGTATCGAAACCAGTCACCTTTCTGGTGGTGCGACAACACGCTTCTTACAATATTATTTTGGGGAGAACGGCCCTAAATCCATTCCAAGCGGTGGTTTCCACCTACCATTCAATGATGAAGTTCCCGGTGGGAAGCCAGGTGGGACAGGTGTCTGGAAACCAAGGGATCTCACGTAAATGTTACATCCAATCGGTACAGGCTGGAGAAGCTAGGAAAAGGCCAATAGCAGAACCCGTCGGCAGTAAAACTGAAGTAGAGCCCGAGGGAAAAAAGCTTAAAACTGCAACTACGGCGGAAGAAGGCCATGATCTTTCCATTTCAATGGAACACTTGCTGATTACCAGCACCAATTCCACTGAAAAGTTCATGCTATCTAAAGGCTCAGACAAGCAGTCGCTCCAACAGACTGATGAAAGCAAAGGACTCGAAGCCAAAACGATAGGCACATGCAACGCCCCAATTGTGAAAGGGCAATGGGAAACCTTGATGGCCAAGGCAAGGGCAAAAGTCAAAGGCGCAATCAAAATGCCGGATCAGGAGGATGCTAAAGAGAAGGCAAACGAGGAAAAAGGTAGTACCCTCAAGGCAAGCAGGGGAAACTAAGCATTATTCCTAGAAAGAAGGAGAGAATGGTTGGTCATAACTTTTATTTATCTTAAAACTTCTTATCTTATGATTGGTCAAAACATGGAGAATGCGGGATTATGCTTCCCAGTCTTTAAAGTAATTATATTTTGCAAATTATTGACCCTAAAATGAGGCGTAATTCCTTCGGATCCTTACACCTCACTTGGGAGGGGGGGGGGGGGGGGGGGGGAGGGGGGGAATAGGGGATACCCCACATCCCAATACCCATATGCCATTATCTAAAAATGCTTTAACTAGTATTCTTTTACCCTAAAATGCTATAGCAGGGAAAATGCTTTAGGAAGTAAAAACAAAATGAAAAGGCATGCGAATACATATGCAAAAAATAAATAGGCCAAAATGGCTGGAAGTATCAAGAGCATGGTAAAGGTAAGGTCTCAAGAAGCATCTGGCCCCAGACAAAAGAAAATAACTTTGTTTTTGCCCCATTGGCATAATTCAGGGGCTATATATATATATATATATATATATATAGGGAGTGGTTCTGGTGAAAACTAAATATTTCGTGCAAACTGCAATAAAGATGGATCTGAAGCAGAAGCCGGATCTTCAGAACTGAATAAATGGGAGGATGAAGCCTGATTCCCAGAAAC
Organism: Thymus mandschuricus; assembly: GCA_029379335.1. Classification (NCBI taxonomy): domain Eukaryota; kingdom Viridiplantae; phylum Streptophyta; class Magnoliopsida; order Lamiales; family Lamiaceae; genus Thymus; species Thymus mandschuricus. The sequence continues at coordinate 11,168,011 of CM057079.1, forward strand.
AGAGGGAGTGTTAGCCGAATGCAAAGGAAAATCATCTCTAGGATGATCTGTTGAAATACTCAAGGCATCATTTGCCCCCGAACCGCTCCCCATATCTGGCAGAGTACGTATGGCAGAAATAGTTTCTTGGGGAAAAGGAGGGCACAGAACATTCTCCCTTCTTAGCTCCTAGTAGGGAAAAAGAATCACTAAGTAAAAAATAATAAACCGTTAATGGGTAAACTTAACCATAACAAAGAGAAGAGGGCACCTCGTCAAAGGCCTTTTTCATGAGCCTCATGACAGTAGTGTCAAGAGGAAAGAGAGGAAAAGGGGGAGCATCCCAATCAGGAAGATCCTCGGAGGATTGAACGGGCTGACGAAGGGCCTCGGAAGCCTATCTCAGCACAGGCATAAACCAAGGTTCCCCGGTAGGGAGGAAACAGTTCCTCTTAAGGGCCTCGGGTTTGGTCTCAAACATATGCACTATAGGTCCCAAGTTGATAGCGGCGGCTCTCTCAGGGACGCCCAGTTGATGGCAACATTCAAAGACAACATCAGCAGCCCAATCTGTGAGAGTGTCCATCACCCATGCCCAAAAATAGGGAGAGTTGATAAATGCCTCAGGCAATTGCTTCATAAAAGAATCTATAAAAGCCTGACCATAAGGGGTCATTAAGAAATTAGACCGGCAATCCTGTATCCCCATGGAAACGCCTTGATCCAAGCCTATCTTTCTCCCCTTAATAAAGGAAGAAATTTGGGAATGCTCCAACTCTTGCTCATGTGCGAGTGTTAGCTGTTCTATTTGGACAGCGAAGGTTTCTTGTGTTTGCATCGCTCGTTTCGACGAAGCCTCTAGGGTTCTCTCTAATTCTCCTACCTGCTCCGATAATGAAGATACGCGTTGTTCAAGAGCAAAGCAATATTTTTCCCTGAAGATCACGAACCTTAACCTGGAATTGGTCTCTACTTTGCTCGACCTGAGATAGAACTTCCAAAAATTGGTCGAAAGCTAGGGCTTGAACACCGAGATAAGGCGTTGAGACCCGATTTGCCTCTGTAAATACATGGGAGTGAAAATTGTCCATTTTCTTAAGGGAAGAGGCATAGATACCTGCCCCGGTCAAGGGGGAGGAGAGAAAACAGGGTTTAACGCATTCCTCAAAATGGCTAGCCATAGGCGGGTCAGGAAAGCAAAATTTCGGACGAGGCTTCATTACTATTATCTCTTGAGGATTTTCTTGAGCAGGTTCTGAAACTTTGATGTCCGTGGAAGGAAGCGCGAAGGTATCGATTGAAGAAGAAACAAGCCCGAAATTAATGGCTCTGGCTTCAGTCATCTTCTGCGCTAATTTCATATGAATTTTTCGTAGTGTTTCTCCGTCACCCGGATTCATGGCTGGAAATAAATGCAAGTAAAATCTGATCTTTAGAAATCTTGAGAAATAATAATCAATCCCCGCATGGAAGTATTCCATCACGTTCGCACCAAAATCGGGTTTACAGAAAATAAGGGCTAGAATCAATAATTTTTCCCTAAAAAAAAAAAAAAGAGCCCCTTGGAGTGTGGGCTGCACGAATACAAGGGGGAATAATAAAAATAATAATGAAGAAATTACCTGGGAAAGGAGAAAAGCGGAGTAATCGCCAAAGTATAAAGCAGAGCCGTAGAACAGGAACGCTACTATTTTTCTCGGAGATATAGTATGGAGAATAAAAAGGAGAAAAGGAGAAAGGAAGGAGTTAAAAGGCTAAAGGGTAGAAAGAGAGTGAAGTGATACCCCACTTATTGCTTCACGTCGGCTTACAAAAAGGGAAGAGACGCCTTTTCACCTCCAAAAAGTAATACACCTTTCCTTTCAAAATATATCCATTATAATATCTCTCTATTTTCGAAGGAAGAGTATTGATGAGTAGAGAGAAAAGTTTTCCCGCCAAGAACTCCGTCAGAAGCTCTCATACGAATGCTTCTGGACCGGGGGGGGAGTAGCTGATAGGGATTAATATCATCCTTGCCACGTAAATAATTTTAATGGCCAAGGAAAAGTGTCTCCTGTAACTTTGGGCTATCACCCCCAAAGAGAGCTAATGCCAACAGTATTGTATGACAATCCTGAATAGTATTTAAAACCATTTCCCTAAAGCATCAAGTGTTGCATCAAATGTAGAAGCCTCGATAAGAATTAATAATAATAATAACTATGTCAAAGGGCAACATTTTATTAAAATGCTATAGGAGCCTAGGAACTTCAGATGCCAGGCAAGGATAAGAAGCGTAGTTCGTACAGAAGCCGTGAGATTATGTACGGATATGTTCTATTCCAGAAGCCATACCTGGTCCTTAGGCATCTTCAGAGGCCGAAGGATCTGCTCAGCACACTATCCGCATGACTCTACATGCTTTAGAGTGAAGACCACCAAATTGATGACGGAGAGAATCTTGTCTCCATAGAAATTCCTTTCTTGTCCTCCCTCTGTACAAAAGTTCACCTTTTCATCCTTTCATCGTCTATAAATACCGAGTGATCACATCACTTCATTCAACATAATTGATCGCAATCCTTCACGCACGCACACCGCGTACTGTTCCATTCACTCCCATATTTCACAGCAAGTCTTATCAAGCCGGAGCAGTCGGAGCCCTCAAGGTCTTCTCCTAGGAAGCCTTTCTCGTAACTATCTTCATTTTCCATATTCATCACTAGAGAGAAAACCTCCTATCATTCCGAGCTTAAGGTATAGCTCTCGTTGCTAAGAAGGGACGAAGTATGACGGCGCCTCACGCTCTTTACTTCGCCCTCTCTTCTCTCTTTTTCTCTCTTCGTTTCTCTACTTAAATGAGCCCTGTGCTCCATGGATTTAACTGGTTTATGGTTATAAATACCCCCTATTAAAGCATATAGCTCGATTAATGCCTTTTACATTCATACGAAAGATGCTCGGTACAAAATGTGTAGTTACGGGCCTTACGGCTAATAAATTGTATGAATATCTTATTCTCCACTGTTATAGTCCTTTATCTATGAATTCTCTTTGCAAATATGATGAACAATCACTTGAATTGTTGTGGATCTTCAACCTGGATCTACCAGTCCACAAAAGAACTAATTTAAGTATAAAGCTCTCATCACAGTAGCCGTCGTATTTGATGCCTACCTCCCAAAATTCTTTCAAGTCGTCAATAAGAGGTGCCAAATAGATATCAATATCATTCCCCGGTTGTTTGGGAACAGATATCAATAGAGTTAACATCATAAATTTCCTCTTCATGCATAACCAAGGAGGTAAGTTATACGTAACGAGTATAACTGGCCAACAACTATTATTAGAATTCATCATAGTATGAGGATTAATACCATCGGCTGATAGAGGTAATCTAAGATTTCTAGGTTGTTTCCCAAATTCCGGCCACTTGTTGACAACTAACTTCCAAGCCGGTGCATCTACCGGATGACGAAGAAAACCATCACGTGTTCTATTTTCGGCAAGCCAAGTCAGGTCCTTCGATATTTCCCTTGTTCTGAACATTCTTCTAAATCTTGGCATTGGTGGAAAATAACATAATACCTCGGAAAAAAAAAAAAAAAAAAAAAAAAAAAAAAAAAAAAAAAAAAAAAAAAAAAAAAAAAAAAAAAAAAAAAAAACTCAGAGAAGCTAAATTTCTCCTTGGAAGCAAGAGAGGAAGGGAAAGGGAGAAATACCTTGAAGAAAATCGTTATTGGGATGGCCGGCGACAACAAACATTAGAGGAGCAGGGAATTGAGGGAAATTTTCGACGATGCTTTCGAATTTTCTCCGCCAGCAGCGACAAAGGATGCCACAGAGGGAAATCTTCGACGGCGAGCTGTGGAGAAGCGGCGAAGAGTTTTTGGCGCAAAGAAGGTTTTTGGAGAGCGAGGGAAGAAGAGGGTTTTTGGGTACTTTGCGTTTTTTTTTTTTTTTTTTTTTTTTTTTTTTTTTTTTTTTTTTGTTTGTTTGAGAAAGAATTGAATATATATCCTTTAATAACGAAAGATGAAAGCGATTTTTTTATAATGTTATTAAAAGACAAATAACAAAAGGTATAGATAACGCTCACTAGAAACGTGTTAAGTATATTAATATCATATATTACACAAATTTTAAAACCGTTATTTTTATTATAAGTAACACGCACATAGGTAACAATTATTTTGTGAACCCATTATCTATGAAAAAAATACGCTCATACATAACGGTATCTTAAAATTGTCCTTATGTATGATATGTTATCTATTTACTAATATCTTGTAGTGTCCATCTTGACTTGAATCCTCCTAACAGACGCATCATTACAATGCCAGATGAACAAACTTCTCCTCTTCTACCTCAAACATGCCCCTCAAGGACAACTAACAACTTGTGACGTTAAGCAAGTCCAAACAATGTCGAAACTTGCTTTGTGGTACCGGCTTGATGAACATGTCAGCAGTTCCTACTTTCATCATCTTGATTCTCGTCCCATTCCTCAGAAAATGATACCTCACATCAATATGTTTGGTCCTCTCGTGATGGACCTGATCATTAACTAAAAAGATGGCACTCAGGCTATCACAAAACACCGTAGCTTGATCTTGATGAAGACCAAGATCCCCAACTAGCCTTTTCAGCCAAATTCCCTCTTTAGCAGCTTTTGTCAACGCTCTATACTCTGATTCAGTTGTAGACAAAGTAAATGTAGCCTGTAAAGTTGCCTTCCAACTACCAACAGAACCACCAAGAGTGAAAACATAACCAGTCATATACCTTTTACTGTCAACATCTCCAACATAGTCCGAATCAGAATAACCTGTTACAGAACAATGAGTATCGCCTCCATAAATAAGACCAACATCAGACGTACCTCTAAGGTAATGGAAAATCCTCTTAACAACCTGCCAATGCTCATCTCCAGGTTGTCCCATGAACCTACGAACGACACTAATAGCATGTGCGAGATCTGGTCTAATACAGACCGTAGCGTACATCAAACTCCCTACTACATTTGAATATGGGACTCGATACATGTACTCCTGCTCAGCTACAGACTTCAGTGCATAACTCGAGGACAGATGAATAGTAGCAGCTCTTGGATGTTTGATACGGGGATCTCTCGGATGTCAATTTAATCAAGCAAGATTATAATCATACAATAGCTTAGATCCTAAAGCCGAAGCAAATCTAGAATTGTATACCTTGTTGGGCAGATCTAGTCGAAATAAGAGATGTCGGTGAAGAATTCCCCGAACTAGATCTCTGCACACGAGATCAGCCCTTCTCATAAACCCCAAAATCTTCTAAAGTATTCCCGAGCACGAAGAAGAATTTCGGATGGACGAAATTCCTTCTTCTCTTTCTCACAGTAAAACCCTAGCCGACACTCTTAGTTTTTCAGAATCTCGTATGATTCACACATATATCGGTGAAAACATATCTCACAATATATATAGAGATAGAGTGGGCTAGAGTTTCTTTACTGGGTCAGGTTTGCTTCTGTTGGGCTACTCTAGGGATCCTAAGGAGGATTTGGATTGGGCCACCCAATATAATTAATAATCCTTGTATTTTTTGGGCCTGAATACTCATTTAATTATATTATTATTATTTCATTCCACTAAAGAAATAATATTGCACAGCCGTCCACATTTAACCCGTCCTCACACTATCGTGGAAAGACCTTGCGAAAACATCCAAGGATTCAGGTGGGTGATCCATGGCAGACGATGACCTTTTGGAAGGAAACTCGGGCAATGGCGAATCCACCATGACGACCAGGAGAGCTAAGGGAGACAATAAACACGAGTTGTGAGACCTATTATCCACTAACAATAGATAACAAAGGTCAATTAAATTTCTCTTGAAACCCATCCGCATAACAATAATTTGGGGGACAGAGGGAATTTCGTCCAATTCATGACATATGAGAAATTTGTGAATTGAGAATTTTCCATTATCTTGATAGAGATACCATATATATGGAACTATTTCTTCTCTAAAACATGTTCAATTTCTTCTTTCAGACTATCTGTTAAAAAATAAATTGTACTTCTATATTTAGTAACATTGCTCAAAATTTACCCTTTTTTCCTTATGATTATTCTCAAACTTGATAGTGATTGAGCATCACCCAAAACATTTATCCTAGTTCTAAGGGCATCTCCAACCATCAACACACACAAAAAAAAAAAAGAAGAAAAAAAAGAAAAGAAAAAAAACTATTTTGCAGTTTATGTCACATCAAATAATAATCTATTTTCAACCCCAAAACTCAAACTCAAACTCAAACCCAAAAGAGTATCCACTATATATTCTTTTCCTTCACACTTTAAATATTTTTACAACAACATCCACATATTTTTAAATATTACACTTTAGACCCACTACATATTTTCATTTAACAATACTATATAAAATACATTATTTTAAAATAATACAAATATTAATTTTAAAATAGGCAAAACACATCTTTGAGTCCTTCTACTTTTATGTTTTGTTTCAATAGATCCTTGTACAATATTATGTTTGAATAAGTCCTTGTACTTCTAAAATTTGATTTTAATAGATCCTTATTTAACGGAGGGCTAAGTTTTCCGTTAACTCTGTTATTATTAATTATTTATAATTGAATAAAAATTCCAAAATATTGTGGAATTGAGGAATTAACCGGTGAGTACATCAATTAATTGCAGGTTTCCCCTTCATGAACACTTCTTTAACCACTGATCTGAACGCTGAATTCAATTGAAACCTCTCACCATTAGAAGAACCATACGAGAATAGCAATGATCAATGAGTGAAAATATAAGGGAGAAGAGACCAAGCATTGAGGTTGATGAATTAGGGTTCTTCCTCGGATAAATTTTGGGGCTGAAATAAGGATGTGAATTGTAGAACTGAATTATGGGTAATTAATTAAATATCTATTGAAAGAAAAATGATCAAATGCATTTCGGAACGGATCAGATCTTTAATTGCATTTGCGTGACTAATATTTTAATTTTGAAATTTATATTCAATAATAAATACCTAATAACAATAAAGTTAACGGAAAACTTAACCCTCCGTTAAATAAAGATCTATTAAAATTAAAATTTAGAAGTATAAGGACTTATCAAAACATATTACTACCTCCGTCCCGCCAAAGACGTTACATTTATTTTTGTCAATTTCTGGCACGTTTTTCCACGCTTCTTGATGATGCGTTTTAAAATAGATTTTTGAAGATTTTTTTCTTTTATTATTATCCCGCAAAAGAAAAAAATCTTCAAAAATCTATTTTAAAACACTTCATCAAGAAGCGTGGAAAAACGTGTCAGAAATTGACAAAAAGAAAATGTAACTTCTTTGGCGAGACGGAGGGAGTATTATACAAGGATCTATTGAAACAAAAAATAAAAGTAGAAGGACTCAAATATGTATTTTGCCTTTAAAATATGAATTATGTCATGTTATGTTCTATTTTTATATTAATATAGTAATCTTATCATTGTATATAATAATATAATCATTTATTTAAAATGATATAATCATCCACAACTAACACAATAATATTTAATTGACAATTTAAAATTGATCCAAAGCATAAACCTAAATTAACCCAAATATAAACTATAAACTAACCCATAAAATTGTCCGAAGAAAAAAAATGCCAAAATATAAACCAAAGAAAATGGCCCAACAATTATTCACCTAAATTAAGCCCCTATTTTAAACTAAATACCGTGCCGTCTTCTTCTTTCTTTCTTTGCGTCTTCTCTTCTTTCTTTCTCTGCGTGTTCTTCTTATTCTGTGTCTTCTTAATTTTCTTTGTTTTCTTTTTCTTTTTTTTTTTTTTTTTTTCTCTCTCTGTAATTCATCTTCCAATTCATCCAAAACACAATAAAATAAAAGTAGGAGTCAATTGCAAATTTTCAAAGATAAAAAGTGATTTGCGATGGTGTTACAGTCGCAACGCAAATTTGCGTTCGGATGAGAGAGAAAGTTGTGAAAACACATTTTGCGTTTGAATTTGCAGCAGGGTGGGCATCAAATTCAACTGCATTTTGCGTTTTGCAGCAGGATTGGAGATGCCCTGAGCATATACAATTCCTTTATTAATACAGTATGGTTATCATTCATAATACAATATATTAATGTATTGCAGAAAAGAAAAATAATGGAGGGAGGGAGGGAGATGATTTAAGATAAATGTTAGATATCCAATCTGATTAGTGCATACGGTTGAGCGAAACTAAGATGCATTAGTTATACTTTTAACCCATGGAAATGAATTAAAATTCTCTTGATGAAGAAGTCAATAATATTGAACTCAACGGACCGCAATTTCTTTGGAGTCCCATCACATGAGACATAAAATTTCCATTGATGATTGTATATTTAAACCTTTTTTTTTTTTGAATACATACTAATATTGATTTATGCGAGAATAACTCAATAATTTATTAATGTTTATGTTATTAAATTTCTGTTATTAAAGTTAAAACAAATTAATACATTATGTTTGATAGAAATGTTACTTTGAATACTTAATGTGCCCAGGAGTGACATGGTGATGTTATATTTTAAGAATATGATTCTAAATATTTTCTTAAAAATAAATCCTACTAAATTAAAAACTAAATTTATTATATAGAAAAGAAACTAACCCCTTGATAGAAATTTTATTCACATGTGACTAGCACATCGACGGAGTTATATCACACTTCATGTGCAAGGATATGAGAGCATTTCCTTCATATTCGCTTATTCTAAACCAACCGATTTCACTTGTACAAGGCAGGTCCTTGTGATCAATACGAAGTATATATTCAATTACTAATGTGGAATTAATCAAATTATTAATTTCAATAATATATTATACTATAACTAGCTAGGTTCTTCTTCTTCTTTTTAAAAATCTATAATGGTACCCCATTTCCCCTCTTAATATATGACTCGAATCCCCGACTTTCTGGTTAGAGGGGAAAAGTCTCACCAATTGAACTGTGCTTCGTTGTCCGATAACTAGCTAGGTTCTATCGAAGAAAATGAGAAACAAAATTAAATATACACACCCATTTCACCCTTTTTTCGAATTCCTTTGACTGGAAAATAAATATATGTATTTTGCCTGGCGGCTTTGACAATACATATATAGAGATAAACTTGGTTTCTTTTCGCCATTATTTTCCACTAAAGTTTCAAATTTGAGGTCAAAGGAAGCTATCTCAAGATTTTCTTTACATAATTATGGTAGGTAGAACGTGGACTAATTTTAAACGAACAACAATATTTATGAACTAAACTCCGACGAAACGCATGCGTAGATTCCGACGATGTAAATTGTCCCCAACCATGAAAAAGCACAAAAATATGCAGATATTGAGATGAGAAGGAGTTGAATATGCCATATATCTTTTTATTTTATTATACAACTGAATTAAAGTTGCGTCATTTAATTGTCGTTTAGGCCTACTTTCACCACCGCCCTATATTATTTCGATTTTCTGCCCGCCTCCGAATCGGATTCACCATAATATTACATTATGGAATTGAATGAAATCTCATTAATTCAATGAAACGTTTAATACTCTCTCTATTTATTTAAGTAATTTATACCAATTTTTTATAAATCCGAAATAGATGTCGAACCGGCAAGATCCTGATTCCCGATTGGACTGTGGTTGAAACATGCTGAAATTGAAAAACTCGGGATCGAAAAAATGACCGATTCACAGTTCAACTGGTTTACCCGCCGATGCAGTCCGATTTTTAAAAGACTAATTAATTTATACTCTCTTTGTCCACCATAATTGTGATGTGGGGCGCGTGGCACAAATCCGAACGAGCTTGTTATTTCTAAGACTATTAACCATATGTAACTTTTAAAAGTTGGTAATGATCAGTGGTGGCCACGGTTCCGGTTCCGGTTCGGAACCGGAACCGAACCGGCGGTTCCCGGTTCCACACCCTTGGAACCGGAACTGAACCGGCGGTTCTCACGGTTCCATATCCGGTTCCTAACCGGCGGTTCCGGTTACGGTTCCGGTTCGGTTCCGGTTTGGAACCGGCCAATTTTATTTTATTTTTTTTTATTTTTTTTTTAATTTGATAATTTGAACTTTAAACATAGTATTCAATAAAGGTAGAAACTACATTCAAATATATAGATGTTAGTTTCACACCCATTTCTATTATTTTTTCAATGTGGGAGGAGTTCTCTACATTTATAGAGTGTTATCTCCTCCCAACTCTAGTATTTTTTCGATGTGGGACAAGTAAAGGTGTGAGATGTGCTCAAAGAAGAAGACATATTTGTCAAAGAAGAAGAAGGTAGTTGTCCCACATCGAAAAAATACTAGAGTTGGGAGGAGATTACACTCTATAAATATAGAAGAACTCCCCCCACATTGAAAAAATAATAGAAGTTGTTGTGAAACTAACATCTATATATTGGATATAGTTTCCATCTTTATTGAATATATATATATATATATATATATATATATATATATATAAACAATAAAAATATTTGAATAATTAAATTTTGAATTATTAAAAAAATATTTTAAAAAATAATATATTAGCCGGTTCCAACCGGTTCTGAACCGGAACCGAACCGGAACCGGAACCGCCGGTTCCGGAACCGCCGGTTCACGGTTCTGGCCTTCAAGAACCGGAACCGGACCGCCGGTTAGTCCGGTTCCTTTGGCGGTTCGGAACCGCCGGTTCCGGTTCCGGTTCCAGAACCGGCGGTTCCGGTTCCGGTTCCCGGTTTTAACCGGCAGTTCCGGTTCGGTTGGGCAGCACTAGTAATGATTAACTAATGTTTAATTAATCATAACCTACTTTTAAAACTTTTATAGGGTTATTAGTCTACGGAATAACAAGCTCCTTGGATCCGTACCGGGTACTACACCACACTCTTGTATTGTGTATTTTGACGATGAGGAATTCTTGTATAAAACAACGAAGCTAGTGAATAAATTAAATAATGACAATTAAGCATTCAAATCCCATAAACAGTGAAGCAGCTGAAATTGTATAACAAATGAAGATTACAAGAACAGTCACGGAATCAGCACTGCACTCGTTCACTAACTGAATTCACCTCCTACACTGTTTATGGGAATATATATGTACCTAATTACATTCATCATACCCCCCAAAAAATGAATAAACTAATTCCACGAAAAACCCAAAAAAAAAAAAAAAAAAAAAAAAGTAGCAGAATTAAAAAAATTCATGGACCCATATTTAAAAAATGAAGAGCCGTCAATTTCGTTTCCTTTCCTCAGCGTTGAAAAAATATCTAATTCTTGACGTCGTTGATTCTCCGGCTGGGGCCGGAGACCGGAATCCTCCCTTTAGGCAACATGTGCATGATCGAAGGCCCGAATGCCAACCCCACCTTCATGTCGCCGTTGCTTCGTCGAGGCCTCACGATTTCGAACTTTTCCGACGAGTTCGAATCCGTTGTCGTCGCTTTCGCGGAATGAGGGTCGACGGAAGAAGGCAAGGGTCGAGATGAAACGAGTTCGAAAAGGAGGAGGGAAAAGGAGAGGAGTAGAGCTATGGAGAAGAAGGAATGTGAGAGATTTTTGGCCATGATATGATTGCTGAGTGTAGAGAGAGAGAGGGAGAGGGAGAGAGATTTATGATTGGGTGATGATTATGAAGGGAAATGAAGGCTTTTTCGTAGGGGGGGCTTGGCTTTGGTTTTTAAGGAGATTTGGTTGGCTTGGTGCTCAATTCTTGAAATAGTCAGCGTGTGAACGGGAGTGTTAAGAAGTCACTTGGGAGAGAGGGGAGAGAGAAAGTCATGAGAAAGAAAGGGAGAGAGAATTTAATGCTGGGAGTGGAGAGAGAGCATCTACGCGCTTCAGACATCCACGCGTTGAATGTGTGCCTTCTTTGTCTGGTTTTTCTTTCTTTTTTCCTTTCTTAAATAGTGACTAAAATAGATAACTTTTACTACTATGATTTATTTTTCATGGATTTCCAAAAATGGCTATGCATAATGCATGCATTTTTGTAATAAGCTAGACGAAGTGGGAGGTGGATCCCACGAAAAGTACTCATATGTTCTATTAATATAGCGATAAACTCTATTTTTACGTTCATTGATGTATAGATATCAATTTAAATTTTAAAATTTTAACCCGCTAAAATCATTTGCACTACCTTATTCACTATTATCATATTCGTCTTTATTTTTTCAAAAATAATTATTACTATATCAACGAGACGGGAAGAATAAGAGTGGGTGTATCTTTTCCTAAATTTAGAAATTTCATTTGTGCATAGGAATTTATGTTTCAAAAGATTAACTATTTTGTTATGTGATTTGAGAGAGGGGGTAGTAAAATTTTGAATTCTTACCTAAAATTTCTTAAAATGTACCCCAATTGCATAACATGTTGATCCATAGTTTAGGGAAAGCTAGCTAATTTACTTGCTATTTATTCTTACCTCTTAATTTCTAGCATTTAAATTATCTAGGCACACACTCATATCAGTCGGTGTCGACCCGCAAAAGTTATAGTTACGAGTTCAAACTGTAAAACACCGATACCTTTGTTTAAACCAATTGATACGTTTATTTAGGATAATCTAAATTTTTAATAGAAAATAGTTAGATATTTCTTATATTGCTAAAGGAATTGAAATTTTGCATTAATTTAATTATTGTCAGTTATGTACCGTGTGTTCGATATAACAATTTTTTTTTTTTTTTTTGAGTTATATACTTGAACTATTCTAATATTTCTTGTACTTCATCCTTGCGTCGATAGAGTTGACATGTGGATTATCGCACAATCTACAAGACCTACACTATAAAAGAAATCTATCAAGTTAACGATTCATGTCAAGCAAGGAAAATATTTTGTGTGGGCTTGAAGTTGTAATTCAAGACATGAAGGCTATACAATAAGACCCAACCATTCATAAAAATTGGGGTTATGAGTAGAAGAGTCTAGTAGATGTATTCCTACTAGAGACCGTTTTGGTCTAGTAGAAGCTAGCTATCCTTGGATGATGTTTATTCAAATGTTCTTTGGGTGTTCTTTAATCTTAGGAAAACTTACCATCTCATGGTGGTTGCAAGCTGACTGTGTGTGTCTTATGTTACACTTCACGCTAAAAAAAAGTTGTTAAAGTGTGATGGATTTGTCATAAGGTTGAGTCCTTTTGTGTAAGATCCTAACACACCCTTATTTCATAATAGTGGATTGTAGTCTGTGATTTTTTTCCCCTAGATGTTGGCGCGTTATCATCGGACTGAGCTACTATATTATTGCGTCTTTTACCTGATTTATTTATTATTCATTAATCTGTTATGCTGATATACAAAATTTTATTGATTGTATCTCGTGAAACGTAGTTATGTTTTGAACTTGGTTTGTTTCATTTTGACACGATATTTTAGGCAATGTGTTAAAAGTGAAAAGTAAGAGGTTCATGTTTAAAGGTAGGGGTTAATTCTTTCCATTTTAGGAAATAAGCCAATTGAAGTGGAACATCCATCCTGATTTCTTCCAGAGTGAGTATGGAGATAATCTTGTTATTTCCTATCTTGGTGGCAGTGTGATTCTGTTGCAAAGCGGAACTAGGGAGGATACGGAGGCTGTTCTGAAAGGGTTTGATGAATGGACGAAGTTCTGGCTTAATGGGTGGAAGCCATGGGTGCTGACGGATGTAAATTGTAGGAGGGTTGTTTGGACATGGTGGATTGGCATTCCACTTCATGCGCATGGTCTGGAAGGTTTTTCTCTGTTGCTTGCTCTCGATTTGGTAATCTGATCAATCTACATGATGTCATGAAGCACAAAAGTCGTCTTGATAAAGCCTTTATGAGAATTGACAGGGGACTTGACTCATGCGATCAGATCCTGCAGTGTAATATAGATGGGAATCGTTTCAACATTTGCATCGTTGAAGTCTGTTGCATTGACATGGCCGGACCTCCGCTTCAAGTTGGGGTGTCGGGATCGTAGTCTTACTTTTCCTTCTCCGACGACGCAATTAGCTACAATCGTGATTTGTAGAGGCGATGGCGGATGGATGGCCACGCTCGATCGCCGGCGAGGTGGATAAGGAAAGCGAGTCGGTGAACGATGGAGAGAGGGAGGACCAAGTTATGAGGCATAACGGCTGTACAGCGGGGACATCCTCCTTGGGGAATGAAACATCGGCGGCAGCTGTTAATTATAATTATGAGGAGGGGCACATGGTTAGTGAATTATCGAGAAGGGTTTGGAAGGGGTTGTTCAAATCATGAGGCTCGTTTTTTTTTAGGGGAATGGATCTGGGCCTGGGCCTAAGGGGACGGATTATAGGAAGCATATGAATTACATGATGTATGGGCTTGTGGTTGATACAGATAAAAGCCCAATTAATCTAACATACCCTACAAATATAGAGAGGGTTGCTAGGCCTCCAAAAATTTTTGAACCTTTAAATCATTGGAGAAAGTGTCTTCGGGACCGCTGTCGATGGAGCTTGGGATGAATTCCATTAATGGGGGAGAGGGAGAATTTCTTGGAAGGGGAGATGGGGGGAAAAGGGTCTTAGAGAGTGGAAAAGACATGATAAAACCAAATTTTCGAGAAGAGCCTTCTACCCTAAACCTTGGGAGAGGTTTTTTGGATCGATGGCTTCACATGGAGAACTGGGGGACAAAAGGAAAAGGAGTAAGCGAAGGGTGATTGGGGAGCAAAGGGCGACGGAGGCCGCTGCTCCCTGCACTAAGGAGTCCAATTGTAGACTTCAACGCAATTTTGGTGCCGGAGGAAAGGGTTGGAGTGGGAGGGAGTGGGCTATCTAGAGGTAGTCGTGGGTTGAAGGCGTTCGTTGAAAAAAATAAGTTGGTTGACGTGAAGCTTCAAGGTCGGAGAAGTACGGGGTATCGTAGCAATGGTACGTGCAAAAGCCGCCTTGATCGTGCCCTTGTTAACGATAAATGGTTGGAGAGCTGGCAAGAGACTTCTCTGAGGGGGCTTCCTAGATCTGTCTCGGACCATTGCCTGATCATCCTGGATACGAAGCTTATTGATTGGGGTCCCCGTCCTTTTAGATTCGTTAATGCATGAACCTCGCACCTTGACTTTTTGGAAACGGTTCGGAGGTCCTGGACCTTCAGGATGCTTTGTGTTCAAAGAGAAGCTGAAGTGGCTCAAGGGGGGCTTGAAAAGATGGAATCAGAGCCACTTTGTATCTATTGATCAAGCCATTAAAGACCTTCGCAAAGAAATTGAGACGTTTGATGTTATCGATGACATCTTTGGGTTAACGGAGACAAAAGTATGTAGAAGGAATGAAGTTGCTGCCCATCTCCTAAGAAACCTTCAAAACAGAAAAAGCTTACTTGCACAGAAGGCTAAACAAAGGTGGTTGAAGGACGGTGATGTCAACAAGAAGTTATTTTACAGAGCCATAAGACCTAGGAGAAGGAAGAATGGGTTTTTCGGAATGGAGGTGGACGGAGAATGGTCTGAGGATCCCACGAGGCTAAAATCCTTCGTCAAGAATCACTTTTGTTTTCATTTTCAGAGGAAAGAAGTGAGGAGGTTACATATGAAGAATTATGGAGATTTGTCTAAACTAGCGGATGAAGATGGAGAATTTTTAACTAGAGTTTTACAGAGGATGAAGTCCGGGAGGCGGTGTGGGACTGTAATGGATCAAAGAGTCTGGGGGACGGATTCAATTTTCTTTCTACAAATCTTGTTGGCCTATTATAAAAGAGGACTTGATGAGAGCGATGCGTGAATTTTTTGAAAACAGAAGATTGGCTAAGGGATGCAACTCATCTCTTATTGTTCTCATTCCTAAGAAGGATGGGATATGTGGGCTAAATTCAGACCCATCTCCCTTATTGGTAGTCTTTACAAGATTATTGTTAAGGTTTTGGCGAGGCGTTTGAAGACGGTTATGAGCAAGATTATTGGGATCTCTCAATCGGCCTTCATCGATGGGCGTAACATTATCGATGGCGTGGTGGTGTTAAATGAAGTTGTGGAGGATGCGAGACAATCCAAGAAGGCGAGGTTGGTATTTAAGGCAGACTTCGCCAAAGCCTTCGATTCCATTGATTGGGATTACTTGACTGAATTGATGCAAGGTATGAACTTTTCTCCAAAATGGATCCGTTGGATGTCGGCGTGTGTTTCCTCTACCATGGCCAACGTGTTAGTTAATGGGGTACCCTATGGGTATTCCCGTTGGAAAGGGGAGTCTGACAAGGTGACCCGTTATCTCCTTTCTTATTTTTTATCGCCGAAGAGGGTTTAAATGTGTTAGCGAAAAGGGTCACTCTTGAGGGGCTTTTCATGCCAGCTCGGATTGGGAAGGATGAGGTTATAATCTCACATATCCAATACGCCGACGACACAGTTTTCATTGTTGATGGGTGCATTGAGAATGCCATAGCTCTTAAAAGGCTCCTCAAAAACTTCGAGTTGTTGTCGGGTCTTCAGGTAAAATTTGATAGATCCTATGTTTTTGGTTTCAATATCAATGCCGATATTCTTGGTGAGATTGCTAGTATCCTGGAATGCAAAGTTGGGGGCGGTTCTATTCTATATCTGGGCTTGAGTGTGGGCGACAGAATTCGGGGAATCGATGTTTGGAACATCGTGGTTGACAAGATGAAGAGTAAACTACGTGGGTGGGACGCGAATGCGATCTCGATTGGAGGTAGAGCGACATTGATTTAGTCGTGTTTATCTTCCATTCCTCTGTATATGATGTCCTTTCTTCCATTGCCTTAAACCGTGGAAAACATTTTGAGATCTTTACAGTGCAATTTCTTGTGGGGTGGTGCAATTTCTTGTGGGGTGGTGATGAAGATGTTAAGAAAAATGTTTGGATTAAATGGGAGGAGGTGTGTAGATCAAAGAAGGAAGGCGGCCTGGGCATAAAAAATTTGGAATTTTTTAACAAAGCCCTCCTATGCAAATGGATCTGGAGGTTTTTGACAGAGAAGGATAGTCTTTGGGCGCAAATTATTCGTTCTCGCCATGGTAACACTGCATGGCTGCAGGGGCGAGCAACTAATTCCCAATGGGGTGGGAAGTCGGGGTGGTGGAAGAAATTTCGTCTCTTGTGGAAGGAAACGAGGGGGCTTGAGTCTAGGAGAAGATGACGCATAAAGTGGGCGATGGAAGAGATGCTTTGTTTTGGGATAGTCCTTGGCTTGGAGATAAAACTGCTAAGGAGTTATTCCCAAGATTGTTTCATCTCAGTACAAGAAAGATGGTAGGGTGAATGAGATGGGGAAATGGGTGGAAGACAGATGAGTTTGGAAGCTTGAATGGAGAAGGACTCTTCTATTGATAGAGAACGTGTGAAAGAACTTGAGTTGTTGTCTCTCATCAACTGCATCTCACTCAATTAAGGAGCTACAGATAGTTGGTGCTAGGGAGTGGAGAGGGAAGGCACTCACTCAGTCAAAGATGTTTACGACGTGCTGGCGGACAAGAATATGCATCCGATTCCACACATGCCTCTTGTGGAAAGCCTTTCTTGTGTTTGGAAGGTTGTGGCTATTTCGAAAGCTAAAGTGTCGGCGTAGCGGCTTCTCTGGAACCGTCTATCGACTAAAGACAACGTGAGTAAAAGAATTGTGTTGATTGACGAGGACAAGAAGTGTGCGGTCTGTGACAACGCAAGGGAATCGGCACAACACGTTTTCCTTGATTGCGAGGAGGTGGCTAAGATCTGGTGCGCTCTTACGGAATGGTTCGGTGTGGGGGGGGCGACTCCTGCCAACATTGAGAGACATCTTCTTAGTTTCATTGGTCTCCTTCCCGGCAAGAGATGTAAGAGAAGATTGGGGGGTTTGTGGGTCTGTGCCACGTGGGTTATCTGGAGGTGGATAAATGGGCTTGTGTTCTCTTCAAAACCGTGGGACTCCCGAAGGATTATTGATGAGATCAATTGTCGTTTCTTGAGTTGGTGCGCCGTGAAAGGGGAGGTGGAGATGAAGATGAACTTTTCTCAATGGTCTAACTCGAAACATTCTGCCTTCTGGAATTGAGGCTTTTTACTTTTTGCTTTGTTGTACTTGCTACTTCTTGTACCCTCTATTTTTGGGAATATATTCATTTTTCCTGACCAAAAAAAAAAAAAAAATAAGGAAAGGAAGTCAAATGAAGTAGGACGGAAAGTATATAAGATGCAAAATAAATAACCACCAGATTTAATCATTGCAAGATCAATACCAATGAATTTAAGGTTTTATGATCACATTAAGAGACACTTTTATTTCATTACAAATGCCACTTTTAAACATAACAATTGCCATTTATATTGGAAATAGGTCAATAAAATTGATAAAATAGGACGATATATAACCATAATATTTTAATCCTTACAAGATTAAGTTATGCAACTTAAGAATCATTAGGTCTTTGATATTTTAGTTTAAAATAATACTCCGGTCATCTCATACCAAAAATCTTATTTATTTTTAGCATGTGTGTTTTATGCATGTGAAAAGAAAGAGGAATACAATCTTAATATGTTAGTATAGTTAAGGAAAGTGAAGAGCAATGAAAATATATGCATACTAGTTTAGGATGAAGGGCATATTATATTCTCCTCGTACTCTAACTATGATATACATTCTGTCTATTCTACTTCAATAGTATTGTATATTATATTAGGTCATCTTACATCCATAAGCTTGTTTTCTTATATGAAGAAAGTTAACCTTTACATGTCCCTTACTTTCACTATTAACACTATACATAAAATTCAATGTCGAAAAAACATAATTGTTGAACTGGCACGGAAAGAGTATAATATCGTCGCAATTTGTATTATTGTATTTTTTTTTGTCACTTCAACTGGCTAATAAAGAGAATGAAAAATTGCACTTAAATTGGCTAATCGGGAAAAGTTGTTGACAATAATAAGTTTTTCTTTATCTCTTTTGACAAATAGCTCAAGCAAGTTTATCCCTTTTTACCTTTACGCATTCACCAGAAACGTAGTATAAATAGAACTGCCATTACTATTTTTTTTTTCTCTCTTTTTAATGATGTTAGTTAATGATTTATATTTTTGTTTGAAACTTATTTTTGACCAATTAATTTTCTCTCTTTTATAAGCTTCGCACAATAAATTGCCAATACAGAATTTTAAATACTAAATGAACATTTCACTTGACAAATTAACCAAACACTTGAATTATAGGTAATTAATATTCCCTATCTCCCTATACTAGTATTACCTTTCTTTTGGGGTACGGAAATTAATTAACGGTGAATTTGTGTGTTAATGTAATGAGTGTATGTGTAAAAAGTGTTTTTAACTTCTTAACAAATAAGAAAATGTAACGTGTTCCGCGGGACATACTAAAAAGGAATGCGTATAAAGGGACGGGGGTAGTTTGCATTCATAATGGACGAAAACGACTACAACGATAATATTTTTAAAAAAACTGTTGCGTCGAATTTAAAATCAAATCAGTTAGAAAAATTCTAAATTAACAAAAACACAATTAATAAAGAAAAACACCACCTTAAAAAATGATGCAAGCTTGGAGGGGCGGCGGGGCACGTGCAACACGCGCTGAACGAAGCAGGTGGCGAAGTTAAAATGGAGAGGAGGGGTAAAACAGGGAGTGTTGACACTCGCACAGCTTCGGTGAACCGCCGCCACCTCGGCCTCGGAACGTGCTGGGAAATAATCCACTGGGCGACGGTGCATCGTCTAGGCCGCTCGCCGCGTTGGCTGAAACTTGACATGCAAGTCAACTGCACGACAGCTGGCTGCTTACGTGGAAGTAGTCAGCTTCCCTAGGTAAAGTCGTGCTACCAATCACATCCACGTACTATATGTAGGGTTTGGTTTTTTACGATAGAAAAATGATATGCTACTCCCTCTATGGTGCTCACCTCCGTGGGCACCTTCGTCGTTTTATCATGTTGATAATACTTTGTACGAATTTTTATTATATTATATTCTAGTAACTTAAAAATAATTATAAAAATTATAAAACCAAAAAAATCAAAACCTGATTTATTTATTTTGATTTTTAACTTCAAAAATGACTAATAAAATCATTTGAGCTTGATCTTTATTTATTTTTTTTTTTTCTTTTGATATTATGATTTCTATAATTATTTTTAAGGTACTAGAATATAATACAATTGAAAAAATCGAACAAAGTAATATCAAAACGATAAAACGACGAAGGTGCCCACGTAGGTGAGCACCATAGAGGGAGTAGCATATCACTTCTCTTTTACGATATAATTTAGTTTTTAATCTTATGTTTATTTATTTTCAGATAGAGTTTAGTTTTTCCCAACATAATTTTATTTCTTTTAGGTTTTATTTTTGTCATGATCGGGTCTAGCGTTAAGATTATAGTAGTACTTTTCACGCTTAAATTTGAAAAATTAATAGTTTTTATTTCATAAAGCCATGCTTTAAAGAAGCAATAGTACTATTTTTCATTTCCAAGAGCAAGAGTTTACATATATTTAAGCAACAATATCTTTATATACATGCCATTATTATAAGAAAAAATTAAACTCTATGATAGAAAATTAAATCATGTGGAAAAAAAGGAACAAATAAAACCCCAAGGGGAAACCTAAATCATATGTGCAAAAGAAAAAAGAATGGAAAAAAATAATACCCTTAGAAGAAAACCATTAGACCCTTTTTAAGGAAACCATAGGTTTTTAGCTCACGATCTAGCTAGAGTTTTCTTTTAAACCCATCAAATGTTTCATTTTTTTTTTGTACTTAAAATATTATACTTCCTTTGTTCCTCCGAACTACATGCATTTCTTAATTGTATATGAGGTATAAAATATAGAAACTCCTCCAGTTCAGTGGGACGGAGGGAGCGAGTGGTACTTTATCAAGTTATTCACTTCAATTATAATTGATTTTTACAGTAGACATGATGTTTATTGGTTAACACATGCATGCTTGTTACTCGGCCAAATTATGCTTACAACAATGACATGAAAAGTTCCATTACACTCAATTTTGAAGCTTAATGATGAACAAAAACATGCTTATTACTTGACCAATTCATGCTTAATATACTAATATGTAAGGTAGTTGATTTTGAACTTATTAAATCATTTTTTTTTCTTGTTAGTGTAAAAGTTGTATGTTTAATTGCGAATAAAATCATGCTTAGTATTGCAAAATTGTATGTTTAATACAAGATAAAATAATTCTTATACTTAAAACTAGATAAAATCATGCTTAATAGTGCAAATGTATATGCATATATAATACCAAATAAAATCATGCATGCTTAACGTACGTATATTTATAAATACTTATCATAAGTTAAATATTTTTTTTTATCTTAAATATATTACTTTACCAAGAGGTAATTTGAATGAAAATTCTTAAGAACAAGAATTAAAAAAATAAAAATAAAAATGTTCCTAAATAGGAACCGTATGCCATATTCTATATTTAGCGATAGAAGGAGAGAGGAGGAGAGTTTCACGCTTAAGAGATACTATTAAATTCCATAATTGTACAATATGGGAAAAGAGTGATATTGTAGTAAATCAACCTATTCGTAACTGAAATTACTTGCAAGTTGCAAGCTTTAAATTTTAAATTTCCATTACCATTTTTTATACGTATTTTACTGTCCTTGAACTGCATAAAATAAGCAAAAGTTTATTTTTTAGGAAATCACAAATTTAAAAGGTTAATTGTCAACAATGAAATAAGCAGTGGATTTAGAACAACTAAGCATTTTAAAATATACGAAATAAGCAATAGTTTGTTTGTTACGAAATAACAAATTTAAAAAGTTGTTAACAATGAAATAAGCAATATAATTAGAACAATTAAGCATTTAGAATATACAAAATAAGCAGTAAAATTAGAACAAATTAAGTATTTAAAATATACAAAATAAGCAACTGAAAACTAAACAAATATAATACTAAAAAATATCACAAATAATATAAATAGTAGGTGCTAAATCTAAATGAGATGCGTATTTATTTTAACCCAAAGACCAAATCTTATTTTTTCGCCACATACTGAGGTTAATTATTTTAAATCTTAACCGTCCAAATTTACAAAATCAAAGGTATAGAACGGTTCCTAGTTACTACCTAAGGGGCGGTTCCTATTGGAACCGCTATATTTCTAGAATTATAATAAGGTTACATAACTATGAGGGAATTTTAAAGATCGGGAATATAAAATTTTGTAATATAGAATTGAAGCGGGACGACTTCGTTCTCGTGTAGTTCTTTACAACTTGCATTTTAACTTCTGCGCTTTTATGTGTACTCGTAAAGATTACGTGCGTTGCATGTATAATCTTATTACTTACTTAATATGATTAATTTATGACATGTATTAATATGCTTGGTGACAAAGGCATAAAATTATAAGTTGAAATGTTAGTTATAATCAACTTTAACAAAATGGTAGAAAATAATTGTAAAATTGTATATCTTAAAATATGCAAATCTATATATAGCCTTATAAATATTACTTATATTATATTTTGTGTATGATTTTCGTAACAATATTATATTGATGATGAGTTTCATGAGAATCAAATCACCTCTTCATACGTGGAGACTATCTTATTTGTGAATTGTACTTTAATTTTATTGAATTGTATTCATTTGAGCTATTCCGTTTAAATATAGTGGACTCCAATTAACTTGTTCATTATGCTTGTAAAAACATGCATAATATTTCGAAAATTCTCTAAATGATCAATTAAATTAAAAGTTGCTCTAAGGAAATAGTTAAAACAATTTATTCATCTAAACTACTATCCAAGCTAGTTATCATTTTTTTTATAACACAATTTCAATATCAAAATTTGAACATTACAATATATATTATTTTAAAATTTGTGACATTCATTATATACCCATCCGGTCCATGCTAACTGTCCATAAAGAAAATGACATAGATAACAACGTAGGAAGAGATAAGAGATTTTATATGTATATTAGTTGTGAGATATGATTTTTTCACTTTAATTAAGTAAACAATTAAATGAGACATTCTAATAAGGAAATAAAGACAATTAGGGTGAAAGAGAGGGAAAATTGTGAGGAGTGAGTGTAATGCACCCACACCCATATATGAATAAACCGAAAGAGAGAGGGAGTACGTTTTAGGCAATGATATAACTATTATTAGGCCAACACAAATACACGAAAATAGCTAGTTATCTTTCGTACTTCACATTTCATTCACTTCATATTGGAAATAATGATATAAACCAAATAGATTTCACCCCTCTATACAAGTTCAAGCTTTTAGATGAGACGGTATCATGGATCAGAGCCTTTGGCTAATGTTGATGTCTGTTGGTCCCGGAATGACAAGTAGGATCACACGTAGGGGGGGGGGGGGGGGGGGGGGGGGGGGGGGGGGGGATGAATACGTGCGATAGAAGTTTTCAACTTCTTTTTCAAACTTGCCTTAGAGTAAGCCAAGTGAGTCACTTTGAAACTTAAGACCAAAGCGTAAGCTTGATCTACAGTTAAGTTTTCTAGAGACCTAAGCGAGAGCTTGATCCCTAGAGTGGCTCGCTTGCTGAAATGCGGAATTTAGTGAGGTATTCTTTCCTAAATAATTAAAACCTCGATTGAAGTTTGTTTATATGCACGTGCAAGAATGATAATCAAAGCGAGTAAACAATTGAAAAGAGTAAGGGCAAGAAATACGACACCGAGGTTTATAGTGGTTCGGAGATAAGACTCCTACGTCCACTTTGTTCCACGTCGGAACAGTTTCTCTTCACTCAAGAAACTTGAGGATTACGGGTTCCTCAAAAACCTAAGACAGAGATCGAGCTTCGCACAATCGATGAAGGTGCAAGCTTGGATCCTAACAACTTGGAGATTACGGGTTCTCCACTAACCTAAAACTTTGATCGAGCTTTACTGTCACATCCCAGTTCTCGAAGGAAGGCACGTGTGCCGGGACGTGGCAAGGGGTTGGAAATAAGAAGCGGGGATAGAAAGGGGCCTAGTTTCTTAGGATAATTAACCATATTATTAATGAGTTTATTTAATTAATTATGGGATCGGGACGCACAACACGAACCACGGGGTAGGCAAACCATACTGCCCGTGTCAGTCGGCCTTGTCTGAATACCCATAGACTTTAAATAAAACACGGGATCGGGATGCTCAGCTCAAATTATGGGGTCGTCTGAGCTAAACAACCCATAATGGCCGGCTTGTGTCTGAATACCCGTAAATACAATGAATATATATATATATATATATATATATATATATATAAATATATATATAATATTCTTATAACGAGACTCAGGTATAGCATAGAGATTTTATTTCAAAACCTGAAATTAGACTTAGGAAATTGAGTACATTGCAGGATCGTTACTAATGACAAGCGTATTTCCAAGCGTAGCGGAAGCTCTATTCTTAAATAGCACAACAACAATCCTCTTTAGCCACGTCAGCTCTACCAGCTCCTTAATCTGCAAAACATTTGGAAAGGAATTGCAGGGCTGAGTACTAATGCACTCAGTGGAGTTATGCCAAAAACATTTACTATAAAAAGAATATCCATGATAATAAAGCATACATAGAAGGGTTTTAAAATCATATTACTTCCATGCACACCAAAACTCATTTTCGTTGATTGCGGATTACCATGTTACTCTTATACCGATCCCGGGACGTACCACTGTCGGATCCCTTTTCATGATGGAGCCATAGATTAACATATACCGATCCCGGGACGTACCACTGCCGGATCCCTTTTCATGATGGAGCCATAGATTAACTAATACCAATCCCGGGACATACCACTGCCGGATCCCTTTACATGATGGAGCCATAGTTTGGAGACAATGGAGTATTTCATCCACTAGTTATCCCCTCGTAGTTAGAATCAATTGGTGATCAACCCAATGATATCTAACCGTGCGCACAGTCCCTCGATTAGTGTGTTAGACCAATCGAAAGACCCGATCGTAAACATAAGAGCCTTAAACATGTAATCACGCATCAAAACATTTTTCATGGATAAACCCACATCTTAGAGCTTACTAACTCAAAATAATACTGGAAATAGAAACCCCACCTTAAAACACTGAAATAACTCGAATGCATGGATCGTCGCCCAAATTTGCTTATCAATGCTCACTAAGCAATATGAACTTACAGTGGTTTGAATATGGTCATATGGCTTTGCATGGCTATATTTATAGGAGGAAAAGTTGTATAGGTTTGATGAGTAATTCATTATAGGTTTGATTAGTCAGCATTGTAGCATTCGTTAGTCATAGTGTTGCTAACATATTTGATTTCCACGTGGAGTTAGAATAATATTGTTTAATAAAATTTACAAACTTAAAGCCATTCACGTGTGTGCATTGATCGATCAAATATACATGCAATCAATACTAAAGAGTATTAAAATTAATTAAAACTTTGCATGCAAAATTGTTTTGTATTACTCATTTATTTAATTAAATAGATGTTCGTAAAAAGATTTAAAAGTATTTTTAAATTTTCCTATTATACCTTTTTTTTTAATTAACAATATTTAATTAGAAAACTCGGGATATTACATTCCTCCCTCCTTATAAAAAATTTCGTCCCCGAAATTTCACGTACATAAAAATTTAGAAATATGGTGTCTTTATTCTCTTTTCACATATCACCTAGTTTATATATCTCTTTCTACTTATGATATATCAATAATACTTTTCTTAAACCCACATAGTTCTAATCTACACAATTTAGTTTCTTAAATTTTAAAGTATCACTAAGGGCTAAAAATCATGATATACATAATCAATCCTATTACTCTTTATTCATTTTTCTTCTAGAAATCTAAGTATAATATATTTCATTGACATACACGACTCTTTAACTTGGTAGTGGAAAAAACTATCTTATGAGTTATAAGACCTTTCTTTACTAATGCTTCAAGTCTTGACCTTGTTCTTGTTCAAGATCTTTCTCTAGGTGTTATTCTTCTAACACATGCAAAAATAACAATTGATTGGATAATATTATCTAATTTACTAACTTTAAAATTATCATCAATCTATATTTAAGTTTTTATAATCATGTGGTCTTTCCTTACTCACATGGTTGTATACTTTCCAGACATGACATCATTTACAATCATACCCAAAATCTCTCTTTAGTAGACTCAAACACGAAATTAACAAAACTAATTTTTAAGAACATTTTCTTAAAATAAAACATACCTCCATTCTTATCGAGCATGGTGAGACAGCGAGCTGAGAGTCATTGTTGTTGTAAATGTTTACATATCTAGAGAAACGATTCTAAAGATTATTTAATCAGTGACTCTAGATTTCAGAGCGGAGAATTGCTCTGATACCATTTTGTCACATCCCAGTTCCCGAAGGAAGGCACGTGTGCCGGGACGTGGCAAGGGGTTGGAAATAAGAAGCGGGGATAGAAAGGGGCCTAGTTTCTTAGGATAATTAACCATATTATTAATGAGTTTATTTAATTAATTATGGGATCGGGACGCACAACACGAACCACGGGGTAGGCAAACCATGCTGCCCGTGTCAGTCGGCCTTGTCTGAATACCCATAGACTTTAAATAAAACACGGGATCGGGACGCTCAGCTCAAATTATGGGGTCGTCTGAGCTAAACAACCCATAATGGCCGGCTTGTGTCTGAATACCCGTAAATACAATGAATATATATATATATATATATATAATATTCTTATAACGAGACTCAGGTATAGCATAGAGATTTTATTTCAAAACCTGAAATTAGACTTAGGAAATTGAGTACATTGCAGGATCGTTACTAATGACAAGCGTATTTCCAAGCGTAGTGGAAGCTCTATTCTTAAATAGCACAACAACAATCCTCTTTAGCCACGTCAGCTCTACCAGCTCCTTAATCTGCAAAACATTTGGAAAGGAATTGCAGGGCTGAGTACTAATGCACTTAGTGGAGTTATGCCAAAAACATTTACTATAAAAAGAATATCCATGATAATAAAGCATACATAGAAGGGTTTTAAAATCATATAACTTCCATGCACACCAAAACTCATTTTCGTTGATTGCGGATTACCATGTTACTCTTATACCGATCCCGGGACGTACCACTGTCGGATCCCTTTTCATGATGGAGCCATAGATTAACATATACCGATCCCGGGACGTACCACTGCCGGATCCCTTTTCATGATGGAGCCATAGATTAACTAATACCAATCCCGGGACATACCACTGCCGGATCCCTTTACATGATGGAGCCATAGTTTGGAGACAATGGAGTATTTCATCCACTAGTTCTCCCCTCGTAGTTAGAATCAATTGGTGATCAACCCAATGATATCTAACCGTGCGCACAGTCCCTCGATTAGTGTGTTAGACCAATCGAAAGACCCGATCGTAAACATAAGAGCCTTAAACATGTAATCACGCATCAAAACATTTTTCATGGATAAACCCACATCTTAGAGCTTACTAACTCAAATAATACATTGAAAAGAGAAACCCCACCTTAAAACACTGAAATAACTCGAATGCATGGATCGTCGCCCAAATTTGCTTATCAATGCTCACTAAGCAATATGAACTTACAGTGGTTTGAATGTGGTCATATGGCTTTGCATGGCTATATTTATAGGAGGAAAAGTTGTATAGGTTTGATGAGTAATTCATTATAGGTTTGATTAGTCAGCATTGTAGCATTCGTTAGTCATAGTGTTGCTAACATATTTGATTTCCACGTGGAGTTAGAATAATATTGTTTAATAAAATTTACAAACTTAAAGCCATTCACGTGTGTGCATTGATCGATCAAATATACATGCAATCAATACTAAAGAGTATTAAAATTAATTAAAACTTTGCATGCAAAATTGTTTTGTATTACTCATTTATTTAATTAAATAGATGTTCTTAAAAAGATTTAAAAGTATTTTTAAATTTTCCTATTATACCTTTTTTTTTTTAAATTAACAATATTTAATTAGAAAACTCGGGATATTACATTTACGCAATCGATGAAAGCGCAAGCTAGGATCTTACAACAACCTTTACAACAACACAAACACTAACACACTTGACTGAACACGACAAGGGTTTTGGGTTGGGTTTGTGAACAAGGACACTCTATTTGAAGAACCCTTTACAGTTTAGAGTAAGGGCTAGGGTTCTCCTTCCTAAGCTTTGGATATTTATAGTGGCCTAGAATATAGAGTGAATAAGGTTGCAGAGAGCAAGCTCCGATGTAGCTGAAGCTTGGAACACTTCTTTTAAGAACTCGAGAAAGTTGAAAGCTGGAAATCACGAGTGCTTGCAAGTATGAGAGCTGGAAATTTGCGGAAGTGTTAAGTGTTCTCTCTTCTGCATTCCTCTATTTATAGTGTGAGAGACGGGTAGAAACCGTTTGAGAGTTGGTGGCTTTGTCTCTTCACTCTCGACAGTACTTGGGCTTGACCAACAGCTTTTCAGAGGGCAGCTTTGTCTTCTTTCCCAAATTGGCTAAAGCCAGGCGTAACAGTAACTGGCTTGGGCCAGTACTGTAGCGGCTGCTTGTCGGTCTAGCCAGTCATTGCATTCCACGTGGAGATCCGCATTAAATGGCAGCTGATCTTGACTTGACTAGAATTCAAACTTGAGTTCAAACAAGGTTGGTAGTTGATCTGTCGTTTTCAAGCTTCGCATCGTACTCACTTCGCTTTGTAAGAGTACTCGCTTTAGCTTAGTCGGGTTGACTCGCTTTGATTTTATCGAGAGCACTCGCTTCGCTTTATCGGGTAGACTTGCTTTGACTTCAAAACACACTCAAGCAAGTGGCCTTCTCGCTTCGCTTGAAACCTGCAGTCTAGACCTAAAGCGACTAAAGCAAAACAAGCTTTCCTAACATTATAAGCTTGAAAAATTTTAACCTATCATTCTAATCAAATAGGGTCGCTTGGGAATAGGATTAACACAGAGGGTTTTGGGATCGAATCAAAATACATTACATAATTTTATTAAGCGTCCCAATAGGTTCCCCCTTAACAAGTGAATCCTTAACAATTCCCAACAATTTCTCCCTTTTTGATGATGTCAAAACCCAACACTTTACCACTGTAAGAACTTCCAAGCGACTGAATCCTTCTTAGTCTTATCATTTTTTTTTTTTAGTTCTTATGGTTTGTGTAGGTTTGTAGCATAAGGATAAAGACACATAAAGCTAGTAAAACCTATAAGTAAATAAGGCACCGCGCTTGACAGAAAAATAAATTTACATAGACACTTCAAGCGGATGACAAGAATCACAGAGAGACAGAGAGGGGAAGTACTCAACAATATATGTCGAAAGCACTCGTTGCTTCATGGTTTTGTGATCTATAGTGCTTGGCTTGGTGATTTCGTCGATGTGTAGAGCTTACCTGGTTTCATGTTCTATCATTCCTCGATCAATGATGATCGTCTCTCCAATCTTCGGTTTAGGGAACTTCTCATATCATAGATGATCGTCTCTCATATTTAAAAAAAAAAACAAAAAGTATAGAGTAGGATTTATTTTTATTATTATTTTAGTTGTTTTCGCGTGTTTTTCTTCTTGATTTTCTTGCAGGGAGTAGTCTACAAGGATTGTTATGACGAAGAGAGCTCGAGACGGGGCGAAAAATCAAGTTTTGTGCAGAATTGAGAGGTGGACGAGCGTCCAACCTATACGCCACAAACTCAGAACCCTGAGTTGGACGGGCGTCCAACCCGAGTTGGACGACCGTCCAACCCGCGACGGGCCCCCAAATCCAACTCCAATTCGAATTTTCTCTCTTTTGTTAAAACCCTACCTTCTTTACCTCCTCTAACACAAGTCTTTCCTCTCTTATTAGCAGCCAACAACAGCCCCTCGCCGTCAAATCTTCATCCCGTCGCTGCCATTCTGCCGTCCGCCGCCGCGTCACTGCCGACGCCGCCGCTGCAATCCGACATCGCCGTCAGTGGTCTTTGCTGCCCAGTCACCGTTCGCCTGCCGTCAGCCCGCAGCCGTCGTCGTCTCAGTTCGCCGCCAAAACTGCCGCGCCCAGATTTGCAGTTGGACGGGCTTCTAACTACATCTGGACGAGCGTCCAGCTTACAGATCTGCTCCGGCGAAATTTTGCTCCCATTTCCGTCCCGACACACTCCGTTCATCCCCAATCAGTTGCTATGGCATGAGGACGACGTGGAGACCAGCCCAACCCTTTCAACAATGCCCGAGTCCCCTTGGCCAATCGTTTTGAAGGAAATCACCCTTCCGGCATGTCTCCTGCGCAGCTCGGTGAACGCCAAGGTGTTCCATTCCCAACGGAGAGGTATGCTACTACAAACTATTATTTACGTCTTCGTAATTTGGATATTCGACCTCCTAGGCACTACAGTGTTGATTTTCTTCGTCGATTGCTTATTTGGAACACTCTTAGGAGGTGCTTGGTATGAGGTAATGGGGGTGGGAATGGAATAGCCATTCCTACCTCTATTCCATACTCTGCTTGGTTTGACTTTTGTGTCGGGAATACACATTCCCGAGGGAATGACTATTCCCACCTCCATGGGAATAGACATTACTTGGATATTCATGGTTATAGCTATTTTCATCTCTTATATTTATATGATTTTTATTTTAACAAATATTATTTAATTTATTTATAAATAATTAAATTTACCTCAATATTATTTTAAATATATGAATATATTTCGTCACTACTTTATCTCTTTAAAAATTTTGTATCATCATTTTCTCTCTCTAAAATTTTGTATCTCGCTACTTTCTATTTCTAAAAAATTTATCACTCCGTCACTTTTTCACTCTAAATTTTTTTTATCACTTTCTCTCTCTAAAATTTTTTTCATAGATTTTTTTTACTAAAATATTTTTCCTCCGTCACTTAGTTTCTCTCTCTAAAATTTCTTTCTCTCTCTAAAATTTTTTACTTTTGTCACTTTTTCTCCCTTAAATTTTCTTTCTCTCTCTAAAAATTTTCACTTTCGTCACATTCCCTCTCTAAAATTTTTCACTTTCGTCACTTTCTCTCTCTAAAAATTACACTTTCGTCACATTCTCTCTCTAAAATTTTTTTCTCTCTCTAACATTTTTAACTTTCGTAACTTTCTCTCTCTAAAAATTTTCACTTTCGTCACTTTCTCTCTATACAATTTTCTTTAATTTTCTTTCTCTCTCTAAAAATTTCACTTTTGTCACTTTCTCTCTCTAAAATTTTTTCTATCATCGTTTTATCTCTCTAAAAATTATCTTTTATTACTTTCTCTTTCTTGTTTATTTCTATCTCATCACTATTAAATAGTATAGTTGTATGATTTAAATACAAAAATATAATTTAATTTATCATATAAAATGTTATAGAAAAAAAAATTGATTGCATTACTTTGGTTATTACTTGTGCATACCAAGCAAGGGAATGAATCATTCATTCCATTCATTTCTCATGCCTATTCATTTCCCACCTCCATTCCTTTCCCACCTATTGGTCCCAGAAAGAGTTAATTGGTGTATGGGGGGGGGGGGGAATACACCAATAGCCAACCGTTTTTCGATTTTAGAAAATAAACTGTTTTTCCCAAGGACAAGCTGGTCAGGCAGTCCTTTGATAAGATGGACAGGTTGATCTATCAAGCTTGTGGATTTAACAAGGTTGATCTATCAAGCTTGTGGATTTAACAAGCTTGATCTATCAAACTGTCAGTGCGGAATGTGGTGGAGGGGTTGAGCTAGATAACTCTTTTAAGTAAAATCGAGTACAACCTTTATGGAGAGGCTGTTATATGCTATGAATGTATGAGCAGTTTAATGAAAAGAGAGAGAATAAAGCAGTAAATGGCACGAAGTATTTTTGCGTGGTTCGGATGTAACTATCCTACTTCCACGGTAGATCAAGCTTGATCTACGAATCCCTTTACTTTTGGATTCTCCTTCTCTCTTGTTTATACTGACCGAGTATCAGTTTCATACAACATACAATCTTCGATTCACAATCGAATAAATAGAGTACAATCTCAACTATACTAGCTTAACACTAAATATACGAGAGAGAGTACAGAGAGCTTGATGCAACAGTAAACGCAACAAGCTTGATGGATAACAATGGTGAAATTCTCTATCTTCAACACTTGGGAAAGCTCTAGGATTTTCGAGTGTTGAATATATGTGAACTTGAGAGAATTTCTGCAGCGATTTGGCTTGTAAGAGTAATGAGTTTCCCGTACTCGAACCATTGTTATTGAAGGCTTTATATAGGCGTAGTTAGAAAACTAGCCGTTGTGAGTCCTGCAAAATAGAGCCGTTAGAAACAGGCTGACGTGGCATAGAGCCGTTGCAGATTTGACTCAGCACTTCAAGTGGGTCCAGACAGCTGGCAACAGAGGTGGCAGCTATGTGGAGGGAGGTTGATCTAGCTGATGAGATCAACAGTCTGTCTTCAGCAGCTAGATGAAAGAGCTTGAATAGCCTGGCCGAAGAACCTGCAGAGCATTGTTTCACTAAAAAGTGTTCGCAATAGAACGAAATCCTATCGTAGCACTAGCAAGTAAAACCCAATGTCGAATCTCGAAGGAAAACTTTGCAGGGAAATGAATTATGTAGTAAAACCTAATCTAGCCTAAATCTAGGAAAGCAAGTAAATAAGATTTTTGGGTTTTTGGTTTTAAATCCTAGGCAAATAAAATAAATCAAAGCAATAAATAAAAGTGTTGGTCCCGGGAAAGAGTAATTGGTGTATGGGGGGGGGGGGGGAATACACCAATAACCAACCGTTTTTGACTTTTATAAAATCAGGTCGATCAAAGGTCGATTGTCAAGGTCGATCCTTATCAGAGACAGGTTGATCTATCAAGCTCGTTTGGGAACAAGCTTGATTTATCAAACTGTGCTTATGCGGAAGTTGGTGGAGGTTGATTTACTCTTTGAAAAATCTAAGGTCGATACTGAAATGCAGGTTGATGCTTGATATGCAGGTTGATGCTCGTCAGTTTGATAATAAAATGAAAGGGCGATAAATAAAGAGAGAGAGAGAGAGACACCGCAATTTAGCGTGGTTCGGAGAAACCCTCCTACGTCCACGTCAGGTCGACTCGACCTGAGAATCCCTTTACCTTTGGATCCAACCTCTGTCTATTTATACTGACTGAGTATCAGTTCTAAATACACTCTAACTTGAATATATCTAGACACGAGTTTTGGGTCGTGACCCTTACAACCTTTCGTACAAAGCGTACAAACAACCTTTCACACACTACAGAGCTTGACTAACTCTACAATGGTGAAACACACACAAACTTTCTAACTTCGAACGAGTCGGAGAAGAAGTTGTTGAATCAACGACAAGCAGCAGTGAACGCTTCGTCGTTGGGCTTTTATCGGAGTCGTAAATCTCTCTTTGTCAAGTGTTTGGGAAACTAGTGGAATTTCGAACACTTGAATGGATATGAACTTGAGAGAGATTTTGGCAGAGATTTTGCGTTGATAGCTTGAGTTTCCCGTGCTTGAATCCGATAATGGCTGAAGTATTTATAGGCAGTTTTGAAAAACTGGCCGTTGGAGTCAGGCTGACGTGGCACTAGCCGTTGGAGGCTGACTCACTTCTAGCCGTTGGGTAAGTTCGTCCTTGCTGGCACACCACGTGGCAAGGATCAGGTCGTGTTGCTCCATGAAGGCGGAGCATCGACCTTGATATAGAAATCCAGCTCTTGAAATCTTCTAAGCCAAAGCAGGCTGGAAGCTTGATAAGGAAGGTCGATAGATAGGAAGATATGCCAGCTCGATCCGAATGAGGCAGGTCGATAAACGACCTTTCTCTTACAGAGTGGATCAAACTTGCATTTTAAACTATAGAGAGCATCGACCTGCACTAACAGGTAGCAGGTCGATCTATCGGCCTTGACCCTAAACAAGTAAAATATGCCTAAGTGTGGTTTCGATAAACATCATCAAAATCAAACTGCAAGGGGTTCCCAACAAAAAGCAAATAAATAACTAATCTAAGAACGAGCAAATAAATCTAAGAATTAAACTAAAGGGAAACGATTAATCTACCTAGGCAAGAATCGAAAAGAAAGCAATAAAAAAAGCAACGAAGAAAGCAATAACTATCCTAGACATGTTTAATTAAATCTGGAAATTAAAAGCAAATAGATCTAACTATGAAAGCTTTGAAAAATGAGAGAATTAAAAGCAAAAAAAAAAAACGAATCTAAACTAGAACTTGAAATCGAAGAACAAAATTAAACTAAGGAATTTAAACAAAGCAATTAAGAAAACGAATCTAAAACGAAAGCAAGTAATTAAAGCAAATAAACGAAAGCAATAAAAGAACTTACGAGAATTGAGACGAAGAACGAAGAACTTGAATTAAATAAAGCGTCTTGAATTAAATTGCAAAAACGAAGAATTCGGATCCGAACAAAGCAAAACTAAACTAGAGTATTTGAATGCTGGAAAACTAAGCTAAAAGATGATAAAAGATGATGCAAATTCGTCCCAAGGTGCTAGTATATATATTAGGAAGAAAACCTAATTATATAAGGAAACAAAATCCTGGACGCGGACATCTGGCCGATCGGCCAGATTTGTGAAGGACTTGGCCGATTGGCCAAATCAAGCACTGATCGATTGCGCACGACTCTCTTGTTTCGGCCGTATCTTCCTCATCCGAACTCCAAATTAACCTCCGTTTTCGCGTATGTGCTCCTATCGAACCCCTCTTCGATATAATGCTTTCATTACATCCAAAATGAATCTTCAATAAAATCATGAGAGGTTAGAACTCGAGGTCAATGATTGCTCAACAACCATTCTTCTCGTTTTCTTCTCGTTTCCGCCCTTTTCATCCTACAAGTACCAAAAACTCCAAACAACCAATTCATAGCCAAAGACACACAAAAAGACACAAAAACACATCGAAAACGAACACGAAAACACAACGAAAAACCTAACAACTAAACTCCAATCAAAATCCCCCACACTTAGACCTTTGCTTGTCCTCAAGCAATATAAACACACAACTTAGATTCAATCCAAACAATCCAAATCATAGAACATTTAATCACCGGAATCGACAAACTCAAACAAGGTCACTTTAATCCCAAGTTACGAACAATCATCATCAACAAACTATGCGGCTTATAAATCAATCCAAGTAAGATGAAAAGCAATGATAACACACACTCACAAATATCTAGATCACCACAACTTTAGACGTCTAGCCTACTTCCCCTTTTTATTCAACACATAAACAACTCTCTCTCTCTCTTTTTTTTTTTAACACGTGAACGTTTTTTGGCACATAATTCACTAGGTTTAATCATCGATGGGTCACATCGAGCCTCCTAGTGCGGTTTCCCGTACCCATTGTCAAGAGGGGTAGAATGCCTACGAACAATTTATTCTAATATACACGAGTATCATCTAGGACATAGGTCATGAAATGTGATCATTCGAGGGTCCCTCGAAGCCTTTTCATGTGGTTTCCCATGCTCATTACTCTAGTATTTTCATACGTTACAAGTAAGAGGAGCAGAATCCTATCAACTCTTTTATTCACATAAACACAACTCTTTTTTTTTTTTTTTTTTTTTTCTAACATAAGGGGAAAGTAATCTAGCAATCCAAGTCGTAACAATCTAGATTTAACACTCAACCAAAAATCATAAATCATTTCCCTCAATACTCATATCAATTCGTGCCCCACAACTCATCGAATCATAATCAACAACAACTCAAGATTAAACCAACCTAATTTATACTCAAATCAATTCCAACAACTAAAGATTCCATCGTTGAATCATTCACATTGATCCTAAGTTACATGCTTAAAGGCTCAAAATCAAACAAATTCCTAAGTGAGGGAACATGAAGACTCGATCAGACCAAACAAACAATAGACTCAATTAAACCAAATAAGACTCGATCAACAAGACATAAAAACAAAAATAGCATGCCAAAAGTTCAGAGACCCCCCCCCCCCCCCCCCCCCCCCCCCCCCCCCACCCCACACACACACACACACACTTAAAATCTAGCAATGTCCCCATTGCGAGAGAATAAAAAGGAAAGGGATAGAGAGAACTTATCGCAATAAGACGACCAAACACTCAAAATCTGGAGAGACTCCAAGTATCACCTACAAAACAAACACGAAACAAAATACCAAAGCGTAAAATCGAACAAAATAATGAAAAAGAAATAAAAGACGCAAACAAAAAATAAAAAGACACAAGACATAGCTATGGATCGAATGGACCTCGGAAACGTGGGTCTTGCCAACGGGGATCATTAGGATCACGAAGCTACGGAGTAGAAATGGATCCAACCGAGAGGTCTAAAACTGCCTGGCCCACGGGTTTTGGCCGATCGTCCAGAATTCGTAAGGAATCTGGTCGATCGGTCGGAATAGCTACTGGCCAGGATTCGTTCGCTCAGGTTTGGCCGATTGTCCAAAATCCCTAAGGGAATCTGGCCGATCGGCCAGATCAAACACTGAGTGTCCGACGCCAATCCTGCAAAAAACAAACAAACTATACGAAAAATTAAATATTAACAATAAATACTACGAGAAATAAAAATCTAAATAATAATTTTTTTTTTACGTGGGTTGCCTCCCACCAAGCGCTTGTTTAATGTCATTAGCTTGACGAAGGATACGATCAACCCAAGCCCGTAGCACCGAGCGACGCTTTGATGCTCCTTGCGACACACTCACACTCCCTTCTCGAACAATCTCGATGATTCAGAACGTGGTCATTAACAACTCTCGACTCCCCCACACTTGGTTCAAACTCCTTTTCCAACATCTTTGAGTTAAACTCTGCAAAGAAAGATGTTTCACAAATGGTGAGGTTAGAAAGAAAAGAGTTAATGATCACTTCCTCATTCGATGCATATGTCGAGCTTTCCTCTTCCACTTCATCAACCTCCTCAAAATTCCGTAGAAATTCTTCGATTATGTCCTCTTCTTCATTCGGCGCAAGTGTCGATCTTTCCTCTTTCACCTCATCAACCTCCTTGAAATTTTGTAGAAATTCCTCGATAATGTCCTCTTCTTCATCCACACAACTAAATAATTCATCATCTTCAAGAGCTGCTACCCTATCAGAAACCTCACAAACATTTACCTCAACAAGAGGGTTAGCAAGCTTAACAAAAGAGCATGAATGAAGAGAAGAAGTTGGAATAGAAGGTGAATTTCCAAAAACCAAAAAGGTTATCGAGCCTCCTTCACCGGCCATGCTCAATTTACCGGTACCTACATCAATCCGGGCTCGAGTAGTGGCCATAAACGGTCGTCCCAACAAGAGTAAATGTCTGGTTGCGCTCTTAGCTCCCTTGCCTTCATGAAGCACGACGAAGTCGGTAACGACTCTAATTCCACCAACGAGGACAGGGACATCTTCCACAACTCCCAATGGACTACTCACGGTGCCGTCTGCTAACTCAATGCGCATGTCGGTAGCTTGAAGGACTCTTGAGGTCATCTTCTCGAAAATAGAATACGACATTAGGTTCACCGCAGCTCCTAAATCCATCAATCCCGAAACGGTCTCTCCGCTATCCAAAATAATACTCAAGTCGAAACCTCCCGGATCCCCTCGTTTAGGAAATGAGTTGATAGGCTTGGGGTCCTTTGTTTCCTTCCTCACAATACTCCGAATAGGCGGAATATAAGGGTTGCGTGTCTTGTGAAGAGGTTGGGCTGCTACATTCTCGGACACCTCGAACTCCGTGTGCTTCTCGCCGGATTTGGCCGATCGGCCAAAGTCGAAGTGACTTGGACGATCGTCCAGACTTGGTACTGAGATGTTGCGTGCGTTGAAGGTTTTGGCCAAGCGGCCAGATTCTGGCCGACCGGCCAGATCACCTCCTGGACGAGGTTGGCCGAAGGTCATTGCCGGTGTTCTCGAGCCGTTCCATCGAGGGCTCGGGCCCCGTCTATCTCCCATGGGCCCTTGAGGAGGCATCGGAACTCCATTGCGTTGTAACACCGTGATTGCATGAGCTTGGTGAGGAACATATGGAGGGTATGGGGCTTGCTCCTCGTTGGCTTGTTGTGGTTGAATCCCTTGGCTCGGAATTCGCCCCGGTTGTTGCATCAGGTGCATGGAACCAGAAATTTGGCCAATGGCCAACTCGAGCCTCTTTATGTTAGCATCTTGAGCCTCTCGAGCCAATTTAGCCTCATGTATGAATGTAGAAAGACTCTCATCGACAGGGGGCTTTTGAGGCGGTCCTTGGGAACGAGAAGTAGGGTGTGGTGGTGGTGTATGAGTAGGTTGAGGTGGGTAGTATGGAGGTGGTGGATAATATGGATTTAGAAGGTATTGTGGATTGGGAGGATAATATGATGGAGGTTGAGAGTAGTAGGGATTTGGTGGAGGATAAGGGCTATTATATGGGGGAGGGTGCCTATTAGGATAGGTAGGAGGATTACCTTGCCCTTGTGTCGGCCTCGAATTTTGGAAACGTCCATTGTATCCCCCTTGATATCCTTGCGGTGGAGGCACTTGAGGCGGGTATCCTTGACCGGCGTACACCTCGGCTCCTCCTTCGTATGGAAACTCCCCCATGTTGTGGCACACTTCCTTGATGTGCCCAAACTCTCCACAAATCTCGCATCGGTCC
This sequence comes from Thymus mandschuricus, assembly GCA_029379335.1. Taxonomy (NCBI): domain Eukaryota; kingdom Viridiplantae; phylum Streptophyta; class Magnoliopsida; order Lamiales; family Lamiaceae; genus Thymus; species Thymus mandschuricus. Next base: position 11,206,604 of record CM057079.1, read on the forward strand.
GGCTTCCTCTCTTCCTCCTTCGGGGCCGGTGCACTTTGCTTCATCTTCAAGTTTTCGAGATCCGTTAACATGTCGGCCATTTGCTTCTTCAAATCGGGGCTCATCGAAACTGCACTCGCCTCCACTTTCCTTGGTCTAGCTGATTTTTGTTGAGAACTCGCAGCAAGCGTCTCGAAAATATCCTTCAACTCGTCAGCTGTCTTGACCGCTATGTTGCCTCCGGCCGAACTATCCACCATGAACTGACAAGTTTGGTTGAGGGCGTCGTAGAAATATTGCCAAAGCAACTCCGATGCCATTTGATGATGAGGGCATTGTTGAAGTAGCTCTTGGAACCTCTCCCATGCTTCGTGAAACGGCTCATCGTGGTCTTGGGAATAGTTCATGATCTTCGATCGCACCTCTTGTGTCTTGCGGTTCGGGTAGTACTTGAGCATGAATTTCTCACACACCGCATTCCATGTGGTGAGAGAGTTGGCCGGGAGCGCCAAATTGCTCGATCCTTGAGGGTGTACGGGAAGCACTTCATCTTCAAGTTATCCTCCGTGAGTCCCGAGAGTGGGAAAGTTTGCACCACCGTGCAGAACTCTCGGATGAATGTCAAAGCATCCTCGTTGGGCAGCCCTAGGTAGGATGGGAGCAACGCCATGTGATGAGGTTTAAGCTCATGATTCCTGACCGCTTCCGTCAGGACAATCGCCGAAGTGGTGGCTGTGAATGTGGGGCGAGCAAAATCGCCCATGACTCTAGCTGCCATGGCTTCGGGCTCTGCAAATAACAAGACTAAGGAAAAGTCTTGTGAATCAATCTCTTCCTTCTCCTTCGCGGCTAAGATCGCTTTCCTTTGATGGATGTTGTCGAAGTAGGGCGCTAAATTCCTTTGAAGACTTCGGCGACCATGCATACACAACACTCAACAAACGGGTTAAACACACCGAGTGGGAGAAACAAGAAATCGAAATAACACAAATAAAAATAAAAATAAAACAAAAAAATACTACATAATAAATCGCCTAAAATAATCCCCAGCAACGGCGCCAAAATTTGTTTCACTAAAAAGTGTTCGCAATAGAACGAAATTCTATCGTAGCACTAGCAAGTAGAACCCAATGTCGAATCTCGAAGGAAAACTTTGCAGGGCAATGAATTATGTAGTAAAACCTAATCTAGCCTAAATCTAGGAAAGCAAGTAAATAAGATTTTTGGGTTTTTGGTTTTAAATCCTAGGCAAATAAAATAAATCAAAGCAATAAATAAAAGCAAATAAATAACTAATCTAAGAACGAGCAAATAAATCTAAGAATTAAACTAAAGGGAAACGATTATCTACCTAGGCAAGAATCGAAAAGAAAGCAATAAAAGAAGCAACGAAGAAAGCAATAACTATCCTAGACATGTTTAATTAAATCTGGAAATTAAAGGCAAATAAATCTAACTATGAAAGCTTTGAAAAACGAGAGAATTAAAAGCAAAGAAAAATGAATCTAAACTAGAACTTGAAATCGAAGAACGAAATTAAACTAAGGAATTTAAACGAAGCAATTAAGAAAACGAATCTAAAACGAAAGCAAGTAATTAAAGCAAATAAACGAAAGCAATAAAAGAACTTACGAGAATTGAGACGAAGAACGAAGAACTTGAATTAAATAAAGCGTCTTGAATTAAATTGTAAAAATGAAGAATTCGGATCCGAACAAAGCAAAACTAAACTAGAGTATTTGAATGCTGAAAAACTAAGCTAAAAGATGATAAAAGATGATAAAGATGATGCAAATTCGTCCCAAGGTACTAGTATATATATTAGGAAGAAAACCTAATTATATAAGGAAACAAAATCCTGGACGCGGACATCTGGCCGATCGGCCAGATTTGTGAAGGACTTGGCCGATCGGCCAAATCAAGCACTGGACGATTGCGCGCGACTCTCTTGTTTCGGCCATATCTTCCTCATCCGAACTCCAAATTAACCTCCGTTTTCGCGTATGTGCTTCTATCGAACCCCTCTTCGATATAATGCTTTCATTACATCCAAAATGAATCTTCAATAAAATCATGAGAGGTTAGAACTCGAGGTCAATGATTGCTCAACAACCATTCTTCTCGTTTCCGCCCTTTTCATCCTACAAGTACCAAAAACTCCAAACAACCAATTCATAGCCAAAGACACACGAAAAGACACAAAAACACAACAAAAATGAACACGAAAACACAACAAAAAACCTAACAACTAAACACCAATCAAGCATGACAAAGGGGGAGCTAGTTGTCCTTTAATACGTGAGGCTGTCATAGACAACGACCTCATTCTTTAAGGAGAACAGACTCGGTTACAATCGATAAGAATTATATCATGCTGTGCAACGCCTAAGTGTGGTTTTGAAAACATCATCAAAACAACTGCAGAGGGTTCCCAACAATTTCCCCCTTTTTGATGATGTCAAAACCCAACACTTTACAAAGATCCTAAAAGATTAAGAACCTGTTTTAACAAGATTGTTAAATCAGTTTAATTGAATATATGTAAGGCAGTTAGATAGTAAAACTGTAAAGCAGTTTATAAAGCCTAAACAAAGAGAGTTTGTCATAGTGGGCACAGAAAATTTAACTTTTATTTATGACAAGCTGGAAGATAAAGAATTACAGTTACAAGCTTGAGCATAAAATAAAAAATTACAATTGGCTACTTTGATGAACCAGCAGGTGATAGGGCTTCTTCTCTTCTGGGCGTCAGACCCATACTCGCGTAGATTCCTTCATCTATCTGCTTGAAGCGGGGGTCAGAGTGAGGAATATCGAAATTCAGAGCAGAAGATCGAACTCCCTCATTGATAGCAGTGAAATCCACAGTGCTTCCATCAGATAGACGAGGGCAGAAGAAGGTTTCCTTTGCAGGGACAGGAAGACCAATGCCTGCTTCACTTGCCAGCTTCACCACTCTCTTGACAAACGGACGATCCCAATAGTGCCTAACAAAAAGATTGAAGGCAGCACCATTATCCTCTTGATCGTATGGTGGAAGCTTGATCCAGTAGTGTAGCAGTATAAAAGAACTGGTGAGCTCTTCCCATTGAGGCTGAAGGTCTGGACCGAGCCAGTCTCTTCCTTCAATAGCAGCTTGTGCCTTCCTCTTCAAGTATTTGATGTTCAGCTTGGAGAGGATGGCTTGTTTTTGCCTCATGACTCTGTCCACTTCTGTCTGGGCTAAGGAAGCCTGATTCTCCTCCTCCTTCATCTTCCTCAGGGCATCGGCCTTTGCAGCATCAGCCTTCAAGCGTTCAGCCTTTTTCTCAGCTTGAATTCTTCGCTGAACATTTGGATCAATGGCCTGATCTGCATTTGCGCCCATTAGCACAGCCTCAGGGATAAGACGAGCTTGTTCTGCTGTGCCTGTTGAGGAACCGCCTTGCTGATCAGACACGCCTTTATCAGTCTGATCGACAATTGAGGGAGATTGAGACGGCCTCTCGGTGGAAGAGCCTTCCTTGGACTTATTCTTTTCCTTCTTCTTCTGCTTCTTCTCAGCCTTCTTATCCTTCTCACCTTCCCCCGTTTTGACATCATCAGAAAGGGCTGTGATGACGCCAGTTAGATGTTTCACTTCAGCCTGGAGGGCTTCGATCTGGGAAGTGAGGGTCTCTCGAGAAGAATAAAGGGCTGTGATGTCTCCACTAACAGCTGCTCCCTTTAATTTGCAGCAGACGCAGAGGTGGATACTAGAGAGGTAAGATTTGACAGCTTGTCCTCCACCTCTTTTACCAGTCTGTTAGTGTTGCGGAGATCGGTGCTTGTGGCCACATCTTCATCCTTTAACAACTTGCCAAGAAAGGGCTTGACATGATCTTGAAGATGGACCTGGGTGAAATTCCCAATCTCCTTGGAGACGGCAGCTTCTGCAAGTTCCTTAGCTGCATTAACGGCCTTGGAAGTGACTTCACTCACTCCCGTCGTCAGCCTTTCGTCTGTGTTCTTGAGGGTAGAAAGAACATCATCCACGGACTTGGTCAGTTTGTCCTCCAACTGGCCAATTCTTGAATCCAGCCGCTTCTCAAGATCGGATAAGCGAGTGTTGACGTCAGCAAGCTCATGGCTTATCCGCTTTGTGATTAGATATCGCAGCTGGCTAGTGGAGAGGAAGGTTTGCAAATTTTCTTCCTTGTCCTCCTCTCTTTCTTCATCATCATCGCAGAACAGATCGTCCACGTCGATGGCAGAACGGGCTAGATTCAAAGTCTCCTGCCTGATCGGGCTCAGTCCATTCACGTTTCCGGCACAGCTGAATTGTAAAACTCAGCTTCTTCTAGGTAGAACGGCTTCAAGTCCAACCCTATGGACTTGGCTTCTACCTTCATTGATGTAAGGATGAGCTGGCGGAAGTTCTCACGAGCTTCTGAAATGGATGAGTACTTAAACTCATCCTTGAGAACGGCCTCCTCCGCCTTGAGCTGATCGAGATCCTTCAGCACGAACAAGGACTGCATCACATGATAATCTGCGTCCTTGATATCCAAAAACAAGCGGAGGCGAGAGGCCATTCAAAGCGAAATGGGAGTTAGGCTGATCCCGGGCAGCAATTCAATAACGGCCTTCTTTGCCTCGAATCCCATGTCGTCGTAGAGCTGGAGGGCTTGCTCCTTTTCTAGTCTACAAGCATCTTCCTCAGCCTTTTTCAGATAGAGGCTGGAGGAATCATCATCGTCATCATCATCACTGATATCGACATGGATGGATGTGGTGACAGGGCCAAAATGATAGAGGCCACCTTGAGGCTCTTCATGAACTGCCTCGAAGGGAACAACCTCTGTGGGAATGGACTCATCTCTCTGGTAGACAAGCCAATGCTCCGGGGAGACAAGCTGATGCTCCGAGGAAACAGGTGGTTGTTCTGTGGAGATGGGAGATGGTTCTTTGGAGAGAGGTTGTCGTTCTGAGGAGGAAGCCTGTTGCTCAGACCCAGCAGTAGCAGATGGAGGGATCGTTCTGGCTGGGGGACTCGAGCTTACAACAGCAGCAACGGGCTGTAGTTTCTTCGAAGGCCTTTCCTCGGCGGTCGCCCTTCCCCGCTTCTTGCTTTTCTCCACCAACTTCTCCTTGCCCTGGGTGGAGGATGATCCTGAGGCTTTCTTGGCCTGGGGAGGGGCAGCAGATTCCCACTTGGCTGGGAAACGAGAGTCCTCCCATTCCGGGTTAGACTTCGCCATGGCCAGCAGGAATGGTCTGATCGCGAGATCAGAGGTTATGAGGGATTGGTCATTAATACCCAGTGACATGTTGAACTGTCGCTGATTCGACGGGAGCTTGATGGATTCGTTGAATTGGACAGCATCTTCCCACTCAGCTCGTTCTACAACTGTCTGGAAGATCAGGGAGATCTTAAGACAGAAGTTGAACTTCCTCTTGATGGTGATCAAGGTGTCACCATCCTTATCCACGGAGGTCTTGAATTTCTGCCTCTGCTTTCAATCCAAACACCAACAGCCTCGCCCAATTCAGTGGGAGGTTGTTGTAGACAGCAATCAGGATTTTGAATTTGTCGTGGGTCATCCTGTCATTCGTCCCCTTTTAAGAGAGCAAGACCTTGTGAATCACATCAAACAGAAAACGAAACTCAGGTTTTAGCCGAGTTTGCTGCATCCCCTTCATGTCGTAAGACACGGCCTGGTCATCGAACGGCGGAAGAGTCATAGCTTGGAATGACTCCTCAATTAGATCGGAGGACATATCTGGAAATATGTTTTTGCTGGTGTCCTCCAGATCGTACGTCTTCATCACCGCCTCCAGCAGGTTGAAGGAATCGTCGGCGATGATGTTGTCGGAGGCTCGAACGAAGATATCGTCGAGGGAGTCCTTCACGTCCTCACGCCAGAAGGCATAGAAGGCTAGGGTTTGAAGCAGCAGAAACTTTGCCAGAACCCTAGTGACGATGCGGTGAAAGGGGCCGCATCTCTTTATCCTCTTAAAAATGTCATCTAGACCGGAGTGGCCCATGTTGTTGTAGGTGAGATATGGTTCCTGCACAACGTGAGATTTGTAAAATTTCTTGGCATCTTGCCATTTGAAGGAAACCTCTTGGTTGGAGGTAGAGGTTTGCTCTTCGGTGGCCATGATTTTTGAAAATAGAGAGAAGAAATTAGGGTTTGGTGAATAGGGAATGTGCAGAGAGAATAAGTTTCAATATTATGGCAAAGATGGTGTAAATAGTGATGAAAGGGACGGAGGAGTTCCTATTTATAGAGATAGAGGAACGGCCTCGATCGTTTTGATCGAACGGCCAGGATTAATGGGATGTGCCGTCATCCACTTTCAATAAATGGTGATTTGACAACATGCACGTTTTCGAGGTGCGTGGGAGGCGAAAAGTCGCGCGTGTGCAGAGGGGCACGACAGTTGATCACCACTCGCGACTTTTCGGGTCTCACGTCCAGTCCTTACATTAATGCATCTCAAATGTCGAAGCATAAAACCCCAAAAAGGAAGTATTGTTACACAAAAGGGGTAATCATTGCTTCTGACAAAATTTTTTCTCTAATATAATGTTCGGATATATAGAGAATAAGAATAGACATGCAAAAAACATTAAATACTAGACACACTAAATGCCAATAATTTGAAATAAATGCTCAAGGGAAATTAAAATAGATAAAGAGACAGTGAGTGATACAACTCACTGCCTTTACTTCCCCCTTGGTTGAGCAAGGTAGTTGTGATTTCTCACAACGGCCTTCTATACAGATTGTGTAGTCCAGCTTGTGTCGATGGCAGGTTGTTGTGGTCAGTTAGTTGAGGGAGCTGGTTCTCCTGACTGACTGCTGTTTAACATGCCGAGCTTGACTCACAACATTTTGAACCGCTCTTCTTGTAAGGGCTTAGTCAGAATGTCAGCCCGTTGAATATCTGTGTGGATCTTTTCCACAATAACATTCTTCTTTTCAACATGATCACGTATAAAGTGATGTCTCACTTCAACATGCTTGCATCGAGAGTGAAGAATTGGATTTTGAGTGATAGCGATAGCACTCGAGCTATCACAGAAGATGGGAACTTCTTTCACTATGACCTCATAGTCTTTGAGCTGTTGCTTTAGCCAGAGAATTTGGGCACAACAACTACCAGCTGCCATATATTCTGCCTCGGTTGTTGATGTTGCTACCGATGTCTGTTTCTTTGAGAACCAAGATATCAGCTTGTTCCCTAGAAATTGTCAAGTACCTGACGTTGATTTCCTATCTAGCTTGCATCCAGCATAATCAGAATCCGAGTAGCCAGTTAGTTCTAAGTTGTCATCTCTAGGATACCATAATCCAAGATTGGCAGTTCCTTTGACATAACGAAGAACCTTCTTGGCCGCTTCCATGTGTGATTCCTTTGGATTAGCTTGGTAGCGAGCACAAACACCAACAGCAAAAGTAATGTCAGGCCTACTAGCAGTTAGATATAATAAAGAGCCAATAATACCCCTGTATTGTGTGATGTTGGCAGGTTTTCCTTCGAGATCTTGATCAATCTTCCAATTTGCTAGAATTGGAACCTTGATAGGCTTGTTGTCTTGAATTCCAAATTTTGCAATAAGATCATGAGTATATTTGGTTTGACTGATGAAAATTCCTTCCTCTGATTGCTTTACCTGCAATCCTAGAAAGAAATTCATTTCCCCCATCATGGACATTTTGTATTTGTCCTTCATGAGATTACCAAAATTTTCACAAAGCTTGGGAGATTTAGATCCAAAAATAATATCATCAACATAAATTTGAACTAAAAGGATATTATCATTCACTTTGATAGTGAAGAGAGTTTTGTCGACGGATCCGCGCTTGAATCCAGATTCAATGAGAAAGGTGGACAGCGTCTCATACAAAGCTCGTGGAGCTTGTTTGAGTCCATACACGGCCTTGTGTAGGCGATAGACCTTGCTGGAATCACCTTCTTCAAATCCAGGCAGTTGCTCGACATAAACTTCCTCTTCTAGAACTCCATTTAAGAATGCGCTCTTTACATCCATCTGATAGACCTTGAACTGTTGGTGAGAGGCATAAGCTAGAAACAATCTGATTGCCTCCAGTCTTGCAACTAGGGCAAATGTTTCATCGAAATCAATTCCTTCTTGTTGACAGTAGCCTTTTGCAACCAATCGAGCTTTGTTTCTGACAACTTCTCCAGATTCATCTCTCTTATTTTTGAACACCCATTTGACTCCAATAACGCCCTGATGATGAGGTCGATCTACTAGAGACCAAACATCATTTCTTTTGAATTCATTTAGCTCCTCTTGCATGGCCTGTATCCAATCAGCGTCTTGTAGGGCTTCATTTTCATCTTTTGGCTCAATGAGAGATAAATAGCAGCTTAGAAGGGCACTTTCTCCATGCATCCTTCTTGTTCTCACTCCTTGGTTTGGGTTCCCAACAATGAGCTCCTGTGGGTGATCATCCACCCAACGTCTTCTTCGAGTTTGTTCTTCTTGGGATATGACAGGCTCTTGTTCTGCAGCGGGTTCCTCAAACTCTGGATGCGAGACAGTTTCCTGTTTTGATTGAAGGGATTAAGCTGCTCCATTTGATTTTCCAGATCAATAACAGCCTCAGTTTTTAATACTGAGTTAGAGGGATCAGCTTGAGTATTTACAGCTGATGTATTACAGCTTGATGTAGGAACATCACTTGCATCACTTCCCCCTTGCTGTGTGATCTTTGGATCAGATTGATCCTCTTCACTTTGATCAGTTGGGCTCTAGATCAACGTGTCTTTGATGAGATCGTTCTTTGATCTATTTAGTTCATCCTTATTGCCTGTATTGGTATCTCTGTACAAGCAAGCAAATTCATCAAACACAACATGAGGTGTTACCTCCACAGTGAGAGTTCTCTTATTATAGACCCGAAAGGCTTTGCTGATCTCCGAGTATCCTAAAAATACTCCTGGATCTGCCTTGCTTTCAAAGGTCTTTAACTGAGATTTCCCATTATTGTGGATGTAACACAAACATCCAAACGCTTTAAAGTACTTTAACCTGGGGAGCTTGTTGTTCCACAGCTCGTATGGAGTTTTCCCATGTCTGGTAGTGATTACTGACCGGTTCTGGGTATAACAGGCTGTGTTGACAGCCTCTGCCCAGAACTTCATAGGAAGTTTAGTTTCTTCAAGCATTGTACGAGCTGCTTCTTTCAAGGAGCGATTCCTTCTTTCAACAACTCCGTTTTGCTGAGGAGTTCTGGCTGCTGATGTTTAATGATGAATTCCATTCTTCGTGCAATAATCTTCGATCATTGAATTTAGAAATTCTGTTCCTCTGTCTGATCGAATAGAGATGATAGATTTCTCCTTTTGATTGCACAACTTACTGAGCAGCGGCGACAGCTTCTCCAAGGTTTCCTTTTTCTTAAATAAGAAAATAACCCACGTAAATCAAGAATAATCATCTATAACTACGAGAGTATATTTTCTACCGTTAATACTCAGGGGAGTGACTGGACCAAATAGATCCATGTGGAGAAGCTCCAATATTCGACTTGAGCTTTGAGAGCTTATGCTAGGAAAGGAGGCTCTTGTTTGCTTCCCAGCTTGACATGCATTGCATACATGATCTTTGTCGAATATCTGATCAGGGAGATTGTTGACCAGTTTGTTGCGTGCCAGTTTGTTGATAGCTTTGAAATTCAGATGGCTCAGCCTTTTGTGCCATAACCAACTAGCTTCTGAATTGGCCTTTGTCACCAAGCAGGTTTCTTTTTCATCAGCCCATTGGACTATATACAATTTATCCTGCATGACTCCGGTAAGGAGGGTTTCTCCTTCCTCATTTTTCACAAGGCACTTGTTAGTAGTAAATTCTACTCGTTTACCACTCGAGCAGAATTGAAAGACTGAAAATAGATTATTATTAAGACCTTCAACAAACGAAACGTTATGGATAGTAGTTTTACCAACATTCAGATCTCCATAGCCTTTGTTCTTCCTTTGGAATTTCCTCCAAAAATGACTTGAGGTCCATCTCTCTCGAGGTAGTTTGACAGCAGCGTCTTGTCGCACGTCATGTGCTTGGAGCATCCGCTGTCAATGATCCATACAGCTCCTCGAGCTGCTTGGCTCCTTCGCAGAGCCTTTCCTACCTGCAATTAATTAAACTTAGCAACCCATTTGAGATTGGGTGCTACATCGGTTGCTGTTGATGTTGATTGAACAGCCTTGGGCCTCCAGACTTTGATCACGGGCTTGCTTCTATCCGAGGGAGTGGAAACAGCAGTCCGTTTCTTTGTGCTTGGTCTGGTGGCTCTTTTGCTCTTCTTAGTTCGATGAGTGCGTCTGTACTGAGGTTGATAGTTGGACTCATCATAGTAGAGGGGTTGATGATGCCATTGTTGATGATATGTAGGCTGTGGATGGCACATACATCCTTGTGATTGATGGGGATGATAGTGCTGTGGATAGTGAGGCCTTTGATATTCTGTCTTCCTTGCTTTCCTTTGTTGAACGAACTTGGGAACGGACTTGCCCTCCCTTTTCTGAGGAAGTGGAGGTCCTTCTTTCTTTTCAGTAGGTTGATCTTTCTTCAACAGATTTGGCTTTTGATGGTTCTTCAAGAGAACAGCCTGAGGCTGATGAGCTGGATTCTTCAAGCTCATCATTTTATCAGGAATCAGCTTGTGATCCTGATCGGATATCTTCATATATGGTTTTGTGAAGAACACTTTGTTGCTCACTGGCCCTTTTCTTGTAGGTCCAGTATACCCCAGACCACTTTTGTTCTTCGAACTTCTCTGCATGGCCTGCACTTCTTCCAGCTTCTTTCCACTCTTCTTTAGTTTGCTCAATGTGATCTGCAGCTTTTGCTCTTTGAGAACTAGTGATTCATGTCAGACCACTAAATCTGCAAGTTTGGAGGTGAGACTGTGTATCTCAGCATCTTTTGATTTTAGAGCTTCATTCTTCTCCAGCTCTTTATCCTCCAAGTTCTTTTCTCTTTGAGTTAGAGTATCTATTTCCGACTTCAGATACTCTATCTCTTTTTCCTTTTCGGCATCATAGGGGGCAAACCTCTCTTCTAGAGCAGTTTTGAATCTTCCATTTTGAGTTATGAGCTCTGCATTATCCTTAACAACCTCCTCAAATAGTTCAGCTAGTTCTGCATATTCCTTCAACTGTTCTTTGATTCTTTCCCAAGACTCGGCCTCGGATAGATCTTCTTTATCATCTGCATTTTCATCATCAGAGAAAGATAATTGAACAGTTTTGGAAGTTACCTTCGATGATTCAGTTTTTGAGGTGGTTTCAGATGATTCTCCAACGAAGCTTTCATCGTCGTCCTCATCTTCAGAAGCAATATATCCCTCATCATCGCTCGTTGAGCTGTCAGAGAGATGAGCTTCTTTTGTAGCTTCTTCAGATACCTTTTATATCTCGTGAGGAACCGGCAACTATGGTCTTCTGTGATCTACAACACACCATAAAGCCTACAACTTTGAGATAATGGATAGATGTTTGATGCATAGATAACAATTCATACTTAATCAGATAGGAGATTGTTAGTGGTTATGGACAACACATGCATACAAGCTAAAAGGCCTGCTTTCTAGTATACAAATCCATCAGCTTTTCCCTCTCCTTTACTGAGAGCATCAAGCTTTCCAGTGTCTCCACTTCCTTGAAGCGAGCGTCTAGCTCCGCTTCAATCTCCTTCTTAATCTTTTTCCTCTCTTCTTGCACAGTGAGGTCCAAGTGGGCTTTGGAAGCTTCAAGTTCTGCCTTCGTTGAAGCAAGCCTCTGTTCTCTCCTATTGAGTGAGACATGGAATTGAGCATCAACAGTTATCCTTACGGCAAAGGTTTCTGCTAGTTTCTGTACTTCTGCGAGAGTGATGCTCAACTTGGCCTGTTTCAGATCAACAGCCTGTGCACTTTTCTGTCGGCTCTCAAGCTCGTCCTTCTCCTCCTCTCTCTCAAGTTTGAGGATTTTCATTTCCTTTTGGAGAGTGTCTAGGGCCTTCTTAGTGCTGAGCAACTCACTACCCTTCATCACCAGATCTCCATCCTTCTCCTCAATTACCTCCTTTAGCTCCTTCACCTCCTTCTCTAATTTCTCTTTTTCCTTGCCAATTGTCACAAGCTTGGCATTTACCTCCCTCAAGCGACTCCTTTCGGCGTCAAGCGAGCCCTTGAGTTCGGTGATATTTTTCGCCTGGTCTCCCACCAGCTTCACCTGCTCCTCCAACGCCTTCTCCTTTTCCTCTAAAAACCTCTCTTTCTCCTCAACTGTCTTCTCCAGCTCACCCCTTTTCTTGTCAAAATCTGCACGCAGATTATTAACTTCCAGTACTTTCTCTGTTAGCTCCGCATCCTTCCTTGTGATCTCACTTTGAAGGTTAGAGATTTCCACATCCTTCACCTCCACCTCCTCCGCATGCTCTCTCATCAGCCGCTGCTCATGAGGGGTCGGCACTCGATCAGGAACTGAAGCGTCCGGATAGGCTCGCTTCATCTTTGAATCCAGCTTGTCCCAGAAGCTGGTTCCATCGAGAAATACGTGGAAGCCATTTTCTCCGATGAAATCGAGTAGCTTTCCCTCCATTTGAATAAGTTCTTCCTCCTTGAACACCTTAAGGAGCTTGAAGACCTTATAGTACCCAGTACTGCAGTATGTGATGTATGTGAGAAAATCGACGGTCTTGGTGAAGAACTCGTCGGACATCGGCACGGAAGAGTAGCGAGTCTTGATTATCTCTGCAGACTGCTCTCTATCTCTCACGTATCTTTCGAGAGCTTCCACCTCTGCAGGGACTTTGGGGAGTTGGAATGCTGGAACGATAGTTCCGGTAGTTTGGGCGGTATCGGCTGTAGCCGCCGATGAGGAGGGGGATTGGGTTGATGATGAGGTTTGGGTTTCAGAGATTTGGATGGGTTCAGTTTGAGGTTGTATTTGCTGTGTGTGGGTAGGTTGGAAAATGGAGAATGCTGCAGTTGGATCTGTGCTGAGAAGTGGGATAGGGGGTAGTTGGAAAGAAGAAGCTGATTCTTCGTCTTGTGGAGAGATGGGGGATTTCTGGGTATGTGGTTGGGCTGAGGAAGAGGCTTGGGGTTCTGGTGGTGGTTGGATTGGGGTTGTCTGTGTTTGAGGTGGGGGAGTTTGGCTGGGGTTGTGAAACTTCGGTCTCCTCAAGCGGCTGCTCCTCAGCCTCGCTTGACTTGACCAACGAAGCAACTCGCTTCAATTTCTTCTTGGGTCGCTTCGGCGCAGCTCGCTTCCCAGATGAAGCGGCTCGCTTGGTTTGGGTAGCTTCGATTTGCCTTTCGGCAACAGGTACTGCAGCGGGCACTTCAACCTCGAGAAGTCCCTCATCGATCAAGGATTTGTCCGACCTCCATAAGTCATAGAACACCGTGTTCTTCTTGTAGTCGGTGATGTTTGGTTCTTGCCATCTTTTGTTAGGATATCGTTCCTCCAGTGCGACGGAGAGTCTGGAGAAAAACTTAAGCTTCCCCTTGCGGAGAATCTTATCTGTGATTCCCTTCACGAACTTGAAATCCTCAGCAGCTTCATGAATCTGGTTGAGAAACCAACCATGCCAGTTAAACTTGGTTCCGGTAAGGCTGTCGACTATGACGGTGGTGGCGTAGAGCTTGGTTTCAGATAGCTGGCCCAAAGTTCCGACGTAACATGCGACGCACTTGGAAAAAGAGCTCGCAGATGTGGTTGAAGGGAGCCTCCAGATCTAATCGAATGCTGGCTTCCTTGTAGTTGGGCACTGCCTTTTCGGTGGTAAACCGAGCATACTCGACTCTGGCCGATAGCTCCAACTCCAACAAGGAGTTTCCTCCTTCCCTTGGCAAGTCGAATACTCCGATGAGATGGCTCAAGTCCACCTCCACCGGTTCTCCGGTCTGTGGGTCGGTGAAAGATGATGTGTTTTGCCCTTTCCTCAGATTTAGGAGAAGTTCGGCCACCGCCTTGGCCAAAATCATCGTCAGCACCGCCGTCACAAACTTCCATAAGCCGGCCGTGATCACGGCCTTACGGAAGAAGCCATCTTCTTCGACGATGGTTGGGTCGAGATGAGGCTTGACGTTGATGTGCTTGTCGACCTCAGTGAGAAATTGCTCCATTGTCTCAGCTTTCTGCTTCTTTCCCATGGTATAAAGTTGAGAGATTTTGAACGGAGATTTAAGGATGAAAACTGGGTTGAGACTCGTGAGTTGCAGTAGTTTGCAGATCTTGCACGAGAATGGCAAATATAGAAGGTTGTGAAAGGTTTTGCAGTTCTGCACCGCCACCCTTATATAGAGGTAGGGTTTGGCTGACGTGGCAGGGGCAAGACAGTAATATCGCCGAAGATCCTATTTGTATACGGCGGCCAACGGCGAAGTGATTGACGTGTCCGGCGTCATCACAGTAAAAAGTGAACCGCCACGTTGACTCGGCGTTTCCACGTGGCCTGCTGTGATTCGTCTCTTTACACGGCGTCGGATCCAATGGCTATAAGTCAGGGACTGTTTGGATTCGATGGCTAGATCTCGTCCGTCTTTTCCCGCTTCGAATTCAAAGTGCAGTGCACGCGCCCGTTATTTTCGGTTGTACGTGAACCTGCATTAAATGTAAAGTAAAAGGTAAAATTCGCACTCGAGTGCAGACAGCTCATACTCGCTTCGTACCCACTCGCTTTGAGTTTGGCCGCTTGGCTTTTACTCGCTTGAGAGGTACTCGCTTGGAGTGCCAGTTCTACACTCGCTTGCGATGGCTCGCTTGGAGTGACGTAGCACTCGCTTGGCCATCTGAAGCGACTGGAATAAGAAACGAAATTTCTTTGCTTAATTTAAAATGTTTCTGACTTACATACTTCGAGGATAAACAAGAATGTTTTCCTCTTTGTATTTGTGTCAGATTCATTTCATATTTTCCACATAGTGAGTCAAGGTTTCTAGCATGCTTCAGCTCACTTAGTGTACTTAAAATTGAACCACTTACCAGTCAATCTCACTTCGTAGGAGATTGATACCACTTATTGAAGACTTCATTTTGTGGATTTGGACAGCACTTGTTGAATCCACTTGATGATATTGCTTGAAGCTTGTTGATATCACCTGTTGAATGCTTCATCTTCTTGGCATTCATCTTCCTCTACGGGTTAGAGAGTCCTCCATCGAAGTGAATGGGGGAGAAAATGAATATAGTACACAAGCTTACTACAACCCAGAGGGGAGCTTCACGTAAGTGTACTTATTCACGATGAATGGGAGATGAGTACAAGTCCTTATCTCAGGTCGGAATAGGACAGGATGACAATGAGAATGCTCTGACAAGACAATCTCGTTTTTAAGCAGAGGCATGTCACCAGCCCTGCAACCTTTTTAAGCAAAAGGTAGCTCTTCAAGCTTCTTCCTACAAGCTACAACATGAATTTGCAATCGACTCGCTTGACCCAGACTAGGGTTAATTGAAGCGATGCAAAATTCAAAGATGGGGGAGGAATGAATAGACATCCGGCAGCTCAACTCAATGAAGAGTGAGTAAAGAATGGATGTTTATCCACGATGAAGGA
Source organism: Thymus mandschuricus (assembly GCA_029379335.1). Taxonomy (NCBI): domain Eukaryota; kingdom Viridiplantae; phylum Streptophyta; class Magnoliopsida; order Lamiales; family Lamiaceae; genus Thymus; species Thymus mandschuricus. Next base: position 11,222,130 of record CM057079.1, read on the forward strand.
GATGAGAAGACTTGCTCCTCTTCGGCGGAAAGATGGAAAGAGGACGCAAGGTCTAGGTGCCAGCCCTGCCTAAGCTTTCACCATTTTTACGTGGGAAGGCCCGATACAAGACCCCACAACCGTTACTAGAAACAGCACTTGCGAGTATTTATACCCACTCGCTAGGAATCCTAGGCTAGGTAGCAGCTTTCCTTGCTCGCTTTGGAAGTGGCTTGCTCCGAGAGCAAACAATAGTTCCCCCTTAACCAATGGCTTAACAATTCCTGTAAGCGGGTAGGGAACGTCTCCCAACACTCCACCTTTCTCCACCTTATTTCTCCTTCTTCAAGCGAGTGGAATTTTGAAGTGACTCGCTTGAGTTGGTGAAGATCCGAAGCGAGTGACGCTTAAAGAACAAGCGACCACTCCTTCGTGCATCCTGGATCTAGCATTCTTCACCAGGGTCTAGCAACCGTAACTCCATGCATAGCTGATTGAAACGAGACTCAGCTAGAGACTTGGTGAGGATATCTGCTCGCTGCAGATCGGTATGGATTTTCTCGAGCTTGATATCCTTCTTCTCGACATGATCACGAATGAAATGATGTCGGATTTCCACGTGCTTGCATCTGGTGTGAAGCACTGGATTTTGCGAGATGCATATAGCACTGTTGTTGTCGCAGAATATTGGAATTTCATTTGCTTCAACTCTGTAGTCCTTCAACTGCTGACGAAGCCATAAAATTTGAGAACAGCAGCTTCCAGCGGCCATATATTCGGCTTCAGTTGTTGAAGTAGCTACACTCGTCTGCTTTTTCGAAAACCATGAGATCAACTTGCTTCCCAAGAACTGACAAGTGCCCGAGGTTGATTTCCTATCAATTCGGCACCCTCCATAGTCAGCATCTGAGTATCCAGTGAGCTCCAAATTGTCCTCCGTTGGATACCACAGCCCCATGTTGACAGTGCCCTTTAAATATCGAAGAATTCTTTTGGCAGCTTCAAGATGGCTGTGCTTGGGATTGCTTTGGAAGCGAGCACATACTCCAACTGCAAAAGCTATATCCGGCCTACTTGCAGTGAGATATAGAAGGGATTCGATCAAAGCTCGGTAGTCTGTAGCATCCACAGACTTCCCATCTAGGTCTGGCTCCATCTTCCAGTTCGTGTTCATTGGGATCTTCACAACTTTGGCATGCTGAACACCGAACTTGGCAAGCATATCTCGAGTATACTTAGCTTGATTGATGAAGATACCATCATCCTGCTGCTTCACTTGAAGACCTAGAAAGCAACTCATCAAGCCAATCATTGACATTTCATATTTGGTCTTCATCAACTCTCCAAATTTCTCGCTTAGCGACTGGTTTGGCGACCCAAATATGATGTCGTCCACGTAGATCTGAACCCATAGCATTTCTTCTCCATAATTGATGGTGAATAGGGTTCGATCTATCTTCCCTTTGTGGAATCCATTATCCACTAGGAATTGGGATAGGGTATCATACCAAGCTCTGGGAGCTTGCTTCAACCCGTATAGGGCTTTCTTCAATCGATACACCTTATCTCCCTGCTCGAAACCCGGTGGCTGCTCCACATATACTTCTTCCTTCAATTCACCATTGAGAAACGTGCTTTTGACATCCATCTAATAGACTTTGAATTTCTTGGCCGCTGCATAGGCAAGAAATAGTCTAACCGCTTCAAGTCGTGCCACTGGAGCGAAGGTCTCATCAAAGTCGATTCCTTCCTCTTGGCAGTAGCCTTTAGCGACGAGTCGCGCCTTGTTCCTCACAACGTTGTGGTCCTTGTCCATCTTATTCTTGAACACCCACTTGGTGCCAATAACATGCTGGAATTTGGGACGATCCACGGGGTACCATACGTCGTTCCTTGTGAACTGATTCAGCTCCTCTTGCATGGCGATCACCCAATTAGAGTCAGCTAGGGCTTCTTCCACGCATGTCGGCTCAATGTTTGAGAGAAAGCAACTAAACATGGCACTTTCTCCAAACACTTGGCTTTTGGTCACTACACCCTTGGATGGATCTCCAATAATTTGACTTGGTGAGTGATCCTTGAGCCACGCACGCTTGGATCCACCAGCTTCGTCTTCATCTTCTCCCTGGTCGCTTGCTTCTTCATCTGAAGCGACTGGATTGGGTGCTTGGCCTGCACTCGCTTCAGGAGTCTTGGGGGCAGCTTCAACTTTTCCTTGGACAATTTGCTCACTTGAGTCCTTGATTTCTTCATCATCTTCAAGCATGTCCCAAGTTAATGAGTTGATGGGTTCCTCGCTTGTCTTTCCTTCCTTTGATTGAACCTGTTCCTGTGGAAGACTTAAGGAAGATTCATCAAATACGACATGGGGTGATTCTTCCACAATTAGGGTGTGTTTGGTAGGTAAGATAAGATATAGTAAGATTAATAATCATGGGATTATTAGTAGTGCTGCCCAAACTAACCGGAACCGCCGGTTCTAACCGGAATTTTAACCGGAACCGGCGGTTTTATAACCGTAACCGGAACCGCCGGTTAGGAACCGGTTGAGGAACCGGAGGAACCGGCGGTCCGGTTCCGGTTCGCGATGCCAGGAACCGTGAACCGGCGGTTCTAAACCGGCGGTTCCCGGTTCGTACGGTTCCCGGTTAAGAACCGGCGGTTCCCGGTTCCCGGTTAAGAACCGGCGGTTCCCGGTTCCGGCGGTTCCCGGTTAAGAACCGGCGGTTCCCGGTTCGGACGGTTCCCGGTTAAGAACCGGCGGTTCCCGGTTCCCGGTTCCATTTGTAGAACCGGTCGATTTTTTTAAATCGTGCCGCATCACATGGCACGTGTATCATTGTATGTATCAATGTATGTTCAGAATTCAGATTATCAAAAATCAATTACCAAATTCATTAAGTATTTTAATATTTAACAAGTGAGAATGTGAGATGATAAACACGGATTTTCTACGTGTTTCGAGAGCTTAAAGTTGCGCCTCAGTGTTATTATCATGATCGAATTCGGTACTTTTAATATATATTTATTATATTCGAGGATATTACACTTGATCGTAGTTTTGTGGAGTTTTGTAGGGAAAATCGGAGAAAAAGGGATTAAATAATTAAGTGTAGGCCTTGGGCCTTGAATTCAACAATGCATGGCCCAAATGCATGGCCCAAGTGCATGGCCCAACAATGCATGGCCCAAGTGCATGGCCCAATGCATGTCATCCAAGAAGAAGCTCACGCGGCCATGCACCCCCGCGTCCCCTTCCCTTCCGCCGCGTCTTCGCCTCAAGCTTTGCAAGACGCGGCCGCGTCTCCACTCCTCCCCTGCCGCGCCCAGCAGCCCCTTCTCCGCGCCTGGGCCGCGCGGCTGCCCACGCCACCGCGCTCACCTCCATCCGTCGCCGCGTCGTCCATGTATGGAAAGAGGCGTCCAACAAGCGAGCGGTTACGATCTGCCTTCAAGGGGGTCGTAACAGAAAATCAAGGAAAAGAATAAGAGGGCGGAGAAGAGAAGAGGACGGGGACATCTCATATTTTGCAGCTCGTCTCTACGGAAGCAACGGGGGATTCAATCTTGGGAGAAGAAGATCGAAGAATTGAAGTCGGCGATATTCGGAGCCCTAGTTCTCCCTACGGTTTCCGTTTAATTTCGATTATAATTCTTTCGAATCTTAGAATTTTTATCCTCATTATGCTTGGCTAAATTCTCTTTATTCTAGAGTTAGGGAGTGCATGAATATTATGGATTCTATTTAGTTCTTATCAATCGATCACGACCTTCTATTGCTTCGTATGTTCTTGTTTGTATTATTTGCTTATTTGATTAGCTACCAAGTGAGCATGATTCATTGTGTTGATTCGATCACGACCTTCTATTGCTTCGTATGTTCTTCTATTTGCTTATTTTTTTTACTAAATAATTAAACCTAAACCTTTGGATATCACATGTCGATTCCAAAGGCCGAGCCTCATTAAAACCTCCTTGAGGAAAAAGAGTACTCGTCTATGATTTAAAAATAACATTACATGTTATCAAAATCGAAATCATCGTCGAAGTCGTCCGCTTCACCTTGAGAGGTATCGGTGTCAGTTTCAGCTTCGGTGGTGCTGATTGGATCATCTTCAAAGACCTCATCCCATTTATTTTCTTGCTCACGAGCCTCGGCTAAAGTGTAGTCCTTAAGCAAAACTTGTGCTTCGAGATTTTTGGGAGCCATCGTTGATCGTCTTTCGTCGATTGTGTACCCTCCGCTACTAAATGCTTGCTCGACCGACACCGTTGAGGCAGGAACGGAAAAGAGCTCCCGAGCCATTATGGAGAGGATTGGATATTGAGCTGTTCTTCTAGACCACCAATTCAATAGATCTTGACCACTTGGAATTGAACCTGCACTTGTTAGCTCTACAGTTTGTGGTTCACTTAAATACAATGACAGTTCATCGCTTTGAGAGAGCCCAGATGAGGTCCTGTTTTGCATGAAATTCAGAAGTTCTTGGGCTCGTTGACTATTACCACTAAATCCTAAGTCCATAGTTGGTCTTGGTCTAATGTTACGTGATGAACCCCCAACAGTCCCACCATACCTCTGTACAAAATCATTATACAAGTGTCTAAGGGATTGATCTAAGTTGGCCTTAATAAGATCCATGCTAGGCAAGGCTAACCCTTCCCTACCCTTCTGTCCCTCGAACTTCATCTCCCCTAATGCGTTGTAGTAGAATTCAAGGAGACCTATGACACCGTCAAGCTTTAAAGAAGGATTAAGGACAGCTGCTACTAAGAATACGTCGGGGATAAAAGTGAAGTAACCTACCCACTTAATAATCATAAGATCAATGGTATGTCCAAGTTCTGTAATGTAGCTACATTCTTCAAACTTAAGAGCTATGACCACCAAACGGTAAAGTACACGGGGTGAGGTGGGATAGTAGACACCTGAAAGGTCTTTAGTAGCAGTATCAAAATCATGCAACAATTGAATAATTTTCTCACAATCTACCCAATGAGATTCCAGGAGCATGTGTTTTGGAACCTCAGCACGAAAAAAAGCACACAACTCCTCCTTATATTTCTCGGTATCTCTAAGCATTTCATAGGTAGAATTCCACCTAGTGCAGACATCTATGTTGAAGCTCTTGCCTTGACCTCTCTTACCCTTAATGAACTTGGTCCAGGCCTTGTGGAGTTTTGGTTTATCTCTAAGAAGGGCGACAGCTTTTCTAATGGGAGTAATAGAACTTTCAAGCATTTTGAGACCATCTTGCACACAAAGATTAAAAATATGACAAATGCAACGTGTATGAAAATATTTACCACCAAGAGAGGGGTTACAATGTGCTATGAGATGAGCCACACTTGCAGTATTTGCAGATGCATTATCAAAACCAATTGAAAAGACTTTTGTACTTAATTTGAATTGCTCTAAGACTTTCATGATGCATAATGCGATGTTCGGTGCCGTGTGTGCACAATTGAATTTTCTAAAACATAATATCCTTTTGCATAGCATCCAATTTTCGTCAACCCAATGTACGGTTATACCAAGAAATGAATTTTGCCCGTATGCACAACTCCAAATATCTGAACAAATAGAGACTCTAAAAGGATATTTCACAAACATATCTCTAAGACGAATTTTATACCTAAGGGATAGTTTTAGAATGGTCCGAGTCATAGTACTCCGGGATATTTTCTTAGCACGAGGTTGATAACCAGTTTTCATAGTATTCTCAAACCGCATGCTATCAGCAAACTTAAAAGCAAGTGACTCGGTTGCAATAAATTTTGCCATAACCTCCCTAGCAACCATATCATCATATTTAAAAAGAGAAAAGTTAGAGGTACCTCCTCCCGTTGCGAGCTGTGTTTGTTGGTTTTTTTTTCCGCCGACTTTCTCCTTCACCTGGTGCTTTGTGAGAACGTGCTTCTTCAAGGTACCATATCCTCCTCCCAACTGCCATGCGTATGACTTTTCACAAAAATTGCAATGTGCCTTCCACGTCGACGGTTTTCCTTCTTTTCCGGGATATTCCTTCTTTGTGAACCAAACACGAAAAATGTCGCCGCCTGGGATGGTTCCCTCAACAATCTCCGGCATTGTTGTTCCTCTTCTAGTGGGTTGAGTAGGTTCGTCCGCATCGGCATCGGCCTCTAGCCCTCCGTCGCGTTGCTCGTCCATTTCGTCATCTTCGTCGAGGGTGTACATGGTTTCATTGTACTGGATGGATTTAGCTCGAGCTTGTTCCTCCGCCTGTAACTCCGCGGCTAAGCGTCTGTCGTGTTGAATTTGATTGGAATTGTATGGAGGAGAATCGGACTGAAATTCGTCACGAGAAAGCCCGAACTCATTTGGTGATGGCGATGATGTGTAAGGAGAGTAGTAGGCATTTTCTCCTACATTTTCTTGAATGACAACACCCTTCCGTGGATTTCTTCGTGGAATACGTTGGGGCTGCGTCATTTTCCCCTTGCCTTTGTCACTTCCGGTTCCACGACCTCCATATCCAGACATTATGATGATGATGATGATGAAGGTGTGAGGAAATGGTATGAATTAACTGGGTACTTATAGGGTGTGCCCGTGTATAATTTGATGTTTGAAATTTGAAATTTGAAATTTGAAATTTGAAATTTGAAATTTAATACTGACATGGAGGAGCGTATGTCTGATGAAGATGAGGCTCTGAGTTCTTGAGTACCTCCGAGTCTCCGACACTACACTATCAACAACAATATCATAAAAGAATTTTGGCATTTTGTTTACTGCATGAATAGTGCACCATTTTGTTTACTGCATGAATAGTGTAAGACTGTATGAATTGATGTTAAAGTGAATTGATGATATGATTGTTCAAGAAATTGGCATGTGATTGTGTCATTGTGTCATTGTGTGTATGAGGCTATGAGCTGTGAAGTAAAGAAAAAAAAGAAAAAGTAGTCAAACATGACAAATTCATTCCCATTCGATTTTACATGAAATTAATCTTAGAAAAAGAAAAAAAGAAATTAAAAAAATTGGATATTGAAAAGAATTTAATATCTTATATTCTTATGATCTTATCTCTCTAATTACATTACTACTACTTATCTCTCTAATTACATTACTACTACTTAATTACGCCTCGATCATCCGAAGAATTCACGCAAATTTCAGAATTTGGCGAAATCCTAGTGTTTTTCGGGTGGAAACGACGTTCTGAGCAAAACTCATGACTTTGCCATGAGCGCTGGCGGATTTTGGGCAAATTCCATCATTTAGAGGGTCAAAACTGCTATTTTATAGTTTTTCGGGTTATTTCGTAATTTTCGGATTTTTTGTTTGGGGTCCTTTCGTAATTTTTAGTTTCGTATTTAAGCATTGTTAGTCGATGGTGGACGGCATTATTGAGTATTATTAAATAAAAATTCAAGAGAAAAAAAAAAAAAAAAAAAAAAAAAAAAAAAAAAAAAAATGAAGGGCCGGTTCTTCATGGTTAGAACCGGAACCGAACCGGAACCGGAACCGGAACCGGCGGTTCCAGGAACCGTAACCGGAACCGGCTATGGGCGGTTCGGTTCCGGTTCCTCTCCCATGGGAACCGTAACCGGCGGTTCCGGTTCCGGTTCTAACCGGAACCGGAACCGTGGGCAACACTAATTATTAGTATGAATAGGAAGTAAGATTAGTTATCTTTACTAGTGTTTGGTAGGTAAGTTTAAAAGGTGAGATAAGTTAAATAGATATTTTGTATTATATATAAAATTCAATATTAAAGTTGAATTTACCAAAATAACCTTACATTTTTTCTAATGTATATGAATTGATTTTTTTTTTTTTTTTTTTTTTTTTTTTTTGTAATTTCAAATACATTTGTTAATTCCTAAAAAGTGTTACATGAGGAATAATTGGGAAAATTATAAAATTATATCCAAAACCTTTGTGAAAAGATACAAACTGTTGTAGGTGAAAATTTTCTTATGTTGAATTTTAATTATGAATAATAATTATGTCAACAACAAATGTTATGAAATTAATTAAAATGATCTCAAAATAATAATAATTAAAATATTTTGGACTCTCGTCTCTATCTCTATGCACAACCCTTTTCTTTCTCGCCACCATGGCCGCCGCCGTTGCTTTTGCATTCCACAAATGAGTGACAATCCATGGGCGTCGCCTTCGGCCTTCCGCTTCCCCATCTTCTGGGGTATATAATTTTCAACTCAAATCTATATTAGGTTGAAGGTTGTGATTTTAAATTCGGAGTATGAGCATCGCTTGAACCAGCGTTTCAAAATTTTGGAGAAAATCGAAAAATATAATCATCAAATGCAGAAAATACGATTTAGAGGAATGGGATAATCAGAAATAAAGTATGAAGAAAATCGAAAACAGAATCATCAAATGCAGAAAATAAGATTTAGAAGAATGGGATTCTGCTACTGCTTATGCGCAAATTGAATTTCTTGTATAACTGTGGGAGAGAACTCCAAATTGAGAGAGAACCTCAATATGGTGTTGTAGAAATAATTGGGGAAAGGGTATTTAAGGAAAGGGAGGATACAGACTATATTACTGTTCCCAGTCGGAGGGGTCAACGCCAGATAAACTATCTCTACAAAACAGTGATTTAACATAGGGCTTGGAGTTAATCTAGGGCCCCCAACATAAATCATCTAGGATACCAAACAACATACAAGCCCAGATTAGGTAAGATTAATAATCCTATCTAGGGTTAATTTGGGCTACCAAACAGCCCCTTAGGGTTTTACAATTGAATACTCTGTAAGCTTTGCTTGATGTAGAATATCCTAAGAATATTCCTTCATCAGCTTTGCTTTCAAAGGCTTTCAATTGTGACTTCCCATTATCATGGATGAAGACCCTACAACCAAAGATATGGAAATAAGATATGTTAGGAATTCTCCCTGTCCATATTTCATATGGTGTCTTGTCGTGCCGTTTGCTGAGAAGCGTCCGGTTCTGCGTGTAGCATGCTGTATTGGCAGCTTCTGCCCAAGACTTCATCGGAAGCTTCGAGTCAGCAATCATGGTGCGAACGGCTTCTTTGATGATCCGATTCCTTCTTTCAGCAACTCCATTTTGTTGAGGCGTTCGTGCTGAGGAAGTCTGGTGTGTTATGCCATGCTCCGTGTAGTAAGCTTCAATGGTAGAGTTTAGAAACTCTGTGCCTTTGTCGGAGCGGATGGTGGCTATCGCTTGATTCTTCTCCACTGTAAGTTGCTTGAGCAGTTGCGGTAGCTTGGACAGTGTGTCCTTCTTACTGAAGAGAAATACGACCCAAGTGTAGCGAGAGAAGTCGTCGACTACAACTAGAGTGTATTTTCTCCCATTCACGCTAACTGGAGTGACTGGTCCAAACAAATCCATGTATAACAGCTCCAGCACTCGCTTGGATGAAGCTTCTTCAAGACTGGCGAAGTGTTTCTTCGTCTGCTTGCCTCGTTGGCATGGTGAGCATGGATGGTCTTTGACAAAGACTTCATTGGGTATACCTGCACCAGGCCTTTGCGAGCTATGCGATTGATTGTCTTGAAATTGAGATGGTTCAAGCGTCGGTGCCATAGCCATCCTATTTCTGTAGCACTCCTTGCGACTAAGCACGTCTCCTCTTTGCAGTTGTCCCATTGCGCAATATAGACATTCCTTTGTCTAATTCCAGTCAGTGCAACTTGGGACGTGAGTTTGCTCTTCACAATGTAGTTATTGGAAATAAATTCCACCTTGTATCCTTTGTCACAGAATTGTGAAATGGATAGCAAGTTGTGCTTAAGTCCTTCCACGTAGGAGACTTCTTTAATTGTGAGCTTTCCAATCTTCAGTGCCGTATCCTTTGGTGCTTCCTCGAGAGTTGTCACCAAAAGTAACGTGTGGACCCTTCTTCTCTATGTAATCATGAAGTAGAGCTTTCATGCCGGTCATGTGTCTTGAACAGCCACTGTCCAAGTACCAAATTTGATGACCCCCACTTGGCATGGGATCCACGGCGCTCACCTGCAATTAGACAGATTTTGGTACCCAAATCAGTTTGGGTCCTTGCAGGTTAGTTCCCTTAGGTACCCACACTTGCTTCACTCTCTTTCGAGAGGTAGCTTGTGTTTTGGGCTTCTCGACCTTTGAAAACTGTGACTTCTGCTTTGAAGCAGCTTCACACGTGCAGCAGTGTGTGCAAGAAGGGTAGCGGCTTGCTTGAGACATACCTATGCTCTTACCCTTTTGCTTGTATCCTGAAGCGACTCGCTTCGGATTAGCTACTGGCTTAAAGACTGACTTAGGGTTTACAGTCTGTCGAAGCGGCTCGCTTGGTTTCTTCGAAGCAGTCAAACTAGGGTTTTGACCCCGACTCGCTTGAGAAACCTTGGAAGTTTGAAGCGACCTCCTTGGTGCTTCGAATTCTTCACCCTCATCGTTAGTTTTGTTAGACCATCTCCAGTCCGGATAACGTGACACATAGACATTACTCCTCTTTTTAGGAGGTAGATCCTTTGTCTCTCGTGTCTTGGCTTGAGACTTAGAAGCTTCAACATTTTTCCCATTACCCTTGGATTGGTAAGCTTTAGCATTTTGAGTGCTAGGGACTGTTGAATTTTGCTTGCCCTTAGGATCTGCCCTTGAAGATATAGACATCTTCATTGGCTTCCTTTTAGGGTTCTCAGCCACTTTGCCTTTATCTTTGTTGGTGGTCGCTTTGGAGGCAGTGGGCACATCCAAAGTGACTGATGATGTCGTGTTTGAAGCACCAACAAAGACAGTAGGCTTGGAAGGTCCACCCTCATATCTGAGTCCTCCCTTTCTACCAAAAGGTAGAAGCGAGCTCTCTAGTGCCTGCCTAGCATATGAAGCTTTGTTCAAGTTGGCAACTAGAGTGGATTGGGTTTCATACCTTCCTTCCAAGCTTTGATGTCTAGCGAAGAGATCCTCGAACTTACTAGTCATAGCCCTTAAGTTAAGTTTGACTTGGTCAAGCTCAGTGGCTAGCTTTCGGTTCTCCTTCTCGCTTTGAGACAAAGCTTGTTTCAATACTTTGTGGTTGCTTGACAATTTGATGTGCTTGTCAAGCAACTCACTCCATGTCGAGGAATTAGCTTCCTCTTGGTGAGTGTGTGCGAGCGTAATTGAACTAGATGAGGGATAGATAAATACCTCTCCAGTCTCCTCGTCGGTGAGCGCCATTAATCCCAGATCTTCTTCTTCACTGGAGTTGGGATCAGTGAATGCATCCGAGTCGCTTGAGACATCTTCAGTTGAAGCGATTGGTTGCTCGCTTGCTACAAGCGCTCGTCTTGGAGCATCCCTCTTTGCTTTTAGTTCCTCTCGCTCCTTTACACTCAGCTTTGGGCAGTCTGATTTGTAGTGGCCCATCTTGTGGCAGTGGTAGCATTCCACTTCCATCATGTCCCTTGAGATCGGCTTGGTCGTCTCTTCTCTTTTCCCTTTGCTTTCACGGGCATCAGTGCTCCTTCCCTTGTACTGCTTGTAGAATCTTTTGTATTTGCCCACACACGAGTTCATCTTGTTAAAATTCTTGGATAAGAACGCAACATGCTCTTCCAGTTCTTCCCTTGTCATCTTGGCTAGCGAGTGGTCGCTTGGCCCTTCAGCAGCTTTGAAAGCTACACCCTTTGACGTCGTGGGAGCTTCATCCTCTTCGTCGAGGTTCATTTGATTTAGATCGAATTCGTGGGCTTTGAGCTCGGAAAACAATACTTCCGGCGTGAGCTTTGTCAGATCCTTGGTAGCTAGGTAGAGTTCCTTCATAGTCTGCCACTTCCTCGTGAGAGCACGGACTATCTTGAGATTCACCTCTTTGTCTGTGAGTTCCTTCCCAAGTGAGTTGAGAGTTGCAGTTATGTTGGTGACTCTCAGCTCGAAGGCGTCGATGGATTCTCCCGACTTCATCACAAGATTTTCAAACTCCCGCATCTGTACAGCAAGCTTGTTCTCTTTGATCTTGTCTGTACCTTGAGATATGAGAGCTAGGGTTTCCCACATCTCTTTCGCCGTCGCACACTTCCTTATCCGTGGTAGATAGGCGTCCGACACGGTGCTCTGCATCGTGTGGCGTGCGATCTTGTCCAGATTGGCAACTTTGAAGTCATTTGGAGTGTATTCATCCTTGTCCTTCTCCACGTACGTTTGTCGAACATAAGCAGCCCGACCTTCAGCAGCTGGGACATTCTCAGAGACGGCTTTCCTGATTTCGATCGGTCCATCTTCAATGACCTCCCACATCCGGTCATGGATGGAGCATAGGAAGCTCTCAACGCGAAAGCTCCAGATCTCATAGCCTTCTATGGAGAACTGTGGAAGACTAAGATGCATTCATAGCAAACTATCAGTAGTAGATGCAGTATGCGTGGGTGAGGTTTTGATGCACTTAGGAAAATAGGATCCGGTTCAGTGAGACAACGTGAAGCGAGTGGGGACTCGCTTCGGATATGCAAAGCAGAGGCTCGAAAGAACCGCTGCTCTGATACCACTTGTTGGTCCCGGTTTGTTATAGGAAAAATACGTAGAGGGGGGGGTGAATACGTATTTTGAAGTTTTTCAACTTCTTTTCGTTAACTTAGAGTGACAAGTAAAGAGCTCGCTTTTTCACTTAAGACCTAGTTGAAGCTAGATCTACAGTTGTAGCTTGACTGCTTGACCGAAGTGAGTACTTGATCAAGAGTGAGTCTTTACTCGAATATGCGGAAATTCGGTGAGCTATATTCTTTCCTAAGTATTTAAAATTTCCAAGTTAAGTTTGTTTATATGTTGTGCAATGAATAATCAAACAAGGAAATAAGAAGTTTAGGGTTAGAGAGATACGACACCGAGAGTTATAGTGGTTCGGTGGCAAAGCACCTACGTCCACTTTGTTGCACAGAGCAACTGTTCTCTTCACTCAAAAACTTGAAGGTTACGGGTCCTTCAAAAACCTGGTCGAGATCGAGCTTCACTTGCTTGGATCTGACGACAGACGCAGTGATTACGGGTTCACTACAAAACCTAAACTGGACTGGAAGCTTCACTTGCTTCAGTCCGACACAGGGAGATTGCGGGCTCTCCTTACAGCCTAGCTTCGATCGAGCTTTACACAAACGATGTAAGTGCAAGCTTGGATCTAAACTCTATGATCGAGGCTTCTACTATCGATGAAGGTAGAGCCTTGGATCGGAACAACCTAACGACTAACACAAAAACCTAACAAACAGAACTAGGGTTAGGGTTTTTGGTTTTCGACGAACACACTATGAAGAACTCTTTACAGTAGATGCAAAGATGGCTAGAGTTCTTCTTCTAAGCTTGGATATGGAATGGGCTTAGACTCTAACTGTGAAGGTTGTGAAGACGAGTTCCGATGAGACTGGAACTCGGAGAACACTTGGAAACAAAGACTCGAAGATTGCTTACAAAGCTGGGAGTGTTTGTTTGTAGTAGGCGCTCGAATGCTCAGGAAGTGTTCTACTTCTCTTCGTCTTCATCCTTCACTTATTTATAGGCGGAGGGATGCCGAGATCCGTTGCTTGGTTGGTGGCCTTGTCCCTCCTCCTCTCGATAGTACTTGCACAGGCGGACAGCTTTTCAGGCGTGTAGATTTGGCATTTTGCCGAAAATAGCTAAGTTACAAACTTAACAGTAACTGGAGCGAGCCAGTACTGTAGCGGCGCCTTTGTCGGCCTGGCAGTCAACTCCTCTGCTCCTCTCCGCGTTCGACACGTGGAGATCTCGCAATAAATGCGAAGATCTCTAGTTGACTGGAGTTCAAAATCAGAGCGGGAATTGTGCTGTCGCTTTCTGGTAGGTAGTGGCTCGCTTTGCTTTGAAGTTGTAGCGTCCGCTTGAATTGAGTTGCTTCAAGGTCATTCTGTAGTGAGTCGCTTGGGAGGTAAAGTTCCCTAGTGACTGCTTTAGAAAATGTTGACCCGTGTTGACTCACTTTGACTTTTCACTGTAGCGTTCGCTTCGCTTCGCTTTGGAAGACTCGCTTTGAATCCACTGTAGCGGTCGCTTTGCTACGCTATTCTTCGGCACGCTTCACTTCGGCTCGGTAGACTCGCTTCGCTTGAAAAACACACTCAAGCGAGTGGCCTTCACTTGAATTTTTGCAGTCTAAAGCCTAAGCAAAATTGAGGCCATCCTAACAGTATAGGCTTAGAAAAATTCTAACCTATTAACTACATCAAAATGGGTCGCTTGGGAATAGGACGCTTGGGGGTTTTGGGATCAAATCAAAACAAAACAATAAAAATGTCCCTTATGGGTTCCCCCTTAACATGTTTGTCCTTAACAATTCCCAACATAGGTCTAGCCAAGGGTCGGACTCTCAGAGGGATGACACCGGAAATAAATTGAAAAAATAGATACTCTCTTTGGATAGGTATGAAGCCTCCACCCTAGATAAGACTGCTTTTGACGTTTTTAAACAAAAAGTAAGGAATTTAGGAAGTATTTGCTGGAGATCCCGGGGAGGGATGAAGGCCTCTATCACCGAAATCCCCTCGGAAAACCTTCTGGTTTTCTCGATTGACAGCCGGCTTACGCTTTCCGGTTCCTCCCTTCTTTGTTCGCATAGCTCAATTATATAATGTGCCTTTAAATCAATTAAACCCTGCATCTATTCGCAAGGCCACCATTTTCATATGATTGCTAGCTTGGAGGGGGTAAGAGATACGACATTTCTTTTCTTCCGAACCCATGAACTCAAACATAGGGATTATCATTTGTACTTTTCTCCGCTTACTCGCTTTGCGAGCATGTATGGCAGATACGAGTCTAAGGATAAGGCCTGGCATGAGTGTTATTTGGCCATTAGTCCCCTCCTGGTTCTTCCTGGAATATCCCTGATATTTGTCTGTAAAAGAATCCCAGTAAAGAGAAACCTTCACGCTCCCTTCCTTTCTTATCCTCGTGGGAAGAAAAAAAATCATGTCTAGTCTCTTAGCACAATATCCTTCTGATCATACTATGCTTAGGCCTCTCGTAGAGAGTGAAGAGACCTTGTCTTTCTTTGGCTTAAAGCCCAGCATGCCTTGGTCTCCATCAATGGGTAAAAACTTTTGATTTGTCGTTTTTTAGTTTCTATGTAGCCTTTCTTAATAGGTGTAGGATATTTACCTTCTCAATTTGGACAGGAATGGATGCTACCAAACAAAATTTGAAGAAGAAGGCTCATGATAAGCTCATGCGGTTGATTGCAGAAGCCAGTGCTAGGGATGCGTCTCCTGGCGTGGTTAAGGAAACCTCAACAGCGGAGAGTGAACCCTTCTCTTCCCAAACAGGGGGTTCTGCAGGCTCTTCCGACGCAGCACGGAGAGCGAGCACTTCCTCCACTAATACCGGAGCATCTGCCCAGCAAAAAGGGAAAGGCAAAGCTTCTCTTCGTTCAGCTTCACCTGCTATCGCTGGTTCTGTATCACAGAACCCTCATGGCTCCTTGCCCTTGCCTTCTCAAGCCTCGGCACAGACTTCTGTTATGCCGAGCATCGTGATTGATGTGGAGGGTCACATTCCTTCCTCCACTCCTGGCACTTCTCCTTCCACCACTGATCCGGCGATGGAGAGTTTTGATTTTTCTTCTTTAGAGAAGATCCTATCTTCAGCAGATGCTTCTCCAGCATTCATGCGAGAGCTGGATGCCACTTCGGCCAATCCTTCTCGGATTCTTGTGAAAAGGAAAAGTTCCTCTCATTCTTCTTCTTCAGTCAAAAAGAGTAAGCTCAGTTCTGATGCGATGGTAATACACACCACCTCTGGTGTTATGGCCCCATCACCCTTGGACTCGAATGTTCAGGCATCTTTGGCCCTAAGTGAGCGTGACTCATAGGTTCTGGCATTGAGCCCCTTGGCTTCATTCGCCCACCCAAACCCCTACGTCCCCCAAAAGGGACCACAAGCTCCTTGATCTCGTCTCTCCCCTTCTTCTGCAGGCTCTTTAGCTTTTATCCATTCCCTTCGTCAGAAAGGCTTGGATGTTCCACCCGCTACCACACAAGGAGCAGGTGTGAGTGTTTCCTTCTCTGGCGTGGTAGATAACATAGATAAGGGTTTAGCAGCTATGATCTTGGATAACATCCCCAGGGTCGAGGATTGGAGGCTGGCAGAGGCTTATCCTTCTGCCTTCTTGGTTAAGAAGGCGGCTAGCTTAGAGCTGCAGGTACGATTTTGCATGTATTCTCGAACTTTGCATATGCAAGAATGTTCTTTTAGATGAATATTCTCTCCTGGCTATATCTTAATTATTTATATTATTTTAGGTTGCTAGCTGCAGGTCCATGCTAGGTGTTCGCGCCTTAGCATATGATAACATGCAAGCTCGTTATTCCCAAGCAAAGAGGGAGAAAGAGAAACTCCAAGCAGAAATACACCGCCTTCGCGAGTGGGCTCATCACCGTGAGGCTTTTCAGGCTCTCAAGGAACATAATGCAAAGCTGGAGACGGAGTTGGCAGAGCTAAAGAAGAGGGATCAAGATCGGGAGGCATATCTGAACGACCGGGAGAAAGAGGTCTCACAACTTCGAGAGAGTTCCTCGTCTTATTCTCAGCAGGCGAGTGATCTGCACAAAGCTTTAGAGACTTCTGTTATGCAGATGGCGAAAGCGCAGGATGCCCATTTTGCGGCAATAGAACGGCTCAGGAGCCAGCACGAGCAGGACCTAGCGCGGGTCAGGATTTCTTCTCACGACTTGGGTCAAAAAGAAGGATTGGAGCAGGGCATTATTAAAGGCATTAGGGGTTGCCGATCCCAGCTTCTGCTTACTCCTTATGGTTAAGCCTTCCTCAATCATTTGATTCGTAATTTACCAGAGGCGTACCTCCATTCCCCAGATTTCTGGGTTAGAATGACGGAGTCCCTTACAGAATGGGCCACCAAGTCTGTGTTCGAATGTTGCCAGCTGCTGGGGATCCCTGAGAAGGTTAAATCTGTGAATCTGGACCCAATCGTTCTGGCCTTTAGTCAGGTACCCGAAAATTTTGAGCCAAATCGCACGATTATCCCGAAAAATCCCTGGTATTTGCAAGTGCTGAAAGAGGCTTCTGTCATTCTTCATCGCCCTCACGATCATTTAGAGCAGTCCCCATCCTGGGGCTCACCTCGCATCGAAACTTTCTTCCCCGACGCCGAGATGCAGGGATATCTGAAGAAGGTTTTTGAGGAGGTATCATTTATTTACTAAGTAACCGATCTATTTGTTTTATTACTTAATACATTCGAACATATGCAGTTCACTCTTCTTTTTCTTTTTTTTTTTTTTAACTGGTTTTCTTTTTGGTGAACCCTCCCCTTTCTAGGAAAAGGCTTTTCCTGATTTGCTCCCGCCTAGGTGTGAGTCTTCTTCTAAGCTCTCCTCTCCTGACATGTCCTTATCCAGTTCTTCGGATGCAGAGTCGGATAACGACGTGCGCACCCTCGCTGAGTGAGCTGCTATGCTTAAAGGCCAAGGAAAGGCTTCTTCCACCCTTCCTGGGGAGACTCAAGTGGAGAGTGTTGTGGAGGCGACTATTCCCTCCTCGGAAGCCCGTAAGGATGAGGAGGATTATGTCATTGCTTCAACCATTCCCTCTGCTCCTTCTGCTGCCGATGCTTTTGTTTCTCAGGCTGAGGACCCTGTAGATCCTGCTCATGATGCAGATCACTTTGTGTCGAACCTATTTAACTCCGACAACACATATCCCTCTGCTCAGGGTTAACATTTTCTTATCGATGCTGGCTGGAGGTTCAAAAACAATTCTTCTGTTTTAATTTTTATTTTGGCATTTATTTTGTGCTTTTGGTTCGCTGTAACAATTTTACTTTTGCCTTTGGTATCCGCCCAGTACTTTTGACAATTTGGAGCAACTTATTTGCTTTGATTTTTATGTTTATGTAACTTCTTGACATGCCTCTATTTGCCATATTGGTTTCCTTGGTAGGGCCATTTGTTATATTGATTTCCTTGAAAAGGCGTTTGCCCCCTTATACGATAAAGCATTTTTAAGATAATGGAATAAGGCTAATGGGGTGTGGGGGGTTACTGTATCGACATAGGATAAGTACCAAATGGTTTTGGAACCATTAAGGTGATATTGCAGAGACATAAAAACGCTAGAGGAACGTACAATGAAGGTTCCTTCACTAAGTGTAAAATGTCAGGGCCTCTGTAGCACGGGGCTGACATTGTCTTAGTGAGCCTCCACGGTAAAATCTTTGAGTATAAGTGGGAGAGAACATGTGATTGTTAACATTGTGTTTTGTTAACATAGAAACATGGATGGAGTCATATGGTTTCCAGTGGACGCATAAAAAGGTTTTACTTTAATATAAGTGG
The DNA here is from genome assembly GCA_029379335.1 of Thymus mandschuricus. Classification (NCBI taxonomy): domain Eukaryota; kingdom Viridiplantae; phylum Streptophyta; class Magnoliopsida; order Lamiales; family Lamiaceae; genus Thymus; species Thymus mandschuricus. Next base: position 11,240,394 of record CM057079.1, read on the forward strand.
GAGATTGTTGGGGTTGTTGTATAACTAAAGTAAAATCGTTGTTTTAGTGGTATATGACACTTGGTCCACTGTTAACAATCCCTATATATATATATATATATATATATATATATATATATATATATATATATATATATATATATATATATATATATATATATATATAAGCAAGAATAAGCTCATTATCTCATGTTTTAGATCACGTGTCGATCTAAGTTCGGAGGAGATCACTGATCGCACTATTTTCGACCACACAAAATAGGTATAGTATAGAACAAGTACGAGTATCGTATCCACAGGGACTGACAAATCGAAACCACACACAATACCTTTACTCTAGAACTAAACTGATGTCTAAGCAATTAAGAATTTAGAGAATGTGTATTTATAAACTAGACAAATAAATAAAAACTCAATTAAACAACTAAGGAAGTAAACAAATAATAAAGCAAATAATCAATTAAGGCAAATAACAAATAAGGATAAAATATTGATTCTAGGGAAGCGTACCTAATCAAATATATGCAAGTAATCAATGAACACAATTAACCAATTTAATCCAATCTAGATGTGATACACGAAAATAACCTAACACTCCGGCTAAGGCAATTTAGATCGTCACTTAATAAGATCCTAATCTCCTCTCGGTCTCATAGAAATCAAATCAAGTGCAAAATAGAACAAGTATCAATTATACAATCAACTAGGTTCAGCTACGACACCTATGTCAACTATATGCAAACATATGATAATCTAACTTCGGCTAAGACAATTAAATCATCATACCATGTATTCATGAGATCAATTATGCAATTATCCGGCTAGGGCATAAAAACATAACTATGCACACACAATTAATGGCCAGTTAATCATGTATGAGAATAAGCACCATGAAACATGCATCTAGATAAGAAGGCTAATTGTAATCAAAGAAAACACTCACATAAATTCAATTAGGCATTCAATCCCTAAAATCAACTAAGAATTTAGCTAGACATAATTAAAGCAAACATAAACACAATATATTGAAAGAACATAATTAAAAAGTAAAGTAAGAAAAACTTGGAATTGAATCTTGAACACGCGAAGAACTTCGAATCTTGAATCTTGAATAAACTTGAATAAATCTTCAATGTCGAATACAAGAATGAAAGACGAAAAATAAAAGCTCTAAAAGTAAAAGTATGTAGCTAGCTAAGGTTTACAATGCTAGACTAAGGAATATATATAGGGAAAATTTGTACAAGGAAACATAGATCAAAAAGGAGTTTAAAATAATAACTCTCGGCTGGACACCCCTCTCGACCGCCTTCACCTCTCGATCGAAAGGCCTCTCGATCGAGAGAGGTATCGAGAGGTGCTGATTTTGCTCTCGATCGATAGTGAATCCAGTAGTCTTCCTCTCGACAGTCCTCTCGATCGAGAGACTGGTCGAGAGGTCGTCATCTCGGCTCAAATCTTGGATTTCAACTTCGATTCTTCTTGCCTCGTCTCGTCTCGGGGTTTTATCTTCAAAATATACCTAAAAACACCACAAAATACCCACAAGCATAGTATTGTCCAATATAATAAAAACCATACAAAACATAGACAATAACACACAATCGAGACTTAAAAACGACTCTTTTTGACTATGTAAACCAAGTAAATTTCACCTATATCAATCACGAGTCGTTTAATAATGATGAGATATAAAATATCACAGTCAAGTTAGCTCGGGCTAAGCTATCGGTTTAGGCTACAACACTAATGGTAGTGATGAATCTCAATCACTAATTATGTTGATATGGTGGAACGTATTGAGAATCAAGAGAGATAATATTCTTCTGATACTGATACTGACCCTATATAGGTGAAGAGCTAGAGATCTCAAACTTTAATAGCTCGATTATAATCTTGATAAGTTATTAGATGTGTATGCACCATAACAAATATATGCTTAAAGGGCATCCATTTACGTCGAAATATACAAGTTTTTGCAACATTTGACCTTTCTTTACGTTTCAAATAAATGTCGCGTGTCAAGTTGTAGCTATAGATCTAATTGCTTGTCTCCACACTTCAAAATGTCATTAGAATTTAATAATAATTAAATAATAATAATTTTATGTAACATTACCAGATGTTGGTAAAAGAGTTAACCTATCATATTTTATAGTCAACTTACGCACTTTGTTGGGACATACATGTGATTTATAATGACACCATAAAATGTCATTTTATTATTTTTATACAATTAATTAACAATACAGAGTGTAGTAATGATTTATTGTCATTATACGTAGGAACATATAATGACATGTTTAAATGCGTTTATAGCTTAATTTTAGAATTTAAATATTAAAAAATAGTATTCCTTTTATTGCCATCAATTTGTCACGGGCCGCCTAATTTCTAGGTATTTGGGCTAGATAAATAATTAGCCCACTCTAATTTATATTGTAGCCCAAGACTAAGGGACCATGTCAATAGAATAGTGTAGAATGTGTGAGGAAGGGTGTAGAGACTAGTAGGACAAGTATAGAGAGATCTAGAACAAGGGAAGGTTCTGGAGACTTACTCTCCACCCTTGGATCAAACTAATCCCCACCATCCATTATGGAGGGGGACTTGTATATAAAGGGGTGCTCCCCTCATTTGTAAACCAATCAACCAATTCAAGCAATCAAGCTCTCTAGTATTCTTCAAGTATTCTCTCCTAACTTCCTTCCTTAGCCAAATATCCTCACTTCACCCACAACACTTCCAGAGTTAGGCTGACTTTGCTAGCCGCGAGGGGCGGGTCAAGGAGCAAAGGCCGCACGGTTCGTTATTAAGGGAACAAGTCCGTGACAAGTGGTATCAGAGCCCGGTTGGGCTTTGTGTTGTGACGTGTTCGTGATGGCATTAGATGGCTCGCAGGTGACGATGGAACGCGGGAGGGATGCTACCGTCGGGGACTGAAAGAAGGATCGTGGGAGTAGCACGACTTCTACCGCGGACTACGTTCTTGGCAAGATGGGGGAGCGGATCGAGATGATCGAGCATAATATGGAGACGCTGGAGAACCATGTTCTCGAGCAACTCGAGTCCGTGAAGGAGAATACCCAATCTTGCATCGACGCTAGTATGGTGATGGAGGACCGATTTGCCCGACTTGAGGCGAGGATGAGGGACGCCATTCAAGCCCTCCAAGCAAACATCGACCAGATGAAGGAGGACTTGTTACTGTGCAAGAAGGCAGCCGTTAATGGGGCATCAACCATCACCGCCGGCAGTCCAAGGGTGGACTGTCCAAAGCCAACGACATTCAACGGCGTGAGGGACGCCAAGGAGGTAGAGAATTTCTTGTGGAAGATGGAGCAGTACTTCGAGGCCATCAACCTTACAGACGAGGGGTCAAAGGTAAAGTCCGCTACTCTCTACCTTACAGATACGGCCATGCTTTGGTGGCGTAGGAAACATGCCGACATCGAGAAGGGCTCATGTCGGATTGATACATGGGACGAGTTCAAGAAGGAACTCAAGCGACACTTTTATCCGGAGAACGTCGTCTATGAAGCTCGGAGAAAATTGCGGGAGCTAAAGCAACGGGGCACGATCTGTGACTATGTCAATGAATTCACTACCATTACGCTCCAGATTCCCAACTTGTCAGAGGAGGATCTCTTGTTCTTCTTCATAGACGGTCTCCAATCATGGGCGAAGCAAGAGTTGCAACGCCGTAATATTCACACTGTGGATGAAGCCATAGCCGCTGCCGAGTCCCTTACCGAGTTCTTTCCCCACCCAACATCCGATCAGAAAGAGAAGTGGAACTCGGGCAAAGGCGGGGGAGTGAGACATAACATGGAGGATCGAGATCCCCGCAAAGAGCTATCATCCATGGGAGGCGATAAGAACCAAACTCGTAAGGAGTACGAGGAGAAGAAGAAGACATTCGTGCCAAATGGTGGTTGTTATGTGTGCAAGGGGCCACACACCATGAGTAACTGCCCCAAACTTGATTCATTGTCAGCCCTCGTGGAACGGCATGAGATGGAACATGCCGATGAAGACGAGACGAGCAACATGGGGTCGCTGCGTCTTCTTAATGCACTCAAGGCCAAACCGATGCCTACGACAGCTAGCAAGGGGCTCATGTACGTCGAGGCACACATCAACGGGAGGCCAACTAAGGCGCTAGTGGACACAGGTGCTACTCATAACTTCATTACCGATGAGGAGGCCAAACGTCTTGGGATATCATGGGAGAAGGGTCAAGGGTGGCTCAAGACTGTCAATTCCAAGGCGCAACGACTACAAGGCGTAGCACGCGGTGTGAGACTACGTCTAGGCACTTGGACGGGCCAAGTGGATCTATCGATGGCACCAATGGACGACTTCAAGGTCGTGTTGGGCATGGATTTTCTCCGCAAGGTAACCGTCATCCCTATGCCATCGTTTAATACTTTATGTATTCTAGAAAATGGGGCACCGTGTATGGTCAATGCCATCGACTCAATCGATGGACGAACGAGTGAAGCCAAACGAATGTCGGCCATGCAAATAACCAAGGGGGTGAAGAACGACGACCCGACATTCTTGACCATGTTGAAGGATGACAACGGTCCGACACAAGGAGACAACATACCACCAGTCATTCAAGACAACATTGAGAAAAATAAGGACCTCGTGACAACCGAACCACCAAAGAAACAATCACCAATGAGGGGTGAGAAAAAGCGGATCGAGTTAGTGGCTAACATGATGTCGCGATTCAAGAGACCATGTCGAATGACTCTACCCGAGCTAAATGAGTTGGCAACGAGGAGGCAAGCCAAGGTCAAGGCCACGGGGCGGAGTCCAAACAAGCTAGCGACGAGACAATGGCTGGAAACAAGACATACGTTGACAATAACGGAGGATGGAAGAAGTCCCGGAACTACCAAAATAGCTAAGTCGTGGGAAGAGCAGAACGACCGGGGACGATCATTCTTGAAGAAGGCTCGCAAGCGGATGAAGAAGTGGACCGACAAGAAGAGTCGACCATTAGGGTTCAATATTAAAGACCAAAGTCGTGGACAATCGGGCCGAGCACCGCCGATCATGACCAGATCATTTGACAAGGAAGTGGATGAGGTGCTCATGAAGGGGGTGTATCGCAACCGAGGCATCCAACCAAGTACTCAGTACTTAATTCGATGGAAGGGACTACCTGAGTCCGAAGCTACATGGGAAACGGAGGAGGACTTGTGGCAGTTCCGAGACAAGTTGCGCGAGTACGAGTCGACGAGGACGTCGCCGAATTAGGTGGGGGAGAATGTCACGGGCCGCCTAATTTCTAGGTATTTGGGCTAGATAAATAATTAGCCCACTCTAATTTATATTGTAGCCCAAGACTAAGGGACCATGTCAATAGAATAGTGTAGAATGTGTGAGGAAGGGTGTAGAGACTAGTAGGACAAGTATAGAGAGATCTAGAACAAGGGAAGGTTCTGGAGACTTACTCTCCACCCTTGGATCAAACTAATCCCCACCATCCATTATGGAGGGGGACTTGTATATAAAGAGGTACTCCCCTCATCTGTAAACCAATCAACCAATTCAAGCAATCAAGCTCTCTAGTATTCTTCAAGTATTCTCTCATAACTTCCTTCCTTAGCCAAATTTCCTCACTTCACCCACAACACTTCATGAGTTAGGCTGACTTTGCTAGCCGCGAGGGGCGGGTCAAGGAGCAAAGGCCGCACGGTTCGTTGTTAAGGGAACAAGTCCGTGACAAATTGTATATGTAGGAATAAATGATTGCAGAATAAAAATAATAGAAAATTAAATATATGCAAAAATATAAGAGATAATACATGTATTTACCCCTTTTGACATTGTCAAAACAATATTAGGTATGGAATATAGTTTACAATAAAAACACCCAATTTTTAGTTTTGGTGGACAAAAATACCCTTATCTTCAATATTTATTATTTCTCTCTCGGCGTCGTCTTTGCAAAAAAAAAAAAACGTCTCTTCTCTTCTCTCCCTCCCTCTCTCACATACTCTCTTCCTCTCTCTCTCTCTCTCTCACCGGCGACGGCAGCCTCCGACACGAGTGCCTGAAAGAGTAGCGTCTTCGTCTCCCAGGCGGCGTAGGAGTTGAGCAGCGCGAGAATAAAATCTGGAAGAAGAATCGGAAGAGCTCGAGTGCCATGGACGGTGAACGCCGATTTTGCACAGATCGGAGTACTGTTCTGCGACGGCAGTGATTTCCATCAACGCCATGGCAGAATGGTACCTCTCTTCGTTTTCCCCCTTTTCTTTGTCCGATTGGTGGACTACTGTCTGGATCTCTGTTCTGAAATAATCGGTAGGTTTTCCTTTATTGAATCGTATCTCTAATCGTATAATCGACTATTGAAAAGCTTTTTCTGCTGATATCATTAGGCTCAACGTAATCATAAACTGTAATTTCGTGTTATTTAGATGAAACTGCCTTTTAGATGAAACTGCCTTCGATCTGTCTCTGTTGTGCTCTCGTTGCCCTGTACTTGTGTATATTTCTCAATCCTGAGCATCAGTAACTCGGCTCCTGTAAGTAATTGCCAGTATTTATATATTCTGTTTGAGCAATTGAGATGAATGCTAAGAGAGTTGCTTGAGTAAACACAACCTTAATGTTGTAAATTGTGTCTTATATAAGTGTTGTTCGAGTAATTGAAGGATTGATGGTACTGATGATGTGTTTGATTTAATCAAGACCTTATATAAGTGCTTTTGGCATTGTTTTTGTGTAATAGTATTTGGAATTTTGATTATATCACTAACAACGGGATGTTGCTGCTTGAATTGTGTCTTATATAAGTGTTGTTCGAGTAATTGAAGGATTGATGGTACTAATGATGTGTTTGATTTAATCAAGACCTTATATAATTGAGGAACGAGAGTATAGTTTTATCCCTACATGGTGTTGTGGAATACATCAACTGCTTTTGGAACTATACTAAAGCTTAATGCATCGTCCTTAGATAATGGGTATTCTTTGTTTGTATACATCAATATCATCTGTGATATATATAACATGCTGATTATCAACTATACATTTCAAGAGTTTTTTTATGATAGCTTTTCAGAATGTCTTCGGCGGCGTGGCTTCGATTAACTGAGTTTCGACGGCCGGTTTCTCTTCTCCTCCGCCACCGGCTCCAGTAACTCGGCTCCTGTAAGTAATTGCTAGTATTTTTATATTCTGTTCGAGTAATTAAGATGAATGCTAAGAGAGTTGCTTGAGTAATCACAATGTTGTAAATTGTGTCTTTGATTGATTGAATATGATTTTGAGTTTGGTTTTTAGGCGTTGAGTTGTTGCTGATTTTGGGGATGAGTTCATCTTGATTGACTACTCTTAATGCTGTAAACTTGTAAATAATGTTTGATTAAAGGTTCGAGCATGTTAGTTGTTTATTTGCAGCTTTAGCTTTGATAGAATGAGACTTCTTTTCTGGAATAGATGATGTGATCAGTGAGGATGATTTATTTATGATTGCTGAATGAATAGATCCTGATTATACAAGGCTTCATTGAGCTAAACCATTATCTGTTTGTGTGGATCGGATGTCCTTTTAGTGAAGATTACTTAATCGTGATTCACGAATGAGTCCATATTGACTCACAAATGATCAAAAGCTTAAGCCTTACATGCTCAGACAGCTAGCTACACATGTCGCTGGAATTTTTGTCTCCTTTATAAAGTTTTTAAGCTTTGTTGATTCCTCTGATTTGCATCTCCATCTTGATTTAGTTGCTATTTTTCTTTAGTGTGACACGATGAATATAAGTGAGGTGACATATTCATCTCGATTGAGTACTTCTAGAGATATATACTTTGAAAGTCAGTGATGATTTATGAATTATCAAAGTTTTGAGCTTGATATACTAATAGAGCTACATATGAGGCTTCAATGTTACGTTTCTTTATGTTATGAAGGAATGATCAAAGGTTCTAACTTGTTAGTTTTGTTGATTGGGTTAGACTATGGTTATAGTAAATATAATGAGATTTATCTGAGCATTTATTTGATTCATCTATGTCATATCAGCATTTTTCTGAGAAATATTGGCACTGTTTCGGATTCCCTTGATCTTGTACGAAGTTTCATGACGTACAAAAGGGCTATTTTATTCTTAATGGGATTAGTTGTTAGTTGGTACTGCTGAAGTTGCTCCCGCACATTTTCATTTCCTCCAACTGAACTTCATATTTCAGGTTTGGAATATTTCCTTCTTGGGGTCTATCTCAGAAGCTTTCATGAGTAATAGGAGCCCGTGAAGTTTCCTTCACTGCAGCTCCCATAACTGCTGAACAAGCTGAAAAGTGGGGTTTGGCTAATCACGTCGTGGAGAAAAACGATTGTGGCCAAAGAGGACAACAATTTAATTTTGTATAATTTGTATGTTACCAGGGGCAAGCCATATGATTTGGAGTTTATACTCTTGTTTCTAAGTTGCATATAGTTACAATTTGATATTATTCGTTTACCACTTACTGGTAAACAATATTAAAACAACATGAACGTACTTCGTAATATAAGTACAATATGATATTATTCGTTTACTACTTCCAGTAAACAGTACAATAAGATGTATTATTAATTTACCACGTACCGGTACACAGTACTAAAAAAATATAATGTACTATGTACTTGTATTTATTGGAAAAAAAAACAGAAAATTGAAAAAATAAAATTTAAAAAAAAAACGGAAAAAAATATTTAAAAAAATAAAATAATTTAATAATTAATTAATTAATAAATAAATAAATATAAAAAAAAAAAAAAAAGAAGAAGGAGGGAATGAAGGAAAGACGTGTAGGGAGAAGAAAGGGGAGAAGGGAGTAACTATATGCTAAAAGTAAGGGTATTATTGTCCACCATACCAATATATGGGTATTTTTATTATAAACTATATTCCATACCTAAAATTGTTTTTACAAAGTCAAAATGAGTATTTTCTTTTTTGCCTCATAATATAATACTACCTCGGTCTCACGAAATTAGCTACAAATGCCGTTTCAGTCCGTCTCATATATTAGCTACATTTCCGTTTTTGGCAAATAATTAGCACTAATGGGCCATCCCATCAAATAAAAATCAGGGCCCAATTAATGGTTAATTAACCATAATTGGACCCCTAATTTTGCAGCCCAGATTAGGGAGGGGAGAGGGGAGCCCAATATGGAGGGGTTAAAACCCTACTCCTCACTTCTCTGCCTCCCATTCTGTCATTTTTCTCCATTTCTCTCGAATCTTCCTCTTCTTCTCCGCCTCCCTCTTCTCTGCGAAACCCTACATCCCTCACTCGAGCTCTCCGCCTCCATCTTCTCTGTAAAAAAATACCTCTCCCTCTCCCTCTCTCTCTCCCAATCTGTCACTCACACTCTCTCCTCCATCTCCTCCGATGGTCGGAGCGAAGCTTTCCATCCCTTCGGATGAAGAAGGGAGCCCCCAAAACCCTACCCCTCTCTCGCCGTCGTCTCCCCCCGCGGGAAATCTCCATAAACGCGGGCGGAGGCGTTCTCGACCCATCCCTCCTCCTAGATCTGACCCTCTGGGTCGGAATCGCCGCCGTCTGCCTCGCCGGGAAAGGGGGGCGAAACTGGATGAGTATCCAGACTCCCCGCCGTCCTCCCCCCCGCCTCGGCAAACACTAGAGGTTGGGCTCCCGTCACCGGAGGCGCCGGCGTTGCCCGTCCCAGCTGCTCCTCCACCTCCGGACAGATCTGACCCGAAGAAATGGAGGCGGCTCCCAGATTACTTCTACCGGTACCGGATTCTCCCATCGTGGGCCACCGGCGGCGGCGGAGTTGAAGCGGCTGGGAGCTCCGAGGCGGCGCCGTGCACTGATGATGGAGATGGGGTGATCTGACCACTACTGCATGGCGGTGAATCTTTCCTTTATATCTTTTTATGAACTCTCAGCACATCAATGTTGTACATGGGCTTGAATTTCCTCTTTTCTTCACTGTACTATACCCAAACTGCTTGGTTGTTTTTTGTGCAACACTGATGAGCTGAGGGTCATAAAAAGATAGATTTCAGTGAGATTTGATGCTATGTTGTTGGTGTTTATGCAGATTGGGTGACTGGATTTGGCGCTGTGGAGGAACCATTTGATGGGGCTGTGGAGGAACCATTTGATGTTCTGTTGATGGATATCTACATGGGTTGTATCCTTCCCTGTCTTTATGTGATAGTTGGATTAGGTGTGGTGTTGTTTATGTATGTGTATGCTGATGACATTCAATGGGCATATGATGCTCTGTGCTGTTCTCGACATTATGATGTTCTGCTGATGCCGTTGTATGCTCAAATGATGCTCTGTGCTGTTCTGGTGTATTTATTTACTGAGATGGAGGTAGTATGTGCATGTGAGTATGGTCTGTTCTTGGGCAATTGTGGGATTTAGGGGTCCAATTTAGCTGCAGTGATGACATGTTTAAGTATCTATTTATGCTTTGGCCTCTATTGAAGTGGTTTCAACATCTGTGAAATGGTTTTGATTGTCTGTGCCTATAGTTTATGTGATTTTACATTAACTCATTACTGAGATTCAATGAAATCAATGATGTGCATTCAAATGTTCAATGATTTTAAAAGGTACCGGAAATGGAAAGTTAAACATACACTTTATGAAAACCTAAAGCTACTGCCATCTGCTGCTGTTCTTCAATCTGTCTTCACTCTATGCTTCATGTTTACTTTCCCATTTCTGTCTTCACTCTATGCATTCAAATCAAACATTTCACCTAAACCTTGTGGGACATTGATGCCTAATTCTTCCATCAAAATCACTACTCCTTCTGTTCTTTCTTCTGCAATCAAGTGATCTATGCATTCCCTCACTAGGTATTCTGGCACATCTAGGTTTTGAGGTAGTAAACCCTGCCTTAACAATGAATCCTTGGCCATGTGTGGCAATTTGAAGTTGTTCTTCCCTCTGCATTTCATCACTTCAAGTAATACACACTGCAATGATAAAAAGACCTTGTTTAGTGTCTGTGGCTCCATTATTTGGAAACTTTCTTGCACTGCCTTGATGAGTTCTTCTGGATTTTTGCACTTCATCCTCTGCTGTAGACTTTAGATTGCTGTGAATAGGCCTAAGTCATTTGCATTACAATCTGGACTGTTTGATGGCTGTTGTACTAGCTGTATGTTGAAACCATCTGCATTAGCTGCTTGTTGGAAGTCTGGATCAGTGTTATTCATGTGTGCTCTGCAGTTGTCTTGCTGTATATGTATTATCTTGCTCATACTAACTGGCCATTTTTGTTTGATGGCAGGCAGAATCTGTGAGATTGAGATCAGTGTTAGGGATGTTAATATGAGTGTTCTCAAATGATGGAAACTGATAGAGATTTAAAAATGGCTACTTACCTCTTTTAATATGCAATCCTTGATAACTGTTTTTGTGATGCTTTGAATGGGTTTTAGCTCCACTGTGCCTGCTGGTCTCTTGATGCTGTTTCTCTTTGCTGTATACTCCTCTACGAATGGCCATATACCAATCTTTCCATCAAATAGAACACTCCCATCCCCCCTAAAAACTGGTCTACTTACTGCACACATAAACATGACCTTTGGGATTAAATTTTTGGACTGTGTAACTCTTAGGGGGTCTGCCTCCATTGGGGTCAGGTAGTATCTGCAGTTTTTCCTTTGCAAGTAAAACCACTTCTCATCTATGTGAATTGTATTTTCCATGGGCTTGAATGTAGGAGTGTTTCTAGTAAAATCAAAGTGTAAGGCTTGTAGACTAAACCCTAACCTCCATAACATGTTAGGAGCTGTCAATAGGGGCCTTATAGCATTACTATGATGTCTGAGCAGCAACTTAGCCCATCTTCCCACTGTTGCCCTTGAAATTTCTGGACCTAATGCATCACTAAGTGAAGAAATGGTACCTCTTTTACTGGGGTCTATTGCCTCAATAACTGAATAGTTGATTGTGTGCTTCTTCTTTCTGTTTCTGCACTCTCTTTTTGCAGCAACACTAATGGCCTCACCCCTCTCTCTTTGTTGTTTTGCAGATTTCCAGGTTCGATGGACACTCCATCTGGAAACTTGGAACATGCTTGCTGTTTCATTGATGAAGCCTTTGCCCATCTTCCCATTCTTCTCCAACTGCAGCAAGTGCTGCATAATCTGTGTCTTCTTCTCTGCTGGAACGTCTGACATCTTCCCCATCTTCTCCTTCTGCTTCTTCTTCTTCTTCTTCTTCTTCTTCTTCTTCTTCTTCTTCTTCTTCTTCTTCTTCTTCTTCTTCTTCTTCTGCTTCTGCTTCTTCTTCTTCTTCGAATCCTTGTCTCCTTCTTCTGCTGCTGTTTTCTCCTTCTTCTTCTTATGTTCTTGAGAGAGTTTATATCCAAATGATGTCTATGCTGATGGATATACAAATTGTATCTAGTGAAATGGGGGGAAATTTAAATGTCAAGTTTCCCCCCTTCACTTCAGTATGATCATGTACTGATGTTCTTCAATCTGTTTCCCACTTTCTTTTTTTTTTTTTTTTTTTTTTAATGTAATGAACAGTAAAATGATGTACAGTAAACCCGCTACAGTGTTGAATGAACAGTAATTCCAGTTTCTAAATTTGTGCTTAATTTCCAGTTTAGTTCCCTAATTTTTTTTGTCTTGGTTTTTTGGTCCAATCTCATTTGTAGCTAATGTGGTGAGATGGAGGTAGTACTCAGTTATAAAGCTGGAAAATAAATTTAATTACAAAATAAGTTCTACTGTATCAAAATATGCAGACAAGCATGGAAATCTATTGTCTATAAAGTACGATGATATTGATCAAAATATGCGGCGACATAGAGTTGAACGACGTGACTATTGCCTTGCGAAATATTGATCGAGGCTCTTGCTAGAGATGGGAGGCCGAGGCTGGCTTACAATCTGCATTGGAGGGTTTCAAGCTCTCGATGAAGGCGTACGATGCAATGGTGGAGTCGGTTGAATTGTATGGGTCAGCAGCCGATGTCGGGGATTTAGGGCTGAGGCCGGCGGAGAAGAGGAAGAAGGTGATGATTATGTACAATCCGATGGAGTTTTGATGTATTTTACTTACAAGGGTAAAATTATAACCTATTTGAAGTTCGAATTAAATCTGTCACAAGATAAATTTATCTGACTAAAGCCAAAGATATCTAGCAATTTTTAAAATTCTAAGGCTATAGTTTCAAAAGTTAGTCTTGCATTATACTATGAAGTTCATTAGATGCAAGATTGATGGGAAGTGCTGCACAAAACTCATTATCCACTTCCTCTCCAACAGATCAAGAACTCTGAAAATTAGAGTCTCCAAGAAAGAAATGCTGCATATAATAAGCATCAAAAACACGAATTAGAACAAGAATGTAACAAACTGCATCGATAAAACCAGCAAAACATATTTCAATACATTCAACATCAATAGCTTCCTTCAAAACAAAACCAATCGCCAAAAAGTAGCTCTCGAAAAGAATGAATGGAATAGCATTTTATCCAGATTTGCTATCGAACATGTGCATTATCGAATATGTCCAAGTTCTTATGCAAAATGAATGCAGATTAGTGTCCTTACCAGCATTCAGACAACACTTTGAAGGGCACAACATCAGTTCTTCCTTGTTGGGTCCCGACTGAGCCCGTGTTTCTTCAGAGTTTTGATGTAGTTTCTCATGAGTGAAAACTTATTGTTTCCGAGATGATAGAAGTAATCCCATGTAAAGATTCCCGTTTTATGCAAGTCGTCAAAAAGCAATCTACATCGATCACGAGCAACAATGGCATGAGTATATAATAAGGAAAATATTACAAATATGGCTTCTCCATATTCATGGAATCAACAGTGTAGTACCTCACCCCATAGTTTCCCACAGGTTCTGCAGACATGATCCCTACATGACGCCTCCCAGCTATAACCTGATCAATGCTCGAATTACTCTCTATTGAAAGGGAAACGAAGAAGGTTCAAATTTCATGCATCTATCATTATTTATTGATCACACTTGAAGTCATTAAACCATATTAGGAGTCCTATAACATGTACTATGATGGATATTGAGAATAACGCCGTGTACAATTCATTACCTTTTCTCCTCCGATTGATCTGATCTTACTGTCGACTGCAGGGCTATACACTCGCAAATATTCAGCCGACAAACTATACACACTGCCATTATCAAATTCCACTTCCACCTGGGAAAATGATCGCACGACAAATGTAAAGTATGAAGCTGGAAAAAAAAAAAAAAAAAAAAAAACAGAAATACAATGAGAACTTCCACAAACCATATTATAGTCATACACGAGCTATGACTTGAACACAGTTTTCAGCTCTCTTCTTTTTATATCAAGTTCCATGTTTTCAATTGGCTACTACTCCCTCCACGTGGTTCGATTTTTTACACTCATTTCAATAGCCGAAAAATAGATATTAAGATAAATTTTGTATACCACCTAATGTAATACTCCTCTTCCCAGGTTATACCTCACATATACTCAACTAACTTGGAAATTGTATACCACCTAATGTAATACTCCCTCTGCCCCAAGTAACTTGGAACAGAGGGAGGGGAGTATACTATACACTTTAGTCGTTAACATTCATTTTTCAGGAAATAAAAAAAAAAGTTAAACCAAACAAAATTGGGGACTGATGGAGTACAATACAAATAACTAAAATAATTGCTCCTCCTTGTACAATGAAGTAATACTAATTATCCTTTCAACAAGAAACATATTCCTCATCACAAATCAAAGATACTAGAATGAGTAAAAAGTAATTAAGGGCAAATTAACAACACAATTAACCAATTTACAACAAGCATCGACATGAAGAAGGAAAAATAAAATAAATTAAAAAAAATCAGAGAAAAATTGGGTGAGTTACCGATTTAGGAGCGTGAAGGGAGAGTCTGGTGAGGCGAATTGCAGTTCCACATGCTGTTCGCATCATGTGGAGAAGATGATTGAAAGGTGTTGAAGATGAGTTTGGAGCTACTCACAACCAAATCTTCACCTCATTCCCACTCTAAACCCTCAGAAGTTTTGGCGAAAAATCTAACGATTAGGAACTGATTTTTCCAAACCCAAGCCCTCGACATAAGATTAACGCAGCAAACTCTCATGTATTACAAGCTAAATTTGTCATCGATTAAAACAGAGTACAAGGACGAAGATCATCAGCTATGGTGTTTCTCGTTTTGTTGAAGGTAGGAAAGTACCCTTTTTTAACTACACTTGTTTTCTTTTCTTTCTTTTTTTCTTTTTTTTTTTTTAAGAGGATCTTTATTTTTTTATTAGTTTCATTTCCTCCTGAGTGACCGTTTTTATATTCATATGTGAGACATAAAATAATAAAAGTAGTAGAAGATACTGTTTGGGCCTGTATTTTTCATTGAGACAAACTTGGACTTTAATTTAGAGACAAAATTTGGGCTCCAAAACATTATATTACCTCCGTCTCTTTCTAAATAACACATTTATATTTATATATAAGGTACAAAATAATAAAAAGGTTAGTTAAGAAGAGATGGGGGAGCATGAAATTAAGCGAGAAGCATAACATATATTTATTTTTATATTCATACGCTTACACACTTTTGCAATGAACAATAAAACATATAATTATGTAAATAATAATGTATTGGGGAAAATATTAACTAAAAATAACAAACTTATAATATGCACAAATTCCATAAGAGGATATCAAGAAATAATGGCATAAGAATTCCGAATCATATATAGTTACATAATCCAGTAGAAACAATAATCACACATAAATCTCTAAATTCAAGCAAAAACTTATAAAACTCACCTTAAAAGGAATGAAACTGCCAAACTTCACAAGCTACTTCTTCAATGAGATACTCACTTTCAAACATATAAATGGCACCTGCATTAGAAGTAACGAACTTATTGAATTAACTAGATATAGAGAATTGATTGTTGCTTTATGATTGACTATAATATTTACAGCTGGTAATTGCAATCATACACTTAAAAGAACTTTTCTCTAATAGTCAAATTTCCATTTACAATAAACCATTTATATTTAAGTAATCTTTCATGAAGTACAAGGATCCATCTTCTTACAAAGGCAGTGTGATAGCAAAGGGGCTGTCTGCATACCCTGGTGCAGCGGCCGAAATATTTTATCTTCAATGCAGAAGATGTTGAGGCATGGCATGCTCAAGGAAAGTGTGTCACATACGATAATCACATCTCAGTTTCTTACTTTCTAGCCGACTTTCTACTCTTATCATTGAATCATGTTCATTCAAATTTTAAAAAGATTTAAATCTGAGTTGGTAAGGAGCGAAATAGTCAAGAGGATGAAGGGGAAAGCATGCATCAGTTGGAATTCTAGAAATCAATGTAAAATTGGTTTAAACCTTAGGCATATTAATTGTATAATTGAAATTAACAACTCAAAAGTAGGCAGTGCTTACCTCGACTATAATCAATTATTGAGCACATGATACTCATGAGATAAACTAACACTAAGAAACAGTATTGCCATTATTTTTTCAAGCAAGGTTTGGTAAAATCATGTCAAAGACAAATAAACCAATATAAAATTTCCATTATACAATACTACAAGTTTTTGGCACAAGATGAGACTTCCTACTTCTATTTTCCTACTCAAAGTTCAGAACAATCCAATATCTAAATGAGTGAATACAAAAGTCGTGTACTCAAATGTGATCACCGGATCAAAACAATCCTACAGAAACAAGAATCTGCAACTTGAACATAATGTAATGTAGCAATAGAATTTCATAGTTCATATACAAAATGATTAAACAATGACAAAATTTAAAATAGGTATACCATGGGAGCAAGATACTAAAAGGCATCAAAATGAGCAACATAGATAATGATACTTCACTCACAGTAGTGTAATTTGCACAGAATAACAGGGAGCTCAAAAACGTATCTATTTTCGTAGAAAGAATTCAATAATCTAAATCATAGTAACAAAAGACTACCAAAAAAAAATTTACAAACCTGACGATAGAGTAAAGCACCGCAGGAGAACTCAATCAGTGTGTGAAATTTTTTAGTAAGATTTCTTGATTAATTGCAAATTTAATTAGTTTTTCATAAAAATAAAAAATTGAAATATGCAAAGAATTACCGTCAGCTGCTGAGAATTGAAATCGAATGAATGAATACATAGAATGACTTAACTTTGAACGCCGGCACTACAGCGACAACTGAATCTGTTCAAGTCATCCAATAGCTACCGGCGGCCTTGAT
This sequence comes from Thymus mandschuricus, assembly GCA_029379335.1. Taxonomy (NCBI): domain Eukaryota; kingdom Viridiplantae; phylum Streptophyta; class Magnoliopsida; order Lamiales; family Lamiaceae; genus Thymus; species Thymus mandschuricus. Next base: position 11,257,651 of record CM057079.1, read on the forward strand.
CAGAAGATAGCGAGGAACAACATATGATAGGGGAATTAAAGGAGAAGATGAATAATCGACTTTGATTTGGTTTGGTTAGATTTTGAATTCTTTAGTTTCAGGCTTGACGGCTTGAACTTTAGGGGAAATTTAGCTCCAGCCTCCGGGTGTTATATTTTTATATAAATAAATTTATATTTTTGTTTATTTATTTTTGTTTTGAAATTTACTAGTACGTTGCCCAGTGCGATGCACGGTTCCGATTAACACCAATATTTATAATTTAATCAATTACTAAATGATAATAAAAGAAAATTAATGTTATAAACTGCATTTATAATTTTAGAAAAGATTAAATTTACATAAATCATTTATAGCATGATAGTACAAAAAATACAGAAAATACAACCAACTTATCAATAGAATGAAATCTCAATATCTATATATAAATAATTCAAATATTAACCAGGTGACTTAGCGCACCTGGCCACCGGGCTCCTCCCTTGAAGAATTGACTCGGGTTCGTTCCCTTATGGGAGCGAATTGGGGAGACATATAAGGTGGCTTGGAGTGTTTGGGAGCTTGGCGTACTAACATCTAACATTTGCCCAATCAAAAATAATAATAATAAATAAATAATAGTTTGTGTGGCATATATAAGGTGGCTTGGAGTGTTTGGGAGCTTGGCGTACTAACATCTAATCTAACATCTAACATTTGCCCGATAAAAAAAAAATAATATATAAATAAATAATAGTTTACGTGGCAAGCAATAAGAGATTAATGTTTGAGAAGTGTTACAGGTTTGAATCCTCTGTAGTGAGTCTTTAAATTTTATGTTATAATTGTTATGAGAGAGACTCTATTCACCCCCGATCCAGATTCCAACAAGTGGTATCAGAGCTGACACTCGACATACTGAGTGACGATCCTATTGGCGTTTTTCATGATTGATCTTTTACTATGGGGGAGTTGTGCACAGATTTTCTAAAGAAAGACAAAAGGAGGGAGTTTGTTGGAATTTAATTCCATTTAATTCTTTTATTATTTTTGTCTTTCTTTTTTGTATTTTTTATTTCCTATTTTTCAGAATTTTATTTGAGGAGAAGACTTGGTCCAAGGTTGTTGTAAATAGAGGGAGAAGTGGAGGCATCAAATGGAGAAAGAGAAGTGGGGTGACCAACATACATGGTCAAAGTCCACTACATACATGAATACGTGAGTGAATTCTTGGACTACGAGTCCATTGCCTCTATTTAAAGAGAAGAAGATCCAGAGGTGACGGTGTCTCCCTCAACGTCGACGGCTCATAGATGTATAACATAAAAAATAAATATAGTATCTATGAGTGAGAGAGTTCCTCTTTAGTCGAGAGTTTATTATTAGCATAGGACGACTAGCTTAGTGCATAATTAGTTTGTCTTGTGTTCGTATTTTTTCATTGCCTTTTTTCTCGACCTGTATTTTTTGTAATTCACTGTTTAATATAGTGGATATTTTCGCCATAAGGCACCCTTCAAGATATTATTCATATATCTTGTAGAAAAACCAAATTTATCCTCTTTTTCAGTGTTATTTTTAGCTGCGTATGTTCAAAGAGCCTTGCTCTGAGCAAGCCTCTGCAAATGCCTCCGTTCACCCCCAATCCAAATTCTAACACTCACCAATGTAAACGGAAAGGCCGAAGAAATCTTTTGGAGTCACGTCCGACTTTTGAAAAAAATTAAATCAATAAGGGAAAGCATGATACTTTAGATGCATGGCATCATAGCAACATCTTATGATAAACCTTTTATAAAGTTGTGAATATCTTTTGGAAAGTTCGTAATGATGATAAAATATTCATGATAAAGTTTGATAATATGAGATTGTCAAAACTATTTCATAATATGGTGGTGATAAATGTATAAAGAAACATTGTAAGGATATGTTCAACATTTGGTTGCAACATATGACAATTCAGTCAATTCTACTTATGGTTGAGTATATGTAATGACAAAATCTTTATAAGAAAGATAGTCAAGATTATCTTTTTTAATAGAAGTTTGAAAGAACGAGAGATGCATCAACTACTGTTGGGAACCCTTTGCAGTTTGATTTTGATGATATTTTTCGAAACCACACTTAGGCAGAATTTCAATAATTAGTGTCAAGGCCGATAGGATCGAACTGCAGTTTATTAGTGCAGGTCGAGTACTTTTCATTTTACAAGATACAAGTTGATTCACCATGTAAGGGAAAGGTTGTTAAACAATCTTGACCATTCGGATCCACCTGGTCTTTATTTGCCTATCGACTTCTATGATTGAGCTTTCAACCTGCAAAGACTTAAAAGATTTCAAGTGCAGCTGAAAGACTCGCAAGTCTGATGATCTACCTCAATTGATCATCACGACTTGTCTTTGCCACGTGTTCTGCCAGCAAGGATGAACTCCCAACGGCTAGAAGTGAGTCAGCATTCCAATGGCTAGTGTCACATCATCTCGACTCCAACGACTAATTTTTTCAAAACGCCTATAAATACTTATAGCCATTAACGGAATTGAGTATGAGAAACTCAAGCTATCAATGCAAATACTCTGTCGAAATATCTCTCAAAGTTTCATCTTTTTAAGTGTTCGAAATTCCATTAGTTTCCCAAACACTTGACGAAAAGAGATTTCTGATTTCAATCACTCTTGACGACGAAGTGTTCACTGCTGCTTGTCGATCATCATTCCTTCTTCGATGTAGTTCGAAGTTAGAAAGTTTGTTCGTGATATTCACCATTAGAGTTTGCCTAGCACTAGTTTGGTGAAAGGTCGTTTTTGTTACTATTTGTAAGGTCGAAAGGGTCACGATCCGAAACTCGTGTCTAGATATAGTCAAGTTAGATTTTGAACTGATACTCAGTCAGTATAAACAAGAAAAAAGTTGGATCCAAAGGTAAAGGGATTCTAAGGTCTAGATAGGCCTGACGTGGACGTAGGAGGGTTATCTCCAAACCACGATACATTGGTTGTCTTCCTCTCTCTCTACTTATCGCAATTTTAATATATTACAAATTGACAAAGCATCAACATGCATATCTCGAATTGACCTGCATATAATTAAGATATTTAACTTAAAGATTTTTCAAAGAGTTATCAACCTTCCACCAACTTCCGCACTTGCACAATTTGATAAATCAAGTTTGTCTTCCAACGAGCTTGATAGATCAACATGTCTCTGATAGGATCGACCTTGACAATCGACCTTGATCTCAGTTTGCTTTAAAAGTAAAAAATGGTTGGTTATTGGTGTACACCAATTAACTCTTAGTAGATAATCACTTGCGATTTACATGTGTACATGTATTTTAATGATCCTTTAGAATAAATGAATTTAAATGAGATGTTTGATTGAGAATTGTCTTGATAACTTCATTTTAGATTATTTCATCAAAGGTGGGGTAAAGATATATATAATCATCCTTGCAATTAATCAATTCTCGGAAATTCATTTAACCACAAAGTGAATTAATGTAGGCATTGTAATGTTCTATCTATAGATGCATTCAAATGTGGGGGATTTCAAGAAATGAATACCTTGAACACATTTAAATGAATTATAGTTTTTTGAAAGATCATTAAACGAGTGATCTTACAGCAAAAGACATATAAGATGCAAAGTCCATTTAAATGATTAACTAAGAGAGTAAGCTAGGATAATATAGAAAATCGTCCAGTGAATTGGAATTATTACAAAAGAATTGTAACATAGTCTAATACATCTACATTTGGAAGTATTACTATGATGAAGAAATTGTTATCTAGTAAACTTGATCGTTAGAAAATTTGATACTAAGACAAAAATGATTTGAGAAAGCACAAGGTTGTTCTCAAAACAATTGATCACAAAGGTAGATGAACATTGATTATGGAAAAGTCAAAATTTACAAGCTCAACCGCTTATATAGATTTGTATGATCAATTGTGCAGTGAGAAGAATGAGTTGAAAATCCACAAAAGGACGTTCATAGCGGTAACTCAACCATGATGACTGGAGATCCTAAGAACTTGGTTCAACGAGACAATTAAGTTATGAATGTTCAGCTCTGCACTTGAAACTCAACTCAAAATCCATTCTCGAAGCTGCTCAAGTGCTAATGTGCAGTGGTAATGGTAAGCTACAAAGCTTTTAATGATTCTTACAAAGTATGGATCGATACCTTGATAAGAGATCACCTATATAAGTGTGAAGTGGAGCCGATTCAAGTAATAACACTAATGAATCTAAGATATGGTCCAAGGCCAAAATGGAAACAATATGAGAACGAAAGATAGTGTATCTATTTTTGTGTATATGTTATTGTCTTGGTTTATACAAAAGTTGCAAGGTTCAAGACATCGCGTTCACCAAGCAACAAGTAAATCCGATAACCATATACTAGGGAAGATTCAAAGCCAAAAGATATCTATCCTCATGCAATAATAGGTCTTCGAGACTATGTAGATTCGTGCACATGCATTAATGTTCATTCATGTGGGGGATTGTTGGAAAAATTGGCGTTATAATGAAGATGTATAACTTTTGGAAGTTGATCTCAGAGAGGTGCAACTTCTTAAAAGGTGTTTTGTGTAGCTCTTCATCAATTAAAATTTTGAAGAAGCTCCGTTTAGCGGATAATGATCTAAATTATATATTCTGAAACTACTTTTCGAGTAGATTAATTTAGTCTATTAATTCTCTAAGTTCCAATTTCGGATGAATGAGAAATTAATGCATTAAGTTAAAGTAAATTATGAAAAGGTGCTTTGAGATATGTAGTGGTGCTTCATATCCATAGGGTGCAATCAATAACCATAGGATCATGTCCCTTTTGAAAAGGCACAATCCAAACATCTAGATTCATCCGAAGGAAAGGGTGTCACCTTTTCATGAACGTACATCACAACTCTTCATTTATTATAAATAGACCTCCTACAATTCATTAAGGAGAGAGACATACAGATAGAGATTTCCATTCTCAACTCCTTTATTATTACGTAGTCTTGAACTATTGAATAGTTTGCCGAAACGTTGATTCGAAGTGCATCAACTCGAGTTCTTGAACAATTGTATCTTGGAGACAATTGCTATAGTCTGATTGCACTATATTGGAGCAATATTTTCTTTCGGAGATAGAGTTTAACTCTATCCTCAGTTCTACTCATTTCTACATCTTCGATACACATCTCATACAACATGGTTGTTAGATGAACAACCTCTACCTTTACATGACAAAACAATCTTTCTATAAGTTAAGCTCGTGGTTCTGTACTATACATATTTAGAACAACTTTATTAACCTTAACTTTATGAATAAATGAAATATGTCTAAGTGTGTGTTTCACTAAAAAGTGTTTGCAATAGAACAAAATCCTATCGTAGCACTAGTAAGTAAAAACCTAAGTCGAATCTCAAGGAAAACTTAACAGGGCAAATAATTGTGTAGTAAAAACGACCTAAACTAAGAAAGCAAGTAAATAGAATATTTGGGTTTTTTGATTTTAAATCCTAGGCAAGAAAATAAATCAAAGCAATAAATCAAAGCAATAAATCAAAGCAAATAAATCTAATCTAGAAAGCTGGAAATTAATCTAAGAATTAAACTAAAGAAAACAATAAATCTACCTAGGCAAAAATCGAAAGGAAAGCAATAAAGAAAGCAACGAAAGAAAAGAAAACGAATCTAGACATAATTAAACTAAATCTGAAAATCTGGAAATTAAATAAATAAATCTAACTCTAAGAACTTTGAAAACGAGAGAATTGAAAACGAAAGAAAAACGAATCTAAACTAGACTTTGAAAACCGAACGAACGAAATTAAACTAAGCAAATTAAACGAAGCAAAAAAGAAATCGAATCTAGAACTAAAGCAAGTAATTAAAGCAATTAAACGAAAGCAATAAAATAACTTACGAAAATAACGAAGAACGAAGAACTTGAATTAAACTGCAACGAACTACGAATCCGGATTCGAACAAAAGAAAGCAATAAAAACTAAAGCTAAAGTATTTAGAACTGAAAAACTAAGGTAAAAGCTTGTCATAATTCGTGCCCTAATGGCATATATATACTAAGGTAAGAGTTTGATCCAAACTAGGAAACAATAAGAAAAACACGCCAGGCGTGGAGCGGGCGCTCCAAAGGATGGGAGCGGGCGCTCCATATTGGCTTCGCAAAAATCCTTCAACTGCTGAACTGGAGCGGGCGCTCCAAACACCTGGAGCGGGCGCTCCAACGCTCATGTGCAAATCCTTCTCGAACACTGTTCATGGAGCGGGCGCTCCACATCTCTGGAGCGGGCGCTCCAACTCATCCGCGCTCTTCATCCAGTTTTGCACTCCTTTTTCTTCCTTTTCTCGTTCTTTCTCCTTCTTTCGGCTCCCATGATCCCTAACAAGTAAAATACTCGAAACACCCAAATCATAGCTATAACGACACAAAATGACTCCAAAACGACACAAAAACAAATAATAAATAACGACTAAATCCTAACAAAATGACACCAAACAACTCCCCCACACTTAGACATTTGCTTGTCCTCAAGCAAAATAATCATATAACTTAGACTCAATTCAAATAATCCAAATCATAGAACATTTAATCATCGGAATCGACAAACTCAAACAAGGTCACTTTAATCCCAAGTTGCGAACAATCATCATCAACAAACTATGCTGCTTATAAATCAATCCAAGTAAGAGGAAAAGCAATGATAACACACATCTCACAATATCTCGATCATCACAACTTAGACGACTAGCCTACTTCCCCTTTTTATTCAACAAATAAGCAACTCTTTTTTTTTTTTTTTAAACTTGTGAACGTTTATGGCACAAAATTCACTAGGTTTAATCATCGATGGGTCACATCGAGCCTCCTAGTGCGGTTTCCCGTACCCATTGTCAAGAGGGGTAGAATGCCTACGAACACTTATTCAAATATACACGAGTATCATTTAGGACAATGTTCATGAAATGTGATCATTCGAGGGTCTCTCGAAGCCTTTTCATGTGGTTTCCCATGCTCATTACTCTAGTATTTTTATACGTTACAAGCAAGAGGAGCAGAAATCCTATCAACTCTTTATTCACATAAACACAACTATTTTTTTTTTTCTCTTTTTTTTTTTTTAAGGGGAAAGTAAACTAGCAATCCAAATTACAACAATCTAGACTAATCACTCAACCAAAAATCATAAATCATTTTCCTCAAACTCACATCAATTCATGCCCCACAATTCATCGAATCATAATATATCACAACTCAAGATTAAACCAACCTAATTTATGCTCAAATCAATTCCAACAACTAAATACTCCATCATCAAATCATTCAAATTAATCCTAAATTACATGCTTACATGCTTGAACACAAACAAATTTCTAAGCGGGGAAAATAAACAAAGACACAAAAACAAACAAGACACGAAAACACAAACATCAACTAACATGTCAAAAGTGATAATTATTCACCCCCCCCCCCCCCCCCCCCCCCCCACACACACACACACACTTAAAATCATGCAATGTCCCATTGCAAGAAAATAAATAGAAAGAGAGGAGAAAACTTATCGCTTTTGACGACCACAATTGGCACAAAAATCGGAACCTTGATCGATCCCAAGAATTGCAACCTACAAAACAAACCAAAAACAAAAATACCAAACAAGCATAATATCATCTAAAATAACAAAAACACGACAAATAAAAATAAAGAAAAACAAATAGCTATCAAGGGTGAAAGTTTCGAGGATCATTTGGATCATTAGGATCCCAAGGTGCCTGCGAAGAAGAAGAAGTAGGGTGAAAATCGGTATACCTCGAAAGATGGCGCTCAATATCATAAACCCGATTCTCGACCCCTTGAACTCTCGTTCCCATGTTTTGCATCTGAAGTCCCAAGTTCTCCATATTCGTCGTCATCGACTGAAATAGAACGGCATGGGAATCCAGTCTCTCGAACAACCCGGTCTGAAATGTGTTGAACCCCTCTTGATATGCACGAAAGTACTCGGGGGGTGCCTCGGGTTGTGCAGCTCCGGCTCCTTCATCCATGTCATCTCCTTGAATCTCCTCGTGTTCGGCCTGTGCTCCATGGATGGCAATGTAGTTTCTGACCGAACCCCGTAGATGCCATGGCTTGAACTGAGTAGCGGAAGCTAAGTATGAGCCATTGATGAGCTCAGCTGGGGTGATCTCCCGACTCGGGACGAGAGACATCGGAGGACTGGGATAAAATGGAACCGCCATGTAACGAGCTATCCCCGTAGCTATCTGAGAGAGGGCGGGATGGGCATTGTGCCTCGACTGGTTGCCAATGATCTGGTTCCAAATGAAATGGGAGATGCTAACCTGCACATGATTCTTAGCAGCCCACAACAGGTAACACTCTGGGCCACTAACTTTGCTCCCTTCTATTTTTCCTGTTACATTGAATGCTAGGAAACGATGCAACAGTAATAGAGAATTATCACGAATAAACATAGAAGGGGCACCCTTTTGTCCCCAGTTATCACAACCAGTCAACTCTTTCCAAGCAGCAAAATAATTGAAATCATGAGGCACAAACTGAGAAGCATCATCAGAATAGTGAAAACCAAAAATCTCATGCATGCGATAGCAAGAAACTTCACAAAAAATTCCACCCAAATTACACAGAAATGCAGTCTCATCCTCTTGACCCTCATCAGTATTTTTTCCTAATCTCGCAGTACACAACATTTCCAAGCACAAGATATCATGTCCCTCCCATTGGTTATTAAAATACTGAGTTAAGCCTAGGACCTCTAAATATTGAGCAAGTGAATCCCCTAGGCGCAATCCCTCAATAAACATAGGCAAATAATGACGAGGGGGCAACAATTCCATATTTTTTAGATGAAGATACCGATTTGTTACCTCATACCCATCATCGGTATCGAAGGGAACACGAAAGGAGACACCGTATTCTCCCGGTGTAATCCCTCCAACTGGACGAGCTGACATTCGGGCAGAGAATGGAAGACTAGATGATGCCGCTCCAACAACCGGGGCTGCTCTCTTTCGTCTCGACATTTTAGCACCTGAAATCTAGAGGGAAACGGAAGAGAAACGTAAAACGAACAAAAGGAAGAAATTGAATTGAAAATTGGCGGCAGAAGGCGCAGGTGCACTGGAGCGAGCGCTCTAGGTGAGTGGAGCGGGCGCTCCCACTGTCAACAGCGCGCGGGCGCTCTCTGTGAATGGAGCGGTCGCTCCAGTAGGAAAAGAGCAGCAGCGCGAGCTTCTGGTAATTCCGCTGGCGGCGATGGGTGGTTGACGGCGGTGGTTGGTTGGCCGGCGGACGGGAAACGGCGGCCGACTCCGGTGCGGTGAAGGTGACGGACGGCGGGTCGAGAGAGGAATTGGGGGCTAGGGTTGCTGCACAAAGAGATAAAGGAAAATTAGAAATAAAAATAGAGAAGAAAAAGGAAAATATACCCGTTTCTGCAGAGGTGGAGCGGGCGCTCCGAACCACTGGAGCGGGCGCTCCAGTTAAGCTGCGCTGAAAATTTTAAATCCAACGCCCGTGGAGCGGGCGCGCTGATGGTTAGGAGCGGGCGCTCCATTCCGCTCTCGAAAATCTGCATTTTTTTTTTTTTTTTTTTTTTAATAAATACGTGGGTTGCCTCCCACCAAGCGCTCTTTTAACGTCATTAGCTTGACTTACAAAAATTCAATCAAGAATAAAAAGAAGGGGGATCGGAGATAAAAATGGTCTCGACCGTTTGAGGCAACGTCTCTCCTTTGATGTACGGTTTCAAATGTTGACCATTAGCTGAAAATATGTACCCCGACTCTTCATTCTTGATCTCCACAGCTCCATGGGGAAAAACTCGAACGACCGTGTAAGGATCTCCCCACTTGGACTTGAGCTTGCCCGGAAAGAGACGAAGACAAGAATTGCAAAGAAGTACCTTCATCCCGGGCTTGAACTCCTTGTAGGTGATCTTCTTGTCATGGGGCCTCTTCTCCTTGTCCTTGTAAATCGTCGCATTCGATGGAGGTGGCGAGTTTTCCTCATCTTCTTCATCAATCTCCTCTAAATCCCGTAGACGTTGCTCGATGTCCTCTTCCTCATCCACACAACTAAAGAACTCGTCATCCTTTTCAACAAGCTCTTCATGACTTGCTACCCTATTAAAATCCTCACAAATATTTTCCTCAACACGAGGGTTAGCAAGCTTAACATAAGAACAACTATGAATAGAGGAAGTAGGAATAGGAGACGAGTTTCGAAATACCGAAAATGTCACCGAACCTCCCTTGCCGGCCATGCTCAAAGTTCCGGAGCCAACGTCGATTCGAGTTTGAGTAGTAGCCATGAACGGTCGTCCTAGCAAAAGAAGATGACCTTTCCCACTCCTAGCTCCTCGCCCCACGTCTAGCACAACGAAATCGGCAAGAACTCGAATACCTCCCACAAGTAAAACAACATCTTCCATAATCCCCAAGGGTCGACTCAAAGAACCGTCGGCTAACTCGATTTAATAATCTGTAGGCTTAAGATCCCTTGAACCCATTCTTTCATAAATCGAATAAGGCATCAAGTTCACCGCTGCCCCCAAATCCAACATTCCCGACACACGATCCCCATTATCCAAACTAACATCTAATGTAAAGCTTCCGGGATCACCTTGTTTCGGTAGAGATGAGAGATGACCGGTCGAGGTAGGAGAGGTATGAGAGCGAATTTGGCTTGCTTCGACGGCGGCCACCGTGTGACTCCTCATTTGCTTGTCCTCGCCTTGCTTTTTGTTCTTCAATCTGCTCGGGAAAGGGATAGGGGGGACGTAAGGATTGGGCGCCTTATGAAAATTGGTCTCCTCCTTCTTTCTCTCTTCTGATTTGGATGCTGGCGGCGGAACAGGGAACTGGAGCGGGCGCTCCAAGGATTGGAGCGGGCGCTCCATGCTGGGCGCGCTGGATTTTAAATTCTGCTGGAGAGGGTGGAGCGGACGCTCCGATGATGAGAGCGGGCGCTCCAGTTGTGCCTCGCTCGAATTCTGATTCTGCGTCTGCTGGCTTTGGAGCGGGCGCTCCATGTACTGGAGCGGGCGCTCCGTTTGTCCTGCGCTGGGATTGCTTCTCGACGGGATCCAGCTGCTGCTCGGGTCCCAACGTCCACTAGTTGGGCCCGTTCCTTGTATATCGGGCATGGCGACACCATTATCCACCGTACTTCCATCCCTCAATACCGAAATTGATTGAGCTTGATAAGTTGGCGGATGTTGGGGCGGAATCGGAGGAACATATGGAGGATATTGCACCTCGTTGGCTTGTTGTGGTTGAATCCCTTGGCTCGGAATTCGCCCCGGTTGTTGAATCAAGTGCATTGCCCCTGAAATTTGTCCAATAGCCGTCTCGAGCCTCTTTATGTTTGCATCAAGGGCATGGAAACGATCCTCATCGACGAGAGGCTTTTGTGGAGGTGGTTGAGGACGAGGATTTTGGGAAGGAGGTGGAGGGTATGGCGATGAAGGATAATATGGAGGAGGTGGTGGATAATATGGGTTTGGTGGATATTGATGAGGAGGATAATATGGTGGTGGAGAGGGGTAGTATGGATTTTTAGGAGGGTAGGGATAATTATAAGGAGGGGGGCGACGATTTTGAAAATTCGGGTTCGTACCTTGCCCTTGAGGTGGTGATCCTTGTGGCATGTAACCTTGGGCGGCATAGACCTCGGCTCCTCCTTCGTATGTAAGTGCTCCCATATTTTCGCAAACCTCCTTGATATGGCCTAGCTCTCCACAAATATCACACCGGTCCGGCTTCCTAGTCTCCACTTGAGGTGCCGGTGCGTTCTGCTTCATCTTTAAATTCTCGAGATCTCTCAACATATCGGCCATCTGCTTCTTCATGTCGGGGCTCATCGTGACCGCCTTTGCCTCCATCTTCGTTGACCTAGATGACTTCTGTTGGGAACTTGCAGCAAGAATCTCGAAAATCTTCTTCATGTCATCGGCTGTCTTGACCGCAATATTTCCTCCGGCCGAGCTGTCCACCATGAATTGGCAGGTCTGATTCAATGCATCGTAGAAGTACTGCCAAATAAGCTCAGGAGCCATCTGATGGTGAGGACATTGTTGAAGTAAGTCCTGAAATCTCTCCCAAGCCTCGTGAAATGGCTCGTCGTGGTCCTGAGAGAAATTCATGATTTGCCACCGCACCTCCTGAGTCTTGCGGCTAGGATAATACTTCAACATAAACTTCTCACACACCTCATTCCAAGTGTGGAGAGATTCGGCTGGGAGCGACAGGTACCATGACTTTGCCCGATCCTTCAGAGTGTAGGGGAAACACTTCATCTTCAGGTTATCCTCCGTAAGGCCTGATAGTGGAAAAGACTGCACGACGGTGCAGTACTCCCGAATAAACGTAAGTGCATCCTCGTTGGCCAGCTCGTGATAGGAAGGGAGCAACGCCAGGTGGTGAGGTTTCAGCTCGTGATTTCTGACCGGCTTCCGTCAGAACAATCGCCGAAGTAGTGGCAGTGAAGGTAGGGCGAGCAAAATCTCCCATATATCGTGCCATCGCTTCGGTCTCAGCAAAAACAACACTCAGCAAACAGGGTTAAACGCACCGAGTGGGAGAAATAAGGAAAACGAATAAACACAAATAAAAATAAAACAAATAAAAATACTACACAATCAAAAGCCTAAAGTTTTCCCCGGCAACGGCGCCAAAATTTGTTTCACTAAAAAGTGTTTGCAATAGAACAAAATCCTATCGTAGCACTAGTAAGTAAAAACCTAAGTCGAATCTCAAGGAAAACTTAACAGGGCAAATAATTGTGTAGTAAAAACGACCTAAACTAAGAAAGCAAGTAAATAGAATATTTGGGTTTTTTGATTTTAAATCCTAGGCAAGAAAATAAATCAAAGCAATAAATCAAAGCAATAAATCAAAGCAAATAAATCTAATCTAGAAAGCTGGAAATTAATCTAAGAATTAAACTAAAGAAAACAATAAATCTACCTAGGCAAAAATCGAAAGGAAAGCAATAAAGAAAGCAACGAAAGAAAAGAAAACGAATCTAGACATAATTAAACTAAATCTGGAAATCTGGAAATTAAATAAATAAATCTAACTCTAAGAACTTTGAAAACGAAAGAAAAACGAATCTAAACTAGACTTTGAAAACCGAACGAACGAAATTAAACTAAGCAAATTAAACGAAGCAAAAAAGAAATCGAATCTAGAACTAAAGCAAGTAATTAAAGCAATTAAACGAAAGCAATAAAATAACTTACGAAAATAACGAAGAACGAAGAACTTGAATTAAACTGCAACGAACTACGAATCCGGATTCGAACAAAAGAAAGCAATAAAAACTAAAGCTAAAGTATTTAGAACTGAAAAACTAAGGTAAAAGCTTGTCATAATTCGTGCCCTAATGGCATATATATACTAAGGTAAGAGTTTGATCCAAACTAGGAAACAATAAGAAAAACACGCCAGGCGTGGAGCGGGCGCTCCAAAGGATGGGAGCGGGCGCTCCATATTGGCTTCGCAAAAATCCTTCAACTGCTGAACTGGAGCGGGCGCTCCAAACACCTGGAGCGGGCGCTCCAACGCTCATTTGCAAATCCTTCTCGAACACTGTTCATGGAGCGGGCGCTCCAACTCATCCGCGCTCTTCATCCAGTTTTGCACTCCTTTTTCTTCCTTTTCTCGTTCTTTCTCCTTCTTTCGGCTCCCATGATCCCTAACAAGTAAAATACTCGAAACACCCAAATCATAGCTATAACGACACAAAATGACTCCAAAACGACACAAAAACAAATAATAAATAACGACTAAATCCTAACAAAATGACACCAAACAGTGTGGTTTTGAGAAACATTATCAAATTTAACTGAAGAGGGTTCTCAACACCAAAACATAAAAATAGAGTCATTTTTAATTGAATCTAGGTTAACCTCTCTCATAATTCACACACTACACACATTTTCGCACACTAAAATCTTTACACCCATTTTCCATCACCAATATCCACTTGGGAGAGCTTTTGTTTTAGGATTAATTGAGGAAGGAGTCAAGACTCAAGAGCATCAAGATTGGAGATCAAAGAGCCTTGGATTTGTCTTTAAATTCTTTTTTCTTTGTTCCTTTCGTCATGAAACTCTTTAATTTGTTCATCATGTGTTTAATTGGCTAAATTTCTTTATTTTAAGGAGAAAGATAGATGGTTTTGTAATGATCTTATTTCCTATTAATGCATGATTTGTTTGATTTTTCTCCTTGTGATCTCATTTTGTATACTCCCTCCGTCCCGCGAAAGACGTTACCTTTCTTTTTGTCAATTTCTGGCACGTTTTTCCACGCTTCTTGATGAAGTGTTTTAAAACGTAAAAGAAAAAATTTTTGATAATACAACTATCATAGTATCCTGTAAAAGAAAAAATTCTTCAAAAATATATTTTAAAACGCATCATCAAGAAGCGTGGAAAAACGTGCCAGAAATTGACAAAAAAGAAAGGTAACGTCTTTCGCGGGACGGAGGGAGTATGTTTTAGTGCTTGATCACCATTGATGCATGCTTTAGATATCTAATTGAAAATCGAGAGATTTGATATTGGGAAACAATCACATGGCATAATTACTTAATAAACAGAGAGTGTGAGAGTTTTTGTGATGGCATTTTGATCCTTTGAGCTTTTACGAGTTATAGGGTAGAGATTGATAAGAGTCTACGATCATATCTTGTAATCAACAGTGTTTGTCGTCCGAGAGGAGACAAATGTGACTAAGAGATCGCCCTACATAATATTAATTCATGTGTTACATAGATTTATGTAACATACATTGTGTGCCATTGATTCTAAATCCTTAGAATAACTTCCTTTCATTGATTCCTCATTCTTTTTAATTTCGCATATTGCTTATTTGCATTGTGACATTGTCGTAGATTTTAGAAAACCAACTCAAAGTTTATAGATCGAAAGAATTTAGTAATAGTAATCACTATCTAACCCATTCATTGATCCTTATGAAATACGACATTACTTGCTAGATATACTACTATGATAGCCCATAAATGAATTTAAAAGCATAGATTTAGGGATAGTGGAAGTATATCAACAAAATGTACAATTTTACCATTTCTACTTCTAGTTATTGCACCGAAAAAAAAAAGAGTAAAGAATTAAATATTATGTTATGTCAGAAATTCTCAATTTCTATTTCTGTGTACCCTTTTTTTTTAAATAAAATTCCTTCTCTAATTCGATAAAAATAAAAAGTAAAGAAAGAAATTAGCAATTGTAAAGGGCAAATAGAGTAGTTAAGCATTATAAATCTTGCACTGAAATATGAAATTACACTTATTCTAAAACAAGAAATTTTGGCAAATTGGAATACAGTAGTTATTCGGACACTGGTGGAATATTTGTGGAGAGACAAAAAGTGCGTGACATTAAATATATTCTCCAATATTAAGACTACCAATATCCGCGGCGAGATGATGCCGACCCCAACCTCTTAAAAAAAAAAAAATCTAAATAAATGAAATAATGCATGGTGTGTTCGTTTAACATGCAACCACCAACCTCTCAAGGTTTGGTGGTTGCTTAATTATTATATTATATATAAATATAAAACTTTATTTTATTTAGGCAAAAATGCATATAAATATATGAACTTTGCTTGAAATCCATTTTTCACATGAACTTTCAATTTTTTTTGTAAATACATAAACTTTGGCTTGTGTTCAATTTTTCCATACTTTACAATTTTCCCCAGAGTGATGCTATTCGGCCAAAATGTGGCCGGCCATAATTTAATTTTTTTATTTTTTTAGTATCAAATAATTTATATATTTATGCCAAACTTTTTTAGATTATACAAAACTCAAAAAGTGATACTCCATATTTTTTACGTATTTTTAAAAATTAATCTTTTTATTATTTGATAATTTTTACTATTTTAAATAATTTCTTACTTTTTTATCTAGATAAAAAGAGAAAAATATGTAATTTTGGGGGGGAAATATTGTTAAATTAAAATATTAAAATAATAAATTATAGTTATCATTTACTATTTTTAAAATTACAAATATTATGAAAAATATCAATGTGTGGCCGGCCACATTATGGCCAAATAGCATTATTGTTTTCCCCAAATTAAAAGTGACGTGGCATCTACGTGGCACGGTGGCACCCGAAATTATACACGTATGCACACCGTCAACATCGTATGCAAAATAAAATTTTTAATTCAAAATATATATTATTATAGTAATTTTACAATTTATTTTTAAAAAAAAATAAAAAAAAAGTTTAAAATTCTAGAAACAACGCCAGAAAACCGACACAGCCCCCCTTCCATCTTCTTCCTCTGCCGCCGGCACTGCGACTTGCCGGGCCGCCTCCAATTTTCCTTTTTTTTTTTTTTTTTTTTTTTTTTTTTAATTTCCAATTATCAGTTTCTCTTAGAAAGCCCCAAAATTTCTCACCATCTTTCACCTTCTACTCTCAATTCCCGGTGACTTCCGTTCTCTCCCTCTCTCTCTCTCTCGACAGCCACCAACACTGACCCACTTCGCAACGTCGTTGCGGAACTCACAACGGTATCACGCACACTCGTCCGGAGCAGCACCACAGTGTCGTCGCGCACAACGTGAAATTGGAGGCACCAGCTGCTGAGGAAGAAGATGGAAGGGGGGACTGTGTGTGTTTTCTAGCGTTGTTTCTAGAATTTTAAACATTTTTTATTTATTTATTTATAATTTTTATAAATTGTAAAATTACTATAATAATATATATTTTGAATTAAAATTTTATTTTGCATATAATGTTGACGGTGTGCATACGTGTATAATTTCGGGTGCCACGTAGATGTCACGTCACTTTTAATTTGGGGAAATTGTAAAGTATGGAAAAATTGAACACAAACCAAAGTTTGTGTATTTACAGAAAAAAATGAAAGTTCATGTGAAAAATGGATTTCAAGCAAAGTTCATGTATTTATATGCATTTTACCTTTTATTTATATAATATAATAAATAAATAATTTTTTATTCAGTATATTTTTTGAAAAAATAATAAATAAATAATTTTTTATTCAGTAGTATATTATAATTTGTGAAAAAATATCTCTATAAATAGAGATCACATTTTGTAAAATGTGTTTTAATTTCAATCGTTTTTGTGGTGAATTGAAAACGTTTATGTAATATGTGTTCATACTTTACAAAATACTTATTCTCTCATTTCTTTTATTTTTAATTTTTATTCGAATATAATTAAATTATTATTCGAATATAATTAAATTATTGTTAAAATTATATTAAAAATTTATATATAATGTTGGGGTTGAGTAATTTTGAATGGTCATAGATAAACATATAAAAACAGAAGTGGTTGTGGTTGGATGAATAGTGAATTAATATAAGAGAGAGAAATTAATATAATAATGTGAAGGTTGGATGGTTGGGGTTGCTGATATTGGTAGTCTAAGGTGCGATCTGAAAAAGATCGAAAATTATTTGGAAGAATAAAGTTTTAGTTGGGCCTTGACGTTAGTGGTAATAAAAATAAAGTTTTAGGTGCGATCTGATAATTAATTATTTGGAAAGAGTAATGATTTGATTTTGCTAGATTTGTTTTACTTCTTTATGCATTGTAGTATTTCTTTTTCTGTTTGAGATTAATTTTGGTAATCCACGTCAAAATATTATTTTATTGCATGCAAAAGGTAATGTATCACGTGTTGCTTGCTGTACATTTCAACTTTTATCAATAATCCAACTAAAAATTTAGCTTCTTAATTTTGGAGTATGTTTTTACTTGAGACGACGTTTTTTCCTACTCCCTCCGATTCTTCTAAAATGGTCACTTTTTTTGGACACATGTATTAAGAAAATTGAGGTTTATTGTATAATAGTGGTGGTTCACATACTTAAAATTAGGGTTTAATGTATAAAAGTAGTTTATTGAGGGGTTAATGGGTGTGCACATGGGTTTGTTGGGCCAAAATAGAAAACTAGTCATTTCGAATAACACGCCTCAAAATGGAAACTTAGTTATTTCTGAAGAAACATGGGGAGTATAATCATTACTTATTTCTTATTTTGCTCTCTATATTCTAAGGGGTTGGTTGGGGGTGGAGATTACTGTACAGAGGCTAGAAGTTGAATCGGTGCATGAGTGTACTACCTCCATCTCACAAAGGTAGTGGGACTAATGCTTAAAATTAAGCAGTTTTATACTACCTCCATCTCATAAAAGTAGTTTTAGTTAGACTTGACACAAGAATTAAGGAAAAGGAGAATGTGTAGTTATAATTAATTTTGATAGAAAGTTAATTATAGCTAAGTATAATTTGTCATTTATAGAAAGTGAACTAATGTATGAGACGGACAAAAAAGAAAATATGAACTATCTTTGTAAGATGGAGGTAGTATAAAATAATAGGGTTGGGAGTTTAGCACATACTAATGCATTATCGGAATACTCGTCAACATGAATTAAAATGTAATAACGAACTAAATAAAAATCGTAAAAGGAAGTAACTTTGCTTTGTATCCATAAATAAGATAGATCGAAAGGTAATAGCACAATATATGTGACCAAATAGTCTAAGACATGAAAAGATATATAGGCCATATCCTCATACTAAACATATTACAATTAAGCTCTTTTTGCAGCACCATATTGCTCACTAAAGGCGGCCAAATAACTTCCAAATCGTATGGTCCTGAGGCGGCAATATGGTACGAGTATTGGAATTGCGACCGTGAAACTTCCAACTCTTATGCTCGTCCACTTGTCAAGATTTTAATATGAATTTCATCTAAACTCGATCTTTTTATCTCTCAATTTTAGTTAGAGTGCAATATTTTTCCTACGTTGGTGTTTTTCCCATTCGGCTTTCACCAACAAAGACGAGATTCAGCAGTTAGATGATTATATTTTCCAACAACTTGATCTCTGAAATCCGATGATTTAGGATTTGAAGATTATATGTAGGTTGAGATTCTTGTAACAAAAAAATACATATGTTTTCTATTGCAAGCAATTCCGACTACATTTAATTAAATTTTAATCAATCCAAAAATATAATATTCATATCCACGTGTCCCTTCCTAAGAAAGGATAACATCCTAATACTCCATTGGTAAACAAAAGGCTGCCATGAGACAAGAATGGTGATATTGATAGTTGATACATTAGTGAAGAGATATATACTAAAAAAAAAAAAAAAAACACTAACAATATACTCCTTCCGTTTTTTTTTACATGCCTTGTTCTTTTCGGCACGAAATTTAAAAAATATAATAAAAAAGTTAGTATGTGGTATGAGTCGATAAAAGTGGTGTTTAACTAGGCAATTCAAGAAAAAATAACTAAGTTGACAAACAAATCATTTATATTTATATTATTATTCCAATTCGTTCTTATCATCTTATTCACAAAAAGAGTTTTTAAACCCGAATGTCTTTTACTATTATTGGACGATAGATACTTATTCAAATGGTAAAAGAACCCCAATTATTATATTAATTAATGTGAAAGTGCAGAAATATTAAATTATTTAATTGAACTTTAATGGGAGAAATGGCCCAAGCATATTGGCTGGCAACCCTCCTTACTTTTCTGGTTTTATTCCTTTGCGACCCTACTTTAACGCATATCTGTATATTTATCTCACCAAGTGTGTATCGTTGTAATCCCATTTTATGGATTTGATTGTATTTATTATAGTTTGATTGATGTTACTTTAGTCTTGTTAATGACACTGTGGTAAAGTTGTAATGTGATTATAAATATGTAATATAATCTTTTCCTTTTGAACCAGGTGACTTAGCACACCTGACCAACGTACTCGTCTCTTTAATAAGTGACCCGTATTCGATCTCCTGTGAGAGCAAATTTACAATGCATATCTGAAAAAGATTACATTTATGGCCTTAATTTGAAGAAACATTTTGCTAGCGGTGTTTTATTTAGTTATATGAAGTAATGCTCGAAACATTTTATTAGAGTTTGATTTCCTTGCTAGTGTTAGTCAATAAATCTAATACGTACCCACTTCCTCCTGCTAATAAGGTGATCTATTTCGGCATGAAAATTACGATGAAAATAATAATAGCGAGTTAAACTAATGTATATTAATTTTATTCGATCAAATTTTTCTCTATAAAAAAATATCAGTATCTGATGGACATATCAAAAGAAATTTATTCGTAAATATAAGTGGGATAGAAGGAGTGGATCATAGTGATACACGAAAACATATCATTTCGGTAATCTAGTACGGAGTTGCCCGAATGAATACGAATTTAATTTAAGGTGGCGTTCTCTTTGATGTGAAAGAAAATGAGAGAAAAGAGAAAATCACCCTATAAATTTCACCATTTTCATCACCTCTATCACCTTTTATCAATGAGGGGTAAATTTACTCCTTAAATTGGAAAAAATATTTACAACATCAAATTAGAGATAATATTTTCTCTCCATAGTAGTGCAAATGAAGGTGAAGAAATAGAAAATATAAGAAAACGTGAAAAATAAGGAAGATTTTAAGGATGATTTTTTATTTTCTCTCTTTTTCTTTCGCATCAAAGAGAATACATCCTAATAAAAAAAACTTTCTTTCCCTCTCATGCTATAATATATAAATAAATAGAGTACGTGTCCCTCTCCCTCATATAGAAATGAGATAGAAATACGGCACTATTTATCATTCCGTCTACGCAACCAACTCTTCCAATTTACATAATAATTCATCACCTAGCTTGGCACTTAACCTACCCTTTTGAATTTTCATTTCAATCACAACAAACAAAACTCGTACACTAGTAATTTAATTCAATGGATTGATTAGTTTAATGAGTTTGTTAGGATCTGTCTTTTCTTCTTAATAATTTATTAAAATTTTCCTTCAGACTTTCATTAACTCATGATCAAATTGTTGAAATCGCTTGTAGTCAATCTTGTGAACGTCCTTCGTGGCAATTTTCTTATCCATTGAATTAGCTTTCAATTTCAAAAATGAAAATATACTCAATTTTTTTAATTTCTTGTGAACCTAGGACTCTCTTTTCAAGAGGTCCTGGGTTCAATTCCTACTACCAGCATGGTATGTGGAGTAGTCTTCCCACCTTGTGTGGTGTAGTTGTCCCACCTCTGTGTGGGTAGATATACATGAGTTGATATTGGGCTATAAATTGTAATATAATCCCACAACCTTCCCACCTTGTGTGGTGTAGTTGTCTCACCTCTGTGTGGGTAGATATACATAAGTTGATATTGAGCTATAAATTGTAATATAATTCCCACATTCGTGTGTGGTGTCAAATATCTCATGTATATGAGTAGTTGTATATATAGTTGTAAACTTTGATATAATACTAAAAAAAATAATATAGTTGGCGTTGCACACGAACTATATCAATTAATTTTGGAGTTAATTGTATATTAGGGTCCGATCTTTGATCGCTAGTTATTTTAGAATTACAAACATTTATAATTATAACACTGACCCTAATATAACCTATGTAATGTAATGACTTTATGGTATGAATAATATTTACAAATTTGGCACTGTAATAACTTTATATCCCAAAATTACAATTCGATAGCGGAAATTCGTGGCAGACATGTGTTCAATGACTTATCAATCAAAATATCAAATAACAACAAAATAATTTGAGGTTTGCATTATAACTTTGTTAAAAAACAATTGACCAAGCGGTAGGGGTTAGTTTCGGGGTTAAAAGTTCTGAGTTCGAGTGCTCCGTGACGCGGCATTTAAATTTTTGATTAATTGTTTTAAAAAAAATAGTTTGTGTAATAATCTAAATCCACGGTCTACGGAATCCAAATCCAGATCTACCTCTTGGTCCAGATTCGATTTGGATTCATTGGATCTGAAAAATTCATAATCAAATCCAGATCCGACGGATCCACGGTCTATGGAATCCAAATTAAAAAATAAAATAAAATAAAATAAAAAAAAAAAAAAAAAAAATCCATACCCAAATCCAGATTCACGGTCTAGGGAATCCAAGATTCGATTCAGATTCGTCAGATTCGAAAAAATCATATCCAAATCCAGATTCGACGGATCCACGGTCTATGGAATCCAAATCCAAAAGAATTATAACCAAATCCAGATCCGACGGATCCACAGTCTACGGAATCCAAATACCACGGTCTACGGAATGCAAATCCAAATCTGACGGATCCACGATCTAAGAAACTGTATCTAGATTTGGATCCATAGCCTTTTACCATTAAAATAAATTTATTAAATGATAAAAGAAATCAATTATAGTACAATAATAATCATATAGTATTTCTCTACTATAGAGGAAGAGTAGTTAAATTATAAAAAACATTACAATCTTTCAATATAACATAAAAAATTACAAATTCACTTGTCATTAACAAAATTATATACTCTCTCCGTCCCATTGTAGATGACCTATTTGCTATTTTGGGACGTCTCATCGAAGAGGACCCATTTCCTTATATGAAAATAATTAGTCCAAACCCAATATAGATTAGAAGCTCAATTAATTATGTAAACGAAAATCCTAATAAGTAAATGTTAGTTATTCTGGAATATGAAAATAATAATTGAAAAAAAATAATTTAGGTTATGCTAATTACACATTTTATAAGAGTGAACATACTTAACAAGCAAAATATTGGTTATTGTGCCCAAACCAAATGGGACATCTTCAATGGGACGGAGGGAGTATTATATATCCCTACGTTCTTGGTTATTAGTCCAATTTGGGATAGACACATGAATTAAGAAAGGAGGGATATGTGTAATCAATTCTAAGGAGAAACAATTAATTATAGTCAATGTCATTTTAGGAAATGAAACTAATAAGTAAGAGTGATGAAGATGGCATATGAGACTAATGCTAAGGGACGGAGCCGATATATATTACACTCTCCATTTTACTTGACTAGATTTTCTTAATCGGGACGATCCACTTCAATTAGCTTGTTTCATTAAATGAAAATAATTAACTCTTATTTTTTTAATATGGGCCCTTTACTTTTCACTTATAACGCTGCATGTTGAGAACCCTCTAGAGTTAATTTTGATGATGTTTATCAAAACCACACTTAGACATTATTTATTATTTTCTAGAGTTAGACGTTGATAAGGTTGTTCTCAATGTATAGCATAGAAAAACATACTCTTTATTTTAGAAAGGTTGCTTTGTCATGTAAAAGCCAAGGTTGTTCGCAACAGCCTTGCCTATAGAAGAACAACCGGTCTTAATCAACCTGCTCTTTAGGTTCTCCAGCCTGTTCTCAAGATCAAGATATCAAGCTACTGAAAAAAACCTCCGGGGCCGATGATCTACCTCCATAGATTAACCTGCCACGTCAGTTGCCAGCTAGGATAAATCCACGGTCCACGGAATCCAAACTACCTATAACTATCCTTCTCATTCCAATGGAATAGTTACGAAAATTCACTATTCAAATGCGTAATTGCTGAAGAAATTCTCTCACTACTTCATATCAAATTCAACATTCGAAAATCCTTGATATTTTTCAAGTGTTGAATATTGAGAATTTCAACATTGAAGAACACCATCTAGCTTGAAGTGTTTACTGCTGCTTCAAACCCCTTCTTTCATCTACTCATAAATTTAGCTAAAGCTAGATAGTTGAGCTAGTTGATAGTTTTTAGTTGTATTTTAGAAAGTTGTATGTTTGAATGAAACTGATACTCAATCAGTATAAATAAGAGTGAAGTAGATACCAAAGGTTAAAGAGATTCGTAGATTGAGCTAGATCTACCGTGGACGGATGAGGGTTATCTCTGAACCACGTAAAACTGTGGTGTCTCTCTCTGTCACGACTGAGCTTCTCTAAGGATAGTGAAGCCAGAAAACCAGGACTAGGGGTGGGATTAGAGAAGCGGAAATAGAAAGGGGAAAGTAATTCTAAGGGAACAATAACTATACTCATCCCTATTATTCTATTTTCTTTTACGTAATTCTATCGATTATCTCCCGATACCACAGTAACGGATATGATAGATTACTAAAGAACTTAGCCGGCCGACAAGTTTTTAGAAGCACAAGAACTTTTTGTGAGCATAGGATCTTATCAGAAAAATCCCTATGACTTACTATTAATGGCTTGACAATTATATATATATATATATATATATATATATATATATATATATATATATATATATGTTTCCGACAACGTGCTCACCGAGTACTTTTGTACTCAGCCCTAAATATATTTCTAAATGTGCAGGTTGAACGAGATAAATGAAGAGCCAATCCCAGCTTTTGTCATCATGAATCAAATTAGTTTATTAAAATAAGACTCTCGGTAATGTGTATCTTCATACACGCATTCTGTAAGACTTTCGCTATGTAATGTCGATAGATTCTAGCTGAGTCTTTGAGTCATGTAAACGTGTCAAACACATGTCCTTCTTTTCATTAAAGGCTCGACGCCAAATGATACAATATTTACTTCTTATGTTGGTTCGGTTTAATCCTAGCATTAAATTACTTTCCCTTTCTATCCCCACTTTTCTAATTCCACCCTTAGTCACGGTTTCCCGGCTTCACTATCCTTAGAGAAGCTCGGTTGTGACTCTCTCTCTCTCTCTCTCTCTCTCTCTCTCTCTCTCTCTCATGTTATATACATCTATGTGACTAACAAACTCATACTCGCATTTCATACAACAAGCTTGTCTTAAAGACAAAAAATATGAGTCTTAAAATCCAGATTCGGATCGAGATTTGAAAATTAAGTATCTCTCCGTCCCACTTTAGTTAGCTTCCTTTCCTAATCGGGACGCCCCATTTCAATTGTCTTGTTTTCTAAAATAGAAAGAATTAGCCTTACTTTTCAGTGTGGACCCCTTACTTTCCGCTTTTAACATTTCGTCAAAAATTTCATGCCGAAATAAAACAAGTCAATTAGAATGAGATGGATGAAGTATTAGATTTAGATCCGATCCAGATTTAACGGGTCCAAATTTTAGAAGATCCGATCTTAAAAATTGCATCTGGACCCACAGATCTGGATCGTGTCCAAGATCCAGGAAAATACTCTCTTTGTCCCAACAAAGTCTTTCTCTTTCTTTGATTAATTTCTCTTTCTTTAATTTATATTCCATCATTCCCATTTCATTTGACTTCTTTTTCTAATCGAGACGCCCCACATCAGTCGGCATGTTTCCTAAAATGGAAAGAATTAACCCTTATTTTTCAATGTAAATCCCTTATATCTCACTTTTAATACTACACATTGAAAGAGATCGAATTAGATGAGCCGAATGAAATATTTTAAAAGAAATTCATAAAAAAATAAGAAAAGCGTCTAAGTCCTGTCCAACACAACCGAAATGTGTATTGAGTCCATATATATCACAACAAATATAATAAAATAGAGAAAAAGACTCAAAGATTCCACGACAGCTTATCCAAATTAACAAGCAAAAGAAATTTTCCAATTGAAAATTGCGTTTGTGAGTAAGAAATGGGGTCCAGCAATTATGCACAGTGGCTCTTCACGCATATGAATTATGCTTCCTTCATTTTCTTCATACCACCATGCATATATATATATACACCCCGTTTTTTTTCTCATTTTCATTTTCTTCTCTAGTTAGAAGAATCTAGAGAGAGAGAGAGAGAGAAGCAGAAATTGATTGTTGCTTGATAGAATGGCAAAGATCGCCAATTATTATTATTCCACAGCCATGGGCTTTCTTGGAGCAATTGTGTTTGCACATTTGGTTTCAGTTGCAGCAGGTGCAAGGGTGCTGCCTCTGCATCCTTACTTGAATGGCCAAGTTAAGCCAATTAGTAACATTTTTGATACTTCAAATTATGGAATTCTTCAGCTGAACAATGGCCTGGCTTCAACTCCTCAGATGGGGTAAAAATGATTCCTTTTGTTTGATTTTATAATGATTTTCTAGTTTTGTTGGGTTGTCCATTCTGGGGATATTGAGGCTGAGAGAAGATATCTGGTTGTTGAAGAGTTTGCTATTTTTTCTGTTTGCAATTTTTGATTTGATCCTAACTATTAGTATCTTTTGGTATTTTTGAGATTCTCTTACTTATGGGTTGGGTAAAGGCAATGAGGTTATTGGCCAGAATGGGTTGTTATAGTTAATCTCAGGGACTGACTTTCTGCTTACGTGTTTTTTTGTGTTGGGATTTAAATGACATGGATATGATTGATAATCTTAATCACCTTGCAGCACCCTGTGTCTTATACAGTATGAATTATTTATTTGGTATATGTTTGTTGAAACAGATGGAATAGCTGGAACTTTTTTGCCTGTGATATCAATGAAAAAGTTATTAAGGAAACAGGTATTGCTTTCTCTTGTTGCAATTGTGATGCTTGTGGGCAATGTTGGTTGTATTTTTGATGTTGTTTCTATGATAGTTTATAAGAGGCGGTTGTCCTTGAAAAAAATGAAAAGAAGGTTAACGAACAACGTTTCTTTGAGATGAATAAGTGTCACAAGGTGGCTGCTTGATTTAATCTAGGGAGCATAGGTTTTCATGTATTTGCGAGTTGACATCTCACTTGATATAAATCTGCTATTGATAACTTGTCACCTTGAGTTTGTTTTTTTTTTTTTTTTTCATCTCTTGGTGCTCAAGCTGTTGGTTGATTATTTATCTTCTCCCGATTCAAATCATAAACACCGGTTCGAAGGAAAATGGTGTGAAGCTGCTTAATATCTCATGTGGACTTTAGGGGCTCCAGTTGTTTTTCTACTAGGTTTCCAGGCTCATGTTTGGGATAATACTTAAATTTCACCATCTAAACCCGTGTAGCGAAAGTAAATCATCTTTTCATTTTCAAACTTCCATGCATGATTCATATTCTTGGAAAACAAGCTTGGGAACCTCCATGATTTTGTATGAGATTCACCTTCCACTAGGTTCTGTCTGAACTCTGAAGTTATGCCTTGCTACCTCTTGAAATATTTGTTAATACCTGTTGCAACACGATTCTCTCTGTAAAGTCTAAATCATGTTCCTTGAATGTTTTGACAGCTGATGCACTTGTCTCGACTGGCTTGGCAAAGTTGGGTTATGATTACGTAAATATTGGTAATCAACTGTATTTCTCTTTCACCTGTTTGCTTAGCTACCCTTTCTTGAAAATTGTGCACTAATATCATGAAATGCAGATGATTGCTGGTCTGAAATGACACGTGACTCTAAGGTAAATCTTGTTAAAATGGTTTTATATTTGAAGGCATATTAATCACATAGAGGTTCTCAACATATGAAAAACCTTTAGAGGGTTAGTGCTTATTTTCATTAGCACCCCTCCATGGCATTTGCCTGCCATCTTAGGGCCAGATGTGGTGGTTATCATTCATGTCCTGTACTCACTAAAACCTTGAAAATCGCAGGGTCAGCTCGTTCCGGAAACAAAAACTTTTCCATCAGGAATAAAAGCTCTTGCTGATTATGTGCACTCAAAGGGCCTGAAGCTAGGTATCTACTCAGATGCAGGGTACGTCAAGTTCCCTAACACTTGGTTTTGTGCTTACATGTATATCTTCATAGTACGGTCATTTGTTCTCCTTGTCTTTACAAATCAAATCTTTGACAGGGCTTTCACTTGCCAAGTTCGACCTGGATCACTTTTTCATGAATCCGATGATGCCAAAATCTTTGCATCTTGGGTGAGTCGGGTGTTTTGTCTTATGTAACGTCCAGCATTTCTTCTTGTTGCTCCTGTTTCATGTTTTCATTCTTTTGCTTTTCCCATCTTGATATGTTGTGTTAGCCTTTAAGGAAGTGTGCTTTTGCAATCCTACAATCCACTTGCCTTTTATTTCAATTTTATTGACACCTTAGTAGAATGTCTATCAGATTGTAGCTTTCGGTTGTTTTCGATTTGCTTTGTCATATACGGTGTTTATTACTTGAATTACAACTTATTATTTGTTTTTCATCTAGGGCGTTGATTACTTGAAGTATGACAATTGTTTTAATCTGGGTATTCCTCCAAAAGAAAGGTGTGTGTCTAATTATAAGTCTATGTTGGCATCATTGTATTTGGACTAACTGTATATCCATGATGTGCAGATATCCACCGATGCGTGATGCCCTGAATGCAACTGGCCGTACGATATTCTATTCGCTTTGTGAATGGTACACCCTTGTGACATTTGAAGCTCCTATTATATGCCCCTAAATATTATGAATCTTGATTTTCATACTAATATACACTGACTTTGTCCAAAAAATAATCACCAGGGGTGTGGATGACCCAGCGCTATGGGCTGGTGCAGTTGGAAACAGTTGGCGGACAACTGATGACATCAATGATTCATGGGCAAGGTTTCAACTCTTCCTTCTCTTCTTCCCTAGGTTGCAATTATGTGGAATAAATCTTAGCTAGCATAGTGTTTTAAACCAACTATTCTCCATGTAACTGAAAGTTTCCATTGTCCCACAACTCTTTTCCTTTGAGACCAACTTATAACCACCGATGCTAGGTTATACGTGTTAATATAAAAAATAAAAATAAAAATAGATGAAGATGCATTTGTACTGCCATGATATGTTACGTGTCATGTGTCCTTTGCTTTTGGTTAATCGGTTTTCCTTATTTATGTCAATGTTTGAGTTTTTTATTCGCTAACTGTACTTTCAAATATTGAAAGAAGATGATGTATTAATGTTTCTTCGATTACCTGTTGGTTTAGCATGACAACAATCGCTGATCTCAATGATAAGTGGGCAGCTTATGCGGGACCTGGTGGATGGAATGGTAAAACTATGATCTTCTAATGTGAAATTAATCCATGATTCAGCAATGAATTTAGCGTAGTAATTTCTATAAATTTCACTCTTATTGGCAGACCCTGATATGTTGGAAGTTGGAAATGGTGGCATGACTTACGAGGAGTATCGAGCACATTTCAGCATCTGGGCTCTGATGAAGGTTCGTTGTTGTTGGCTAGATTTGATTTTGTCATTTATCAATTATCACTTACACTTTTGTATTCACCTAGAAGTTAAAAAACTTTTTGCACCTTTTGTCCAGTCCTTAGAGCTTCTCTGGGAACAATCTGGTGACAACGCAGTATTCAAGCCTTATGCGTAAAAGAGTTTTCTCTATTTATAACAAATTTAATCTTCTCTTGGTTCATTTCAGGCTCCACTTTTGATAGGTTGTGATGTTAGAAATATCACTTCGGAGACATTTGAAATTCTAAGCAACGAGGAGGTTATTGCTGTAAACCAAGGTATGAAGTTTCGTCACTGCTGTGCAGCCAATCTAGTGCATGTGCATTTGGCTAATATGCAGGTTTCTTTCTTCTTCCTGCAGATCCACTAGGAGTTCAAGGAAGGAAAGTATATGGATATGGACCAGATAACAATCATCAGGTATTGGATTCTTAACCATCTTGTTTCAAAAATTAAAGATTATAGCTTACCAGAAAGTTTGTGATCTAATGCCTTGGACGTGCTCGCCATTGACCTTCTTTCTCATTGGATACGCTGCAAGCTCGGATTTTCAAGAATCTGTGGCAGTAATTTAGTCTTAGCCTCGCTGATCTACTGCATTATGGAAAAGTAAAGATACATCAAGGATTTAGATCATTAGCCTGTCGTTTCCAGTGAATGAGATGAAATTTTTTGAGCTATGTAAATGAGATTAACTTTGTCATTGGGCTGTAGAGCATGTGCTGTGACAAATCTAGTTTGTTTACAGATCTGGGCAGGCCCACTTTCTGGTCAACGTCTAGCTGTCGTTCTATGGAATAGAGGTTCAAAAGCTGCCACTCTCACAGTTAAATGGGATGTACTCGGCCTCGAGTCTTCTATCAGTGTTTCTGTTAGAGACTTGTGGAAGGTAAGTGGATGTACTCTGTTACAACATTGATTAAACATTTCTTGTTTTTATAGAATATTGCAGTTCGTTTGCTGCTCTTGAGGGATGATGATTTAGTGCTATAATTCTGTTTCAATTAATTTCAACTGATTTCTTATCCTGGTAAACGTACTGAAATCTGTATTACCTCATTCATTTGCAGAAAGAATACGTATCAGATAATAGCAGGGCCTCTTTCAGTGCTCGAGTTGATGCTCATTCTTCTGAAATGTACGTTTTCACTCCATCAGTGACCTACTCGGCTCGTTGATTGGTTGCTGGTGTGGTACTTTAAGATTCTTGGTACAGAAGCTGTAGCAGTCGGTGCAACTGCTCGAAATGGTCCGTATAGGAGAGAGGCAGCTACTTTTTGGTGTCGTATTTGAGTCGGATGTTGTGATGGCAGCCGTTGCAACTTGCATGAGTCTGCATATTTCTTGTTTGTCTGAAGGTCATGAATAAGTCGTTGGACTTGTGAGTATTGGTTTGGCAATTGCAAGTTCATCTATTCCAATTCGAAAAGTTGATAATTTGTCACACTTGGGCAAAAACATTTCCAATAATCGTAGTCCCAAGAGATTGCTTCTTGCTGCATATATTTTTTTTCCTACCGTACTCATTCCGTCTTATATATTAGTCCAAACAATTTGGTCACAAATGTTAAAAAGTTACTTCAGATTAAAATAAAAATCGTAAAAATTGAAACAACAATTTAGCAAGACTTTAAAATCTTATAATATAAATATACTGAAGAAAACATTAAAATCTTGTAATTCAAATATACGAAAGAAGGCAAGAAAAGATCTTAATTACCAACACAAGATACAGAAAGTAAAGAGAATTAAGTTAATTAACTATATTTCCACAAATCATACAAAAAAAAAAAAACCCACCAAAATAAAAGATAATTTAAGGTAATGGTTTAACGATAAACAACTCGATTCGAAGGACCGACTAAGAAGCGGCAGCCAAAGACTCAATCAATAGCTGGTATCCTTCAGGCACGATAGCCTGCGAATGTACACAGCCTGCCAATGCCGGCACATCAGAATTCACGTCCAAAAACCTGGCAAGCAACAGAAGCAGATGAAAATCGGAAATCCGCTTCACGAATGACAGATTCTTTGCCCTATCCAGATGGTTCTTCAATGCCCTCATCGTCACGACGGTGTTCCTATTCTCGATAGGAAATGTTGAAGAAAGTGGACCCTTCATCATCACATACGATTTCATCAGTTACTCCGGCATAAATACGAAAAATCTTAACAAGAATACATGCCTAAAGATGACTAGAAAAAGTAAATAGAGCCTGTAGAAAAACAAATAAATAAATAAATTTGAAATAGCTTTCATATATGCTTGTCACAGCATGGAAATAAATTTGTAAGCAAACATGGATTATAAACAATGGTCTAAGTATTCTGCTTGTAGTTTTATATGAAGATTCAGCTAAGCTCGATGGGAAGGTGATGAGAACGTAAAAGAAAAAGTTATGAACCAAGAACTCAAACCAATCTTTATACTAAAACAAATCAAACTAAAAGAACTCAAACCAATCTTTATACTAAAACAAATCAAACTAAAAGAAAATGGAACCTGCAAACAAAAACACAAGCTTATTGATGTTGTCTTCATACTCCAATGAGAAAATAGCCAGACTCCACAGATATACTCTTTTATGAGCTTATAGATGTCTTTCATACTCCGGACTCAACAAAGATTATTCTTTTTATTATCCTAAATGATCAACTTTACTACTTAAGTAACAAAAACATATTAGGGTTCTGGAAACAAAAGCTAGCACCATTCTTTTGCTATAATTCTTAATATCTCAATCAATAATGAAACGATAGATAACTACGGAAATAAAAATGGATGTTATTAATCACTAACAATTTACTAGAATTTTGAGAAGCATATTGACGCAAGAAGGGAAGAAAACAAAGGGGAGGCAAAAAAAAAAAAAAGAAAACTTTGGTTGACGGTCGGTAAGCTTGTCATTGTGGGCTGCGAACAACTAACAAGAATACCTCATGATCCCTGAGTGCTAGTTAGATGTCTCTTCCATAAGATTATCACTTTACCCAAGCTAATGCAAGAAAAAGAAAATACACTCATGTATTCCACGAACTACTATTATCCACATTAGCTGCTAGCCTGCCTGCTAATTGTCTAAAATAAGTAAAAGTCGTGATCTTTATCTACATATGCTATTGACAGATACAAAACCAGACTCAATCAAACAAATTCACATTCGACAACAAAGTAAACCATTCATATATATAAAGAAACTTGCGCAAAGTAGTTTCAATAAATAAGAAAAGAAACAAATCCTCATGGAACAGAAAATACTGACCTGATGATCAGCAATCTTGACAACCACCATGAAGAAGTCATTATCCACATCCTTTGTGTCTTTCCCTCCAACCACAACCTCCTTCGTCATCCTCGACAACTTGGGATCAATCTCCTCTTGCAAATCCCTCTCGAACCAACCTTCTTTGAACAACCTCACACACATATCGCTCATCTGAAAAGCCTCAAAGTGCACAGCTCCTCCTCCTTCCTCATTCACCTCCAGCTTCACCACTGCAGTCACCCACTCCTTCAAATCACCCTCTGCCTGCAGCTCCACGGCCTGCAAAACCTCGGAATTCGACATCGTGTAATCCTTCTTATCCTGACTGATCGTCTGTGTGAAAATAAACCCCACCTTCCTCATTCCCAGCCCTAAAGCTATAGCCTCAACTAGCTTTTCTTCATCAGAATCCCTCAAGAGGATCAGATTATCCTCCGTCCCTTGCTGCGGTGGCTCGTATATGAAATCCACCTCCACTTTCCCCACCTCCGACACCGTCCCATACATGAAACCCCCACGCTTCACCGCAAAGGCCAAGCTTTCGTTCACGTAATGCTGGAACGCATTCGCTGCATCGCGATCAAAGGACACGAGCTCGCAGTGAGGGTTTTCCTGGTGCGTGATCCTCATCTGCTTCGCAATCAAGTCGTCCATCGTCATCTTCTTCCC
Organism: Thymus mandschuricus; assembly: GCA_029379335.1. NCBI lineage: Eukaryota > Viridiplantae > Streptophyta > Magnoliopsida > Lamiales > Lamiaceae > Thymus > Thymus mandschuricus. The sequence continues at coordinate 11,290,559 of CM057079.1, forward strand.
GAACGACCCCGAAGGGTGGAAGGCCGGGCCTGCCACAGTCCGCTCGCCCTCGTAAGCGAGGTATACAATGGAGCCATGGCCGATGTTGAGGGAGACCAACCCGGTATTCGGGTCGACCATGTCGGTGAACCGGGTCAGATCGGCTTGGGTCTTCGCAAGAAGCAAATTTTGGTTGGTGGACAGAATCTGGGCTTGCACGGGCACCCTGAGTTGGGATTCGATCTCAGACTTGAGTGCGGCGACGGTGGCCCGTGGATTTTCGATCGAGACACGCTCCAAACCGTCGCGGCTCCGAATTCTGATCATCATCTTTGCTCAACTATGTAGAACAAGCTGGTTGGGGAGTTTTAACAAACAGTTGGTGCGAGCTGGTGCAATAAACAAGTAACAGAATTCGCAAGAAAAAGTAGCGTATGAAAGGAAAAAACTGTCGAACGGAACGGAATAATTGGAGAGGAAGAAAAGAGTTTGGAGTGGGAGAAGAGATGAAGAATTTAGGAAGATTTATATAGAGAGAGGAGGCACAATTCTTTTCCTTTTGGTATTGGGGATTCTCTTCTCTTCTTCTTGTACCACAATTTGGATCCCAAATCAACTTCGCCTATTCTCAATCTACTCCTTCCGAGTTACAATTATTTCATTCTTAAAAACTTTATTTTATTTGTTTCAAAATATGAAACAACCTTTTCGAATTATTTTAGTCGTGTGAATATACTCCTATGTTCCACTTAATTAGTCTACATTTTTTTTCTTTTATTAGTTATTTTTTAAAAAAAGTAAGTAAATTAACACACAAAAACATACCACTCCGGTCATAGCTTCTTGAGTCATTTGCTTTATATACGGGAATTAAGACGAAAATGTTTAGTGTATAAAGTGTATTTTGTAAGGAATATAATGTGGTTTATGTATTTAGACATATTTTAGAAACAGCGCATCATAGATGTATAAAAACGTGTTCTTGTCTGATCTTAAATGAAAGATCGTATCAAGACCTTTAATTTGATATAAAAATTATAAAAATCCGATAACAAACGAGCAAGATATAATAATTTAAACTTTCGAAATTTAAATTATATTGAACTACGTGCAGAAAAATGAGTGGATGAGATTTAAGTATGGAATGTTAAGTGTAATAAGGGGTTTACTAATTGTACTAATTATACTCTAATTCTTTCCAAAAAAGAAAATGAGTCAATAGGTATGGGACGTCCCAAAAAGGAAAATGAGTCAATAAGCTGGGACCGGAATGATACTAGGCGAACTAATTAAATGGGACAAAAAGAGTATATACTACTAATAATCACTTGACATAGTAATTTTTAATTTAAATATCATAATTATCTATGTAAGTACTGGAATAGTTATACTCGATTTGAATAATTATGATAGGGTAAAGTCGATACTACACCCGACTCTTAAAGAGTCAATTATAAATATATTTTAAAAGTGAGATATTAAATTAATTTAAAGTAAATGCAAACACACCTTGTGGATGTAATAGGAGAGTGTAAAACACGCCACCTAGCATCTCCAAAACTCATTTATAGTCATTGTGATAGAAAAAAAGTAGATTAATACTCCCATGTCCAACAATAAGTCTTTATTGCTATTTTATACCACTCCGGTCCCAGCTTATTGACTCATTTTTTTTTGGAACGTCCCACACATATTGACTCATTTCCTTTTTTAGAAATAATTGGAGTATAATTAGTACAATTAGTAAACCCCTTATACACTTAACATTCCATACTCAAATCTCATCCACTCATTTTTCTGCACGTAGTTCAATATAATTTAAATTTTGAAAGTTTAAATTATTATAATTTGCTCGTTTGTTATCGGATTTTTATGATTTTTATATCAAATTAAAGGTCTTGATACGATCTTTCATTTAAGATCAGACAAGAACATGTTTTTATGCATCTATGATGCTCTGTTTCTAAAATATGTCTAAATACATAAACCACATTACATTACCTACAAAATACACTTTATACACTAAACATTTTCGTCTTAATTCCCGTGTATAAAGCAAATGAGTCAATAAGCTTGGACTGGAGTGGTACATATTATGAAATTTAATTAATATTACTTTGAAAAAAAAAGACGATTTGTATATAAATATTCAATTTTCCCCTTATTTATTATTTCACATGATTTTCATATATTCAAAATCGTAATGTTATTTTTGTCTGATTAAAGTTTTAGTATTGTCCCAAAAAAAGAAAAGAGACTACATTTTGTGACACTTTTAAAAAAAAAAACTTGGACTTACTTAGTGGGCACTCCTCCGTCCACCATTTTTTGAAGGCATAAAGTTTAATGTGTTTTGATCGTATAATAAATTAACGTGTTAAAGTGGAATAATTATGGGTTCATTTTTTTTAATAATATTAAAGTGTTAAAGTATTAAAGTCATAAATGATTAAAGGGCCTACGTTAATATAGAAATGTTTAAGAAATGATGAACGTCTTAATATAGTATTAGTGTAAGAAATAGTGGACGGAGAGAGTATCATTCTTTGAAGTAGTTTTACAAGTCAAACGTTGTTCACTGCAATTGAATAATAGGTAAATCCATTTATTATTCATTGTTTAAATTTAGTAATCGTTGGTTCAATATGGATAACAGAAATGAAATGAATCAAGTCAATTAAATTAATGGAAACAATAAGGGTTACTTTTATTGAATGTTTGGTTTAATGATTGAAAGAGAGTCACTTGTGAGAGATTTCCTTTTTCCCTTCTTTCTTGAAGGGTGACAACTTGCTCCCACAATGGTAAGCACAATGATTGGCACCATGTTAGCCAATGTGTTAGACATAGTGATACGACACATAGAATAATAGACATAGAATAATATATTATTCTATGTCGTATCACATAGACGCAGCAGAATATAAAGAATGCAATAGATACAATTCGACAATGAAAGGTTTTTAGCAAGATATTTGTCAATATCTTGTCGTGCCTCACTAAGATGTGAATAACAATTACAAGTCAAGACGAAAGAGAAATCAAAATATCTAACCAAAGCTAGTGTAACTCGACTAAAACAACCTGATCGGATAAACTCAAGTGAATCTAATATCTCAACTATTCAGCACAGAAGTCATGATACACTTGAATGAGGAGTCTCTCCTATTTATAGATCTTCAAATCTTGATCTGCACAAAGTTTGTTGCTCAATCCCACATTCTTCTCAACAAACTTCATCATGTTTTTCTCACGCTATTCTTCCCCTTTCTTCTCAACTGGAACATCTGAAATCTTCAACTAAAAACTCGTGTTCCTCAAGAATCTCAACCGACCTGACTTGGTCAAATGTGCAGCATTGTGCCCTGCATTGTGGAGACAACGGGAAGAAAGACAAAAACAATATGTGGAATTTCGATAAGTAAATTCCAACAGATAGGTTACCCCTAAATAATGGTAATTGTTAACCTACAACCGATTAGGGCCTGGTCCTATGTCTTAGCTAGTTAATCTCATCCAAAATCCAAGGATGCTGAAGGTGCCTCCGTTCGAAAACCTACAACCGAATGGACTAAAGAAGAGAACGAGGCAACAACATTCAACGACAAAGCGCTAAACTCAATCTTTTCCTCAGTTGACGTAGCCATGTTCAAACTTATCAAAAACTGTGAGTCTGCCAAAGAGGCGTGGGACATTGTGGAGCTACATTGCCACGGAGACACCACTATGAAGGATACAAGGATTCGGATTCTCACAACCAAGTTTGAAAACCTATGTATGAAGACTGATGAGACGGTTGGAGACTACTGCAACAAGATTCTCGACATATCCAATGAATGTCAGGATCTCGGCGAATCCATCCCCAAAAAAAGGCTGGTCTCGAAGGTCCTCCGCACTCTTACGTCAAAGTTCCACCAAAAAGTGACGGCGATCACCACCATGAAGGACGTAGGCATTCTGGAATTTACCGCTGTCATGAACGATCTCAAGATGTATGAAATGTACATGGCTGAGTCAAACGCTTCTCAAACATGAAGAGTATTGCTCTTACTGCCTCATCATCCAACAATGAGTACACTACACCAAAGGTGTTCCCCTCAGAAGAAGAATTCCTTGGAAACGAAGACGAGGAAACTGATGTTGCACTTTTGGCGAGAAAGGTGAATACTATAATGAAGAACTTCAGTCAAAAGAGGTTCCAAGGGACAAACAAGAACTTCACAAGTGATGCACCAAGAAGGGGAAGCTCTGTGGTTCTCAAGGAGATGCCCAGTGCTGCACCCAGTGTTCTAAACCTAGGCGGCGCCTAGGCGCTAGTCAGTACCTCGCCGCCCGACTAATATGTAATCCGCCTAGGCTCTATGCGATACCCAACGAGCCGCCCTTGAAGCTTAATCCATAGTCTATATGTGTTAATTAATCTTGTTTTTAGGCAAACTATGCTACTCTATGTATGATTTTGGATTTATAATCATGAAACTAACCTATCAATTGTAATAGTATGTGTATTTATTATAAATTTGGCAACAATATTGTAAGAATAATAAAAATAAGCATTATAGTTCGAATCCGCCTAGGCCCCGCCTAGGCTCCCGCTAGCCGCCTAGGCGCTAGTCACCCCTCCACCGCCCGACTAGCGCCTAGCGCTTTTTAGAACATTGGTTGCACCATCAAATGGAGCTCCCAGACAAACAATACCTGAATTCCGAAACGGATCCCGAGACTACTCAAAAGTCCAATGCCATGAATGTCGAGGGTTCGGCCAATATGCAAATGAATGTGCCAACACATTCAGGAAGCATGGAAATGAAGTCAACTTTCTCTCCCTAAGTGATGATGATGGGCCATCAAATGAAGAAGTTGATGATAGACAGATACACGATGCAACTGCACTTACTGCTGTGGTTAACTCATCAGCTGATGATTATTCTAATTTGTTCTGTTTTTCAAGTACAATTGACGATGAGCTTGAAGCAGAAGGAGAAGATGACCCTATCAAGATTCTAATGGAGCTTAAGTCTTCATACGATGAACTCCTAGTCAAGTTGGGGACTCAGTGCAAACTCAATGAAGCCCTAACCATGGAGAACAAGGAACTCAAAACCAACCTCATCACACTTGAAGCAATGCTCACTAGGAACGAGGATGAATTGACGAAGCAATCCATCAAGGTTGAGCTTGTAAGATCCATTGTGTCTTGCATTCAAGTATCAACATTTAGTGTATCAAGTGTCAGCAATTGATGCCAAATGAAAGAATTGATAGTCCCATAATGGTAAGCACAATGACTGGCATTGTGTTAGACACGGACGCAACGGAATATAAAGAATACAATAGACACAATTCGACAATGAAATGGTTTTTAGCAAGATATTTGTCAATATCTTGCCGTGCCTCAAGGCCAAAAACAATCCACTAAGATGTGAATAACAATTACAAGTCGAGATGAAAGAGAAATGAAAATATCTAACCGAAGCTAGTGTAACTCGACTAAAATAACCTGATCGGATAAACTCAAGTGAATTTAATATCTCATCTATTCAGCACAGAAGTCGTGATACACTTGAATGATGACTCTCTCCTATTTATAGATCTTCGAATCTTGATTTGCACGAAGTTTGTTGCTCAATCCCTCATTCTTCTCAACAAACTTCATCATGTTCTTCTCATGCTATTCTCCCCCTTTCTTCTCAACTAGAACATCTAAAATCTTCATTTAAAAGCTTGTGTTCCTCAAGAATCTCAACTGACTTGACTTGATCAAATGTGCCTAGCATTGTGCCCTACATTGTTGCATTGTGGAGACAACATGAAGAAAGACAAAAACAAATATGTGGAATTTCGATAAGTAAATTCCAACATATTAGGTTACCCCTAAATAATGGTAATTGTAACCTATTGCTTAAATCAAACAATAAGTAATTGACTCAATTGTTTCTCTTTCCCTTAAAAAAAAAAAAAAAAAAAAAAAAAAAAAAAAAAAAAAAAAGATGAACTAAACAAGGCTTAGAATGTAATATATGTTGTGTAATGCAAAAATAGGTTAAGGAGGCAAATCATTTCTCAAATGCTTCTTACGATACCAACTATTAGTTCAATATAATAGTAAAGCAGGTCAAGAAGGGTAACTTTTTTTTCCCAAGTGATGTACATGTTTCCTCTGTCCTTAATTATTAGTTTCATTTATAATGGGCACGAGAATTTACAAAATGACGGAATATGTGTATGTGGCCAGTTATAAGATTATAGCCAAGTATTATTTGTCATTTTAGGAATTAAGACTAATAAGTGAAACAGACGAAAATGACAAATGAGACTAATAACAAGGGATATAGATAGTATTTTGAATGGCATGTCACATGTTGTTCAGTCATTGATGTTGGTTGAAAAGTTAAATTTTTTGATTTAATTTACCGATTAATATGAAAAGAATATATATAATAATAATATTATTATACTCCCTCCGTCACTTTATACTTCTCACGTATTTCTTTTTAGTACGTCCTGCAGAACACGTTACGTTTTCTTATTTGGTAAAAAGTTAATAAAGGAAAAACACTTTTTGCACATGCACTCATCACATTAACACACAAGTCCACCATTTCTTAATTCTCGTGTCCCAAAGAAAGGTAACTAGTATAAAGGGACGAAGGGAGTAATAAAAAATTAGATAAATAATTGTAGCATTTCTCATGTGTTCGCACGTGCTCAACTTCTTGTTCTTCAATTTCCTCTTGACCATCAACTTCTGCAGTCTTCGTAACTGATAGGTGTGTAAATGTTAGGATTTTCGTAGTGTTTTCGAGTCCGTTTTCGTAGTGTTTTCGTGTCTTTGTGTGTGTTTATGGCTATGATTCGTTTGTTTGGAGTTTTTGGGACTTGTAGGTGATTCTGGATGAAAAGGAGCGGAAACGGGCCGAAAAGGAAGAAAAGACGACGATCGAGCGAACGAGGACAGAATCGCGTTCTGGACGCCGTCCAGATGAAGTTGGACGCCGTCCTGATGATGTTGGACGCCGTCCAGATGAAGTTGGACGCCGTCCAAGTCCACGTCCAAAGCTGGACGGGCGAGAGAGGGATGAAGCAAATCATGCAGAACGAGATTCTGGACGCCGTCCAGAATAAGTTGGACGCCGTCCAGCTTAGGCGGCCAGGCTGTTCTTTCCTTTTTCATCTAGGTTTTTACCTAGTATATATATATCATCCTTGTGCACGAATTTGTATCATCTTTTATCATTGTTTAGCTTTAGTTTTCAGATTCAAATACTTTAGTTTAGCTTTCTATTGTTCGGATCCGGATTTCTCGTTATTGCAATTTAATTCAAGACGTTTAATTTACTTCAAGTTCTTCGTTCTTCGTCTCAATTTTCGTAAGTTCTTTTATTGCTTTCGTTTACTTGTTTTAATTGCTTACTTTCTTTTTAGATTCGTTTTCTTAATTGCCTTCGTTTAAATTCCTTAAGTTTAATTTCGTTCTTTCGATTTCAAGTTCTAGTTTAGATTCGTTTCCCTTCGATTTCAATTCTTTCGTTTTTCAAAGTTTTCAAGTTAGATTAATTTGCTTTTAATTTCCAGATTTCAATTCATCATGTCTAGATTTATTTATGCTTTTTCTTTGCTTTCGTTTTCTTCGTTACTTCCTTTATTGCTTTCTTTTCGATTCTTGCCTAGGTAGATTTAATTGCTTTCTTCTAGTTTAATTCTTAGATTTATTTCTTGAGTTCTAGATTAAGTTATTTACTTGCTTTTATTTATTGCTTTGATTTATTTTATTTGCCTAGGATTTAAAACAAAAACCCCAAAATATTCTTTACTTGCTTTCTTAGTTTTAGGTTTACTACATAATTAATTGCCCTGTTAAGTTTTCCTTGAGATTCGATACTTAGGTTTTACTTGCTAGTGCTACGATAGATTTCGTCTATTGCGAACACTTTTTGGTGAAACAAATTTTGGCGCCGTTGCCGGGGAAAACCTTAGGCGATTTATTGTGTAGTATTTTTATTTGTTTTATTTTTATTTGTGTTTCTTCGATTTGCTTATTTCTCCCACTCGGTGCTTTTAACCCTTTTGTTGAGTGTTGTTTATGCATGGTCGTCGAAGTCTTCAAAGGAATTTAGCGCCCTACGTCGACAACATCCATCAAAGGAAAGCGATCTTAGCCGCGAAGGAGAAGGAGGAGATCGATTCTCGAGACTTTGGTTTAGTCTTGTTGTTTGCAGAGCCCGAAGCCATGGCAGCTAGAGTCATGGGCGATTTTGCTCGCCCCACATTCACAGCCACCACTTCGGCGATTGTCCTGACGGAAGCGGTCAGGAATCATGAGCTTAAACCTCACCACATGGCGTTGCTTCCATCCTACCATGGGCTGGCCAACGAGGATGCTTTGACGTTCATCCGAGAGTTTTGCACGGTGGTGCAAACTTTCCCACTCTCGGGACTCACGGAGGACAACTTGAAGATGAAGTGCTTCCCGTACACCCTCAAGGATCAAGCAAAGTCGTGGTATTTGGCGCTCCCGGCCAACTCTCTTGCCACATGGAATGCGGTGTGCGAAAAGTTCATGCTCAAGTACTACCCGAACCGCAAGACTCAAGAGGTGCGGTCAAAGATTATGAATTTCTCCCAAGACAACGATGAGCCGTTTCACGAAGCATGGGAGAGGTTCCAAGAGCTACTTCAACAATGCCCTCATCATCAAATGGCACCGGAGTTGCTTTGGCAATATTTCTACGACGCCCTCAACCAAACTTGCCAATTCATGGTGGATAGTTCGGCCGGAGGCAACATTGCGGTCAAGACAGCTGAAGAGTTGAAGGATATTTTCGAGACGCTCGCTGCGAGTTCTCAACAAAAATCAGCTAGACCGAGGAAAGTGGAGGCGAGTGCAATCTCGATGAGCCCCGATTTGAAGAAGCAAATTGCCGACATGTATAGGGATCTCGAGAATTTGAAGATTAAGCAAAGTGCACCGGCCCCGAAGGAGGAAGAGAGGAAGCCGGACCAATGCGAGATTTGTGGAGAGCTTGGACACATCAAGGAGGTGTGCCACAACATGGGGGAGTTTCCATACGAAGGAGGAGCCGAGGTGTACGCCGCTCAAGGATACCCGCCTCAAGTGCCTCCACCTCAAGGATATCAAGGGGGATACAATGGACGTTTCCAAAATCCAAGGCCGACACAAGTGCAAGGTAACCCCCCTACCTATCCAGATAGGCGTCCTCCACCATATAATAACCCCTATCCTCCTCCACCAAATCCCTACTACTCTCATCCACTACCACCATATTATCCACCACCATATTATCCACCACCACAATATCCCCCCAATCCATATTATCCACCACCTCCATATTACCCTCCTCAACCTACTCCTACTCCACCACCACCATACCCAAATTCTCGTCCCCAGGGACCTCCACAAAAGCCTTCCGTCGATGAAGATCGTCTCCATGCACTTGATGCAAACATGAAGCGGCTCGAGATGGCCATTGGCCAAATTTCTGGATCCATGCACTTGATGTAACAACCGGGGCGAATTCCGAGTCAAGGGATTCAACCCCAACAAGCCAACGAGGTGCAAGCCCCATATCCCCCGTACGTTCCTCCTTTTCCACCTCATCAAGCTCAAGCGGTTTCGGTGTTGCGGAGCGGAAGACAGGTGGACAACGGTGTTAATATGCCACCTCAAGGGCATTCAAGTGATAGATGGAGCCCGAGCAAGCAATGGAGCGACGGCAAAAATCGGGCAGATTCAGGTTTTGGACGGCGTCCAGAGTCAGTTGGACGGCGTCCAAGTTGGACGGCGTCCAACTCTGGACGGCCTCCAGAGCCTTCTGGACGGGCACCCCAGGCACAACCTCAAATTCATACAGAATCAGGATCTGGACGGCGTCCAGATCCAAGTTGGACGGCGTCCAAACCCGACGAGCAGCGCACGGAGCCCAAGGAACCCGAGACGCAGCCCAAGGAACCCGAGACGGAGCCCAAGGAGCCCGAGAAGGAGTCCCCACCTCTACACAAGACTTCCAACCCTTATGTTCCTCCCATTCCTTATCCAAGTCGTGTGAAGAACAAGAAGCGGGATCAACAATTCGCCGATCTATACAAGCTTCTTTCAAAGGTGGACGTGAACTTGCCTCTCCTTGATGTTATTCGCAATGTGCCACCGTTCGTGAGGTTCGTAAAGGAGTTGACATCGAGGAAGAAGCCGTTCGATGAGATGGAGACGATTGCGGTGTCGGAAGTGGCGACATCGATTATGCAACACCCTCTTCCACCTAAGCAACGAGATCCAGGTTCTTTCATTATCACTATCTCTTTAGGTAATGGTAAGGAAGCATGTGGTATGTTAGATTTAGGTGCCGGTATCAATCTTATGCCTTATTCTATCTTTAAGCAATTAGAGTTAGGAGAACTTAAACCCACTCGCATGAGCCTTCAATTGGCGGATAGGTCTATTAGGTACCCTAGAGGTATTATTGAGGATATACTTGTTCGTGTAGGGGGTTTGATTGTTCCCGTTGATTTTGTCGTTCTAGAGATAGGTGAGTCCAAGAAAATGGTATTGAGCACACACTTTTGCTAGGTCGTCCTTTCATGGCTACTACTAATACTTTGATTGATGTGAAGAGTGGTGTGATTAAGATGTCCGTTTTAGGAGAGGATTTTTCATTTTCTGTGCATAAGAGTCGACCTATGTCATCGGTCAATTTAATTGATAATTGTTCTTTCATCGATAAGGTTGATGCCTTGGCCGAGTGCTCTTTTTTGCAGGATTTTGACACCGAGGAGGTGTGTTGGGGATCCGGAGATCAAATGGAGTGGGAGCGAATGGAGGGAGACATCGGGATCAAACTCCCATTTCCCCCTCAAGACCCCGAGCCCGGCTCGAAGATTCCGGAGCCGTTGGAGTTGAAAGAGCTACCATCTCATTTGAAATATGTGTTTTTAGAGGGAGGCAATCAAAAACTCGTGATTATCTCTTCGTCTTTGTCTCTTGCAGAGGAAGGAGCTTTGGTGGGCATACTCAAGGAGAACAAGCTCGCTTTTGGATGGAGCTTGGCGGATTTTCGAGGTATTAGCCCGGCCACGTGCATGCATCGCATCAATCTCGAAGAAGGCGCCCGCCCCAAACGAGATGGACAACGGAGGCTCAATCCAATGCTCATGGAGGTCGTGCGCAAGGAAATCTACAAGCTATTGGCGGAGGGTATTATCTATGCCATCGCCGGTAGTGAGTGGGTTAGCCCGGTGCACGTCGTTCCAAAGAAGGGAGGAATTACGGTGTCAAAGAACGAGAAGGACGAGTTGGTCGCCTCGCGCCCGGTTACCGGTTGGAGGATGTGCATCGATTATAGGAAGCTCAACGCTTCTACCAAAAAGGACCACTTTCCTCTCCCTTTCATTGATCAAATGCTTGATAAGTTAGCCGGGCAAGAATTTTATTATTTTCTAGATGGTTTGTCAGGTTACTATCAAATCGCGATAGCTCCGGAGGATCAAGCAAAGACGGCCTTCACAAGCCCTTTTGGGACCTACGCTTATAGGAGGATGCCATTTGGTCTCTGCAATGCACCGGGTACGTTCCAAAGATGCATGATGTCTATCTTTTCGGAATTTATTGGTGATTTTGTAGAAATTTTTATGGACGATTTTTCTGTTTTCGGGTTGTCTTTTCATGATTGCTTGATGAAGATCGAGAGAGTTCTTAAGAGATGCATTGAGAGTGGTCTTACTTTAAGTTGGGAGAAGAGTCATTTTATGGTTAGAAGTGGAATTGTTTTAGGCCATATAGTCTCGAGTAAGGGTATAGAGGTCGACAAAGCGAAAGTGGAGGTAATTGAAAAATTGCCACCACCTAGTGATGTCAAAGGTATTAGGAGTTTCCTTGGTCATGCGGGCTTTTATAGACGATTCATTAAGGATTTTTCTAAGATTAGCCAACCTCTTTGTCGTTTACTTCCTCAAGATGTGCCTTTTCACTTTGATGATTCTTGTATGCATGCTTTTCTCACCTTGAAGGAAAAACTCATCTCTGCCCCCGTTGTAGTTGGTCCCGATTGGTCATTACCTTTTGAAATTATGTGTGATGCTTCTAATAATGCCGTAGGGGCTGTTTTGGGTCAAAGAGTCGATAAGATGCTTCGTGTGATTTACTATGCTAGTTTAACTCTTAACCCGGCTTAAGTGAATTACACCACCACCGAACAAGAGATGCTTGCCGTTGTTTTTGCCTTAGATAAATTTAGATCTTACATCATAGGGTCTAAGGTGATTATCTATAGTGATCATGGTGCTCTTAAACATCTTTTGACTAAAGCCCAAGCAAAACCTAGGTTGATTAGATGGGTCTTATTATTGCAAGAATTTGATATTGAGATTCGTGATAGAAAAGGTAGTGATAATCTTGTGGCCGACCATCTCTCTCTCAATTCACCTCCCCCTTATGCTTCTCTTGATGATATTTGTGATTCTTTTCCTTTTGAGAATGTTAATGAAGTGGATGTTACTCCGTGGTTTGCCGATATTGCTAATTACTTGGCCGATAAGGACACTAAACCCATCCTTAACGCTCAAGAAGAGAAAAGGTTTCTTCGTTTGTGTAGGCAATACTATTGGGAGGACCCTCACTTATTCAAGCTTGGGAAGGACGAGGTGATTCGAAGATGTGTTCCCGACCACGAGCAAGCCGAGGTGTTGCGACATTGTCACGAGGAACCGAGTGGAGGCCATTTTGGTGGGCAAAAGACTGCACATAAGGTACTTCAAAGTGGGCTATATTGGCCCACTCTTTTTAAGGATGCCCAAGCCTTCTACCTTTCTTGTGATCGTTGTCAACGTGTTGGCTCGATTAGTCGGCGCAATGAGATGCCTTTGAATCCTAACTTGGTGGTTGAGGTATTTGATGTGTGGGGAATTGATTTTATGGGTCCTTTTCCCAAGTCTCATGGATTCGAATATATTTTACTTGCCGTTGATTACGTGTCTAAGTGGGTAGAAGCCATACCCACGAAGACATGTGATTCTCACGTTGTCTTGAAGTTTGTACAGGAAAATATCTTGTGTAGGTTTGGTTTCCCTCGTGTGATCATTAGTGATGGGGAAAAGCATTTTTGCAACAAGTTGTTCGCCAAGCTCATGAAGAAGAACGCCATCACACACAAGGTGGCGACTCCCTATCATCCACAAACTTCGGGACAAGCGGAGACGAGCAATCGACAAATCAAAGGGATCCTCGAGAAGACGGTGAAACCATCAAGGAAGGATTGGGCCGACAAGTTGAACGACGCTCTTTGGGCATATCGCACGGCTTACAAAGGCGTGCTTGGGATGAGTCCCTATAGGCTCGTCTATGGTAAGTCGTGCCATTTGCCCGTTGAGATCGAATTCAAGGCATATTGGGCTCTCAAGCGCATCAACTTCGACCTCGACGATGCTCACGATCGGAGAATCTTGCAAATGGAGGAGCTCGACGAGCTAAGGAACGAAGCCTACGACAATGCCAAGATCTACAAGGACAAGGTGAAACGTCTACATGATAGACGCATAGCCTACAAGAAGTTCAAACCCGGAATGAAGGTACTTCTCTTTCACTCTCGTCTTCGTTTATTTCCGGGTAAGCTTAAGTCTAGGTGGGGAGGTCCATACACGGTGGTGCAAGTTTTCCCCCATGGTGCGGTAGAGATCAAGAACGAGGATTCGGGATACATCTTCTCGGTCAACGGGCAACAATGTCGACATTGCCTCAAACGGTGGAGACGATTCTCATCTCCGATCCCCCACTTTCCGAGTGAGTTTTTGGTACGTCAAGCTAATGACGATAAACAAGCGCTTGGTGGGAGGTGATAGGGTGCATTTTTACCCTATCATCTAAGTGTTATATTATCGTTTTCTTGTCGTATTTTGATAGTTTAGCTCATGATTTATATTGTTTATGTTATTTCGAGCTAGATTACGCTTTTGGGTTGTTTTGAGTGTTTTTAGGGCTTTTTAGTCGAGAAAACCCAAGATGAGACCAGAGACGATGAAACCAAGGAAGAGATGAAGTATTGATCCCAAGTTCTGACTTCTCACGATTTTTTGGAAGAGTTATTCTGGAAAATTGAAAGCATAGCATTGAAGAGGGGTTCGATAGGAGCACGTAGGCGAAAACGGAGGTCAATTCGGAGTTCGGATGAGGAAGATATGACCGAAATAAGAAAGTTGCGCAGAACCCTCTCGACCCTCTCGACCTACCTCTCGATCGAGAGAGGTGTCGAGAGGTGCCTCCTGTTTTCCAGACGGGATTTTCTCTAAAAGGCTATTTTTGACTTTTTCTTGGTTTCCTTGTACAATTAGGTATTAGATGTAAACTTCTACCCTATAAATACCTCTAAACCTATCATTGTAAACATGTTCCTCCACTCTCCTACATTCTTTAGATTAGTTTTTATTCTTTTCTCTATACTTTTAGATTTAGATTTATTTTATGTATGAAGACAATTGAAGATTGAAGATTTATCAAGATTCAAGAGTTTTTCTATCCCTTTCTTTTTACTTTATGCTTTTGATTATGTTTATTCTTCCTTCTACCTTTCTTTTAATTATGTCTAGCTAATTTCTTTTAGTTGATTTTAGGGATTGAATGCCTAATTGAATTTATGTAAGTGTTTTTGTTTATAATTAGCATTCCAATCTAGATGCATGTTTTCATGGTGCTTATTCTCATGCATGATTACTTGATCACTAATTGTGTATGCATAGTTATGTTCATATGCCTTGATTAGGATATTGCATAATAGATCTCATGAATACATGATATGATAGTTTGATTTGTCTTAATTGATAATTGAATTATTATATGTTCATATATAATTGATTTGGTGTCTTAGTTGAACCTAGTTGATTATATCCTTGATACTTGTTCTATTTTGCACTTGATTTTGATTCTTACAATTCGAAAGAATATTAGGATCTTGTTAGGTGACAACTTGCATTGCTTTAATTAGGGTGTAGGTTATTTTTGCATGTATCACATTTAGATTGGATTAAATTGGTTACTTGTACTCATTAATTGCTTGTATATATTTGATTAGGTAGGCTTCCCTAGAATCAACACTTTTCCTTAATTGTTTACTTTCCTTATTTATTTAATTGCTTGTGTCCTAATTTGTTTTATTTGGCTAGCTATTTCCTTGTTTATTTATTTCCTTATATGTTTAATTGAGTCTTTTATTTTTTTGCCTAGTTATAAATACCACAATCTCAATTTCTTATTTGCCTAGACATCAGTTTAATTCTAGAGTAGAGGTATTGTGTGTGGTTTCGGTATATCAATCCCTGTGGATACGATACTCGTACTTCTTTATACTATACCTATTTTGTGTGGTAGAAAATAGTGCGATCAAATTTTGGCGCCGTTGCCGGGGATTGATTAGATTTCACATAGATATTTTGAAATAGAATTAATAGGTGATTTAGGCGCTTTTATTTTTCTGTTTTTATTTGATTGATCTAACGTTTTCTTGGTCTTATCTTTTCTTTGAAGGTAGTGAAGAAGGATTGAGAAGAAGTTTAGGTTGATCAATCACCACCATCCATCATGGGAGATCCACAACCAAAGAGGACTCTCTACGATCGGTTCTGTCGAACCTATCCTCAAGAATTCCCATTGGAAAAGACTCCTATAGAAAAGATGTTGGAGAGCTTTATATCCACGTTGGAGTCGAAGTTCGAAGCCTTGGAGCATAATGTCACTACTCTCGGAAACACGGTCATAGGTATGAGCACTCATATCAAGACTTTGGAGGCGCAAGTAGAACAATTGGAGAAGGCCCAATTCGTACCCCAATTCAATGCTAGTGAGGTACAAGATGAGGAGTCTGAGGAGTTCGAGGCCCCGGAAATTGAGAAAGTTGAAGATGAAAGTGACTCGGAGTTCAAGGAGATGAGGAGACAAGTGCGGAATCGAGGACCTCTCGATACCTCTCTCGATCGAGAGGCCTATCGAGAGGTCAATACTGGAGTACAGAATACCCCTCTCGATACCCCTATCGATCGAGATGGGGATCGAGACATGTTCGACGAGGAGCTTCAAGATGACCCTCTCGACACCTCTCTCGATCGAGAGGCTGGTCGAGAGGCTGCCCAGAAAAGTCAGAATGTTCCTCTCGACACCCCTATCGATCGAGAGGGGGGTCGAGAGGTCCCTCTTTCGATTGAAACGTGCGATTTCTTCTCCGACGATTTTCCCTTCAATATTTGTTCGATTCCACGCCCGATGAAGAGTCCATACAAACTAAAGGAGTAGTTGGAGATGTTCGTGTTCGAGTTCGAGGGTTCGACTTTCCGACCGACTTCGTGATTGTGGAGATGAAGGAAGACGTCAATCAACTACCGATTTTGGGACGTTCGTTCTTAGCTACGAGTGCAGCTTGTTTTGAAATGGAAAGTGTTGATCTCACATTTCGAGTGCACGGAGAAGAGCTCAAGATTTCAGTTTTAGGAGCAAAAAGAAGGAAACTCGAAGATGGGGAAAAAAGAACTTTCATTTTTATCCACCTTGATAAGAGGTATCGTCGGGCTAAAGACGTAAAACGTAGCACTTGTTGGGAGGTAACCCAACTCTATCTTTAATTTTCAGTTTTCGTTTTATTTTTGTTTTTGTTTTTCTTTGAGTCTTATCTTTTATTAAGCTTTTTATCCAAGAATTTTCGAAGCTTGTGAGTTGTAGGTTTTCTCGACGAGGTTTTGACTAAGAGGAGAAGATCGATAGTAAACTAGCTTCGGTGAAAGGTACGCTCGTTAACTTAACCACTCCTTCTTCTTAAACTTATTCCTTCATCATGATTCGAAATAAGTTTGGGGGAGGGGGAAGTGTGGCTTTGTTAACTCGTTTACATGGGTTCTTGGATTGTAGCTTAATTTTTGGATATTTCATTAGTAGTAGTTTTTGTTTTTGTTGAGTCTTAGATTTAAGTTGAGTCGAATAAGCATGTGATGATAGTATTGTGGATTTGGCCGATGATAGTATTTTTATTGATTTTTGAAGAAAAATTCATGATCTTTATTATGCATGGAACCTTGGCGAAGTGACGCAATTATTTTGGTGAATTTGAATTATGCTATGATATCGGGAACTAGTTAGTTTGAACCCGTGAGATTTGAGCTTTTTGTGCATATTTATGCCTATTCTTTGATTGAGTGATCATGCATTCTTCATTGTTTCTAGAACTTGCCTTATTTCTCCATCAAGACCTTAGTATATCTATGAACTAGGAGATGATCTTAGGCCATCTTTTCTTTAGCCACATGATTCCTATACACTAACCTTGTTCATAATCCTTTGTTTACCCCTTTTGAGCCTTTATTAGCTGTTCTTTGTAAAACCGGATGATAGGAGGTTTGGATGATTATGGGTATCCTTTGTTGTGGTTGGTAGTATGGAAGGAGTTAAATAGAAAAATTTGATGTGGTGTGAAAGGAGAAAATTTTAGATGCTTGATTTTCGTAGTTAGCTATCCCTAGTTAGCTATCCCTATGAGCTTAAAAAAATGTTAAAAAGAGGAAAAGAAAAAAAAAATAGAGCTTTTGATTATCATTAGAAAGAATATCTTTAGATGAGCTCTATGAAAAGAAAAAAAAGAAAAAAAATATATAAGCATAAGGGGATAGTTAGCTTTGATTTGTATAGTTGGTATTGTTTGCATCTTTGATATGTTGTTGTATTGTAGTTGGTGTATTGGATGGTAGAAGATGGAGTAAAAATCCGTACTTTGGTTGGAGTTGAAAAGATGTTGATGATTTAGAGCATTTTGAGTCACTTAGCCTATACATTCCCTACCTTAACCAATGTCCCTACATTACAAGCTTTATAAAGACCTTTTTGATCTTAGTTTGTGAATATTACATTAGGTGGAGATGTTGAGATTAGGGGCAAGCCTATGGTAAACATGTTGCATTGCATTGATATTGAGTGAACCCTTATGATGTGCATTATTATACATCTTTTCTTTGAGAGAGTTGAGTGTTCACTTATACACAATTTCACATGTTTGAGAGTGTTCTTTGATTGAATAGCATGATTTGGATTTATTGAATAGGTTGTGTTATTGATGCTAAGGTTGTATGCATAGTCTTGATCATGATCATGAGCTTGTTTTTGAAAAAAGTTTTGAGGCCTACATAGTTCACAATGCTTGAGTCTATTGTTTATTTCATTTTTGTTATTGTTCGGGACGAACAATGTTTAAGTTTGGGGGATTTTGATAGGTGCATTTTTACCCTATCATCTAAGTGTTATATTATCGTTTTCTTGTCGTATTTTGATAGTTTAGCTCATGATTTATATTGTTTATGTTATTTCGAGCTAGATTACGCTTTTGGGTTGTTTTGAGTGTTTTTAGGGCTTTTTAGTCGAGAAAACCCAAGATGAGACAAGAGA
Source organism: Thymus mandschuricus (assembly GCA_029379335.1). NCBI lineage: Eukaryota > Viridiplantae > Streptophyta > Magnoliopsida > Lamiales > Lamiaceae > Thymus > Thymus mandschuricus. The sequence goes on from CM057079.1 coordinate 11,308,959, forward strand.
CGATGAAACCAAGGAAGAGATGAAGTATTGATCCCAAGTTCTGACTTCTCACGATTTTTTGGAAGAGTTATTCTGGAAAAGTGAAAGCATAGCATTGAAGAGGGGTTCGATAGGAGCACGTAGGCGAAAACGGAGGTCAATTCGGAGTTCGGATGAGGAAGATATGACCGAAATAAGAAAGTTGCGCAGAACCCTCTCGACCCTCTCGACCTACCTCTCGATCGAGAGAGGTGTCGAGAGGTGCCTCCTGTTTTCCAGACGGGATTTTCTCTAAAAGGCTATTTTTGACTTTTTCTTGGTTTCCTTGTACAATTAGGTATTAGATGTAAACTTCTACCCTATAAATACCTCTAAACCTATCATTGTAAACATGTTCCTCCACTCTCCTACATTCTTTAGATTAGTTTTTATTCTTTTCTCTATACTTTTAGATTTAGATTTATTTTATGTATGAAGACAATTGAAGATTGAAGATTTATCAAGATTCAAGAGTTTTTCTATCCCTTTCTTTTTACTTTATGCTTTTGATTATGTTTATTCTTCCTTCTACCTTTCTTTTAATTATGTCTAGCTAATTTCTTTTAGTTGATTTTAGTGATTGAATGCCTAATTGAATTTATGTAAGTGTTTTTGTTTATAATTAGCCTTCCAATCTAGATGCATGTTTTCATGGTGCTTATTTTCATGCATGATTACTTGATCACTAATTGTGTATGCATAGTTATGTTCATATGCCTTGATTAGGATATTGCATAATAGATCTCATGAATACATGATATGATAGTTTGATTTGTCTTAATTGATAATTGAATTATTATATGTTCATATATAATTGATTTGGTGTCTTAGTTGAACCTAGTTGATTATATCCTTGATACTTGTTCTATTTTGCACTTGATTTTGATTCTTACAATTCGAAAGAATATTAGGATCTTGTTAGGTGACAACTTGCATTGCTTTAATTAGGGTGTAGGTTATTTTTGCATGTATCACATTTAGATTGGATTAAATTGGTTACTTGTACTCATTAATTGCTTGTATATATTTGATTAGGTAGGCTTCCCTAGAATCAACACTTTTCCTTAATTGTTTACTTTCCTTATTTATTTAATTGCTTGTGTCCTAATTTGTTTTATTTGGCTAGCTATTTCCTTGTTTATTTATTTCCTTATATGTTTAATTGAGTCTTTTATTTTTTTGCCTAGTTATAAATACCACAATCTCAATTTCTTATTTGCCTAGACATCAGTTTAATTCTAGAGTAGAGGTATTGTGTGTGGTTTCGGTATATCAATCCCTGTGGATACGATACTCGTACTTCTTTATACTATACCTATTTTGTGTGGTAGAAAATAGTGCGATCAGGAGGCAACCCACGTAAAAAAATATAAATATGTAGTTTAGGTTTCATTTTTCTTGTTATTTTTCGTGTTTTCGTTGTTTTTCTTTTTGGATTTTCGTGCAGGGAGTAGTACACAAGGATTGGCATGAGGAGAAGTCGAGACGAGGAGGAAAAATCGAAGTCCAAATTTGGGCAGATTCGACTTTTGGACGGCGTCCAACTTGGTTCTGGACGCCGTCCAGAAAGACCCGTCCAGCTCAGCTTAAAAGAGTTGGACGCCGTCCAACTTATTCTGGACGCCGTCCAACCCTGAACGGGCACCCCCAATTCTCTTCAAACTCGAATTTGTGCCTTAACCTATTTCTTCCCTTTCTTTTTTCTCTCACGACGCTCTCTTTCTCTCTCAATTGTAGCCAAACTCCCTGCCGCCGTCGCCAATTTCGCCGCCGTCGTCGCCAATTTGGCCGCCTTTGGTCGCTGCGCCGCCCGTTTTTGCTGCTGCACGCCGCCGCTTGTGTTGCTGCTGTTGCCGCCGCCCACCTTGGCTGCTCCGCCGTCGCCCGTGTTCACCGCTGCAGGATACACAGCCGCCACCACTCCCCAATCGTTCGACGCCGTAGCCGTTACAGCCACCACCGCAGCAATTCCCGTCGGAGAAGCACCCCGCGCTCAGATTTGAGTTGGACGCCGTCCACCAGTTTCTGGACGCCGTCCAGAATTCGATACTGTCCCGGCGCGGTTCGTGTCCGATTCCACCCGTTCTCGTCTCGTCTTCATTCCCCAGCCTTCCTCTACTACTATGGCCCGTGGCAATGCTTTCAACAGCGCTCGGATCAACCGACTCGAGGTCGAACGACCCACCGGAGCTACACCGCAGCAACTAGGTATACTCCGAGGCGTTCTGTTTCCCACTGAACGGATCGCTACTACCCATATTTATCTTCGTTTACATGAACTTGATATTAGGCCTCCTAGACATTTTCGTATGAATTTTCTTCGTAATTTGCCGGTGTGGAATACACTTAGAGGGCATTTGAATTGTTTAGGATTGTCTACGTTGGTTTCGAATGCATGGGATGGCCATACTAGCCTTTGTTTGGAGATGTGTAGTAGTTTTAGGTTGGAGTTGAATGAGGGAGGGGAGTTATGCATGTTTTGTACTTTTAATGGTGAATTGGTAGAAATCACTAGGGATGTTATAAATGAGGTTTTTGGATTCCATAATGGTGATGATTTGATTGAATATGTGCCTTCAAACTTTGATGTGGCTGCTGCGTGGTATGAATTGACGGGTGTAGCTAATTATAAGGCTTCGGGGGTTCCTAGTGCATTTATTCGTGATGATGCTTTAGTTATCCTTCACCGTTTCTTGTCGTGCATGATTACTGCTAAGAAGGAACATAGCAAACTTAATGCTGTTGAGATTTACTTGCTTACTTGCGCTAGAGATGGTACTCGTGTTGGTTTAGCCCCGTTTATTTGGGCTCAATTGACTAACGTGCAAACCAAGAGGGGAGCACACCCTACCTTGATTTACATTGCCACAGGTCTAGCTCGCCATTTCAGAGTCAACGTTGCAGAATGTGAAGGGCTAACCCCGAGCCAAGAGATCACCCCTTCCGACTTCATCAAGGCCCATCTCATGATTTCCCCTACCGAGTTCGTTCCTGTGCGAGAGCGCCCTTCGGTGATAGCCCATTACAGAGATCTTAGACAACGAGGGATGGTACACGAGGAGGAGCAAGCTCACGAAGAGGGAGGTGGTAATGAAGAGGAGCAAGAAGAGCAGCAAGAGGAGCACCAAGAGGTCCCGGGAGATGACGAGCCTTTAGTTCGCTACTACACACGACGCGATCGTGTTCGGGCCCGGCAGGCCATGGAGGCCGAGATTCCTCCGTATTGGGCAGAATTTCAACAAGGTATGTTTGCTCGTTTCGATTCATTGTCTACCCAAATGACGGACTTGTCTACCCAAGTGTCGGGCTTGAATAGCTGGGTGTCCCACATGGAGGGTCATTTGACGAGGTATACCGACTTTTCAGTTGCCTCTACCTCCACTCCACCGGATCCGAACGACCCTCGTTGGTGGTCTCCCTACGATCCCCGATGGAATGACTCACGGTTCGGAGGTCCTTACAACTAATCATAGCCATGTTTGTGTCTTTTATTTTTGTTTGAGTCTTTTATTGTTTTCTCTTTATTTTGTTCGGTTTTACGCTTTGGTATTTGTGTTTTGTGTTTGTTTTGTAGGTGATACTTGGAGTCTCTCGAGATTTCGGGTATTTGTGTTCGTCATTTTGCGATAAGTTCTTTCTTTCCCTTTCCTTTTTATTTTCTCGCAATGGGGACATTGCTTGATTTTAAGTGGGGGGGGGGTCTTTGAACTTTTGGCATGTAGTTTTTAATTTTGTTGAGTCTTAGGAGTTAATTGAGTCGTTGAGTCGAATGAGCATGTGATGATAGTATTGTGGACTTGGCCAATGATAGAGAATTGCGTTGATTTTTGGAAAAAATCATGATCTTTATTATGCATGGAACCTTGGCGAAGCGACGCATTTTATTTGATGAATTTGATGTATGCTATGATGTCGGGCACTAGTTAGTTTGAACCCGTGAGATTTGAGCTATTTGTGCATATTTATGCCTATTCTTTGATTGAGTGATCATGCTTGCTTCGTTGTTTCTAGAACTTGCCTTGTTTCTCCATCAAGACCTTAGTATATTTACGAACTAGGAGATGATCTTAGGCCATTCTTTCGTAGCCACATGATTCCTATACACTAACCTTGTTCATAATCCTTTGTTTACCCCTTTTGAGCCTTTATTAGCCGTTCTTTGTGAAACCGTATGATAGGAGGTTTGGATGATTATGGGTATCCTTAGTCGTAGTTGGTGATATGGAAGGAGATAATTGGAAAATATTTGTTGTGGTGTAGAAGGAGAGAAAGAGAAGAAATTCTAGATGCTTGTTTAAGTGTAGTTAGCTATCCCTATGAGCTTAGAAAAAAAAAAAAAAAAAAAAAAGAGATGAGAAAAAAAAAATAGAGCCTTTGTTCAACATTAGAAAGAACATATATGAGTTGAGCTCTAGGAAAAAAAGAAAAAAAAAAGAAAAAAAAAAGAGAGAAAAAATAAGCATAAGGGGATAGTTAGCTTTAATTTGTATATTTTAGCATCTTTGAGTTTGTATTTGGTGTGTTGGAGGGTAGAAGATGGAGATTAAAATCCATACTTTGGTTGGAGTTGAAAAAGAGGTTGATGATTTAGAGCATTTTGAGTCACTTAGCCTATATATTCCCTACCTTAACCAATGTCCCTACATTACAAGCTTATATAAAGACCTTTTTGATCCTAGTTTGTAAGTATTACATTAGGTGGAGATGTTGAGATTGAAGGCAAGCCTATGGTAAACATGTTGCATTGCATTGATGTTGAGTGAACCCTCTTGATGTGCATTATATTACATCTTTTCTTTGAGAGAGTTGAGTGTTCACTTTCATATACAAAATTTCACATGTTGGAGAGTGTTCTTTGATGGATTAGCATACTTTGAATTAGTTGAATAGATTGTGTTGATTGATGCTAAGGTTGTGTGCATAGTTTTGATCATGATCATGAGAGTTTGTTTTCGAAAAGTTTTGAGGCCTATATAGTTCACAATACTTGAGTCTATTGTTTATTTCGTTTTTGTATTGCTTGAGGACAAGCAAAGGTCTAAGTGTGGGGGAGTTTGATTAGTGTGTAAATGTTAGGATTTTCGTAGTGTTTTCGAGTCCGTTTTCGTAGTGTTTTTGTGTCTTTGTGTGTGTTTATGGCTATGATTCGTTTGTTTGGAGTTTTTGGGACTTGTAGGTGATTCTGGATGAAAAGGAGCGGAAACGGGCTGAAAAGGAAGAAAAGACGACGATCGAGCGAACGAGGACAGAATCGCGTTCTGGACGCTGTCCAGATGAAGTTGGACACCATCCAGATGATGTTGGACGCCGTCCAAGTCCACGTCCAAAGCTGGACGGGCGAGAGAGGGATGAAGCAAATCATGCAGACGAGATTCTGGACGCCGTCCAGAATAAGTTGGACGCCATCCAGCTTAGGCCGCCAGGCTGTTCTTTCCTTTTTCATCTAGGTTTTTACCTAGTATATATATATCATCCTTGTGCACGAATTTGTATCATCTTTTATCTTTGTTTAGCTTTAGTTTTCAGATTCAAATACTTTAGTTTAGCTTTCTATTGTTCGGATCCGGATTTCTCGTTATTGCAATTTAATTCAAGACGTTTAATTTACTTCAAGTTCTTCGTTCTTCGTCTCAATTTTCGTAAGTTCTTTTATTGCTTTCGTTTACTTGTTTTAATTGCTTACTTTCTTTTTAGATTCGTTTTCTTAATTGCCTTCGTTTAAATTCCTTAAGTTTAATTTCGTTCTTTCGATTTCAAGTTCTAGTTTAGATTCGTTTCCCTTCGATTTCAATTCTTTCGTTTTTCAAAGTTTTCAAGTTAGATTAATTTGCTTTTAATTTCCAGATTTCAATTCATCGTGTCTAGATTTATTTATGCTTCTTTCTTTGCTTTCGTTTTCTTCGTTACTTCCTTTATTGCTTTCTTTTTTATTCTTGCCTAGGTAGATTTAATTGCTTTCTTCTAGTTTAATTCTTAGATTTATTTCTTGAGTTCTAGATTAAGTTATTTACTTGCTTTTATTTATTGCTTTGATTTATTTTATTTGCCTAGGATTTAAAACAAAAACCCCAAAATATTCTTTACTTGCTTTCTTAGTTTTAGGTTTACTACATAATTAATTGCCCTATTAAGTTTTCCTTGAGATTCGATACTTAGGTTTTACTTGCTAGTGCTACGATAGATTTCATCTATTGCGAACACTTTTTGGTGAAACAGTAACATTAAGGTGCATGCTAGCGCATTTGTGAAACGCTCCATATCGATCGCTACAGCGATAGCACTTCCTTTAGTCCGGCATTCACGAGATTCCTCCGCAGAGAGATGGTGAACATTATGATTAGGATGTGGATCACATGATGCACCTATGATGCACCTGACGGAGAGGTTGTTTTATGATTATGTTTGTTGTAAGTTGGCCGTATTGAGTAGCTCAAGGTTGAGGTGGATCGCGTGGTGTCTGACTGCATTGGCGTTGCAACATGTTCCAATTTCTGGGTTGCTTGCACATCTGCTGAGTAGTGTGAGACCATGTTATCTTGTATTTGTGCGCAGAGATCCTTCTTCAAACCACCCAAGAAAATCCTATGTAGTGCGCACCGCTAAAGTAATTTATTTGTGAAACTCTGGTTTCGAATGTTGAAATATATTCCTCGAGAGATCATGTTTGCTTCACAACAATCAAGGACTCATAACTATTAATTGTTGATTCGTCACCATAACGAATTATAACTTATGGAAAAGTAGCCCAATCCTGGTTGACGGTTCGATGGATCAAAAGTTGGTATCAAGCCATTGTTGAGCCGGACAAGGCAATCATTGCAAGCTCCGCCTTATTTGTTTCATGTACCCTGTGTACTAGAAAATATTGCTCTGCCCGTGAGAGCAATGCTCGAGCATCACAACCATCAAAACTAGAAAATTCCATCTTCTGCAGGACGAGTAATGTTTCTTCTGCAGAGGAAGGCGATTCATGGCTTTGACCTTTGGTAGGATCGGAGATATTAAGCTTAGTAAGAACAACGTCGAGTTTGGCATTTGTAGTTACTTGCCGCTTCTCTATCGATGTCTGCTTTGCTCTAAGCTCCACCATTGCAGCCTGGATTTCCTCAATCTCCTCCATCTCATCATGAGCGTCAACTTTTAGATCTGGCACGTCAGAATAATTTAATAAAATTAAGGTGAAAGGTGAATAGTAAAATAGATTGAATGATGAAAAAACACCTCAAAGAGGTTCACAATAAAAAAAACCTGTAGCCACAACGTACGCTGCTTCCCTAATAATATTTCACGATCTCTAACCCTAAGATGTGACTGCATATTGATAAACGTAAGTAGTTATTTCCCGAGTTAATAACTTACTAGAGTCCACTATTACTCTAACCTTAACTAAAGCGCAAGACTAATACTACATTCATTCATCCTAAATAGTCTCATTTCTAAATGGCACAAGAGCCAAGAAAATTGGGATAAAAGGGTGATGTGATGGAGATGTGATGTTAAATTAGAGTTAAATTTAATTTAAATTAGTAGTACTACTCACATCCACTTTTAATTAGGGCATGCGCAGTGGCGTACAACTTGATATGCACGCACGCCACGTGGCAGCGCCACGTAGGCGTGCGCACGACGGACGAAAATGAACGGCGATGCAGGCGTACACGTGGCGTACGGTGTACGCATGCGTGTACGCCTGTGCATACGCGTACTCTCCTTACACGTACGCCACGTGGCATCATTTGATTAGTTCTTTTTTTTTCTTTTTCCTTTTTCTTTTACGATTTCTTCTTTCTTTTTCTTTTTTTTTCCTTTTTTCTTTACGCTTTCTCTCCTCTCCTTTTTCCCTTACGCGTTCTTTCCTCTCTCTCCCTCTCTCTCTCTCTCTCTTTTTTTTTTCTTTGTTTTCATTTTTAATTATTTTCTTTATTTTATTTTTATAAATTAATACTAATTGTAAATGATCAAATATACACCAATTGATTTATTTAAAATCTCGTATTTAAATGACCAAAAAATAAAACAAAACAAGAAGTTAATAGCACACTAAAATGTCCAGTCAACATATAAAATAAACAGCATACATCATACTGTAATACACTATCTTTCAGCATACACTGTACTCAGTCCTAATTAGGGGTGTCAACGGGTGGGTAAAACCCGGACCCGGTCCGGACCCGCTCAAAACCCGCTCCTTAATTAACTTACGGGTCCGGGTCCGGGTCCAACCCGGACAGACCCGTAACAGCAGCAGACCCGACCCGACCCGACCCGGCCCGGTTTTTTTTTTTTTTTTTTTTTTTTTTTTTTTTTTTTTTAATATTTTCTTTATTATAAATTAATTCAACCATTTAGTTTTTTCAACGTATCAATTTTGTACTCCGTATGTTTTTACATATTAAGATAGATTAAAGTTTCGATTTGCACGTCACTAGCCACTAGGTATGGCAATGGATCCAGGACCCGGTCCAGATCCGGTAGATCCGATCCGAAAATTGGATATGGACCTTGCAAAATTTTTATTGTAATTTTTTTTTTAATTTTAATTTAGAAATAAATGCTACGAATCTGGGTCCAGATCCGTAAACCCGTGGATCCGTCGGATTTGGACATAGATCTCAATGTTTTGGACCCGATGGATCTAGACCCAATTTTTCAACTATTTTTTAAGAATATAATTGCAACATTATAATATAATCAAGAAAAGCTCGGCTTCAGATTCCCGGCGGTGCGAAAGAGGGAGGGAGAGAAGAGAAAGCGGCGGCGGAGAAGAGGGGTTCAACACTTCCCGGCGGAAGAGCGAGTCCAAATTTGATGAATTTGGGCAATTGAATTAAAAAATTTAAAAAAAATAATAATTTTTTTTTTTTTTTTTTAAAAGTAAAGGTGTAGCAATTTTAATTTCCGGGTCCGGGTCCACTGTAACGGGTCGGGTCCGGGTCCGGGTCCAATGTGGTCGGGTCGGGTCCGGGTCCTTTGTTGTTTGAGCGGGTCCGGGTCCGGGTTTTACCCACCCGTTGACACCCCTAGTCCTAATCAACACACTTTTTGTCTAGCATACGCCGTATTCTCGTACTCTGTTGTTGATGCTCTTAGAGTTAATTTTAGGAAAATTAAGTGTGATATAGATGACGATGTGATGTCAAATTGTTTTTTATTTATGAAAACATGACTAATAACTGAGAAATTCTGAAATAAAATACGGGACTAATTAGTTTGGATGGAGGTAATATTTAAAACGTGTCATTGTTAAACATGTTTACTTTAGTTGAGGAAGAAATGGATGCCTCATGAGAGGGGGGATAATTTTATTAGGGGAAAAAAGGGGAAGGAAAAGGAAAAGAAAATTCCGAAGGTATGAAATGATGTCAAATCCCAATTCCTTCCAATTATCCCGCCATGTTATCTCTTCCGCTTAAACCCCCAACCGTTTTCACCCAATTCGATTCCAAAACCCTAAAACCCCCCAAAATCAAATGCTGCAATTCCCAAATCCAAATTGAAAGGGGCCACTCTTTCGACACCGGCGACACCTTCTTCCGCCACGAGAGCGCCACCGGCCGCGACCTCGGCGTGCTCGGGGCCGCCGTTTACAAGAAATCCCACGATGCCCTCCGGGTGCTCGACGCAATGTGCGGCTGCGGAATCCGCTCCCTGCGCTACCTTGCTGAGGCCGGTGCTGACTTCGTTCTGGCGAACGACGCGAACCCGGATTACGGTGAGCTCATCTCCGGCAATTTGGAGAAGGCCGGCGTGGGAGAGGAGAGGTGGGCTGTTAATCATCTCGACGCAAATCGGCTTCTGACGGAACGTTATTTGGAAAGAGATTATTTTGACTTGATCGATGTGGATTCTTTCGGAAGCGACTCCACTTTCTTGAGATCGGCCATGTGCTCTGTCAAGTTGGATGGCCTTTTGTATCTCACTTGTACGGATGGTTACTCTTCTGGTGGTCATCGTCCTCAACAGTGAGTTGAGCTGATTGATTATACTTGTGTAGATTGTCTCTTTAACTGAAGATTTTGTCGGTTGGTTGAGTTGCTTTGAGTTTGAAGGCAAAATCGAGTAAAATGTAGTCACCTGTTAAGGAGCTTTAATAGCGTTTTTATTTGTGTGGATAGAGTGCGAATATGTATATACCAATGATATTTCCTTGCCTATTGCTTTAGTTCGAGATTGAGAGTGATACCTATTACTGCCTCTGGTTCTTGTGGTGTTTATTTACTTCAAAAGAGTATAATTCTTTGAGGGAAGTTAATATTTATTTTCACCTTTGTAAATGCCATCGGAGGAAGTGGATGTAGATGGAAGAATTTTGGGAGAATCTCCCAACGATGAAATGAGTTTCGTTTTGGGCTATCGTTTTGGTTTTACTTTTAAATGCCATTGTGTATCAGCTAGATCGTAATATCTTGTCTTACAGAGAACTGTCTGTTTGCCAGTACTTTGGCTGCATATGGAGCTTATGTGAAGCCTATGCCGTACTCAAATGAGATTGGATTAAGGATGCTTATAGGTGGGGCCTTACGAGAGGCTTCTGTATTGGGTTATCACGTGGTGCCACTTTTCTCCAACTACTCATTCCATGGCCCAGTTTTTAGAGCAATGCTTCAACTTAGGCGTGGCAAGTTTCCATTTAAGAGGTCTTGAGTTTTGTAGATCTTGTTTCTTGATTAGTTCCTTTTGTGTGAACATGATATTTTATCTCCATCTAATTCTGCAGGCATTATGGTTTCATCGGCTACTGCATGCAATGCGGAAACTCTCAGTCAATTTCATGGGATAAACTTGGTCAAACAAGATGCTCTTGCAGTGATGTATGCAGCTATAATCTTCCTCTAGTTTGGTCTATTTGTATATTTGTGCAAACCCTGGATTTCTCATTAATATTAAGTCGTTTGGTAGAGAATACTTAAAATCCATGCCGTGCTTTTCAGGTTCCTGGTTCCCTTATTGTTTCAGGGCCCCTTTGGACTGGACCTCTTCACAACTCTTCTTTTGTAACTGAAATGCTAAACTTGGCTGAAGAATGGGGCTGGCTCGGCAATGCAACAGGAAAACGTATGGAAACTCTGTTAAGGATTATGATTGATGAAAGTGATCCCTTATTGCCATTTGGATACATCAAGCTAGATGAGGTATTTATGAAATATCTAATTGATTATGGAGTTCCACCCCCCCCCCCCCCCCCCCCCCCCCCCAAGAAATGTGTTACACAACTCATCATATGTCTGTTGAATGAAATAGGTATCACACCGAGCAAAGATTAATTCCGCGCCTTTGAACTCCTTTTTGGATGCCTTGCACAAGGTACTTGACTTACTACTGTCAGCTCTTGAATTCCTACTTTGATCAGAATTCTAGTTTCCCTCTTGAATCAATATTGATGGTCGTTTCTTTGTCATATTTTGTAACTGACACCATTGATTTGGATGGTTATAGGAAGGTTATGCTGCCTGTAGATCGCATATTGCCACTAATGCAATCAAGACAAACTGCTCCATGGTTGAGTGTGTGAGGCTTGCAAAGGAACTCCGACAGGCTGCTGATGAAAAGTTGCATAATTGCATTGAAGCATCATAGTAGCAACAACGAGGATTATTCCTGAGCTGGTTTCTTATCCGAATCCCGGATTGTGAAGAAAGTGCATGCTGGTTAGGGCAGCAAGATCTTCTGGGAAATGCACTAGTTTGGCAGTTTTGTTATTATTAACTACATGCCCAAGCTAAATGACCATGAAGCATCGTTCAACGAAAATACCACCAGAGTGCTAATCTTGCTGCAATTGGAGGATATCCACATCTAGTTCTATATGTAAAAATTAATTTTGTTGCAATTACCCATTCGGAGATCTGTGTACAAAGTTGCATGAAATTTTATTGTAAATTATACAATTTTTTCTGAGGAAGGAAATTATGAAGTAAATAGCGCAAGCATTTGCCCTGAAGCACATATATTTCATTGATATATTGCCAATACATTGAATATATAGATTAAATTTCAACCAAAGTTCGAAAAAATCAATTTTGTACACGAGCCCAACCAAATGGCCAAAAATGTGAAAAAAATTGTAGCTTAATTGCATTATCGAGTTCTTTTATATCGACTGTGTGAAACGTTTCCTTCAATTTAGACGTGTGATAGAAAATTTTAGGAAAACAGAAATAAGGAAATGGGACAAAATACCAAGTAGGCAGATATATAAATAGCATTTAACTATAGTGAAGCTAATGTTTACAAAACAAACGATGATACAAAGTAGCAGAACTCAGAGTATATATATACTTTATTGCTGAAACATAAATACATGTGAAAGTGTGCTGTAACAAGTGAACGCCACACTAAACAAAAAGGATCACCTGTGCAGCCAAAACACGTTTATTCCTCTCGAATTCGACTTAAGATACTTTTCAGTCACCATTGCTTCCAGCTTGCCCAGTTTACGAGCTCTCTTTATCAAAGACCTCACCAGCATATTTCCAGTTTATAACTTTCCATATATTCTTCAAGTAGTCCGGCCTTACATTCTTGTACTGCAAAAGACGATCCAATAAAACGACATCATGTTTAAAGTTGCATAGTGCATGAGAGAAGAGACAATTGAACTAACACAGAAGATAAAGACCAACAAGGGATTATCCACTACAAGAGACCACCGAACTGAACTAGGGAACTTGTGTACGAGTACGACTCAGAGATGAGAAACGTATCAAGCAGATAGAAAGAAAATAATTAATTGAGAAATATAATACTTTTAAAATGCAATATATTAGCAAGGATCAGGGGAAAAAAAATTAGAAGCCCTTGCTACTCGTACCTTTGTGATTAAACCTGTAAACAGGCACCGATTATTGCACATCTAATACATGCAACAATTTGAAGGAAAAAAAAAACAATAATATCAATATAATGAAAGGGTGAAGCACCTGCAAATAATATGCATGTTCCCAGACATCAATACCAAGCAGAGGAACCAAAGTGGCTCCTTTAGTAACCAGTGGATCCTGTAACAGAACATGGAATACACAGAACGATAAGTTTCGTACTTCAGAAGTCAGAATACAGTCATTTATTGATTGCTTTCTAGCTTTTACTAGTTGGTTCTCAGCCAGACATCATATTTATAATCTAATTAAGAACCTAATTGTGAATCTAAAATCGCCAATAGCTGTAAATGTCACAGCAGGAATATGTTCAGAATGTGGAAACCCCATTCTTCAATACTGACAGAGGGAAATTATTTTAGAACAGCAATATGTTCAGATTATGTGGATACATAACACTCTTAAAACCAAGAAAGTAGAAACCATAGTCTGCAGTCTTCGACTCACTAACCACACACATAAACAAGAAAGACTGGACTGGACAAAAATTCCAAACCAACCAGATTCTGACAGAACAAACATTATAACTTCACAGTCAAGGTAACTTCTAACTATCCCAACACATTTAGAAACACAAGAGCACAGAACATGATTAAGCAGAGAAATTACAAAAAAGGACCATGTAAATAGTTTCTCCCGGAACAGAAACCACAACACTTACTTGATTTCCAGTGGTCTCAACTACCAAACGCTTCAATTCTTTGTCCAAACCAAGCCACTAGTAATACCAATTGACCAGTTCAAGGAAGAAAAATTAGCAAATGCCAAAAACAAGCATTGTTTGCAAATATTAATAAGGCGAATACAACGGTTATAGTAAAGATAAATTTCATACCACCCATCCTGAACCCTGCACAGCAGCACCTTCTGCATTCATCTTTTGTATCAGAGCTTCTAAAGATCCAAAGTTGGTGTCGATGGCCGAACCTAGAGAACCCTTAGGAGGCTCACCACCACCTGACTGAAAGAGAGATTACCTAGTAAAGAAAGGCTAACCCAATCTTTGCAAAAATAACATAGAAATACAAGTAAAACTAGCAAACATTAGTCGGTGAACTTACACGAACAGGAGCAAGATTCTTCCAGAAAATGGAGTGATTCACATGACCTGTCAAAAACAGTTTTAGAGCCAGAGAAAAACTGTATTGACAAGATTAGCTGGCCATGTAACTACAAAGACTGCATAAGTAGCCAGTACAGAGCTTTATTTTTCTCTACAAAGTGAAAATGGAGAAGACACCATAGATTTGAAATGAATACATTGTATTCTAAATTTCAGAACCATGCAAAAGCAAGAACTGAAATATGTTAATAATTAGTTCATCGCATCTTTTCTAAGTACCATACTTATGTTTGGGAAGTAAACATCCCCCCATCTCCAGCACTAGTTGAAACTTAAGTTTTAACTGCCGAACATACTTCGGTCAACCACATATATATTTGTCCTTCAGCAGACATGAGAATATTTAGTCACGAAAAATCTTATGAAGAGCACTGGTTGGAATACTGAAATTAGCCTCGAGATAAAATGCCAAAAATACTCTCCAAGTTCGAGTAACAGATTATTCTCACAAGTTACAAAAATTGGATTCAAACCCATAATCTCTCAGTTTGGTTAATCCTCATAACTAAAGCCAAAAAGTTGCCACAAATCTCTCCCCTCCAGGCACATTCATCTTAAAACTTCAACCACAGTGCATCTACCAGTATGCTAGCGATCACTACTCTACTAGACAACTAACGAACTAAGTCTGTATATACAAGGTCCATCCCATATTCCCCATTGGCCAATTTAATTGAGCAACACACTTCATTTACATGATAACGGCCTGCTAAAGGAAATGTCCTCAAAAACTCATACATGGTTTTAATGATTGTGTGGAATTTAACTTCTTGTATCAGAAACACTAACCCAGCCAATTTACCTGCCTATACAAACCTCATTCTTCCAGAATTTGAAATATATATACGACTCATTCAAATTAAAACAGAACTAGTAAGAAAGCAAGCTAACAAAAGCACGTACTGCAACACAAGAATAAAGCACTTCAATTTCGAAGCCTCAGGAAAATGTTCAACTCACATAATTAAAAATGAAAGATGGAATGAGAGTCCGAGAAATTTTAAGAATTGAAACGAGGTACCTCCTCCGTTGAACTTGATAGCGCCCTGAAGCTTGACGACGGTGGGGGCGTCGCCCTTAGAGGCGGCGGAGTCGAGCTGCTCAAGGGCCTTGTTGTAATTGGTGATGTAAGTCTGGTGGTGCTTCTGGTGGTGGAGCTGCATGATCTCGGCGCTGATGGCGGGCTCCAAGTCGCCGTAATCGTAGGACAGATCGGGGAGAGAGAAAGTCTGAAGGCCGCGGGAGGCGAGAGGAGGAGCTGCCGCCCTCACGGGATTTCTGGCGATTAGGGTTCGGAGCGCCATCACAGTAGCTCAGTCGCTGTTCTGGAGAAATGTAAAGAGAGAGATGAGAGGTTATTGTTGTCTCCTCTACCTTAAACTTTAGACCTCGATTATATAGATTTTTCCTTCCCCCTTTTTTAGGAGGATCCATCTTACTAATCATTTTAAAGCTAAATAAATTATATACACCTTCGTTCCTTTTTACTCGAGTCAGTTTTATATTGGGATGCCTCATTCGTCTTAAATTATTTTTTTAATAATAATAATTAAACCTAACAAAATAAGTGGATAAAAAGCTACACTCGCACTCCTTAATCTGTACCCACTTGTTAGGGTTTAAGAAGAAGGAGCAGAGGGCGTAGTATTGATGAGACATTATGATCAATGCATTATAGTTCAACACATTTACAATTGCCTACGAAATGCATCATTTTTTTTTTCACAGAAAATTAGTTTTTGTATAGGATCTCACCGTCACCCCTATATACACATATCATATTATTTTCTAACAAAATATATTATGTCAAAATAAAATAAAATATATGTATTTATGTAACTATATTATTACATTATTTACTTATCTCCGCCCCACTTCAATCGTCTTGTTTCATTTCGCACGGGATGTTAACTTCAATGTTAAAAGTGAAAAGTAAGAATCAATTCTTTCCAAACTTTAGCCATTTGGCACAATTTTTTTGCGGCATTATACCTAAAATCTCGTCTATAACCTATATGCTTACAATTTGTTTCCCACAATTTTTATTTTGTATTAATGGTAAAGTGACATTTGGGCCTCACTTAACTTAACGTGAGTGGCGACTAGAGTAATACAAATTTAAAAGTATATATGGATGATTGTTAAGGTATAAAATGAATAATTAATATAAGATCCATATATATCACGATTTACAAATGATCGGAAGACATTAATAAAAGCATGTTACGGGCGGAAGAAGTACCTATTAATTTATTTTACATATTATAATGGAATCTTATTGTGTACTACATGAAGTATTCTGATTTATAATTCCTTTTTCTTAAAGCTCTATTGTATTGATTAGAATGTTGAAAATCTAGAAGGGCCGCCCTATAGTCAAAGAATTAATCAAACATATGAGAAGAAAGTCAAGGAGCTGAGCAATACAATTTGTTCACAACTTATATTAGTAGTAATTTACCTTGAATAATCTTCTTAGATTCTAGATTACTTATAGCCGTCGGTTACCAATTCCAATTCTGAGGAATATTTAAGACAATTTTACCCTATATCGGAAATTCAACACGTACCAATTCACGGTACTTGAATTAGCAACCCCTACTTGAACTATCATGAAATTGCAAACCCCCCCCCCCCCCCCCCCCCTCAAACTCGATTGAGATCATGCCCGTCTCAGTACATATCAAAACCCTGTGTTATTGTAAAATTTGGCCTTTTAAATTGGGTTAATGTCATTTAAATACATGAACTTTGGGTGGTTTTTGTTTTTTTTCATGAACTTTCAACTTTGTCACAAAAATACACGAACTTTCAAATTGTTGCAATTTTCCCATGAAAGTCAATTTTCCCCAAATTATATCCTATGTGGCAACCGAAAATGATTACGTGGCATTCATTGATCGACAGTAAAATATACTACGTCGTTGTGAAACAGCCAAAAATTGTGTCATTTAAATACATGAACTTTGGTTGTTTTTCATTTTTTCCCATGAACTTTAAACTTTGTTACAAAAAATACAGGAACTTTCGATTTAATGCAATTTTCCCATGAAAGTCAATTTTTCCCAAATTGTGGTAAAATACACGTCGTTTTGAAACTGTCAAAAACGTCCTTTGACATCAATTACGGTTTTCAATTAATAAAAAACAATTGCAGTGGCTTCGTCGTTCATTTTTCTTAATTCATTCTTCTTAATACCTTATTCTTCCGGTTCGTCGTTCCTCTTTTTTCTTCCTCATTTTGGCAATGACATCCTCATCAAATTCGTCCAAGCTCTTGAGAGTAAGATTCACCCTAAATTGTGAGAATGACTTGTCTTGTGATATTCTTACGGCGCGTACGGCAGCAAACCTTGAACGTCGCTTCTTAAGCTGCCCAATGATTTATACGATGTCGTTTTTAATATTTTCACCACATCATTGCTTACTCAACGCCAAATCATCTCATTAAGGCTTGATTCAAATTGATCGAAATTTACGATGTCGTTTTTAATATTTTCACCACATCATTGCTTACTCAACGCCAAATCATCTCATTAAGGCTTGATTCAAATTGATCGGAATTTACATTCATGAGGATAGTGCAACGACTTGAAAGTTCTTGTATTTTTGTAACAAAGTCGAAAGTTCATGGGAAAAAAAAAACCACCCAAAGTTCATGTATTTAAATGATAGTAACCCTTAATATTTTCGACAAGTCATTGCCTACTCAGCGCCAAATCAACCCATTAAGGCCACGACATGCAAATTAATTGACAACTAGGATTCAATTTGACCGAATTGACTTTCATGGGAAAATTGCAACGATTTGAAAGTTCGTGTATTTTTGTGACAAAGTTAAAAGTTCATGGGAAAAAACAAAAACAACCCAAAGTTCGTGTATTAAAATGACATTAACCCTTTTAAATTTTACCCAAAATATAACTTAAAATAATATTTAGTAAAATATTAAAACAAATGTGCAAAGAATTTTTAAGAGAAAAAAAATACTTGCAAATAAATAATAAAAAGAAAAAATTAGATTTAGTTTTGGGAGAGAAGAAAAAAAAGGGAAAAAAAAGGCAAAAACTAAAAAAGAAACTAGGCTGGGAAAAAAGAAAAGAAAGAAAGCAAAAAACGAAAGAAGAAAGGAAATAAAGAAAAAGGAAAGAGGAGTGCCACTAACATTCCATAAGACAAAAAAAAAAAATAAAAAAATAAAAAAAAGTAGAGTGATTTGGGCTTTAAAAATAAATTGGCCTTATATTGAAGGAAAAAGGGAGTGTCAACTAATATTCTATATGAAAGAATTTGAGAAGAAAAGAAAGATATTTGAGCTTTAAAAATACATTGGACTTAATACTTTTTAGGAGCTCTATTTTTCTTGGAATCATGTTCTATAGAACTTGTTGGGCCTGCTCACCTGATTGGCTCACCTGATTGGGATAATATTGTCAAACAGATAACCCCAGAAATATCCCCATTATTTGAGTGAAAGGCCTGTAACATAAACACGTGCTAACAAACTCTCTAGCTCCTTCATTTCCATCATCTTTTCCATTTTAGGCTGTCCCATAAATGTATCTATAACTCTTCAAAAAGAATGTATCCCATTCACTCTTTTACAATTTACAACCCCCCTTAGTTCTCATACCAGAAAGAATTTAGACACAAAGAATGGCACAAAGGGCTAGTTCATTATTTTATTTTATTTTACGACCCATCAGAGTAAAATATGTGAAACGTAGTAATCATCCTCTATTTAAAGAACCAAAGTTTTAAGTCGCTACTGTATATCTCCTACCCTGAACGAAAAACAGTTCTCAAGCTCTCTACTGCACCCACAACTTCTAACTCAAGTTAGCCAAATGATCATATGACAGAAAGAAGAGAAAGGAATCGAAGAAACAATAACGTACTTTTATCATAATTTTCACTACATAAAACAACACCTGAATTAACATGGGTTGATCATAAAGATAAATCAGTTCAGAGAATACTTTTTAGTGATGGAAGCCGACTTCACAAACAAGCCTTTCTAATATTAATCAGGATAAAGAATCATTTTTTCAGCAATTGAGTAGCAGTTTTCACCCATACATCATAAATCTCGTCCGAGAAGAGAACGAAATGCACCTGAAATGCGATATGAAAAGGTAATGATCAATTTACTGTGACAATTCTACTAAAGGAAGGTAAAAGAGACAAATCAATTGTCACAATAGAAAATTGGAGGTCATGAATCGTGATCACTCTTAGCTCCACTAATTTCTACAAACTCATGCTTTCTTGACGCTTAACTTAGAAGTTCGATCCCTCATGAATTCTCTTTGACAGACTCTTCAATCAATAGCGATGAGTATATCAATATAGATACTGGGGGGAGTTCAAAATGACCGAATGCAGCCATGATCAAAATGAGTGATTATAAAGAAAATTATCGGTTGTATTTTCTTAGAAATTACAAACGAACCATTAAATACACCAGCCACATCTACATAGTTACCAATATAGTACAAGTAACTACCTCTTTCTCAAGACATTAGAATTTCTCAATGCTTCAAAAAACTCAAGATTGTGAGGTCAAGTCAAATCAAGATCTTTAATGTTCCCCACTCCACTTAAACCTTCACAGACCCCACTTAAGCTATGTCTGAAATGAATATCAAATCCTACCACAATGATAATTGCTCTAAATTTGTTGGGAGGATTGACTCAAGTTGAAGAACCACTTTTCAACAACACCCTCTTGAGCTCATATAATTAGCTCTGGCGGTAGCTATAAAAGTCAGAATCACAATGAAGAAGCCATTGGGTGCAATAGCAGTAAAGATCCATGATTGTAGTAGCAGAAGGAGATTCTTCGAAGAAACTAGGATCGAGGGATCAATACTTGTTTTGTCCTAATCTTGTAGAAAGTGTCTTGATTTCTTTTACTTATGTTACGCCGCATTGAACAGTTGCATTTGCAGAGGCCCAGAGGGATGATAACACGTCATGAACCGAACTTAGATTGAAAAAAACAAGTTTAGGCTATCTGGAATTATTCAAAAAGATTGGTTTCACTTTCCTAGTTGTCAAAGAAGCTATCAACTAACTATTTCATAGGTAGGCTTGCAGTTACCTAATAGGTATTCTCTGTTGGCTATCTATAAATGTAGTTTTTGAAAACACTCCACAGAGAGCTTCAGCGATAAAAATAAAAGATCTGACCTACCCCACCAGTACAAGAATTATAGTCTGTTACTTGAACTACCAAGTCAGTAATTTACTAATTTAGATTATCAATCTCGAGGAATCTGAAAGTCCGACTCCACATTAGTCACATGATACTACAGTCATTGTGGGAGTAAATAAACAGGCTCATGTCTTGCATATCACAGTAGAGCAGTAATTGCTAGCTCATTTTACAAGCATTTATATTGAAGACATAATTTAACTTGGTAATAACAAACACACAGGGTGGTGGCAATTACGATTATTGGACTCTGTGCAATAGATGGACAGGGCAGCAATGAAATAAGAGCATAATTTTTAGCTACATCTATGATCCAACATTGATTTTTAGAATTAGAACATGTAATAAGATTTTAGAATTAGAACATGTAATAAGATAGGCATGGTTGCATATTTTTAAAAATGTATAGAACCAAAAATATTTGAAGTCATGAAGGTTGGGAGAAAGTTCATGATCTCCGATTATCAACATAAATAGCGTTATTTTGCATTCAATAATTTACTCATAGCTTATTTTACCAGCCCCTTTCATACAAACTGCTTCCTAATGATTTTTGCTCTCACTCTATTATTATGATTACATCTCCTATTAATCTAGAACTATCTCTTAGACTCTTACAAATCAAACCTATTCATCAGTGAGTTGAGACATTCTTGTAATTTCTCATCTAGAGAGAGGTTGGAAGTTGAATCCCTCAAATATCCTCAACTGCTTTTTCTAAGCTTTTTTACTTTATACTTCGATAGGTACTGCATGTACCTTTTATCTTCTTTATTAATGTTAAATTTCTTTTTCGGGCCAAAAAAAAGAATGACTTAAGTATAATGTCTTGAGAACATATCATTTGGACTATCTGACCACCTAGTTCTTTGGGGAATATTAAAATTCTCACACTCGACCAAAAGAAAATTTACTTTTTGTTTAGATCTACCATCCTTTTTCCACTACACAGGCTATCTAAAGGTTATCTTAGTTTCTTCTTCCCAATATGGTAGTTTACCAATCTTGTACTTCAATATTATCTCAACTTCTGATGAAATTCATTTATAGATGCATAAGGCAGATCCTAGTTGAATATATTCTTAGTAAACAAGAAACTAGGCATGAAAAATAACCAAATGTATATACTTATGTGATATTTGGTGGCCGATTACTGCAGTTAGGCAGCAAACATTTGACCATAGAAAATATTATACTTAAAAAAAAAAAGCGAAATAATGGATTTACATGAAGCTGGAGAGGGAAAATAAGTTACTGTATTCAATATAAGGCTTTATCAAACTAAGGAAGTGTAGATATAGACATAACATTTTCGACAATAAGAAACAACATAAGAAGGTAAGAAGAAACTTATAACTCAGTGTTGAAAAAGAAAGTACCTCCTTAAAGTCTCCTGCTGAAGCATTAACTGTAGATATGGCAACTTTGGCAGCCTCATCAATAGGATATCTGGAACCATAAATATTAGAGACTAGCAGAAATCACTAAAATAGAGTACAGGCCCTAGGAAAGATATCAGGAGCATGTAAGCAAAATAATTTTCATCCAAAATTCTAAATTCAGAAACCAGCAACTAGGATACATCTCTGCAGATGACAATTATTTTCATTCAAGCCTTATATCCTCTACTCCTAAGTCCTAATTAGTTTTTTCAAATTAGAATATATATATATATATATATATATATATATATATATATATATATATTAGAATATATATATATAAAATTATAATATTTTAAAAAAAGTTATAGCTTCCACATGTCAGGCTTTGTGCTTTGTGAAGAACCTCATTTCTTATTAGCAGAAACATGGACAAAAAATTACTGCAAAGACACTCCGTCCCCCATATCAGAGGTTATTATTTCCCGTTTGGGACGTCCCCCAAATTATCGTGATTGCATAAAATGGAAAGATTCCCTCAACAAATTTACTTTCTTACGGTCTTACCCTTAATACTTTACATTATTTACAATACTTTTATTTACTTTCTCCCTACTTTTTTCACTATCGCTTATTTTCACCTATTTTTTCCACTATCACCCCTACTTTTTCCTATTTTTTTTCTTAAAACATGTGTCACTCCTCTCTCCACACTAATATGAGGGACGGAGGGAATATCTAATAAAAGCATGGAAAAGTGAGAAGAAAAATCACATGTGGTGTATTGTGTAACCACAGGTTGCAAAGCTAATGAGAAAACTATTTACAAAATATAGATTGAAATTGGCTATCTAGATTTCACACAATAATTTGACGTCCATTAACTTCTGACAATAGTCAAATTCTGACAACATACCCGTAGATACCACATGATATCGCTGGGAAAGCAATGTATTGAATGTTGTGCTCTTTTGCCACACGTAAACTGTTTCTGTAACAAGTTTCACGAGAAACACAATAAAAATTCAGCAATTCAAAATTTCACCATATTAAGAGAGGCTGAGTGTGCTCAACCAAGTACCTGTATGCATTTCTCAAAGCGGCTTCAGGGTTCTCATTTGTATCATAAATTGGTCCAACTGTATGAATAACATGAGAAGCTGGCAACCGAAAGCCCCTGTTCATATTATATAGATTAGCTTAACTCGACACATTATCTATGACATTTCAGGACTCAACACTATTGCTTTCAGCAACACGTACAGGGTAATCCGTGCTTCTCCTGTGGGACAACGAACTCCTGGCCTGACTTCTGGGATCTTATAGCATGCTTCCACTAATTCTGGACCCGCAGCTCGATGTATGGCTTGAAAAGGATCGATTAATAGAAAAGTAAGGATAAAGATAACAAAAGATTATAGTCCAATTAAAAAGACAAAAACAAAGGAATAGATTCTCACCTCCATCAGCACCACCACCTCCAAGCATCCGTTCATTTGCTGGATTGACCTATGAGGCAACAGTCCAATGAGAATGGAAATTGAGCAGACTTAAATTGTGAGATGAGACATCAGAAAGAACTCCTAAGATACAAAGAAAAACCTTTTGCTCCTAAATGCAGAAGAAAAACATTACAGTTTGGACATGAACTCTACAATTAATATAGAGCTATGATAATTCTATACCACTCAACTTGGTTCAGTTTTAAGAAATTTCAACCTTGTAAGAATAACATAATAATGTGATTAATCATTTTATGTTCTAATAGATTCCTAGCATATATCATGAAAACTATACATAAAAACTTACAAATAGCATAAAACCAAATTCATGAATGCAGTTTGAATTTTCTTAAAGATTGTCATTTGTCATGTCTCAGTGAAAATCAATACAACAAATTCAAACCATTAAGAACATGCTAAGATTATTGTATCTTGATATACAATTTCATTCTCATTTTCTTTATGCCAACTCATTGAATTATTTCCTTTCCAAAATTAATTATTATTTCTATAGGATCTATAGTTTAATTCAGAATTAACTTTCACCTAATTTTTTTTAGCAAATACGAATATGAAAAGAAGTATGTGATTTCCAATTTTTTCCCTTTCGACTAGTCTTTTTTCCATCAATATCCACATAACAATAATAATAACTTTAAAATAACTCAACTTATAAAACATTAAAGATACTGTGATAATAATAAGAATGAAAATCACCATGACATGAATAACGCGTGTATAAGAATAGTTAATGCATGAGAATGACAGGAATGACTAAAATAAATCTTGAGCATGACGATTTCAAAGGTTAAAATAAAAAACAAAAATGTTAGTTTAACAGCAAACTTAGAGTGAGTATTCCATTACTAGTGCATTCTGGCATGTAATCTTGCCATAACAGTAGTGTATAAGGCTAGCAATAGAGTCAATCCTAAAGGAAGAATTATTCATATTGACTCGAATTTAAGACAAACAGATACAGAATAACTGCATAAGTATTTCATGAACGCGAACTTAATACAAGCACAACAAACAAGTATAATTCACTTTAAAACACATACAAAATCAGCAAAGCTTGCTATTGTAATATAAATGTCACAATCAATATGATCGAGAAAAATCTACCAAAAACACGTTAAAAAAGAGAGAGCGATCCTCACAATAGCATCAGAGGAGCCGTCGACGGACCACCGAGTAATGTCGCCCTTCTGAATCTTGATCAAGCTTGCAGGCGACAGCTGAAACACTGGACTATCGGCGGCGGCGCTAGACATCCTCGAAAATCCGCCGGCGAAGGTGGCACAGCCGCTGATTCTGCCGGCAGAGACGGAGGAGGTCCGAAACAGGGGCCTAGAGGCGAGAATCCGAGGGCAAGGATGGAGAGGGTTTGATAGGGTTTTGGGAAAATTTGGAGCAGAGATGGTTGGAATGATTCTAGAGAGTGAAGCTACTCGAGTCATTGGTTAGTGAGTGAAGGAGTTCCAGAAAACATAATTAACGTAGTCTTTGCAAGATTATTATTGAAAAGAAAAATTATAATAATGTTTTTGAAATGTCCTACTGATAATGAATCAAGAAAACTCGTTTTGTACACGTATCTTATTAAAATTTGAAATTTTTAAGATATTAAATTGTTATAATTTGTCGGTTTACTATAAGAGATATATTTACCTTGTTTTTTTATGTACAAGAAAGAAATATTAACCTAGTCATTTATTTACGTACATTATATACATAAAATATTGGGGCAAAAATTATTCTACCTATAGAGCATAGTAAAACAACACATATATACTTCCTCCGTCCCAGGATTGTCGCCACGTTTCTTTTCGGCGCGGAAATTAAGACGGTAGTAATTAGTGTTTTAAGTGGATGGGTTAGGTATTGAGTGTAGTTTAATGTATTTATGTTTAGGTATTTAATCCAACTTATAATCTGTAATTAAATTTTTTATTTCCAGAAATTATTTTTAAAATATTAACTGCTGCATTTAATTAAAAAATTAATTAAATAAAGTTTTTTTTTTTCAATCAAGTTAGACAAATTAGACAAATTAGACAAATTACATGAATGAAAAAATAAATTGCATTTCAAATTAGAAACAAAACCTTTTATTTATAAATAAAAAAACCCAAAATGTGCACATGTTGATGAACTAAGCTATCCAATCATCAATTCATCAGAACACCAATTCATCAAGAGGACAGAACACCAATTCATCAACAATTCAGAACACCAATTCATCAGATCACCAATTCAACACCTGCCATCATCAAGTAAATAAGGCCTAACAGAGTATTTCCCAGAACACAAATAGGAACAAACCCAAATAGACAGAGCCACCAACAATTCATCAAACATAGAGTATTTCCCATAACACACAACATTAATTCTTCAAGTAAATAAGGGCAAAACAGAGAGCAGAACCCCCAAATGCATCAGAACACCAATTCATCACCAAATCATCAGAGAGAAGAACCCATCAACAATTCATCAACAATTAAATACACAGATCTAAAAGGGGATTGGGGTCGAATCCATCAACAACAATTCATCAACAATTCATCACAAGCGGCCCATTCATCAGTGGTCTTCAACCTCCTCCTGACCCGAATCCCCTTTACAGACTTCATCTGTAAAGGGGATTCGGGTCGAAGGAACCGGGAAGGCCGGCCGGCGGCTTCATCTTCAAAGGGGATTGGGTCGAAGGAACATCTCTGGCCCGCTGCTTTCGGGAGACTCTTCATCGCCTCCACGGTAGGCCGGCGGCAGCGTTGAAGAGTCTCTCGAAAGCAGCGGCGGCGGCATGGGCGGTGGAGGAACATCTCTGGGCCGCGGAGGGGAGATGACTTCAGCATAGGAGAAGTGATGGGTTGCATCCAAGATAGCCCTCCGAACGAAGCCGTCCCCAGATAGGGGCTGTGGCGGCGTCCAAGAGTTTTTCCAGCCAGGAGGCAGTGGCGATCGGAGTTCGCCATAGCGGCCGGGTGAGATGGGAAGCTTGATACGAGATGGAGGGGGTGGGGGGCTTGGGCTGTAGTCAGTAGGGTATAGAGGGAAGAAGGCATTGGATTTGCGCCGATTAGGACCACGGCGGCGGCCTCGCCGTGAACTATCGGCGGGGGGGTTACGGTTGCGGGTCGTTCTCCACGCCGGCGGAGGCGAGGGAGTACGTTCAATGGAAGGATCCATGGCAGATCACAGAGAGTGAGGGGGGGAGGGGGTGAAATTAGGGTTTTTTGTGGATGAACACAAGTGAGAGTGAGAGGAGAAGTGAGAGTGAGAGGAGTTGAAGAATCGATTTTTTCCCAAAAAATTATTGGTGTGTTGGTGGAATAAATGTGAGTGGGTGGGGAAGTATAATGGAGTTAATGATTCAGTTTTTTTTTTTAATTAAAATAAATTATTAGTGTTAATTGTAATAAGGGAATAACTAATTGCACACTTAACACCCTAATTATTTCCTAAAAAAGGAAACGTGGCAAGAATCCTGGGACGTTCCAAAATGGAAACGTGGCGACAATCGCGGGACAGAGGAAGTACTTCCTCTGGCTCACGATTATTGAGACGTTTCAAAACGTAGTTTTTTTTTCAAGCATTTTCGAGCGTCGTGATGGTGAGGTTTAAAATATTTTCTTAAAGAAATTTTTATTTTACGTGATACTAGAACACTTGTAGTATCACGTAAAATAAAAATATTTTTAAAAAGATATTTTAAACCTCACCATCACGACGCTCGAAAACGCTTGAAAGAAATGAAAAAAAGACTACTATTTGAAACGTCTCAATAATCGTGAGCCAGAGGAAGTACTAAACATAAGAATACTATAACTATACCTACATTTTTCACTTTCTCCCAATTTTACGGTAGTCTATTTGCTGCCCCAAGGGGCATTGCCTCCCACCATTTAGATTATGCCACATGGCTGGCTTTGTTTTATTTTAACAACCCTTTTTACTATTTCCAAAATTCTTTTAATTAATTTTTGAAAAATATTTTGACTTTCTACATTTATATAATTATCCTATTTATTAGTAGATTTATATAATTATCCTATTTACTAGATTTTTATAAATGCCTTAAACTTTTTGATTAGCCATTTTAGAAAAATATTTTGACTTTTAAATATCGTTTTTTATTTCAATATTTTGATTTTTTTTAATCGGAAAATAAATGTAGAAAAATATAAAATTTATTTTCAGAAATTTTAGTTTTTTAATTTTTATTAAATTTAATTTTTTAATACAAAATTCAATTTAAAAAGTTAATATTACGAAATTCAATTTAAAAAGTTAATATTATTTTGACCATTATAAATGAATAAAATAAAAAATAAATTTGCACTATAAATAAATATTTCGACAAACTGAAAAAGAAGAGGAAAAGAAAAAACTGAAAATAGTCATTAGGGATGTTAAATTAACATATAAAAGCTGATGTGGCATATTTGAGGCAATGCCTCAGCGGGTAGCATATAGGCTACCCAATTGTACCCTTCATGACATCATCATCCCACTTTCTCCCCTCCTTTTTGTCTTTTCTCTCATCTCCTCTCACTCTTTTGTCGACATTCTCTCTCCTCCCTCCCTCACTTTCTTTCTTTCTTTTCCTGCCAACACTCTCCCCTCTACTTTTTCTTTTTATTTTTTTTTATATATTTCTTTATTCATGTTGTTTTCAAATATTTTTTCATTTCCTTATTTTTAAATTTGTAAATGAGGTATTATTTCATAAGAAAATTCATTTTCTTACCTATTACTCCCTCCGTCCCACTGGGATAGGGACATTTTTTTTCGACACGAGAATTAAGACGAGAATAATGATAGTGGGATAAAGTGAAAGGTAGTGGGTTAAAGTGATGTGTCAGATTTTTATCGGGTTAGAATTTTCCATTTTGGGAATGTCCCTATATCAGTGGGACATCCCAAAAAGGAAAAGGTCCCTATATCAGTGGGACAGAGGGAGTATTTGATAAAAAAATTATTTTTCTTTCTTTCTTTTTTTTTTTTTTTTTTAATTTTTTTTTATTTTCATACACATCTATATACGTATATATTAATTTTAGAAATACGAATTATGTTTGGTTACATCTTATAAAATAATTTGATAAGAAATTGAGATAATTTTGTACAAAATTGTCAATTTCTTATGTTCTTCATTCCGAATTTGTTATAATCTGTATGCGTAATTGTAAATTTATATATGACCATAACATAATAAGAAAACTTAATTTCTAACCAATATTTAGTACATATTATTAATTCTTATGATCGTATCATGTTTATAAATGTGTAGAAATTAGTTAGTATGTTGTTGTTCTTTTACGAACTTTGTATGTTTCTTACGAACTCTATATGTTTCTTATGTCAACTAAGTTGCATAGAGAATGCGTCGTATATAATTAGTTGTATAGACTCTTTGTAAGAATTATTTAGTAAGATGATGTTTTCTTGCTAATTTTGAATGTTTTTTCTTATGATAACTAAATATGTTTCTTACGAACTAAGTTGAATGAAGAATGAGTCGTACATAGGTGGTTACAGAGACTATTTGTAAGAATTCGTGAGAAAGCATTTATTACGAACTATGTATGTTTCTTACCAATTAATTAGAGAGTTAGAAAATAAAGTTGCAGAGACTGTTGTTAATAATTAATTAGTATGTTGTTTTTTTCGAATTATGTATGTATTCTTACGAACTTTGTGTGTTTCTTATGTCAATTATGTTGCATATAGAATGAGTCGTATATAATTAGTTGCAGATTCTGTTTGTAAAAATTAGTTAGTAAGATGATGTTTTCTTATGAATTGTATGCTTCTTACTAACTTTTTATGTTTCTTATGACAACTAAGTATGTTTCTTACGAACTAAGTTGCATAGAGAATGAGTCGTACATAGAGAATGAGTCGTATGTAATTAGTTGCAGAGACTGTTTGTAAGAATTAGTTAGTAAGACGATGTTTTCTTACGAAATTTGTATGTTTCTTACGCGAGAGTTGCATAGAGAATGAGTCGTACATAGAGTGTTGCAAAGACAGTTTGTAAGAATTAGTGAGAAAGTATTTTTTACGAACTATGTATGTTTCTTACGAATTAATTAGAGAGTAAGGGAACAAAGTTGTAGAGATTATTTGTAAGAATTAGTTAGTGTGTTGATGTTTTCTTACGAATTATATATGATTTCATATGGAATTTGTATGTTTCTTATGACACATAATTAAGTTGCATAGAGAATGAGTCGTATATGATTAGTCGTATAAGAACTAGTTAATAAGATGATGTTTTCTTACGAGCTTTGCGTTTCTTACTAACTTTGTATGTTTCTTATGACAATTAAGTATGTTTCTTGTGAACTAAACATACAAAACTATGTAAGAAAACATACAAAATTCATAAGAAAACAACATACAAACTAATTATTGCAAACAGTCTCTGAAACTTTGTTTCCTTACTCTCTAATTAATTTCTAAGAAACATACATAGCTCGTAATAAAATACTTTTTCAATAATTCTTACAAAACCGTCTCTGCAACTACCTATGTACTACTCATTCTATATTGCAACTACATATGTACGACTCATACAACGTTCGTAAGAAATATACAAAATTTGTAAGAAAACATACAAAATTCGTAAGAAAACATCGATATACTAACTAATTCTTACAAACCGTCTTTGCAACTACATATGTACGATTCATTTTTCTATGCAACTTAGTTCGTAAGAAATATACTTAGTTGTCATAAGAAATATACAAAGTTAGTAAGAAACGTATAAAAGTTCGTAAGAAAACATCATCTTATTAACTAATTCTTACAAACAATCTCTGCAACTAATTATATAAGACTCATTATCTTTGCAACTTATGAATGTTCGTAAATTAAAAAAAAAAAAAAAGGATTATAAATGTAAATAATTTAAAAAGAAAATGAAAAAGAAAGTTGATGGAAGGAAATTTTGTAAAGAAAAATGCAATGTGTTTTGGTGAGAGTGGGGGAGAGTGGGGAAAAGTGTCACAACATGTATAAGAAAGTGAGGAGAGTGGGGAAGAGTGGGGAAAGGGCAATTTAGTCTCAAATTTGAAAATGTAGGTAGATTTGTAGTATTCTTATGTTTAGGACATAAATGTTGTTTGCTTAGCTTCCATTGGTATATAATTATATTATCTCTAAAATATTAGTCTAAGACGCAACAACTAATTCGAGGAAGTAAATATTGAAGAGATGATTACTATAATTTATACAAAGAATGATAATAATAAGAAATATTATCATATATCATTCCCCGCAAGATGGAGCTTCGGGAGAAAAGACCAATCTTGAGAAGTAGAGATTTGAAGCGTGTGCGCAGTTTCGTTAGAGCGTCAACTAGTTGATCAACATATGAAACATGAGCCACATGAAGAAAACCTTGTTGCACAAGTTGACGAATGAAGTGATAGTCGAGCGCCATATGATTCATTCTTGAATGAAACACGAGATTGAAAAAAAGGGAAGTAGTGATGCAGCCCATGGTTCGAGATATCAAGCTTTTAGATCGAGATTTGAAGATTTTATGGATAAAGCTTGAAGATATTATTTATAGATTAAATTTTACGTAATTTTCGTTTTTATTTAGTTCCCTAGTTGATATGGTTATTTTAAGCATTATTTTGGAGATTTTATTCCCTTTTAGACTAGGATTTGATTTGGTATATCTTAGGA
Organism: Thymus mandschuricus; assembly: GCA_029379335.1. Taxonomy (NCBI): domain Eukaryota; kingdom Viridiplantae; phylum Streptophyta; class Magnoliopsida; order Lamiales; family Lamiaceae; genus Thymus; species Thymus mandschuricus. The sequence continues at coordinate 11,339,783 of CM057079.1, forward strand.
TAGATTTTTAACTAGTTTTCATGTGTAATTAGGGCTTTTTGAAGCTTATAAATAGGGCCTAAAGAGGGGTGACGAAAATAAGCCTAAAATATTTGATTATCAATTAAAATGTGAGATTTTATCTCCTTTGTGTATCCTATGGATTTTTTAGTTCATAGAGGTATTTTTTATCGGCGAATCAATCGAGTTCATCACCCTCGTTTGTGTGTCATTCATCGTCCCGTGTGGCTTGGCGACCATCTCTTTGGGTTATAGAGGTTTCGGCTTATCTATAGTACTTAGGGGGGGTTTAGTCCGTAGATGTATTGGGATTTTCCATCTTATCTTTATCCTTGTTTATTTATCTTAGATTTGTTCGATTCGATTTATGAATCGACTAATGTTGTTGAGGCAACTGTCTCCTTGGGGTTTAGGGAGTTTCTCACCTTTTCAATTTGGAGGGTTAGTTTCAAAGGTGTTAGAGGTTCATTTAATCCATCGTTCGTTTATTTTTTTAATCTATGGCTTCCGATTCTGGGCTACGTATCTTCGTCGGCATCTTTTGCTCGACTAGGATCGTATCATTTGGTATCAGAGCCTAGGATTTTTTTTTATTATCATGTAATTTAGTTATCTTTAGCGAAAAGAAAAAAAAACAAAAAAAAAGGAAAAAAAAAAAGAAAAAAAAATTGTCGTATTTTTTATTTAAACAGGTTGCTCATGGAGGAGACTTGAAGATTTAATTACTCAACTCCTACGATTTGAGGACAAATCGTCTTCAAGAGGAGGGGAATGATGCAGCCCGTGGTTCGAGATATCAAGCTTTTAGATCGAGATTTGAAGATTTTATGGGATAAAGCTTGAAGATATTATTTTATAGATTTTATTTTATGTAATTTTCGTTTTTATTTAGATATCTAGTTGATAGGGTTATTTTAAGCATTATTTTGGAGATTTTATTCCTTTTTAGATTAGGATTTGATTTGGTATATCTTAGGATAGATTTTTAACTAGTTTCCTTGTGTAATTAGGACTTTTTGAAGCCTATAAATAAGGCCTAAATAGGGGTGACGAAAATAAGCCTAAAATATTTGATTATCAATTAAAATGTGAGATTTTATCTCCTTTGTGTATCCTATGGATTTTTTAGTTCATAGAGGTATTTTTTATCGGCGAATCAATCAAGTTCATCACCCTCGTTTGTGTGTCATTCATCGTCCCCGTGTGGCTTGGCGACCATCTCTTTGGGTTATAGAGGTTTCGGCTTATCTATAGTACTTAGGGGGGTTTAGTCCGTAGATGTATTGGGATTTTCCATCTTATCTTTATCCTTGTTTATTTATCTTAGATTCGTTCATACGATCCTAGTCGAGCAAAAGATGCCGACGAAGATACGTAGCCCAGAATCGGAAGCCATAGATTAAAAAAATAAACGAACGATGGATTAAATGAACCTCTAACACCTTTGAAACTAACCCTCCAAATTGAAAAGGTGAGAAACTCCCTAAATCCCAAGGAGACAGTTGCCTCAACAACATTAGTCTGATTCATAAATCGAATCGAACGAATCTAAGATAAATAAACAAGGATAAAGATAAGATGGAAAATCCCAATACATCTACGGACTAAACCCCCCTAAGTACTATAGATAAGCCGAAACCTCTATAACCCAAAGAGATGGTCGCCAAGCCACACGGGGACGATGAATGACACACAAACGAGGGTGATGAACTCGATTGATTCGCCGATAAAAAATACCTCTATGAACTAAAAAATCCATAGGATACACAAAGGAGATAAAATCTCACATTTTAATTAATAATCAAATATTTTAGGCTTATTTTCGTCACCCCTCTTTAGGCCCTATTTATAAGCTTCAAAAAGCCCTAATTACACATGAAAACTAGTTAAAAATCTATCCTAAGATATACCAAATCAAATCCTAGTCTAAAAGGGAATAAAATCTCCAAAATAATGCTTAAAATAACCATATCAACTAGGGAACTAAATAAAAACGAAAATTACGTAAAATTTAATCTATAAATAATATCTTCAAGCTTTATCCATAAAATCTTCAAATCTCGATCTAAATGCTTGATATCTCGAACCATGGGCTGCATCATTCCCCTCCTCTTGAAGACGATTTGTCCTCAAATCGTAGGAGTTGAGTAATTAAATCTTCATGTCTCCTCCATGAGCAACCTGTTTAACTAAAATACGACATTTCTTTTTTTTTTTTTCCTTTTTTTTTTTTTTTTTTTTTTTTAAGATAACTGAATTACATGATAATAAAAGGAAAAAAAAAATCCTAGGCTCTGATACCAAATGATACGATCCTAGTCGAGCAAAAGATGCCGACGAAGATACGTAGCCCAGAATCGGAAGCCATAGATTAAAAAAATAAACGAACGATGGATTAAATGAACCTCTAACACCTTTGAAACTAACCCTCCAAATTGAAAAGGTGAGAAACTCCCTAAACCCCAAGGAGACAGTTGCCTCAACAACATTAGTCTGATTCATAAATCGAATCGAACGAATCTAAGATAAATAAACAAGGATAAAGATAAGATGGAAAATCCCAATACATCTACGGACTAAACCCCCCTAAGTACTATAGATAAGCCGAAACCTCTATAACCCAAAGAGATGGTCGCCAAGCCACACGGGGACGATGAATGACACACAAACGAGGGTGATGAACTCGATTGATTCGCCGATAAAAAATACCTCTATGAACTAAAAAATCCATAGGATACACAAAGGAGATAAAATCTCACATTTTAATTGATAATCAAATATTTTAGGCTTATTTTCGTCACCCCTCTTTAGGCCCTATTTATAAGCTTCAAAAAGCCCTAATTACACATGAAAACTAGTTAAAAATCTATTCTAAGATATACCAAATCAAATCCTAGTCTAAAAGGGAATAAAATCTCCAAAATAATGCTTAAAATAACCATATCAACTAGGGAACTAAATAAAAACGAAAATTACGTAAAATTTAATCTATAAATAATATCTTCAAGCTTTATCCATAAAATCTTCAAATCTCGATCTAAAAGCTTGATATCTCGAACCATGGGCTGCATCAAGTAGCGTCTACATTGTCACAATAAATAACATGTTGATGAGACAAGGGAAGACCCAATTCACCAAGAAGGGAGGTTACCCAACATATTCAGCTGTTGTAGTAGCGACATATCGATACTCAACCTTAGTGGAAGAATAGGCACAGTCAATTGTTTCTTCGAGCTCCAAGAAATGAGATTGCTAACTATGCACCTGTATAAGAGTAGTCATGTTGAAGATGAAGATAATGGAGATGATGAAGTTATTTACTGTTATGGTTTTGCATGGATATAAACTTTATTTTGCTGCTGCAGTTAATGGGATTCGATCCCAGTATTATGTTGGTTTTAAGTATTTTATTTCTATTGTTTTAATCACTGTCGTCCACGTGTACGATGTGGATGTGCATGCTTAGGGCGAGTTAGTTAAGTAGTCGTGCTTCTCTTTCTAGCACTTTTGTGGTGTCTTACCCTAGCTATATACATACAGTTGTAATAAGTTGTAATAGGGCAGCAACTTTGCATAAGATTAGATCTATGAAAATACATTTCTAAAGTTTTGATCTTTACACTCTCTTTTCTTCACAAACCACATTCTCGAGCTTCTTAGCTCAACATTTCTTCATGGTAACAAGAGCCAGGTTATGATCCACGCGTTTATTGGTTTATTTACTTGATAAACAATGGTTCGTGAGGAAGATCTTAAACTCCACAAGAAAGGTGGTGAAGGAGGAGACTCGGATGATGAAGATAGCAAAGGAAATGAAGTGGATCCAGAGATAAAGCTCAAACGACGTCAGATAGAGGAGATTCAACTACTTCCAGCAACAGATCACTCCGGAATGGTGCTTGTCACGACTCCACTCACAGCTTCTAATTTTCTAAACTGGAGTAGAGCTATTAGGAGAGCTTTGGCAGCTCGCAGTAAGATAGAATTACTTGATGGTACATTTATGGAACCCAACACTGATTCAAAGTATTATAAGAGATGGGTTAAGGTAGATTACATGGTCTCTACATAGATAACTAACTGTATTAGCAAGGAACTGGTTAATGCATTCAACAATATTGAGAATACCTACAAACTTTGGCAAGCTTTGAATCAGAGGTTTGGTGGTGCGAATGGACCCAAAATTATGAAATTACAGAGGGAGATATTTCGGTTTAATCAAGGTAGTCTAAATGTGATGATGTATATTAATCAATTGAATGCTTTATGGGATGAGATGAACATGATGCATGCCCCTCTGAGTTGTTCTTGCCTAGCTAAAGACTTAATGATTAAGAGACAAGATGAGCAGAGGCTACTAACATTCTTGATTGGTCTGAATGATAGTTATGATGCCACAAGAACACAAATCATGCTGATAAAGCCACTGCCCAGTCTTGATGATGCATACTCCATGATTATACAAGTGGAGGACCAGAGGCAGTTGAATGAAGGATCACAAGATGGAAGAAATCTTATGTCCATGAATGTGGCAGGGAAGCAGCCAACATACAACAATCAAACTTCACCTCAACAGTTCTATGGTGATGCTAATCAAGGACCTCAGAAGCAAGGGCAACCAGGAAACGAAAATCCTTACAAGAAGAGACTAAGCAAGGAAGAAAAGAAGAAACTCAAGTGTAGCCACTGTCAAGGGATGGGGAATGATGTTGATGAATGCTTCAAGCTTCATGGGGTTCCAGAATGGTACATAAAGATCAAGGAGGGTAAAGGTCCTCAACCAAGAGCAAATTATGCAAAGTCTGGTCAGACAACAGAAGGATATACCAAATCAATTGAGCAGAAAAAGCCCAATACTGATATAAGTCGTATGATACAGTCTGAAATTGCCAAGTGCATGGGGAACTTTCTTCATCAACAAGGCAGTTCCAGCAATACCAAGAGTGACACAAATATGGTGCAAACTATGTCACAGAAACAACACCCTTTTGATGGCCATTTTGCCTTCAATGTTATGTCCAGTATGGGAAACAACAAATGGATTATAGACTCAGGTGCAAGTTCCCACATATGTTGCTCACCAGAACTTCTGCACACAACTTACAAGTTGGACAAGCCAACATTTATCTATCTACCAGACGGAACATCCAGGAATGTGGCCTATGCAGGGAAGGCCAAAATCAACAAGGACATGTTGTTTGAAGATGTGCTGTATGTGCCAGGATTCACCAGCAACCTAATCTCAGTACCTCAACTCATCAAAACATCTAATCTAAAGTGTGTGTTCCATCCCAAACATTGCTTGTTCCAGAAAGCAGAAACTGAAATGGTTGTTGGAATTGGAAAGATGAAGGATCATCAATATTATATTGAATCTTTGACAGAGGATTTCTCTTATAGCTTCTTGAATACATGGAAATTGTCAGCCGAGGAATGACATATTGTGCTTGGGCACCCATCCATCAGCACTATGAAGCATATGGAGATCAATGATGGGAAATTTACAGCAGATGAATTGTCAGAGATTAAGAGCGATGAGATCTGTCTGAAATCCAAACAAACTAGAGATTCTTTCCCTCTTCTCAACAGAAGGTCCAACATTCTCTTTGAAATGGTTCATGGAGACCTATGGGGTCCATATACAGAATACAACATATGCAATGTGAAATATGTTCTCACTTTGGTGGAAGACCATAGTAGAACAATATGGACTTATCCGTTGCAAACAAAAGATCAAGTTTATGGGGTCTGGCTGGTTTTATTCAGATGATTAACACCCATTTTGGGAAGAAAATCAAGTATTTTTGTTCTGACCATGGGACAGAGTTTCTCAACAAAAAGGTGACTCGACTCTTCATGGATAATGGAATCATACATCAACTCTCTTGCATCTATACCCCCCAACAGAATGGGATAGTGGAGAGGAGGCACAAATCTCTTTTGAATTCAGCCAGAGCACTTATGTTTCAAAGTGGATTGCCTTTGAAATTTTGGCCTTATTCAGTCCTCACTGCTACATGGCTTTTGAACAGAATACCCTCTCAAGTCTTGGACTGGAAAACACCTTTTGAGGTTCTATTTTCCACTCACCCAGATTATCCGGTTATACATCCTTTTGGATGTCTTGCATATGCTGCCAACATTTTCACCTTCTAAAGGTAAGTTTGATCCCAGAGGTCTTAAGTGTGTATTTCTAGGTTATGACTGTTCACATAAAGGCTATATTTTGTTTGATTTGGAGGCAGAGAAAATACTTATCAGTAGGGATATAAAGTTCATCCCATTTGTCTTTCCCTACATCAACCCTTCTGTAGAGCCACATAATGAGTTGACTCTTGAATTTCCTGCAGTGGACTCTACTCCATCCCCTGCAGCTACTGAAGTGGATGGTCTTCATGATACATCTGCTCCTTTACAGACTAGTGAAGACCCTTCCTCATCAACTCCTTCACTTGTTGAGGAATCTTCCTCACCAGCCATTACAACTCCAGCTCCACCTCTACGTAGGAGCACCGAGTCATTCAACAACCTTTTTGGATGAAGGATTATGTGGGTTCTATCTCACAGTCTTACTCAATATCATTTACTACCTCTGTCACACCTCACACTTTTCCCTACACAGTGAGTCCACATCTTTCAGATTCACATGTTGCATACCTTTTCAATCTTACAATGTCCAAAGAACCTACATCATACAAGGAAGCATGTAGATACCCATAATGGATTGAAGCTATGAGGATTGAACTTGATGCTCTTATCAAGAATGAAACATGGGATATCATAGACTTGCCTATATCCAAGAAACCAATTGGATGCAAGTGGATATACAAAATAAAGCTCAAGGCAGATGGATCTGTAGAGAGATGTAAAGCAAGACTTGTGGCTAAAGGATACAATCAGGAATTGGGGATAGATTATACAGAAGTTTTTTCCCCAGTGGCCAATCTGGTCACAGTGAGATTATTCATTGCTATTGTTACTGCCTACTCCTGGCCTCTTTATCAGCTTGATATTAATAATGCTTTCTTGCATGGTTATTTAACAGAGGATATCTACATGACAATTCCTCAAGGACTTCCACAGACTAAGCCAGGACAGGTGTGTAAGCTCAAGAAAAGTCTATATGGCCTAAAGCAGGCATCCAAGGAATGGAAGAGTTTACTAGGCAACTAAACTCTTATGGGTTAGTTCCTTCTATTCAAGATCCTTGCCTATTCACCAAGGGAGATGGTGATCAATTTCTTTGTATCATAGTATATGTTGATGATATATTGGTCAGTGGACCATCTCTTTCTCTTATAGATGATTTTAAGAAGTTTCTGCATTCCACCTTCACTATCAAGGATCTAGATCCTGCAAAGTTTTTCCTTGGCATGGAGATTGCCAAAGGAATTGATGGGACTTCCTTGAATCAAAGGAAATATGTTCTAGAAATTCTCTCTAATAATGGAATGTTGTGTTTCCAAGGCTGCCCTCTCACCATTGCCACCAGGATTTGTTCTTGCTCAGGGTGATGAAAAGGTCCTTCAATACACTGATATTTACAGAAAGCTTGTAGGGCAGTTGCTCTATTTGAATCTAACTAGACCTGACATCACCCATGCTTCTCAACAACTCAGTCAGTTCATGGTCAATCCAACTTTAGTCCACTGGAATGCAACACTTCTTATTCTTATCCTAAGATATCTTAAAGGTTGTCCCTCTTTGGGTGTTTTCTATCCATGTGATCAATCTTTTGAGCTCAAAGGCTACTCAGATGCTGATTGGGGCACCTGCTCGGAAACTAGGATATCTTTAACAGGGTTTTGTGTATATCTTGGGAATTCTCTTCTATCTTGGAAATCTAAGAAACAAACCACTGTTTCTTCTTCTTCTGCAAAGGCCGAGTACCGGGCAATGGCAGTCACCACTAGAGAGTTAGTGTGGATAGCCAGTTTATTGAGGAACTTTCACATCACTCCTAATCTTCCTATTCCTCTCTTTTGTGATAGTTATACAACTATCCAAATCACCAAAAATCCGGTGTTTCACGAGCGAACCATACACATCGACATCGATTGTTATGTGGTTCGAGAAAAATATGTTGCAGGTTTTTTGAAGCCTCTCAGTGTTTCATCTGCTAATCAACTTGCTGATTTCTTCATCAAACCCCTCTCTAGTCCACGTCCGCGACCTACTCTGCAAGATGGGCCTGCTGGATCTCCATCACTTCCATCTTGAGGGTGTTGAAGATGAAGATAATGAAGATGATGAAGTTATTTACTGTTATGGTTTTGCATTGATATAAACTTTATTTTGCTGCTGCTGTTAATGGGATTCGATCCCAGTACTTATGTTGGTTTTAAGTATTTTATTTCTGTTGCTTTAATCGATGTCGTCCACATGTACGATGTGGATATGCATGCTTAGGGCGAGTTAGTTAAGTAGTCGTGCTTCTCTGTTTAGCACTTTTGTGGTGTCTTACCCTAGCTATATATACAATTGTAATAGGGCAGCAGCTTTGCATGGGATTAGATCTATGAAAATACATTTCTAAAGTTTTGATTTTTACACTCTCCTTTCTTCAAAAACCACATTCTCGAGCTTCTTAGCTCAACATTTCTTCAAGTCATCCTTATCATCTACCTAATTGGCATAGGAATACACGTGAAGAGTATGTGGAGATTCGCGGTGGAGAAGGATTCCTTGATGAACGGTGTCGCAGAGGTAACAAAGAATGTGGTTTGCAACATTCCAATGATCAGTGGTGGGAAGGTACATGTATTGAGCGATTTTGTTAACAACAAATGAGATATATCTGGCCGCGTGAGAGACAAGTATTGGTAGCTAGCTACCCATAATAGTACGAAAATCAACCGGACAGAGTTGTTTCTTAGTGAAGTGACAAAGTGGGCAATGTTGCAACAAGAGGGATAACATGTGTAACATCGTCATTTTTTTTTGGTTAATAAGTCGGCAATGTAGCGTAGTTGAGAGAGAATAACACCATGCTTGTGAGGCTCAACTTCGATGCCAACAAAAAAATGAAGAGGTCCCAAATCCTTAAGAGAGAAACTCCAAGCAAGAAAATCAATGAAATCGTGAACACGCGTCTCATTGTTCCCGGTAATAACTATACCGTCTACATAGACAGGGATGAAGACCATTGAGTCACAAGCAATTCGAGTAAAAAGAGAGATGTGTCTGCTAGGAAATTTGAGAAACAAGAGCTTAACAAAAACTGATGGAGCTCATTCTACTAGGCTCGAGGAGCATGGTTGAGGCCATAAAGAGCTTTACGAAGTTTGGAAACATAATAAGGATGATCAGAATTGACAAACCCGTGTGGTTGAGTCGTATAAACATCTAACTGTCGAAGCAACCACCCACAACTAACTGCAAGAGAAAGAACTAGCCGAATTGTCGCTGACTTGATCACGGGGCTAAACTTGTCATGATAGCCCACACCATGACATTGATGGAATCCCTTAGCTACGAGTCGAGCTTTGTACCGATCAATGAATTCATCTGAATTCTGTTTAATTCAAAAGATCCATTTGCAACCATCAACATTAGTCACGCCATCCGGAGGGACTAGCTATCAAGTTCCATTGCGAATCAAAGCATTATACTCTTCAGACATAGCACTACTCCATTGTGAGTCCTTGATAGCTTTTGAGACACATGTAGGTTCAACGAGACAAGCAAGCACAATAGATAAACTAGGCCTAGTGTAAGGTTTGAATATGTTGTTTTGGAAGCGCGCATCAATGGTTTAAGTGCGTGTGATATTTGTGTGTGGAGGCGGGGGGTTGGTGGTGGAGGTGGGTTAATCATCTATCATTTACTTTATAAATTTTATACTCCCTCCGTCCCATTCATAAAGGTATAAGTTCAATTTTCGTCAGTCCCACTCATAAAGGTATATTACCTTAAATAGCAAGATTTTAACCCACTAAATCTCATTCACACTACTTTATCCACAACTATCACTCTCGTCTTAATTCCCGTGTCGAAAAAAAATATCCTTTTATGAGTGGGACGGAAGGAGTATTAAATTAAAGGTTTTTCGATATGATCTTTCATTTAAAATAAGACAACATATGTTTTAATGCATTTATTTTGTTCATTCAAAATTTTTAAAATGACAATCTTCATGTTAATATTAAATCGTTCACTTTATTTCTAATCAATACCGTTTGTTGGGAACCCCTTGCAGTTTGATTTTGATGATGTTTATCGAAACCACACTTAGGCATATTTTACTTGTTTAGGGTCAAGGCCGATAGATCGACCTGCTACCTGTTAGTGCAGGTCGATGCTCTCTAATGTTCAAATGCAAGTTCGATCCACCCTGTAAGAGAAAGGTCGATAGATCGACCTGCCTCATTCGGATCGAACTGGCATATCTACCTGTCTATCGACCTCCCTTCTCAAGCTTTCAGCCTGCATTGCCTTAGAAGATTTCAAGTGCTGGACTTTCATATCAAGGTCGATGCCCCACCTTCATGGAGCTTCACGACCTGATCCTTGCCACGTTGTGTGCCAGCAAGGACGAACTTTCCCAACGGCTAGAAGTGAGTCAGCTTCCAACGGCTAGTGCCACGTCAGCCTGACTCCAACGGCTAGTTTTTCAAAACTGCCTATAAATACTTCAAGCCATATCGGATTCAAGCACGGGAAACTCAAGCTATCAACGCCAAATCTCTGCCCAAAATCTCTCTCAAGTTCATATCCATTCAAGTGTTCAAAATCCGATTAGTTTCCCAAACACTTGACGAAGAGAGGTTTCCGATTCCGATAAAACCCACATCGACGAAGCGTTCACTGCTGCTTGCCGTTGGTTCAACAACTTCTTCTCCGACTAGTTCGAAGTTAGAAAGTTTGTTTGTGTTCTTCGCCATTGTAGAGTTTAGTCAAGCTCTGTAATTAGCGAAAGGTGTTTGTACTTTTTAGTACGAAAAGGTTGTAAGGGTCACGGCCCAAAACTCGTGTCTAGATATATTCAGGTTAGAGTGTATCTAGAACTGATACTCAGTCAGTATAAATAAGAGAGAGGTTGAATCCAAAGGTAAATGGATTCTCAGGTCGAGTCGACCTGACGTGGACGTAGGAGGGTTTCTCCGAACCACGCTATATCGCGGTGTCTCTCTCTCTCTCTCTTTATTTATTGCTCATTCATTTTATTATCTAACTGACGAGCATCAACCTGCATATCACGCATCAACCTGCTATCTACTTTCAGAAGATTTTTCAAAGAGTAAATCAACCTCCACCAACTTCCGCATAAGCACAGTTTGATAAATCAAGCTTGTTCCCAAACGAGCTTGATAGATCAACCTGTCTCTGATAAGGATCGACCTTGACAATCGACCTTTGATCGACCTGATTTTACAAAAGTCAAAAACGGTTGGTTATTGGTGTATTCCCCCCCCCCTCCATACACCAATTACTCTTTCCCGGGACCAACAAGTGGTATCAGAGTAGTGGTTCTTTTGACCGCTGCTTTGCATACTAAAAGTTCTTTATCAAACTTTTGGTCATATTGAACCGATCCTTTAGAAAAATCTTTTTCATTCATTCATATCATATTATTTGCTATGGAGGCTTCTCTTCTCAGGGTATGTGAAGACTTCTCCATTCAAGGCTATGAAGACTGGAGCTTCCGAATCAAGATGTGTCTCAAGGCACATCACGTCCTTATGTGGGATATTATCGAAAATGGTCCCTCCCCCATTTATGCAGCGAAGATTATTGTGGATGGAATAGCCCCCGGGGAGGCTACATACGAGAAAGTCCTCAAAAATCCTCGCGACTACACAACCGAGGAAAGGAAGGAGGCCAGTCTCGATGATTACGCAAAGGGACTAATTTCCAGCACCGTGAAGGGCGTCCACCTGGCCAAGATCCGAAATCTTGAAACCGCCAAAGAAATGTGGGACACCCTCCGGTCCATCAGCCTTGGTTCAGAGGAAATGAAAGAGAACAAGCTGTCCATGGCGTGCAGCAAGTTCGATGACTTCAAGATGGTTTCGGGTGAAACCATAGATGCAATGAAAATTCGCTTCACCGAGATTATTCTCGAAGTCGCTGCAATCAACCCATACAAATATATGCAGCGCGAGAAGAATCTTAAAGTGATACGTGCCCTTCCTGCAAATTGGCACGTATACGCCGCCATGCATCCAGCCCGTTCGGATTTCAACTCCCTCACCACCGAAGATCTTTTCGACATTCTTGTCGGAAATGAATATGAGATGATCCGCATCCATGGATCAACACAGGCTTCCACCAGCAAGAAGGCTGATGAAAAGAACGACAAGGAGGTAGCTTTCAAGGCCGACTCAGCCTCTGCTGCTACCCCAAGCACGATTGACGAATCCATCTTCAAAAAGTTCGAGAAGATGACTCTCGACTATGCTCTCGCTGCTAGGAGAAATGAGAAGCTCCTAGGAAAGGTTGTCAAATACAAGAAGTTCTACCGTGACAACAAGCGAAACTTCTCAAACCGCAACCACGACCGCCCTGACAAAAAGGGAGAAGGTAAACCCTCAACCTTCAATTCTTCTAACACACCTGAGGGTGGCTGTTTTGGTTGTGGCAGGCCGGGTCACTATAAGACCGATTGTCCGGATCTGACAAAGGCCGAGAGAGACGAGCTCCGTGCAAAGCGCGATAAGAAGCTCAAAGAACAACGAGCTGCCATGATTGCCGAAGAAACAAAGGAAGCTCATCTCTCAGACAACTCGTCAAGTGATGACGAGGGTTACATCGCTTTCGACGAAAGTGATGATGAAGAGTGCTTTGTTGGAGAGCTCCAACAAACCGCGGGATCTTCAAAGGTAGTTCCTCAACCTATTTCACTTTCTTTCTCTGACGATGAATGTGCAGATGAAGGTGAAGAACTATCCGAGGCTGTGTCTTGGGAAGAAATCAAGAAACAGCTCGATGATTATGCCGATCTCGTGGAAACACTCAAAGAGGTCGTTGAAGATAATGCTGAGCTATTGGACAAAAATGAAAAATACAAGCTAGCATTAGAAGAAAGATTCACTCCCTATGCTGAAGAAAAGGAAAGGGAGATCGAAGCCCTAAAGTCAAAGGTTGAAGAGTTGACTTTACGGATCAAGGAGTTCGATACCAGGGAGCTCGAGAAGGACGAGTCCCTCAAAGCCAAAAATACCGAAATACACAGCCTTACATCAAAGTTGGCTGACTTGGTAATTCGACACGAACTCCTCGTGAAAAAGGAAGAAAAACTTCAACTCACTTTGAGTCAGTTGAAGAAAAGCGGAAAGAAGTTAGAAGAAGTCCAATCCATGCAACGCAATCCGCGCGATCACTCTGGTATTGGATTTAAGGGAAAATCCAAGGAAAGCAAGGACAAAGACTGCGAGATCACGTTCGTGAGAGCGCAGCCTAAATCGAAGAGTGTTCGGAAAGCTCATCAAGCTCTCCCAGATAAGATGGTCAAGCTGAAGAATCCAGTTCGACAGCCCCAAGCCATCCTCTTAAAGCAACAAAAGAAGGAACAACCTGTTCCTCAAAGGAAAGAGAGTCGACCTGTCCAGCAACGTCGACCTGCCCCCTATCATCAAAATCAGGCTGTTCACCAAGGGCGATACCAAGGCCAGTACTATCAAAGGCCGTATCACCCTCAGTTCTTCTTTCCTGCTCATCAAGGTTGTCACTGCCACTATTCCCAACAGTCGAACTTTCAAGACTGGCAGTATCAACCTGGTCTTCATAAAGAGTAGTATTATCAACCTCATCGCCCTCGCTCAAAGAAATCCAAGGCTTCCAAGCCCAAGACCGCCACTGCCTCGTCCTCAGCCTCGGATAGAAGCAGACCGGCTAAACAAATTTGGGTTCCAAAGGCCGTTCCCGCAACCGATGTAGCACCCAATCTCAAGTGGGTTGCTAAGCTTAACTAATTGCAGGTTGGGAAGGCTCAAAGAAGGAGCCAAGAAGCTCGTGGAGCTGTATGGATCATTGATAGTGGATGCTCAAAGCACATGACGTGTGACAAAATGCTACTATCAAACTATCAAGAACGAGACGGGCCACTTGTAACCTTTGGAGGAAATTCTAAGGGACTTACAAGAGGCCAGGGCGATCTAAAAGTTGGTAAAACAACTATTTCAAATGTCTCATATGTTGAAGGTCTTAATCATAACCTATTCTCTGTGTCGCAATTCTGCTCGAGTGGTAAACGAGTAGAATTCACTGCTAACAAATGTCTTGTGAAAAATGAGGAAGGAGAAATACTTCTTACCGGAATCTTGCAGGATAGACTCTATATTGTTCAATGGAATGATTGGATAGAGACCTGCCTGGTCACAAAGGCTGATTCCGAGACAAGTTGGCTTTGGCACAAGAGGTTGACTCACTTGAACTTCAAGGCCATCAACAAGCTCGCACGCAACAAACTGGTGAACGACTTGCCAGATCAAGTCTTCGATCGTGATCACATCTGCAAAGCCTGTCAAGCTGGAAAGCAAACAAGATCATCCTTTCCAAGTGTGACGGCACAAGCTTCAAATCGAATTCTTGAGCTTCTCCATCTCGACCTCTTTGGTCCAGTCACTCCCTTGAGTATAAACGGTAGAAAATATGCTCTCGTTATTATAGATGATTATTCTAGATTTACGTGGGTTATTTTCATGTACAAAAAGAAGGAGACATTGGAGAAGCTACCTGCGTTGCTGAGCAAACTGTGCAATCAAAAGGAGAAATCCATCATCTCCATTCGATCAGATTGAGGCACAGAATTTATCAATGCTATGATCGAAGAATATTGCACAAAGAGTGGAATTCATCATCAAACCTCAGCAGCTCGTACACCTCAACAAAATGGCGTAGTGGAACGCCGTAACAGGTCGCTGAAGGAAGCAGCTCGTACCATGTTGGATGAAACCAACCTTCCAAAGAAGTTTTGGGCAGAGGCCGTTAACACAGCCTGCTACACCCAAAACAGGTCGATCATCACGACCCGACATGGAAAGACTCCATACGAGCTGTGGAACAACAAGCTCCCCAGGTTAAAGTATTTTAAAGCTTTTGGGTGCTTGTGTTACATTCATAACAATGGGAAATCTCAATTAAAGACTTTTGATAGCAAGGCCGATCCAGGAGTATTTTTAGGATACTCGGAGGTTAGCAAAGCTTACAGAGTTTTTAATAAGAAAACCCTAGTTGTGGAGGTAACACCTCATGTTGTATTTGATGAATCTACTTGTCTGTACAGAGAGTCAAGTACAGGTCAAGATCAGTCCACTGCTAACAGGCCGTCTAACTCCCCCATTGACGACCTGCTAGTATGGACCCCAAATGATTTGGAGGAAGAGGATCAATCTGATCCAAAGGTCACACAGCAAGGGGGAAGTGATGCAAGTAATGTTCATACTTCGAGCTGTAATACATCAGCCGGACTTAACCAGGCTGACCCCCCATTCTCAGTCCCCCAGGATGATGCTGTTCACGACCTTACATCCCAAATCGAGCAGCTCGATAGCACTATGGAGCAGCTCAACATCCAGGCCGAACAGCAGCCTGATCAACAGCCCGAGCAACAGCGTGTGTCCACTGATCAACCTTCAACTCACCCAGAGTTTGATGAACCCACTAATGAGCCTGAGCCAATTATTTCAAATGAAGAAAGATCACGACGCAGACGATGGATCGATGATCATCCAAAGGAGCTCATTGTTGGGAACCCAAACCAAGGGGTGCAGACAAGAAGGACGATTGGTGAAAGCGCACTTCTAAGTTGCTATCTCTCTCGAATTGAACCCAAAGATGCCATTGAAGCTCTTCGTGATGCTGACTGGATTCAAGCCATGCAAGAAGAACTCAATGAATTCAAAAGAAATGAAGTATGGTCTCTAGTTGATCGTCCTTATCATCAGGGGGTCATTGGAGTCAAATGGGTTTACAAAAACAAGAGAGATGAATCTGGAGAAGTTGTCAGAAATAAAGCCCGATTGGTAGCAAAGGGTTACTGTCAACAAGAAGGAATCGATTATGATTAGACGTTTGCCCCCGTTGCAAGATTAGAAGCTATAAGGCTGTTTCTAGCTTATGCCGCTCATCAACGATTCAAAGTCTATCAGATGGATGTTAAAAGTGCGTTCCTCAATGGCGTTCTCGAAGAGGAAGTCTATGTGGAACAGCCTCCTGGATTCGAGGAGGGTGATTCAAGCAAAGTCTACAAACTGCACAAGGCAGTCTACGGTCTTAAGCAAGCTCCTCGAGCTTGGTATGAGACGCTATCATCCTTTCTCATCGAATCAGGATTCAAGCGTGGTTCAGTCGACAAAACTCTATTCACCATCAAAGTGAATGATCATATCCTTTTAGTACAAATATATGTTGATGATATTATTTTTGGATCTAAATCTCCCATTTTATGTGAAAAATTTGGTAACCTCATGACAGAAAAATACAAAATGTCTATGATGGGGGAAATGAATTTCTTTCTAGGGTTGCAGGTTAAGCAGTCCGATGAAGGAATCTTCATTAGCCAAACAAAATATGCACACGAGCTGGTTGACAAGTTTGGTGTCAAAGACAACAAGCCCGTCAAAATACCAATGCTCTCTGGTGGGAAGATCGACCCGGATCCCGAAGGAAAACCTGCCAACATAACACAGTACAGGGGTATAATTGGTTCATTACTTTATTTAACTGCAAGTCGACCTGACATCATTTTTGCAGTTGGAGTGTGTGCTCGATATCAAGCTAATCCGAAGGAATCCCACTTGGAAGCAGCAAAGAAAATTCTTCGATACATCAAAGGAACCAAAAATTTAGGTCTTTGGTATCCTTGTGATGATAATTTGCAGCTTACAGGTTATTCAGATTCTGATCATGCAGGGTGCAAGCTCGATAGGAAATCTACCTCGGGTACTTGCCACTTCCTCGGAAACAAGCTGATTTCGTGGTTTTCAAAGAAACAAACTTCAGTAGCCACCTCCACCACAGAGGCCGAGTACATGGCCGCAGGGAGTTGTTGTGCACAAATCTTGTGGATCAAACAACAACTTAAGGATTATGAAGTTGAAGTCAGTAAAGTGCCTATATTCTGCGACAGCTCGAGTGCTATCGCCATTAATCAGAATCCAGTTCTCCATTCAAGATTCAAACACGTGGATATTCGACATCACTTTATTCTTGATCACGTGGAAGAACGTGGTTATTGAGAAGATACACACTGACATTCAACGGGCTGATATCCTAACCAAACCCCTAGCCGAAGAAAGATTCAAAATGCTATGTGGAAAGCTAGGGTTATTAAATGTTGAGTCTTCAGGCCGATCGTAAGTATACAGGCCGTCATCTTCTCAACAGGCTGTCATCTTTCACAAAACAGTTTGTTTGGGACCATCAAGCAGGCCGTTCGTAGTCTACGCAGGTCGGTTTCTTCTCAACAGGCCGTTCCTAAGTATACAGTCCGATATTAAGGGGGAACAGGCCGTCAACTACTCAACAGGCCGTTCGCAACACAACAGCCCGTTCGTGACTTAACAGCTCGATCGTGACTCAACGGGTCGTTACTCTTAACAGGCCGTTCACAAGCTGACAGGCCGTTACCATTTGAACAGACCGTTCTCCATCAACAGGCCGTCGTCTAAATCAACAGATCGACCTGTGTTCCTCAAATAAAGGGGGAACACTTGGCCAAAATTATCCATCATTTGAGGGGGAACAAAGGCTGATGCCTGTCTCCAGGGCGTTTATTTCGCCAGGCCGATATCTTAAGTCCAGGCAGTTTCACCTCACCAGGCCGATATCACAAGTCCAGGCCGTTCATTTCGACAGGCCGTTCTCTGCCACAAGGCCGATATCATCAGACCGATATCAACCTTAATGCTACCCGCATTAATGAAGGAAGAATCAAAAGGGCAGTATCACCCTTTTGTCTTATAACTTCTTTAATACGCATTGAATTCTTCATTTATTAATGTTATTTATTTCTCAATGTGTTACATTATTTAAGGGTCTGTAAATTTGCAGATAATAAGGAAAAGGGGTGTAATCATTACCATTTTTTGCAACACATCTAGTCAAGTGTCAAGTTTTGACACATTGACCGAGATTGCATTTAATTCCCTGCTGTCACTCTGAAAAAGTGCAGTTATTCGCACGTTTTATTTCACCTCACACGCGGATGTGAACCGCTTCACATTCCACGCGCGCTCAATCGTGCGGATGAGAGTTAAAGCTGTAACTTTAACCTTTTCAAATTCGAACAATCACAGCCGTTCGAAATATCTATATATGGCATGCAGTTTTCTCTCAAAACCTTTACTTACTCTCATCATCTTCTTCGAAAAACCTAATTTTCTCTCTGCAAAATCAACCGCCGCCGTCGTGTTTTTTATTCAACTGCTGGTTACTCACCTCTTTTCACTCGTTGCACAAAGATATCACCGTGGTTTGTGCTATTTCTCTGCTTTTAGTTTCATTTTTAAGTATCTGTTACTTATCTATCTATCTTGTTGCAGAAAACCTACATCAATGGCAGCACAAACTACTTCCGGCAAACCGGAGATGACATGGGATGCGATCTCGACCTTTTTGGACTTGCACATCAAATACGAACCGTATATGGTTCGTGAGAACTTTGGTTTCCGCGATCTAGATTCGATGTTCGCGCTGGTGGAAACATGTTATCCTTTCCACCAGATTATCTCTGCCCGTCCGGCGAAGTTCCTGCCCAAAATCGTGGCCGCCTTCTACTACAACTGGAACAAGGGCGATTCAGTTTCCACCCACACCGTGTCCCTCGGGACTCAGAAGCAAGTGCACCACATCAACGTTCTCAGTGCGGTGAAGGCCGCTTTCGACATAGGAGATGGTGGAGAAATGCAGCTCTCCGACATCACCAAGGAACAAATGCAGCAAGTTATCGACCGGGTCCTCATTGAACCAGGGCCGTATTTGGAGAGGTCGTTCAAGAGGACCGAGCTCCGTCCCAAGTACAGGCTGCTTGTGGACTTCATCCAACGGTGCTTTCTAGGGCACGTTGGAAACCACGACCAGGTCACGCCCTTCAAGTTCCAAATAATGACGGCCGTGGTACTCAACCTGCCTATCAGCTGGGCCAAGCTGATGGTCTCCCTGCTCTGGGAGGAGGCCAGGCAGATCGAGTGCGAGATGGACGGAGAGGCCGTGGTGGGAGTACGTTTCCACACGGATAAAAGGCCGCTTCGTCTCGGGACGAAGGCGACCTGCATCATCATTTCCTTCTTCAAGCATAGGAAATGGTTAGACGCGGAAGACTTTCCCTACAACTTCATTCCCAAAGATCTCCATCAGTTGGAGATGGCAATTGGGGTAGCTCCGCAGACCTTCTACGGGTCGTCCGATCAAGTCAGGGAGCATCTCTCCCGGACTGGACATTCGAAGGTTGGGTGGAGGGTGCCGAATCGCCCTGTCCAAAAGAAGCGCAAGGCCGAGGATGTGCCCGTGTCTTCTCGCCCTGCCAAGAGGACACCACCTGCCAAGAAGACTCCTTCTGCAAGGGCGCAGTCGGCCTCCACCGAGCTTCCGGTCAGGCCGTTCCATTGGATTATTCCGATCGATCCCGTGGACGCAGAGCCTTTAAATGTCAGGCTGCCCACGCCCTCGCCATCGCCCTTATCTACCCCAGAACGGACTCCTTCTCCAGTCCGTACCGCGATCGAGCCATCCGCCTTGCAGCATCACCCTGCATCTTCTCTGCAGGTCGTTGCCGGTTCCTCGCCCTCTCCTACTCGCTCCCCTCCTCGCGTTCGCGCTGGATCGGTGGAAATCCAGGATCTAACTGGAGAGGAGGAACTCCAAGACACATTCTTGCCAGTCCAACAGATCTCCGAGCAGCCCGTGTCTACTGCTCAAGCCTTGATTGCTTCGATGAAGAGCGAAGCCAGGCTGAAGGTCATCGATCTGATGCCGGGGATCGATCAACTCCCCAAGTCCCTCGACCTTGCCGCTCACCTCCAGTTCTATCTGGCGTGTAAGTCGAGCTATTACTATGTCTTCGAATCTCTTTTGCAGGTCGTCTCCCTCGACGACCTGAAGGTCGAGGAAATGGAGTTGGAGGGTGAATTCAACTTCTACAATGTGGAGGATGCAGCTGCAAACTTCCAATCTCTTGTGCTGCGGCGCATGAAGGTCGAGGCCAAGGTTCTGGGTATCGACCTTCGCCCCCTCTACACTCACGCCCGTACCCTCTTCAACTCCGTCGTCATTCACGGAGACGAGTTTGATGCGATTCAAACTCTGGAGCAATCTTCACCCAGGAATGCGGGTGGAGATCAGCCTTTTGTTGCTGCTGCTCCGTCTCCCCAAGGTTCGAAGGTTGATATGGAGGTCGAGCTCAATTCCTTATCTGCCAAGCTCGAGTCTCTAGTCATCAGCCTTCCCGACCAGATCAAACAGGCCGTAGCAGAGGCCCGGGTCGATATTGTCAAAGAAGCCAAGACCCAGGCCGATGAAGCTGCCAGGGAGCGTGTCACGGACTTTGCTGTCAATCTGTTGAAAGAATACACTGACAAGCTCCTGCCGGCCCAGCTCGTTGCAAACAGGATGGCGTCCCTAGATGAAATCGGGGAAGTGAAGGAGGACGTTGCCCGGGTCGATCAGCGAGTGACCGACCTGACCTCAACCATCTCAAACTCGGCATCGGCCTCCAATGAGCAGATCAACGCCATTCACGGTACCCTCTCCTCTCTTCTCAATGGTCAACAAGAATTGAGGGATGCCGTGACCAAGCTGCAGGAGGAGGATGCGACTCTTCTTTCCCTTATCAAAGCCCTGACTGATGATGTCGAAAAGGGGGAAGAAGAAAGAGCAGCCACTGCCGCTTCAAGGAAGAAGAGGACATCAAAATCCAAAACCCCCTCATCATCTTCCTTGGCTCCTCCCCCTCCTCCTCCTCCGCCTTCTCAAAAGAAGCCTGCTCCCCAGGCCGCCTCCTCCAAGGCCGTTGCCTCCCAGGCCGATCCCATGGCCGCTGCTGCTGCTGCCGAGGCCGCCGCCGCCAAAGCTCGATTAGTGGCAAAGGCCGAGCTAATAACTGCTATGACTCTGGCTGGAGCGACGCCGGAGCAGGCCGCAGATCCAGAAGAACAGCGGCGTTTCAAGGCCGAACGCCGGGCTGCTGAAGCAAGGAGGAAAAAGGAGATGGATTGGATCAGCCAGTCCGCCTCCGCCCTGATTTTGGAAGCTGGAATCCAACAGCAGGCCGTCGAGTGGCTCGACGAAAGGCAGAACGCCCTGCTGCGGGAGCTCAACAGCTGCTTCATCCTCCTGCACTACTGGATCCAGGACTCCTCCCTCCCAGAAGACGATGACGATGCCTATGCAGCCTACATGCTCAAATTCCCTCACCAAGACTTCGTTGGTGAACTTCGGAAGAAGGCTGCAGAGGCCGGTGCGAGTATAAGGGCCCCCGCAAAGCAATTTTTCGTGCCCTTGCTTCTTGGTGATTCGGGGTACTTGGATTACTCCCGAATCGACCAATACATCGCACTGACCGCCATCGGTCTGAATGTGAATGTGTCAAATTCCGATCCCGACTTTCGCCGAATCAGGGATGGAATTTATGCAAGTATGAAGTCAAAGTCGAGGGAGCAGGTCCAGGAAGAGCGAGTGGCAGCCCGTTCTCAGCAAAAGAGGCAGTAGTTAGATGATTTTGTTATTTTTGTTATTCATTTATGCTCTCAGCCTGTATTGTAAATTCTCTATGTATTTCGCTATCGAGCTTAATGAAGCAAAAATCATCTTTTCGACCTGACGACAATATCTCTTTGTCCAGGCATCTGCCTTTACTGCTTTATTTACTTTGCTTTATTATCTGCCTTTCTTATAATTCCTTATCAACCTTCATGGTTATCGATCTTTCATTGTTTTATATCTTAGGAATTATTTGTAAAGTGTTTGGTTTCGACATCATCAAAAAGGGGGAAATTGTTGGGAACCCCTTGCAGTTTGATTTTGATGATGTTTATCGAAACAACACTTAGGCATATTTTACTTGTTTAGGGTCAAGGCCGATAGATCGACCTGCTACCTGTTAGTGCAGGTCGATGCTCTCTAATGTTCAAATGCAAGTTCAATCCACCCTGTAAGAGAAAGGTCGATAGATCGACCTGCCTCATTCGGATCGAACTGGCATATCTACCTGTCTATCGACCTCCCTTCTCAAGCTTTCAGCCTGCATTGCCTTAGAAGATTTCAAGTGCTGGACTTTCATATCAAGGTCGATGCCCCACCTTCATGGAGCTTCACGACCTGATCCTTGCCACGTTGTGTGCCAGCAAGGACGAACTTTCCCAACGGCTAGAAGTGAGTCAGCTTCCAACGGCTAGTGCCACGTCAGCCTGACTCCAACGGCTAGTTTTTCAAAACTGCCTATAAATACTTCAAGCCATATCGGATTCAAGCACGGGAAACTCAAGCTATCAACGCCAAATCTCTGCCCAAAATCTCTCTCAAGTTCATATCCATTCAAGTGTTCGAAATCCGATTAGTTTCCCAAACACTTGACGAAGAGAGGTTTCCGATTCCGATAAAACCCACAACGACGAAGCGTTCATTGCTGCTTGCCGTTGGTTCAACAACTTCTTCTCCGACTACTTCGAAGTTAGAAAGTTTGTTTGTGTTCTTCGCCATTGTAGAGTTTAGTCAAGCTCTGTAATTAGCGAAAGGTTGTTTGTACTTTTTAGTACGAAAAGGTTGTAAGGGTCACGACCCAAAACTCGTGTCTAGATATATTCAGGTTAGAGTGTATCTAGAACTGATACTCAGTCAGTATAAATAAGAGAGAGGTTGAATCCAAAGGTAAAGGGATTCTCAGGTCGAGTCGACCTGACGTGGACGTAGGAGGGTTTCTCCGAACCACGCTATATCGCGGTGTCTCTCTCTCCCTCTCTCTTTATTTATTGCTCATTCATTTTATTATCTAACTGACGAGCATCAACCTGCATATCACGCATCAACCTGCTATCTACTTTCAGAAGATTTTTCAAAGAGTAAATCAACCTCCACCAACTTCCGCATAAGCACAGTTTGATAAATCAAGCTTGTTCCCAAACGAGCTTGATAGATCAACCTGTCTCTGATAAGGATCGACCTTGACAATCGACCTTTGATCGACCTGATTTTACAAAAGTCAAAAACGGTTGGTTATTGGTGTATTCCCCCCCCCCCCCCCATACACCAATTACTCTTTCCCGAGACCAACACCGTTTAATTTCCATGCCAAAAAAATGACTCAATCCAAAAGAATTTCTTACGAAAAATGTGGACATACTTCGATCATCCAAAAAAAAAAAGGATTATTTTTTTGGCCATGCCTATATTCATAATTCATTTTACATTCAAAACTACTAAAATTCATTATAATACTCCCTCCATCCCTTAACTTCTTGCCTTTATTTTATTTTTTTTTCCGTCCGTCCCCTAAGTATGTTTTTCGTCCATTTTAGGACATGGATCCTATAATAAACTTTACATAATTACCCCCAACTTACACACAAACTTACAAAGTGAGATTCAAACTCCACTATAAACTTACATAAATATACTATAAATGTAATACTCAAACTCCAATATAAACTTATTCATTACAAAAATTAAAAATTGTGCCGGATATTATGAAGCACAAACTTGGGGACAGAGGGAGTATATATATTTTTACTCAATTCTCTACTTTAAGTCACTCTAAAAAAATCAATTTATCATAAATGTTAAAACTCATGCCAAAATATCCCATCCATATTTAGCAACTAAGGTGTGTAATTATTATGATGTAAACTTGCAATTATCGTGAGCTACTTAACAACACCCAGTATGACTACTTGACTAGCGATATCGATACATCCCGTTTGGGACGTAAGATGAAGCTAGATAAAATTACTTATCCTGATGTATATGGTTGTTTGGTAGTTGGATTAATAATATTGGAGACCTGAGATTATGTGAAAACTCGACGTTCTTTTATTATCTAGCTCAATTTAATTTATTCAACCTCAAAGCTAAGATATAGCCAAAAAATGCGTTTCCTCCTTAGGAAAATTCTTTGTTCTCTCACACACAATGTTTCACACTTTTGCACACACACATCGTCGTTGCCCTGATTCTCTCATGTTTGTCTCTTCGATTCTTGTCGTGTTTTTGGTTTCGGTTTTATCTGATCTCTACTCTCTTCCTGATTTTGGTTTCTCGTCCTCCTTTTGTTCTTTTTGTGTTAGTTTGTTTCGTCAGTTTTTGGGTCTAGGGTTTTCATCTAGGGTTTTCGGCACTGTCATGGCTAGCCGCCGTTCGTCCTCATCGCCGGGATCCTCATCTAAGCATCTTGCGATTGTCCTCTCTCGCTCTCCATCTCCTCCATCATCTCCGAATCGATTAGCTATGGTTGCCTTCTGTCCGCCAGGTGGGAGGGTGAGCAAGCCGTTTCGAAGGTTTTTAAGCGCGCAAAGCAAAATTTGAATTTCGAGATCGAATTCTTTGGTGAGGGTTCGTTATCTGATCTGGTTGCGGATGAAGAATTCCTTGATGATGACTATATCAAGGATCTCAACTGGATTGAATTCTTCGCTATTCAAAAAATTGACGAATCTCGTTCTCATTTTAACGAACTTATAGAGTGGTTTCAAGTCTATGACGAAGAACAACTATGCATAGCTCTACGTTATCTTCGTCAAAATCCTTCTAAATATGCAGAAGTTGAAGCTGCATTCCCAAGACCTGTTCATCGCTTTACGTCATGTCCTTCATCTCCATTGAAAGTTGTGGCATCTGCACTTAAATCTAAATCTGTCCAAACCTATTTTGGTGATGGAATCTCCAATTCAATTACTCAGACATCAGGAAGGTGGTATTTCGGCTCCTCGAAATGTCGGAACACCTCGGAACGACGCTCCCTCCTCACCGCTGTCCTTTTTGTTTTCGGCGAAACAACCTGTGTCTCAAAAACCAGTGCGAAGGGGTCTTTCTTGCCGTGTGCCGACTACCCCTTCCAATATGCAGTCGTCTGAATTTCCCAAAGCAAACTTCATGGGTGGTGATGCTAAGAAACTCCGGCTCATCGGGATGAGACCCCACCTTTAAACCAACAACAGTCATTTAATTGATGAGAAATGAGAGTCCATGAATCCTCAAGCCCCTGTTGCGTTTAATCCCAACAAATATGCTCCTCTTGGACCCAAGGGTGTTCGTGATGGTATTACGAAGATTGGCTACGTAGGTTGCTACTGGATTACTCCTTCCACCGCAATGGAAGGGCTGTAATCCGAATGTGAAGTTTTTGCCCAGGTCCGAATAGGTGCAAAGGTCGTTACGTTCATGCATGGTTCTATGGATTCCTCCAAAATCTCCGTGGGTTAAACTCAACACTGATGGATCGTTTGACTCTTCGATTCATGGGGCTTCTGGGGGAGGCCTGGTTCGTGATTATTCCGGCTCGCTGCTCCAGGCTTTCTGTTGTCCTCTTGTGGCTAGATCTAGCTTTGAGGCGGAGCTTTGGGCTATTCTTCATGGGATAGAAATGGTTATACTGCATTCTTCTCATATCTGTAGGGATGTCAAAAAAGCCCGAACCCGACAGGTCGATCCGAATAGCCCGAAGAAAATAGTGGGTTAGGGCTAAAAAATAATAACCCGAAAGTAAAAAAGCCCAATAGAGCTGGACCCGAAAAAGCCCGAGCCCGATAGGGTTGGCCCGGTGGGTTACCATAAATTATGAATTTATGACATATTTCATTACTCTATTTATAAATTTGAGAATTAGGTTATGTTTTTAATTATTATTGAGTATTTTAAATTTATTTCAATAAAAAATATAATCTTCATTTTAATATCTAATTATTATTGAGGCAATTATTTAATTGTAATAGTTACCATGCTCAAGTAGTAACTAAAACTCCTATTGTGTTCATCATGTTGAACTAACTCATTATATGTGGGACATAGAAAGTAGTATAATTTTTCTTGGCTCATCATAAAACTTTGAAGTAGTTTAGTCACAGTGTAACGAGAGTTTGTGTGAAATCACACTTGATTGAAAAGAGCGATGGATTTCAATAATCAATCCTCGTCTCCACATCTATCTATACCTCCGGTTCTCATTCTTCAAACCAATGAATGTTCTGCAGGGCTTAAGTACTAGCATAGTACGTGAGTTCATTGCACAAAAGAATTACAGGTAATTATCGGAACATGGGAAGAAGAGAAAGAAGTTTGATCTCGTAATATCGGTGGCATTGTTTATTCTTATCGATTGTTTCGAGTTGTCCCCCCTAAGATCTCGTTTATGGTCGTTTAAAAGATATTGTCCAACGTACGCTAATGGAATCACTGAGAATGCCACCCTTTTTATTATACAAGCGATGGGACGAAGTCACCTGACTAGCACGTGTACAAATACCCGACTAATGGACATGTTAGGCGCCCTCAAGTCTGATCCTTTTCAAATAATAGTGGCACTGAACAGACTGCGCTCCGTTAACACTAAACTTTGTTGTCAGAGACTAACAAAAGTCTCCCTAAACAAGCTTGCATATGAGTTACTATTTTACATTGTTAAATACTATGCATTGTATTTTCACTTTTCAACCAATTTTAAATAATACTTATATGAAATTATTTGCACTTATATTATTCTAAATGAATACTAGTGGTTAAGTTGTATGTTGGGAACCCCTTGCAGTTTGATTTTGATGATGTTTATCGAAACCACACTTAGGCATATTTTACTTGTTTAGGGTCAAGGCTGATAGATCGACCTGCTATCTGTTAGTGCAGGTCGATGCTCTCTATAGTTCTAAATGCAAGTTTGATCCACTCTGTAAGAGAAAGGTCGTTTATCGACCTGCCTCATTCGGATCAAGCTGGCATATCTAGCTGTCTATCGACCTTCCTTCTCAAGCTTGCAGCCTGCTTTGACTTAATAGATTTCAAGAGCTGGATTATCATATCAAGGTCGATGCTCCGCCTTCATGGAGCAACACGACCTGATCCTTGCCACGTGGTGTGCCAGCAAGGACGAACTTTCCCAATGGCTAGAAGTGAGTCAGCCTCCAACGGCTAGTGCCACGTCAACCTGACTCCAACGGCTAGTTTTTCAAAACTGCCTATATATACTTCAAGCCATTATCGGATTCAAGTACGGGAAACTCAAGCTATCAACGCCAAACTCTGCCAAAATCTCTCTCAAGTTCATATCCATTCAAGTGTTCGAAATCCCATTAGTTTCCCAAACACTTAACGAAGAGAGATTTTCTACTCCGATAAAAAGCCAACAACGACGAAGCGTTCACTGCTGCTTGTCGTTGATTCAAACATCTTCTTCTCCGACCCGTTCGAAGTTAGAAAGATTGGTTTGTGTTCTTCGCCATTATAGAGTTAGTCAAGCTCTGTAATTCGTGAAAGTTTGTTTGTACGTTTCTGTACGAAAGGTTGTAAGGGTCACGACCCAAAACTCGTGTCTAGATATATTCAAGTTAGAGTGTATTTAGAACTGATACTCAGTCAGTATAAATAAGAGAGAGGTTGAATCCAAAGGTAAAGGGATTCTCAGGTCGAGTCGACCTGACGTGGACGTAGGAGGGTTTCTCCGAACCACGCTAAACTGCGGTGTCTCTCTCTCTCTCTGTCTTTACTTATCGCTATTTCAATATCTTATCAAACTGACGAGCATCAACCTACATTTCATGAAACAACCTGCATTGGCTTAAGGAAGATTTTTCAAAGAGTAATCCTCCACCAACTTCCGCATAAACAGTTTGATAAATCAAGCTTGTTATCAAACGAGCTTGATAGATCAATCTGCCTCTGATAAGGATCGACCCTTGACAATCGACCTTCTGATCGACCTGATTTTATGAAACGTCAAAAACGGTTGGCATTGGTGTATTCCCCCCCCCCCCCCCCCCCCCCCATACGCCAATTACTCTTTTCCCGGGACCAACATTGTATATCATATAATTTATTTATTTATTTGATATTGTTGTTATAGTTATATATATAACTTTCCATATTTAATTTACAGTACTAATGAACATCAACAATATAAACGATTCTGTGGAAGAAATATTATAGTTCAACCTTTTGGTTTATTTATATAATTAATGTTGCATTCGTTTTCTCGGCAACCGTATTAACAATATTACTTTATTGTAATTAAAACATATGTTTAGGAAATTATTACATTAATTAATATACAGGGTCGTGTCTGAGGGTGGGCTAGCATGAGCGACCACCCAGGGCCCACGATTTTAGGGGGCCCCAAATTTTTTTATCAAGCTATTATTATATACTAGTACACGCATTCGTGCGATGCACGGTACTCATTAAATATAATCGAAATCAAAAGCATTAAATCTTTAAAAAGGTCTTTACATAAAAGTACATAATGCTATATATTTTGAAATACTTCCTTATATACAACATTTGTCGTAGTACTACTATCGTTCCTATCTTCTTCAAAAATGAGAATCTTTAGTCCACGATGACCCCGAACTCTTGATACAACAACATACAACTGCCCATGTGTGAAAACTGGTTTTGGCAAAAACAAACCAACGTGAGAAAGAGTCTGCTCTTAACTTTTGTTGATCGTCATTGCATAAGAGACAATGAGAGGAAATTGGCACCGCTCAAACTTGAAAGGCAATCTCGAATCAGCTGGAGTTAAAGACATTCTTGGAATCAATACCTTCTGATTAACATTTTCTCCCATAAGAATTTTTGCTTCCAAAACATGATTACCAAGTCTTGTAATCATCAATCGTGTGCCATTACACAATCCACTTGCATGATCAAAATTTTTCAACAACATGACCGGAGTTCCGACCTTCAAATATACTTCATGATTTGGTACTCCCGAAGATTTGATACTATTCAAGAACTCTGGAGTATGAACTTGTTGCATCAAATCAGTATTTGAATCGGGCTTGCACAATGAATCTGAGCTTCTATATGATACACCGTCACTCTCATTCAACGAAATCATGTATTGATTGACAGATTCAACTACATTAAGAGTCGGAGCAAGTATTGCTCTCTCTTGTAGATAAACCGTGTTTTCACTATCAGTGCAATATGATGGATATGTACTGTTAACTATGCACTCAATCGGATTTCCTGACCATTTCATCAAAATATCATCGAGAATATCGATGTTAACATGACCATCATTGTACCTCCAACTATTCCATCACCTATACCGGCAATCCATTTAGAGAATTCTTCCAACTCCATAGCTTCATCAGTGGAACTCATGTTTTGAAGTCTCATGTTTTTTGTCAACTGTAAAACCTTACAATCTTTCCAAAGATATGAAGAATTTATTGTTGCAAAAACAATATCTTGTCTACTTCCTTATTGGATAACTGGGAATATTTGTCTGAAATCGCCAGACAACAGTCTTGCCACCAAAAGGTATATGTGCACTTGCCGGGTTCTCAAAGTGCATTATATCTCGTAGACTTCGATCTAAAGCTTCAAAACAATATTTATGCAGCATTGGTGCCTCATCCCAAATGAAAAGCTTGCACCTAACAATAAGTTCGGCAAGTGGAGTTCCTTGTCTAATGTTGCATGTAGTGTCCTCATTCACATTGATAGGAATTTTGAATCTTGAATGAGCCGTTCTTCCACCGGCAGTAGTAGCGATGCGATTCCACTTGAAGCAACATTTAAAACAATTTCTCCTTTGGATCTAAGACTCACATATAGTGTTTTCCATATGAAAGTTTTGTCGGTGCCTCCATACCCATACACAAAAAACATTCCATCTGAACTTGAACGTGTGGCGTTCAAGATAGTATCATAGACACAACGTTGTTCATCAGTAAGCTTAGTCATTAAAAGTTTGTGCTCTTCAGCCAAAGCTTCATGGTCATACCGCATTTCATTATTAATCAATCTTTTTTCACCAAATAGAAAGAATTCATGACTTGGATAAGGGATGCCTTCGAATTCTCGTAAAGTTCTGCCCTAACTTCTCAATTTCCACAAGAGCATAATTCTTAATTTGATCATCACTCAATCTAAGCTCTGTATTTAAAAAATTATATATATCAAAAACTAAATATGCAGTAACTTGGAAAAAACAAAAAAATACTCCTTCCGTCCCCTTCAAGTTGAGTCACTCTCAATTGGACTGTCTATTTCAAGTTGAATCATTTCCCTTTTTGGAAAAAATTAGGATTTTAAACACATAATTAGTCACAACTAATTATACCCTTATGACAATTAATACCCTAATTAAAAAATTAAAATTTAAAAAATTAGATAATGAAAATTTTAAAAAGTTAAAAGTTTTATATGTAAAAAATTTCAAATATCTAATTTTTTGAAAATTAAAAGTTTAAAATATAAATTTTTTAAAAATACGTATAAAATGTTTTAAAAGTTATAAAATTGTTAAAAAATAAATAGTTATTTTTTAAAAATAAAATATTTAAAATGAAATTTAAAAAATTTGAAAATTAAATTTTGAAAAAAATTAAATTAAATATAAAATAAAAATTCGATGATTTTTTTTAATTAAGAAAAAAATTGTTTAGCAAAACTATTGAAGGAATTGTGAAAAAAAATCAAAAAACTATTTACGAAAAAAATTTAATTTAAATATTTAAACATAATTTGATAAAAATAAATCATGAAAATTATAATTATTAATAATGAATAAATTTAAATATAAATTATAATCTTAATTCTCATTCTCTCCTCAATTAATTAATTCATTTTAACAACTAAACACTACTACCTTAATTAACGTGCCGAAATGTTTTGACTTAACTTGAAAGCTACAGAGGGAGTATTAAATAAGAAAAGATACATGGTATATGAAATGTTACCTGGATGGCCTAATAAAGACCTTTGGTTATGTAAGATATCATCTGATAAATGCGTCCAACATGTATTCCAAACTTCTTCAGCACGTCCTAAAGAAATTGATAATAGCAAAGTGACAAACAAATTTCTTAAAGATCTTGCTGATGCCCATAAACTTGCTTCTGTTACAGCATCAACATATTCTTTATCATCACTCAATAATCCATATGCATGGCAAGCATCCTTGAATGAAGCGTACACAACTCCATTCGCGGTCCTTATGTCTTCGTAGCATGTGGGTCCACGTACTATATTGAGCAAACATCTAAGATAATACATTTCACCACCTCCAAGAGGCAAATAAATATTCTTCCGATTTAGTATCCTTTTTGTCTTGGTTTCCATGCTCTTAGATCATGTTTCCAAACAAATTCAGTTGGAATTCAGCATATGTGAGTTTTCTTGCAGCTGGGTACATCTTATTTGCTTCAAACCACGCCAAGAACATACTTTCCCCGACCGTCGGCTTATTCAACACTTCATCAATTGGATTAGAGTCTGAGAACATTATACTTTGCTCATTCGGAAGATGAAAACTTAATCTTTCAACAAGAGGATATCGATATTGAATTTCAATTCCTAAGATTCTCCAAACAACCTCGCATGGTGATATGTATCTACAGTTGTAGTACATGTTGACTTCATCGACATTTTCCCCATCTTGTTCATTATTCGTGCTCATATAGAAAGTCGTTGTGACACGATCATGTCCCTTGTTGATATACTTGAACAAATATTTGACTGATCGCGATTGATTGCACAATTCAACATTTATGTGTGCTCCATACTTCATAAGAAGATATTGATTGTGCGGAACAACAAATCTATTATCCAGAGGCACTCCATTCTTCAGAATTGATCGTCCATCATTTCTGCGCCTATATTTTGGATATTCATCCTCATCCACAGTCGTTTCCTCAACATATTTTTTGGGAAAATATTTCGAACAACGACCGTCTACCATGCAAGGTGAACTTTGGTTTGCGACTCCACAAGGACCATGAAGCATCATATCTTCTACAGCTGCATAATACTTTGGATCTGAATCTTTATCCGGTATTTCAGCTAAAATGATTTTGTCGATTTCTTCTGGTGAACGATCTGTGTCGCTTTTCGAAAAAAAGAGCAAAATATGTGCATGTGGAAGTCCTCGCTTTTGAAATTCAATTGTGTACACAACTGCAACAAAAACTTTAATATTAATATAACATTTACGTTATTGAATAAATAAACAATATATAAACAAGGGGCAAAAAATAATCTATCTATATAGGATAGTGTATAACAAATTTTGGACAAAATTTAAGAAAACACAAAAGGTAGACAACTTTGACTTGAACTTCCCAAACTACCCCCACACCCACCCCCCACCCACCCACCCCACCCAACCACCCCACCCCCCACCCACTCCACCAACTGATAAACACGGATTTTCTCGTGTTTGGAGGGTCAATAACTGTTCTTCAGCGTTATTATCTTGATCAAATTTGATACATTTGATATATATTTCTTATATTCGAAGATAATGCACTTGATCTTGGCTCCGTTGAGTTTTGTAGGCGAAAAGGAGAAAAAGGAAGCAAAAAAAACTCATAGTCGAGCTATGGGCCCAACAAGCCATGGGCCCAACAGCCATGGGCCCAACAAGCATGGCCCAACATGCATGGCCTGCATGCATAAAAGCCCACGCGGCCATGCAACACCCCCGCGTCCTCCTCCCTTCCGCCGCGCCTTCACCTTCTCCATAGCAGACGTGGCCGCGTCTCCGCAGCCATCCCGCCACGCCCAGGAGGGCGATCTCCGCGTCTGGGCCACGCGGCCGTCCACACTGCCGCGTCTCTGTCCACATCCCGCCGCGTCTTTCCTTTACGGAAGGAACGCCTAAAGCGCGGCGGTTACGATTCACTTTGAAAGACTTTTGTAACATAAAAGATAGAGAGGGAGGATAAATAGCAGGGAGGAGACGAAAGTGGAGGAGATCGGAGATCTTAGAATTCGAAGTACGACATTGAAGAAAAAGAATGGGAGAAGAAGATCAAGCCATTCAAATCGGAGACATTTGGAACCCTAGTTCCTTCTACGGTTTTCGTTTATTTTCGATTATGTGTATCTTGAATCTTGAGATTGTTGTCCTCAACATGATTGGCTAAATTCTCTTTTATTCTAGAGTTAGGGAGTAGATGAATATTGTAGACTCGATTTAGTTTTCCTTAATCAATCACGACTCTCTTTGCTTCGTATGTTCTTGAGTTTATTGCTTGCTTATTTGATTTGCTACCAAATTCGCATGAATTATTGTGTTGATTCGATAGGCGGAAGATGAGAATTAACATTTGAATTGGGAACATAGGTCACACACTTCAATAAAGTCGAGAGATCTTGAGAATTGTGTGAGAACTTATAACATTTTGAACCTTTAGGAGTTTCATGTATTAGATATTAGTTGGGCACAACAGTTCTTGCATGAAATCTACAGTTTAGGCACTACGGAAGTAGGTTTAAGCTTATTGTGAGGTTGTTCTAGTAATAGTCGAGTCTTCTATGTGATTGATTGATTTTGATTAAATTGAATTCGTATGTTCATCGAAACCGAAGCTCTAGAATAATTCTTCTCTTATTCGATTCTCTTGTTGCTTGTTATTTGTTTAAGTTCATTTACTCTTAATTAGTTTAGTAAAACAAAATCCAACGATTTATTCGTCTAGATAGAGGATAGGAAATTAGACTAGTACTCGTTAGGTGTTGGGAACCCCTTGCAGTTTGATTTTGATGATGTTTATCGAAACCACACTTAGGCATATTTTACTTGCTTAGGGTCAAGGCCGATAGATCGACCTGCTACCTGTTAGTGCAGGTCGATAACCTTTAATGTTTAAAATCAAGTTCGATCCACCCTGTAAGAGAAAGGTCGATGTATCGACCTGCCTCAATTGGATCGAGCTGGATCATCAGCCTGTCTATCGACCTCCCCTATCAAGCTTCCAGCTGGCATTGCCTTAGAAGATTTCAAGAGCTGGATTATCAATCAAGGTCGATGCTCCGCCTTCATGGAGCGTCACGACCTGATCCTTGCCACGTCGAGTGCCAGCAAGGACGAATATTCCCAACGGCTAGAAGCGAGTCATCATCCAACGGCTAGTGCCACGTCAGCCCGACCCCAACGGCTAGTTTTTCAAAACTGCCTATAAATACTTCAGCCATTTTCGGATTCAAGTACGGGAAACACAAGCTATCAACGCCATATCTCTCCCCAAATCTCTCTCAAAGCTCATATCCATTCAAGTGTTCGAAATCCGATTAGTTTCCCAAACACTTGACAAGAGAGGTTTCCGATTCCGAAAAACACCACAACGACGAAGCGTTCACTGCTGCTTGTCGATTGTTCAAACAACTTCTTCTCCGACTTGTTCGAAGTTAGAAAGCTTGTTTTTATTTTCGCCATTATAAAGTTAGTCAAGCTCTGTAAAAGCGTAAGGTTGTTTGTACGTTTTAGTACGAAGGTTGTAAGGGTCACGACCCAAAACTCGTGTCTAGTTACTCTCAAGTTAGATTGTATCTAGAACTGATACTCAGTCAGTATAAATAAGAGAGAGGTGGATCCAAAAGAAAAGGGATTCTCAGGTCGAGTCGACCTGACGTGGACGTAGGAGGGTTTCTCCGAACCACGCTACATCGCGGTGTTTCTCTCTCTCTTTATTTATTGCACTTACATTTTATTATCTAATTGACGAGCATCAACCTGCATTACACGAATCAACCTGCTATCCATATTCAGCCTTTAAGATTTTTCAAAGAGTAATCAACCTCCACCAACTTCCGCATTAACAACAGTTTGATAAATCAAGCTTGATACCATACGAGCTTGATAGATCAAACTGCCTCTGAAAAGGTCGACCTTGACAATCGACCTGTAGATCGACCTGAATTTTAAAAAGTCAAAAACGGTTGGTTATTGGTGTATTCCCCCCCCCCCCCCATACACCAATTACTCTTTCCCGGGACCAACAAGTGGTATCAGAGCAGTGGTTCTTTTGACCGCTGCTTTGCATACTAAAAGTTCTTTATCAAACTCTTGGTCATTTTGAACCGTTCCTTAGAAAAATCTTTTTCATTCATTCATATCATATTATTTTGCTATGGAGGCTTCTCTTCTCAGGGTATGTGAAGACTTCTCCGTTCAAGGCTATGAAGATTGGAGCTTTCGAATCAAAATGTGTCTCAAAGCACATCACGTCCTTATGTGGGACATCATCGAGAACGGACCTTCCCCCATTTATGCTGCGAAGATTATCGTGGATGGAACAGCCCCCGGGGAGGCTACATACGAGAAAGTCCTTAAGAATCCTCGCGATTACACAACCGAGGAAAGGAAGGAGGCCGGTCTCGATGATTATGCAAAGGACTCATCTCCAGCACCGTGAAGGGCGTCTACCTGGACAAGATCAGAAATCTTGAAACGGCCAAAGAAATGTGGGACACCCTCCGGTCCATCAGCCTTGGCTCAGAGGAAATGAAGGAGAACAAGCTGTCCATGGCGTGCAGCAAGTTCGATGACTTCAAGATGGTTCGGGAGAAACCATCGAAGCGATGAAAATTCGCTTCACCGAGATTGTTCTTGAAGTGGCTGCCATCAACCCATACAAGTATACGCAGCGCGAGAAGAATCTCAAAGTGATACGTGCCCTCCCTGCAAATTGGCACGTATACGCCGCCATGCATCCAGCCCGATCGGATTTCAACTCCCTCACCACTGAAGATCTTTTCGACATTCTTGTCGGAAATGAGTATGAGATGATCCGCATCCATGGATCAACCCAGCCTTCCACCAGCAAGAAGACTGATGAAAAGAACAAGGAGGTAGCTTTCAAGGCCGACTCAGCCTCAGCTGCTACCCCAAGTCCGATTGACGAATCCATCGTCAAGAAGTTCGAGAAGATGACTCTCGACTATGCTCTAGCCGCTAGGAGAAATGAGAAGCTCCTAGGGAAGGTTGTCAAATACAAGAAATTCTACCGTGACAACAAACGAAACTTCTCCAACCGCAACCACGACCGCCCTGACAAAAAGGGAGAAGGTAAACCCTCAACCTTCAATTCTTCTAACACACCCGAGGGTGGTTGTTTCAACTGTGGCAGGCCAGGTCACTACAAGACCGACTGCCCGGATCTTACCAAGGCCGAGAGAGACGAGCTCTGTGCAAAGCGTGATAAAAAGCTCAAAGATCAACGAGCTGCAATGATTGCCGAAGAAACAAAGGAAGCTCACCTCTCGGATAGCTCGTCAAGTGATGACGAAGGATACATCGCTTTCGATGAAAGTGATGATGAAGAATGCTTCGTTGGAGAGCATCAACAAAATGAGGGATCTTCAAAGGTAGATCTTCAACCCATTTCACTTTCTTTTTCTGACGATGATTGTGCAGAAGAAGGTGATGAAGACCTATCCGAGGCTGTGTCTTGGGAAGAAATCAAGAAACAGCTCGATGACTATGCCGATCTCATGGATACACTCAAAGAGGTCGTTGAAGACAATGCTGAGCTATTGGATAAAAATGAAAACTACAAGCTAGCATTGGAAGAAAGATTCTCTCCCTACGATGAAGAAAAGGAAAGGGAGATCGAAACCCTAAAGTCAAAGGTTGACGAATTGACTTTACGGGTCAAGGAGTTCGATACCAGGGAGCTCGAGAAGAACGAGTCCCTCAAGACCAAAGATGCCGAAATACACAGCCTTACCTCAAAGCTGGCTGACTTGGTAATTCGACACGAACTCCTCGTGAAAAAGGAAGAAAAACTTCAACTCACATTGAGTCAGTTGAAGAAAAGTGGAAAGAAGCTGGAAGAGGTCCAATCCATGCAACGCAATCCGCGTGATCACTCTGGGATTGGATTTAACGGAGAATCCAAGAAAAGCAAGAACAAAGACTGCGAGATCACGTTCGTGAAAGCGCAGCCTAAATCAAAGAATGTTCGGAAAGCTAATCAAGCTCTCCCTGATAAGATGGTCAAGCTGAAGAATCCAGCTCGACAGCCCCAGGCCATCCTCATAAAGCAACAAAAGAAAGAACAGCCCGCTCCTCAAAAGAAGGAGAGTCGACCTGCCCAGCAACGTCGACCTGCCCCCTACCATTAAAATCAGGCTGTTCATCAAGGGCGATACCAAGGCCAGCACTATCAAAGGCCGTATCATCCTCAGTTCTTCTACCCGGATTATCAAGGGTGCTACTGCCACTATCCTCAACAGTCAAATTTTCCAGACTGGCAGTATCAACCTGGGTATTATGAAGAACACACTTATCAGCATCGTCGCCCTCGCTCGAAGAAAACCAAGGCTCCCAAGCCCAAGACCGCTACTGCCTCGTCCTCAGCCTCGGATAGAAGCAGACCGGTGAAGCAAATATGGGTTCCAAAGGCCGTTCCCGCAACCGATGTAGCACCCAATCTCAAATGGGTTGGTAAGTTTAACTAATTGCAGGTTGGGAAGGCTCAAAGAAGGAGCCAAGCAGCTCATGGAGCTGTATGGATCATTGATAGTGGATGCTCCAAGCACATGACGTGTGACAAAACGCCACTTTCAAATTATCAAGAACGAGACGGGCCACTTGTAACCTTTGGAGGAAATTCTAAGGGATTTACGAGAGGCCAGGGCGATCTAACAGTTGGTAAAACAACTATTTCTAACGTCTCTTATGTTGAAGGTCTTAATCATAACCTATTTTCTGTGTCGCAATTCTGCTCGAGTGGTAAACGAGTAGAATTCACCGCTAATAAATGTCTCGTGAAGAATGAGGAAGGAGAAACACTTCTTACCGGAATTTTGCAGGATAGACTCTATATTGTTCAATGGACAGATTGGATAGAGACCTGCCTGGTCACAAAGGCTGATTCCGAGACAAGCTGGCTATGGCACAAGAGGTTGAGTCACTTAAACTTCAAGGCCATCAACAAGCTTGCACGCAACAAGCTGGTGAACGACCTGCCAGACCAAGTCTTCGATCGTGATCACATCTGCAGAGCCTGTCAAGCCGGAAAGCAAACAAGATCATCCTTTCCAAGCGTGACGGCACAATCATCAAATCGAATTCTTGAGCTTCTCAATCTCGACCTTTTCGGTCCAGTCACTCCCTTGAGTATAAACGGTAGAAAATATGCTCTCGTTATTATAGATGATTATTCTAGATTTACGTGGGTTATTTTCATGTACAAAAAGAAGGAGACATTGGAGAAGCTACCTGCGTTGCTGAGCAAGCTGTGCAATCAAAAGGAGAAATCCATCATCTCCATTCGATCAGATCGTGGCACCGAATTTATCAATGCAATGATCGAAGAATATTGCACAAAGAGTGGGATTCATCATCAAACTTCAGCTGCACGTACACCTCAACAAAACGGCGTGGTGGAACGTCGTAACAGATCGCTGAAGGAAGCAGCTCGTACCATGTTGGATGAAACCAACCTTCCAAAGAAGTTTTGGGCAGAGGCCGTCAACACAGCCTGCTACACCCAAAACAGGTCGATCATCACGACCCGACATGGAAAGACTCCATACGAGCTGTGGAACAACAAACTCCCCAGGTTAAAGTATTTTAAAGCTTTTGGGTGTTTGTGTTACATTCATAACAATGGGAAATCTCAATTGAAGACTTTTGATAGCAAGGCCGATCCAGGAGTATTTTTAGGATACTCAGAGGTTAGCAAAGCTTATAGAGTCTTTAATAAGAAAACCCTAGTTGTGGAGGTAACACCTCATGTTGTGTTTGATGAATCTACTTGTCTGTACAGAGAATCAAGTACAGGAACTGAACAGACCGCTGCTAACAGGCCGTCTAACTCCCCCATTGACGACCTGCTAGTATGGACTCCAAATGATTTGGAGGAAGAGGATCAATCTGATCCTAAGGTCACACAGCAAGGGGGAAGTGATGCAAATGATAATACAAGCTGTAATACATCAGCCGGACTTAACCAAGCTGATCCCCCTCCCTCAGTCCCCAAGACTGATGCTGTTCACGACCTTACATCACAAATCGAGCAGCTCGACAACACAATGGAGCAGCTCAACATCCAGGCCGAACAGCAGCCTGATCAATAGCCCGAGCAGCAACAGCATGTGCCCACTGATCAACCTTCAGCTCATCCGGAGTTTGACGAACCCATTAATGAGCCCAAGCCAATCATTTCAAATGAAGAAAGATCACGACGCAGACGATGGATCGATGATCATCCGAAAGAGCTCATTGTTGGGAACCCAAACCAAGGAGTGCGAACAAGAAGGACGATTGGTGAAAGTGCGCTATTAAGTTGCTATCTCTCTCGCATAGAACCCAAAGATGCCATTGAAGCTCTTCAAGATGCTGATTGGATTGAAGCCATGCAAGAAGAACTCAATGAATTCAAAAGAAATGAAGTATGGTCTCTAGTGGATCGTCCTTATCATCAGGGTGTCATTGGAGTCAAATGGGTTTACAAGAACAAGAGAGATGAATCTGGAGAAGTTGTCAGAAATAAAGCCCGATTGGTTGCAAAGGGTTACTGTCAACAAGAAAGAATCGACTATGATGAGACGTTTGCCCCCGTTGCAAGATTAGAAGCTATAAGACTGTTTCTAGCTTATGCCGCTCATCAACGATTCAAAGTCTACCAGATGGACGTTAAAAGTGCGTTCCTCAATGGCGTTCTCGAAGAGGAAGTCTATGTGGAACAGCCTCCTGGATTCGAGGAGGGTGATTCAAGCAAAGTCTACAAACTGCACAAGGCCGTCTACGGACTTAAGCAAGCTCCTCGAGCTTGGTATGAGACGCTATCATCCTTTCTCATCGAATCAGGATTCAAACGTGGTTCAGTCGACAAGACGCTATTCACTATCAAAGTGAATGAACATATCCTTTTAGTACAAATTTATGTTGATGATATCATTTTTGGATCTAAATCTCCCATTTGTGTGAAAAATTTGGTAACCTCATGACCGAAAAATATAAAATGTCTATGATGGGGGAAATGAATTTCTTTCTAGGGTTGCAGGTAAAGCAGTCCGATGAAGGAATCTTCATTAGCCAAACAAAGTACGCACACGAGCTGGTCGACAAGTTTGGTGTCAAAGACAGCAAGCCTGTCAAAATACCGATGCTCTCTGGTGGGAAGATCGACCCGGATCCCCAAGGAAAACCTGCCAACATAACACAGTACAGGGGTATAATTGGTTCATTACTTTATCTAACTGCTAGTCGACCTGACATCACTTTTGCAGTTGGAGTGTGTGCTCGATTTCAAGCTAATCCGAAGGAATCTCACTTGGAAGCAGCAAAGAAAATTCTTCGATACATCAAAGGAACCACAAATCTAGGTCTTTGGTATCCTTGTGATGATAATTTGCAGCTTACAGGTTATTCAGATTCTGATCATGCAGGGTGCAAGCTCGATAGGAAATCTAACTCGGGTACTTGCCATTTTCTCGGAAACAAGCTGATTTCGTGGTTTTCAAAGAAGCAAACTTCAGTAGCCACCTCCACCACAGAGGCCGAGTACATGGCTGCAGGAAGTTGTTGTGCACAAATCTTGTGGATCAAACAACAACTTAAGGATTATGAAGTTGAAGTCAGTGAAGTGCCAATATTCTGCGACAGCTCGAGTGCCATCGCCATTACTCAAAACCCAGTTCTTCATTCAAGATGCAAGCACGTGGATATTCGACATCACTTCATTCGTGATCACGTGGAGAAGAAGAACGTGGTTATAGAGAAGATACACACTGACATTCAACGAGCTGATATTCTAACCAAACCCCTAGCTGAAGAAAGATTCAAAATGCTATGTGGAAAGCTAGGATTATTAAATGTTGAGTCATCAGGCCGATCGTAAGCCTACAGGCCGTTATTTCCTCATCGACCTGCCACATCTTTCAAAAGCTTGTGTGGGACCAACAATCGGGACCAACAAACAGGCTCTCTTTTCAAGCAGGCCGATATTAAGGGGGAACAGGCCGTCATCTACTCAACAGGCCGATACCATTTGAACAGCGAGTTACTTCTTGGACAGGCCGTGCCTATCTACAGGCCGTGTCCATCATCAGGCCGACGACTATTCAATAGATCGACCTGTGTTCCTCAATTGAGGGGGAACACTTAGCCAAAGTGATCCATCATTTGAGGGGGAACAATGGCCAATGTCTGTCTCCAGGACGTTTATTTCGCCAGACCGACATCGCCAGGCCGTTCCACCTCGCCAGGCCGATGTCATATGTCCAGGCCGATATCACAAATACAGGCCGTTCATTTCGACAGGCCGTTCTCCGTCACAAGGTCGATATCATCAGGCCGATATCAACCTGAATGCAACTGCATTTATGAAGGAAGAATCAAAAGGGCAGTATCACCCTTTTGTCTTATAACTTCTTCAATACGCATTGAATTCTTCATTTATTAATGTTATTTATTTCTCAATGTGTTTCATTAGTTAAGGTTCTGATAACTTGCAGAAAATGAGGAAAAAGGGATAATGATTACCATTTTTGTAAAACATCCAGTCAAATGTCAAGTTTTGACACATTGACCGAGAATGCATTTAATTCACTGCCTTCTCTCTGCAAAAAGTGCAAGTTATCGCACGTTCTCATATCTCACGCGCGAATGTGTAACGTTTCACATTTCACGCGCACACATCGTGTGGTTGAGAATTAAAGAGATACTTTCACCTTTTCAAATTCGAACGATCTCAACCGTTCGAAAATTCTATAAATATGGCATGCAGTTTTTCTCTCATTCTTACTTACCTTCTTCATCTTCTTCGAAAAACCTAAAATTTGTCTCTGCAAATACTAAAACTGCCGCCATCGTGTTCTTCACTTTTCTGCATTCTCACTATCTGCATCAAATCACTCGCGTGGTTTGTACTCTTTTCACCGATTATATTTTTACATTTCTGTCAAGTTCTTTACTGTATCTATTTTCTAATCTTTCTCGAAAAACTTGCAGAAAAATCAATGGCAGAAAGGGTTTCTACCTCCGGTCGCAAAGAGATGCAGTGGTCGGAAATCGAGGCCTACCTGTCCGCTCGTATCAAGTATGAGCCCTACATGGTGCGCGAAAACTACGGTTTTCGCGATCTAGACTCCATGTTTGCTCTGGTGGAGAGATGCTTCCCATTTCATCAAATCATCTCCCACCGGCCGGCGAAGAATTTGCCCAGGATGGTATGCGCTTTCTTCTATAACTGGAACGAGGGCGAGTCCGTGTCTTCCCACACAGTCACCCTCGGAACCCAGAAATCCTTGGTCACCATCAACATTCTTGATGCGGTGAAGGGCGCCTTCGGTATTGGTGACGGAGGCGATATGCAGCTCTCAAATATTTCTCAAGACCAACTGCAGCAGGATGCAGATCGGGTCTTGATTGAGCAAAGGCAGTTCGTTCCAGTGGCCTTCAAAAGGAGCGAGCTGCGCCCCAAATTCCGCCTCCTTATGGACTTTATCCAAAAGTGCTTTCTAGGGCACGTCGGGAATTACGACCAGGTCACCCCGTTCAAATTCCAGATTTTGACGGCCGTAATTCTCGATCTACCGATCAGTTGGGCAAAACTGATGGTCTCGCTGCTCTGG
The DNA here is from genome assembly GCA_029379335.1 of Thymus mandschuricus. Classification (NCBI taxonomy): domain Eukaryota; kingdom Viridiplantae; phylum Streptophyta; class Magnoliopsida; order Lamiales; family Lamiaceae; genus Thymus; species Thymus mandschuricus. Next base: position 11,382,242 of record CM057079.1, read on the forward strand.
GAGGAGGCCAGACAGATCGTTTGCGAGACAGAGGGAGAGGCCATTGTGAAAGTCTCTCTTCACAACGAGAAAAGGCCGATGCGCCTCGGGTCGAAGGCCACCTGTATCATCCTTTCTTACTTCAAGAATAAGAAGTGGTCCAATGACCCGGCCTTTCCCCCCCTGTTTATTCCAAAAGATCTCCATCAGATGGAGATGGCGATTGGAGTATCGGCGCAAATTTATTACAACTCCTCAGACTCTGTCAGGGAGCATCTCGCCAGAACCGGGCTATCCAAAATTGGCTGGAGGATTCCGGATCGACCTGCTCCAAAGAAGAGGAAGGCCGATGTCGATCTGGTTCCCTCACGCCCTGTCAAGAAGTCACAGCCCGTGAAGAGGACTCCCCCTCGCAGGTCGCAGTCAGCCTCGGGTGAGCCACCCAGGCCGATGCACAAGGTTCTCCCCGTGCAGATCGAGGATCCTGCATCTCGCACAGAGTCTTCGCCCGACTCATCGCCCTCTTCATCAGCCGAACGGACTCCATCTCCAGTCCGTTCCGCCGCCGAGCCGACCGCCTCGCCGCAACGCCCTGCATCCTCTCAGCAGGTCGTGGCTCCTTCGCCAGTGAGGTCCCCCCTCGTCCAACGAGCTGGATCTGTCGAGATCCAGGATCTCACTGCGGAAGAATCTCTGCCTTCCCCAGTTCGAGATGCGCCTGTGGAGGAGGACGTCGTGCTGGAGGTCCAGCCGTTCGTTGAGCAGCCAATTTCTGCTGCTCACTCCCAGGTCGCTGCATTGAAGCAGGAGGCCAGGCTGAAGGTCATCGACCTGATGCCGGGGATAGCCCAACTCCCCAAATCCCTCGACCTCGCCACTCGCCTCCAGTTCTACCTGGATTGTAAGTCGAGTTACTATTACGTATTCGAGGCGTTGCTGCAGGTCGTCACTCTCGACGACCTGAAGGTCGAGGAGTTAGTGCTGGAATCGGAGTTCGGTTTCTACACCGTGGGGGATGCGGCCTCCAATTTCCGTCAGCTGGTGCTTCGCCGCATGAAGGTCGAAGCCAAAATTTTGGGCATCGACCTTCGCCCCCACTATGCACACTCTCGTGCTCTCTTCAACTCCGCCGCAATAGCTGGAGACGAGTTTGATAGGATTCAAACTCCGGAGCAATCATCACCCAGGATTGAGGGTGATGATCAGCCTCTTGTTGCTGCTGCTCCGTCTCCAAAAGTCGATGTGGAGGCTGTGTTGGATGAAATTTCTACCAAGCTTGAGTCCATCATCACCAGCCTCCCAGAGCAAATCAAGCAGGCCGTAGCAGAGGCCCGGGCCGACATAGTGAAAGATGCCAAAGCCCAGGCCGATGAAGCTGCCAGGGAGCGCGTCACGGACTTTGCCGTGAAGCTATTGAAAGAATACACCGACAAGCTCCTGCCGGGCCAGCTTGATGAGCTCAACATGGCGTCCCGTGACCAGGTCGCGGAAGTATTGGAGGACTTGGCCAAGGTCGATGAGCGTGTAACATCTTTGACCTCTTCTGTCTCGACCTCGGCCTCGACCTCCAATGAGCAGATCAATGCCATCCACGGCACCATCTCCTCCCTTCTCAGTGGGCAAATGGAGTTGAAGGATGCTGTGGTCAAGCTCCAGCAAGAGGATGCGACTCTTCTTTCCCTTATCAAGGCCCTGACTGATGATGTCGAAAAGGGGGAAGAAGACAGAGCCGCCGCCGCCGCGAAGAAAAAGAAGGCCCCAAAATCCAAGGCTCCTCCTCCTCCTCCAAAGAAGCCCTCCCAGGCTGTTGCACCCAAGGCCGTTGCCTCTCATGCCGATCCCATCTCTCAGCTTGGTGCGGAGCAGGCTGCTGCCGCCAAAGCTCGATTGGCAGCCGAGGCCGATCTCATTTCCGCCATGGTTCTGGCTGGTGCTACGCCGGAGCAGGCTGCAAATCAAGAAGAGCAGCAGCGTTTCAAGGCCGAGCGCCGTGCTGCTGAAGCTAGGAGGAAGAGAGAGTTGGACTGGATCAGCCAGTCCGCTCTTGTTTTGAATGCAGGAGGATTGCAGCAGGTCGTTGATTGGCTTGATGAATCTCAGAACAACCTGCTGCGGGAGCTCAATTCTTGCTTCATCCTGCTGCACTACTTCATCAAGGACCCCTCTCTGCCTGCCGATGCCGACGAAGCGTATGCAGCCTATATGCTCAAGTTTCCGTACCAAAAATTCATTAATGATCTACGGAAAAAGGCTGCAGAGGCTGGTGTGACGATAAGGGCCCCTGCTCAACAATATTTTGCGCCCTTACGTCTTGGTGCTTCGGAGTATTTGGATTACTCTCGAATCGACCAGTACATCGCCCAAACTGCCATCGGCCTAGGCGTAAACGTATCGAATTCCGATCCCGACTATCGTCGTATCAGGGATGGAATCTACGCAAGCATGCAGACAAAGTCAAGGGAGCAGGTCCAGGAAGAGCGCCTTGCAGCCCGTGCCAAGATCCAGGCTATGTAGATAGATGATTTTGTAATCTTGTTTTTCATTTATGCTCTCAGCTGGTTGTAAATTCTCCATGTATTCTGCTAACGAGCTTAATGAAACAAAATCATCCTTCGTCCTGATGACAATATCTCTTTGTCCAGGCATCTGCCTTTACTGCTTTATTTTAATTATGTTCTTATTTGCCTTTCATTTAATTCCTTATCAATCTTCATGATTGAAAAATGTTTAAGCTCTGATACCATCTTTCAGTGTTTTATCTTAGGAATTATTTGTAAAGTGTTTGGTTTCGACATCATCAAAAAGGGGGAAATTGTTGGGAACCCCTTGCAGTTTGATTTTGATGATGTTTATCGAAACCACACTTAGGCATATTTTACTTGTTTAGGGTCAAGGCCGATAGATCGACCTGCTACCTGTTAGTGCAGGTCGATAACCTTTAATGTTTAAAATCAAGTTCGATCCACCCTGTAAGAGAAAGGTCGATGTATCGACCTGCCTCAATTGGATCGAGCTGGATCATCAGCCTGTCTATCGACCTCCCCTATCAAGCTTCCAGCTGGCATTGCCTTAGAAGATTTCAAGAGCTGGATTATCAATCAAGGTCGATGCTCCGCCTTCATGGAGCATCACGACCTGATCCTTGCCACGTCGAGTGCCAGCAAGGACGAATATTCCCAACGGCTAGAAGTGAGTCAGCATCCAACGGCTAGTGCCACGTCAGCCCGACCCCAACGGCTAGTTTTTCAAAACTGCCTATAAATACTTCAGCCATTTTCGGATTCAAGTACGGGAAACACAAGCTATCAACGCCATATCTCTGCCCAAATCTCTCTCAAAGCTCATATCCATTCAAGTGTTCGAAATCCGATTAGTTTCCCAAACACTTGACAAGAGAGGTTTCCGATTCCGAAAAACACCACAACGACGAAGCGTTCATTGCTGCTTGTCGATTGTTCAAACAACTTCTTCTCCGACTTGTTCGAAGTTAGAAAGCTTGTTTTTATTTTCGCCATTATAGAGTTAGTCAAGCTCTGTAAAAGCGTAAGGTTGTTTGTACGTTTTAGTACGAAGGTTGTAAGGGTCACGACCCAAAACTCGTGTCTAGTTACTCTCAAGTTAGATTGTATCTAGAACTGATACTCAGTCAGTATAAATAAGAGAGAGGTGGATCCAAAAGAAAAGGGATTTTCAGGTCGAGTCGACCTGACGTGGACGTAGGAGGGTTTCTCCGAACCACGCTACATCGCGGTGTTTCTCTCTCTCTTTATTTATTGCACTTACATTTTATTATCTAACTGACGAGCATCAACCTGCATTACACGAATCAACCTGCTATCCATATTCAGCCTTTAAGATTTTTCAAAGAGTAATCAACCTCCTTTAACTTCCGCATTAACAACAGTTTGATAAATCAAGCTTGATACCATACGAGCTTGATAGATCAAACTGCCTCTGAAAAGGTCGACCTTGACAATCGACCTGTAGATCGACCTGAATTTTAAAAAGTCAAAAACGGTTGGTTATTGGTGTATTCCCCCCCCCCCCCCCATACACCAATTACTCTTTCCCGGGACCAACATTAGGTTAACCAGTCCTCGTGGAATACGACCTTGTTTCCTTATCTTTAATTACACCCGTACACTTGCGGTAGTAAAAATATTAGTGAACAAGTTTTTGGCGCCGTTGCCGGGGACTGATTTTCGTTCTAGTGATATTAGTTAGATTTCTTTGATACTAATTTAGACATTTTATTTTCTGTATTTTATTTTCAATTTTAATTCGTTTGAGTTGTCTAATTGTTCTTTGTTGGTGTATAGGTGGTAAATGCACACAAGGTCTTCAGGCATCACTTTAGATCCTGTAGATCCGGAGATAGAAGCCACCTGCCGTCGGAACAACGCAAAGAGGAATAAGAGGAAAATGGCAACTCAGGAGGAGTTCAATCAACTTAGGGAGCAATTAAGGATTCTGAGGGAAGCTCAGGAACGAGTAAACATTCAGCAAGCTCCTATTCGGGAACAGTTTCAGAATGTGATAGCTCATGGAGGAATTCCCGGACCAGCCATCGAGGCTAACAACTTCGAGTTGAAGACGGGCCTGATATCAATGGTCCAACAAAATCAGTATGGGGGAGGTCCTTTGGAGGACCCCGAATGCCCATCTCAGTCAGTTTCTGAATCTCTGTGCCACAGTTAAGATCAATGGAGCACCCAAGGATGCTATTAAGATTCGTCTCTTCCCATTCTCATTGAGAGACAAGGCGAAACAGTGGTTCCAATCCATAGAGTTGGGAGGAGACGTTACTTGGGATGATTTGGCTCACAAGTTCTTATTCAAGTTCCAACCTCCGGGCCTCATGTTCAAGTTGAAAATGGAGATCACACACTTCCAACAATACGAAGGAGAGAGTCTCTATGAAGCTTGGGAGAGGTTCAAAGAAAAGATCAGAAAGTGTCCAAACCATGGCTTCGATCTAGCCACCCGGATCATGATCTTTTACAATGCTTGTAATGGAGAATTGCGAAGGCTCATGGATGCTGCTGCTGGAGGAGCATTGTTATGCAAAGGGGGAGATGAAGCCATTGATATAATTGAGAACATGGCATCCACAAGCTATCAGTGGCCAACAGAGAGAAATAGTTTGAGGAAAGTAGCTGTAGCCGAGAGCAAGGATCCTCTTCTTGCAATCACAAATTAGATAGCGGCCTTGTCGAGCAAGTTTGAGGCTATGATGCAAGCCTGGAATAATCCAACAGCGGAGAAGATTCAATTCGAAGAAGCAAATTGGGTCAACAATCAAGGCTTCCGTCAAAACCAAGGAGGTTATCAAGGAGGCCGTTCGAATCAAGGTGCATACCAAGGCTATCAAGCAATCCCTTCTCACCCGAATCTTGCATATGTGAATCCAAACAATGCCCTTCAACCACCGCCCAGATTTTCAGCATCTAATGGTGTGATCAATGAGCCGAAAAAGCCGAATTTGGAGGATGTGCTCATGAAATACATCTCAAGTTCTGATACAAGAATGTCCGCGATTGAGACGCAAGTGAAGATGATAGAGAAACAAGTGAGCCAAATTGCGAATTCTTAGAGCAACCAACATAATCCGGGGCAATTTCCAAGCAACACGGTGGTGAATCCCAAGGAGCAATGCAAAGCCATCATGTTGAGGAGTGGCTCCACATATGAGGGACCGAAGATGCTGGAGCACGAGCCCGAAAGTGTAAAGGTTCAAGAGGAAAAAGAAGAGCTCACACCGGCCATAAAGGAGAAGAAGGAAGGAAAAATGCCCAAACCCCTACCACCACCTTTGCATGTTCCTATGCCTTTTCCTCAAAGGCATTAAAAGAGGATGGGGGATGAGCAATTTTCCAGATTTTTGGACATCTTTCGGAAGGTCCAAATCAGCATTCCGTTGGTAGAAGCTCTACAACAAATGCCCAAGTATGCCAAGTTCCTCAAGGACGTGATTTCAAAGAAGAAGAAGTGGGGAGACTTTGAGACAGTGAACTTGAATGAAGAGTGTAGTGCTATCTTGCAACGGAAGTTGCCCACCAAATCCAAAGATCCGGGTAGTTTCACAATTGCTTGTGAGATTGGGGAGATGAAATTCAGAAGAGCGCTATGTGATTTGGGTGCAAGTGTCAATCTCATACCTCTTTTAGTTTTTAGGAAGCTAAAAATTGGAGAGGTGAAGCCTACCACCATAGCTCTTCAAATGGCGGATCGTTCGGTGGCATATCCTCAGGGCATAGTTGAAGATGTTCTTATCAAGGTTAATGATTTCATCTTTCCCGCTGATTTTATTGTTCTCGATATGGAGGAAGACCGAAATATACCCTTGATTCTTGGGAGACCATTTTTGGCTACGAGCCAAGCACTCATTGATGTTGCAAGAGGAGAGCTTACCTTGAGGGTAAATGATGAGAGTTGCACTTTCTCCATCTACAAGCCGTCGAAGTATTCTGAGGAAGAAGAAGTCAAATCGGTAGAAGAGTGCAAAGTGCTTGATGTGTGTGATTCTTACACCGTAAAAAGTTCTATGGAGTTGCCCAAAACTCCTACCGAGGCTTGCATTTCTACTTCTTTCTCTTCTTCAAAATTCTCTTTTTATTTATGCTCTAATTATTTTGATGAGTGTACTTTAGAAAGTGTTCAGAAAATTTCAGATCAAGAGGCACACCTTTTCGAGAAAGGGAATTAAGAGAATGGAGCTACCCCGAAACATTTGCATGCCACTTGAAGAATTATAAGAAGAAAAAGAGAAGGGCATGTGTACGAAATACTCTTCCACCTCTTCTTCTTTCAAACTTATTATTTTTCTTAGTAAAAACAATAAGTTTGGGGGGGATGGCGAAGTGTGGAAAAGTATTTCGATTTTTATTGCTTTCTAGGTAGTTAATTTGAATCTTGTTTAGTGTCTAAGTATAAAGTAGTATAGTCATTTGTGTGTTTTTGGTTTAATTGATGATAAGCATGGATATTGTTTGTGACGATGAGGCCGATGATGATTTCTTGAAATTGAGTACAATGAAAATCTTTCACTTGGGATTACTTCATGAGTTGATTAGCATGATTGATTGATTTGATTGTTTGACCTCTAAGAAGCTTGGATCAAATATATGCCCTTGTTGTGAGTTTGGAGCCTTGACTATCACATGATTATAGTCTTATCTTCTTTCTTGAGTGTGATTGTTCAAACATGCATACTTGTCTCTAGAACTTGCTTTTATATCTTCCTTGAGGTTGGGTTAGTGTGCTTAATAATTTAGAGATGATCAAAGGCCATCTTTCTTAGCCACATTCCTTCCCTTTTCTTTGTCCAAATGATACATAATCCTAGTTTAACCCCCCTCGAGCCGTGAGACCCTTTTTCTTTGATAAACTGTGGGATGGGGATATGGTGTAGGATATTGTTAATTTTGTATTGAGAATATTTGAAAGAATAAGGGAGAAAAAGGATCCTTCTACTCACATAAGTTCTAGTCTGTGTAAGGAAATGAAAAAGGAAAAAAAAAAAGAAAAAAAAAAAGAGAGTCTCAATAAAAGAAAAGAAAAAAAAGAAGAAAAATAAAATAAAATTGAAAGTTGTGGAATAAAGAGCATAAGTGAGTAGAAAGGTGCACTTAGATGGTTGAGTGATGAAGATGGTTTATAATGGACGAATGGTTTGAGTGTTTTTGGAGAACTAGATTCATTACTTTGGGATTTTACTCACTTAGCCAAATATTTCCTACCTACCAAAGAACCTACATTACAACCTTAATCAAAGTCCTTTTTGATCTTTATTATAAGCACGCATTGAGCAATGGAGAGGTTAAGAGGAATTGCAAGCCTATGGTAGATATTGTGTATGCCTTGAATTGAGTGAAAAATTACCTATCTATACACACTTGAGAGTGAGAGTTCATTCACATGTACTCATATGCCTTGAGGATCCAAGTTTCGAAGAGGTTAGATTGTGGAGATATGATCATGATGTGCTAATCGATAATTGAGGTGATTTGCTTGTGAGGATTTTGATTTATAAAATTTTTTCTGAGGCTAAGATTCATTGTCACTTTGCTAATCCGTGTTTATTGTTGATTTGTCTCGTTGGTTCGTTTTGCGTTTGAGGACAAACATTCACTCAAGTTTGGGGGGTTGATAAAGACGGATTTTCTCGTGTTTGGAGGGTCTATAACTGTACTTCAGCGTTATTATCTTGATCAAATTCGATACTTTTGATATATATTTTTTATATTCGAAGATAATGCACTTGATCTTGGCTCCGTTGAGTTTTGTAGGCGAAAAGGAGAAAAAGGAAGCAAAAAAAAACTCATAGTCGAGCTATGGGCCCAACAAGCCATGGGCCCAACAAGCATGGCCCAACAAGCATGGCCTGCATGCATAAAAGCCCACGCGGCCATGCAACACCCCCGCGTCCTCCCCCCTTCCGCCACGCCTTCACCTTCTCCATAGCAGACGCGGCCGCGTCTCCGCAGCCATTCCGCGGCGCCCAGGAGGGTGATCTCCGCGTCTGGGCCATGCGGCCGTCCACACTGTCGCGCCTCTGTCCACCTCCCGCCGCGTCTTTCCTTTACGGAAGGAACGCCTAAAGCGCGGCGGTTACGATTCACTTTGAAGGACTTTCGTAACATAAAAGATAGAGAGGGAGGATAAATAGCAGGGAGGAGACGGAAGTGGAGGAGATCGGAGATCTTAGAATTCAAAGTACGACATTGGAGAAAAGAACAGGAGAAGAAGATCAAGCCATTCAAATCGGAGACATTCGGAACCCTAGTTCTTTCTACGGTTTTCGTTTATTTTCGATTATGTGTATCTTGAATCTTGAGATTGTTGTCCTCAACATGATTGGCTAAATTCTCTTTTATTCTAGAGTTAGGGAGTAGATGAATATTGTAGACTCGATTTAGTTTTCCTTAATCAATCACGACTCTCTTTGCTTCGTATGTTCTTAAGTTTATTGCTTGCTTATTTGATTTGCTACCAAATTCGCATGAATTATTGTGTTGATTCGATAGGCGGAAGATGAGAATTAACACTTGAATTGGGAACATAGGACACACACTTCAATAAAGTCGAGAGATCTTGAGAATTGTGTGAGAACTTATAACCTTTTGAACCTTTAGGAGTTTCATGTATTAGATATATATTAGTTGGGCACAACAGTTCTTGCATGAAATCTACGGTTTAGGCACTACGTAGTCGAGTCTTCTATGTGATTGATTGATTTTGATTAAATTGAATTCGTATGTTCATCGAAACCGAAGCTCTAGAATAATTCTTCTCTTATTCGATTCTCTCGTTGCTTGTTATTTGTTTAAGTTCATTTACTCTTAATTAGTTTAGAAAACAAAATCCAACGATTTATTCGTCTAGATAGAGGATAGGAAATTAGACTAGTACTCGTTAGGTTAATCAGTCCTCGTGGAGTACGACCTTGCTTCCCTATCTATAATTACACCCGTACACTTGCGGCAGTAAAAATATTAGTGAACACCAACTTTTTGACTTTTTAAATTTTTTTCCTTTTACTCTCGATTAGAGTTCTTTTTTTTTTTCTTTTTTTTTCCCTCTATTTTAACTCTGATACACCATACTAAAATATCATAGTTAGAAATTGTTGAATTCTTACCTTTCTCAATTCATATTTGTTATAACGAGGTGAGAAATCGTACACGTAATCGTAATTTTTTTACCTTATTTGTGACAAATTCGCATTTCTTACTAATTAATTCATAAGTAGTTCAGTCCATCGGTTAGAATTATTATATTTCTTAATAAATGAATTCATACGATATGTATAAGATATGTATTAATCTTGTTGATTCAAACCATGTCTATGAATTCTAATTGGTTCAATCAACTTGTTAGAATTATTCATTTTCTTACTAAACGAATTCGCATGTTTGGTTAGATATTAACTAATTCTAACCTAAATGGTATACATTCTAACCGATTGGTTAGAATGAGATAATTTCTAACCAAATCTTTGAATTTATTTAGTAAGATAATCAATAATTCTACCAAGTTGACTGAATCGATTGTATTATTACGTATCGTATGAATTCATTTCGTAAAGAATAAAATAATTCAAACTAGTGGATTTAACCGGTTAGAATGTACGCGATTAGTTAGAATTAATGAATTTATAACCAAACATGTTAATCATTTAGTAAGAAAATGAATAATTCTAACATGTTGATTGAACCAATTAAAATGAATAGGCATGGTTCTAAACTAGACTATATATGTGTTGGTATGTGTGCCTGTAATTTGGTGCGAATTTTTATTTATCATAATTTCTTACTATGATTTTATTAATTTCTAATGGGTGGACTGAACATGTTGGAATGCCACGAGACAGGTTGGAATATACTAAATTCTTACTCGTGATATGCGATTAGAACGTAAGAAAGTGGGTATTTCTAACGGGTGGACTGAACCTGTTAGCATGCCACGGGATGGGTTAGAATATACTAAATTCTAACCGGTCATCTGCGATTGTAACGTTAGAAAGTTGGTATTTCTAACGGGTGGACTGAACCTGTTGGAATGCCACGGAACAGGTTAGAATATACAAAATTCTAACCGGTCATATGCGATTATAACGTAAGAAAGTGAGTATTTCTAACGGGTGGACTGAACCTGTTGGAATGCCACAGAATAGGTTAGAATATATAAAATTCTAACTCGTGATATGCGATTATAACGTAAGAAAGTGGGTATTTATAACGGGTGGACTGAACATGTTGGAATGCCACATAATAGGTTAGAATATACAAAATTCTAACTCGTGATATGCGATTACAACGTAAGAAAGTGGGTAGTTCTGACGGGTGGACTTAACCTGTTAGCATGCCACGGGACGAGTTGGAATATACAAAAATTGATTTCTTACTATGATTTTATTAAATTCTTACTGCGTGAGTTTGTGATTTTAATTTGTTACCTATTGTTTGCTACGAATTCATTTCTTACGATTCTATTAAAATTTATATATTTTTGAGTTTCCAATAAGACTATGTTATTAAGAATTTATTTTGGAAAGAATTTGTTATTTTGTCAAAATCACGAGAGAGCGTATTCAAATTCGTATAAGAAAACTATATATACAATACAAATAGTTAGAATTATTAAAATAACAAATAATGTGTATTCAATTTCATAAAAGGAAAGGCATATTCAATTTCATTTCACATCCATAAACAAACTCAGTCTTTCATGACTGAATTCACACCACCAATCAAAACACTAAACACATAATACATTATTAAATTCATTATTAAGTAAGAAATACGATACATATACAATTACTCACTCCTGTTACATTTGAAAAAAAAAATCAAAAAATTAAGTAAGAAATTACGATACTTATACAAATTTTCACCCCTGTTACATTTGAAAAAAAATCATTTTTTTTTTTTTTGATGCAGGACCTTCTTCCTCCTGCACTTCTTCCACCTTTCAAAAGTAAATTTTAAATTGAAAAGAAATTTAAAATGTAGAAAAGGAAAATTAAAAATTAGAAATTTAAAAATGTAGAAAAGGAAAATTTAAAAAAATTCAAATGAAAAGAGAGGGAAAAAAAAGGAAAAGGAAAAACTAAATACTAAAAATACATTTCAAAAAATCAAACTAGGTACAGTATTTGTAGAAAAGGAAAAAAGGAAATGAAAAAGGAAGAGAAAAGGAAAAAGGAAAAGAAAAAAGAAAAGTAAAAAAGAAACGAAAAAAGAAAAAGGAAAAGAAAAGAAAAGAAAAGAAAAAATAAGAAAAGGGGAGCAGCCCCGCCCAGCGCCCCCCGTCGCCTCACAGCCCAGCGCCGTCGTCGCCGTCTTCTCCATCTCGATCTGCTCCTGCTTGCACTCAATGTCAAGCTTGCCGTCACCGTCTTCTCCATCTTCGTCGGCGGCAGCCCCTTCTTCTCTCTCTCTCTCTCTCTCTCTCTCTCTCTCTCTCTCTCTCTCTCTCTCTCTCTCCTCATTTCTAGTCCTACTAAGAAACCCAAAAACTACAGCAACCAAAACAAGAACAATGTTCAAAGAATCCCAGCTCTTCTTCACACTATTAGGCCTAAACACATTAGCGCTGAGAGAAATGGTGGAGGGCACTACAAACACCAAGAAAATGACAGCTGTTACCAGCAGAAGGAACACGACCAGCCCGGAGCTGAAGAACACGGTGGCGACGCCGCGGCGGAGGCGCTCGGCTCGGCGGACTGATACATGCACGCCGGTGAGAGAGCAACGCGAGACTACGCCGGAGCCATGGGAGGTCGACACGTTCAACGCGTCGGACGTGATGGATGAGAGTCGGGTGGAAGAGGGCCGTGCGAGTAGGCCGAAGCGAAGGAGTCAAGGGCCCAAGAAGTTTGATCAATTTATTGTTTACCGTTGATTTATGTTAGACGTTGTTCGGGCTTGGCCCAATTTATTTTATTATCGAGTCGAGCGTTTTATGAGTTCCGTTACGGGTTTTCTTGTTGGTTCTTTCCCGATAACGTAAGTCGAACCAACCCTAGGGGTCTAGTATATATATAGAGAGAGATGTATTGCGTTGATTATGAACATCAATAAACCCTAATTTCTTCATATTTTCTGCGTTTTTGCTTGCTTCGTTTGGTGTGAACGTCGAGCTCCGATCTCGCGTCCACCGTTTATCTTCTCGATAGGATCTTCATCCTATCAACTGGTGCTTTCATCCCGAACAATGGCGAATTGGCGAGACACCGGTTTGTGCAAGGATGTGATGCCTGCGAGGGGTGCCCTTCCGGCGGGCGGTGGTTCGGGGCAGCCGGAATCGACGTCTTCGGAGTCGATGAAGACGGTGATGGAGAGATTAAGTCGACTGGAGGCCCGATTTGCTGCTGAGAATGATCGTGGTTCGCAGCGTCCCGACCCAAACCCCCCTTACGGGATGCCGCCGGCCTGGAAGTCGCCGGCGTGGTTGCCGGGAGGGCCATCGGCGACGGGACAGGAAGGGCAGCAGATGGCGACGTCGAACCCGGTGCCGCCGTCCAACGTGCATGGATTTCAGGAGACTAGGGTTTCGGGTGGAAACCCTACCACACTAGGGTTTCGGGCTCCGCCTTAATTTCCCACCACCGCATCGTCAATATGGGAGATTGGGCCCCCGCGCTCGATGTGGGACATCCCGGCCCATCGATCGACTTTTCCTCAGCAGGGGACGGACCCGGCTCGCTTGTTCAAGTTGGAACCTCCAACTTTCGATGGTTCGGAAGCTCACAATTGGGTCACTCGGGTGCAATACTATTTCGACCATATCATGCTTCCGGAGGAGCAACGACTGCACTACGCCGTCTTGTTATTTGCCCCGACAGTCACGGACTGGATTTTCTCGTATAGAGTAATCCGATGGTATCTTGGTGGCAGTTCTTGGATGATGTTCGGAGGCGATTCGATCCTCACTACTTTGTCAATTACGTGGAATTGATATCCAAGCTTACACAGACCGGCCCGCTTGGCGATTATAATCACGAATTTGAGAAGATGATGAACCAAATCCAAGGGGTTTCGTAGTCTACATTGTTGGCTATGTACGTTAGTGGGTTACGTCCTCAACTTCGCAATCAAGTGCGATTTCAGCATCCTACGTCGGTTGCTTCGGCCATGGCATTAGCAGTGGAGTTCGACGTGGTGGCAGATCGGGGAACGCCACAACGGCGGCCTTGGCAGTCGAGAGATGCACGTGCGGCGGTGCCGTCGGGGCCTACTCCTGCCCTTGCGGAACAGACACAGGCTACATCGTCGCCCTCATCTTCGGCTTGACCTCGGGATTACTCTAAACTCCCGATCGTTCGTCTGTCGGCCGCAGAAAGGGCGGAGAAGACCAAGTTGGGCCTTTGTTGGTATTGTTTGGACAAATGGGCGGTTGGACACACTTGTAAGGGGCGCTTCTTGGCGTATATAGGCCCGGACGATGACGACGAGGAGGTTGGGGAGCCTGCGGAGCCATTAACCGATGCTCCCGAGGTGGTTTCGGCCGATATCTCGCACATGTATAGGCTGGACGGGCAACCCAGAGCGTCAGTGTTGGAATTTCAGGGTTTTTTAGGATCTAAGGACGTGCGTATATTGGTGGACTCGGGGAGTACGCACAACTTCGTGCATCCCCGAGTGGTGGAGACGGGGAGGTTGGCCGTGCAGGCCATTCGGCCTTTCAGAGTGTATCTGGGGAATGGTCAGTCCTTGGTTTGTTCGACTAACGCAGAAGGAGTAGATGTTCGTATTCAGGGCCACTCGATGAGGGTTGATCTTCATGTTCTTAAGGTGCATGGGCCGGATTTGATCCTCGGCATTCCGTGGTTGAGTTCGTTGAAAAGGGTGACGAGTGATTATGGTGCGAGGACGTTGGAGTTTCACAATAAGGGGCAGCCGATTTTCTTAAATGTCACACCCCCGTCGTCCCGTCAGGTTTCAGCCAGCACGTTCGCTGCCATGATGATCCACCAAGGTGTGGCGCACTGCTTCGAAATCGTGCAAGTGGACGCCGACTCGGGGGCCGACGCCCTAGCTGCCGATCTACCCTCGGACCTACCCCCGGCCGTTCAGGAGGTTCTTCTCCAACACTAGGACGTCTTCTCCGTTCCATCAGGCCTCCCACCAGCCCGTTGCTTCGACCATAGGATCCATTTGTTGCCTCACTCCAAGCTGGTCAACGTCCGCCCTTATCGGTATCCGTACTTTCAGAAATTGGAGATCGAGAAGCAAGTTCGGGAAATGTTAGAAACTGGTATCATTCGACGGAGTTCTAGCGCCTTCTCCTCACCCGTTTTGCTTATTCGCAAGAAAGATGGGACGTTCCGGTTCTGCATTGATTATCGTGCATTGAACAAGGCCACCGTGGCGGACAAATTTTTGATCCCTACAGCTGATGAATTATTTGATGAGCTGGGAGCGGCTAGGGTCTTCACCAAACTGGATCTTCGCTCGGGTTATCATCAGATCCGAATGCACGAGGAGGACGTCTACAAGACGGCTTTCTGGACACACGACGGCCATTTTGAGTTTCTCGTGATGCCGTTTGGCCTTACCAACGCGCCGTCGACCTTCCAATCGGCTATGAATGAGATTTTTCGGCCCATCCTCCGACGCTTTGTCATTGTCTTCTTCGATGACATCCTCATTTACAGCACCTCCATCGAAGAGCTTGCCACGCATTTGAGAGAGGTCTTTTCTATCCTTGCTAAACATCGTTTCTTTATCAAATTATCCAAGTGCAGTTTCTGTTGTTTGACGGTGGATTATCTAGGGCACATGATATTGGAGGGCAAATTGAAGGTGGATGCATCAAAAATTGAGGCGATGCAGGCTTGGCCTAAACCGACGTTGGTCCGTCAACTGCGGGGGTTTCTCAGGCTTACTGGCTATTATCGGCGATTCGTTAAGGGTTATGCGATGTGGGCGGCTCCTCTGACCGACCTCCTCAAGAGGGACTCGTTCGTTTGGTTGGATGCAGCTGATGCGAGTTTCAGGGCGTTGAAAGGGGTGATGGTGTCAGCTCCCGTTCTTCGTTTACCAGACTTCTCTAAGACCTTTTATATTGAAACTGATGCATCGGATATTGGAGTCGGGGCGGTGTTAATGCAAGAGAGACACCCGATAGCCTACTTCAGCAAAAAGTTGGGACCTCGGCGTCGAGTTACCTCCTCTTATCACAAGGAGCTATACGCGATTGTCGAGGCCGTCCAAAAGTGGCGCCAGTACTTGTTGGGGTGCGAGTTTTTCATACGGTCGGATCAAAAGAGTCTTCGTGAGTTGCTACAGCAGGTGATACAGACTCCGGACCAACAATTATATGTTCGGAAGCTCATGGGCTACAAATTTGTTATTGAGTACAAACCGGGGACGACAAACCGGGTAGCCGATGCTCTTTCACGACGCGACAAGGAGGTCGAATCCGGGAGCACGGACGCGGCTCTATTCACGGCGGTGGCGCAGCCCGTTCCCGACGTTCTAGAAATTCTCTGGGAAGATGTGGCGACCATTCCTGAACTTCAGGAGTGGACGAGGAAGATTGCAGACGGCACGGCCCCCTCCGAATGGCAGTTGGTTGATGGTTTGCTATATCGCGGGAGGCAGATCGTGGTGGCCACCACCTCAGTCGCGAAGGGCGCGCTTCTTTACGAGCACCATGCTACCCCGGTGGCTGGCCACCCAGGCGTGGATCGTACTCTTAGGAGGATTGCGTCATGTTTTTATTGGACGGGAATGAGGAAAGATGTTAAGGAGTTCGTTAATGCTTGTGTGGAGTGCCAGACTACTAAATATTCGACGCAGAAGCCGAGAGGACTTCTTCAGCCATTGCCGATTCCTTCCAAGGTTTGGGAGGACGTGTCGATGGACTTCGTTACCGGTCTACCCCGTCGCGTGGATACACCGCTATCATGGTGGTGATCGATCGTTTTTTGAAGTATGCCCACTTCGCGCCGTTACCTACGAAGTTCGATGCTTGGAGGGTGGCTAATCTCTTTGTGGACACCGTAGTGAAGCACCATGGATTTCCACATTCGTTGGTGTCGGACCGCGACTCGGTCTTTCTCAATGAGGTGTGGGAAAATTTGCTTCGTTTGAGCGGGACGATGTTGAAGTTCACTACGGCTTATCACCCGGAATTGGATGGCCAAACGGAGGTTCGGAACCGAGGCTTGGAGCAGTATTTGAGGTTTTCGTGGCGGATTGTCCTACAAAATGGACGTCGTTTCTACCGTGGGCGGAGCTTGCTTTAAATTGTACCTACCATGAGGGGTTGGGGACTTCTCCCTTCACGGCATTATATGGGAGGGAACCGCCCCCTCTTGTGGCGGCTAAGCCGTCGACGTCGTGTCCTTCGGACGTGGCAGAAGTCATCCGCCGCCGGGGTGAATTGTTGGTGACCTTGCGGCATAATTTGGAGCGGGCTCAACAACGGATGCGGGATTCGGCGAATGCCCATCGCCGGCATGTGGAGTTCAATGTTGGTGACAAGGTTCTCTTAAAGTTGCAGCTCTATCGTCAGCATTCGGTGGCTCGTCCCCTTTCTCAGAAGCTGGCTAGGAGGTTTTACGGGCCTTTTCCGGTGGTGGAGCGAATCGGCGCTGTAGCTTATCGCTTGCAGCTTCCCGAGGGTAGCAGAATTCATAATGTATTCTATGTTAGCTTGCTAAAGCCGTTTATGGAGGGTACGTCGTTGCAGCCAGAGGATTTCCCTTCATTCTTTGCCCGTGGTAGGGTGGTTTCGCGTCCTATGCGCCTCGTTGAGCGTCGGCAGGTATTGAAGCATGGTGAGGTCGTTGAGGAGGGCCTCGTTCATTGGGACGATGATAATGGTGCGGTTCCTTCGTGGGAGCCTATGTCGGTGTTAACGCAGCGTTTTCCTTCGCTCATCCTTGAGGACAAGGATGCTTTCAACGTGGGGGGAGTTGATACATGCACGCCGGTGAGAGAGCAACGCGAGACTACGCCGGAGCCACGGGAGGTCGACACGTTCGACGCGTCGGGCGTGATGGACGAGAGTCGGGTGGAAGAGGGCCGTGCGAGTAGGCCGAAGTGAAGGAGTCAAGGGCCCAAGAAGTTTGATCAATTTATTTGTTTACCGTTGATTTATGTTAGACGTTGTTCGGGCTTGGCCCAATTTATTTTATTATCGAGTCGAGCGTTTTATGAGCTCCGTTACGGGTTTTCTAGTTGGTTCTTTCCCGATAACGTAAGTCGAACCAACCCTAGGGGTCTAGTATATATAGAGAGAGGGGTGTATTGCGTTGATTATGAACATCAATAAACCCTAATTTCTTCATATTTTATGCGTTTTTGCTTGCTTCGTTTGGTGCGAACGTCGAGCTCCGATCTCGCGTCCACCGTTTATCTTCTTGATAGGATCTTCTTCCTATCATGGACATTGGCGCTGCTCTGGAGAAATCCTCCCCGCCGGCCTCCATCTTCTCGCCGGAATCGATGAAGGAGGAGAGAGAGAAGAGAGAGAGAGAGAGAAGAGAGGCGGAGGAGAACCGGTCTCCTCTCTGGAGAGAGAGAGGAGACAGAGGAAAGAGAAATGTAGAGAGAGAGTAGAGAGATGAGGAAGAAATAGAGAGAGAGAAGTGAGTGGTCGATTGGAGAGTAAGAGAGAGATAAAAAGGTGAATAGTATGGGGGTAGTTTAGTCTCTTCACCTCAAAGTTGCCTATTTGTGGTTTTTTAAATTTTTTCTATTATTTAGTATACACTAAGAGGATTAGATAAAGTAGTGCATTTCCTCTATAAACAACATGTATAACAAAATAGAGTAATATAAATTAATGTACCTACTCTTACAGTTCCAAAGA
Source organism: Thymus mandschuricus (assembly GCA_029379335.1). NCBI lineage: Eukaryota > Viridiplantae > Streptophyta > Magnoliopsida > Lamiales > Lamiaceae > Thymus > Thymus mandschuricus. The sequence continues at coordinate 11,400,548 of CM057079.1, forward strand.
GATTCTTCTTATAAATTACTTCAAGTCTATTCTCTTATATAAATTTGAAATTTTTCTATTTAATATCTTGATTTTATTTTTTAGCATGTCATCATTTGATTGTCATGCACTAAGCATTAAAAGTCCACTAATATTTGTGTGATTTATGTCTTATTTTGCATGACTAAGAATTCCACTATTTACCTTTATGTATTTGTTTAAAAGAATTTATAATTATTTTAAATCATGAGCATACCTCTCATTATATCACGTGTTCCTATGTATTTAATTGTATTTAATTGGATGGTATTTGAATTTAGCTAGAGTTATCTATTTAGGTTCTATTCTTAAAATAATGAAATATCTTCCATTTCATTAAATATGTTTGCCAGAAAAGGATAAACATCAAGTGCATTATATTTCCTAATACATGGAACATAGCAATTAAACTACGAAATGGGAAATCCTAGGAACAAAATGATTAAACTGACACTGAATATAAATCCTAATACTTAAGATCTATTCTATGAAACGGAAAATCCTAGATAATAACAGACTGGCCAATTAATTCTTTTCAGCCTTGATTCTCTTGCTTCTCTTAAAAACAATTGGCTCCTCCTCGTCATTCTTTGACTCGTTGGACTCAATTCCTTTTGGAGTTGCGTCATTTGATGTAGAATTAGTGGTGTCATTATTTGAGAAGCCCTCCTGAAAAATATACACAAATATGCATTTATATATTTCTTATACATAACAAAACTATACCATTTTGTATAGATTTTAACCTTATTTACCTTTTCCTCCGTCTCTTTTTCTTCACATTTGCCATATTTTGCAATTAATTTGGGATACATGCTCACTTTGGATATCATGTATGCACCTTTGTTCATCTCCAATTCATATTGTTTCATGTGAATTTTAAAAAGAGTAGACTTATTCATCAATGAATCAAAGTCGATTGGCATGATAGAACTTGAAGCGTCCTACAAAAATTGATGTCACTATGATTGAAGCAAGTATTAGTATTTTTTATGATATAGAGTAATTAATATCATTTTACCACACTCAAATCTTCTGCTGGTTTTCCAATCAATTGTAGACATTCTCTGTCCCATAAAATAAATCTTCCAACTCCTGAATCATCAGCCAGCTTAATGTTTGCTTTGTACCCGTTTTATTAATGAAATGAGAGCATTAATTTTAAATAATACCTAAGAGTAAACTAATAATAGATTACTCTTTTTGTGTTACCTCAATCTTCCTCCTACATCATAAGTTTCACAGCTATCACAATAAAATGCATCATCATTCTTCTTAAATCTTTAGGTAGGACCAACCTCCAATAATTTCTATCCCATAAATTGTCCCATAAATCCAAAACTTTCCTGAATGCATGAATAAATATATATTAGTACCTTAGAAAATAGATTTGTAATATGTACTTACTAAATTATTATATAACCTGATACGCAGATAATTTGTTGATTGTTTTGAACATGCACTCTCCTTCATTTATTTCATCTTCAATTGTACGTGCACATGGTCTAGGTACATGGACCATCTTCATAGTAGATAACATATCCTTGTTAATATTGGTGAAGCTGAAAAAAAAATGTTAGTACTTTTATTTAACTATAATCCATACAGTTTTCTACACATAAATTCATGAATAAAAATATTACCTTTTGTGCATGTTTTCCATTTCAGCAACTTTACCAAATTGAATTTGAGTTACATGGTAAGAGTTAGTCACTCTTAATTCTCCTAACATCATGCAATAATTATAGTTATTAATATCCTAGTCTAGTTTTTGGTTTTCTAAATGTATCGGATTTTTTTGATTTATTACGTACTATAAAATATAGAAAATAAAGTAGTGGACATAAAAATAAAACTTAGTCAATGAACTTTCAATTGAGATACTCAAATATAAAAAGGGATAAATAAGATAACAAATACTATAGAAAGTATTTTGTGCAATAACTATGTGTACAAACAATAATTTAATTCAGAAATATTTGATATAATTAGAGAATGGTAAATTTGTATTAAAAAAACATTTTTAACATTTGATATAATTAGAGAATGGTAAATTTTGGTATTAAATTATTTTTAAACCTCTAAAAGTCGACGTGCGATAGAACTTAAGTACCACTGCAATGGGTTCTTCAAGTCCATCTCTTATATGATCTTTTATTTTACCATCAACTTCATCAGCATATGCGTCCCACATTGTGCATTTCATTTTCTTTTTCCTGAAAAGAAAAATTATTTTTTAAGTAAAAAAAATCATAATAAAAAAAATGATGCTGAGATCTACTCGTGGTCTTCAATGATAATATCCATGCTCTTAGCCATCCTCCCATTTATGATTTTATCTTCTACATCAAAGTGTTCGACAACTATTCCCATTGCATCTACATTAAAAGGAAGAAAAAAAAAAGTTAGTATCATTTGATAATAAATATCAATATTTAAAAAATTGAAATATTTTTCTTACCAAACAATGGAGAATCTAGTTTATTCTCCAGTGACACAATCTCGTCGAAACTATTCAGATTCAACAAATGGCTTGGGAATGAATCGTCGAGTATTTCCGATATTCTTGTTTGCTTGAATAGAATGATCTTGTAGGGGCAAGTTGTAGTTTTCGTCCGCATCATGTTAGGAGCCACTATGAAATTCATCACTAAATAAACATTTCCTTCATGGAGCTTATCTTGAAATACAGGAATCGATGCCTTTTCGATGCTACCATGAATTTTGTTTCCCTGCACTTATTATGTAATAATACTATATCAGTACATGTAAAATTGTAAAACAAATTTATAGAAAACAAAAATGCAAGAAAAGAAAGATCAGACCTCATAATCATGGAGCACCATTTCATGAGAATACACCTCGTTTGGGTTTTGAATTTGTGGTATCTTGTAACTTCTTATCAACCTTAGACGCAATGCATACTTCGACTTCCCAGGCTGCAAATCCTTGATCAAGCCAACAAATGGAGCCATTATATTTAGTGAGTTTGTTGTGAGGGAAAAAGCAATCTTCCGTATGTAAACACTATTGTAAATACTTAAATATGTATGTTGGTTACAATTTTTAATTACCATCGTGTATTGATAATTGGGTTAGTGGAGTAATAACTGTCTATCGTGTTTATTTATTTGCTGAAAGTTTAGAAATTTATAAATTCTAATTTTGGTGAAATTATGTTAGTGGACTATTTAAATAATAATAATTCTGAATTTGTGGATTAAATGTGACACGTTTTTTTACAACTGAAGTTGTAGTGCGTGCCCTTTAACTTTCACAATTAATAGTTTTTTAATAGTATTAAATTAAATTATTGTTATACAACTGATTTTTTTAAAATAATTGTTAAAACACTAAAATTACAATATTAGCCTAATTTTGGTGGGGGAAAAAAACTGAATTTTGTTTTTGTGTTAATATATTATAGATAGGTATATTCTGGGAAAAAAATTGCAATATCTGTAGCCCAATAATATGGGGCCCTAAACAAGGAAAAAATATATTATGTGTAGGCCTAAAGTATTAGTTTTGAATATTGGGCCCTAAACAAGGAAAAAAGATAGGGTAATTATATCCACAACCCTCACTTTATGTTGGTCCCGGTTTGTTATAGGAAAAATACGTAGAGGGAGGGGGGGGGGGGGGGGGGGGGGGGGGGGGGGTGAATACGTATTTTGAAGTTTTTCAACTTCAAATCCTTAACTCAGAGTATAAAGTAAAGTACTCTTTAAAATACTAAGACCTAGCAGCTAGATCTAAAGCAATCACGTTTGTCTTGAGCTAAGCTTAGAGCTTGATCAAGAGTGAGACTTTACTCATAAGTGCGGAATTTGGTGAGCTAAAATCTTTCCTAAGTATTTAAAATTCCAAGTTATGTTTGTTTAGATGCACGTGCAATGAATAATTAAACACGGAATTAAAGAGTTAGGGTTTAGAGAGATACGACACGAGATTTATAGTGGTTCGGAGATAAAGCTCCTACGTCCACTTGTTGCACTCGGCAACTATTCTCTTCACGCAAGAACTTGAAGATTACGGGCTCTTCAAAAGCCTAGTCGAGATCGAGCTTCACTCGCTTGGATCTGACAGACGCTGGGTGATTCCGGGTTCACACCAAAAACCTAAATTGGACTTGAAGCTTCACTTGCTTCAGTCCGACGACAGGGAGATTGCGGGCTCTCCTTACAGCCTAGCTTCGATCGAGCTTTACACAAACGATGTAAGTGCAAGCTTGGATCTAGACTCTATGATCGAGGCTTCTATAATCGACGAAAGTAGGGCCTTGGATCGAAACAACCTAACGACGACGAACACAAAAACCTAACGAACAGATTAGGGTTTTTGGTTTAGGACGACACACTATGAAGAACTCTTTACAGTAGATGCAAAGATGGCTAGAGTTCTTCTTTTAAGCTTGGATATGGAATGGGCTTAGACTCTAAGTGTGAAGGTTGTGAAGATGAGTTCCGACGAGACTGGAACTCGGAGAACACTTGGAAACAAAGACTCGAAGTTTGCTCTAAGGCTGGGAGTGTTTGTTTGCAGTAGGCGCTTGAATGCTCAGGAAGTGTTCTACTTCTTTCGTCTTCATCCTTCACTATTTATAGGCGGAGGGATGCCGAGATCCGTTGCTTTGGTTGGTGGCTTTGTCCCTCCTCCTCTCGACAGTACTTGCACAGGCTGGATGCTTTTGCAGAAGCGCAGTTTGTCTCTTTGCCGAAAACGGCTAAGTTACAAAACCAACAGTAACTGGAGCGAGCCAGTACTGTAGCGGCGCCCTGTCGGCCTGGCAGTCAACTCCTCTGCTCCTCTCCGCATTTGACACGTGGAGATCTCGTAATTAATGCGAAGATCTCTAGTTGACTGGAGTTCAAAATCGGAGCGGGAATTGTGCTGTCGCTTTCTGGTAGGTAGTGGCTCACTTCGCTTTGAAGTTGTAGTGTCCGCTTCGAATCGAGTCGCTTCAAGGTCACTTTGTAGCGAGTACTTGGGAAGTGAGTTCCCGAAGTGACTGCTTTAGTAAGTGTTGACCTGCGTTGACTCGCTTCGGCTTTACACTGTAGCGCTGGCTTCGCTTCGCTTTAGTGGACTCGCTTCGATTCCACTGTAGCGCTCGCTTCGCTTCGCTATACTTCGGCACGCTTCACTTTGGTTGGGTAGACTCGCTTCTATTGAAAACACACTCTAGTGAGTGGCCTTTACTTGAACTATCTGCAGTCTAAAAACCTAAGTGATCAAAGCAAAATGAAGCCATCCTAACAGTATAGGCTTAGAAAATTTTCGTAACCTATTTTCTAAATCAAATAGGGTCGCTTGGGAACAGAACACTTTGGGGTTTTGGGATCAAATCAAAATAACTATTTGACTCACTACGATGTGTCCCATAGTAGTTCCCCTTTAACACTTTGTTCTTAACAATTCCCAACAATTTCCCCCTTTTTGATGATGCTAAAACCCAAACCAAATTTTTAGACTAAGAGGTTTAGCCTACGTAACCGTGGAAGGAACTTCAAGCGAATGCTTCCTTTGCATGTTCGTTTGAGAATTTTCTTTTAGGTTCCTTTCCCCCTTTTTTTTTTTTTTTTCGGTTAAGATGTTTGAGTTTTGTAGCATAATAATAAGGCATTCACAAAGCTTGTAAATGACACAAGAGTTGACAAAAAATAAATATGAGATATATGAACACAGTTCACAAAATATCGAGACTTGAAACTCAAGGGTTTCCTGCAGCCTCGTCCTTCTCCTTCTTTTCTTCCTCTGTCACCTCCTCCTCTTTCTTCTTATCCTCTGTCTCCTCCTCTTTGATGTAATAGGCTGACATGACATTCACCTCCATTGTCATGATGTTATGCTGACTTGGTCTCCACCTGCGCTCCATTCTCAGAGCTTCATCAACTTCCTCATCGATAATCCTTCGGTTGGGAACCAAGGAATTCGGCTGAAACGGCATGGGATACTCCTTTACTGCGGGCACCTTAACGATGAGAGGTAAGGGATCAGCTTGCTCCGCCAAAGTAAAGATTTTCCGCCGTAGCCGTTCGTTGAAGTGGCACAGGAAGTTGTTGAGAGCATCCAATCTTGAGCACTTATCCTGATAAGGCACTACTTGCCAGTAGTAGTAGGCCTTGATGAATTTGTCCTTCAAGATAAGCCAGGTCTCAAGAAGGTCCCTCAGGATGAAGTCTTCAATTTGCCTCGAGTCTGGATGATGATCTCTTTCATGGCCAGCTCCTCCTCCGTCCTGCTTTTCAACTCCTTCATGACTAAGTTGAATTTTGCACTAGTGTCAGTGCTCCACTTGGGCAGCATCTCATTGACACGCTTGCGAATGTAGTCATGCTCTCTGGGAGGGTAGCGGCCGGAGTTGATCATCTCCATCGTGGTGACTCGGCAGGTGTCCATCCAAGCTTGGGCCTGGACAGCTTCAGATTCCTCAGGAGTGCGAGGAATGTAGGCTCTTCTTGCGATAGCGGACTGGATAAGTCTCACTTCATTCCAGTGCGACTCAATCCGCTCATCTATTTTCTCTAGCCTCTTCCTCCTCACCTCCTCGTCCTTCTCCTTCCTCTTCTTCTTCTCTTCTCCCTGCTTTTGTCTCCTCTCGAAGCGGATAGATTTTTCAGTGATGGCCTTCTGAATTTTCTGGCGCTTGGCCGCAGGGTCATCCTCGCTGGACTCAGGTGCAATCCGCTTCAAGGTCTATTTTGGTGGAGGCATATCTGTCTTTGTAGTGGATGGAGATGGAGTGATCACTTGACTAGCAGAGGCGGCTTCAACCGTGGTCGAAACGGGCTTCGCAGCTGGAGCGGGCACTTGAGAACCTGAAGCGCCTGCCTGCAAGCTTTCCAACAGGGCTTTCTGCGAAAGCTCAAGTTCCTTCTCCATCGCGCGGGCAATTGCTTCATCCTCAAGGATTTGCAGTTCCTTTTGCTCTTTGGTCAGTGGAGCAACTGGAGGATGAGTGGCTATAGACGAGCCAAGCAACTTCCCGGCAGCTGGCTTTCGAGGATCTTCAAGGAGCTTGTCTTTTCCTTTCTTCCTTGCCAGCTCTGCCCGAGCTTCATCCATCTCTTCATCTACTCCTCCACTTCCAACGCCACTTCCCCCTAGGATCAAGCCTCCTGCTTCAATCCTCTCCATTACTCCTCCTCCGATTCCACTTCCACCTGCGATCAAGCCACTGGCTTCGATCGCGCACTAACTTCCTCCTTCCAACAACTTCACTGCACTACTTCCTTTTCCACCTTCTCTTCCTGGTTCAGTTGGCTTCACAATAATTTCCCCCTTTTTGGCATCATCAAGACTGCCAGGGGCTGGAATGGTCACCGTTCCGCTGATGGATTGGTGTATGTCATTGACTCTGCTCAGAACAGCTTGGAGCACCTTCTCAGCACGCTCCGCAAAAACATGCTCTTTGGAGAGCACGATCTCTGAAGTTTTGATGGAGATCTCCTCAAGTAGGTATTTGCATTGCTGCTCCCTCTCCTTCACAGAGACCATCAATCTCTCCAACGGCTCCACTGCTCTGAAGCGGTCATCAAGCTCGGCTTCTATATCTGCACGGATTAGCTTGCGCTCTTCCTGCAGTTTGAGATTGAAGAATTTCTGCTATGCTTCCAATTCCGCTTGAGCAGTAGCAATGGCGTTCTGTTTTTGCTTTAGAGTTACGTAGACTTGAGCAGCTCCAGCCATTCTGATTGCAAATTCTCCGGCCTTCTTTTGTGCCTTTTCAATTTCGACAGCAAGCTGAGCTTGCTTGAGAGCCACATCAATTCCTGCCTTCCTCCTGCTCGTCAATTCAGCATTTGCCTCATCAAGTTTGCTGTTGAGGACTTGAATTTCCTTCTCAAGGCCGTGGGATTTCAGTTTAGCTCTCGTCAGCTCACTTCCTAGCTTGATTTCCTCTTCCTTCTTCTTATCCAACTCCTTTCTCTCCTTCTCCAACTTCCTCCTCAATTCCTTCTTTTCACCTTCTAATGCCACAAGCCTGGCATTCACTTCTCTCAGCCTGCTTCGCTCAGCCTCAAGCAGTTGCTTGGACTCTTGAGCATCTTTCTTCGACTCCTCCGCTCGCTTCACCTTCTCTCCCAACAGATTCTCCTTCTCCGCAAGCAACCTCTCCTTCTCCTCGACCTTCTCCTCCAGCTCACTCCTCTTCCTGTCAAAATCTGCACGCAAATTAGTAACTTCCAACACCTTTGTTGTCAGCTCCCCTTCCTTCTTTGGATCGCACTTTGAAGGTTGGAGATTTCCACCTCCTTCGCCTCCACTTCCACCTCGTACTCCTTCATCAATCGGAGTTCATGCTTAGATGGCACATGCTCTGGGACGGATGCATCTGGGTATTCACGCAATACTCTTGCGTCCAGCATCTCCCAGTAGTTGGCCTCATTAATGAACATGTGGAAGCCATCAGCTCCGATGAAGTTGAGCGCCTCCACCTCCTTCGCTTCGACATCCTCCTCCTTTATAGCCTTCAAAAGATTGAAGATCTTGTAGTACTCTGTTCCTCTGTATGTAATATACGTGAGGAAACGATGGCTCTTGTGAAGAAATCAGTGGTAATCTCCACTGAAGGGTATCGGTTGCGAATCAATTCTGCAGCTTGCTCCCGGTCCTTGAGGTACCGTTCCAGAGCATTCTGTTCTGCAGATGGAGGTGGTGGGGTTGGTGGGATTGAGATGAAGTTGCTGTCGGCTGTTTCGGCAGTATCAGCTGATTCTGCTGATGAGGATGGAGAGTTGGGTGAGGATGCTTGGGTGGTTTCCGGTAGGGTGTTTTGGGGTTGGGTTTGTTGAGCGGTTGGGACGAAGAAAGAGTACATCCCTTCTATATTAGCACTGCAGAAGGGTAGATTGAGGGCTTGGAGTGAAGAAGTGGATTCTTCTTCATGTGTGGAGTAGGGAGATTTTTGGGGTTGGGGTTGTGCAGTGGTGGAGGTTTGAGGTTCAGGTGGCTGTTGGGTTTGAGTTTATGGGGTGTGGGGTGTTTGGTCTTTGGGAGGTGAAGGTTGGGTTTGGTGTTCTCTTTCTGGTGAGGGTTGGGGTTGCTCTTCTTCCACTATCTTTTCGAGCGGCTGCTCCTCAGCCTCGCTCGACCCGATTATGGTGGTTACACTTCTCAGTCTCTGCGGTCGCCTTGACCTTGCTTTCCTTGACACTCGCTTCGATGGTGAAGGAGCTTGGATTTCCTCTTCCGCCTCGCTACAAGATTCAGCGACTGGAGCGGAAGGAAGGACTATCACGTCGATGCAATCCCGGTCCATTGGGAGCTTCTCCGTTTTCCATGAATCAAAGTAGATGGTGTTCTTTTTGTACGCAACTGTATCCTTCTTGCCAGTCCACCTCATATTCTCGAACAGATTCTCCAGGGCGAAGGAGATTCTGGAGAAAAATTTCAATTTCCCTTTGCGAACGATTTCACTATCACTTCCCTCCTCGTACCTGAAATCCGCCGCAACTTCATGAATCTGGTTAATGAACCAGCGGTGCCAGTTGAAGCTTGTCCCTGTCAAGCTGTCAACTATGACCGAGGTGGCGTAGATCTTGGAGTCTGACAGTTGGCTCAGCGAACCAACACCGCAGAGTACAAACTTCGTGTACAACTCGCAGATTAAGTTGAACGGAGCCGCTAAGTCATTCCTGATGTTGCTCAGCTTTGGATTTCCAAACATCACGCCTCTCCTTTTGGCAAATCGAGCGTACTCCACTTGGGTTGACATTCCAAGTTCCATCAAGGAAACTGGTCTGGTCATTGGCAAATCAAACACACGGGCTATTCTGCTTAACTCGATCGTCACAGGCTTTCCTTCCTTTGGATCGGTGAAGGTTGACGTTTCTTCTCCTTCTTTGAGATTCAGAAGAATCTCGGCGACGGCCTTGGCCAGAATCCGCTGTGGCTTCGCCGTTACGAACTTCCACAGGCCGGCCGTGGTCACGGCCCTGCGGAAGAAACCGTTCCCCGTCACCACATCTTCGTCGAGGTGTGGTTCAACAAAGATGTTGTCATTGAGGGTGTTCAGGAAGTCCTCCATCGTTTCGGTTTTCTCCTTCTTTCCCATGATTTATTTGTAGAGAGATTTGAGAAGAATTTAAAATTTTGAGGGGTTTGAGACTCGTGAGTTGCAGAGGCGTAGATCTTGCACGAGAATGGCAATTTTGGAGAGTTGTGAATTTTTCTGCAGGCCTCCGTCGTTGCATATATATAGAACTAGGGTTCGGCTAACGTGGCAGGGGCAAGACAGTAATATCTTCGTAGATCCTGTGCGGAGGCGGCGGACCCTTAGTGATGGATCTGATGTGTCCGGCGTCATCACAGGAAAAGTGAACCACCAACTTGACTTGGCGTTGCCACGCGGCAGCCTGTGATTTGTCTCTCCAATAGGCGTCGATCCAGCGGTTGAGATTTAGAACCTGTTCAGATTCGACGGCTGGATCGAGGTCGATCTTCCCGCTTATCTCGGCTTGACGCGCACGCGCCTGTCATTTCTCTTTCTACGCGCCACTGCATTAAATGCTAAAGTAAAAAGTCAAATTTTGCACTCGAGTGCTGACAGCTCATACGCTTCGCTTCGTACTCGCTCGCTACGAGAGTAGCCGCTTGGCTTTTACTCGCTTGCGAAGTACTCGCTTGGCGTGACTGCTCCGCACTCGCTTGCGATGACTTGCTTGAGTGACGTGGCACTCGCTTCGTCATTTGTAACGACTGGAATAAGAAATTAAATTTCTTTGCTTAATTTAAAATGTTTCTGACTTACATACTTCGAGGATAAACAAGAGTGTTTTCCTCTTTGTATTTGTGTCAGATTCATTTCATATTTTCCACATAGTGAGTGAAAGTTTCTAGCACACTTCAGCTCACTTAGTGTACTTAAAATTGAACCACTTACCAGTCAATCTCACTTCGTAGGAGATTGATACCACTTATTGAAGTTACTTGATTTGGACTTCATTTGTTGAATCCACTTGATGATACCACCTGTTGGATATTACATCTTCTTGGCATTCATCTTCATGGCATTCATCTTCCTTTACGAAATAGAGAGTCCTCCATCGAAGTGAATGGGGGAGAGAATGAATATAGTACACAAGCTTACTACGACCCAGAGGGGAGCTTCACGTAAGTGTACATATTCACGACGAATGGGGGATGAGTACAAGTCCTTATCTCAGAGCAGAATAGGACAGGATGACAATGAGAATGCTCTGACAAGACAATCTCGTATTTTATGCAAAGACATGTCACCAGTCATGCAACCTTTTCAAGTAAAAGGTAACTCTTCAAGCTTTCTCCTACAGACTACAGAATGAATTTGCAATCGATTCGCTTGACCTAAACAAGGGCAAATTGAAGCGATGCAAAATCCAAAGGGGGGGAGGAATGGATAGACATCCGGCAGCTCAACTCAATGAAGAGTGAGTAAGGAATGAATATTTATCCACGATGAAGGAGATGAGAAGACTTGCTCCTCTTCGGCGGAAAGATGGGAAGAGGACGCAAGGTCTAGGTGCCAGCCCTGCCTAAGCTTTCACCATTTGTATGTGGGAAGGCCCGATACAAGACCCCACAACCGTTACTAGAAACGGCACTTGCGAGTGTTTATACCCACTCGCTAGGAATCTTAGGCTAGGTAGCAGCTTTCCTTGCTCGCTTTGGAAGTAGCTTGCTCCGAGAGCAAACAATAGTTCCCCCTTAACCAATGGCTTAACAATTCCTATAAGCGGGTAGGGAACGTCTTCCAACACTCCACCTTTCTCCACCTTATTTCTCCTTCTTCAAGCGAGTGGAATTTTGAAGTGACTCGCTTGAGTTGGTGAAGATCCGAAGCGAGTGACGCTTAGAAGAACAAGCGACCACTCCTTCGTGCATCCTGGATCTAGCACTCTTCACCAGGGTCTAGCAACCCTAATTCCATGCATAGCTGATTGAAACGAGACTCAGCTAGAGGCTTGGTGAGGATATCTGCTCGCTGGAGATCGGTATGAATTTTCTCGAGCTTGATATCCTTCTTCTCGACATGATCACGAATGAAGTGATGTCGGATTTCCACGTGCTTGCATCTGGTGTGTAGCACTGGATTTTGCGAGATGCAGATCACACTGTTGTTGTCGCAGAATATTGGAATTTCATTCGCTTCAACATTGTAGTCCTTCAACTGCTGACGAAGCCATAGAATTTGAGAACAACAGCTTCCAGTGGCCATATATTCGGCTTCAGTCGTTGAAGTAGCTACACTCGTCTGCTTCTTCGAAAACCATGAGATCAGCTTGCTTCCCAAGAACTGACAAGTGCCCGAAGTTGATTTCCTATCAATTCGGCACCCTCCATAGTCAGCATCTGAGTATCCAGTGAGCTCCAAATTGTCCTCAGTTGGATACCATAGCCCCATGTTGACAGTGCCCTTCAAATATCGAAGAATTCTTTTGGCAGCTTCAAGATGGCTGTGCTTGGGATTGCTTTGGAAGCGAGCACATACTCCAACTGCAAAAGCTATATCAGGCCTACTTGCAGTGAGATATAGAAGGGATCCAATCAAGGCTCGGTAGTCTGTAGCATCCACAAACTTCCCATCTAGGTCTGGCTCCATCTTCCAGTTCGTGTTCATTGGAATCTTCACAGCTTTGGCATGCTGAACACCGAACTTGGCAAGCATATCTCTTGTATACTTAGCTTGATTGATGAAGATACCATCATCCTGCTGCTTCACTTGAAGACCTAGAAAGCAGCTCATCAAGCCAATCATCGAAATCTTATATTTGGTCTTCATAAGCTCTCCAAACTTCTCGCTAAGCGACTGGTTTGGTGATCCAAATATGATGTCGTCCACATAGATCTGGACCCATAGCATGTCTTCTCCATGATTGATGGTGAAGAGAGTCCGATGTATCTTTCCTTTGTGGAATCCATTTCCACTAGAAATTGAGATAGGGTATCATACCAAGCTCTGGGAGCTTGCTTCAATCCATATAGGGCTTTCTTCAATCGATACACCTTATCTCCCTGCTCGAAACCCGGTGGCTGCTCCACATAAACTTCTTCCTTCAATTCACCGTTTAGGAACGCGCTTTTCACATCCATCTGATAGACTTTGAATTTCTTGGCCGCTGCATAGGCTAGAAATAGTCTGATCGCTTCAAGCCGTGCCACTGGAGCGAAGGTCTCAGCGAAATCGATTCCTTCTTCTTGGCAGTAGCCCTTAGCGATGAGTCGCACCTTGTTCCTCACAACGTTGTGGTCCTCGTCTGTCTTGTTCTTGAACACCCACTTGGTGCCAATCACATGCTGGAATTTGGGATGATCCACGAGGTACCATACGTCGTTCCTGGTGAACTGATTTAGCTCTTCTTGCACGACGATCACCCAATTGGAGTCAGCTAGGGCTTCCTCCACGCATGACGGCTCAAAATTTGAGAGAAAGCAACTGAACATGGCACTTTCTCCAAACACTTGACTTCTGGTCACTACACCCTTGGATAGATCTCCAATGATTTGACTTGGTGAGTGATCCTTGAGCCATGCACGCTTGGATCTGCCAACTTCATCTTCATCTTCTTCCTGGTCGCTTGCTTCACCATCTGAAGCGACTGGATTGGGTGCTTGGCCTGCACTCGCTTCAGGAATCTTGGGGGCAGCTTCAACTTTTCCTTGGGCAATCTGCTCGCTTCAGCCCTTGATTTCTTCATCATCCTCAAGCAAGTCCCAAGTTAATGAATTGTTGGGTTCCTCGCTTGTCTTTCCTTCCTTAGATTGAACATGTTCCTGTGGAAGACTCAAAGAAGATTCATCAAATACGACATGGGGTGATTCTTCCACAATTAGGGTTTTACAATTGAACACCCCTGTAAGCTTTTCTTGATGTATAATATCCTAAGAATATTCCTTCATCAGCTTTGCTTTCAAAGGCTTTCAATTGTGACTTCCCATTATCATGGATGAAGACCCTACAACCAAAGATATGGAAATAAGATATGTTAGGAATTCTTCCTGTCCATATTTCATATGGTGTCTTGTCGTGCCGCTTGCAGAGAAGCGTCCGGTTCTGCGTGTAGCATGCTGTATTGGCAGCTTCAGCCCAATACTTCATCGGAAGCTTCGAGTCAGCAATCATAGTACGAACGGCTTCTTTGATGATTCTGTTCCTTCTTTCAGCAACTCCGTTCTGCTGAGGCGTGCGTGCTGAGGAAGTCTGATGTGATATTCCATGCTCCGTGCAGTAAGCTTCAATGGTAGAGTTGAGAAACTCTGTGCCTTTGTCGGAGCGGATGGTGACAATCGCTTGGTTTTTCTCCACAGCTAGACACTTGAGCAGTTGTGGCAGCTTGGTCAGTGTCTCCTTCTTGCTGAAGAGAAATACAACCCAAGTGTAGCGAGAGAAGTCGTCGACTACAACTAGAGTGTACTTCCTTCCATTTACACTAACTGGAGTGACTGGGCCAAACAGATCCATATGAAGCAGCTCAAGCACTCGTTTGGATGAAGCTTCTTCAACACTGGCGAAGTGCTTCTTTGTCTGCTTCCCTCGTTGGCATGGTGAGCATGGATGGTCTTTAACAAAGACTTCATTTGGTATGCCTTGCACCAGTCCTTTTCGAGCTAATCGATTTATGGCTTTGAAGTTGAGATGATTCAAGCGTCGGTGCCATAGCCATCCTATCTCTGTATCACTCCTTGCAACCAAGCACGTCTCCTCTTTGCAGCTTTCCCATTGTGCTATATAGACGTTCCTTTGTCTAATTCCAGTCAGCACAGTCTGGGACGTGAGCTTGCTCTTCACAATGCACTTGTTGGAAATGAATTCCACCTTGTATCCTTTATCACAGAATTGTGAAATGGATAGCAAGTTGTGCTTAAGTCCTTCCACATAGGAGACTTCTTCTATTGTGAGCTTTCCAACTTTCAGTGCGCCGTACCCTTTGGTGCTTCCTCGAGAGTTATCACCAAATGTAACGTGTGGACCCTTCTTCTTTATGTAGTCATGAAGTAGAGCTCTCATGCCGGTCATGTGTCTTGAACATCCACTGTCCAAGTACCAGATTTGTTGACCCTCAGTTGGCATGGGATCCACGGCGCTCACCTGCAATTAGACAGATTTTGGTACCCAAATCAGTTTGGGTCCTTGCAGGTTAGTTCCCTTAGGTACCTACACTTGCTTCACTTTCTTTCGAAAGGTAGCTTGAGCTTTAGGTTTCTCGACCTTTGAAAACTGTGACTTCTGCCTTGAAGCAGCTTCACACGTGCAGCAGTGTGTGCAAGAGGGGTAGCAGCTCGCTTGAGGCTTACCTATGCTCTTACCCGCTTGCTTGTATCCTGAGTGACTAGCTTCGGATTAGCTACAGGCTTAGAGACTGACTTAGGATTTACAGTCTGTCGAAGCGGCTCACTTGGTTTTCTCGAAGCGGTCCAACTAGGGTTTTGACCCCGACTCGCTTGAGAAAACTTGGAAGTTTGAAGCGACCTCCTTGGAGCTTCAAGTTCTTCCCCCTCAGCGTTAGTCCGGTTGGACCATCTCCAGTCTGGATAACGTGACACATAGACATTACTCCTTTTCTTGAAAGGGAGATCATTTGTCTCTGGTGTCTTGGTCTGAGACTTAGAAGCTACAACTGGTTTCCCTTTACCTTTAGATTGGTAAGATTTAGCATTGTAAGTGCTAGGGACAGTTGATCTTTGCTTTCCCATAGTTTCTGCCCTTGAAGATATAAACATCTTCATTGACTTCTTCTTAGGGTTCTCAGCCATTTGGCCTTTATCTTTGTTGGTGGTCGCTATGCAGTGGGCATTTCCAAAGTGACTGATGGTGTCGTGTTTGAAGCACCAACAAAGACAGTCGGCTTGGAAGGTCCACCCTCATATCCGAGTCCTCCCTTTCTACCAAAAGGTAGAAGCGAGCTCTCTAGTGCTTGTCTAGCGTATGAAGCTTTGTTCAAGTTGGCAACTAGAGCGGATTGGGTTTCATACCTTCCTTCCAAGCTTTGATGTCTAGCGAAGAGATCCTCGAACTTACTAGTCATAGCCCTTAAGTTAAGTTTGACTTGGTCAAGCTCAGTGGCTAGCTTTCGGTTCTCCTTCTCGCTTTGAGACATAGCTTGTTTTAACATTTCGTGGTCGCTTGACAATTTGATGTGCTTGTCAAGCAACTCACTCCATGTCGAGGAATTTGCTTCCTCTTGGTGAGTGTGTGCGAGAGTAATTGAACTTGGTGAGGGATAGATAAATACCTCTCCAGTTTCCTCGTTGGTGAGCGCCATGAGTCCAAGATCCTCTCCCTCACTTGAGTTAGGATCTGTAAATGCATCGGAGTCGCTTGATGGATCTTCAGTTGAAGCGACCGGCATTTCACTCGCTACGAGCGCTCGCCTCGGAGCATCCCTCTTTGCTCTCAGTTCCTCTCGCTCTTTTGCACTCAGCTTCGGACAGTCGGATTTGCATTGGCCCATCTTGTGGCAGTGGTAGCATTCCACTTCCATCATGTCCCTTGAGATCGGCTTTGTCGTCTCCTCTCTTTTCCCTTTTTCCTTCTCGAGCATCAGTGCTCCTCCCTTTGTACTGTTTGTAGAATCTCTTGTACTTGCCCACTCGAGAGTTCATTTTGTTGAAGTTCTTGGATAAGAACGCAACATGTTCTTCCAGCTCTTCCATCGTCATCTTGGCTAGCGACTTGTCGCTTGGCCCTTCAGCAGCTTTGAAAGCTACACCCTTTGACGTAGTGGGAGCTTCATCCTCATCGTCGAGGTTCATTCGATTCAAATCGAATTCGTGAGCTTTAAGTTCGGAGAACAGAATCTCTGGTGTGAGCTTCGATAGATCCTTGGTAGCTAGGTACAACTCCTTCATTGTCTGCCACTTCCTTGTGAGAGCACGAACAATCTTTAGGTTCACTTCCTTGTCTGTGAGTTCCTTCCCAAGTGAGTTGAGAGTTGCAGTGATGTTGGTCACTCTCAGCTCGAAGGCATCGATGGACTCTCCTGGCTTCATCACTAGGCTTTCAAACTCCCGCATCTGAACGGCAAGCTTGTTTTCTTTGATTTTATCTGTGCCTTGAGAAATGAGGGCTAGGGTTTCCCACATTTCTTTCGCCGTCGCACACTTCCTTATCCGTGGTAGATAGGCGTCCGACACGGTGCTTTGCATCGTGTGACGTGCGATCTTGTCGAGGTTGGTGACTTTGAAGTCATTTGGAGTGTACTCATCTTTGTCCTTCTCCACGTACCGTTGTCGAACATAGGCAGCCCGACCTTCGGCAGCTGGGACATTCTCAGAACAGCTTTTCTGATTTCGATTGGTCCACCTTCGATGATCTCCCACATCCGGTCATGGATGGAGCACAGGAAGCTCTCAACGCGAAAGCTCCAGATCTCATAGCCTTCAATGGAAAACTGTGGAAGACTACAAACATTGTATGTAGACATAGCAAACCGTCAGTAGTAGATGCAGCATGCGTGTGTGAGATTTTGATGCACTTAAGAAAAATAGGATCCGGTTCAGTGAGACAACGGAAGTGAGTGGGGACTCACTTCGGATATACAAAGCAGAGGCTCGAAAGAACCGCTGCTCTGATACCACTTGTTGGTCCCGGTTTGTTATAGGAAAAATACGTAGAGGGGGGGGGGGGGGGTGAATACGTATTTTGAAGTTTTTCAACTTCAAATCCTTAACTCAGAGTATAAAGTAAAGTACTCTTTGAAATACTAAGACCTAGCCGAGAGCTAGATCTAAAGCAATCACGTTTCTCTTGACCTAAGCTTAGAGCTTGATCAAGAGTGAGAATTTACTCTTAAGTGCGGAATTTGGTGAGCTAAAATATTTCCTAAGTATTTAAAATTCCAAGTTATGTTTGTTTAGATGCACGTGCAATGAATAATCAAACACGGAATTAAAGAGTTAGGGTTTAGAGAGATACGACACGAGATTTATAGTGGTTCGGAGATAAAGCTCCTACGTCCACTTGTTGCACTCGGCAACTGTTCTCTTCACTCAAGAACTTGAAGATTACAGGCTCTTCAAAAGCCTAGTCGAGATCGAGCTTCACTCGCTTGGATCTGACAGACGCTGGGTGATTCCGGGTTCACACCAAAAACCTAAACTGGACTTGAAGCTTCACTTGCTTCAGTCCGACGACAGGGAGATTGCGGGCTCTCCTTACAGCCTAGCTTCGATCGTGCTTTACACAAATGATGTAAGTGCAAGCTTGGATCTAGACTCTATGATCGAGGCTTCTACAATCGATGAAAGTAGGGCCTTGGATCGAAACAACCTAACGACGACGAACACAAAAACCTAACGAACAGATTAGGGTTTTTGGTTTACGACGACACACTATGAAGTACTCTTTACAGTAGATGCAAAGATGGCTAGAGTTCTTCTTCTATGCTTGGATATGGAATGGGCTTAGACTCTAAGTGTGAAGGTTGTGAAGACGAGTTCCGACGAGACTGGAACTCGGAGAACACTTGGAAACAAAGACTCGAAGTTTGCTCTAAGGCTGGGAGTGTTTGTTTGCAGTAGGCGCTCGAATGCTCAGGAAGTGTTCTACTTCTCTTCGTCTTCATCCTTCACTATTTATAGGCGGATGGATGCCGAGATCCGTTGCTTTGGTTGGTGGCTTTGTCCCTCCTCCTCTCGACAGTACTTGCACAGGCTGGATGCTTTTGCAGACGCGCAGTTTGTCTCTTTGCCGAAAATGGCTAAGTTACAAAACCAACAGTAACTGGAGCGAGCCAGTACTGTAGCGGCGCCCTGTCGGCCTGGCAGTCAACTCCTCTACTCCTCTCCGCGTTCGACACGTGGAGATCTCGTAATTAATGCGAAGATCTCCAGTTGACTGGAGTTCAAAATCGGAGCGGGAATTGTGCTGTCACTTTCTGGTATGTAGTGGCTCGCTTCGCTTTGAAGTTGTAGCGTCCGCTTCGAATCGAGTCGCTTCAAGGTCACTTTGTAGCGAGTACTTGGGAAGTGAGTTCCCGAAGTGACTGCTTTAGTAAGTGTTGACCTGCGTTGACTCGCTTCGGCTTTACACTGTAGCGCTCGCTTCGCTTCGCTTTAGTGGACTCGCTTCGATTCCACTGTAGCGCTCGCTTCGCTTCGCTATACTTCGGCACGCTTTACTTTGGTTGGGTAGACTCGCTTCGATTGAAAACACACTCTAGTGAGTGGTCTTTACTTGAACTATCTGCAGTCTAAAAACCTAAGTGATCAAAGCAAAATGAAGCCATCCTAACAGTATAGGCTTAGAAAAATTTCCTAACCTATTTTCTAAACCAAATAGGGTCGCTTGGGAACAGAACACTTTGAGGTTTTGGGATCAAATCAAAACAACTATTTGACTCACTACGATGTGTCCCATAGTAGTTCCCCCTTAGCACTTTGTTCTTAACAATTCCCAACACTTTACTCTCCACAACCCCCACTATTAAATTTTAATGAAAAGTAATATGGAATTTACTCATTTAACCCCCAACTCTTACAATTACAATTCGCACAGCCCCCAGCCCAAATAGTTTGATATATACCAGAGAAGAGAACATAATGATTCAACCCCATAGAGAATGGTTCAACCCCAATAGGATTTGAAGAAATTGGGAAAACGACAATGGGAGAATGGTTCAACCCCAATAGGATTTAACTTTGTTCTTCATGGCAATCTTCTTCTTCCATATTCAACTTAAATCTCACAAAAAAAAAAAATATTGAGGGCTGTAGAAAATCGAGAGTTTATGCGATGTGATTATTTATTATATTCGTTAATTTGGGGGTTGTGCGGGGCTGTACGATTCCTAAGTTTCAAGGGGATTATATGGTTCTTAAGTTTCATGGGGGCTTTGCGTGAAGATACTAATTGAAATTAAAAAGGGTAGATGAGTAAATTCTATATTATTTTTCATTTAAAATTAATAATGGGGGCTGTGGGGAGTAAAACGGGGGCTGTGGATATAATTTCCCAAAAAAATATTATGTGTAGGCCCAATGTATTATTTTTGTTCTATCCCAAACCAATAACTATCCTAATTAATTATATTAAGATTAAGAAAACAACATCATCTCTCTAATTTATTTCTGGCGGGACTGACGAGCCCAATTTATGCTCGTATTTTGCATCATTTTGTGTCTGCATTTAGGTGTTTAGTCAAGTCTTTTGCAAGAGTCTTGTGCTTGGGAGGGCACATTATGGTTTCAGGGGAGCTTGGGCAAGATCTGGAGCAAACAAGGTAGAATTGGGAGCTGACTGGGCAAGGCGGAGTAGAAGCATAATGGGTCGGGCTGAAGGCTTGATCGTGGGTTGTACGACGACCAAATCGAGCTAGGATGAGGGTTCTAAACAGTGGAGGAGAAGCAAAGAAGGAAAGAATCCCAGCCGAGATTCTTTCCAAACTCTCGCGGTGGTCAGCAAGGAAAGAAATCTGTACAACAAGGCAAGTTATCCCGAACTCAAACCCTAGCAGCCGATTGATGGGCCTGGTCCACGATCCATCTACAAGTATAAGAGCAGCAACATTTCAAGAAGACGACATCTTCGATCATCGAACGTTTCACCGGAACTGTTTTCATACTTTACCATTAATGCTTTTACTTTTCGTTTGAGAGGGGAGGAATGAACAAGTCCTACGGGCAAACTTATTTATGTTTTTATTATTTGCATAGCCGGCGTTGATGTCCGCCCTTTTGATTTTAGTTTATAATATTTCTCGTACTTCTTTTACGTTATGTCTTTCATTTATGTTTCTGTTATTTACTTTTCCATCATGCTAGAGTAGTCTTCTAAACCCAACTTGGGCAAGATGCCATAATTACAATGTAACTTGATACTCGTGAGGTCAGAAGGATTGAGCTTAATAATGCATGCATGTGTTCCCGAGTTTGCTAGTAACTGTTCTACAATTCATGTTAGTCTTGGTCAGGTATGTGGCCAGTATTATATCGAATCAAGCATGATTACAAATAGTACATGGGCAAAACGTGTTGGATAGCTCCGCACGCCCCGCATGACATATGGTATGAACTAGCAACAGAGTGTAGCCGTAGGACGACGTTAGGCCTACAGTTGAGGCTATTCAGGTCCGCCATAGATCGGTAATGCTGTTTGGGCAAGATGCGTGACAACTAGTCCTTGCATGTAGATTGTTCAAGTTAGGGAGATTTATATCTCTAAACTGTAAGGGTGGATTGGGCACACATTGGCGGGGCATGTGACGCTTGACAGTAAGGGGTCATGCTTAGTGACTTGCCTATAATTGATGACATGTGTATGTGTGAAAATATTAAGACCAATGAACGAGTGAATTTATATTATAATTAAGGGCACTTGCTCAGGATGGGTTTTTCTTTAATTATTGTTTACAAGTCTCTTTAATTACGCTACCTTTACTTTTCCTTGTTAATTTCTGTTCTGTCTTGGGCAACGCCCACCCCAAACGTGACAAATTGTTTCTGAAAAGATTGCTACTCCAACTCCTCGTGGGATCGACCATGTGCTCACCATTACTATACTAGTTTTAGTTGTCAAGGCATAGGCTTTATAAATTTATTGATTGCGGCTAAACGACGGTCACGTCAATTGGCGCCGTTGCCAGGGAGTTGCGCAAAAAGTAATCTTTTCAATTTCCATTTTCAGGTGCTGGACTAGTGCATGCAATTGAGGAGTGGTGCTCAAGGAGAGGAGTTTCGATACGATGCTGAGATCGAGATGACCAACCGTCAATTATGTGCACAAAGGAGAAGGCTTGAACAACGAGCTCGCGAAAGAAGGTAACGTGAGATGGCTGATCAAGACGGCCAGCGAGCACCGCCTAACCACGCTGAACGGACACTGAGGGAAATGATATTCCCTAACAATGCAAATCTGCGGCCATTGGGCATCACTTTGCCTGTACCTTCAGCCGCAGATTGGGAACTGAAGCATGCGTTCTTGCAACTATTGCCTAAGTTCTGTGACATGCCTGGAGAAGACCCTCAACGTCATCTCCAAGTTTTTGAAATGACATGTTGCACGCTCAGAGCTCAAGGCAACATGGGAGAGTATATACGGGTGCTGGCATTCCCTTTCTCGCTACAAGATAGGGCAAAGGAATGGTTGTACACTCTAGAAGAGGGCTCAATGACTACCTGGGCACAACTGCAGCAAAAGTTTTTGGAAAAGTACTACCCCACTTCCCGTATCCAGAACATGCAAAAAAGGATCAGCTCGATCAAGATGGGTGCGGGAGAAAACTTCAATGAGTATTGGGGCAAATTCAAGCAGCTCTTGGCTAAGTCCCCACAACACGCAATCGTTGATCCTGACTTGGTTCAATACTTCATGATGAGACTTCGACCTCAAGAATGCGCTTGGGTCAATGCTGCTTGCAGGGGATCCGTGCTAAATAAACTACCCAGCCAAGCTATGAAGCTGTTTGCAGATATGACGGAGGAATCTAGAGATGAGCCCATTTACTTGCCCAGGGCAAGTGCTGTTGAACCATCGGCTTCGTATTCAAAACTCGATAAGATGTGCACTCTACTGGAGTAGATGGTGAACATGAATGGACCACAAAAGAAGGGAGTGCGGGCATGTCAACTCTGCATTGCCACCACACACGTGACTGATGAATGTCCCGAAGTGATGCCGCTAGAGGAAGTGAAGATCCTTGGGCATAAACAAGGAAATGGAGGAAATTGTTACCCTAAGTAAGATCCCATTTTCCAATTCTACAATTCGGGATGGAGAGACCATGAAAATTTCAAATGGGGGCCAAAGCCACAACACCAACCGAGGCAACATCAGCAGAACAGACCATCATTGGCCAAGTTGGTTAACACCATGACAAGAGAGAATGTCAAGGCCCAGGCATAGTTCGAGAAATTCAGAATGGAAACCCAAGGAGCCGTCCAACACATAAACACTCAACTCGGGCAGCTCACTCAGACAGTCGCTATATTGGAAAATAAGTAGGGAGAGTTACCCCCACAAGTGGAGATAAATCATGCCCATGTCAAGGCTGGCAGATGCCCGAAAGAAAACTGCCAGTGGAAGAAGGAGAAATGGAAATCGACTCGAGTAAGATAGAGGATGAAAAGAAGGAGGAAGAGTGTGATACCCCGCCCCTACAAGCCCAAGGTACCCTTTCTTGGAAGGTTGGCCAAGAGCAAGGAAGCTGAGGAGGCGAGATGTATCAACTCTTCAAGAAAGTGGAAGTCAACATTCCACTACTCACTGCCATGCGCTCTATGCCTCGATGCGCAAAATTCTTAAAGGAACTGTGTACGCGGAAAGTGAAGTTCGATGAAAATGCGAAGTTCCAAGTGGGTGAACATGTGTTGTCAGTCTTGGGCAGGGAAGTAGCGACAAAGTGTGGAGACCCAGGAATGTTCTACATTCCTTGCATGATCGAAACTATGAGGATCGAGAAGGCCATGTTGGACTTGGGAGTATCAATCAATGTGATACCACTTTCTATGTACCAGGAACTCAACATGGGCCCACTGAAACCCACACGAGTGGTAATCCAATTGGCGGACAAGTCAAATGTGTACCCCGAGGGAATTCTGGAAGACATCTTGGTCACAGTGAAGGACCTGATTTTTCCCTCGGACTTCTATGTACTCGATATGGGAGAAAATGAAGGGAAATTGCCAGTCATGCTCTTGCGAAGACCATTCCTCAAGACAACACGTACTCAAATCGATTGCACACGGGCAAGCTGACGTGTCAAGTCGCGGAGAAACAGTCGCATTCGATATCTACAAGGCGGACAAACATCATCATATATTGAAATGGTGGACTATGTAGATACTGTGGACAACATAGTAGAGGAAGCATTGCCCAAGATCGCATCTCGCGATATGCTGGATATAATGATTCAAGAAAGTATAGTGGATGGGGAGGAATGCCCAAGGGAAGTTAACCAAATGAAGGCAGAAACGGAACACAAACAAATCTATCGGGAGGAACTGCCCAGGATACGGAATGAGGAAAAGCTAGTGCCTTCACTTCTCAAGGCCGAATCTTCAGCTCAAGCCCTTACCCAAGCACTTGAAGTATGTGTTCTTGGGTGAGAATGACACATTGATCATTGTCATAAGCGCTGAGCTAAGCATCGATCAAGAGAAGCAGGTCAGGACGATGCTCCAAAAGTACAAGATGGCCATTGGATGGACGTTGGCCGACATTAAGGGTATCAGCCCAACCATCTGCCTCCATCACATCTTGTTGGAGGAAGAGGCGAATCCCGTCCGTGACCAGCAGAGGAAGTTAAATCCAGCCATGAAGGAAGTAGTTCTCAAGAAGGTACTAATGTTGCTGGATCAGAACATCATTTACCCAATCTCAGACAGCAAATGGGTTAGTCCAGTCCACGTCGTGCCCAAGAAGTCAGGCATACAGGTTGTGGAAAACAAGAAGAAGGAAATGATAGCCACCCGACTCCAAACCGGGTGGAGAGTATGCATTGACTACAGGAAGCTAAACAAGGTAACAAAGAAGGATCATTTCCCCTTACCCTTCATCCATCAGATGCTTGAGCGATTGGCGGGAAATGAATATTTCTGCTTCCTAGATGGATACTCGGGCTATATGCAGATCAACCTTGCCCCGGAGGACCATAGCAAGACCACCTTCACATGCCCATTTGGCGCATTTGCCTATCGTAGAATGCAGTTTGAACTGTGTAATGCACCCGGAACCTTTCAGTGGTGCATGATGAGCATCTTCTCTGATTTATTGGAAAAGAGTATTGAGGTTTTCATGGACAATTTCAATGTCTATGGAAAGAGTTTCGAGATATGCTTGGGCAATCTGGAGCAGGTGTTGCAACGCTGTGTAGAGAAGAATCTCATGCTCAACTATAAGAAATGTCACTTCATGGTCAGGGAAGGAATAGTCTTGGGCATGTAGTCTCAGGAAGAGGAATTGAGGTGGACAAGGCCAAGGTCGAAATTATAGCCAACTTGTCCATGCCCACTTCCGTCAAGCAGTTAAGAGGATTCCTTGGGCATGCAGGTTTTTACCGTAGGTTTGTCAAGGATTTTGCCAAGATCGCTCAACCTATGACTCGACTATTACAGAATGACGTTGAGTGGGAATTTGGAGCAGAATGCAAGGAAGCTTTCAACATCGTGAAAGAAAGCTTGGTCACAGCCTCCATCATACGTCCACCCATGTGGGGTATGCCATTTGAGTTCATGGGCGATGCGAGTGGATACGCAGTCGGAGCAGTGCTTGGGCAGAAGGTTGGAAAGGAGAACTTTGTGATATACTATGCATCGAAGACGCTGAATGTTGCCCAGAGCAACTACTCAACCACCGAGAAGGAGTTTTTGGCAACAGTGTTTGCCATTGAGAAATTCAGATCGTACCTTCTCGGGAGCAAGACGATTGTGTACACTGACCACTCGGCAATCAAGTACCTCATGACCAAGAAGGAGACCAAGCCACGCTTGATAAGAGGAATGCTACTCTTGCAGGAGTTTGATGAGGAAATCAAGGATAAAGAGGGAAAGCAAAATAATGTGGCTGATCATCTCAGCCACATATTGCAAGAGGATGATGGCGTTCCCATAACGGAGACCTTTCCAGATGAACATTTGTATGCCATTCATGGAATCAAGATGCAGGAGCCTTGGTATGTTGATCTGGTCAACTACTTGGCAGTGGACAAGTTGCCCAAGGAACTGGATGGTTACCACATAAAGAAGTTGATCAAAGAATCCCTACATTACATTTGGGATGAACCTTACTTATGGAGGCAATGTGTTGACCAAGTGATTCAAAGATGTATACCAGAGTCAGAACAAAGAAGCATTCTTGAGCATTGTCATTCCAAGGAATGTGGAGGACACTTTGGTCAAAGGAGGACAACAAGGAAGATCTTGGACTGCGGTTTCTATTGGCCCACGTTATTCAGGGACACCTATGAGTGGGTTAAAACATGTGATAGATGCAAGGGAACATCAGAAGAAGAAATGAGATGCCTCTCATGCCCATACCGCCAGTCGAGATCTTCGATGTTTGGGGAATTGATTTCATGGGCCCCTTGCCCAAGTCCAGGGGCAACCAGTACATCCTACTGGCAGTAGACTATGTGTCATAATGGGTGGAAGCACATGCATTTGCGAATAATGACTCCAGCGTCGTGATCGCTTTCCTCAAGTCCCACATCTTCACAAGATTCGGCGTGCCCAAGGAAATGATCAGTGAACGAGGGACTCATTTTTGCAACAACATGGTAGAGGCCTTGATGAAGAAGTACGAGGTGCACCACAAGCTGACCACAGCTTATCATCCTCAAGGGAATGGACAAGCAGAGCTATCTAACCGGACCATCAAAACCATCTTGAGGAAAGCCGTGGGTATCTCAGGCACACAGTGGAGCACCAAACTTGATGATGTTCTCTGCGCATATCGGACTGCCTACAAAACACCCTTTGGGATCTCTCCATATCGCATGGTGTTTGGGAAAAGTTGTCATCTGCCCGTCGAACTTGAGCACAGGGCATATTGGGCAGTGAGCAGGATGAATTATGATTGGGATCAAGCCGGATAGGCGAGGAAGATAAGTATCCAAGAGCTCGAGGAGATACGTCTGGAGGCGTATGATAATGCAACCATTTACAAGAAGAAGTTGAAGAGGGCTCACGACGAGATCATTCGGAAGTAGGAGTTCGAGCCAGGGCAATTTGTTCTCTTATATCAGTCGCGATTCAAATTGATGATGGGCAAGCTAACTACCAAATGGTGTGGACCATACGCGGTAGAAGCCCAACATCCCAATGGAGTAGTAGAGGTACGTGATTTGACTAAAGGGAATGTTTTTAAAGTGAATGGACAAAGGCTGAAGGCCTACTATGGGCAAGATGAAGTGTACAAGGAAGGGGAAGAGGTCCCCGACCATGAGGAATTCTGAAAAATGGAGTAACACGTCGTGCCCACGACGATAACTAAGGTGCTTGCCAGGAGGCAACCTGGTATGTTTTCTTTAATTATTTTATTTTAGTAGGAGTCAGGGAAGTCCTGCACACTTTGCCCAAAGCAAAGTGTGTGTGTGTGCGACCCCAGTGGTTAGTTGACCAACTTCCTATACACTTTGCCTTGGGCAAAGTGTGTGTGTGAGGGAGGTTAGTTTTTCCTATAAGTTACTAATAAGCCGAGAAGGGTTGTCATTCCTCGCAGGAAGTTTTCTGTTTTCCTGCCTTACAGGTTGGGCATGGAGGTAGTGGATGATGGCTTGGGCAAAACACGGGAAGCAGTTATGGAAAGAAATTTGCTCCATCCTGTCAAATCGGGCGCAGATTGTGTCAGATACGATTGTCTTCCCCAACACCCAAACCTTCCTTAATCGCCATCATTCCCCTTAATTTGAATTTCAAATTCAAAACCTTCCATAACCCACCCACTACCTCTTCATAATGATTAATTGGAACTCGCCTGAAAAACAAATTCACCATCCCTCACGGAACCAAAATCGACCTCATCAGCGACTCACCCCCACAAATAACCCAAACCACTAGAAAAACACCATGCAACCCTGCCATGTCTTCACTCAGCCAGAAATCCACCAAATCCCCGTCCATATCCAAACAGCAGCCCCTCCGCGTCACTCCAATCGCAACAGTCTCCGTCGAGGAAGAACAGGTATAACAGCCAGCAAAGGAGGACGTTTTTCCCGAACAGAACGTCGATCAACAAATGGAAGAGCAATACGAGGAGGAAGAAGTTGAGGAGGCGGCCGGCGAGGCCACGAAGGATGAGGCACCACTGGAGACGACGGTGGCAGAGAGCAAGGAAAAGGTGTCGGATTCTACTCTGGCCAAATCAAGGAAGAGAGTTGCCTCGACCATGCCACCAGCGAAGAGGCAAAGGGAAGCACCCTCTGACGCTGGCTCCTCGCCGACATCTGGTCACGGGGAGGAGGAGAAAGGAGAAGAGACCACCAAACCACCGGTGGTCAAGCAAGAGAAGCCGCCGCACTCTGCTTCTGGCCGGCAAACCCGCTCTAAGGCCACGGGCAAGGCAGTGGTGGAGGCCACCACTGACATCTCTCGAAGAAGTGTCGTTTTGCCTAAGGCAGTTCATATGCAAACACTCGAGCAACTGGGTATCAAAGATGAGGTCCAGAAGCTTTTCGATAACATAGGGTGGGGGTTCTTCCTCAAGTGGTCGGGCAAGGTGAACATGGCGTTGGTGAAGGAGTTTTACAGCAAAGCGAATGTGACATTTGATGAGAACGGCGTGCCAGTAGCAGTACAGAATTCGATGGGAGGAGCAGAGATCGTGCAGTTGATGAACGAGTTTAATCAAGTCCTCTAGGCAAATTCTTATGCCGCGGTCTTCAGTCAAGCGCACAGGGATGCAGCTAAGAAGCTTCCAGACATGGCCAAGAAGCTTCCAGACATGGCCAAGGAGTGGCTACAGATCTGGAAGGACATGAATAGAAGCAGCGACCCCCACTACCACTCCAGCAAGACCAAGGGCAATGTGCCCGGCTCCTCCGCACTCCGCCTATGCCATCGCATCTTGGCATACAATTTCTTTGGCAAGAAGGACAGCTCCAACTCTCTCTCGCAGCAGGAGGTCTACATCCTTTAGTGTATGACCAAGCAGTAGAGGCTCGACTTCGGGGCCTTTGTGGCTGCTCAGATTCACAACATCCTGAGCAAGTTCACACAAAGGTTGTCCCTTGCCCACATGGTCACTGTGTATGCGGAGCGCATTGAAGCCTGGACGCCGGAGCATGAGAAGCATGCAACAGATGAGGAGATGCTCAACCTCGCCTGCCTGGGCAAGATGATGGAGATAGAGCAGGACTAGCAAGGGCAGTATCGCATTCTGGATCAACCAACAGGAGAGGCACCGAAAAGAAGGTCAGCAAGTCAGCAACCCAAGAACCCTAAGGCTTTGATCTGCAAGCCGCCTTGGGCAAGCTCCAGGAGACAGTGGACGAGATAATGGCCGCCCAAGCCGCAGTCTTTGGGCATCTCGGATTCAAGTACTCTCCTGAGTCCAACTAAATGTCCCTCCCTTTTCATTTTATTTATTTTCATTTATTTTATTTTCTTTTCTTTTGCATTGGTTAGAGTCAGTCGCCCTCCTTCTCCACACATTTCCCAAAGCATAATATGCCTTGTTATTCATCCACTTTACCCCATAGGTGAGGTGAATGAGCGACAAGGCATTAGTCTTCCTTTCGTGTCAATTCCCTTCTCCGATGTCTCACCACTTAGGTGCGATGTGGGCGTGGGAATTTTGTGTGAATATGTGTGCATTGGTCAGTACGGACATGTAGGTCAAGTCAAGCATGTTAGGAGGCAAGTATGATAGATGAATATGATATTACCTAATGAGGTTTTGAGCTTTCATGTGTAAATATATACAAATCACATGCTTCTTTCACTGTGAGATGACTTGAGATTAAATTGTTCTAGAACTTGCCTGCATTTCTGGTCAAAACTTTGATGAACTGAGTATAGGTGTTTAGATGAATAAGGAATTTTCTTCTTGACAACCACTTTGCCCAAAGAGCCTACATGTGCATCATTCCATTGCTTAGCCCCTTTGAGCCTGAAATAATTAATTCATAAATCACTTAAATTCGCCCAAGTAAACACTTGCTGCCTGGTCGTGAGAACTCTAAGTGTGATAAAATAAGAGGGGGATAAGGATGGAGAGCACATAAATAAAAAGAAAAAAAAGTGGAAATAGACAGAACTTAAAAGAGGCATCTTGCCCAATTAGAAAGGCCTATAGAAAAAGAAGATATATATATATATATATATATATATATGGGCTGGTTCTCATGAGAACCATTCACTTCATGAGAACTAGGAACCATTCTAGTCCATTAGATCATGCGAGATCTATGGACAAGATTAATTCCTACACTAATTAATATATTAATTTAAATCTAATTCTAATTAAGCAAAAGGGCAGATTAGTCAATAAAAAAGCAGCATTAATCCAATTACCTTAATAATCGCGAAATATCGTGCAACTAGATTTCGATTCCAATTCCGATTATAGGTCCAGAGATCTATCGCCCTCCAGAAACCTAGTTCGTCCTCCTAATTCGCCGGCGGAGAAACGAAGCACCAACGCGTCGATAATATTATGGCACCGAAAACACGTCTGACAGCTGATAACCACATATTTAGCATGCTTTAGAGTGCGTCTCGATGCGTGTTTTGGTTCGGATTTGTGGTTAAACGAATAGAAATGATAGGTTTTTACAATTTATGCATTTTCTATATGCTTTGCGTTTTCTCTCGGTTTCCGTGCTGATTTCAGGTGTTGCGGAAATTTTCTGGGCAAGTTTGACTTATCCTATGTCGAAGAGGATCGAAAGAGGAAGCCATAGCACTTTGCGGATTAATTTTCCGATGCCGGACGAGAGAGAACGAGCCAAAACCGTGAGAGCGCGCGAACTGTCAAATGTGGGCGGAAAGTACACGAGTCAACCGAAAATGAAATAGTCAACCCTTCATTTAACTTTCCAGAAATTACAGATTTTACCCCACCTTCTCAACTTAAGTTTCTAGTATTTGCAATTTGACCCCAATGTATGGGAAAACTATATATAGCTAGATATTTTCCTTATTTGTCATCTAACAACACTTGTAATTCAATTGAGCACTTTCTCTTAGAACCCTAGCTATTTCCCTCTTTCCTTTTTGGTATTTTCAAATATTGTTGAAGATTATGCTTGGAGATTGAAGATATTGTTGAAGATTTCTTCTCTATTTTCTTCTCTTGTCATTTTCATTATGCTTTTACTTGTTGTTGATGGTTTGATGCTTAGATCCATGCTAGGCTAGATCCATTGAGGCCTCAAATGATGGATGGTGTGAATTAGGCTAGGATTTAATGGCTTTTGATGTGGATCTACCTTTCCTTTGAGTTGCCCTTGGATTTGATTGGATTTAATTGCATGAATGATTGGCAACCATGAGTGCATATAAGGTGTTTGATGGAATGCCTAGGAAGCTTCCATTCATAGCACTTGGCATGAATCCTTGCTCATACTATCTAGTATTGATTTGCATTGCTCCTAGAAAGAATTATGTGAATTGATGTTAGATTAGTAGGCATTGTGCTTTTAGGAGTTGATAATATGTTTAGAATGGTAAGCATGTTATTCAATCCACTAGTTATCAAGTCTTAGGAGGATGAGATAGCTTGATTTATGTAATAATGCCACTCAAAGGAATTAAAATGGTTTGATACATCACTTGCCTAGTCCTTAGCCTAATCACACCGGAAATCATTTGAATCGTTGCTTGCTTTTATCGAATTTCTATTACTTGCTCTTTTATTTGTTCTTTACATTGCTTGTCTTCATATTTTGCTTGTTATTTCATTTACTCATTACTTGCCTAGTTATAAAACACCAAACTCATGACTATGTGCTTAGATAGTATGATAGAGACTATGTGAACTACTTGATTGTCTATCGATACATTCACTCCTTGTGGTTCGACCCGGACTACTAGCTAGTTCGGTTATTGTATTATTGATAGGCTAGAAATTAGCCGAGTCAATTTTTGGCGCCGTTGCCGGGGAGTGAATAGATTGATGATCAATAGTTTGTTTAGTTTCTTGTTGCTAATTTGAGCTTGTTTTTATTTTTATAGTTAGGATGGTATCTTGCTTGTTAATTCAAGCATTTTGTTGGATTATTTTTTATCTCTTTGTTGGTGTGTTTGATAGGTACACACTTAAAAGATCCAAGGTTATACATGTGGAATCTTTCGTTTGGATTATGAGAAGAGAGAAAGAACTTCCAAAGACCAAGATGTGAAAATCAATCGGGAAGTGGAAGTTCTTTGGAAGCGATTGGAGGTTATGGAAGCAAGAGTGGATGAGCAAAGGAGGAGAACTCAAGTGGTTCAATTACCTCCTATAATTGAGATATTCCAACCTCCAGAGGCTAGTTATCAAGGAAGAGAATGGGGCACGGTTGATGCACCTAGCTTTGAGCTCAAACCGGGTTTGATTCGTTTGGTTCAAGCAAATCAATTTGGAGGAGAAGTCACCGAGGACCCAAATGATCATCTATACTCATTCCTCGAAATTTGTGACACCATCAAGCTACGAGGAGTGCCAAATGACACAATCCGGATGAGACTCTTCGGATTTTCACTTCGTGACAGGGCTAGAGAGTGGTTCAAAGGTCTCAATGGAAAGTCAATCAAATCATGGGAAGACCTATGCAAAGCATTTCTCTCAAGATACTTTCCACCTTCCAAGGTACAACGCCTAATCTTGGAGATTTATCAATTTGCCCAACATGAGGATGAGACGATATTCGATGCTTGGGAGAGATTCCGTGAGCTCTTGAGGAAATGCCCTCCACATGGCTTAGATGAGAGTCGACAAATCTTCTTCTTCTATGGTGGTTTGAGTTCACAAACAAGAACTATCATAGATGCTACCTCCGGAGGTTGTTTGCTTAATAGTAATGTGAAAGAAGCTATGAGGATTCTTGAAGAGATGGTCTCTAACTCTTTTCAATGGCCTATGGAAAGGGTGCATTCCAAAGAAGTTGCCTCCATGTTGGACGATGAATATGATGAACTCGTTCTCCAATATGCCAACCTCAAGAAGGAGCATGAAAAGAATATAAATGAATTGATGGAAGCACGAGCTTTTAAAAAGTTAAATGGAGAGATTCATAGCCAAGAAGAGATGCTTCAAATCAACCACCAACCTTTCTCGGGTTCTAAACAACTTGTAGAAGAGCCCAAAAAGACTCCGAGTCCTATGGAGCAATTGATGATGCAAATGGTCGAAAGCCAAACCCAAATGACCACTCAACAAGGCACCTTTATAGCTCATATGAGTGAACAAGTGTCTACATTGGAGGATAGGGTGTTGGACATGGGAAAGCACGTCGGAATGCTCGAAGAACAAGTGAGTCGAATGGCCAATCAAGTGGATTCCCAACACAAGCAAGACCTATTCTTGAGCAACATGGAAGAGCATCCACTCCAACCTTGGGATTATGAAGTTCCATTGATATCTCCACTTTCCATGCCTATTCATGAGCATCAAGAGAAGATAGAGCCCTATTTGCCATATACAATGAACGATGGAGGTGCCTCTCTTACTCTTATTCCCCAAACTTCTATTGAGGATCATGATGAGTTTGGGGGAGAGAAAGGAGATGATCTTGTAGAGAGTACTCCTCATGAAGAAGTTGTAGAGGTGAGCTTTGGTAGGTTGGAAGAGTTCAAGAAGTTGGATGTCAATTCTTCTTTGGTCGAGTTGTTGAGAACTATGCCAAATCATGAGAAGTTCTTGGAGGATGTGGACAAGAGGAAGATGAGGATGGATGATGACATGACCATTGAGCTATCGAAGGGATGTAGTGCTAAACTACAAGGAGAGTTCCCCAAAAAGGAAAGCAATCATGGAGATTTCACAATTCCTTGTGAGATTGGTGGCCAAATGCTTAAAAATGTCTTGTGTGACATGGGTTCAAGAGTGAATGTGATGCCTCTTCCTATCTTTGAACATTTGAAGATTGGAACCCTTATGCCCACCATGACGATACTTAAATTGGCGGATCGCTCTATGATAATTCCATGGGGAAAGATCGATAATGTGCTTATCAAGGTTGGAAAGTTCATCTTTCCGGTGGACTTCTTCGTTCTTGACATTGATGAGGAGCATAACTTTCCTTTGATACTTGGTATGCCTTTCTTGTCCACAAGCCGAGCTATATTGGATGTTTGTGATGGAAGTCTCACTTTCCGAGTTGATGAAGAAGAGATGACATTTTATGAACCGAAAGTTGAGAATGGATTGAAAATTCCAACCAAGGATGAGGGCCTTGAGCTTGAAGACTCACCTCATTCAATGTTTGTTGATGCATTCCCATATCGTGGAGGAGGTTTCAAAAACCTAGGAGGCGTGAAGTTCCAAGAAAAGATTGCCGACCCTTCACGTGAGAGATTTACAAGTTTTGGAGGTCAAGAGAGGACCTCGTTTGATGTTCCATGAGCTTTTGAGGTATCGTCGAGCTAACGACATAAAACAAGCGCTCGTTGGGAGGCACCCCAACACGTATCCTTTATTTTCTCGTTTTCTTTAAGTTTAGGTTGAGTCGTTTTTAGTCGAATAAGAGTTGAGAGTGGGTCAATATATTATGGAAAAGAATTTCTAAGTGTTGGATGCTCTCCTATGCCTTAGAAAATTTTTGAAATTTTTCAAGTTGGCAAGTTCATGCCTTTTGAGAATTTTCAAGTTGTGTATTCCAACACTTAGAAAAATTTTGAGGGTCTAAGTTTTCCTTTTGCGCAGTCCGGCGGTAAAATCGAAAAAAAATAGCAAAACTTGTCGGAATTCGATTCCGTCGATTGCGTTGAGTTCCTAAGACTCGGGAGTAGGGGGAGGACCAACTCCCATCCCGGTCCGGCCCGGAAACGCCCGGGCCAAGCCCGGAGGCCAGACTTAAACGCGACCCAGCGCGCGACCCAGCTGTGGGTCGCAGTCCAGCCCGCCGGCGGTCCAGCTTGGGTCGCAGTCCACTCGCCGTCGGATGCCTTCTCAACGGCGGTCAACGCTGCGTTGACCGCAGCTCCTCCTCCCCTATGCGCACTCTCGCCGTTTCGCCTCGTTCTCCCTCATACGAACTCCGAATTGCATTCCGTTTTTTGCTATGGATTCCTCTTTCAACCCTCTACAACATAGAATCATTTTGAGTAATTGTGTTGTTTGTTTTTTTTGTGTAAATAAGTGGTCAAATTAGGGCTGGAACATGAGGAGGAAGGTATCTCAAATCATTCCCTTCCATGAGCTTATTCTTCACCCCTTGAGCTATGCTTTGATATGTGATTACTAATATGTGTATTGAGATTGAATGTTGTTAGGGGGTGTCAAAGAGATGCAATGCATGAAGAAAGGGAGGTCATTCAACTTAATCGAGCACGTACCAGAGTGAGCAACATCGAACGTGATATAAATCGCAAGCTTGGACCTTTGTGAGTGTAGTTTAAATTCCTTATTATTCTTCCCTCCAAACTCATTTTAGACTTTGTTTCTAAAATAAGTTTGGGGGAGGGGGGGTAGGATAAGGTCTTTAAACTACTATTCTCTCTTCGGTTTTTCATTAAAGTTGCGATTTTTAAGCTTGTATTTGCTTGATGAAGTTGATTGTGCTTAATTGGATGCTTGAAAAGGATGAATTCGTTTGAGTGAGTTTGGTATATGATGAGAGTGTATAAGTTGGAATGTGATTCAAGTGATTCATATGTGTGTAAATGTATGCTTACTTGCAAATTTTGCAAAATTTTTAAAACTTCTTTCGAATGAATCACTTGAAGTCTTGGTATGATATTGTGGTTATCGCTCCTTTGCTTTCAAGAGAGATGTCGATGATGATTTGAGCGGAAATTGCATCATATTTTTGGGATTTCTCATGTGTGTATTGAGCATGAAATGATTGCATAACATGATTAACTAGGAATGATTGATCTTAGGCACATGAACTCTAAACAAAAGCTTGTGAGGTTTGGGCCAAAACGTTGCATTGATAACGTTATTTTTTTTTCTTTCTTGTGAGTTTGCCATGTATTGCATTGTTATCTTCTAGAACTTGCCTTCAATCTCGATCGAGGTTGCTATATGTGCCACTCGAACTTAGAAATGATTTTAGGCCCTCACTTGTTAGCCTCATTATTCCCTAAACACTAACCAAATGAAACGTTAACTTTGTGGTCCCACTTGAGCCTTTGAAGCATTTGTTGCTAAACCGGATGAAAGGGGGTGAAGGTTGGTTATGGGAATCCATTGAGAGGTTGTGAAGTAGTGAGATAACGAGGTTTGAGAAGTTTGATTGAAGAGGTCGTTTTGAGATGAGAATACTCCTATGAGCTCTAAAAAAAAAGAAAAAAAAAAGAAAAAAATGAAAGGGATGAGAATGGAATTCTCATAGGAAAAAAAAAGTGAAAAAAAAAAAGTGATGAGAAAAGAAAAAAAAAAGAAAAAAAGAGAAAGAAGTTGAAAAGAAAAAAAAAGAGTTTGAATAAAGTTAGTTGTGAATGAGAGCATAAGGGAGTTATTCATGAATATTTGAGAAGCTTCAATCAAGCTTGGGTATTAAAGTGTGTAAAGAGGAGAAATGGTGAAGGTAGAAGGTGGAGAAATTCACACTTAGAGTGGAAAAGGGAAGGTGGAAGTACTTAGGAGATTTCTTAGTCACTTAGCCTAAAAATCCCTACCTAAACCAATGTCCCCACATTACAAGCCTAAATAAAAGACCTAATTGATCTTAGTTCGAGTGCACAACCAAGCGATGGAGATCTTGAGATTTAGGGCAAGCTTATGGTAAGAGCAATGCATGCATGAGTTCGATGAGTGTAAATTTCCAACCATACACTTGAGAGAAAGAGTGATACACTTGTATCTAGAGAGGTTTGGAGTTTCATTATGCTTGAGTGATTGATTTCTCGGTTGAGAGTGTTGTGTGATTGTGGATTGTTAAATGCACCTTGGGAGTTCCATGTTCGAAAATGCTTTATTGAGTGAGTATTTTGAGACATCGATGATCTTGATTAGCATACCCATATGTGCTTATGTTCTTTGATTGTTTGTTCCATTGTCGGGACGAGCAATGGCTTAAGTTTGGGGGAGTTTGATAACCACATATTTAGCATGCTTTAGAGTGCGTCTCGATGCGTGTTTTGGTTCGGATTTGTGGTTAAACGAATAGGAAATGATAGGTTTTTACAATTTATGCATTTTCTATATGCTTTGCGTTTTCTCTCGGTTTCCGTGCTGATTTCAGGTGTTGCGGAAATTTTCTGGGCAAGTTTGACTTATCCTATGTCGAAGAGGATCGAAAGAGGAAGCCGTAGCACTTTGCGGATTAATTTTCCGATGCCGGACGAGAGAGAACGAGCCAAAACCGTGAGAGCGCGCGAACTGTCAAATGTGGGCGGAAAGTACACGAGTCAACCGAAAATGAAATAGTCAACCCTTCATTTAACTTTCCAGAAATTACAGATTTTACCCCACCTTCTCAACTTAAGTTTCTAGTATTTGCAATTTGACCCCAATGTATGGGAAAACTATATATAGCTAGATATTTTCCTTATTTGTCATCTAACAACACTTGTAATTCAATTGAGCACTTTCTCTTAGAACCCTAGCTATTTCCCTCTTTCCTTTTTGGTATTTTCAAATATTGTTGAAGATTATGCTTGGAGATTGAAGATATTGTTGAAGATTTCTTCTCTATTTTCTTCTCTTGTCATTTTCATTATGCTTTTACTTGTTGTTGATGGTTTGATGCTTAGATCCATGCTAGGCTAGATCCATTGAGGCCTCAAATGATGGATGGTGTGAATTAGGCTAGGATTTAATGGCTTTTGATGTGGATCTACCTTTCCTTTGAGTTGCCCTTGGATTTGATTGGATTTAATTGCATGAATGATTGACAACCATGAGTGCATATAAGGTGTTTGATGGAATGCCTAGGAAGCTTCCATTCATAGCACTTGGCATGAATCCTTGCTCATACTATCTAGTATTGATTTGCATTGCTCCTAGAAAGAATTATGTGAATTGATGTTAGATTAGTAGGCATTGTGCTTTTAGGAGTTGATAATATGTTTAGAATGGTAAGCATGTTATTCAATCCACTAGTTATCAAGTCTTAGGAGGATGAGATAGCTTGATTTATGTAATAATGCCACTCAAAGGAATTAAAATGGTTTGATACATCACTTGCCTAGTCCTTAGCCTAATCACACCGGAAATCATTTGAATCGTTGCTTGCTTTTATCGAATTTCTATTACTTGCTCTTTTATTTGTTCTTTACATTGCTTGTCTTCATATTTTGCTTGTTATTTCATTTACTCATTACTTGCCTAGTTATAAAACACCAAACTCATGACTATGTGCTTAGATAGTATGATAGAGACTATGTGAACTACTTGATTGTCTATCGATACATTCACTCCTTGTGGTTCGACCCAGACTACTAGCTAGTTCGGTTATTGTATTATTGATAGGCTAGAAATTAGCCGAGTCAACAGCAAGCAACAATCAGCCGCCAATACCTAGTTCACAGCCGGCGAAACGAAGCACCAACCGGACGCCGAAGCATGACTTGCAGGCGACGAAACGGAGCAACGTTCAGCCGCGAAATTTTGCTTCTTTACCTGCGAAACGGCGCAACAACCAGTCGCCACCGGAATCAAACGACAGTAAATTTTCAATTGTATTCTCATCGATTTTATAGTAACAATCATGCTTGGTTTATGCAGATTTCATATATCATGCTTGGTTTATTTTCGTGCAGATTTCAGATTTCATGCTTGGTTTATTCTCGTTCGAATGCTATGATTTAAGCAGATTTCAGATTTCATGCTTGCTTATTTTTGTGGATTTTAAGCAGATTTCAGATTTCAGATTTTAGATTAATGGTTTAAGTTGGGCGTGGGGGGTTAAATTTCCAGATTTCTTGCTTAATAGATTAATGCTTAAAGTATTCTTACTTAATAGATTAATGCTATGATTAGTGCTTAAAGTATTTTAATATCTTGCTTAAAACATTGTTATTTTATTTTAATACTTAATTGTATTGTCATCGATTTTAAGCATATTTCAGATTTTATGAAAGCATTTTGCCGAACACCTAACGTGCATAAATTTTTTCAATGCTAGGATTTAAGCATATTTCGGATTTTATGCTTAATTTATTTTTGTGGATTTTATGTGTCGTCGAGTTTAGATTAATGCTTAAAATATTTTAATTTTTTGCTTAAAACATTGGTATCCTAGTTTAATGCTTAATTTGTATTGTCATCGAATTTAAGCATATTTCAGATTTTATGAAAGCACTTTGTCGAACACCTAATGTGCATAGATTTTTGAATGCTATGATTTAAGCAGATTTCAGATTTTATGCTTAGTTTATTTTCGTGGATTTTATGTGTCATCGAGTTTAGATTAATGCTTAAAATATTTCTATTTCTTGCTTAAAACATTGGTATCCTAGTTTAATGCTTAATTTGCATTGTCATCGATTTTAAGCATATTTCAGATTTTTTGAAAGCATATTTTAGATTGTTATGAATGCATTTTATCGAACACTTTATGTGCACGGATTAAGCATTAGTTGCGAATAATTTAAGCATATTTTCAACGGGTTTTATTTTTAATTTTTTTATTTTTGATAATTAAACATGGCTCGTAACATGTCGTCGACTTTGGAAATTATACGAAAAAAGCCTATATGAATGCTCTGATTTACAATAGTCGGGGTTATGAATGCATTTTATCGAACACCTAATGTGCATAAATTTCATGAAAGCTATGAACATATTTTCAGATTTTTATGAATACATTTTATCGAACATGTTATGTTCACTGATTAAGCATTAGTTGCAACTAATTTAATCATATTTTTGATTTTTTTTATATTATTGATAATTAAGCATGGCTCATAGCCTGTCATCGACTTTAGAAATTATAAGAAAATCCATGTATGAATGCTCTGATTTACGGTAGTCGGGGTTATGAATATATTTTACCGAACACCTAATGTGCATAAATTTTATGGATGCTATGAGCAGATTTTCAGATTATTATGAATGCATTCTATAGAACATTTTATATGCATTGATTAAGCATTAGTTGCGACTAATTTAAGCATATGTTTCGACGTTTTTCAATTAGCTTGAATTTTGATGCTTAATTTTCTATGAAACATTCTATCGAACATTTTTTGTGCATAAATTAAGCATGAATTTCGACTAATGTAAGCAAATTTTTTTACGTTTTTAATTGTGCAGATAAGGGAAAATAATTTGAGTGAAGGAAACACACATAAACGGAAGCGTGTGCAAGAACATTCCGACGATGATTTTGTTACTGAAAAGTCAAAAAAGGGGAAACTTCAAAAGGAAGGAACCGGAACATTGGAGTATGCGAAGAATGACAACGAATTTGATTTAGAGGATGTTGAACATTTTTCCTTTTAACATAATACCCTTTGTTATTTCTTTGTCGAGATATTTTATCGAACATATTCCGTGCATTATAACAATTAGATTAATGCTTTTTTGATTAAATAATTACTAATATAACTTGTTGCATGTGGTCTTTTCATTCATTATAACAATATCGTTTACGTTGATAATCGATCGACACGAGTTAATAAACATAAATAATATTGTTCATTATAAGCAATTGCAAATTAAATAAGACAAATACAAATAATATTTGAGCGTTGATACAAGTCATACTTAAATCAAAACAACATTGTTCGTTTACGTTGATAATCGAGACGGGTTTACAAACATAAATAATATCGTTTACGTTGATAATCGAGACGGGTTTACAAACATAAATAATATTGTTCGTTATAAGCAATTTTATATTAAATAAGACAAATACAAATAATAATTGAGCATTGATACAAGTCAAACTTAAACAAAAAACAACACTGTTCTTTTTTTTTTTTACATGAAATTACATTGTCTAGAATTTAGGGTTTAGGGATTAGAATTTAGGGTTTAGGGTTTAGGAATTAGGGTGTAGGGTTTAGGGTTTAGGTTTTACGTTTTTCGGGTTAGGGTTTAGGTTATAGATAATGTTTTCTTTATTTATTTATAATGTACTACCCTAAACTCTAAACCCTAAACCCTAAAAGCCCCCATAACCCTAAACCTTAAATCCTAAACCGTAGAAGCCTAAACCATAAACCCTTAAACCTTCAACAATAAAAAAAAAAAAAAAAAAAAAAAAAAAAAAAAAAAAAATAGTAAGACAAATATGAATGGTAATTAAGCATGAAATACATTATAAAAAGCTAAAAAAATATAAAGAAAACATTATCTATAACCTAAATCCTAACCCGAAAAACCTAAACCCTAAACCCTAAACCTTAAACCCGATACCCTAAACCCTAAATCCAAAACACTAAACCCTAGAAGCCTAAACCATAAACCCATAACCTTAAACCTTAAACAATAAAAAAAAATAGTAAGACAAATATGAATGGTAATTAAGCATGAAATACAATATAAAAAGCTAAAAAAAATAAAGAAAACATTATCTATAACCTAAACCCTAACCCGAAAAACCCTAAACCCTAAACCCTAAACCTTAAACCCGAAACCCTAAACCCTATATCCTAAACCCTAAACCCTAAATTCTAAACCCTACCACCTACACCCTAAAACCCCATAACCTAAAACTAAAACCTAAACTCCATAACCCTAAGAAAATAGTAAGACAAATACGAATCATAATTAAACATCAATAAATTATAAAAAGCTAAAAACAATTAAGAAAAAATTATATATAACCCTGCAATCATTGATACGAACCTTGCAATGTTATAACCCTAGACACTAAACCCTAAACCCTAAAAGCCTAAACCCCATAACCCTAAACTTTAAATCCTAAACCCTAGAAGCCTAAACCATAAACCCATAACGTTAAACCTTAAACAATAAAAAAAAAATAGTAAGACAAATATGAATGGTAATTAAGCATAAACTACAATATAAAAAGCTAAAAAAAATAAAGAAAACATTATCTATAACCTAAACCCTAACCCGAAATAACCTAAACCCTAACCCGAAAAAACTAAACCCTAAACCCTAAACCCTAAATTTTAAACCCTACCACCTACACCCTAAAACCCCATAACCTAAAACTAAAACCTAAACCCTAAACTCCATAACCCTAAGAACATAATAAGACAAATATGAATCATAATTAAGCATCAATAAATTATAAAAAGCTAAAAACAATTAAGAAAAAATTATATATAACCTTACTAATAATTAAGCATCAAATAAATCATAAAGAACTAAAAAAATTTTAAGAAATCATTATCTATAACCTTACTAAACCTTAAACCCCAAACCTTACACCCATAATAAATAAGCAATGTTATATCCCTAAACCCTATAACCCTAAACCCTAAACCCCATAACCCTAAACCCTAAACCCTTAACCCTAAAAAATAGTAAGACAAATATAAATAATAATTAAGCATCAAATAAATCATAAAGAACTAAAAAAAAAATTAAGAAAACATTATCGATAACCTTACGCCTCAAACCCAAATACCCTAATAATGCCAATCCTTATAATAAGTAGAGTTTGAGGCATTTATAATGAATAATAAGCATTTTGAGATACTAAAATAAGTGTGATGTGCATGATTAATTAATAAATATTATGAATATATCAAATAAGCATTGAAATAAGAGGTACGTGTACGAAATCATGTTTTTTTATGTATAACACAATGCTTTTTATTAAATCGCTTTATGCTTTTATGTATGATAATAATTAAATCGAAATTACATTTGTATAAGCATAAATAATTAAAAAAATATAAAATGCAAAAAAAGAAAATATTGTTGGTTGAACTCTAAAAGAGAGGGATTAGAAATTGAGAGAGAGAGTCGTGTTGTATGGTTACAAGGAGAGAGAGAAATGGTAATTAATATCTATGATATAATATAGAAAGTAATCCCACAATTTAAGGAAGATATTATGAAAATTACTTTGCTACCCTCCCATTACCAAAAGTGACGAAAATTAAGGATCTTTAAAAGGAGATCTCAACCGTTGAATCTATTAAGATCAATGGATCACAAAGGTTCCTAGTTCTCACGAAATGAAAGGTTCTCATATGATCTATTCTCTCTCTTTCTCTCTCTCTCTCTCTCTCTCTCTCTCTATATATATATATATATATATATGAAAGTCCCAGAAAAAAAGTGTATGTGCTTAGGCCCGGGAAAAAGAGAGGACAATGTTGGGAGAGAACTGGGCATCTTGCCCAGGCTAGAAATAGTAGAGTTCTCAAAACTGACCTTAGCTACTATCCAAATACTTCCTACCCCGTTTAAAGCCTAACATTACAACCAAATTAAGCCCTTACGATGAACACCGATATTAACTCAGTCTAAGTAAGTGGAGACAATAGAAGGCATTCAAGCCTACGAGACACATAATTCTTCTTAAGTCAATGAGCATATACACTTTGCCTAAACACAGAGTGATTGAGTGTGGTGAGGAAACCCATGTTCATGTTCCATCTTGACTTGCTGAATGAAATGCGTTTTTTTTTTTTTTTTTTACTTGCATTTTCCTACATGTTTATTAGTACTGCCATGCCCATATTCCATTGCATATTGAGTCTTTCTTTCTTTCTTTCTTTCTTTCTTTTCGGGTCAGCCTACGTATGCAGTGCTTGAGGGCAAGCATAGTAAAGTGTGTGCTTGTGACGAGCCCAATTTATGCTCGTATTTTGCATCATTTTTTTTTCTGCATTTAGGTGTTTAGTCGAGTCTTTTGCATGAGTCTTGTGCTTGGGAGGGCACATTTTGGTTTCAAGGGAGCTTGGGCAAGATCTGGAGCAAACAAGGCAGAATTGGGTGCTGACTGGGCAAGGCAGAGTAGAAGCATAATGGGTCGGGCTGAAGGCGTGATCATGGGTTGTACAATGACCAAATCGAGCTAGGATGAGGGTTCTAAACAGAGGAGGAGAAGCGAAGAAGGAAAGAATCCCAGCTGAGATTCTTTCCTAACTCTCGCGGTGATCAGCAAGGAAAGAATCTGTGCAACAAGGCAAGTTCTCCCGTACTCAAACCCTAGC
The DNA here is from genome assembly GCA_029379335.1 of Thymus mandschuricus. Classification (NCBI taxonomy): domain Eukaryota; kingdom Viridiplantae; phylum Streptophyta; class Magnoliopsida; order Lamiales; family Lamiaceae; genus Thymus; species Thymus mandschuricus. The sequence goes on from CM057079.1 coordinate 11,444,159, forward strand.
AGCCGATTGATGGGCCTGGTCCACGATCCATCTACAAGTATAAAAGCAGCAGCATTTCAAGAAGAAGACATCTTCGATCATCGAACGTTTCACCGGAGTTGTTTTCATACTTTACCATTTATGCTTTTACTTTTCATTTGAGAGTGGGGAGAAATGAACAAGTCCTACGGGCAAACTTATTTCTATTTTTATTATTTGCATGGCCGACGTTGGTGTCTGCCTTTTAGATTTTAGTTTATAATATTTCTCGTACTTCTTTTACATTATGTCTTTCATTTATGTTTCTGTAATTTACTTTTCCAGCATGCTAGAGTAGTCGTCTAAACCCAACTTGGGCAAGATGCCATAATTACAATGTAACTTGATACTCGTGAGGTCAGAAGGATTGGGCTTAATAATGCATGCATGTGTTCCCGAGTTTGCTATGTTTTGTTCTACAATTCATGTTAGTCACTTAGTCTTGGTCGGGTATGTGGCCAGTATCATATCGAGTCAAACATGATTACAAATAGTACATGGGAAAAACGTGTTGGATAGCTCTGCACGCCATATAGTATGAACTAGCAACAGAGTGTAGTCGTAGGACGACGTTAGGCCTACAACTGAGGTTATTCGGGTCCGCCATAGATCGGTAATGCAGCTTGGGCAAGATGCGTGACAACTAGTCCTTGCATGTAGATTGTTTAAGTTAGGAGATTTAGATCTCTAACTGTAAGAGTGGATTGGGCACACATTGGCGGGGCACGTGACGCGTGACAGTAAGGGGTCCTGCCTAGTGACTTGCCTATAATCGATGACATGTGTATGTGTGAAAATATTCAGACCAATGAATGAGTGAAGTTATATTATAACTAAGGGTACTTGCCCAGGATGGGGTTTTCTTTAATTATTGCTTACAAGTCTCTTTAATTACGCTGCCTTTACTTTCCCTTATTATTTTTTGTTCTGTCTTGAGCAACGCCTACCCCAAACGTGACAAATTGTTTCTAAAAAGATTGCTACTCTAACTCCTTGTGGGATCGACCCTGTGCTTACCATTGCTATACTAGTTGTAGTAGTCAAGGCATAGGCTTTATAAATTTATTGATTGCGGCTAAACGACGGTCGCGTCAGTGACTCTCAATCTTCTTCTTCTACCGCGTCTCTTCATCTTCTTCCTTCGTCCCGTTTTATTTCTTGCACCGCCCAAAAGTTCTAATCCCAAGTTTTTTACCGTTGAATAATGGAAATAAATAGTGATGTTGCAGTTAACAGAAAACACAATTGTTCTTCAATCTTTATTTATCAATCGAATTATGAAAATTTTCCATCTCCAAAATCAGTTAATCGAGTTCAAATCAAGAGTTGTATCCTTATTTCAATCGTAGGTCAGTATACAAATTTATCTCTTTCGTTGGTTAATTAATTATTGTAATTTTGAATATCTTTGTTGATTTTTCAGATTTGAAGCTATCTTGCCTTTGGAATACTGGCTGCATCAAATTAGAATCACCGATAAATCCAGGTTCTATCGTTCTCTTATTTTATGTAGTTGTGGTTGTGCTTTGATTAGTAAATATGAAGAAACAACCTTGTGGAAATGATAAGAGGAAAAAAAGAAAAAGGTTAGAAGAGCTCACCAAATCACAACTTCTGTGACTATTGAAAATGCTGAAAATTCGAATGTGAATAAGGATGATGTGTCTACTCAAAATCAAGATACTAGTGAGAAGATAAATTACTTGAGTGAGGCTAGTGAGCATGATTCTCTAAATATGTTGAATGATGAACATAGAGAGAACGATGAACAGTTTATTCCTCCACTTGATATCTATGATCCGAGAAACTGGGATAATATTGATAATAAAACTCGTGATATTTTAGTTGAAAAGGGGCCTTTGAGAGAAATGAATCTTATATTTCCTTTGGATAACATCTCTAGACATTTCTCTTATACTTATTATGTTAAAAAATTAAGTAATGGTGAGGTGCAAGATCGAAAGTGGTTAGTATATAGCAAGCATGTTGATAAAGTGTATTGCTTTTGTTGCAAGTTGTTTAAAAATATGAGTAATACGAGTTCTTCAGCAAATGATGGATTTAGAGATTGAAAGCATCTTAGTGCACGGCTCAAGAGCATGAGAATTCTATTGAGCATATTAGACCATCTCCAACCCAATACTCTATTTTGCAGTATGCTACACTTCAAAATGCAGTATGACATACTCCATTATAAAAATTCATTCAAATCACGTACTCTATAAACATACTTTATTTGTAGTTTTTCATTTATTTTACATAATTAACATTTACTAATGTGTCATAAATATTGAATAATTAATAAAATTGTATCTTAAACAATAAAAATTAAGTATATTATGGATTGCTAATTTTTTTATTTATATAAATCAAATACATAAAATTAAATTAAAAAAATCTAAAATTTAGTAATAAATATAATATAGAATAGAATAAATTATATATCAAATTATATTAATGAAATTTAGTTAAATTATTATTTTTATAGTTTAATATTGTTCAAATAATGAAAATAGAGTATGAAGTATTGAACAGTAAAACTTCATATATGGAGTTTTACCGTTCAATACTCTATACTCTAACAGCAAAATAGAGTATGATTGGAATGTCCTCCGTACTTCAAAATGAAGTAATACTCCAATTTGAAGCATGGGTTGGAGATGCTCTTACTAATATGAACACTTGGAATGATTTGAAGATAAGATTAGATAAAAGTCAAACTATTGATAAAGACTTGCAACGAGAAATCTCAAGAAAAGGACTGTTGGAGACAAGTTTTGACTAGAATAATAGCATCTATAAAATATCTTTCAAAGTATTGTTTGGCGTTCCGTGGTTCTAATGAGAACTTTATGAAGACAATAATGGTAATTTTTTGGGCTTGATTGAAATGATGGGAGAATATGATGTTGTTATGCAAGAGCATATTAGATGCATTCAAAATTATGAAATTCATTATCACTATCTTGGTTCTAAGATTCAAAATGAGTTAACTCATCTTTTGGCTAATAATGTGAGGAGTCTTATCATTAAGAAAATCAAAGAAGCAAAGTACTTTGCTGTAATACTTGATTGTACACCAAATATTAGCCATAAAGAGCAAATGACTTTGATCATACGATGTGTTGATGTCATCTAGCAAAGTGAAGGTAGAGGAATATTTTCTGGAATTTGTAAAATGTCATTCCACAATAGCAAAAATTAATATATGTCAGAATTATAAAAACACACAAATTTTGTCAAAAGTAATATTTTTGGACCAAAATACCCTTACTAAGACCTACTCTTTTTCACTCTTCTCCCATCCATTTTCCCCCCTCATGACTCATGGAAACTCAATTTTTCCCTCCCCCCTTTTTCCCTCCTCTCTTTCATATGTTTGTGGCATTCATAATGCTTAACACAACAATACATGTTGCATTGATAAATTTGATTCTTAGTAAAAGTTGGGCAAATACTATTGGCACTACTAGCACCAATAGTAGCACTGGGATTTACTGTCATATAGCTTGTGATATGTATTTGAATCTAGTGCCGGTAGTTCCAAATTTAATATTTCATTATTAAAATACATTTTACTTTAAAAAACCTTTTACACTATAGGTTCTAGTAGTACCAACTGTGACAACGTGGATATCTGACTAGTTCTTGTAGTCACAATTGGCACTAGTAGAACCAATAGACACTCGTTTAAGATTCCAGATTTCCAGCTAAGGTTATAATAGTGACACGTGGATATCAAGCTAATTCTTGTATTGTGACTACTGTCACTAATAGAACCACTAGTACCTCGTTTGAGATTCCAATTATGGTTCGATTAGTACCAATAGTACCTCATTTTTATAAATAGTCTTTTTGTGCATATAACTTGTGACATGTATTTGAATCTAGTTTCAATAGTTCCAAAATTTGATATTCCACTATTGTTACTAACGGCACTAATAGAACCAATAGTACCTCGTTTGAGATTTGAGATTCCAATTGTGATTCTAGTAGTACCAATATTGCCACGTTTTTTTAATAAATATTTCTCTAAAATATCTTTTATACTATAGGTTCTAGTAGCATTAATTGTGACATGTGGACGATTCATGTATTTTCACTATAAGCACTAATATAAATGTATTTTCACTATTGGCACTAATATAACCTATATAATGTACTACTTAAACAATGAAGCTCTACGATGAAAGTTTGAACCTTGGTAAATTAATAAAAAAAAATTGGGTTAGAGAGAATTCATAGCTTCTCTTTTTTCTTCAAGGGTAATGCATGTATTTGGAGATGATTAATTTAAGATGAGCAAGTAATAGTAGAGGGAAACAGATCTCAGTTATCACAAAGGAAGCTGGAATTCTTGTTGATGCTCAATTGTTGGCTTGGTTGCGATTAAGGATCAATATTGTCACTAATAGAATCAATAGTACCTTGTTTGAGTTTCCGACTAATGTTCTAGTATTACCAATATTATCTCGTTTTTTTAAAATAGTCATTATGAATGCATTCTGACTAGTTCTTGTATTGTTACTAATAGAACCAGAAGTATCTCATTTGAGATTCTACCTATGGTTCTAGTAGTAACAATAGTAACTCATTTTCTATCAATAGCTCTTTTGAAGGCACTTTGACTAGTTCTAGTATTGTCACTATTGTCACTAATAGAACCAATAATACCTCATTTGAGATTCAAGATGTTGTTCTAGTAGTACAATGGTAAATCATTTTTATAAACAGTTCTTTGATGGTGCTGAATAATTCTTATATTATTACTATTGTCACTAATAGAACCAATAATACATCATTTTAAATTCGAGTCGTGGTTCTAATGGTATCAGTGGTATTGGTACCTCATTTTATAAATAATCATTTTGTGCAACTTAGCCAACATTCGGTGATAGTTGTCCAACGAGGGGATTGGTCTCACTAGTAGAAATTCAACTTTTTAATGCATTGAAGGGTCATTACAGTCCATGTAACGATAACTAAAATTTAACAAGAAATAGTTTGTTAATTCACCTATTGCCGGTGTGACTAAATATGGAAATATCATATCTTATACAATATAGTTTTTTTTCTCAACAAAAAAGAAGAATAAACTATATACTATATACAATTCTATACAAGAGTAATAATACATTAACTACAATTTGCCCGCCAAGCTATCCAATCCCGAGTTCCTGAAAATAGCAAAAATGATAATAACAATTAAGCAAAGAGGTATATAAAGCAAAGAGAGCAAATAACACTATGAGAGAGAGAGGGTACATACAACAAAGGCGTAGTCTCGCTTCATATCCACATCGCGTACTCTGCAGAAATGGTTTCCAGAAACAGTAAACCCATCAAAACTACTTACGTACTGCAGTGCATGAAATTTGGTCCTCAAGACGAACTAAACACCAGTTTTGATTGTGGCAAATTCCATAAAAAACATGCAAAGACAACATAGAAAATAGCCAAAGGCTTCTAACAAAGAGGTGGGAACCGAGTCTATACCCCATATAGCGGCCTCTGATGGAGTACCGAACTTACAACAGCAGTAAACTATCAATTTGAAATATGAGTATGAGACCAATTGCATATGGATTGTTCATCACAAAATGTATTAACCACTAGATACACCAAACCAAACAATATGTATCAGCTCAAAAAACACCAAGGCTAAATTTCACAGCATCTCATCGAACTGTGTCTGTTTGCATAACGTTTCCGCCTTTTTTTCAAATAACTTGCTTAGCAGCTTAGGGGACAAAGGATGTCAGCAAAATGACCTAGTTCAAATCTTAAAGTAATGCATATACAAGAGATTTCATGTTCTTAAAAGTACTGAAAGCAAATAATTGAGAAACTTTACTATTTAGAAGGAAAAAGAAAAAAGAATACCAACTAAAGTTAAGATCATAAAGTCAATTCGATACGTCCACCCAATAGCTAAGAAATCAACTATCAGTTCTAGAAATGCAACAATAGATTCCAAGAATAAGACTGCTCACTACCTTCTTGAAGTTTTCTAGCTTAAAAATTATATGGAAAATGTGAAAGCCCACATCGAGTTTTATGAGCTCAGGTGTATCATTACATGAATTTGGATTTCAATAAATCTAACCACTATTTTAGAGTGATGAGGCAGATTTTCATTCTAAAATGTGAAACAAACTTTTTTAATACCAACAGTTACTTTCCAATTGATTAGAACAAATAAAACCTTGAATTATTATTGAAAGTTTACCACGAAAATAGGATTGTTCATGGTTACTCAGATTAAACCATTAGAAAAAAATGAAAGTGGTGGAACCATAAATCTACTTAATTAGGGTTATCTTGGAATTGAATGTTAATGAGAATGAAAAGGAATCTCCTGCAAGAACTAACCTGCTTTCCAGTTTTTCTGTGGATCGACTCCCTTAATTCCTCCACAGCATGGATTGTGCATGCCTAAGCTCTACTTCCTCCTCACTTCCTGAAGTTATCACTCTGTTAGACTCAATTACTCTAGACAAAGAAGGACTATATCTTAGCACTCCAAGCTGCTGAAGAACTGCAGGCACAATATAGTCAGCAAACATTGTCACCGATTCTATATCTTCGAGTTCACCATAAATCTGCAGCAAATATCTGTGCCAGTATACTTCTGCAATCGATCTGCATCAAAAGCAGACCTATCATTCTGAAGAGCTCCCTTGAGCCCAGCAGCCAAATGATCATAGTTCAATTCATTATCTGCCATTATTAGACGAGGTATAAGGTCTTAAAAATCACAGTCTGCGTACAGGTACAAGAAGCTACAAAGGATTTAAATCGAATTACACAAAATCCATTCATCCATTCAATTCAATTAAATTCATAATCTATATTCCACAGAACAATATGACTAACAAAGGACCTCTTTTTGTCACTATTTTTGCATCCGCTTTGATAAAGAACAGAGCTCAAAGTACATAATCGTATAAATAGAGGAAGAATTTCATCAAGAAACAGCAACATTACTGAAAGCAAGTTACCGGGCCAAAAGCAGAAATTCAAGGCATCCAACACGAACAGAATCATTAATCTTCAAGAAAATGCTCTTTATATATTCAACTGAAAGATCCCCACCACTATCGAAGAATTTTCTGTTAGCTTGAAGCACAGACAAAAGCTTCAAAAGCTTCATAAACTGTATTATCCTGCACCTGAAGAAATTATCCTTACTTCTCTCTTGAACTCGTCCAATGCAGCAACGCCTACAGCCATGGCCCCATTTTGATCTAATCGAAGCCGTGCTCAGTAAAAATAACACTTATCCCAAATTATAGGGGGCAAAAATAACACTAAATCAAGCTGGGTTTGCCTCTCCTTAGAAATCTCTCCTTGGATTTGCCTCTCTCGTTGTTCAGCGACTCAATGTACTCGATAGTGTCCTTGATAATAGACGCTTTATCCATCTGAATCTGAACACAAAATTCAAATTCAATTTCAATTTCAAAAATCAAAAATCAAAATCAAAATCACTCAGATCTAAGGGGGTAGAGCCTCTTGTTGAGCTTCTTCCTCCGATTCCGCTCGGAAACGATGTTTTTGGAGGCGAGGGACGGATCGAGGCTTCCGTTCGGCGAGCTCGAGTCATAGTATCCGCCGCCGCCAACGGACATTAAATCTTGGGTCCGAGATGAAGTGAAAGGGCATTAAATCTAGAAATTTAACCCGTCAGCGTGAAATGAAAGCGAGAATTCAACCTAGGCAAAATACCTTGAAGAACATAGGCAACCTTGGCGGAATCGGAGCAGCGAAGCCGTTTTTCTCGAGAGAGACCTTCGCAGAGCCGATGTTGCTTCGCCTTTTTCTCGAGAGAGAGAGCTTCGGAATCGGAGCAGCTCCACCGTAGATTTGTTTCGCTAGCTAGTATGAAATACAGAAATGAGGGTGGGGTTGAAAAGGTGGGGTGGGGAAATAGGAAATTGGTATCGTGGGGGGGGGGGGGGGGGTGAAAAGGTGGGAGGTGGGAAAATAGGAAATTGGTCTCGTTTGAACATTCAAAAAAAGAGAGAATGAAAAGGGAAGGGCATAATCGTCCAAAAAAATTTTTTAAGAGGATAGTTAACAAAATTTGTGTGTTTTTATATTTCTGACATATATTAATTTCAACTATTCTAGAATGACATCTCATTTTTCCCCCCCTTAATTTAACCCTTAGTGATATGGCTCATTATTGTGTTAAAGCTGTTTCTTTTTTCGGGATAGTACAACGCATATATTCTTTATTCTCAAGTTCTCCTAAAAGGTGGAAAGTTTTGCTTGATAATGTTAAGGGATTAACTGTCAAATCTTTATCAAATACACGTTGGGAGAGCCGTATTAAAAGTGTTCAAGCAATTAGATTTCAGTCCATTGAATTGAGAGAGATCTTGTTCAAATTATGTGATGGGGCCTATGTTAAGAGATTAACCGTCAAATCTTTATGCATTGACTTTAAGTAATAGGGCCTATTTTATAGTTTCGCCCCCGGGCCTGCTTTGGTCAGGAACGGCCCTGTTAATATAGTAGTTTGTTGAGAAGTTTGAATATAATATTAAATTTAGATCATGAAACGTATACATATTTTATTATTTTGTTATTACAAATATTTTTAGGTAAAGTCAATATATATTAATATATTATCCTACTACCTCCATCTCATATAAGTAGTCTCATTTGCCATTTTAGTCCGTCTCATCTATTAGTCTCATTTCCTAAAATGGTAAAGAATACTTGGCTAAAATTAACTCTCTCTCTTCAGAATCAATTTCAACCACACATTTCCTCCTTTGTTGGCTATTGTGCCCATTCTAAATGGGACTACTTATATGAGATGGCAGAAGTATTATTCTTGCAAGTGTGTTTCATTATTTATTCAACATTTAGCATATGTCAATAGACGAAAATCAATTAAACTTGAATAAAAATAAAAATAATAATAATATTAGAGTGTATATATAGGTTACACAGCATGCTAAGAAATTGAAGCAGTGTTTTGTTTCGGCAATACCGTTACTGAAGAATTTGCTACTTATCAGAAGGTAGAATAATTATTGAAATGGTTCAAAAATTCCGGCCATGATTGCGAATTAGGCCGGAGTTCGTGTATACTGCAACTAATTGATCCAGGGTTTTATTCTTGGGGACCAGTTGCAAACATGCTAACAAGGCCACGAAATACTTGAGCAGATAGTTGCTGTGCACGAAAAAGCTCGCCATCCACGTTCCATACTCCCTTCTTGCCTGAGGATGTGAATGTGAAAGCTGAAGTCTAATAGCGAGCATGGAAAATGTCAGCACAGGAAAACAAGGTCTCATTCTACTTGACGCGTTTCTTGAATATACATTAGTATAAGATAATAGAAAACGTGTCGATAAGCAAAATAAGGAAGAAGACGTACTTTATGGTGTTCAACAAAATTAAATCCCAGTGGTTCCCCGCCTTTTCTAGCAAGCTGAATAAGGTGCCTGCATTTGAAAACAAAATACTGGTATGAGAATGATATTGAACGGTACATGGTTTTTCGTCTGAGAATACGAGTTAGCAGAGTTAACACCCGGTCTATGCTTACACATTAAACCATGTTCATTAGTATCCAAAAGGTTCCCAGCAGTTCCAGTAAAACTATAGTCAGACAAAATCAACATGACTACTATGAAGCATATCGAGCATGTGACTATCTGTGACGTTTCCCTGAGTTTATGAGGACTGTAAATATGAGATAAGGCAATATAATAAGAGCAGCTTTGGACAACCACTTAGTTTCCCACAAACAACCACATAACATGAAGTAGTTCAAATATTCTGGTATGGATAGAGGAGAGAGAGAGAGAGAGAGAAAGGGTCCTAAGAATTACCATAAGTACAAAGGGTGACGACATTCTTTTATTAAAATGAGATGCAGGAACCCATCAGAAAGATGAGCATCAGCTACTAGGCCATCAGGAGCCTTTTCATTTCGGCAAGATATCACAGCAGCACCCACACTCAAATAACGTCCTTTGGACTTTGACCATTTCAATCCTTTTAAGTCTTGGGCTATGCTGGGGGTTCCACCGATCGTGTGGTTGGGTTTTGAATTACATATTGCACAGTTAACTCGACAAGTCATCCGATCAGGCTTCTTAGGAAGGCACCAAAACCCCCTGCTATGGACTTGAGGATCTGCTACAGGACTCGAGCAAGATTCATTAGGTTCGACCTCAACATAGCTAACCTCTGCCTCATATGACCTTTAATAACAAATTTACAGAACATAAAGGGAGTTATCAAAACAAAATAATGCTATTGTGTAAAGGTAAGATCAATAGAGCAAAAGTCTAACCAATTCATGATATGACAATGACATAATATATGCAATTACCAAATATAGTGAAGATTATTAATAACAATCCAAAAAAATAAACTAGGAGATTATTTCCGTGCATTATATGCTTATTGGACATTGTGAAAATCAACCCTCAGATCGACCTCCTAGAATAACCATCATGAGTCCTTTCACCACTTAAAAGAACTATCAGAATTCATTAGTTGGACATCATATCCTCGTGATCCTCATGAGATCTATTACATTATGACACAATCACACAAATGAATTTTTGTGTATATATAAGTTTTTCATTTCTTACGTCAGCACAAGGAAGACATCAGCTACTGACACACAACCAGTAAGACGATAAGATACACTAACTACTCTCTTTACCTAGAGTTGTACTATTCTTTTACAAGGTACTCATACTACTCTCTTTACCAAAAATTTTACAATTTTTCTTAACTAATGCTCGACTTAGATATGGTCATTACTTGTTCTTAGCTATTGATATTGCTACCATGCATCGATATTGCAAAAACAGATTCTCCATTACAACATAAAGCTGAAGGAAATCCACATTACACAATCTCTACATATGACAATACTCCTTTAAATTCTGCTTGTAAATCAAATAATGCACCAACGGACACCATACCTGTGCTGAAGGAAAACCTTTGTCCCAGCGTAGTCATAGCGCTTAGGCCCCATCCACCTATACTTCTCGCTCTCTGTAATGACATCTCCGTAAAACCCGTATCTAATTATTGTAAAGAGTTATTATTAGACTTCAGGATAATTCTTATTTAAAACGCAAAAGTGGTCTTGTAGATCGAAAGTATTTTCAGCATGAACTGGAGGACAAACCAAAAATTATCTCAGACTGAAAGTAACTTTGAACATTTGAACTCCACGGGTTAGATCAACTCAAATTAATGAATTTTGAATCATTATCTTTCATTTATTCTTCTCTGATTAACCTAGTTGTTTGGCACTCATCCTTGTTTTCTCTACTCAGTCAAAAAAAGATCATCTCTGCATAATCACCCCAACACATCAACACAGTTACATACACTATAACCAATACAATTTTACTCACGTTATATTTTTTAAATTATTTTTATAAATGGGTTATCTTAATGAATACTTTAGATTTTTGTCTTGTAAGATTACACTTAATTTTAAGTTAATAATAGCTACAATGAGCTAATAGCTAAAAATATATGAGTGCCCCATCAAACTTTCTTTGCAATGAATTAGAAATTAGTGGATTTGACCATTCCAGTCTACATAGCAAGAAGAGAATCGAATTCAAGATATGGTAAACTATCCGAATATCAATCACTCAATACAAATCCGACCTTGCATTTTCTTTAGCAAACTGCTGTTTTTCAGATCATTGGAAACTGGTGACAAGTTAAGAAGAATTATGGCCAGTCATCAAAAGATAATCTTGATGTCATGTAACAAGAGAGTTTAAGGTAGAAATTGGTAGATCTATTTCATCTGCTCTGTTTTAGGAGTTAAAATTCTACATCTGCTTTATTTAATGCATAGAGATATCTGTAACAGCAAATCCCAAACTCTAACCTATAAAGATAGCACATGTTGTTAAATGGGTTGACTCTTGAACATATGGGAAGGTTGTAAAACCAAATCAATGAGCATTATCACAACATTACTGATTACAAAAAATAATACCCAGCAAAAGAAGCAGCATAGCGTACACATGGTTCTTCATTTGTTGAATTTGTTTTCTTCCATCTTACAATTTGAGCTATATCAAGGTGCACTCTTTTACCGAGGATAATGTGCAATGCTGATGTTACGGGGTCTCGAGCCCCAGTCGTACTGCAAGTGGAAAATCAAACATCAAAATTTTCAATCGAGATGGTTGAAAGCAGTTTCTGCTCCCACTAGTGGAAATGGCAAATGAAGCTCCTATAGCAAATAAGAACATGGTTCAATATTTATGTTGTCATAGTACCCGAGAAAAACATTGTGAATGAAGAAAAGTAAAAGGGCAAATTTGATAGCAGCAGAGAGACGTTCTAGGGAGTATTTAGTGTTCTGTTTATTTGTTCTATGTTTTAAGTATTAGTTTTGAGCTTTAGTTAGGGTTAGAATAATAGTTGGCTCCAAGTAAGCTAATTACTTAGGGCCCCAAGTTATTTGGTTTAGTAATATGCGGTCATAACTTAGGGTTAGACATCGGTCATTGTTACTAGGGAAGCAGCATACGCTGTGGCTGCAGGATTCTTTTAGTGAACCTCTTTGAGGTGCTTTTGTTCGTTCAATCTAGTTAATATATTTTCCATTCACCTTTACTTTATCAAAATTTTAAGGATAATTACTCATCAAGCCCCACTATGTATCTTTGACAATTTTAGCCCAAACTTCGGATAATACAATATTCAGCCCCCATAAATTGACTATGTCACAAAGTCAATTTACGGAGCTTGAAAATGTTATTTGAGATCCAGCTAAAATTGTCAAAAGGCCATAATATGACGCCCGACGTGCAGATTACATCCCAAATTTTAAAGACTCCAAAGAATAATCATTGTCAAGCAACTAAGTATATATCAAGGATAAAAGGCTGCAGAATTTTTTGTGTAAGAGGTGTCTAATTTCTTAACAGGCTGTAATGAGATTTAGTCTCACTTAAATTCAATATACAGCAACAGATGATTCAGGAGGCATATATATATCTGCATTCATTGTTACTAGTGAACAATCTCTGATTCACCGTCCAAAACTGTTGCTAATTTCGTACTAATAAAGAGTTGTTTGATTAGTTTTTCCAGATTTTCAATAGCAGCCATTTTGGTTGAGTTGTGTGGCAGAAGTTGAAGCTATAGTGGAGGAGAGGTTATCGCTTTTGAAGGCTTAAGCCTCAAGAGATCTGATGGATTTTGCAGGACCTTGAAAGTGGGATCGGATCGTCAGATAGAGATTATAGCCCATAATCCGGCAACGGGGACCAATTGATATGTTCTCAGGTCTGACAGTTAAGGCCTATGAGTGATAGAGATATAGAGGAAGAGGAAGAGGCTGATCTATCCTTCCCTTAGTTCCCTATGATGATAGACGTGAAATGTGTAGGTGTAACAACTAACAAGAGAAAGAGGGAGATGGACAAGATTTCCAGAATACTCATTTTTATTCTTACCCAACTTGCTTGCCACTAACTATATAAAGAGACTAACTTGTGCTTAGCAAAGAAACCGAAAGACTTGTCAATATTAAAGAAATCCTAATAATGTTAATTGCAGCAAAGAAGGAAAGTAATAAAACAATAACAAAATTAAGGCCATTCTTTTTATGACTGTTTAGTGATTATTGTAACTCCCATTATGCATCAATCATCATCATGCATCTACATGAGAAGTGTAAAATTTTACTTTGCAATAAATCTTATCAGAATCTTGATACAACAGCTCTTACTCTATCTTTATACATCTGTCTATGAGTCTGCATATTGACATACCAATCAAACATAACTAAATGTCTACATCAAAAATTGTTTGCGATTATCTCTTCTGCTAAGCGCCTAAAATTTTAACTGATGTCACCGATTCATAATTGATATAGATTATTCTACAACCCCTCTATATGTGGCTGTGTCATCTATTAAGAAATTATTACTATTATTAAAATATAATAACATTTCAGCCATGAAAATTCAGATTAAATAACTCAAGAATCATAGATTCATAGTATCCTACGAAGAGACTTAAAAACCAAGTTGTACATGCCTAAGAGAAAAGACATGACCGAACAAAAGATAAAGCTGAGTACCAAATCACGATGGCATCAGTAGATCCAGCAGGGATAATCCCAAATCTGAACGTTTCATTTGGGAAAGGCGGCTCAGAATGTTCCTCTGCATTAATAAAATGAAAACAATGGACAGAGAGAACACTGCAGATATAGGCACTTCCGTTATGAGCCAGTAAAGGAAATAGAGACAGTAACTCAAATATAATTTAACGGGTGTTTCAAGAACCTTCCAAGTCTCTAAATACGTACGTAAACTCATTACAAGGTCTTTTGGAAAAGTTATTAAATAGTGAGAATGATCACATACCAAGAGTAGGGGATTCAAGTTCAATGCGCTCAGAGCCTCTTAGAAGAGGAGATCCATCTTCATTATGATCACAGTGCTCCAACATTGTTCTATTAGCATCACACATCGAAAGATTGCTCTTACTCTCCACGGGAGGTGTTATATCTGAAGGAGCTGGTGGATATGGAGCTTTATGCCTCGACAAGAGAAGACCATTCAGAATTTCATTAAAAAATCCATCACCACCCTAGTATCATATAAAAAATAAGCAGTGTATGAGAAATAACGAAGGTAAGAAACTATTGTAACAAATATGAAATAAATTTTTTTTAGAGCAGTATATACGTAGTTAGTTTTGGCCTAACGACACCTTGCATTATGCAATAAAGATGGACATGGGGATTCATAGAAACCTCAATTATCAATAGAAACGTTAACAGAAGTATTGGACAAATTGCTATTGCAAAATATCTCGTATTAAATGGGGAAAGATATAACTTAGATCTTATATAAGTAATGAGGAAATATATAAAAAATAACCTTTAGCGATTCCTCACTGATGAACAAAGTTCCAGTTTAACATAATATGATGAACCTAGATCAAAGTTGTTCCGGCATTTTAGATATAAATTATCACGCGACAAATTTGAAACAAGAAAGTGAGGCTAATGTAAATTCTTGGCATGTGAGTGTTTAATTAAAGGTTATCCCTGCCTTATTCAACTATGACTAGAAAATTCATAAAAGAGAACTACTTACAACAGCTACAACGCCATCATACAAACTAAGCTCCCTATTTGTAATTGATGACAACATATCTCTTGCATGTCCGGCCCTCTCTGTCACAATTACCTGCAATATAGAGCATATGAAAACATTACTTGTCCAATTTTACTAAAACATTAGACTATATAAGCTACTATGCAACAACTAATGATTATCCGAATGCAACAAGTTGTAGAGAAAATGAGAAAATCGATGAGATTAAAACCTTCATTCAGATCCAAAGGTAATGATTGTAAGTTATACAATATATCTATAAGTCAAACAAGGTATGCCCTAAAATAACTATATTCAGAAGCATTTGAAGTATGAAAACGCTACAGGTTGCTTATTCTTGGGATCACTAAGATATACCTGAGCTATAAATTTACCTTAGTTTTGACTTTGGCCTGGGAAAATAAAGGAGCCACTGTTTCCCATATACTGCAACCATGTCCTTTCCCACTCCTTGGATGAACAAAAACCTAATCGAGCAAAGAGTTAGTCTTATTAGGAAACAGAAACAAGCAATTTTACCATTTGAGGCTTCCAAAAAGTTAGCTATGTTGCTTTTCAAAAAACAAAAGGTAAATAAATTTAAAAAAAAACAATTATGCTATAGACAAAAGATAATTTTTTTAGAAAATTGGCAAAAATTATAATCGTCACATACCAGAAGATTATTAGGTCGAGTAGCATCCACATGCATATGATGATTAATCTGGTTAACCCAGGACATACAAATCTCCAAGTTCTTGTGACCAAAAGTGTAAGCTGATGGAATCCAAAGAGAGGAATGGGTTTTTGGTTTTTGGACAACATGGATGATAAACCTGTACATCTGCTGCAGTGAAGAGAAAAAACCATGTGCAATCCGCGAATGTATAAATTAATTAAGGCACCAAACTACATTAGCTAACTTGTTTCACCTCAGGGGAACGATGCAATAGGGATACTTCCAAGCTGGAAAGAGCTGATTCATGGACCAAACCCCACCCAATGAAGTTAACAGCATAAACATCAGCAATATTAACCTCCATTTCTGAATTCGAAGCAACTTTGAATCCCAGACAAGAAAGCTTATCCTCATCCTATTGTAATAAGATATAACTTCTCAGGCTGATTGTTACAAAAGTTCCATGCAGTTCACATAGCCTGACTTCCGCATGGTGAGCAATTGAAAATACAGAAAGAAAAGGAACAAAAAAAATGCAAAGGAGGACTGGATGGAAGATGTTACGGAAAGCAGTTTTGAAATCATAAAGCACCAAATAAGTGTATCTGGCAATACATATAAATTTGAGATAATGTGTTGTATCTCCTCAATCAAAGATTTCATATTTCAAAGTCCATTAAACCAAATTTCCCAACCAACTGCAGCACTTATCACGGAACCTCTATTAATGTTAGATTGCAATTGAATCCAAAGTCCGACCTTGAGTACCATAAACTCCTCACTGAACTCACATTACAACTAACCATAACAGACACAAATGAAATTGATTGATAACCGGATATTCGGTGCAAAAGCAACCATTATCCTTTCTTATGCAGTTTTACAATACAATAGCAGCATCAAGTAAAACTTCTTCGTGCAGCTACCTGAAAAGGAAATCTCGGTGATGGGAAGCTAAACTACAAAAGAAATATCTAATTTCAAATGATTTGTGCACTAATAAGAAGCAAGTGAGCAACAAGTCTACTAATTTCAGATAAACAGAATTCATAACGTGCAAACATTAAAATCCAGATGATAAAAAACTGCAGACTCCATATCGATTTCAATTAAATATCAGAATCAAAATTGATAAATACTGTTGATACAAAACATAGTCGGATGATTGTTAAGATCATTCCAGTGACAAACGATAAAAAAAAAAAAAAAAAAAAAAAAAAAAAAAAAAAAAAAAAAAAACATAAATATGACAGGATTACTTACATTATTCAAAGAATCAACCAGTTTCCACGACAACAGATCAGAAGAAGTGGTTAGAACGACTTCTCCAATTCGATCCAGGAAAAAGTTACAGCCGGAAACGGAAGGTTCATCGCCATCACTGAAATCTGGATTTGGGGAAGAATTTGCTACCTTAAACCCATTTTCGTTTCTATCCATAATCAATTCTTCGTTGCTATTTTTAGTCCGAGACAAATTTGTGTGATTCTGTTGAAGCAATTAAATTTAGGTAAAGTGATTAGAATAGTATGGAGTAGTATTACTGTAGTATTGCACCCCTCGTTTTCTTTGTTGTTCCACGAAAGTTTCCTCTATTTTTCTGAAAAATGGATGTTATTGTTCAATACTAGTATTTCGTTTGCCCATTAACGCTTTCGCGGAAAAGTAAAACGTGAGCTAAATTATTTTTTGCTGGGCTTGTAATGATGTTGATAAATAAATCCAATAATTCTAATAAAGATGTTGTAAATATATCTCGTAGATATATATTACTCTCTCCGTCCCATTGAAGATGTCATATTTGCTATTTTGGGATGTTTCATTAAAAGATGTTTCATTTCCTTATTTAGAAATAATTAGTCTAAACCCAACATAAATTATGAGCTCAATTAATTATGTAAATGGAAATTCTAATAAGTAAATGTTAATTTATTGTGGAATATGAACAAAAAAAAAATCTGAAAAAATAATTTAGAGGGTGTTTGGCTAAGCTTATAAGGTAGCTTATAAGATGTTTGACTGCTTATAAGCACTCTAAATGTGTTTGGTAAAATAAGCTCCTTTAGAGCTCATAAGATGCAAAAATAAGCAAAAAGTGTTTATAAGCACTCTAAAAAATAAGCTCTTTCACCCCAACTTTTTTTTTTTTGGCTTATTTACCACTATAATTCTATTTTATTTTTATATTTATATTATATACACTTCCATTTGATGTTACAACATTGTGATTTCAAAAAAAAAATAT
Source organism: Thymus mandschuricus (assembly GCA_029379335.1). Lineage (NCBI taxonomy): Eukaryota > Viridiplantae > Streptophyta > Magnoliopsida > Lamiales > Lamiaceae > Thymus > Thymus mandschuricus. Next base: position 11,462,233 of record CM057079.1, read on the forward strand.
TTTTTTTATTTATTTTTAATTTTCAGATTTTATTTTTTTATTATCTCCTTGAGCTTATAAGCTCTTTTATCCAAACACTTCAACAACTTATAAGCTCTTACTATCATACATCTTATAAGCTCTTAAACATCTTATAAACACTTAGAGCTTATAAACATTTTGAAATAAGCTTAGCCAAACAGGCCCTTAGATTGTTTGAACTAATTGTTGAATGAATAGAAATCTGCAACTGATAATTTGAAAACTCAGTAGCCTTTGTTAATCAATTGGCTTCTATGGATTGATTGACTGTTTGTTAATATTTAGTCCTAAACTTGAAGAAAAATATTAAATTTTGTCCCAATTTCGGCCAAGTTCAATTTGAAGAACTATTCTGTTATTTTAAATATGGTTGCTTAGATATAGCGGAGATTTGATTCAATTCTGGGAGTTTGTACTTACTGGTTGAGGAGATCATTCAACAATATCATTTGGAGGTTTTCTTAGTAATTAAACTCTTAGCGACAAACTCAACATCTAGGAAAAGATAGCATACCTCATCCTCAATGCATTATTCTATGATTGATAGGATCCCTAATCAAGTTAGATAATTGAATAGAATTGTTGGATGTAGGAATGTTGATTAAGTAGTTAACCTTAGAATGGACCGCAATACATTTGGGAGATTATGTGGACTTTTGCGATATCTAGGAGGGCTAAAGACCTCAAAGTATGTTAGCATTGAAGAGCAAGTGGTCACGTTCTTAGGCATTTTAGCTCACCACAAGAAAAATAGAATTGTTGGGGGGGTTTGAAGCTTCATGGAATACTATTTGTGAAGCCAGAACCTGTAACCGAAGAATGTACAGATCCCAGGTGGAAATGGTTTAAGGTATACCTTTATTTATTGTAATTACTAATAATAAACAAACTTCTAATCACAATCATATCCATTTAAATTCTTGATATTATTTGACAAGCTAATATTAATCTTTATTGCCAACAAATTAGGGATGCTTAGGAGCGTCAGATGGCTCATACATAAAAGTTAAAGTGTCAACTACCGACATACCAAGGTACAGAACTAGAAAGGAGCAGATCTCTACCAGTGTTTTGGCCGTGTGTGATAGGAACCTGAAATTTATATACGTGTTGCTGATCGTACTATTTTCTACCACACAAAAATTGGTATAGTAAAAGGGAAGCACGAGTATCGTATCCACAGGGATTGACAAGTCGAAAACGCACACAGTACCTTTACTCTAGAACTAAACTGATGTTTAAGCAATTAAAAGTGTAGAGATTTGTGGTATTTATAAACTAGGCAAATAAATAAAAGAACTCAATTAATCAAATAAGAAAATAAATAAATAATAGAGCAAATAACAATTAAGGTAAATAAACAAATTAGGCAAATAACAAATAAGGATAAAATTCAAATAAGAAAAAGTATTGATTCTAGGAAAGCCTACCTAATCAAATCTATGCAAGTAATTAATGCATACAATTAACCATTTTAATCCAATCTAGATGTGATACCTAAAAATAACCTAACACCCCAATTAAGGCAATGCAAGTCGTCACCTAACAAGATCCTAATCTCCTCTCGGATTCATAGAAATCAAATCAAGTGCAAAATAGAACAAGTATCAATCATACAATCAACTAGGTTCAATTATGACACCCAAATCAACTATATGCAAACATATGATAATTCAACCTCAAATAAGATAATCAAATCACTATACCATGTATATTCATGAAATCTATTATGCAATTATCCTACTAAGGCATAAAAACATAACTATGCATACATAATTAGTGGTCAATTAATCATGCATGAGAATAAGCACCATGAAACATGCACCTAGATTAGAAGGCTAATTGTAAACAAAAACACTCACATAAATTCAATTAGACATTCAATCCCTAAAATCAACTAAAGAATTAGCTAGACATAATTAAAAGAAAGGTAGAAGGAAGAATATACATAATTAAAAGCATAAGTAAAGAGAAAGGGATAAGAAAACTCTTGAATCTTGAATAAATCTTCAATCTTCAATGGTCTTCATACATGAATGTAAAAAGTGTAGAGAAAAGAATAAAAACTAATCTAACGTATGGTGAAGGGTAGAGAGCTCTAAACTATAAAAACTTGGGTACAATGATGAGTTTTGGGGTATTTATAAGGTAGGGGGTCGTAATTGTTACCTAAGTGTGCAAGGATTAGGTTAAGGAAATAAAAATATCTCAAATTTAGGATTTCCGTGTTTTTGGCTCGGCCAACGGCTCGGCCGAGCACATCCATGCAGTTTGCGCGTCCTTCTTGTTTCGTCTGTATCTTTCTCGTCCGAACTACGATTTGACCTCCGTTTTCGCCTACATGCTCCTATCGAACCCCTCTTCAATGCTATGCTTCAATTATTCCAGAATAACTCTTCAATAACATCGTGAGAAGTCAGAACATGAGGTCAATACATCATCATCTTCCTTGACTCCGTCGTCTCTTGTCTCGCCTTGGGTTTTCTCGACTAAAAAGCCCTAAAAACACTCAAAACAACCCAAAAGCGTAATCTAGCTCGAGATAACATAAACAATACAAATCATGAGCTAAACTAACAAAATAAGACAAGAAAACGATTATTAAACACTTAGATAATATAGTAAAAATACACCCTATCAAAATCCCCCAAACTAACATTGTTCGTCCCGAACAATAACAAAAATAAAATAAACAATAAACTCAAGCATTGTGAACTATATAGGCCTCAAAACTTTTCAAAAACAATCTCTCATGATCATGATCAAAACTATGCACACAACCTTAGCATCTATAATACAATCCATTCAACAAACCCAGAACATGCTACCATCAAAGAACACTCTCCAACATGTGAAATTTTGTATATGAAAGTGAACACTCAACTCTCTCAAAGAAAAGATGTATGAAATAATGCACATCGTAAGGGTTCACTCATCATCAATGCAATGCAACATGTTTACCATAGGCTTGCCCTTAATCTCAACATCTCCACCTAATGTAATACTTACAAACTAGGATCAAAGAGGTCTTTATATAAGCTTGTAATGTAGGGACATTGGTTAAGGTAGGGAATGTATAGGCTAAGTGACTCAAATTACTCCAAATCATCAACCTCTTCTCAACTCCAAACAAAGTATGAATTTTTATCTCCATCTTCTACCATCCAACACACCAACTACAATACTCACGATGCTCATATATCAACAATATAACTCAAATTAACTATCCCCTTATGCTTAATCTCTTTTTCTCATCCATTTTTTTTCTCTCTCTCTCTTTTTTTTTTCTTTTTTCTTTTTTTTTTTTTTTTTTTTTTTTTTTTTTTTTTTTTTTTTTTTTCTTTTTTAGAGCTCAACTAAGAATGTTCTTTCTAATGACGAACAAAAGCTCTACATTTTTTTCTTTTCTTTTTCACAACTATTTTTTTTTTCTAAGCTTATAGGGATAGCCAACTATTCTCAAACAAGCATCTAACAATTATTTCTCTTTTTGTCCTTCTACACCACAACAAGATATTCTTTTCAACTCCTTCCATATAACTAACCACCAAAAGATACCCATGACCATTCAAACCTCCTATCATCCGGTTTTACAAAGAACGGCTAACAAAGGCTCAAAAGGGGTAAACAAAGGTTTATGCACAAGGTTAGTGTATAGGAATCATGTGGCTAAAGAAGGATGACCTAAGATCATCTCCTAATTCATAAATATACTATGGTCTTGATGGAGAAACAAGGCAAGTTCTAGAAACAATGAAGAATGCATGATCACTCAATCAAAGAATAGGCATAAATATGCACAAAAAGCTCAAATCTCACGGGTTCAAACTAACTAGTTCCCGACATCATAGCATACTTCAAATTCATCAAATAAAATGCGTCACTTCGCCAAGGTTCCATGCATAATAAAGATCATGAATTTTTTCTCCAAAAATCAACAAAAATTTTCTATCATCGGCCAAATTCACAACACTATCATCACATGCTCATTCGACTCAATTAACTCCTAAGACTTAACAAAAATAAAAACTACTAATGAAATATCCAAAAATTAAGCTACAATCCAAGAACTCATGTAAACGAGTTAACAAAGCCACACTTCCCCCTCCCCCAAACTTATTTCGAATCATTATGAAGGAATAAGTTTCAAAAGGAAGAAGTGGTTAAGTTAACGAGGGTACCTTTCACCGAAGCTAGCTTACTATCGATCTTCTCTTCTTAGTCGAAACCTCATTGAGAAAACCTAAAACTCACAAGCTTCGCAAATTCTTGGATAAAAAGCTTAATAAAAGATAAGACTCAAAGAAAAACAAAAACAAAAACAAATAAAACTGAAACTAAAAATTAAAGATAGAGTTGGGTTACCTCCCAACAAGTGCTACGTTTTACGTCTTTAGCCCGACGGTACCTCTTTTCAAGGTGGATAAAAATGAAAGCTCTTTTCTCCCCCATCTTCGAGTTTCCTTCTAATTTTGCTCCTAAAACCGAAATCTTGAGCTCTTGTTCATGCACTCGAAATGTAAGATCACCACTTTCCATGTCGAAGTGAACTCTACTCATTGCTAAGAACGGACGTCCCAAAATAAGAGGTTGCTTGACATCCTCCTCCATCTCCACGATCATGAATTCGGTTGGAAAATCGAACTCTCGAACTCGGATATGAATAACATCAACTACTCCACTCGATTGTATGGACTCCTCATCGGGCATGGGATCAAGCAAGTATCGAAGGGAAAAATCGTCGAAGAAGAAATCATATGTTTAGGTCGGAAAAGGAACCTCTCGACTCCCCTCTCGATCGATAAAGATACTTCTCGAATCTTCTTCGTGTTCCTCCTCCTTTCCCAAGAATTGGTACTCGAGATGCTCCGGTAGTGGCTTCAACTCCACTTTTGGGGCGGAATCCTTCTTAGCTTCCTCTTCGATGACTCCATCATCCTCCTTCTTGTTGATGTCGAGGTAGACGGTCTCCTTTTCGCTCGGTGATGGTTGATTTGCCTCCAATTGGTTTAAGTACTCCAAAATCTCATCACAAGCTTCATCGATCTCCGAATATGAATATACCGAGTTGGAGATGCAATAGTTGAGGGCCTCCTCCGAAGTTGGTGGTGTCAATGTCTCTATGGAGAAGATATCCTCACGTTGATCATCGGGCCTCTTCATCGCATCATATATCGAAATTTTCAGCTCCTCTCCATTGACTCGAAAAGTGAGGTCTCCATCTTGAATATCGATCAAAGCTCTCCAGGTAGCTAAGAATGACCGTCCTAAAATCAATGGTTGATTTGCATCCTCGGGCATATCCAAAACCACAAAATCCGTCGGGAAGACAAGGTTGTGCACTTGAACGAGAACGTTCCTCATGGATAAGAAACCGATCGGTCTACCATAAGTAGAGAGATGGTGGTTGGCTTCATCCTCCCGATCTTAAGCCGGTTGAAAATCGAGAGGGGCATCAAATTGATGCTAGCACCGAGATCGCATAGGACGTTTTGAAAGACTTGATCTCTGATCTTGCATGCTAATGTGAACCTCCCGGGATCCTTTTGCTTCAAAGGTAGCTTTTTTGGATCACCGCACTACACTCCTCCGTGAGGTTGATCGTCTCGAACTTAGCCCACTTCTTCTTCCCCGCCACCGCATCCTTGATGAACTTCATGTGATTGGGCATGTCTCGGAGAGCATCGAGAAGCGGGATGTTGATGTTGACCTTTTGCAGTATCTCCAAGAACCTTTGATACTTCTCGTCTTGCTTGGTATTCGTCAATCGTTGCGGAAACGGAGCTTTGGGAGTCGATTCTTGCGTCGGGGTCGGAACGGGGTCGGCGCGGCTGTCGGCTCGGCCGCGCGCATCGGCACGGGGGTGACTCGCTTCGGCTCAGCCGGCTGCTCGGCCGAGCGCCTGGCCGAGCGGACCTTCTGTTACACCGGCTCGGCCAGCGGCTCGGCCGAGTGCCTGGCCGAGCAAACCCTGGGCACCTTTTTCTCCTTCGGCTCGGTTGGTGGCTCGGCCGAGCACCTCTCCTTCCGGGCCGTCGTCCTTCGTCTCGTCCGTTTCCGCCTCCAAATTGCTTCCATCTCCCAAATCTTCGACTCTACCTTCAACTTCATCCTCCAAATATCTATTTGTGTAACGAGTGCCACTCCTAAGCTCAATAGCGTGAACTTGTGGTTGTTCTTTGGATTTTGCTCGGTGTTGCTTAGGAAGTGGCCGGGCTTGTGGACTCCTCCTTGAGCGTTGGCTATTTGACTCATTTGCGTTTCCAACATTTGCATTTGCTTGGTTAAGGTGTTGATGCTACTCCCCAAGTTGTTGCTCAAGGTGTTTTGAGTAAGCTCCAATGTCCTCAACTTCGCATCTTGTTGTGTCATCCTCATCTCCGATTGAGCCATGTATTGTCGAATCAAGTCGTCGGTTGACATCTCCTTCTTCGGCTCTTGAATGACTCCGTTCTCAACATGGAAGCCGGGAGGTGGTTGCAAGCTGGCGTTATTCGGGTTGGCATAGTTCGGATGGTTGCGGTTGTTTGGAACGTAAGGCTTCTTGTAACCTCCTTGGTAGTTCGAACATCCTTGGCCTCCTTGTCCTCCTTGCCACTTATTTCCTTGATTCGGTTGCCACTTGCCACCTTGTTGTACAAAATTGGCATCTTCCTCTTCGGTTGGGTTTGCTTGTTCGTCAGTGATAGCATCGCACCGAAGTACTCCTTTCTTGATGGTATCTAACTCACTTGCTGTTTTTGTGTACTTCTCCATCAAGTCCTCGTAAGCCTCGATTCCAATGTTGGCAACTCTCCTTCTTCCAACGCGTCGGTCATTAGCCTCTTCATAACTCGAATTCATGGTCAGCTCAATAATCTCCATGGCCACGTCGTACTCGTTGTTCAAAAATCCTCCTTTGAAAGCATAGTCGAGCTCCTTCCTACACATCTTGTTCAAACCACGATAGAAGCACGTGATTTGATCATCCTTGCTAATTCCATGGTTCGGGCATGCTCGTAGTAGCTTCTTGAATCTTCCCCACGCCTCGTAGAAGTGCTCATCCTCGTATTGTTGGAATTGGTTGATCTCGTTGATGAGCTTGTGAGCCCTCGAAGGTGGGAAGAACTTGTTCAAAAATCTGGTGCACATCTCGGCCCATGTCCTAATCTCTGTCTTGTCTAGTCCATCGAGCCACTCCCTCGCATCATCCTTGAGAGACCACACGACAAACTGAGCTTGAGGTAGTCCGATGAAACTCCATTGGCCTTGTATGTAGCACATATGTCCAAGAATTGCTTCAAGTGAGCATTTGGATCCTCCATGGGTGTGCCTCCATATTGGTTGGATTGCACCATGTTGATGAGGGACGTCTTGATCTCATAGTTGTTAGCGTCTGTAGTCCCCCATCCTCCTTGCTGAAATTGGTCCACGACCGGCTTGAACCGATCGTTCAAAGTCCTCCTCGCCGCTTGATCCCCCATTGAATCGAAACTCCTTGGTGAATCGGGTGGTGAAGAGGGTGGTGTATCAATCTTGCTTGCTTCCTTCTCTCGTCTCAATGCCCTTAGTGAGCGCTCCAACTCCAAGTCTATCGGAATAAGATTTATCCCTTTAGACCTTGTGGTCATACACTACCTAAAATCAAAGAGAAGAGAAAGAAGAAATTAGATTAATAAACCAAAAACAAAAAATTAAAGCGCCTAAATCACCTATTAATTATATTTCAAAATATGTGTATGGAATCTAATCAATACCTGGCAACGGCGCCAAAATTTGATCGCACTATTTTCTACCACACAAAATTTGGTATAGTAAAAGGGAAGCACGAGTATCGTATCCACAGAGATTGACAAGTCGAAAACGCACACAGTACCTTTACTCTAGAACTAAACTGATGTTTAAGCAATTAAAAGTGTAGAGATTTGTGGTATTTATAAACTAGGCAAATAAATAAAAGAACTCAATTAATCAAATAAGAAAATAAATAAATAATAGAGCAAATAACAATTAAGGTAAATAAACAAATTAGGCAAATAGGAGTAACAAATAAGGATAAAATTCAAATAAGGAAAAGTATTGATTCTAGGAAAGCATACCTAATCAAATCTATGCAAGTAATTAATGCATACAATTAACCTTTAATCCAATCTAGATGTGATACCTAAAAATAACCTAACACCCCAATTAAGGCAATGCAAGTCGTCACCTAACAAGATCCTAATCTCCTCTCGGATTCATAGAAATCAAATCAAGTGCAAAATAGAACAAGTATCAATTATACAATCAACTAGGTTCAATTATGACACCCAAATCAACTATATGCAAACATATGATAATTCAACCTCAACTAAGATAATCAAATCATCATACCATGTATATTCATGAAATCTATTATGCAATTATCCTACTAAGGCATAAAAACATAACTATGCATACATAATTAGTGGCCAATTAATCATGCATGAGAATAAGCACCATGAAACATGCACCTAGATTAGAAGGCTAATTGTAAATAAAAACACTCACATAAATTCAATTAGGCATTCAATCCCTAAAATCAACTAAAGAATTAGCTAGACATAATTAAAAGAAAGGTAGAAGGAAGAATAAACATAATTAAAAGCATAAGTAAAGAGAATGGGATAGAAAAACTCTTGAATCTTGAATAAATCTTCAATCTTCAATGGTCTTCATGCATGAATGTAAAAAGTGTAGAGAATAGAATAAAAACTAATTTAACGTATGGTGAAGAGTAGAGAGCTCTAAACTATGAAAACTTGGGTACAATGATGAGTTTTGGGGTATTTATAAGGTAGGGGTTCGTAATTGTTACCTAAGTGTGCAAGGATTAGGTTAAGGAAATAAAAATATCCCAAATTTAGGATTTCCGTGTTTTTGGCTCGGCCAACGGCTCGGCCGAGCACATCCATGCAGTTTGCGCGTCCTTCTTGTTTCGTCCGTAGCTTTCTCGTCCGAACTCCGATTTGACCTCCGTTTTCGCCTACATGCTCCTATCGAACCCCTCTTCAATGCTATGCTTAAATTATTCCAGAATAACTCTTCAATAATATCGTGAGAAGTCAGAACATGGGGTCAATACATCATCATCTTCCTTGACTCCGTCGTCTCTTGTCTCGCCTTGGGTTTTCTCGACTAAAAAGCCCTAAAAACACTCAAACAACCCAAAAGCGTAATCTAGCTCGAGATAACATAAACAATACAAATCATGAGCTAAACTACCAAAATAAGGCAAGAAAACGATTATTAAACACTTAGATAATATAGTAAAAATACACCCTATCATTGCCTGGGTGGGAGTGATCAGCCGAGGACTCAAGAATTTTAAGAGATGCTGTGAATAGAGTTAATGGCTTAAAAGTACCAAAGGGTTCGAAATTCAAACCTGCTCCCTTTTCCAATTCTATTGTTTCTAAACTGAAGTCTTTTTTAATAAAAAAAAAATATATTCATTTTCTTATATTGTTTAGGTAATTATTATTTACTAGTACGATACCATGTGCGATGCTCGGTAATACGACAATAGAAAAGCACATTTAAGTTATTGTTGTTTGAAAATGCATGTTTATACTTATTTTAGTCAGCTATCCTCATCTCTTTTTTCATATTTCAGAATATTTACTCTATTTTTAAAACATAATCAAAATAAACACACGCACATAATACTTTGTCTTTACAAAATATAAAAATCTATATATAATTAATGATACACATCACCCAAAATATATAAGACCTTCAAACTTGCTTTGCATGATCCCTCCTCTCAATTCCAAAAACTACTATAATTAATAAATACAGTAAAACATACTCCTTTAATAATAATTTCTTAACCACGTTTTTAATTGATAAGTATATGTAGTCCTTGAGGCTTGAGCCCCATATTTCCGGTCCCTTCAATATGAATAAACAAATTCATTTTATAACCTGTATCACCTATAGCATTCAAAACTATGACCAAATAAAAATTGGACAATTAATTGATTACCACACAAAGTTAGTGAAGCAAGAATGCAAGCACACCTAATAAATTCCAGAGGCAATTGTTGTTGGAGAGAGCGATTGTGGTTCTTTGAGAACCTTCCCCTTATCCCAATTCCTACCGACTGTTTAAAACAATCGAGAACTACTTACGTCCGATGCTTACTTCCTTGATAATAGGAACCCGGGCTACGTAGGAAATTGTCGTTCAAGAATCGTAACGACGATAAAATTGGTCAACGAATGAGAGGAAAACTTCTTGTGAGTCAAATGAGTCTCGTGGACAAATGAGCCAAAGACTTTACTCTAACGAATGGGAAGGAAAAAAACGAAGGAATGTCTGTGAGAAGAGAAATTCTTGGCTTGTGGGAAAGAAATCAAGAAAGTGTATGGGGCGACAAAATCTGATAAGAGAGAAAATGGGAGAGAGATGGTAATGGAGAAAGGGCAAAAGTAGAAGTCTCCCGATGGAGCATGGAGATTTAGAAAGTGTCCACAATCTTAGGGCTTAATTTGATTCAAAAGAGATCGAAGAAAAGAGGAAGAGGAAGAGTGAGAGGAAGGAATTGATAGTGTGCGTAAATGTGTGCAAATTTTTGCAAAGTGAAATGCAAAATTTTCTAAATTATTATGTGCAATATCTAAACAAATTGTTAACTGCGCAAAACTGATGTTGTCGAATGTAGATAGGGGAAGAGGTGTTGAGAGAACGTGTGGAGACGTGGGTGAATAATACGGTTAATTAACAAAATAAAAACTGCAAATATTTGGCGGGAAATAATAAATGTAATTATGGATATGCAGATAGTGAAGGTTTTTTAACACCCTACAAAGGTGTGAGGTATCATCTTAAAGAATGGGGTCCAAGTAATTCAACTCCGAGTTTTGCCGAGGAAATGTTCAACATGCGACACACTAAAGCTCGAAACGTGATTGAGCGTGCATTCGGCATCATGAACATGCGGTGGGGTATACTAAGGAGTGCCTCATACTACACTGTTAAGACCCAAAATAAACTAATATTGGCATGCTTCTTATTACACAACTTCATACGAACCTCAATGGAAGTAGATCCAATAGAGCAATTATATGATGATCTTCCAGCTGAAAATCATGAGGAGCCTGGCCAAGATGTGGAGTTTGTGGACTGTATTGACTCTAGTTCGGAGTGGAAGTTGAAAAGAGTTGCAATGGCACATGCCATGTGGCATCACAAATAATAGGCCATGAGTAATTGTTAGCTTTTAAATTACTTAATTCTAGTTTCAATCTCTTATTTTGATGTTTCTTGCTACGGATAGTTAACTAGTATTTGCATTTGTGTTCTTGAATTGGTCATCAGTTTTACTTCTTGTGTGGTTTCACTTTAAATGATTAATCAATTTAGTTCCGTGTTTCAGTTCCACTATCTAGTTTCACTTTGACGAATGAGCAATAAAGTTAATTGTACATTGTCAATTTAATTTTGTAGGTAATGGACTATCAGATGAGTGATTCCGTTCCTAGTTGTGAATGTGGGATGGGTAAGATGCTTCTCAAATGTGCTGGAAAATCATCAAATCATCCTGGTCGCTATTAATACAAATGTCCAGCAAATATACAACACGATGGCAAGTTTATATGGTGTGACAAATATCATACGAATGGTGTGATTCCAGATTACGTAGTGAAGCAAGTTTATAAATCAAAAGCTCATATCGAGGGTTCGGTGTCGTCTACAAGTCGACCACAGTACTTCTCCCCGATAGTTGAGATTCCTCGTCGCAAAAGATTTGAGTTTGAGCGCATCCTCATGTTCAATTTCATGTCCATATGTCTATCTATTTGGAGTTATCATTGGAAAATTTATGTAAATTTTAATGTGTCCACTTCAAGAGATCTATGTTACATGAGAACAAGGATTTTGATGTTGAATTATATGTGGAGATCGATGCTACCTGAGAACTAGGATTTTGATGTTGAATGAAATTATGCCATATTCTAATGATTTTGTCCACAACTATTTGGAGTTATTCTAGTAAAATCTTCACTTTAAATAAAGCAACAAATTCATGCAGTAGCCTATGGGTTTAGCCTATTAAAGCTTCTTACTTTATCCATGAATTGATGCACTATTCATTGAAGAGTCTCTTCATTCTTGACCATTGCATTTTGCTAGGTTTATATATTACATGCGCCTTCTTAAAACATGCATCTCTTCATTTTGTCCTCTACCATCTAGGACTAGCACCAACGATAGAAGTTGAGTCATGAGTATCATATAGTTCTGCCAACTATGCACCTCAAATGTCTCTATTTCAAAACCGGGTCTATAAATTCTTCAACCATTTTCAAAATAAAGTACAGAAAATTCACACATTCAACTAAAAGTCTACATAAAGATTAGTTCTCAAAGCAAATGCAACACTCAAACCAAAATGATATTTCAAGTGTTGATACTTGAAGATTTATAATTCTAGAATCAGCGTTTTAAGCGTTTATTGTTGCTTAGAGCAACCTCGACAACTCTCTCTCAACATATTTAATTTAGGACAACTTTTCAAAGTGGAAGAATTGTTGTAACTTCATCATAGCATGGAAGTTGTTAAAGTCTTTTTGTGAATAATATTGTTAGCAATATTGTAACGGATTGTTAGATCCGATGTGGTCTGATTTGGCGTAGGGGTTTTTTCTGAGCAACGCTGAAATCGATTCTCTCTCTCTCTCTCTCGCTCCCCCCCCCCCCCCCCCCCCCCCCCCCCCCCCCCCCCATTCAGTCGATCTCGTTTTCACACTAACCTTCATGACATCAACATGTATATCATTCTTATTAATTGATCTTGCTAATACATGAATAACAGGTTCTTTTTCAAGATTAACCAATGAACCACCAACTTTCGCCACCAGCTTGTCCGACAAACTGAGTTGTTTACCGGCTCAAGTTGACAGATTGACACTCTAATCTCGATAAATCGGTCTTATTATGTAAAATATACAAAATTTACTCTTTATGGGATAATATTATACAATAATTATTTTATAAGTCTATGTGAGATTCATTATATACAATAAAAATGCCCTATATAAATGTGTGTGTGTGCGCGCTTGCGAACTTTGTAGAAACTTGTCAATTATGATAAAAGATGTACATGGTACATGACTACAAGATTTCTATCAGTGAGAAAATTATCCTACTGGTCAACGCCTGAAGACTCTATATACAAGTAGTGCAAACATTCAAAAGTAAAGTCGTTGAGAGCTATAATTTTTCTCTTCTCACCATTTCTTATTGTTTCCGCTATAGCTTACTTAACAATGTTTGTGATGATAAACATTGTCTTCGTTTCGTTTTGTGCACTTTGAGAGGGGGAGTTGTAATAAGTAGTGGCTGACACAATATTTTCACAAAAATGGATAGGTAAAAAACTACAACAAAATTATATATAAATATTTTTGACAAAACATATCCTTAAAATATAATTTATAATGTGCACCATCAATTAGCCATATTCTGAAACTTATGAGAATAATACTTTTATGAGTAACAAAGTTAAACACACTATATATATGTTCAATATAGACTATCACAATATCATTTATATTATGTAAATTTCATTTTTTTTCTTCATATGTATTAATAATAATAACATGTGTAAAATTCTCATTTTATCTCAAAATGCAAGGGGTGTTAATTACACTCTCTTGCCCACACTTCAAGTGCCCCCAGCCCTAAGGACATGTGCCTATTATAATTGTGGTGTATAGTTAGGAATTGCGATTTACAGTACAATTAATTCATATACAATAGACAATATAGAGTGTGAATATATATATATATATACATATATATATATATATATATAGAGGATGGATCATATAGAAATAAGTCCTGGTGTGAGAAATAGGAATAGATCTGGACCATTGATCTTGATTTGATCTGTGGCTGTAATTAATTTAAGCATGATTATAAGCTATCATAAGCATGACTAGGTTTAAGCATGAATTTGTACATTAAAAAGCATAATGGTGTTGTAAGCATAAATATATACTGATTTAAGCATGATTTTGTATAGTTTTAAGCATCTTTCGCATTTTAGCACGCAATGATTTATTTACACACCAACCACTCCCTATATATATATATATATATATATATATATGGTTGGTGGAATGTTGTCTTACGACTCATATATGTAACTTGAGCTTATTAATTCTAGATTGATTGTTTTAGAAAAATATTTCCCGTGCTTAAGGTGTAAAACCTAGCCGAGTTACTAATTTTTATGTTCATTTATCGCTTTATAATTATGTTGCTATTGTTCTAGTTTTACCTTCAAAGTAGAAATCATTTTTGGACACTATACAATAACCGTTTAACATGGAGTAATACAATTTTAAACTTATATACGTACAAAATATTAGTATTCTCAAATCCTGGAGTTAGAAATGAGCCGAGCTTGAGCTCACGAGGTCAAAGAGATATCGAATATGAGTCCTTGCTGAGTCTAACACGAGCTTACATGGGGGCAAACACAGACTAGAGCTTTTACAGTGATCGCTGAAATTCCAAGGTATTAGTATACGTTTCGTCAAGATTTTATGTTCTTATCATGCCGATGAATTTCTTTAACTTTCAAAAAATAATAATTTTTTTCTTTTGTACCAATATATGTAAAAATAAACGTTATTAGCCCATAATTGTCAATACCTAAAGCGTAGTTAACTTCATCTCCCACTAGGAACTATCCACATACTTTTGTGAATGTTTGTGAATTTTAAATCACATCTCCATCTAATTATTCATCGTGTTTATCTTTTCCTTGATTAATTAATCAAACTTAAACTATCCGCTTACATACTTTTGTTATATAAACTCAAGTAATGTGAAATACAAAATGCCATTTCACACGAGTGACATAGTCACATAGTAAAAGCCAACAAAAGTCCACACTTGACCGGTTCCTAACACATGGAGTCTTTTGTCTCGGATTTAGTACGTTAATCGTATCTCAAATCTCAATTTTTATATTTTTATATAAATATTTCAACAATTTTAATTATAATAATATGATTTAATTTTATTATAATTAAGAATTCACTAATCTCTTTTAAGGTTTGTAATTATTGTTTAACATTTAATTTCATTTTTATCGAATATATGAGGGTTGATAAATCTAAACCTAAAGTATATGATAATAAAAATTTTAACTTTTTTTGTTTCTAAATGCCTATTATTATGTATTGTATTAGAAAATAATAATTAAAAAAAATATAAAAATAATAAAAATTAATAATTAGAATATAACTGAGACATCAAATCCGAGACTGAAAACACCATCCAAGTCCCAACAAACTTTTTTGTTGAGATAGAGCATCAACATTCAAAGTAAATTAAATAATCAACCTAAAATGCGGCAATATAATAAATATGCCTTACTATTTAGAGTGATGCTATTCGGCCATAATGTGGCCGGCCATAATTTAACTTGTTTTATTTTTTATAATATCAAATAATTTATATATTTATGCCAAACTTTTTTAGATTATAAAATACTCAAAAAGTGATACTCCGTATTTTTTACGTATTTTTTAAAATTAATCATTTAATTATTTGATAATTTTTACTATTTTAAAGTATTTTTTTACCTTTTTTACCTAAAAAAATGAAAAAAAATATGTAATTTTTGGTGAAAAAATATTTTTAAATTAAAATATGAAAGTAATAAATTATTATTATCATTTACAATTTTTAAAATTACAAAAAATATGAAAAATATTGTTGTGTGGCCGGCCACATTATGGCTAAATAGCATTATTGTACTATTTATCACCATTATACACATTAATAATACACACCAACGAAACAATTAATAATATCGGCGCACAGTTACGTTAATTAACTCTTAAAAGGCAATTCATTATATTTCTTCTCGTAAAACAAAAGGAAAAAGAAAAAGAAAAAACAAGAGGTAATTCATTAATGAAACATAATAGTACTCCAATATATAACAATCTCAATAAAACTAGCCCACAAATTCAGTATTTAACTATTTATACTGAATCGGGTATTAAATCTACAAACTTATACATGATGGCAGCATCCAATTTATAGCCACCACCTAAATATCCTCTTAAAATCAAATCCAAACCAACCAAAAAAAAAAAAGTGTGACACCTATTTTAATTTATTTTATTTTAAATACTGTAACCTATTTGGCCTAAGCGAACCTACCACAACTGCAATAGAGCCACAGCTCCTCCCCCAATTTTTCCTCACCCTTTTTGCCAATTTACACTGAATATTTAATTTCACACTTGCAATCGTTTTTCTTTTTCTTTCCTAATACTTTAAAAAGAAAAACATTTTTCAAATTTATATTTAATTGAACTGCCCCCCTTCAAAAGTTTGTCCGAACTGCCAGTTAGAGGGCGCGGCATTGTTGGTAATAACAGTCCTGCCGTCGCTAGTTGTGACTTGGAAGGATAGAGCTTGGCCGTTGAGGTTGGAGTTGCTTTGCCAGTTCTGGCCCCAGTTCCTCGACATGGCTTGCCATCCCGTCTTCGATCCCTTGATCGAGACAGAGTGGATGTCCCCGGCACCGCCCACGTTCGTCACCAGGACTAGGTTGAAGTACGAGTGCCCGTTGACCGTGAACCTTATTCCTCCTTTCTTCTTACAAGGCACCCTGCCACATAACCATATCATGATGTTACATCAGTTTCTAGTAATTTATTTTATTAATTACTACTATTATTTAAAAATTGTTTTAAGAAGATATATAACACTTTTTTTAAGAATAGAGAAGAGTAGCGAAATTTTATTAGAGCACGGTGGATTGAAGAGATATGAGGGTACCTTCGGAAAGAAACCGGGACAATTCCGGCCCTGTACTGGGCAATTTGCAAGTAAGCAGGCTCCGCCAGATCGAAATGCTGGCGGGGAGGGTTGCACCACCCGCCGTTGTCGTTAGGCAGCGACGGGTTAGGCGGGCAGAAGTTGGTGGCCGTTACAGTGATGGTGCCCGGCAGGCACCATTTGGGGTCGCTGGAGCAAGTAAGCTCGTAGCAGGCCCCACAGGTCAGGCCGTTGTTGAAAAGGGCGGTACTTAGTGCTGCGGTGTTTGTACCGTATCCTTGGCTGTACAAATTTCCATACCCACAAGCACCTCCTGCATTAATCAATTAACACCCACATATTATTTTTTCGACAACATTGCAAAATTACACAGTTAAATAAAAAAAGTTAATGTAATTAACAAAGTATGTTAACTGCTCCAATATTTACTTTATAAATAATAAAAAAAATGGAAAAGTTGGACCATGATTTGGACATGACAGTGAAATATTAACGTGGTCCAAAATTAGGCAACGACACCATGCAACGTAAGAAATACTTATTTGCTTTCTTAACATACCCATGGTGCCGGAAGCATCACCACCGCCGTAGAAAGTGGCGTGGGCACTGTCCCAGCCGCCGTAATCACCGGAAACTCCACGTAAGCAGAAACCGGCAACCGAGAAAGCTAGGAGAGAAAGGAGAGAAGCCAAAGGGCTTTTGTATTCC
The DNA here is from genome assembly GCA_029379335.1 of Thymus mandschuricus. Taxonomy (NCBI): domain Eukaryota; kingdom Viridiplantae; phylum Streptophyta; class Magnoliopsida; order Lamiales; family Lamiaceae; genus Thymus; species Thymus mandschuricus. Next base: position 11,479,775 of record CM057079.1, read on the forward strand.
ATTGTACTAATATTTATCTAGAGAGAGAAAGAGAAGGAGGAGGGGAGGGAGAGAGGGAGGGGGAGGAGCTTAGTACAGAATGTGGAGTGAGAGGGCCTTATTTATGCAGAGAGAAAATGCATAAAGAAATGGCAAGTATAATATAGTAATAAGGTGGAAAGTGACAAGATAGCAGAAATGAAGAGTGAGAGCCACAAGAAGTGAATCAAATCCAAAATGTGTGAATTTAGGTTAGATTACAAAAACCAAGAAGCACATGCACTTGTTCCAACTTGAACTACCAACTGCTAATTTCATTGACCCTACCCTCACATGCGGTTTTCTAACTGTTTTTTCTTTTTCTTTTTTCCTCCTACCTTTTTATCTTGAATCTATGTCGATTCATTAATTGTAGGGATACACATAGCGTATGGTTTTTATTATTGTTTACCAAAATTTATTGCCATGTTTTGAGTAAATTGGCGCCATAAATTATGCCTCCTTGTTATGTGGGATACATTTACTATATTTATGACTCCTCCTGTTTATTTTAAGTGTCCTACTTCCTCCGTCCCTTTGGAGTTATTACATTTCTTTTTAGCATTTGTCTCAAGCGTTTTCGAGAATTTTAATGATAAGTTTTTAAATAGCTTTTTAAAATTTTTTTCCTTTTATGAGATAGTAAAACACTTGTAGTGTCTTGTAAATTTAAAATTTTCACAAAAAGATATTTTGAAACTTACCATCAAGACGCTCGAAAATGCTTGAGACAAATGCTGAAAAGAAATGTAACAACTCCAAAGGGACGGAGGGAGTATTTGCTAATTTTGTTGTTCCCTCGTTTTTTTATAGGGGGTTTTATGCTTTTGTTCTTGTTTTTTATAAGGTATTTTCATATTTCTAGATAAAATTTCAATTTCCAACTCACTATTTTTCACTTTTTCTCTCATTTTCATTACCTTCATTCCTCACGATTAATATTTATCTCTTCTTTCAAAATAATTTGATTTATTTTTACATGAAGAATGGGACTTACGAAAAAAAAGATGTACATAAAAAAATCATTGAATTTTATTAATTTTTGTGCCTGAATGAAAGCCTCTTAAAAAAACGGAGGGGGTAATGTTTTATTTTGAAATTTGATGATAATGTTAAAATGTTAATTTATGTATAAGTTATTGGTGCGTTTAATTTGAAAAAATTAAAGAGAACACATATAAAAATTCGTTGGAATATTTGACTCTTCATGATTAGTAGCCATTGATTAAGAAAATTAGATGGCGAAAGTCAAGTTTTCTTGTTGTTCGTTGATTTATTAAATATTTTAGTAGTGAAATAGTAAACAATTATATAGTTAGTCAAATATATGTATAAACATTTGGTATATTTTCTAACTATTTTTTTTACATAAAAAACTTGTAAAGTCGGTTCTTCCACTACAAAGACTTTAATTTTAAACTCAAGGGAGTTGAAGAATTGGCTGTATCAAAAAAAAAAAAAAAAAAAAGTCAAGCTTCATTTGTGATATGCTTATTAATAATTAAACTTTATTATTAGTAGATGATGATTAAAAATTTTAATAAAATTTTAAGTGATTTAATATAGAAAACTTCAATTTCCATAGCCGGACTAATATTAAATCTAACAATTGTACAATACATTAATTGATTCCCCTTTGTAGCTCAATCGTTGCGGCTAGGTAACTGCAGCCCCATATGCAATTAATTATGTCTCTTTTGATAATTGACATTTGACATTGCGAGTCTCCCGATAAATGTTCTAAAAATCGCTAGGCGCTAGTCGGACGGTGGAAGGGTAGCTAGCGCCTAAACGACTAGGTAGGAGCTTAGGCGGTATCTAGGCGGATAGAACTACAATGCTTATTTTTACTATTCTTACAATATTATTATCAAATTTATAATAAATACACATAGTATGACAAATAATAGACTAATTTCAGAGTTATAAATAAAAAAAAAAACTATGGATAAATAACATAGTTCGTCTAAACGTCGATTAATAAATACATATAGACTATTGATTAAGCAAGATCGGCTCGTTGAGGTATCACTTAAAGCCTATGCGGATTACAAATTAGTCGAGCGGCGAGGTACTGATTAGCGTCTAGGCGCCGTCTAGGCGGACCTAGACGGCGACTTTTAGAACACTAGTCCCAATATAGTTTAATAACTTATTTTTTTTCAAAAAAAATCCGAGAAAACAATATTTTTACTGAAAATATAGAAAAAACAATTTAAATATGCGAAATACCTGATCACGAAGTATTTCTAGAAACAAACATCAGTGACTAACATAATCTAGACTCAGGATCATGTTGTAAGTCCCTAAACCACATACTAGAGGATCGCATGTTTCGCATCCAATATCAACTCTATAATCTTCAATTAATTTTATTTTTTTCCCGAAAATCATCCATGTTTACTTACGTCCCCATAGATCAACTTATACCCTGTGACATTAAGTTGGTTGATGAAATTACTCAAAAACAAGTAATTCTTACTCTCGCTGTACCAGTTACTGGTAGAAAAGAAGTTTCGGCTACCGTATTATGGCACAAATTTGTTATTATATATGGCCATCAGAACTTAACTATTCCCTTTATCACGTTCTATTACCCTTATTTATACTCTCTTCGTTTTACTTCACCAATCATATATTTTTTTCGACACCGAATTTTATATGCAGATGTTAAAAGTGAAAAATAAGGGTTAAATTTTTTCATTTCTTGAAACAAGACTAGAAAAATAGGACAACAACCAAAAATAGCACGCAAGACTAATGAGACAAAACGGAGGAACTATTATTTTATATTCACGAATATTCATAAAACTGGTCTAATAAAATGAGACGGTGAAGTATATCTTATCCATAATTTCTTTTCCCTTCTTTACACTTAATTTGACTTAAGATTATTCTTAAAAAAAGATACTTATATTTCCATTTGTTCGATACTAGGAGAGTTGATATGTTGATAGGAGAGGTGGAGTAATTAGTAATTTGAAAGTGGGCTAAATGTGGTTGAAAGTCAATGTAGGAGTTCCTTGGGGGCACCGAACTAAATTGAGGAAAACGATGGATTGGCATCTGAGATTTTAGGGCCATAATTTGTGGGGGTGCCCCATGTGTCAACTTGGTCGAGCAATTAATTGTTTCTTTGAGATTGATAACTTCTTCTTATTCATTCCTATACGTGCATACAATTTTCTGATTTTTTAAGATAGACTTTTCATGACATCTATTAGTATTTATATTATTGCTACAAACGAGTGAAAATATTCAATTAGCTACTCGACGATCGACTCAAAAAAAGTTCGATCGAATTTGAACAGTTGAATTTTAACATTCGACCTTTTAGACAATTCTTTCATAAACTGTAATCGAGCTAAATTCGAGCACGTTAGTACTCTTGACTAGTTTATTTGGTAACAATTTTGTTATTAAACTTTGCTTTGAGTCGATAGTAATGCAATTTTTCATAGTACGTATTTGAATGGACTTGTAATTTATTATCAATTCTTTTCATCGAATTATTTTAGACATCACAAAAATTTATTATATAGATAGTAGATTTTGGCTGTTGTCTATTAGTGAAATTCTTGTAGCGACGGAACATCAATATAGAGGGTGTTTGGCTAAGCTTATAAGCTAGCTTATAAGATGTTTGACTGCTTATAAGCATTATAAATGTGTTTGGCAAAATAAGCTCCTTAAGAGCTTATAAGATGAAAAATAAGCAAAAAGTGCTTATAAGTTTTCTAAAAAATAAGCTCTTTCACCCCAACTTATTTATTTTATTTTTTTGGGGTATTGGTATTTAAATACACAAACTATAGGGGGTATAACGTTTCTCTCCTGAACTTCGATCCTTGGTATTTTAATACATGAACTTTCAATTTTTTGCAATACTTCCACAAATCTCAATTTCCCCCAAATTGAATCTTACGTGGCGAAATTGAATCCGACGTGGCAATACAGTTGGCATATTCTTATCGAAACGACGTCGTTTTCGATAATTAAAATGGTAAAAAAAAAGAGGAAAAAAAACAAAAATCCACCTCATCGAAACGAGGTTGTTTTGGTTATGACACATTAAAAATAAAAATAAATAATAAACAAAAATAAAAATAAAAATAAAAATAAAAATAAAAAACTAAATTCTCTTCGCGTCTTCCCGGTTAAAAGCCCAGCGGCGGCGCCGTCCGACCACCCTCCTAGCGACGGTGCCTTCACCGCCCACCACCACGGCTCCAAATACTTCAAAGCCCATCAGAAAATCCACCCTCCCGAGACGGCGTTGACTGGGCAATCGTCGTGGCGGCGGCGAATTCGGGATTTCCTACCATCTTCCCGGTGCCCCCTTTGAGTTCATGTACAATTACTTGGAGAGGGTGCAAGAGAGTGAAGGGGGGCAGCCACGGACAGTAATTAATGTGGAGAGGAAGAGAGTATTGAAGAGAAGGAGAAGAGGTTGGGCGAGGCGGAAGCGAGCTCAACGACGCCGTTCACTGGCCTATTCCAAACGGGCCTCCTCGGACCACCCGCATTGCTGTCGCCGTTATTCTTAGGGCTTTCGAGCTGGGGTTCAGAGCCCGAACCCAAACTCTCAATCAAGGAGTTATCGGGGGCAGTAGACTCCTCCACCGGCGGAGAAGAAGAAGCCGCAAAAGGTGAGGCTGTAGCGGCGGCGGCGGCAGTGGGAGAGGAGTTCTGCTTGGAATCTCCTCGGACGATTGAGGCCCAAGGAGAGTGAACCCGCCACCATCGTTGGCGACGGCGTCCGCGGAAGGGGGCGAACCGTCCATCGATGAATTGAGGAAGAAGGTGAAGAAGGGGGGTAAGAGAGAGGGGTACCGTGAAAGGGAGGGGAGGAATTAGGGAGCCATAGAGAATCGAGGAAGATCTGCGGCGACGCACCACCGCAGTCGACGGAGACGGAGCTCCCTTTCTTCTTGTTGATGGTGGTGGCGGCGGCAGCAGTGCCGGAAGAGAGGGACAGAGGTTGGGTGAGGAGAGAAATATGAGGTGGAATTTTTTATTTTTTTCACCTTTCTAATTATCGAAAACGACGTCGTTTCGATAAGGAAACGCCAACTGTATCGCCACGTCGGATTCAATTTCGCCACGTAAGATTCAATTTGGGGGAAATTGAGATTTGTGGAAGTATTACAAAAAATTGAAAGTTCGTGTATTAAAATGCCAAGGATCGAAGTTCAGGAGAGAAACGTCATACCCCCTATAGTTTGTGTATTTAAATACCAATATCCCTATTTTTTTTAATTTTGCTTATTTACCACTATAATTCTATTTTATTTTTATATTTATATTATATACACTTCCATTTGATGTTACAACATTATGATTTCAAAAATTTTATTTTTTAATTTTCAGATTTTATTTTTTTATTATCTCCTTGTGCTTATAAGCTCTTTTATCCAAACACTTCAATAACTTATAAGCTCTTACCCTCATACATCTTATAAGCTCTTAAACATCTTATAAGCACCTAGAGCTTATAAGTATTTTGAAATAAGCTTAGCCAAACGGGCCCATAGTCTGACGCGTTCATTGTGTTATCACAAATTAAACCTAGTTCCATTGCGGCCTAGTAATTAATTAATCACACATATATTAGAAACAGATTAAATCTGTTGATTGCCTTAAACGTTTCATTTTAAATGCAAGTATATATTACTAAACGCTAAACAATATGATTATGATTATTGTTACTAATAGTAGTAATTAATTAGGGATACTTGCTTGAAATTAACACAATATTAACATGAATTTATGCGATTCTCACATGGCTTTTAAAACATTGCAATTACAACCCCACTTTGAAATTTAAGCGCTTGAACCCCAACTTTTTTGAATTAGCAATCAAATTTTATGGTTTTATTGGTAAAACGTTGTCTTTGTAGTAGTAACTTCTTTTTCTTGATCGGACAAACACAACCCGAACATTAGCGCACGCACCCACACATTCACATTATTTTGAATTCCCAACTGTTTGATTGAAAGGCAAGCATCTTATTATTAGACTGCATTCCGTCGACTAATAATTTGACATACTTCGATTAAACATTTGAAACTGTTGATTGTTTTATTATTATAACGTTTCGAAAGTCATATTATTATTATTATTATTATTATTATTATTATTATTATTATTATTATTATTATTATTATTATTTCGTTTACCAAAAATGTGATGCCTTATGTCAGGTAGATATTTATCAGGGGAGAAAGGGGTCCGCTAGACTTTATACGTTGGCTATCAAGTACGTATTACTTTTTTTTTTTTCCAAGTATTCTCTTTCGTCCTATTGATAATTTGATATAGGGATAAGTTTCACTAATATTATATATTATCTAAAATGGTAAAATTTTAATTCATTAAAATTAGTTAACACTTCTTTATCAAATATTATTATTTTCGTATTAATTCTCATATCGATGAATATTATCCCTAGATAAATAAGACGAGGGGAGTAATAAAATGTCGAGATGTTTACGATATAAGCATATATATATAGGGGTTTCCACAATCTTGTGGATGGACAAAAATATAAGAATACTACTCATACTCGAGTAGATAGGTCATTTCTTATTCTAACATATTAAAACCTTTTATGTCTTTTAAACTATATTATACATCTGTTCGTTTTTTTACGGGTAATTTGCAGAACTATTCATTTTATTCATAACTAGTACTCGCCCACGCGCGATGCGCGACTCCGTAAGTTACGAATATTTAATAAGAGCATCGAAACAGAACGTAAACATAAACACTAAGAGCAGATAAATATAATGTTAGTGCACTACAACAACGCATTATGTTATACATTTCGGAACACTTCCTTATGTACAACATTTGTCGTCCCGGCTGATGCGTCAACGTCAGTTACTAAATCAAAAAACTAAACCCTTAAAAAAAATGAATCCTAAAAAAAACTGAACCCTAAAAAAAGAGACTATTTTGCAAATGTGAATAAGAAAAGGAAAAAAAGAAAAAAAAAAGAAAAAAAAAAAGGAAAAAAAAAAAAAAAACACGTAAAGTCATGTATTGATTTAAGTGAAAACCGTAAATTACAGTTTGTTTATGAAATTTACATATATGAACAATTAGGTTTTTCATGATTTTTTTTAAGTGACTTATAAATATTGTGTCACCCAATGTATGATATATTTATTTTATTTCTGTTCTATTTTCGAGCCCATTAAACTTTGGCCGATATCTTATTGTTTTAGACCACTAAGTTAAATAAAAATTACAGGAAAGAAAACTGGAATAAATAGGAGAGAATTTAACACGTGACATTAAATAAAATAAAAGTAAATTATAAATATTTGTTAAAATACAAAATTACAATTGTTTGAAATACAAAATCAAAATATCAAATAATAGAAAATGAGATTAGAAGATTTTTTTTTTTTTTTTAATTCAAAGTATAGCAATATTGGTGTCTATTTGTAGAGAATTGAAAATCATAATTTATGGTATAATTTTTATTTTTTTTAAATAAATATTTATCCCCATTATTTTGAAAATAAGATTTATTTTGATGTAATTATTTCCACCTATAAATATTTGCCAAGTGGCAAGGAGGAAAGAGAAGAGGGGAGAAAGAGAAGAAAATATGACGGATGATTTTTGTGTTCACACTGGGCCATAGTTTTTAGTTTTAGACCCCTAAATAGTTTTTAGGTTTAGACCCCTGAAATTTTCATTTATTACAAAATTGACCCCGCAATCAATTGAAAATTGATAACTGCCAAAAGTGTAATCTTTTTATATATATATAGATTATATTATGAACTATTGAAAAAAAATATTAAAATGACCAAACTATTGAAAATTTCACAATTATATGCTAGCCTCTCTGCCAATTATACTATGACGTGACATGTAAAACATGATAGGAATTATTATTTTTATTTATGTAAATGTTGAATTATTTTTTCTTGAAAAATACACTTCTACTTTTGTTAATGAGGAATGATGTGCTACTCACCTAATGGTGCTCACCTTCGTGAGCACCTTCGTCATTTTTTTATTTCGACATTATTTTGTTCGATTTTTTCAATTGTAATATATTCTAATACCTTATAAATTAATATTGAAATCATTAAATCCAAAAAGTGTTGGGTTGGCTAATGAGAGACTAGAGAGTATTTATATGGTACATAATTAAGAAGATATGATTCCTTATTTATCTCCTTACCATATCTGCGCCAATCCCTTATTTATTCTTTTCCATAACTACAAATCTTATTCCTTTAATTAATACAAAATTAATTATGAATTAATTTGTTCCGTTATGCAATTGTATAACCGGAATTAATTCTAACAAATAGAATTAATCTTAATACAAGTAGAAGATCATAAATAAATATATATATATATATATATACATATATTAAAATATATTTATTTATATGATATTTATCTCCATAAGATTTAAATAAATAAATCTTATCTTATTAGATTTAATGTTATCCTTGAATAATTAAATAATAACTAATTAGATTTAATCTTATCCTATAGGATATATATAAATCTGAATTAATTATATTTAATATCCATTTACCGGATATAAATCCAATATATATGGGCCAGAGTACAATTATTGAGTCCAAACTCATTAATACAATTTAGATCGATTCCCGAGGTCTGTTTGGGCCATCCTAGGGATCGGATACCAGACAGAGTTGAGCCTTATCTAATAAGATATTTCCATGTCCACCTCTGAACATGTATCTCATTAGAGCTATGACGCACTCCACTAAAGAGTCATAACTGATTCACCGCTCTGTCCCAATTATGTAGATTGGGGCTGGTATTTTGTTTAGTTCGAACCCCGTGTTTAAGACCTTCCATATCCATTAATTAATTAGAGCTACCATGACTACTCCTAATTAATTAACCTCTTATTCCTCAGGTAGTACCCGTTCACACCTTATTATTATACCTGAACTTAATCAGCATGCATGACTTGGTATAATAAACCTTGTGAACTCCCTGAGGGGATAACGTCAACATATATTCATATATGACACGGTTTATTGATAACACTCATTAGACACAATATGCATCTCCGTGTTACCCAAAGTACAACATGAGCTTGATGAACTACCGATTAGTTCATATCTTTGTAAATCAAAGTAACACATAAGAATACATACACATCTAATGGTTTACCAAGGTTAAGATCGAGCTACTAAAGCCTGAGATCTGTATCTCTTCACCTATATCACCTTTGATATATATATATCACCTTTGATACAAGGTCAGTATGAGAAGAGCATTATCTCCCTTCATCCTCAATACGTTCCACCGTACCAGCATAATTAGTGATTGAGACTCATCACTACCATTAAGCTGCAGTCTAGACCGATAGCTCAACCCAAGCTATCTCGACTGTGATATGTTTATATCTCATCATTGTCAAACGACCTTCGTGATCCCCTCCGAACAGGCCGACACGTGGTCTAAAACATGAGATAATAGACTTTATTCTTGCTTATACATATTCTTTCAGATAGGGATTGTTAACAGTGGACCAGCGTCGTAACTACTAAAACAACGATTTTGCTTTAGATATACAACGACCCCAACAAAAAGAACATAAAATTCAAAGCTCGATTTGTTCGTTTTTCTTTCTAAGTTCAAAATGTGAATAATAAAATAAATCGAGCTTTGATTTTTATGTTTTCTTGGGATTTAATGATTTCAATATTAATTTATAAGGTACTAGAATATATTACAATTGAAAAAATCGAACAAAATAATGTCGAAGCGAAAAAATGACGAAGGTGCTCACGAAGGTGAGCACCATTAGATGAGTAGCACATCATTCCTCTTTGTTAATATATCAACTAATTAAAAACACGGTTGCTTTCATCAATCAAATATAATAATAAAATTAAAATTAAATAAATAAATAAATAAAAACTTGACAAATTACAACTCAAATTACTACTTTAGTAAAATTTTTATTTTTCACAAAAATCTGAGGTCAAATAAACTTCACATGTGATCCCCTATCCCAAATTTGACGTCTCAGCTATCAAAAATCACAATTTTTATTATATTTATATGTTTTTTCCTATAATTTAAAGTTATTATAATTATTTTATAGGGTTTACTAATCCCATTTAGAATTTATTGTTATATTTATTATTTAATTTCGTTGTTACTGATTAAATAATGGTCGATAAATCTAAGATAATTGTTTCACTAAAAAGTGTTTGCAATAGAACAAAATCTATCGTAGCACTAGCAAGCAAAACCCTAAGTCGAATCTCAAGGAAAACTTAACAGGGCAAATAATCGTGTAAAAAATAATCCTAATCTAGCCTAAAACTAAGAAAGCAAGTAAAGAGAATTTTTTGGGTTTTTGGTTTTAAATCCTAGGCAATAAAATAAATCAAAGCAATTAAATAAACTAATCTAGAAAGCAAAGAAATAATCTAAGAAGAAATAAATAAAACAAAAGAACTTAAACTACCTAGGCAAGAATCGAAAAGAAAGCAATAACGGAAGCAACGAAGAAAACGAATCTAGACATAATAACGAAATCTGGAAATTAAAGCAAATAAATCTAACTCTAAGAACTTGAAAAACGAAGGAATCGAAAAACCAAGAAAAGCGAATCTAAATTAAGAACTTGAAATCGAACGAACGAAATAAAGCAAACGAAAGTAAACGAAGCAATTACAAAATTAAATCTAGAACTAAGGAAAGCAATAAATCAAATAAACGAAAGCAATAAAGAACTTACGAAATTAAACGAAGAACAAAGAACGCGAATTAAAGAAGAAGTCTTGAATTAAAACGAAACGAAACGAAGATCCGGATCCGAACAAAAGGAAATCTAAACTAAAGTATATGATGCTGAAAATAAAAGCTAAACAAAGGTAAAAGTGTTGTAAAATTCGTCCACAAGGAGTAGTATTTATACTAGGTATGAAAACCTAGTTAAACAAGGAAAAGACAGCTGGCCGCTACTCTAGACGGTCGTCCAACGTACCCTTCTGTCTCACATCTTCAATTCACCCTGGACGCTCGTCCACAGTATTCTGGACGGCCGTCCAGCGGCTTTGGACGGTCGTCCAACTCCGGATGCTGTCCGTTTTCGACTCTTCTTCAAAACATCGCCTTTTCCGTCCCATTTTCTTCCAATCTTTCACCTTTCATGCCTACAAGAACCAAAACTCCAAACAACCAATTCATAGCCAAAGACACACGAAAAGACACAAAAACACAGCGAAAACGGACCCGAAAACATGACAAAAATCCTAACATCTAGACACCAAACAATTATCAAAAATTTTGTTTTCATTTATAAATTATTAATAACGGATTTTAATTCTTAATAACTTATTTAATTCTTGTAGGTAATTTAATTTGAGTGGGAAAATAAACTAACCACTTAGTGATAAAAAAATCAATATAAAAAACAAAAAAAAAAAATATCCATGTTTTCAAAAGTCAACCAATTTTTTCTTAAAATATCCTTACTTTTGACTTTGACTAGTCAACAAATGTCCTCATCACTCTTCTATCCTCCCTTCTCCTTCTCTCTCTTCCACGTGTCTAATCTTCCCTCATTTCTTTTCCATTTCTTTTTTATTAGTATTTTCTTATTTTCGTAATTTAGGTTTTCTTTCTTTTTTCTTTTTCTTTTTTTTTCTTCCTGTTTTTGACTACTACAGCTGTGATATTCATATAACTTTTACGACGTACAAAATATAACAAACTCGTACCAGTTATATATAATAATTACGAAATATATACGTAAGTATGCAATTATGCAGTTGTTGGTACGAATATGATTCACTTCGTACCAAACCCTGCTTAGAAACTAAAAACTAAACTTTGTCGGTGAATATTAAAATTCGTTGGAGAAATCTAAACCTTATTTGGAAAAATCTAAACCCTGTTTGGGGATCTAAACCCTATTTGAAAAATCTAAAACCGTATTTGAGGTATCCAAACCCTATTTAGAAAATTTAAACCGCATCGCGCATCTTAACCAAGTACGAAATAAAAATTGCGTACCAAATCTAAACGAACAAACTTAATATCCGGCGATGATTTTCAATAGACTTAGTTTCAATGCTGAAACGAAACCGAAATTCTAATATTATAAAATTAATGTCAAATCTGTATGAAATATGGTTATTTATACTTGATGATAGTGCATACATTCATGCTCTTCTAAATGTCTTACACACTCTCTTTTTTATCTTATAAGTTGGTATGAAAATAAGATATTCGTAACAAAACTATAGTTAACAAAGTACGAATTCAAACCCTATTCGAGGTATCCAAACCTTATTTAGGAAATCTAAACCATATTCTGCATCTTAACCAGGTACAAAAAAAAAATTTGCGTACCAGATCTTAACGAACAAACTAAAAATTCAGCGATGATTTTCAATAGACTTAGTTTCAATTTACAAACGAAAACGAAAATCTAGTAAAAATATGGTAAAACTGGTGTCAAATCTGTATGAAATATAATTGTTTGTAATTGGTGATAGAACAAACATTCTTTCTCTTCTAAATATTTATCACACACTCTATTTATATCTTATAAGTTGGTATGGAAATATGATATTCGTAACAAAACTATAGTTAAAGAAGTACAAATTCAATATTTTGTTACATTAATAATGTGTCTTGTTTAGGGAAATGATTTATTTTGCCACGAATAAGAGGTGCGAACTATGAAATTCGTATTCACATCAAATAAGAAATACATAATATTTAGTAATAAATTCAATATTAAAAAATAATAATTAATCAAATTTGTATAAAGTGGAACGAAATATAAAATTCATACCCAAAATGGATAAGAAAATCATAAGTAATGTCAGATTAAAAATGCAAATTACAACCAATAATGATATGAACGGGTATGAACTAAGATGTTTCGTATCTTACGACAATGAAATACAGTTCAGCTACTGTCATTTTGTGAACCTTAACAGTAAAAATACTCTCTCCTCCTCGGCTCCTTCATCCCTCGTCATTTGTTTTCACTGTTACAAAAAAGGACATACTGTGTGCATAAATTCTGCTAGAGAGAGAGAGAGAGAGAGAGAGAGAGAGAGAGAGAGGGAGGCAGGGGGAGAGAGAGAGAGATCACTTCCACCATATCATAGAGAGCTGCAGCAACGCCCACTCATATTCAACTAAATAACACTTGTTGTCAATGTCCAATTACATGTTTGAATCAATACGAAAAAAAAAAATGTGTTAAAAAAAATTAAAATAAAGTCAAATTTGGTACAATATTTACTAATATTGAGAAAGAGAGAATGTTGGTCCCGGTTTAACAAGCAGGAACACATGTGTGTGTGTGTGTGTGTCGGGAGGGGGAGGGGGGGGGGGGGGGGGGGGGGGTTGAATACGTGTATTAGAAGTTTTTAATTTCTTTTTCAAGCTTGTTTCAGAGTATGCTAAGTGAGCAGCTTGAATTTTAAGACCAATGTCGAAGCTAGATCTACAGTCAAGCTTTCCAGAGACCGAAGCGAGAGCTTGATCTCTAGAGTTGCTAACTTGCTCGAATGCAGAATTTAGTGAGCTATGTCTTTCCTAAGTAATTAAAAATCTCAAGTTAAGTTTGTTTACGTGCTTGTGCAAATATGATATAATCAAAGCGAGTAAACTTTAAATGAAAAGATTTAAGTGGGAGAGATACTACGCGAGGGTTTATAGTGGTTCAGAGATCAACACTACTACGTCCACTTTGTTCCAACTCCGGGAACGAATTCTCGGAGATTACGGGTTCTCTTAAAAACCTAAGTAAAAATCGAGCTTCACACTATCGAAGAAAGTGTAAGCTTGGATCTTCACACACACTACAACCTTTCGATCGAGACCTTCGCAATCGATGAAAGCGAGATCTTGGATCTTACAACAACCACTATCACAATAACAACACACTTGACTAAACAAGACAAGGGTTTTGTGGTAGGGTTTGTATAATACACACTCTATTTGAAGAATCTTTTACAATGTGGAGTAAAGGCTAAGATTCTTCTTCTAATATAGGCTTTGGATATGTATATGAGCCTAGATCTAGAGTAGAGCAAGGTTGCAGAAACAAGATTTGATGGTGCTAAAGCTTGGAACACTTCTTCAATAACTCGAGAAAAGATGAACTGGAAATCGCGAGAACTTGTTGGTTTGAGCGCTGGAAATTTGCAATGAAGTGTTAAGTGTTCACGTTTCTGCTTGTTCCTTTTATAGTGGTAGAGACGAGTTGAAGCCGTTGTTGGTAGGTGGCTTTGTCTCATTATGCTCGATAGTAAGTGGGGCAGCTTGTCTTCTTTCCCAAAATGGCTAAATTCCAAGCTTAACAATAACTGTGCTTGGATAGTACTGTAGCGGCTGCTTGTCAGTTCATCCGAGTCAACTATCTCGTCCAATCCTCGAGAGACACGTGGAGATCTGCATTAATGGCGGCTGATCTTCACTTGACTGAGTTCAAACTAGAGTTTGAACGAGGATGGCAGTTGAACTATCGCTTTCTCGCTTGGCAGAGTGGTCGCTTCGTTTTTCGAGAGCACCCAAGTCTGTGTCTCCTCGCTTCAACTTTATCGAGTGGACTCACTTCAGCTTTATCGGGTAGACTCGTTTCAGCTTTATCGGGTAAACTCGCTTCAGCTTCGAAACACACTCAAAGCGAGTGGCCTTCTCGCTTCGCTGAAACCTGCAAGCTTGACCTAAAGCGACTAAAAAATAAAATGAGCTTTCCTAACATTACAAGCTCGGAAAATACTATCATATAATTCTAATCAAAATAGGGTCGCTTGGGAATATGATTTACACAGAGGGTTTTGAGATCGAATTAAAAATACATTAAATAATTTTATTAGATGTCCCAATGAGGTTCCCCCTTAACAAGTGAATCTTTAACAATTCCCAACAAATTATCTACAGTCAATTGAATGCAAAATTTCCCAACCTAATTCAACATTATCGCTAATTTTAGCATCAGAAATCGTAGTTCCAGACTTGAATGGAAGGAAACCTAAAATTGAAATGGAACTGATCGAGGAAAGGGATCTCTCGACGATGGCGAGGCCGTCCTGGACAGAGACGAAGAGGACTCCGACGAAGGCGCCGGATCTGAGCGGCGACAGCGAGGAAGCCACCGTGATACATACTCCGTCGCAGTCAATCGACAGAGAAGTAGGGGGTGAGGAAGCACCGCCTGGTGCAAAGGCGTCGCACGCTCCTGCAGATGGCGCACGGTGGCCTGGTGCCGAGGGCCTCCGTGACGGCGGATATGGAGGAGGCAACATATCGGAGAATTAGTGAGAGAAAGAAAGGGTGAAGAAGAGAGAAAGGGGAGATAGATGAGAGAGAACGAGATTGTGCGCGTGTGTGTGAAAAGAGGAGAGAGCGTGCGCTAACAAAAAAGTAGAAGTTTGACCGAGAAATCTAAAAAATGGGAGTATTTGTGTCAATTCATGTCAAAAGTGGGTAAATTTTATGTTTTTTAAGTTGGTGTCTTACTATTGATTTTACTATGTTAATATGAGTAGTTTAATATATTAACTCATTTAATTTTCAAATAATTTTCTTTCTTATTTTCTTTTCTATTTAGAAATAAATGTCAAGCCCTGAATATGCCACATCACACATTCCACCTGCTATGTCATAGTATATTTAGCAAAAAATTGTAGCTAGCACATAATTGTGAAAATTGTAATAATTTAGTTATTTTATTATTATTTTTTTAATAATTTTGAAATGTAATTGTGAATAGATGAATAATTTAGCTATTTTTTTTTTTACATAATTGCCCTTTTTTTAAGTTGTTTTTTTTTTTTGTGTTCTTCGGAGGGTTAATTTCCCAATAGCTAACTTTGTTGCCATTTCCTTTGGAATCCTAAATTTGAACAATTCACTTTGTTGCGATTTCCTTTGTAATCCTAAATTTGGGCATTGTTCTTGGATAGATAGATTTCCCATTTGATACATGTGCTTTGCTTTTTTTTTGTTCCCTAACGGATATATGTCAGTCAAATTAAGGGAGTAATGTTATTCGGCCATATTACAGAAGACTATGATGTCTTTTTTGAATAGTAAAACCTAATGAGACCATATATTGCATTTGTATGTAACAAACCCTTTACATAAATAGACTAATCATGACATATGACAAATCCAAGGGTTTATGAATTCCAAATGTTAGAGTATATATTTTCTTTATATAAATCTAAAATCCTAAATCCCTGATGTCACATGCTAATGAATAGAAGACAACTGTAGTAAATAAAGTAAAAGTTGTTAGGCACACTAATCATTAGGTAAGATCTAAACCGACACAAATCCAAAATCCAAACTGAACCATTGTACGTAAAACAATTGATTTAGATCGGCCTTTTCACATATCGGTTAAGATCGATTGTTGTAAAGAAAACAATTTTTTAGATTCGAACCGATTCTAGAGGTTTGGTTTTCGGTATGCCTGCTTGAATCTGACGTTAGATGGACAATGATCTTCAAAATAAGGCACGGAAGATGGATCACTGTTGCCGCCGCTTACTCCTTTTCACTAACTCCAGTCTCCTTTTATGTCACAGGATTTTGAGTGCACTCCTATCTTGATTGTGTTGTCAATAATGAGAACCTCGAGGCTATATACATTAATGAGAGTGTGAGCTTGAGTTGAAAGCCAAGCCCACAAACTAAATTATGGGTGGACATGGCTCAGTGCTGGGGACTTCACAGGCCCAATTTCTAGACAACTCGTTATTCCGTATATTGTGGCATGATGACCTTTTTGGGCCATATCAGGGATCTTGATTATGTTGTCAATTATGAGAACCCTGAGACTATATATATTAGTGAGAGTATGAGTTTGAGTTGGAGGCCAAGCCCACAAACTAAATTATGGGTGGACAAGGCTCAATGCTAAGGCCTTCACTGGGCCCAACTGCTAGGCAACTCGTTATTTCTTATACTGTGACCTGATGACCTATTTGGGCTAGACCAGGGATGTACTAGCATGATAAAACACGGTCTCCCAATGTTCGAGTTCTCTACACTCACTTTAGAGTAAAATTTGACCCATATAATCTAATACATTCTACTAGATCAATAGTACTAAATTACCCGTTTTATCCCTATTTGAGCTTGGGGATAGTATTAGACTTCACTCACCGCCGCATTTTAGATATCTCACATTTGTTGATTATTCCAAAACTTCTGATTGCTTACGTTAATCAACTTCTTTATTCCACGAGTAGTACCACTCATTCCTTATTCCTCATACTGGAACTTAATCCACCTGTAGGGTTTGATATGAGAATCCTTTATGATGAGCTTCTCAGTGGATGTGATTCACTTGATTTACATGATACAATGCTCTGTTGCAATTACACTAAAGATCGTACTGGTTATGGTTGTTACTCAAAATACGGGGCATATTGAGTTTCACTTCTAAACTCTCACCTGTGGTAAATAAAAGCAACATACATAAATTATACACCTTTAGTTACTCAGCTAGAGTTAAGATGCAACTTAAGTAGCCGATGTCTCAATTCTTTCTGCTTAGGTCAAAATATAAGAATTCACCCCATTGTGATCCTATCAATACGAGCACGTACTATCATAAACATGTATTCAAGATAAAGTACTCCTCCGTCGATGCAATAGACAAAATTGATATTTCTATCATGAACTATCTCGACTTTAATATTTGTTTATATCTCTTAAGAAACTGGTTGCTATGGTCTTCTTTGATCTACAACACGCCATATAGCCTATAACTTTGATATAATGGGTGTTAATGCTTAACCATGCAAATTATTCTTAATTAGATAGGAAATTGTAAGGGGTTGTGAAAAACACATATATACAAAGTAAAAGATTTGTTTTCTAGTATACAAGTCCATTGAAAATCTACATGAATAGGCCTGAATGTCTTATTGGAGTGAAGAAAGGACAAGTTTGCAAGTTACAGAAAAGTTTGTATGGCAAGCTTCTAGAGAATGGAATGTTGAGTTACCAAATTCTTATCTTCTTTTGGTTTTTCAGCTTCCACTTATGATCCTGTTTGTTTACTAAGAGACCCGGGGATCCTTTTCTTGCTCTCCTTGTCTATATAGATGATGTGATTATCACATCTCTCTCTCTCTCTCTCTCTCTCTCTCTCTCTCTCTCTCTCTTATAATTGAAAACCTTTCCAGACTCTGTTTTTCAATGTTTTAAAATCTTGACCGGACCGAGAACCGAACTAGGTACCAGTCCGGGTAGGTCCTAAAACCCGCTAGCACTAAAAACAATCAACGAATCGATGCACCCAGGTCAACCCGACTAAGTTAATGAATCGGGGCGGGTCTTAAGACCCAGGTGAGTCATTGTGAAAGATATTTTGGGGGAAACTCATAAACGGTAAGGTTAGATTTCTACCAAAATTTGTTTCTTCTTCCTTCATTCTTGCTCCTGAATTTAACTGCAACCTTCACCATCATCCTACAACCATTCTCTGTCATTGTCTTCCACGACGCCGACATCTTCCCAAGCATTATGTCATTCTTCATCGAGAATTTTATCTTCGTTACAACTTATTTTTGTTGAAACGAACCTTTTCCCCAATATCAAACAAAAATTAATAATTTAATCTAGTATAATGTACAATATCTACTTAATCTTCTTGTTTCAATAATATATTTAGGAACTCATTTAGTTATTGTTTGCAATACTCCAATATGACTCATATGAGTTGTTGGTCCCGGTTTGATAAGAGGATTGCACGTAGAGGGGGGGGGGGGGGGGGGGGGGGGGGGGGTGAATACGTGTTATCAAAGTTTTTCAACTTCTTTTCACCTTATCTTAGAGTATGCAAGCTTTGGGTCGCTTTAAATTTTTAGACCAAACAGTAAGCTTGATCTGCAGAAAGCTTTACTCTAGACCTAAGCGTAAGCTTGATCACGGAGTGACTCACTTGCTAGAATGCGGAATTTAGTGAGCTATATATTTCCTAAGTATTTAAAGCTTCGTATTAGTTTTGTTTAGGTGCTCGTGCACGAATGAATAATCAAAGCAGTAAATAATGAAAAGCTTTAAGGGCGGAAATACAACACCAGGGTTTATAGTGGTTCGGTGATAAAACACCTACGTCCACTTTGTTGCTAGCTGCAACAGTTCCTTTTCACTCAAGAAACTTAGAGGATTTCGGGTTCCTCAAAACCTAGACAAGGATCGAACTTCACTCGCTTGGATCCAATACAACAACAACGAGGAGATTGCGGGTTCTCCACAAGACCTAGCTAGGATCGAGCTCTACACAGTCGAAGAGAGTGTATGCTTGGATCCACACTCTACGATCGAGGTTTCTGCTATCGATGAAAGCAGAACCTTGGATCTTACAACAACCTTTCAACACAAACACTAACACTCTTGACTGGACTAGAACAAGGGTTTTGGTTTGGTTTTGACAACACTCTAAATGAAGAACTCTTTACAGTGAGTGTAAAGGGCTAGAGTTCTTCTTCTAAGCTGGGATATTTATGGTGGCTTAGAGTCTAGGAGTGAAGGTTACAGAGAACAAGTTTCGATGATGCTGAAACTTGTGAGAACACTTAGACAAGAACTCGAAAGATGATTGCTGGAAATCTGTGAGTGCTTGTTTGCTTTGGTGAGCTGAAATTTCGTAAGTGTTCTACCTCTCCTCTTCTCTGCACTCCATTTTTTATAGTGTGAGAGTTGGACTGGAGCCGTTTAAAGGTTGGCGGCTTTGTCCCTCCACACTTGACAGTACTTGGCGCCTTTTCAGATGGCTGCTTTGTTTTCTTTCCTAAATTGGCTAAAAGCCAAGCGTAACAGTAACTGGAGTGGCTAGTACTGTAGCGGCGGCTCTGTCGGTTAACCAAGTCAACTGTTTCATCCAATCCTCTTTTGCCATGTGGAGATCTTCATTTAATGCGGCGGATCTCGCACTTGACTGAGTTCAAACTCAAGTTTGAATCGAGAATGGTAGTTGTACTGTCGCTTTCAAGCGTTTGAAATAGGCTCGCTTTGCTTTAGTCAGAGCGCACGCTTTAGCGTAGTCGGGTTGACTCGCTTTGACTTTATAGGGAGCGCTCGCTTCGCTTCATCCGGGTAGACTCGCTTTGCTTCAATACACACTCAAGCGAGTGGTCTTCTCGCTTCGCTTGAAAACCTGCAGTTTAAACCTAAAGCGACTAAAACAAAAGTAAGTTTTCCTAACATAATAAGCTTGAAAAATTCTATCCTATCTAATCAAAATAGGGTCGCTTGGGAATATGATTTACATAGAGAGTTTTGGGATCTAATCAAAATACATAACAAATTTTATTAAAGCGTCCCGTTAAGTTCCCCCTTAACAAATAAATCCTTAACAATTCCCAACATGAGTGGAATGGTAGATTATTTAATTTGGATATTTCTTCAAAGCCTTAATGTTAAATTCTTTCCTTTTCTTGATTCGTAGTGTAACACCAGTGAAGCAAACACAATGAACAAACTTGTAATTGTATTTTTCTAGTTTAAATCTTCGGTGTGTTTTAGATATAGAATCATTTGATTTATTTTGTGTAGAGTGCAGTCTTTTTTTACAAAGAGATCACGTCTGCATCGTCATCGTTTGTGACTCAATCTACCCAAGCATCCCTCGTTCAATCTACTGACTCAATTTTGGGGGAAGCATCTATACATTTAACTAGTCCAAAGATAGATCTAGGACGGGCTCATTGCAAATTTACTAAAGAACCGGGAGGAAAAAAAGTTTATACATGTGTCCATTACTTAAAAGAATTTAAGGTGGATGAATTCACAGAGTAAAATAACATTTTGGTGGAAAAAACAATTAAGTGTTGAGTTTCAATAAATTGGGTATTGATACTATATATAGAATGGAAGAGAACTTGAAGGAAGTTTCAATAAAAAAGATGAAAACAGTTGGCAGATGGGATGGCGAAAATCCTTTGGGTGTTACTGCTAATATTATGGAGTTGGATGGAAATGGGGAAATTCCATTTCCACAAGTTTCCCCAACTCAAATTGGAATTGTATCTTTGCCATCACAACCTACAAAGAGGAAACCCGCGAACAAATAGGTAACTAATTTTTTCCTAGAACTACCTCTACTCCTAGCCAACTTATTAAGAGTGCATTTCCTAGTAAAGAGAACTTCATAGGTAAATCTTGTTGTAGCAACACTTTTCTTTAAAAATTGTATCCATGTGATATTGAATTCAAGTTCATATCAACGAATGATTGACGACGCCATTGCAACTATTTGATCGGGGTATGAGGGACCAAACTATTATGTTGTGAGAAGTAGACTGTTGTCTCATACGTAGGAAAATGTTCAACTGTCGGTTGATAATTGTCATAGCCTTTGGGTAGAAACAGGGTGCATTATCATGGCAGATGGGTGGAAAGATAAAAAAAAGTAGGCAATTGATTATTTTCCTAGTCTATTGTCCAAGGGGGAGAAATTTTATTTGTTCAATTGATGCTTCGGATGCTATAAAACATGCCACAACTGTTTGTAATTTGTTTGTTGAATTGGTTAAATTTGTTGGCCCAAAGAATATTGTGCATCTTGTCACAAATAATGTAGCTAATTATAAAGCTTTGGGAAGATTGCTAAATGACAGATGTCCCTATATTTATTGGTCTCCATATAGTGCACATAGTCTAAATTTAGTTTTAGGTGATATAGGAAGGATTGAACTTGTAGCAAGTCTAGCGAAGCGTGCATCCTTGATTACAAAGTTTGTTTACAATAACGAAATTTCGCTAGCTTGGTTAAGGATCCTTGGTTAACGGAAGAGGGAAGGATGCATTGAAATTATACGTCCCAATCTAATACGTTTTGCCACAACTTCCGTTGGTTTGAAGAGCATTACAAACACCAACATGAGCTTCAAACCTTGGTAACTAGTATTTCTTTTGTTGAGTCTAGAGTTAGATATGTGATGGAAAACCTTTGGAAATGGTGTGCCGAATGTGAAGTCATGGGTAATCAAGATACTTAGTCATACCATTTCTTCATCCGATTGTGAAAAGAAATTGGAGTGTCTTTAAAATAATTTACACGAAAAAAGAAATCAATTGTAGCATCAAAGGTTAAATGACCTTGTGTTTGTGCATTACAACTTGCGTTTGCAAAATAAGAATATCATTATAATTCTATATTTAAAGTCATCTATATTCTACTCCCTTTGTCCATTTTATCATGCCATTTTTGTTCAATAAAGGTGACAAAGATTGAATAGTAAAGTGTCATGAGAGGGAGCAATTTTTATTATGCATTGGATGTTGCTACTAAATTGATACATTATTATTGAATAATGTCTTCAACAAGAATTGGGCATATGATGCTACTGACTATGAGAGCATAGATGATATTTAATTTTGGATTGTGGAAGAAGATGGGAATACTAAACCTATCATCGATCTTAATGAGATAGAGGGCATAATTTACAATAAAGATACAATTCTTAGAAAATTTTTATACTTATTATAGAGTTAAGGGTGATAGATCGACCTGCTATTCTGAAAGTAAGGTTGAATGCTCATATCGGCCATGTAAACGACCTTGCCTATTAGGATCGACATGTTCTAGTTTAGTTCTACCGTTCTTCTTTACTTAAGATTACGACTGTTATATTCTAAATCAACTCCAACAACAAAGAGTTCACTGCAGCTTGTCATTAACGACATCAACTCCATTCTCTATCGAAAGATTTAAGTTTGAATTTTGCTCAATTTTCGATATTGTCGAGCTCTTTCAAGCTTTACAACTTAGGTGAAAGTTGGTCGCAACAAAGGTAGTAAGCGTCACTACCCATAACTCGTGTCTAGATATAGCCAGGCCGATTGTATTGAGAAATGATACTTAGTTAGTATAAGAGAGAGAGAGAGAGAGAGAGAGAGAGAGAGAGAGAGAGAGAGAGAGTCCTAAGGATAAATGGATTTTCAAGTCAATCTCGACCTGACGTGGACGCATGAGGGTTATTTTTGAACTGCTACATCAGTTGTCTCTCTTCTCTATCTCTTTCAATACTTTATACATAGATAATCATACAATGTGCATTTCATTAATCGACCCTGCAACTAATTACTTGATTAAGAATTTTCTAAGTCATCCAACCACACCACCAACTTCTGCACTAAGCTCAGCCCGATAGACCGGGCTTGTCTATCAAGCTTGATACATCAACTCGATTATATTAAAAAAATTTGCCATACCGATATCGTACTAAAAAAATTTGGTATGCAAATTTTCATACCTTTACATTATTGAATATTTGGTATATCAGTATATCGAAAATTTGGTACATAAGAATATCCATAATAATACGTGTGTGGAAGTTTTCAACTTCTTTTGCAAACTTATCTCAGAGTGAGTTTACTGTAGAGCTTGTAAAGCTATAGACCGAAGCGAAATCTTGATCTAAAGCTTAAACTAGTACTAATTGAGACCTAAGCGTGCACTTGATCTCTAGTATGCTAAAATTCGGTGAGCGTTTGTTTTTCTTATTAAGAAAAATCCCGGAGTCAGTTATTAGAATGCTCGTGAGTATGCTATAATCAAAACAATAAACTGCTCCTACGTCCACTTTGTTGCACGCTTGGAATGAATTCTCTTCACTTAAGAATTCTGCTGGGTTTACAACGGGTTCCTTAGCGACATGAACAGTGATTGAGCTTAACACAATCGACTAGAGTGCAAGCTTGGATCAAACACACAACTACAACCTTGATCGAGCCTTTCACTATCGAGGTAAGTGAAGACTTTGATCTTTACATCTTAACAACACTAAAATTGACGCAACAAAACAAGCTCTAACAAAGACTAGGGTTTTGGTGTAGGGTTTGTGTCTAAAACTCTATCTTGAAGAATCCTTTACAATGAGAACAGTAAATGGGCTAAGATTCTTCTTTGTACTAGGCTAGGATATATAAGTGAAGCCCATGACTTAGAGTGGAGCTAGGGTTGCAGAAACTCAAGCTTTGATGGTGCTAAAGCTTAGAACATCGTAAGAACTCGAGAAAAGAATGCTTCGAAAATCGTGAGAACTTGCTATTTTTGATCTGAAAAATTTCAAGGAAGTGTTAAGTGTTCTTGTTTTTGCATTGCCCTTTCTATAGTGGAAGAGTGTAGATCAATCCGTTGGAAGGTTGGTGATCTTGTCTCTTCAAGCTCCAACAATACGGCCTTGACAGGCAACTTTTAGAAAAAGCAGTTTTGTCTTCTTTCTTGAAATAGCTAAATTCCAAACTTAACAGTATCTGCGCTCTTGAGAAAGTGACCGTTGTCTGCCATTGGCCTTAGTCAACTCTCTTCATCCAGTCTTTAAGCGACGCATGGCAGATCTTCATTCAGTGTCTGCAGATTTTCACTTAACTCAATTCAAACTTGAGTTTGTACCTGGATGGTAGTTGAGATATCGTTGTCTCGCTGTGTGAAGTGGATGCTTGCCAGTGAAGAAGTTAGAGTGAGTGCTTCGAACTCACTAAGTGATAGATTCGGGTTAGAGATCCACAACAATTTAAGGTGTTTTTCATCATGTTTTGCAAAGAGCGTTCATGGGTAAAGCATTACAACAGTAAAGAGCAAGAGATTCATGCGTATAGAAAAGCCATAGCCGGGCATTTTGTATAGGGTGAGAGGCGTATAGCAACGGCGAGTACTAGTTGAGCTATAGGCAAAGGATAAAAGGCGTATTTAGCCATAAACTAGCAAGATTCATGGGGTTTTGCATTCATACAAGCAGATAACACAGAAAAGAGACAAGGGAGAAATGGGAGGCTAGGAATGTGGAGCTCCGTTAAGCTTCATTCCTCCTCAAGTGATGAGGGTTTTACCTTAGGTTCAAGGTAGTATACGTAAGAAAGAGACTCTTCCCGGTGTTGAGAAGAGTAGATGGATGTAGAAACGAACTACGGCTTCTCGGAAGAAGGTCTTGTCCGCCTTGGCTTGCCTGAGCTCGTAGGAGCTCGTGAGAGAGAGTATTGAATTGAATGGAACAATACGCTAAGGAGCGTGTTGTTCGTCAAAAGTGATGATGTTGTTATGCATTCACTTAGTATTTATAGGCGTGGACGAGGTATAAAGTGAGCATTCGTGTGAAGGAGGGACAGAAAAGGAATTCCAACGGAAGCAAGGTACCCTCCGTCCTGAAGGCAGTGGTCCTCACTCTATAGTATGTAGAGTCACGCGGACTGTATGTTACGCAGAACCTCGAGCTTCTACTAAGCGCTCATAGGATCTGGTCAGATCCTCCTACCTTTGCAGATGCTTACAGATCCCACCTAGCTTATGAGAAGAGTTAGAACCTCACAGCTCCTACATGGCATACGGTTCTTGATTGTGTTGAGCATCTAGTGCTCTTGGAGTCTCTTTGATAATACACTGTGGTGTGGACTAGCTCCTATGTGATCTCTATTAGGATGAATATTAATTTCTCTAAATAACAATGATAAGGCTTACGTCGCTTAGAGCCTATCATTCCATTCCTTTTTGGCAAGATTTCATTATTTATCATGGCGCCTACTATACTGTATAGCTTCTAGAAGCTATACCCTAAGGCTGAGGAAAGTGCGCTTCTCCCTTAATTTGGTTTATTTGTGGAATATGGCTGATATTAGTCCCTATCACTAAGTATCAAACTTCACGCTTGTGACTTCTTGCTATATTGAGTGTCACGTTGAGCGAGTGGTCTTCAAGCTTCAATCTTCAACCTACAAGCTAGAATCCTAAGCGACTATAAAAATAGAGCTTTCCTAACATCTTTAAGCTCATGAACAGTACTGATGAACCTTCGATTCGCGGCCCAAATTCAGATAGATGTTTGTGTATGGAACTGAAAGTGAGACAAAGGATTTACGTGGTTCGATCGACTCGATCTACGTCCACGGGGAGGAAAATATAATCTTGTATATAGAATAGCATCAGTGAGCATAATACAATCAAATCTCCTATTTATAGATGATATTCATAGCGGTTGTGGAGGTGAGACGTGGAGGTGTGGGTGGTTTCTCCAGCCCCGAATTCTTCTCCATCAACCCACGCTCCGGATTTTGGGCTCAACTCCCTGGGCCTGTATTTGGTGTGAGTTGGACTTGCCGTTCTAGGCCTGTTGGGCCTTCACCGATCTGGGCCTGTCGTTAGGTGTTGGGCCTTTGGGCCTAGGGAGATGGGCCACTTCCTATCACATCCCCCCCCCCCCCCCAAAAGAGTGGGGTGATGGAGCTGATGCTTGTCCCTGTTTCGTGTTGAACTTGTGAGAGGGGCCTAGCTGAACTTGCGTACCCCCCTCTGAAGGTCATGAGGAAAGCCGAACTGAACGTGCGTACCCCCTCTGAAGTTTGTGAGGAAAGCCGAACTGATCGTGCGTACCCCTCTGAAGTTTGTGAGGAAAGCCGAACTGAACGTGCGTACCCCCTCTGAAGGTTGTGAGGAAAGCCGAACTGAACGTGCGTACCCCCCTCTGAAGGTCATGAGGAAAGCCGAACTGAACGTGCGTACCCCCTCTGAAGGTCATGAGGAAAGCCGAACTGAACATGCGTACCCCCTCTGAAGGTTGTGAGGAAAGCCGAACTGAACGTGCGTACCCCCTCTGAAGTGACGTTCACTATCTAAATGCATGCTACCGGAGTTCGGTAACGCCGAGCTCATCTCCCGCCCAAAGTTAAAGTTGTCAGCCGCATTTAATGCGACGCTTGGGGTACCGATAAAGCACCGATTGGACGTGCGCGAAACGCCGTCGCATTGAATGAGGTATTCAATACGCGTTAATTCCTTCCCCCTTTAATGCCTTATGATTGTGAAAACAATCATTCTACATTTTTCAAAAACTGAAACCCTAAATCTGCAAATCCTCTCTACTGCTCTTCTTCTCCAAACGGTTTCTGTCTCGCAGATTGTTCAAGAACTTCACACAAGTAAGTTATGTCTTCATCTATCTCGTCTCCTATGTCCTCTGATTCGTCCGTTCGGGAGGCCGAATCCCCCGTTATTTCTCATTCTCCGGCGGCGACGGAAGAGGTCGCCGCCTCTTCTTCTTCCACTACCCCCCTTGTTATTTTTCCTGATAATATGCGTGCTTGCGTCCGGTCTAATTGCGAGGAACCTTACGGGGTAGAGGTGGTATTCCCGGAGATTCCTGGGGTTGCTGGGAGTGTAGGTGTTCTTGAATCGACAATGTCTACCTCCACCCTTTTTCAAATCGCTGTTAAATTTAAATTCCCCCCTTCTGCCCTACTTCTCCGGCCAAACGCTTATGATAGGGCTTGTCGTCCACCCCAGGGATTCGTGACCGTTTATGTGGACCATTTTAGGGCTGGGTTGCGCGTACCCTTTCCGTCCATCTATGCCGATATCCATGATACCTTCGATCTATCTCCCGTGCAGATAACCCCAAATAGCATTAGCCAAATAACTGGGTTAGGAATCGCCTGTTCTCGGTTGGGGATTCCGTATTCGGTGGAAACATTAGGTAGAATGGTCTCCTTTAAGTCAAGAACCGAAGGGTGGTATTATTCTTCATACCGATACAAGGGGTTCTCTGTCAAAGTACCGTCGAAGGTGCAGGACTGGCAGAAGAAGTTCTTTTTCTGCCAGTTTGAGGGTGCCGCCAAGGTCGGGTGGCACTCCGGTGGGGTTAAGCTTCTGCCGAGAAGCAGAAGTTTTGATAAAGTGGCAAGGCGTTTTGCTGGTCTCGGCAAAATGCCGATGTCGCTATCCGAACTGAAAGTGGCGGTGCCGAGCCCCGATGATCCTTCCACTTCGGTGGATCCGGGGAGGGGTGAGGTTCTTTCCCCTTCCTTTTTTTATGATTATTATTTTTTTTTTACCAGTGCTTACCCTTTCTTCTGTCTTCAGTGAACATGGTCAAGGACACAAAGAAGAAGGCACCCGCCCAAAAGAAGAGGAAGGGCGAGGCTACCAGTTCGCCAGTTGGTACCAAGAGGCCGGCGACTGAGTCTTCGGAGAGGACCCCGTCGATAGTTCCTACTCCCCGATCTCACGGGGCTCCCGGTTTGGCTGCCGAGGAGGTCGACTTGGCTGCTGCCAAGAGGCTTGTAATGGGCTCGGCCTCATCTGAGCCTGATGTCGCAATTACCGCCGTCCGAGCTCCTACACCGTCATTTCCCTCCGTAAGTTCGGTCATTTAGAATCCTTCAAGTTTGCTTTTGTTTTTTTTTTTTTTTTAACGGTGGGTGTAATGTAGGGTGTGGCCCCAACACTGGAGGACTTTGACCATGTCTACCGCGCCGTGAGGCACCTTCTTCAGAGCTCGGTCAAGGTGACCACCCGATCTGATACGAAGATCAAGAGCCTTGCCGCTGATAAGACTGAATTGGTCAGGGAACTATCTTCCACGACAGTTCGGGAGGAGGAACTGAAGAAGGAGCTAGCTGCTGCTAAGTCCAAACTCGCCGCTGCCGAGGAGAAAGCAGCTAAGAGTGAGGAAGCACTTGAGGCAGCCCGTGCTCGGGAGGAGCGGCTCGCGACCGAACAGGGTGAGTTCGCCCTTGCCCTCGTTGAGAGGGTTATTTACAGCGAGGGCTTTAGTGCCCTTGTTTCTGCGTTGACTGGGCCATCGAAGAGACGGGAGGTGGCGAAGGTTCTTGACCGGGTGGCCGCCGACTTCCCCACTCTTGACAAGGGGAAGTACGGTTATAAGCCCATCACGGATGATGAGATGCTGCGGATATATTTCCGCCAATTGCAAAAGAAGGCCTCTCCCTTTCCCCTGGTCGGGTATGTTGCCGATCAGCGGACTCCGTTGTCCACTGCCGAAGTCCGTGATTGCCAATACGATCGGGACCTTGAGTTCGAGAAACTCTGCGGTCCCTTTCGCGAGGAGCTTGCGGAGCGGCCACTCTCTCCCGATCTGCCCTCTGACGAGGATGAGGAGGACGACGTGGAAACCGACCACGTCGATGGAGATGCCAGAGAGGATGCTGCGGAGACCGGCGCCTTGAACACTGAGGCTGAACCATCTGGCGGGGTCAGTTGATCCCCCCTCTTGTAATTTTTTTTTTTTTGTTACTTTCTGCAATGAACTGTAAATGTACCCAATTCTGTCAATGAAATTTCCCTTTATCCATGCTTATCTTCTCTCTTACTTTCTGTAGAACGAATCCGAAACAGATAAGATTGCGCTGATAAATGAAATTAAGCGACTGAAAATCCTCATTGATCTTAAGGATGGTGAGATCGGTCGCCTCGACAAACTTTCTGAACACCTTCGTAATGAGTTTGACGCCAAATATAACGCTTTGCAAATCACGGCTGATTCCAATGAGGCTCGGTATTTGCAATTAAAAGAAGATTACGCGGATGCCAAGAGGATTGCAGACGAGCACACCAAATATGAAAGGGTTATACATGAGCTCGGTGGCAAAACGATATCCGAAGTCGAGGCTGATGCTTTTGAGGCCGTGCGGGGGGTGGTGCGGGAGATCAAGAATCGCGGGTCGGATTCATGGGAAGTTGCTGACTATATATCTGAGCTGCGATATTTGACGAACTTATTCCCGTTGGTGCTATCTCGCCACGCAATAATGAAGAAGTGGCTTGACCGGTACCCCGACGTGCAGCCTTCTAAACAACATACTCCCCGGTTCCGCGCCCTGAGTCCTACCATACCTTCTCGTCTGGTTAAGGACCGGTTGGACATGCTGATGCCTGTTCAGAACCGCAGACCGATACCGAACCGAGGGGATGGGAATTACCGAGCCCCTATAGTCCCCCGAGGTCGGAGTTCTTCACGTTCCGCATCAAGCCGAACTTGGGTGACAGGCGGTGGCGCTGGGCGCGGTGGTGGGCGTAGTTCGGGACAAAGCTCCCGAAAAAAGGAAGATGTAAATATTGATTTTTTGATGAACCCGCCGACTAACGGTTGGGCTAGCTTTTTTAACTGTAGCAAGAGGCCAGATGAGGGCGGTCCTTCTAATGCATGACTTGTAAAATTCTGCAAAATAAGAAACATCTTTTTGGATAAACTCTATGTTAGTGTAATTGTAGGCTTATTGCCTGTTTTGAATTTGCATTTCTGCTCTATTCATTTCTGAACTGACGCACGGGTCAAATTTGGATTTTCCGAAGCGGCTTGGGAGCCTAACTTCGGCTTTCGACATGACTCTTGGGTCTTCCCTCGGTTCGGGATGGTTTATCGCCTATTATCCTCTACCGAGGTGACACTTGGGTCTAGTCGGGTTCCTGTTCTGCCGACTATGTCGGTAGGGGTGGTCCCCTGGTTCGTATGATTTTATTTTACTAACACTTGTCCTCGTCAGGATAGTGTTGGAGGTAGAGGCGGCATGCATATAAGTGGAGTAATGCAATATGGTGTGAACACAATAAAAGATAGAAACAAAATCTTAAACTTCATTACTGAAAATAGTTTTTGAAAGACAAGACTGACTGAACATTGAACTGAACTGAATAAGACCGAACTGGAAAAAGAATAACATGACCGAGCTACTCTACATGATACTCCACATCTATGCATAATACCTCTTCAGATGGATTATATTCCAAGGTCGCTGTATGGGCTCCCCGGACAGAGTGGAAAGCCTATAGGCGCCTTTACCAAGGACCTCGTCTACTCGGTATGGGCCTTCCCATGTGGCCTCCAGCTTGCCGAGCTTACAAGCCTTGCTGACCTCATTGTTTCGGAGAACTAAGTCTCCTACGCAATACTGCCGATCTCGAACTCGCCGATTGTAATATCGGGCTATGAGTTGTTTGTATCGGGCCTCTCTTATGTAAGCTGTATCCCTTTTTTCTTCTAGCAGATCGAGGTCCGCACGCCGGTTCTCATCATTTACTTCTGCTACGAAATGGGTCGTGCGCGGACTGGGGAGTCCGATCTCGACCGGGATTACAGCTTCTGTTGCGTATGCTAGACTGTACGGTGTTTCGCCGTTTGCTGTTCGCGGCGTTGTTCTATAGGACCATAGAACATTCGGAAGGTTTTCTACCCATAACCCTTTAGCTTTCTCTAGCCGGGTTTTGAGGCCTTTGACGAGAGTTCGGTTCGTCACTTCGGCTTGTCCATTTGCTTGAGGGTGGGCTACCGATGTGAAATGTTGCTGAATCTGCAGCTCGTCACACCATTCCCTAAAAACCCTGTCCGTGAACTGGGTCCCGTTATCGGATACGAGGACATGAGGTATGCCGAATCGGCATACTATGTTCTTCCATACAACGTTCCGGGCGTTCTTGCTTGTGATCGCGGATAGGGGTTCTGCTTCCACCCACTTCGTAAAGTAATCAATCGCAACTATGAGGTGTCGCAACTGACCTGGTGCTTTATCGAATGGGCCTACTATATCTATCCCCCACTGCGCGAACGGCCAAGGACTCTGCATTGCAGTCAGCTCGATCTGTGGCAGCCTTGTCACATTTGCGTGTAACTGGTACTTCCCGCATTTCTGCACGAGTTCAGTGCAATCCTTGAGCATCGAGGGCCAAAAGTATCCCCATCTCATAATTTTCTTGGCCAATGCCCGAGGTCCGATGTGGCTTCCACATGCTCCTTCATGCATTTCTCGCATAACGTAATTTGCTGAGCTTGGTCCGACGCATTTGAGTAACGGTTGAAGGTACGATTTCTTGTAAAGGACATTGTCCAGAACAACATATTTCAATGACTTCAACAATATTCTTCTAGCCTCCATCTTATCTTCCAGTAATTCCCCTCTCTCCAGATAGGCTAGAATGGGCGTCATCCACGTCGGCTGTGACTCATCATCTAGAGCGTTGACCTCGGCTTCGTCTATGCTTCTATGCTGGACATCTTCCACCGGTGAAGTGCCAGGTGCTGCTGCCAATTTGCTGAGAGCATCAGCTCGGGAATTTTGAGTCCGGGGGATCC
Organism: Thymus mandschuricus; assembly: GCA_029379335.1. Lineage (NCBI taxonomy): Eukaryota > Viridiplantae > Streptophyta > Magnoliopsida > Lamiales > Lamiaceae > Thymus > Thymus mandschuricus. Next base: position 11,511,668 of record CM057079.1, read on the forward strand.
TCTCGAGCTGGAAGTATCTGAAAAAGCCCTGCATGCCCCGTGCCTTAGCCAAATACTTCTTCATTCTTTCTCCCTTCGCCTCGTACTTGCCTAACATATGATTCACGACCACTTGGGAGTCACAGTGTACTTTTATGGCCGCGACCTTCAGATCCGTGGCTATCCGGAGTCCGGCTAGCAGAGCTTCGTACTCTACCTCATTGTTGGTAGTTGCGAACTGAAAGCGAAGTGAGTATGTGATCTCTTTCTTTTCTTGGCTGACAAGGAGGATTCCAGCACCGCTCCCCGTTTTTCCCGAGGCCCCATCTACGTACATATGCCAACAGTCTTGAGGCTCCTCCACCGTTGTACGAACTGGCTCTGGTATCGAGATCGGGACTTCGGATATTGAGGTTTCAGCTAAGAAATCTGCTAAGGCTTGCCTTTGATGGCCTGCCGGGGGACATAAGAGATGTCATGCTCTCCTAGTTCTATCGCCCACTTCGCTATTCGTCTGGATGCTTCGGGCTTCGTCAGCACCTGCCGAAGTGGGGAGTCTGTTCGGACTTGTATGGAGTGTGCGTGAAAATATGGGCTTAGTCGCCGAGCAGCGTTGACAAGTGCTAAGGCTAGCTTTTCCAGTGACTGATATCTCACTTCGGGCCCTTTTAGTGACCGGCTTATGAAGTAAACTGGCAACTGGCGGCCTGCTTCTTCTCGCGCGAGCACCGCACTGATTGCTTCATCAGAAGTAGCCAAGTACAAAAAGAGCATCTCTCCCTCCTTCGGTACTGACAAGGTCGGTAGATCCCTGAGATACTCCTTTAATTGGTTTAGGGCGTGATGATGCTCTGAACTCCAGTCAAACTGGGGCGCTTTCTTCAAGATCTTGAAGAAGGGCAATTGCCTCTCCGCGGCTTTGGATAGAAATCTACTCAGTGCGGCGAGACATCCTGTAAGCCTGTGCACATCGTTGATCGATTTCGGATCCTTCATGTCTAGCACAGCTTTAATTTTTGACGGATTTGCCCTCAACCCTTCCTGGGAAATCCAGCAACCTAAAAACTTCCCCGCAGTCACCGCAAAGGTACATTTTTGGGGGTTAAGTTTCAGGTTGACCTTGCGAAGGATGGAGAGCACAGTTCGGAGATCGGCGACACTTGTGCGCTCTTCCTTACTCTTCACCACTATGTCATCGACATAGACCTCTACCTCCTTTCGATATGCTCTTTAAATACTTTATCTACCATCCTCTGGTAGGTAGCTCCTGCATTCTTCAGGCCGAATGGCATTTTGCAGTAAGCAAATATGCCGAAGTCCGTAATGAATGCTGTCTTGGCCGCGTCCTCGACATCCATTAGGACTTGGTGGTATCCCTTGTATAGGTCAAGGAAACTGAATATCCTATGACCGACCAGTGAGTCCACCTTTTTGTCGATATCTGGCAGAGGGTAACAATCCTTAGGGCAGTGCTTGTTGAGATCGGTATAATCGATGCACATGCGCCAACCTCCTCCAGCCTTTTTGACCATGACCGGATTTGCTATCCAGGTCGGGTAGGTGACCTCGAATAGGATCCCGGCCTCCAGTAACTGGTCCACCTCGGTCTTTATAACTTGATATCGCTCCGCTGCGAAGGAGCGCTGCTTCTGCTTTATCGGTCGCACTTCGGGGTCGATTTTTAGCCGATGTGTGATCAGATCGGGTGATACCCCTGTCATATCCAAAGGGGACCACGCGAAGACGTCTCTGTACTCCTTTAGAAGCCGAATAACCTGTTTGCGAAGTTGAGGATGTTCGATCAATCCAACTTTGACGACCTTAGCGGGGTCGTCTACATACAAAGCCACCTCTCTCTCTTCGGCAGGCGACGTCCTCTTCGGCTCTTCGGAGTTCAGTACTTGCTATGCTTGGGGCAGTTCGGGCGGTGCCCCTAGCCCCTTGAGCGCCACAAGCAGGCACTCCCTTGCCATTTTCTGATCACCACGGATCACGGCTACCCCTCCCTTAGTCGGGATCTTCACAGCTAGATGGTACGTGGAGCAGATCGCTCTCACCGTATTCATCCAAGTACGGCCGAGGATTATGTTGTATGGGGACTTGGCTTCTACCACCATGAATTCAGTCATGTTGGTGGTGCTCCTCGGCCTTTTCCCTATTGTGACAGGCAGCTCGATCGTCCCTAGGGGATGGGTTTCCTCATGCGCGAAACTCCGCAATGGCCGTGTGGTCGGTGTGATCTTTGATTTCTCTAGCTCCATGTTGTCAAAACAGTGTTTGAACATGATATTTACCGATGCCCCAGTATCGACATGAATTCTATTGATTAGCATATTGGCTACCACAGCCTCCACCACAATGGCATCGGAGTGTGGTACCATGGGGGGCACCGGGTCCTCGGCCGAGAAAGTCACTGCTTCCTCTTTTTTGAACCTTTTGTTAGCAGGTTCTCTGCTGGGCAAGTTCCGAGCTCCGTTCTTGAGTGATGATTTGGTCTGCCCTTTGGGGAGAGCGGAGATCGTAGCGACTACTCCATCGTATTGATATTCTCCATCCTCATCGGCATCATCCTCATTGTGCTTTGCTCTTTTCTCCGTCTCCGAACTGCAACTTCCTCCTTTATAATGTCTCTTCTTCTTTTGACTTCGGGGAGCATCCACTTGATTTACCCCCGAGCTCCGATCTTGATACTTTTTAAGCTGTCCGTTGCGAACTAGGCTCTCGATGTCTTGAGCCAGGTTCCTGCAGTCTTTTGTATCATGTCCGTAGTCCTCATGAAACTGGCAGTATTTATTCTTCGACCTCGGCTTGCCGTCCTCCCGCATCGGCCGTGGTCTCTCGAACAAGCCAGCATGCAGCTCGAGGATTTCAGTCCTCGGCTTGTTCAACGGTGTGAATTGTGGAGCTGGCCGTTGTGCGGGCTGGGACATCAGCGGGCCTCGCTGTACTGGATTTTGCCGAGGTCCGAGACGAGACTCAATCGGACCTCGCTGAATTCGCTCCATTACCCCTTTACGGGGGGTATCCTCTTTCTTCTTCGAGGTTTCACCTCGGTCCACTTCTTTCCTGCGCCGGGTAGCCTCTTCTATCTTGGCGAACTTGTCCGCTATAGCCCATAGTTCGGTAGTAGTCTTTGGATCCTTCGCCAGGATCTCCCTGTAGAGATGGTCCGAGCTGATGGCATTTTGGAATGCCGAGATGATAAGAAGATCGTTTGTGCACTGAGTCGATAAGCACTCTCTATCAAATCGGGTCATGAAATCTTGCAGTGACTCTCCCCGGCTTTGTTTAACGGTTAGCAGATGTGCTGGAGTGTGCCTCACTTCGGCACGTTGAGAGAAACTCCTGGCGAACACATTCATCAGATCGGAATACGATCTGATTGACCCGGGAGGCAGACTGTCGAACCACTCCCGTGCGTTGTCGATTAGCAGTTCAGGAAATAGCTTGCACATGTGAACACTTCCCAGATTTTGGTTCAGCATACTGTACTTGAACTGGCTAAGGAAATTGCTCGGATTTCCAACTCCGTTGTACGCCTTGATCTTTGGCACCGTGTACCCGAAGGGCATCGGTGTGTTGAGGATCTCTTCCGAGAGCGGGCTGATGATCCTGCCGAGCGCATCAAAGATCTGCGCTCCCCCAGCTAGGTGTCCTTGGTTGGGTGCGTTATAGGGTGGGGCCACGGCGTAGTTCGGCTGAACCATATGGGAATTTGGTTGCTTCCCTGAGTCTGTCCTCGGGTTTGCTGGAGATAGTGTCGCAAGTCCTGCCCGGGCCTCTGTCCTTGACCGAGCTGAGGGATTCCTTGCCCGAACTGGGGGACCTGATAGGGTGTATTTTTACCCTATTATCTAAGTATTATATTATCGTTTTCTTGTCTTATTTTGATAGTTCAGATCATGTTTTGAATTGATTATGTTATGTCGAGCTAGATTACGCTTTTGGGTTGTTTTGAGTGTTTTTAGGGCTTTTGAGTCGAGAAAACCCAAGGCAAGACAAGAGACGATGAAACCAAGGAAGAGATGATGTATTGATCCCAAATTTCTGAATTCTCACGATGTTATTGAAGACATATTATGGAATTATGGAAGCATAGCATTGAAGAGGAGTTCGATAGGAGCATATAGGCGAAAACGGAGGTCAATTCGGAGTTCGGATGAGGAAGATACGGTCGAAACAAGAAAGGTGCGCAAACTGCGTGGATCCACTCGGACACCCACTCGGCCGAGTCGCCGGCCGAGTGAACTCGCGATTCCGAACAGCAGCTCCACTCGGCCACTCACTCGGCCGAGTCGTTGGCCGAGTCAAACACACGGGAACCCTAAATTTGGGCTATTTTTATTTCCTTAACCTAATCCTTGCCCACTTAGGTAACAATTATGATCCCCTACCTTATAAATACCCCAAAACTTATCATTGTATCCAAGTTACAAGTTTTTCATAAGTTTTCATAGTTTAGAGTTCTCTATTCTTCACCATACTTTAGATTAGTTTTTCTCTACACTTTTATACTTTAGATCTAGATTTATTTTATGTATGAAGACAATTGAAGATTGAAGATCTATTCAAGATTCAAGAGTTTTTCTATCTCTTTCTCTTTTATTTATGCAATTATGTTTATTCTTCCTTCTACCTTTCTTTTAATTATGTCTAGCTAATTTCGTTTAGTTGATTTTAGGGATTGAATGCCTAATTGAATTTATGTGAGTTCTTTTGATTATGATTAGCCTTCCAATCTAGGTGCATGTTTCATGGTGCTTATTCTCATGCATGATTAACTGGCCATTGATTATGTATGCATAATTATGTGTTTATGCCGTGATAGGATAATTGCATAATAGATCTCATGAATACATGGTATGATAGTTTGATTGTCTTGATCAAAGTTGAATTATCATATGTCTATATATAATCGATTTGAGTGTCGTGATTGAACTTAATTGATTATATCATTGATACTTGTTCTATTTTGCACTTGATTTGATATCTATGAGTCCGGAAGGAGATTAGGATCTTATTAGGTGACGATCTATACTGCCTTAGCCGGAGTGTTAGGTTATTTTCGTGTATCACATCTAGATTGGATTAAATTGGTTAATTGTGTGCATTAATTACTTGCATAGATTTAATTAGGTAGGCTTCCCTAGAATCAACACTTTTCCTTAATTGAGTTCTTACCTTATTTGATTATTTGCTTGCTTGCTAAGTTTTCTTATTTGATTAATTTTTTGTTTTGTTTATTTATTTCCTTATTTGATTTATTGAGTTCTTTTATTTATTTGTCTAGCATATAATACCACATCTTTAAATTCTTAATTTCCTAGACATCAGTTTAGTTCTAGAGTAGAGGTATTGTGTGTGGCTTCAGTATATCAGTCCCTGTGGATACGATACTCGTACTTATTCTATACTATACCTATTTTGTGTGGTAGAAAATAGTGCGATCAGGACCCCAGTGTATTGGTTGAGGAACTCGCGTCCTGAAGCTGTGGCGAGATAATTTCGCAACAACTCCTCAATCCCTGGAAGCGGTGGAGGTGGCGGGGCTGCCGAGTTCGGCTGGATGACTGGTGAGGAGCGAGCGGCTAGGCTCGGTCGAATAACTGGGGGCTGGCGTAGTGCCGCCTCCGGACCGAACAACTCACGTTCCCGATGTGCTGTGAGGTCCTCCACATGGCCCTCGGGTGTAGCCTGTGGCCTTAGGCGCGAGCTCACGGGAGCTCGGTGTGGTTGGGCTAACTGTGAAGACGGCTGTGCTGCCGTGTCCACAGTGGCGTTTCGCTGACCGGAGTTAGGGGCCTCCGGGATTTCTCCAGTGGTGATCTGATTGCCCTCAGGAATATTGTCGTGGGGTTGTTCCACGTCCACCGTCGAGACTGGTTCCTCCGGTTGTCGTCGGCGACTCCGTCGACGGCGAGGAGTTCCCAGCAGTGTTGTCATCCCATTCGGCATTATTGATGATTTTGGGCAGTAAGAATCAAAAATTCAGACACAAATTTCTTTCCCACAGACGGCGCCAGTGATGAACCTTCGATTCGCGGCCCAAATTCAGATAAATGTTTGTGTATGGAACTGAAAGTGAGACAAAGGATTTACGTGGTTCGATCGACTCGATCTACGTCCACGGGGAGGAAAATATAATCTTGTATTCAGAATAGCATCAGTGAGCATAATACAATCAAATCTCCTATTTATAGATGATATTCATAGCGGTTGTGGAGGTGAGACGTGGAGGTGTGGGTGGTTTCTCCAGCCCCGAATTCTTCTCCATCAACCCACGCTCCGGATTTTGGGCTCAACTCCCTGGGCCTGTATTTGGTGTGAGTTGGACTTGCCGTTCTGGGCCTGTTGGGCCTTCACCGATCTGGGCCTGTCGTTAGGTGTTGGGCCTTTGGGCCTAGGGAGATGGGCCACTTCCTATCACAAGTACTAACCTATCTAATCATCAAGTAGGGGAAACTTGAGAAAGATTTTCAGGAAGGGTTTCGGGATCGAATCAAAATGAATAATTAAGTACTTTATTTAAGACTCCCAAGGTGGTTCCCCCTTAATATATATATATATATATATATATATATATATATATATATATATATATATATATATATAGGGGTGGGTTCTAATGGGACATGGTATGAATCTTGAGAACTAGGAACCAATCTTATCCACTCATTTTATAGAATATAATGGTGGGTATTAAATCTGAAATTATCTATTTTACTTATTTAATGATTTATTTCAAATTTTAAAGGGCAATTTAGGAAAGAAAAGAAAAGATTACGCGTTCCAAGATTGTCGCCACTTCCTAAAACTAATTATCCTATTAATTAACATAAATATTCGATGCAACTAAGACCTATTTCAATGCTTAAATATCATATTTATATGCTATTTTCCTATTTATTTATGCTTAATAACTTGTATATGAAAATTACATATTTTTTATTTATTTATTTATCAATTCATATTTAAATATGGTGAATGACAATGAATATTCGAATGCAACTAAAATCTATTCTTATGCTTAAATAATCATATTTATGTGCTATCTTCCTATTTATTTATGCTTAATAATTTGTATATGAAAATTAAAAAAAAAAAAATAGAATTAAAAAACATAGATGAATATTTGAATGCAACTAAGACATATTCCTATGCTTAAATAATCATATTTATATGCTATCTTCCTATTTATTTATGCTTAATAACTTGTATATGAAAATTACATGTATTTTTTTATTTTTATATCAATTCATGTTTAAATATGGTGAATGACAATGAATATTCGAATGCAACTAAGACCTATTCCTATGCTTAAATAATCATATTTATGTGCTATCTTCCTATTTATTTATGCTTAATAATTTGTATATGAAAATTACAAAAAAAATAGAATTAAAAAAACATAGATGAATATTCGAATGCAACTAACACCTATTCTTATGCTTAAATAATCATATTTATATGCTATCTTCCTATTTATTTATGCTACTAATTGTATATGAAAATTACAAAAAATAGAATAAAAAAACATAGATGAATATTCGAATGCAACTAAGACATATTCCTATGCTTAAGTAATCATATTTATATGTTATCTTCCTATTTATTTATGTTTAATAACTTGTATATGAAAATTACCAAAAACTAGAATAAAAAAAACAGATGAATAGTTGAATGCAACTAAAACCTATTCCTATGCTTAAATAATCATGTTTATATGTTATCTTCCCATTTATTTATGCTTAATAACTTGTATCTGAAAATTACATGCTTTTTGTTTTTTATATCAATTCGTGTTTAAATATCATGAATGGCAATTAATATTCGAATGCAACTAAGACTCATCCCTATGCTTAAATAAGCAAATTATATGCTATCTTCCTATTTATTTATGCTTAATAACTTGTATATGAAAATGTCATGAAAGAGGTGGATTTCGACGGTGGAGGGATGAAGAAGTTGGGGATGTAGAAGGAAAGGGAGTCACCGATTGAATTGGGGAAGAAGAATGAGTCAAAGAGGTTGGGATCTGGTCAAAGTGGCTAAATTGGGCTTTTGTGAGTTTTGGGCCGCAAGTGGTGGGTTGTTCGTATTTGCATTTTATTTGCATTTCCTTTAGTCGTGTTTACGTTTGAGTTATGTTTTAGCACTTTTGAGTGTCTTTCCGTTCAAGCAACAGTAGCAGTATACGTATTTGTAATTTCCAATTTGGTGGGTAATGAGAATTAGTATTTTCCTTCTATCCTTCTTGCTCTCTATCTCTCTCTCTTTCCTCATTCTCATTCATTTTATCATACAGTTGGTACGCACTCTTTTACAAACCCAGATTTGAGTAGTGAATACACTACAATTGGTATCTTAGAGCCAGGCTGCTCATTATGGCTTCCGATACTGTTACTTGCTTCAAGGATCTGCTGGATGCCCAGAAGGATCTGCAGGATTGGCAAAAGAAGCTAGATAAGTCATTGACAGCAGAATCTATGAAGAGGAATGCTTCGGAGCTCAAGATCACTGAACAGTTTGAAGGTATGGATAAGAAGTTTGAGCATATTACCAATACCTTAGCTGATTTGCAGTTGCAACTGTTGAATACCACGAAGGAGGGTGGTTCTGCTGAGAGATCGGTGCTAGGTAGCTTTGGGAAGAATGGATCTGGGGGAAATTATGTGCATAGTCCTTTACCTAGGATTGATTTTCCAAAGTTTAATGGATCTAATCCTCGTGCCTGGATTTTAAAGTGCAATAGTTATTATAAACTCATGCCCGGTGTACCTGACAATCAGAAGGTGCACTTAGCAACTATGCATTTTGAGGGAAAGGCTTTAAACTGGTTTCAAAATCTGAATATGGGGGATATTAATATATCTTGGGAACAGTTTATAGAGGTTGTCTCTGCTAGGTTTGAGGATCTCAGGGTTTCTAATATTGTGGTTGAGTTCAACAAGCTGAAACAGACTGGATCCTATGATGATTATGTGGAACATTTTAATGAACTCAAATCATGTTTAATGATGAATGACCATAGCAGATACAGTGAGGAATACTTTATGGGGAGTTTTCTTAGTGGTCTAAGTGAAGAATTGAGGTCATTTATCACTATGTTCCAACCTCAATCCTTGGAACAGACTATTGAGCTGGGAAAGAAGCAGATTTCTACTCTAGATGCCTTGGCTAGGAGACTGAAACCACAGGGCAGGCCATTCACAACAACAAATTACCAAACTAAGAAAACAGAGACAGCTCCACAGCACTTACCTGTCAAGGGGGTTGTTAACAACAATTTGAAGCCTCCTACCAAGCTATTGACAGCAGCTGAGATGGTTGCAAGGAGAGACAAAGGGCTTTGTTACAACTGTGATGAGCCTTACATGTTTGGTCACAGGTGCAAAAACAGAATCAATTACTTGATTATGACTGAAGAGGAAGAGTTACAGCATGTTCAAGAAGAGGAACCAGATCCAGAGCCACTGGTGGTGGAGGGCAATATGTTAGAAACCATAGCTGAAGTTCAGATTTCAGTGCACTCAATGATGGGGGCTTGTGGGTTGACTACCATGAGGGTTGTAGGAGAGGTTGGTACTCACAAGCTGAACATACTGATAGATTCTGGTAGTACTTTGAGTTTTTTACAGGAAGACACAGCTAAGAGGTTGGGTTGTCCTACTCACAAGGATAAACCAATTCTGGTTAGGGTGGCTAATGGACAGAAGTTGGTTAGTACTAGCAGGGCTACTGATTTTAAATGGAGTGTGCAAGGTCATGAATTCCAGTACTCACCTTGGCTGTTGAAGAATGAAGGTTGTGATATGATACTTGGTGGTGATTGGCTGAGAATGGGTACACCTATAGAGTTGGATTATGAAAACATGAGTGTTACAGTGACCCTTAATGGGCAAAGAGTGGTGCTAAAGGCATTAACTACATCAGTTCAGTGTAAGGTCATTACAGGCCCAGTTTTATCTAGCCTCATGCATGAGGAATTGACAGAAGTGGAGGAGATATTCATCATCAAATCTGAAGGGGATACAGAGAAGTTACCACTGAATTTGCAGCCACTTCTGGATTCTTATGCTGATGTGTTTGCTGAACCAAACAGCCTTCCTCCCTACAGAGGTGTAGAGCACCACATTGTCCTGAAGCCTGGTAGTGTTCCAAAACACCAATACCCCTACAGAACATCACATTCCCATAAGAATGAAATAGAAAAAATAGTGCAGGACCTGCTGAAGTCTGGCATTATCCAACACAGTAGGAGCCCTTTTGCTTCTCCAATTATTTTAGTGAAGAAAAAAGATAATACATGGAGGATGTGTGTGGATTACAGGTATTTGAATTCTCTTACGGTGAAGCATGATTATCCTATACCCCTAATTGATGAATTATTGGATGAATTGTGTGGAGCCAAGTATTTTTCCAAAATTGACCTTAGATCTGGTTATTTTCAAATACTCATGAGGCCAGAGGACAGATACCTGACAGCATTCAGCACTCACCATGGCCACTTTGAGTTTTTGGTTATGCCCTTTGGTTTGTGCAATGCTCCAGCAACCTTCCAATCCTTGATGAATCAGGTATTCCAACATTGTCTGAGAAGATTTGTTTTGGTCTTCTTTGATGACATCTTGATCTACACCAAAACACAAGAAGAGCATGAGAAACATCTGCAAATGGTGTTAGAATTACTAAGGCAACATACTTTGTTTGCTAAAAAGAGTAAATGCAGTTTTGGGCAGAGTAAAGTGAAATATTTAGGCCACATCATTACAGCAGAGGGAGTAGCCACTGATTCAGACAAGATTTCCAGTATGGTGGATTGGCCAACTCCCAAGAATGTGAAGCAATTAAGAGGTTTCTTGGGCTTGACTGGTTATTACAGAAAATTTATTAAGGGGTATGGAATTATCAGTAAGCCCCTAACTATGCTCTTGAGAAAAGATAGTTTTGTGTGGAATGAGGAAGCTGATGCAGCTTTTCAAGAGTTGAAACAAGCCATGGTTTCAGCTCCTGTCTTAACCTTACCTGATTTCAGTCAACCTTTTATCCTAGAGACAGATGCTAGTGGTAAAGGGTTGGGGGCTGTACTGATGCAGAATCAAAAGCCTATTGCTTACATGAGCAAAGCATTAAGTGACAGGAATCAAGCATTGTCAATCTATGAGAAGGAGTTTTTAGCAGTAATAATGGCTATTCAGAAATGGAAAGGATACCTACAGGGGCATAAGTTCATCATCAGAACTGATCAACAGGCCCTAAGGCATCTACTAGATCAGAAAATCATGACACCAATGCAACAAAAATGGATCACTAAGTTGTTGGGATTACAATATGAGATACACTACAAAGCTGGGGTTGAAAACAGAGCTGCTGACACTCTATCAAGGAATCCAAGCTTTGAGAAAGAATGTTCAGCCTTATCAGTAGTCATTCCCACTTGGATCCAGAAGGTAATTAACAGCTATCAGGGAGATGCCTTTGTATCTAAGATCCTATCAGCTAAGGCAGTAGACAAGGATACTTATGGAGACTATTCTGTTACTGATGGTATTGTTAGGTACCATGGCAGAGTAGTGGTGGGTATGGATCAAGATCTTAGGAGTTCCATCCTCAAGGAAGTGCATGATACAGCTTTTGGGGGCCATTCTGGAATACAGGGTACCTATATGCGATTGAGAAGTACTTTCTACTGGCCAGGTATGAAGAAAGAGGTGATGCAGATGGTACAGAGTTGTGATATCTGCCAGAGACATAAACCAAGCTCAGGTTGCATACCTGGGTTACTACAGCCTCTGCCAATTCCACACACAGCTTGGACACATATATCTCTGGACTTTGTGGAGGGGTTACCCAAATCTGCAGGAAAGGATGTGATATTAGTCATAATTGACAGATTGACTAAGTATGGACACTTTATTGCTCTATCTCATCCTTTCACTGCTGAGATAGTGGCAAAAGCTTTCCTAGACACTGTCTATAAATTGCATGGGCCACCAGTGAATATTATTTCAGACAGAGACAGAATCTTCACAAGCAGTTTTTGGAAGGAATTGTTTAAGTTGATGGGCACTCAATTGGCCTTATCATCTGCTTACCACCCACAGACAGATGGGCAAACAGAGAGGTTGAATCAGTGTTTGGAAAACTACTTAAGGTGTATGGTCAGCTCTACTCCCAAGCACTGGTCTAAGTGGTTATCCCTTGCTGAATATTGGTATAATACCAATTATCATACAAGCTTGAAGTGTACACCTTTTCAAGCTCTGTATGGCTTTCCACCCCCTCATCATTCACTGAGTTCTTATTTGGATACGGCTAATGAGGAAGTGGCTGATTTATTTGGAAAGCGACAATCTTTTATACAGATGCTGAAGGAAAACTTATCTCAAGCTCAAAATCGTATGAAGTTGTATGCTGATAAGAGGAGAGAGGAGCGCGAATTCCAGTTGGGTGATATGGTCTATCTTAAACTACAACCATTTAGGCAGAATTCTGTGTCACTAAGGAAGAACCTAAAGCTCTCAGCTAGGTACTATGGCCCTTACAAGATTTTGGCTAAGATTGGAGCTGTGGCTTACAAATTAGACCTACCTGATACTGCTAAGGTACATCCTGTTTTCCATGTCTCACTACTAAAGAAGTGTATTAGTTCGAAGCACATACCTGAGTTGGAGCTTCCAGTCGTTGATGGAGATGGCAATTTCAAGATAGAGCCGATTGGGGTGTTGGATTCACGCCAGATTACGCGCAAAGGCGAGCTCATCCCCAGCTCTATGTGCAGTGGTTGAATGCTGGTCCGAACTTCGGGACTTGGGAAGATTTGAAGCATTTGAAGAGCAAGTTTCCGTCTTTTGATCCTTGGGGACAAGGATCGACTGATCGGGGGGGTATTGTCATGAAAGAGGTGGATTTCGACGGTGGAGGGATGAAGAAGTTGGGGATGCAGAAGGAAAGGGAGTCACCGATTGAATTGGGGAAGAAGAATGAGTCAAAGAGGTTGGGATCTGGTCAAAGTGGCTAAATTGGGCTTTTGTGAGTTATGGGCCGCAAGTGGTGGGCTGTTCGTATTTGCATTTTATTTGCATTTCCTTTAGTCGTGTTTACGTTTGAGTTATGTTTTAGCACTTTTGAGTGTCTTTCCGTTCAAGCAACAGTAGCAGTATAAGTATTTGTAATTTCCAATTTGGTGGGTAATGAGAATTAGTATTTTCCTTCTATCCTTCTTGCTCTCTATCTCTCTCTCTTTCCTCATTCTCATTCATTTTATCATACAGTTGGTACGCACTCTTTTACAAACCCAGATTTGAGTAGTGAATACACTACAGAAAATTACAAAAAAAAAAAAAAAACAGAGTAAATAAATCGAGTGCAACTAAGACCTATTCCTATGCTTAAATAATCATGTTTACATGCTATCTTCCTATTTATTCATTCTTAATAACTTGTATATGAAAATTACAAAAAACAAAATAAAAAAGATAGATGAATATTCGAATGCAACTAAGACTTATTTGTATGCTTAAATAACCATATTTGTATGCTATCTTCCTATTTATTTATGCTTAATAACCAATATATGAAAGAAAAAAAAATAATAAAAAAATCAAGTGCCACTAAGATCTATTCCTATGCTTAAATAATCATGTTTATATGTTATCTTTCTATTTATTCATGCTTAATAACTTGTATATGAAAATTATTAAAATAAAAATAAAAATGAAATAAATAAATAAATAGAGAGTACAACTCGAAAATTAAATTACACGCTCGTTGAAGAAGAAGAAGAAGAAGAAGAAGAAGAAGAAGAAGAAGAAGAAGTTTACGGTAGTAAACATATGAGAGAAAAATAAATGAGCGATTAATCCCTTGAAACATGGAACAAATAAATGAAGATTACATTAATACCCTTTTCTTAAACAAAATATGCCTTTTAAATTAATTTCTATGAATAAATCTTAACCACTAATCTATTGGAATAGAGGATATATATATATATATATATATATATATATATATAGGGGTGAGATCCTGTACAAAATAGGATTATCGTAAAAAATAAAAAATGATGCATTTTATGCATATAATTATAATGCATGATGCACATAATTATAATGCACAGTGCATTATAATGCATTATCTATACAGTCATAATGCATTTTAGTAAAATCATAATGCACAAGTTAATCTACACCGTAGATCACACAGATTAATAGTCCAGATCATTTCTCATTTCTTACAGAACCTGTCTTTTGTATGTGATCTCTCCGCTATATATATATATATATATATATATATATATAGGGAATGGTTCATTTGCTAAACATATTAGTAAGTGAGAACTAGGAACTAATCTAGACCCTCTATTCCAATCGATTAGTGGTTAAGATTTATTCATATGGGATTGGTTCATATGAGAATCCCATCTAAAGTTGAGAACTAAGAACCAATCTCCACCACCCATTTTATTAGATTAGCGGTTCAGGTTATAAGTTGAAAACTAATTTATTCTCGGCAGTAACATTATAAGAGGGGTAGTAAAGTAAAATTTGCATAATTATAATTAGTAGGAATTGAATTCTATTATTCCTTACCGTTTTATAGAGAGAAAAGATTAGTAATTAATACTTAATCTGTCTACTGTCTTTTTTAATGTACTGCTACTTTTTATGTTTTTTTTTTTTTTTTGGTTTCGTACATGCACATGCTTACTTGCTTAGTTCATTCTTTTAATTTAATACCAATAAAATTAAAGAACACATATTTTATACGAATTAAAGAAATAAAAAGAACATTTGAATGTTTAATAATAATTCATGGGTAAGCAGTATATGAAACATACATATATGCAATACACAAGAGTTTAAGCATTAACCGATAGTATTTAAGCATATATTTGTTTTTTAGTTACAAGTCTATTGCTCATATATAAAAGTTTATGTAATGCTTAAATAGTTAATATGTGATGCTTAAATAGTAATAAAATTATGCTTTTATTACAATTATGTTTATTTAAATCTAAAATTATTTATTTTTATAATCATGCTTAGTTAGATATGAAATTATGCTTTTTTATCGATATTAAAATGCTTAACGTGTTTTCCATATATGCTTGGATTATAACTCTTTCATGCTTTTTTACATATAAAATATGTTTTTTTTTTACATTCATGCTTATTTAGGGGTGAAATTATGCTTTTTTACAAATATTAAAATGCTTAACATGTTTTTCATGTATGTTTGGATTATAATTTTTCATGCTTTTTTACATATAAAACTATGTTTTTTAACGTTCATGCTTATTTAGATATAAATTATGCATTTTTTTTTCTTATAGACATTAAATAATATTATTGCTTATTTTATTATAAATACTTACACTCTAATTTTTCAATTAGTTGGAAGATAATTTTTAAAAAATTACATAAGTGAAGTGTTGCCGTGAATTGTGGACGGGTCCAACTACAATTTACAATAAAATACCATAATACCCCGCTTTCATATTAATTATGTGAAACGGAATTAATTAAGAGAAAAAACTGATTATTTATCCACCACGCGATTTTAAAAGATTAAGGGCTAGGATTGGTTCTTAGTTCTCAAGTTTAGAGGTGGTACCCATAAGGGTGCCTTCAATGATAAACCTAACTTTCCAACTTTTACTAATGCCACATCATTATTTGGGCCCTACTGTCTTTTTTAATGTACTGCTACTTTTTATGTTTTTTTTTTTTTTTTTGGTTTCGTACATGCACATGCTTACTTGCTTAGTTCATTCTTTTAATTTAATACCAATAAAATTAAAGAACACATATTTTATACGAATTAAAGAAATAAAAAGAACATTTGAATGTTTAATAATAATTCATGGGTAAGCAGTATATGAAACATACATATATGCAATACACAAGAGTTTAAGCATTAACCGATAGTATTTAAGCATATATTTGTTTTTTAGTTACAAGTCTATTGCTCATATATAAAAGTTTATGTAATGCTTAAATAGTTAATATGTGATGCTTAAATAGTAATAAAATTATGCTTTTATTACAATTATGTTTATTTAAATCTAAAATTATTTATTTTTATAATCATGCTTAGTTAGATATGAAATTATGCCTTTTTATCGATATTAAAATGCTTAACGTGTTTTCCATATATGCTTGGATTATAACTCTTTCATGCTTTTTTACATATAAAATATGTTTTTTTTTTTACATTCATGCTTATTTAGGGGTGAAATTATGCTTTTTTACAAATATTAAAATGCTTAACATGTTTTTCATGTATGTTTGGATTATAATTTTTCATGCTTTTTTACATATAAAACTATGTTTTTTAACGTTCATGCTTATTTAGATATAAATTATGCATTTTTTTTCTTATAGACATTAAATAATATTATTGCTTATTTTATTATAAATACTTACACTCTAATTTTTCAATTAGTTGGAAGATAATTTTTAAAAAATTACATAAGTGAAGTGTTGCCGTGAATTGTGGACGGGTCCAACTACAATTTACAATAAAATACCATAATACCCCGCTTTCATATTAATTATGTGAAACGGAATTAATTAAGAGAAAAAACTGATTATTTATCCACCACGCGATTTTAAAAGATTAAGGGCTAGGATTGGTTCTTAGTTCTCAAGTTTAGAGGTGGTACCCATAAGGGTGCCTTCAATGATAAACCTAACTTTCCAACTTTTACTAATGCCACATCATTATTTGGGCCCTACTGTCTTTTTTAATGTACTGCTACTTTTTATGTTTTTTTTTTTTTTTTTGGTTTCGTACATGCACATGCTTACTTGCTTAGTTCATTCTTTTAATTTAATACCAATAAAATTAAAGAACACATATTTTATACGAATTAAAGAAATAAAAAGAACATTTGAATGTTTAATAATAATTCATGGGTAAGCAGTATATGAAACATACATATATGCAATACACAAGAGTTTAAGCATTAACCGATAGTATTTAAGCATATATTTGTTTTTTAGTTACAAGTCTATTGCTCATATATAAAAGTTTATGTAATGCTTAAATAGTTAATATGTGATGCTTAAATAGTAATAAAATTATGCTTTTATTACAATTATGTTTATTTAAATCTAAAATTATTTATTTTTATAATCATGCTTAGTTAGATATGAAATTATGCCTTTTTATCGATATTAAAATGCTTAACGTGTTTTCCATATATGCTTGGATTATAACTCTTTCATGCTTTTTTACATATAAAATATGTTTTTTTTTTTACATTCATGCTTATTTAGGGGTGAAATTATGCTTTTTTACAAATATTAAAATGCTTAACATGTTTTTCATGTATGTTTGGATTATAATTTTTCATGCTTTTTTACATATAAAACTATGTTTTTTAACGTTCATGCTTATTTAGATATAAATTATGCATTTTTTTTCTTATAGACATTAAATAATATTATTGCTTATTTTATTATAAATACTTACACTCTAATTTTTCAATTAGTTGGAAGATAATTTTTAAAAAATTACATAAGTGAAGTGTTGCCGTGAATTGTGGACGGGTCCAACTACAATTTACAATAAAATACCATAATACCCCGCTTTCATATTAATTATGTGAAACGGAATTAATTAAGAGAAAAAACTGATTATTTATCCACCACGCGATTTTAAAAGATTAAGGGCTAGGATTGGTTCTTAGTTCTCAAGTTTAGAGGTGGTACCCATAAGGGTGCCTTCAATGATAAACCTAACTTTCCAACTTTTACTAATGCCACATCATTATTTGGGCCCTACTCAACTTTCATTATTTTTTCTTCTTCAACAATAAACCTAATTTTGAACTTTTTTTTGTAGGACTCATTATAAATACACTATACCTATATACATGTATACATATCCATATATTTAATCATTTTACTTGTATGTATTATTGTTGAATTAATTATTTAATTTTTCATAATAATAATAATTTAAATAAAAATAATGATAATTTGCTCATATGATCTCCAAAAATTATGATTTTTATATTGAATTGAAGCTCTCCTTATAATCTTTAATTCAAGATGCATATTGACAATGTTTTATTAAATCTACAATGAACAAATTTGAATAATAGAAGGCAAAATGAAGAGAGAAAAAGAAAGTTGGGTCCCACTTTGTTTCATGAAACCAACTTACAAAATTAGAAGTTGGGCTTTCAACTTTTAAAAATGAAAGTTGGGTCCAATGGTTGAAAGTTGAAAAAGCAACTTTCTTTCAACTTTCAAAAGCCCATGAAAGCTACCATTGGAGACACCCTAAGAACCCACCCCCTTAACAATTTCCCAACAAAAATCTACATATACCGAACATTCGGCGTTTCAGTACAATCATTATGTACCAAAAGTTGAATATACCCAATGTTCGGTACATACCAAACATTTTGTATATACATAAAAATCAGCGTACCAAAATTTCAAATATTGACCGATGTACCGTGTTATCAAAAAAACTCATATCGTTACCATGCTAAAATTCTTCAATACAGTAAAATACCGAACCGAAAATTCAGCATAACTCTATATACTCCTAGTGACGACTAAATGTTTTTGTTATTACACGTGAGGCACAACTTTAATACGGCGACAGGGACTCAGAAACATTTGTCGGTTATCTTCATATGAAATAACACATAGGCCATAAAAATTGACAATACATGGTCCAAAACATTAAATAAAAAATGAAAAGGTCGGAAATACTATGTAAGTAATTGTTTATTTTCATTGTTCGTGGCGTTGTGTGTGGGCCTATTAAAGTTAGGTATAAAAATCCGAATTTATTTTAACTCATCGCCCGCTTTCCTATTAATAAATATAAATACTCTAAAAAATCAACGGCCTTTTACTTCCCCCGTTCCTAATATATAAAATCGGGCTTTATAATGATAAAATGTAAAATGACTTTTTTAGATATAATTTATTTATTTTTTTTATAAAATACCACTAACTGTCATTGTTTCTTGTAAAAAATACTATATTATAGAAATATATTTTAAATTTATTATTACACAATTTTAAAAACAACTGAAAAGTTAACTAGCTCAAAATATAAGTGACGAAGAGAATATAATTTAATAATCGGTTCAAAGACATCACGGTGACTCTTATTCCCGACACCTGTCGAGGCCATGAATATTATGTTGTAAAAAAATAACCAAAAACGAACAAAAGATTAGTATTATTTCATTATCACCCGTCAAATCAAGCTAGTGATTAATTCATTTAAAACTCATGTAATGACGATAAGATTACATTAATTAATGATGGAAGAAGTGAAGAAGTTCGATGAACAAAGGTCGAAGATTTTGATACCCAAGGGGGCCTACCATGTTAGGGGCACATGAGAGTTCCGCAAAAAATGGTCCCCTTTTATATCCTTTATGTATATCATTATCTTAATTTGTTACTCCTTCCGTTTTTTTGAGATGACCTTTTTTTTTTCGACACGATATTTAAGAAATATAGTAGTATGAATTAAATATAAATATAATGTTAAAGATAAAAATAGTGTTTGTTGAGCTATAAAAGGAAATAGGCCTGTTGAATAAAATACAATCCAAATTGACAAACATGCCACGTAAAAATAAAACGAAAGGGGTACGGCATATGAACAATATTTCTAGTTCTTTTGTTAATTAGTAATAAATGATATATATAGTTAATAGTTGTATAAAGACGCACAAACTAGTGTTGCCCACGGTTCCGGTTCCGGTTAGAACCGGAACCGGAACCGCCGGTTACGGTTCCCATGGGAGAGGAACCGGAACCGAACCGCCCATAGCCGGTTCCGGTTACGGTTCCCGGAACCGCCGGTTCCGGTTCCGGTTCCGGTTCGGTTCCAGTTCTAACCATGAAGAACCGGCCCTTCATTTATTAATATATATATATATATATATATATATATATATATATATATATATATATATATATATATATATATATATATATATATATATATTTTCTCTCTCGAATTTTTATTTAATAATACTCAATAATGCCGTCCACCATCGACTAACAATGCTTAAATACGAAACCAAAAATTACGAAAGGACCCCAAACAAAAAATGCGAAAATTACGAAATAACCCGAAAAACTATAAAATTGCAGTTTTGACCCTCTAAATGATGGAATTTGCCCAAAATTCGCCAGCGATCATGATTTCATGAGTTTTGCTCAGAACGTCGTTTCCACCCGAAAAAAACTAGGATTTCGCCAAATTCTGAAACTTGAGCGAATTCTTCGGATGATCGAGGCGTAATTCAGAATTTGGCGAAATCCTAGTGTTTTTCGGGTGGAAACGACGTTCTGAGCAAAACTCATGACGCCATGAGCGCTGGCGGATTTTGGGCAAATTCCATCATTTAGAGGGTCAAAACTGCAATTTTATAGTTTTCGGGTTATTTCGTAATTTTCGCATTTTTGTTTGGTGTCGTTTTGTTATTTTTCAGACCTTGGCGATTAGGGTTTACTATTTAATCGCTGTCAGAACATTGTAGCCGCAGTTTTTGATTGAATCGAAGTTTGATTTCTCTCGTTTGACGAGTATTGTTCTTCCTGTCACGCATACGCTGCATCACCAAAGAAGTAAAAGATGAGAGGATTCTCACTCTCTCAAATTATTTTTGGGCTGAAACGGTGGAACCAAGCACAATGGTGGTTTCACACTATTAGAATTTCAAAAAATGCAAAAAAATTAAAAATTAAAAAAATCGAGAACCGGGAACCGCCGGTTCTACAAATGGAACCGGGAACCGCCGGTTCTTAACCGGGAACCGCCCGAACCGGGAACCGCCGGTTTAGAACCGCCGGTTCACGGTTCCTGGCGTCGCGAACCGGAACCGGACCGCCGGTTCCTCCGGTTCCTCAACCGGTTCCTAACAGGCGGTTCCGGTTACGGTTATAAAACCGCCGGTTCCGGTTAAAATTCCGGTTAGAACCGGCGGTTCCGGTTAGTTTGGGCAGCACTAGCACAAACTCTCGATTGTCCACATATTCGTGCGTACACGTTTTCCTTTCCAAAGAAAGTTAAGTAGAAAATTACTTATGATCGGTCCATATCAAATTTCCTGCTTATCTAATCGAATCGAATCGTTACATATTAATTGTCCTATTCTTTTAAATTTAAAGAATTAATATTTGCTTTTTAGTATGGACCTTTATTTTTACTTTTAACACTACACTTAAAATCTCGCCTGCTTATCTAATCTAATCGTTACATATTAATTGTCCTATTCTTTTAATATAAAGAATTAATATTTACTTTTTAGTATGAACCTTTATTTTTACTTTTAACACTACACTTAAAATCTTGTGTCGAAAGAAATCAAGAAAATTGATCTGGAACAGAGAGGGTAGTATATTTCCTCCCGTTTTTGTTAATACTCCATCTGGCTCAAGATTCGTGACACGTTTCTTTTCAGTATTTTTGGCAAGCGTTTTCGAGCGTCTTGACGACGAGTTTAAAAATATCTTTTTAAGGAATTTCTTCTTTTATGGGATACCTTGATACTTGTAGTATCCCGTAAAAGAAAAAATTCCTTAAAAATATTTTTTGGAACTTATCATCAAGACGCTCGAAAACGCTTGCCACAAATGTTGAAAAGAAACGTGTCACGAATCTTGAGTCAGAGGGAGTAAGTGTTATCTTCTATCCAATTATACATACCTATAAATTATGTAAATTTACATGTTAATGTCACTTAATAAAATCTTTATCTGATCATTCTTGTATATGAGATCAATTACAACGATAAAAATAAGAAATTTTTTATCTGCATTCTCATTAGATTCTGAATTGACACTTAAAAGAACAAACAACAAAAATAATAAATACTATCATATAAAAAGAACGGAGAGTGATAGGATATGGCCCATCTCCCTAGGCCCAAAAGCTCCACCTCGGTATATGGCTCAAGTGCCACCTCGAAATACAGCCCAAGTGCCATCTCGGCCCAGTCCACACCAGGAAGCCCAAATATAGGCCCAGGGAGTTGAGCCCTAAAATGTACGTGGAGTATTGGATGGAAACGGCCACCCACGATTTGAGGCCATGATCCCACGTTCATCACCCATGATGAGCGTTGGATTAGGTATAAATAGAAGAAGAGATTGGTTGTAACACACAATTACTATTCTGAATACATAATTCCCTCTCCCTTCTCCTGTGGACGTAGCTCAATTGATTGAACCCCGTAAATCTTCTTGTGTTCTTTACTTTTCTGCATTCCATCACTACAAACTTCACGTTTATCTAGTAAACAACGAATTTAGGATTCATCACTGGCGCCGTCTGTGGGAACCGTATAAATTCGTGAACTGAATTATATTTTCTCGTTGTTTTGTTCAAACTTTCATGGCTCCCGGAAGACGTTTTCTCAGAAGAATTTCGTCGAGAACCTCCCCCGCCGTTCCAAGACGCCGACGGAGCCGGAGAACTCAACAGGAGGATCCAGTGCAAGGCTCTTCCCATGAAGAACAACCACACCTAAACGTTCCTCTCGATGGCCACGACGAGAACGAAGAGGTTCCACCAATGGAGAACGGACATCATCCCAAGGAGAATGCCGCGCTGCCCCCTTTGCCGCCGCATCCTGATCCAGTTCAGACTCCCGGGAATGCCGCAGTGCTGCCCCTGCCGCCGCATCCTCCGGTTCAAACACCCCGAGGTCCCATAGGATTGCGCCTAGGACCTAGCAGAACTCTTGAAGCCCACGTTAAAGACCTCACCACGGAGCGTGCGCATGAGTTGTTCGAGCCCGGAGTCACTCAACGCCCTTCCCCGGTCCTTCGAATCAACAACGCTACTCCTCCTCCTCCCGGAATTGAGGAATTATTGCGGATCTACCTCACCACTACTAGAGGAAGAGAGTTCCTACACCAGTACAGGGAGGAGCAGAGAGCAACTCACCTCGGTGTAGGACACCGAGTTGATCCACCCGTGGCACCCGGAGGACAAGATCTGCGATATCACCTCCAGCAGATCCGAGGTCACCCACAGGGAGTGCCTCCACCTTATGTTGCAGTACCATCGCCCTATGTTGCTCCACCTCGGAGCAAAAACACAGGAGGTGTCGAGATCTTTGACGCATTCGGGAGAATCTTCAGTCGGCTCTAAGAGGACATTCTCAACACTCATATGCCGGAGAGGTACAAAGTCCCCAACATCAAACCATACAACGGGATTGGGAATTCCGGCAATTTCCTGAGCTAGTTCAAGTATAGCATGTTGAATCAGAATTTGAGAAGTATCTACATGTGCAAACTGTTCCCCGAGCTACTGGTCGATAATGCTCGGGAGTGGTTTGACAGCTTGCCAGCAGGATCCATCAGATCGTAC
The DNA here is from genome assembly GCA_029379335.1 of Thymus mandschuricus. Taxonomy (NCBI): domain Eukaryota; kingdom Viridiplantae; phylum Streptophyta; class Magnoliopsida; order Lamiales; family Lamiaceae; genus Thymus; species Thymus mandschuricus. Next base: position 11,535,017 of record CM057079.1, read on the forward strand.
AACGAGCTGATGGACGTCTTCTCTCGAAGCTTCTCCCAGCGTGCCGAGGTGAAGCACACGCCAACCCATCTGCTCACAGTGAAGCTGAACCGAGGAGAGTCCATCCAGGACTTTATGACGTGGTTTGATAGAGAATGTCTACAAACCCGAGGTCTTAACGACCTTCTTGTCGACTCGGCATTCCAAAATGCCATCACCTCGGACGCCCTATATAAAGATATACTAGCAAGGAGCCCCAAACCGTTACAGAGTTGTGGGCCATCGCGGACAAGTTCGCGAAATTTGACGAGGCAACCAGGCGAAGTAGAGAGGGAGACTGAGGTGACACCTCGGATAAGAAGAAGAATGAGGAAGCACCGCGTAAAAGCGCGATGAAACGCATTCAGCGCGGCCCATTGGAATCCCGCTTGGGACCTCAGCAAAACCCAGCTCCACCTCCGCGAAATTAATTCGCGTCTCAGCCCACCCAACAGCCCGTCCCACAGTTCACCCTGCTGACGAAGCCGAGGTCAGAGACCTTAGAACTGCACACCAGACCTCGGCCCATGAGGGATACAGGAAAGCCGCGGTCAAGGGATAAATATTGCCACTTCCATGAAGACTACGGATATGAAACAGAGGATTGCAAGAACCTGATGTATGACATTGTTGGGAATTGTTAAGAACGAAAATGTTAAGGGGGAACTACATGGGACACTTTAAAAATGTAGTGTTTTGATTTGATCCCAAAACCCCAAAGCATTCTGTTCCCAAGCGACCCATTTTTGATGTAGATGATAGGTTAGAATTTTTCTAAGCCTATACTGTTAGGTCGGCTTTATTTTGCTTAGCTTTAGACTGCAGGAATTCCAAGTGAAGGCCACTCGCTTGAGTGTGTTTTTTTTTTAAGCGAAGCAAGTCTAGCAGGCCGAAGTGAAGCGTGCTGAAGAATAGTGTAGCGAAGCGATCGCTACAGTAGATTCAAAGCGAGTCTGCCAAAGCGAAGCAAAGCGAACGCTACAGTTCAAAACCAAAGCGAAGCGAAGCGAGCGCTACAGTGGAATCAAGTGAACCCACTAAAGCGAAGCGAAGCGTGCGCTACAAAGAAAAGCCGAAGCGAGTCAACGCGAGTCAACACTTAATTAAGTAGTGTCTCGGGAAATTTATTTCTCAAGTGACTCACTACAAATATGACCGTGAAGCGACTCACTTCAGAGCGGCCGCTACAACTTCAAAGCGAAGCGAGCCACTACCTACCAGAAAGCGACAGCGCGACTCCCGCCCATATTTTGAACTCCAGTCAACAGGAGATCGTAGCATTAATTACAAGATCTCCACGTGTCGAAAGCGGAGTGGAGCAGAGGAGTTGACTGCCAGGCCGACAGGGCGCTGCTACAGTACTGGCTCGCTCCAGTTACTGTTGAAGTTGGAGTTTAGCCAGATTTGGCAAACGGACAAACTGCGCATCTGCAAAAGCATACTGGCTGCACAAAGTACTGTCGAGTGGAGGAGAGACAAGGCCACCAACCAAGCAACGGATCTCGGCCATCTCTCCGCCTATAAATAGTGAAGGATCACAACGTGAAGAAGGAGAACACTACCTACGCATACGAGCCTACTGCAAACAAACACTCCCAAGCCTTCGAGCAAATCTTCGAGTCTTTGTTTTCCAAGTGTTCTCCGAGTTTCCAGTTCATCGGAACTCGTCTTCACAACCTTCACACTTAGAGTCTAAGCCCATTCCATATCCAAGCTTAGAAGAAGAGCTCTAGCCATCTTTGCACTTATTGTAAAGAGCTCTTCACAGTGTGTTCGTCAACCAAAAACCCTAAATCTGTCTGTTAGGTTTTTGAGTCGTCGTTAGGTTGTTTCGATCCAAGGCCCTTCTTTCACCGATTGAAGAAGCCTCGATCATAGAGTTTAGATCCAGGCTTACACTTACATCGTTTGTGTAAAGCTCGATCGAAGCTAGGCTGTAAGGAGAGCCCGTAATCTCCCTGTCTGTTCGACTGAAGCAAGTGAAGCTTCAAGTCTAGTTAGGTTTTTGGTGTGAACCCGGAATCACCCAGCGTCTGTCAGATCCAAGCGAGTGAAGCTCGATCTTGACCAGGTTTTTGAAGGACCCGTAACCTTCAAGTTCTTGAGTGAAGAGAACAGTTGTCGTTGTGCAACAAGTGGACGTAGGAGCTTTATCTCCGAACCACTATAAATCTTCGTGTCATATCTCTCTAACCCTTATCTCTTTACTATATTCGATTATTCATTGCACACTGCATCTAAACAAACCTAATCTGGAAATTTTAAATACTTAGGAAAGATTTAGCTCACCAAATTCCGCACACGAGTAAAGACTCCCTCTTGATCAAGTACTCACTTCGGTCAAGCAGGCAAGCTACATACTGTAGATCTAGCTTCAGCTAGGTCTTAAGTTTCAAGTGAGCTCTTTACTTGTCACTCTGAGTTAAGGGATTTGAAGTTGAAAAACTTCAAAATACGTATTCACCCCCCCCCCCCCTCTACGTATTTTTCCCATTAACAAACCGGGACCAACAAGTGGTATCAGAGCGAGGTTCTTTCGAGCCTCTGCTTTGCATATCCGAAGCGAGTCCCCACTCGCTTCACGTTGTCTCACTGAACCGGATCCTATTTTCCTAAGTGCATCAAAACCTCACCCACGCATACTGCATATACTACTAACTGTTTGCCATGTCTACATACAGTGCTTCTAGTCTTCCACAGTTTTCAATTGAAGGCTATGAGATCTGGAGTTTCCGAGTCGAGAGCTTCCTATGCTCCATCCACGACCGGATGTGGGAAGTCATTGAGGACGGACCAATCGAGATCAAGAAAGTCATATCTGTGGATGTTCCAGCCGCTGAAGGTCGTCCAACCCACGTTCGACAACAGTACGTGGAGAAGGATAAGGATGAGTATACTCCAAATGCCTTCAAAGTTGCCAACCTCGACAAGATTGCACGCCACACGATGCAGAGCACTGTGTCGGACGCCTATCTACCACGAATAAGGAAATGTGCAACGGCAAAGGAAATGTGGGAAACCCTAGCCCTCATTTCTCAAGGAACAGATTAAATCAAGGAGAACAAACTCGCCGTTCAGATACGGGAGCTTGAAAGCCTGGTAATGAAGCCAGGAGAATCCATCGACGCATTCGAGCTGAGAGTTACCAACATCACTGCAATTCTCAACTCACTTGGGAAGGAACTCATAGACAAGGAGGTGAATCTGAAGATAGTCCGAGCTCTCACAAGGAAGTGGCAGACTATGAAGGAGCTGTATCTAGCAACCAAGGATCTATCAAAGCTCACACCGGAGATTCTATTCTCCGAACTCAAAGCTCATGAATTCGATCTGAATCGTATGAACCTCGACGAAGAGGATGAAGCGCCCACTACGTCAAAAGGAGTAGCATTCAAAGCTGCTGAAGGGCCAAGCGAGCAGTCGCTAGCCAAGATGACGAGGGAAGAGTTGGAAGAACACATTGCGTTCTTATCCAAGAACTTCAACAAGATGAACTCTCGAGTGGGCAAATACAAAATATTCAACAAACAATACAAAGGGAGGAGTACTGATGCTCGAGAAGGAAAAGGAAAGAGAGAAGAGACGACCAAGACGATCCCGCGCGACATGATGAGAGTGGAGTGTTACCACTGCCACAAGATGGGCCACTACAAATCCGATTGCCCAAAGCTCAGTACTAAAGAGCGCGAAGAATTGAAGGCCAAGAGGGATGCTCCAAGGCGAGCGCTCGTAGCGAGTGAAGTGCCGGTCGCTACAACTGAAGATCCACCAAGCGACTCAGATGCATTCACCGATCCAAATTCCAGTGATGGTGAGGATCTTGGATTTATGGCGCTCACCGACGAAGAAACAGGAGAGGTATTCTTCTATCCTTCAATCACTTCAATTACACTAGCACACACTGTCAATGAGGAAGACCAATCCTCTTCATGGAGTGAGTTGTTTGACAAGCACCAGAAATTGTCAAGCGACCACGAAGTGGTAAAACAAGCTCTGTCGCAAAGCAAGAAGGAGAACCGAAAGCTAGCCTGTGAGCTTGACGAAGTCAAACTCAATTTAAGGGCTATGACTAGTAAGTTCGAGGATCTCTTCGCTAGACATCAAAGCTTGGAGGGAAGGTATGAAACCCAGTCCACTCTAGTTGCCAACTTGAACAAAGCATCATATGCTAGGCAGGCACTAGAGGGCTCGCTTCTGCCTTTTGGTAGGAAAGCTGGCCTTGGATATCAGGGTGGACCTCCCAAGCCGACTGTCTTTGTTGGTGCATCACACACTACACCATCAGTCACTTTGGAATTGCCCACTGCATCCAAAGCGACCACTAACAAAGATAAAGGCGAAATGGCTGAGAACCCTAAAAGGAAGCCTATGAAGATATCTATATCTTTAAGGGCAGATCCTAAGGGCAAGCAAAGTTCACCAGTCCCTAGCACTCAACATGCTAAGTCTTACCAATCCAAGGGTAAAGGGAAAACTGTTGAAGCTTCTAAGTCTCAAGCCAAGACACGAGAGACAAAGGATCTACATCCTAAAAAGAGGAGTAATGTCTATGTGCCACGTTATCCGGACTGGAGATGGTCCAACCGGACTAACGTTGAGGGGGAAGATTTTGAAGCTTCCACTGAGTCGCTTCAGATTCCCAGGGTTTCTCAAGCGAGTCAGGGTCAAAACCCTAGTTGGACCGCTTCGAGGAAACCAAGCGAGCCGCTTCAACAGACTAGAAACCCTAAGTCAGTCTCTAAATCCAAAGCTAATCCAAAAGCGAGTTGCTTCAGGATATAAGCAAAATGGGAAGAGCATAGGTAGGTCTAAAGCGAGCCGCTACCCCTCTTGCACACACTGTTGCACGTGTGAAGCTGCTTCAAAGCAGAGATCACAGTTTTCAAAGGTCGAGAAGCCCAAGACACAAGCTTCAGCTCAAAAGAGAGTGAAGCAAGTGTGGGTACCTAAGGGAACTAACTTGCAAGGACCCAAACTGATTTGGGTACCAAAATCTGTCTAATTGCAGGTAAGCGCCGTGGATCCCATGCCGAGTGAGGGTCAACAAGTAGGGTACTTGGACAGTGGATGTTCAAGACACATGACCGGCATGAAAGCTCTACTTCACAACTACATAGAGAAGAAGGGTCCACACGTAACCTTTGGTGACAACTCTCGAGGAAGCACCAGGGGATATGGCGCACTGAAAGTTGGAAAGCTCACAATTGAAGAAGTCTCCTATGTGGAAGGACTCAAGCACAACCTGTTGTCCATTTCACAGTTTTGTGATAAAGGGTACAGGGTGGAGTTCATCTCCAACAAGTGCATTGTGAAGAGCAAACTCACGTCTCAGATTGTGCTCACTGGAATTAGGCAAAGGAACGTCTACATAGCACAATGGGACAGCTGCAAAGAGGAAACTTGCCTAGTTGCAAGAAGTGCTACAGAAATTGGATGGCTATGGCACAGACACTTGAATCATCTCAACTTCAAAGCCATCAATCGCTTAGCTAGAAAGGGTTTGGTGCAAGGCATACCGAATAAAGTCTTCATCAAAGACCATCCATGCTCACCATGCCAACGAGGGAAGCAGACGAAGAAGCACTTCGCCAGTCTCGAAGAAGCCTCATCAAAGCGAGTGCTCGAACTGCTTCACATGGATCTATTTGGTCCAGTTACTCCAGTTAGCGTAAATGGAAGGAAGTACACCCTAGTTGTAGTTGACGACTTCTCGCGCTACACTTGGGTTGTATTCCTTTTCAGCAAGAAGGAAACACTGACCAAACTGCCACAACTACTCAAGCGATTGGCGGTGGAAAAGAATCAAGCTATCGTGACCATTCGCTCCGACAAAGGCACAGAGTTCTTGAACTCTACAATTGAAGCGTACTGCACGGAGCATGGCATAGCACATCAAACTTCTTCAGCACGCACTCCTCAGCAAAATGGAGTTGCTGAAAGAAGAAATCGAATCATCAAAGAAGCCGTTCGCACCATGATTGCAGACTCGAAGCTTCCGATGAAGTATTGGGCTGAAGCTGCCAACACGGCGTGCTACACACAGAATCAGACGCTTCTCAACAAACTGCACGACAAAACTCCATATGAAATATGGACAGGGAGAATTCCTAACATATCTTATTTCCATATTTTTGGTTGTAGGGTCTTCATTCACAACAATGGGAAGTCGCAGTTGAAAGTCTTTGAAAGCAAAGCTGATGAAGGAGTATTCTTAGGATACTCTACATCTAGCAAAGCCTACAGAGTGTTCAACTGTAAAACCCTAATTGTGGAGGAATCACCCCATGTCGTATTTGATGAATCTTCTTTAAGTCTTCCACAGGAACAGGCTCAAGCGAATGAAAAGGATCAAAGCAAGGAACCCTCAAATCAACTCACTTGGGACGTGCTCGATGAAGATGATGAGATCAAGGACTCAAGCGAGCAGAATCCCAAAGGAGGAGTCGAAGCTGCCCCCAAGATTCCTGAAGCTAGTGCAGGCCAAGCACCCAATACAGTCGCTTCAGTCGATGAAGCGAGCGACAAGGAAGAAGATGAAGATGAAGCTGGCAAATCAAAGCGAGCGTGGCTCAAAGATCACTCACCAAGTCAAATCATTGGAGATCCATCCAAGGGTGTAGTGACCAGAAGTCAAGTGTTTGGAGAAAGTGCCATGTTCAGTTGCTTTCTCTCAAACATTAAGCCATCAAGCGTGGAGGAAGCCCTAGCCGACTCTAACTGGGTGATCGCCATGCAAGAGGAGCTGAACTAGTTCACCAGGAACGACGTATGGTACCTCGTGGATCGTCCCAAATTCCAGCACGTTATTGGCACCAAATGGGTGTTCAAGAACAAGACGGACGAGGACCACAACGTAGTGAGGAACAAGGAGCGACTCGTTGCCAAAGGCTACTGCCAAGAGGAAGGAATCGACTTTGACGAAACCTTCGCTCCAGTGGCACGGCTTGAAGCTATCAGATTGTTTCTAGCCTATGCAGCAGCCAAGAAGTTCAAAGTCTATCAAATGGATGTGAAGAGCGCATTCCTCAACGGTGGACTCAAGGAAGAAGTGTATGTGGAGCAGCCACCGGGTTTCGAGCAGGGAGATAAAGTGTATCGCTTGAAGAAAGCCCTGTACGGGTTGAAGCAAGCTCCCAGAGCTTGGTACGATACACTATCTCAATTCCTAGTAGAGAATGGCTTCCACAAAGGGAAGATAGATCGAACTCTATTCACTATCAATCATAGAGATGATATGTTATGGGTTCAGATCTACGTGGACGACATCATATTTGGGTCACCAAACCAGTCGCTTAGCGAGAAGTTTGGAGAGCTGATGAAGACCAAATATGAAATGTCGATGATTGGCTTGATGAGCTGCTTTCTAGGTCTTCAAGTGAAGCAGCAGGACAATGGAATTTTCATCAACCAAGCGAAGTATACAAGAGATATGCTTGCCAAGTTTGGTGTTCAACATGCTAAAGCTGTGAAGATTCCAATGAATACCAACTGGAAGATGGAGCCAGACGAAGGAGGAAAATCTGTAGATCCTACAGATTATCGTGCCCTAATTGGGTCACTACTCTATCTCACTGCAAGCAGGCCGGATATTGCTTTTGCAGTCGGAGTCTGCGCTCGCTTCCAAAGCAACCCCAAGCACAGCCATCTTGAAGCTGCCAAAAGGATTCTTCGATATTTGAAGGGCACTGTCAATATGGGGCTGTGGTATCCAGCGGAGAACAATTTGGAGCTCACTGGATATTCCGATGCTGACTATGGAGGATGCCGAGTCGATAGGAAGTCAACTTCGGGAACATGTCAGTTCTTGGGAAGCAAGCTGATCTCGTGGTTCTCAAAGAAGCAAACAAGCGTAGCCACTTCAACAACTGAACCTGAGTACATGGCCGTTGGAAGCTGCTGTTCTCAAATCCTATGGCTTCGTCAACAATTGAAGGACTACAAAGTTGAAGCGAATGAAATTCCGATCTTCTGCGACAACAACAGTGCCATATGTATCTCGCAGAATCCAGTGCTTCACACCAGATGCAAGCATGTGGAAATTCGACATCATTTCATTCGTGATCATGTCGAGAAGAAGGATATCAAGCTCGAGAAAATTCATACTGATCTCCAGCGAACAGATATCCTCACCAAGCCTCTAGCTGAGTCTCGTTTCAATCAGCTATGCATGGAATTAGGGTTATTAGACCCCGGTGAAGAGTGCTAGATCCAGGATGCACGAAGGAGTGGTCGCTAGTTTTTCGTAGCGTCACTCGCTTCGGATCTTCACCAACTCAAGCGAGCCACTTCAAAATCTCACTCGCTTGAAGAAAATGAAGTAAGGTGGAGAAAGGTGGAGTATTGGAAGAAGTTCCCTACCAACTTATTGGAATTGTTAAGTATATGGTTAAGGGGGAACTAATGCTTACTCTCGGAGCAAGCTACTTCCAAAGCGAGCAAGAATGCTGTTTTCTCAAATTCTGCATCGCTTCTATTTGCCCTAGCTTGGGTCAAAGCGAGTCGACTGCAGATTCATTCTCTAGATTGTAGGAAAGCTTGAAGGTTTACCTTTTTCTACAAAAGGTTGCAGGGCTGGTGACATGCTTCTACGTAAAATACGAGATTGTCTTGTCAGAGCATTCTCATTGTCATCCTGTCCATTTCTGCTCTGAGATAAGGACTTGTACTCATCCCCCATTCGTCGTGAATAAGTACACTTACGTGATGCTCCCTTCGGGTTGTAGTAAGCTTGTGTACTATATTCATTTTCTCCCTCATTCACTTCGATGGAGGACTCTCTAATTCGTAGAGGAAGATGAATGCCATGAAGACGAATGCCAAGAAGATGGAATACACAACAGGTGGTATCAACAAGCTTCAGAGCCAACAAGTGGACTCAAACTGAAGTCCAAATCTATTGAAGTCTTCAAATAGTGGTATCAATCTCCTACGAAGTGAGATTGACTGGTAAGCATTTCAATTTTAAGCACACTAAGTGAGCCGAAGCGTGCTAGAAACCTTCACTCACTATGTGGAAAATATGAAATGAATCTGACACAAATACAAAGAGGAAAACACTATTGTTTATCCTCGAAGTATGTAAGTCAGAAACATTTTAAAATTAAGCAAAGAAATTCAATTCCAGTCGCTTCAGATGGCCAAGCGAGTGCTACATCACTCAAAGCTAGCCATCGCAAGCGAGTGCGGAACAGTCACTCAAGCGAGTGCCTCTCAAGCGAGTCAAGGTCTAGCGGCCCAACTCGAAGCGAGCGGGCACGAAGCGAGTATGAGCTGTCTGCACTCGAGTGCCTATTTCACTTTCTGCCAAGTATTAATGCAGAATCAGGAACGGCGAAAATAACGGGCGCGTGGTTCTCACTTCAAATTTGAAGCGGGAAACGGCGGAGAAGATCCAGCCATCGAATCTCAACAGCCCCCAGTCTGTAGCCGTTGGATTAGCGCCGTATAAAACAACCCAATCGCAGCAGGCCACGTGGAGACATCGTGCAAGTTGACGGTTCACTTTTACTGTGGTGACGCCGGACACGTCAGACCCATCACCGCACGTCCGCCGCCTACCTACAGAACTTACGGCGATATTACCGTCCTACCCCTGCCACGTCAGCCGAGACCTAACTCTATATATATGAGACGATGCAGAACTGCAGAACCTTTCACAGCCCTCAATATTTGCCATTCTCGTGCTTAGATCTGCGATTTCTGCAACTCACGAGTCTCAACCCTTTGTTTTTAAACTCTGTTCAAATTTCTCTAAAATCACCATGGGAAAGAAGAAGAACACCGAGACGATGGAGGAGTTTCTCGCGGAGGTCGACAAACATATCAATGTCGAGCCTCATCTCGATCCAACCATCATCGAGAAAAATGGTTTTCTCCGTAGGGCCGTGACCAAGGCCGGACTATGGAAGTTTGTGACGGCGGTCCCGTCAAAAATTCTGGCCAAAGCCGTCGGCGAGCTCCTGCTAAACTTGAGGAAGGAGCAAAACATATCCTCTTTTACCGATCCACAGACAAGGAAGCCAGTGGAGGTGGACATGAGCGAGCTTATCGGCACGTTCAACTTGCCGAGAGAAGGAGGAGACTCTCTGCTGGATTTGGGTCTCTCGGCCGGAGTACAATATGGCCGATTTGCAGCCGACGGAGCAGATCCAAATTTTAAGGAGGCCAGTATCCGTTCGAGTTTGAAGGCCCCCTTCAACCATATTTGCGAGCTCTTCTCGAAGAGTGTCGCGTGCTACGTCGGAACCCTGGATACTCTTTCCGAGACGAAGCTGATCGCCACCGCTGTTATCGTCGATAGCCTGACTGGAACCAGATTCAATTGGCACGGCTGGTTTCTCAAGCAAATTCACGAAGCCGCTGCCGATTTTGCGTTCGTGAAGGGGAGCACAGATCAGATCATTCGCAAAGGAAAACTCAAATTTTTCTCGAGGCTATCTGCTGCCTTGGAGGAAAAATACCCCGGCAAAGTCTGGCCGGAGTCCGACGTCGGCATCTACAACAAACAGTCCATCTATTATGATAAGTGGAGGAAGACAAAAACTTTGATGGACCTGGGACTTCTCGAGGTTGAAGTGCCCGTAGCGAGACCGGTTGCCGAAAGGCAAGCCGAAGTGAGCCAAGTGAGGCCGGTCGCTTCACCCGGGAAGCGAGCCGCGCCGAAGCGAGGCAAGAAAATGAAGCGAGTCGCTTCAATCGTTCAAGAAAGCGAGGCGGTGGAGAAGCCGCTTGAGAACGTTGAAGTGACTCAACCCCAGCCTACTCAAATCCAAATCCAATCTCCCCAACTACAAATCCAAACCCAAACCACCCAAATATCCTCAACTGCCCAACACCAAACACAAAAATCCCCACGTGAAGAAGATACAGGCTCTTCACTTCAAATTCCTGATATCCCTCTACTCCACGTCGAAGCCTACACAACCTTCAAACCATTCCAATCCCAGCAAACACAATCACCACCCACTGAAGCCATACAAATCTCTGAAACCCAAAAAACCTCATCACCTTCCCAATCCTCCTCGACATCGGCAGCTACAGCCGATACCGCCCAAGCAACCGGTGAACTTCCCATCATTCCACAATTCATACCCCCTGCCCTCACCATTCATAAGCGGGCTCTCGAACGCTATGTCCTAGATAGAGAGCAAGCCGCAGAAACGATCAATCTTCGCTACTCCAATGTTCCTTGGACGGACGTGTTCTACACCAATGTCGTCGACTTTCTGACGTACATAACATATCGTGGAACGGAGTATTACAAAATCTTCAGGCTCCTCAAAGCATTCACAGAGGAAGAACTGATCCAGATGGAAGCCAAGTTACTGAACTTCATTGGCGAAAATGGCTTCCATGCCTTCCTTGAAGGGACCAGCTTCTGGGAAAAGCTGGATGCCAAAGTGAAGGAATCTTATCCACTCGCCATTGTTCCGAAGCGAGTGCCCTCTTCCCATGAGAGGAAGCTAATCAGGGAGCATAAGGAGGAGGTAGAACTGAAGGATGCTGAGATTGCTAGTCTTCACAGCGAGATTACAAAGATGAGTGAGGACATGGAGAAGAAGGCGGGGAAGGTCATTAGTCTCAAAGAAGACTTTGACAAGAAGAAGAAGGATTTGGAGGGAAAGGTGGAGGAGAAGTAGAGGTTATTGGAGGAGAAAGAGAAGGCGCTGGAGGCGCAGATGAAGTTGGTGGGAGAACAATCAACATCAATCACCGAACTTAAGGGCTCGCTTGATGGGGAAAGGAGCCGCTTGAGGAAGGTCAATGCCGAACTTGTCTCAGTTGGCAAAGAAAAGAAGGAGTTTGAAAAGGAGTTGAAGAAGTTAAAAGAGAAGTATGAGAAGAGAGAGGAGGAGCTGATAAGGACGGGAAGTGAGCTGCTGAGCACGAAAAAGGCCCTGGACTCTCTCAAGAATGAGATGAAGCTGCTCAAGCAAGAGCGTGAGACTGATAAAAAGGAACTGGAGAGTAGGAGGAAGAGTGCGCAAGCTATTGACCTAAGGAATGCTGAATTAACTCTACTACTGGAAAAGGTCAAGGAGCTGGGCGAAGCGTACACAAAAAAGATGGCTGCATGTGCCGAATTCCATCTCTCTCTAAACCAGAGAGAGAGGAGCCTTGAGACGATGCAAGCAGAACTTCTAGCGGCTCAGGAATTCTGGTACTTCAACTTGCAGGAGGAGAAGGCGGATATAAGGAGGGAAATTGAAGCGGAGCTGGAGGCTCGCTTCAGAGAAGTAGAACCTCTAGAAAGGATGATGGCATCAGTTGTGGAGGGAGAAAAGCAGTGTGAGTATCTACTCGAAGAAATCTCAATCAAAACTGCTGATCTGGTGGCTCCAACTGTGGGTAAAGCCGAAAAGATGTTGGAGGCCATTTTCAACACTGTCAACTCACTTCACCAAACCCTTTCCGGAAAATCAATGATCCTAACCCCTGGCAGTGATGATGCCAAAAAGGGAGAAGGACAAGTGAAGCTAGGAGGAACTGGAGGTTCAGGGGGAAGCAGAGTTGGTGTGGAGCTGATGCTGGAGGGAGGCAGTGGTGCCGGTGAAAAGGAGGATGTAGTAAGTGAAGCGAGGGCTCTGGGCAAGACAAAACTCACGAAGGAGGAATTAATGAAAAAGCCCGAAGAGCCCAGCAGGCCGCTTCATGAAAAAGTGCTGAGTGCTTCAATTGCACGGCATCCTCCGGTGACCGTAATAACGTAGGAGGAGAAGCGGATGCAAGTGGAGAAGGATGCTGCATTGGCGTGGGAGATGGAGCAGCTTTTTGAACTAACCAAAAATTCTATTGCTGCAGGTGCTTCATCTAGTTCCCAAGCGGCCGCTTTACCCAAAGCGCCCGCTTCAGCCACCACGCCAGCTTCATCAGCCGCACTAGCTTCAACTGCCGCACTCGCTTCATCCGCAGTTGTCCCTTCTAGTGCCGCTACGAAGAAGGATATGCCGCCTCCCCCACCACCGAAGCTGCCACAGAAGCGAACTGCACCGGAGATAAAAGGTGATGACCCCGCGGCCAAGCGCCAAAAGGTCAAACATGCAGTTGCTTCTAGAGCTGAGAAGGAGGAGAAAAAGAGGAAGGAAAGAGAAGGAGGAAGGAGCGAAGTGGAGAGGACGAAGAAAGTAAATGCCAGACGACTCCAAGTGATTGACGCACGGATCGAGGAGCATTTCAGTGAAGTGTTGCTTATTCAGTCCTCGTTGGTCCGAAGTGCGTTCATTCCCCTCATGCCAGATGAGTCCGAAGCATGCGAAGGTCAAGCCATATCTGATGCATGCGACGTGACTACAAAGGAGATGGTTGAGTCGGGTCGCTACCCCAAAAAGGAAGAACAGAACTACATTCGGAAGCGTCTCAATGAAGCGTCCTTTGTGGAGCAGCGACTCAGGAAAGAAGTTCACCGATATCATGACTGAACTGTCGAAGAGATCTGAGGAGGAGTTGGTCAAGAGAAGAAATGAACATCCCGATGCTAGGGAAATAGAGGACTTCATTCCAAGAGATCTGCGCGAGCAGTGGCTGTACTACAAGGATTTATTCATCAAAGCCTATTACTACTGGGAGGTAGTGCCGCTGCAGGATCGCTGCTCTCGGATAAGTGCCCTCAACAACTTTCTGGCCACCTATGACGACAAGTTGCGCCAAAAAATCTTTACTATGGCTGAACAAACAGAGCCCAAGCCAATTGTTGTCAAAGTACCAGCTGTGAAGGATTTCCCCATGCCTTATCATCCAGGCACGGATGTCCCTAACGGAGGAATCATTGATAAGGAGGTGGATGAAGCCTTCAATCTGGAGAGTGCATGGAGAAGGCCGAGCATTCACACAGTAGGCAGCATGGAATCGAGAGTGCTATCAGCTTATGTGGATATTGCTGATGAGAGAGAGCTGAAGAAAGTAGAGGAGAGGAAGAAGAAGGAGGAAGAGGATGAAGCTGCAGGAAATCTGTGAATTTCAAGCTTCTTATCTTGTGAACTGTTGTTCATTTATCTCACCTTTATTTCTGTGTCTTCTGTGTCATTTACTCGCTTTGTGAATGACTTTACCTTTTTGCTACAAACTCAAATAATTTAACCGAAAAAAAAGGGAAAGGAACTTAAAAAAAATTACAAACGAAACTGCAAAGGAAGCAGTCGCTTGGAGTTCCCTTCACGGTTAGATAGGATAGATTTCTATTATCTAAGTCTTTTGGGTTTTGGCATCCTCAAAAAGGGGGAAATTGTTGGGAATTGTTAAGAACGAAAATGTTAAGGGGGAACTACATGGGACACTTTAAAAATGTAGTGTTTTGATTTGATCCCAAAACCCCAAAGCATTCTGTTCCCAAGCGACCCATTTTTGATGTAGATGATAGGTTAGAATTTTTCTAAGCCTATACTGTTAGGTTGGCTTTATTTTGCTTAGCTTTAGACTGCAGGAATTCCAAGTGAAGGCCACTCGCTTGAGTGTGTTTTTTTTTTAAGCGAAGCAAGTCTAGCAGGCCGAAGTGAAGCGTGCTGAAGAATAGTGTAGCGAAGCGATCGCTACAGTAGATTCAAAGCGAGTCTGCCAAAGCGAAGCAAAGCGAACGCTACAGTTCAAAACCAAAGCGAAGCGAAGCGAGCGCTACAGTGGAATCAAGTGAACCCACTAAAGCGAAGCGAAGCGTGCGCTACAAAGAAAAGCCGAAGCGAGTCAACGCGAGTCAACACTTAATTAAGTAGTGTCTCGGGAAATTTATTTCTCAAGTGACTCACTACAAATATGACCGTGAAGCGACTCACTTCAGAGCGGCCGCTACAACTTCAAAGCGAAGCGAGCCACTACCTACCAGAAAGCGACAGCGCGACTCCCGCCCATATTTTGAACTCCAGTCAACAAGAGACCGTAGCATTAATTACAAGATCTCCACGTGTCGAAAGCGGAGTGGAGCAGAGGAGTTGACTGCCAGGCCGACAGGGCGCCGCTACAGTACTGGCTCGCTCCAGTTACTGTTGAAGTTGGAGTTTAGCCAGATTTGGCAAACGGACAAACTGCGCATCTGCAAAAGCATACTGGCTGCACAAAGTACTGTCGAGTGGAGGAGAGACAAGGCCACCAACCAAGCAACGGATCTCGGCCATCTCTCCGCCTATAAATAGTGAAGGATCACAACGAGAAGAAGGAGAACACTACCTACGCATACGAGCCTACTGCAAACAAACACTCCCAAGCCTTCGAGCAAATCTTCGAGTCTTTGTTTTCCAAGTGTTCTCCGAGTTTCCAGTTCATCGGAACTCGTCTTCACAACCTTCACACTTAGAGTCTAAGCCCATTCCATATCCAAGCTTAGAAGAAGAGCTCAGCCATCTTTGCACTTATTGTAAAGAGCTCTTCACAGTGTGTTCGTCAACCAAAAACCCTAAATCTGTCTGTTAGGTTTTTGAGTCGTCGTTAGGTTGTTTCGATCCAAGGCCCTTCTTTCACAGATTGAAGAAGCCTCGATCATAGAGTTTAGATCCAGGCTTACACTTTCATCGTTTGTGTAAAGCTCGATCGAAGCTAGGCTGTAAGGAGAGCCCGTAATCTCCCTGTCTGTTCGATTGAAGCAAGTGAAGCTTCAAGTCTAGTTAGGTTTTTGGTGTGAACCCGGAATCACCCAGCGTCTGTCAGATCCAAGCGAGTGAAGCTCGATCTTGACCAGGTTTTTGAAGGACCCGTAACCTTCAAGTTCTTGAGTGAAGAGAACAGTTGCCGTTGTGTAACAAGTGGACGTAGGAGCTTTATCTCCGAACCACTATAAATCTTCGTGTCATATCTCTCTAACCCTTATCTCTTTACTATATTCGATTATTCATTGCACATTGCATCTAAACAAACCTAATCTGGAAATTTTAAATACTTAGGAAAGATTTAGCTCACCAAATTCCGCACACGAGTAAAGACTCCCTCTTGATCAAGTACTCACTTCGGTCAAGCAGGCAAGCTACATACTGTAGATCTAGCTTCAGCTAGGTCTTAAGTTTCAAGTGAGCTCTTTACTTGTCACTCTGAGTTAAGGGATTTGAAGTTGAAAAACTTCAAAATACGTATTCACCCCCCCCCCCCCCCCTCTACGTATTTTTCCCATTAACAAACCGGGACCAACAGACATCGAAGGGTTAGTCCGAAGTAGCCCACCAAAGAAGTATCAAGAATGAGTTGCGGGAGTTAATCATTTCGACGCTCCCCGAGGTCAGAAGAAGAAAAGACAACGCCGATGTGGAAGTTGCAACACCGAGGCGGAGAAGAAAACAAAGTACGAGGACGAAGACTATCAGTTTGATGGCGTTATTGCCATGGTTTCCGGACTCGCCAAGGGGCAAACCAAGTCATCCCTAAAGAATGGAGCACGGACTCTCCCGATTAGTGAGCCCGTTAGTAAGAGGCTCAAGAAAGAAGAAATGATTACCTTCTCCGAGAAGGACCCCGTCCCTCCCGTGGTTCCCCATTCAGATGCCATCATTATCGAGGCAGTGGTGGCCAATAAACTTGTCAAGAGAATTCACATTGATACGGGAGCGTCTGTGAGCATCATTTTCAAAAGGTGCTTTGATCAGATGGGAATCGACAAGTCAAAGGTCACACCGACAGCTCGGCCACTTCAGAGTTTCGCACAAGAGGAGACACACCCGGAAGGCATGGTGGAGCTCCCCATTATTGTCAAGAAGGCACTCGCCAGCTCCCTCGAGGTGACAGAATTCTTTGTGGTGCAGGCCAAATCCCCCTATAACATCATCTTAGGGCGTAATTGGCTAAACGCGGTCAAGGCCATCTGTTCTACTTATCACCTCACCTTGAAAATTCAGACCAGAGGGGGAGTTGCGGTAATCCGAGGTGACCAAAAGTCAGCAAAAGAATGTTTGCATGTGGCATTGAAGGGGTCGGGGTCAACACCTCAACTCCCCTAAGCATAGCAATCACAGAATCCCGAGGAGCTGAAGAAGACGTCGCCTGCCGAGGTCAGCCCGGTGACAGAAGTCCCATTGTACAAAGACGACCCCGCTAAGGTCGTTAAACTAGGCTTCACCGAGCTACCTCGTCTTCGAGAACAAGTCATTAAGCTCCTAAGGGAATACAGAGTCGTCTTTGCATAGTCCCCAATGAACATGACAGGGGTGTCACCTCGGTTGATCACACACAAGCTTAACATAGACCCCGAGGTCAAGCCAGTCAGACAGAAGCAGCGCTCTTTCGCCGCAGAGCGAAATTAAGTTATCCAGACCGAGGAGCTATTGGACGCCGGTATCCTATTCGAGGTCACATATCTGACTTGGATAGTGAACCCGGTAATGGTTAAGAAAGCAGGAGGGGGGTTGCAGATGTGTATAGATTACACTGATCTCAACAAGCACTGTCCGAAAGATTGCTACCCGCTCCCCGACATCGATAAGAAAGTAGACTCACTAGTTGGGCATGAGGTATTCAGCTTCCTTGATCTTTACAAGGGTTGTCACCAAGTGCTGATGGATACTGAGGACGCAGCCAAAACCGCCTTCATTATAGACTTCGGCGTTTTAACTTATCGCAAAATGCCTTTTGGTCTCAAGAACTCTAGGGCCACTTATCAGAGGATGGTGGATAAAATATTTAAAAGGCTTATCGGCAAGGAGGTTGAGGTGTATGTAGATGATATAGTCGTCAAGAGCAAGGAGAAGAGCACTAGCGTTGCTGTCCTCCGAACTGTATTGTCCCTACTCCGAGAAGTGAACTTGAAACTCAATCCTCAGAAGTGTACTTTCGTTGTGCCTTCGACAAAATTTTTAGGTTGCTGGAAGGGTTGAAAGCTAATCCTTCCAAAGTTAAAGTTGTGCTAGAGATGGGTGTGCCGGGGTCAATTCACAATGTTCACAAGATCACAGGGTGCCTTGCCGCGCTGAGCAGGTTTCTCTTTAAAGCTGCAGAGAAACATCTACCTTTCTTCAAGATTCTGAAGAAAGCACCCGAGTTCAATTGGAGTCCGGAACACCATCTCCCACTCAATAAACTAAAGGAGTACCTCGGCAACTTGCCTACCCTGTCACTACCTAGAGAGAAAGAAGTGTTGTTCTTATATCTGCCACTTCGGAGGAGGCCATCAGCGCGGTGCTCGTAAGAGAGGAGGCAGGGCGCCAACTCCCAGTGTACTTCATCAGTCAATTGTTAAAAGGACCCGATGTGAGATATAAACCTCTAGAGAAGCTGGCTTTGGCCTTAGTGACTGCAGCACGTCGCCTCCGTCCATACTTCCAAGCACATCCTGTTCAAGTCCGACCTGACTCTCCATTTCGGCAAGTATTGACAAAGCCAGAAGCCTCAGGCCGAATAACGAAGTGGGCTATAGAACTCGAGGAGCATGGCATTACGTACGTTCCTCGACAAGCTATCAAGGGACAGGCTTTAGCTGACTTCCTAGTGGAAGCCGCTATCCCTATGGAACCCGTCCTAGACCCCACCCCGCCACAGAGCTCTACCGCGGTGGAGCCACCGAACAGCTGGCAAATGTATGTAGATGGGGCTTCCGGGAAATCAGGAAGTGGAGCTGGAGTCCTTCTCATAAGTCCAGAGAAGCAAGAGTTTACATACTCACTACGGTTCCAGTTCCCCACCACTAATAACGAGGTGGAGTACGAAGCATTGCTGGCAGGACTTCGGATAGCCAAAGAAATGAAGGTACAATTCATAAAAGTACACAGTGATTCACAGTTAATTGTGAGTCTCATGCTAGGAAAATATGAGGCGAAAGGTGAGAGGATGAAGAAGTTTTGACCAAGGCCCAGGACCTGCAAAAAGCTTTCACATACTTTCACCTCGACCGCATACCGCGAGCTCAAAACTCCCGAGCTGACGTTCTCAGTAAGCTAGCCGCGGTCCCAGGTTCTTCACCCGTGGAAGAAGTGCAGCACAGAAATATAGAGGAAGCCGAGGTCAGTAACATAACTGAAGAAGACCAGCCTACATGGATAACACCTCTCATCGATTATTTAGAGAATGAACGGCTACCCGAAGATAAGCTGGAGGCTAGAAGGGTGTTTGCCAAGTCATTATGCTATGTCGTGGTGGACGACATTCTTTACAAAAAGTCGTATCTTCAACCTCTACTTCGGTGCGTAGGACCCACCGCGGCCGACTATGTAATGCGCGAGGTGCATGAAGGGGTGTGTGGCAGTCACATCGGACCTCGGGCATTGGCCAAAAAGATCATGCGATGGGGGTATTATTGGCCTAAGATGCTCAAAGATTGTACCGAGCTCGTCCAGAGATGTGAGAAGTGCCAAATCCACGCTATGTAACAAGGTGACCTCAGAGCGACCTCGTCTCCATGCAAAGCCCTTGGCCATTCGCACAATGGGGGGTGGATATAGTGGGCCCTTTCGAGAAAGCACCCGGACAACTGCAGTTCCTCATAGTCGCTATAGACTATTTTACGAAGTGGGTGGAAGCCGAACCATTGGCCAAGATCACTAGAAAAAATGCCCTCAACTTCGTATGGAAAAATGTTGTATGCCGCTTCGGAGTGCCCCATGTCTTGATCTCGGATAATGAGACTCAGTTTACCGACAAGATCTTTAAAGAGTGGTGTGACGAGTTACAGATCCAACAACGATTCACTTCGGTGGCACATCCCCAAGCAAATGGACAGACCGAGGTCACGAATAGAACACTCGTCAAAGGGATCAAGACTCGGCTAGATCAAGCTAAAGGACGATGGGTTGAACGCCTTCCCCACGTTTTATGGTCCTACTGAACTACACCTCGCTCAACCAATGGAGAAACTCCATATAGCTTGGCTTATGGAAGTGAAGTCGTCATCCCGGTAGAAATAGGGATGCCGAGTCCGCGCATGACTTACTTCACCCCCGAGGTGAATGATGAAAATAGGTGTGTGGATCTCGACTTGTTAGAGGAAAAGCAAGACCACGCCTACATCAAAGAGGCTTGGTACAAACAACTCATGGCTCGTATTATAATCGACGAGTTAGAGGCTGGCAGTTCTGTGTAGGGGACCTCATCCTGAGGAACAACGAGGTCAACAAAGCTTCTAAGCTCGGCAAGCTGGAAGCTACATGGGAAGGCCCGTACCGAGTTGACGAGGTCCTTGGGAAAAGAGCTTACAAGCTCACCCACTTATCTGGGGAACCCATACCACGACCTTGGAATGTTGTTCACTCAAAGAGGTATTACGCATAAAAGTGGAGTATCATATAGGTAGAGTCTAGTTTTTAATTATGTGTCAGTCAGTTTGTCTTTGTCAGTTCGGATCTGTTCTTCAAATCTTTTTCAAAGTCTTAATGAAATTTCGTAATTGTTTTAACTTTTACTTGTGTGCTTTACATTGTCTTGCATTGCTCCACTATATATGCACATTACCTCTCTACAAATCTTTCCACACTATCCTGACGAGGATATGTGTGTTACCCTTGAGACATGCATCTCGGGTACGAACATACTTACGAGGAGACCACTCCTACTGATAGGTTCGGCAAACAGGAACTCACCGATGATAGACCCGAGTGTCACTTCGATCACCGATGATAGACCCGAGAGTCACTTCAGTCCCCGATGATAGGCCCGAGTGCCACTTCGGAACCCGATGATAGGCCCGAGAGCCACTTCGGTCATATTACACTCTTCTCGGCACAATATCCACAAAATTCGAAAGACAGGATTAAACAAGATAAAAAATCAAACAAACGGTATAATTCTGACATCTTTTATTATCATATATAGGTTTAGAATTTTACAGGTTATGCTGATGGTCCGGCCTCGAAACCTTCACTACAGTTAAACCACCTAGCCAAAGAACCGGATTCCGAATTCATAATATCATCTACAGTGATTGTCTCTCTACCGCGGCCTTGACTTCGGCCGGTGTTCGACCCCCTTCGGCCTCCCTGGTTCTGAGCTGACGATTGCGACTCTATCCGACGACCAGCACCTCGGTTCGGAATAGGTTGCGGACGCCGGACTTGGGCAGGGAAGGATAGAAACTCCGTTCGGTCACTGAGCAGACGCGAAGGCACTGTCGGACTTATAGCTCGAAAACGCGGAATGTTGGTTCTTGCAGGCTGCACCTGCGGGTGCGCATCTAACCATTCCTTTATCACGGGTTGCCGGGAGATGATAATTGGAAATAAATTGGTTAATCACCTCAGCTCGGCGACATGATCTTTCACTTCCCAAGACTCCGGACCTCGGAAGTGTTGCTCTCTCGCAGCTCTCTTAGCAACTTGCAGCGCTTCAGCCTCTACTTCGGCAATAGTCGCCTCACCGAGCTCGTGAATCACCCGCTCGTACTTGGCATGCTCTGCAACTTTCACTTCAGCCTTCTCGACCTCGTCTTTTTTCTGAATATATCTGCCGTGCAGTCCATCACACTTAATCTGCATAGCCTGATACTTCACTTCGTATTCATCTCGGATATGTTCTACTCGGTTGTTTGCATGAATTATTTCGACATCATTAGCGTCAACAAGCCTAGACAGTCGTTTTATCTCGTCGAGGTACGGAGTCAAATCAATTTCAGATTTGTTCTACACATAAACAATAAGGGAAAATCTGAGCAGTACACAAAGGATTTTTTTTTTCATTTATAAAAAAGTTTGATTACAAGCCACAAGGGTTGGGATACAAAAGTATAACAAGAAAAAGGAGGGATCAACTGACCCCGCTGGTAGCCTCGGTCTCAACGACCTCGGAGCTTTTGGGTTGCTGCTCCTCGGCAGTATTCTCCTTGGCATGGGCCTCCTTCTACACCGGAGTGACAGTTTCCCCTTCCTCCTCGTCATCCTCCTCTTCCACATCTGGTGAAAGAGGAGCGTCCTTCAACTCTTCAATAAGTTGACCAAATCGGACTTCAAATTTTACGTCCCGGTCAACATCACATTTCCGCACCTCCTCGGCAGAAAGGAGAGTGCGGTACTCAGCCAGTGCCTCCACCACCGGAAACTTGGAAGTCTTTTTCAACAGCACCCGACCGTAGGTGCGGAGAAGATCGACATCTTGGATCTCCTCGAAGCCATACTTATCCTTGTCCAGATCAGGATAATAGGCAGCAACCTTGTCCAGCACCTCAGCCGCGGTGCGGATACAAAGGGGGCCCGTCAGGTCAGCCACTAGCGAGCTATTTTTCTTGCTGCGAAAAATCCGCTCAACAAGAGCTCGGAACACGCCGCCCTGCACGGAGGCCAAGTCCTCCTCTCGAGCTCGAGCGGCCTCAAGCTCTTTCTCCAGCCGTGTCACCTTGTCACTGGACGTGACGAGGTCAGCTTTAACAAAATCTAGCTGACCTCGGAGGCCTTCTTCTCTGACCACAGCTACGGCAACTTCAGTAGCAAGCCAGGCCTTGTCCTTGGACAAGTCCTCAATCTTCCCGGAAGCCCGAGAAAATTTCGCCGCAGACTCGCGAAGAAGTTTCGCGGCATCGGCTATCCGGGCCAGGTCATCCGCGGTGGAGTCTACAGCCTACGTATCATAAAGTTAGTATGTTCTCAAGTCAAGATGTGATGTTGACATACCAAATATATATATATATATATATATATATAGGAGAGATGGATCAAATGAAAAACCAACTTTATTGAAATCGTGAAAACCATGCATTTTTGTGCATAACATGATGCACTTTCATGCATAACATGTTGCACAGAAAAAAAAAAAAAAAACATATTATTTTAATAAAAAAACGTATATAATCCCTATATTATTTTTATGCAACATGTTATGCATGAAAGTGCATCATGTTATGCATAAAAATGCATGATTTTCACGATTTCACCAAAAGTTGGGTTTTCACCATATCCCAACCCTATATATATATATATACATATATATATATATATATATATATAGTTTTACCTCGGGAAATGGAGGCGGAGGAGCGCGGAACCCAGTACAAATGAGCTCCGATTCAAAGCTCGCTGAGGTATCCCCCATGCTGCGAAACCCTTGCCCCCTAAATCGTTGAAGGGTCTGATGCACGGGAGGCGGCGAGAGCACCATTTTTGGGCATCTCGGTTTGCGTCCTTTCGGACGAGGACATGGACGTCTTCTTCGTCTCTTTGGCACTTGACACCGAATTCTCTGCCTTCCTCTTCCGGGAGGCCGGAGTTTTCTTCTTCAAGATGTTCACTACACAGAAGACACAAAGTTAAGGTAAAAAAAAATAAAATTAATAATGAAATAAACATGCAAGATCCTCACCCTCCCCGGTACCACCTTCGTGGAAGGATCATGGGGGCCCAGCTCGAAATCTATCAGCTCGGCCTCGACAAAACTATTAGGAATTTCACCTAGGGCGTTTAAGGAGGCATGCAACTAGAGACACGAATTCCGGTTTTGCTTTGTAAGTTTTTAATGTGCCCTCTTTCCAACCAAAATCATGGGCACCGTCGAACTGACAATAAAAAAAAAACGAAAGTACCAGTCCGGCACCTATATATATATATATATATATATATATATATATATATATATATATATATATATATATATAGTTTTACCTCGGGAAATGGAGGCGGATGAGCACGGAACCCAGTACAAATGAGCTCCGACTCGAAGCTCGCTGAGGTATCCCCCATGCTGCGAAACCCTTGCCCCCTAAATCGTTGAAGGGTCTGATGCACGGGAGGCGGTGAGAGCACCATTTTGGGCATCTCGGTTTGCGTCCTTTCGGATGAGGACATGGACGCCTTCTTTGTCTCTTTGGCACTTGACACCGAATTCTCTGCCTTCCACTTCCGGGAGGCCGGAGTTTTCTTCTTCAAGATGTTCACTACACAGAAGACACAAAGTTAAGGTAAAAATAAAATAAAATTAATAATGAAATAAACATGCAAGATCCTCACCCTCCCCGGTACCACCTTCGTGGAAGGATCATGGGGGCCCAGCTCGAAATCTATCAGCTCGGCCTCGACAAAACTATTAGGAATTTCACCTAGGGCGTTTAAGGAGGCATGCAACTAGAGACGCGAATTCCGGTTTTGCTTTGTAAGTTTTTACTGTGCCCTCTTTCCAACCAAAATCATGGGCACCGTCGAACTGACAATAAAAAAAACCGAAAGTACCAGTCCGGCATCTTTGAGGGAGTCTTCACCCTAAAATGTTGACGGGTATTAAAAAAGTACCACCCCCCCCCCCCCCCCCCCCCCCCCCCCCCTCTCCCGGATTTAAAGCTATATATGGCACTGAAGGATTCCGCATAGAAAGGGAGGTCAAGTCTCTTACAAGCCACACCCATCTCGGTGACTTGTAAGATGCCATTGGGGTATAATTGTGACGGGCCTACACCGTATTTTTCATAAATATCGGTGTAAATGGCCGAAATCGGAACACGAAGACCAGAAACAAGATGGTCTTCATAAATTGTTACGTATCCAAGAGGGGGAAAACAAGCCCTGTCCCCAGACCTAGGGCGAAGTAAAGTAGCGGAAGCAGGAAAACCAAAATGATGACCAATCTTGTAAAGATGGGCCGTCGTAAGAATAGAATCGGAACACCCAACAGTTCCGACGGCACCCACATTTTCGGGAAAATTTACGCCAACAGAAAAAGGGGCGGGGGAAGTAATTTTTACAGCATCTAAATATACCATGGGCGGAAAACACAGCACCGGAAGAAGAAGGAGGAGAAAAAGCCATAACTTACTTGAGAAAGGAAAAGTGAGTGATGGAGATTTTTTCAGAAAGCAAGGCGATGACCATGATGAACATTATAGAGAGAAGTTTGAATTTTAGGGTTTCTTTCGTACAAGGAGGGGAAGTAAATGATTTTGTTTTCCAATTTAGGGGGAATAAAGAGGGGCAAGCGTGTTAAAGACTCCTTTTCGCAACCTACGACGATGTTTCCGTTGTCACATCCCGACTATAACGGGTCCTCAAACGGTGGCATTTAATGCGGTTGACATCTTTTGTGCGACCTCGGCTCGAGCACCTCAGCATCGTCACCCCGGTACCATTCACCTCGCCAATTAAACATCATCGCAGATCGGCATGCCGACTTCAGTCACTTTGGCAAACCGATTCGGAGAATCCAACCCCGAGCTATCGCCATGGCTTCGCAAAACACCACGTCCGACTCCAACGCGACCTCCATCCATCACCCCACGTCTTTTGGGGGGGGGGGGGATGTGATAGGATATGGCCCATCTCCCTAGGCCCAACAGCTCCACCTCAGCATACAAAGTGTCATCTCGGCCCATATGCAGCTTGGCCCAGTCCACACCAAGAAGCCCATATATAGGCCCAGGGAGTTGAGCCCTAAAATGTACGTGGAGTAATGGATGGAAACGGCCACCCACGATTTGAGGCCATGATCCCAGTTTATCACCCATGATGAACGTTAGATTAGATATAAATAGAAGAAGAGATTGGTTGTAACACATAGATACTATTCTAAATACATAATTCCCTCTCCCTTCTCCCGTGGACGTAGATCAATTGATCGATCCATGTAAATCTTCTTGTGTTCTTTACTTTTCTGCATTCCATCACTACAAACTTCACGTTTATCTAGTAAAAAACGAATTTATGATTCATTAGAGAGAATATTAGTTAAAAATTAATGTGTTCAAGAGGAAAAAAGCGTTTTGAGTTGTCAACCTTTAGTAAATTACTGTATTATAATCTTTTTGGAACAAAGACTAAAGAAGCGTGTAAATACGTTAACAACCTTATGGCATTCTAATTTTAGTGATATATTTCAAGGGATCCGATGCGGGGAGCCGACGGTGGTGGGCGGGAGAGAGTTGTTCGCAACGGTGGAAGAGACAGTTTTCGTCATGATTCATTTCGTCAACTTTACTTATGCAGCTCTTGAGTATAATGTGGAGGTTATTCATTCTTGATCTAAAGTTACATGCAAATGCACATAAATTTTTTTTAACAAATAATTATTTTTTTATTAATTGCATATTTATGTATAATAAAGTTTAAATAAATTATTATTATTAATTGTATAGTGCTGAATTTATTCATTATTTTCTATTAATCATATAGAATTACATTGAAGGGCAAAATAAGCACACCATATTTTGCACAAAATCCACACTTTTATAATAAGTTTTAAAATAGGTAAACAGATATTGTGGAGAGAGAATTTTTGTGGAATCAACTATTAATACACTTGGAAATACTTTCATTGATTCAATGCCAAAACCTTATTATAAATTCCCACGAAGAGTTATTGGTGTATTGGTTGGGGGGAAATACACCAACAGCCAACCGTTTTTGCGTTTTAAAACAAACTGTCTTGAACAACTTGTTAGGCCGTTCTTTTCAGAGAGACAGGTTGATTTATCAAACTCGTTGTAAGAACAAGCTTGATTTATCAAACTGTGCAAATGCGCAATATGGTGGGAGGGAGGTTGTGCTTAACTCTTTATAGAATCTTTTCTGCCTTTGAAGGCAAGCTTGTTGAATGAAATGCAAGTATGACTAGTTAGTTAGGCAGATTATATAATGTAGAGAGAGAGAGAGAGAGAGAGAGACCACCATTTTTACGTGGTTCGGAGAGAACCCTCATATGTCCACGATAGATCTAGCTCGAAGCTCGGTAATGTTCTTCAATGGTCAAATTCTCTTCCTTCAACATTTGGGAAATATCAATGATTTTCGAGTGTTGAATTGGATATGGCTTGAGAGAGAATTTCTGCAGTAGTTTTAAGCTTTGAATCATGAATTTACAGTATAAACTGTTCCATTGAAGTGGGAAGTCTTTATATAGGCATAGTTTTGAAAACTAGCCGTTGGAGTCAGTGCTGACGTGACAACTAGCCATTGGAGTTGACTCATCACTTCCCGTTAGGTCTTGTCCTAGCTGGCATTTGATGTGGCAGCTTAGGTGGCAGATTGATCAATGGAGGTAGATCATTGGCCCGAGGTATCTTCCAGCAGCGAGATGTCTTGAACTTAAGAACGAGCTGGAGAACGTAAAGAGTAGGTTGACTTAAGAAGAGTTGTTCTTCTATAGGCAAGACTATTGAGAACAGCCTTGGCCCTTAAATGACAGAACAACCTTTTAAGAATAAAGAGCATGTTGTTCTTTGCTAAACATTGAGAACAACCTTGTCAACGTCTAACTTTAGAAATAAAGAATAAGGACTAAGTGTGATTTTGATAAACATCATCAAAATTAAGTGCAGAGGATTCCCAACATAAATCACGTGGTAAATATCATAAATTGATAGAATATGTGATAGTCGAGTCTGGATATTGGAAAGCTACGCGAGTCTTTATTTTGTAATTTTATAGGTTTGAAGAACGGTCTATCAAGTCATGATTGGCCAATGGCTCTAGTGAAGTGTTGATTTGTTGATCATCTGACAAGCTTATCATGACATAAGCTTATCACAAGCCATTATTGTTATAACACACCAGGCTTAAGATTTTCAATCTCAAATATCAATCTCCAAGGGATCAATGGTCAAAATAGACAAATCTCAACCACCAATCTAAAAATCAAGCCATGTGGAAAAGGAAACTAGATACAAGATGAAATTGGGTAAAATTCTTTGTTCAAACACGAAGTACATAGATACAAATAGGGTGAAATTGAGAGAGATGATGATAGGGATGACTGAGATCATGGATTCTCCAAGCAACCAATTAATGAGACGTTGCTCTTGTGAAAAGTGAACAAAGCAACAAGCAATTGAGATATCTGCAAGAGATTAATAACAATTGATTGAAGCATGGTCATGAAGAGTACGAGCGCTTAATTTGGGCTTGCACACAAGCAGAACATTGTGCCATAGTTAAGGAACTCTTTACTCAATTACCAGAAGTAGACTATGAAATTAGTGAATATGTTTACAGGCTGGTTCTAGGCCTCGACAAAGGGAATGACTGGCTGGCTAGGGCCCAAACCGAAAAGGGGATTCAAAAAAAATTTAATTATAATTTTTTTTATATATATATTTGTAATTAGTTCACAGTCTATTTTTGTTAAAATGCTTAAGAAAGGAGAGAGATCCATAACGTTTTGGTCTCAATGCAATAATAAAGAGATTAAAAATAAGATTAGTAATATACGAAATAGTAAGCTTTATATAACTTTGTACTAAAGATAGTAATAAACCAAAATTATAATTTTACTCTCTGCAGGTTTAAAGACTAGTTTACTCTGTTGGTTTATAATATCTCGCATTAGTAGTAAACCTAGATAGTAAAGTTATAAACCCAGATAGTAAAACTAGATAGCAAAAATGTTACAATGTTTTGCTATCAGGGTTTAGTGGTAAGCTTAGATAGTAAAGTTTTGAACTCAAGTACTTCAATTGTGAGGTGCTGGAGTTTCCCCACCTCCAACGTGATCATAAGCTCAAGCAGGAAGAACAATCACAGAGGCATTGCGTACAATTGGTTCTAGCGCATGAAGGTCGACGATGACGAAGAATTGAACGAGGTGACTATGACTTACGAGATATTGATCAAGGCTCTTGCTCAGGACAGGACGCCTCCCAGCTATAACCTGATCAATGATTGAGTCCGTCTCTATCGAAAGGGAAACGAAGAAGGTTCAAATTTCATGCATCTCGCATTATTTCTTATTCACACTCAAAGCCATCAAGTCGTAATATGAGCCGTAGAGCATTTAATACGATGGATGCTGAGAATAGCGTCGTGTACATTTCATTACCTTTTCTCCTCCGATTGATCTGATCTTACTGTCAACTGTTGGGCTATACACTGGCAAATATTCATCTAACAAACTATACACACTGCCATTATCAAATTCCACTTCCACCTGGGAAAATGATCACACGACAAATGTAAACTATGAGGTTGAAGGAAAAAAAAAAGTAATACCACAAGCCATGTTATAGTCATACAAGAGCTATGACTTGAACTCAGTTTTCAGCTCTCTTCCTTACATATCAAGTTCAATATTTTCATTTGGCCACTATTCCCTCCACATAGTTTGATTTTTACTTTACACTCATTTCAACATGCCGAAAAATATATAGATATTAAGATAAATTGTGTATACCACCAAATGTAATACTCCCTCTGTAACTTGGGACGGAGGGAGGGGAGTGTACTGTACACTTTAGTTGTTAAGGTTCATTTTTCAGCATATTGAAATACGTACAAAAAGTTAAACCGAACTAATTCGGGGACTGAGGGAGTATAATACAAATAACTAAAAATAACTGCTCCTCCTTGTATGTATAACGATGAAGTAATACTCCCTCCGTCCCACTGGGATATGGACCTTTTTTTTCGGCGCGGGAATTAAGACGAGAATGATGATAGTGGGACAAAGTTAAAGGTAGTCGGTTAAAGTGATGTGTCAGAATTTTATTGGGTTAGAATTTTCCATTTTGAGAAAGATCTTTATATCAGTGGGACATCCCGAAAAGGAAAATGTCCCTATATCAGTGGGACAGAGGGAGTACTAATTATCTTTTCATAAAAAAAAAATCCTCATCACAAATCAAAGATATTAGAATGAGTAACAAGTAATTAAGGGCAAACTAACAACACAATTAACCGATTTACAACGAGCATCGACATGAAGAAGGAATTTTTTTTTAAAATAAAAATAAAAATAAAAAAACAAAGAAAAATTAACGCAGCAAACACTCATGTATTACAAGCTAAATTTGTCATCGATTAAGGGTAGGAAGAAACGTTTTTTCTTTATCTTGGGAGGATCTTTGTAGTTCTTAAAAGAAATTGTTTGGACCTCTATATATTTCTTAAAGACAAATTTGGGCCTGAAATTTAAAGACAAAATTTGGGCTCCTCTAAAAATTCTATAAAATTTGAACAAGAAGCATATCACATAATTACGCTAATGTCTTCATAAATCACAACTATATATATATATATATATATATATATATATATATATATATATATATAGAGTATAAATCATATAGAAACTAAATATCCAGTGAAATATATAAACCGATGATATCCGTTGATTTTAGAGATCTAACGGTTGACAATTAATATCATTTAATATTAAAAAATAATTAATCAATTTTTTTTAATGTTTTTGCTGATGTCATAAGGACATTTCTGACTTTTGCTATTATTTGTAATTGAATATTCATTAAATTCGTAATATTAAATTATTTTCTTTCCTTAATTTTAGGGATTTTCCAAAACTGAAATACACTCTAACATTAAGTCGATTTCCGGCCAAATCCTAATGAGAATAAAAAAAATGGACCACTGGGTTTTATTCTACTGAAAGAGACGAAGAGATTGATGGGTGGATCACTCGTTTTGGTGGAGAAACGAAGGAGATATTCGCCGAAAAAATCGAACCAACAACAAAATTGCAACATCTGCAGCGATGTAAACTTCCAAATGCGACTCCGGCCACATCGGTGATCGGATTTAGATGGACAACATACCGTTGGAAATGTCTTGAAGAGTAGAACACGTTTCTGGGTGGTTCAATCCGATTGGGTTGAGATTTGAGTTCACAATTGGCAAAAATGCATAACACTCGTAAATTCATTAAAATGACTATAATATGCATATTTTGTCGATTTTGTTGCATTTTAGAGGTCATTACGATGCATTTTCATTTCATTTTTATACGAGACTCCAATTTTTCATATTAGGTTTTAGTTTTCCATACAACTTAGGGTTTAACTTTCCCTACATGTTAGGGTATAGATTCTGATACTAGTTAGCATATCGATTCTCCTACAAGTTAGGGTATAGATTTGTCAAATGCGGCTTTGCTTCCCATATGAGTTATGGTTTAGCTTTCCATATGGGTTAGGGTTTAGCTTCCCATATAATTTAGGGTTTAGATTTCCCTAATGGATAGGGTTTTAGTTTCGATTTTCGATAAATATTAAACAAATTTTATATACTGTATTATATTTTTTTGTTTATATGTTTCTGAATGCATAATAAACATATTTTACTGCATTTATATTAGATTTTGATGCATTTTATTTTTTTAGTTGGTACAGATGTTAATGATGATTGTCTTGAAGACAAGTTTGTTCGAGTATCTTAGATGGCGAGCATGTCCCTCTGTGTGATGATGATTATTTTATACAAATTCTTTATAAGAATATTGTAGCATTTAAAAAAGGTTGTGCAATGAATTAAACTTTTCTTCATTTCTGATTTCATAAGCGGATATATAGCAACAATTTCTCAATATTGTGCAACATATTCTGAATATTGTGCAATCAATTAAAGAAAATTTTGTTCTCTTCTAACTTCTATTATTGTAAATAAAAAAAAAAATTAAAAAAAAAAAAAAAAAAAAAAGTCAGTCACTTGTAACATGTATATTCATACAGTAAATCATTATACTTGCATGCTTCTTCGTCATTTTTGCATTTTGGGATGGTTTGAAGACTTTGCTCAGAGGTTCATCCATGAAGTCGTCGTCGGATGGAACTTTTTCCTGTAGACATGATCCTCTGGTTTTTGTGGCATCGTCCCCTACATTTGATGCACAAATCAATTGTAATTCTATATATGTAGTTACAAATGCAACATTCTCTTTATATTATGCAACAACACAACATCCAAATAGCAATATGGTTTCAAACAGAAACGTAATAACACATTTCCATAAACGATCCACATTATAACCTATGAATTTGTAAGGATTGTAAACTAACAACAAAACAATTACAATATCCACAAAGCACAAAAATAATCTTATAAAACAACCAGTGCACAGAACCCCACATTAGTGTATCATATATGATATTTTTTCCTATGATTCCATCCAAAGATATTACAAACACTTGTATAAATACAAAAAAACATTTACAACTAATAATTTATAAAAATTAGTATAACTTGTTGATAAACTTACAATATGCAACATAAACATATATAAATGCAATTAGACTCAATTAGAACCAACAATTAAACCCAATATTTGAAATGTTTTTGCATCGATTACATTACAATATGCAACATAAACATATATAAATGCACAGTTAACAATCTCTAACCAATATTTTATCAAAATTATTGGTATTAATCTCAGTCATACTCGAAATTAAACAACCCCTTGTTACAATCTAATGTATGGAATTTTTGGCATCAATACCATTTGAATATGCAACATAAACAAGTGTAAATGCATTTTGACACTCTAAAACCTAAAATTTTCACATATTTATTATATATCCAGTCACAATCAAAATTAAGGAATAATCCTAATATATCACACTTAAATTATGAATTCGCTCTATAGAAAAACTATCAAATTGGGTGCATCATTGAAAAGGAGGCAGGTCATTAATGGCGTCGAACATAATCCAACCAAGTCTAATATCATGGCAACAGATCAACAGTCACTACTCAATCCTCATTCAAAATAACAATGCAGCAAATTTACGACCTATTAACCAATTCAACATCATGAACTCCTAATTGCAATCTCAGGAAAAAAAAAAAAAAAAAAAAAAGGACCCTAGCAATAATCAGTTTTTCGTCAACCGCGAGTAATCGAAAGTAAGAAACGCATAAATCAAGCACACATTCACAGAAAAAATAATGGCGATTAAAAGGAAAAATCAAACACGTATACATGCAATTCAACAATTTCTAACCAATTTATCAAAAAAAATTATAGATAAATCCCCAATCAACCGAAACTAATTAAGAACCCTATTTTTTTTATAAAAAAAAACCTGCGAAATCGACCCTATTTTAAAATTATATAAACTGAAACTAACCTTTGACTTCTTTCTTTGCGTTTGCTCGTCCTTTCCTCTGCATCTCCGTGTGTTATTTCTTCTCGATTTTCTAGTATGCTCTCGCATTTTTTTTCTTCAAATCGTCGCACTTTCTCAGATTTTCTGTCTAGTCGCACTTTCTCTACAAATGGCGTCTGAGATTTTGCAAAATATTGAATACATTGATAGGGTAGTGGGTGAGTAGTTATGGTATGTTCCTAATTTTGTGGAGGCAAATCTATTTTCTTTATTTAATTATTGAATTTTTTAATTTGCTGGACAAATTTGTCCCTATTGTTGATTATTTTGAATTTTTTATTCATATAATTAGTTTTAATCTCAGCCTTTGATTAACCACTAATCAAGGGTTATTAGTAGTTTCTAGATTTCACTAAAACATTAGTTTTCACCATAGTGTAACCCTATATATATATATATATATATATATATATATATATATATATACACTACTAATATACCATAAAAGTTGGGGCATAAATCATATATGAGAGATATTATACCTATATTCTATAATTAAAGTTGGTGTCAGGTACATACATATTTTCACAAATTATGAGTTATAATATGCATTTAAAAATATTTGATTCTAACGAGTTCGTTAATAGTAATTGAGATTTAATGTGTAATTTTGCAGTGAATGATAGTGAGGCATGCGATAAGAATATTGGTATCCATTGCGGGGTGCAAGGATTTCAAGGGGGTGGCATATACGACGAATGCTTAGAGAATTGCAAGTCAATTTATAAAGAAAAGTATATTAGTCCATCTTATTTTCCTGAATACGATAATGATATAGGTGCATAATGCACCTATCATTATAAATGTCCTTGAGCATATTAAACAATTTTCTATCAATCTATTTGAATAAATTATTGCAATACAGTTCATGAATGCTTTTTAAATGCCATGGAATGTTTGGGTTTTGGCTAAAATTTATAGGGATCTCAATCTTATTAATATCCTTCATATATATTTCGATATAGTAGTTGTGTTGTTAGAGGCGATAGAAACCTAACACCATCTTAGTTGATCGGAGCAAAATAAATTATTGCATGAGTGGGGTTGCCTTCCAAATTACCTGCAGACTGGTACAGTGGTACTCTTTGTACCCAAGGCTTTTTTAAAATTCTGAAAAATGTATAAAAATAATAAAATCTATATTTGACATATAGGAGACTAGGAGTAGTTGATACTGAGGATCCAAGTGCAACTTAAGGTATAAATGTATAACATCACATTTTCGAAGGTATATTTTTTGTGTCATATATCAAGGGAAATATAAAACGCAGTCGTAATCAATGCCTATGTTATTTTATATACTATAAATATTTTTGTGTATTTTTTTTAGGAAAGTAGACTAATAATGTGGGACGGAAGGAGTATTTCGGTGCAATATGTGCAATCACTTATCAGCGTATTAAGTTGATATATCATCAAATCTAGATAATATTAAAATGAAATATAAAAGAATAATAAATTTACTCCCGTACTCTATTTTAAAAATATATTCCAACCATGTACTCTATATATTTAATTTATTATTCTTTTATATTTCATTTTAATAGCTTAATAATATTGACAAAAATTAAATGAATAATACTATGATTTATTAACATATATTGAAAATTAAATAAAAACTAAATAAAAAAATTATGACTTCTTGAACTATTAAATTGTAAATTCATCATTTTTAAGCAAAATATTAATTATATTAATCATCATGACATACATTATATAATTATTATAAATAGGAGTAAATGAAATAAAATGAAATCATATGATATACTACGAATTAGTATAATTATTTTAAATGAAAAGTATAATTAAATAATTCAATATCTACAATTATTTTTTTTTTAATAGTGAAAATAGAGTATGAACTATTGGACAGTAAAACTTCATATATAGAGTTTTACTGTTCAATACTTCATACTCTAACTACAAAATATAGTACGGTTGGAATGACCTCCGTACTTCAAAATGAAGAGTGGGTTAGAGATGCTCTAAATGACTAAATCGTACTCCCTCCGTCCCATTGAAGATGTCCCATTTGATTTGGGCATAATAACTAATATTTTGTTTGTTAAGTAAGTTCACTCTAATAAGATGTGTAATTAGTATTACCTTAATTTTTTTTTTCCAATTTTTTTTCATATTCCATAATAATTAGTAACATTTACTTATTAGGATTTTCATCTGCATAATTAATTGAGCTCATAATCTATATTGGGTATGGACAAATTATTTTCATATAAAGAAATGAGTCGTCTTCAATGGGACGTCTCAAAATAGCAAATGAGTTATCTGCAATGGGACGGAGGGAGTATATGGGAGATATTATACCTATATTCTAAAATTAAAGTTTAGATTACCAAAAAAAAAAGTCCCCTCCGATCCCCCTTAATATATAAGGGTGCCCCATCGTAATATTTAGAACTTGAGCAGTAGTGATTGGACGGAACAGAACAGAACGGAATGAATCACAAAGATGGGTGTCTCCTTGAGAAATGTGTTGGCGATCATAGCCATTATTCTTTTCGTGTCAGATTTACATGTTTTTCATACATTTTAAATTATAGTACTATTATCTCCCTTCATCCTAATTTCATAACATATTTCTTTTCGACATGAAAATTAAGTGGTTTTTGTTTAAAAAGTTACATCATGGAAATTCATAAGCTTTTGATCAAATAACTATGTATTATTATTATTATTATTATTATTATTATTATTATTATTATTATTATTATTATTATTATTATTACAAAAGAAGACGTGCAAATAAATGCGAGATGTGTTAAAAGGATATACGTGTTAAGAATTTGGGATAAGAGGGAGTAGATACTTTTATATATTTGATTCCAACGAGTTCCTTAATAGTAATTGAGATTTTATTAATTGATTTAATTTTGCAGTGAGTTGTAGCGAGGCATACAACAAGAATGTTGGCAACCGATGCAGGGTGCAAGGGTTTGAACGGGGTCCTGAGTACAATGAATGCAGAATGTATTGCAAAGCAATGTATAAAGAAAAGTATATTAGTTCGGTTTGTTGGCCAGACTACGATACTATAGACGCCTTTTGCACAGGCGAATACAAATGTCATTAACTATTACTGTGAGACTCTTTCTTATATAGTTATACTACTACTACTATGGATACCCGGTAATGATGTACGGGTAATGATGTACGTTTGACTTTGATTAAACATACCTTTATTATTGATATTATTATTAATTCAGCCCAAGAATTAAAATAATTTGGCCCAGAATTGTAAAAAGAGTTAAGCGCAAGACGTAAATAAATCTCGACCAAGAAATTAAATAAAAAGGCCTAGCAGACCGGCCCAATCTGACCCAGTTCTAACCCAGGCCTTGGTCCGTTACCGACCAGGGTTTGTACTTTGTACGCCAAACACCCTAACCCTCTCTCCTATTCACATGTCTCTCAAATTGAATAATCCGACAACCCGATGGAGATATAGCTGGTCGACTTGCGAAAGATGTTCATCTTTTAGATCGTC
Source organism: Thymus mandschuricus (assembly GCA_029379335.1). Lineage (NCBI taxonomy): Eukaryota > Viridiplantae > Streptophyta > Magnoliopsida > Lamiales > Lamiaceae > Thymus > Thymus mandschuricus. The sequence goes on from CM057079.1 coordinate 11,571,232, forward strand.
AAAAATTAATGTTATCTTGATTCATATTTTAAAATATATACCCTTGTGTCTCATTCAACTTAATTAAAGATCAAATTAGTCTAATTGTGTTAATTGATTATTTTGTCTTTTCACCCATAAACATGATTTGTTCCTAATTAATAGTTATTGGGTTAATTTCATACAAAATCCATCAACTTTCTCAGAATCTCAATTTTTTTTCTCATAAATATGAAATTTTCCCTAAATTTCCATTTGGGGAAATTTTTTTCACTCTTCAAACAATTTATTTTTCATTTCTTTTGTAAATAGTTCAACAATGTTCATACAATTGACCATACTTCCTTCGTTTCGTCTAATTTGCCACATACTCGATGGGTTCAATTTTTAAGACATTGAAGTATTGAACTAGTATATAGGGTTAATTCAGTTGTTATTGGATTATATGTTCTACAGGGTTTCGGATCATTCGTACGAGGCCAAAAATGGGGTTTTTTCGGGTTAGAAATTTTCAACCCCAGACCGAAGTCTCCAGGTTTAACGTCAGCCTATGTATAGGGCAAAAACATGACGAATATATTAATCATTTACATATTTTTTTGTAATAAAAAAAAATATTCTATGACGAAGTAAGTCGTAATATATTGTGTAAGCTATGATGCCAATGCACGAGTTTCGAACTAATTAAATGTAAAAACATAATTTTAAACTAATTATGAAATTAAACTAAGATATTATAAATTAAAATTGCTGAAAATGTATATAAAACTCCGTAACTTTTTATAATTCGTAAATAGAAACATTTAATTAAGATTTTCTTTAATATTAGTTTTTAAACATAATTGTATGAATAAGTATATCATTATTGTCTTTCAATAAGAGTTATACACATTTTATTTGAGTAGGTGGTCATTTTGGTATTAATTATTATAAAGGAGTTCACTCGTGTCGGTTCGACTTCATGGTTCAGTTGAATTTTAAATAACACTTAATTCCCGGTAATTAATATATTTTAATTGGAATACGCTCATGGTGAAAATTAAAATATTTCCCCACACGTCGCGTGGGTGAATTACTAGTAATTACTAATATTATCTCCAATAAGCCTAACTATATAAATATGCTACTAATATACTACCATAAACGTTGGGGTAGGTATAATCATACCTAGATTCGAAATATTAAAGTTTATATAACGAATCCCCGACCTTAATATATATAAGGGTGCCTCATTAGCATTTAGAACGTGAGGAGTAATCGGAACACGAAAATGACGGCCGTCTCGAGAAATGTGTTGGTGATCGTAGCTCTTATTCTTTTGGTGTTAGGTTTATATATCTTTCATAAATTATCGGTTATAAATTTATAATATGTAGTTAAATGTATATTCAAAACTCTAAAGAGTTACTTGATAGTAATTGAGATTAATTGATTTTGCAGTGAGTTGTAGCGAGGCTTGCAATAAGAACGTTGGCACTCGATGTAGGATTCAAGGGTTTGAAGGGGGTGCCCTTTGGGATGAATGCGCAGAGTATTGCAAGGGGATATATAAACAAAAGTATATTAGTTCATCTTGTTGGCCAGACCATGATACTATATATGCTACTTGCACCTGCGAATACAAATGCCGATGATAAACCAGATTCGATCTTTATGTAGTAGTATCATACTATTAAGTGTAAATTGGGTTTTTTTAGCCATTTTCTGAATCTATATGTTAAAAGTAATCATTCTCTAAACCCTTATGTGAAAAAAATACTCATTTGATTAAAATAATAAATGTTATGGATCCCAATGAATTGAGTTGTGATAGTTTACATTTTAAATTGTGAGAAATGTTATCCGATTTATTTTAAAAAAATTGTATTTAATTTTTGTCATTGAAATAATGAAATAACAAAGTGTACTGTTTGTGCATTACTTCCACTTATTTGAATGATTGATTAAAAAAATGCAACATTTTGTCATTCTCGTGCAAAATAATTGTAAGATAAAAATTAGTGTGTTATCGTTTGTAAAATAAAGTCATGGAATCGACAAAATACATCCTAAAAAGGTTCTTTGAAAACAAAAATACAGATAATTATGTTTTTATGTTATTTAAAAGGTGTATTTTGTCAAACCGCTCGAGAAAAGTTAAAACCGCTCGAGCCCATTCTCGAGCGGTTTGAAGGTCTGTCGAGCGGTTTGAAGGTTTGTCGAGCGGTTTAAATCCTTTTTTGTTTAGGATGTGTAAACCGGTCGATAATCACATAAACCGCTCGACAAACCTTCAAACCGCTCGAGCCCATTCACGAGCGGTTTGAAAATTTCTCGAGCGGTTTAAGGTTTGTCGAGCGGTTTAAATCTTTTTGAGTTTAGGATGTGTAAACCGATCGATAATCACATAAACCGCTTGACAAACCTTCAAACCGCTCGACAAATCTTCAAACCGCTCGAGCGACTTTTGAACTTTTTCGAGCGGTTTATGTATTTTTAATTTTTTTGATTAGTTTATGGTGAAAGAGTGTATTCTTGTGAATATTGATAAGGTATTAGTGGATAAGGTGGGGTAGGGTAGGTTTTTTATTTGTATAAAAAAAAATATATAGGTTTTTTATTTGTATAAAAAAAATATATGGAACATTTTGCAAAAATCAAGAAATCTTGTCAGGAAATACCCATTTGAAAATTCAAATGGGTAGTTTTCATATAGTGTTTCAAAAAATGGGTACTTTCATATTGTGTTCTTGAGAATGGATATTTTTAATTTTCTCCCTACTATTAAATCTATTAGAGTAAATTATTGTTATACATTTCAACATCTATTTATTTATTTATTTATTATTATTATTATTATTATTATTATTATTATTATTATTATTATTATTATTATTATTATTATTATTATTATTATTATTATTAAAGTCTGTATGTTAATGAATGAGGGAAGTTGTTGCACGTCAAGTGTTTTTTTTAGTTATTTGTATGTCTCATAGAATGTGGCATGCCTATATTCTGCATTTTTAGAGAGAGAGAGACCAACATTTTGCATAATCACCTTTTCATGCTAAACTTAGAGCATCAGTAGCAAAGTACGGGAGTACGGCGTATGCTAGACAATGTGCTGACTAGGACTGAGTACGGAGGATGCTGAAAAGTAGTACATTAGAGTACGGTGTATGTTGTTTATTTTATATGCTGACTGGACATTTTAGTGTGTTAATGAATTCTTGTTTTGTTTTAATTTTTTTTGTCATTTAAATACGAGATTTTAAATAAATCAACATAACTGAAAATTTTAAAAGAAATATTAACTAATAATAATAATAAAATAAAGGAAATAATTAAAAATGAAAACAAAGAAAAAAATCGGGGAAAAAAATTATGAAAGAATACGATTAAAATAGAAAAAAGGAAAAAAAAAAAAAAACAAGAAAAAACAGAAAAAGGAAATCGGAAAGAAAAAGGAAAAAGAAAAGAAAAAACGAATGAGAAGACGCCACGTGGTGTATGGTGTTTGAATTACGCATATGCGCAGGCGTACACCGAAGTGTACGTCGTACGCTACGTGGCGTCGAGCATCAGGGTCCATTTTTAGTGCAGCGTGCGCACGCCGACGTGGCGATGCCACACAAGCGCCACATGGCGTGCACACGTAGGAGGCAGAACACTGTTGCTAATGCTCTTATTATTCAAGTTCAAGCGTTTGGAAGAATATTGGCTTTCTTTCGTGTAAAAAAATAGCAGACGGTACTTAATTAAATTTTCTTGAAACTCTAGAGTGAGATAGTGTACAAACTTTTGGGTGTTACGCATCAACCGATGTTCATCTTTTAGTTGTTGAATTTCATTGTTTTGCATCAAATATTAATATTGATATCCTGATTCATATGAAAGAATATAATACTCCCTTTTGTCTCATTCAACTTAAAACTCCCATTCTAAGTGTGTTAATTATTTTCTCCCCAAAGTACTATGCTTCATTGAAGCCAATAATTAAGTAGAACTCTATTACAAGTTATGAGTTAATTACATCCACAATCCATTAATTTTCTCACAATCTCATTATTTTTTCTTATGAAATATGATTTATTTTTTTATTTAGATCCATAAACTACAAATTTTCCCCAAAATTTCGTAAAGGCCAAATTCAGCCGGAATCAAAGGTGACGACAACATAGTGATTATATATATATATAGAGAGAGAGAGAGAGAGAGAGGATGGATCATATAGAAATAAGTCCTGGTGTGAGAAATAGGAATAGATCTGAACCATTGATCTTAATTTGATCTATGGTTGTAATTGATTTAAGCATGATTATAAGGTATCATAAGCATGACTAGGTTTAAGCATGAATTTGTACATTAAAAAGTATAATGGTGTTGTAAGCATAAATATATACTGATTTAAGCATGATTTTATATAGTTTTAAGCATCTTTCGCATTTTTGCACAGCATGATTTATTTGCACACGAACCATTCCCTATATATATATATATATATATATATATATATATATATATATATATATATATATATATATCCTCTATATGGTAGCACTATGGTGGAAACCAGTGTTTTAAAAACCAAACCGAACCGCCGGTTGAACCATGAACCTTCATAATTCCGGTTCACGGTTTTTCCCGGTTATTTCCGGTTTTGACCGTTTAAACCACGGTTCAACCGATCAAACCATGAACCGAAGGCCTCGCCGGTTCGACCTCCGGTTCGGTTTTTAAAACATTGGTGGAAACTAATCTTAAAGTAAAACTTAGAAACTCACCATATCCATTGATTTTAAGGATCCAATGGATGACATTAAATGAAATAATGCATTAAAAAAATAAAATATTGTATCATTAAGGACAAGTCCAAAAAATTAATTAAAAAAAGAAACAAAATCTTATTCCATAATAATAGGAATTTTCCATAACCAACCTACACTACTCCATTTCTCTTGCAACAATGCAATTTCGGCCAGATCTTAATGACAATCGTAAAATGGACAGTCGGGTTTTATTCTACTCAAAGTGACTAAAAGATTCATGGGTGGATCGCTCGTTTTGGTGGAGAAACGAAGGAGATATTCGTTGAAGAAGTCGGAACAGTATGAAAATCGCGACTTCAACGGCGAGCTAAACTTCCAGACGCAATTCTGGCCTCATCGTCGATCGGATTTAGATGGGCGATCTATCGCTGGAAACGTCTTGAAGTGTAGAACATGTTTCTGGGTGGTCCCATCCGATTTCAATGAGAATTGAGTTCAAAATTTGATAAATTTCATAACAATCGAAAATGCATGAAAATGACTAGAATATGCATTGATATTCAATTTGAGTTACAATGAGTTGTTTGTGATTACTCAACAATTGTTATACATTCAAATAGTTTTGGTGCATAACAGGTAACGGATTGTTGCATATTAACAGATATTCTTTTCATTTACATAAATTAATTTATGGGTCTGCATACATATTTTTGTTGCACAAAATATATAATGTTGTTGTATATTTTTGGCACTAAACCCAGTAGGGAAGCTGAACTCTAACATAGTAAAAAAATCCAAACCCTAATCCAGTAAAAAAAGCTAAACCCTAACTTGTAGTGAATGATAAACCCTAACCCATAGGGGAAACTAAACCCTATTTGGGCAAGCTATACCCTAGCTTGTAGGAAAAATTAAACCCTAACTCGTATGGATACTAAACCCTAACAGGACAAACTGAAGCCAAGTATGAAAATGAAACGAAAATACATCAGACTGAACAATAAATGCAACAAAATCGACATAATATGCATTATATCCAATAAACACAGATAACATATAAAAATTTACAAAACTAGATATACAATGCATCAAAATATAATATAAATGTAGTAAGTAAAATGTGTTTATTATGCATTCAAATATATATAAAAAAATATATATATAATACACAAATTTGTTTAATATGTATCGAAAAACCAAACTAAAACCCTAACCCATTAGGGAAATCGAAACTCTATTTGGGAAAGTTATACCCTAACTTGTAGGGAAAACTGTACCCTAACATGTATGGAAAGTTAAACCCTAACTTGTATGGAAAACAAACCCTAATATGAAAAACTGAAACCTCGTTATAAAATAAAATAAAAATGCAACAGAATGATATTTAAAATGCAACAAAATCAACATAATATGCATTATGTCCAATATACACAAATAACTTGAAATTTTTTACGAAAGGACAAAAAAATCAAACGAAACTATTCCAGATTCTTGTTTCCTCATACGAACCTGCATAAAATTCGTAACAAAATGGATACGCAGATGGAGAAACCCACACTGCAGCGGCGCTCTTTCGTCTGGTTCGTCGGGGCTCCCCTTCGTAGGCGGCGGCACAGCCGGCTGCCCACTAGCGGCGACGCTGTCTGAAGGGTTTAGGGTTCTTATTCTGTTCTGGAAAGGGGGGGAATCCCCTTTGGGGTCCCCAATCTGGTTGGTGGTGACGGATTCCTCACAACCTTAATCTTAATGGTTGTTGATGCCCACGACTTCCCTGCGCAAGCCTTCAAATCGGAAGATGAAGATGGACTCCCCTGCGCAAGCCTTCAAATCTGATCGGCGTCCAACTTGTACCCGCTTGAACAATACGTCCAGAACAGATAAACGAAAATCTACAGAAATTTAAAGGGGTCGTTGTGCTGTTCATAAGGATAAAATTAATGAAGATACGATTTAAAAAATCATTAATATAAATAATAACAAACCGATAAGGAGTAATCATAAATGCATATCCTATATTTTAGGAAAAATCAGTTAATTAAAGATAAAATGTCAATATTAACCCTACATAATACATTAAATAATTAAAAAAACTGAATTGAATATTTCGGATTTTATTTGAAATAAAATCTGATCCATTAGATCCTCAAAATCAATGGATATGGTGAATTTCTAAGTTTCACTAAATAATTAGTTTTCACCTAATATATCCTCTATATACCTTTTGAGGTATACACTGTGTCTCATTTAAGCTTCTTTCACTCTTCAAGCAAAAAAATAAAAATAAAAATAAATCTATTTTGTAGATAGCTCATGATAGTTCAACAATTAATAGTCATATTAATTATTCACAATTGGAATATACTTCCTTTGTTTCGTCAAATTTACCCTATACTCGTTGGGTTCATTTTTGAAGAAATTGAATCAGTAAGTACTACGATTCATGATATTAATTGGGTCAATTGAGTCAATATTGGATTATAAACTCTACAGGATTTTTGATCATTCAGTCCGGGGCCGAATGGGGTTTTTTGGGTTAGAAATTTTCGACCCCAAACCAAAGTCATCGGGTTTTCTGTGTGTCTATAAGTAAAAGTTTGACAAAATTATTAAACATATACAAATTTTTCGGTAGTCTTAATTTTTTACAACGAAGTAAGTCATAATACACTGTATAAGCTAAGACGCCAACATGCGATTTTTGAGCTAAGATAGTCAAATATTTGAGAGTGCTGTAAGTTTGTTTTATTTTCATCCCCCTAAAATTTGATTTTGTTGTTAAAATAGTCAAATATTTGAGAATGGTGCAGTAGGCTCAACAACTACTACTTTAGTGGGAGAATGCCAAGTTTCCAGCTTTATAGGAATCTTGAAGCATTGTAAGTGGGATCCATGCATTATTATATAGCAATAGCCAACAACGCATAATATTCATATGATGCAATGCTCTTATGTAATCTTCATTTATGTTAGGGAGCTACAATCGAGTGGTTTCGAAGGACCTATTCCTCATGAAATTTCAAACATAAATCTAACACAACTGTAAGTTATTTGTTTTTGCTTCAATCTCAATATCACTTGATAAACTGAATTGATCAGTCTAATGCACGTTGATAATTAATATTTGTGCTGCAGAAGGATTAGTGACTGGGGAGGTGGAGATTCGGAGTTTCCTAATCTTGGGAACATGTTAGGAATGACTAGATTGTAAGTAAAACAAAACAAGTGAATTGAAAAATTCTAATATATATATTTATTAGTATGTAACTGGGCAAATAATTTGGTGATGCAGGATGCTAAGGAGTTGCAATATATATGGCAAAATCCCTACCTACTTCTCAAACTTCAGAATTCTACTGCTACTGTAATTTCTTGATCTCTGTAGAAGTATGCAGGAAATGGATGCTGATGAGGTGATGAAAGAGGTGCATGCAGTGCTGGTTGAAGATGATGATGAAGAAGTGTGATAGGGACTAATATTAGCCTTGCCACGTGATAAGTTTTAACATTGACTGGACCCGCATCCCAGAAGTCTCAGATGTCGTCTTGGTGCAGAAGCCGTGCTCGGTGCAGAAGCTACAAGGTTCTGTGCAGAACTTTCACTGCGCAGAAGCTGTCCTAACTTGATTGACATCTGCTCATACCTAAGCATCTGCCAATCACACGCCATTCGCATGACTCTACGCACTCTAGGATGAGGACCACAAAATTAATAACGAAGGGAATCTTGTCCCCCTAAAAATTCCTCTCATGTCCTCCCCTTGTATGTACATTCACCTTTTCGTCCTTTCCACACCTATAAATAGAGGGTGATCTCACCACTCCAACAACTTTTACCCACACGTACTTTGCATACTGTTTTATTTCAAGTTCTACTTAGAACTTTCTCTCGAACCAAAACAGCAGAGGTCCTTCTTCAAGGAGCCTCCTCTACCCTTTCTCCCATCTTCACTTTGTGGGCGAAAAACATTCTCATCAGTTTACTTCAAATGTATAATTCTTGTTGCCAAGAGAGGACGAATATGAAGGCGCCTTGCGTTCTCTACTTCACCCTCTTCTTCCTTTTTCTCCTCCTAGGCGAGCTCTGTTCTTTGTGTATTCGGCTGGATCGATAGCTCAAACGCCTTGCGCTGGACCCCTATCTTAATCCCCCTTTTACAAGGAAAAGAGGAGTTCTATGGAAGTTGAGCTGTTAGGACCAATAAATCTCATGAGTCTTTTCTATATCTTCATTTGTAATCATTTGTATATGAACACTTCTGCTAATCTATGAATATGATGAATAATTGTTGTGCATCTTCAACCTGGATCTAACAACTTACATCCGAGAGAGGGATGCTGGAATGAATGGATATTTTGTGTTAGTTAAGTAATTTCTTAGAAAATTTGGATGTGAATATCATGGATTAATTTCTATTGAGTCTTTCATGGTGTCGAGCCGCGAAATAGGAGGCGATCTTAAGATTATGTTCTCCTCGTAATAGAAATTGTGATAACTGAACTGTATTCTTTGCTCAATTCAAAGGTTGTGAAGAATTCAAAGGAAGGTTGAATCAAAGTTGCAGCAATCCCGAAACATATTCGACTCATCTTTGACATTTGGTGAGTCTAAAGTTTTGTTAAAAGTCACATATCATGAAATTAGCCTGTGGGTATGAGGAATTGGTAAATACATAGGAAGCACTATGATCTAATCATAGGCCCCTGTATTATCATGAACCGAAAACTACACAGAGCAAACACTAAAAACAGAGAGCCGAAAATGACAAGGCCACTGATCGCACTATTTTCTACCACACAAAATAGGTGTAATATAAAGAAGCACGAGTATCGTATCCACAGGGATTGACAAGTCGAAAACGCACACAATACCTCTACTAAAGAACTAATGTGACGTTTAGGCTTTTGGGAATTTAAGTGTTGTGGTATTTATAGACTAGGCAAATAATAAAAAGGACTCAATAAATCAAGTAAGGAAATAAATAAATAAGGAAAATAACTAGTCAAATAAAACAACTTAGCAAGCAAGCAATTAAACAAATAAGGTAGGTAAACAATTAAGGAAAAGTGTTGACTTTAGGGAAGCCTACCTAATCAAATCTATGCAAGCAATTCATGCATACAATTAACCAATTTAATCCAATCTAAATGTGATACACAAGAATAACCTAACACTCCGGCTATGGCAGTATAGATCGTCACCTAATGAGATCCTAATCTCCTCTCGGACTCATAGAAATCAAATCAAGTGGAAAATAGAACAAGTATCAATAATACAATCAACTAGGTTCAGCTACGACACCTAAATCGACTATATGCGAACATATGATAATCTAACTTCGACTAAGACAATTAATCATCATACCATGTATTCATGAGATCTATTATGCAATTATCCGGCTAAGGCATAAAAACATAATATGCACACATAATTAGTGATCAAGTAATCATGCATGAGAATAAGCACCATGAAACATGCATCTAGATTGGAAGGCTAATTGTAAACAAGAACACTTACATAAATTCAATTAGGCATTCAATCCCTAAAATCAACTAAGAAAATTAGCTAGACATGATTAAAGCAAACATAAATACAATATATTGAAAAAACATAATTAAAGAGTAGAGTAAGAAAAACTTGGAATTGAATCTTGAACGCGAAGAACTTCGAATCTTGAATAAACTTGAATAAAACTCCAATGTTGAACAAATATAAAAGCTGGAAATTTAAAGAGAAATATTGAAAAACTAAAGAGTGCTAATGAGAATTCTAGGGTTCACAATGTTAAATCTAAGGTATTTATAGAGTAGAAATTTACAAGGAATCATAAGTGTAAAAGGAAACAAAATAAGTCGAAAAAGCCCGCGAACTAAACACGTCCCGTGTCCCGACTCGGACAGCTCACTCGGGTGGCTCGGCCGAGTGACTCGGCCGAGTGGAAGAGGTGAAGCTGACTCGGCCGAGTGGGTAGAGTGATGTTGACTCGGCCGAGTGACTTAAGCAGTAGCTTCACTCGGCCTATGACTCGGCCGAGTGGATGGCCGAGTCACCTCCTCGTACACCTTTCTTCCTCTCTTCGACTCTCCGTTTCTTGGCTTTCTCGATCCTCGTCTCGTCTTGGGTTATTTCCACACGAAAAGTACCTAAAAACACGACAAAATACCCAAAGCGTAATATAGTTCGAAAGGATATAAAACGATGCAAAAACACGAACTAAATCACGAAACGAGACCTAAAAACGATTCCTAAACACTTATAAAAACAAGTAAATTTCTAGTCTATCAAAATCCCCCAAACTTAAACATTGTTCATCCCGAACAATAAAGAAAAACGAAACAAAGCACCCAACATAAGCATTGTGAACTATGTAGCCTCATAGATTTTCAAAAATAAATCTTAAGATCAAATTTATGCAAACAACCTCAAAGCTCCACAACTCAAATCATACAATAAATACTAAGCCATGAATGTCAATTGGGAAATCCCCTCAAACATGTGAAGATAGAATATAGGTGATCTCTCAACACTCTCAAAGAACAAGATGTGAAGTATAATGCACATCAAAGGATCACTCAATCATCAATGCAATGCAATGAACTTACCATAGGCTTGCCCTTTATCTCACATCTCCACCTAATGTAATGCATATTCACTAAGATCATTTAGGACTTTATTAAAGCTTATAATGTAGGGACATTGGTTAAGGTAGGGAAATTATAGGCTAAGTGACTCAAAAATAACTTCAAATCATTCACCCATTTTCAACTCCAACCAAAGTATGAATTTTTCTCAATCCATCTTCTACCATCCCCAACACCAACTACATAATCAATCAAGATGCTCACAACTCAATATACTATCAACTATCCCCTTATGCTTCTTTTTTTTTTTTTTTTTTTTTTTTTTTCTAGAGCTCAACAACAAATGAACTTCTCAATGTATAACAAGGCTGTTGGGAACCCTTTGCAGTTTGATTTTGATGATGTTTTTCGAAACCACACTGTTTGGTGTCATTTTGTTAGGTTTTAGTCGTTATTTATTATTTGTTTTTGTGTCGTTTTGGAGTCGTTTTGTGTCTTTATAGCTATGATTTGGGTGTTTCGAGTATTTTACTTGTTAGGGATCATGGGAGCCGAAAGAAGGAGAAAGAACGAGAAAAGGACGGAAAAAGAGTGCAAAAATGCATACAATGCGAGGATGAGTTGGAGCGCCCGCTCTCAGGCGTTGGAGCGCTCGCTCCTGGACAATACTTGGGGATTTGCACATGAGCGTTGGAGCGCCCGCTCCAGGTGTTTGGAGCGCCCGCTCCAGTTCAGCAGTTGAAGGATTTTTGCGAAGCCAATATGGAGCGCCCGCTCCCATCCTTTGGAGCGCCCGCTCCACGTCTGGCGTGTTTTCTTACTTGTTTCCTTGTTGGAATCGAACTCCTACCTTATTATATATAGGCCATTAGGGCACGAATTTGGACAAGCTTTTACCTTAGTTTTTCAGTTCTAAATACTTTAGCTTTAGTTTTTATTGCTTTCTTTTGTTCGAATCCGGATTCGTAGTTCGTTGCAGTTTAATTCAAGTTCTTCGTTTCTTCGTTATTTTCGTAAGTTATTTTATTGCTTTCGTTTAATTGCTTTAGTTCTAGATTCGATTTCTTTATTGCTTCGTTTAATTTCCTTAGTTTAATTTCGTTCGTTCGGTTTTCAAAGTCTAGTTTAGATTCGTTTTTCTTTCGTTTTCAATTCTCTCGTTTTCAAAGTTCTTAGAGTTAGATTTATTTATTTAATTTCCAGATTTTCAGATTTAGTTTAGTTTAATTATGTCTAGATTCGTTTTCTTTTCTTTCGTTGCTTTCTTTATTGCTTTCCTTTCGATTTTTGCCTAGGTAGATTTATTGTTTTCTTTAGTTTAATTCTTAGATTAATTTCCAGCTTTCTAGATTAAATTTATTTGCTTTAATTTCATTGCTTTGATTTATTTTCTTGTCTAGGATTTTAAAAACCAAAAACCCAAAAACTCTATTTACTTGCTTTCTTAGTTTAGGTTGTTTTTACTACACAGTTATTTGCCCTGTTAAGTTTTCCTTGAGATTCGACTTAGGTTTTTACTTGCTAGTGCTACGATAGGATTTTGTTCTATTGCAAACACTTTTTAGTGAAACAAATTTTGGCGTCTCTTTCCGGGCAAACTCAAGTCGAGATGGGAAGGTCCTTACACGGTGGTTCGAGTTTTTCCCCATGGAGCTGTGGAGATCAAGAATGAAGATTCGGGGTACATATTTTCAGCTAATGGTCAACATTTGAAACCGTACATCGAAGGAGAGACGTTGCGTCAAACGATCGACACCATTTTTATCTCCTATCCCCCTTCTTTTTGTTCTTGATTGAATTTTTTGTAAGTCAAGCTAATGACGTTAAAAGAGCGCTTGGTGGGAGGCAACCCACGTATTAAAAAAAAAAAATTAAAAAAAAAATAATAAATAAAAAAATGAGCGAAGCAGGTTTGGAGCGCTCGCTCCACTAGTTGGAGCGCTCGCTCCACTAATGATGGAATTCATTTATTCAGCGAGCTCTATATGGAGCGCCCGCTCCTTACACTCGGAGCGCACGCTCCACCTCTGCCGGGTTAGTCTTTCTTTCACTTTTTATGTTTATTTCTAACTTTCCTATCTCTCTTGTGCACGAACCCTAGCCTCCAATTGCTCTACCCTTCACCATATTCACCACCACCGACGCCACCACACCGGAGCCCCTGCCACCACCGCCGCCGCCGCCGTTGCCATACCCACCGGAGTTATCACCGGCCACCACCCTCAACTACACCGTCGCCGTCCGTCTCAACCACTGCCGTCAACCACACCGTCGCCGTCCGCATTCTCTCTACCGCCGTCAACTACACCGCCGCCTGTCCCGTCGTCGCTCCATTCAGCTTCCCTCATCGCCGTCTCTTTTCCTACAGGAGCGACCGCTCCATACAGTTAGAGCGCCCGCGCGCTGTTATTAATCGGAGCGCCCGCTCCAGTCACGTAGAGCGCTCGCTCCAGGGGGCCTGCGCATTTTTCCGCCGATTTTCACTTCGAATTGTCTTTTGTTTTTCTTTGTTCTTTTTTACGTTTTTCTTCGGTTTTCCTCTGTTTTTCAGGCCCTACCATGTCTAGAAGAAAGCGAGCAGCCCCGGTTGTTGGAGCGGCATCATCTAGTCTTCCATTCTCTGCTCGGATGTCAGCTCGTCCAGTTGGAGGGATTACACCGGGAGAATACGGTGTCACCTTTCGTGTTCCCTTCGATACCGAAGATGGGTATGAGGTAACAAATCGGTACCTTCATCTCAAAGTTATGGAATTGTTGCCCCCTCGTCATTATTCGCCTACATTTATTGAGGGACTGCGTCTAGGGGATTCACTTGCTCTATATTTAGAGGTCCTAGGCTTAACTCAGTATTTTAATAACCAATGGGAGGGGCATGATATATTGTGCTTGGAGATGTTGTGTACTGCTAGATTAGGGAAGAATACTGATGAGGGTCAAGAGGATGAGACTGCTTTTCTGTGTAATTTGGGTGGTATCTTCTGTGAAGTGTCTTACTATCGTATGCGTGAGATTTTCAGTTTTCACTATTCTGATAATGCTTCCCAATTTGTGCCTCATGACTTCAATTATTTTGCTGCTTGGAAAGAGTTGACTGGTTGTGATAATTGGGGACAAAAGGGTGCCCCTGCTATGTTTATTCGTGATAATTCCTTGTTACTGTTGCATCGTTTTCTAGCATTTAATGTAACAGGAAAAATTGAGGGAAGCAAGGTTAGTGGCCCGGAGTGTTACTTGTTATGGGCTGCTAAGAATCATGTGCAGGTTAGCATCTCCCATTTCATTTGGAACCAGATCATTGGCAACCAGTCGAGGCACAATGCACATCCCGCCCTCTCTCAGATAGCTACGGGGATAGCTCGTTATATGGCGGTTCCATTTTATCCCAGTCCTCCGATGTCTCTCGTCCCGAGCCGGGAGATCACCCCAGCTGAGCTCATCAATGGCTCATACTTAGCTTCCCCTACTCAGTTCAAGCCATGGCATCTGCGGGGTTCGGTCAGAAATTACATTGCCATCCATGGAGCACCTGCCGAACACGAGGAAATTCAAGGAGATGACATGGATGAAGGAGCCGGAGCTGCACAACCCGAAGCACCCCCCGAGTACTTTCGCGCATATCAAGAGGGGTTCAACACGTTTCAAACCGGGTTGTTCGAGAGACTGGATTCCCATGCCGTTCTATTTCAGTCGATGACGACGAATATGGAGAACTTGGGACTTCAGATGCAAAACATGGGGACGAGAGTTCAAGGGGTCGAGAATCGGGTTTATGATATTGAGCGCCATCTTTCGAGGTATACCGATTTTCACCCTACTTCTTCTTCTTCTCAGGCACCTTGGGATCCTAATGACCCAAATGATCCTCGAAATTTTCACCCTTGATAGCTATTTGTTTTTCTTTATTTTTATTTTTATTGTTTTTGTCATTTTAGGAGATATTACGCTTGTTGGGTATTTTTGTCTTTGTTTGTTTTGTAGGTACTACTTGGAATTTCTCGGGATTTCAAGTGTGTTGGTCGACATTGTGCGATAAGTTCCTTCTATCCCTTCCTTTTTATTTTCTCGCAATGAGGTCATTGCTTGATTTTAAGTGTGTGGGGGGGGGGGGGGGGGGGTCTTTGAAACTTTGGCATGATGTGTTTAATTTTGTTGAGTCTTAGGAGTTAGTTGAGTCGAATGAGCATGTGATGATAGTATTGTGGATTTGGCCAATGATAGACAAATTTTGTGATTTTTGGAGAAAAATTCATGATCTTTATTATGCATGGAACCTTGGCGAAGCGACGCATTTTATTCGATGAATTTGATGTATGCTATGATGTCGGGAACTAGTTAGTTTGAACCCGTGAGATTTGAGCTATTTGTGCATATTTATGCCTATTCTTTGATTGAGTGATTATGCATGCTTCGTTGTTTCTAGAACTTGCCTTGTTTCTCCATCAAGACCTTAGTATATTTACGAACTAGGAAATGATCTTAGGCCATTCTTTCGTAGCCACATGATTCCTATACACTAACCTTGTTCATAATCCTTTGTTTACCCCTTTTGAGCCTTTATTAGCCGTTCTTTGTAAAACAGGATGATAGGAGGTTTGGATGATTATGGGTATCCTTAGTTGTAGTCACTACTACAAAAAAGGTCTTCGACAACAGTTAATACCCGTTGTCTTTCTCAATTTCGTACTGTTGTCGTAGGCTGTGTTGTCGTAGATACGCGCTCATAGACAACAGTATGTTGAACTGTTGTTGTTATGTATTACCACAACAGTGTTTCAACTGTTGTCGTAGACGTGTTGTTGTTGTGAATTACTACAACAGTAGTTCAACTGTTGTCGTATATGTGTATTTTAATGTTGTTGTTTTTATTAATTATTACACCTATTTTTATATATAAATAATTAAAACAACAAAATTAATATTAAAATTAAACCAGATTATATAAATTTCAAATATTATAAATAAGAATATCAAATTAATACAACTATCCATTACAAGGTCTCTAAGTTCTAGTCATGATCAATTAAAAAAAAAAAATTAAAAAAATCCTCAAAGGATTTCAAGTCTAAGAGATCCAATAGTAGCCAAAATTAACACTAATCTAAAAGTAACATGGACATCCGACCTTGAATTTCTTCTCTTAATTCCTATGCAAAATTCAGTGGCTGCAGCACGAATTACAATCTTTATTTTCTCACTGTATCCCGTTCTTTCAATAGCCTCCTTTACAAAATCCAAGCCTTCTTTCAAGCTGCACGAGTAAAAACTTAAGAAAACAGATACAGATCCACATTGTACAAAAGAGACCAGTGAGAAAACTTACCAGGATATATTGGGAGCAAATCCGCCATCTTCTCTAACATTGCATCCATGTGAACCATACTGTTCTGTAATCACAGCCTGAATAGAACAAGTAAAATAAAATTAGTCGCCAAATAATCGAACAAGGTAAA
The DNA here is from genome assembly GCA_029379335.1 of Thymus mandschuricus. Taxonomy (NCBI): domain Eukaryota; kingdom Viridiplantae; phylum Streptophyta; class Magnoliopsida; order Lamiales; family Lamiaceae; genus Thymus; species Thymus mandschuricus. Next base: position 11,587,991 of record CM057079.1, read on the forward strand.
ATGTATCATTTGTTTGTTAAATAAAACATAGGGTAGTTTCATATAAGTTTGCCAAAATCTTGAACAATCAATATCCCAATGAGTAAAGGCTGTAAAGCCAATTCTAATACACCGAAACCTTCATCCTTAAGGTATCTAAATATCCTACTATTTAACAAGCATTTAAGAATGATCTTGGACATTCAAAAAGTAATCTAAAGCACAAATTACACTTCCAATAAATAACCACAGCTGAGCAATATGATTCTATGGGTCCTACAATCATAATTTGAATCTACATTCTCATCAAGCTATAACACAGAATTCAAGAGGAGACTTCTCCATGAACTATCAATGCAACTATAGTATAGGCATAAATCTAGGCACTCTAGTTAAGATGGATTACCTGCTGCAAAGAAGAAGCTGACAAGGGCTTATTAAGTTCAAATTTCCATTCCCGAAGCATCTGGTGCACTTGCTCTTCGAGCACCACCACATCAATTGTCAGACTCTCCTAATAGCTGATTGAAGATCGCTAAAGACTCCCAGCAGATCATCTACACGATATTGGCTCTGTCCTTGAAGAGTTTATGGGATGAGGACTTGCATGCCCCACTCTTTAAACACGTTAAAAGGTTGTAACTATGAACTACGAAGGATATTTTAGTTCTGTTTCAGAATGTTGGGTAAGTAGAGGACAGATGATATTAATTTCACTTCTGTCATATATGGTTCTGGACAGAGGAAACCATACTTAGCTCTTTCCTAACACACATATGGTTGTATTCAAGAATCAGTCGAAGATATTTTCAACTGCATTTCAGGAGTTGGGCTATAGTTTATCTAGAACTAATGAAAATAGTGAATTCATCTTCAAGTGCTCTTTAGTTTTGCCTTGGCTTCTCTATTTTTCTCTAAATAATATTCTGAAACTGGAACTATTGGTTCGCGTATGAAATCTGAATTTAAGAGGTTTGAGTCCTTACCGCTGCAGCATGTTCTTCCTTTACCCTCGCCAAGTGTTGCCGAGATTCTTCCTTGAATTCTTCAATTTTTTGCTCACACCTTTTCTCCACATCTTGGACAATTTTATCTGCCTGAAAGTTGATAGGATGATATTTAAACGATGCAGGAACTGGAATGCAGTAACTCATAACGGAAAAGTAACCGAAATGAACCTTTTCTTTCTCAAGATTAACAGTCTCCTGCTTCTCCACCTCATACTTCATTCGAATATCGTTAATGGCCTGATCAAATTCCAACAAATGGTCATCTTGATGGATCTAGAAAGTAACAAGGATATGCATAATCCTTAGAAGTTAAAATTGTGAAGGGGGGGAAAAAAAAGCAGACCTGATCATTTCTTTGAGATATTTCCTTCAAATGCTTGGATAGTTCTGAGTGTTTGCTTTCTAGCATATGATCATATTCCTTTCTGGCCTCCTGAAGCTTACTTTCAGTATCAGCCAAGGAAGCCATAACCTGAAACAGAAGACCAGATGTTACTAGACCATCCACCAGGCAGTTGTTCAAAATTGCAGTAAAACATACCTCTGCTTTTTTATCATCAATCTGTTTCTCTCTTGCTTTCAACTCTGGAGTAACAGCTAATAACATGATAAGACATACCATACTAAGATCATGGTCCATTTCAGCTGCAACCATGTGAGTTCTCGAAATCTGCTTACTATATACTATAACCCATGGATGCAAAGCCAAGTAAACATAAAACCTCAACAGTATCCAAGATGAACCGGGAATCCAACTTAAGTACACGACAAGGTATGCTACACACTTATGAATAATTAGGCAACACGCACACACCCAAAGACAGGGGCCAGAAAATTCGGGGAGGGGGTGGAAATCAGCAAAGGCACTCAGAAAGACCCCAGGTCAAGTAAAATTATGCTTCGTATGAAAAGCGAAGGCACTCAAAATCAACTGAAAATTACATCACCAGAAATTAAAGAGAACAACATTAAAAGGCAATCTGGAGGTTCATCAAGTATGACTTTCTCTATTTTCAGCGTGATAAAAGTAACTCAACATCAATAATTTCAAATCTCTTGACTAACCTCAGCATATTTCAGAGCCAAGATATTCCTTTTCTGAGATAGAAGTTCAAAAAGGACCCCCAAAGTCACCTCGATTCCATCTCAACATCAATGAAACGTGCAAAATAGGCCAAAAGAAAGCAAAAATCTCCAAACACAAATCCGCTACACTTACATACAAATATATACAATGATCAAAAGTTGTAATCGGCAAACTAAAGCATAAGTGGAAATCAAATCAAATCATACACTCTGCAACTAAATAACCGCTCAAACACTCCAAAAATCTCGCTATTCAATTTACAGAAAGAACTAGCATTTTTCGCCACTTGTTAGCCAGTAAAAATCAACGATTAAATGCTAAAACCTAGAAAAAGGAGGAGTAAAGAAATTCCCAGCAACAATTCTTCAGATAATCAATTGCAATCAAATCCAGATTTATGCTTATATAGTGAAAGAGAGAGAGATGCTACCTGAGATGCTAATCCTTAATCAGAGAGGTTGAGAAAGAGCCGCGGCGGCGGCGGCGATGCCGATTTTGTTTGGGGGAAAGGCTGGTCGAGAATGCGGGCTGGGGGAGCAAGAGTGAGTGAGTGAGAGAGAGAGAGTGAGTGAACTCAGTGAAGAGCCGCTGCAGACGGCGGCGGACGGCGAACGACGGAGGGCGGCGAACGATTGGAGTGGTGCGGCTTGAGAAATTGAGAGACGTTTGGAGTGGGGGTCTCGCGCGCTGATAATTTGGGGGGTTTTGAAAATTGGGGGAAAATTTAATTAAGTAAGTATTTTTTTTATATCAATAACAACATAGCATACAACAACAGTTAAAAAAGCACACGTTGTTATAAATTACGACAACACTAAACGACAACAATTTTATACACTGTTGTGAAATTTATATACAACAACACTATACAACAACAGTTCATAAAACACTGTTGTCTATGAGCGTACTCCGGTCGCTCATAGACAACAGTTTTTAAAACGACAACACTTTTTAGGGATACAACAACAGGAAAAACACGGAACCGTTGTCGTAGATGTGTTGTCTATGTGCGTTTTTGTAGTAGTGAGTTGGTGATATGGAAGGAGAAAATTTGAAAATACTTGTTGTGGTGTAGAAGGAGAGAAAGAGAAGAAATTTTAGATGCTTGTTTAAGTGTAGTTAGCTATCCCTATAAGCTTAGAAAAAAAAAAAAAAAAAAAAAAAAAGAGATAAGGAAAAAAAAAATAAAAATAGAGCCTTTGTTCAAATTCGAAAGAACATGTATTAGTTGAGCTCTAGAGAAAAAAAAAAAAGAAAAGAAAAGAAAAAGAAAAAAATAAGCATAAGGGGATAGTTAGCTTTGATTTGTATAGTTGATACTTTAGCATCTTTGAGTTTGTATCTGGTGTGTTGGAGGGTAGAAGATGGAGATAAAAATCCATACTTTGGTTAGAGTTGAAAAAGAGGTTGATGATTTAGAGCATTTTGAGTCACTTAGCCTATATATTCCCTACCTTAACCAATGTCCCTACATTACAAGCTTATATAAAGACCTTTTTGATCCTAGTTTGTAAGTATTACATTAGGTGGAGATGTTGAGATTGAAGGCAAGTCTATGGTAAACATGTTGCATTGCATTGATATTGAGTGAACCCTATGATGTGCATTATCTTATACATCTTTTCTTTGAGAGAGTTGAGTGTTCACCTTCATATATAAAATCTCACATGTTGGAGAGAGTTCTTTGATGGATTAGCATATTTTGAATTAGTTGAGTAGATTGTGTTGATTGATGCTAAGGTTGTTTGCATAGTTTTGATCATGATCATGATCATGAGAGTTTGTTTTCGAAAAGTTTTGAGGCCTATATAGTTCACAATACTTGAGTCTATTGTTTATTTCGTTGTTGTATTGCTTGAGGACAAGCAAAGGTCTAAGTGTGGGGGAGTTGTTTGGTGTCATTTTGTTAGGTTTTAGTCGTTATTTATTATTTGTTTTTGTGTCGTTTTGGAGTCGTTTTGTGTCTTTATAGCTATGATTTGGGTGTTTCGAGTATTTTACTTGTTAGGGATCATGGGAGCCGAAAGAAGGAGAAAGAACGAGAAAAGGACGGAAAAAGAGTGCAAAAATGCATACAGTGCGAGGATGAGTTGGAGCGCCCGCTCTCAGGCGTTGGAGCGCTCGCTCCTGGACAATACTTGGGGATTTGCACATGAGCGTTGGAGCGCCCGCTCCAGGTGTTTGGAGCGCCCGCTCCAGTTCAGCAGTTGAAGGATTTTTGCGAAGCCAATATGGAGCGCCCGCTCCCATCCTTTGGAGCGCCCGCTCCACGTCTGGCGTGTTTTCTTACTTGTTTCCTTGTTGGAATCGAACTCCTACCTTATTATATATAGGCCATTAGGGCACGAATTTGGACAAGCTTTTACCTTAGTTTTTCAGTTCTAAATACTTTAGCTTTAGTTTTTATTGCTTTCTTTTGTTCGAATCCGGATTCGTAGTTCGTTGCAGTTTAATTCAAGTTCTTCGTTTCTTCGTTATTTTCGTAAGTTATTTTATTGCTTTCGTTTAATTGCTTTAGTTCTAGATTCGATTTCTTTATTGCTTCGTTTAATTTCCTTAGTTTAATTTCGTTCGTTCGGTTTTCAAAGTCTAGTTTAGATTCGTTTTTCTTTCGTTTTCAATTCTCTCGTTTTCAAAGTTCTTAGAGTTAGATTTATTTATTTAATTTCCAGATTTTCAGATTTAGTTTAGTTTAATTATGTCTAGATTCGTTTTCTTTTCTTTCGTTGCTTTCTTTATTGCTTTCCTTTCGATTTTTGCCTAGGTAGATTTATTGTTTTCTTTAGTTTAATTCTTAGATTAATTTCCAGCTTTCTAGATTAAATTTATTTGCTTTAATTTCATTGCTTTGATTTATTTTCTTGTCTAGGATTTTAAAAACCAAAAACCCAAAAACTCTATTTACTTGCTTTCTTAGTTTAGGTTGTTTTTACTACACAGTTATTTGCCCTGTTAAGTTTTCCTTGAGATTCGACTTAGGTTTTTACTTGCTAGTGCTACGATAGGATTTTGTTCTATTGCAAACACTTTTTAGTGAAACACACACTTAGGCATATTTTCACTTGTTTACGGTCAAGGTCGATAGATCGACCTGCTACCTGTTAGTGCAGGTCGATGCTCTTTAAATGTTTAAATACAAGTTTGATCCACTCTGTAAGAGAAAGGTTGTTTATCGACCTGCCTCGTTCGGATCGAGCTGGTATATCTAGCTGTCTATCGACCTTCCTTATCAAGCTTCCAGCCTGCTTTGACTTAGAAGATTTCAAGAGCTGGATTTCTATATCAAGGTCGTTGTTCCACCTTCATGGAGCAACACGACCTGATCCTTGCCACGTGGTATGCCAGCAAGGACGAACCTTCCCAACGGCTAGAAGTGAGTCACTCTCCAACGGCTAGTGCCACATCATCCTGACTCCAACGGCTATTTTTCAAAACTGCCTATATATACTTCAAGCCATTATCGGATTCAAGCACGGGAAACTCAAGCTTTCAACGCAAATACTCTGCCAAAATCTCTCTCAAAGTTCATATCCTTTCAAGTGTTCGAAATTCCATTAGTTTCCCAAACACTTGACGAAGAGAGATTTTCGACTCCGATAAAAGCCACAATGACGAAGCGTTCACTGCTGCTTGTCGTTGATTCAAACAACTTCTTCTCCGACTCGTTCGAAGTTAGAAAGTTAGTTTTGTGTTCTTCACCATTATAGAGTTAGTCAAGCTCTGTAAACGTGAAAGGTTGTTTGTACATTTTCTGTACGAAAGGTTGTAAGGGTCACGACCCAAAACTCGTGTCTAGATATATTCGAGTTAGAGTGTATTTAGAACTGATACTCAGTCAGTATAAATAAGAGAGAAGTTGGATCCGAAGGTAAAGGGATTCTCAGTTCGAGTCGACCTGACGTGGACGTAGGAGGGTTTCTCCGAACAACGCTAAATTGCGGTGTCTCTCTCTCTCTCTCTCTCTTTACTTATCACTCTTACTTATTTTATCATTCTGACAAGCATCAACCTGCATCTCACGAAACAACCTGCATTAGCCTATCGACCTTAGATTTTTCAAAGAGTTAATCAACCTCCGCTTCCGCATAATCACAGTTTGATAAATCAAGCTTGTTTTCAAACGAGCTTGATAGATCAATCTGCCTCTGATAGGATCGACCTTGACAGTCGACCTCTTTATCGACGTGTTTTTCAAAACGTCAAAAACGGTTGGTATTGGTGTATTCCCCCCCCCCCCTACACCAATTACTCTTTTCCGGGACCAACAAGTGGTATCAGAGCAGTGGTTCTTTTGACCACTGCTTTGCATACTAAAGTTTTTATCAAACTTTTGGTCATTTTGAACCGATCCTTTTGAAAAATCTTTTCATTCATACATATCATATTATTTGCAATGGAGGCTTCTATTCTCAGGGTTTGTGAAGATTTCTCCATTCAAGGCTATGAAGACTGGAGTTTCAGAATCAAGATGTGTCTCAAGGCATATCACATCCTTATGTGGGATATCATCGAAAATGGCCCCTCTCCCATTTATGCAGCGAAGATCATCGTTGAAGGAACGTCCCCCGAGGAGGCCACATACAAGAAGATTCTCAAAAATCCTCGCGACTACACAACCGAGGAAAGGAAGGAGGCTACCCTCGATGATTATGCAAAGGGACTCATCTCTAGCACTGTGAAGGGCGTCTATCTTGCCAAGATCCGAAATCTTGAGACTGCCAAAGAAATGTGGGACACCCTCCGGTCCATCAGCCCGGATTCAGAAGAGATGAAGGAGAACAAGCTGTCCATGGCGTGCAGCAAGTTCGATGACTTCAAGATGATTTCGGGTGAAACCATAGAAGCAATGAAGATTCGCTTCACCGAAATAATTCTCGAGATTGCTGCGATCAACCCTCTCAAATACACGCAGCGCGAGAAAAATCTTAAAGTGATGCGTGCTCTACCTGCAAACTGGCACGTATACACCGCCATGCATCCAGCTCGTTCCGACTTCAACTCTCTCACCACTGAAGATCTTTTCGACATTCTTGTCGAAAATGAATATGAGATGATCCGCATCCACGGGTCAGCACAGCCTTCCACCAGCAAGAAGGCCGATGAAAAGAATGATAAGGAGGTAGCCTTCAAGGCCGAGTCAGCCTCTGCTGCTACCTCAAGCTCGATTGACGAATCCATCGTCAAAAAGTTCGAGAAGATGACTCTCGACTATGCTCTCGCTGCTAGGAGAAATGAGAAGCTCCTAGGAAAGGTTGTCAAATACAAGAAATTCTACCGTGACAACAAGCGAAATTTCTCAAACCGCAACCACGACCGCCCTGACAAAAAGGGAGAAGGTAAACCCTCTACCTTCAATTCTTCTAACACACCCGAGGGTGGTTGTTTTGGTTGTGGCAGGCCGTGTCACTACAAGACAGATTGTCCCGATCTGACAAAGGCCGAGAGAGACGAGCTCCGTGCAAAGCGCGATAAAAAGCTCAAGGATCAACGAGCTGCCATGATCGCCGAAGAAACAAAGGAGGCTCACCTCTCAGACAGCTCGTCAAGTGATGACGAGGGTTACATCGCTTTCGACGAAAGTGATGATGAAGAATGTTTTGTTGGAGAAAACCAACAAACCGAGGGATCTTCAAAGGTAGATCCTCAACCCATTTCACTTTCTTTCTCTGACGATGAATGTGCAGAGGGTGAAGAACTATCCGAGGCTGTGTCTTGGGAAGAAATCAAGAAACAACTCGATGATTATGCCGATCTCGTGGCTACATTTAAAGAGGTCGTTGAAGATAATGCTGAGCTAATAAATAAGAATGAAAAATACAAGCTGGCATTAGAAGAAAAATTTACTCCCTATGATGAGGAAAAGGAAAGGGAGATCGAAGCCCTAAAGTCAAAAATTGAAGAATTAACTTTCCGAGTAAAGGAGTTCGATACCAGGGAGCTCGAGAAGGACGAGTCCCTCAAAATCAAAGATGCTGAAATTCACAGCCTTACATCAAAGTTGGCTGACTTGGTTATTCGACACGAACTTCTCGTGGAAAAAGAAGGAAAGCTTCAACTCACCTTGAGTCAGTTGAAGAAAAGCGGAAAGAAATTGGAAGAGGTCCAATCCATGCAACGCAATCTGCGTGATCACTCTGGTATTGGATTTAGTGGAAAATCCAAGGAAAGCAAGGATAAAGACTGCGAGATCAAGTTCGTAAAGGCGCAGTCAAAATCAAAGAATATTCGGAAAGCTCATCAAGCTCTCCCAGATAAGATGGTTAAGCTGAAGAATCCAGTTCGACAGCCACAAGCCATTCTTTTAAAGCAACACAAGAAGGAACAACATGTTCCTCAAAAGAAAGTGAGTCGACCTGCCCAGTATCGTCGACCTGCCCCTACTCATCAACAGCAGGCTGTTCATCAAGGGCGATACGAAGGCCAGTACTATCAAAGGCCGTATCACCCTCAGTTCTTCTACCCTGCTCAACAAGGATGTTACTGCCACTATCCACAACAGTCAAACTTTCAAGACTGGCAGTATCAACCTGATTTTCATGAAGAGCATTATCAGCCTCGTCGCCCTCGCTCAAAGAAATCCAAGGCTCCCAAACCCAAGACCGCCACTGCCTCGTCCTCAGCCTCGGATAGAAGCAGACCGACGAAACAAATCTGGGTCCCAAAGGCCGTTCCCGCAACCGACGTAGCACCCAATCTCAAATGGGTTGCTAAGTTTAATTAATTGCAGGTCGGGAAGGCTCAAAGAAGGAGCCAAGCAGCTCGTGGAGCTGTATGGATCATTGATAGTGGATGCTCCAAGCACATGACGTGTGACAAAATGCTACTATCAAATTATCAAGAACGAGACGGGCCACTTGTAACCTTTGGAGGAAACTCGAAGGGTCACACAAGAGTCCAGGGCGATCTAAAAGTTGGAAAAACAACTATTTTTAACGTCTCGTATGTTGAAGGTCTTAATCATAATTTATTCTCTGTGTCGTAATTCTGCTCGAATGGTAAACGAGTAGAATTCACCGCTAACAAATGTCTCGTGAGAAATGAGGAAGGAGAAATACTTCTTACCGGAATTTTGCAGGATAGACTCTACATAGTCCAATGGACTGATGGGATAGAGACCTGCCTGATCACAAAGGCTGATTCCGAGACAAGCTGGTTATGGCACAAGAGGCTGAGTCATTTGAACTTCAAGGCCATCAACAAGCTCGCACGCAACAAACTGGTGAACGACCTGCCAGATAAAGTCTTCGATCGTGATCACATTTGCAAAGCCTGTCAAGCTGGAAAGCAAACAAGATCATCCTTTCCAAGTGTGACGGCACAAGCTTCAAATCGAATTCTTGAGCTTCTCCATCTCGACCTCTTTGGTCCAGTCACTCCCTTGAGTATAAACGGTAGAAAATACGCTCTCGTTATTATAGATGATTATTCTAGATTTACGTGGGTTATTTTCATGTACAAAAAGAAGGAGACTTTGGAGAAGCTACCCGCATTGCTGAGCAAACTGTGCAATCAAAAGGAGAAATCCATCATCTCCATTCGATCCGATCGAGGCACCGAATTTATCAATGCAATGATCGAAGAATATTGCACAAAGAGTGGAATTCCTCATCAAACCTCAGCAGCTCGTACACCTCAACAAAATGGCGTAGTGGAGCGCCGTAACAGGTCGCTGAAGGAAGCAGCTCGTACCATGTTGGATGAAACCAACCTTCCAAAGAAATTTTGGGCAGAGGCCGTTAACACAGCCTGCTATACCCAAAACAGGTCGATCATCACTACCCGACATGGAAAGACTCCTTATGAGCTGTGGAACAACAAGCTCCCCAGGTTAAAGTATTTTAAATCTTTTGGATGCTTGTGTTACATCCATAACAATGGGAAATCTCAATTAAAAACTTTTGATAGCAAGGCCGATCCAGGAGTATTTTTAGGATACTCGGAGGTTAGCAAAGCTTATAGAGTTTTTAATAAGAAAACCCTAGTTGTGGAGGTAACACCTCATGTTGTGTTTGATGAATCTACTTGTCTGTACAGAGAGTTAAGTACAGGTCCAGATCATTCTGATACTAACAGGCTGTTCAACTCCCCCATCGACGACCTGCTAGTATGGACTCCAACTGATATAGAGGAAGAGGATCAATCTGATCCGAAGGTCACACAGCATGGGGGAAATGATGCAAGTGACGTTCCTACATCTAGCTGTAATACATCAACCGGAATTAACCAGGCTGATCCCCCGTTCTCAGTTCCCCAGACTGATGCTGTTAACGACCTTACAACTCAAATCGAGCAGCTCGATGATTCAATGGAGCAGCTCGATATTCAGTCCGATCAACAGCCCGAACAACAGCAAGTTCTCACTGATCAACCTTCAACTTACCCGGAGTTTGACGAACCTATTAATGAGCCCGATCCAATCATTTCAAACGAAGAAAGATCACGACGCAGACGATGGATCGATGATCATCCTAAAGAGCTTATTATTGGGAACCCAAACCAAAGAGTGCGGACAAGAAGAACGATTGGTGAAAGTGCGCTACTAAGCTGCTATCTCTCTCGAATAGAACCCAAAGATGCCATTCAAGCTCTTCGTGATGCTGACTGGATTCAAGCCATGCAAGAAGAACTCAATGAATTCAAAATAAATGAAGTATGGTCTCTAGTAGATCGTCCTTATCATCAGGGCGTCATTGGAGTTAAATGGGTGTACAAAAACAAGAGAGACGAATCTGGAGAAGTTGTCAGAAATAAAGCCCGATTGGTAGCAAAGGGTTACTGTCAACAAGAAGGAATCGATTATGATGAGACGTTTGCCCCCGTCGCAAGATTAGAAGCTATAAGGCTGTTTCTAGCTTATGCCGCTCATCAACGATTCAAAGTCTACCAGATGGATGTAAAGAGCGCATTCCTCAATGGCGTTCTCGAAGAAGAAGTCTATGTGGAACAGCCTCCAGGATTCGAAGTGGGTGATTCGAGCAAAGTCTACAAACTTCACAAGGCCGTCTACTGACTTAAGTAAGCTCCTCGAGCTTGGTATGAGACGCTATTATCCTTTCTCATCGAATCTGGATTCAAGAGTGGTTCTGTCGACAAAACGCTATTCACTATCAAAGTGAATGAACATATCCTTTTAGTACAAATTTATGTTGATGACATTATTTTTGGATCTAAATCTCCCATATTATGCGAAAAATTTGGTAACCTCATGACAGACAAATATAAAATGTCTATGATGGGGGAAATGAATTTCTTTCTAGGGTTGCAGGTCAAGCAGTCTGATGAAGGAATCTTCATAAGCCAAACAAAGTACGCATACGAGCTGGTCGACAAGTTTGGTGTCAAAGACAGCAAGCCCGTCAAAAACCGATGCTCTCTGGTGGGAAGATCGACCCGGATCCCGAAGGAAAACCTGCCAACATAACACAGTACAGGGGTATTATTGGTTCATTACTTTATCTAACTGCGAGTCGACCTGATATCACTTTTGCAGTTGAAGTGTGTGCTCGATATCAAGCTAATCCGAAGGAATCTCACTTGGAAGCGGCAAAGAAAATTCTTCGATACATCAAAGGAACCGTAAATTTGGGTCTTTGGTATCCTTGTGATGATAATTTGCAGCTTACAGGTTATTCAGATTCTGATCATGCAGGGTGCAAGCTCGATAGGAAATCTACCTCGGGTACTTGCCAATTTCTCGGAAACAAGCTGATATCATGGTTTTCAAAGAAACAAACTTCAGTAGCCATCTCCACTACAGAGGCCGAGTATATGGCCGCAGGGAGTTGTTTTGCACAAATCTTGTGGCTCAAACAACAACTCAAAGATTATGAAGTTGAAGTCAGTGAAGTGCCCATATTCTGCGACAGCTAGAGTGCTATCGCCATTACTCAAAATCCAGTTCTTCATACAAGATGCAAACACGTGGATATTCGACACCACTTTATTCATGATCACGTGGAAAAGAAGAACGTGGTTATTGAGAAGATACACACTGATATTCAACGGGCTGATATCCTAACCAAACCACTAGCCGAAGAAAGATTCAAAATGTTGTGTGGAAAGTTAGTCTTATTAAATGTTGAGTCAATAGGCCGTTCGTGAGTCAACAGGCCGTTCGTGATTCAACGGGCCGTTTGTGAGTAAACAGGCCGTCACCGTTTGAACAGGCTGATAGACAAACGACAGATCGTTCCCTATCAACAGGCCGTCGACTAATCAACAGATCGACCTATGTTTCTAAATTGAGGGGGAACACTTGACCAAGTGATCCATCAATTAAGGGGGAACAAAGGTCGATATCTTCCACCAGGTCGATATCACAGTTCAGGCCGTACTCACTTCATCAGTCCGCTATCAACCTGAATGCAACCCGCATTAATGAAGGGGGAATCAAAGGGAGAAATCAAAAGGGCAGTATCACCCTTTTGTCTTTTACTTAACTTCTTTAATACGCATTGAATTTCTCTATTATTGATATTTATTTCTCAATGTGTTACATTGTTTAAGGCTCTGTTGTGTTGCAGAAATTAAGGAAAAAGGGAATAATCATTACTATCTTTTGCAACCTATCTAGTCAAGTGTCAAATATTGACACATTGACCGAGGTCGCATTTAATTCCCTGCAACCCCTTTCTGAAAAGTGCAAGCATACGCATGTTTTCTTTAACTCACGCGCGGATGTGAATCGTTTCACATTCCACGCGCTTTCATCGTGCGGATGAGAATTAAAGGGCAAACTTTAACCCTTTCAAATTCGAATGATCTCAACCATTCAATATGTCTATATATATCATGATGTTCACATTTGAAACGTTACTTTCTTCACTCTCTGCAACCCTAATTTCTTCACTATCTGCATACAAACATCAGCCGATGTTGTGCTTTCTTCACCATTTTCTCTCTTCTCCGTCAAGTTTTTACACATCTACTCTTGAAAAATGGCAAGAAAATCATCTTCCGGCCCTCAGGAAATGGAATGGGATGCGATCGCTGATTATTTGAACTCTCGCATCAAATATGAGCCATACATGGTTCGTGAAACCTTGGGGTTTCGCGATTTGGAATCGATGTACGCCTTGGTGGAAACGTGCCTTCCGTTCCACCGAATTATCTCTGCCCGTCCGCCGAGCTTCTCACAAAGGTCGTGAGTGCCTTCTTCTACAACTGGAATAAGGGTGACTCCGTCTCCTCCCACACTGTATCTCTCGGAAGTCAGAAATCTGTCCACCACATCAACGTCCTCGACACCGTGAAGGTCGCCTTCAGCATTGGGGAGGGTGGACTGATACGATCCTTGACGACCGATAACACACAAGACGCAAGCGGAAGACTCAAAATTGATAGAACAGATGGAATATCCCAATATACCTAAAGTCTAACCCCACAAATGATATAGAATCGGCCTAAACCCCCTATACCCCAAGTGGTGATTGCCTTAGTCACACGGGGACGATGAATGACACACAAACGAGGGTGATGAACTCGATTGATTCGCCGGATAAAGAATTTCTTAGTCACACCATAAGAAATTCGAAGATAAATCTCATAAGTGAAATAAACTGAAGTATTATTGATGAATAAAAGTGTTATTTTCGTTCATAACATAAGAGCCTTATTTATAGGCTTCAAAAAATCCTAATTCCACAAGGAAACTACTTAAAAATTTATCCTAAAAGATATCAAATCAAATCCTAGTCTAAAAAGGAATAAAATCACTAAAATAATGCTGAAAATTAACCTACCAACTATACTACTCATAAAAAACGAAAATTAATTAAAATAAAGAACTAAATAAACTACTAAATAATTTCTTCCATCTTCAGCCCATATCATCTTTAATTCTTGGCCCATGAAGTGAAATCCATGATCTACGGGCTGCATCATGGACCGCTGGAACTTTCCGAGATCTCGCGCGATCAACTGCAGGAGGTTTCTGATCGCGTTCTAATGGAGCCAAGGCTGTACTTGGCGAGTACGTTCAAGAGGAACGAGCTCCGTCCCAAGTACCGTCTTCTAATGGATTTTGTGCAGAGGTGCTTTCTAGGGCACCTCGGGAATCATGACCAAGTCACGCCATTGAAGTTCCAGATCATGACGGCCGTGATTCTCAACCTGCCCATCAGCTGGACCAAGCTGGTGGTCACCCTGCTATGGGAAGAGGCCAAGCAGATTGATTGCTCCATGGATGGAGAGGCCGTGGTGGGAGTTCGTCTCCACAATGAAAAGAGGCCGCTTCGTCTTGGGACGAAGGCGACCTGCATCATCATCTCCTTCTTCAAGAATCGAAGGTGGACAGACGAACCGGCCTTCCCCCACATCTTCATTCCAAAAGATCTCCATCAGATGGAGATGGCTTTGGGAGTCGCGCCGCAAATCTTTTACGGGTCGCCAGACCACGTAAGGCCGCATTTGATTCGGACTGGTGAGTCCAAGGTTGGGTGGAGGTTGTCACCTTGCCCTGTACAGAAAAAGAAGCGAAAGGCCGACGACGAGCCGTTGCCCTCTCGCCCTGCCAAGAAGACTCACCCTGCCAAGAAGACTCCTCCAAGGAAGCAATATGCTTCCATAGAACCGGTCAGGCCGTTGCACTGTGTTCTTCCTATGGAGGTCGAGAAGTCAGCTCCCAGCAGGCAGCCTTCGCCCTCCCCATCGCCCTCGCCTTCGCCGGAACGGACTCCCTCTCCAGTTCGTACCGTAATTGAGCCGACCACCTCGCCGCATCGCCCTGCACCTTCACCTACAGGCTCCCCCGCAGTCCGACGCGCTGGCTCGGTGGAGATCGAGGATCTCACAGAGGACGAGCCCCAACCTTTCCCCTTCCGGCATGTCGCCGTGGAGGAAGACGTCGTCCTGCCCATCCAGCCGATCACAGAGCAGCCCGTGTCTGCTGCTCACTCAATGGTGGCTTCGATGAAGGCCGAAGCCAGGCTTAGGGTGATCGACCTGATGCCGGGGATTGAGCAACTCCCCAAGTCCCTGAATCTAGCAGCTCGCCTCCAGTTCTATCTGGCTTGTAAGTCGAGCTACTACTATGTTTTTGAAGCATTGTTGCAGGTCGTCTCCCTCGACGATCTGAAGGTTGAAGAGCTGGAGTTGGAGGCTGAATTCAACTTCTTCAGTGTAGAGGATGCGGCCGCCAACTTCCAATCCCTCGTGCTGCGGCGCATGAAAGTTGAGGCCAAAATTCTGGGCATCGACCTTCGCCCCCTCTACACCAACTCTCGCTCCCTCTACAACTCCGCCTCTATTATCGGAGATGAGTTTGATGCCATTCAAACTCCAGAGAAATCGCCACCAAGGAATGAAGGTGGTGATCAAGCTCTGACTGCTGCTGATGCTGCTCCATCTCCCCAAGTATCCAAGGTTGATGTTGAGGTCGAGCTCAATTCCCTCTCTGCCAAGCTTGAGTCTCTCAGCCTTAGCATTCCGGAGCAGATCAAGCAGGCCATAGCAGAGGCCCGGGTCGACATTTTGAAAGAGGCCAAGATCCAGGCCGATGAAGCTGCAAGGGAGCAGGTCACGAAGTTTGCCGTGGAGCACTTGAAGGAATACACGGACAAGCTTCTGCCGGACCAGCTTGAGGCTCTCATCATGGCGTCCCGAGAGCTGGTTGGAGAAGTGATGGAGGACGTGGCCAAGGTCGATCATCGAGTGACCGACCTGACTTCTTCTATTGCCAATTCGGCATCGGCCTCCAACACTCAAATTAACGGCATCCTTGACACCCTCACCAGCCTGCTCAACGGGCATCAGCAATTGAAGGATGCCGTTGGCAAGCTGCAGGAGGAGGACGCTTCCCTTCTTTCACTCATCAAATCCCTTTCTGATGATGTCGAAAAGGGGGAAGAAGCAAAGGCCGCCGCCAAGAAGAAGAGGACCAGCCAAGCCAAATCCCCTCAATCTTCTTTGGCTCATCCCCCTCCTCCTCCGCCTCCGCCGCCAAGGAAGCAAGTTTCCGAGGCTGCCGCCTCCAAGCCCATTTCCGAGGCCGATTCTGCCAAAGCTCGTTTGGCTCGCGAGGCCGAGCTGGTTACCGCCATGCATCTTGCCGGAGCTACTCCGGAGCAGGCCGTGAATCCAAGCGAGCAACGGCGCTTCATTGCAGAGCGCCGGGCTGCCGAAGCAAGGAAGAAGGCCGAAGAGGACTGGATCAGCCAGTCGGCCTCAGAGCTAATTTTGGAAGCTGGACTCCAGCAGCAGGCCGTGGAGTGGCTCGACGAGAGCCAGAACGCCCTGTTGAAGGAGCTCAACAGCTGTTTCATCCTCCTCTTTTACTGGATCCATGACCCCTCCCTCCCTGAAGATGCCGATGATGCCTATGCGGCCTACATGCTGAAATTCCCTCACCAACAATTTGTTGGTGAACTTCGTAGGAAGGCTGCAGAGGCCGGTGCAATTTTGAGGGCTCCAGCCAAGCAATACTTCACGCCCTTGCTGATCGGTGATTCGGGCTTCTTGGATTACTCACGAATCGACCGGTACATCGCACTGACGGCTCTGTAAACGTGAAAGGTTGTTTGTACATTTTCTGTACGAAAGGTTGTAAGGGTCACGACCCAAAACTCGTGTCTAGATATATTCGAGTTAGAGTGTATTTAGAACTAATACTCAGTCAGTATAAATAAGAGAGAAGTTGGATCCGAAGGTAAAGGGATTCTCAGGTCGAGTCGACCTGACGTGGACGTAGGAGGGTTTCTCCGAACCACGCTAAATTGCGGTGTCTCTCTCTCTCTCTCTCTCTCTCTCTCTCTCTCTCTCTCTCTCTCTTTACTTATCACTCTTACTTATTTTATCATTCTGACAAGCATCAACCTGCATCTCACGAAACAACCTGCATTAGCCTATCGACCTTAGATTATTCAAAGAGTTAATCAACCTCCGCTTCCGCATAATCACAGTTTGATAAATCAAGCTTGTTTTCAAACGAGATCAATTCTGCCTCTGATAGGATCGACCTTGACAGTCGACCTCTTTATCGACGTGTTTTTCAAAACGTAAAAAACGGTTGGTATTGGTGTATTCCCCCCCCCCCCCCCCCCCCTACACCAATTACTCTTTTTCGGGACCAACAAAGGCTCTAAATTCTTTTTTTTTTTTCAACACTTTTTCTTACTTTTTTTTTCTAAGCTTATAGGGATAGTTAATAACTAAATAAAGCATCTAAGTTTTTTTTTTTTTTTCCTCATCTCCAACCACATCAAATATATCTATTCAACTCTTCCTCCATCACTAACCACATCAACTAGGGATACCCTTAACCATCCAAACCTCCTATCATCCAAGCTCAAGAAAGAAAGGCTCATCAAAGCCTCATCAAAGGCTCAAAGGGGGTAAACAAAGGGTTATGCACAAGGTTAGTGTATAGGAATTACGTGGCTACGAAAGATGGTCTAAAATCCTTTCTAAGATCATATACATACTAAGGTCTTAATGGAGAACAAAGGCAAGTTCTAGAAATTCAAAGCATGCATGATCACTCAACAAACAAATTGACATCAATATGTCCAAAGGCTCAAATCCTCACCAAGGTAACAATATAATTCCCCAATATCCAAACATAACATAGATTTCATCACATCAATGCGTCGCTTCGCCAAGGTTCCATGCATAAATCCAATCAAAAAGATTTCATAATCAACAATCCATACTATCATTGGCAAATCCACAATACTCATATATCATGCTTGACTCAATCAACTAACTCCTAAGACTCAAAACAACTAAAGACTCAACATACCCCAAAATAAGACAACTACTAAAGCAATAAAAATGCACCCAAAAGATTGTTAACTTTAGTTACTCTTCCCCCTCCCCCAAACTTATTTCGAAATCAAAGATTAAGGAATAAGTTTGCAAAAAGAAGAAGGAACTAAGTTAACAAACTTACCTCATTGAAATGGTGGAGGGAAGGGAGGGTTGTCGGGGTTGATGGGGTCGAACCGTTGATGATGAGACGGGTAGTGAGGATAGAAGTAATGCATCTCATGCACCATTCTATTGTAGTTCTCCATGTAAGCTCTTTCATCCTCCCGTCTTTTCGCCTCATCCTCTCGAAACTTCCTCTCATTCTCAAAGTAGGTGTTGAGAGTGTCGAAACGGCCTCCAATGTATGTACGAAGATCTCCCACTTCGGTCCTCAAGTTTTGAACTTCCTCTCGAACACCTCGCACTTGGGATTCAACGAACTCTCCACCATCCCAATGGTAGTTATCCATTGCCTCCATCGTCTCCGTATGCCAATCTTGCATAGTGGAAAACTCCGGAGCCCTCATGTGAAAACCGGGTTGTGGCACATCTTCATACCCTTGTTGTCCGTCATCCCCTTGGTCGTAGGCGTGCTCTTCTTGCTCTTGGTCATCCTCCCCTTCTTCAACTTGTGGCAGCCGTCGGCCCGGCTCCATTATCACCCTCAAGTGCTCCCTCGAACTCAAGCTCCAATTTCCTCGTCCTTTGTCACCCTCGGCGAGTACACTAGTCAAATGTGGACAAGGAAGACGAAGGAGCATGGTTGCATTCCTCTCATGGAGCTTCCAAATATAACCCTCCTCAAAAGACAACATCTCTTGTCTTTGAAGCGCCTCTCGATCTAGGAGAATATCTCTAGAAACCGGCTCCTTGGGCAAAGTAACTCGAAACTTGTGGCACATGGGTGTAATCTACGCTCCACACCCGATCCTTTGGCTCCCATGAAGAAGTGCTTGGCTCTCGAAGTGCTCGGCTAACCAAAGGGCAGCGTCTTGCTTGATTCCATGAATGCACGCCCAAAAGAGATGCATATCAATAGTGCCAAATGAACCGGGGTCTCCTCTCCCAATAATCATACTTGTAATGAGTCGGTGGAGGTACCAAAACACCGGGTTGCACACCGATGATGCCTTTGGTCTAGCCGGTTCATAGTATGGCCTCCACTCCTTCTCCAAGTATACGATCTCCTTCCAAAGGTCATCCGAATCGGGTGTGTGATTTCCCCTGAAAAACCCCTCATCATCTCCTCCAATCAATTCGTTAAGCTCTTCCATGGTGAGGACGTGTTGGGCATTCCCCTACTGAAAACGAAGCACCGAAGGAGTTTTCTCGGACCTCAACAACTCCACGGTTGAAAGGAACTCCACCGTCAGGATATGGTATGTCAAGAGGTTGGCTTGGAAGACCTTCGTGAATCCTCCGTTCTCCATGAGAGTCACCACGTCATCGGCTATCCCCATCCCGACGATCACCTCGTGGTCTAGGAATCGACAATGCCTATGCTTCAAGCCCACTAGATGTGACCACCTCCGTTTAGCCTCCGGCGTTCTAAGAGTGATTCCATGCGCCTTCGGATCTTGGTTTGACAATAAATCTTGTGCGGGTGGGGCTCGGCTCGATGTCGTCTCCTTTTGTTTCCCCTTGCTCTTGGTGGAAGTAGAAGACGAGGCCACACTCTTACCCTTGTCACGTCCCATTGTAGTACCTATAAAACAAGATATAACAAATCAATTCAAGCCATCATCAAATTTTTCTCCCCCAAACATAATCGAATCCATACTCCCCCATCATACACCCAATCTTCATGCTTCAACAATACCACATATATGCACATTATCAATCCTCAAGCAACTCAATTTCTCATATAACCCATCAAATTACAAAAGCTCTTATCCAAATTCATACTCAAATTGAGAACAAATAAGCATAAGAAACCACAATTCATGCTCTATTCATGCAATTCTATCAAAATTCATCAACAATCTCAATAGCCCATACAAAATTGAACATGAATTTCATCAAAAGAATCATCGTAGAACACAATTATCAACATAAATCCAATAAAACAAGCATTCTATGAAAATTCACAAATTTCTCCCCTCAATCCTAGCATGCAATTGAACCATAGAAATCCAAAATTAATCGGTCAATATATTCCCAATTGCATATAGAATGAAGAATTTAAGAAAATTGGAGGAAGAAGAATCATACCTTGGATGGAATTGAAGAGAGAATTGAGAGAGGATTTGTGTTCTTGAAGAGCTGTGTGTGCTAGTGTGTGTAATTGTGTGTGTAATGGTGTTAAAATAGGAGAACATACCTTAAAATAGGGGAAAAAATCGGATGGGCTAGGGGGCCACTCGGCCGGTCCATGAAGTAACTCGGCCGAGTGGGTGTCCGAGTGGCGAAACTGACCTGAAGGCGTGATTTCACTCGGCCGACGACTCGGCCGAGTGGGTGTCCGAGTGGCTCACTCGGCCGAGTAGCTGTCCGAGTGAAGCTTCTGCACGCGCATCTCCATTTCACTAGGCCAAGTAGCTGTCCGAGTGGGACGACTCGGCCGAGTGCCTAGCCGAGTGGGACCTCTTTTTCTCCGGTTTGCTTCGACCTCGTGCTCGACCAAAACCGGTCGAGCCGAGGGTCGAGTCGGCCTTTTTTTCACTCAAAAACACGCAACATGTTAGCATTATTCGCCTATAAAACTCGAGCCTCAAATATGTAATTGTTGTATTAAGGGGTACGACTCAAAAATATGAAAAACAAAACTAAGACACTAAAATTAAATAAAATAAATAAAAAATAGACAAGATACGAATATTGGGTTACCTCCCAACAAGTGCTACGTTTAACGTCTTTAGCCCGACGATACCTCTTTTCTAACTCGAGTCATCAAGGTAAGTGGCCGCTTTCTTGGGGAAGAGAGGCAACGGCTTGAAGTAGTGCTTGAGTCGATGTCCATTCACCACGAACTTTTCACCGTCGTTCTTCACCACTTCGAATGCACCATTCTTCAAGTCCTTGTAAATAACGAACGGCCCCAACCACTTGCTTTGCAATTTTCCTGGAAATAAACGAAGTCGAGAATTAAAAACAAGAACATCATCCCCAATTTTGAACTTACGCCTTTTGATGCTCAAGTCGTGAAATCTTGCAGCTCGTTCTTTGTAAATCCTCGAGTTCTCGAATGCCTCGTTCCTCCACTCATCAAGCTCCAATAAATCATCACACCTTTGACCCATGGCTTCCTTGAACTCGAAATTGATCCTTCTCGTCGCCCAATTAGCTTTGTGCTCCAACTCCATTGGTAAATGGCATGATTTTCCAAATAGCAATTGATATGGCAACCTCCCAATTGGCGTCTTGAAAGCCGTCCTATAGGCCCAAAGTGCGTCATCCAAGTACTTCGCCCACTCCTTCTTGTTGGTGACGGTCTTCTCCAAAATTTTCTTGATCTCTCGATTAGCTAGCTCGGCTTGACCGTTCGCTTGAGGGTGGTAGGGCGTCGTAACCTTGTGCTTGACTCCATATTTTGCAAGAAGCGATCCTAACCAACGATTGTTGAAGTGGCTCCCCCCATCGCTAAGCAAAGCTCTCGGAGTTCCATACCGAGTCAAAATATTCCGCTGGAGGAATTTTATCACCACCTTCGAATCGTTGGTTGTTGTGGGAATGGCTTCGACCCATCTCGAAACATACTCCACCGCAAGCAAGATATAAGAGAACCCTTGAGACTTGGGAAAGGGACCCATGAAGTCAATCCCCCAAACATTGAAGAGCTCCACCTCCATAATAGTGCGTTGCGGCATCTCGTCCCTCTTTGTGATGTTCCCCATCCTTTGGCATCGATCACATGACTTGATGTACTCGTGACAATCCTTGTAGATCGATGGCCAATAGAAGCCACTATGAAATATTTTGAGGGCGGTGCGATTTGCAGCGAAGTGTCCCCCATTCGGAGCGCTATGGCAATCCTCGATGATCTTTTTCCACTCCGATTGTCGAACACATCGCCTAATGATCCCGTCGGCACACCTCCGGTACAAGTATGGATCATCCCAATAATAAAACTTGCAATCATGAAGAAACTTCTTCTTTTGATGAGACGAAAGATCCTTGGGCACATGATGAATTACCAAGTAGTTGACGATGTCGGCGAACCAAGGTGTCAAGTCGTCCATCACAAAAATCTGCTCATCGAGGAAGCTCTCCTTGATAGCAATCCTCGAATCCTCTCCATCCACGGGCTGCTCAAGTCTCGAGAGATGGTCGGCCACCACGTTCTCGCATCCTTTCCTATCCTTGATCTCCATGTCGAACTCTTGAAGATGTAAGATCCATCGAACTAACCTCGGCTTCGAGTCCTTCTTGTTGAATAGATAACGAATGGCGGCATGGTCGGTGTGCACAATCGTGTGAGATCCTACCAAATAAGGCCTAAACTTGTCGAAAGCATAGACCATAGCGAGTAGTTCCTTCTCCGTGGTGGTGTAGTTCCTTTGAGCCGAGTCCAACGTCTTGCTAGCATAGTAGATCACTCGGAAAAGCTTATCCCTTTTCTGCCCCAAAACAGCTCCTATCGCCCAATCACTTGCATCGCACATGAGCTCGAACGGGGCACTCCAATCTGGTGACACCAAAACGGGAGTAGAGATAAGAGCCTTCTTCAACGTCTCGAAGGCTTCCAAACAATCCTCATCAAATACGAACTTGACATCCTTCTCGAGCAATCCACACAACGGCTTCGTGATCTTCAAAAAATCCTTGATGAATCTCCGATAAAAGTCGGCATGTCCTAGAAAACTTCTCACCGATTTGACATTGGTTGGTGGTGGCAACTTCTCGATGGCTACAACTTTGGCTCGATCCACCTCCAATCCATGTGAAGACACCTTGTGACCAAGAACAACTCCTTCTTGCACCATGAAGTGGCACTTCTCCCAATTGAGAACAAGGTTCGTCTCTTCGCACCTTTGAAGCACCGTGGCAAGATTCTCCAAGCATTGATCAAAGGAAGAACCAAATACTGAAAAATCGTCCATGAATACCTCCATTATGTTCTCGATCAATCCATGGAAGATGGCCATCATGCACCGTTGAAAAGTAGCCGGTGCATTGCATAACCCGAACGGCATCCTCCGATAAGCAAAGACTCCATATGGACAAGTGAATGCTGTCTTGTGTTGGTCCTCCGGAGCAATGGCGATTTGGTTGTAGCCGGAGTATCCATCGAGGAAGCAATAGTACTCGTGCCCGGCCAATCGATCGAGCATTTGATCCACGAACGGGAGGGGGAAGTGATCCTTCCTAGTTGCTGCGTTGAGAAGACGATAGTCGATGCACACTCGCCACCCCGTGACAAGCCTTGTTGTGATTAGCTCTCCCTTCTCATCGTTGATGACCGTCATGCCTCCCTTTTTCGACACCACTTGAGTAGGACTCACCCACTCACTATCCGAGATAGCATAGATCATGCCGGCATCGAGCAACTTCAACACCTCCTTCCTCACAACTTCTTGCATAGCCGGGTTCAAGCGCCTTTGAGGTCGGACTCTTGGGCGATGACCTTCTTCAAGCAATATCCTATGCATGCAAATTGAAGGACTAATACCTTTGATGTCGGTGATCGTCCATCCAATCGCAGATTTGTGCTTCCTTAGGACCCTCAATAACTTGTCCGAATTTGCCTCCGTGAGATGAGAGGACACGATCACCGGGTATGTCTCTTCTTCTCCTAGGAACTTGTGCTTGAGGTGCTCGGGTAGTGGCTTCAACTCCACCTTAGGTGCTGCATCCTTCTTCTCTTCCTCCTCAAGAACTCCATCATCCACCTTCTTGTTGATGTCGAGGTAAGGAACTTCCTCGTGATGAAGTTGTGGTTGGTTCGCCTCCAATTGGTTGAGATACTCGAGGATTTCATCACAAGCTTCATCCAACTCCGCGTAGGCATAAAGAGAATTTGAGATGCAATGGTTGAGTGCCTCCTCCGAAGTAGGTGGTATCAATGTCTCTATGGAGAAGATATCCTCACGGTGGTCGTCGGGTCTCTTCATGGCTTCATATATAGAAATTTTCAGTTCTTCCCCGTTGACTCGAAAGGTGAGGTCTCCATCTTGAACATCGGTCAATGCTCTCCCCGTGGCTAAGAATGGCCGTCCTAAGATCAAAGGTTGATTTGTATCCTCGGGCATATCCAAAACTACGAAGTCCGCCGGGAAGACAAGGTTGTGCACTTGAACGAGAACGTCCTCCACTATCCCCCTTGGATAAGAAACCGATCGATCCGCCATAAGTAGAGAGATGGTGGTTGGCTTCATCCTCCCGATCTTGAGCCGGTTGAATATAGAGAGAGGCATCAAATTGATGCTAGCACCAAGATCACATAGCACGTTTTGAAAGACTTGATCACCGATCTTGCATGCTAATGTGAACCTCCCGGGATCCTTTTGCTTCAACGGTAGCTTCTTTTGGATCACCGCGCTGCACTCCTCCGTGAGGTTGATCGTCTCGAATTTTGCCCACTTCTTCTTTCCCGACACCGCATCCTTGATGAACTTCATGTGGTTTGGCATGTCTCGGAGAGCATCGAGAAGTGGAATGTTGATGTTGACCTTCTTGAGTATCTTGAAGAACCTCTGATACTTCTCGTCTTGCTTGGTATTGGCCAATCGTTGCGGAAACGGAGCCTTGGGAGTCGATTCGTGCGTCGGGTAAGAACGGGTTCGGAGCTGGGTTCCACTCGGCCGGGTACTCGGCTGAGTGAATGGCCGAGTGAGGTGACTCGGCTGAGTGGAGGTTCGAGTGGGGCTACTGGTGGAGTGACTCGGCCAGCGACTCGGCCGAGTGCTTGGCCGAGTGAGTCTCCCAGGGTTTTTTTCTCCTTCTACTCGGCCGGTGACTCGGCCGAGTGAGTCTCCCTCCGGGTTTTCGCCTCGTCCGTTTCCGCCTCCGAGTTGCTTCCATCACCCAAATCATCGACACTCCCTTCAACTTCGTCTTCCAAAGATGGATTCGAGTAACGAGTGCCGCTCCTAAGCTCAATAGCGTGAACTTGATGGTTGTGTTGGGACCGGCTGCTTGAAAGCCGCCCCGACCCAGATCTTGGTTCGGATGTGTTGATTCGATCGTGCACATAAATTCATGCAATGGTTCAAGTACATACCTTGATTATGAAGAACGTGCAATCTGAGTCGTGTCTGATCGATCTACGGTTCTGATCTTCTAGGATGTGATCCCACACCTTGAAATCCGAGACTTGGTGGGCGTCTCGAGATCACTGGAACCTCGATCTCCCTTCTCTCAGACTCACGGCCGACTCTCTCTCTCGCCTAGGGATTCGCGCCGAATCTCTCTCTCTCACAAATCTCGTGTGATGAGAACTCAAAGGAGGCTAGGGTTTATGATGAGAGACTTGAGTATATATATGGTTCATAAATAAGGAGATATGATTCCTTATTTATCTCCAACCATATCTTTGCCATCCCATATTTATTCTCTTTCCATAACTTACAAATCCTATTCCTTTATTAATACGGAATTAATAAGGAATTAATCTGTTCAGTTATGCAACTGTATATCCGGAATTAATTCTAACAAATAGAATTTATTCTAATTCCAGTAGAAGAATAAATAAATAAATAAATATATACTAAATATATTTATTTATATGATATATATCCCCATAAGATTTAATTAAATAAATCTTATCCTATTAGATTTAATCTTATCCGTGAATAAATAAATAATTAGATTTAATCCCACAGGATATAAATCTCAATTAATTATATTTATTATCCATTCACCGGATATAAATCCAATATATATCATATACTGGGCCTGAGTACAATTATTGAGTCCAAACTCAATAATACTATTTAGATCGATTCCCGAGGTCTGTTTGGGCCATCCTAGGGATCGGATACCAGACAGAGTTGGGCCTTATCTAATTCGATATTTCCATGTCCACCCCTGAACATGTATCTCATTAGAACTATGACGCACTCCACTAAAGTGTCATAGCTGAATCACCGCTCTGTCCCAATTATGTAGATTGGGTAGGTATTTTGTATAGTTCGACCCCCGTGTTTAAGACCTTCCATATCCGTTAATCAATTAGAGCTACCATGACTGCTCCTAATTGTTAACTTCTATTCCTCAGGTAGTACCCGTTCACTCCTCATTATTATACCTGAACTTAATCAGCATGCATGACTTGGTATAATAAATATTGTGAACTCCCTGAGGGGATAACGTCAGCCTGCACTCACACAGGACACGGCTTGTTGATAACACTTATTAGACATACTATGCATCTTCGTGTTACCCAAAGTACGACATGATTAAGATGAACTAACGAGAAGTTCATATCATCGTAAATCAAAGTAACATCGAAGAATACATATACATCTAATAGTTTACCAAGGTTAAGATCGAGCTAGAACCTGAGATCTATAGCTCTTCACCTATATCACCTCTGATATAGGGTCAGTATCAGAAGAGCATTATCTCTGTTGATCCTTCAATACGTTCCACCGTACCAGCATAACAAGTGATTAGGACTCATCACTACCATTAAGCTGCAGTCAAGACCGACAGCTCAGCCCAAGCTGTCTCGACTGTGAACTGTTTATATCTCATCATTATCAACGACCTTCGTGATCCTCTCCGAACTCAGATCGACACGTGGTCTAAAACATGAGATAATGGGCTTTATTCTTGCTTATACATATTCTTCCAGATAGGGATTGTTAACAGTGGACCTGTGTCATAACCACTAAAACAATTGGTTTTGCTTTAGTTATACAACAACCCCAACAGGTTGTTCTTCGGATTTTGCTCGGTGTTGCTTGGGAAGTGGCCGGGCTTGTGGACTCCTCCTTGAGCATTGGCTATTTGACTCATTTGCGTCTCCAACATTTGCATTTGTTTGGTCAACGCATTGATGCTACTCGCCAAGTTGTTAGTCGAGGTACTTTGAGTAAGCTCCAATGTCCTCAACTTTGCATCTTGTTGTGTCATCCTCATCTCCGACTGAGCCATATATTGACGAATCAAGTCGTCGGTAGACATCTCCTTCTTTGGCTCTTGGATGACTCCGTTCTCAACATGGAAGCCGGGAGGTGGTTGCAAAGCGTTGTTCGGGTTGGCGTAGGAGAAGTTCGGATGGTTGCGGTTGTTTGGAACGTACGGCTTCTTGTAACCTCCTTGGTAGTTCGAACTTCCTTGTCCTCCTTGCCCTCCTTGCCACTTATTTCCTTGATTAGGTTGCCACTTGCCCCCTTGTTGCACAAAATTGGCATCTTCCTCTTCGGTTGGGTTTGCTTGTTCGTCAGTGATAGCATCGCACCGAAGTACTCCTTTTTTGATAGAATCCAACTCATTCGCTGTTTTTGTGTACTTCTCCATCAAGTCTTCGTAAGCATCGATCCCAATGTTGGCAACTCTCCTTCTTCCAATGCGACGGTCAGTAGCCTCCTCATAACTTGAATTCACAGTCAGCTCAATGATCTCCATGGCCACGTCGTACTCGTTGTTCAAAAATCCTCCCTTCGAAGCGTAGTCGAGCTTCTTCCTACACATCTTGTTCAACCCACGATAGAAGCACGTGATTTGATCCTCCTTGCTAATTCCATGGTTAGGGCATGCTCGTAGTAGCTTCTTGAATCTTCCCCATGCCTCGTAGAAGTGCTCATCCTCGTATTGTTGGAATTGGTTGATCTCGTTGATGAGTTTTTGAGCCCTCGAAGGTGGGAAAAACTTGTTGAGAAACTTCGTGCACATCTCAGCCCAAGTAGTGACCTCCTTCTTGTCCAATCCATCTAACCATTCTCTTGCATGGTCCTTGAGAGACCACACGAATAGGCTAAGCTTGAGGTAATCCGAGGATACTCCATTGGCCTTGTATGTTGCGCAAATGTCCAGAAATTGCTTCAAGCGGGCGTTTGGATCCTCCGCCGATGAACCTCCATATTGGTTGTTTTGCACCATGTTGATGAGAGACGTCTTGAACTCATAATTGTTGGCTTCCGTGGTCCCCCATCCTCCTTGCTGAAATTGGTCCACGACCGGCTTGAAACGGTCGTTCAAAGTCCTCCTCGCTGCTTGATCCGCCATCGAATCGAAACTCCTTGGTGAATCGGGTGGTGAAGAGGGTGGTGTATCGATCTTGCTTGCCTTCTTCTCTCTTCTCAATGCCCTTAGTGAGCGCTCCAACTCCAAGTCTATCGGAATACAATTTATCCCTTTAGACCTTGTGATCATGCACTACCTAAAACCAAAGAGGAGAAAAGAAATCGTTAGATCAATAAACCGAAAAACAGAAAATTAAAGCGCCTAAATCACCTATTAATTCTATTTCAAAATATGTATGTGAAATCTAATCAATCCCCGGCAACGGCGCCAAAATTTGATCGCACTATTTTCTACCACACAAAATAGGTGTAATATAAAGAAGCACGAGTATCGTATCCACAGGGATTGACAAGTCGAAAACGCACACAATACCTCTACTAAAGAACTAATGTGATGTTTAGGCTTTTGGGAATTTAAGTGTTGTGGTATTTATATACTAGGCAAATAATAAAAAGGACTCAATAAATCAAGTAAGGAAATAAATAAATAAGGAAAATAACTAGTCAAATAAAACAACTTAGCAAGCAAGCAATTAAACAAATAAGGTAAGTAAACAATTAAGGAAAAGTGTTGACTTTAGGGAAGTCTACCTAATCAAATCTATGCAAGCAATTCATGCATACAATTACCAATTTAATCCAATCTAAATGTGATACACAAGAATAACCTAACACTCCGGCTAAGGCAGTATAGATCGTCAGCTAATGAGATCCTAATCTCCTCTCGGACTCATAGAAATCAAATCAAGTGCAAAATAGAACAAGTATCAATAATACAATCAACTAGGTTCAGCTACAACACCTAAATCAACTATATGCGAACATATGATAATCTAACTTCGGCTAAGATAATTAAATCATCATACCATGTATTCATGAGATCTATTATGCAATTATCCGGCTAAGGCATAAAAACATAACTATGCACACATAATTAGTGATCAAGTAATCATGCATGAGAGTAAGCACCATGAAACATGCATCTAGATTGGAAGGCTAATTGTAAACAAGAACACTTACATAAATTCAATTAGGCATTCAATCCCTAAAATCAACTAAGAAAATTAGCTAGACATGATTAAAGCAAACATAAATACAATATATTGAAAAAACATAATTAAAGAGTAGAGTAAGAAAAACTTGGAATTGAATCTTGAACGCGAAGAACTTCGAATCTTGAATAAACTTGAATAAAACTCCAATGTTGAACAAATATAAAAGCTGGAAATTTAAAGAGAAATATTGAAAAACTAAAGAGTGCTAATGAGAATTCTAGGGTTCACAATGCTAAATCTAAGGTATTTATAGAGTAGAAATTTACAAGGAATCATAAGTGTAAAAGGAACAAAATAAGTCGAAAAAGCCCGCGAACTAAACACGTCCCGTGTCCCGACTCGGACGGCTCACTCGGGTGGCTCGGCCGAGTGGAAGAGGTGAAGCTGACTCGGCCGAGTGGGTAGAGTGATGTTGACTCGGCCGAGTGACTTAAGCAGTAGCTTCACTCGGCCTATGACTCGGCCGAGTGGATGGCCGAGTCTCCTCCTCGTACACCTTTCTTCCTCTCTTCGACTCTCCGTTTCTTGGCTTTCTCGATCCTCTTCTCGTCTTGGGTTATTTCCACACGAAAAGTACATAAAAACACGACAAAATACCCAAAGCGTAATATAGTTCGAAAGGATATAAAACGATGCAAAAACACGAACTAAATCACGAAACGAGACCTAAAAACGATTCCTAAACACTTATAAAAACAAGTAAATTTCTAGTCTATCAGCCACCCCCCTCACCCTGATGAGGGGGCCCCACATTGGAAGGCATAAATCCTCTGCAATCGAGCTAAAATGCTCTCGTAAGCCCTATTCAATAGGCGGAACTCTCATAAGCCCTATCTAATAGGCAAAACCTTCAAAAAGCCCTATCTAATAGGCAAAACTCTCATAAGCCCTATCTAATAGGTAGAACCCTTAAAAAGCCCTATCTAATAGGCAAAACTCTCGTAAGCCCTATCTAATAGGCAGAGCCTTCAAAAAGCCCTATCTAATAGGCAAAATTCTCATAAGCCCTATTTAATAGGCAGAACTTTTAAGAAGCTCTATTTTATATAGGCAAAAATCTCGCAAGCCCCATACAAATAGGCACAATATATCGAGCCCTATGAAAATAGACATCATTCATCAAGCCCTGCATAAGTAGGCAACACTCATAAAAAGCCCATGCAGATGCAGTACATCCGCAGAAGCTCCATGAAAAATAAAAAAATTTCTATTTCACGTCCCATTCTATAACCATTCGGAACTAATATACTTAAAACTTCCGAAAAAATGTGCAGAACCTTGCAAAAATGACTGCCAATTCAGATGCCGCTTCAAAAGAAGCTCTCCAAACTCCTGGAGGTTCAGGAAATTCTCCACAGGAGAATAAGGGAAAAGGCACCCTAATGACAGAAGCTAGTGTCAACACGGAGGCTCAGTTTTCTCCGGCTATGCTCCTGCAAATGAAAGCACTCATAGAGGGTGCACTCGATGGAGCTGTGGAAAAAAGACTCCATGCCTTGGGAATGAATCCCAGAGGCTCAGATCCTCAACACGAACCCCAAGAAGGCGGAGGAAGGAAAAGTACCCCTGCGGCACACAAGCAGAAGCCTAGAACCCCAAGTGTGGTCCAAGAGCTGGTTACCAGACTGCCATCAATAGCTGCAGGACAAGAAGAGGGATTCCTTACTGATTGGGAATCCCCAGACAAGGAAGATCCTCAGGGTCACGGGGGCGACCTCGGAGAAAACACTGTTAATGCATGGGCCAAGAAGTATGCCCAGCAGCAGGAACAAATGAGGCTTATGATGAAAGAAGTAGAAATGCTGAAAAAGCCCAGAGAGGATCTCAAGAGAAGTGGAAGCAGACGAATGAGAAATTCACGCTGCAAATGAGGAAAGAAACCTAAAGCATATCCCAGCTCAAAAAAGTGAAGGACACAGATCGGAGCTCTTTTTTGTTTACATTGATGAAAGCAGCCCATTCTCGGCTTATAATCTAACGATATAAATTAAATTTAGAAATAAAATGTCATCAACAAATTTCCACAATAGGGAAGTTGAAGTTATTTGTTTATTTATTTATTAAAATTCAAACTCATGAAAAATATATATATTATATATAAAATTTTTTCTTCGATTTTTAAAATGATTATAACGTATTTATATTTATTCTAATTTTAATATATATTATATCAATTTAAATATCTTTTTGTACTCTTTAATTCAAGATACATATTGTATATGTTATTTCTATTGAAAATACAAAATTTTGCAAGAAAACAATAAAATTTATATATAGAGAGATAGAGAAATAGAAAAAGAAAAGGAGTGATTTTTTTTTTTCAAATAACCGTAGCAATTTAAGAGAAATAAAATTGTTTTCTATCTTTTAACCTTATAATTGTTTGTATCTATAAAATTATCATTTTAAAATTGATTTCAATTGAAGGATTCCCTTTTATATATATATATATATATATATATATATATATATATATATATATATATATATATATATAGATTTGTCTGTTTCTTAAATGTATGAGTACTTAAAATAATTTTTTCCTATTTCTTATGTATTTGAGTAGTTAAAATAGGGTAAATTGGATAGGATAGAGGGTGTAATATACTTATATCAATTTTTCAGTTTCCTTCTTTTGCATATTGATTTTCGTTCTTGCATTTTTACTTATGTCCATATGCTTATTATGTTGTTAGAAGTGCTTGAATAACGACTGCTAATAAATTAATTTTCTATTTTAATTGATAAAACAATATATTTAATTCTTAATTGTAAAAAATGACCACAACCTTTTTTGAGTACTTTTGTCCAACACTTCATATACACTTGTAAAAGTAGAGTTTAAGAAGAACAACATGAATGTTACATCATGGAATAATGCACAGTAATACTTTCATTTTATTTGCATGTTGCTTAATATACATTCTTGTAGTGCTTAATCGTATATATTTTAAATGCTTATTTATCGTTTTTTTTTTTTTTTGGGCTAATGAATTCTTTTCATAACCGACAGCAGCTGAAGCTAATATAAATAAAAGATTAGAAGGAATTCAAGATGCGAAAGAAGTATTAGAACCTGGGGAAAAAAGGACCCGGTCTTGACAAAACTCAAAATGAACAGGTCGAACATCTCGGAGATGAACAGTTTCCAATGCTTAAATGTAGAACTTGCCCTCAGATATTTACAATGTTGGAGAAGATGTATTATGTTTAACTTATACATTCTTGGTGCTTAACAATGTACTTTTAATGCTTAATTAAAGATGTTGCTTATTCCCGATAAAAAAAAAAATAAAGATGTTGCTTATTATAATATTTTCAGTTGCTTATTTACCTTGATATCTATTTCCGTGTCTAGTTTAAGAGGACATGTTTTGTGAATATATATCTAGAAGATTATTAATATAATGTTTAAAGATGAATAATATCGACAATAAGAAGATGTAACGCCCCGCATTTTCTTAACTCTACATTAGTAGTCCAGTAAATGAATTAGAGGAAATAATTTAAACTTTAGTAGATAAAATCCTATTCTCGACGAAGATAAAATTTTTGGAGGAAAGACTTATCTTATTAGTCGATTTATAAAGGAGAATGTCCCCTTTAATTAGTTGATTAAAGGATATTGTAATACCCCGACTTTCGTAATATATATATATTATGCAAGGAAATTTGAAACTTCCATAAGCTCATTTTTAGTCGAATATATGGAAGGATTTCTTGTTTAAGTTATGTGAGGTGCAATTTGATTTGCGAATTAGAGATAATACATTATCTCTCGTGATATTAAATCACGTAATAAGAACAATCGAATGTTCGTATTTTAATACGATTATTATATGTAAAGACTAAGCGATTAATTATAAAACTTATAATTAAATCTCGACGAATGAAATAATGGGCCGATATAATATTTAATAGTTATTGGGCCAAATCCAATATACACAACTTATAATACAATGAAAGCCCAATACAATTCATGAATAAAAAGGAGCCCAACCAAAACTTTATCACTAATTAATTCATTTAACTGTTAAAAGAAAAGAAAAAAGAAAATAAAAGAAGAAATTTTACAAGAAGAACATAACTTCACCAAATCAAAATTTGAAGATTTTGTAGCTCACAGCATGAGGTAGAAATTTTCTTCTGCCAAATCGAAAACTTTTCCATGCAATAGAAGTGTGGCGTCACCCCAAACCATACCACCCCAAAACGTATATCTCCCCAACCCAAACCTTTACTTTAAAACAACACACCTTATTCACTTCATTACCCCCTGCACAAAACCAAAACACCACTCAAAATTTAGCTAAGGCAGGAAAAAGAAGAAGAAAAGAAAAGGAGACAGAAGCCACGCAGCAGCGTAAGAGAAACGGGAGGACGACGGAGTCTTGCAGTCACCATACCTCCTATCACTTCCTAACACCAGTTGTAAGCTCTCACTAAGCTTTCACCCCTTTCTTTTCCATGCCTTAACTTGAAACGAGAAATTATGATAGGAGAATATACGTATTATGATTGATTCAAATGCATATAACATAAACTACTTTCAACTATAATCCCAAGTGTGAATGATAACTTCCTCATAACTGCTATAAAACTCATAAAACAATAAAACAATAAAACTAAAAGCCTACATACTAGGAATCGAGAAATATATGAAAATCCAAACTATCCTATAGCTTAAAGCTCTAAAGAAAGTGCTTAAGTTCATAATATAGATTCAATCCAAGGAACCAAATGCAAGAACCAACAACAGTAGCCGCAAACGAAAATACTGAAATCTTTTGTAATCCAAAACTGTATTCATTAGAACAGAAGATTAATACTCTAAAACTCATAAGTAACAACGAAAGTAGAGCAGTGAATTGAACGCGAAATAGGAAACTGAACGGGGAGGGTTTACCGGTTAGAAACCGGAGCCGTGAGAGAGAGAGAGGGGCGGACTGCCCTGCTTCTCTCAGCGGAGATCGCGACGGCGAGCGTGGTGAAGCTGCTGACCAGCAGCAGCTGCTGGCCGAACTCCCGACGGCTTCAGTCACCGGCGACGGCAGAGGTTTCTCTGCCCTGCAGCA
This sequence comes from Thymus mandschuricus, assembly GCA_029379335.1. NCBI lineage: Eukaryota > Viridiplantae > Streptophyta > Magnoliopsida > Lamiales > Lamiaceae > Thymus > Thymus mandschuricus. The sequence goes on from CM057079.1 coordinate 11,622,068, forward strand.
AACAACACCCAGCAACGACGGCGACGGCCATGGCTGCGGCGGGGAGAACGAAGGCGGCGATGGCTGTGGTCGACGGAGACTACAGTGGCTACGACGACTTCGCCGGAATCAGACAAGGGGAAGACGGGTCGGACGAAATCGAATTTGGGGCTAGGGCTTTCGATTCAGCTGGGAGAAAATCGATAGAGAGAAGAGAGACAATTCCGAGCCGGCGTTGGCGCTCGATGGCCGCCGATGGCGACGGCCGGAAACGAGAGATAGAGAGAGGTGTCGGGGACAGAGCGTGAAATTGGAGGGGGGAGGAGAGTTGCGCGTTTGTGTGAGCGTGCGTACTGACGCAAAGAGAGGAAGGGATTTGGGCCTAGACAAATGGGCTGCGAATTGGGCCTTAGTGTTTGGGCCATGAATTAATTATCAATGGGCTCGTGCCCAATTCTGTTGGGCCGTGAGTTAATTTTCAGACGGACTCAATTATTAATAAGCAGGCCCAATATTAAAATCATACTCTAACGGATTAAAGATTTATTAAGTTATAAGTTTTATTTATGAGATAATATATGTTTTTACCCCTTTTGACTTTGTCAAAACAATATTAGGTATGGAATATAGTTTAATAAGATATAATTAGCTTAAAAATAAAACAAAATTTTCGGAGATTATTTCAACGAATAAATGGTCTCGAATAATGAAAAAAACGATTCTGAATAATAAAAGATTATTCTATTATAAAAGGATTTAAATAATTCAAAACAATCTGAACCCTAACACATTTATAAGTTATGAAAAATATACTACTCCGTAGACGATTATTTTCCCATAGTAAGTTTTATTATAAGAACTAGTGCCACACCTGTGCGATGCACGGGGTAAGCTATACTGGGTATGTTATTATTTTTATAAAATAAAATGTTATATATCTGCATTAATACATTATTATCTTTGAGATGTAAATATATAGATTTTATACCTCTTTTTAGAGTATGTATCAATGTTTATTGAAATTTATAATGCTTAAATTAAAGTAATGTGTTATGAAATGTATGAAAATGATAACAAAATTGTAATACGAAATATAATAAGATTAGTCGGAAAAATATTAAAATTTCATTACTAATTTATAAATCTACAAATTATGAAACACTTCCTTGTACACGACATTCGTGGTATATGGACTGGCTTTATTATCTTTGTCGCAAATCAGTATTTTCAAACCACTCCGTCTACGAACTCGTGAAACGGCAACATAAAGTTGGCCATGTGAGAAGACCGGTTTCTTGAGAAAAAGTCCAACATGTGATAGTGATTGTCCTTGACTCTTGTTGATCGTCATGGCATACGAAACAATTATAGGAAATTGTCTTCGTTGAAACTTGAAAGGAAGACGTAGATCAGTGGGAGTTAATGACATTCTAGGAATCAATACCTTCTGACCAGCATTACTTCCTGCCAATATCTTAGCCTCTTGAACATGGTTACCAAGTTTTGTGAGAATCAAACGTGTGCCATTACACAATCCAAGAGAATGGTCAATGTTCCTTAACAACATAATCGGAGTTCCGACCTTTAAATTCAACACGTGGTTAGGCAACCCCGAACACTTCAAAGAATTCAAATATTCAGGCGTGTGTACATCGTTCATAACATCAAGAATTCCATCGGAGCTGCATATTTTGTCCGAGCTTAAATATACTCTGCTTTCAGACTTATTCAATGAAATCATGTAACGATTTACCATCTCAACTACATCAAGCGTTGGTGCGAGTATCGCTCTCTCATCAAGGTAAGACAAATCTTCTGGAGAATCTACAGATGAAGGGTACGTACTTTTGATTGTTTCAATCGGATCTAATGAATATTTCAAATGAATATCATCCGGTATGACAATTTCTGCATGACCGTCATTTGAGCCCCCAAGAACACCGTCGCCTATGGCTGCAACCCAATTAGAAAACTCTTGCGATTCCGTAGCTTCAAGTGAAGAGTCCATGTTATGCAACCTCATATTTTTTGTTAGCCTCAAGACCTGAACATCTTTCCAAATGTACGAAGCATTGATACTTGCATTGACTATATCTTTTCTGCTTCCAGCGGCTATGACAGGCAAAATTTGTTTGAAATTGCCTCCAAACACTATTGTTTTACCTCCAAATGGTAAACCAAAAGCCAGAGAGTTTTTGAACCGTATGATGTCTCTTAAAGTTCTATCAAGAGCTTCAAAACAATGTTTATGCATCATCGGCGCTTCATCCCAAATTATGAGCTTACATCTAATGAGTAGTTCTGCAAGCGGGCTTCCTTGTTTGGTACTCCCAAATTATAGGACCTTTTTTTTTGTGATTTTCGGCACGCTTTTCCACGCCTCTAGATGATCAATTTTAAAACGGATTTTTGAAGAATTTTTTCTTTTACGGGATACTACATATATCAGTGGGACGGAGGGAGTACTACACATTGAATCTTCATTTGGTTGGACTGGAATAGCAAAACGGGAGTGTGCAGTCCTTCCACCGGGTAACAACAAAGATGCTATGCCACTTGAGGCTACATTGAGTACAATGTCTCCTTTTGATCTTATTGCAGCAGACAATGTTTTCCAAACAAATGTTTTTCCAGTCCCGCCATAACCGTACACGAAAAAAACACCTCCTAAATCGGATTGTGTTTTTTCGATTATCTTGTGGTACACATGACGTTGTTCTGATGTGAGATCTCTAAGCAATGAAGCATGTTCGATCTCGAGTTCAGACCGATCATAGCTTAACTCATCATTTATCAAACTATTATGCGTCTTGCATAAATACTCAGCATCTGGATACGGCATTTCGCTGAACTCACGAAGACTATGACCACACTTCAATAATATCTTTTCTATCTCAGTCAAGGCGTGATTCTTTATTTGTTCTTCACTTAAATGAAGATCTGAAATCATTAGAAAGGGCATTAGTATTTATGACGTATATATGTCTACTAAGAGATTGCGTTGTATTAAATACCTGGGCGACGTAGACGTTTGCGTTCCATGTATAAAATATCATCTGATAGATATTGCCAACACTTATCCCAAACAACTTCAGGCCTGTTCATAGATTTAACAAAAAATATATTTGCAAATAAATGTCTAAGAGACTGAGCAGTACTCCATTGACTTGCTTCAATAATGCCATCACTGTACTCTCTATCATCATCTAACAGCCCGTATGCAAAGCATGCGTCGCGAAAAGAATCATATTGCACACCATGTACGCGTTTTATGTCTTCAAAACACGTGGGCCCACGTACAATATTTAAAAGCAATCTAAGATACTCCCTCTGGCTCAAGATTCGTGACACGTTTCTTTTCAGCATTTGTGGCAAGCGTTTTCGAGCGTCTTGATGACGAGTTTCAAAATATCTTTTTAAGGAATTTTTTCTTTTACGGGATACTACAAATATCAAGGTATCCCGTAAAAGAAGAAATTCCTTAAAAAGATATTTTGAAACTCGTCGTCAAGACGCTCGAAAACGCTTGCCACAAATGCTGAAAAGAAACGTGTCACGAATCTTGAGCCAGAGGGAGTAATAGATTTCACCACTTCCTGGATGAATGTAGAAAATTCTCCCAATAGAGATCCCTTTTTTTTCTAGGAACCCATTCTCGAATATCCTTTTTCCAAACAAATAAAGTCGGAAACTCAGAATATGTCAACAATCGAGCTTGTGGGTATTTCTTATTTGCCTCAAACCAAGCTAAGAACATACTATCTCCAACAGTCGAACGATTAACAATATTCTCAAGTGCGTCATTTTCAGAGAATATGATTGTTTGTTCATTTGGCAAATGAAAACTCAAACGCTCTATGTTTGTACTGAATGTCATAACTGAATATCCTCCATGATGCTTCACAAGGTGAGATATATCTGCAATCATAGTACATCTTCACCTCATCCACAATTTTTCCTTGTGCTTCATCTTCAGTACTTTGACAGAACGCTAGTGTTACCCGGTCATCACCTTTATTTATATACTTGAATAAGTACTTTATGGACCTTGATTGGTTGCACCACTCAACATTGATATGACCTCCATATGTTAACAAAAGATATTTGTTATGGGGTACAACATGTCTATTGTCTAGTAAAACACCACCTTTCTCAACAATCCGACCGTTATCCCTCCTTCTATAGCGGATAACCATCTTTATCAATGGTTGTGATTTTCGTGTATTTCTTCGGGAAATGTTTTGTGCACTTTCCACCATCCATACAAGGTGAATTTTTCCTAGCAGCACCGCATGGTCCATGAATCATGAATTCCCGAACATAATTGTAGTAACACTCATCTGATGTCTGGTCGGGTATTTCAGCCGATATTATACGATCTATGTCTTCACCAGTTGGATATTTATCCTCGGTTGATAGAAAGATAAGAATATGAGCATGAGGAAACCCCCTTTTTTGGAACTCTATAGGTAGATTGCTGCATTATTAAAAAGACAAACATGTAATCAAATTAATTATTAATTATTTTATAAAATCCAACTTGATTTAATGAATAATAGAATACATATTTAAGAAAAGTATTAAATGTACCTGCACGGACCGTCCCAAATATTTTATTTTGTCGGATATCTTTCATCAACTGGTCTAACTTCATTTTAAAGACTCGACATACTATATCCGGCCTGTCTTCTGCCTTTAATGAACGACTTTCCAAATATCGAACTATCTCGGGCCATTTAGGATTACACGTAAATGTTATAAACAAATCAGGGTAACCTGCCCATCTACATATTGCCATGGCGTCCTGATAGTTCTGTATCTTATATCTTACTCCTCATGTAAAGCTAGATGGTAATATCACCCTCTTGCCTTGCGTTGCCGGATTGTTTTCTCCTCTGAGACTCGCTTCGCTTAACCCTTTATATAGATCACACCTTAACTGTTTTTGGTTCATCCGAATATAATTCAATCTCCAAGACTCGATCATTGTATAAGTATCAACAACAAATTGTTGAAATAATCTTCTCGAAGAAAGAATGTGAGATGACTCATCGTGTCGTTCGTGCAAGCGGTATGAGAAAAACTCCCTAAAGGTGACCTTTTTATCATTATTCAAAGGTTTTGTGGACCTTCTACTTGGGGCTGAAATTGATATATCATCTCTGTAACCATCTTCACCATACGGAAATAGTAAAGGATATTGGAGAGGCAAATATGAGGTATGCATCTCGCTAATCCGCTTCAGATCACCATTTACAGATTCTATCAATATATCCCTTTGGCCTAATGATTCATCGAAATCCCCGACAATCAATGCAGCAACTTCAGAAACCGTTGGCAAATTATATGTTCTCCCGTCTGTGGCTCTCCTTCCTATAAGTTTTAACTTCAAATCCGTGTATTCGGAGTTGTGCAGCTTATCACGAGCCATTCTAAATGACTTTACCAAAATATTACTCCTTATGGTATCAATATCTTGCACGTCTCTGCAATGGATATGCATACACTAATTATAAAATGAATATAATCTTAATATATTTGAGAAGATCAAATGAATGAGATATTGTGTATACCTTACAGCTAATATCCTGTTGGTCACTTCATTATCAGTGTCGTATATGTATAATTGTGCAAATTTTGGAATTCCACCAACCTTTGGCATCAAACTACCTATACGATGATAATTTTGCCCAGAGAGCGTAAAGACAGGCGGAGATCCACCTTGATTTAGATTTGTCTCGACCTTTGCGCCCAACGATGTAAAACTGAACATACTATTAAAAGAACGAATGTTGTCCTTAAAATGTTTGCTGTTCGGATGCCGGCCAAACAAAAGATCACCTAACACCCTGGGTGGATCTAGTAGACGTGGCAATTTTATTTTACCACTTAAACAACATATTGAGTATGTCGGGTTTCGAGGCTTGTAGTCCTTTCTCTGTCTCTCATCGTACCAAAAAATAGCTTTGCAGTATTGACACTCATATACAGGATCCCCAATATCGTAATAAACTGTTCCATAAAATAGACATAAAATTTATGTTTTTTCATTATAAATATATCAAATAAATACTCCCTCCGGACTTTTCAAGTTGTTACACTTTCTTATTTGGGTCGTCCCTTTCAAGTTGTTACATTTCCTTTTATGGCAAAGATTAATGATTTAATGGCACAATTAGTAAAAAAAAAAAAAAAGGAACTAATTGAACCCTAATTTTTTTGGATTAAATTTTTAGTTCTTTTAATTACAAATTAAAACAAAAGAAAAATAAATAAATATTTAATTAATAGAAAATCAAAAAAATAGATTATTAAATTTTAGTTTTTTTTAATATTAGTAAAACGGGGCTCTAATTTTTTGTAAAATTAAAATTTGATTTTTTTAATTAAAAAAACGAAATATATTAATTAATTAATTAATTATAAATTGAAAATTGCAAATTTTAAATCATTAGAATTTAAGTTTTTATTTTTATTTTTTTTAACAAAATAAAATTAAATTATAATCCTAATACATTATTCTCCTCAATTACTAAACTCACTTAAGAAACTTAACACTTCTACATTAATTCTTGTGCCGAAAAGAAATGTAACAACTTGAAATGTCCGGATGGAGTATTAGATATTACATATATAATTTCATTTTATTTTCATTATAAATATAAAAAACAACCAACATATTATATATAACAATACACATTACATATCTATAAAATATAAGTTTCACTTGAATATTGTATCACAAATATTGACTCTATACAATGAATAGTATATCATATATCAAATATTTACCATTAGTTGCGGCAACAACCGTGCGGGAGTTCAAATTTTGGTTACTTGGACCGACATTCAAATTTTGATTGTGGACTGTCAAAGCTTGTGTGCCATCACTACTCCTAATTAAGGTTGTAGGTGAATCTTCAGAAGTTAAGTCAATTAGTATCGTGTCGATAGCCGTCGAAACTCCTGTTACTGATGGACAGATCTGATCATCCCTAATTTGAAGTCTTCGCGTTTTTGAATCATGACCTGACATAACAACATATATATATTGTAATGATAATGTTGATGGAACATGTATGTACAATGACCTTATAGATATATATATTAATAACATAAATTAGTAATTGTTAAATTTAAGTAACCGATCATCGCAAGGAAATGTAGTAAATTAATAAAGTGCAAACGTGTATTTTTGTGGATGGATTTTACAAATAATATTTATTTTGTATTGTGTAATACGTAATAATTGGGATGACAATATTTTTACCACGTTACTATTTCAAATACTAAATGTATAAAACAACATAGCAAAACATTTTCAAACCATCTATATTTTGGCATAGTAAAGTTTGAGTCCACCGAATAGAAATTTATTCCTTCTCAACCGTTTTTTTTTTTTTTTCTTTTCTTTTCAATTTCACTAAATTTTTTTACTATTGCGGTGTGAATTTTAAAGTTGAACCAATATTATATGATAGAATAAAACAATTGATATTATTAAAGATACTTCAAATGACATCTTAAATTTTCAATAACTTGTCTTTGTTTTTTAAAATACCAAACATTCTTGGAAATCACAAATTGAGGAGTAATATAATGCTACTATAGATTCTCAATAATACACTGTATATTCGAACTAAATAGTTTCTCACACACACCAACATATATGTGGAATTCTAATTAAACAAAATGTAATATTTACATAAGCACAGAAGACGATACCGCTACTACTACTTGAGATCTCCTTGCGCTTTCCTTTTGATGCTGAGGATCCAATATTCATCGTCTTTGTGATCGTATGTACCAAAACGTAAGTGCTACAAAATCACAAATTGTTATATACAATAAAATATTACTTCATCCTTCCTTTTCAAGTTGAGTCACTTTCCCGATTGAGTTGTCCCTTTTAAGTTGAGTCATTTCCCCTTTTGACAAAAAATAGAATCTTAAACACATAATTCAGTACAACTAATTGTACCCCTTATTTCAATTAACACCCTAATTAAAAAAATTAAAAATAATAAGAAGTTGAGAAATCTAAAAACTGAAAATTAAAAATTTTAAATTTATAAAACTTTAAAATTTCTACATATTTTAAAATTAAATTTTGAAGTATTTAAAATAAAAAAATTGAATTTATAAAAAGTTATAAAAATTTTAAAAAAATTAAACGAAATTTAAAATTTTAAAAATTAAAAAATTTTAAATTTTAAATTTTAAAATAATAGAATTAATTTTTTTTTATAAATTTAAAATGTTTTAAATTGAAGGAAAAAATAATTTAAGAAAAATGATTGAAAATTTTGTGAATTTTTTTTTTCAAAAATATTTACGAAAAAGAATTGATTTAATTACTTGAACATAATTTGGAAAAATTAATAATTTTGAAAATTATATTTTATTAATATTGAAAATTATAAATATAAATTATAATCTTAATCTCATTATCTCATCAATTAATTAACTTACTATAACAACTAAACACCCCTACCTTAATTCGGGTTTCGAAAAGTTTTGACTCAATTTGAAAAGGACGGAGAGAGTAAGAAATAGAATATATAGTAAAATTGATACAAAGTTATATGATACATGAGACGATATCAATAAATATGTGTACAAAGTTATTAAAGCAAGACTAACATGACTACATAGTTCTTGAATTAATGCGAGAGAAATAAAGCTAACGGTAAAGTCATCGAGAAAATGAATTTGAAGGGCATAACCTTCGTATAATAAATTTTGAATTATAATATATGATTTTTTTTTCATACTTTCTCACAAATCGGTCAAAATATAATTTGTTCAAGTTATTCAACCAGATCGAACTTCAATCTCAAAATTCAAGATGAATTGACAATTAATTTCCCATTGTTCATAAGAACTAAAAATTTCTACCTCCTTCCTAATTCTTGGAGCACACAATCTTTTGCTCGGCTCTCAGTTGATGATTGGCGAAATTAAGACGCATATTCAGCAAACCATTGAGTTTAACCCAACCCCGTATGGGGAAAACAGAAAAGTAAAGATTTAATCTATCAAAAGTTTGCAGAGAGGATTGAGGAAGTTGGTCTAATTTTAAATGCAAGTCCTCATAATCCAATCATAAAAACCAATTTGTATGAAGATATATGTGTAATGGATCAGAGTAAAAGGTGGTAATTTCATACAATATCAAAGAATTCGTGATTACTTTTTGAAGACATGTAAGAACATAACAATTGTTTAAGCATGAAGTGGTGGAGAGTTCATAAATAATGCCATTTAGAATAAAATCATGCCATTTAATATGAAAAATTGACAAAAAGAAATGAGTAATTGTTAGAGCTAAAAGTTTTTGATAGTATGCCTTTGCTCTTAGTCGATAGTGAATATGATGATTACTATTAACCTTATCATTATTGTTATTTTTTTTCATATTTTAATGTATTTAATCATTCTTTCACTATACAACACATTCATTCGAATGACTATTTCACCTATGATCCACTGTATATAATATTGTTCTTGATGGTAATTTCAAGGTGCCACAATTTATTTGATTGAAAGAAAGAAGTTAAGAATGTGCACCTTTGTAAGTTATTCGTGTTTTGAAGTAGAACCAAGAACCAGAAGTTTGGTGCAACTAATTCTATCTAATTTGATAGAATTTTTGCTTTTCTTCTTAGACCACATAAAAATGTCAACTTTGAAAAATTGTGATATGGAATTAGAATCATATTAGAAACATCACTCTACCCAACCATAAATGGGTGGTTGTTGTGATTACAATTTTTTACGTTTCTTAAATGGAGTGATCATTGGGCCGGCATTTACATTTAAATCAAATTTTTAATTAATCAATCTCCTAAAATCATAGAAAAGAGTTGTGCATGTCCCTATAATCTCTCTAATATATTCCCTTATTTTTTTTATAGCAATTTTCTTAATAGCATGCATAAATTTAGCATAAATATATAAATTCAATATCTAATTTATTTTACATGATAGTTAGAATAAACCCTTACACATTCCTATTGGGTGGATTAATTTTTAATACATTCAAAATTATATAAAAATTACAAATAAAAATATACTTTGATAGTTAAATATAGTCGCATGCTTTTCTTTGGTTTATAGTATCGTGAATGAGTTGAATTATGATTTTTTATTTATAAAGAAACGTTTAATTTATTTCTAAAGAAACGTCTAAAAATCTTTTTTTTCCTTTTTGGTTGCTTTTTTTAAGACAATATAAAATGTGTAAAATATATCGGTGTATCTTTTTAAAATCATCGAAATATGGAAAAGTTTATCGGAAATTATATGAAAATTAAATTTGAGAATTTTTTTTAAAAAGTAGATTATTGTGTCCATTAAAAATTTATAATAATACCTATATTTTAGTGGGTTATGATATTTGATGGTGATTTCCTAAGAAATAAAAAACGTATAAAAAATCATAATTTGATTTTGCCAATTTTATTAAATTATCTGAATTTACTCTATATTATGTTCTCTTATATATCTAGCTGATCATTTTTTAGAAAAGAAAATTAATCAATAAAATTGATAGTAGATGATAAGCTCTGAAAGTAGATAAAGGAAATCGTCATTTGATGAGAAGGAAATAAAGAACCCTATTATTTTATTAATTTGTAAGTTAATTGTAAATTAGTAAATGTACTACACCATTAAGATAAAGAGAGATGCAATGGGGGTATATTTATTATTTAATGATCCAATGCTAATACTAAGAGAAGATTGACATTGGAAAAAAATAAATATGAGCATATTGTTTGCCTATAATTTCTAAAAAATAGTTGAATATCCCTACAATCACTCTAAAATCTCTATTCTTTCTCTCTTCTTTTTTAATCCCTTTTCCTTTACTTTATTGTTTAGCCGTTTTGCTTTCTCTTCCTTATTAATCATTTTTTTTTTCTACCGTTTTTATTTCTTTCTTCTCTTTTATTCATTTTTTCTTTTTTCTTTTTTTTTGTTTTGCAGTTTCTTAAAATAGGTGCACATTTATGTTTTGCATAGTTGCATGTTCTACAATCACTCTAAATCTTCTCCTTTTTTTCTTCTATATTTTCATTAAATTCATGCAAATAAGTGGCTTATGGTGAGGTTTGGGTTCTATATATTTCTTTGACATATGAGTATTGAGTCAAACTTTTTCTAGATAAAATTTGTGAAACATATCACTCATCAAGAATATGGATAACAATTCGCCTGACGCTTTCTGCCCTTCATTTTTAAAGCAGCTAAGCATCATTTTTTATCATGTTTTGGTATGCAATTTATTCTTTTGACTATATTATTACTTATGTATAATTCTTTGCATCATCGTGATATAATTATAAATTTATTGTGTAGATTATGCCAGCGTCATTTGTTTATAAATACCAGAGCTTATTGCAGCAAAGAATGAAACTAAGAATTCACACGGGAGAAACTTGGGATGTCTCGGTTGATGTTGGTAACTCGGGAGAAAGGTATTTCAATGCCGGGTGGGGAGAGTTTGCAAGAGATGTGAAGTTAGAAAAAAATCAATTGTTAGTATTCTGGCTAAACATTATGGAATCCACATTTGATGTTCATGTTTATTCTATGAATAATACACTTGAAAGGGAAATATCGGTGTGGAATGTAATCAAACCATCGTTCGCCCAAGGTAACTTACAAAAGTGAAATTGATTTCTTTAATTAAACTCACACTATCTTATATAAGTGGTGTTCTTACTCTTGTTGTATTGTTTTCTTGGCTAACACAGATAACAGAGTCGGTGGATATGGCGGTTCGGTTTAGAGTATGCGACCACAAATTGAGTTTGTGTTAACCAAAAGCCGCCGATGGAGAATGGTAAACTATTGTACAAATTCTCGAAGAATTAACTTAGTAAACCAAATGGTATAATTAACCAATTTTTTATTTTGATGTAAGGTTTTGCTACAACAATTCGTCAAGGCAACTGGTTTGAAGGGGAAGAGAAACGTGATCTTACAATATCCGCCTAGGCTGAAATTGTGGAAGGTTAGGCTACATCAAAGGCCACCACCTCATTATACTCTCGATCTAACGCGAGGGTGGTCAACTTTTATAGTTGAAAATAAGCTATTGGTAGGAAAAAAGTATTGCTTTGAATTCGAAAATTCGAAGAATATAATTCTAGTTACTGAAAAAATGGAATAGGTATATGGAACGAACTACAGCCTTTTTTTAAATGTAATACCAAAATAATGTTAGTGTGGACACTATTTATGAAACAATTTATTTTGAGCATATAATATTTTGTTTTGAGTTATTATGGCCATCGTGGAATACATCTTGTGTATTTTTTATTATGACGGGAAAAAATTAATTGTATACACAATAAAGATCTTATAATTATATAATATTTTGTTTTGAGTTATTAAGTTTCGTTTCGTGACACATTTGTAATAATTAAAACTAATAAAATCGGACTTCGAATGCTACATAATTTTCAGTAACTTTGAAGTTTATTTTTGATATAGCATTACAACTTTTTTTAAAATACTGTGATACCTACAGAATAATTGGATATATATTAAAATTAACTTGAGAAATGGTGAATGGATACATGTTATGAAATCAACAATTGGATGTTTTAAATCAATTAAAATATATTTTAATTTGATATATTTTACGCTTTAAAATTAATAATAGGATGTTTTAATATATTTAATATTAATTTTATTGTATCAATACATGAAATTAGATAAATAGGAACACGCGAGCATACAAAATGTCACGTAAATATGAATAAATATGGAGCCGCATTGATATTATATATAGAAAATATATAATTAAATTAGAAGATCTAAATTTGAGATTATCTTAGAAAAATGAAGTAAACAATAAGAAGAGAATAAGAAAAAAAGAAATGAAAAGAAAATAGAAAGGGCGTAGTTTTAATTGCTCTCTCTTCTCTCGCCCTTTCTCTATCGCTCTCTCATCTGCTGTCCTCTTCTCTCCCCTCTTCGCAAGCCCTTCGAGAATTAAGGTAGAGTTATCTCATCTTGTTGGAAAATAATGAAATCTTTCGAATTTTGAGTATTTATTGTTAGTTTAGGTTTAATTTACATTAACAGATTCTTCATTTTTCTTTCGATTCTTCATTTTTTCTTTCTGGGTACATAGGTTTTTTCTTTAATTATTTGTGCACAGATATAGAATATCCAAGATCGCCATGTTTGGAGCTGAGATCACTGATCAGAAGATTCAGAAGCTAATCGACGGTGTTCAAGATCTCGCAGTTGAAGTTCGATCAGGTTTTACGCTGTTTCCCTAAAATTAATCTTCTTGATTTTGAATTATATATAATACTTTTTCAGCACCACAACCACTTCTCTTCTCCTTCTTGAAAAAAAAAAATTCTTCAAAAAAAAAAAAAACAATTTTATTTTACTTTACAAAAAGGCCATATGTGATACATATCAGCATCAATTTTTGGCAGATATGTTTTGTATATTTTGCTTTCTTTACAGACCTTGTCTGTTAATATATGAGGAAGTATACTTGGAAGATATACTAAAAAAAAATTGAAAAAAGTTTATTATGCCATATTCAAGCACCAAAAAGAACACTTTTATTGTAAAATGACATAGTTCGATACATCAAACCACTTATTCAATAAGAACTGAAATGAGAAATTATAAAACATCAGCAGGTCTAACATCAAATGCATGCTTGAACCTTCTAAAATCAGCGGGCCTAATTGTGCCGTGTATGCGGTCTCCATTACGATCATGACACACAATCTCATGAGATGTAATTAGATTAGTATTGCCACGTGCATACAATTTATATTCACGGACAACACGAAGTTTCAAAATCAAACTATCATCTGACTTTCCTACCTGTGTTATACGATTAATCAAAGAGTACCTAAGTGCCATTGTATGAGAATACTGAAAAACAAATAAAGCTCAAGAAAAATGTTTGAAGAAGAGAACTGAAAATAGATAATGCATATGAGAATATTGTAGTTAAGGGTGTTTAAATAGAAAATACCTAGATGTAGTATTTATAATAATTTATTAGTTGTGAGTGATTAGTGGGTAATTGTTATTTAGTTGATGTAGGTGTAATTCAAATTTTAATGAGACTAATTGTCCTATTTCAAAAATATTTCCATATATTGAATCATAATTTTTTTTGCCTATCAAGACAAAAATAATTCTAGGAGTTACAAAAATATTTATTACCCTTATATTGAATAGTACTTTTTAAATTAGAACTAGTTTACAGCCCGTCGAAAATCGACGGGTGCTAATAATTTTTAACATTTAAATATTTTATTAGTGAAATTTATTTTAAAATAATTCATACTATGATCCTCGATTTCTATGTACTAAAAGGAAGTTAAGAATAATAAATGTAAAGACCCAATCCAATGCAGTTATATTTAAATCTTTGACGTTTAAAGTTTTATAAAGCAACTTGGTGCCGAAATCGACAAAGCCAAGTTTCTAGTGAAATCTAAAAAAATAAAATTAAAAGTAATACAAAAATACTTAAAGTAAATGAAACAATATAAAAATTATATAAGAAAATAGGACCAAAATAATCAGCTCGGGTCCTCATCTAAGCGTAGCAGCTTTTCGTTCTTCCTTCTGCAATTTACTCTCATGTAAATCAAGAAAATTTAATCGTAGAAAATAAGATCTAAATATAATAATTTTATGTATAAAGTATAGATATTTGAATTTAAAATTATCTCATAACTTTTGAAATATTTCCGGGTAAACAACATTAGAATTTAGTCGTGGTGTCGAAGCTATTGTCATCTTCGTCACATATCAAAAATATATGTGACCTTTTAACCTAGTAACTCTCGATATTGCGACTTAAAACTGTCCATGGCTGAACACCGGTTTTGGTAGGTATAACCCTACGTTAGAGAGGGATTGTCCTCGACTCTTATTTATTGTCATATCAAAGCAAACAGACGGTGGAAAATGGCTCCTTTGAAATATAACTGGTGACTTAATTAGATTTGATGTAGTCATCGTCATTCTTGCAATTGGAAAAGGGTCAAACCCGTTGAAATTTCATATACCCATACCCATCTCAAACCTGTTTAATATTGAATTTTAATGCTCGAGTCCGGTCCAAACCCATCAATAATACCCGTTAATTACCCGTTAAACCAAAATAAATGAATAGTAATAATTTTTTATAAAATAAATTATAACTTAATATATATACTTCTTTCGTCACATTTATGTTGTCTCACTTTATATTCAAATGTGTCTATTATAATAATAAAGCGAGATAAATTTAAATAGAACGGAAGGAGTATATAACAATCGAAAATTTTAATTTAAACGTGTATATCTCAAATAACTGCTAACTAACAATATACAAATATCAAATTATCAATTAGATTTTATGAGATATACAACTTTGTATGTATTAGTAAAAAAACTTAAAATTACTAATAGTTATAAATGTTTTATTTTTCAAATATAAATATAGTTTTTATATGCATGTGAAATATATATATTTACCATATATGTAGATGGGTTTGGGAAGTGGGTATCCGGAGGTGTATACCCATAGACGACCCAAACCCGTTCCGGGTATCCCAAACTCGTTCCAAACCCAATTTATAGTACCCAAACCCGTCACCCGTAATAACCCGATTCATTGACATCCCTAATTGTGTTAAACATGGAGTATCGAATTTGATTTGTTTTTTAAAATATGATGATCATGATAAATTAAAAGTTATAATTAATACTAATATCGATTATACGAATATATCTACGTGATTAGTATTGAAATTATTGGCACACATACAAATAAGATAACTATGTACATATGTTACGTCCCAAACCTGTTCCAAACCCAATTTATAGTACCCAAACCCGTCTCAATTAGGTTTGGGCGAGGCGGGTACGTACCTGTGATAACCCGGTCCATTGACATCCCTAATTGCATTAAATGAGTTTGGGTAGTGGGTACCCGGAGGTGTATACCCATAGCCGATCCAAACCCGTTCCAGGTATCCCAAACTCGTTGCAAACCCAATTTATAATACCCAAACCCGTCACCCGTGATAACCCGGCCCATTGACATCCCTAATTGCGTTAAACATGGAGTATCGAATTTGATTTGTTTATTATAATATGATGATCATGATAAATTAAAAGTTGTATATAATAATATTAATACTAATATCGATTATATGAATATATCTACGTGATTAGTATTGATATTAATGACACACATACAAATAAGATAAGTATGTACATATGTTACGTCCCAAACTCGTTCCAAACCCAATTTATAGTACTTTTAATATTATATTTAAATCTTCGACGTTTAAAGACATATAAATCAATTTGGTGCGAAAATGACAAAGCCGAGTTCCTCGTGAAATATATAAAAAGATGAACATAATCATGCACAATGTCATGTCAAGATCCATTAGGGATGACCGGTAGAATCTGTCTGAAATCACCTCCTAAAACAATGACCAAACCACCTTTTTTGAGACTTTTTTTCCTAGTGATTCTCGATATTGCGACATAAAACCGTCCATGACTGAAGAACGATTTTGATAGGTATAACCCTACATTAGAGAGGGATTGTCCTTGAATCTTATTTATTATCATAGCAAACCAAACACACAGTGGAAAATGCATATTTTGCAATCTAACTGGTAACTTAATTTGATCTGATGTAGTTATATATCGTCATTCTTGCAATTGAAAACTTCTTACCAGCATTTTTGTCCTGAAAGCATATTTGCTTCTCTCACACGGCCTCCAAGTTTTATTACAACCATCCTTATGTCATTGCAAAGTTAATTTGATGAGTCAATATTTCACTGGAGCATGATGGTGCACCATTCTTGTCAAAGAGAATTTGTAATAAAAAGAAAATGACAGTTATATTAAAATAAGTCAAGCCGCCCGTTGTTTATTATAATAAACAGAAAAGGTCAAAGAGACTTAGCAGTTGTTTATTGTAATAAAACAAAATGTCAATATGAAGTTTCTCGCTACTCGTGTTTATAAGAATTTTAACGTCAATATTCGATGTAAATCACTTTATATTGCTACTTTTAGGTAGCCCGTTGTTTATTGTAATAAAAATAAAATGTTGTTACGTCAAATAAGTTCAGCGCCCGTTGTTTATTTTGATTAAAAAAAAAATGTCAAACAAAGTCCCACATAGTTATAATCAATTTTAACGTCAATATTCGACATGAATCACTTTATATTGCTACTTTTAGGTAGCCTGTTGTCGTTACGTCAAAATAAGTTTAGCGCCCGTTGTTTATTTTGATAAAAAAATATATATATGTCAAAGAGAGTCTCACATAGTTATAATCAATTTTAACGTCAATATTTGACATGAATCAATTTATATTTCTACTTTTAGGTAGCTCGTTGTTTATTATAATAAAAATAAAATGTCTACATGATTTATATTATAAAATAAATTAAATATATTATAAATATATCTTATTTGATTTATAATAGATTAATTACGTAAATATATAATAATCATGTATTTACGTAAATTTAAAATGTCTACATGATTTATATTATAAAATAAATTAAATATATTATATATACATGATTTAATTAATCTATTATAAATTACATGGGATATATGTAGAGGGTGAATTCTACAATTACAGTTTGGACCGGCTCGACAGGTTCGTCCGGTTGAACGGGTTGGGCACTAGCAACCTGTCAGCACAAGCAGCAAACGTAAGAACCCTTCGAGAGCACCGGTGGGGATGTCCGGCGAAGGGCCTCCGACGCTCAAGTCAGTTGGGCTATTAACGTATGTATGAAACGTAAATAAAGCAAACGAAAAATAGTAATGAATAGCAATAATGCAGCCGAAATGATAAAAGCAAGAGTAACGAGGGTGAGAGTAAGAGCGATGGAACGACGGTCTGTTCAGGCTAGACTGCTTGCTTGGGCTAGCCTGCTTGGTTGACGGCCGGAAACCCTAGGCGGAAGCAGTTAGAGCGTAGAGAGAAGATGGAGAGAGCAAGTAGGAGAGTGGAGAGTTCGTGTGTGAGATCGTGTCTTCAACGGGTAGGGTTTCATGTATTTATAGGACGGCTTGGACCGTCTAGGGTTTTCTCTCTTCATCTCTCCAGGCGTATCCGCTAGGTCCGCCTCTTCCGGTTGGTTCCGATATTCGTGGAAACCCTCAATTTGACCGTCTTCTTCCACTTGTGCGGGAGTCGCTTGCTCCGCTTACTCCGTTTGACGTGAACGAGATCTTTAAACTGGGCCTTTATGCTTCTTGTTGGCCGGAGTCGTAAATGAGCCCAATTATTGACGGTCGGGCTAGTCCGTTTAGTCTATTTGGCCCGTTGGGCCGTTAGATGAATTTTGTCCACTATAGTTTGTCCCCCACTTTCTAATTAAAATATTTTTAATTAGAGAGTTTAAGGTGCCAACTCAGTCCATGTTTGATTGAGCCAAACAACCCTCACTTATTATTAGTAGATATTGCAGCGGTCGTAATCCCCTTCGGGTGGATTCTGAGTCGAATATGGTTTCAAAATTTATCTAATTTTCGAACTGGATGGGAGTTTCGATGTTGGAATATCACAAACGAGCTGACTCAATTTCTCCGTATTTTAATATTGGGCGATGGTAAAAGTCTCGAAGTTGACTTTTCTTTAATTGAGTAAGCGTCCAAGCTTCACTCAAGCTTGACTCAATTCACAACATTTGCCCAATCAAATATTATTTTCTTATGGATACCATTAGAATAGTATTAAAAGGATGTGCCTGCCACATTGCTTTACTCTTCCAAGCAGAGCATTAAATGGTTGGTTTCGGTTGTTGCGACAGGCTAGGCGGCTTCATAAAGCTTCTTTGTCATCATTTTTTTTTTTATGGGACACATGGAAAGAGAAAGGAAAGAAATGGAGCTCTCGCTTGGAGTAGCTGCCAATCGCTCATATGGCAGGTTGGACAGCTGCTTCCGCCTCCTCCCCTTTTTAAAATATGGGTCAATTCAAATGGGCCTTATATGGGCCTTCCCATTTAACTTGTTGTGTGAAGAGGGGATGAACGAATTGGCTTCAACAGCTTACGCTTGCAGCTTCAAATAGAACAACGGTAGGTCGGCTTCGTCAGGTTGGAGGGAAATTGGAGATATAAATATATAATTTAAGTTGTTGGGTACAAGCAGGGTAACGACTATAAGCCGAATAGTCAATTACGATAGCTCGAAACCGCAGCTGCTTGTTTTACCCGTTTGCTTCTTCTGCTTCGACAGGTTGAGCTGTTGGTGCCTATAGAAAAATTAGGTTCTATTCCTCAACAGCGCATACGGCTTGAGCAATTGCGGCAGCAATTGCAAGGAACTTTCTTCTTCTTCATTTCAGTTTGGGTTTTGCGGAGGTCTGCTCCGCTTCTCTGTTCTTTGTTTCTGCACTCACGTTGAGCGCACACCAGCTGTTCGAATCAAGTACAGAAAGAACAAAAAGGTAGTATTCTAAGCTGCTTGGCTTGAACGAAAAGGAAAAACAGAGACAGACGATGACGTCAACGACATCAGAGGTTCATGTCGGGTAATGCCCATTATACAGCTTACGGTTTAAAGATAGGGATTTTGCTTGCATAAGCCCCTTTTTCGATAGTTGCTTGCTAATGTGATTGTCGGTTTTCTAATTCGAAAAAATTGCAATTTCGAAGGTTTCTTCCGTTTCAGCAGGCTGAGTATTTTAGCTACTACGCCTAATTTAAAGATTTCTTCTTTCGTAGGGGAGAAATTTACGACTTGTTGCAATCGGCTAGAGCGAATGATAGCGTCGATGGTGACGGAATCTTGCGGTGGGCTGTCCTAGCCGTTCCACTTCGACAATTCGTTTGAGAGTTGGTAGTTGAGCTTGAATTTATTGCAACATTCGTTTTGTCTATATGTGATACAAATAGTTTCCTCACTTTTAACCCCCTAGTAATTTTGGAGGATTCAGAGAGAAGGTCTTGGAGTAAATTGGTAAAGGAGGTGCCTAGGAAAGCACTTGAAGATACTTGAGAAGCATCTTGTAGGGTCTTCAAAGTTAACTCTTTCTTACCTCTCTATGGGGAGTTCTTCGCCGTTCTTCGCATATTTGTTACTTTGAGACGTGGTAATAAAATTTGGTTCTTCGAATCTTGCATTTCTGTTTGATCTTTGGGGATAGTGAAAAGCTAGTTTTTTACCGTTCTTGAGAATCATGTTTTGAATTTATGCACGTATACTAGTTTCAACCGCTTGGTTTATATAGTAGGCTTCATTGGTTACTCTTCTAGTACAAGTAGTTCCGCTTGAGCAGGTTGGGTAGCTATTTGCTATGCCTGGTTCTTCGATTGATTGTTTGGCTTGCTTGGCTCTTTATGTTGCGTTATGTTTGCTTCTTGAATCTATATCAGAGTATGTTTGCTAGTTCCATTGCATGTATCCCACTGTCGTTGTTTCATTTGCTTCGATCATAGGAGTTACTGTGTTTTTTTTTTTTTTCAGCATGATTCGTTCCGGTTCAGTTAGTTCGTCTAGTAGATCCGTAGAGTCGGGTAGCGAGAATGATAGTGATGTTGAATGTGATATACCTCTTGGTATTCCGGCTATCAATTTGGTTAGTGCCGGGCCGATTCAAGGTAGCAAACATAGGTCTATTATTAAAGGTGGTGTCAATAGCAATCCAGAGTCTTCGGTTACGCTTGAAGAGTTGATAGAATTTCGTCGAATTTATCATGTCCCAAAACATATCCGCTTGCACGCTCCGTCAAAGGAAGTTCGGGCTGATTGGGATATTCCAGAGATGGTTTGTCTGTATGAGCTTCCTTTTGTGTCGGGGTTCCGGTTCCCACTACCTAGGTTTGTGATAGAAATATGTCACCGTTATCGTATATCCCCCGGTCAGTTGGTGCCGAACACTTGGTGAATCTTGATGGCTATTGAGGTCTATTGTGAGCTGCATGAAGTTGATTTTTCTCTCGATGAGATATTCTACTCATTTTACTTCAAAAAGTGTAACTCGGATTCAGGTAGATATCAGTTAAATGCTAGATTAGCTAAGTGTCCACCCTTGTTACAGCCGCTTAAAGATTGCCCAAGGAGCTGGAAGAAACGCTTCTTCTTCGTCCCTTTCAATTTGTTAGGGTTGCCTTCAGGTTCTCGTGTCTCACGCAAGTGGAGGAAGACGCGTGAGTGGCTTGTTTGACTTGTTTGATACGTTTGATTCTTGTGAATTTCATCTATTGAATGTATCTATTCATCCCTTTTTTGCAGGTGGACTTGGTCAGAAGTTTGGTCCAGACAATCTGAACAGGACGTTGGCAAGGTTGGGGGATTTTCATTCCAAGCAGTTGTTGGAGACTAGAGAGTGGGACACTATCCTTTCGCTTGACAATCTCAAGCGGAGCACCTTGTGGAGACTTGTTGAAATTGATTCAACATGTATTGTTTGCTTAACTACTTCTTGCTTTCCTTGGTTGGTATTTCATACTATGTTGCATTGAAATCTCTATGTTTATATAGACGAGGATATGGCACAACGTGGTGACATTCCGTTAGGAGGTGTTGACGCCTTCGAGCTCCTCCAAAAGAAGGAGGCCGACAGGGCTGCTAGGGCCGCTGCTAAAGGCAAGGCCCCTGCGGTTTGCCCCCCTTCTGCTAGGCCTCAGAGGGCGAAGAAGAGGGTTGTCGAGGATACCTCACCCGGATGGACCAGTGAGGGCATAGTGGTTAAGTTTCCGTCTTCAGCCTCCTCCCATTCCGAGTTTTCCCCCCATTACGAAAGGCTAGCAAGCTGCTATGGCCGGAGGATGAAGCGCGTTTTCGAGAACACGGGTTGGTTACTTCAGGACGTTCAGGAGTTCAGCACGTGTTTCAGGTACCGCTTGTTTAGTTACTTGTCGTATTTTGTGTTACCTTGGTTTTCACTTTACAAGGACTTTCGGCCTTGACCGCTTCACTTTTCCCGCTTTGCAGGGTATGCAGACTCTTTTGTTTTTGATGAAGGAGGTAGAAGCCTTGGACATGCAGCTTGCTTCATTGAAGCTAGAGCGGTCCAGATCACGTAAGGAGGTTTCAGCTCTTCAAGCCTAGAAGGAGGAAATGAGCAAGACGATCACGGAGTTGCAGGCTCAGCTTAGGGCTTTCACTTCTGACGCTAGTCAGCTACAGGCCGTTCATGCTGAGGCAGAGTCTCTTCGAGCCGAGGTCGAGTCACTTCGAGTAGAGGTTGCCGATGTGGAGGATAAGGTTGTTATCTCCGCTTTGAGGGCTGAAATCAAGCTCAGGGCCGAAATGTTGGACGCCTTCCGGAAGGGTATGACTGGTACCTGGATTGCCGAAGCTGAGAAGGCAATCGAGGCACGCGACAAGCTGTTTGAGCAGGAGGGTCCGACGGACGGATCTGTTGGAATCCACGACTACGATGCTGATGGAGGACCGCATCTTGACTTTTCGGCCCTTCGTGGCCGCCTCGGGCAGGGCGACTGACTTTGCTTTATCTCATTCGATTTGGTTGAACTTATTTTTGTTGTATCGCTTGACGATAGTTATTTTATTTGTCCGGGCACATGTGCCTGCGTATTATGCTTGTATGAATGATTTAGGTGTACTTTATTACTTTTAGGACAGGTACTCCCCAATTTTTCCGTCTAAGTCCGAATTTAAGAATTCGGCTTAGACTAATTTTGTAATTTAGGCGATCATATCGCCCGGGTTGTACCCTCGTAATATCGAGTTTGTTTGTTGTGTTTATGCTTTTGCTCTTAGTTTATTTTCTGTGTATTGTACGGCTTTTGATCTATCAGGGAAGACGTGCCGTTTCGTCGGTCTGGGCAGTCAAGTTTGCAAAAAATAAGTTAGTCTTATTTTCGCATAGATAAGATGGTTCCGCTTGGGAAGTTACATAAAGAATAGTTGCATGAATGAAAATTGCATTCTCTTGTAACAATGGCCTCAATTGAGTTTTACATTGCAGCAACTTAGTCAAGCTGTACAGACGGCCTACAATGGCAAAATATGTTTTAGATTGAATCCAACATGTCAGGTTCGTCACCTTAGCCTGACTTACGACTGTTTCAAGTCGTAAGTCAGCTACAGTTTGCATGAGCGCTTGCGTCAGTTAGCTATATAATTCCCATCCTTGTGACAACTAGGAAGATCAAGAGGGTTGTATCTTTGAGGGCTGTACTCGTTAGAGCTGCCTACATAACCTGTTTAAGGGATCAAGCCCGAATGTAGTTCTGACCTGCATATACGGTCAAGTATGGTCAGAACTTGTAAGAGTTTAACGATAGGGTGGTCTCGTAAGACTAATAAGATATTTGTATCTCTTACTTGAATGTGGGGACTTGTCCCTTATTTTGTATCATTGCCCCCATCTCACCCTTGGTCAAGTGAGGGAGGCAGTACCGTTTGGTCAGGTTGCACTCCGTAGAGCTAACTGCCATTTTCTATGGTGCAAGGAGGCGGTGCCACTTGGTCGGGTTGCGCTTCCTTGGAATCGACTGCCTATTTTGGTTGTAAGAAGGAGGTGATACCGCTTGGTCGGGCCGTATTCCTTCACTTAGAAAAAATGTGATTTGGAGGGAGGGGTAGGCTGAACTCCTTTTGAGCTGCCTACATACCCCTCATGGGGATCAAGCCTTGATGTAGTTCTGTCCTGCATTAAAGGTTACAACCAATCGTAGAAGAGAATAGTAGGCCTCGGAAGGCTGAACAAAATATTAAATCAAGAGTTTAAGTTAGGAGTGATAATGCCTGAGGTGGATGGCGTTCCAGCTGTTTGCTATGTCACGCCCATCCCTTGCTTGAAGTTTGTACGCTCCGTGGCCGACCACTTTGGTGATCAGGTAAGGGCCTTCCCATGTCGGGGCAAGTTTTCCAGCTCCAGCTTCCTTTGTGTTTTGAAATACTCTTCGTAGCACCCGGTCTCCTACTTTGAACGCCCGGGTCCGTATGTGCTTGTTATACTGCTTGGCAATGCTTTGCTGGTAGGATGCAAGCCTCAACCTAGCCTTGTCCCTTTTTTCGTCAAGCGTATCAAGCTCGTGGTAAATGCCCTCAGAATTGTGTTGCTCTGATGTGAGCTCGAACCTTGTTGTAGGTACTTCACTTTCGGTAGGAATGACAGCTTCCATCCCGTAGGCTAAGGAAAATGGAGTTTCTCCGGTTGATGTTCGGGCAGTCGTCCTGTAAGACCATAGAACGCCGGGTAGCTCTTGCGCCCACATTCCCTTCGCTTTCTCGAGCCTCTTTTTCAGAGTGTTCATGATTGTCTTGTTTGATGATTCCGCTTGCCCATTTGCCTGTGGGTATCTTGGAGTTGAGAAGCTCAACTTGATATTCCAAAATTTGCAAAAGTCTTGGAAATCAGCACTAATAAACTGAGACCCATTGTCCGTGACGATCTCTTTGGGCACTCCAAACCGGCATATCACATTCCTCCATATGAAACCTTTGACTTCCTTATCTCGAACCTGGTGGAACGACTCAGCCTCTATCCACTTGGTGAAGTAGTCGGTAACGGCTAGCATGTACACCTTTTGTCCGGGTGCGACTGGTAGCTTGCCTACTATATACATCCCCCACTTCATGAAGGGCCATGGTGAAGTGATGGTCGTCAATGGTTCAGGGGGTAGGTGAGACACTTGGGCGAAGCGTTGACATTTATCGCATCGTCGAACGTACTCTTTTGAATCCGACTTCATGGTAGGCCAGTAGTATCCGCTTGTCAAGGCTCTGTGGGCTAGGCTTCTTCCACCGGAGTGGTTCCCGCATTCGCCTTCGTGTAATTCCGCAAGGATGTACTTTGCCTCTGCAGGGTTAACACATCTCAAGTATGGGCCAGAAAATGAACGCTTATAAAGTTTACCTCTTATGATAGAGAAACGAGCCGATTGAGCCTTGATTCGACGGGCTTCATTTTTATCGTCTGGTAGAGCGTCTTTCTCCAGGTAATCTTGTATAGGGGTCATCCAGGTCGGACTGTCTGAGATGTCGCATACTTGTTCCTCTTCGTTCTTCCAAACAGCCGGCCATTGCATGTAAATTATGGGTACCGCCTTTGACTCAGTCGTCTGGATAGCTGAGCCCAAGTTTGCTAATGCGTCCGCATGGTTGTTTTCGCCTCTTAGGACTTGGTTGATCACGAACTCCTCAAAATGAACTTGTAGCTCCTTTACATTGTTGAGGTAGGCGGTCATCTTGCTGTCTCGAGCTTGGTAGTTGCCTTGCATTTGGTTGACCACCAATTGGGAATCACTGGTAACGTGGATTCGCTTGACGCCTAACTCGTTGGCCAGTTTGAGTCCGGCTATCATTGCTTCGTATTCCGCCTCGTTGTTTGTGGCTCTGAATCCGCACCTTACTGCTTGCTCTATCACGTCCCCCTGCGGAGAGATTAGGACTAAGCCAAGTCCGCTTCCTTTGGTATTGCTTGATCTGTCTACGCTAAGTTTCCATGTACCAACTGGTTGGCCTTCCGTTAAGCAGCAAAACTCCTGTTCAGCCTGCACTTGTAGGTTAGGAGTAAAGTCAACAATGAAATCAGCCAATACCTGCGACTTCAAGGAAGTCCTGGGCTTGTAGGTGATGTCGTATTCAGTGAGCTCTACCGCCCACTTGGTTAGCCTGCCTGATAGTTCCGGTTTATGGAGTATAGTCTTCAGAGGAAAGGTGGTGAGAACCACAATAGGGTGGCATTGAAAGTACGGGCGGAGCTTCCGGGCAGCATGCACGAGCGATAATGCTAGCTTCTCAAGCTGACTATACCGAACTTCCGCATCTATCAGGGATTTGCTCACATAATAAATGGGAGATTGTTTCCCAGCATCTTCCCGAACGAGAACTGCGCTGACTGCCGTTTCTGCTACGGCTAGGTACACATATAGAGTTTCACCATCCTTGGGTTTGGACAACAATGGAGGGTTGGTCAAGTACTGCTTGAGCTGCTTCAAAGCTTCCTTGCATTCCGCAGTCCACTCAAATGTTTTTGATTTCCTCAACGTGTTGAAGAAGAGGTGGCACCGCTCCGAGGATTTTGATATGAAACGACTAAGGGCGGCTACCCTCCCTGTTAACTTTTGGACGTCTTTCACGCAAGTTGGGGAAGCTATCCGTAGAATTGAATCGATTTGGGCCAGGTTAGCCTCTATCCCTCTTTGCGTCACTAAGTATCCGAGGAACTTCCCTGTGGTAACACCAAAAGAGCATTTAGTAGGGTTAAGTTTCATATTATATTTTCTAAGAATGTCAAAAGATTGTCTGAGATGGTCGATGTGGTCGTTTGCGTGGAGCGACTTAACTAGCATGTCGTCAATGTAGACTTCCATCGTCCTCCCAATCAAATCAGTGAACATCTTGTTAACCAAACGCTGGTAGGTTGCGCCTGCATTTTTCAAACCGAACGGCATGGCTTTGTAGCAAAATATGCCCAGGTTGGTCATGAACGCCGTCTTCTCTTGGTCTTCTGGGTGCATCAAGATCTGGTTGTATCCCGAGTAGGCGTCCATGAAGCTCAGCAACTCGTGTCCGGCCGTCGCGTCAACGAGCATGTCTATGTGGGGCAGTGGGAAGGAGTCTTTCGGGCACGCCTTGTTCAGGTCGGAGAAGTCTATGCACACTCGCCATTTGCCATTCTTCTTCTTTACGACCACCACGTTGGCTAACCAATCCGAGTAATGAACCTCTCTGACCAGCCCGCTGTCGAGCAGTTTCTGGACCTCTTCGTTGATGACTTTGCTCCTTTCGGGAGCGAACTTCCTTCTTTTTTGTTTTCTAGGGGGGTAGTCTGGATCAACCTGCAACCTGTGAACAATTACGTTTGGGTCAATGCCTGTCATTCCGCATGGGACCAAGCGAAACAATCATAGTGATGAGATAAGAATTTGATAAGCTCTTCTCTGAGGGTTGGAGTTAGTTGAGCTCCAATTCTGACTGTGTTGTCTGGATGGTCTGGATGGATTGGAACTTCATCTAGTTCAACCATTTCCGGTTCGTCAGGTTGGACTGGCTTCTTCATATTGAGGTCAGGTGATCCAGGTTGCTGTAATTGCTATAAGGTAGCATGTTTGGCCTTCATGGTTGTTTGACAGCATGCTCGTGAATCCTTTTGGTCTCCTCTTATCTCCTTCATTCCCCATTTGGTCGGGAACTTTAAGACTTGGTGGAAGGTTGAAGGTACGACTTCCATCTCGTGTATCCATGGGCGTCCAAGTATAACGTTGTAAGCAGAAGGGGAGTCCACCACCAAGCGGGTGCATAAGTTGACGCCTTCTGCATAGACAGGTAGTTCGATTTCTCCCACAGTGTTTTTGTGCTCCCCGCTAAATCCGATTAAGACCGTTGTCTTCTTTACTATCTTTGATTCCTCCAAGCCCATCTCCCTGAAAGCATCCAAGAATAGGACATTGGCAGAGCTACCGTTGTCAATTAGTATACGTTTGGTTAGACAATTAGCAATAAATAAAGAAATGACAAGAGCATCATGGTGAGGATTGAGTAGCCTGGTTGCTTCCGAAGTGGTAAAACGTCTGCTGCGCTTTCTTCTAAGTGGCTAGAGCTCCTTTGCGTTCGGGTTGCTTGTCTCGTATGCTTCTTGGCTGCTGAATGGGAGACTCCGCTCACTTCGGAACCGCCTGTTATAACATTAACGGTTCGTTCATGTACTGGTGGTATTGGTGGGGTAGGTTCCATGCGGTTGTCTCGTCTGTCACTTGCTTCATGAAGAGTCTGCTTCCCTTTGTCAGTGAGAAGGTCGGTTAGGTAACCTTGTTTCAGCATCTGAGCCACCTCCAGCTTCAAAGCGATGCAATCGTCTGTCCGATGTCCATGATCAGCATGAAATTCGCACCACTTTGACCCGTCTCTTTGTTCTGGTGGGGTCCTCATCTTTTCTGGCCACTTGACTCGATTGCCCAATTGTTTGAGCGCCGCTACCCCGCCTCGACAGGTGAAATGGACAGATTGTATTCCGGCGCCTTAGCTCGTTCTCGGGGGCGCGTTTCAGATGTTGATCCATAGTCCCTTCTTTTGTTGTCGAATTTGCGTGGTACGGGGTAAGGATCGGAACGTCTATCATTGGACCGTCTGTCCGGCCTGGTATCCCTCCTCGAGCTCCCGTAAGGGGAGGACCTCTAGTTGTTGTATTGGTCCTCCTCCCATTTGATTTGTGCCCATGCTTTGGCTAGGACATCCTCCATCGTTTTGCACGGGTACTTTGTGAGCTCCTTGTAAAGGTCGGAATTAGGAAGGAGGCCTTTACGGAAGGCTGTTATGGCAGTTTGCGGGTTGCAGTTGGTTATCGAAACCTTCTCCTTGTTGAAGCGTCCAACGTAGTCACGGAGAGGCTCTCTCTGTCGCTGGACTATCACGTACAAGTCTTCTGAGATCTTTCTAGTTTCCTGCTACTAGCATATTGCTGCACAAACATATCAGTTAGTTGAGCAAAAGAAGATATGGAATTATTGGGTAGATTGGTATACCACTGGAGGGCCGGTCCTATCAGACTAGAACCGAACCCCTTACACATGCAGGCTTCCCTCGACTGACGAGGGATGGCCACCGTGAACATTCTCTGGCGGTACTGAGTGATGTGGTCGTCCGGATCGGTAGTTCCATCAAATGGTTTCATGTGGGGGAAGTTGAACTTAGGAGGCATCTCAACCAACGCAATTTCGTCCACGAACGGTGAGTCGGCATAGCAACTTGCGGCGCTCTTCTTGATTGGTGTCGGCACTCCGGGGATACGTTGAATCATTGCCTCCATCTCGGCTAACTTGTAGGCCAGATCTGCATCAAGGTTCATGTAGGGTCCGACCGCAGCTGTCCGGACTGGTTCGCTAGTGATGAATTGGCTCTGATGGGCGAAGCCAAAGTTCTGTTCGGGTTGCATGGTTCCAGCTGTTGGGACCGCAGTAACGGTTGCACCCTGAATTGGCTGTTGAACGCTCGCATGTGCCGTCAGACCCATTCCTCCAGTGACTGCTTGGTTCTGATGGATTGATTCGGTAGTACCGGCTGTCGGGACGGTCGGGCCAACTCCAGAAGATCGCATTGGCCGTGTCACGGTTCGTTGAGGTTCGAGATCAAGGGATACTGGGTTGCCTGTAAGGAAAGACACACGAGTACGATCAGGATTAAACTGATGAAAACTTTGATTTTTTACCAGACCGGTTGAATCTCCGGGCTGGACATCGTCGGGCTCATCATCATCAGTGAAGTGGTCTTCGAACTCTAGGGATTGGATCGGATCAATCGGAGCCTTCAACCGAGAGGTCGGAGTCTTTTGGGTTTGATTCACGGCCGCTTCGAGACGTTTGAGTAAATCGCTATTCTCCTTTTCAAGCCTCTCCCTAGCCTCCCGCTCTTGGTTCATCTGTTCGGTCAGGGCCGCAAGTTGAGCGGCGAAATCAGTCCCCACAGGCGCATCGGACATGTGGTGCTCGTCACCCATAGTCGGAAATTCGAAAGCTTTCGGATCGTGCTGATTCGCTTGATTGCTAGGGCCCCACGGTGGGCGCCAAATTGTAGAGGGTGAATTCTACAATTACAGTTTGGACCGGCTCGACAGGTTCGTCCGGTTGAACGGGTTGGGCACTAGCAACCTGTCAGCACAAGCAGCAAACGTAAGAACCCTTCGAGAGCACCGGTGGGGATGTCCGGCGAAGGGCCTCCGACGCTCAAGTTAGTTGGGCTATAAACGTATGTATGAAACGTAAATAAAGCAAACGAAAATAGTAATGAATAGCAATAATGCAGCCGAAATGATAAAAGCAAGAGTAACGAGGGTGAGAGTAAGAGCGATGGAACGACGATCTGTTCAGGCTAGACTGCTTGCTTGGGCTAGCCTGCTTGGTTGACGGCCGGAAACCCTAGGCGGAAGCAGTTAGAGCGTAGAGAGAAGATGGAGAGAGCAAGTAGGAGAGTGGAGAGTTCGTGTGTGAGATCGTGTCTTCAACGGGTAGGGTTTCATGTATTTATAGGACGGCTTGGACCGTCTAGGGTTTTCTCTCTTCATCTCTCCAGGCGTATCCGCTAGGTCCGCCTCTTCCTGTTGGTTCCGATATTCGTGGAAACCCTCAATTTGACCGTCTTCTTCCACTTGTGCGGGAGTCGCTTGCTCCGCTTACTCCGTTTGACGTGAACGAGATCTTTAAACTGGGCCTTTATGCTTCTTGTGGGCCGGAGTCGTAAATGAGCCCAATTATTGACGGTCGGGCTAGTCCGTTTAGTCTATTTGGCCCGTTGGGCCGTTAGATGAATTTTGTCCACTATAATATACATACATGATTTGCAATATATTATATATACATGATTTACGTAAAAAAAAATATAAAAATAGAATTTTTAGATAAATAGGAATGGAGAGCATAGGGAGCGCCACGCAGGCACGTGAATTAACGTGGGGCTCCGAATCCGTTTTGCTATTATATATAAAAGGATACTATGTCTATACGAAACTAAAATAAATTAATGCTACATGCATAAATTGACACCAAAAAAAAAAAAAACACGATGTCTACATACATAAATAAAAAATCGATGAAATAATCAAAAAACAATACACCAAACAAATTTCATCAATTTTTTCTAATCAGAAGAATATATACAAATAATATGTCTATACGAAACTAAAATAAATTAATGCTACATGCATAAATTGACACCCAAACAAAAAAAAATAAAAAAAAATCGATGTCTGCATAAATAAAAAATCGATGAAATAATCAAAAGAGAAAAGGGATTACTTACTTTCAATAACGCTTGATAACACGAAAGGTTTAAATTTTGTGTGGGTTGATGAAGGTTTATGTGTGTTGTTGTGTTTGAGAATGTTAAAGGGAGTATATATAAGATAGTAGATCTATTCATGTAAGAATAGAATATCATTAAAAAAAACTAATAAAATATTTATTAGTTCATGTAGGATTCTATTATATTTTTCTACATATAAATAAATTATATATACATGATTTTCGTCGATATGCGAATAAATTATATTTACATGGTTTACGTAAAGTATTTACAATATTATATATACATGATATATATATATATATATATATATATATACATTTTACGTAAATTACATGATATATACATACATGATTTAAAATATATTATATATTCTATTATATATTTTTATATATATAAATAAATTATTAATCTATTAATTATCAATTACATGAGATATACATAAAGTATTTACAATATTATATATACATGACATATATACACTTTACGTAAATTACATGATATATACATATATGAATTATTATTACAATATTACAATATATATATATTATATATACATTTTATGTTAAAAAAAATTAGATTTTTAGATAAATAGGAACGGAGAGCATAGGGAGCGCCACGTAGGCACGTCGATTAACGAGGGGCTCCGAATCCGCATCGCTATTATATATAAAAGGATATGTAGTATTTAAATTATAAACCCTTTATTATCGATTAATTCTACATGAAATTATATTCATGTAGTATTTAAATTATAAACCCTTTATATCTAATTTATCTTGCATGATAGTTTGAATAAACCCTTTGTTCTCGATTAATTATACACATTCCTATTGGGTGGATTAATTTTTAATACATTCAAAATTATATAAAAATTACAATTAAAAATATACTTTGATAGTTAAATATAGTCGCACGCTTTTTCTTTGGTTTATAGTATCGTGAATGAGTTGAATTATGGTTTTTTATTTATAAAGAAACGTTTAATTTATTTCTAAAGAAACGTCTAAAAATCTCTTTTTTTTTTTTTCCTCTTTGGTTGCTTTTTTAAGACAATATAAAATGTGTAAAATATATCAGTGTATCTTTTTAAAATCATCGAAATATGGAAAAGTTTATAGGAAATTATATGAAAATTAAATTTGAGAATTTTTTTTAAAAAGTAGATTATTGTGTCCATTAAAAATTTATAATAATACCTATATTTTAGTGGGTTATGATATTTGATGGTGATTTCCTAAGAAATAAAAAACGTATAAAAAATCATAATTTGATTTTGCCAATTTTATTAAATTATCTGAATTTACTCTATATTATGTTCTCTTATATATCTAGCTGATCATTTTTTAGAAAAGAAAATTGATCAATAAAATTGATAGTAGATGATAAGCTCTGAAAGTAGATAAAGGAAATCGTCATTTGATGAGAATGAAATAAAGAACCCTATTATTTTATTAAATTGTAAGTTAATTGTAAATTAGTAAATGTACTACACCATTAAGATAAAGAGAGATGCAATGGGGGTATATTTATTATTTAATGATCCAATGCTAATACTAAGAGAAGATTGACATTGGAAAAAATTAAATGTGAGCATATTGTTTGCCTTTAATTTCTGGAAAATAATTGAATATCCCTACAATCACTCTAAAATCTCTATTTTCTTTCTTTCTTCTTTTTTTAATCCCCTTTTCTTTATTGTTTAGCCGTACGTTTTGCTTTCTCTTCCTTATCAATCCTTCTTTCTTTTTATTTTTCTTTTTACCGTTTTTATTTTTTTCTTCTCTTTTAATCATTTTTCCTTTTTTTTGTTTTGCAGTTTCATAAAATAGGTGTAATTTATTATTTATTTTTTTGCATAGTTGCATGTCCTACAATCACTCTAAATCTTTTTTTTTCCTTCTACATTTTCATTATAAAATCAACCATACTGCTGTATAAGTTACAAAAATAAAGCTAGTATAATAAAATGTGCAGTATTTATGGAATGAGGCGTAAAATAAAATACCCATTTCAAGTTACAAAACCAAAATTTTGCTTTGGATGTTTAAAAGACAAAATATACCCATATTTTCAAATTTTGTACCAAAATGCCCTTGCTTTTTGCTTTTTACTTTTTGCTTTTTGCTTTTTGCTTTTTGCTTTTTGCTTTTTGACTTTGACCACCAATTCTCTCTCTCTCTTTCCGGTAATTTTGGTGTTACAAATCGTACTGTGTTCCATACAACAAATAAGTACGAAACGTGTTTCTTACTGTGTACACAGTAAGCTTTTCTTCATTTCGTACTGTGTACTTTAGTATATCATGTAAATTGAACAAAAACTTACACAAGACTAGTAATCTTTTTTGTGTAAGTACACAGTAAGCTTTTCTTCCTTTCGTACTGTGTACTTAAGTACGCAGTAAGATTTTCTTCCTTTCGTACTGTGTACTTTAGTATATCATGTAAATTGAACAAAATTTTACACAAGACTAGTAATCTTTTTTGTGTTTCGTACTGCGTACTTAAGTACGCAGTAAGCTTTTCTTCCTTTCGTACTGTGTACTTAAGTACGCAGTAAGATTTTCTTTCTTTCGTACTGTGTACTTTAGTATATCATGTAAATTGAACAAAAACTTACACAAGACTAGTAATCTTTTTTTGTGTTTCGTACTGCGTACTTAAGTACACAGTAAGCTTTTCTTCCTTTCGTACTGTGTACTTAAGTACGCAGTAAGATTTTCTTCCTTTCGTACTGTGTACTTTAGTATATCATGTAAATTGAACAAAAACTTACACAAGACTAGTAATCTTTTTTTGTGTTTCGTACTATGTACTTAAGTAATCGGGACAGAGGATAGCATTCGTAGATAGTGTGCTCACTTTAGTTTTCAAATTTCAATAAGCGAAACAAAGTTTGATGTTGTTACGAGTAATCATTCCCAACCCAATTGACTTTCCATTACACAAGAACACCAAAAACAAAGGGAAAGGGAAAGTAAAGAACTGAAGAGTGAACACTTTTAGAAACCCTATAATTTAAGGTGTGCCCCATGAATGAACTTTGCCATAATCAGCTTCAAGGGCCGATCCATTCTTACACAAGGGAAGGAGGGAGGAAGGAAAAAAAAAATCCAAAGCTAATTTTAATACAACAAAAGAATCTTTGTCCTAAGATGACAAGAACCCACCTTCTCTTCATCTTCTTCGATCCGAGGGAGGGCGTCTTCGAGGTGTCCTTCTGAATCGACAACAATACCAATAGTTGGCGCAAGATTCTTCGCGATGCCTGCAGCCTGATTTTTGCAAGTAAAACAAAAGTCAGCAATTTGAGAAATTCGTAAACAGCAAGACCATATTACAAATAGCCCACACAATCGTTCATATCGGAGCAACTAACGAGATAAATTAGCAGGATTATTTCTTAAAGCACTACAAAACTGAAAAAACACAGCAAACTGTAAAAAATTCATAAGGAAACATATAGCACTACATAATTACATAGATGAGGTTTGAAACTTCTCATCATTGAATCGTGGGAAGATAACAATGAAAAAGATTAAAAAGATACGGGCTCTGAAACTTCGCCTCCCCATCTCCGCCGCCGCCTCCCCATCTCCGACGCGGTCACTTCGCTTCAATCCATCGATCAGATCCCGCAACGTCGGGACATTAGCATTCCCCAGCTTCGCTTCAATCCATGGCCGACGAGGTAGAGAGAGAAAGAGAGAGAGAGAAGTTTCAAAAATAGAGAGAGAGGGAGATTATGCATATATGAAGAAGAAATTGGTGGGAAGAAAAGAAAAAAAATCAAAAGTACTCCAAAGCAAAAAAGCAAGGGTATAATTGGAAATCAAAGCAAAAATAGGGTATAAGTTGTGTTTTTTAACATACAAAGCAAAATTTTGTTTTACAAGTTGAAATTGGGTATAACACTATATATTCTCTAAATTGATCATATTATATGCCACCAAATCTCAATACTAATTGTAATACAATAGAATTAGTAGCATTTTATGTAGTAGTACTAACTCAACCATATTATTGCCACTAAATGCTTAATTCTATATTTATGCATATATTCAATAATAATTGTAGTAGAAACTAATTTGTAGTATTTGTATAAAGTCAATCAAATATTTAATTCTACGAAATTGTAATATTTGTATTTATATGCCATAATCTTATATTCAATATACTCACCTTATCCACTCAATATTATGAGCTTAAAAGCTGCGGTTTTCGACTTTCACACGGGTAAACATTTCCTATAGCACTCTAGTAGTGAGTGATATTTTCTTTCTTCATTGCCATCAAGCAAACACCCCAATGGCTCCCTTTTATAGTTTAGTAAGTCATATTCAAACTACGGGTAAGTCAAAGGGAGATTTAATATTGAAACTTCGTATTGTTCGTGCATACAAAATGTATGGATATGACAATATGAAGATATCATCATATGAAATAGTATGTCATGATCAAAATGGCAGTCGCATACATGGGACAATTCGGAAGGCCGATTACAAAAGGCTTAAACACAAATTTTTGGTAGGTAACATTTATGCATTTATTTATTTTAATGTGCATTACAACAACATGGGGTGCAAGACTACGTCAAATATGTTTAAGTTTGTATCCTCCTCGAAAACACGAGTTACTCGGATATATGATGGAAAATTTCCATCGTACATGTTTGTCTTTCGCCAATATCCAAGTCTTTTCAATCATATGGAAACGGATTCACGCATTTTGCTTGGTAAGAATACATATGTTTCAATATATACGCACTAAGTAGCAAGAAACGATAGTGTATCCAAAATTTTTAACTTATTTACTATTTTTTGCATATGTCGTAGGCGAGCTCGATTATGTTGTCCGCATGTGAAGAAAATAAGCCGACATGACGTTAAAAAACTGGAAGTAAATTTTGAGGCTTTTGGGTATGTATTGATAATGTTATGAAATAAAGTACACCATGTTTACTACTAATTATCTATTAACAAATATGTATATTTTTATTTCCTACACAGGATACAACAAATTACTTGCGGTCTTTCAGTTAAGGTTGTTGATGAAATCGTTAGAAGTTGGAGCGGTACGCCTAAGCAAATGACAATTCGGTTATGCCGCGAAAGATCTCCTTATAGTAAGAATTTATATTATTCAAAATTTAAATTCAATATATAATTATTTATTTACAAAATTCAATTATCTTAGTTGGTTAATTAGTATTTTATGTTTGATTTTTTTTAATCAAACTTCACTGCAACTTATACGTGCATTAAGAATGACACATCCTTTTAAAATATTTAGATAAGAGTGAAAATTCCAGCATGTTTCGTATTACAAAGATATTGCACATGGAAGAGCTTGTTACAAATTTATCAGACTCAAGCGAAGGTACCTACTTTACACGAATGAAAAAATCAATTTGTATTATTTTAATTACTGCATTATTGTCTAACATTTATCTCTCATATATTTGACATTTCCATTATAATATAGGGTTCGTTGAGGAAGAGAAAATTGTTTCGGGGCTACTTATTAACCGTTCACCAATGATATCAAACATAATGTTGGCGTCAACAGACAAGCGGCCTTAGAATTTTTAAATTTAAGTGCTTAGAAACTTTTGAAATATCTTATAAGCGGGATAGCTTGTATTGCGTAAAAAAAAAAAATTCCTATAATATGTTTAATAATATTATTCTTTTTAGAGCGATACTTCCCTACTCATCATTGACGTATTTAAGGTGGGACATTTCCTATAAGATAAAAATTCATAAATGTATTTACTACGGTGTATTGATTAAGACGGGACATTTCAATATAATTGATATACGACTATTATTTACAATATGTAATAAAGTAGTTACTAAAAGAAGACAACTTATAAATCTTATTACTATATAAATTTATAGGTAGAAATATGAAGTTAGAGAGTTATTTATTTTAGCGATAAATAAATAATTAAAGAAACCCGAAAATTTCCTAGAATGCCATCTATAAAACGTTATTACTTGTTACTTATACAGTAGATTAGAAGATTAAGAATTAGTTTACTAAATGTCAAAAATAATAATTTATTTAATAGATATACATCAAAATTTGAACTAAAATTATATAATATTCACATAATTATAAGTAATTTTATTTAGTTCTCTAATGAGGCTCTATTTGTTTAAAAAAAAAAAAAAGGTGAAGTTATTTTATTATAAGAGAATATATATAGTCATATACCCAATTTCAACTAGTAAAACAAAATTTTGCTTTGGAAGTTTAAAACACAAAAAAATACCCATTTTTTGCTTCGGTAGACAAAAACGCCCTTGCTTTTTAGGTTCGGAGTACTATTTACTTTTTCTCTTTTTAGGTTCGGAGTACTATTCCCACCAATTTCTTCTTCATATATGCATAATCTCTCTCTCTCTATTTTTGAAACTTCTCTCTCTCTCTCTCTCTCTATTGCTCTCTCTCTCTTTCTCTCTCTACTCCGCCAAGCGCCACTCTCCTCTCAAGCTTCAAGAACCGCCTCCCAAGAGGGCCGCCGCCCTCCACTCCCTCTCCTCCCCCACCGCCGGCTACCAGAAACTCATCCCTCTCTCTCTTCAATGGCGTCGACGATTCGACGGAGGTTGAAGCCGCCTCGGGAGATCCAATTTTCAACACTAATTCCTTCCTAAATCAAATCTCTACTCATTTCTCTGCCCCAAATCCAGGTCGGTTCCATTCTTGCGATTTTCTCGAGGTTTAATCCTCTGCTAAATTCTTGATCTGCATGAATTGGATCGCTTATTGTTGCTTGGATTGACTGAATGAATTCATTCTCATTTTAATGAAGGTTAAAGATTTGATTTTGGGATGGCCCGTGTGTGTTGAATTCGATTTACTTTTTTGGATTTTTGAAGGGTGCTGATTCGCGGTGGTAACGGCCACGCCGACGATGGAGGCGCCGAGGAACGCGACGGCGAACTCCGTCGAGTTGTGGAGGAGGAGCATGACGACATCGGATATGCGAATTCCGATGCCGTGCAAGCCGGCGGCGGCTCTGCGCGCGGCGAGCTCGAAGTCGCCATGGGTGATGGTTTCGCTCGGGCTTGGGCTGGAAGCGGCGGAGCTCCGCCGCGGCTTTCTTGTCGTCCTCGTCGGTGTTCTGATCGGACGGCGTGGAGGGGCCCGGCTGAACCCGACCCCGTCGCCCGCCTCCGCAGTTCGCCGGAGCTCTCTCTCTCTCTCTCTCTCTCTCTCTCTCTCTCTCCCTGTATTTCATTGATTATAGTTTCTGGCATTGGATGTTGAACCTTTAATTATGGGGATGCTGTAATTATACTAAAGTCTAATATCACACCATTCTTAAATCCATATGTCTTTCAATTGCAATTAGAGTGAGCCCTTCTCATTGTATTGCTGCTTTTGATGATACTTCTATAAATTGGGTTGGGTATGATTACTCGAAACAACATCAAACTTTGTTTCGCTTATTGAAATTTGAAAACTAAAGTGAGCACACTATCTACGAATGCTATCCTCTGTCCCGATTACTTAAGTACACAGTACGAAACACAAAAAAAGATTACTAGTCTTGTGTAAGTTTTTGTTCAATTTACATGATATAGTAAAAGTACACAGTACGAAAGGAAGAAAATCTTACTGCGTACTTAAGTACACAGTACGAAACACAAAAAAAGATTACTAGTCTTGTGTAAGTTTTTGTTCAATTTACATGATATACTAAAGTACACAGTACGAAAGGAAGAAAATCTTACTGCGTACTTAAGTACACAGTACGAAACACAAAAAAGATTACTAGTCGTGTGTAAGTTTTTGTTCAATTTACATGATATACTAAAGTACACAGTACGAAAGGAAGAAAATCTTACTGTGTACTTAACTACACAGTACGAAAGGAAGAAAATCTTACTGCGTACTTAAGTACGCAGTACGAAACACAAAAAAAAGATTACTAGTACTTATTTGTATGGAACACATTACGATTTGTAACACCAAAATTACCGGAAAGAGAGAGAGAGAGAATTGGTGGTCAAAGTCAAAAAACAAAAAGCAAAAAGCAAAAAGTAAAAAGCATAAAGCAAGGACATTTTGGTACAAAATTTGAAAATATGTGTATAAGTTGTGTTTTTTAACATACAAAGCAAAATTTTGTTTTTTAAGTGAAATTGGGTATAATCTTTTATGCCTCTTATTTTTTTTATTTTTATTTTTTTTAAACAATTAACAGGAAATTTAAGGACCGCACCACGGAGGACTCGAAATCGAGACTTTTCAGGTCCGAGATTTATTCTTTAACCCCCTACCGCTTAGCCAACACACACACACACACAAATTCGCTCCCAAAGAGGATCGAACCCGGGACCCTCACTAAAGAGAGGAACCCGGGACCCTCACTAAAGAGAGGAACCCGGGACCCTCTTATTATAATTGAGTAAAAGTATGATATGGAAATTGACTTATTGCTTCCTCATAAAAATTAGTAATTTTTTTGTTTTCTCCTAAATATTCATAAATTTAATCATGATCTTCAACTTATTTTTTTTATTATTATTATCTTTAATTTTAATTTTTTTAAATAAATGTATTTCATGCTATATCAATAATTGTCTTTTATATTTAAGAATGAAAAGAAATTAATAATTTTCAATCAAATATATTTTACTTTTGTAACTTCTACATTCAATTAATTTGTTGGTTAGTAAAAATTAAAAGACAATTATGATATATCATAATATACATTTATTGTTGTTGGGAACCCCTTGCAGTTTGATTTTGATGATGTTTATCCACGCCCGTCCTATAGCCGGCCCAAGAAGCTATTCAGAACAGGGCCCCCAATAAAATAGGGGCCCCAAAATTTAATAGAAGCCCATTTCTTTTATTTTAAAATTTTGGCCCAAATTTTTAATAAAAGCCCATTCTTATATTTTAAAATTTTTAAATAGGGGCTGCTGCCCAACTTCTCGTCAATTCTCTCCTCCTTCTTTCCTCAGTCCCTCTTCTCGCCGGCAGTCCCTCTTCTCTCCTTCTTCTTTCTTGTTTCAATTTCAATTCCAACGTCTTTTACATTTAATCTTTCTAAATTGAGGGGCCTAAAATTTTTATTAGCACAGGGCCTCAATAATTATAGAGACGGGCCTGTGTTTATCGAAACCACACTTAGGCATATTTCACTTGTTTAGGGTTAAGGCCGATAGATCGACCTGCTACCTGTTAGTGCAGGTCGATGCTCTCTAATGTTTATATGCAAGTTCGATCCACCCTGTAAGAGAAAGGTCGATAGATCGACCTGCCTCATTCGGATCGAGCTGGCATATCTGCCTGTCTATCGACCTTCCTTATCAAGCTTCCAGCCTGCACTGCCTTAGAAGATATCAAGTTTGGATTATCATATCAAGGTCGATGCTCCGCCTTCATGGAGCTTCACGACCTGATCCTTGCCACGTAGTGTGCCAGCAAGGACGAATCTTCCCAACGGCTAGAAGTGAGTCAGCTTCCAACGGCTAGTGCCA
Organism: Thymus mandschuricus; assembly: GCA_029379335.1. Classification (NCBI taxonomy): domain Eukaryota; kingdom Viridiplantae; phylum Streptophyta; class Magnoliopsida; order Lamiales; family Lamiaceae; genus Thymus; species Thymus mandschuricus. Next base: position 11,662,303 of record CM057079.1, read on the forward strand.
CGTCAGCCTGACTCCAACGGCTAGTTTTTCAAAACTGCCTATAAATACTTCAAGCCATATCGGATTCAAGTACGGGAAACTCAAGCTATCAATGCCAAATCTCTGCCCAAAATCTCTCTCAAGTTCATATCCATTCAAGTGTTCGAAATCCGATTAGTTTCCCAAACACTTGACGAAGAGAGATTTCCGATTCCGATAAAAGCCACAACGACGAAGCGTTCACTGCTGCTTGTCGTTGATTCAACAACTTCTTCTCCGACCCGTTCGAAGTTAGAAAGTTTGTTTGTGTATTCGCCATTATAGAGTTAGTCAAGCTCTGTAAAAGTGAAAGGTTGTTTGTACGTTTCAGTACGAAAGGTTGTAAGGGTCACGACCCAAAACTCGTGTCTAGATATATTCAGGTTAGAGTGTATCTAGAACTGATACTCAGTCAGTATAAATAAGAGAGAGGTTGAATCCAAAGGTAAAGGGATTCTCAGGTCGAGTCGACCTGACGTGGATGTAGGAGGGTTTCTCCGAACCACGCTAAATCGCGGTGTCTCTCTCTCTCTCTCTCTCTCTCTCTTTATTTATCGCCCTTATATTTTATTATCAAACTGACGAGCATCAACCTGCATATCACGCATCAACCTGCAACTGTTCACCAGCCTTAAGATTTTTCAAAGAGTAAATCAACCTCCACCAACTTCCGCATAAGCACAGTTTGATAAATCAAGCTTGTTCCCAACGAGCTTGATAGATCAACCTGTCTCTGATAAAGATCGACCTTGACAATCGACCTTTAGATCGACCTGATTTTCAAAAGTCAAAAACGGTTGGTTATTGGTGTATTCCCCCCCCCCCCCCCCAATACACCAATTACTCTTTCCCGGGACCAACAAGTGGTATCAGAGCAGTGGTTCTTTTGACCGCTGCTTTGCATACTAAAAGTTCCTTATCAAACTTTTGGTCATTTTGAACCGATCCCTTAGAAAAATCTTTTTCATTCATTCATATCATATTATTTGCTATGGAGGCTTCTCTTCTCAGGGTATGCGAAGACTTCTCCATTCAAGGCTATGAAGACCGGAGCTTCCGAATCAAGATGTGTCTCAAGGCACATCACGTCCTTATGTGGGATATTATCGAAAATGGCCCCTCCCCCATCTATGCAGCGAAGATTATTGTGGATGGAACAGCCCCCGGGGAGGCTACATACGAAAAAGTCCTCAAAAATCCTCGCGACTACACAACCGAGGAAAGGAAGGAGGCCAGCCTCGATGATTACGCAAAGGGACTCATCTCCAGCACCGTGAAGGGCGTCTACCTGGCCAAGATCCGAAATCTTGAAACCGCCAAAGAAATGTGGGACACCCTCCGGTCCATCAGCCTTGGCTCAGAGGAAATGAAGGAGAACAAGCTGTCTATGGCATGCAGCAAGTTCGATGACTTCAAGATGGTTTCGAGTGAAACCATAGAAGCAATGAAAATTCGCTTCACCGAGATTATTCTCGAAGTCGCTGCAATCAAACCGTACAAATATACGCAGTGCGAGAAGAATATTAAAGTGATACGTGCCCTTCCTGCAAATTGGCACGTATACGCCGCCATGCATCCAGCCCGATCGGATTTCAACTCCCTCACCACCGAAGATCTTTTCGACATTCTTGTCGGAAATGAATATGAGATGATCCGCATCCATGGATCAACACAGCCTTCCACCAGCAAGAAGGCTGATGAAAAGAACAAGGAGGTAGCTTTCAAGGCCGACTCAGCCTCTGCTGCTACCCCAAGTCCGATTGACGAATCCATCGTCAAGAAGTTCGAGAAGATGACTCTCGACTATGCTCTAGCTGCTAGGAGAAATGAGAAGCTCCTAGGAAAGGTTGTCAAATACAAAAAGTTCTATCGTGACAACAAGCGAAACTTCTCAAACCGCAACCACGACCGCCCTGACAAAAAGGGAGAAGGTAAACCCTCAACCTTCAATTCTTCTAACACACCCGAGGGTGGTTGCTTTAATTGTGGCAGGCCAGGTCACTACAAGACCGACTGCCCGGATCTTACCAAGGCCGAGAGAGACGAGCTCCGTGCAAAGCGCGATAAGAAGCTTAAGGATCAACGAGCTGCCATGATCGCCGAAGAAACAAAGGAAGCTCACCTCTCTGACAGTTCGTCAAGTGATGACGAAGGTTACATCGCTTTCGACGAAAGTGATGATGAAGAATGTTTCGTTGGAGAGCACCAACAAAATGAGGAATCTTCAAAGGTAGATCCTCAACCCATTTCACTTTCCTTTTCTGACGATGATTGTGCAGAAGAAGGTGATAAAGACCTATCCGAGGCTGTGTCTTGGGAAGAAATCAAGAAACAGCTCGATGACTATGCCGACCTCGTGGAAACACTCAAAGAGGTCGTTGAAGATAATGCTGAGCTAATGGACAAAAAAGAAAAATACAAGCTGGCATTAGAAGAAAGATTCTCTCCCTACGATGAAGAAAAGGAAAGGGAGATCGAAGCCCTAAAGTCAAAGGTTGATGAATTGACTTTACGGGTTAAGGAGTTCGATACTAGGGCGCTCGAGAAGGACGAGTCCCTCAAAACCAAAGATGCCGAAATACACAGCCTTACCTCAAAATTGGCTGATTTGGTTATTCGACACGAACTCCTAGTGAAAAAGGAAGAAAAACTTCAACTCACTTTGAGTCAGTTGAAGAAAAGCGGAAAGAAATTGGAAGAAGTCCAATCCATGCAACGCAATCCGCGCGATCACTCTGGTATTGGATTCCATGGAAAATCCAAAGAAAGCAAGGATAAAGACTGCGAAATCACGTTCATGAAGGCACAGTCTAAATCAAAGAATACCAGAAGAGGTCATCAAGCTCTTCCAGATAAGATGGTCCAGCTGAAGAATCCAGTTCGTCAGCCCCAAGCCATACTTGTAAAGCAACACAAGAGGGAACAGCCTGTTCCTCAAAAGAAAGAGAGTCGACCTGCTCACCATCGTCGACCTGCCCCCTCTCATCAAAAACAGGCTGTTCATCAAGGGCGATACCAAGGCCAGTACTATCAAAGGCCGTATCACCCTCAGTTTTTCTACCCTGCTCATCAAGGTTGTAACTGCCATTACCCTCAACAGTCGAACTTTCAAGACTGGCAGTATCAACCTGGTCTTCATGAAGAGCAGTATTATCAGCCTCGTCGCCCTCGCTCAAAGAAATCCAAGGCTCCCAAGCCCAAGACCGCCACTGCCTCGTCCTCAGCCTTGGATAGAAGCAGACCGGCAAAACAAATTTGGGTTCCAAAGGCCGTTCCCGCAACCGATGTAGCACCCAATCTCAAGTGGGTTGCTAAGTTTAACTAATTGCAGGTTGGGAAGGCTCAAAGAAGGAGCCAAGCAGCTCGTGGAGCTGTATGGATCATTGATAGTGGATGCTCAAAGCACATGACGTGTGACAAAACGCTACTATCAAATTATCAAGAACGAGACGGGCCACTTGTAACCTTTGGAGGAAATTCTAAGGGACTTACGAGAGGCCAGGGCGATCTAAAAGTTGGTAAAACAACTATTTCTAACGTCTCGTATGTTGAAGGTCTTAATCATAACTTATTCTCTGTGTCGCAATTCTGCTCGAGTGGTAAACGAGTAGAATTCACCGCTAACAAATGTCTCGTGAAAAATGAGGAAGGAGAAATTCTTCTTACCGGAATTTTGCAGGATAGACTCTACATTGTTCAATGGAATGATTGGATAGAGACCTGCCTGGTCACAAAGGCTGATTCCGAGACAAGCTGGCTATGGCACAAGAGGTTGAGTCATTTGAACTTCAAGGCCATCAACAAGCTCGCACGCAACAAGCTGGTAAACGATCTGCCAGATCAAGTCTTCGATCGTGATCATATTTGCAAAGCCTGTCAAGCTGGAAAGCAACCAAGATCATCCTTTCCAAGTGTGACGGCTCAAGCTTCAAATCGAATTCTTGAGCTTCTCCATCTCGACCTCTTTGGTCCAGTCACTCCCTTGAGTATAAACGGTAGAAAATATGCTCTCGTTATTATAGATGATTATTCTAGATTTACGTGGGTTATTTTCATGTACAAGAAGAAGGAGACATTGGAGAAGCTACCTGCGTTGCTGAGCAAGCTGTGCAATCAAAAGGAGAAATCCATCATCTCCATTCGATCAGATCGAGGCACAGAATTTATCAATGCGATGATCGAAGAATATTGCACAAAGAGTGGAATTCATCATCAAACTTCAGCTGCACGCACACCTCAACAAAATGGCGTAGTGGAACGCCGTAACAGGTCGCTGAAGGAAGCAGCTCGCACCATGTTGGATGAAACCAACCTTCCAAAGAAGTTTTGGGCAGAAGCCGTTAACACTGCCTGCTATACCCAAAACAGGTCGATCATCACTACCCGACATGGAAAGACTCCATACGAGCTGTGGAACAACAAGCTCCCCAGGTTAAAGTATTTTAAAGCTTTTGGGTGCTTGTGTTACATTCATAACAATGGGAAATCTCAATTAAAGACTTTTGATAGCAAGGCCGATCCAGGAGTATTTTTAGGATACTCGGAGGTTAGCAAAGCTTACAGAGTTTTTAATAAGAAAACCCTAGTTGTGGAGGTAACACCTCATGTTGTATTTGATGAATCTACTTGTCTGTACAGAGAATCAAGTACAGGTCAAGATCAGTCCGCTGCTAACAGGCCGTCTAACTCCCCCATTGACGACCTGCTAGTATGGACCCCAAATGATTTGGAGGAAGAGGATCAATCTGATCCAAAGGTCACACAGCAAGGGGGAAGTGATGCAAATGATACTTCGAGCTGTAATACATCAGCCGGACTTAACCAGGCTGATCCCCCTCCCTCAGTCCCCCAGACTGATGCTGTTCACGACCTTACATCCCAAATCGAGCAGCTCGATAACACAATGGAGCAGCTCAACATCCAGGCCGAGCAGAAGCCTGATCAACAGCCCGAGCAACAGCACGTTCCCACTGATCAACCTTCAACTCATCTGGAGTTTGACGAACCCATTAATGAGCCCGATCCAATCATTTCAAATGAAGAAAAAGCACGACGCAGACGTTGGATCGATGCTCATCCAAAAGAGCTCATTGTTGGGAACCCAAACCAAGGAGTGCGAACAAGAAGGACGATTGGTGAAAGTGCTCTATTAAGTTGCTATCTCTCTCGCATAGAACCCAAAGATGCCATTGAAGCTCTTCGAGATGCTGACTGGATTCAGGCCATGCAAGAAGAACTCAATGAATTCAAAAGAAATGAAGTATGGTCTCTAGTTGATCGTCCTTATCATCAGGGCGTCATTGGAGTCAAATGGGTTTACAAGAACAAGAGAGATGAATCTGGAGAAGTTGTCAGAAATAAAGCCCGACTGGTCGCAAAGGGTTACTGTCAACAAGAAGGAATCGACTATGATGAGACGTTTGCCCCCGTTGCAAGATTAGAAGCTATAAGGCTGTTTCTAGCTTATGCTGCTCATCAACGATTCAAAGTCTACCAGATGGATGTTAAAAGTGCGTTCCTCAATGGCATTCTCGAAGAGGAATGCTATGTGGAACAGCCTCCAGGATTTGAGGAGGGTGATTCAAGCAAAGTCTACAAACTTCATAAGGCCGTATACGGACTTAAGCAAGCTCCTCGAGCTTGGTATGAGACGCTATCAACCTTTCTCATCGAATCTGGATTCAAGCGTGGTTCAGTCGACAAAATGCTATTCACTATTAAAGTGAATGAACATATCCTTTTAGTACAAATTTATGTTGATGATATTATTTTTGGATCAAAATCTCCCATTTTATGCGAAAAATTTGGTAACCTCATGACAGAAAAATATAAAATGTCTATGATGGGGGAAATGAATTTCTTTCTAGGGTTGCAGGTCAAGCAGTCCGATGAAGGAATCTTCATTAGCCAAACAAAGTACGCACACGAGCTGGTTGACAAGTTTGGTGTCAAAGACAGCAAGCCTGTCAAAATACCGATGCTCTCTGGTGGGAAGATCGACCCGGATCCCGAAGGAAAACCTGCCAACATAACACAGTACAGGGGTATTATTGGTTCATTACTTTATTTAACTGCGAGTCGACCTGATATCACTTTTGCAGTTGGAGTATGTGCTCGATATCAAGCTAATCCGAAGGAATCCCACTTGGAAGCAGCAAAGAAAATTCTTCGATACATCAAAGGAACCACAAATTTAGGTCTTTGGTATCCTTATGATGATAATTTGTAGCTTACAGGTTATTCAGATTCTGATCATGCAGGGTGCAAGCTCGATAGGAAATCTACCTCGGGTACTTGCCATTTTCTCGGAAACAAGCTGATATCATGGTTTTCAAAGAAGCAAACTTCAGTAGCCACCTCCACCACAGAGGCCGAGAACATGGCCGCAGGAAGTTGTTGTGCACAAATCTTGTGGATCAAACAACAACTCAAAGATTATGAAGTTGAAGTCAGTGAAGTGCCTATATTCTGCGACAGCTCGAGTGCCATCGCCATTACTCAAAACCCAGTTCTTCATTCAAGATGCAAGCACGTGGATATTCGACATCACTTTATTCGTGATCACGTGGAAAAGAAGAATGTGGTTATTGAGAAGATACACACTGACATTCAACAAGCTGATATCCTAACCAAACCCCTAGCTGAAGAAAGATTCAAAATGCTATGTGGAAAGCTAGGGTTATTGAATGTTGAGTCATCAGGCCGATCGTAAGCCTACAGGCTGTCATCTTCTAAAACAGCCTGTCACCTTTTTCAAAAGATTGTTCGGGACCAACAATCGGGACCAACAAGCAGGCCGTTCATAGTCTACGCAGGCCGGTTTCATTTCAAGCAGGCCGTTTCTAATTAGACAGGCCGATATTAAGGGGGAACAGGCCGTTCGTGACTAAACAGGCCGATCGTGACTCAACGGGCCGTTACTCTTAACAGGCCGTTCACAAGCAGACAAGACGTTACCATTTCAATAGGCCGTTTCTTTATCAACAGGTCGTTGACTATTCAACAGATCGACCTGTGTTCCTCAATTAAGAGGGAACACTTGCCCAAAATGATCCATCATTTGAGGGGGAACAAAGGCCGATGTCAGCCTCCAGGGCGTTTACTTCGCCAGGCCGACATCACAAGTCCAGGCCGATACCACATGCCCAGGCCGTTTATTTCGCCAGGCCGATGTCTTCCCTCAGGCCGTTAATTTCGACAGGCCGTTATCTGCCACAAGGTCGATAGCATCAGACCGATATCAACCTTAATGTTACCCATTAATGAAGGAAGAATCAAAAGGGCAGTATCACCCTTTTGTCTTATAACTTCTTCAATACGCATTGAATTATTCATTTATTACTGATATTTATTTCTCAATGCTTTACATTGTTTAAGGGTCTGTAAATTTGCAGAAAATAAGGAAAAAGGGAGTAATGATTACCATTTTTGTAACACATCTAGTCAAGTGTCAAATATTGACACATTGACCAATGTTGCATTTAATTCACTGCCCTTTTTCTGAAAAAGCACATATATATACGCACATTTCCCTTTCTCACGCGCGGATGTGAAACGCTTCACATTCCACGCGCTTCAATCGTGTGGACGTGGGTGAGAGGGAAAACTTTAACCCTTTCAAATTCGAACGATCTCAACCGTTCGAATTATCTATATATGTCATGCAGTTTTCTATCAAAAACATTACTTACCTTCTTCGTTCATTCTCTGCAAAACCTAATTCTCATTCTCTGCAAAATCTGCCGCCGTCGTGTTCTTTGTTTTCTACTTTCTCACTCTCTGTATCAAATCACAAGCCGTGGTTTGTGCTCTTTTCACCGATTCAGTTTAAATTTACTTTCAAGTTCTTTATTGTTTTTCTAATCTTTCTCGAAAATTTGCAGGAAAAACAACAATGGCAGAACAATCAACCTCCGGTCGAAAGGAAATGCAGTGGTCAGAAATTGAGGACTTCCTGACGGCTCGCATCAAATTTGAGCCCTACATGGTGCGCGAAAACTTCGGTTTTCGCGATCTTGACTCCATGTTCGCCTTGGTGGAGACATGCTTTCCATTCCACCAAATCATCTCCACCCGGCCGGCGAAGAGTCTTCCCAAAATTGTATCTGCCTTCTTCTACAACTGGAACGAGGGCGATTCCGTGTCTTCCCACACCGTCTCCCTCGGAACCCAGAAGGCCATGATCACCATCAACGTTCTTGACGCCGTTAAGGCTGCCTTCGGTATTGGGGATGGAGGGTCGATGCAGCTCTCAGAAATTTCTCGAGATCAACTGCAGCAGGTTGCAGACCGCGTGCTGATTGAGCAAAGGTAGTATGTACCTATTTCCTTCAAAAGGAACGAGCTCCGCCCCAAATACAGCCTCCTGATGGACTTCGTGCAGAAGTGCTTCTTAGGGCACATCAGGAATTACGACCAGGTCACCCATTCAAGTTTCAGATATTGGCGGCCGTAATCCTCGACCTGCCCATTAGTTGGGCCAAGTTAATGGTCTCCCTGCTCTGGGATGAGGCCAGGCAGATTGTGTGCGAGACAGAGGGAGAGGCCGTGGTGAAGGTATCTCTCCACAATGATAAAAGACCGATTCGCCTTGGGACGAAGGCCACCTGCATTATCATTTCCTTCTTCAAAAATAGGAAATGGTCCAATGAGCCGGCCTTCCCCCCTCTGTTTATTCCAAAGGATCTCCACCAACTGGAGATGGCGATTGGGGTGGCGCCGCAGATCTTCTATGGGTCTCCGGACAATGTCAGGGCGCACCTCGCCAAGACCGGCGAATCCAAGGTCGGTTGGAGGATTCCAGCTCGACCCACTCAAAAGAAGAGGAAGGCCGATGTCGACCTGGTTCCCTCTCGCCCTGCCAAGAAATCTCAACCTGTGAAGAAGACTCCTCCACGGAGGACGCAGTCGGCCTCCACAGATCCGCCCAGGCCGCTTCACAGGATTCTACCCGTGCAGTTCGAGGAATCTGCACCTCACAGGGAGCCATCACCCTCTCCATCGCCCTCCCATTCAGCCGAACGGACTCCATCTCCAATCCGTTCCGCCGCCGAGCCGTCCGCCTCGAAGCAACGCCCTGCATCTTCTCAGCAGGTCGTTCCCTCACCTGTGAGGTCCCCCCCAGTCCAACGAGCTGGATCTGTAGAGATCCAGGATCTCACTGCGGAAGATTCCCAGTCTTCCCCCTTCGGCATGTGCCCGTGGAGGAAGACGTCGTGCTACCGATCCAGCCATTCTCTGAGCAGCCGATGTCTGCTGCTCACTCCCAGGTGGCCTCCATGAAGGCCGAGGCCAGGCTGAAGGTGATCGACCTGATGCCGGGGATTGCTCAACTCCCTAAGTCCCTCGACCTCGCTACTCGCCTCCAGTTCTATCTGGTTTGTAAGTCGAGTTATTATTATGTATTCGAGGCCTTGCTACAGGTCTCCACTCTCGAGGAATTGAAGATCGAGGAGTTGGCACTGGAAGCAGAGTTTGGGTTCTACAGTGTGGAGGATGCGGCTTCAAATTTCCAATCTCTAGTGCTGCGCCGCATGAAGGTCGAGGCCAAGATTCTGGGTATCGACCTTCGCCCTCTCTACACTCTCTCTCGCGCCCTCTATAACTCCGCCGCCGATGTTGGAGACGAGTTTGATGTGGTTCAAACTCCGGAGCAATCGCCACCCAGGAATGAGGGTGGTGATCAGCCTCTTGATGCTGCTGCTCCGTCTCACCAAATTTCAAAGGTTGATGTGGAGGTCGTGCTCGATACCATTTTGCCAAGCTCGAGTCCATCATCATCAGCCTTCCCGAGCAAATCAAGCAGGCCGTAGCAGAGGCCCGGGTCGATATTGTGAAAGATGCCAAGATCCAGGCCGATGAAGCTGCCAGGGAGCGTGTCACGGACTTTGTCGTGAAGTTATTGAAGGAATATACTGACAAGCTCCTGCCGGTCCAGCTCGAGGAACTAAACATGGCGTCCCGCGACCTGATCGGGGAAGTGTTGGAGGACGTGGCCAAGGTCGATGAGCGAGTAACAAACCTGACTTCTTCAATCTCTAACTCGGCATCGACCTCCAACACGCAAATCAACGCCATTCACGACACTATCTCCTCCCTTCTCAATGGTCAACAGGAGTTGAGGGATGCCGTGACCAAGCTGCAGGAGGAGGACGCGACACTTCTTTCCCTCATCAGAGCCCTTTCTGATGATGTCGAAAAGGGGGAAGAAGAAAGAGCCGCCGCCGCCGCCAGGAAGAAGAAGACCCACAAATCCAAAATTCCTTCAACTTCCGTGGCTCCTCCTCCTCCTCCTCAAAAGAAGCCTGCTTCCCAGGCCGCCTCTTCCAAGGACGTCGCCTCCCAGGCCGATCCTATTGTTGCTGCCGCCGCTGCCGAGGCCGCCACTGCCAAAGCTCGATTGGCAAAGCAGGCCGAGCTAATAACTGCCATGCATCTAGCTGGTGCGACGCCAGAGCAGGCCGTGGATCCTGAAGAGCAGCGGCGCTTCATTGCCAGGCGCCGGGCTGAGGAAGAAAGGAAGAAGAGGGAGAAGGATTGGATCAGCCAGTCCGCCCTCGTTTTGAATGCTGGTGTCCAGCAGCAGGCCGTCGAGTGGCTCGACGAAAGGCAGAACGCCCTGCTGCGGGAGCTCAACAGCTGCTTCATCCTTCTCCACTACTGGATCCAGGACCCCTCCCTTCCTGCCGACGCCGATGACGCCTATGCAGCCTACATGCTTAAATTCCCGCACCAAGATTTCGTTGGTGAGCTTCAGAAGAAGGCTGCAGAGGCCGGTGTGATGATAAGGGCCCCAGCAAAGCAATATTTTACGCCCTTGCTTCTTGGTGATTCGGGGTACTTGGATTACTCCCGAGTCGACCAATACATCGCACAGACCGCCATTGGCCTGAACGTCAATGTGTCAAATTCCGATCCCGACTTTCGCCGAATCAGGGATGGAATTTACGCAAGCATGAAGTCGAAGTCGAGGGAGCAGGTCCAGGAAGAACGAGTGGCAGCTCGTTCCCAGCAGAAGAGGCAGTAGATAGATGATTTTGTATATTTTTCTGTATTCATTTAAGTTCATAGCTCAAATTGTAATTTCCAAATGTAAAGTACGCTATCGAGCTGAATGAAGCAAAAAACATCTTTCGACCTGACGACAATATCTCTTTGTCCAGGCATCTGCCTTTACTACTTTATTTATTTACATTATTATCTGCCTTTCATATAATTCCTTATCAACCTTAATGGTTAATCGAACTTTCATCGCTTTAAATCTTAGGAATTATTTGTAAAGTGTATGGTTTCGACATCATCAAAAAGGGGGAAATTGTTGGGAACCCCTTGCAGTTTGATTTTGATGATGTTTATCGAAACCACACTTAGGCATATTTCACTTGTTTAGGGTTAAGGCCGATAGATCGACCTGCTACCTGTTAGTGCAGGTCGATGCTCTCTAATGTTTATATGCAAGTTCGATCCACCCTGTAAGAGAAAGGTCGATAGATCGACCTGCCTCATTCGGATCGAGCTGGCATATCTGCCTGTCTATCGACCTTCCTTATCAAGCTTCCAGCCTGCACTGCCTTAGAAGATATCAAGTTTGGATTATCATATCAAGGTCGATGCTCCGCCTTCATGGAGCTTCACGACCTGATCCTTGCCACGTAGTGTGCCAGCAAGGACGAATCTTCCCAACGGCTAGAAGTGAGTCAGCTTCCAACGGCTAGTGCCACGTCAGCCTGACTCCAACGGCTAGTTTTTCAAAACTGCCTATAAATACTTCAAGCCATATCGGATTCAAGTACGGGAAACTCAAGCTATCAATGCCAAATCTCTGCCCAAAATCTCTCTCAAGTTCATATCCATTCAAGTGTTCGAAATCCGATTAGTTTCCCAAACACTTGACGAAGAGAGATTTCCGATTCCGATAAAAGCCACAACGACGAAGCGTTCACTGCTGCTTGTCGTTGATTCAACAACTTCTTCTCCGACCCGTTCGAAGTTAGAAAGTTTGTTTGTGTATTCGCCATTATAGAGTTAGTCAAGCTCTGTAAAAGTGAAAGGTTGTTTGTACGTTTCAGTACGAAAGGTTGTAAGGGTCACGACCCAAAACTCGTGTCTAGATATATTCAGGTTAGAGTGTATCTAGAACTGATACTCAGTCAGTATAAATAAGAGAGAGGTTGAATCCAAAGGTAAAGGGATTCTCAGGTCGAGTCGACCTGACGTGGATGTAGGAGGGTTTCTCCGAACCACGCTAAATCGCGGTGTCTCTCTCTCTCTCTCTCTCTCTCCTCTCTCTCTCTCTCTCTCTCTCTTCTCTCTTTATTTATCGCCCTTATATTTTATTATCAAACTGACGAGCATCAACCTGCATATCACGCATCAACCTGCAACTGTTCACCAGCCTTAAGATTTTTCAAAGAGTAAATCAACCTCCACCAACTTCCGCATAAGCACAGTTTGATAAATCAAGCTTGTTCCCAACGAGCTTGATAGATCAACCTGTCTCTGATAAAGATCGACCTTGACAATCGACCTTTAGATCGACCTGATTTTCAAAAGTCAAAAACGGTTGGTTATTGGTGTATTCCCCCTCCCCCCCCCCCCCCCCCCCCCCCCATACACTAATTACTCTTTCCCGGGACCAACAATTGTAAAAATATAAATTAAAGATAATGTAAAAAAAAAAAAAAAAAGTTACTATTTATAGACATGTAGGACATACTAATAGTGGCAGCCCGGTGCTGCTATTAGTATATAGATTTAGATTCTTATTATACCTTTATGAATAGGCGCGACTCGACAAGGTTTTCGACGTTGTTCGCCTATCAAGACCGGCCATATTCTACGCTTTAAGAGGTGGGTTTTTTTTATACAAATAAAGTTATAGAATGCTTAGATTAAAAATGTTTATTTTCAAAAGTATTGTCATGCCATAAATGTTTTGATTTATGTATGATACATATCTGTATTGGCATTGCCAATTAATGTAATCGAATTCGGGTCCTAGTAAGATAGCTATCTTACTTGGATTAGTGTACACAAAGTGACCGTGTGTCATCTAGCGGGTTGGCCGGTCAAGGTATCGCAAGAGTGGCCACTCTCCAAATATCGTAAGAAAGGAACAGATATGGTAGATTACTAAAGAACTTAGTCCGCGCGGACACTTTTAGATCATAAGAACTATTTTAGTAAGCATGGGCTCTCTTCAATAAAACTCATATGTCTTACTGATGAATGGCTTGACAATTATATATGTATATTTTCGGCAATGTGCCCACTGAGTACTTTTGTACTCAGCCTGCGTATAATTCTAAATGTGCAGGTTGAACGAGATGGAATGGAGAGCCGGCCCAAGCCTTTGTCATCATGAATCATATTAGTTTCTAAGATTAAGGCTCTCGGTAATGTGTTTCTTCATACATGCATTCTGTAAGACTTCCGCTGTAAAATGTCGATAGATTTTAGTAGAGTATTCGAGTCGTATAAACGTTTTGAATACATGTTTGTCTTTTCCTTAAAGGCTCGATGCCAATTGATATAATAATTACTTCTCACGTTTGTTCGGGTGGTTTCTTGCCTTATAATTTCATTCCCCTTTCTATTCCCGCTTCTTAAATCCTATCCTTAATCACGGTTTTCCGGCTTCACTATCCTTAGTAAAATCCGATCGTGACAGAAGAAGAACGAAAAGGAAAAAGAAACCGAATGTTTTGTTGGAAAATTACGAATGACGGTAACTAGAAATAAGATTATATATATGGATTCCTTAATTGATGGAGCCGTTAAAAAATATTGATGAAATGACCCCATTAACCTTTTTGAATTTAACAGAATTATTATTTAATGAAATATTGGAATTTTTAATAACCATAGAACTAAAAAGATGGACGGTTAGAATTAAATCCTAGTTACTACCTTAGGATAGAATTCACATTTGATATCCCACCCTTTTTATTAGTATAGATTCAAAGTAAATGAGATATAAAATTGCGGGTCCCACTATTTACTATAACCTCATACTCCGTTGTCCCACCGATAAACATACATTTTCCTTTTCGGGACGTCCCACTGATATAGGGATCTTTCCTAAAATAGAAAATCTTAACCCAATAAAATTCAGACTCATCACTTTAACCCACTACATTTTACTGTAACACACTATCATTGCTCTCGTCTTAATTCTCACGCCAAAAAGAAATGTCTCTTTCCCAATGGGACGCAGGGAGTACATTATAGTGTTATCTTTCTCTATCCCTGTGAGTGTTCTAAATACCTCCGTGTAAATCTGTATGGCCCTAACCTAGGCGCTAGTTAACACCCAGCTACCGGACTAACTTATAATCCGCCTAGATGCTAAACGTGCCTCACCAATCCTATTTTGCACCTTAGTTAGTAATCAATAGGTGTTAACTAATCAACACCTTGATGAAGTAAGTTGTTTTGTGCACGATTTAGATGACTAGAAAGATCTAGGTTAAATATAAAGATTACATATATTTCAATAAATATGGATATAGTATTGAACATTAAGAAAATGTGTTGTAAAGTATGAATTTTATATTGATTGTCATATCATGTATTTTTATTATGAATATGGTGATACTATTTGCATAATATATGTCGATATGTACTTGAGCACATGACACAAAAATAATGAAAAATAAATATTGTAATTCTAATCCGTCTAGGTCCTGCCTAACTGCCGCCCGTTCATCACCAATTAGCTAGCCTTTAGCAATTTTATAGAACATTGCCTTTATGCGTGAATATAAATAACCGGTGATATAAGTATTTTATGTGTTACCTTTGATGCAGAGAAATTGTAAAATTAGTTAAGATGGTGATTTTGAGATGCAAAAAATGATTAAACACAACTTATTATAGTGCACATATAATATTCAATCATAACACTTTTACTTTGCTTTTTTGCATCCGTGGAGCCATTGTCGGCTGCACTGTTGAAATTAGATTATTAAAACAGTGTGCATGTGTTGACCTAGCGGTAAACAGTGTTTTAAAAGTCGCTGTCCAAGTCTGCGTAGGCGGTGCCTAGACATTAGCTAGTACTTCGTCGCCCGACTAATATGTAATCCGCCTAGGCTTTAAGCGATATTCCAATGAGCCGATCTTGAAGCTTAATCAATAGTCTATGGGGGTGTTTGATAGGCCATATAAACCTCATACTAATTTATAGTATGGGGTTATAATGATGTTTGATAGGTATATTAAATAATATAAAGGGTCTTGCATTAGACAGGGCCCGTTACTAAAATCACTATTACGTCAACATTAATAATACCTCATACCCCCTAATATTAAACCCATATAAGAAT
This sequence comes from Thymus mandschuricus, assembly GCA_029379335.1. Classification (NCBI taxonomy): domain Eukaryota; kingdom Viridiplantae; phylum Streptophyta; class Magnoliopsida; order Lamiales; family Lamiaceae; genus Thymus; species Thymus mandschuricus. The sequence continues at coordinate 11,677,647 of CM057079.1, forward strand.
ATTTCATTCTCTTTGTACTCCTTATAATTTTTAGTGCACCATACCAAACACAATATTAATATTAGTATAGGTTTTTATACTATCCTACCAAACACAATATTAATTGTTACATATTATTTTATCTCATTGTTACATCTTATTTTATCTTAAGATTGTTAATACGGGGTTTTGTATAAAATCTTACCAAACGAACCCTAAATGTATTAATTAATCGACGTTTAGACGAACTATGCTACTTTGTCCATGAATTTTTATTTATAATTATGAAATTAGCCTATCAGTTGTCATTATTTATTATAAATTTGGGAATATTATTGTAAGAATAGTAAAAATAAGCATTGTAGTTCTAATCCATCTACGCCCCGCCTAGCCGCCTAGGCGCTAATCACCCCTCCACCGCCCGACTAGCACCTAGCGATTTTTAGAACACTAGTGGTAAGCGATAAAATTTTGGAATTAAAAGTCCCAAATTTAAATCCTCCATAATGCGACCTTCAAAATTTATGTTATTAATGTTCTAAAAAGATTATTAAAACAATGATCAAATGGTTGAGAGAGAGGAAACTACCTATTATAATTACAATGAAATGAAAAGAAAAGAAAAGAAAAAAGACTTATTATTGGCTCAATATTCATGAGAAATTAAAGAAGTGTTGATCAATCCCATCCCAAAACATCATAGAATCCACACTCTCAACCCATTGTTGCCCCACACTCCTACCACTCAAGGAATCTTCAATGGAGAATGAAGAAGAATTAGTAGGGTTGTAAAAAGTTTGAGGTCTACTTTCCATGCTTCCCATAAACATATCCATCTCCATATTTCTGCTCATATTAATCTCATAGCTGTTGATCAAATGAGCACTACTACTACTTTCACTTTGCCAACTCATTGCTTTCTCCACTCCTTCATTTGCATGATGATCATCTCTTGATTCTTCGAATAATCGGAACTTGCCATGATCATTTCCTTGCAAGCTCGGTTCCGGCTCCGGCCCGTTTTGTTCTACTATATCTCGATTCTTCTCGATGAGTTGATGCGTTAGAGGATTGATTCCTTGCAGCTTTAGCTTCTTCTTGATCTTTGTGTTCCAGTGATTCTTGATCTCGTTGTCCGTTCTTCCGGGGAAATGCGAGGCAATTTTCGACCATCTATATACGAATATTGATTGTTAAGTACATATATATTAGTCAAGATCAAATTTTATTTGTTTTCTTTTATAATAGAAGTAGCTGTGACCTGTTGCCTAGGAGGGAATGTAGCTCTATAATCTTATCCTCTTCAATTTCAGAACATGCACCTCTTTTTAAGTCTGGCCTCAAATAATTAATCCATCTCAATCTACAGCTCTTTCCACATCTCAACAAACCTACAATTCACACACTTAAATTAGTAAAAAGAATAAAGAAAAAAAGGATAAAAATCTTCTTTTAATAGTCAAGAAATAAAATAAAACCTGCAAGTTGAGGAACCATTCTCCAACATTGAATGCCATTGTTGATGATGAAGGTCATGAGCTTTTGGTCTTCTTCAATAGTCCATGGACCTCTTTTGAGGCCAATCTTGTCACAACAAGGCTGCCTTCCCATTTTCGGTTACGAAAAAACTCGAAAAATGAAGAGGGAAAGAACAATAGTTTGTTGTTTTTGGCAAGGTTTATTATGGAAGATGATGAAAAGTTTGCTCAAAGGGAGGTAGCTTATATTGGAAACAAGATTCTCTGACAGATCAATATCTATAGTTTTTTCAACATAAAAAAATGAAAAGTGGTGTCTAAGGGGGGAGGTTAAGGTACATGATTGAATGAAAGAAGCATAAAAAGGGTGAAGGCCTAAAAAGCATGGATGGTGTGAAATATTATAAGTTTAGCACCATCATTTGTATAGACTTTTATATATTGATTTTAGTTATCTTGTCCACGGAGTAGCGGAGGATGCATGTCAAAACCTACTCGATTATGTTTTTTTTTTTTTTTTTTTTATGTGTTTCGATCTCGTATTTTATTCGTACTGGTTCACATAATGCATACAATAATGATGCTTTGCTACATACAAATAAAGAATTGAGGGGTGAGGATTAAGAGATTCTTGTTTTGGTTTGACAAAAAACCTCATCATGCAATAAAAAAGAGTCCACCTTTAGGGATAGAGGGTGGTTTGTTAAAGAAAATTAGGGCAAATAAAATTTGATAAAGGATTCCCTTTTGGCCCTATCAAAGCTGGCTAGTTTTTGTCGTAATGGGCGACTCCATTTTTAATTACTTCCAAAATCTACTGCTTCTTCGAATATTTGTTATGGATACTCCTGTCTCATAAGGTACGGATTAGAGGTTTAATTTAATGGAAATTAAGTTCTTTTCTTTTTATCTTTTATTTTAATAAAAATGTTAAGGTTGCGTTCTCTTTGATGCGAAGGAAAATGAGAGAAAATCATTCTATAAATTTCACCTTTTTCGTCAAGTTTTATCAATGAGGGGGAATTTTCGTCTTTAATTGGAGAAAATATTTACAACATCAAATTAAAGAGATAATATTTTTTCTCCATTGTAGTGCAAATGAAGGGGGAAATAGAAAAGTCTTAATCTATAAAAATAGCCAAAACCACTAAATATATATCTTATATAACCACAACTTTAAAAACATAAGTTTTATAACCACTTTTCATTGAATGTACTATTTTACCCTTAATGAAATGGACCCCACATATAATTTTAAAAAAAAAATTGAAAATAATCAACTCTCCCTCTTACCCAATTCCACCGTCGTGTATGTATACACAAGAAAAATACAACTCGCTCTCTCTCTCTCTCTCAATTCGTGTAATTGAAAAAAAAAAATTGAAATTAAACTCAAAATTACGACTCTCTCTCTCTCTCTCTCGCCCGATTCCTTCACCGTGTATCTACACGAAAAAAACCCCTCAATCTTTCTCCATTCGTATAATTCGCCGGAGTAAAAATGAGTGCATCGGAATCTGACCAAGATAGAGAATCATGGCGACCGCGTCAGCCCCGACAAACTTCGTCGGTGCACCAGCAAAACCTAGCCCTGCTCGAACTCCGTCCGCCGCCGCCTTAAAACCTTTCTTATAGTTTTAATTTGTGATAATCATATGATATTTCGAAAAAAAAAAATTGACAGTGACATTGAAATGTATGCATATATTTACATGGGTATTTCTTAATTTTATGTTATTTTCTGCAATTCGTAAATTTCATAACTACACGGCAATGTTGATTCGACCGTGTAGTTTACGGTCGAATCAACATTCCAGCCGTGTAGAGGCTGAATTTCCTAGAAATTCTAGTTGCCACTACACGGTTGAATTTGGTACCAACCGTGTAGTGACAGAAAAAGTTATGTGCTTTTTTTTTGCTCAACTCCACCTAAAATTACCATACTTAACATTGTTTAAATTCATCAAAAAATATCTATATCTACACGGGTGGTACCAAATTCATCCGTGTATCATACACGGTTGAAGTTTAATTCAATATCAACCGTGTAGTAAAGAACATAGATATGCGTAATTTTTAATTATATTAAAAATATACATCTCATTGTTTAAATTGACAGAAATCATTAAGATTTATTAAATTGGATAACCAAATACATTGGATTTACATTCAAATGCTCATTTGTAAATATTTGGAATGGAAAATCATATTGTCACTACATATGTGGTATACTAACTAATTTATGAAATCTCACAATTTGATTGTGTATTCATCTATTTGTAAAGGGTTTAATTCCTATATCTTATTATAGTCATATGTTACAAAATTAAACGTTAAACGGCCATCAAATTACAAAATTAACCATAATAAATTGAAGTTTTTAAAAAGGTTGACTTCTTTTTTGCCCTCGTTGACTAGTACATGGTTAGGGTACACGGTTAGGGTAAATGTCTCTACACGGTTGATAAATGAATCAACCGTGTATAATTCGGAAAGTGGAATCACAATTAATTAAGTCTTAATTCAATAATTAACGTCATACACGAAAGTTGACCGTGTAATTAACTTCATGTTTTCCCTTGAAAAGGTCTCCCACACGTAACTCTCCTATCGAGGGTCCGAAACCATGCTCCATATGCCCTAACGGTAGGACAGTGTCTAAACCGACATTAGGAATCAATCAATTTCGGATAGATTCCTCATTGGCACGAGAATCACCATCGCGTGTGTTGTTGATCGGAATGTATGCTACAGTGTCCGATAATCAGCTCAATGTGTATTGTACATGGTTGAATTATAATATCAACCGTGTAGTTAAGAACATTAATTAGAAATTTTGGCGAAATTTCAATAATTACAATTCTATATGACAAACGTACTTCTCATTGTTTAAATTTAGAGAAATCATTAAGAGTGATTAAATTTGAAAAACAAAACACACTAGATTTACATTCAAATGCTCCTTTGTGAAGATTTGGAATGGAAGATCATTGTAGAGTATATAGTCACTGCATATGTGGTACACTAACTAATTTACGAAATCTCACAATTTCATTGTATATCCTCCTATTTTTAAAGGTTTTCGATCTATATAACTTATTATATACATTCAAATACTTCTTTGTCACTACATTAACTAATTTACGAAATCTCACAATTTCATTGTATATCCTCCTATTTTTAGAGGTTTTCGATCTACTATAACTTATTATATACATTCAAATACTTCTATGTGAAGATTTGGAATAGAAGATCATTGTAGAGTATATTGTCACTACATATGTGATACACTAACTAATTTATGAAATATCACGTTTCCGTTGTATATCCTCCTTTTTTTTTGAAGGTTTTTGATTTCTTATAACTTATTATAGTCATATGCAACATTATTAAACACTAAACAATCATAAATTACAAATCAACCACGATAAATCCATGTTTTTGATAAGGTTGACTTTTTCTAGCCCTCGTTGACTTGTACACGGTTAGGGTACACGGAATTTTTTGTTGTACAGGGTTGATGCAAATTGTATGGATAATTAGGGGGGGGGGGGGGGGGGGGGGGGGGGGGGGGAATTGACACATGCTTTAGAAATTAAACCATACACGGTTGAGATTATTGATTCAACCGTGTATGGTCAGCATGCAATTACTTCTACACGGTTGAGATATTCTTGATTCAACCGTGTAGCATACACGGTTGAATCAATAATCTCAACCGTGTATGGTCAGCAGTTAATTACTTCTACACGGTTGGGATTCTTGATTCAACCGTGTGTCTACACGGTTGAATCAAGAATCTCAACCGTGTAGTTATGAACAATTTAAACCTAATTGCGGAAATTTCATCTTCAGTTCATTCATACATTTCGATGCCCAAAATTAATTTATTCGAGGTCGAGCATGACTAAGTTTTGTTGGTGCACCGACGTCGTTTATCGGGCTTGCCTCGGTCGACGATTCCGATGTTCTCATTTTCCGACGAATTACACTAATTGAATTGATTTTTTTTTCCCATATTTACAAGTTAAACAGAGAAATAGAGAAAGAGAGAGAGGCAGAGGGGGGAGAGAGAGAGAGAGAGAGAGAGAGGAATGTTTCATTTTTAATTATTTTATTGTATGTGGGGTCCAACTCATCAAGGGTAAAATGGTACATTCATTCAAAAGTGGCTATAAAACTTATGTTTTTATAGTTGTGGTTATATAACATATATATTTAGTGAGTTTGGCTATATTTAAAGTTCTCCCAAAAGCAATAGAAAATGGGAGAAAATGTAAAATAAAGAAGATTTTAAAGGTGATTTTCTCTTTTCTCTCACTTTCTTTCGCATAAAAGAGAACGCAACCTAAGTTGTAAACTACTACTCTGTCTCTACCATTATGATGCATTTCTAGTATTTTACACTCACATATGATTCAGCCATCGCATCTAAGACTTTCCATCACTTTTTAAGCACAAGAATTAAGAAATATGTATTTAGAAATTAAACCATACACGGTTGAGATTATTGATTCAACCGTGTATGGTCAGCATGCAATTACTTCTACACGGTTGAGATATTCTTGATTCAACCGTGTAGCATACACGGTTGAATCAATAATCTCAACCGTGTATGGTCAGCAGTTAATTACTTCTACACGGTTGGGATTCTTGATTCAACCGTGTGTCTACACGGTTGAATCAAGAATCTCAACCGTGTAGTTATGAACAATTTAAACCTAATTGCGGAAATTTCATCTTCAGTTCATTCATACATTTCGATGCCCAAAATTAATTTATTCGAGGTCGAGCATGACTAAGTTTTGTTGGTGCACCGACGTCGTTTATCGGGCTTGCCTCGGTCGACGATTCCGATGTTCTCATTTTCCGACGAATTACACTAATTGAATTGATTTTTTTTTCCCATATTTACACGTTAAACAGAGAAATAGAGAAAGAGAGAGAGGCAGAGGGGGGGAGAGAGAGAGAGAGAGAGGAATGTTTCATTTTCAATTATTTTATTGTATGTGGGGTCCAACTCATCACAGGTAAAATGGTACATTCATTCAAAAGTGGCTATAAAACTTATGTTTATATAGTTGTGGTTATATAACATATATATTTAGTGAGTTTGGCTATATTTAAAGTTCTCCCAATAGAAAATGGGAGAAAATGTGAAATAAGGAAGATTTTAAAGGTGATTTTCTCTTTTCTCTCACTTTCTTTCGCATAAAAGAGAACGCAACCTAAGTTGTAAACTACTACTCTGTCTCTACCATTATGATGCATTTCTAGTAATTTACACTCACATATGATTCAGCCATCGCATCTAAGACTTTGCATCACTTTTTAAGCACAAGAATTAAGAAATATGTATTTTGTGATTTAAACGTAGTCATTCTATCGCACTTCACAACTCATGCTTCTTAAAAAAGAAATACTAGTAATTAACTCATATACATTACATTGTGTACTTTTACTTTTCACTTTCAACAATATGCCTACATATCTTGTCAAAAACATGTTTAGTGAACTGGAGTCAAGGGAATATTTATAGTGTTTACTTGTTGTTTTTCCAAATAAGTAATGCAAAATCTTTCGCAGGACATCTCAAAAATGAAAACGTAATATTTTAGATGAGACGGGGGAATAACTAAGAAATGTTTCGTCATAAATGGAAGAGAGGAGTAACATTTTACATATGAATACGCAATATGATTAAATGAGATGTTTATTGGGAAAATATACATTAAGAAATGTAAATAGAATTCATATAAGATTAGCCATGCATGATTGACCAAAACATGTCTTGAGGAGAAGAAGAAATGGTTGGAACATTGGATCTAGAGCAATAATAACAATTGGTTCATGCACTCAAGTTACATGCCTTCAAATTACTTATTAGTTATATTCCCTCTATAATTTGCTCTAAGCACGACAACAACCAATATAGTATACGAATGTACGTATTTGGTCAAATGTATTTTGAAACATAACACGGGCCGAAAAAATTAGTAATATATATGATTAAGTCGATAAAATTAGTCAATCCAATCCTAATCCGAGAAAGTAAACCTAAACTCTTTCGAGTTGAATATATGAGTAAAGAATGAAAGGGAATCCAAGAAGTTGTTGGAGAGGATATTGGCAACGTTCAAGACTCGCGTTAGACAAGAGAAGAAAAGAGTTAAGGAAAAAAATTAAATGTTGTTTTCATTCCACATACAAAATTAATTGATTGCAAATGAAAGATAATATAAGATCTATAGGATCCATTAAAAGTCAAAAAATAAACAAACAAATTATAATAATTTAAAATATTTGAATAGAATTCAAATTTGTGCTAACTTCAGGAACTAAAGAGGAATCGAATAACCAGATTACTAGAGACGGCGTCGTTTCAGCCAAGGCAGGGGTAGAAGACAAATCAAAACTAACAGAGTTATTGACCATGTTAACTGTCCAGAACTTGTGCCAAAATTAGAGACTAGACAAGACCTCCGAAGAGCATTTCCTATCAAAATTTCATCATAAACCAACAAGAGATACACATTTCTACAGCATAACAAAAGGCCAGTTATCTAAGTTTTATACAACATGCAAGAAAGAAAGAATACCTCCACTTCAGAAGAGCTCGAATCAATGTCTGTGTGAGTGTTTTCTGCTCCTATGATATGCCTCACCATTGTTTCGATTCTTCCTCTCCATCACTCTATAAGCAAAAGAGACAGCCCCGATTGCAGCCATTGTGTAAAACACTCTGTAAGGAGCTAATGCCAAGGCTGAAATATACGAAAAGTATCCAGCAAAGAGATAGGCAAAGCTCAGTCGAATTTCCCAGGATCGAATGGGAATGAAATAGAAGCTGAATTCAGGTTTCGAATTGCATAAACCATGAAGCACGACACCAATGCTGAGTACAGAATCCCAAAACCATGGAAGGCTGTGACCAATCCTAACACGCTGCAATGTAGAAGCACCAAGTGTCAGTGGTAGACTAGAATATGATTCTTGAAAGTTCATGTAAGGAAATATCATAGTTTTAGCCTTTTCTATTAGAGTGTGTTTACTTAGGGTGGCATATGAGATTGACAGTACATATGATTTGAGTATTCGAAGGATCAGATGATCAAACAAGCTGTGAGCTATTATCCAAAGTAAACATGCCGTTATTGTTGTGCACCATTATCATAACAAAAGAGATGTTAAGGGCTCTAACTTTGGGGGCCGACCAAACAAAGACATAAAGATGTAGGATTTTAAGGATGACAGTAAGGAACAGCAATTTTATTTTCGGGTTGATTCATCATACCTGAAGCCAGGCTACAAGCGAAGGGACAAACATCAATGCTGAGAGCAAAAGTAAAATAAGCAACCCATGCCTGTGGTGGAAGATCTCTAATTGTGCCTCACCATAGCTTCTTGTGTATGCAGGGCTACCACTACGTGCCCCGTCCGTAGGGAACACTTTACTACTGTTACCGTCATAATTGGAGTTATGTAGCGTTACAGTACCCTCGCCATTACTTCCAGACTCAGAAAAATCCTTGGTCTGGACATGGCTCCGAAGTGAAGCCATCAAAAAACTGCTTACAAAGACACAAGACAAAAGTTAGGTTGTATTAAAAAAAATGGATGAGTACATGTGAACTCCACTGTCATTTTACCACTAAAGGAGGAAGAAATAAGATAAAGAGACCCAACTTTTCCGTACTAGCATTACTCATCACGTGTCTACTAATACAAAAAGGAGCCACCATAATAAGAAAATATAAGGACAGTTCGAGTATTCTAGTCGAAGTAATTATTGTGAACCTGGATAGAGAACTGTGGCAGCACACAATATGTGATAAGAGCATTACAAAGAGACCAAGCGCTGGATGCACAAGACACACCAACATTATAGCAAGCAATGTTGTAATAAGTAGAGGATTCGCTATTAAAATCCTGACCACCTGCCCCAAGAAAGATTGAACAACAAAAATAAAATTAACTTCTAGTAATTCAATATCACATTGAATTAAATAAGATTGGATTTTCATAAAGTAGTAGCAGGTATATCATAAAGAATAACAACACGATTTAGTATTTACTTGATTGATTACTTAGCTTTTCTAACATTTTCACAAATGCAGGGGGAAAGAAGTGATCCAACTTCATTTTATATCTCAACTTGTCGCACATACATTTTCATTAGAAGTGAAATATTACCTGAAGAGAAGCAAAGCTGGAGAATACATTTATGAACCGTTGGAGTAAATGAAAGGAGAAATTCCTTTCACAAACTTGCCACCTGAAATATTGATTTTGGTTTAGCACATGGTAATGTAAAATGTGTAACAATCCTCATATAAGTTTTTAATTGAACATAGGGTTTGATCTAAAACAGCTAATTGTTTTCTAGAGACTTGTAGATGAGATGTGGACTATTAAACTAAAACTTTGAATTAAAGCAAGCGTGAGTACATAGGCAATCATTTGAATGCCAGTGAGATATAATATCCACATGCAAGACGCATACAAAAATAAAGAGCAACTAACCTTTTTTTGACAGCTACATGGAGAGTGCCGGCCACATAAAAAAGCACTTGGGAAAGTAATATCAAGAGAACTATCGCACCATTTGCAAAAACATAACACAGGATGGAGACAACAGAAAAACTTATTATTGGAGGAAGGGTTTGTGAGCTGAGGCAGGAAAAGAGAACGGCAAAGAAAATTGGCAATATGGCAAGGAGGAAAAATTCCCTCGGGACTCTCAAGTTTGATTCAACAGCAGATAGCAGTGATGGTACAGGCTGATCGACCTCCCATGCATGTGCTTGCCGCATCAGAGCGAAAAATGCAACAGAAAAGCAAAGACCACTGATCTGCAGGAATAAACATCAGAGCCAAAACTCATTAGACCTGAACAACCACCACACGTCTAGTGAGAATAAAGCTTACTAAGCCAATGTGATTGTCAAAACAACTGCAAGAAGCATTGCATGTTTGCAATTGTAAATCGAAGTACCCAAGAAAATTATGTAAGATACAGACAATCTGAAGGTAACTCAGAAAGATAAACAATTGGGCATTTGTTGCAGGCACAAATGCATAGAATTCATCATAAAGTCTCAGTTAGGAAAAGGCTAGATGCTAAGAGCATTTTACCTGAGAGAAGTATAAAAGCAAGAATCTACCAGCACTAGCAGTAACAGAAACATCAATAGTACTTCTGTAAGAACAATGTGGGTCTACCTGCAAAGAATCCATTAAATGTTAGCTAGTGAAATCTCAAGCCGACAATTCCGCATAGCAGCTATCAACTTTTCAGTCACAATACCAGCAACAAAACAGTTGTCTTGTCAGAATCTTGAGAAGAAGTCCAGAGTGCTGGAGAAGAATCCACAACAATTGTTTCAGAATACAGATTGGGAAATACATGCAGACCAGATGTAGCATCCCAAGCAAGTGCAACAGGTGGGAAACAGCGCCTCTTACAAAGTCCTGCATTCAAATATAATTCAATACAAGAACAACAATAGACGGAAGCAACTTTTTTTTTTTTGAAGCTTTAACAACAGAATTTTAACGGCTGCGCCACGGAGGACTTGAACTCGGGACCTTTGGCCCCAAAATTAAACCCCTACCGCTAGGCCAACACACACACACAATAGATGCAACTTGAGTCTAGTTATGGTGCCAGTAAAATATTTTAATCTCACCAAAATGAATTAATACCGTCCCACTGATATAGGATATTACCTAAAATGGTGAAATTTTAACTCATTAAAACCCATTCACACTACTTTATCCACTATCATCACTCTCGTCTTAATTCCCGTGCTAGGAAAATGTTATCCCTATATCAATGGGACGGAGGGAGTATTATTTAAATCAGAAATACCAAAATCCAACAAATGTATACAGAATTTGGTTCTTAAAAATGTTCCAGGCATAGCCCATGTGAGTTCAACTCAAGGATCAGGAGAGATGGAGTCCAGGGTTGGAGCTTGCAACAGCTTGATAAAGGTGTGTATGATTACAAACATAATAAAAGTCAATACAAACATAATAAAAGTCAACCATTGCAGAATGCATAATCCCATTTCCTAGAACATCTGACCTCTATAGAAAGCTTCTTATGTTGCCCAACTAACTAGTTCAAGCTATAAGCTACAACTGATCATTTTTATATTATGTTATGTACTTATGTAGGAAAATATATTGTTTGAAGAGTTTTAATAAAGCTGTCATGTAAAGAGATTCTAATGCTTTAATCAATCTAGATGTAGTGTTTTGAGCTTACAAATAAGTGACAATTATGTGTATAAGTGTATTACAACAAAAAATTAGGGTAGTATGGGCAAATGTAGCAAGGGGGGAATGGTTCAAGCTCGGATATTAAGTTAGAGATACAAAATAACCCATAAACATGAGCTAAATGATGTATGGAGAGACGACACTTACTACTAGTTTCCTCGTCTCCTGACTCTTCAATAGGAAATTCTGATTTTTTAATACCACAGCCAGTTGTTGTGAGGGATAATGAGACAGGAAGAAGGCCTAAGCTAGCAGAGAATGTAAGACTGAGAGCAAGAGGATGATCTTCCTTCAACCTCATATCCTGCTAATAAACCAAGTTATGAAACCATGACTCTGAACTTCAGTTGCTAAGCTATATCTTCAAAATCTTAACCTGTTCTGAATATAGTGAACGGATCAGCTGGTAAGAAGTGAACATCTTTTCTCCTTCTTTTGGATTGAAAAACTGTCCAACTCCCATGGAAGCAGCTGGCGGGGGTCTCCCCGAAACAGTCTGAGAACAGTGAATCTCTCGATGTAGAATTGTAGATAAAAATAAAATAAAATAGAAGCATAGATCTTATTGCTATTTATTAATATGATGCTTGAACTATAAAGGCAAACAAGGGGAAGAATGCAAGTTGTAAGAAATGTACCGGACGAGGAGCCACCGAGACTGTCAAAAACCGATAGTCATGCATATCTTCGGGACTCAACCAAAATATAGCAGATGGAGGAGCTTGTTCAGTTTGACTACCTGGCTCAATCTTGCAGAAGCATGGACATGTTCAGAAAAAGAGTATATAAATATAGAATCATCATAAATGTGGCTATAACAACAACAAAATACCTGCTTTGGGGCTGGTCCAGATGGAATGTGCACCATTTTTTGTGTGACTTCAACGACCCGGTTCTCCACTGAAAATTCTGAAGCTGCAGTTCCCTTCTCTCGCCAAAGATGTAGTCGCACACCAGAACAAGGTGAAAGATTCGTGACAAAAACAAAGTGGTTTTTCCCATCTTGACCCTGAAATTTTAACTTGTTATATGAATCCTAATTGACTTTCTAAAATCACTAGACGATACCGTTTTCACTCACAGCTAAAGCTAACAATTTCCTTATCAGTTTCAACTCACCACATATAATCAGCACTACAAACAATGACATTTGATTGATTCAGAAAACACAATTTGCTATGATTATATAAAAAATTAATAGGGCATAATTTTAGACCTATGAAGCTATAGAAAAACCATATATATGAGAGGAGTTTGTTTAAGTGATCTAAATTTTTAGACCCTCTGACCCCTATACCCAGCCTCACAAAATCAATAAGAAAACGTTTCTGAAGTTGTGTTGGAACTAACCAGTTTTTGAATGTCCAACCATCGTCTTCTCCCATCCATAGCTAAAACAGTGACAGTACTGGTTTGGATGTAGAGGTCTCTTTCCAGTCCATCTTCACTCCATTGGCTACCACTTGGGCAACCAGATATTCCAGGACTTAATCCTTCTACATCAAGAGCAATGTAGAAGCATTATGTACTCCAGAAAATCAAGAATAGCACTACCAAAAGCTGAATATGTGAACAAGCATCATATAAATCCCAGAAAAGATAAAACACAAACACAATATCAAATAACTTGGCACCCCCAAGAATATTGTAGGTAACAATATCCACACTTGCATGAATGTTTAAATGCCAAACATATAGGATAAGATAAATTTAAACTATCTGAACCTAGAGGAATAATAAATAGCTTTGGTTTCTGACACAAAATGACAGTTAACTAAGTTAAGTGATAAAATTCAAGTCAAATAATTCAGTCAGTTATTGTATAAAACCATTGGATCTAGGAAGGAAGTACCAGGATTCACTTTCTCTTTTACATTAAGGATATGGTCAGGTCTATGCGCTAGTTGCAATTTTGTTGCGGAGAAGTTCTTCGGGATTCCACTATCGAGCATTTTCATAAATATTCCAAGTCTTTGCCGTACATCATTTACAGGCTGACTTGTTTTTGAGTCTATCAGACTGAGGAGAGTGTGGGACACCTAAAAACCGACTTTGTAATTTAGGTCCCATACACTATCTGATCAGTAGTTCCAGAAGAGCAATATGACTTACTTGCACAACTAGCTGATTACACCATAAGATGACCTGGTGCTCCATTGACAACCACACGTTTCTCATGCCAGTGCTACTTATAAAAAAGCCATGCGTAGGAGGAACAATGCCATCAAGGGACTCTAACTTCGAGCGCACCTAGAATTGGAAATAGAGTGAGAATAGACAACGCATGGTCATCTACCAATGATCAAAATAGAGAACGACCTATGACTCAATGGTGGGGCCACTTAGTGTGGGCATACAATAGCAAATACAACATGATGAAAGACAATCATATGCAGTGCAAGTAGAATAAAGAAATAGTAAGATATATCTTGAATTATCCCACAGCGGAACTCCCATCTGAAGGTGAAGTTGACAAGCTTACAAGAATCAAATCTCAATTTATTCAATATATCATAACCCAGGACACATTTGTTTACCTGGTAGTCATTGTAACCACCAGAAATGGAGACAATGACAACATGGGAAAGCAAAGGATCAGATATGTAGCGTCCAGTTCGAGAGGTTTGGAGCTCATATCCTTTCCTCCATTCCTGATTTACTTGTGCATAATAGTGGCCCAAGGATGGTTGTAATGCCAGAGGAGGAGACCTGGGCAAAATTGATAAGTTACCGACAAGTGCATAAAATATCTAAAGATTAGAAAGAAACAACAAAAGAAAACATTAGGAAGCATATAAAAGATTTACTGGTGGGGTGTGGAGAGTGTCAGAATAGTTTTAACTGCAAACTTTCTCAAATGGGGGTGAACTACTGCAGCCCTAGCAACAAAACCACCCATAGAGTGACCAACCAATATCACACTTTTAGGCAGATCGCCAGATACAGAACCACCTTCCTTTGCTCGAGCATCACGAGCTTCTTTGTAAAGATCCAAAATCTACAATATACAGAATTTAGTATAAGTTTCTATGAACTTAATATTCAATCTTTTTCATTATATAAATATAGAGACTAATGCCATCAAAAGGAAATAACAAATATCTGATCCCAGGGCAGCAAGCAAAGCAACTATTTTCTATAATAGGCTACAGTTTTTTAATGAATTAAATCCACCAAGGTCTGAAATATGGCAATAGCAATATATGTCTAACCTCCATATACCTAATCATAATTCATGCAATGAGTGAAAAGGTAGTACCCTGTGAATGGCATATACTACATATTCTGAGTGTTCTTGAAGAATCCGACCATCCATTGCCGAATGTTCACCTTCAAGATCCACTGCAAACCAGTCAAGCATGGAAGTATATCGACCTGGTAACAAAACATTGGTCAAATCGATATCTGATCTCTCTCCCAAACTTGAATAGACCTGGTTAGATTCCCATTCAAGTGGACCGCCTTGATAAGCTCTATCAGATTCTGCACCAACAGATCTGACCTGCACTGAAGCATACATATGTAAGTAAGCAGCCAATCATGAAAATGAAAATCTCAAATTCCATATGCATAAATCACAATATTATGGTAAGTCGAATAAATAATGACTCGCCTGTTTGTAGCTTCCACCATTGCCTGGGATAAAAAGAACTGGCACGCCATTAATCTTCTTGAGGTGATCGCTAAAATCAATCTTCCTCCAGCCTTCATGGTACAAGTATAAGCCGTATTTTGTCGATGACACGTTCTTGGGAGTGGGAATAGGAATGTAAGTCGGATACATATATGTCATGACACAACCATTTACTACTGGCTTCAACAGATGATAAAGCCCGGAAAGGCCGATCCATATGGATATTAAAACAACAGTTGCTACTCTAAACTTTTCCTTGAGTGCTTTCATTCCCGCACTACCTCGTAGCACCATCTTCACAAATCTAATTTTCAATCACAGTACCACGTTTTCATCCTGAACTCACAAACAAGAATTGAAAATTTTACTACTCCACGAGATAATTATGCAAAAAGAATTATTTAAATCGCACATTTGATCAAATTATGCTATCAACGAGCAAATCTAAATGAATCAGTTCAGCTACTTAACATCCAAACTGATTTCAACTTCGACAGTTGCAAAACTTTAAAAAAGTTATGAAGTTTCTGAAGAAGATCAAGGCACTGGAAGATTGTACCCTAAATAATCAAGCAAATCAAGTGTAATGAAGACGAATTCGCAGCTCGAACGCACTTCATAAACTGAAATCCAACCCAAAAATAGAAGCGAGTTACCTCAAAAGTGTGAGATCCACGTGAGAAGTAGTGGAGAGGAGCTCGAGCTCGAGCTGATCAGACAATGAAATCTTCGCTCAATAATAGAGGAAATTCATTTTGAATCAATTCTAAGATTAAAAAAAAAAAAAATGGCGTACAAATTTTGATTAAATATTTAAAAACCTGCAGAAAGAAGGGATAAAATATGAGAAATTCGATGGCCGGGGTTTTGCAGGTGGTGGGTGCAAGTGACAACTCCTCTCTCTCTCCATTCTTTTTTCTTTACTTATTATCGGTGTTCTAAAAATCACTAGGCGCTAGACGAGTCGTGGAGGGGTGATTACAGCCTACGTGAATTAGATATATAATGCTTATTTTTACTAATCTTACAATATTATTATCCAATTTATAATAAATACACATAATATGACAACAGATAAGCTAATTTCATAATATAAAAAAAAAAAATCATGCATAGAGTAACATATTTCGCCTAAACTTAGATTAATTAACACATATAGCCTATTGATTAAGCTTCAAGATCGGCTCATAGGGGTATATCTTAGAGCCTAGGCGGATTACATATTAGTCGGGCGGCGAGGTACTGACTAACGCCTAGGCGGCGACTTTTAGAACACTACTTATTACTACTCTCATTTATTTATTATCACATATTTTATTCATTCCACTTCACTAGTTCATGTGTTAAGCATAAAAAGTAATGAGTTAAAAATATTCTATCCGTTCCACTTCAATTGACTTGTTTCAATTTAACACGAGATTTTAGGTGTTGTACTAAACGTAAATAGTAAGGAGTAACACTGAGAAGTAGGAGTTAATCATTTCCATTTAAAAAAACAAGTCAATTGATGTGAGACATTTTGATTAGAAAAGCAAGACAAGTGAAGTGGGACAGATGAAGTAATACAGAAGGCTTAATTTTTATTTATTTATCATTTTATAAAACATAATTATTACAGTGAAACGATCTAAAATAGCAAACAGAACTAATGAAATGAGACGGAGAGGGTAATACTCATTTTGAAAATCTCTCATCCGGATTTGCATATGCTACACTTAACACTTCATGCACCCTTTCACATATCTACACACTAACATTTTAAATATTAAAATAATTTGAAACCTCGCTTTCCTTAAATTTGGGTGTAACATCTATTAAAGGGTTAAGTGTAGCATTTGCCCTCTTATTTGCAATGTTCTAAAAGTCGTTAGACGCTAATCGGACAGTAGGCAGCTAGGCGGGAGCTTAGACGGGGCCTATATGAATTAAAAACAATATTTATTTTTACATCATATCATCATTTAGAAACAATATTAACATATTATTCATAGTTATGTTACCAAATTCATGATAAAAACATAGATATGATAATTAATAGTCTAAGGTTGCTTTCTCTTTGATGCGAAAGAAAATGAGAGAAAAGAGAAAATTACCCTATAAATTCCACCTATTTTCTCACCTTTTATCAATGAGTGAGAATTTTACTCTTTAAATTGAAGATAATATTTACAATACTAAATTGGAGAGATAATATTTTCTCTCCATTTTAGTGCAAATGATGGGGAAAAATTAAAAAAGGTGAGAAAATGGGGAAATTTATAGGATGATTTTCTTTTTTCGCTCATTTTCTTTCGCATCAAAGAGAACGCAACCTATTTAAAAAAATCATAGTATACAAGAATTACTTTCAACATAGTATCAATATGTATTGAATTCAATAATTTTATCTAACTTAATACTAAATCCATCTAGCTATCCAAATCATACATAAAAACGGCTTAGTTAACATAAATATCGATTAATTCGCACCTAAAGACTAATTAAATTTTAGATAGACCGATAATAGGATCTCGTTGAGTGATTAGGCAGGGACTAATATTAGTCGAGTATGTGGGGTGCCACCTAACACACCTAGACAGGAACTAGGTGGAGACTTTTAGAGCATTGCTCATCCGTAACGGACACATACACATTCCCAAAAGGGCACCTCATTCCCAAAAGGGCACCTCAAAGCCCTTTTGATTGTCATCGGCTGCAGTAGAAGTGAATTTGAGAAAGAAAACTAGAAGGGTGAAGTTGGGAAGTGTGAAAATTCGATGTTGCTCGTTGAGTGTTAAGGCCGGATAAGATAAGTAATTTGGGCTTACATATTTTTTGACACGACATTTTAAATACATTATTAAATGTGAAAAATGAGAAGTCTATACATGGAAAATGAATGGTTAATTCATATCTTTTTACGAAACATGACTATTGAAATGGACAACTAAATATAGTATATGTGACTATTAAAGTAGGACGGAGATTGTGATTAACTAGATTTTGCACCAATGCGATGCAATGCGCGTATTTCTTTTTGGGTCGTCCCATCCTAATTGACACGTTTTCTTTTTAGAAAATAATTACATTTATAGACAACTCTCTCACTTATCAACAACCACACACTTCAAACTCATTTATTAACAACCACACATTTTAAACTCAACGCTCTCTCCCTAATTCGCATGCCCAAAACAAATGTGTCAACTGGAACCAAAGAAAGGGAGTATATGCTTATAAATTATTTCATTTTTTTAATTATTTATAGAAAAAATGGACAATCGAGTTTCGATTTTAAGTAATTTATAAAATTGACGATGTGAATAATGGGAAATTCTTATGTGGACGTTAGTGTACTACACTCACCTCTCGCATAACCATTAAAATATTAGTATAATTCCTCATTAATTATATTAGTATAATAATCAAAATGTGAGGAGTGAGTGTAATACACCCACACCCATTTAAGAATAAACTGTGAATAATAATATTTAGAGTATTTGAATTAAACTAAATGGATAAAACGAAAAAGAATAATACTAATGACGACTAAATAAGAACGATGATCACGAAATATGTAGCATAACATTTCTCTGTTACAATTTATGTGTTATCAATTAAACTATCTAAATATATCAGTTTGGACATTTCCCTATTCAAGATAACAATTTACCATTAGAGAAATAGTTTCATAATCCATTCCATTCACCAAATCTTCGTAGATTTTTTTTTTTTTTTTTTTTTTTTTATTGCCAATCAAAGAAATGAAAATTATTTATCTTTCTTCCAAATTCACAAGTTCAAAAGTTATTATTTCATGAGCATTTAAAAAAAAATACATATACTACGATTATTGAATACATGTACAAATATTTGTAGATGATACAATTTATTGTGATCTTGATAATAATATTATCTATAAAATAAATTAAAATTTATTTCTAATTTTTCTTCTTCGTGTTCTATATGGTATAGAATTATAGGTAATAACCAAAGTATCAAAATTAGAATGAATAAATGAAAATTTTACAAATCATTAATTAGGGTTGGGACCTTGCAAGTTGCAACCCTGTGAATTGTGTGGATTGGGGTTAATTTTTCTTTAAAATTCCTGCTCATCATAAATATATTTATTATATATGTATTTTTTCAATCTTTAAAATGATTATAACTTAATCGTATTTATCTATCTATAAAGTATACTAATATATTAATTTAACGTTTTTTATACTCTTTATTTAAAATGCATAGATACTGCATATGTTATTTACATCAGAACTATAAGGAAAAAAGAATTAAGATATCAATATAACAATTAAAATTATTATTATCCTTCCATCCTCTAAATTTACGCTCTTACATTTTGGGTCCGATCCCAATTTTAATAGGGCCAACTTTAAAAATACCCACTTTTATAAAAACTAATACTTCTATACCCATCATATAAGAAGTATAACTTCTATACCCATTTTGTAGTTAAAAGACATAAATACCCTTAGTAATTGGGTCCCACTTGTCTAATAAAACCAAAAAATCAATTAAAATCAATTGGATTGTGGGGCCCTCCCTCTCACGATTGATTTCTCCCTCTCCCTCTCACGATTCAATTGTAGTCGTGAACCAATTCCATAAACAAAATTCAATTTAACGTGGAAATAAAAAAAAAAAAAAATTGCATTAATTAACTACAACAACCAAATCTGCATATTCAGTAAAAATAGAATATGGTAGGTGGTTAGCATTGATTAAAAATCAGAAAAAGTGAACAAAACAATAGCATAGACGTAATTGTATCACAACATTACACTACCTAATTATTGAGAGTGAAAATTTGTAGATTTGTACGCATTCTCGAATTTCTGGAAATTTCGGAAGAGATTCAAGTGGTTTATTCGAGACAAAATACCAAGGTAATATATGATTTTGTATATTTATTGTTAGTAATATTCCAAAAAAATTATAAAAAAGTATTGTTCTTAAGTACACGATATTATGTCCAAAACAACCGTGTATACACGGTATATTGTATGTTTTTGTCGTGTAAAGTCAACAAAGTCAACTATTGAAAGTCAAAATTGTTGACTTTACACGACAAATTGTGTAATTTAACCGTGTATACACGGTTGAATTAACTTTTCAACCGTGTACTGAAGAACAAAAAATTTTCAGATTATTAATTTTCTTTTTTTTTTTGGTACAGATGGAGATGGGTGATCAGAGAATTCATATCCGTCATAGCGGTCGTTGGGAGGGAATATCGTACGTAGGAGGAGACTCTTTTCTCGTCACTTATCCCATAGCGAGTTTGAGCTATGAAAACGTATTGCGAGACGTTCAACTTTACTTGGGTGATGAATCGGAGCACTTGCTATTCCACTTGACGAACCTCAACGAGCGGGAGATGGTGAAGGCCGTTTTAAAGAGCACCGGGGATTTGCTTAGAATGTGCATCGCGAGAAGGGAGATGTCGACGATCTACGTCATTAGTAGAGCAAATCGGGCAGCCCATACTACCCAACGATCGACGATTTTTCAGAACTATACCGTCGAAGAGGAGTCGATCCCGAGATCGAATGCATTTGAATCCGAAGTACGCGACGAAGAAGAGCCGGAGTCGGAAGAAGAGTCTCTCGAGTCCGAGGGCGAGGAAGCAAGGAATGTGGAGGAACGATCCCAATTACTTGAGAGCCTAACGGCTGAATTCGGAGCATGGATCAGCGAGCCCGGCCATATTGATAGGGTTATCGGGCTTCGTAGCATGCACTCACAAAACCAAGAGCCCCGTGACGACGAAGCTCGTGCTCGTGCTAACGAGGAGGCGGTTCGACATTGGTTGATACCGCATGTCGATCTAGACACCGCGCTCCCTTTAGGATGGATCGATCCCGACGTGGTACCGGCCTTGGGTCAGTTGCGAAAGCACGGATACTTCAAGAAGAAGGATGACTTGCATATAGCCGTCGGATTGCTGCACATGGATCTCCGGAAGGAGTATTGTATCCCTCGTTCCGACAAAGGCCGTGTGGGTTTTAGGTGCACTTCGGGGAAGGATTGCGAGTTCAAGTTGAATGCAACGCAGAAAGGCGGGATTTGGAAGATCAACAAGTACGTGGCCGATCACACGTGTCTAGTTGATTTAAATTCGAACAACAAACGACAGGTGCCGGCCATGGTATTAGGAGCATTCTACGCTCGTCGATTGATCACCGAGGGCGCAGTGTTGAAGCCAAAGGAGATGGTGGACGAGCTACAGAGTGAGTACGGTATTCAGATTGACTACCTGTTCGCTCTCCGTGCGAGGAACGTCGCTATAGAGATGACGTACGGTGCCTTCGACGAGTCTTATCAGAGGCTCCCTTCTTACCTCTACCTTTTGAAGGAGATGAATCCGGGCACCCAGTACGACATCCACACCTCCCACGTCACCCACCGTCTGACCTACTTCTACCTCGCCTTTGGTCCGTCCATCAAGGCGTGGGGAAATGGTTTGCTACGCCCCGTGATCGTAGTAGACGGGGCGCACTTGAAGGGGAAGAATAAGGGGACGCTCTTTGTGGCGGTGACGAAAGACGGGAACGAGCAAGTGTTCCCCCTTGCCATTGGATTCGGTCCCATAGAGAACGACGAATCTTGGACGTGGTTCTTGGCCAAAGTCCGAGAGAGTTTCGGGGCGCCCTCGGACTTGTTGATCGTATCCGATCAGCACGTGAGCATCGCAAATGCGATCGACTCCGTCTTTCCGCACGCTGCTCACGGCCTCTGCTTCGTTCACCTCCAGAGAAATTTCGTTAGGTACGGGAGGCATGCGGGGGCTATATTCGAGTCTGCAGCCTATGCCTATCGAGATTCCCAATTCGATGAATATTGGGGGAATCTGAGGGACCTAAGCAGGGAGGGAGGCGGGATCTACAGGAGGTTGAGCGACATTGGCCTGCCGAGGTGGGCGAGGTGCAAGTGTCCCGTCCGACGTACGAGCTTCATGACTTCGAATCCCGCCGAGACCATGAATGCTCGGTTGTTGTGGGCTCGGAGACTCCCGATTTGTGCCATGATCGAGGTGTATCGGATAGTCGTCGAGAAGTGGTTCGACGAACATCGGACTAGTGCCCTAGCTCGCCAACATGAACTCACCGAGAAGGCCTATACGAAGATGTCGGCATCGTCGGAATGGGGCCGTCGCTATTCCGTCAGAGGAACGCCTACGCCCACCCTTTGGAGAGTCGAAGGTGAAAAGCAGACTTACCTGGTCGATCTCCAAAACTCGACTTGCGAATGCCGTGAGTTTGAGTTAGACGGCATCCCTTGTCGACACGCTTGTGCGGCGATAAGGTACGGCTACTTCTCGTTTTATTTTAGTTTCATGCTTGTCGTATTTCAATTGGATTTCTAAACGTTTTTGTATTGTATGTTGTTACAGGCACTCCGGTGGGCGGGCAACTGACTACGTGAGCCATTATTTCAGGCAATCCACGTTAGTTGCTACGTATTCTCCTCAAATTCAACCGGTTCCTCATCCCGAGACGTGGAGTGTTCCCGAATTCATTTCACGATGGAGGGTGCTACCCCCTCTTGTACCTAGGCAAGCCGGGCGACCATCGATGGCAAGAGCTCGATCAGCCGTTGAAGGAGAATCCTCTACGAACCGGCAAAGGTGTTCAAGATGCGGACAATACGGGCACAAGCGACGGAGTTGCCAAGCCTCGCTTCCCATTTGCGGAGTTGATCTAAACGCTCCCCCTCGACGTCCAAGAGGTAAGAAAAAATGTAGCATTTGCAAGAGCGAGGAGCATACTAGGCCTCGATGTCCGTACGATACCGATGCTTGATTATATTTTTATTTCTATTTTGTACAAATTGACGTTTTTTGGATCTTAATGAACGTTTTTGGATGTTTAAGAATGTTATTGGATGTAATCTTATCAGATTGTGTTTGATTTGATCATTTGGTGAAAATTTGTGTTTTTTTGTGTTATAAAATGGATACCTTCGGCCAAGTACACGACAATATACTTGATTTAATCATGTATACACGGTCAAATTATCCTATTACTCGTGTAAAGTCAACAAAAAAAAAGTCAAATTTTAAAATGACCATACACGGTCAAATGTAAATTGTTATCGTGTATACACGGTTGAAAATCTAATTCAACCGTGTAAGGTCAACAAAGTCAAAATTAAATAAAAGTCAATGCCCTCTACACGAATGTTGACTCTACACGATTTAAAATGAAAAATAGCGTGTACCCTTGTCGTGAGAAGTCAAAATTAAGCCTAAAAAGTCAAAATTAAGCCAAAATTCCTAAAATTCTCGTGTTTCATTTGATTTTCTCGTGTATCTCGAGTCTATTAAGTTTTGTAAACGTGTAATAACGTAAGTTATGTCATAATTAAGCCAAAAATCAATTGAATTGAAGGATATGTTATGTAAGTATGAAGTGTAGAGTGAGTGTCACTTATATAGTCTAACTACTAAGGTTACGTTTGATCTAGAACTAACTTACGAACGTAATGTTCTTACAAACTTGTAATTCACGTAACGTGATCGAATCATAAGATTGCACAATGTATGAAAGTAACAGTGATTCCAACTCAATTGAGTCCCACGAATTGAAAAATCAAAAAAAAAAAAAAAAAAAAAAAAAAAAAAAAAAAAGGGGGGTTCTTAAGTACACGACTTAGGGTACACGGCTGAGGTTCTTGAGTACACGGTTGAATTGCTCATTCAACCGTGTACCCAGCCGAAGGGTTAGAAAAAAATGGCCAAAAAAAACAATTTTTCCCCCATTTGATATTTTCAATTCATCACCTGTAACGACCAAAATCAACATCGTTCGAACAAAATCAATTTCAAACAAATCTAATTAATAAGAAACGTCATTCGAATTCAACAATTTACAAAATCTAAATCAGAATTCAATATCAATCAATATTCGAAAAAAAAATACATTTGTTCACCAATCCCTCCATCCCCTCGAAATCATGAAAATGCGCTTCGCCATCTTCTTTCGATATCTTGCCATGACCATTTTCTCGTCGCCCTGGTATAGCTGAGTGGTCCCAAGGAGCAAGTCCAAATACATGCACGCGTACACGCCACAACTCACGGAGTCTCCTTGAGTGAATTGATACTCCGGAGGGGCGAACTGGATGTCCATGAATCGTGTCCCTAAGTTGGGCACATCTGAGTTGATACGCGTGAAGTAAAATAGATTTGACTCCAAGAGGCGTGAGAAGAGGCGGGACAAGGGCAAGCATTGGATGATACGTGATTGCCTGAGTGCTGGGTTTTTATCACCCTCGTACAGGTAATAGTGCGAGTCGTACACCTCGATACACCAACAAGCAACGTTCACCCGACAGGTGATCCAATGGGAGGAGGAGACATGGCAAATGACGATAAACTAAAAAAAAAGCACACGATTTAGCAATACTAATAATTAAATTCGATATAATCAATATAGGATATTAAAAACTTACATATCGGCCGGTGATCCACGGTCGGTACGTGTTAATCCCCTTCCAGCCGTTGATGAAATCGTCGGGGATCTCCCATTTCGTGTACTTCAACGACTCGTTTTCCAACCCCCATGTCGGGTCGTCTTGGTGAAACTTCAAGTACTCTTCTCGGAGTTGTGTCTTTTTTTATTTGAAATTGAAACATTGTTTTTATTAGTTTTTTTATCAAATTGAAATTGAAACAAATGAAAACGGAAAACGAGAAAAGGAACTTACGTAAAACGTAAGGGGCAGAACTATGTGGTGCTTGGCGGTAACTCCACTGAGAAGACGGTACCCTTGTTGGAGTCTATGTTGCCAGTAGACCGTGTACAGGTCTATCTCCTGTATTCATTTCAAAATAATCTTATTAGTACCCTAATTAGAACAAAGAACAAAATCAACTGTAAAAGTAACATAACGAAACATGTAATAAAATTACCTGGGCTGAGAGGCACTGCGTAATGTCCTCGATCGTGGAGAAGACCTCCTGTGTAAGGTAGAACCCGGTCCCGCTCATCTCCACGTGGGACTGTCCCGATTCCCTGAACCTCTGATAATGGGTGGAGGGTCGCTTTTTGGGACGCTCTACGACGTATGGAGATCGTAGAGCTTTTGAGGGGCGTGTCTCCCTCGTCGTCTCCCTCGTCGAGGCACGAGTGGCTTCCTCATCTGAGCTCGCTGCCATATGATCTATCTCGTCAACAAATTCACTCAACCCAGAGTGATGGGAGCCTTGGGAGGGGGCGCGGCTCACGGAGTGCCGTTCGTCCGACCGTCTCTGACTCTCGGCACGGTGTACGGTGTGAATATCATCAGCCGTCTCGATCGGGAAATCCCTGAGCCCCCCAAGCGAGTGCTCACCGACGTGGACATCCCTGAGCCCCGCAAACGGCTGCTCACCTACACGGGACTGTCCCTCGTCCCCGGAGGAAGAACGGCTGCGGCTCAGACTCTTCCCCACGAACTTCTTCAGCTCCCCGGCAATAGCTCTAGCAAGGCGACCCAGAAATCCGGTCCCTGAGCGATCCTGCTCCCATCGGGACACCAAACGGTCCCCGAAACGGTCCAAGAAGTCGTCACCGAGGGGACCGCGCTCGCACGGATCTCCGTGTGCGCAGCAGATCAAGCCGGAGGGCCGGGGGTCAGCGTGCTCGCTCCGAGGCCTCTTCGAGGCCCATGATTCGGGCCTCCTCTCAGCCCTCGGCCTCGGCATCTCGATCCAGCCGTCGGAATGAGCTCGCTCAGCTCGTGGAGCACGACGACGAGGGGCCACTGCCTGAGAAGCGTCCCTGCATTTGAGCTTCTCCACGGCCCTCGCCATCTCCCGCTTCGCCTTCGACACCCTTTGCTCGGGCGGGAGATTGGTTTGTTCGTGGCGCTTAGAGGGAACAAAGGCCATGCCCAACGGCTCGATGCTGTCGAGACTATGGAATGCATACTCGAGAACATCGTAATCATCCGCCTCCAGTGTCGTACGAACCTCGAGCTACAACGGAAAAAAAAAAAACAAGAGGTGTTAGGAATCAATATATATATATATATATATATATATATATATATATATATATATATATATATATATATATATTTAAAAATTTCACCCTAAACCCTCGGCCAACTACACGACTGAAATTGTAATTCAGTCGTGTATAACACGATTGGATTTCAATTTCAGTCGTGTAAAGTCAACGATTTTGACTTTTACAGTCAAAATCGTTGACTTACACGACAATAATGGAATTTGATCGTGTATATCACGAAAAATATTACAATTTGGTCGTGTAAGTCAACAATTTTGACTTTCACAGTCAAAATCATTGACTTACACGACATAATTCTAATTTTTTCCGTGATGTACACGATCAAAATCCAATTTGGTCGTGTAAGTCAACGATTTTGACTGTGAAAGTCAAAATTGTTGACTTACACGATTGGTTGGATTTTAAAAGGGTTGACTTCTAATTCAAATTTACAGAATTTTAACGTGAAATATATTAAACAAGACAAAAACGTACTATAAATCAATTACCTGAGGATCGTCGAGGAAATGTCTGAAGTCGCACGAAGACGTGGTCGTGGCCCATCTCCTGAGGCGGGGGGACAGTGTCGGACGATCCCGTCGACCGCATGCTTGCCCCATGCGGGGGATCGCCTCGTAGGCCCAAATGTTCAGGGCCCAGACCGGCCCGTACAGGTGATAGGCACCCCGCGGGTTCGTTATGAGGCCGGGGTCCTTCTTCATCACACTCAGCTGGTAGTGGAGGATCTGGTACGACCACGCCCCCCAAGGAAATGAATTCTACGATTCCTCGTACTCCACTATGTACCATGCCCAGTCCTGGATCGTCGGGTTGTCGTGGCCGGCCAACATGAGATAGTACATGAGTAGGTTGGCCGCCCTCAGATACTGGTCCTCCGTGCCCAGTACAGTCGTATCGTCGTTGAAGTCATGCTTCAACTGATTTATCTTAGGGGATTTGCCCCCGTACTTCGTGTGAAGGAGGCTCCTAGTGGGAGGCTCGTGCCGGCCATTAGGGTTGAATGCCGACCTCCCGAAAGGCAGCCCCGTCACAATGGCGTACTCTTGGGCACGGAAGCGTATGTCCCGGCCCCCGACGTGGAACCACCTCTCCATCTCGGGAATCGAGGCATCCTCGAGCTCTCGGGCTAGAAGCTCGTGGAGGGCGTTGTTCGCACTCCCGCTCCTCCGAATTTCGAGGAGGTATCGAAACGGCCCTTCCTCGAATCGTTCGAGCAAGCGTCGCCCGCCTACGCGACGCAACACCCTCGGGATCGACTGGATCACGTCATCCCGTATGTAGAGGTTAATTTGCCCCCTAAACCCTTGCATACGGCCCCTCATCCATTGAAACCTAGGCTGCAAATCGAGAAGAAACAAAACGAATCAAAATTTTTTTTTTTTTAATTTTCAGCAATTGCTCACGGCAGAGTACACGACATATTTGGCATTTCAGTCGTGTAATACACGATTGAGCCTCCATTTCAGTCGTGTAAGGTCAACAATTTTGACTGAAAAGTCAAAATTGTTGACTTTACACGAAAAATTTCGGAATTTCACCCCTAAATTAAGAAATTAATCGTGTATAGGCAAATTCAAAATACAATTTCAAGCAATTAAAGTCAAAATACACGATAAATTACACAATTTAGTCGTGGTACACACGATCAAAAGTCAAAATTGAATTCAATCGTGTAAAGTCAGCAATTTCAAAAGTCAACAATTTTGACTTTACACGTTGAACTTTGATTTATGTCGTGTGTTACACGATTGAATGCCAAATCCAATCGTGTACCTATGAACAATAACAGTAAAATTTTACAAAAAAAATAAAATTCGATTCAAACCATAACATGCTCCATGCTTATTATTAACAATGTGTTCGAAACCATAACATGTTTCATGCATCTTTACATTCAATGTAATTCAATAAGGAAAAGGACAAGGACATACCGGCGGTGGGGGGTCGCGGTAAACCGGGGCTCCGCCGGCTGCTCCTCCGCCGGCTGCTGCTGCGGCGGCTGCTGCTGCGGGCGACGACGGGAGGCGGCTCGTCGGCGTGGTGGGGCTCGGTTTGAGGGCCCGGCTTCGTCTTGGTTACTCATCGGAGACGGCGACGGTAAATAAAATTCCGGCGAGAGGGGAGGGGGTAAAATTCAGTTTACACGACAAATGGATCGTGTGTGAGAGAGAGAGAGGAGGGTAGGGTAGATGGAATATTCAATTTTGTATTTATTTTCGGGTGGGGCCCACGACATAAATTCTCAATTTTAGTTGTTGGCAATACAATTTTGTTTTATTAGAAAAGTGGGAGGGTATTTAAGACATTTCAAGGCAAAATGGGTATAGAAGTTATACTTCTTATAATGTGGGTATAGAAGTACTAGTTTTTATAAAAGTGGGTATTTTTAACTATTATCTCATTTTAATATCTTCTATTTTTGAAAGTGAGCCTATCATATAGTAATATCATTTTATACTCATATTACACTATATATTTACCAATTTTATCAATCATAGGAATCAATCTCCACTTATGGTATGTGAAACTCAAATTGCACTCACAACAAACGACACACGTTAATTACATTTCTTCTTAAAATTCGTGATAGTCAAACCGGGATATGAATTAGGCGATGGAAGGATTCCTACTATCTAATGGGACATCGATGTTATTGATTCATCGATAATAGTATTAATTCTTCTTGGAACTCGTGATAGTCAAATCGGGACATGAATATAGGCAACTAAGGAATTCCTATTACTTGGCGGGACATCGATGATATTAACTTGGATAGTAGGCAAGTGGACGCACGTTAATTAATATGATATGTGGGAAATATATGAAAAGGGTTTGATTAGCTAAGCCATTCTTTGCCTGCGTTGGTCCCATTGCATGACGATACATCTCTATTGTCTCATTGATTTTTTTTGAACTTTCTTTATTAGGCAAACACAACCTCTCACACACACACCCAATATGATTCAAACTCCTAACTTTTGATTGGAAAGGAAGCGTCTTGTCAATTTTGTTACGCTTTGTCGTCAACTTCTTTTTTTTATGTACAAAAATATAGAAATAATCTTCGATATTTATATATAACTATATATCGCAGTCGTGCATAAGCTTTCAGCCATGTATATGTGTACGAATTTAGTGTCAATTTAATACTTAATTGTGAAGCATGTATGGTATTTATGTTACTAGTAACGCTATCATGCCTTAAAATCAACACTATATACAGATACTCATCTCTTTTGGTCCATAACCACAAAATATATGTCATTTTTCTTCTACTTTTTTTCCTCAAAGAAAATTACGTTTCCCTATAACAACTCTGTCAACTCATGTATTCAATAGCATCAACGAGCGTCATGCATGCATATCGAATTATTGGTGTATCTAGGATTGTAATATGGTGTAGACAAACCAAATACCATTGTGCTTAATTTTGGAGCGAATGAGAATTTTTATTAAATTTCGGTATGACATTTTTTATTGCACTGATGCATTATTGTCATATGCCGAAAACATTTTTTAAAACATCTTTGTTTATGGAATTTTATAATCATTGTTGGCTTTGAAAATGTTTGTTGAATTTTTATAAATTGTGTTATGTACGTATTCAACTTTGGTAAGAGTAAAAAAAAGAAACAACCATAATACAAAATTGGTGACTCAGTTCGGTGATAGTTGCACACCTATGTTTGGGGGGAATCCTCCCACGCGAACCATCCGCTAAAAAGAATCTCAGAGATACAAGCTCACCATGCAATGAACTCGACTGGATACTTACTCCTCACTCTGGTCTACTCTCTTTTCTAATGAACATGAAGATGAACTCACACCTAACTCCTAAGTCTACCTAAGTTTGATGTACGCAAACACACAAGCTTTTCATTTCGAGTTTATAGATTACTCAATTACAAGTTTCACACTCAAACCTAGAATTCAATCTTCAAGAACAAAGATCGAATTAACACTCAATGAAACAAAGACATTAGTGAAACAAAGACGATGCTTTCAACTCTCACAATATAATCACGGTGGCATCATCACAAATATGTGGAAAATTTCTTGTATATGTAGGGGACTTGCAACCGTAGATATTTTTCTTCTCCCACACGGAATAGGACTCCTCTTCTTTGGGTAACTTAAATATATCTTCTAATTCAAGTATATCCAAATCAAGAAGTCTCCATAAGATAATCTTCCATAAATAAAAGATATCAAATGCCGATAATATGGAAGTTTTTCATGCATCATCGTGCACGAGTTCGGTCTCATATATAGAGATAGATGACACAACGAAATGTTAATTATATCTCACTACATAATATTGACATACAAAATATTTGTGTATGTGCATACACTCACATTTTTGATCTATCAGTGCAATAGGAGATGTTACTGTTTCACTAAAAAGTGTTTGCAATAGCACTACAAGAAAATTCGGCGACGGCGACGGGAAATGGCGACGGAAAATCGAAAAATTCCGTAGTAGAATGTATATGGCGACGGAATGACGACGGATAGGAACCGTAGAGATAAGCCTCGTCGTAGTTTCTGCCATGACGGATTTTTCCGTAGTTAAAAACAACGACGGTTTCTACGACGGATTATCCGTAGTCATCTAACGACGGCTTATGTTTCCCGTCGCCGTTGGTCAAAGTCAGACTTGGCCTATAACGACGGTTATTTCCGTCGTTGTTTTACGACGGCTGTAATTTCCGTCTTTAGTGCAACACTTCTTTTAACAACACTTATAAAATAGTGTCGCCAAATGTATTTTATTTGGGCAGATTTGTCCCTTTCCATCTCAACTCACACCTGCTCTCTACATCCAACCAACATAACAATACTATATTTATTTTAATCTACAAAGTATATACTACTGATATGCAACAAAAAGAATTGCATTAATTACTCCATAACATTCTACATATTCGTCCAAATCATAATACATATATTCATCCAAAGTATACTACATATATAAACATATATCTAGCATAAATTTGAAGTAGTAATACTCATGTATCTTCAAGTTGTTCCGCCTTCAAACTGAGATTCTTCATGTTTGCTTAGTTCCAGCTCCTCCAACCAAACAACTTCACCTTCAGCTCCAATCCATTCAAGAATGTAACTGAACTTTGAACCTTTTCAATTCGTAAAATATCCTTAACTGTAGACAAATTCAAGCATAGACTGCAAGATAAAAAGAAATAAACTAATGACAAGTATTGATGACTAAATAATGACATTGGGAACCTCCAAAGCAAATAATGAGAAGTACTGTCAAGTATAACAAAAGAATCAAATTTAATTAACAAAGGAAACTCACCCCAACAATGTCATGGTCAGAGAAGACATCAATAGCTGCAAGGATCCCACTGAGAGATGAGAAAAAGAAAAGCATAAAGGAATAAGAAAATAAATGTCATATTAGTTAAGCCCTACAGTCTTGTGAATCTGTTGAGCATTGAATTTAAATCTTAATTATAGTCTATGATATCATAATCAACACTGATGCATAACAAGGCTGTAACATGCTACAATAAGCTCTTCTAAGAGGAAAGTTTAATAAGAAAAAATGAAATTGCTTACGTTAATGACTGTCCATGAAAGACAATCGGAGGTGAAATTGCAGCCAAAATGCAAAAACCAATGTGAAGCTGCAAATGTAACAAATTCAGAGATTATAGATAGGAATATCTACCATCGCGTACATAATACCACAGCCAAATTAATACATACCAAATAGAACATGAAAAACCAGCCAAACTTCAGAGCACTATCAGTCCTGAAATATAACAAATAAACACCAACCTTTGACATATTTAAGAGTCTCTGGAGAGCGATAAAATGCAGATTTAAAGTACCTAATTGCACGATACAGAGGCCTGTACCACAGCACATATGAGAGGGGGCATCCCATTGGGGCATAAATTATGGCAAGGAAGAATATCTCGACTCCAACAGACAGTAAATGGCATCTTTAGGAACAATCTACCATCCTTCTCCTCAGACTTGTGCTTCAACCTGCCTCCCATCTTAATGGCAATACATATGCTTTAATTTATCTAACAAGTAGAATTTCAAACTTGAAATCAGGCTAAGATAAATTATGATTTTTTAAACTATTCACATCCAACAATTCTTTAAAATCGTCCAACAATTTCAATGAAATTTTCAACTATTCACATCCATTACGAAGAATAACTACAGTTGTTAAATCACTTTTACCTTCAACTAGGTGGAAAATCGAGGGCAAACAAGGCAATTGCTCCTCCATCGGTAACAAATCAACAACACTAACTAGAGAAATTCAGAAAATCAATAGAGAGAGGGCGAGTATAGATAGAAGAAGAGAGAAGTGGGCAAATTAGGGTCCTTACCTGTGTTGCTCTTAAGATGGCGTGACCTAGTGGCAAAACAAATGCAGCGGCCGGGTAAAACGACAACTGCGGCGGCGACGGGATCTGCTGGTGGCGGCGGCAGCGGGATCTGCTGGTAGCGGCAGCAGCGGGATCTGATATCGACGGCGACCATCCCATGGGCGTGAGAGGAGATATGGGGGTAGAGAGAAGGATAGAGGAGCCCTAGATCTCGAACGACGGCAGTAGAGACTCCAGATCCATGAAATACAGCGGCTTCTATGGCAATTTCTGGTTAGGGCATAAAACGGCGAAGTAAACAAGAAGTACGGGTTTGGGGGATTAAAAATAGAATTTTCGAAATCGGAGACGGAAAGTTAAATCCGTAGTTGTTTGCCTACGGAGTGAACTTTCCGTAGTTGTTTCTGCTACGGAAATAGAGTTCCGTAATTGTTTCTGTTACGGAAATAGTGTTCGTAGTTGTTTGCCTACGGAGTGAACTTCCGTAGTTGTTTCTGCTACGGAAATAGAGTTCCGTAGTTGTTTCTGTTACGGAAATAGTGTTCCGTAGTCGTTTCACGACGGTATACTTCCTCCGTCGTTGTTCTGCTACGTATTATGAATCAGTCGTTGTTTTGTAGTTAAACTACTACGGAAAAAAATTCCCTTGTTGTTCCGTCGTTATCGCCGCATTTTCTTGTAGTGTAGAACGAAATCTATCCTAGCAATTAGTAAGTAAAAACCCTATGTCGAATCTCGAAGGAAAACTTTGCAGGGCAAATAACTGTGTGGTAAAAACAACCTAAACTAGCCTAATAATCTAATAAAGCAAGTAAAAGAATTTGTGTTGGGTTTTTGGTTTTAAATCCTAGACAAGAAAGTAAATCAAAGCAAGTAAATAAACTAATCTAGAAAGCAAAGAAATAATATAAACTAATTAATCTAAGGAAATCAAATAAAAACAATTAAACTACCTAGGCAAAAATCATAGAGAAAGCGATAACAAAAGCAACGAAGAAAACGAATCTAGACATAATAATTAAATCTGAAAATTAAGCAAATAGAACTTGAAAAACGAAGAAATTGAAAACTAAGAAAAACGAATCTAAACTAAGAACTTGAAAACAAACGAACGAAATTAAACAAACAAAATTAAACAAAGCAATTACGAAAATAAATCTAGAACTAAGGAAAGCAATAAAATCAAATAAAAAAAAAGCAATAAAGAACTTACGAATTTAAACAAAAAACGAAGAACACGAATTAAAAGAAGTTGTCTTGAATTAAAACGAACTAAACAACGATCCGAATCGAACAAAGGAAAACTAAACTAGAGTATTTTAAGTGCTGAAAATAAAAGCTAAACAAAGGTAAAAGATGTCCCAGATTCATCCCAAAGTACTAGCATTTATAATAGGTAGAAAACCTAATCACAAAAGGAAAAGAACAGCTGGACGCGGGGGTTTGGACGATCGTCCAGAACACCCAAGGGGTCTGGCCGATCGTCCAGATCACATTTTGGAAACCATCTCGTAAAAGGGGTTTGGCCGATCGTCCAAGTGCCTGGACGATCGTCCAGACTCGGTTCTGCATCTTCTCGACTCCTTCTTCAATTCTTGATCTTTTCGTCCAGTTTTCCTCCAATTTCTCACCTTTCATACCTACAATAACAAAACTCCAAACAACCAATTCATAGCCAAAGACACTAAAAGACACTAAAACACAACGAAAACGGACACGAAAAGACTACTAAAAACCGAACATTTAAACACCAAACAAAACCCCCACACTTAGAACTTTGCTTGTTCTCAAGCAAAACATTCAACACAATCAATCCAAGCTCAATCAACTCAACAACACGAAGTAGGTATCGTCAAACTCATCAAATTAAAACTTAGATCATTCCTAACCCAACAAGTAAATGCACAATCAAATACAAACATTCATGTGGCCCGTTAACTCAAATCAAATATGAGGATCCAACTTTCGACATATCACACATCTCACAAGCAATCAAATTATCGACATATTCATCCCTTATCCTACTTCCCTTTTTATTCAACTTAAAGCACAATTAGATATCTCTCTCTCTCTCTCTCTCTCTCTTTTTTTTTTTGAGTGATGCTATTTGGCCATAATGTGGCCGGCCATAATTTAACTTTTTTTATTTTTTTTAGTATCAAATAATTTATATATTTTTACCAAACTTTTATAGATTATAAAAAACTCATAAAGCGATACTCCATATTTTTTACGTATTTTTTAAAATTAATCCTTTAATTATTTGATAATTTTTACTATTTTAAAGGATTTATTACCTTTTTATCTAGAAAAAAAGAGAAAAATATGTAATTTTTTGGGAAAATATTTTTAAATTAAAATATTAAACTAATAAATTATAGTTATCATTTACAATTTTTAAAATTATGTATATTATGAAAAATATTGTTGTGTGGCCGGCCACATTATGGCCAAATAGCATTATTGTTTTTTTTTTTTACAATGAAAGTGAACGTTTTTGGTACATAGTTCACTAGGTTTAGTCATCGATGGGTCTCATCGAGCATCCTAGTGAGGTTTCCCGTACTCATTGTCAAGAGGAGTAGAGTACCTACGAACGCTACATTATTCACATATATACGAGTATCATGTAGGATATAGTTCATGAAATTTAATCATTCGAGGGTCTCTCGAAGCCTTTTCATGTGGTTTCTCATGCTCATTACTCTAGTATTTTCATACGTTACAAGTAAGAGGAGCAGAATCCTATCAACTCTTTATTCACAACAAAGCACACATTTTTTTTTTTTTTTTACAAATAGGGAAGCAAGCTAAGATCAAATATACATCAATACTTCAATGCATTTCACTCATAATCCGAATCAAAAATTTTCACCTCATATCACGACTCAAGAACATGCCCCACAAATACTCACAAACAATCATGCTTCCACAAGTCAAGTTTAGATCAATCCTAGTCTCGACAATCTAAGTTCGACAACTCCAATATCACGTCGTCATGCCATTCGAACTCAAAAAGACCACGTTAAACATGTTTTCTCAATTACAAGAAACTTCCTAAGTGGGGATAAACAAAAGACTCGATCACAAGACTCAATCATACCAAAAACACATAAAAGACATCAAAATACGTACTAAACAAGTCATACCAATAATTTCAAAGAACCCCCCCCCCCCCCCCCCCCCAAAAAAAAAATCAAGCAATGTCCCTATTGCAAGAAAATAAAAGTGAGAAGGAAAAGAGAACTTATTGTATGACGACGACGAACAAACTCGAAATCCAGAAAGACTCCAAGTTAGTACCTACAAACAAACACAAGACAAAATACCAAAGCATAAAACTGCACAAAACAATAAAACGAAACAAAAACACTAAAAAGTAAAACTAAAAGGACACAAAATATGGCTAAGGCTGGAATGGACCTCGGTTTTGTGGGTCGTGGAAACGAGGATCATTTGGGATCCTGAGGCTGCTGAGAAGAAGTCGAGCCACATGTGAACCCGGTGTATCGAGAGAGATACCGCTCCATGTTGTGCACTCGGCCATCCAAATTCGACACTTGAGTGGTCAAGGTGTCGAAACGCGTGAATAACTCAGTCCGAAACTCAGCAAAATCCGTCCTAAAATCAGTAAAATAGGACGGCACCTCCTGCTCCATGGCCTGACGAGCCCGGACCCTCCGTCGACGCGTATAATGACGAACTACAAGTCATCATCAGCTGGAACCTCTTGTTGCTCCTCTTCCTCTTGCTCTCCAGCCCCTTCTTCTTCTTGCTCTTCTCCTCATTCCTCTTCTTCTTCGTCCTCGGCTTTCGGAATTCGGTGTGGGTAAGCATAGTGAGCTCGAACCGTAGCATGGGCCTCAACTGGGGTAAACTCAACTTTTAATGTTCCTTTTTTTTTTTTTTAATATGCATATGTGTTTTATTTTAAACTTTTTTTAGAGCATTATTTTTTTTTTGGAATTTTCATTTATGCATCGTTTTTGCTCTCTCTTACTCCTTTTTATTTTTACTTCTCTCTACAAAGTCTTTTACTCTTTGCATTTTCTTTATCTATCTACCTAGATTTGAATAATAATATGTTCGTCTCACGTAAAAAAACATTCTTTTTTAAATCGTCCCACACTAGACGATATATTTTACTTTTTGGAAAGAATTAGAAAACATAAATTACAATGTGTTATATTCTGAACTATAAAACACTCATAAGAAATTACAATGCAACAAACTAAATTGAATGCATAATTAAAGGGTAAAACCGAGTCGAATAGAACTCTTCCCGCAAGCAGCTTTACGCCCCGGTAGTGCTCTCGGAACTGGCGTAGCTTCCCAAAAGGTAAAACGGTTTTCGTCTTGATAGTAGTAGCACCACAAACTATCAAGCTCCGACGAACTGGATGCAGACGAGGAACTGAGCTCGAAGAAAATGAATGCAACGAGATACTCGGTGTCGGTGTTGGTTTCGATGTTCAGTGTGTTAGAATGCATCTAAACACGTCTATTTATAGGCTAAGTCTCAACCGAGAAATTAAAGAGCCATAATGTGTCGGTGGAGGTTACGTGAGTAACTCCTGGCTCATGAATGCCTCGTTGGGGGTTACGGGATAACTCCTAGCGGTTACTCCCGACTTATCATTACGTTGGCGGTTATGCATGTAACTCCCGGGGGTTACTCCCAATGTATTAATATCGTTGGAGGTTACGGACGTAACTCCTAGCGGTTACTACCGAATGCACCTAAATACGGCACTTACGGACGTACCTGGACGAGATGCTCACGTATATTCGTTCGAGAGATGTATCTATACGACTTCTCCAACCTCCAAAATACTTATATCTCACTCACTGTAAATTGGTTTTGATCATATAAATATATCACGATATTCTACTCCCAGAGTTTTTTAAATTAATAATCTATCATTTAATTTAATAAATAAATTAAATATATATTATTTTTTATTTGATCAAAGACCAAATTTCCAACACATACTTCATATTAAACATTTATACCTTTATTTAAAAATCTGATTTTGAATTTTAGTTTGCACGTTTGATTTTCTAGCTTAATGATAGAGGTCATTTAACCATTTTGCTTAGACTCTGCAAAAACTAGTTGTCAAGATCTTGAGCTTAACATGTAGTGGTTTAGGATGTGAATGCACCATGAGTGTTTTTGAGCAGGTAATGAACTAATGAATATAATAATATATGTAGTCTATAGAAGAATAAATTCATCCAATTCAATAAGTAAACGGTTATATTTGGGTAGTTGTGACAGATTCATACAAAACAAGAGGCTCGAACACAACAAGATGCATGA
Source organism: Thymus mandschuricus (assembly GCA_029379335.1). Lineage (NCBI taxonomy): Eukaryota > Viridiplantae > Streptophyta > Magnoliopsida > Lamiales > Lamiaceae > Thymus > Thymus mandschuricus. The sequence goes on from CM057079.1 coordinate 11,715,740, forward strand.
CTTGGTTTATATTAAATATAACCAAAAGTTTCATGAGAGACGACTTCATATAGATGAACTTGATCCAATTTCACTTGATGTCATTGATGAATGCAATGAGTGGTTGGTTGGGGAGATGAATGGTGAAGATGATATGGGGAAATATTTTGTATTTGATATTGATACACTCGAATGGCAAGATATTGTTTAGGCGTTAGGTATTGGAGAGCCTACAACATATACTAGGAGTACTACAAGGAAAAGAATAGAAAACCAACATCATTATCAAATGATGTTAAAGGTGCTAAGAAAATCACAACATCATCGATATCAAAAGGGAAAACGTTTCAAATAGTACTTTATGATGAAACACTTGAGTTTGAGGTTGAAGACGAAGATGGAGAAGATGAAAATGAAAGGGATGGCGAGGAATCCGGATGAGAAGAGAAAGAGAGATTTGCTCCATTGAATGACAATAAAGAAAATGATTATGCCGGAGTCGGTGATGAGGATTGAGGGGGATTCAACAAGAATTACTCTTCTTATCTTATTTTGTGTTTTATGGATAGTTGGATATGACTTTTGAACTTATGTTCTTTATTTTATGTATTATGGATATGACTTTATGGTTTACCTATTGTGTTAGAACTTAGTACTTGTGATTTTGATTATGTTATGAATTTCTGCAATTTTTATTCATAATTTTAATACATATATATTATATTTTATACAATCCATCATGCGTGCGCCATAACCCCGCCATGCCACACGTCATATTTTTATGGCGGGTTTTGGGCAAAACGCTCTAGGCCGTCATCCTCTATTGATAACATTGTTCTATGAAGGATTGTGTCTTTGCGGGCTGTTCTTCATAAGCTTTGACATTAATTTCCTCCGAGATGTCCTCCAACTCACTCGTCGAAATTATATTTTTTGTTACAGGCTTTAGCCTTTGCTTGTTCAGTCCTCATCAGGTGAGCGTGAGCATAAAAACCACATGAATCAGAAGGGTCGGAGGATCGGCTTGAGTTGGACAAGCGTCGACACCCTTTTGGCACTTATCGCTTAGAGTGCCCATGATATGTTGGAATTTTGGACCTTCGATCAACACCCTCCATGTCTTACTATACTTAAATTTCTTCTTCTCATTGTTCGCGTTGTACAAGACATCCACTTTATCGAGTATGTTTGTGTAGTTGGCTCCGCTAGGTCAATCCTCTTTTGCTCTAACGTAGAACACGTTGAATTCCTTGCAAGCCGTCAAGACTGGAAATGTGACTTGAGCTCCCCCGATCCCTCACACGAGCCCAACTCGACTTCTTTTACATTGTACATTGTAGTGATCCTCTCCCAAAATCAACTAGAGGTTTGATCATTCCCGACTCGTGGGTCCTGAGACATCTGAGCTCAACATCTCGCTAGGAATTCCATTTCTTCTTGGGTGTATTTTATGGGCGCCGGACGGCTTCTGGCTCGGACTCATCGTTGCTTTGTGGAATGCTTTGCTTTAGTTCCCCTTTCCTTTTTTCGGCGATGAGGTGGGAATCTTGGAGACACTCTCGAATAAGGACGAGAAATTCATGGACTCAAGCCCTTGAGTGGTAAATCGAGCTTGAGCCTAATTTTTTGGCAGAGTTGGAAATCAGCCAAAATCTTCTAGGTAGGCAAGAGAGTGCGACTGATAACCTTGGCCGGAATATCCCATAAAAGGGGTGGGAGAATTCGCCCATTGGAAGAAATTGAGGGGTGGGTCAAAATTCGCTCACGACGTATACGATGGATCCTTCGTATTTGTAGAATTTCCTCACGTAGTTGGAGTTGCCTAATATTTGTCGAGAAAATTTCCAGTTGAATTATTCAATTTTTAGTGAGTGAAAATTGGAATTGAGAAGAATTGAGCAATAACTATATTGATTTTTTTTTCAATTAATTTGAACTTAAAAAAAATAAAAAAATATATCGTGTGCAAGCTGTTACAGCCCAAACCCAAATTCAAATTTTAATAATAAATTTTAATATAATAAAAATCGATGACGTCATAATGACGTTAGCGGGGTGGTGTTGCATGGGTTCTCTGCATCAGAACTGGGAAAAACAACACTGGTGCCGTCAATGGGAGCGGGTGTTGCTCAACTATGGTGATACCGAGCAACACTTTAGTCCTATGTGAGTTAGGGACTTAATATAATCACAAATAAGTATGAGAATATGTATGTATTTACCCACTTTCAAGTTTGAAAACTAAATTTAGCTTAGTATGTTTAAAAACACAAAAACTACCCAATTTTTGCTTTGGTGTACCATAATACCCTTGCTTTTTAGCTTTGGGTTTTGTCATGTAGGGTGAAATCATCTCTCCTCTTTATCTTTGAACTATACCCATCTCTCCCTTTCACATTCTCTCTTTCTCTTCTCTCTTTCTCTCATTTATTTCTCTCACTACAATTCAAATTTCTCTTCTCTATTTCTCTCTCATTTATTTTCAGATTCGACGGCAACAACCTCTCGTCGGAGGAGCACTGTTGAGGAGGTGGAGGGAGGAGAAGGGGGCGAGGGTCTCCGGGAGAGCTCCGATGAAGATGTTGTTCTTGGTGAGATGCGGGTGGTTGAGGTTCTTGGAGCTGAACTCCGAGAAGCCGCCGACGAGGTTGCTGAACTCCGGGAAGGCGCCACCGGCAGAGGGGAGGTTGACGGCGGTGGAGCAGAGGTAGGCTAGCTTGAGGTAAGGGAACATCAAAGTCTAGCCGCCGTCGTTGGAGCACATCCATAGTTGGATTCCCACTTTCTATCCTTCTCCTCCTCTTCTTCTTACTTTTTTGCTGGATTTTTGTTGAGGAATTAGAGTTCTGTAATTTTTTTTCCTTTGAACTTTGCTATTTTTCTCTCCTCCTCCTCTTCTTCTTTTTTGATTTTTCATGTTTGAATATAAGGGTTTTTACGTCTGAATCTAATGTTTTGTACGCTTGCATGTTTTTTTGTAATCGATGAACTGAATCTAATGTTTTTACTTAAGTACACAGTACGAAATACAAAAAAAAATACTAGTCTTGTGTAAGTTTTTGTTCAATTTACATGATATACTAAAGTACACCGTACGAAATACAGAAAAGCTTACTGTGTAATTAAGTACACAGTAAGAAACACAAAAAAGATTAATAGTCTTGTGTAAGTTTTTTGTTCAATTTACATGATATACTAAAGTACACAGTACGAAAGGAAGAAAAACTTATTGTGTACTTAAGTATACAGTAAGAAACACAAAAAAGATTACTAGTCTTGTGTAAGTTTTTGTTCAATTTACATGATATACTAAAGTACACAGTACGAAAGGAAGAAAAACTTACTGTGTACTTAAGTACACAGTAAGAAACACGTTTCGTACTTATTTGTATGGAACACAGTACTATTTGTAACACATTTTGTACTAATTTGCACTTAAGAAAGAGAATAATTAGTGGTGAAGAGAGAGAGTGTGTCATAAAAAGTAGGTGAAAAGAGAGAAAAGTGAGAAAAAGGTGATGCAGAGAAAGATTAGAGAGAGAGAGAAAGTTATCGCAAAGAGAGAGAGAGTTGGTGAATAAAGTCAAAAAACAAAAAGCAAAAAGCAAAAAACAAGGGCATTCTTGTCTCAATTTTGAAAATATGAGTATTTTTTTTAGTTTTTAAACATACTAAGCTAAATTTAGTTTTTGTAAGTTGAAATGGCTTTTTTTGCCTCGTATGAGTATTCCCTCCGTCTCTTTTATAGTGAAACATTTTTTATTTCGGAACGTCCCATTCATACTGACACATTCCCAAAATGGCAAAAATTAAATACATATTATCTTAATTAAACTTACTTATTAGATAAATTAGTAAACTAATCACATATTCATATTGTTGCACGTATCCCAATATAATTTGAATCACTAAATTCAAAATGGTCCTAACTTGTTCTTTTGTTCTTCAATTTTTATGTTTTTTATAATATTTTCATCAAATTAAATGCGTCAATAAGAAATTCATTTAAGATGAAACATCAATATATTTTTATAATTACATGATGAATATGTCTTAAAATATTAAACACTACACTTTATCTCTAAACGATCTTCTCCTAAATAACCGCTCCGGAATACATATATATATATATATATATATATATATATATATATATATATATATATATATATATATATATCATTACAAAAGGGATAGATGAAATATTGTATATGATAGAAGTTATAAACTTTTATACATCACTTGTCTATAAAAACAGACATGTGATGTACTATTTCATATTTATGTACTCCCTCCGTTTGACCTATGCATTTAGTGTCTTTCGGCACACGTGTCAAAATATTTTAATGCATCTTTAGGCACACATTTCAATTTATCCAAAAACGGATGTTAAGATATAATTTATATAGGGTCAGTCCTGTACTTCAGAAGGCTCTAGGCAAAAATTAAAAGTGGGCCCTTGAGAAATGAAAACTTCAAATGATATAACATACTCGTGTAATAAAAATATGTTGAAATAAAAAAAAACTTCTTATCTTATCTAAATATAACACGTCGCTTAATTTTAAAAGCACAACCTGTATTTGTCCAAGAGTGTGTGTAAATCATCTTACATGCAATCGATAATATATGCGATCTGTTCAACCTGCCTCGCAGCATAGTTGATCGTACATACTAGCTTAGTCCTAATCAATTTCAACTATGTAAAAGATATTTCAGGCGAATAATCCTTATGATGAAAAAAATCTTTTAGAAAATACAAGCATTTGAGAAGTAATAAATTTAACTCCACTCGCCTCAATAAACGATGGACATAAGAAGATAAAATAAAATCAAGAAGCAATAAACTGTAAATATTGAAAATTTAAAATAACCCGTCTAAACAAATAATGAAGTTGAAACTCATTTTGAATTAAATAATCTGATTCAATAAATGTAGGAAATTGTAAAGCGTGTCGTGAATATATATAAAGTATAAAATAACGAAACGGCCGAAACTCGTAGGTACGTAGAAAATATTTATGGTCATGAATATGTATAAAGTATAAAATCACGAAACGACCGACACTCATAGGTTCATACGGAAAATTATGGTCCCCAATGATTTTGGGGCCCTACCAAGGCCTCTTGGGCCTTGCATTAGGTCCGGCCCTGGATTTATGTATCACTTGATAAACGGTATTCGACGTATCAAAATGCATGCCGGAACATTTTAAGCCCTTAGATAGGGGACGAATGGAGTATCTTTAATCTTTTCCAATTCGTTTGCATAATTGGCATTACGGTCGTCTCGTCGTAATTATATATGTGTTTTCTGCTGAAATATGGCAATCAAAATAGAGGACACAAAAAAAGTGATTGGCTAACATTTCTTTGCTAAATCACAACGGTTAGGTGAGCATACCATGTTCCTACATGATGTGTAATTTTATAACTAGAACAGTAGTGTTGATGATTTTAGACCACATTTTCCTACATTTCTATGTCATCACGTACCATTTCCGAAAAAAATTTAAGGACCATATTGACAAAAATTTCAAACTCCCATCCGTTTCTTTCAAAATGAATAATATGTAAGAATAAAATTGAGTAAATCTGTTATCATAGAGAGTGAACACGATCTAAAGTTGTGGATCCCTCTGTTTGTTATATTATATCATCTCATCTATTCATCTGAATAAATGTATATAAAGTAAACACACTATAAAATACAGTCATGATTCTTCCATTTCCAGTTACTTAGAGTAACTGAAGTGATAGAAACATTCAAAACCAGTGGGGGCACAGCAGAAAATCTTCCAGTTAATAATCAACACAAACTGATGGGCAAGTCCATTACAATCACAAGCTATGATTTCCCAGTTTGAACGAATGAATCAAAATGTAGACGAAACAAAAAAATGATGACATTACCGGCTCCCAACACAAAGAACGAGGACAACAAACCTACAACACTATGGGAACCTAAAACACCCTGTTAATTTGAAGGGGAAAATAATTTAATGAAAAAATGTGGACTGCTGATGATTCTTGATGTTAAACACGGTGTCAGTCTATGAACAAGTAAACAAACAGATTTCCGGAAAGATTAAAAGAAATCAGAAAAACCTGAAATCAGAATGTACTGCTGCTTTCACTGGCAGATAATGAGGGCCCTTCGGACTTCACATGTGGGCCCCGGCTACTGATATCGAGCCCTTGGAAACGTCCAAGAGGATCTTGGTGCATTGAGTCAGAAAGCATGGTATTCTGATGACTTGACATGCTAGCTTGAAGTGTATGGAACTGCTGCATTTGTACATTTAGGGATTCGTTCGAGGCAGCTTGAGGTTGATGATTGGAGAAGAATGTTGTCTGATTGTAGGGAAGATGCTGCATGGTTAAATTAAATGTTTCAGATGTGGTCGATATTTCTCCAGTTGCCACTCTGAGTCTTTCTACTTCTTGCCTCAGTGCTTCGTTCAGTGCTGCATGTTTTGAAGAGTAATGGATCAAATATTTTTGCACTAAAAAAACTGGAAGTAGACAGAGTAGGCTATATAGGTCAGAGCTTGAGTGCTTCTCGTATGATTTGTATCATTGCCATTCTACACTCGAAGTAGTTTAGAGATTTCAGAAGAAAATTTTAAAAACCATAACCTTGTACCTAGGATAATTTCGGAAGGATTCAGATGCAAACTTTGAAAATGTTACTAGAGATATAAGGCCATTCTTGTTGATGACAATATACATACATCACACATGTAGTTTGTTTAAACAAAATCTGATGCGTGGTGAAATGAGCAGCAAAAGATCAACTGCTTTAATTTAACCAACCATTTGACACTACAACTTACCATCACGTAATTGAGCTTGTTGTTCCATGGCCTGCAACCGTAGCTTAAGCTCCGTATTCTCATTACTAAGTCCTGATGTGTCTCTCTGAAAGAGAAAGATACGGCATTTGTATTAGAAACATCATAAATGAAGAGAACGTGATAACATACTTTGCAAAGCGAAGATGCAAGGACGCAATATCAAGAACGTCGCTACGACAAAAAAATAAAAAGACACTAATAAGTCTAACACTAGAACCATGCTTCAAGCCTACAATGGCAACCATGCTGATTGAGCATATGGTAAGACGTGAAACACAAAAACATCAAATACGAATTACCTGGAATAGAGTGAGTTGGGCAGAGAGAGTGGTTGCTTCAGTTTGTAGGGTCTGAACTTTTCTCTCCAGTTCTGATATATATCGAGCCTTCCTTTCTTTTGATCGAGCAGCAGACTGTCGATTTGCTAGAATCCTGCATCACATTATGGTAAAAGGAAAACTTGGTCAAAAGGGCTGTTGATGATTCAGACCCAGAAATACACCTTATCTGATTGAAAGCATGCTAGTACCAACACACAGTGAAAATCCCAAGTAACTATGAGGCGGACAAGAGAGGACACAAAAGGGGAGATGTTCTGTGTGATCAATGTACCACACCATCTTTAGTTTACCGTAGAGCACATTTTAAAACGTACCAACTAACTACCACTAATTTAGAGGGGATTATCTTTTGCTAGTCCAGCACTCTTACATCACTGCTCAAAAGAGAAGTACACAAGGTTTCCAAATGGTACAGAAAGTTACTAATCTGCCGCAAACTGCAAGACCTTATGTGTTACTTCTATAATTCAAATTTACCCACATTGTATCTCTTCAGGAAATGCTTCCCTGAAATAAATAACTTAAGTTGCTTATATGTTGGTCTTAGTCTATTCAAGGTGCTTCGGTATATTTTTAATAATCAATATGAGAACCTAGAATAGTCGCAATCAAGACGAATAAACACGCAAGCCAATAGCAAAAGCTCATGTATACCTATTTGAATCAACCACCTTTTGCACATAGCCATCGTTACAACTTCAAACAAACAAAATTTAAGTTCCATCCCCATATAGAAAAAGGAGAGGGGATGTTTAAAACCATCTCAAATCTAGATTTTCAAAATTAAAATATGCAGAATGCAACTAAGTAGTTATGGTAAATGTCCAAGAACAGATCAATCCAGCTTAAATCCTTATCCAATGTACTATCTAAATTAACATAACAAATCAATCATAGATCCCAACACTCAATTATTCACAAAAGACAAAGCAACTTTTCCATCTCATGGGCAAAAAGCATTAATGCACAAAAGATTAGATTAGATTAGAACAAGAGCCAGTCAACTTCAAACACCAAACACTAGATTCACAGAGATCCATCTCAAGATCTAATCTAAGCTCATGATTCAACACAAGAAAATCCAATGGAAACTCAGATCACCATCTACATACATTTGCTAAGAAAATCCCACAACTAAAAACAAAAATAATTGCAAAAAATAGTAATAATTAGTAATAAGAGATTTGGAAGAGAGGTGGAGAGAAGAAGAGCTGCGACCTTTTGGCGCGCTTGGGATCAATGGTCCACAGTTCAGCCAGCTTATCCGGCGGCATAGCCTTCTTAGCTTCGATGCTGTTATCGTTGAACAGGAAGCTCGAGCTGTCCACCGAATTGCTATGCCGGTGGCGCGGCCTCGACGCGCCGCCGCCGCCGCTCTTCTCCCCATCTTCCTCATCGGCGGCGGCATTGTCGAAAACGGAGTCGGCAGCCCCAGATCCAGCGGCGGCGCTGAGCTTCTCAATGTCCATGTATGTGGAGAAGAGATCGTCCTCGGATCCCATCTCCTCGAAACTTCCCGCGGGCGCGTCGAAGGGGTCGGAGCCCAGATCTAAGTCCTCCGGGAGGCGGAAGTTGACCTCTGAGTGGGCGCGGCGGTGCTGGGAGGGGCGCATTGCGGCGGAGAATGGCGGCATTTGGTTGAGGGAGTGCTTGGAGTTGGGATCTTGCATTTTTCTTCTTTTTTGTAGGGCAGTTAAAAAGTTGATGGCTTTTGAGGGTGTGGGTTCTTGCAGTTGGATGATGGGAGTGGAGAGGAGTGGTGGATTTAACTGTTTCTGGTTGACGAGGAGAGGAAAAATGAGAGAGAGAGAGAGAGAGAGAGAGAGAGAGTTTGGGGTTGAAAAAAGAAAATAAAACTAAGTTGGGTGGACTTTTGAGAGTGCAATCATTTTATGGTGTGGGGTTGTGCATGGGATCCAATCATCCAATTAACCCCTCTTCTATTACATATGTCAATTTTTATTTTTATTTTCATGAAAATACATTTCTAATTCCATTGTAGCTCTTCTTTTTTTATTTTACTAGACATTCATATATTTTTTTTCGTTTTAATAAGTTGTTTTACTCTTGGATACAATGCTTGAAAATGATGTCCATTAAAGAAGTTTTAAAGCTATATATGCTCGTGTAATCTTAATCGTGCAAAAATTATATGTAGCTTATAAATGTACAAACCCACTTTACATACAACTCGGACAATCGTGTATTACAATGGATGGGTGGGATTGAAAAATAAAATTATGATTGGCACATCCACATTAAGAACGGTGGGCAAAGAGCAATTGAATGACAAAGTAATTATTGATTTTCACTCAAGACAATAATTGTTGGGAATCGTTAATGATATATGTTAAGGGGAAATCACTTTTGGGAGTCTTAAATAAAGAAAACTATTATTTTAATTCGATCTCAAAACCCCTTATGTAAATCCTTTACCTAGCGACCCCTATTTTGATGAATAGATAGGTTAGATTTTTCGAGCTTAAAAATGTTATAAAAGCTCAATTATTATTAGTCGCTTAGGTTCTAGCTTATGGGATGAAGACTGAAGCTTGAAGACCACTCGCTAAGGTTGACACTCAATATGACCAGCTTACTCGCTTAGAGAAAGCTCAAGCGACCAATTTTTACACTTAGCTATTTTCAAAGTTCAGAACTCTCACCCCAACTTCTATTCTGGCAAGCGTCCACTTTACCAAGCGAGACAGCGGCATCTCAACTACCATCCAAATTCAAACTCAAGTTTGAATCAAGTCAAATGAAGATCAGCAGTCATCTAGTGAAGATCTCTGCGTGACACTCAAATATTGGATGAAGAAAGTTGACTAAGAGCAACGGCAAACAACAGTCGTTTTCAAGATAAGCACGATTACTGTTAAGCTTGGATGTTAGCTATTTTGGGAAAGAAGACAAATCCGCTTTTCTGGAAAGCTGTTTGTTGGTCAAACCGCCGTATTGCCGGAGCGTGAAGAGACAAGATCACCGACCACCAACGAGATGATCCCCATTCTCCATCTATAAAAGGAGCATTGCAGGAAACAAGAACACTTAACACTTCTCTTGAAATTTCAGAGCAAAATTGCAAGTATTAGAGATTTTCAAAGCTTTCTTTTTACGAGTTCTTACGAAGTGTTCCAAGCTTTCAGCACCATTGAAACTTGTCTTTCTGCAACCACAATTCCTAGATCCTAGGCTCTCTTATAAATTCCCAGCCTAGTTCTAAGAAGAATCCTAAGCCCTTTACTGTTCTTACTGTAAAGGATTCTTCAAGTTAGAGTTTCATACACAAACCCCACCCTAAACCCTAGTCTCAGTCTTGAGCGTATTTTGTTGTGTTAGTGTTGTTGAGTTGTAAAGATCCAAGTCTTCAATTTCCTCGATAGTGAAAGGCTCGATCTAGGTTGTTGTTGTTGTTGTGTTTGATCCAAGCTTGCACCTTCCTCGATTGTGTTAAGCTCGATCACTGTTTAGGTCGTCAGGAAACTCGTTTTAATCTCTGTGGAATTCTTGAGTGAAGAGGATTCGTTCCAAGCGTTAAACAAAGTGGACATAGGAGCTTGTTAACTCTGAACCACTATAAAATCTCGTTGTGTTGTATTTCTTCCCCTACGCTTTTCAATTTATATAAGCACTTTATTTATTGCATATGAACGAGCATTTAAATAATCTAATCGGAGATTTTTATTAACTAAGAAAAACATTAGCTCACCGAATTTCCGCATTTATGTAAGCGAGTAAACAAGAGATCAAGCATACGCTTAGGTCTTTGGTCAAGCTTACGTTTTGGTCTTTAGCTTAATATGCTTCACAGTTTTATTACTCTGAGATAAGCTTGAAAAAGAAGTTAAAAACTTCTATACACGTATTCACCCCCCCCCCCCCCCCCCCCCCTGGCCCCACGTGTATCCTGCCTATCTGCATCGGGACCAACAAGTGGTATCAGAGCAGGGGTTCTAACGAGCCACTGCTCTGTATACTGGTAGCTTGCACTTAGCTACAATTGTCTCACCAGAACTGATCCTGTTTTTCTTAAACTTGCATAAAATCCTCACGCTCACTGTTTCACTAAAAAGTGTTCGCAATAGAACGAAATCTATCCTAACACTTAGTAAGTAAAAACCCAATGTCGAATCGCAAGGAAAACTTTGCAGGGCAAATAACTATGTAGTAAAACGATCCTAAACTAGCCTAAATCTAAGAAAGCAAGTAAAAATAATTTGGTTTGGTTTTGTTTTAAATCTTAGGCAAGAAAGTAAATAAGCAATTAAATCAAAGCAAATAAATTATCTAATCTAGAAAGCAAGGAATAAATCGAACTAATTAAACTAGAGAAAATAAACGAGAAAGAAAGCAACAAAGAAAACGAATCTAAACTTGTAAAATTAAATCTGAAAATTAAAGCAAATAAATCTAACTATAAAAACTTGAAAAATGAAAGAACAGGAACTTTGAAAAACAAATCTAAGCTAGAACTCGAAAACGAACGAACGAATTAAACGAAACAATTAAGAATTAAATCTAAGAACTAAGGAAGCAATAAATCAATCAAAATAAAACAATTAAGAACTTACAAATTGAAACCGAAGAACGAAGAACACGAACTAAAGAAACTGTCTTGAATTAAAAACTAGCGAAGTAGCGATCCGGATTGAACAAAGGAAATTAAATCTAAAGTGTTTGAATGCGAAAACTAAAGCTAAAAATGCTAAAGATTGTCTAAAATTCGACCTAATAGAGGAGTATTTATACTAGGTATTAAAACTTAGTTAAACAAGGAAAGGAAAAGCTGGACGCCGGGGTTGGACGGTCGTCCAGATGGGTTGGACGCCCGTCCAACTCCTTGTTCTGGACGATTGCGCGCGCATTTCTTGTTTCGGCCGTATCTTCCTCGTCCGAACTCCAAATTGACCTCCGTTTTCGCCTACGTGCTCCTATCGAACCCCTCTTTGATATAATGCTTTTATTTTATCCAAAATGAATCTTCATTAAAATCGTGAGAGGTTAGAACTTGAGGTCAATGATTGCTCAACAACCTTTCTTCGCTCGTTTCGCTCCATCTTCTCCACTTTTAGTTCCAAGCAATACCTAAGACCATATACTCACAAAAGAACCAAATCATAGCAAATTACAATTAAAAGCAATCAATAAATAAAGAAAACGGACTAAAAAACACAACTAAAATCTAAACAAATAATCACCAATCACTCACGTGCATACTGCATATCTAACATTTCAAGATGTCTATGAGTCTCAGCTCTGCATAGCTCCCTCAGTTTTCTATCGAAGGCTACGGAACATGGAGATTTTGTCTCGAATGTCACCTCAGCTCGGTCCACGACCGAATGTGGGAGGTAGCCACTGAAGGGTCCATCACCGTCATGAAAGTTAACACCATTTCTGTACCGGTAACAGAGGGATCTGAAGCTACAACTCGGGATGTCTATGTCGAGAAGCAAAGAAGAATATTCCCAAAATGACTTTCGAGTTGCAAATCTGGATAGAGTCGCTTGCCACATCATGCAAACCATTGTATCAGACGTCTATCTCACTTGAATAATGAAGTGCAAGACTGCCATGGAGATGTGGGAGACACTCGCTCTAATTTCACATGGAACGGAGAAAATCAAAGAAAACAAGCCGTTGTACTGATGCAGGAGTTTGAGAGTCTAGCGATGAAGCCTAGCGAGAGCATTGGCATGTTTGAGATACGCGTAACCAACATGTTATCAACACTGACTTCGCTCGGGAAAGATCTCACCAACAAAGAGATGAACCAGAAGATTGTGAGAGTGCTCACAAGAAAGTGGCAGACTATGAAGGAGCTTTATCTTGCTACAAAGGACCTTGCCAAGATCTCACCAGAAATTCTGTTCTCTGAGCTCAAAGCTCACGAATTTAATCTTAACTGGATGACGTTTGGCGAAGAGGAGGAGGTGCTCGCTACTACAAAAGGATTTTCTCTCAAAGCAACCGAAAGTTCAAGCGGAGCACCAATCTCCAAGATGTCACGCGAAGAGCTGGAGGATCACTACGTATTCCTAACCAAGAACTTTAACAAGATGAACTCGATGGTAGGAAAATACAAATGTTTCTACAATCAGCATCAAGGAAGGAATGCTGAAGCACGTAAAGGAAGAGGCAAGCGAGAAGAGCATGCGAAGCCAATTGCAAGAGATCTGATGGACGTAGAATGCTACCATTGCAAAGGAGAAAGAAGAACTTAAAGCAAGAAGGGAAACACCTCGCAGAGCACTAGTGGCAAGCGAGTCAGCTACCAAGCTAAGCGACCAAGATGAAAGCGACTCTGATGCTTTCACAGAACCAGACTCAAGCGAGGAAGTTGATCTTGGCTTGATGGCACTCACCGATGAAGACACTGGAGAGGTGAGCGCTGTAGATCCCATGCCAAGAGGAGAACATCAAGCTATTTGGTATTTGGATAGCGGATGCTCAAGACACATGACTGGTGTGAGGTCTCTCCTTCAGAATTACGTTCATAAGTGGGGTCCATATGTGACTTTTGGTGACAACTCAAAAGGAGTCACCTAAGGATATGGTACGCTGAAGATAGAGCTAATGAGCATTGAAAATGTTTCATATGTGGAAGGCCTAAAACACAATCTATTATCCATATTGCAATTTTGCGATAAAGTATATTGTGTGGAGTTCATAGCCAACAAGTGCGTAGTGAAGAACAAATCAATATCTCAAGTCGATCTAACAGGAGAACGCAAGCGCAATGTCTACATAGCACAATGGGACAGTTGCAAAGCGGATACTTGTCTGGTAGTGAGAAGCACTATAGAAATTGGATAGCTATGGCACCGACGCTTGAGTCACCTAAATTTCAAAACCATAAATCGGATAACGCGCAAAGGGCTGGTGAAAGGCATACCAAATGAAGTCTTCATCAAAGGTCATGTATGCTCACCCTGCCAGCGATGAAAACAGACGAAAGGACACTTCCAAAGCGTGGAGGACGAACCATCGTCTCAGCGAGTACTACAACTACTGCACATGGATTTATTTGGTCCAGTCACTCCTATAAGTGTCAATAGGAGGAGATACACGCTTGTGGTAGTCGATGACTTCTCTCGCTACACATATGTCGTATTTCTCTTTAGAAAAAAAGAAAATACTAACCAAGCTACCGCAATTACTCAAGCGACTGTCAGTAGAGAAAAGTCAATCCATAGCAACCATACGCTCAAATAAAGGCACATAATTTCTAAATTCTACTATTAAAGCGTACTGCATGGAGAATGGCATAGCTCATCAAACATCCTCAGCGCGCACACCACAACAGAATGGAGTAGCTGAAAGAAGAAACAAAATCATCAAAGAAGTTGTACGAACAATGATTGCAGATTCCAAGCTTCCTATGAAGTATTGGGCTGAAGCTGTAAATACAGCGTGCTATACACAAAATAGGACGCTACTCAACAAACGCTTCGACAAAACACAATATGAAATACGGACAGGGAGAATTCCTAATATCTCTTACTTTCATATTTTTGGTTGTCGGGTATTCATTCACAATAATGAGAAAACTCAATTTAAGGCATTCGGAGGCAAAATTGATGAAGGAATATTCTTAGGATACTCCACATCAAGCTAAGCATATCGAGTCTTCAATTGCAAAACCCTAAATGTGGAAGAATCACCCCATGTTGTTTTTGATGAATCTTCTTTAAAGCCCTCACATGAACAAGTTGAAGATAAAGAAAATCAAACAAGCAAAGAAAGTGAAAATGTTGACCCCCCTAGTGCTTTAACTTGGGATTCGCCCAAAGATGATGGCGACGACAAAAATCCGAGCAACAAGGATGACGCTCAAGTTGATGAAAAAGCATCGTCACCCAAGGCTCAAGAGGAAGAAGCTAGTCAAGAGCCCAACAAGCACACTTCTAGAGAGAAGTCAAGTGATCACTCCAAAGGAGAAGAAGCATAAGGTTCCAAGTGAGCATGGCTTAAAGACCATACACCAAATCTTATCATAGGTGATCCAGCCAAAGGTGTAGTGACCAGGAGCTAGCAAATGGAAGAAAGTGCAATATTTAGCTGCTTCCTATCCAACACTGAGCCATCAACAGTGGAGGAAGCGCTCAAGGATTCTAAATGGATCCTCGCTATGCAAGAAGAGTTGAACCAGTTCACCAGGAATGACGTTTGGTACCTAGTTGAGCGTCCAAAATTTCAACATGTAATTGGTACCAAATGGGTATTCAAGAACAAGACATATGAAGATCACAATGTTGTAAGAAATAAGGCAAAACTAGTCACTAAAGGATATTGTCAAGAAGAAGGAATAGACTTTGACGAGATCTTCGCTCCAGTTGCAAGACTCGAAGCGATTAGACTATTCTTAGCTTATGCTGCAACGAAGAAATTTAAAGTCTATCAAATGGACGTGAAGAGTGTCTTTCTCAATGGAGAGCTCAAGGAAGAAGTCTATGTGGAGCAGCCACCTAGATTTGAGCAAGGCAACAAGGTGTATCACTTAAATAAGGCACTATACGGTTTGAAACAAGCTCCAAGAGCGTGGTATGACACGCTCTCACAATTCCTTGTCGATAATGGATTTCGAAAAGGGAATATAGATAGAACCGTCTTCACAATCAATACTGGTGAAGACATGCTATGTGTTCAAATCTATGTGGATATATCATATTCGGATCTCCAAATCAGTCGCTTAGTGAGAAGTTTGGAGAGCTCATGAAGACCAAGTATGAGATGTCCATGATAGGGTTGATGAGCTGCTTTTTAGGACTTCAAGTAGAGCATCAAGACAATGGAATCTTCATCAATCAAACAAAGTATACAAGGGATATGCTTTCCATGTTCGGCGTTCAAAATGCAAAAAATGTAAAGATCCCCATGAACACCAACTGGAAAATGGAGCCAGGCCTAGAAGGGAAATCCATGGATGCTACAGATTATCGCACTCTAATGGATCTTTTCTATATCTTACAGCGAGTAGGCCGGACATCGCTTTCGCTGTAGGAGTTTGTGATCGCTTTCAAAGCAATCCCAAGCAGAGTCACTATGAAGCTGCAAAAAGGATCCTACGCTACCTCACAGGAACAGTCAACATGGGCCTTTGGTATCATTCTGAGGATAATCTTGAGCTTACAGGCTACTCAGATGTTGATTATGGTGGGTTGTAGATTGATAGGAAGTCAACTTATGGGACATGCCAATTTCTTGGAAGCAAGCTTATATCATGGTTCTCCAATAAACAGACAAGCGTTGCAACTTCTACTACTGAAGCGGAATATATGGCCGCTAGAAGCTGCAACTCACAAATTCTATGGCTACGTCAACAGCTCAAGGACTACAAAGTTGAAGCGAATGAAATTCCCATATTTTGTGACAACAACATTGCAACATGCATCTCACAAAATCCAGTTCTTTATACACGCTGCAAACATGTCGAAATTCAACATCATTTCATTCGAGATCATGTTGAGAAGAATGATGTCAAGCTTGAGAAAATTCACACCGATCTTCAGCGAGCTGACATTCTCACCAAGCCTCTAGCTGAAACTCGCTTCAATCAGCTATGCATGGAATTGAGATTACTAGATCCAGGTGAAGATAACTAGAAGATGGAAGCACAAAGCGAGGGGGAACCATGCTTTAATCTTCACCAAATGTTCAAGCGAGTCGCTTCACTCTTGACACACTTTGAATCTTTAGAAGACATAAGGTGGATCTAGGTGGAGTATTGGAAGAGGTTCTCTACCAACTAACAAATTCCCTCTGCGTATGCATGGAAATTGTTAAGCTTATTGGTTAAGGGGGAACCATTGATTCTTTTTGAAAGAATCAACTTCCAAAAGCGAGCGCATAAGCTGCTACTTAGGATATGATTCTTGTAAATGGGTATAAACACTTACAAGTACCTTTTCTTTCAAAAGGTTGTAGAAGCTAGTGACATGTTTCTACATAATAACCCGTGAGCGTCTTGTCAGAGCGTTCACATTGTCATCTTGTTCCTTTTCCCTCGATCTTTGAAAAGGAGCACGTGCCTCATCTCCCATTCATCGTGGATAACATTTGTATAGCTCCCTGTTTCACTGAAAGTGTTCGCAATAGACGAAATCTATCGTAGCACTAGCAAGTAAAAACCTAAGTCGAATCTCAAGGAAAACTTAACAGGGCAAATAATCGTGTAGTAAAAATAACCTAAACTAAGAAAGCAAGTAAATAATATTTTTGGGTTTTTGGGTTTAAAATCCTAGGCAATAAAATAAATCAAAGCAAGTAAATAACTAATCTAGAAAGCAAAGAAATAAATTTAACTAATTAATCCAAAGAATTAAATTAAAAGAAAGCGATTAAACTACCTAGGCAAGAATCGAAAAGAAAGCAATAACAAAAGCAAAGGAGAAAACGAATCTAAGCATATTAATAAAATCTGGAAATTTAAGCAAATAAATCTAACTCTAAGAACTTGGAAAACGAGAGAATCGAAAACTGAGAAAAACGAATCTAATCTACGAATTTGAAATCGAACGAACGGAATTAAATAAATGAAAGTAAACGAAGCAATTACGAATTGAATCTATAACGAAAGAAAGCAATTAAATCAAGTAAACGAAAGCAATAAATACCTTACAGAATTAAATGAAGAACGAAGAACGCGAATTAAAGAAGAAGTCTTGAATTAAATTGAAACGAAACGAAGAATCCGAATCCGAACAAAGGAAAGCTAAACTAAAGTATTTGAATGCGAAAACTAAAGCTAAACGAAGGTAAAAGTGTTGTATAATTCGTGTACAAGGAGCAATATATATACTAGGTATAAAAACCTAGATATACAAGGAAACAAATAGCTGGCCGCCCGAAGTTGGACGTACGTCCAACTTGATCTGGACGTACGTCCAGATCCTGGATCTGTAAGAACTTCATCACTTGCTTGGACATTCGTCCATCGTTGGACGTGGCACCTTGGACGGCCGTCCAGATGAGTTGGACGGCCGTCCAACTCCCCGAACTGCCCTCTTTCATCCGAACTTCGTCTTTTCGCCCTTTTCGATCCATTTCCGCTCCTTTTTCATCCATAAGCACCTACGAATACCAAAAACTCCAAACAACCAAATCATAGCCATAGACACACAAAAAGACACGAAAACATAACGAAAACGGACACGAAAACATGACGAAAATCCTAACATCTAGACACCAATCACTCCCCAATAGGATTGAGTCGTTCAAATAGTTATCCATTCTCTCATCCCCATTCATTCGTTGGTGGACTCTCGAAGCGAGGAGAAAGATGGAAGAGATGAAGATCCAGATGTTAAAGCTTAAAGTCCACAATGAGGTATCAGTCTACTACAATGATAGACTGACAAGTATGTATTTATTTCAAGTATTTAAATTCAAGTACACTATACATTGCAAAGCGTCGTAGAAACCTTTGTATGTTAAGTGGAAAATTAAAATGTACACTGACACAATCTACTAAGAGATAAAAAATTCTTGTTTATTCTCCAAGTATCTAAGTCAGTAACATTTTAATCGCTTAAACAAAAATACATGTTCTATGGCTTTAAAAATTCAAGCATATAAAATGGTCAAGCGAGTGTTTACGTCACTCGAACTCACCATCGCAAGCGGGTACATCCTAGTCACGGAAAGCGTCTGCCATCTTAAGAGAGCAAGTCGTACGAGCTAGATGCACTCGAGTGCCTATTTTACTTTTTACTTTGCATTTAATGGTGCAGAGTACTAGGCACAATAAATCGGGTGCGTGTATGACACCACGAAGTTTAAGCGGAAAAACTCAAACCAATCTGGTGAATTTGTCAAAAACAAAGCTCATTTGGTTGCTAAGGGCTACTGTCAACAAGAAGAAATTGATTTTGATGATACATTTGCACTGGTGGCATGATTGGAAGCGATCAGGCTGTTCTTAGCCTATGTCGCTCATCAACGATTCAAAGTTTACCAGATGGATGTAAAGAGCATGTTACTCAAGGGCATCCTCGAGGAGGCTAGGAAGTGTATGTGAAACAGCCTCCTGGATTGATGATATCATTTTTAGATCAAAATCTCCTATTTTGTGTGAAAATTTTGGTAATCTCATGAAAGACAAGTATAAAATGTCTATGATGGGTGATTTGAATTTCTTTCTAGGATTGCAAGTTAAGCCACCTAATGAAGGGATCTTCATCAGTCAAACCAAGTATACACACGAGTTGGTTGACAAAATTGGTGTCAAAGACATCAAAGCTGTTAAAGTGCCAATACTCACCATGGGAAGATTGACTCTGATCCCGAGGGAAAACCTACCAACATAACACAATATATGGGTATAATTGGTTCTTCGTTATATCTAACTGATAATCAACCTGATATTACGTTTGCAGTTGGTGTTTGTGCTCACTATCAGGCTAATGCAAAGGAATCACACATGGAAGCTGCCAAGAAGATTCTCATTACATCAATGGAACTGCTAATCTCAGATTGTGGCTTCCATGTGATGACAACCTATAATTTACAGGCTTTCTAGCTTCGGATTATGCATGATGCAAGCTAGATATGAAGTCGACATTAGGTACATGTCAATTTCTAGGGAACAAGCTTGTCTCTTGGTTCTCGAAGAAACAAATTTCCGTCGCCACATCAACAACGGAGGCCGAGTATATGGCCGCCGGTAGCTGCTATGCACAAATCTTGTGGTTGAAGCAACAACTCAAAGACTACGAGGTCGTTGTTAGTGAAGTGACAATCTTCTATGATAGCTCAAGCCTAATAACCATCACACAAAACCCAGTTCTTCATACCAGGTGCAAACACGTTGACGCGAGACATCATTTCATCCGTGATCACATGGAAAAGAAGAACGTGGTAATTGAGAAGATTCACACTGACATACAACATGCTGACATCTTGACAAAGTCGCTCGTGGAAGAATGCTTCAAGATGTTGTGCTGCAAGCTAGGATTGCTAAGTATTAGCATCAGGCTAATGCATAATCAACAGATTGTGTGCCAGTTTGATTGCAATGAACAAACTATTAATACAAGGCTGTGTGCCAGTTTGTGATCAGCCTGGTCTACAAGTATCATTTAGGCCATTGTGGGAGTTGTCAATAGCCTCCTGGAAAACAACCTTGCTCAATTTAGGGGGAATCCAGTGAGGTCGTATCACTCACCGCGACTTAACTCCTTCTATACGCATTAAATTCAAATGTTTTGTATTTATTGAGCTAAATGTTTTGTATATTATTTCCATTTATTATGCTAACACTGAGATAGGAAGAGAATGTTAGTATAATGATTGCCACTTTTGTGAAAAGCTCTCGAATGTTAAGGGTTTCTCGTTACGAATCGAGGCGCATTTAATTCATCACTGACACAGTAAAGCCAAAAGGTGCGACCGGTCATCTATTGTTGTACCCACTCGTGATGTTTGGGTTCCCACATGCTCCTCGCAAAACGTAAACAATCCCATTGTACGTGGGTTAAGTGAGAAGTCGTTCTTAGAATCAATCTAGGTCGTCCATCTCACTGATCCAGGTTGCTCCTCTATATATAGTGAATCTCTTTCACCCTAAAAATCTTTATTCACTCTATATTTTCGAAGCGCCATTGATAAATTTTTCTACAACTTCAAATATTTTCACTCTCAAAATTTATTATTATTATTTTTTGGCGAGATCATGATGGCTTCTGAAACCTCCACTTCCGATAGTGACGGTCTCATGGAATCAAATTCAGAGTTCCTTCAATGACTGAATCACACAGGAGCCGTACTTTACGTATGCGACGTTTGGGCATTCTGGGCTTGACAAAATCTTACGTCGGATGCAGCTTTGGGTCCCCTTTCACCGGATCATCACTTTTGTACCAGCGAATTACCTTCCAAGGCAGATCTATGCATTCTACCTATTCTGACACAAACATAATGAGAAAGACCTCTCATCCATCACCGTCCGCTTCTCAAAACTCTCATCCATCACCGACCCCGAATTCAACCTGCTCCGGACCATTGTAAAGGCCATGGATATTGAGGACATTAATGTCACAGCCATAACCTTGCCGGTAACGTAGTTGGAGGCTGTTTACCAGGAAATGACCCTGCCAACTGAAGACACAAAGGACAAGACTTACAAACTCATGGGGTTTTCTAGAACTCGGCTCAAGCCCGAGTACCGTTTTCTCTTTGATGCGGTTCACAAGGTGCTTCTCTCGCAGAGCCGGACTAACGACCATGTGATGCACAACAAATTTAAGATCATGGTCATTGTTCACCTCAATCTCCCAATCAAATGGCCTCGTCTTTTGGTGGCCAGTATCAAGAACCAGGCTGTGAAGAAGGTCAGCAAGAAGTTCGATGATAAGGGCCTCCTCATCGAGCTGGATGTGAAGAGGAGGTTGAAGTTCTATTCAAAGATCTCGCTGATCTTCCAGGCTGTTGACCAGAGCACTGTTTGGCTAGAGGAAGAGATGTTCGACCTCAATTGCAAAATCCCATCGGACCTGCAACAATTCAAGATGTCTCTAGGTATCAACGACCATTCCATCATCTCTCCCGCTCTTATCATCAGGCCATTTTTGGTAGCAATGGGGAGATATTCCCAGTGGGTGGAACCCCATCCCGTTGTTGAGGGGGAACAAGCTGCAAGTTCTCCCTCCACGCACCAAGAAGTGCGCCGCCCCAACCTCTTCTTCCCAGGCGGTGAAGAATAAGAAGAAGGCTGTCATTCTCTCTCGACCTCCCCTCTGTTTCTTGAGGAACGAGCCCGATGTGGATGTCATCCAGTTTATTTTGGCCTTGGTCGCGGACGAGCTTGTTGTGTCTGAAGAGCCTGTCATGGCTTCCCAACCCCATGTGGTTGAAGAGCCCATTGTGGCTATGCCCGAGTCAACTCCCCTCTAGGTCATCGTCAATGAAGAGCCTGTTGCGTCCAATGTGGATTTTTCAACACCTCTTCTCCCGATGAGGATTATATTATGTATGTGGACGCAATGCACGCTGAGGCTCATACGGCTGATGGATAGGGAGTATAAGGCTGCCAAGGCCGTTGAGGACCTGTTGCCCGACAATGAGTTGACTAAGGAGACTCGCAATCTCACCAACCGCCTCCGTCTATTTCTTGACATCAAGGATGCCAATTATCATGTCATCCAATCCTTGATGGCAGGGAAGTCATTCGACGAATGGAAGGTGGAAGAGGTTGTCCTCATGGAGGAGTTTAGATACAAGTCCATTGCCCAAGCTCGCTCTGATTTCCGTCGTCTCGTGTTGACGAGGATTGAAATTCTATTGGCCCGTGTAGAGCATAAATATGAACGATGTTACAGATAATGTTCTACTTTGACGCTGCGGAAGCATGCACAACAAAATAGCCATGAAAGCAAAAAATCAACCCCAACCAATGATAACTCAGTTCGGTTAAATCAACCTACATCTGGGGAGACACGCCCAAGAGTCAATCCACTATCAAGAGCTTCAGAGATACAAGTATACGAATACTAGCCACCACTACGTATTCACTTCTCACCTACACTCTTCTCAAGTGAACTTGAAGTTAAACCCTGAGCCTAACCAAACCTAATCTTGACTTACTCTTGAGAGATTTACCCACAATATTTAAGGGGAAAACGAAATAAAAAAGAAAAACATTGTATGGGACAAACTGTGTTATATGTACCACATAATGTTCCACATGATGTACAAAGACACAAGATGACTCTCGACACTACATTGTGCGAGGATAACAGTATCAGGTCTCTTCTCTATCTCTTGTGAACGTGTATGAGCCTCCTTATATAGCCTCCAAGTCCTAGATCTTCTCTTGTAGCCAAAGTAAGAGAGTTTCCTTACTTCAATAAAATTTTGACTTGGAAGGAATCCTTCTTGATGTAGATCTCCTCATTGTATATGGTAATCCATATCTCCATATAATTATATAAAAGATAGCGATATCATATAGAGATTTCATCTTATCTCTTCCCTTTTAATATAAATCGTCATATATATTATCTACATAATTGACAGTAAAATCATGCAAGAAGATACGCACTCACAAGGATGAGGATGGAGGCCAAATGATCCATGTTGATCTCAAGCCCCTCTACCTGGATGAGGCCGACCTCTACAATTCTGCCATCCCCGCCGACAATCGTGGTGAATTCAGCTCTTTCCATATGGGCTCCATGGTCATGCACTCTGCTCCCCAAGACCAACTAGATGCTGAGCAGGGAGATGAACATGCTGAAGTTGGGGACCAGGGAGATGTCCCAGTCGTGATGACCCCTCGAGAGATGGAACAAATCATATTCAATCACTCTCTGGAGGCCGTCATCGACTTCAACACGATGGTGGATGAGCTGGGGGTGCATCTGGATAAGCAGTTGGTGTTGAAGGAGGATTCAGTGCTCAAGGTTGTGGAGGATGTCAATGCTAAACTTAAGTCCACGGATGAGCGACTTCAAAAGAAGATTGAAGTCTCCACCAGCAAAGTGCCTACCAAGGCTGTGACCACCGCCAAGGAGCTCTCTAATGCCGCAGCAAGCCAGCAGGTTATTGAGTTCGTTGTGAAGAACTTGAAGGACCATGTGGTCATTTTTTGGGTGACCTGCTAAAGATTGAAGACGTCACTCCTTATTCGGAGATTCAATTTGTTCATAACAGACTGAATAAGGTGGAAAATAGCCAGAAACAACTGATTTCCAAGATCACCACACCT
Source organism: Thymus mandschuricus (assembly GCA_029379335.1). NCBI lineage: Eukaryota > Viridiplantae > Streptophyta > Magnoliopsida > Lamiales > Lamiaceae > Thymus > Thymus mandschuricus. The sequence goes on from CM057079.1 coordinate 11,739,622, forward strand.
CCGCCTCCACCGCCAATTACAAAGAAGAAGCGATGAAGGGAGACATCTCCTCCCTATACTCGTCCCGCGACGAGATCAAGAACCAGCTCTCTTCACTCCGGGAAGAAGTTCAAAATCTTGTTGGCGTCATCGAAGTTTTTTCTGGTAATGTCAAAAGGGGAAAGAGGAGAAGGAGCGTTCCAGGGAAAAGGCAGAAAAAAGAAGGAGAAGAAAGAAAAGAAGAAGGCCAAAGACGTCTCCTCCCGTCCCTGTCTACTGTTGTTGATCAACCTGCCACATCCGTTGCAGCAGAGGCACATGTTTTGGAAGAGCTCGTTCTCAGAGGAGCCTCTTCCGATCAAGCTGTTCAGCAAAGGCATTTCGCTAAACACGCTTGGAAGTCTGAACTTGCCAAAGTCGTTGCCCTCAAATCCCTATTTGCAGAAGAAGTTCAAGCTGCCAAGGCAAAGGCTGAGGAAGACATGAGGAGAAGGCAAATCCAAGCAAACTGGCAAGGCTTGAATACCTCTGTCCTTTTAAAGTTGTTACATATCTTTTCAGCACTTTTGACAAACATTTTTTAGCGTCTAGATAATAATATTTAAAATAACTTTTTAAAGAATTTTTTCTTTACCGAATACTATAAGTGTTGTAGTATCTCTTATGATAGATCCGGGTTGGATATCTACAACAATTATATGATGATTTATAGTATTTGCAAAGAGCATTCATAGATAAAGCCATATAATGATAGATAATAAGAGATTTGTGTAGGTTTATTAGCCATAACATGGTATTTTACAGCAATTTTATATACGACATTGTTCACATAAGAGCAGCAAGCAATAATCGAGCTATATGATTAAGTAAGGGGCATTTTTAGCCATAAACCAGTTGTTTTCATGTGAGATTAGGACCCCTTCGAGTAGAGAGCGAAGAGAGGGGGTAGAGAGAGGAAGAAACGGGAGCATAGAGCTCCGTTTAGGCCTCTTCTCCCGTAGCAGTGAAGGTTATACCTTAAGCTTGAGACAGAATGCGAGAGGGAGAGATCTTTCCCGACGATGACGAGAAGGAGAAGGTGGCGATGACTACCGGTGAAGCTCCAAGAGAAATGGCCTTAGAGAGCTTCGACTGCCCTAGCTCGAGGGAGCTTTAGGCGGAGTGTAGAGGATTAATGGAATAGTACGCAGAGTGCGTGTGTTGTGATTATGATGATTGTGAGCTGTGCAACTACTCGGTATTTATAGAGGTAGGAAGGGTGACAAAGTGAGCATTCATGCTAAACGAGGACAGAAAAGGAATTTCCATGGGGACAAGACTCTTCCCCGTTATCAATTTGGTGGTCCTTACTCTAGAGCATATAGAGTCACGCGGACGACGTGCTGTGCAGATCCACAAGCCTCTACAGATGCTTGTAGCTTCTGCACCACTGGGATCTTGGTAGATCCTTGAATTACACCAGATGCTTACGGGAACTACTCAGATCCTTTGATCCTACCAGGTCTCAGAAAGTCCCCTACCGCTCTTTAGGCTAATATCCATTTTTATTAGCGATGCGAATTATTTACTGTTGGTCCCGGTTTGTTATAGGAAAAATACGTAGAGAGGGGGTGAATATGTATTTTGAAGTTTTTCAACTTCAAATTCCTTAACTCAGAGTATGAAGTAAAGTGCTCGTAGAAATACTAAGACCTAGCCGAGAGCTAGATCTATAGCTATCAAGATTCTCTTGACCTAAGCTTCAAGCTTGATCAAGAGTGAGACTTTACTCCTTGTGCGGAATTTGGTGAGCTAATGTTTTTCCTAAGTAATTAAAATTTCCAGATTAGGTTTGTTTAGATGCAATATGCAATGTATAATCAAACAAGTAAAGAGTTTAGGGTTAGAGAGATACGACACAGGGTTTATAGTGGTTCGGAGATAAAGCTCCTACGTCCACTTGTTGCACTCGGCAACAGTTCTCTTCACTCAAGAACTTGAAGATTACGGGCTCTTCAAAAGCCTGGTCAAGATCGAGCTTCACTCACTTGGATCTGACAGACGCTGGGTGATTCCGGGTTCATACCAAAAACCTAGACTGGACTGGAAGCTTCACTCGCTTCAATCCGAACAACAGACAGGGAGATTGCGGGCTCTCCTTACAGCCTAGCTTCGATCGAGCTTCACACAAACGATGTAGGTGCAAGCTTGGATCTAGACTCTATGATCGAGGCTTCTTCAATCGATGAAAGAAGGGCCTTGGATCAAAACAACCTAACGACGACTAACACAAAAACCTAACAACAGATTTAGGGTTTTTGGTTTACGACGACACACTATGAAGAGCTCTTTACAGTAAGTGCAAACATGGCTAGAGCTCTTCTTCTAAGCTTGGATATGGAATGGGCTTAGACTCTAAGTGTGAAGGTTGTGAAGACGGGTTCCGACGAGACTGGAACTCGGAGAACACTTGGAAACAAAGACTCGGAATTTTGCTCTAAGGCTGGGAGTGTTTGTTTGCAGTAGGCTCGAATGCTCAGGAAGTGTTCTACTTCTCTTCGTCTTCATCCTTCACTATTTATAGGCGGAGGGATGCCGAGATCCGTTGCTTGGTTGGTGGCTTTGTCCCTCCTCCTCTCGACAGTACTTGCACAGGCTGGCTGCTTTTCAGACGCGCAGTTTTGGATTTTTGCCGGAAATGGCTAAGATCCAATTTCAACAGTAACTGGAGCGACCTAGTACTGTTGCGGCGCCCTGTCGACCTGGCAGTCAACTCCGCTGCTCCTCTCCGCGTTCGACACGTGGAAATCTTCGTAATTAATGCGGAGATCTCCAGTTGACTGAAGTTCAAATTCGGAGCGGGAATTGTGCTGTCGCTTTCTGGTAGGTAGTGGCTCGCTTTACTTTGAAGTTGTAGCGTTCACTTTGAATTGAGTCACTTCGTAGTCATTCTGTAGTGAGTCGCTTGGGAAGTAAATTTCCCTAGTGACTGCCTTGGAAAATGTTGACCAGAGTTGACTCGCTTTGACTTTACACTGTAGCGCTCGCTTCGCTTCGCTTTGGCAGACTCGCTTTGAATCTACTGTAGCGCTCGCTTCGCTACGCTATTCTTCGGCACGCTTCACTTCAGCTCGCTAGACTTGCTTCGCTTGAAAAACACACTCAAGCGAGTGGCCTTTACTTGAACATTTTGAAGTCTATATTCTAAGCAAAATAAAGAGCCATCCTAACAGTGTAGGCTTAGAAAAATTCTAACCTATTATCTATATCAAAAATGGGTCGCTTGGGAACACAACGCTTTGGGGTTTTGGGATCAAATCAAAACAATTAAGTGTCCCTTATAGGTTCCCCCTTAACATGTTGTTCTTAACAATTCCCAACAATTTCCCCCGTTTTGATGATGCCAAAACCCAATGACTTAGATTACAAACAATCTAGCCTATCTGTGGGGGGAACCTCAAGCGACTGCTTCCTTTGCAGGCTTCGTTTGAATTTTTCTTTTAAGTTCCTTTCCCTTTTTTTTTTTTGGTTAAATTGTTTGAGTTTTGTAGCATAAGGATAAAATATCCATAAAGCTAGTAAATGGCACATGAGAGACAGAAAATAAACTTGGATAGATCGAACATCAGTTCACAAAATAAAAGACTTGAAACTCAAAGGTTTCCTGTAGCCTTTTCCTTGTCTTCCTCCTCCTTCTCCTCCTTCTCCTCAGCCTTCTTCTTCTCATTCTCTTCAACAAAATAAGCAGATGGGACGTTCAACTCCAAAGTACCAACAGTGTGGATACTTGGTCTCCTCCATGCGCTCTCCAATCTGAACGCTTCATTCACCTCTGCGTCTGTGATACTGCGATCAGGAATTCTTGTGTCTGGAAAGAATGGCATTGGAAATTTCTTCACTTCAGGCACCTTGACGATAAGGGATTTGGGCTCTGCAAGCTCTGCCATAGTGAATATTTTCCTTCGCATCTTTTCATCGTATGCGCACAGGAAATTGTTGAGAGCACTCATCCAAGAGCACTCATCCTGCAGTGGCACTACTCCCCAGAAGTAGTAGGCTTTGATGAAAAGCTCCTTGTAGAATAGCCACTGATCGCGGAGATCTCTCGGAATGAAGTCCTCAATCTCCCTTGCGTCAGGATGTTCATTCCTCCTGGCTGCCAATTCTTCCTCTGATCTGCTTGCGAGTCCATTCATGACAGCGTGGAATTTGGCACTCGACTCAGTACTCCAGATTGGACGCTTCTCATTGAGACGCTTGTGAATATGATCTTGTTCCTCCTTAAGAGGGTAGCGTCCAGAGTCGACCATTTCCTTCCCTGTCACGTCGCATGCATCGATTATGGCTTGGGTTTCGCATGCATCGGACTCGTCAGGCATGAAAGGAATGAAGGCACTTCGGCAGATGGCGGACTGGATGAGTTTCACTTCGTTGAAGTGTTCCTCAATCCGACCATCAATGACTTCGAGTCGTTTGGCTTTTATCCTCTTTTTCTTCTCTACTCCTTCCTTCCATTCCTCTCCTCTCTTCCTCCTTCTCTCCTGCTTCTCAGCCCTCGAAGCGACTGCTTGTTTGACCTTTTGGCGCTTGGCCGCGGGGTCATCTTTTTTGGAATCTGGTGCGGGCCGCTTCAAGGTCTGACTTGGTGGTGGGGGAGGCGGCATGTCCTTCTTTGTAGTGCTTGAAGGGACGATTGCAGATGAAGTGGCCCCTGCGGTTGATGAAGTGAGTGCGGCAGTTGAAGCGGGAGCGGTGGCTGAAGCAGGCGCTTTAGAGCCTGAAGCACCTGCAAGTGTTAGCTTTTTCAATTCAAAAGCACGCTCCAACTCCCAAGCCATGGCCTCATCCGCCGCGATTTGCTGCTCCCTCTGCTCCTTGGTGAGCACTACGACAGGCGGGTGAGTGGCAATTGAAGAGCCAAGAATTTTCTCCTCAGTTGGCCTGCGGGACTCTTCGGCAAGTTTAGCAAGTTCTTCTTCAGTGAGCTTTTTCTTGCCCTTCATTGCACGCTTCTCCCTCGCTTCATCATTCAACTCCTCCTCCTCACCTCCAACACCACTGCTTCCCTCCAGCATTCTCTCCATTCCAACTCCACTTCCTCCTGTTCCTCCATCACCTCCTTCCTTCACTTGACCTTCCCCCTTTTTGGCATCATCACTGCCGGGGGTTAGGGTGATTGTCTTTCCTGTGATAGATTTGTGAAGGGAGTTGACTGCGTTGAAAACAGTATGCAGCATCCGCTCGGTTTTTCCAGCAAAGGTATGCTCCTGGGAGAGCACTAACTCTGCAGTCTTGACACTGATTTCCTCGAGCAGATATTCACACTGCTTTTCCCTCTCCTTCACTGAGAGCATCAACCTCTCCAATGACTCCATCGACTTGAAGCGAGCCTCCAGCTCCGCTTCAATCTGCTCCTTCATGCTCTTCCTTTCCTCCTGCAGATTGAAGTTCCAGAATTCCTGGGCCGCTTCAAGCTCTGCCTTCATTGTCTCAAGGCTTCTCTCTCTCTGATTTAGAGAGAGATGGAATTCGGCACCTGCAGCAACCTTCTCGGTGTAAGTTTCTCCCAGGCTCTTGACCTTCTCAAGTAGGATGGACAATTCAGCATTCTGCAGATCAAGGGCCTGTGCACTCCTCCTTCGACTCTCAAGCTCTTTCTTATCTATCTCATTCTCTTGCTTGAGATCCTTCAATTCATTTCTGAGAGTGTCGAGGGTCTTCTTGGTGCTGAGCAACTCACTTCCCTTCATTATCAAATCTCCATCCTTATCTCCACCTCCTCCTTCAGCATTTTCACTTCCTTCTCCAAATTTTCTTTCTCTTTGCCAACTGTGACTAGCTTGGCATTAACCTCCCTCAAGCGACTCCTTTCCGCATCAAGCGAGTCCTTGAGTTCGGTGATGGTTTTCGCCTGGTCTCCCACCAGCTTCACTTGCGCCTCCAACGCCTTCTCTTTCTCCTCCAATAACCTTCCCTTCTCCTCCACCTTTGCCTCCAGTTCTCCCTTCTTCCTGTCAAAGTCTTCACGAAGACTCTTGACCTCCAGTACTCTCCTGTTCACCTCTTCCTCCTTCTTGGAGATCTCGCTTTGGAGATTTGAGATCTCCACCTCCTTCGCCTCTATCTCCTCCGTATGTGCATTGATCAGCTGCTGCTCGTGAGGAGTTGGCACTCGCTTGGGAATCACAGCATCTGGGTAAGTTTGTTTTATCTTAGCATCCAGCTTGTCCCAGAAGCTGGTCCCATCAAGAAAGGTGTGGAAGCCGTCCACGCCAATGAAATTGAGCAGCTTGGCCTCCAGCTGAATCAGTTTATCTTTCTTGAAGGCCTGCATGAGATTGTAGACCTTGTAGTACTCTGTTCCGCGGTACGTAATGTACGTCAAGAAGTCGATGGTCTGGGTGTAGAACACGTCGGTCCACGGAACGTTAGAGTAGCGGAGGGCAATGGTTTCTGCAGCTTGCTCTCGATCCTTGACGTAGCGATCGATAGCCTGTATTTCTGCAGAGATAGCAGGAGGTACGAATGGTGGGATGATTGAGAGTTCACCGGCTGTTTGGGCGGTATCGGCTGTGGCCGCCGATGTCGAGGGGGATAGGGATGATGATGAGGCTTCGGGGGTTTCAGGGATTTGGATAGGTTCAGTTGGTTGTTGGGTTTGGGTTTGGAATGTGGTGTAGGCTTCGGCTGGGTCTACATGTAGTAGAGGGACTGGGGGTATTTGGAAAGAAGAATCAGTTTCTTCTTCCACTGGGGAATGGGGTGATTTTTGGGATTTGGGTTGAGCAGTTGATGAGGTTTGGGTTTCTGGTTGTGGATGAGTTTGGGTTTGAAGTGTTTGGATTTGGACTTGGGGTGTGGGAGATTGTATTTTTGTAGGTGAGGGTTGGGGTTGAGTTACTTCAACATCCTCAAGCGGCTTCTCCTCTGCCTCGCTTGACAGGATGAGTGAAGTGACTCGCTTCGTCTTCTTCTTCCCTCGCTTCGGCGCCGCACGCTTCCCGGGTGAAGCGGCTCGCTTTGCTTGGGATGCTTCAGCTCGCCTTTCGGCGACTGGCACTGCAACGGGCACTTCTACAGCTAGAAGTCCCAAATCAATAGGAATCTTTTTCTTCCTCCACTTGTCATAGAACACCGACTGCTTGTTGTAGACAGCAACGTCGGATTCCGGCCATACTTTGTCGGGGTAGCGCTCCTCCAGTGCAACATAAAGTCTGGAGAAAAACTTCAGTTTCCCCTTGCGGAGAATCTGATCGGCGCTTCCCTTCACGAACGCAAAGTCGTCTGCAGCTTCGTGAATTTGGTTGAGAAACCAACCATGCCAGTTGAATCTGGTTCCAGTAAGGCTGTCGACAATGATGATGGTGGTGAACAGCTTCGTTTTAGACAGCGTATCCAGAGTTCCGACGTAGCATGCGATGCTCTTCGAAAAGAGCTCGCAGATGTGGTTGAACGGAGCCTTCAAGTTGGAACGAATACTGGCCTCCTTGAAGTTTGGTTCAGCTCCGGCTGCGGCAAATCGACCATACTCTACTCCGGCCGAAAAACCCAACTCCAACAGGGAGTTTCCACCTTCCCTTGGCAAGTCGAACACGCCGATCAACTCGCTCAAATCCACCTCCACCGGCTTCCTAGTTTGTGGATCTGTGAATGAGGATGTATTTTGCTCCTTCCTCAAATTTAGAAGAAGCTCTCCCACGGCTTTGGCCAATACCTTCTTTGGCACCGCCGTCACGAATTTCCATAGACCGGCCGTGTTCACGGCTCTACGGAAAAATCCATTCTCCTCTATGACGACTGGGTCGAGATGAGGCTTGACATTTATGTGCTTGTCGACCTCTGTGAGAAACTGCTCCATCGTCTCGGTGTTTTGCTTCTTTCCCATGGTGTAATATGAGAGAGTTTGAACGGAGATTTAAAGAAGAAAACAGAAGGGAGACTCGTGAGTTTGCAGAGAGTTTCAGTTCTTGCACAAGAATGGCAAAGTTTGAAAGTTGTGAAGGTTTTCTCAGTCTGCAACTCCACCCTTATATAGAGGTAGGGTTTGGCTGACGTGGCAAGGGGCAGGACAGTAATATCGGCGAAGATCCTGTAGGTAGGCGGCGGACGTGCGGTGATGGATCTGATGTGTCCGGCGTCATCACAGTAAAAGTGAACCGCCACTTACACGTCGTCTCCATGTGGCCTGCTGTGATTCGATTGTCTTATACGGCGCAGATCCAACGGCTACAGGTCGGGGACTGTTGAGATTCGACGGCTGGATCTTCTCTGTCTTTTCCCGCTTCGAATTCAAAGTGTAAGTCACGCGCCCGTTATTTTCGCCAGTACGTGAACCTGCATTAAATGCAAAGCAGAAAGTAAAATTGCACTCGAGTGCAGACAGCTCATACTCGCTTCGTACCCGCTCTCTTCGAGTTGGGCCGCTAGGCCTTGACTCGCTTGAGAGGTACTCGCTTGAGTGACTGTTCTGCACTCGCTTGCGATGGCTCGCTAGGAGTGACGTAGCACTCGCTTGGCCATCTGAAGCGACTGGAATAAGAAATGAAATTTCTTTGCTTAATTTAAAATGTTTCTGACTTACATACTTCGAGGATAAACAAGAGTGTTTTCCTCTTTGTATTTGTGTCAGATTCATTTCATATTTTCCACATAGTGAGTGAAGGTTTCTAGCACGCTTCAGCTCACTTAGTGTACTTAAAATTGAAACACTTACCAGTCAATCTCACTTCGTAGGAGATTGATACCACTTATTGAAGACTCCATTTTGAGGATTTGGATAGCACTTGATGAATCCACTTGTTGATATTGCTTTGAAGCTTGTTGATACCACTTGTTGGGTACTTCATCTTCTTGGCATTCATCTTCATGGCATTCATCTTCCTCTACGAATTAGAGAGTCCTCCATCGAAGTGAATGGGGGAGAAAATGAATATAGTACACAAGCTTACTACGACCCAGAGGGGAGCTTCACGTAAGTGTACATATTCACGACGAATGGGGGATGAGTACAAGTCCTTATCTCAGAGCAGAAATGGACAGGATGACAATGAGAATGCTCTGACAAGACAATCTCGTATTTTACGCAGAAGCATGTCACCAGCCCTGCAACCTTTTGTAGAAAAAGGTAAACCTTCAAGCTTCTCATACAAGCTACAGAATGAACTTGCAATCGACTCGCTTTGACCCAAGCTAGGGCAAATTGAGGCGATGCAAAATTCAAAGTGGGGGAGGAATGGATAGACATCCGGCAGCTCAACTCAATGAAGAGTGAGTAAGGAATGGACATTTATCCACGATGAAGGAGATGAGAAGACTTGCTCCTCTTCGGCGGAAAGATGGGAAGAGAACACAAGGTCTAGGTGCCAGCCATGCCTAAACTTTCACCATTTTTACGTGGGAAGGCCCGATACAAGACCCCACAACCGTTACTAGAAACGGCACTTGCGAGTGTTTATACCCACTCGCTAGGAATCCTAGGCTAGGTAGCAGCTTTCCTTGCTCGCTTTGGAAGTAGCTTGCTCCGAGAGCAAACAATAGTTCCCCCTTAACCAATGGCTTAACAATTCCTGTAAGCGGGTAGGGAACGTCTTCCAACACTCCACCTTTCTCCACCTTATTTCTCCTTCTTCAAGCGAGTGGAATTTTGAAGTGACTCGCTTGAGTTGGTGAAGATCCGAAGCGAGTGATGCTACGAAAAACTAGCGACCACTCCTTCGTGCATCCTGGATCTAACACTCTTCACCAGGGTCTAGCAACCCTAATTACATGCATAGCTGATTGAAACGAGACTCAGCTAGAGGCTTGGTGAGGATATCTGCTCGCTGGAGATCGGTATGGATTTTCTCGAGCTTGATATCCTTCTTCTCGACATGATCACGAATGAAGTGATGTCGGATTTCCACGTGCTTGCATCTGGTGTGAAGCACTGGATTTTGAGAGATGCAGATCGCACTGTTGTTGTCGCAGAAAATAGGAATTTCATTTGCTTCAACATTGTAGTCCTTCAACTGCTGACGAAGCCATAGAATTTGAGAACAGCAGCTTCCAGCGGCCATATATTCGGCTTCAGTTGTTGAGGTAGCTACACTCGTCTGCTTTTTTGAAAACCATGAGATCAGCTTGCTTCCCAAGAACTAACAAGTGCCCGAAGTTGACTTCCTATCAATTCGGCACCCTCCATAGTCAGCATCTGAATATCCAGTGAGCTCCAAATTGTCCTCCGTTGGATACCACAGCCCCATATTGACAGTGCCCTTCAAATATCGAAGAATTCGCTTGGCAGCTTCAAGATGGCTGTGCTTAGGATTGCTTTGGAAGCGAGCACATACTCCAACTGCAAAAGCTATATCCGGCTTACTTGCAGTAAGATATAGAAGGGATCCGATCAAGGCTCGGTAGTCTGTAGCATCCACAGACTTCCCATCTAGGTCTGGCTCCATCTTCCAGTTCGTGTTCATTGGAATCTTCACAGCTTTAGCATGCTGAACACCGAACTTGGCAAGCATATCTCTTGTATACTTAGCTTGATTGATGAAGATGCCATCATCCTGGTGCTTCACTTGAAGACCTAGAAAGCAGCTCATCAAGCCAATCATTGACATCTCATATTTGGTCTTCATGAGCTCTCCAAACTTCTCGCTAAGCGACTGGTATGGGGATCCAAATATGATGTCGTCCACGTAGATCTGGACCCATAGCATATCATCTCCATGATTGATGGTAAATAGGGTTCGATCTATCTTTCCTTTGTGGAATCCATTATCCACTAGGAAACGGGATATGGTATCATACCAAGCTCTGGGAGCTTGCTTCAATCCATATAGAGCTTTCTTCAATCGATACACCTTATCTCCTTGCTCGAAACCCGGTGGCTGCTCCACATACACCTCTTCCTTCAATTCACCGTTGAGGAACGCGCTCTTCACATCCATCTGATATACCTTGAATTTCTTGGCCGCTGCATAGGCTAGAAATAGTCTGATCGCTTCAAGCCGTGCCACTGGAGCGAAGGTCTCATCAAAATCGATTCCTTCTTCTTGGCAGTAGCCTTTAGCGACGAGACGCGCCTTGTTCCTCACAACGTTGTGGTCCTCGTCCGTCTTGTTCTTGAACACCCACTTGGTGCCAATCACATGCTGGAATTTGGGACGATCCACGAGGTACCATACGTCATTTCTGGTGAACTGATTCAGCTCTTCTTGCATGGCGATCACCCAATTGGAATCAGCTAGGGCTTCCTCCACGCATTACGGCTCAATGATTGAGAGAAAGCAACTGAACATGGCACTTTCTCCAAACACTTGACTTCTGGTCACTACACCCTTGGATGGATCTCCAATGATTTGACTTGGTGAGTGATTCTTGAGCCATGCATGCTTGGATCCGCCAGCTTCATCTTCATCTTCTTCTTTGTCGCTCGCTTCACCATCTGAAGCGACTGGATTGGGTGATTGGCCAGCACTCGCTTCAGAATTCTTGGGGGCAGCTTCATCTTTTCCTTGGACATTCTGCTTGCTTGAGCCCTTGACTTCTTCTTCATCTTCAAGCATGTCCCAAGTCATCTAATTGATGGGTTCCTCGCTTGTCTTATTTTCTTTAGATTGAGCCCGTTCCTGTGGAAGACTCAAAGAAGATTCATCAAATACGACATGGGGTGATTCCTCCACAATTAGGGTTTTACAGTTGAACACCCTGTAAGCTTTGCTTGATGTAGAATATCCTAAGAATATTCCTTCATCAGCTTTGCTTTCAAAGGCTTTCAACTGCGACTTCCCATTGTCATGGATGAAGACCCTACAACCAAAAATATGGAAATAAGAAATGTTAGGAATTCTCCCTGTCCATATTTCATATGGTGTCTTGTCGTGGCGTTTGCAGAGAAGCGTTCGATTCTGCATGTAACATGCCGTATTGGCAGCTTCAGCCCAATACTTCATCGGAAGCTTCGAGTCTGCAATCATGGTTCGAACGACTTCTTTGATGATTTGATTCCTTCTTTCAGCAACTCCATTCTGCTGAGGTGTGCGTGCTGAGGAAGTCTGATGTGCTATGCCATGCTCCGTGCAATAAGCTTCAATGGTAGAGTTCAGGAACTCTGTGCCTTTGTCGGAGCGGATGGTCACAATCGCTTGATTCTTTTCCACAGCCAATCGCTTGAGTAGTTGTGGTAGCTTGGTCAGTGTCTCCTTCTTGCTGAAGAGAAATACAACCCAAGTGTAGCGAGAGAAGTCGTCGACTACAACTAAAGTGTACTTCCTTCCATTCACACTAACTGGAGTGACTGGACCAAACAGATCCATATGAAGCAGCTCGAGCACTCGCTTGGATGAAGCTTCTTCCAAACTGGCGAAGTGTTTCTTTGTCTGCTTTCCTCGTTGGCATGGTGAGCATGGATGGTCTTTGATAAAGACTTGATTTGGTATGCCTTGCACCAAACCCTTTCGAGCTAAGCGATTGATTGCTTTGAAGTTGAGATGGTTCAAGCGTCTGTGCCATAGCCATCCTATTTCTGTAGCACTCCTTGCAACTAAGCACGTCTCCTCTTTGCAGCTGTCCTATTGTGCTATGTAGACATTCCTTTGTCTAACTCCAGTGAGCACAATCTGGGACGTGAGCTTGCTCTTTACAATGCACTTGTTGGAAATAAATTCCACCTTGTATCCCTTGTCACAGAATTGTGAAATGGATAGCAAGTTGTGCTTGAGTCCTTCCACGTAGGAGACTTCTTCAATTGTGAGCTTTCCAACTTTCAGTGCGTCGTACCCTTTGGTGCTTCCTCGAGAGTTATCACCAAATGTAACGTGTGGACCCTTCTTCTCTATGTAATCTTGAAGTAGAGCTCTCATGCCGGTCATGTGTCATGAACATCCACTGTCCAAGTACCAAATTTGTTGACCCTCACTTGGCATGGGATCCACGGCGCTCACCTGCATTTAGACAGATTTTGGTACCCAAATCAGTTTGGGTCCATGCAGGTTAGTTCCCTTAGGTACCCACACTTGCTTCACTTTCTTTTGAAAGGTAGCTTGTGATTTGGGTTTCTCGACCTTTGAAAACTGTGACTTCTGCCTTAAAGCAGCTTCACACGTGCAGCAGTGTGTGCAAGAGGGGTAGCGGCTCGCTTGAGGCTTACCTATGCTCTTACCCGCTTGCTTGTATCCTGAAGCGGCTCGCTTCAGATTAGCTACAGGCTTAGAGACTGACGTAGGGTTTAGAGTCCTTCAAAGCGGCTCGCTAGGTTTTCTCGAAGCGGTCCAACTAGGGTTTTGACCCCGACTCGCTTGAGTAACCTTGGGAGTTCAAAGCGGCCTCTTTGGTGCTTCGAATTCTTCCCCCTCAACGTTAGTCCAGTTGGACCATTGTTTCACCAAAAAGTGTTCGCAATAGAACGAAATCCTATCGTAGCACTAGCAAGTAAAACCCAATGTCGAATCTCGAAGGAAAACTTTTGCAGGGCAATTAATTATGTAGTAAACCCAAAACTAAGAAAGCAAGTAAAGAATATTTTGGGGTTTTTGTTTTAAATCCTAGGCAAATAAAATAAATCAAAGCAATAAATAAAAGCAAGTAAATAACTAATCTAAGAACGAGGAAATAAATCTAGAATTAAACTAAAGAAAAACGATTAATCTACCTAGGCAAGAATCGAAAAGAAAGCAATAAAGGAAGCAACGAAGAAAACAAAAGCAAAGAAAGAAGCATAAATAAATCTAGACATGATGAATTGAAATCTGGAAATTAAAGGCAAATAAATCTAACTTAAAAAGCTTTGAAAAACGAAAGAATTGAAATCGAAGGAAAACGAATCTAAACTTTAAACTAGAAATCGAAAGAACGAAATTAAACTAAGGAATTTAAACAAAGCGATTAAGAAAACGAATCTAAAACGAAAGCAAACAATTAAAACAAGTAAACGAAAGCAATAAAAGAACTTACGAAAATTGAGACGAAGAACGAAGAACTTGAAGTAAATTAAACGTCTTGAATTAAATTGCAATAACGAAGAATTCGGATCCGAACAAAGTAAAACTAAACTAGAGTATTTTAGTGCTGAAAAACTAAGCTAAAAGATGATAAAAGATGATACCAATTCGTGCACAAGGATGATATATATATACTAGGTAAAAACCTAGATGAAAAAGGAAAGATTTGCTGGCCGCCTTAGTTGGACGGCGTCCAACTTAATCTGGACGCCGTCCAAAACTTGATTCTGCACGATTTGCTTCAATCCGCTGGACGCCCGTCCAGCTTCATCTGGTCGTGGACTTGGACGGCAATGTGGACGGCGTCCAACTCCATCTGGACGGCGTCCAGATCACGAATCTGTCCTCGTTCGCTCGATCATCGTCTTTTCTTCCTTTTCGGCCCGTTTCCGCTCCTTTTCATCCATAATCACCTACAAGTCCCAAAAAACTCCAAACAAACGAATCATAGCCATAAACACACACAAAGACACGAAAACATTACGAAAACGGACTCGAAAACACTACGAAAAACCTAACATTTACACACCAATCAAACTCCCCCACACTTAGACCTTTGCTTGTCCTCAAGCAATACAAAAACGAAATAAACAATAGACTCAAGTATCGTGAACTATATAGGCCTCAAAACTTTTCGAAAACAAACTCTCATGATCATGATCAAAACTATGCACACAACCTTAGCATCAATCAACACAATCTATTCAACTAATTCAAAGTATGCTAATCCATCAAAGAACACTCTCCAACATGTGAAATTTTGTATATATAAGTGAACACTCAACTCTCTCAAAGAAAAGATGTAATATAATGCACATCAAGAGGGTTCACTCAACATCAATGCAATGCAACATGTTTACCATAGGCTTGCCTTCAATCTCAACATCTCCACCTAATATAATACTTACAAACTAGGATCAAAAAGGTCTTTATATAAGCTTGTAATGTAGGGACATTGGTTAAGGTAGGGAATATATAGGCTAAGTGACTCAAAATGCTCTAAATCATCAACCTCTTTTTCAACTCCAACCAAAGTATGGATTTTTATCTCCATCTTCTACCCTCCAACACACCAAATACAAACTCAAAGATGCTAAAATATCAACTATACAAATCAAAGCTAACTATCCCCTTATGCTTATTTTTTTTTTCTTTTATTTATTTATTTATTTTTTTTCCCTAGAGCTCAACTAATACATGTTCTTTCTAATTTGAACCAAGGCTCTATTTTTTTTTTTCTTATCTTTTTTTTTTCTTTTTTTTTTTTAAGCTCATAGGGATAGCTAACTACACTTAAACAAGCATCTAAAATTTCTCATCTTTCTCTCCTTCTACACCACAACAAATATTTTCCAATTATCTCCTTCCATATCACCAACTTCAACTAAGGATACCCATAATCATCCAAACCTCCTATCATCCGGTTTCACAAAGAACGGCTAATAAAGGCTCAAAAGGGGTAAACAAAGGATTATGAACAAGGTTAGTGTATAGGAATCATGTGGCTACGAAAGAATGGCCTAAGATCATCTCCTAGTTCGTAAATATACTAAGGTCTTGATGGAGAAACAAGGCAAGTTCTAGAAACAACGAAGCAAGCATGATCACTCAATCAAAGAATAGGCATAAATATGCACAAATAGCTCAAATCTCACGGGTTCAAACTAACTAGTTCCCGACATCATAGCATACATCAAATTCATCAAATAAAATGCGTCGCTTCGCCAAGGTTCCATGCATAATAAAGATCATGAATTTTTCCAAAAATCAACGCAATTCTCTATCATTGGCCAAGTCCACAATACTATCATCACATGCTCATTCGACTCAATTAACACCTAAGACTCAACAAAATTAAAAACTACATGCCAAAAGTTCAAAGACCCCCCCCCCCCCCCCCACTTAAAATCAAGCAATGTCCCCATTGCGAGAAAATAAAAAGGAAAGGGAAAGAAAGAACTTATCGCAAAATGACGAACACAAATACCCGAAATCTCGAGAGACTCCAAGTATCACCTACAAAACATGTTAGGACGGTGGAACACGTTCTGAGGCAGCAAGCACGAACAGAGACAACACGAACAGAGGTAAAGTCGAGTCGAGTAGGAACTCTCCCCGCAAGAAGCTGTACGCCCCGGTAGTGCTCACGGAACAGGCGTAGCTTCCCAAAAGGTGAAACGACTTTCGTCTCGGAGGTAGCAGCACCGCAAACCACCGAGCCCCGGCGAACTGGATGAAGACGAGGACTGAACTCGTGTGAAAATGATCAAGGGAAAGGATGCAGAGATATGAATTTTTGTATCTGCTAATGGCCAAGAAGGCCTCTATTTATAGGCATCAGCCCATGGGAGGAGTTAATGGACACCATTAAGGCCCACGTCAGTTACTGGCAGCCCATTATGTCCATTAAGTTAGTGGACGAGAGTTACAAACGTTTAAACGTTTGAATTCGGTTCATTGAACCTGGACGAACCAGATCAACGAATCTGGACAGATCTTGTGGGCTGGGCTTTCTCGTATTGGGCCTGAATCTAGGCCCAATCCCATTTGCTTTTCTGGCCCAAAAAGATAATACATGGAGGCCCAAGCCCAAGCCCACTCACAGGCCCAAGGAACAGCCCAAAGGACCACCCAAAGGACCAAGATCCAAGTCCAAGTCCACGGCCACGGCCACGGCCCCGAGCCACGAGCCCGAGCCCGAGCCCGGCCCGGCCGGCCGGCCGGCGGCGGCGGCGGCGCCCGCGCGTGTGTGTGTGCGCGCGAGAGCCCGTCACTCACTCTCTGGCCCACTTGATTAATTAGCCCATTAGTATAGTTAGTTAAATACACAACTAATTAATGTTCTTTAATCAATGTGGGACAAATTTATTACAAGAGTCTATCCACCTTGTAATAACTCCACCAACTCTCAATCTTTGATATATTATATCTCACTCACCGGAATTCGGATTTGAGCATATCAATATACCACGATCATCTACTCTCGGAGTAGATTAATAATTTATCATTTAATTTAATAAATTAAATATAAATTATTATTCATTTATTTGGTCAAAGCCAAATTCCAACAATCCCCCCCATGAGCGAGATAGCCTTATGCAAATGTATGCAAATGCAAAGCTCAGTCCTCAAGAGACTTTATTGTATTAGGATAGGTGGTTTTTTGCCTTGAACCTCTCCATAGTCAACCTCATCGAGTATACCGGCGACCTAGTGGACACGATGCCTTGAACTATTTCTCCTTGGTGTATACCTAGACAATGACGTTGACACAATATCGTCTCAATCTCATCCGTTCTCATGTTTGTGTCCATTTCAGGCCCTGGATCACCCCTTTTGATTCATAAGTATATCATCGAAGCGGCCTTTACTTCTTACTTATATAGGTGATTCTTATACATAGCATTCTGCTTTGGTAAAACCTCTCCAAGGTTTTCTCCCAAGAATCATTAAAAGTCTTATCGACTTATCCTCACCACATGTAGACAAACACTCATAGCTTTCTTTAAGGAATGTACACACAGTTTGAGTGTTTTCAACTCGAAGTATTGTAGCTTAGTTGTCCCTTTGAACCATATTATGGATACTTCCAAATTATATGGTAGGGTTACCACTACAATCCTTCATATTGTGGATTTTAGCCCCATTCCCTTAACTAGCTTATGTAATTGATCTCGATTTATTGCTTTCGTTAGCGGATCCGCTAGGTTATCGGTTGATCTAATAAAACTCAACGAGATAACACCACTTGAGATCAAATGTCTAACAGTATTATGGCGTCGACGTATGTGTCGAGACTTGCCATTATACATACTATTCTGTGCTCGTCCTATAGCCGCTTGGCTATCTGAGTGAATCATCACCGACGACACAGGCTTCGACCAACTCGGAATATCCTTGAGGAAATTTCTAAGCCATTCGGCTTCTTCACCAGCTTTGTCCAAAGCTATGAATTCCGATTCCATGGTCGATCGTGCTATACACGTCTGTTTTGAGGATTTCCACGACATAGCCCCTCCCCCAATAGTGAACATGTAGCCGCTCGTTGAAAACGAGTCTTTCGCATCGGATATCCAGTTCGCATCACTATACCCTTCAAGTATAGGGGGTTCCCTCGTGAAGTGAATTCCAAAATTTTGAGTATGTTTAAGATACCTCAAAACCCTTACAAGAGCTTTCCAGTGATCATCACTCGGATTACTTGTAAATCTACTCAACTTGTTCACAGAACACGCTAGATCTGGCCTTGTACAATTTGTGATATACATCAAACTGCCAATAATCTTAGCATACTCCTCTTGAGCAACAGAATCTCCTCGATTCTTGTTCAAGTGAACACTAGGATCCATAGGAGTCTTAGCTGGTGAATACTCAAAAGCGTTGAATTTTCTGAGTACTTTCTCAGCATAGTGAGATTGAGTCAGAACAATTCCGTCCGGCTTTCTTAGAATTCTCATTCCAAGTATCACGTCGGCTAAACCCAAATCCTTCATGCTAAAGTTTCTACTTAGCATTCTCTTTGTTTCTAAAATTATACGAGTGTTACTCCCCATGATCAACATGTCATCTATATATAGACAAACTATAACATAACCGTTATTAGTCGTCTTTATGTATACACACTTGTCACACTCGTTAATTTTGAAACCATTCGACAACATTGTTTTGTCGAATTTTAAGTGCCACTGTAGAGGCGCTTGTTTCAATCCATACAAAGACCTTTTTAGTTTGCATACTAGGTGTTCTTTCCCTTGTACTACAAACCCTTCCGGTTGCTTCATATAGATTTCATCATCTAACTCACCATTTAGAAACGCAGTCTTCACATCCATTTGATGAATCTCAAGATTGTGCAAAGCAACAATAGCGAGAAGCACTCTAATAGATGTATGTCTCGTTACAGGTGAGTAAGTGTCAAAGAAATCATATCCTTCTCTTTGTCTAAAGCCTTGGACTACAAGTCTAGCTTTATACTTATCAACAGTACCATCGGCGTTATACTTTCTCTTTAGGATCCATTTACAGCCTAAAGACTTACTTCCTTGAGGAAGTTCGGTTAACACCCAAGTATTGTTTTCCATAATGGAATCAATTTCACTGTTGATAGCTTCTTTCCAAAGATCTCCATCTGATCTAGATAGAGCCTCCTTGATCGTTCTTGGTTCATCATCTAACATCATCACAACATAGTCCGGACCAAAGCTTTTTGGAGTCTTTTTCCGATCACTACGTCTTGGTTCTATATCCAAAGGATTAGACCTTGGCCGTTTACGACTAGTTGATTCCTCAACTCTCGGCTCAGAATTTGAGTTTTCTTCCACTTGTCTATAACTAGTAGATTCTAACTCAACATTCTCGTTAGACGAAACCCGACCATTATCCTTGCTAGGATAAATATTTTCGAAGAATATTGCATTTCTTGACTCTATCGTTGTTCCAACATGTATATCGGGTATCTCCGATTTATGTACAAGAAAACGATAGGCGCTACTGTTTAGTGCATATCCAATAAAGATACAATCAACTGTTTTAGGTCCAATTGCAACTCGCTTTGGAAATGGCACTTCAACTTTAGCCAAACAACCCCACACCTTAAGGTATTTGTAAGAAGGTTTTCTTCCTTTCCATAGTTCATATGGAGTCACCTCTTTACCTTTGAGTGGGATTTTGTTCAAGATATAATTAGCCGTTAAGACAGCTTCCCCCCACAAATTTTGGGGTAATCCTGAACTGATCAACAAAGCATTCATCATGTCTTTAAGAGTTCGATTCTTGCGTTCTGCAACACCATTAGATTGTGGTGAATATGGGGCTGTCGTTTGATGAATTATACCACTTTCGTCGCACAATTCTTCAAACGGAGCTACATATTCTCCACCTCTATCACTTCGAATCATCTTAATGCGACAGCCAAGTTGATTTTCGACTTCATTTTTGAAGTGTTTGAATGCTTCAATTGCTTCATCTTTTCCTCTTAATAGGTAAAGATAACTGTACTTTGTACTATCATCGATGAAAGTAATAAAGTACTTTTTCCCACCTCTCGTTTGCACAAACTTCAAATCACATACGTCTGTATGGATTAACTCGAGAGGTGTAGTGTTCCGTTCTACCGACTTAAACGGTAGTTTCGTCATTTTTGCTTCAACACAAACTTCACACTTATCGTGTGAATTTATGTTCTCAACATTTAGTAAGTTCATATTTACTAGTCTCTTTATAGCATTTAGATTCACATGTCCTAATCTACAATGCCATAAATTGGAACACTCAAGCAAGTAAGCAGAAGTAGAAGCATTTTCATTATTTCCCTTCTTGGGAGCACGGGTTACAACCACAGCAGTGCTAAGCTTGAAAAGCCCATCAATCATGTGACCACGACCAAGGGGCTTTCCCTTCTTACTAATAGTAACACTATCAGCATCAAACACTAGCCTAAACTTATTCTTAACAAGAATAGAACCAGATACAAGATTTTTGCGAATGTCCGGAACATGAAGAACATTGCGCAGGAGCAGCTGTTGACCCGAAGTCAGCTTCAAAGCCACGTTCCCAATCCCAATAACTTTGGAGGTGTTGGAGTTGCCCGTGTGGATCTTCTTGTCCGCACTAGCCTCCTTGTAGGTGGAAAACGCATTCTTGTCCGAGCACACGTGCACGGTCGCAGCAGTGTCCACATACCAAGCCTTCGGGCTATCAACATGGTTAGCCTCGAACATGACAGCAGCAAGGTCACCCTCATCCCACTTGTCTTCGTTGTTGTCGACAGCGTTGGCATGAGCTTTGGCCTTCTTCTTTTCGGCTTAGTGCAGTCCGCAGCCTTGTGACCCGGCTTGTCACAATTGTAGCACACCCCCCCAAACTTAGGGGTAGGTCCCTTTTTAGAAGGGCCCGGACGAGAACGTTTGGAAGAGCCTCCGGACTTGTCCGTCTTTTCCGTGAGGTTGGCTCGAGCTTCCATAGGAGCTTTCCCTTTCGTCTTCCTAACTTCTCTCAAGTGTGCCTCCACTTGAAGCTTTTTCACCAAGATTTGCTCGGTGATCTCCTTGCTCTTGTGCTTCAATTGCTCTTGAAAATCACACCAACTTGGAGGGAGTTTCTCGATAATGACAGCCACAGTTAGAGCATCGGGCAAGGTGATTCCCTCGGACTGAACGGCATGAGCGAGAGTTTGAAACTCGGCCACTTGTTCCATCACTGGGCGGGAATCCACCATCTCATACTTTAGCCATCGAGACACTACGAACTTGCGGGTACTCGCCTCGTCGAGAAGGTACTTGTCCTCGAGAGCAGCCCACAGTTCCTTAGCTGTCTTGATTTGGCAGTAGACACCATACAGGCCTTTATCGATGTAAGACAGAAGGGTGTTCTTACAAAGATAGTCGCCTTGATACCAACTGTCGGAGCGAACCCGAACTAAGAAGTCCGTTTCCTCCTCGTGTGGCATCTCCGGTTTGTCCTCAGACAGATACTGAAGCAGCCCAACCGTAGTTAGGTAAAACATCATCTTTTGCTGCCAATGACGGAAGTCTTGGCCCGAGAAGACAGGAGGTTTCTGAGCAAGCCCCTTCATGGAGGAAGTCTGAAGAGGGGCCATGGTTGAGTTCTGTTGACCTCCAGTTCCGTTGTTGTGGTTCACGTTGTTGTTGTTGTTCACGTTGTTGTTGCCGTTGGAGAACATCGCTGCAGCAACAGAGGAAGAGTTGACTCCGATGGTTGTCATCTTGCTAGGCAGAACGTGAGATACAGCTTCTTGCGATTGTTAGGACGGTGGAACACGTTCTGAGGCAGCAAGCACGAACAGAGACAGCACGAACAGAGGTAAAGTCGAGTCGAGTAGGAACTCTCCCCGCAAGAAGCTGTACGCCCCGGTAGTGCTCACGGAACAGGCGTAGCTTCCCAAAAGGTGAAACGACTTTCGTCTCGGAGGTAGCAGCACCGCAAACCACCGAGCCCCGGCGAACTGGATGAAGACGAGGACTGAACTCGTGTGAAAATGATCAAGGGAAAGGATGCAGAGATATGAATTTTTGTATCTGCTAATGGCCAAGAAGGCCTCTATTTATAGGCATCAGCCCATGGGAGGAGTTAATGGACACCATTAAGGCCCACGTCAGTTACTAGCAGCCCATTATGTCCATTAAGTTAGTGGACGAGAGTTACAAACGTTTAAACGTTTGAATTCGGTTCATTGAACCTGGACGAACCAGATCAACGAATCTGGACAGATCTTGTGGGCTGGGCTTTCTCGTATTGGGCCTGAATCTAGGCCCAATCCCATTTGCTTTTCTGGCCCAAAAAGATAATACATGGAGGCCCAAGCCCAAGCCCACTCACAGGCCCAAGGAACAGCCCAAAGGACCACCCAAAGGACCAATTGCCAAGATCCAAGTCCAAGTCCACGGCCCCGAGCCACGAGCCCGAGCCCGAGCCCGAGCCCGGCCCGGCCGGCCGGCCGGCGGCGGCGCGCGCGCGCGTGTGTGTGCGCGCGAGAGCCCGTCACTCACTCTCTGGCCCACTTGATTAATTAGCCCATTAGTATAGTTAGTTAAATACACAACTAATTAATGTTCTTTAATCAATGTGGGACAAATTTATTACAAGAGTCTATCCACCTTGTAATAACTCCACCAACTCTCAATCTTTGATATATTATATCTCACTCACCGGAATTCGGATTTGAGCATATCAATATACCACGATCATCTACTCTCGGAGTAGATTAATAATTTATCATTTAATTTAATAAATTAAATATAAATTATTATTCATTTATTTGGTCAAAGCCAAATTCCAACAAAACAAACACAAAGAACAAATACCAAAGCGTAAAATTGAACAAAATAAAGAGAAAACAATAAAAGACTCAAACAAAAATAAAAGACACAAACATGGCTATGATTAGTTGTAAGGACCTCCGAACCGTGAGTCATTCCATCGGGGATCGTAGGGAGACCACCAACGAGGGTCGTTCGGATCCGGCGGAGTGGAGGTAGAGGCAACCGAAAAATCGGTATACCTCGTCAAGTGACCCTCCATGTGGGACACTCGGCTATTCAAACCCGACACTTGGGTAGACAAGTTCGTCATTTGGGTAGACAATGAATCGAAACGAGCAAACATACCTTGTTGAAATACTGCCCAATACGGAGGAATCTCGGCCTCCATGGCCTGCCGGGCGCGAACACGATCGCGTCGTGTGTAGTAGCGAACTAAAGGCTCGTCATCTCCCGGGACCTCTTGGTGCTCCTCTTGCTGCTCTTCTTGCTCCTCTTCATCACCACCTCCCTCTTCATCGTCACCTCCGGCCTCGTGAGCTTGCTCCTCCTCGTGTACAATCCCTCGTTGTCTAAGATTTCTATAATGGGCTATCACCGAAGGGCGCTCTCGCACAGGAACGAACTCGGTAGGGGAAATCATGAGATGGGCCTTGATGAAGTCGGAAGGGGTGATCTCTTTGCTCGGGGTTAGCCCTTCACATTCTGCAACGTTGACTCCGAAGTGGCGAGCTAGACCTGTGGCAATGTAAATCAAGGTAGGGTGTGCTCCCCTCTTGGTTTGCACGTTAGCCAACTGAGCCCAAATAAACGGGGCTAAACCAACACGAGTACCATCCCTAGCGCAAGTAAGCAAATAAATTTCAACAGCATTAACCTTACTATGTTCCTTCTTAGCAGTAATCATGCACGACAAAAAACGGTGAAGGATAACTAAAGCATCATCACGAATAAATGCACTAGGAACCCCCGAAGCCTTATAATTTGCTACCCCCGACAGTTCATACCAAGCAGCAGCCACATCAAAGTTTGAAGGCACGAATTCAACCAAATCATCACCATTATGGAATCCAAAAACCTCATTCATAACATCCCTAGTGATTTCTACCAATTCACCATTAAAAGTACAAAACATGCATAACTCCCCTCCCTCATTCAACTCCAACCTAAAACTACTACCCATCTCCAAACAAAGGCTAGTATGGCCATCCCATGCATTCGAAACCAACGTTGACAATCCTAAACAATTCAAATACCCTCTAAGTGTATTCCACACCGGCAAATTACGAAGAAAATTCATACGAAAATGTCTAGGAGGCCTAATATCAAGTTCATGTAAACGAAGATAAATATGGGTAGTAGCGATCCGTTCAGTGGGAAACGGAATGCCTCGGAGTATACCTAGTTGTTGCGGTGTGGCTCCGGTGGGTCGTTCGACCTCGAGGCGGTTGATTCGGCCATTGTTGAACGCGTTTCCACGGGCCATGGTAGTAGAGGAAGGCTGGGGAATGAAGACGAGACGAGAACGGTTGAAAATCGGGACGAATCGCGCCGAAACAGAACTGGATTCTGGACGGCGTCCAGAAACGGTTGGACGGCATCCAAGGTGAAATCTGGGCGCCGGGAATCTCCGACGGGAATTGGCGGCTGTGGCTGGATGCGGCGAACGCGGGCTTGTCGGTGACGAAGGCAGGTGACGGCTGTGGGTTCTGCGGCGTCGGGATATGCAGCGGCGGCAGAAACAGAAAGCGGCGGAAGCAGCAGCAACACACGCGGCGGCGACAGCAGCAACACGGGCGGCGGCGACGGCAAGCGGGAAGCGGCGGCGAACGGCGGTAGAATTGGCGTCGGCGGCGGCTGGGCTCCTGAAATAAAGAGAGGAGGTCGAGAGAGAAGTAGGATAGAAGAGCAATTAGGTTACGTATAAGGAGAAAATTGAAATCGAATTGAATTTGAGGCCCGTCCAGGGTTGGACGGCGTCCAATTTTTGATACTGAGTTGAGTCGTAGTGAGTTGGACGCCCGTCCAACTCGGGTTGGACGAGATTGAAAGGCCGTGTTGGACGCCGTCCAACATAAGTTGGACGCCGTCCAACTCTCAAATCTGCCCGAATTTGGACTTCGATTTTTCCTCCTCGTCTCGAATTTGCACTACTCCCTGCACGAAAAACCAAAAAGAAAAACAACGAAAACACGAGAAATAACAAGAAAAATGAAACCTAAACTACATATTTATATTTATATACGTGGGTTGCCTCCCACCAAGCGCTTGTTTAACGTCATTAGCTTGACGTACCAAAAACTACGATCAACCGAAACCCGTAGCACCAAGTGACGTGTTGGTACTCCTCGCTACATATCCACTCTTCGTTTTCGACAAATCTCGAAGAACTCGGTCGTCATCAACTCTTGACTCCCCCACACTTAGTTCGAACTCCTCCTCAAATATCGTCAATTTAAACTCTACAAGAAAAGATGTTACACAATTGGTGAGGTTAGAAAGAAAAGAGTTAACGACAACTTCCTCTTTCGATGCATGGTTCAAGTGTTCCTCTTCCACTTCATCAACCTCCTCCAAATTCCCAAGATATTGCTCGATTATATCCTCTTCCTCATCCACACAACTAAAGAACTCGTCATCTTCAATGGACTCCTCATCTTCAAAGAATTCTTCTCGAGCCGCTCCCTTGTCAAAAATCTCACAAATATTTTCCTCAACACAAGGGTTAGCGAGCTTAACATAAGAGCATAAATGAAAAGAAGGAGTAGGAATAGAAAGTGAATTTCCAAAAGCAGAAAACGTTACCGAACCTCCTTGACCGGCCATGCTCAATGTGCCGGTGCCCACATCAATCCGGGCTCGAGTAGTGGCCATAAATGGTCTTCCCAACAAGAGTAGATGGCCGGTAGCGCTCTTAGCTCCTTTGCCCTCGTGAAGCACTACAAAGTCGGTAACAACTCGCATTCCACCAACAAGGACAGTAACATCTTCCACAACTCCCAAAGGACTGCTCACGGTGCCGTCTGCTAGCTCAATGCGCATATCGGTAGCTTGAAGGACTCTTGAGTTCATCTTTCCGAAAATAGAATACGGCATCAAATTCACCGCAGCTCCTAGATCTATCAATCCCGAGACGGTCTCTCCACTATCCAAAACGAAACTCAAGTCGAAACCTCCCGGATCTCCTCTTTTTGGAAACGAATTGATAGGCTCGAAATCCTTCTTCTCCTTCTTCACAACACTCTGAATAGGTGGAGCATACGGGTTGAGCGTCTTGTTTTTCACACGACTTGGAAAAGGAATGGGAGGAACATAAGGATTGAAAGTCTTGTGTAGAGGTGGGGACTCTTTCTCGGGCTCCTTCTCGGGCTCTTCCTCGGGCTCCTCGGGCTCCGTGCGTCGCTCGTCGGGGCTGGATGGACGTCCAACTTCGGGAGCTGTTGGATTCGGAAGTTCGGGGTTGGACGCCGTCCAACTTGGATCTGGACGCCGTCCAAATCCTGACTCTGTATGATTTCGAAATTGAGCGTTGGGTGCCCGTCCAGAAGGTTCTGGACGCCGTCCAAAACCAAATTCTGCCCGATTTTTGCTGTCGCTCCACTGCTTGATCGGGCTCCTCCTATCACTTGAACTCCCTTAGGGCGACCTCGTGACACCATTGCGTTGTAACACCGTGATTGCATGAGCTTGGTGAGGCGGAACGGGAGGAACATATGGAGGATATTGCACCTCGTTGGCTTGTTGCGGTTGAATCCCTTGGCTCGGAATTCGCCCCGGTTGTTGCATCAAGTGCATGGATCCAGAAATTTGGCCAATGGCCGTCTCGAGCCGCTTCATGTTTGCATCAAGTGCATGGAGACGATCCTCATCGACGGGGGGCTTTTGTGGAGGTCCTTGAGGACGAGAATTTGGATATGGTGGTGGTGGAGTAGGAGTAGGTGGAGGAGGGTAATATGGAGGTGGTGGATAATATGGATTGGGGGGGTATTGTGGTGGTGGATAATATGGTGGTGGTGGATGAGAGTAGTAGGGATTTGGTGGAGGAGGATAGGGGTTATTATATGGTGAAGGACGCCTATTTGGATAGGTAGGGGGGTTACCTTGCACTTGTCGGCCTTGGATTTTGGAAACGTCCATTGTATCCCCCTTGATATCCTTGAGGTGGAGGCACTTGAGGCGGGTATCCTTGAGCGGCGTACACCTCGGCTCCTCCTTCGTATGGAAACTCCCCCATGTTGTGGCACACCTCCTTGATGTGTCCAAGCTCTCCACAAATCTCGCATTGGTCCGGCTTCCTCTCTTCCTCCTTCGGGGCCGGTGCACTTTGCTTAATCTTCAAATTCTCGAGATCCCTATACATGTCGGCAATTTGCTTCTTCAAGTCGGGGCTCATCGAGATTGCACTCGCCTCCACTTTCCTCGGTCTAGCTGATTTTTGTTGAGAACTCGCAGCGAGCGTCTCGAAAATATCCTTCAACTCGTCAGCTGTCTTGACCGCTATGTTGCCTCCGGCCGAACTATCCACCATGAATTGGAAAGTTTGGTTGAGGGCGTCGTAGAAATATTGCCAAAGCAACTCCGGTGCCATTTGATGATGAGGGCATTGTTGAAGTAGCTCTTGGAACCTCTCCCATGCTTCGTGAAACGGCTCATCGTTGTCTTGGGAGAAATTCATAATCTTTGACCGCACCTCTTGAGTCTTGCGGTTCGGGTAGTACTTGAGCATGAACTTTTCGCACACCGCATTCCATGTGGCAAGAGAGTTGGCCGGGAGCGCCAAATACCACGACTTTGCTCGATCCTTGAGGGTGTACGGGAAGCACTTCATCTTCAAGTTGTCCTCCATGAGTCCCGAGAGTGGGAAAGTTTGCACCACCGTGCAAAACTCTCGGATGAACGTCAAAGCATCCTCGTTGGCCAGCCCATGGTAGGATGGAAGCAACGCCATGTGGTGAGGTTTAAGCTCATGATTCCTGACCGCTTCCGTCAGGACAATCGCCGAAGTGGTGGCTGTGAATGTGGGGCGAGCAAAATCGCCCATGACTCTAGCTGCCATGGCTTCGGGCTCTGCAAACAACAAGACTAAACCAAAGTCTCGAGAATCGATCTCCTCCTTCCCCTTCGCGGCTAAGATCGCTTTCCTTTGATGGATGTTGTCGACGTAGGGCGCTAAATTCCTTTGAAGACTTCGACAACCATGCATAAACAACATTCAACAAAAGGGTTAAAAGCACCGAGTGGGAGAAATAAGAAAATCGAAGAAACACAAATAAAATTAAAACAAATAAAAATACTACACAATAAATCGCCTAAAGTTTTCCCCGGCAACGGCGCCAAAATTTGTTTCACCAAAAAGTGTTCGCAATAGAACGAAATCCGATCGTAGCACTAGCAAGTAAAACCCAATGTCGAATCTCGAAGGAAAACTTTTCAGGGCAATTAATTATGTAGTAAACCTAAAACTAAGAAAGCAAGTAAAGAATATTTTGGGGTTTTTGTTTTAAATCCTAGGCAAATAAAATAAATCAAAGCAATAAATAAAAGCAAGTAAATAACTAATCTAAGAACGAGGAAATAAATCTAGAATTAAACTAAAGAAAAACGATTAATCTACCTATGCAAGAATCGAAAAGAAAGCAATAAAGGAAGCAACGAAGAAAACGAAAGCAAAGAAAGAAGCATAAATAAATCTAGACATGATGAATTGAAATCTGGAAATTAAAGGCAAATAAATCTAACTTAAAAAGCTTTGAAAAACGAAAGAATTGAAATCGAAGGAAAACGAATCTAAACTTTAAACTAGAAATCAAAAGAACGAAATTAAACTAAGGAATTTAAACAAAGCGATTAAGAAAACGAATCTAAAACGAAAGCAAACAATTAAAACAAGTAAACGAAAGCAATAAAAGAACTTACGAAAATTGAGACGAAGAACGAAGAACTTGAAGTAAATTAAACGTCTTGAATTAAATTGCAATAACGAAGAATTCGGATCCGAACAAAGTAAAACTAAACTAGAGTATTTTAGTGCTGAAAACCTAAGCTAAAAGATGATAAAAGATGATACCAATTCGTGCACAAGGATGATATATATATACTAGGTAAAAACCTAGATGAAAAAGGAAAGATTTGCTGGCCGCCTTAGTTGGACGGCGTCCAGAACTTGATTCTGCACGATTTGCTTCAATCCGCTGGACGCCCGTCCAGCTTCATCTGGACGTGGACTTGGACGGCAATGTGGACGGCGTCCAGATCACGAATCTGTCCTCGTTCGCTCGATCGTCGTCTTTTCTTCCTTTTCGGCCCGTTTCCGCTCCTTTTCATCCATAATCACCTACAAGTCCCAAAAAACTCCAAACAAACGAATCATAGCCATAAACACACACAAAGACACGAAAACATTACGAAAACGGACTCGAAAACACTACGAAAAATCTAACATTTACACACCAATCAACCATCTCCAGTCCGGATAACGTGACACATAGACATTACTCATTTTCTTAAAAGGGAGATCCTTTGTCTCTGGTGTCTTGGCCTGAGACTTAGAAGCTACAACTGGTTTCCCTTTACCTTTGGATTGGTAATCTTTAGCATTGTAAGTGCTAGGGACAGCTGGTCTCTGCTTGCCCATAGTTTTTGCCCTTGAAGATATAGACATCTTCATTGGCTTCTTCTTAGGGTTCTCAGCCATTTGGCCTTTATCTTTGTTGGTGGTCGCTTTGGATGCAGTGGGCAATTCCAAAGTGACTGATGGTGTCGTGTTTGAAGCACCAATAAAGACAGTCGGCTTGGAAGGTCCACCCTCATATCCGAGTCCTCCCTTTCTACCAAAAGGTAGAAGTGAGCTCTCTAGTGCCTGCCTAGCATATGAAGCTTTGTTCAAGTTGGCAACTAGAGTGGACTGGGTTTCATACCTTCCTTCCAAGCTTTGATGTCTCGCCAAGAGATCCTCGAACTTACTAGTCATAGCCCTTAAGTTAAGTTTGACTTGGTCAAGCTCAGTGGCTAGCTTTCAGTTCTTCTTCTCGCTTTGAGACAAAGCTTGTTTCAACACTTCGTGGTCACTTGACAATTTAATGTGTTTGTCAAGCAACTCATTCCATGTCGAGGAATTTGCATCCTCTTGGTGAGTGTGTGTGAGTGTAATCGAACTAGGTGAGGGATAGATGAATACCTCTCCAGTTTCCTCGTCGGTGAGCGCCATGAGTCCAAGATCCTCTCCCTCACTGGAGTTGGGATCTGTGAATGCATCCGAGTCGCTTGAGACTTCTTCAGTTGAAGCGACCGGCATCCACTTGCTACGAGCGCTCGCCTCGGAGCATCCCTCTTTGCTCTCAGTTCCTCTCGCTCTTTTGCACTCAGCTTCGGGCAATCGGATTTGTAGTGACCCATCTTGTGGCAGTGGTAGCACTCCACTTCCATCATGTCCCTTGAGAGGCTTGGTTGTCTCTTCTCTCTTCCCTTTTCCTTCTCGAGCATCAGTGCTCCTCCCTTTGTACTGCTTGTAGAATCTTTTGTATTTGCCCACTCGAGAGTTCATTTTGTTGAAGTTCTTGGATAAGAACGCAACATGTTCTTCAAGCTCTTCCCTCGTCATCTTGGCTAGCGATTGGTCGCTTGGCCCTTCAGCAGCTTTGAAGGCTACACCTTTTGACGTAGTGGGAGCTTCATCCTCTTCGTCGAGGTTCATTCGATTTAGATCGAATTCATGGGCTTTGAGTTCGGAGAATAGAATCTCTGGTGTGAGCTTTGATAGATCCTTGGTAGCTAGGTACAGCTCCTTCATTGTCTGCCACTTCCTCGTGAGAGCTCGGACAATCTTCAGGTTGACTTCTTTGTCTGTGAGTTCCTTCCCAAGTGAGTTGAGAGTTGCAATGATGTTGGTAACTCTCAGCTCGAAGGCGTCGATGGACTCTCCTGGCTTCATTATCAGACTTTCAAACTCCCGCATTTGTACGACGAGCTTGTTCTCTTTGATCTTGTCCGTTCCTTGTGAAATGAGGGCTAGGGTTTCCCACATTTCCTTCGCCGTCGCACACTTCCTGATCCTAGGAAGGTAAGCATCCGACACAGTGCTCTGCATCGTGTGACGTGCGATCTTATCAAGGTTGGCGATCTTGAAGTCGTTGGCATTGTATTCATCTTTGTCCTTCTCGACGTACTCCTGTCTAACATGGGCTTCGCGACCTTCAGCGGCTGGAACGTTCACAGATATAGCTTTCTTGATCTCGATTGGTCCGTCCTCTATGACTTCCCACATCCGGTCGTGGATGGAGCATAGGAAGCTCTCGACTCGGAAACTTCATGTCTCGTATCCTTCGATAGAGAACTGTGGAAGACTGGATGCACTATATGTAGACATAGCAAACTATCAGCAGTAAATGCAATATGCGTGAGTGAGGTTTTGATGCACTTAGGAAATAGGATCCGGTTCAGTGAGACAACGTGAAGCGAGTGGGGACTCGCTTCGGATATGCAAAGCAGAGGCTCGAAAGAACCGCTGCTCTGATACCACTTGTTGGTCCCGGTTTATTATAGGAAAAATACGTAGAGGGGGGGTGAATACGTATTTTGAAGTTTTACAACTTCAAATTCCTTAACTCAGAGTATGAAGTAAAGTGCTCGTAGAAATACTAAGACCTAGCCGAGAGCTAGATCTAAAGCAGTCAAGATTCTCTTGACCTAAGCTTCAAGCTTGATCAAGAGTGAGACTTTACTCCTTGTGCGGAATTTGGTGAGCTAATGTTTTTCCTAAGTAATTAAAATTTCCAGATTAGGTTTTTTTATATGCAATATGCAATGTATAATCAAACAAGTAAAGAGTTTAGGGTTAGAGAGATACGACACAGGGTTTATAGTGGTTCGGAGATAAAGCTCCTACGTCCACTTGTTGCACTCGGCAACAGTTCTCTTCACTCAAGAACTTGAAGATTACGGGCTCTTCAAAAGCCTGGTCAAGATCGAGCTTCACTCACTTGGATCTGACAGACGCTGGGTGATTCCGAGTTCACACCAAAAACCTAGACTGGACTGGAAGCTTCACTCGCTTCAGTCCGAACAACAGACAGGGAGATTGCGGGCTCTCCTTACAGCGTAGCTTCGATCGAGCTTCACACAAACGATGTAGGTGCAAGCTTGGATCTAGACTCTATGATCGAGGCTTCTTCAATCGATGAAAGAAGGGCCTTGGATCGAAACAACCTAACGACGACGAACACAAAAATGTAACAACAGATTTAGGGTTTTTGGTTTATGACGACACACTATGAAGAGCTCTTTACAGTAAGTGCAAAGATGGCTAGAGCTCTTCTTCTAAGCTTGGATATGGAATGGGCTTAGACTCTAAGTGTGAAGGTTGTGAAAACGGGTTCCGATGAGACTGGAACTCGGAGAACACTTGGAAACAAAGACTCGGAATTTGCTCTAAGGCTGGGAGTGTTTGTTTGCAGTAGGCTCGAATGCTCAGGAAGTGTTCTACTTCTCTTCGTCTTCATCCTTCACTATTTATAGGCGGAGGGATGCCGAGATCCGTTGCTTGGTTGGTGGCTTTGTCCCTCCTCCTCTCGACAGTACTTGCACAGGCTGGCTGCTTTTCAGACGCGCAGTTTTGGATTTTTGCCGGAAATGGCTAAGATCCAATTTCAACAGTAACTGGAGCGACCCAGTACTGTTGCGGCGCCCTGTCGGCCTGGCAGTCAACTCCGCTGCTCCTATCCACGTTCGACACGTGGAGATCTTCGTAGTTAATGCGGAGATCTCCAGTTGACTGAAGTTCAAATTCAGAGCGGGAATTGTGTTGTCGCTTTCTGGTAGGTAGTGGCTCGCTTTGCTTTGAAGTTGTAGCGTTCGCTTTGAATTGAGTCACTTCGTAGTCATTCTGTAGTGAGTCGCTTGGGAAGTAAAGTTCCCTAGTGACTACCTTGGAAAATGTTGACCAGAGTTGACTCGCTTTGACTTTACACTGTAGCGCTCGCTTCGCTTCGCTTTGGCAGACTCGCTTTGAATCTACTGTAGCGCTCGCTTCGCTACGCTATTCTTCGGCACGCTTCACTTCAGCTCGCTAGACTTGCTTCGCTTGAAAAACACACTCAAGCGAGTGGCCTTTACTTGAACATTTTGAAGTCTATATTCTAAGCAAAATAAAGAGTCATCCTAACAGTGTAGGCTTAGAAAAATTCTAACCTATTATCCATATCAAAAATGGGTCGCTTGGGAACAGAACGCTTTGGGGTTTTGGGATCAAATCAAAACAATTAAGTGTCCCTTATAGGTTCCCCCTTAACATGTTGTTCTTAACAATTCCCAACATTTACGTAGTAAAGCTGATATTGATCCCTATCAGCTACTCCCCCCCAAGTCCAGAAGCGTGCTTCATTAGCTTCTGATGGGATATTGGCAGAGAAAGGTTATGCTGCGTACGCCATGACGTCTTGTCACATGGAAGACAGCGCAACGTTTAGTCTTCCTAGGCCATAAAGGTGCAGGAATTTTAATTTCTCCATCATTACTTCTCCGATATGACGAGAGCATGAGAGAAGACGAGCTTTGTCATTATTATTTTTACCTATAAGAGGCTCTAGCCCCCCTTTATTATTCCTGGTCGTTGAAACCAATGACTGAACTTTGCCTATTGAGCTTGAGTTTCTTCAAGCTATGAAGGTGTCTTCTCCGTGTTATATGAGGTTTTGGTGACTCCCTGGGGATGATTTTAAGGCTTCTCTAACTTTTTAATGAAAGAAATAGCCTTATTTTCTGAAGGAATGAAGGGTCTGCATCCTCGTTTTTCTCCCTTTATTCATTTATTTATTTATTAATTTTTTTTGCGCGTGTGGGCACGCTCAAAGGGAGGAGGATATCCCTCTTCTGGCATTAACTAAATTCTGGGGTGTTGACAGAAACGCGCTTTCTCTTCTTCACCCCCCCCCCCCCCTTTTTTTTTTTTTTTTTTTTTTTTTTTTCGGAGGAAGAGAGGAAAACCCTTCCCCTCCCCTCTCAACTTCTTGATGCTCTTTCTCCCTACTGCGCAGGTATTTTCCACATTTCACCTTCCTCTTAGATTCTCCGTTGTCATCTCTTTTAGAAGGCTACTATGAAATCCTCTTCTTCTCAACGAGGAACTCCTGATCATCAAGGCCGTAATAGATCTACTAGATCTGTTTCGGGGTCTGGGGTTCAGAGGGGGAACGTGGAAGATAAACCAAAGAAGCAGATCCTTCCCCTAGAAAAGTACGAATCTTTTGCTCTAGATAGAACAGCGTTAGATGTTTTTATGAAAAGAGTAAAGGAGTTTGGGGGATACTCTTTAAGGATCCCCGAAAAGAATGAGCGTCCTTCATCGTTAGAGCCTTCTCTAAAAGCCTTTTGGTTCTTTCAATTAGGAGCCGGATTGCGTTTTCCTGTGCCTCCTTTTTTCTCTCGCATTGCTTATTTATACAATGCTCCCCTGAATCAATTAAATCCAGCCTCCATTCGTAAGGCTACCTTTTCCCATATAATTGCTAGCCTAGAAGGGGTAAAAGATACAACGTTCCTCTTCTTTCGCACTCATGAATTAAAACATAGGGATTCTCATCTGTATTTTTCTCCCAATGTTCGCTTTGCTAATATATATGGCAAATACGAATCTATAGATAAGGATTGGCATAAATGCTATTTGGTAGTTAAACCCCCTCCGGGGACTTCTTGGAATATCCCGGATATTAATTTGTATAGGAATCCTGGTAAGGAGAAAACCTCTCGGTCTCTTCCTTCTGATTTATCTTCTTGGGAAGAAGAAATAATGTCTTCCCTTTCTCAAGAATACCCTTATGATCATACTATGCTTAGGCCTCTTATAAAGAGTGAAGGTACTCTTTCCTTTTTTGGTTTGAAACCCAGCGTCCCCTGGTCCTCTTCAATGGGTAAAAAATTTCTTTTATGCTATTGCTGTTTTCCAATTTTTCCAATACCTTTTGCCAGGTACATGAGTGATATCAATTTTTCTTTTTCAATGTGCACAGGAATGGATGTCTCTAAGCAAAATCTGAAGAAGAAAGCATCTGACAAGCTCCAACGTTTGATTTGATAGAAGCTTCAGGCCCATCTGCCAGCGGGGAAGGCACCTCCTTACTACCCACTTCTAAAGAGGCGAAGGATGACTCTAACGAGGGGCGTGCTCTACAAGTTCTAGCGGACTCACCCAAGGGTGGTCCTCTTGTCTCTTCTGCTTTAGCTGCTATCGAGGAATGGTCTTCTTCCTCTCATTTGTCGAGCTCAGAGGATTTAGCTTCTGCTCCAGATCCCTCTCTTTAATTTTGTTGCCTTGGATAGGATGTTCCCAGACAATTTACTTTTTGGGTATTCGTGGTGGGGTGCTCATCTATGACCCTGAAATCGTGCTTTTGGAGCACAAACAATATCACTTCTTTTCTACTTTTGGCTGGTTGCTTTTTGAGGCCCCGCTTTTTATATACTTTTATTACCTCTTATCAATTTAGGATGTTATCCTTCTATTTATATAACTTCTTGTCTTGTTTTTACTTGCCATGCTCCTGCTGCTAAAGCATTTTGAGGCAATAGAATACAGGCTAAAAGCATTTTAAGATAATGGAGTATGAGTATTGGGATGTAGGGTATCCCCTACCCCCCCCCCCCCCCCCCCCCAAGTGAGGCGTAAGGAACCGAAGGAATTACTCCTCATTTTAGAGCAAACAACTTGCGAAACATACTGATTTAAAAATAAGGAGGCATGGTCCTGTATTTTTCTCACATCGACTAATTATAATGATAAAAATTTAAAAAGCAGATAAGGGTCATAACCTATCGTGCTTCCCTTCTTAAAGATAACTCCTAGTTTTCCCTGCACGTTTCAAGGGTTATACCTGTTTCTTTGCTTGCCGTCTCCTTGACACTTTCTTGATCCGGCATTTCCATTGTACTTTTGACTTTTGCCCTCGCCTGGGCTATCAAAGCTTTCCATTGCCCTTTCACAATTGGGGCGTGGCACATGCTTGTTGCCTCAGCTTCAAGTCCTTTGCTTTCACTGATATGTTGGAGCAACTGTTTGTTTGAGTCTTTGGATAGTGAAGACTCTCCAAAGGGATTGGTGTTGGTGATCAGCATGTGCTCCATTGGAGTGGAAAGATTTTGACTTTCTTCTGCCGGAGTCAAGGCCTTGAGCCTCTTTTCTTCAGGTTTCATTTCATCTTCATCACCAACAGGCTCTGCTATTGACCTTTTCTTGGCTTCTCCCTCTTGTACCGATTGAATATAGCATTTTCGAGAGACTCCCGGATCTTCCGACACCTGTCCCACCTGGCTTCCCACGGGGAATTTCATCATCAGGTGATAAGTGGAAACCACTGCCTGAAACGGGTTTAGGGCAGTTCTCCCTAGAATAATATTGTAAGGAGATGGCTGCCGAACTATTAGAAAGGTGACTGGCTTTGATACCCGCATAGGTCCTTCGCCCAGAGTAAGCATCAAGTCAATTGATCCCAATGATATTACAGGGTCTCCTGAGAAACCGTGCAGGGTTGTGGCTACACCACTCAAAGGCTTCTGTAGGCTCATTTGATTGAAGCAGCTTTCAAATATAACATTAACTGCGGCCCCTATATCCACAAAGACCCTTTGGACCTGATACCTTTCTACTTCCACTATGATGACCAAGGCATCGTCATGCGGATGAGTTACTTTCTGATTATCTTCAGGTCCGAATGAAATTTCTGGCGGGGGTAGGCCTGTTTCGACCTTCCAGACCCCATCTCTTTCGTGCATATGTAGCTCTCTGGCAGATGCTTTTCGACTTCTGTTGGAATCACCTATGGTTAGCCCATCATAAATCATTTTGATAACGCCTTTAGGCTCTGGCCTTTGACCAGCGTCTGGCGATTTTTCAGGAGCTTCTTTGCGCCTCTTGTTCTGTTCTGTCTCTCTTTTGACATATTCCAAGAGTTCTCCTTCTTGGATTAGTTTCTCGATAGCAATCCTCAGATTCCTGCAGTCATTGGTTATATGACCAAAGTCATTATGGAATTTGCAGAACCTTTCAGAAGGTGGATTCCTTGGTGGCTGCCTATACCCAGCAGGGATCTGGACCCCTGGTTTTTTCATAACCACTTCTAGCAAGTCAACGGGTTGCTTGATGAGCGGAGTAAAAGATCTAAAAAATCTATCATTTTTATCAGTTTTCTTGGCATCAGGGGCTGGTCTTTTCCTTTCTTCAGGCTTCTTTTCTCTTTGAGAAGCTAATTCGGCCCTCTTGCTGCTTAGGGCTTCTTCCATATGAATATATTTTTGGACCCTCGTCAATAGCTCTTCAAAAGAGGTGGCTTCTTTTTTTATAAGAGAAGCAAAGAATTGCCCTGGCTTTAAGCCATTTACACAGGCATGTACTTTCAGCTTTGGTTCTACTCCTGGTATTTCCAAGACAGCCTCATTGAAGCGTGTCATGTAGTCTCTCAGACTCTCATTAGCGCCTTGCTTGATGGTTGTCAGATGCAGCGAATTTCTGGTAGTTCTTTTAGCACTAACAAACTGTTGGAGAAAAACTTCCCTCAGATCCATAAAGGAATGGATAGAAGCTTTCGGCAACTGCTTGAACCAATGTTGAGCAGTCCCCGACAGAGTTGTGAGGAATACTCGGCACTTGACACCTTCTGAGTATTGATGGAGGAGGCATAAGCTCTCAAACTTCATTAAATGTTCTTCAGGGTCTCCCTTCCCTTGGTATTCGCAAGAGATTGTTTTGAAGTTGCTGGGAATAGGATCAGTTTGAATGTCCACAGAGAATGGACTATTCTCATCAATGTATAAAGAGAAAAGCTCTGACTTGTTCCCATTACCCTGGTTATTGGGAAAGTGTTTGTGGTTCTCTTTCTCATTTAGGTTGTGTACTTCTCTTTCGCCTGCCCCGGTTTCCTTTGAGGCCCTTTCTGCAGCTTGCTTCTACTCTTTTAGCTTTTTTACTTCTTTTACTAAGAGCTTCATCTGCTCTTGTTGCTGGGCATACTTCTTGGCCCATGTGTTATTGGTGTTCTCATTAGGGTTCCCTTCAGTTTCCTCAGGTCCCTCTTCATCTGGGGATTCCCAATCAGTTGAAAATCCCTCCTCTGTTTCATGCATTATAGGAGGCAACTTTGAGATCAGTTCTTGATTCGTGTTTGGATTTGTAGGCTTCTGCTTATGCGCAGCAGGGGTGCTTCTGCTTCCCCCGCCTTCTTGGTTTTCACCTGGGGGATCTGGGACTTGGGAATTCACTCCCAAGGTGTGAAGTCTTTTCTCGACCGCCCCTTCAACCGCGCCTTCTACGAGCGTTTTCATTTGGAGGAGCACGACTGGAGAGAACTGGGCCTCTATATTGACACTGGCTTCTGTTACCACAGTGCCTTTTCCTTTATTCCCCAATAGGGAATTTGCCGGATTTCCCGTAGCTTGGCCAACTTCTTTTGAAGCAGCATCTGAGGCAGTATTCATTGTTGCAGGGTTCTGCAAATGTTCGAGGATATTTAGAATAATCAACTCTAGATGCTCCTTGAAGGGAGACTTAAAGTACGTATAATCTATGTTTAATGGATTCTTTTGCAATCATGCACTTCTCCAGGTAACACTACAAGAAAACAGAGCTTTTGTGACATAAAAATCTGTCGCAAATGACCCCTTTTAATGTCGCAAAAGCTGATTTGCGACATTTTCTGCGTCACAGTAAGTTATGTCACGAAAGGGGTATGTAGCAAAATTACGACATTTTTTATTCGTTTGTGTCGCAACACAAATGACACTTTATGCAACCCTAAAATAATGTCGTATAAACTTTACGACGCATTTTACGTCTTTATATTTAAGTGATGCATGATAATTTGCGACACATTACGTGACATTAGTTGATATGACGCATCCTGATTTGCAACATTTTTTGCATCACAATCTAATGTCGTGAAAATATAATTTGCAACATTATTTACATCGTAATTTAATGTCGCAAAATATATTTTGCAACATTTTTTGCATCACTATTTAATGTCGCAAAATATATTTTGCGACATACTTTAACGTCGGTTATGATTGTGACACAAAAAGATTGTGTAGCAATTCTACAACATTTTTTTTATTATTATCGATGCAATATATGCGACACTTTTAGCATCACAAAATTAATTGTTGTAATTCACATTTTTCATTCAATATACATAAAATTTATCATATCAAATAACAAAAAAATAATAATAAAGTAACAAATACAGAGTATGTTATAATTTTGATATGCATTCAAATATAAAACAATATGGTTTCCATATGCGAATAGAAAATAATCAATATATAGAGTTTAAAGTTAGTCATTCAGATTTAATATCCAAAGCTAGAATGCGATATTCACTGATGCTTTATCTTCTTCTTCTTGCTCCTTGTAGTTCCTTGTTCCTACATAATTAAAACAAATTATAGTATAATTTACATTCATAATGCGTAATAGTTGAAAGAATATTAGTTAATTAATGACAATAACTAAAAAAATATTCTTATAAAAAAGTACCCAAGCAGAATAGAAAATATAATAATTTGCAACACTAATTATAACTAAATGAAATATGAATGGACAAATAGTTGTTAATAAAAATATGTATTGATATTAAGGCACAAGAGGTCATACTTGCTACCTCAATAGGAGTTGCAAAGAAAAAGTGAATAAAATAAAATGGAACTTTAACTAAGAACCTACAGTTACGTTTGTGAAGTAGCATGACTATACGAGAACTTAAATACAGAACTACACCAAACAAAGAGATAAAATTTTACACATGCGTCCTCCTCATTTGACTTATGTACAAGAGATAAAATGATTCATATAATACCTCTATTAAAGATCTTCTAATGTAAAATTAGAAATGAAAGGTTTCATCTTAAAATAGTAGAGTTGATTACACTAATTAAAGGTAACAAGAACCATACAAGTCAATTAACTAACGTAAATTCATGGTGTAGAACCTCTACTTCTATTACAAGAGTTCTTATGGCAAGTACTTTTTTACGGTCTATGTAATCTAGTAAGTGTTCATCGAACTCAGAATATAATTACTAAAGTTCCCGCAGGCAGATTGTACAGTCTACCTTTGGAGGCTCATAACTCTCTCATGTGATGTCCGATTAGAAATCCGAAGATACCGTTGGAAAGACAATGAAATGATGTTTCTAATGGTACCTAGTATGCTATATTTTGTCTCAAAATAACACCCAGAATCGGGACCTAAAGAGGCTGTCCTGCTGTTGTAAAAACAGAGGCTCAAGAAGCAAAATCAATTCACTACCCTACGACCATAGCCCCATCAATTCACAATTTACACAAATCCCATATAAACATACTTAAGTTAATCACGAAACAACTAAACTTCAAGAAGGTTTCAACTCTAAAGTTACTCAAGATATATTTATCTATTAATTCACATAATTAATGTAGAGGTTAGGCAATTCATTCTACAATATAAAGCTTTGAC
Source organism: Thymus mandschuricus (assembly GCA_029379335.1). Taxonomy (NCBI): domain Eukaryota; kingdom Viridiplantae; phylum Streptophyta; class Magnoliopsida; order Lamiales; family Lamiaceae; genus Thymus; species Thymus mandschuricus. The sequence goes on from CM057079.1 coordinate 11,779,813, forward strand.
AACAACTTATGACATTGCTTTCGGCCTATCCGATCATCGGATTTTGAGAATACAACAACATATGGACCTCCTATGACTTATACTACATATCCTCTAAAGAAATCATATGATTCAACAATGAATTGGGGCCAAAGTTTTGACTCAAACTCGCTCTAAAACAGCAGCGAGCAGACCCGCAACTCTGACTTCGACAGCCTATAACTTTTTCGTTTGAACTCCAAATGAAATTCCGAAAATAGCTTTGGAAAGCCAACGAACAGAGGTTTCCAATGATACCTAATTTGTTAGGTTTTGACTGGAAGAAACGCCCAGAATCGGGCTGAAAGTTACGACTTTGCACAGAATATTTCTTGTATAGCAACAAATGAACACAAACTGATTTTCCACAAATTTTCTGCAATTAAACCCAACGAAAGATCCTCCTAAATTTCTAATTAATCAACCCCCATAGCTTTCTTTACCAAGAGTTCGTGAATCTAAAAACTCACGCACACACAACGCAGACAACACAAAAGAAAATAAGTAAATTAAACCATAACCTAACAAAAAACACTCAAAATTAAAAGATTCGATGATTTTCCAACAAGATGAGATACTCTACCTTAATTTTCGAAGAGCTTGCGAAGATGGAGAGGAGAAGATAGCAGAAGAGAGAACTTAGAGAAAGGGCGAGATTCGAGAGTGCAGAGGCGGCGATGGAAGCTTACGCCCTTACTTTTTTTCTTTTTTTTTTTTTCCTTTTATTCTTATTTCCTTCTTATTATTTAATTCAATTTTTTAAAGAAGGAAGGATTTTTTAATTACAAATTAAAAGTTTTCTATATGAATAGTGTGCCCTAATAAAAATAATACGACATATTATAATTGTAATAATTTTTATAATGTACTAGAAAAAATATTATTACTATTCACTTTTTTTTGTTATTAAATCAAAACTTTTAATAATAATGAAATAATAGATTAAGATCCTTAATACTAATAGATAATAATTTATATATTTTTATTCCATTAATTCATATTTTGGTGTTTATTTATATAAAATAACATCTACATTAACATAATAATAAAATGAAAAATTCAAATATAATATTTGAAACTTGAAAAGGACGAGACTAAATTTATTATGGTGACAAATTAGTATAATTTTGTAGTCGATCAACACTATTATACATAATATAATCTTCAATTTCTTCATTCTTATAATTTGTAATGCACACGATGGAGAAAGAATAGTTGATTTTTAATTTTTAAATATAATTGTAAATTTGTAATGCACGCTAATTTTTTTCCCAGCCCGCCTAGCCCATCCAATCCGTCTAGCCCGCCTAGCCCGACTTGGGCGCCTAGGCGCCCCCTAGTTTGCAGCCGCCTAGCCCAAAATCGGTACGGCCCGGCGCCGCCTAGGCGGCCGCCTAGGGCGTTTTTTAGAACACTAAGTATATGATAGTACTCCTATAACATTCAAAATATGTTATACTATTAAGGAGTCCTTAATAAATTGTAGGTATTTTAGAAGACATAAAGAAAAGTGTCATGTGTGTGTAACGAAATCATGATATAATATTTTAATAATTTATATTTGATGCAAATATACGATATAAAATGAAATATTATTTTGAATGTGAGGTAATAATATGATATTTAATTAATGCATCGTAAAGAAATTGTTGTAAATCGAGACGCAAAACTAAGTGACATATTGTTGTCGCAAAATAGCGACACAATATTTTAATGAAGCATATATACGACACGAAATCTAACACTATTCTTAATGTGTAGTAAAATTATGACATTCAATTAATGTGTCGTAAGTAAATTGTTGTAAATACAAGACACAAAACTAAGTGACGCATTGTTATCGCAAAATAGCGACACAATATTTTAATGACGTCTATGTACGACACAAATTGCAACACAATTCTAAATGTGAAATAAAATTATGACATTCAATTAATGTGTCGTAAATAAGGTGTTATAAATACAAAACACAAAACTAAGTGACGCATTGTTGTCGCAAAATAGCGACACAATATTTTAATGACGCACATATACGGCACAAAATGCAACTATGTTCTAAATGTGAAGTAAAATTATGACATTCAATTAATAAGTCGCAAATAAATTGTTGTAAATATGAGACATAAAACTAAGTGTAGCATTGTTGTCGCAAAATAGTAACACAATAATTTTATGACGCATATATACGACACTAATAGTATAAGTGTCACAAATTTATGACACTTATTGGTAATGTCGCATACACATATGTCGCAAAAGCCCTGTTTTCTTGTAGTGTAATTTTGATGAGCATCGCCTGTCTATTACAAGGCTTCTTAAAGGATGGCTTCTGCCAATATATGATGAAGATAAGTGATGACTTATGGATAAGAAACTAATTATGATGCAGGGTTTTTATATAGTTCCCTCTTTTGTGGACCTCGGTACGATGCATCTGGCCGTGCAGAATTCAGTCGGGGGATACTGCTAGGTTAACAGATCCTTGAAAACCATTTATGGTGGCCCTAACAAGCGTTATTTAATATAGGGCTTTTTCAAGGGTGGCTTTTGCCTTTATTAGGTTGGGGATGAGCAACACCCGCTCTTGCAAAACCCATTATTAGGGCATCTATTCTCCTAGAGCCTTTTACATGAGGCTCTTGAGAGAGATCTTGTCATGGTGAGAAGTTTTTTAGGTTTTGATATGGTCTCTTATTCTAGGAGATTCAATACTAGATATCTGGCCATGCCGGCCTTTTATGCATAATGCTCACTATGGAGAGCTTTTTATGCGGTGCTCATTTTGCAAGGCTTTTCTAGTGGGGTGTCCTCTGTTAGACAATGTTTAACGAGGATGGCGTCCCTTGTGAGGGGGTCATGAGGATGCAGCCTTTTAAATAAAGCTTGCAAGAATGGTGCCTATTGAGTAAGGCTTATGAAGGATTTCATCCATCACATGGGGCTTTAAAGAGTGTTGCCTATTAAATAAGGTTGATAAAAACATCACCCGCTAGATAGGGTGTGTGCAGGGTTCTGTCCCTTATATGGGATTTAAGGGAGTATATCCCATTATGCGGAGCTTTTAAAAGGTTCTGCCTTTTTCATGAGGCTTGTGTGGATGTTGCCTATTAAATAGGGCTTTTGAAAGGCTCTGCCCATTATATGGGGCTTACAAGGGTTTTTCCTACTAAGTAGGGCTTTTGAAAGGTTCTGCCCATTATATGGGGCTTACGAGGATGTTGCCTACTAGGTAGGGCTTTTGAGGGTGTGCCTATTGGATAGGGCTTGTGCTGCCTATTAGATAGGGCTTACGAGAGATCTTGCCCATTATATGGGGCTTATGATAGTGCTGCCTATCAGATAGGGCTTATGCGGTGGTTGCCTGTTAGACAAGGCTTCTGGGAGTATTGCATGTTAGACAGGGCTTCTGAGGGATGTTTGCCTGTTAGACAGGGCTTCTGAGGGATCTTTGCCTGTTAGACAGGGCTTCTGAGGGATCTGCCCATTATATGGGGCTTATGGGAGGTTCTGCTTCCAGATGCAAGGCCTCTTCATCAGGGTGAATGGGGTAACCTTGTCATCCTCGGCTCTCCACTTTTTATTGTTTTTTATTAGGTGAATTTGTAATACCCCGTCTTTAGCCATTGAATTTCTATATAATAAGGAATTTAAATTAGTTGATTGTTGCCCGAAGAAAAATCTTTCATTATAATTCTAACAAGATTTAAACTTCCCTTTAGTTATTAAAATTTTCATGTTTAATGTCAATCAATTACTCTTACTAGTGCCTATATTTTAAACTCTCGCAAGTTAAGCTATTAATCATGAAAATAAATTAGACGGTTTGGCTTGAATATTTACTCATGATATAATGGCCAAATTCTTATACCTATATCATATATTTTGTGAGTATAAATTATGTACAATATGTATGTGTATACTGATAATTATTATATGTATCCATGTATGTGTTGATTTTATTATAGATACATATATTTATGAATGTAAAAGTAGATAATAAGATTAATTGGATATTATTTATTTTCCTCTTAGATCGATTGAATGGTAGTATTAGATATATATATTATTTAGTCTACTTCTCCACTTTAACCTTATTGCATACTACTTTTTTATTTTTACCACACAAGAGTGATTGGTTTTAGTAGGAACACGTCACCCTCTACTACTAATGCCTATCAAATTGATATATCAATTTCTCCCTCATTCTTGTTCGTTCATCGGCCAAATAACATGAGGGCTTAGAAAGAGAAATGGCGCATGTGAGAGAGGAAGGAGAGAGTACCGAGAGCCTGAGCACGATATCAATATAGCAGTCGAAGAATAAAACTTGAGGGAAAGGAAGGATAGAGAGTCTAGAAGTTAGAGAGAGAGCGAGTTGGTGTAAGCTAGCGAATCCAACCGAAGAAGAGGGACTTCGATAAGGTTTTCTACATTTTTACTTCTCGATTATAGGTCTGTCATTTGCTATTAATAATCTGAAGTGGGCTTCTTCTCTTCCATTGTGATTTGTTTGGATTTACGCAATGCCCTTAGAAGTATATATATGTATGGATTCTTGTATTTGTGCTTACTTTGATTATTGGGCTGTTTTCAAAGGTATACGTATATGTATGTATAAAATGACTTAAGAAAAAAAAAAGGGGAAATAAATGTTAGTCGAATTGTGGGAATATTGTCAAGAAATCTTTTGTAACAAAGGAGCTATTTTAGTAATACTAATCGGATTATAATATGTCTTTAGTTGATTTGCTAAAACATGCTTTTTGTGTGTAAATTGTGATTTTAAAATGTTGGAGTGATGATTATATATATATAAGATGGAGACTTCCGTAAGTTTGTAGGATAACAAAAGATAAATATCTAAAGTTCTTACTTAGTTAATAATTAATTAGTCTATGATGAAGTTTACTTACTAGTATGAATATATTATATGAAATGGAAGCTATTATATGTGATTTATTGGCAAGAAATTATATATGATTATATTGACACTTCGTGTAATAATTATGATTTCCTTGTGTGCAAAGATGGCAATGGAGAAGAGTACAATTTTTATGCTTAACTTAAGATTAATGTTAGTAGGTTGCTGAATCCAACCAATTTAACTAATTAACTAAGTTATATTTGAATAATTCATAAATGAACTTGGATACTTAAGCTAGATTTATATTCTGGAAACTATGTATAAATTGTAGACTTTTAAAGTTTTGATCTTGTGTTTCTTTAGGTTAAGTTAAGACAAAATGCTAAGTGGGATATGCTATTTTATTACGAAATGAATAATTTCTTGATAGACTAGTTCTTCGAAGCATGTTTTATGTGAGCATTTTACGATTTTGTGAAACTAGTTTCATTAAAGGGTTAGGAATTTCAAATGAAGTTATGATTTTGTTCGTGTTATAAATAGAGAAAATGGAATTGACATAAATAGTTAAGTTTACAAAACACGAGTATAGCACATATATCTAGGATTTAGTCATCCCCGTATGTATGTGAAGTTAAGTTTGGAATACTTTTAAGATTAGACATTTATCTTGTAGGATGTTTTGAGGAAGGGCAATAATCAATTGGACCGAGTTGTGATTTATATCTACGGAATTATTCCATCAAGGTGGGCTATTTACTTATCAAACATATTTTGAGTTATGTTATGCTCTGATATTTACAAAATGAAAACTGTTTATTCATAAAATGTTTTTGTGCGCTCTACATGTTTAATGCTCTGAAGTTAATTGATCGAGGTTCTTAGTTCAGTCTAAAACACTAACTTTGAACTGTGTATACACCCCGATAGTATATCGATTGGTTGATCTCTCTCGTATACTATCTTCGACTGGGATTCTCTGGGTTTCGACCCGAAATCCAAAATGAATGTTAATGGATCCGACAGTGGCTAGAGGTCCGGGATCACAGTAAGAGTAACTGTAGAGTGTGACAGATGCGCGCAAGGGAAAATGATAATGTTTTGACATACTTAGATGCATTTCTTTTACAAAACTTCTAAGTTATGTCTTTTGTTAATGGATAAACTGTATTTTGCTTTTATGAATGTATATCAAATGTTAGCCCACTAAGTACATTAGTACTTAGCCCAAATATTTTCAAATGTTTTCAGGTTAAGTGGCGGTGCTGACGGGGCAGAGCTGAGGCTAGGGTTCTTCTATTGTATTAGCTTCCGCTAGTTTCTTGTCATTTATGTTGAACTCTAGATTATATTTCTTGAACTTATTATGTCTCTTGCTAGAAGACTCTTTAGCTTCTTTCTATGTATAGAGTCTATCCTTAATAACAATGTCAGAGCCATTTGAACTTGAAAAGATCCTTATGGTATAAATGAATGTTTATGTTCGATATCTCTTGCCAAATTTTATTTAGGTTAGCTTCCATTGCAAAGGTGTTGTTGCCTCTAATCTTTCGGACATTGTTCTATTATTAATAATTTGTTTATTTAAGATAAGACAAGAGTTTTTCCCTCATTCTTTCCCCGCTTCTTTTCTCCAACCTCAGTCACGCCTTCCTTAGAAAAGTTGGGGCGTGACAGAATTTTTGATTCATAACAATGCAGGGGTATACATGAAGGGCTTGAGAAATGAAGCTTCCTCTATATTTATTAATCCCTTCCAGCTAATCAATAAACTTAGCATTTTGAGGTAACTATAAGAATTGTAGACTCACAAATTACACAAGGTGAGCTGAATGTGTGCTGAAATTGCAGTAACTTTAGATCTGGCTTCCCTTCGGCTTCGTCGCTACCTTAGGATTTTAACAGATAGAACAGTTTAGTTATCACAATTTATATCATAAGGAAAACATGATCTCGAAGTCATCTCCGATCCCTTTGTCCTGCCATTACAAGCGACACAATTACGACGAACTCATGATATTCATGCTCAGATTTCCTAAGGATAGCATCAAATTGGTATTCCACATTCACCCATTATAATTCCCCTATCTTGAGCATCTCTTACAACAGGGGAAGAACAGAGTAAGTTCATAAGCATACCACAACGGTCAGCTAAAACTTTACAGCTAACTCGGAGGAAGATGCTCCGGACTCAACAACTCCAACGGCATTCATACATAGCAGATTTACACTCACACATAGGGAGAAAGAAACAGATATCTCGAGCTTGAGTCGCCCTCTAGCAGGGTATCTATTGCAATTTTTGTTACACAGAGAATACAATCTAAGAATCGTACCATATTCAACAGTTCACAATCGTGAGGGGCTTAATAGAGGTCAAACAATAATGTTCACACTCATATTTCTGCAGATTAAACAGCATATAAGGCACACTCATTCATTCTAATGCCCAGTTTTTTCATATTCTTCGCATAAGGAAAAGATAAGGGAAAAAGCATTAACGGCATTACAACAACGAGCGAGGGATTTGCATAAAAACAGGGGAAATCAACATCTTAAACTCAGATTTTCCCACAGACGGCGCCAGTTGATAGATCCGGGTTGGAGATCTACAACAATTATATGATGATTTATAGTATTTGCAAAGAGCATTCATAGATAAAGCCATATAATGATAGAGAATAAGAGATTTGTGTAGGTTTATTAGCCATAACAGGGTATTTTACAGCAATTTTATATACGACATTGTTCACATAAGAGCAGCAAGCAATAATCGAGCTATATGATTAAGTAAGGGGCATTTTTAGCCATAAACCAGTTGTTTTCATGTGAGATTAGGACCCCTTCGAGTAGAGAGCGAAGAGAGGGGGTAGAGAGAGGAAGAAACGGGAGCATAGAGCTCCGTTTAGGCCTCTTCTCCCGTAGCAGTGAAGGTTATACCTTAAGCTTGAGACAGAATGCGAGAGGGAGAGATCTTTCCCGACGATGACGAGAAGGAGAAGGTGGCGATGACTACCGGTGAAGCTCCAAGAGAAATGGCCTTAGAGAGCTTCGACTGCCCTAGCTCGAGGGAGCTTTAGGCGGAGTGTAGAGGATGAATGGAATAGTACGCAGAGTGCGTGTGTTGTGATTATGATGATTGTGAGCTGTGCAACTACTCGGTATTTATAGAGGTAGGAAGGGTGACAAAGTGAGCATTCATGCTAAACGAGGACAGAAAAGGAATTTCCATGGGGACAAGACTCTTCCCCGTTATCAATTTGGTGGTCCTTACTCTAGAGCATATAGAGTCACGCGGACGACGTGCTGTGCAGATCCACAAGCCTCTACAGATGCTTGCAGCTTCTGCACCACTGGGATCTTGGCAGATCCTCGAATTACACCAGATGCTTACGGGAACTACTCCGATCCTTTGATCCTACCAGGTCTCAGAAAGTCCCCTACCGCTCTTTAGGCTAATATCCATTTTTATTAGCGATGTGAATTATTTACGTAGTAAAGCTGATATTGATCCCTATCATCTTAAATGAAAGAATTCTTTAAAACTGTATTAAAATACATCATTGAGATGCTAGGAAATGCTCGTCGTAAATAATGAAAAGAAATGTAACAATTACGAAAGAAAAGAGGAGGGAGTAATATTTAATCTACTAATCTACGCTTAACAGAAACCCATATCATATTACAGTGTTTAATTGAGTTATCTACATTAATTGATCTATACGAGTCCATAACAATTATTATTACATTAAAAATTAAAAGCAAAAAAATGAAATTCGAACTCAAACACGAAAAAAGTATTCTAACTACACTATACTCAAGATAACTTGTTCGGATTAATGAGAAGTAAATCTTTGATATAATAATGGGGTCATGATTCGTGAAAGGGCATACCATTGCATCAATCCATATAAATAGACAGGTGTGGGACAAGAATTTGGTGCTGAGTGCCCATTGTTTTTTAATAAACTAATTTTGATTGAAGTTGGGATCAGGTACCCTAATCTAAATTCTCAAGCAACCACCTAATATTAATTCCCTCTTTATCTACTTGCGTTCTCTAGCGCTCTCCCTCCAGAAGCTCAAGATACCTTCGGATGATCGGTTACCTTATATTCATTGATTTTGATAGTTCTAATCGTGTTTTTCAAGCTATTATCATGCTCAATTGCTTCATTTCTTATATTAGATCATGAAATTGAAGCTTACTCATTAATTTCAAAAGCATTTGAGCTCAAAACCTCCTCTCTCTCTTCCTTATATAGCTACCTGCAGATTCTTTTCACAGCTTGATTATGTTCAAGAATGAAATTTATAGTGTTCCGATTCACTTTATTGGTTTATGCATGCCTCTTTACCCTATTTGGTGGGATTAAGGATTTTGTGGTTTGAGAATTTGGCAGTTTGGTAGAAATTCCTAATTTCAGGTAGAGTTTATTACAACCCCTCAAATAAAATAAAAACCATGTACTAATTATTTCCTTTTCCCTATTCAATTCCAACTTTTGATAAAGGTTGCGATATATTCCAGCCTTAAAGGTCGAGGCAAGCATTTTTATTTGTAATTTATTCAAAATTGAAGGGGTAAAGAAAGAGATTCTTGATTTCATTACAATAATGAATCCTCTTCTCTGTGTCTCGTTTGTGGTCCGATTTGCATTTGAATTTGAATTCCTTCGGAGGAAACAATTTTACTCTATTATTCCTTTCTAGACTTCGAAAAAACTACCAAGCGCAACTCGAACCGATTCCAATGAGCTTCTACCACCGGCCGCGCCGCCTCCTCCTCGAAGGCGGAGGCGGGGCCGGCAACGGAAGCCGCACCGACTACAGCAGCGTCGCTGCGAACTTCGACACAAACATGGTCATCATACTCGCGGCCTTGCTGTGCGCTCTGATATGCGCCCTCGGGATAAACTCGATAGTGAGGTGCATGCTGCGGTGCGCCACCAGGATGAATACCGCCGCCGCCGGCGAGGCGCCGCCGCGGTTCGGGGGGAAGGGGCTGAGGAAGGCGGCGCTACGCCAGATTCCGGTGGCGGTGTACGGGGCCGAGCGGGGGGGTGGACCGACGGAGTGTCCGATCTGCCTCGGCGAGTTTTCCGATGGAGAGAAGATTAGGGTTCTGCCCAAATGCCACCACTGTTTTCACGTGAGGTGCGTTGATGTCTGGTTGGCGTCGCACTCGTCGTGCCCCACGTGCCGGCAGTCGCTGGCGGAGGAGGGCGGTGGGGAGGTGGCGGAGGATGGCGGCGGGAGGCCGTCGGGACATGGTGATAGTAGTATTCCTGCTGCCGGTGAGGAGGTGGGGTGATTGTATGAGTACTTTTTATTCATTGTTGATATTATTTTAATTTATTTTCATGAATGTTAGATAAAATGTGTATAGGAAATAGAAGATTGGTGCTTGTTTACTAAAGCAAAGCCATGTACATGTTCTGTAAATATCGAAACAGTTTGAGTATAAATTTTTTAGTTTATGAATTGAATAAAAAAAAATTTCATAATTTTATTAATGAACCGAATTCGACTAGGGTAATATTTCCTCATTCCCTTTAAACTAGTTACCTTTCTTTTGGAACACGAGAATTAAGAAATGGAGGATTTGTGTATCAATGTGATGAGTGCATGTGCAAATTTTTTTCCTTTAGTAACTTTTTATCAAATACGGAAACGTAACCAGCGGCGGAGCCAGGAATTTGAAATGGGGTGGGCTCAATTAGCAGGTGACACAAACGAGACCAAATTTACTCATTTTTCTCACATTTAGCGTGGGCTAACGATGAAAATTTCCAGCGAAAATTGAAATTTTAAGAACTAAAAAATAATAATAATAAGTGAGGTGGGCTTTAGCCCACTATCTCCCAGTGTTCTAAAAGACGCCGCCTAGCGGCGCCTAGGCGCTAGTCAGTACCTCGCCGCCCGACTAATAAGTAATCTGCCTAGGCTCTATGCGATACCCAACGAGCCGCTCTTGAAGCTTAATCAATAGTCTATATGTGTTAATTAATCTACGTTTAGGCAAACTATGTTACTCTATGTATGATTTTGGATTTATAATTATGAAACTAACCTATCAATTGTCATAGTATGTGTATTTATTATAAATTTGGCAGCAATATTATAAGAATAGTAAAAATAAGCATTATAGTTCGAATCCGCCTAGGCCCCACCTAGGCTCCCGCCTAGCGCCTATGCGCTAGTCACCCCTCTACCGCCCGACTAGCGCCTAGCGTTTTTTAGAACATTGCTATCACCACAACGTGGCTCAGCCACTGAACGTAACGTGTTCCGCGGAACATACTAAAAAGGAATACATAACTAGTATAAAGGAATGTAGGGAATATTAAACTATAATATATTAGACTAAATTGAAAAAATCCTCAAAGAAATTAAAAACAAACAAAAGTGGATTATATTAATAGGAGTATATTTTTTTTATTGGGATAAATGACACCACGCGTAAATTATTAACGTAACCCTCTCATGCACATTGTCGTAAATAAATATTGGAATATGAAATTAAATTAAACACGACTGTAATCGTAGAACGTTATTTATTTATTTATTTATTTATTTATTTATTTATTTATTTATTTATTTATTATTATTATTATTTTCAATCTTAATTTGATCGACGTGATGATTACTACGAGCACTAAATTTGATTAATTGTAAGCTTAAAAGAGAGGGAGGTGGGGTGGGGATTGATAATGATATGATTTGAGAAGCACATGGAATAGATAAGAATAAAAACACATCATGTTTGGATTTAGAACAAACAGAATCGACAATCTAGTGTGCTCCTAGAATGGAATCTCACTCTCACTCCTACTTTTCTTTCATTCTACTCATGATCGTCTGTTTACAATGTAAAGTAATATCTTCTTTTGTAGTTATAAAGAATCGTCATGTGTCAAAAATATTTATAAAATTAACAATAGTTAAAGAAAATTATGGAAAGTATAATTTTAGAGAGCGAAAAAAGATGATAAAACAAATATTTAGAGAAGAAAATGATTAACTAGAAAATTTTATAAAGTAATTTTTTTTAAAATAAATATAATTTTATAGAGAGAAAATAATGAAAATAATTTTGTTTAGAGAGTTTCGTGATTAAAAAAAAAAAAAAAAAAAAATGGGCTTGGGTGGACAAGACCCAAAGAGAGAAGGCTGGTTAGAATTCGGGTCAAATATATAAGTTTGGGTAATTCTATCCATAGCCACAAAATTACTATTCATAACCCTCATTTTAAAAAAAGAAATATAAATTAATAGTCATTGTACAACATAGCCCTCGCTTTGAGATTCCAGTTAACTAATAATTTAACATAAATCGCATAACCCCTGGCAATAACTTCTTGAACAAAATCTCACACATTCCTCTCCGGCGCACCAAGCTTTCGAACATCAACCAACTTCTTCCCTTCATCTCCATCTCCGCTGCTGCCAATTTCGTTAAATATCAAATGTCTCAGCGGCTCAAACGTCGGCAATCGCTCCGGCGATGCACAATGGCGATCTCAAGCTTCCGCCTATCTCTGATAACTCGTTCCTAAACGACTCTAATTCGTCCTTGAGGAGAAGTTATCGAAGTTATCCATTTTCTCTATGTAAAACTGCATTCTCCTGAAACACAGTATAAGTGAAGGCTATGAAGCTATTAATACTAGTCGTGAGAATTGCATGCTCTGCAAGGGGAATAATTGATATCATGTTTTGCTTCATCACATCTGCTTATTCGCAGATTCCTATTTTATGCCATTTTAGAATATAAATTATGCTTCTATTGAATTCATTAGCAGTGTTTGTGGACATGATCGGGGGCTATGGAATCTGGGAATATTTTGGGGGTTAATTTATTAGAATTAGATTGGGCACCCGTGCGATGCACGGCAAGGTGCATGCTTATATGAATTGATTAAAATTTAATAACTTTCATTTTTAAACAATATGTCATTAAGTTTTGGCATTTCCTTACTTCATGAAGTAGTATTAGTTATTGATGACTAACATATATTCTTCTACACTCTATAAGCATTTTAATGTTCTTATGAATCATATGGCGATGGTATAATTAAAAAAAAAATCATCAAATATATATCCTAATAATAAATACTACCTCAATGTCGTATCAACCTGAACACGTTAAATGTGCTCCAAATAAGTAGGAGGGACGATTTAGATAATTTACTGCTATACAAAAAGTTCCATTGTTAGACTCTTTGTTGATTTTTTTAAATCAGTACTTTTGTAAGTGGATTGTTTGTTAAGAGATAAAATGTGAAATTCACCAGAGATAGTATCGTCAAAATAACTAACATAAAACATAAAATCATAGTCTCGTGACTGTCTCATAGAGATCACGTATACATAAAATCATAGTCTCGTGACTGTCTCATAGAGATCACGTATACGGCTACCTACTAAACTGAATACTAAAACTCAGGACGGTCATCTAAAGATCCGTTACTGGCTAATACATAAAGACTATACTGTAGTCTATCAATCTAAGTCTAGTAAATCAGACCTCAACCCGGACTTTTCCTCTGACTCCTCCATCGAACCTTACCCGATCTGCTCTCCCTCGTCTAAGTCCTCCATAGGATCCTCCTCCTCAGATCCTACACCCTCAGAGTCCTCCACTGGATCCTCTAAAGGATCCTCCTCAGATACCTCTACTGGCTCATCCACGTTCTCCTCCACGTGCTCTAACACCGTCATCCTGCATTGGAACTCAACCTATAGGTAGTTAGAATGGAAAAAAAGTCTTTAATTGTAGGGGGAAAAAAAAAAAACTAACTATATTGTTTTAAATTAATTTCAAAATTGCCACTATAACTATTTTTCAATTGATTTGAAATTGAAAAACTCCCTTTATATATATATATATATATATATATATAGATATAGATTAGAATTGTAAAATTAGGGCTATACGTATTATTTTAAATTGAGGTTCATGGGGCAATACTGTAAAATACCTATTAATTTATATTTATTTTTTAAATGGGAGCTATGAATAGCAATTTGGTGGCTATGAATAGAATTACCCTATATAAGTTTTCATTCTTGTCGGGTCGGGGCCGAAATCGGAATTGGAAACTAATCATTTTAAACTAGTAAGCAATGAACGGTTGTAGATCGGTTCGGGTAATACCCTATTGATACCCGACCCCTAGCTACACGGCTACATATTATATCCATATTTGGTTCATTATATTTTTGCTTGAAAAGAGGATTAATTAATTTATTTTATCACTCGTTATTTATTTGAATAATGAGTTATTCATCTATATATATATAATACCGATACGGATCCCGATCCTACGTGGCATCGCGTATGATTTTCTTGAATATTTTCGAATATTCTCATTGATTTGGCTTATTTTATATTTATTCACAATGAATTCTGTCCCACATCGATTTTTTACAAAAACTTAACAATGGATTACCTATATAAATAGATCCATATATTTTCACCAAAATTCATCTTTAATTTGATGAACTACATAATTAATGTCAATATCTTTTTATACTCCCTCCATCCTTTTCAAGTTGAGTTGTGATTTTATGATTTTAGATAATTATAAGTGAATTTATTTCATCCCGTTTTAAATTAATTTTACATTAATTAATGAATCTATCCGATTATTAAAGTACATAATTTATTCGTTAATTATTATAATCTTAGTTTAAAGAATTATGAATAGTGCAGATATATGGGTTAATTATTAATAATTATCTATATAAATAGATCCATATATTTCCACCAAAATTCATCTTTAATTTGAGAAACTACATAATTAATGTAAAAATCTCAAAAACAAAAATTCATGCTAACGTTATATCGAACAACGGGCTAATAGAAAATTTAACGGCCATATCTGCACTATTCATGCTAACGTTATATCGAACAACGGGCTAACAGAAAAATTAACGGGCAAACTTACACTATTCATGCTAACGTGACATCGAGCAATGAGCTAATCGAAAAATTATGATATTACGTTTTAACATTTTTTTTAATTGTCACAAGTAACGGACATATTAAAATATTTTATAAGAATTTGTAATAATCTATTTATCTAAGTTTATATATTTTAAGGAGAATAACTGTTATAATAAATAACGGGAGATTTGACATCATACCACGTATAATTATTTGAGAAATGTTAGCCTTTATCGATATATTTTTATTTCAGTAAACATGTTCGACGGGTGCTTTAGATATAAAATAAATACAACTTTCTATCAGTTTCATCGAAATAAACAACGGGTAACTTGATATATTTTGATATTTTTCTTTTATATTTTGCTTAAAATTAACAATATAGAGTCGAATTTTGTCGTGACTTAGTAAAACTGGTTATTTCAGAAATGTTAACCCTAACTATCCTTTTTTATTTGGTCAAAAAGATCCATATGAAGGGTACTTCAGTTGAAATAAAAATGGAGCGGCTTAATGTATTTTTATTTTATTTTATATTTTGATTAAAATAACATTATAAAGTGATTTATGTCAAATTTTGACGGGATGAAATAATCGTAAAAATATTAATTTATTAACTCATTTCATATTACCACGAGTAACGGGTTGCTTGAAATAATTAATTTAATGTACAAAATTATGTATTTTCATTAAAATTTTATGTAAAATAACGAAATAAATTGAATCCCGTCGAATTTCGAACTACCCTAATTTTTTAATTACCAAGTAATAATCATGAATTCTGTCCCACATCGATTTTTTACAAAAACTTAACAATGGATTACCTATATAAATAGATCCATATATTTCCACCAAAATTCATCTTTAATTTGAGAAACTACATAATTAATGTAAAAATCTCAAAAACAAAAATCAAACGATTTTTATATGTGAAAAACTACCCTAATTTTTTAATTTCCAAGTAATAATCATTAAATCTATTCACTATCAATTGTCCCACGTTGATTATATAGGATTTTTACAAGAATTAGTGACAAAGTACATATATAAATAGATCATGTATCTTCACCAAAATTCATATTTGATGTGAGGAAATGCATTACTAATTCATGCTAACGTTATATCGAACAGCGGGCTAAGGAAAAATTTAACGGGCAGATATGCACTATTCATGCTAAAGTTATATCGAACAACGGGCTAACAAAAAAATTAACGGGCAAATTTGAACTATTCATGCTAACGTGATATCGAGCAATGAGCTAATCGAAAATTTGTGATATTACGTCTTAACATTTATTTTTTAAAGTCACAAGTAACGGGCAGATTAAAATAATTTATAAGAATTCGTAATAATCTATTTCTCTAAGTTTATATATTTTGAGGAGAATAACTGTTATAATAAATAACGGGAGATTTGACATTCATATCACATATAATTAAAATGTAGCCTTTATCGACACATTTTTATTTCAATATACATGTTCGACAGGTGCTTTAGATATAAAATAAATACAACTTTTTTATCAGTGTCATCGAACAAACAACGGGTGACTTGATATATTTTGATATTTTTCTTTTATATTTTGCTTAAAATTAACAATATAGAGTCGAATTTTGGCGTGACTAAGTAAAACTATATAGTTATTTCAGAAATGTTAACCCTAACTATATCCCTTTTTATTTGGTCAAAAAGATCATCTGAAGGGTGCTTTAGTTAAAATAAAAACGGGGTGGCTTAATATATTTTATTTAATTTTATATTTTGATAAAAATAACATTATAAAGTGATATATGTCAAATTTTGACGGGATGAAATAATCGTAAAAATATTAATTTACTAACTCATTTCATATTACCACGAGTAACAGTCTGCTTGAAATAATTAATTAATATACAAAATTATGTATTTTCATTAAAATTTTATGTAAAATCATGAAATAAATTGAATCCCGTCGAATTTCGACGGGTATTGCACTAGTTACTTTAAAATGAGATTACTCTAAATCACCCAATTGTTTCCCCCAAAATAGGGGACAGATAATAAGCAAGAAAGTAGTATTTCGTTATACGTCGTCATTATTCATGTATATATTTGACCAAACACTCAGTAAATTAATGTTAATGTCGACGAAACGAGAGCGGTGCTCACGAGGTATGTAGCATATGGTATGTAGCATAACATTTCTCATTCATAGCATATCTCATAAAAATATCAAACATTAGATTATGTATTTGTTAGGATTTTTTCCATATGTATAGTGATAAATTCGGCGCATTATCCTTAGGCGTAATCATCTATATATACTATATAATGTACACACCGTTATGCTTAGGTTGAATAAAATTCTTTATTCACATGGCATCAACACAGTAAACACCGCAAACCCTTAAAATTAATAAAAATATTTTCCTTCTGCTTCTGCCGCTATAATGGCTTCTTCGAACTCCTCTGCCAAAAGGTCTCTTCCTTCTACTATTCTCATCCACATGCTCACCATCAAATTTAATTTCACTAATTATCTTCTCTAGCATAATCTTATCACCTTTCTTCTAACATGCAAAGATCTTGTGGGTTATATTGATGGAACCATTAGCTAGCACTTCTCTTTGGTCGTCTCCGACTCTCTGACGGTAAATTGTTCCCCAATATGACCTTTGAAATATGCAATAAAATTGATCAAAAGTTAAGAGCTTATTACTTTCTTCTCTAACAAAACAAACTATGGCAGTCACCATCGTTTGTCGAACATCTCGTGACATTTGGTTAGCATTGGAGTCCTTCTTTAGCCATTATTCAAAATCTCGTGCATTCTCCCTCAAAGAAGAACTTCTCTCCATGACGATGGGTTCTAATACTGTCTCTGAATACATTCTCAAATTCAAAGCTATTGCAAATCAACTAACAACTATTATATGATGGGTTGATGAAACGGAAAAGGCACATTGGTTTTACGTGGCGATCAAATGTGATCAAACTGCTTCCCAATTTCTTATAGCTAGCTATTACCACAGGCTGAAAGCTTTACTCCTGTTAGGAAACCCACTGCAGTTAATTTTGATGATGTTTCTTTAAACCACACTTAGACGTATTTTCTCTATTTTAAAGTTAAGGTTGATAAAATTGTTCTAAATATTTATAGTATGAGAACATATGCTTGTCACCTTATGCTAGTCACCTTCGTGGGCTCGTTTGTCATTTTTTCATTTCAACATTATTTTGTTCAAATCTTCAGTAGCGCCTATCATCCGCAGACGGACGGCCAAACCAAGGTGGTTAACAGATCCCTCAGCAACCTACTTCGATGCCTCGTCGGAGATATAACCTGCGGACATGGGGTACTCGCCTTCCCCAGGCTGAGTATGCGCACAACTCAGCGGTTAATAGTAGTACGAGGCACTGCCCCTTTCAAGTTGTTTATGTTGTGGTTCCACGTGGTTTGGCCGATCTCATGGCGTTGCCTCTCCCGGGGCGCGCTAATGTGCGAGAAACAGACTTGATGGACGCTCTCAATCGTACACATGCTGCAACTCAAGCTCGTGTAGAAGAAGCTAACTCTTGTTACAAGCCGCTCGTCATTGCCGGTAGGTGGTGTTTGAGCCGGGAGACTTTGTTTGGGTCGTGCTTACTAAGGATATATATCCTTCACACCTTTACAACAAGCTCAAGGCTCGTAAGGTGGGTCCGGTGGAAGTTCTAGAGCGTAGTAACCCCAACGCTTATAGGTTGAAGTTGTCATTGCACCTTAACACGTCTGACGTCTTCAATTAATGTGAAACATTTGGTGCCATTCGCAAGTGACGATGATGTTGGTTCGGAGGACGGTTTAGATTCGAGGGCGGATCTCCGTCACCTAGGGAGAATGATGACGTGGATGAGGCGTTGATGTTTTTAGAGAGGTTCAATCGTATTTCCAAACCAAAGGCGTGATGGCTATGTGGCGTTGGAAATATTTCTTGGTAATATTATTTAATTTTGTTTAGTTATTCATATAGTGAAAATATTGAAATCTACCCATTTTGAAAACCTCCACCATAAAACTACCCATTATTTTCCCCCTCATTTAAATCTACCCATTTGATAATTATTTGGTAATTCGATTAAAAAAATGATTTGACATTTCACATGTCACATCATTTGTGTCCGTGATTCATTTAACACAGAAATGTGAAATAATACAGTTCACTGTAGTGAAATAATAGAGTGTACTGTTATAGTGTACGATCCACTGATAATAGAGTGTGCATTATTTTCAATTTGTCATACTCCCTCAAAATTTTCACAAGGAAAAAATTTGTATGTTATCAGCTCCTTGAGAGGATAATCGGCAAAATATATCTTAAAAAGCTTTTTTGAAGACAGAAATACAGGTAATTACGTTTTATATGTTGTTTAAACGGTGAATATTGTCTAACCGGTCGATGAAAGGTTGAAACCAGTCGAAACGGTTTCAACTTTTCCGACCGGTTCGTACGTAGTTCGACTTAATACGTCAATGTAAGCTGGAAAATGGTCAAAACCGGTTGACAAAGTCGCCGGAATGTTGAAACCGGTCGACCGGTTTCAAATATTCCGGCGACTTTGTCGACCGGTTTGTACGTATATTGACTTTAAACGTCAATGTAAGCCGAAAAATGGTCAAACCGGTCGACAAATTCGCCGGAATATTTGAAACCGGTCGACCGGTTTCAACATTCCGGCGACTTTGTCGACCGGTTTGACCATTTTCCGGCTTACATTGACGTTTTAAGTAAAAATATCCATTATTTTGTGACTAGAATGCCAAAATTCAAATGTGGTCGAGAATTGGTCATCTTAACTGTTCTCAGGATTTATTCTAATTGAATTTCATACGGTTTGGAATGAAGCACTTGTATTGTTGAATTTGAATAATTTCTTGGATTGATTTCGTGTTTATAGTCGTAGAATTCGTATATATATCACATTAGCATTTTCCGGTTTATTGGTTTTGTTGAGCGGTTTATGTTTTTTAATTATATAATTATCTTTTGGTTAAATTTTGTAATTAATTTTGTGTAAAATTTTGTTGTAGATGTCGTTTGTGTACGTGAATCTACGTTACGGAGGCGATTGGGTTGATTGTGTCTACAATGGTGGCCAACAACGTACTCTAGTTATTGAAGGATATGCATTGACAGTTTCCAATTTGAAATACAAAATAAGGGATGTCATTAGCTCTTGCGAACTAGATTTTGATGTTTTCTATTTGAAGACATCACGGAAAGGCCGAAGTATCAAGTATCTTTTGACGGAGAATGAGGATTTTGCCAAGTTGTGCAGAAAAGAACGTGAACCAACTGTTTATGTGTGTGGAAACAGTGAAGTATCCTCCTCGCATGGCGGCGCTAGAGAGGCTCCAGTACATTCATATGTCCCTACTTATGAGCCTCAAGTACCGTGCGTACCATCTTACGATTATTATGGGATGTCAGCGTCCAATTCATACAACGCAAGTAGAAATTGGGATGCTGAGGTGGAGGTGGATGCGCTTCAGGGGACAACTGCTTCGTCAACTTGGTTCGAGGACTCTTTTCTTGGTTCATTTAATCGTGAGTCGACTGAACGAGGAAATACTATCCCAGACCTAAATCAGAAAACAGGTTCGCATGTAGAGCATGGAGAACAACCATTGTATGAGGACGATGAAGATGCAAACGATAAAGAATATGAAGAAGAATCAGAAGAAGAATCGGAAGAAGAATCGGTAGTAGATGAAGATGAAAATGATGAAGAAGAAGAAGTAGAAGAAGAAGTAGTGTCCCGACGACCTCCTACCTCACCAACATATCCACTTGCTTGCTCTTGTGGGATGTCGTCATTGTGAACATGTGTAGCTCGAACATCGGATTCGCGAGCCGATGATGTGATCGGAGGACTTCGGCGGCGGGGTTCACTGACATCACGTGTACTTCATGAACCCCCGCACTGCATGAGTTCTACAGCATTCTGAATAAGCCTCTTCATACGAGTCTCAAACGCCGCAAGTTCAGCCCTAAAGCCTCTAACAATCCTCTTCTCGGCTTTAGCAATCTCCTTCCGAACAAAACTTGGTGTGACAACATCTTCACTCGCCCCCTGCGCTCCGCTACTGCTTGACGATGTCTGAATAGCTTGGCTTCTCGTACGCTTTCCCGTATCTCGACTACGTCGGTGTGGCCTGGATGTCCCAGCCTCGTCTGGGGAACTCTCCAAACGCGTAGAAGCAGCTGCATCTCTCCTCGGTCCACCGACATCGGAAGATGTAGCTTGTGGTGGTCTCCTAATGCGACGCAATCGCTGCTCGGCTGGAAATTGCTCACCAACGGTTAGAGGATTAGTTGGGGTGACAAATTGGACCTCCATCGGCATGCCATAGTGGAGTGAAATCCAATACGGTTGATGATCCTCCCCTTCCTCAAGTTGGATATTCGCAATTTCATAGCCCTGCAAAAAAAATATTTGTAGTGATTCATTAGACACCAAACAATTATTCAATCAAAACAAATATTTCACAAGATGTCAAATATATATTAAAATAAATTCTAAATTTGTACCTCGCCCTCGAATAAGTCGATCAAAGTTTCACCATCCTCGAGTCGCAGCTTCTTCCGAAATGCCCATCTCAAACACCTTGGATATAAATTCGGGACATATATCCCTGCTGCATTCCCTAACCCCTCTATAATTTCAAAGGCCCGCGTCACTAATGCCCATGCCGGACCATAGAAATGATACTTTGTTGGTTTGTCCTGGGCTTTCTGAACGTAGTATCGAAGGGTCGTGTGGCTATATGCACCCCAGGGAAAATTCTGCCAAACATCATCAGTCTCGACCATCACCCACAACCACGGGAATGGAGGCCTTTGCGAATCGTGGCCGAGAATAAATATATCTGCAATCAACACTTGGGCCAGTTGCAAGTGCATATGCCCATCCACATCATCAATCACGTTCCTCAAGGAAGTAAACACATCAATCAATTGCGCAGATGTTGGTGGATGATTAACGTCATTGCATACTATCCTATAAAGTTGAGATGTAGTAGGATCGACGGGCATGGTGCAATCAAAATTCGAATTCCCAAATCTAAGTCCGGTCACCAATGCATGATCTCGAATAGTATATTCAATATCTTGTCCCCTAAAATGGAACCAAATGCCTCGTCTCAAAAATATTGCCCTCGACAAAATCCCATGAATAACCCCAGAATTAATGCAACCCGGGCTCTAATAAAGAAAGTGTCCAAATGGTCCATTGATAAATCTATGTACCAAATTCTCACCTCCTACAGCATTTATCACCTTTTGAATATCCGCTAGTAGGCCTACTCTGTAGTAAGTGTTCGGTTTTGCATTTGCTAGCCTATAATTGGGTCTCCGATAACGTGGAGAAGGCAGTGCCTGAAAAAACAAACATATGAATTTAATAACCAATTCAAATTCGATATGAATTTATACTAACCAATTCGGTTCCTATGAAATTAAAAAAATATTCAACAATGTCATATGAAATTAGTCCAATTCGATTCAAAGGCATTCAACAAATCAACTAAAATCAACAAATTAATTATGAAATCATACGTAATTCAAGTAAAATCATACGTAATTCAACTAAAAACAACTAAAATCAACAATTCAACAATATCACTTTGAATTATACGCAAGTCAACTAAAATCATACGTAATTCAACTAAAATCATACAAACATCATACGTAATTCAACTAAAATCAACTAAAATCAACAATTCAACAATATCATATTGAATTATACGCAAGTCAACTAAAATCAACAAATTAGAGCCATAAATCATGAAACCGGTCGACGAGAAAGCCGGAACCATTGAAACCGGTCGAGAATCTTGTCGGAAAGTTGAAACCGGTCGACCGGTTTCAATTTTCCGGCGAGATTCTCGACCGGTTTCAATGGTTCCGGCTTTCTCGTCGACTATTAATCACGAAAATGTATAAACCGGTCGACAAAGTCGCCGGAAAATTTGAAACCGGTCGACCGGTTTCAACTTTCCGCCGACTTTGTCGACCGGTTTCTTCATTTTCCGGCTTCAAGTGACAAATTCAGTGCTTTACCATAATTTCGGCCGGAATTTCTTCGTCTGAATAGCTCATTTCTTCCGAGTACGCTTTGAAACCGGTCGACGGCTACTATACCAATTCTTGTGAGGAAACGGCCGGGGACGGAGACGACGTCGGGGGAGGGCTGTGATGTCGGAGAATTTCGACCGGTGGAGGTGGGGGAGAGAGTTTGAAAACAGGTGGTGGTGGAGAAGTGTTGCCGTCCTTGCCGTCGGTCGAACGGTTTTGGGGAGGGGGGGGGGGGGGGGGAAGAAGAATCCCGGGTATGAGTAAAAAACAAAAACAAGAGAATCAATATTTTGCTAAAAACAATGGTGGAGGAGTGTGGTGTCAGCTTTGGGAGAAAAACAAGAGAATCTTGTTTTAAAATTTTAAATTAAAAACTGTAATGGGTATTTTAAATAGCATGGTAATTAAAATGGGTAGTTTTATGGTGGGGGTTTTCAAAATGGGTAGTTATAATTTTCACCCATTCATATATGGGCTTTAGTTAATAGAGTCGTGGGGTTTTCGCATGAGCTTAAGTATTTATGGTTTGCTAGTAGATATAGTTTTTAGTACTCCCTCAGTCCCACTGATATAGGGACCTTTTTTTTTGTGATTTTCGACACGCTTTTCCACGCCTCTAGATGATCAATTGTTGTAGTATCCCGTAAAAGAAAAAATTCTTCAAAAATCCGTTTTAAAATTGATCATCTAGAGGCGTGGAAAAGCGTGCCGAAAATCACAAAAAAAAAGGTCCCTATATCAGTGGGACGGAGGGAGTATTATTTAAAGGAGTTTTGTAAGGGAGAACTTTGGTTTTTGGATTAATCAAATTTCATTATCATCTACAAACCTAGTACACGTAGTGTCAAGGTTTCCAGTTTTCGTGTCATACGCTTTCGCTATGTCAGTAACACTCATATTTCTTGGAAGACAAAGAAACAAGATAAAGTCTCTCGGTCTTCGGCCGAGGCTGAATATTGCTCCATGGCTAGTGCTACATGTGAGCTCAAATGCCTTCTTACTTCTTAGTCTACTTCTCTCGTTTGTAGTTCAACATAATGGTCCAATGTTTCTTTTTTATGATAATTAGTCCGCGTTGCATATGGCTCAGAATCCCATTCACCATGAATGAACGAAACATATAGAAGTTGATTGTTATTTTATTCGTGATATTGTTCAAACAGTCATCATCACCCCTCGATATATTCACACATCTGGGCAGCTAGCCGATATTCTTACCAAAGCATTGGGCAGTCGACAATTTCTTCATCTTCTAGGCAAGCTAGGCGTTTGTGATCTACATGCTCCAACTTGGGGGGGGGGGGGGGGGGTATGAATATATCCTATCTTTGATAGTAGGTGTAAGATATTTGTTAGCATAGTTATAAGAGTTTGTTAGCATAATTGTAGTTGGGGTTTTAACCTATAAGAGGCGTGTACACATGTAGAAAAACAAAGGAAATGAATTCTTGTTCTCTCCTTCATAAATTGATTTCTAACTTTCCGCTCCTTCTGTTGTTGGCTATTCTTATGTTGATTGGACCCGTTGTTTGGAAACTCACCTTGCTCCATCTTTGTTGGTGGTAACTTGGTTACTTGAGGTGCTAAGAAACAACCCACCGTTGCTCATTCAAGTTGTGAGTATGAATATCAAGCTTTGGCTAACATTGCTTCCAAACTCATTTGGTTTATGTATCTACTTCGTGAGCTCCATGCCTCACCAAAGAGTTCGCCACTCTTACTTTATGATAACAAGAGCTTTCTTTCTTTGCTCCAAATTTTATACATGTATCCGTAAACAAATTGATTGGTACTTCGCGTGCCAATTTGATTTATATGAAAACTTTTTTGCCCGATCAAAAAAAAAAAAAAAATCCTATTGCACAAAAATGAGCTAAATCCATTGACATTGACTATCACTTCGTCTGAGAATTGGTGTCATCTAGCAAACTGATCACGAAATTTGTTCCATCCACTCTGCAAGTTGTCGTTGTCTACATTTTCACCAAGAGTTTAGCTCATCCTCTTTTTGAATTTCTTCGGTCCAAGCTTCGAGTTAGACCACATCCCTCTCGCTTGAGGGAGGTGCTAGCAAATCTCATAAAAATACCAAAGATTGGATCATTATTTGTTAGGATTCTTTCCAAATCTGTAGTGATAGATTCAGTGTTAGCTATAATTATCTATATATACTCTCTGATGTACATGGAATTATTATTTTTTTTTATACTTTAGCAACAAAAATTTAAAGACAGCGCCACAGAGGATTTGAACTCGGGACTTTTGGCCCCAAAACATAATCCTCTACTGCTTGGCCAACACAAACACTACATGGAATTATTTTAAGGTTGAATAAAATTCTTTATTCACAATTATCATTCTCCTTATATAACTTGATCATGCACTTCCCATTCTCTTACTTTAAATGAAAGACGCATACTTTTCAATTTCAAACTCAAAACTCAAAGATTATTACAGACTTACAGTGGATAAGTTAGGCAATTGAAACCAATTTTTAAATCGTTTTTTTTTTTTTTTTTCCCAATGTTGTGAAGTTAAGCAATCTACGTTGTGAAATCAAACCAACTTCATGATGAGATCACTTGGGGGAAAACAACTATATAGGTTTTGGACTTTTTTTTTTTTTTTTCTAGAGTTAGGTTATGTTTTCTTTAATACGAAAGAAAAGAAATATCCACCCTTTAAATCTTCCTTATTTCTCAAAATTTCTCACATTTGCTCTTTTTTCCCCTTCATTTGCACTGCAATGAAGATAAAATATTATTTTTCCAATTTGTTGTCATAAATAATTTCTTCAATTTAAGGAGTAAAATTCTTCCTCATTGATAAAAGGTGACGAAAGAATGAGATTTAAAGAGTGATTTTTTATTCTCTCTCTCTTTCGCACTAAATAGAACACAACCTTAGTTTATGTTCAAATTATACATTGGGTATTATGTGATCTCATCAAGATAGGTAACATTCGCATCATAATATAAAATTCTTAAATAATAACAATAATAATACTACGAATAACACAATTTTTTTGCCCCAAAAAATATTCGGAACCTTGCGTTCAAGAGTTACGACGATATTAGGTTACACAAAGCATCAACAGGCTAGCTGCATTATTCAACGAAACCCTAATCCATTTAAAATTTTCAGCACTTTTCACAGCTAAATAAAATGATTCATTTTGACAGCTCAGCGGAGAGGGCGGCGGCCAAGGAGGAGATGGTGGTCGGAGAAACTCCGCGGCTTCCGCCCAAGTACCACCTTTGTATCATCTCCGCAACGTTAGCGTTCTTCACCTCTAACTTCGACTCCTCTTTCCCCTCCGTCGCAAATGCAATCTTCATCATGATTTAACATATCAATCAAAGATTTAAAATTTTATAAAATGCCGATAGTAAATTTGGAAAAAAAAAAACAAAAAATATATGATTTTTTTGCCCATTTTATAATGACCCTATTTTATTTTTATTATAATAAGAAACTCAAGTGGAATAAAAATAATTTATTATTAAATGGACGAAGAGAGTATGTACATGAACGTGGCTTGCCTCTGCAGTAGATGGAGCAGCAGCTGGGAAATGAAACGTGATGACGGAGTCTTTCTTGAAGTATTTGGATTGGAAGAAATTGACGACCTGTTCGAGAGCTTCTTCTTCTCCTTCCTCGTACTTATCCTCTTCGGCCAAACGGTCCCTTACCGTGTTCTCCAATTGCACTCCGTACTGAGATCCTTTAATCTCCTTGATCACCACAACTCGCACCACCTTCTCCACCGGAGCTGATTTTTGACGCAAACACAAAACAAGTAAAAAAAAATGTTAGATAGAGTTTCCATATTGGAGAATGGTTTTTTTTTTTTTTTTTTTTTTTTTTTATATGTAATATTAAAGTTGTTATAGAATGAAAATACTGCATACATATATAACGAATTATAATAGACATTTGGGAATTAAATTAAAATTTCTGAAAATTATATACCTTAATTTTAAATTTATCAACGCTGATATAATTAACAAAAACAAAGTAAGATGACAAAAATAATTATAAACCCTAACTGAGATTTGAAAAAACAAGTCGGAGACCAAATTCGATATTGACGATCCAATGTGATATAAAATAGTAGTACGAGTTTCGTTAGAGAGAGAAATGAGACATGTCACCAGAAATAACAGCATTGAAGAAATCATCGTCCTCTGTTAGGTCGGCAGGTGATTTGGCTTTCCATTTAAGGAGATGGGAAATAATCTCAGAATCCAAGTAAACTCCGATTGCTGTAAACTTAATTTGGAGGAAGTGTATCTCGATGTCCGTCAGTCCTATATATCCAATTATTATAATCAGTAAATAATAAAACAGAATAAATGAAAAATGAATTATCTGTAAAAAGAAAAAGATAATGCTGACGGTTCAATTCATAGTAACCTCTTCCTCTTCCGTCCCGCTTCAATAATTTACTTTTCAATACACAATTTTACATGCAGTGTTAAAAGTGAAAAATATGAATTGAAGGGTTATTCTATAATCTACTCCCCTCCACTCCAAAGTTGTTACTTCATTCTCTAAATCATGGTCTTCGTATATAACTAAAAAAATTATATTCGTGTGTATTAATTTAGCTGTAAGAGTTAAATTTTGTGTAGAGAATTCCGGGTTCGAATCGTTTATGGCGGGCTAAGATTAGAAAAATTGCGCACGCGACCATTAATGTATGTAAATGGAAACAATCTATATTAGTAAATAAAATTAAAAGATCAACTCATATCAATTTTTGGAAACTCGCTTGCATTAGAGCATGCGCAGCAGCGCACAGGGCAAAAGAGCGCACGCCACGTGGCGCAATCGTGGCAGCACCACGTCGGCGTGCGTACATATGTGGGCAAACGTACGCTGATGCGGGCGTACACGTGGCGTACGGTGTACGCCCGTGTGTACGCCCAAGCATACACCTCTGTGCACCATCCGTCCGCCACGTGGCGGCATCCCATTGGACGGTCAAAGTTTGACTTTGACTGCTTTTTTTTTTCTTTCTTTCCGATTCCAGTTTCTATTTTCTTTTTTTTCCTTTTTTTTTCTTTTCTTTCCTTTTTTCTATGTTTAATTAAGTATTCTTCCTCATTTTTTTTCCCATATTTCAATTTTAATTTAAAGATTATGGATTATAATTTTAATTAATTTCTATTTTCTTTTTTCTAACATATTCCTTCCTATTTTTTTGACTTGTTCACATTTTTAACAAGTTGTTCACATTTGATTTTTTCTCCATTTTTTCACCCTTTAATTGTTTTGTTTTTTATGTTTTAAAATCTTTGTATTGTAATTTTCCAAAGGTGCAATACAATTTGATCTATTAAAAAAACTCGTAATCATGATTAACTGTGAGCCAACCCACTAATCTAAAATTAATTCGATTTTCACGTAATCATGATAATCAATTGTAATTAGTTAAGCTTTTATTAATTTTGACACGTCCATTTATTTCAAGTGTAACCAAGTTGGTGATTAATTTCCATTTTAAAACAAATATGGATTAAAATCGAATTGATTAATTTTTTTCTCAATTTTTTCACCCTTTAATTGTTTTGTTTTTTATGTTTTAAAATCTTTGTATTGTAATTTTTCAAACTTTCTTCAATATGATTTGATTTATTAAAAAAACTCGTATTCGAACGACAAGAAAAATATTAAATCGAAATAAGAATTAACAAATAACTAACAATGTCCAGTCAGCATAGTCTAATCAGCACATAAAATAAACAGCATACACCGTACTCTACTGCACTACTTTTCAGCATACGCCGTACTCTGTCCTTGTCAGCACACTTTTTGTCCTAGTAAGCACACTTTTTAAGTAGCATACGCCGTACTCTCGTATTCTCTCGTACTCTGCTGCTAATGCTCTTACTATAGTATGTGAACATTGGAACTTTTTTTTCATTGTTTGATATTAATTGTGTTCTACTACTCCTCCATTTCTTTTTATAAGGGGTTTGTAGCTTAGGCACCAGAATTAAGAAAATTTAATGACTATTTTTTTATGTTAATCTCTTTCTCGTAAGTCGCATTTTTTATGAAAAAATAGATGAAATTATTTTGAAAAAAGAGATAAATATTAATTATAATGAATGAAGATAATGAAAACAAGAGGAAAAATGGAGAATAGTGAGTTGGAAATTGAAAAATTAATCTAGAAATATGAAAACACCTCATTAAAAAAAACATATCATTAAAAAAACACCTAAACCCCGTATAAAAAAAAACGAGGAGAGTACTATATACTCCCTCCGTTCCGCTCCATTTGGTCTATAGAGTGAATAGATGTGTGATATAAAATAATAGAGCAGACCAAGTGGAGCGGAACGGAGGGAGTAGTCTATTATCAGTATGAGTGATGTAGTATGTGGCCCCACCCTACCCTAGCACCACATCACCGAATTAGAAAAGGTTAAAAGGTTAAAAACTGTACTTAATAAAATACTTAACTTGTATTTTACATGTTTTTCTAGTTATTTTTTCTAACTCGCTAACAATCGGTATTACTCCCTCCGTCCCTTTGGAGTTGTTACATTTATTTTTAGAATTTGTCTCAAGCGTTTTCGAGAATTTTAATGATAAGTTTTAAAATAGTTTTTTAAAGATTTTTTCCTTTTATGAGATAGTAAAACACTTGTAGTATCTTGTAAATTTAAAAATTTCACAAAAAGATATTTTGAAATTTACCATCAAGACGCTCGAAAATGCTTGAGACAAATGCTGAAAAGAAATGTAACAACTCCAAAGGGACGGAGGGAGTATTTCATTACAAAAAAATAGAAGCGCATACGCTGATAGACATGGCCTCAATACGAAAACGTGACAATGTAACCAAATATTTTCGAATAATTATAACATTAAATTTATATTTCTGTAAAAATCGAAATTTATATTTGAATGAGACGAGAAGATTACCATGAGCCAACAAGGACAATGGCTTGGTTGTGGTGATTTGTGGAGGAAAAGGAACTTCGTCCACCATCACTGCCTCACCCACCTCATTACTACCCACTGCATCACAACCACTTTATTAATCACTAAATATAATCCCTGTAATTGCAAATTATTTATAAATTAAAAAAAAATCACCTCTTTCTCATATGCACATATATCAAGTTAAGATTGTTTAACTATCATTGTCACAATATTGTTTGGCTAGCTAATTTATTTCAATTACAGAATCATGTATAGTTGCAATCATAAGCATATATCATTAGAAAATCAAATACCACAATTAGTTGTGAATTAAAATGAATAATAATAACATGAGAGAGAGAGAGAGAGAGAGAGAGAGAGATTACTCAGATCTATGCAAGGAGTTTCGGTGCAGGTTTCTGGAAGTGTAGAAAGGAGAATTGGGAAGCAGAATTCGAGAGTATATTAATATTAATTAATTTTATCACTTGAAATGAATTTTATGTGCTGATCTTTATAGAGTGGTGGGAGCCAAGAATTTAAGCTACCTGTCAACCTCTCTTAGCCAGAGAGAGGTAGTTGAGTAATTTATTCAATTTTTGCAGCATATATATCTATATTATTATGATTATAAAACTATTAAAGATAATAGTTGAAGTGTCAAAGTGTTTTAGTTGTGGACTCGTTCAATTATTTTTATTGTATTAAAAGTGTTAAAGTGGTAAAATTGTGGACTCGTCTAATATTTTTAATGATATTATAAACATTAAAGTGTAATTGATCTACTTTATAAAATAGAAGGTTAATAAATTGTGAACGTCTCAGTATGATTATAGTGTTAACAAACGGTAGACGAATTCACGAATATAGTAGTAGTACAAGATTAGGTAGGAAGAAAATTGGGAATGGAGAGTTGAAGAAAGGAAAGTACTATTTAAGATGACATGGCTGCATGAGCATCACTAGATCTACCTAACAAAACCCCACCCCATTTGGTCCAATTAATAAATGAATAAAAATAATGTTAAATTTCGGCACCTTTTATTTGTAGTATATGATTGATGACAATTATTAAATACAAATTAATTAGATTATAATCATGGCACCTTTATCACTGATGGAATACATATTAGATACACATAGATTTATACCGGTAATCAAATTACATTAAAAATGCAAGGATATTCAATTGAAATTAAAACCAATTAAGCACAATAAAAAGAAAAAAAAGAAAAAAAGAAAAAAGAAAAAAGTTTTATAAATATATTTATTTATGTATTTATTGGACATTACTTGTAGATAAGATTAGGTTTTATCCCATGTACTTATATATATCTCTTTTCTGTAACTGACATTCACAGTTTCACCCATATTGTCCCCTACTTTCTCTCCACCGCGTTTTCTTCTCTTTTTCTTTCTCTGATTTTCTCTCGGTTAGATACTTTACAACACGTTATAAGCACGACAACCAAAGAAATCCTTCGATACCTAAATATGTGCATCACTTTGAGTTATGTAGTTCATAAAGAAATCGTACTACATGCATCTGTTCTATATGAATATCCTTCTATCAATATTTTATACATCTAATATATTTAAGATAGAGAGCTACTTATTTAAAAAGGAGGGAGTATTATATTGTGAGTGAAGATTTGGTTTTAAATTTGTTTTAGTATATGTATAATAAAATTGGTAAATATGTATTATAAGAAGATAAAAAAAATATTATTGTAACGGGTACATTTCCAAAAACGGAATAAGCACGGATTTGGAAAGAAAAAAGAATGAAATTATACGCACATATTCGGGCGAGGGAGAAGTTAATATTTGTAACATTTATTTGGGGTGAGATTCATGTATATATGGTGGACAACTTAAAAAATTAGGGTAAATAGAAAGTTGTATATGTCCTTCACTTTCAATCAAGTCAAATATAGTAAACATGAGAGTAATTGGTCGATTCTGTTTTCCGAGCAATAAATACGTGAACGGAAAAAATAAAATAAAAGAGCACACGAGGGTTTACGTGGTTTGATTAATCGAAAAATAAAAGAGCACACGAGGGTTTACGTGGTTCGATCTATCGAAATAGATATACGTTCACGGGGCGGAATGGAGGTGGAGTTTATTGATGTATCATGCGTAAAAAGTATGAAAAGTGTGGATGAATCCTCTAACTCTAACGAGGATGTAGAGTTTTACTCTAATTAGTACTCCTTCGAGCCTATCTCCTATTTGTAATAAGCATCCGAGTCTTCTACGTCTCTTAGAATTTGAATTACGGTTGTTGAAGGAGTTCTTTATGGGCCGAACTCTTTGTGGGTCGAATTGCAGAAGCCGAGCTTCGCTGTTAGGCCCTATTTATTTTGGGCACTACGCTTGGGCCCAGTATTTAAGTCGTATCCTATCATTAATATTTGATAAAATTAAAAGAGATTTTGGCCGAATTGTTCATTAAGTTTTTGTGCAATTGTGTGTTTATTAAATTGTATTCAATGTTGTTTACACTCTAGCATTTGATTTTCGTTGGAATGGTCCAATTTTAAGATTTGTTTGGAAGTTTAAGTATAGAAAAATGAACCTAATTTAGTACGTCGGTAAATAAATGAGTTGTACGATTATAGGTGTGCATATATAGAACCCACAACTAATTGATGAAGACACAAGATATATAGACATTTATTCTCTTCTTCCACGTTTGCATGTAGAATTGATACGGTTGGTTCGATTTGAGTATAATTTGCTTTAAACAGCATTGTGTGGTGTTTAGGAAATTATCGAAGTGCTACTTTAATAGGTGAAAGTGAGGTTTTGGATCTCAAATGTCCTTACTTGTGTTGGGTGCTCTGGTTAACGTAATCACTCACTTTGTATATTGTAAGGGTAATTCTATCCACAGCCACCGATTTACTCCACACAGCCCCCTTCCTAAAAATAAATAAATAATATTATGGATTTTACTAAGTTACTCCTGTTATGTTTTACCGCAGTGTACACAACCTCTCTATTGAAACTTGAAAATCGCAAAAGATGAAAACAAAACATAAACTCCAATCACTCGCCAAATTCATGAATTGATTCAAACACTTTTACTTACGGATTTCTTTTTATTATGAAGGGAATTCTTTAATCGGGGTTTCTCGTTGGATTCTACATGGGAAAAGTGTTTCTTTAATCTCTTCTATTCTAATTCTTATCTCACTTTCTCTACGTATGGCATATATGGCCGCTCCCTTTGACGGCATGCTCCGATTCAGAGTTTAGCTGCGAGTTCATTAGGCTTTGCGGGACCCCCTTGTGAATGCTAGCAGTTTGTCCCGATCAGAGTCACTGATCGGTTCACTCCTCTTTTATTCTCCCGATTTGATCGATGTGTTTTTTCATTTTGAATTAGACGATCCAGAGAAAGGGTTTTATCTGGGGACGGGAACAAATCGCGGCGCTTCGATTGATTGAGTTTAATCTAGAGTAGTCTCTGCAAGATGATTTGGGGCTGTACATAATTCCATGTTTCCGGTGGCTGTGGGAATGGGTTATGATAGGGATAAATATCAGCTTTTGCCAAACATGGCATCTTCTAGAACCTATCTCTCTCATCCTTTCAGGAGCCTTACACAATCTGCCTAACGAAAATACTCAAGTCACAGGTGATATAGAGTTTGGAGTAAATTCGGACATGCGACAAGGCTCCTACGCAGATCCTGGCACGTGACAGAGGCTGTGCAAGTCCTGTTTGGCATCTGTCGGAGGCTAGGGATCTGCCAGGCATACGATCGGCGTGACTCTACCCATCCTAGAGTAAGGACCACGAAATTAATAGGAAAAAGGAATCTTGTCCCCCGAGGAATTCCTTTTCTGTCCTCCCTTTCTTTTGGACGAATGCTCACTTTCTCACCCTTCCTACACTTATAAATACCGAGTAGTCGCACACTTTGCCGATCATCCATCATCACAACACAATTCTTCGCACACACTCTGCGTACTATTTCATTCACCTTCATACTCTTCCACGAGCTCCTTTGAGCTCAAGCAGTCCAGGCTTCCGAAGCCTCCTGCCGGAGATCATCATCCGTAGTCACTTTCATTCCCCCTCTTCGGCACCGGGAAAAATCTCTCTCACATACCTCACCTTGAGCCTAAGGTAAAACCCTCATTGTCTAAAAGAGAATGAGGCTTAACGGAGCTCCACTCTCCCTGTTTCCATCTCCTTTCTACTTCATCCCTTCATTATCTGCTTATATGAGTGCAAAACTCCATGAATCTTAACAGTTTATGGCTAAATATGCCCTTTACACACAGCACACAGCTCGATTATCACTCATTATTTCTATGCGAACCATGCTCTGTCTAAAATACTTGATTATAGCCTTCTATGCGCATGAATCTCTTGCTCTTTACCACTGCAACCCTTTATCTATGAATGCTCTTTGTAAAACATGATGTATAACCTCTTAAATTGTTGTGGATCTCCAACCCGGATCTATCAACTGGCGCCGTCTGTGGGAAAGTTTGAGTTAAGATGTCGATTTCCCTGTTTTATGCGAAATTCTAGCTCGTCGTTGTAACGCAGTTGATGATTTTCCTTATCATTTCCTTATGTGAAGAATGTGGGAAAACTTGACATTAGAGTGAGTAGGCATGCTATATTTGCTGTGTAATCTATGGAAATCTGGATACGGATATTATTGCCTGATTCTTATTGAGCCCCTTTATAATTGTGAGCAGCAGAATGTGACATGACTATTAAATTATGCTCTCTTTTTAGCAAAATTGCCTGTCTGATACCCTGCTGAAGGGAAACTCATCTTTGAGATGTTGATTCTCTCTTCCTTATATGCGAATTTAAACCTTCCCTTTGTAAATGTTGTTGAGGCTATTGAATCTGGAGCGTTAATCTCTGCAGTATCTTTGAAGTCCTAACTGTTTATAGTGATATGTTTACGAGCTCGCTCTGTTATTTCCCTGGTATCTTTTTAAGTTCTAGCTGATTGTAGTGCTATGTCTATGAGCTTGCCATGTTATTCCCCTGGTGCGAAAAGTGCCCAAAAGAGGGACGTTAAAATAAATGTTTATTGAATGTCGGTTTGATGCTCTTAATTAACTCCAGCTGTATTGCTCATAATAGCAAATCAGGGCATCGGAGGCAATTTCGAGACCATATTTTCCTCATGATATGAATTGTGATAGCTAAACTGTCTTATCTGTCAACATCCTAAGGTCGTGAAGAATCTGAGGGAAAGCTGAGTCAAGAATTGCAATCACTTCAGAATGCATTCAGTTCACCTTGTGTAATTGGTGAGTCTACAACTCCTATAACTATCTCAAAATGCTAAATCTATTTGTGGGCTATAAGGGATTGGTAATTATAGAAGAAGCACCATTCCTTGAAACCTTTCATATATGCCCCTATATTGCTATGAATCAAAAATTCGCTTAATAAAGAAGCATCCAAAGGTGGAGAGCTGAAGATGAAAGGGTTACCCCATTCACTTTGATGAAGGGGTCCTGCATCCAAAAGCAAAACCTTCCATAAGCCCCCTACAATGGGCAGATCCCTCAGAAGCCCTGTCTAATAGGCAACCTCCGCATAAGCCCTATCTGATAGGCAGCACTATCATAAGCCCCATATAATGGGCAATGATAGGGATAAATATCAGCCTCACTCGTAATGTATTTTCCTACCTTTATCTGGATTATTTCTCCTATGATGATTAAAAGAAATTGATTCAACAATGAGCAGATCCTGGACGCCGCGGGATCTGACAACTACTATAGCTTGAGTTAAAGCTCATGTGCAGAAGCTAGTGCTTACTGTTTCACTAAAAAGTGTTTGCAATAGAACAAAATCCTATCGTAGCACTAGTAAGTAAAAACCTAAGTCGAATCTCAAGGAAAACTTAACAGGGCAAATAACTGTGTAGTAAAAACAACCTAAACTAAGAAAGCAAGTAAATAGAATATTTGGGTTTTTGGTTTTTAAAATCCTAGACAAGAAAAATAAATCAAAGCAATTAAATCAAAGCAAATAAATCTAATCTAGAAAGCTGGAAATAAATTGAACTAAGTAAACTAGAGAATTAAATTAAAAGAAAGCAATTAAACTAACTACCTAGGCAAGAATCGAAAAGAAAGCACTAAAGAAAGCAATAACGAATCTAAGCATAATTAAACTAATTTGAAAATCTGGAAATTAAATAAATAAATCTAATTCTAAGAACTTTGAAAAACAAGAGAATTGAAGACGAAATAAAAACGAATCTAAACTAGACTTTGGAAATCGAACGAACGAAATTAAACTAAAGAAATTAAACGAGGCAATAAAGAAATCGAATCTAAAACTAAAGCAAGTAATTAAAGCAATTAAACGAAAGCAATAAAATAACTTACGAAAGTAACGAAGAAACGAAGAACTTGAATTAAACTGCAACGAACTACGAATCCGGATTCGAACAAAAGAAAGCAATAAAAACTAAAGCTAAAGTATTTAGAACTGAAAAACTAAGGTAAAAAGGTTGTTCATAATTCGTGCTCTAATGGCATATATATACTAAGGTAAGAGTTTGATCCAAACTAGGAAACAATTAGAAAAACACGCCAGGCGAGGAGCGGGCGCTCCATAATAGCTGCGCAAAATCATCTCAAATTCTTGAACTGGAGTGGGCGCTCCATCCACCTGGAGCGGGCGCTCCAACGCTTATATGCAAATCCTCGAGTGTTGTCCAGGAGCGAGCGCTCCAATGCCTGGGAGCGGGCACTCCAACTCATCCGCGCACTGTATCCAGTTTTGCACTCTTTTTCCATCCTTTTCTCGTTCTTTCTCCTTCTTTCGGCTCCCATGATCCCTAACAAGTAAAATACTCGAAACACCCAAATCATAGCTATAAAGACACAAAACGACTCCAAAACGACACAAAAACAAATAATAAATAACGACTAAAACCTAACAAAATGACACCAAACACTTACAGAAGCAGCCTCGGCTTTAGTAGGCTCCTGCTAATACCCAGGGATCTGCAGGGGCGTGTAATTAGCGTGACTCTAGTCCTTTTAGAGTGAGGACCACAATATTAATGACAAAGAGAATTTGCCCCCACAGAAATTCCTCTTTTATCCCTTCCATACAAGAAACATCCACCTTTTCACCCCTCGCGTCCTATAAATAATAGGTGCTCGTGCATTTAGATCACATCATCACTCTCTACGAACAGCACACATCTTTGCGTACTGTTCCATTCAATTCCATTTTCTCTCTTACGAGCTCCTCCGGGCTCGAGCAGTCCAGGCATTCAAAGCCTTCTCCCGGGAAGCTCTAGTTTCCCTTCACCTCCATCCTTTTTCCTGGACGCCGGGAAGAATCTCTCTCTCTTACATATACTACCTTGAGCTTAAGGTAAAACCCTCATCACCTAAAGGGGAATGAGGCTCAACGGAGCCCCGCGCTCCTCGTTCCTCTCTTTTTCCTACCTCGTTTCTTCGTTATTTGCTTTTATGAGTACAAAACTCCATGAATCTCACTAGTTTATGGCCAAATACGCCTTTTATCCGTTGCATATAGCTCAACTATTGTTCGTCATTATTACGCACATTATACTCTGTACAAAATGCTTGGTTATGGCTTTCCATACGCGTGAATCTCTTGCTCTTTACTGCTTTAACGCTTTACCCATAAATGCTCTTCGCAAACATGATAAATAATACCCTAAATTGTTGTGGATCTCCAACCCAGATCTATCAACTGGCGCCGTCTGTGGGAATTTCTTGAGTTGAGATGTCGATTTCCCCTGTTTTTATGCAAAATTCCTGCTCGTTGTTATAATGTTGTTTGCGATTTCCCTTTATTATGTCCTTATGTGGAGAATATGAGGAAATCTGATGTTACATTGATTGGAAATGCTCTGTTTGTGGTCTAACTAGCGGAAACCCAGATGGGTATACTGTTGTCTGATATTTGCTAAGCTCTCCACGGTTATGAGCTGTTGAATGTGATGTGATTCTTCTAGGATTATGCTCCCTTTGAAATGGAAATTGTGATAAACACTTTGATTGAAAGGAAACTTGTGTTTGAGAGGCTGTTTTTCTCTCCCTGAATGTGAATTAAGAGTTGATATCTGTAGGTACTGTCGAAACCCATGGGTTTAGAGGGCTAATCCTTTGTTTATCTTTGAATCTCTAACTGATTCTGATGATATGTGCATAAATTTGTCCTGTCATTTACTCTGTTGCGATGATTACCTAGAATGGTGGCTATCTAATAGAAGGAATATGTATTGAATGTGAGATTTATATCATTCCTGGAGAATTTTAGTATGTATACCATGAATTTGTTTTAGCTACATTGCTCATAACAAATCAATTCAGTGATTACAAACGATCTCAAGGCCATATCTCTTTCATGACATGAATTGTGATGGCTAATCTGTTGTTGTTTTGCCAAAATCTTAAGGTTGTGAAGGATCCGGAGGAAAGCCGGGTCAAAAACTGCAGCAATCTCAAAACGCATTTGATTCACCTTGTGTACTTGGTGAGCATACAATTCTGTCTATTATCTGCTCAATATGAAATCCATCTATGAGTTGCAAAGGATTGGTGATCACAGAGGAAGCATCACTACTAAAGCTAGTCGAATGCCCCTGAATCGCCATGACTTGAAAACCCACAAAATAATAAAAACATTAAAAAATGGAGAGTCGAAAGATGATGAGGTTACCCCATTCACGTTGATGAAGGGAGCCCGCATCTGAAAGCAGAACCTCCTCCCAGAAGCCCTGTCTAACAGGCAACTCTCTCATAAGCCCCGTATAACGGGAAGAACCTCCAGAAGCCCTACACAGTAGGCAACACCATCGTAAGCCCCATATAATGGGCAGAACCCTTCATAAGCCCTATTTAATAGGCAACCCTCTCAAAAAGCCCTGTTTAACAGGCAACATCATCGTAAGCCCCATATAATGGGCAGAACACTTGATAAGCCCTATTTAATAGGCAACCCTCGCACAAAGCCCTATCTAATAGGCACCTCTTTCATAAGCCCCATTCAATGGGCAGAACACTCCATAAGCCCTATCTAATAGGCACCTCTTTCGTAAGCCCCATTCAATGGGCAGAACCTTCTACAAAGCCCTATCTAATAGGCAACTCCTTCGTAAGCCCCAGGCAATGGGCAGAACTTTTCCTAAGCCCTACTCAGTAGGCAGCATCCTCACAAGCTTCATATAATGGACAAAACTCCTTATAAGTCCCATTTAATGGGCAGTTCACCCCTAAGTCTTGCTCTAAAGGCGACATTTTTATGTATCACTCCCATAAGTTTTACCCATTGCATTCCGGCGGGTAAAATCTCACCTAAAACCCGCCTGATAAGAGGTATTCTCTAAAAACTCTATTTGATAGACAATAACTTTATAAACCTCTAAGGAGGAAATTACTTTCATAATCCCAATCTGATAAGTAGCGCTTCTGTAAGCTTTATAAAATAGACCAAGCTCTCGTAAGCTCGGTTCGATAAGTAATGCTCTCATAAATCCCGCATAATGGATATCACTCTCATAGTCCTTGGCTAACAGGGAATATCTTATAAGAAAGTCCTATAAAATAGGCGCTAAATATAACAAGGGCCTATATGGCCGAGGCATCTCGTATTAAGCTTAATAAAATAAGATGTCGTACAAATTCTTAATAACCTCTCCTCCTGATCAGATCCCTTCCAGAGGCTTCACAAGGAAAGCCTTAGGAAAACAAACAATCTAATAACGTAAGTTTCGTGAAGACAGATGTCACCAACCTCAGCTTCATTCCGGCAAAAGCCACCCTTGAAACGCCTTATATTAAGTAAACAACGCTTGTTAAAGCCGCCATAAATGGTTGGCAGTTATAAAAGGATCTGTTAAATCAGCAGCATATTGCAACTAAATCTCACATGATCAGATGCCTCCTGTCAAAAGGAGGGAACTGTGTCAAAACCCTTTATCATGATCAGCTTTCTATCTTTAAGTCGTTACTTACCTTCATCATATATTGGCGGAAGCCACCCCCTTTAAGAGTCTTATAACGAATAGGCTATACTCGTTAAAGCCACCATAAATAATGCTCAAACGCAGAAAATTTGCTAATAACAAATTACATATATCTCAAGTCTCTTTCAAAGAGCATCTGGAATTAATCTTCTAAAACGTCCTCAATTCCTTGCAGAATCTTGTAAGGATGATGGTTGATTCAGAAGCTCATCTGGAAAGGACAGGTGACAAGGTCTCCAATCCTCCCAAGGAATCAGGACCTGGCAATACCGCGCCAAGAATATCCTTCAGACTTGGGGATAATAAGGCCATCATACATCAACACAATGACGCCCTTGTAGTAACAGCTGAAATAGAAGGGTACCAAGTGCGGAGAATTTTTATAGACACCGGGACCCCTATCAATGTGATCCTCATGAGTTGTCTTAATCAAATGCCCCAGAAGAAACTTCTGAAACCCGCCATTGTATCCCTCCAAGGCTTCTCGCAGAAGCCTGTCA
Organism: Thymus mandschuricus; assembly: GCA_029379335.1. NCBI lineage: Eukaryota > Viridiplantae > Streptophyta > Magnoliopsida > Lamiales > Lamiaceae > Thymus > Thymus mandschuricus. The sequence continues at coordinate 11,820,196 of CM057079.1, forward strand.
TGACAGTGGGGTAGGTTGATCTTACACTCACTCTGGGAGAAGGACATATTAAAACATCGAAAGTAACTACTTTCTGGGTGGTCGATCAGGAGTCATCTTATAACGCTATTCTAGGAAGAGCTGCTCTGAACTCTTTCCAAATAATCGTATCCACCTATCACTTGATGATGAAATTCCCTGTGGGAGATCAAATAGGATGGATATCAGGGAATCAAATGACCTCAAGAAACTGCTATGTTCAATCTGTTAAAATGGGAGAAGCTAAGAAATGGGCTGTCCCAGAACCTGTAGCCCCTCGACACAAACCAGAAAGGGAAGAGGGCAAGATCAAAGAGGTCGATACTGTCAAAGAAGGGCAGAGCCTAATGGTCCCCGCAGAGGAACTGATAGAAATAGAGTTGATCCCAGATCGGAAAGGATTCACTACAAGAATCGGCACCCAGATGCCTCAAGACATATCAGAACAACTAATAAGGTGTCTGCGAAAGAACGCAGATGTCTTCGCTTTCGGGTCATCTGACCTGGTGGGGGTAGACGCAACCGTGGCATTACACTGTCTGAATGTAGACCCCTCAGTAAAGCCGGTAAAGCAAAAGTTAAGGCAATTTGGCCCTGAGAAAGATAAAATCATCAGGGAAGAGGTCGCCAAGTTATTGGAGGCTAAGCACATTAGGGAAATACAATTCCCAGAATGGCTATCCAACGCAGTGATGGTGGCTAAGGGAAATACAGGCACCTGGAGGATGTGTATTGACTTCAGAGACTTAAATAAAGCCTGCCCAAAAGATCATTACCCTCTGCCTAGGATCGATCAATTAGTAGATTCCACGTCAGGTTGCGAACTGCTATCTATGATGGATGCATATCAAGGTTACCATCAAGTAAAAATGAATCCATCAGATATCCCAAAAGCTGCATTTGGGGTCTGTGCTGGGACGTTTGGTTTTCAAAGCATGCCCTTTGGCTTGAAAAATGCGGGGGCTACTTATCAAAGAATGATGGATAAAATCTTTAAAAGCCAGATCGGCAGAAATATGGAAGTATATGTTGATGATATACTAGCCAAAAGTGTGCATGCTCAAAATCACATACAAGATCTGGAAGAAGTGTTTGCTGTAGCCAGATTATACCGTCTTAAGTTGAACCCAGCCAAGTGCTCATTCGGTGTGCAAGCTGGAAAATTCCTAGGATATATGGTTACCCCCAGAGGGATTGAAGTAAACCAAGCCAAAGTGCAGGCAGTATTGGAAATGACACCTCCTCGAAACATTCGAGAAATCCAAAGGCTCAATGGGCGAATTACAGCGCTTAGTCATTTTATTTCCCGATCAGCGGATAAAAGCCTCCCCTTTTTCAAAATATTGAGGAAGGGTAGCAGATTTGAGTGGACCAATGAATGTCAAAAGGCTTTTGAAGAGTTAAAAGAGCATCTGGCAGAACTACCTTTGCTTACTAAGCCATTACCACAGGAAGTTCTATATTTATATATAGCTGTGAGAGAGGAATCCATCAGTTCGGTACTCTTGAGAGAGGAAGGGTCGATGCAGAAACCTATCTACTACACAAGCAAGATGATACAGGGAGCAGAAATACGGTACCCTAGTATCGAAAAAGCTGCCTTAGCAGTAATGGTCACGGCTAGAAAGCTGAGACCCTACTTTCTGTCACACAAAGTGAAAGTCAGGACGAATGAGCCATTGAAGCAAATACTGGGTAAGCCCAATTTGTCAGGAAGATTAGTTAAATGGGCCATAGAGCTGAGTGAGTATGACGTAGATTTCGAGCCGAGAGTGGCTATTAAGGCCCAAGCTCTGGCCGATTTCCAGCAAGAAACCACCAGAGGAGAAGTAGAGGAATTCTAGTGGTGGAAAGCATATGTGGATGGCTCTGTTACTAAAGATGGTGCAGGGGTAGGGATCTTTATTCAGGACCCCAAAAGCCACATCTACAAATTTGCTATCAAGTTAAACTATCATGTCTCCAATAATGAGGCAGAATATGAGGCTCTGACCAGATGCCTAGACTTACTGCGAAACATGGGCGCCGCCCATATAATGGTTCATTCAGATTCTCAATTAGTGACGCATCAGGTCCTAGGGACCTGCGAAAAGCGAGAAGAGAGAATGGTAGCATATGCAAAAATCGTGGATGAATTAATGGGGCATTTTGCCAAAGCCGAGGTGGTCCAGATCCCTCGGGAAGAAAATATTGAAGCCGATAAGCTGGCTCGAATAGCTAGCGCGGCAGAAGGAACATGGACGGATGAAATTGTTCTATGCAACGCAGATGCCAAATTAATCAAAGCCGAAATGCAGGCTATTGAAATAATGGAGGATTGGAGAACTCCGATCATCAGAGCCTTAAAGGAGCTTTCTGGAGAACCAGAAGCTGCAGCTCTAGCCAACGGAGGAAGATTGCCACGCGCATTCAAAGCTAAATTCTGCCTAATAGGAGATAAACTATACAAAAGGGCGTTCACACACCCTTACCTCAAGTGCCTATCAGAGCCTGAGGGAGAATACGCGCTGTGAGAAATACATGAAGGTGTCGCAGGGGCGCACACTGGATTTAAAGATCTAATCAGAAAACTACTCAGAGTCGGGTTCTTCTGGCCTACAATGGAGAAAGATGCTAAAAACCTAGTTAAAAGGTGTGATAGCTGTCAAAGGAATGGGAGGCTCATTCACAAGCCTGCTGAAGAGTTAGGAGCCATGATGGCACCTTGCCCCTTCGATAAATGGAGAATTGATATAGTGGGAACATTCCCCACAGCTACGGGAGGAAGAGTATTCTTGATCGTAGCTATAAACTACTTTACAAAATGGGTTGAGGCCGAGGCCGTAGTAAAAATCACGGAGCAGGTGATAAAGAAGTTTATCTGGAAGAATATATGTTGCCGATATGGAATTCCAAGGATACTGGTCGCCGACAATGGTGCCCAGTTTACAGGATCCATGGTGCCAGCTTGGTGCAAAGAAATTGGCATTGAACAGAGGTTTGTAGCTGTAGCTCATCCTCAAGCTAATGGACAAGTCGAAGTAACAAACAGAACCATTGTAAATGGTATCAAAGCCCGGCTGGAAAAATCCAAAGGAAATTGGGCTGACGAGTTAGACTCAGTGCTGTGGGCATATAGAGTCAGTCCTAAGACAGCTACAGGAGAGGCCCCATTTAATTTGGTCTATGGGGCAACAGCGGTAACGCCGGTAGAGGCAGAACTCAAGTCATTAAGGATAATGGCTTATGATGAAAATCAAAACTCCTCCCTGATGAGGGAGAACCTAGACATGGTCGAAGAGCTTAGGATCAAAGCTCTTCAGAAGGCAGAAAGATACAAACAGCAGGTGTGAGACGCATATAACAAAAAAGTGCAAATCCGAAGGTTCTGCAAAGGAGACCTAATCTTAAAAAGGGCAGATGTTCTCAAGCCCATGGGAAAGCTAGATGCAAATTGGGAAGGACCCTACCTGGTAAAAGAGGTATTGAAAGGGGGAGCTTATGAACTACAAGATGAAGAGGGAAGGGTGCTACCACGGCCCTGGAATGTTAATAACCTAAAGAAATATTATGCTTAGTGTGAAATCATCCGCTAGATGAGTTATGATTCACTCGATCTCTCATAACCCATTTGGGGGGGGGGGGGGGGGGGGGGGGGGAGTAGGGGGATACCCTCCATATCCCATTATCTTAAAATGCTTTCCATATTTTACTATCTTAAAATGTTAGATCCTATGCGTTAAGCATCTATTAAAGAGAGCATAATTTATTACAGTTAGTCTAAAGGCATAAAGGTAAACTCAAGCCCCTAGATAAAAGAAAACTAGGAAAAATGCAAAGATTGGAGGTATGGGGAAAATACTTCAGCAGGGCTTAAGAGAAACTATGATCAATCAGGAAGCAGCATCTGAAGAAGCTCATATCCTACTATTCCAAAATATTACATACATAGAAAGGAAAACATTCAATAAGTAACAAGGCATACAGTCTATTTTGATTACAATAGAAAAGGCGTAAAGTGAGCCTCCAAGTCTTGAAACATGCATCCCAGCAAAAAACATCAAAATACAGTGTAATTAAGCTAAGGTAGAAGAGCATGAGCTAGATGATGGGGTTGCAGAAGCTCGGGGGAAGGAATAGGAATTGCTGTAATCGCTGTCTTCTCCAGTAGTTGAACCTTTTTAAAAAAAAAAAACAAAACAAGCATATACATGTCAATCAGTTCAAATTTACACCATGGGAGATAAAACAAGACAAATATAGTCGAAGGATTATATGGCTTACCTTCATCTGTCCTCTGTCTTTTGTTCCCCCCTCGAGGGATCAGACTAGCTGAGGGCTCAACTTCCTCCCTAGCCTCATCTGCCATCTCCGTCTTCTTAACCTTTTCAATCCGAAGCAGTTCGGCCATTAGAGTAGGGAGGTGCGTATAAACTCCCAAATTGGCGGCTCCGGCCTCCAGTGATAAATACCCCCCAGGCAAAGATAGCAGGATAAGCTCGCACTTCTCTTTCTCTGATAAGCGACCGTCATACATTTCGTATTGTGTGAAAAGATTCTTAAATCGCCTAAGATACGCCTTCATGTCTGGAAAGTCATATAGGTCCACGAAGTCCATTTCTTGCCGAGTTAAAAAACCGAGCAGACGGCTCCGAAGCAAGTCAGGGGTATCTTCAGAATAAGCCAATTTGCAAATCTTCCGGCTGACAAAATCGATGGACATGACTGAATTAATAAAACAAAGCAAAGGGTTTCTAAGAGCCAATCCCCTCATACATGGTTCGTAGAAAAATATGAAAGCAATAGTTAGATGAAAGAGGATACCTGTTCGTCTGAGAAGGGACGGACTCTGCTATGCAAAAGGGGAAGCGGAAAGAACAAAATAGGGCTTCTTTCCTCTCTTTTTCTAAACCAAGCGAAAGAGAAAAGTAAGGAGAGGAATGAGAGAAGCATAACATTGTTTCTTAAGAAATAGATCATTTTTCCCCTCCTTGGAAACGTCAAAAGGCAATGATAAGACAGGGAGCCATCACTCCCATCGTGCCTCGGAAAATTAACCGGCGCGTTACCTTTTTTTTTATGACAGGCCTTTTGTGATGTCATTTGAAATCATTATTACTAATGCTAGTATTTGACAGAAGCTTATGCTGAACGCTTCTGGTCTTGGGGGGGGAGGAGCTGATAGGGATAAATATCAGCCTCACTCGTAATGTATTTTCCTACCTTTATCTGGATTATTTCTCCTATGATGATTAAATGAAATTGATTCAACAATGAGCAGATCCTGGACGCCGCGGGATCTGACAACTACTATAGCTTGAGTTAAAGCTCATGTGCAGAAGCTAGTGCTTACAGAAGCAGCCTCGGCTTTAGTAGGCTCCTGCTAATACCCAGGGATCTGCAGGGGCATGTAATTGGCGTGACTCTAGTCCTTTTAGAGTGAGGACCACAGTATTAATGACAAAGAGAATTTGCCCCCACAGAAATTCCTCTTTTATCCCTTCTATACAAGAAACATCCACCTTTTCACCCCTCGCGTCCTATAAATACTAGGTGCTCGCGCATTTAGATCACATCATCACTCTCTACGAACAACACACATCTTTGCGTACTGTTCCATTCAATTCCATTTTTTCTCTTACGAGCTCCTCCGGGCTCGAGCAGTCCAGGCATTCAAAGCCTTCTTCCGGGAAGCTCCAGTTTCCCTTCACCTCCATCCTTTTTCCTGGACGCCGGGAAGAATCTCTCTCTCTTACATATACTACCTTGAGCTTAAGGTAAAACCCTCATCACCTAAAGGGGAATGAGGCTCAACGGAGCCCCGCGCTCCTCGTTCCTCTCTTTTTCCTACCTCGTTTCTTCGTTATTTGCTTGTATGAGTACAAAACTCCATGAATCTCACTAGTTTATGGCCAAATACGCCTTTTATCCGTTGCATATAGCTCAACTATTGTTCGTCATTATTACGCACATCATACTCTGTACAAAATGCTTGGTTATGGCTTTCCATGCGCGTGAATCTCTTGCTCTTTACTGCTTTAACGCTTTACCCATAAATGCTCTTCGCAAAACATGATAAATAATACCCTAAATTGTTGTGGATCTCCAACCCAGATCTATCAGGCAAGATCTCTCGTAAGCCCTATTTAATAGGCAGCACAAGCCCTATCTAATAGGCACACCTTCAAAAGCCCTATATAATAGGCATAACATCGTTAATCAAGCCCTATCTAATAGGCAACATCCTCGTAAGCCCCATATAATGGGCAGAACCTTTCAAAAGCCCTATATAATTGGCATAACATCATTAATCAAGCCCTATCTAATAGGCAACATCCTTGTAAGCCCTATATAATGGGCAGAACCTTTCAAAAGTCTTATCTAATAGGCAACATCCACACAAGCCCCATGAAATGGGCAGAACCTTAAAAAAAAAAAAAAAAAAAAAAAAAAAAAAAAAAAAAAAAAAAAGCTCCACATAATGGGCAACATTCCCTCAAGACCATATAATGAGCAAACCTTTCATAAACCTGATTCAGTAAGCAACATTCTCGAAATCCTATTTGATAGGCGATATTCTCACAAGTCCCACATGAGGGGCAGAACCCTACAACTAAGAAAGCCTTGCAAAATAAGCACCACACAAAAAGTTCTCCATAGTGGGCATTATGTATAAAAGGCCTGCTTGGCCAAACATCTTACATTGAGTCTCATAGAATAAGAGATCATATGGGATCTAAAAAACTTCTCACCATGACCAGATCCTTCCTAAGAGCTTCATGAAAAATGTTTTAGAAAAATAGATGCCCTAATAATGGGTCTTGCGGGGGCAGGTGTTGTTTATCCCCAACCCAATAAAGGCAGAAGCCACCCTTAAAAGGCCAGATAACAAGCGGACAATGTTTGTTAAAATCTATCATAAATGGTTTGTGATTATAAAGGGATCTGTTAAGTGAACAATATCACATAACAGAATTCAGAAAAAAAAATAATAATAATAATAATAATAATAATAAAAAATACAAAAACTTTGCATGATAATGTCACTAAGGCCTCGCCCGATTAGGCGTCACAGGATGAGGCCCTATAAGGGTAAGAGCCCTGATATTGAGTCTTATAAAATAGGCTAACACCCACTTTTGTCATACATTGGCAGAAGATATCCTATAAAAATCTTGCGTAAGTAGGCAATGTCTGCTTAAGCTAATACCGATAAATTCCAACCATCCAAAGCTTGCCAAAGAGCAAGGCATATTGTATATTAAAACTCATCTTGAAAGCATTAGGGAACTAATTCTTTGAAATGTTTGCAGAACTCTGCAAAAGATGACAACTGGTCCAAAGGCTCATTTGGAAAAGGTATCTGCTAAAACAGCTAATCCTCATACGGAACCAGGTGCCAGTACCATCATGCCAAGAATATCCTTTGGATTTGGGGACAACCAAGCCATTATGCATCAGCACAACGATGCCCTCGTGATAACAGCCGAGATAGAAGGATACCAAGTGCGGCGAATTTTCATCGACACGGGGACCCCTGTCAATGTGATCCTCATGAGCTGTCTCAATCAGATGCCCCAAAAGAGACTCCTGAAACCTAGCAGAATATCCCTCCAGGGTTTCTCACAGAAGCCTGTGGTGACAGTAGGATCAGTAGATCTTATTCTCACTTTAGGGGAAGGGCACGCCAGAGCATAAAAAATGACTACCTTCTGGGTAGTGGACCAGGAATCATCCTATAATGCTATCCTAGGGAGAGTTGCTCTAAACTCTTTCCAAGCAATCGTATCCACCCACCACTTGTTGATGAAATTTCCTGTGGGAAATCAAGTAGGTTGGATATCCGGAAGTCAAACGACCTCATGAAAGTGTTATATCCAATCTGTAAAAATGGGAGAAGCTAAGAAATGGGCATTCCCAGAACCTGTGGCCCCCCGATGTAAACCAGAAGGGGAGGAAGGCAAGATCAAAGAGGCTGACACCTGATTGGTGTCTAGATGTTAGGCTTTTCGTCATGTTTTCGTGTTCGTTTTCGTTGTGTTTTTGTGTCTTTTCGTGTGTCTTTGGCTATGAATTGGTTGTTTGGAGTTTTTGGTACTTGTAGGATGAAAAGGGCGGAAACGAGAAGAAAACGAGAAGAATGGTTGTTGAGCAATCATTGACCTCGAGTTCTAACCTCTCATGATTTTATTGAAGATTCATTTTGGATGTAATGAAAGCATTATAGCAAAGAGGGGTTCGATAGGAGCACATAGGCAAAAACGGAGGTCAATTTGGAGTTCGGATGAGGAAGATACGGCCGAAACAAGACAGTCGCGCGCAATCGTCCAGTGCTTGATTTGGCCGATCGGCCAAGTCCTTCACAAATCTGGCCGATCGGCCAAATGTCTATGCTCGGATTCAGCAGTTCCTGATCTGGCCGACCGGCCAGAATTCCTTCAGCATCTGGCCGATCGGCCAGAAGTCGGCGTCCAGCTGTTGTTTCCTTATTTAATTAGGTTTTCTTCCTAATATATATACTAGTGCCTTGGACGAATTTTGTATCATCTTTTATCATCTTTTATCATCTCTTAGCATATTTTAGCTTTAGTTTTCAGCACTTAAACACTTTTATTAGCTTTCTATTGTTCGGATCCGGATTCGTAGTTTGTTTAATTCAAGACTTCTTTATTTAATTCGAGTTCTTCGTCTTCGTCTCAATTTTCGTAAGTTCTTTTATTGCTTTCGTTTACTTGTTTTAATTGCTTGCTTTCGTTTTAGATTCGTTTTCTTAATTGCTTCGTTTAATTGCCTTAGTTTAATTTCGTTCTTTCAATTTTCAAGTTCTAGTTTAGATTCGTTTTCTTTGCTTTCGATTCTCTAGTTTTTCAAAGCTTTCAAGTTAGATTTATTTTCCTTTAAATTTCCAGATTTCATTCATCATGTCTAGAGTAGTTTATGCTTTCTTCGTTGCTTTCTTTATTGCTTTCTTTTCGATTCTTGCCTAGGTAGATTAATCGTTTCCCTTTAGTTTAATACTTAGATTTATTTACTCGTTCTTAGATTAGTTATTTATTTGCTTTTATTTATTGCTTTGATTTATTTTATTTGCCTAGGATTTAAAACCAAAAACCCAAAAATCTTATTTACTTGCTTTCCTAGATTTAGGCTAGATTAGGTTTTACTACATAATTCATTGCCCTGCAAAGTTTTCCTTCGAAATTCGACATTGGGTTTTACTTGCTAGTGTTACGATAGGATTTCGTTCTATTGCGGACACTTTTTAGTGAAACAACACCCTCAAAGAAGGACAAAGCCTAATGGTCCCTGCAGAGGAACTGATAGAAATAGAATTAATCCCAGGGCGGAAGGGCTTCACCACCAGGATTGGCACTCAGATGCCTCCGGAAATAGCAGCACAACTAATAAAATGCTTGCAAAAGAATGCAGATGTCTTCGCTTTTGGGTCATCTGACCTGGTGGGGGTAGATGCTGCCGTAGCGCTGCATTGCCTAAATGTGGACCCCTCGGTGAAACTAGTAAAGCAGAAGCTAAGGCAATTTGGCCCCGAGAAGGATAAAATCATTAGGGAGGAAGTCGCCAAATTGTTGGAGGCTAAACACATTAGGGAAATACAATTCCCTGAATGGCTATCAAATGCGGTTATGGTAGCTAAAGGAAATACGGGCACCTGGAGGATGTGTATTGACTTCAGGGACTTAAACAAAGCCTGCCCAAAAGATCATTACCCCCTACCTAGAATTGATCAGTTGGTAGACTCCACGTCAGGTTGTGAGCTACTATCTATGATGGATGCATATCAGGGCTATCATCAGGTTAAAATGAATCCATCAGATATCCCAAAAGCTGCATTTGGAGTTTGTGCTGGGACATTCGGTTTTCAGAGCATGCCTTTTGGCCTGAAAAATGCGGGAGCTACCTATCAAAGAATGATGGATAAAATCTTCAAGAGCCAAATAGGCAGAAATATGGAAGTATATGTTGATGATATACTAGCCAAAAGTGTGCACGCTCAAGATCATATACGAGATCTGGAAGAAGTATTTGTTGTAGCCAGGCTATACCATCTTAAGCTAAACCCAGCCAAGTGCTCGTTTGGTGTTCAAGCCGGGAAATTCCTGGGTTATATGGTTACCTCTAGGGGAATTGAGGTAAACAAAGCCAAAGTGCAGGCCGTGCTAGATATGATCCCTCCCCGAAACATCCGGGAAATCCAAAGGCTTAATGGAAGAATCACAGCGCTGAGTCGCTTCATCTCACGATCAGCAGACAAAAGCCTCCCTTTCTTCAAAATTTTGAGAAAGGGAAGCAGATTCGAATGGACTAACGAGTGCCAGAAGGCCTTCGAAGAATTAAAGGGGCATCTGGCAGAGCTGCCCCTGCTTACTAAACCGTTACCGCAAGAAGTCTTATATCTATATATAGCAGTAGGAGCGGAATCTATCAGTTCTGTACTCCTAAGAGAAGAGGGGTTAATTCAGAAACCTATATATTACACAAGCAAGATGATACAGGGGGCAGAAATGCGGTACCCGAGTATCGAAAAAGCCGCGTTAGCAGTAATGGTTATAGCCAGAAAGCTAAGGCCTTACTTCCTATCGCATAAAGTGATAGTGAGGACGAACGAGCCGCTGAAACAGATATTGGGTAAACCTGACCTATCAGGGAGACTAGTCAAATGGGCAATAGAGCTAAGTGAATACGACGTAGATTTTGAGCCAAGGGTAGCTATCAAAGCCCAAGCACTGGCCGACTTCCTACAGGAAACCACCAGAGGGGAAGAAGAAGAGCACCAATGGTGGAAAGCCTATGTTGACGGCTCAGTTACTAAAGAGGGATCTGGGGTGGGAATCTTCATACAGGATCCCAGGAGCCAGGATTACAAATTCGCTATCAAACTAAACTATCATGTCTCTAACAATGAGGCCGAATATGAGGCCCTGGTCAGATGCCTAGACCTATTACAAACCATGGGCGTGACTCATGTGATCGTTCACTCCGATTCCCAATTAGTGAAACATCAGGTCCTAGGGACTTGCGAAAAGCGAGAGAGCGAATGGTAGCATATGCCAAAGTCGTGAACGGACTCTTAGAACGCTTTGTTAAAGCTGAAGTTGTCCAGATCCCTCGAGAAAAGAATGTTGAGGCGGATAAACTGGCGCGAATAGCTAGCTCAGTAGAGGGAACTTGGACAGACGAAATTGTGTTGTGCAACGCAGATGCCAAATTAATCAAAGCCGAGGTACAGGCTATTGAAATAATGGAGGATTGGAGAATTCCAATCATCAAAGCCCTGAAAGAGCACTCAGAACGCCTGAAACCACAGTTTCAGCTAATGAGGGTAAGTTGCCGCGTGCATTCAAAGCTAAATTCTGCCTAATAGGGGACAAATTATACAAAAGGGCGTTTACGCACCCTTACCTCAAATGCTTATCAGAACCTGAAGGGCAATACGCATTGCGTGAAATACATGAAGGTGCTGCGGGAGCACACACTGGGTTCAAGGATCTGATCAGAAAGCTGCTTAGGGCCGGATTCTTCTGGCCTACGATGGAAAAAGATGCTAAAAATTTAGTCAAAAGATGTGATAGCTGTCAAAGAAATGGGAGGCTCATCCATAAGCCTGCTGAACAATTGGGGGCCATGATGGCACCCTGTCCCTTTGATAAATGGGGGATTGATATAGTGGGAAAATTCCTCACGGCTACAGGAGGAAGAATATTCTTAATCGTAGCTGTAGACTACTTTACCAAGTGGGTTGAGGCTGAGGTCGTAGTAAAAATCACAGAACAGGTGATAAAAAAATTCATCTGGAAAAATATATGCTGCCGATATGGAATCCCAAGGATACTGGTCGCTGACAATGGCGCTCAGTTTACAGGATCCCTGGTGCGAGCTTGGTGCAAAGAAATTGGCATCGAACAAAGATTTGTAGCTGTATCTCACCCTCAAGCCAATGGGCAAGTTGAAGTAACCAACAGAACCATCGTAAGTGGTATCAAAGCTAGGCTAGAAAAAGCCAAAGGAAATTGGGCTGATGAATTAGATTCGGTGCTATGGGCATATCGAACTAGTCCTAAGACAGCCACAGGGGAAGCCCCGTTCAACCTAGTTTATGGGGCAACGGCGGTAACGCCAGTAGAGGCAGAGCTCAAGTCACTAAGGATAGGGACTTATGATGAAGATCAGAACCCCTCCTTGATGAGGGAAAACCTAGACATGGTCGAAGGGCTCAGGAATAAAGCACTTCAAAAAGTAGAAAGATATAAACAACAGGTGCGGGACGCTTATAACAAAAAAGTGCAGATCCGAAGGTTCTGCAAAGGAGACCTGGTTCTGAAAAGGGCAGATGCCCTCAAACCCATGGGAAAGCTAGACGCAAATTGGGAAGGACCTTACCTGGTAAAAGAGGTATTAAAAGGGAGAGCTTATGAATTGCAGGATGAAGAAGGAAGGGCACTGCCCCGGCCTTGGAATGTAAACAATCTAAAGAAATATTATGCTTAATAAGTAAATTTTCCCAAACCCACTTTAGGGGAAGCAAAAGAGAGCGTGGGAAAGTTAGGGGAGTTTTTCTTAAAAAGAAGACTACCTAAAAGAAAAGGAAAGTGTTGAAATATCCACCAAATGAGTTGTGATTCATTCGATTTCTCACAACTCACTTGGGGGGGGGGGGGGGGGGGGGAGTAGGGGGGTACCCCCATATCCCATTATCTCAAAATGCCATATCCCATTATCTCAAAATGCCAGATCTCATTATCTTAAAATGCTTATATCATAAAATGGTTGTATGCATGAAAAGCTGGAAACATTAAATAGTCATTCAAAAAGGATAGAATATAATTTACTTCAACAAGTTTAAAGGCGTAAAGCAAACTTCTGGGTTAAAGAAGAACAGAAAAATAGTCGACCCAAATTCGGAGGTGTAAGATGAACACCCCACCGAAAAATCAAAAGAAATAGTGCTTGACCAGGAAGATGAAAGAAAAACAGACTAAACAGAAACACCAGAGTTGGGAGAAGAATCTGGAGAACTCTGGGAAGAGGAGGAAGACCCACTGCTAGCTCCTGCAGCTGAATCTGCGGGGAAAGATAAGGGCATCAAACACCCTTCTCTCAAATAAACCCAAAAAGACAAATAGTAATAAAGTAATATACCCCTTTGCAGTTTCAATTTCTTGTTCTTCCTCTCGTAGACCCTCTCAGTGGGAGGTTCCCTCTGGTCCTCGGCATCCCTAGCCTCCTCGATGGAGAGCAACTCAGTCATTAGAATAATCACACGCCTGTTACGAGCTGGGTCATGAACAATAGCATCCCCTGGTGTGAGAAATCCCCCTATCAAGGGCGCAAGAATGGCTTCGCACTTCTCTTCCTCTGATAGGTATCCATCATACATTTCGTATTGAGCAAAGAGATTTTTCAGTCTTCGGAGGTAGGTTTTCATATTGGGAAAATCCTCAAACTCCAGAAAGTCTATTTCCCTCCTGGTCAAAAACCTGAGTAGATGAAATCGAAGAGAGTCGGAGACGTCCTCTGAATAGGCCAACTCGCAAATTTTCCGGCGAAGGGAATCAAGCGACATGTCTGGAATAGCATAACATGATTGGTGTAAGTCAAGAATAATCAGGTTAGGGAATTCAGTGGAAAGAGAAGGAAGAGATTTCCCATTATCTTCAGCCCTGAAATTATCAGCGAAGCGGGGAGATTACATACCTGGTTCTGGCTAAATAAGAAGAGTAAGAGTAGTAGTCTTACTGAAGACGAAATGTGCAGAAGAAGTGAAAGGGCTCTCCTTTTTTCTCTTTCTTTCCTATAATGATATTTCGAAAAGATGGTAGAAGAAAAAGGAGGCGAAGAAAGTATTATATCACCTTGCCCTCGGAAAACTAAACGACGCATTATTTTTGCACGCGACAAGACATGAATGACGCTATAATATAAAAAAAAAAAAAAAAACCCGTTATCATTTCCCGCCAGAGTATTAAACCAGAAGCTTATTAAGCACGCTTCTGGACTTGGGGGGGGGGGGAGTAGCTGATAGGGATAAATATCAGCTTTTGCCAAACATGGCATCTTCCAGAACCTATCTCTCTCATCCTTTCAGGAGCCTTACACGATCTGCCTAACGAAAATACTCAAGTCACAGGTGATATAGAGTTTGGAGTAAATTCGGACATGCGACAAGGCTCCTGCGCAGATCCTGGCACGTGACAGAGGCTGTGCAGGTCCTGTTGGCATCTGTCGGAGGCTAGGGATCTGCCAGGCATACGATCGGCGTGACTCTACCCATCCTAGAGTAAGGACCACGAAATTAATAGGAAAAGGAATCTTGTCCCCCGAGGAATTCCTTTTTTGTCCTCCCTTTCTTTTGGACGAATGCTCACTTTCTCACCCTTCCTACACTTATAAATACCGAGTAGTCGCACACTTTGCCGATCATCCATCATCACAACACAATTCTTCGCACACACTCTGCGTACTATTTCATTCACCTTCATACTCTTCCACGAGCTCCTTTGAGCTCAAGCAGTCCAGGCTTCCGAAGCCTCCTGCCGGAGATCATCATCCGTAGTCACTTTCATTCCCCCTCTTCGGCACCGGGAAAAATCTCTCTCACATACCTCACCTTGAGCCTAAGGTAAAACCCTCATTGTCTAAAAGAGAATGAGGCTTAACGGAGCTCCACTCTCCCTGTTTCCATCTCCTTTCTACTTCATCCCTTCATTATCTGCTTATATGAGTGCAAAACTCCATGAATCTTAACAGTTTATGGCTAAATATGCCCTTTACACACAGCACACAGCTCGATTATCACTCATTATTTCTATGCGAACCATGCTCTGTCTAAAATACTTGATTATAGCCTTCTATGCGCATGAATCTCTTTCTCTTTACCACTGCAAAACCCTTTATCTATGAATGCTCTTTGTAAAACATGATGTATAACCTCTTAAATTGTTGTGGATCTCCAACCCGGATCTATCAGGTTACAACATAATTTAGGCACGAGGGTTAAACTAGTAAAATCAACATTACTTTTAAGATTTGGGGCTGTGTGGAGTAATTCGGTAGCTGTGGATAGAATTACCCGACTTGTAATCTAGTTACTTTTGTTGTCCAGAAAAAATGAGCCGGTTAGTCACAATTTTTAATAAAAAGTTTATAATTTTTAAAAAAACTAAAATTGCGAAGAAATTGGTCTCACATCATCTATGATTCTTTTTATTTTATTTTATTTTATTTTTGTTTTGTTTTTCATAAGTAAAGAAAAGTGTCGTAAGTGAAATTTGTAGGTTATGGTTACAACTGTCAAACGCTTGGGTTGACCAGGCTCGGCCTGAGCCAGCCGGACTTTAGGGAAAATTGAGGTGGACCGGCCCAGTTCTAAATTCAACTGGATTGCAACAGGCCCGACTCATAAGTAATGTCTAGTGGAAGGGTGATTTTCTAAACATAACCCGACCCCCATTTTACTGTTCAGAACCCCTTAATTAACTATTGGACGAAATTATTCCTATAACCCCCATTATAATACCCGTAGCCCCCATCAAAAAAATTGGAGACAAAATTGATTTTGCGCCATTTCAAAATCATCTTTATACCATTACTAAAAGGTGAAAATCATAAAGTTGAGAATTTAGGTTAATGCACTACTCAGGCAAATCCGCAGAACTTTTTTTTTTTTTTCCATTCATGTTAATAATGAGAGGAAAAAACAATATGATTCTACGGTGAGTTTTCTTATAATTCATTGATAATCATCTTTATATTTTTTGGAATCCACTATACATAATCAACGGACACTCTCTTACAATAAAGAGATCAATCTCTATATTTTTTGAAATCCACTATACGTAGTTAATTAACATTCTCTTATAAAAAAGAGACAAATCCATTATGAGCAAAGGATAAAATTATAGCCACCATATATTGTCAAGTAATTAGGCATAAATTGAAAATTATTGTGCCTTATTCAAGATATGTATTAAGAACAAGGTTAGAAACAATAATTTCCAATTATTCTTTATACACTGAAAAGGGGTTTTGTTCTTCGGATTGCAGGAAGGGGCTATATGAAATTTTATTTTATTTTATTACGCGTAATATATTTTGTTTGAGGGCCTATAGGGTCAGAATGGGAAAATAAATCATTTGGGGGCTACAAATAGTAAAATTATTTTTGAAGTTCAAGTGCTCATGAAATATTTCAATGTCTGATCTGTTCTTGATATATGTGATGTGATTGTTCAAAATGATGTAATACTGGAACAAACTTGTGGCATGTTTTCACGAGGTGCATATGCCGTTAGTTCTTCTGCAGCTTCATTTTCATTCTTTTTGGTTCTGAGTGGAATTTCTGTTCGTGCTTAAGGTTGTTGTACTTGGAGGTGGTTCTTTCGGAACTGCTATGGCGGCTCATGTTGCTGATAGAAAAGCTCAGCTAGAAGTCAATATGCTTGTACGTTATGTTGAAGTTTGTCAGTCCATTAATGAGAATCATCTTAATTGGTAGATAATTCTTAATTTTTTTTTTAGTTATCTCATCTTGAAAAAATTTCAAGATCATCTTATCTTACTCTATTCATCTTCTCTTCCAGTAAGTACTTTCCAGCACACAAGCTGCCAGAAAATGTTATAGCTACAAAAGATGCTAGAGAAGCTTTACAAGGTGCAGACTTTTGCTTCCATGCTGTGCCCGTGCAGGTTATTAGCTTGTTGCATTTATTCTCTATGGTGCCCTTTTCCCATCTTAAGACGTTCTGATTTAACCCAAAAATAGTCGAGTTTTCATAGATGGAACATTGTAAATAGTGTGCGTAAAAAATGCAGTCTCATTCAATTAACTTCCAAAAAAATGTATTACTTAACAGTTACCTTAAGCTGTAAATTTCTTCCTTATGTAATGTCTCTTGCTGCAGTTCAGTGCCTCATTCCTCGAGGGTATTGCTGATTTTGTTGATCCGAGCCTACCTTTCATTTCTCTAAGCAAAGGTTTAGAGCTCAATACATATAGAATGATGTCTCAAATAATTCCAAGAGCATTAAAAAAATCCTCGCCAACCTTATGTGGTTCTATCTGGGCATTCATTTGCTCTGGAGCTGATGAACAAATTGCCAACAGGTATTGTGCTTATGTTCCTATATGTGGAACATTACATTTTATGAACCCACGTGAAGTGCTGAGTCATCACTGCAACGGCTAGTGTCACATCAGCTGTTTTCTAACGGCTAGTTTTGCAGGACTCTCAACGGCTAGTTTTCAAACTATGCCCATATAAAACCCTCAACAACTATGATGCAGCTTACGGGAAACTCATTAATTTTACGAGCCAAATTGTTGCAGAAATTCTCTCACTAGTTCATACCTATTCAACACTTGAAAATCCTAGAGCTTTCCCAAGTGTTGAAGATAGAGAATTTCATCATTGTACTACTCAAAGCTTGTTGCGTTTACTGCTGCATCAAGCTCCCCATACTCTCTCTCATATTTAGTTCAAAGCTAGATTAGTTGAGATTGTATTTTATTTATTCGATTGCAAATCGAAAGATTGTGTATTGTGTATGAAACTGATACTCAGTCAGTATAAACAAGAGAGAAGGAGAATCCAAAAGAAAAGGGATTCGTAGATCTAGCTTGATCTACCGTGGAAGTAGGATAGTTACATTCGAACCACGTAAAATACCTTGTGTTCTATACTGCTTTATTATTCTTTCTCCCATTGATAACAACGAGCTTGATAGATCAATCTGCCTCACTCTGTGAAGGACTGCTTGACCAACTAGTTCCTTTAGACAATTTGTTTTAAAATTCAAAAACAGTTGGCTATTGGTGTATTCTCCCTCAATTAACTCTTCTGGGACCAACATTAATTTACTACTCATAAACCTCTCAATTTAATTGACAAAATCTCCACGGCCACAAATACTCCACCCAAAAAAAAATCATCTTTAAAAATGGTGTTTAGATTCCACCGATTCAATTAAACCCCATTGATAAATTCTTCCAGCTTTTAATAGCCCCTCCGGATATTCTCTCGACACCACTTGATCGATGCCTTTCATTCCCTCGCCTTTTATTTCAAGCCTCCAAATATTATAATTACGATTTGCACCACTCTTCACTAATCACCGAAGCTCAATTTCTTGTTAAAAGGATTCAAGAAATTGAATATTGAAAATATTTCAGAACCTTCATTTTCATTGGTTTCAAGACTCTTTTCTTTCAATGGAATAGAATCTTGGATTTGTATTCGTAGATATGCCAATCTAGCCAAGATGTTAATTTCGAAGGAACATATATATAATTTAATTGAAATGTAATGTAATTTATTTTTCTTTTTTTACATAACATTATATCATATTTAAAACATTTGAATTTATTAATAATTAGTTTATGATAAAATATTAGTTGTATAACAGCAAAGTTAACTTATTATTAAGTCGGTTAACTAAGGACTTTATGAAATTAAAAAGTAAAAGTATAGGGATTCATTAAAATAAAAAATTGTATAAGGATCTATTGAAACAAAAATTAAAAGTACAAGGACCTTTAGATGTGTTTTGCCTATTATATATGACACTATAAAAATTGTAGGAGTATATAATTTGTCACAAAATAAAATAAGTAAATACTCCCTTTGTCCCATCTAAAACGCTATACATTTGTTTTAAAATCGTAAATAGAAAATTCACATAAAGTTGGTATAAAAAATATAACTATTTTTTATCAAATATCATGAATACTCATCAAGCATTATTCACTGGAGTCATTTTTTCCTTTGCGCAGAGTAATTGCAAAAACATAAAAGAAATTAAAATATCATGACGTGTAACTAAAATTTGCATGTCACAAACGGCTCATTAATTAGTAACTTCATTAATGTGATTTATATTCTCCAAGGTTTTCAAAGGAGATATACTCGATTACTAAGACAATCACACCTACTATAAGAGTTTTATTAATAAATACATATAATAAAATTATTTTATACTCCGTACTATATCAATCCGTCATCTATAGACCCAAACTTTTAAGCGCGAGTTTAATATATTTTTGATTGTGTATCAAAGTGATTATGTTGTATCCACTTATTTTAGTATATTTTGGTTTGCTTATGTAAGATTCGCAAGATAAGATTCAATTTTACATGAGCCCCAAATTAAATCTTGCGGGACTAATTAGCTACAAGCGGAGGCCTTGCAAAAATGGAAGATAGAGTAAGACTAATCCTATGTGAAATGCCTAATATTGAATCTTAGATTTAATTATGTATCAAATGAAGAACAATTGAATGAATGAGATTAAAATGATATAATCTTATTAAACAAGCACTCTGTATTTTAAAGGATGTACTTTTCTCATGTGCTAAAGTGATTCTTTTGGTCACGCGTATAGAGTATAAATGTAGTTTTTATTGTAGTGTCCATGTCCATTAATTATTGGAAATGGTCTAAAGATGTGAACAATCAAATAATATAATGTCTATAGTAGATTGTAACCTAGAGAATATTATCTTTGTATATTAATTTTATTTTAATGATTTAGAAAATAACTCATCTAATTTTAATATGTATTTCATAAGCTAAAAAACTTCATCAAATAAGTTGAGCGAGAAAAATCATGATTTTGAGTGATGCTATTCGGCCATAATGTGGCCGGCCATAATTTAACTTGTTTTATTTTTTATAATATCAAATAATTTATATATTTATGCCAAACTTTTTTAGATTATAAAATACTCAAAAAGTGATACTCCGTATTTTTTACGTATTTTTTAAAATTAATCCTTTAATTATTTGATAATTTTTACTATTTTAAAGTATTTTTTTACCTTTTTTACCTAAAAATGAAAAAAAATATGTCATTTTTGGGGAAAAAATATTTTTAAATTAAAATATGAAAGTAATAAATTATTGTTATAATTTACAATTTTTAAAATTACAAAAAATACGAAAAATATTGTTGTGTGGCCGGCCACATTATGGCCATATAGCATTATTGATTTTAAAACTTGCATATACTTTTATTTGACTTCAAAGCCTATGAATATATGAAGTGCAAAAAAGTAAAATATCTCTACTTTAAATTATACTCCTTTCGTCTTCTCATTTATATAGAGTCTACTAATTATTATAAGTAGTAGACTAAAATTTTATTGAAGTGAACTCTTTATCAATGTTACAAATGAAGTACTAACTAAAAATGAAAAAACTGGTACCTCAACATTCTAGTGACCAACTAACTTTTGTTTTTGACACTATGCATATGATAAAATTTTGTCTTCCGATTAGCTAGTGAGACTATTTCAGGTAATCAATTCAAAAATTCTGAAAGAAATAATCACAAGGAAATAAAATTAAATAAAAACTAGTTATTTCCACCCGTGCTATGCACGGGATAAACTGAAACATGTTTTAAAACTTACTAATAGTAGTATATTGTTTGAATGTTTTTTCATTGTATTGTTTGAATGTTTTTTCATTGAAACATGTTTTAAAACTTACTAATAGTAGTATATTGTTTGAATGTTTTTTCATTTTTGCTATATTATTTTATTGGTTATGATTACAAAACATACCCATAGTCCAATAAAATAACATAGCAAAATATACATATTATGTACAATTTTCCAAAATTAAAAGCAATGTGATGCATATTCAGTAAATGATATTCACAATGTTGATAGTAATCTAACAAATTTATGTAAAACATTATTAAAAAACGGAGCCACATCCTTAAAGTTGGATAAAAAACTTACTGAAGGGTATTAAAATAGTTGCACTGTGAATAATTTATGTATAGTATTCAACAATTTATAGGTACAAAATATTATATAAATAGAAAAAATTAAATTACATGTCATAATTTATGCTTTTGTAACGTCAAATGCATTTTTTTATTAAATAATAATAAATGTTTTTATATACATCAATATATATAGACTATTATTATATAATATAATATTAATAACAATCATTGTTGACGTAAATGGTTTTAATAAATAAACTATAATTTTTATATATAGCATCCGGCCTTACTATTATTTTTAATTTTCATTTAAATTTCTATGTTACATATCTAAATCAAACATGGATATTGAGGACATCGTGCAGCAACAATTTTATATATTTTTATTGATTTTATTAATTATTTTTTCATTTTTCAGCATCAATGTATCGTTCTATAACTACTACCTCCGTCTCATCTTAAGTGGCCTCTTTTATTATTTTATACATCACATATTAATATAAAGGGGATCCCTTAGCAAGAGATAATATGAATCAGCAAAAATGATCAATATTTAATTGCTTACGTAATTAATTACATTTGAAAGCGAAATGTATGTGCAAAAGTACAATAAAATAGAAGTACCATCCATACACTCTAGAACAATATTATTATTAATTACATAAAAATTAATTTGATAATTAAAAAATGGCAGATAAAAAAAGAAATTATATGATTTCTCTTGATATACGACACTAAATGGACAGTGAGAGTTGATTTATTCAGAATCACAATAGTAGAAAAGTTCACTTGTACGAAGAACATATGAATTGAAACATCAAAAAAATAATTATGCGAAAAGAAATATGTAAAAAGTGTAATGATATGTTGGCATACGTCACACAATTACTTATCTTTTTCATATTTCTAAGGCAAAGAACATATTACATGAAATTAGGGGGAGAAAATCTAACAATGAAAATCTATGTACATCGACGTACAACAAATTCCTCTATGAATTGACTCGTAAACGAAACATATTTGGATTTGAAAAAAAATGGCCAAATGGAATAGAATGATACATGTTGGAGTGTGAAGGTCTGAATTGCACTTTTCTACAATATATAGGCAAAAAATATCATAAATATGGAAACAATTTATTAATTTGTATAATTACATGCCGCAATTTATGCATTTGTAACGTTAAAATTAATTTCATAATTAAAATTATTAAACACAATTATGGTATGAAATTTATAAACTTGTTATTCCCAAAATTAATACAATGAAAATAACTTAATACGAAAGTTATTAAAAATTGGACTTTTAACTTTTATATTAGAATATTTCAATATTAAGAATTCATGAATAAACAAAATATATGCTCCTTATAATTAATTAATGTTGGGTCTACAAAATACATTTAGGGTCCGTTTGGTATCCATATACGTATATCAGATATGGGTATCAAAAGATCTCATACCCATACCATGTGTTTGGCATATCAGTATATGGATATCAAATTGATATCTTTGATATACTGATATCCTCTCTTTTAACTCTTTTCATATACTGATTTTTATAGAGGTATCACTCATATCTCCATTGCACTACTACTACTACTACTACTACTACTACTACTAATAATAATAATAATAATAATAATAATAATAATAATAATAATAATAATAATAATAATAATAATAATAATAATAATAATAATAATAATTAAAAATAATTATTATTATTATTATTAAATAATAATAACATAATATTTTTTATTAATTATTATTATTGTTATTATTATTAACCAACGACTTATTTCGTAATTAGAATTAGAATTAAATAATAATAACATAATAATTTTTATTAATTATTATTATTGTTATTATTATTATTATTATTATTATTATTATTATTATTATTATTATTATTATTATTATTATTATTATTATTATTATTATTATTATTTGGTTTTGATATCCCACATCCGAACAATCTACACCAAACGCATATATCGGATATCAATTTCATACCTATATCTGATATCTGATACCCATACCTTTATCTGATATCTGATATACTAGTATATGGATACCAAACGAGCCCTTAGTTTATTATTTTTTACCTTCTGTCAAAACTTTCTCGTTGACTACTATCTTGTATTATTGCATGCGCTTGTTTTGACTTCATTATATATTAAATAATATTGATAAAATTAAATTTTAATTTAATTTGAGTGATACTATTTTTTAATAAGGTTGGGTTCTCTTTGATGCAGAAGAAAATGAGAGAAATGAGAAAATCACCCTATAAATTTCACCTATTTTCTCACATTTTTTATTTTTTTCCCCTTCATTTGCACTACAATGGAAAAAAAACATTATCTCTCCAATTTTGTGTTGTAAATATTTTCTCTAATTTAAGAAGTAAAATCCCCCCTCATTGATAAAAGGTGAGAAAAAGTGAGAAAATAGGTGAAATTTATAGGGTAATTTTCTCTTTTCTCTCATTTTCTATCGCATAAAAAAGAACGCAACCTAAGAGTTAATTGTTATATAATCTTGATTGACAGAATTACTGAGAGTTACAACGGTTAAAGAGTAACGCATTAATTTCATGAAGTATATATAATATTTATTGTCACAAAAGTAATTTAGTATGCAAATAAATACTCTTAATTAATGAACTACAACATTCTATATATAAACTGAAAACCACAATTAATAAACTGAAATTACCAAAATTAATTTCCGGTCTTACTATTATATATAGTATTGATTTTAAGTCCAATTTAATGTTCATAATAATAAGAGATTAGTAAATATAATAATATTTCAATGAACCAAAAAAACAATACAAATAAAGTAAAATAAGAATTCAAGTACAATTAAATACGCAAAAGATGTCAAAAGTAAAATATATTAAAATTACAGTAGAACTACTTGAACTTTATTTATTTTAGATTTTTTAAATTTTTTTTGTTTTAAATCAAATGTCTCATTTTTAAAAATAAAATAAAAAGCCACGTATCAATCTAATTAAACAAAAGTAATTCAACTATGACATTAAAAAAAATAAAGGAAATAAATAAATCAAATTAATCATCTCATGTATAAGAAAAATATAGAACTCTGAATAAATTTTTTTAATTTAAGTAAACCAAATTTATACATGGGAAATTTAATATACATCGATTTTTCGTAGTTATTATAAACCATTATATTTATGAATACATTACTACCCTTAATTTAAAATATATATTAAGGATATTATAGACAATGCATATTTGTTAAAACAAGGTTCTTTTTATATAAGTACAGATTTTCTAGGGTTCACTCATCTATTTATGGATAATATTTATATTTTAGCATTTAATTTTAGATTTCAGTAATTTTTTAAAATTTAGTTTTTTGTTATAAATTTATTTCTAGAGTTTATTATGATGACAATTTTTCTTTTTATAAAAATATAAAAAAAACTGATAAATAATATTAAATAGTATACAGTTGGTAAATCGAAATTGGGACATAAAATCTATTCCGACAACTAACCTCTAAAATACTCCCTCCGTCCCACTTCAGTAGTCCTCAATACTATTTTCGTCCGTCCCACTTCACTTGTCTTCTTTCCTTAAAAGGCAAAAATTAACCCTTACTTTTGATGTTGATCCCATACTTTTTCAAATTTAACACTACGCATAAAATCCCGTGCCGAAAAAAAAGAGGACTACTGAAGTGGGACGGAGGGAGTAATAAACAACAGTTTAACAAATAATGGCATTTACTGTTCAAGTTTTAAACGAAGAACCGATGAAAGAAAATAATGTGAAATATTGTGTTTACTATTAACTGATTTCAATGACATATATTAGTAAACATCATCAAATTAATATCCCAAAATTCCATAATTTTGAGCAAGATGTCAAGATTCCACTAGAAAATAATCCTACATGAACATTGTCATAATGTTTTCTTAGACAATAAAAAATAAAATAAAGTACATATTTAGTTCATTCACACCAAACACCGTATTTTTACTTAAAGGGAGGTATTTGTACAAATTATTTAGCTTTAAGAATATATTTTGGGTATTTGTACAATATCTCACCTTAAGGATGTAAATACTATAGGAGTGTCCACCATAGTGATGTATATGCTACTAGAGGTGCCCACGGTTCCGGTTCCGGTTCTAACCGGAACCGAACCGCCGGTTCCGGTTCCGTCGAGGGAGGAACCGAAACCGAACCGCAAACACACGGTTACGGTTCCGGTTCCGGAACCGCCGGTTCCGGTTACGGTTCCGGTTCTAACCGGAAAAAACCGGACAATTATTTATTTATTTTTTAATTTTAAACTTTTTTATTTCATAAGGCTTTGAACATTCTTTCAATTTTATAAGTGTTCCTCATGCAACTCTTCTCATAGTTTGGGATGTGTTAGATATCACATATCAAATAAATATGAAGCTTGAAAAGTGTAATACTCATATAAAAACAATAAACATACCTCACAATGAAGAAATAACAAATGAGTGTTTGAGTGTAACACTTATATAATTGAAAAAAGTCCAAATTATATATATATTTAGTTATTATTTATGAAGTTTAACAAATAATGTTATATTTGTTTATAAATTATATTTAAAAAAATAAAAATAATAGAATTTATATAAATTGGACGGTTCCAAAATTTGGAACCGCCGGTTTGGAACCGGAACCGGAACCGAACCGCCGGTTACGGTTCCAAGCCTTAGGAACCTTAACCGAACCGCCGGTTCCAACGGTTCCTTTTCCGGTTCCGAACCGCCGGTTCCGGTTACGGTTACGATTTTAACCGCCGGTTCCGGTTCTTTTGAATACCTCTATATGCTACTTTATCTTGATAATAACGACGATAGACGAAGAAAAGGAAAATGAGAAAAAAGAAAAACAAAAAAAATGGCAAATCAGAAAATGGTATGGGCCTATATTAGTGGGAACCACAAGCAAAAAGATTGGCTATTGGGCTCATTTGAGAACTAGGGCCCAACGAGTATTGAGGCTGGACTAAAATGAAAATGTATTAATAATCAGCACTCAGTCTAAAATAACAAGTCGATTTCAAATAATAGGCTTAAGAGCCTCTCTAACAGTTTGCCATATTCTTCATTAGTACTATTACTAAAATAGTACTAAAATAGTAACTCATCTATGACAGTAAACACAATATAAAACAAAAAATGAATATTCTAAAAAAAATCATTTATTTTTTTAATAAAACGTAAAAATGATATAAAAAAAAAGTTATAGCAATGATGAGATAAAATACATAGATATTGTAAATAATTAAAATTACATTCTTAATATTTTTTTATAAAATAACAAAAACAGATAACTATGATCGAGCACAAAATGATGAATATAAAAATAAAATTATTACTCTTACAACAAAAGAAACTAAATTCAATTACTACATTACAAAATAAAAATCACAAACGAAAAAGAGCACAAAATGATGAACACAAATTTATAGTGTAATGAACAACATTCCCCTATATTTAAGGGAACATTGTTCATTGCACTATAATTACTATAATCTGACGTGATCTGTTAGAGCAACGTTCATCACTATTTTATTAGTACATTGTTAGAGATGCTCTAAGAAAGGAAAATAAAATATGTCCATTAATTAGGGATACGTTATACCTAATTCATTTTTTTCTCAATGTAGTGTGTCATTTTTAGAAAATCATAAAAATCTATAGAAATGTATTGTATTGATACAACTAATGCATTATCAATTCGGGATTTTATGATAGAATTAAAGATGATATGGATTGACAAATGACGGTAATATAATTGTTTATGTTTATTAAAAAAAATTAGCTGCTAGTTTTATTTTCAGCTTTATGTCAGTTTTATTATGTCATAATAAATCGTGATCGGGGGTGATGCTATTCGGTCATAATGTGGCCGGCCATAATTTAACTTTATAAAATTTTTTAAGTATCAAATAATTTATATTTTTTTGCCAAACTTTTTTATATCATAAAAAACTCAAAAAGTGATGTTCCGCATTTTTTACGTATTTTTTAAAATTAACCCTTTAATTATTTGATATTTTTTACTATTTTAAAGACTTTTTTACCTTTTTATCTAGAAAAAAAGAGAAAAATATGTATTTTTTGTGGAAAAAATATTTTTAAAATAAAATATAAAAGTAATAAACTATAATTATCATTTACCATTTTTAAAATTACGTATATTATGAAAAATGTCGTTGTGTGGCCGGCCACATTATGGCCAAATAGCTTTATTGATCGGGATTTGATTTAGTTTTTTAAGTTATATTTTGACTAGGTTTTTTTTTTTTTTTTTTTTTCTAGGATTATGAATTTTTTAACCCTAAAGGGTAACCAAAATTAAAACCTTGTATCATTAATTTTATTGTGTGTTTTCTCTTTTTGAAGATTAGAGATTTTTATATATTTTTAATTTATTTGGCATTGTCAATATATTTTTATCCAACTTATCAAACGGTTCATCGATCCATTTGTGGCATATGTTTATCGTTCATGTATTGTTGAGACAAATATCTTTTTAGGTTGCGTTCTTTTTTATACGAAAGAAAAGAAGAGAAAAAAGAATATCACCCTATAAATTCCAACCATTTTCTCACATTTTCTATTTTTTCCCATTCATTTGCACTACAATGAAGAGAAATTAAAATATTATATCTCTAATTTGGTGCTGTAAATATTTCCTCCAATTTAAAGAGTAAAATCCCCCCTCATTGATAAATGTGAGAAAAGGTGAAAAAAAAATAAAATTGGAATTTATAGAATAATTTTCTTTTTTATCTCATTTTCTTTCTCATTAAAGAAAACGCAACCTTAGGATTTTGGAAAAATTAAATCTGGTCTATATCATTTTAAAGCTTTCATATCTTAAAAGCATAAGAATATTCATCTTTATCATATTCGTTTTTAATCAACAAGATATTGATTATACTTATATATACTCACACATATATATAATTATAATTATAAAATAATTTATTTGAAAGTTTTCCATACTAACCCTACTCTCCCATGAGATATGAGCCCAAAATAAATAATACTACGTACCCTTTAAAATTACAACATTTAACATAAATAATCTACTACATCCGTTCACCATTTACTAACAAAATTATTATATTGGGACATCCACCATTTACTGACACTTTCTGTTTTAGGACGTAGATCCCACAATCACTTTAACACTTTATACATCTACTTTTTATTACTTTAACATTTTGATACTATTAAAAAATTCAAATGGGCTCACAATTATTTCACTTTAACACTTTAACACATTAATTTATTACTATACCATCAAAATGTAAAAAAAAAATGTGCTCAAGCAAGTGTGTCACTAAATCATGGACGGAGGGAGTATTAACTTTAAACTCAAGTGAAAAATAAATAAATAAATAGAATTGTGTGTTTGTGCTAGTGGCACTGGTAAAACATAAAAATTGCACATTCAAGTTTCGCTCACCATTAACCACCGTCGCTATCTACCGAACCACCGCTGCACAATAGAACACCATTGAGTGACATCGACTTCGCACCCCCGAAATAAAAATCATGGCTCCGCCACTCGTTCTTAGTCAAAAATTTATTCTGTTGAAATAAAATCATGTCAAAAATATAATGCTCATGTTCGTCGTAGACATGTGAAAATAGTAAAATATCCACATTTTTATGAAAAGAAGTAGTATCTCCCAAATCAAATGAAATTTGTTTGCAATATATGTTACTCCCTCCGTCTCACTGGCAAAGAGACTTTTTTTCCGATGCGTGAATTAAGACGGGAGTGATGATAGTGTGTTAAAGTGAAAAGTAGTGGGTTGAAGTGATATGTCTGAATTTTATTGAGTTGAAATTTTGTATTTTGAAAAATATCTCTATCCCAATAAACGTTCCAAAAGTAAATACAGCCTTTATAAATGAGACAAATGGAGTATTAAAACTCAATATTTTAGTGTGATGCATTCAATAAAGGGAGAAACTCACATATAGCCACTTTCACTATAAGTGTGAGTTTTATAGCCACAAGTATAAGACTATAAGTTTTATAGCCACTTTTGGTTGAAAGTACATAAATACCCTTAAAAAGTAATTGGGTCCCACCACTTATATTTTTCTTTTAAAATTTAGACTAATTATTAAATGAGTTTTCTCTTTCCCATCTCTCTCTCTTAATTCCTACCGTGTCATGACATGGAACACGGTAGGTTGTGTTCAATTTCTTGTTTTTTTTTTCCTTTCTTTTTTTATGAAAAATATTTTATTAATTATTTTAATTTTCCAATTAATCCTTCTCCCTCTCTCTCCTTTTACCGTGTTCATGAGTTGAACACGGTCGAGTCTTTTAAAAAAATTCTTTTGTAATAGAAATTATATTTATTTAAAAAAAAAATCAATAACTAAATTATAATGCATTTATGACAACTACCAAATCTGTTTTTGATTCTCTTCATTAATTCAAAAGAGTAGATAGTAGTAATAAATGTGTCAAAAATTGAATTGAATACAACAATAGCAACAACATTTCATTCATTCGAACATAACAAAAAATTAGAGAGAGAGAGAGAATTTTTTTGCAAAAAATTCTATTTTTCGCATATTAATTTCTGGGAAATCGAGGGACTATTTTCGGCTGAGAAATTGGGAATATTCAAGGTTTTTCCGACTAATATAAAGGTACGATCGTAATTTCATTTCGTTTCGCATATTTTCGATTATTTTTTTGCTCAAAAAAATAAAAAATTGAAATTGTTCTTCGTGGCACTGTTGAGACCATAGTGACACTGTTGGATCATAGTGGCACGGTTGGGCAAACCATGCCCAATTTTTTTTTTTAAAAAAATACGGTAGAGGCACGGTTGGTTTGGGATTTCAACCGTGTGACACGGTTGAAATCCCAAACCTACCGTGCCTTATATAATTAATTTTTTTTTAATTTTTTAATGATGGCACGGTTAATTTGAGATTTCAACCGTGTCACACGGTTGAAATCTCAAATTAACCGTGCCTTTACCGAAAATCTAACAAAAAAAATCTTGTGTTTTTTCAGGATGTCGTATCAGAGAATCATCGTGCATCACAGTGGGCATTGGGAGAGGACCTCGTACGTGGGAGGTGATAGTTTCCTCGTGCACTTCCCCATATTAGGAATTACACGTGATATGGTGCTTAGGGAGATCCGTGATCAATTGGGCTCCGAATCGGAGTACATATTGTACTACTTGACGAACCTAACCGATCATGAGAGGATGAAGGTTATTCTGAAGAACGACACGGATTTGCTTAGGCTTATCGTCGAGCAGAACGATTTGCCAACCGTGTATGTGATCGAGAAGACACAGAACATCAACTTTCGCACTCCTACGACACAACAATCCACGGTATTTCAGAACTTGAATGTTGGAGGTCCTAGTCATCAAGAATCAGAATCTTCGGATGAGGAGACGGGGGATGAGGAGGTGGGGGATGAGGAGGCGAGGGCTGAGGAGGAGAGAAATGAGAGGGCTGAAGAGGCGATTGATGAACAACAGAGGGCCGACTTGTTTGAGTCGTTAACTACGGAGTTTAGAGCATGGATTCAGGAGCCGGGGCGTGTTGATAGGATCATCGGGCACCGAAGCATACATTCAGATAATCAAGACGAAAGATCCGATGATACTCGGGCAACTCATGAAGCTATAAGAAATTGGTTGATTCCGTACGTCGACCTAGATAAGGCATTGCCTCTAGGCTTTATCGAGCCCGATTACAGCCCCTCACTTGGAAAATTGCGTGTGGGTGGCCTCTTCAAGGAGAAAGATGAATTGCAAATAGCCGTGGGCCTATATCACATGGAGAACCGACTAGAGTATACCACCGAACGTTCATGCACAAAGCGACTGAACTTTGTGTGCAACCAGGATGATTGTGCATACTTGTTGCGTGCACGAAAGAAGGGCGGGATATGGAGGTTTAGGAAATATGAACCCAACCATACGTGCGGAGTGGTTCTAGACGAAAACAAACCGCGGCAGATTTGTGCCAAGGTTTTAGGAGCTTTCTTTGCACGTAGACTGGTCGTCGAGGGATCCGTGTTGAAGCCGAATGAGATGATGAATGAGCTACAAACTAAGTACGGCATTCAGATAGGCTACAGCTTTGCACTGCGCGCCAGAAACGTAGCGATCGAGAGCATGTACGGAAGTTTCGAAAAGTCGTATCAGAGGCTATCGTCTTACCTCTACCTGCTGAAGGAGAGAAACCCAGGAAGTGTGTACGATATGGTGACATCGCATGTTGACGATCGACTAGTGTACATGTTTCTTGCCCTTGGACAGTCCATCCAAGCCTTTCAAAGTGACTTGCTCCGTCACGTGATTGTTGTCGACGGGACACATCTGAAAGGAAAGAACAAGGGGACTCTCTTTGTAGCTGTGACTAAAGACGGGAATGAGCAGGTGTTTCCTCTTGCAATAGGATTAGGTCCTAAGGAGAACGATGAATCATGGACATGGTTTTTGTCGAAGGTGAAGAGTTGTTTCGGGGCGCCGGACGATCTATTGATCGTTTCTGATCAACACGTGAGTATCATCAATGCCGTGAACGCCGTTTTTGCTAACCGAGCACACGGCCTCTGCTTCTACCACATCACGAAGAATCTGAAATCGTTCGGGCAACATGCCTTGGGAATTTTCAAAGAGGCGGCCTACGCAAATCAAGATTCAACGTTCGATGAAAACTTCGATGCCTTGACATGCTTCGGCCGTGAAGGAGGCGGAATTTATAGAAGGTTGTGTGATATCGGCCCTCCGAGGTGGGCGAAGTCAAAGTGTCCCGTCCCACGCACGAGTTTCATGACTTCTAATCCGGCCGAGACAATGAATGCACGACTACTGTGGGCTCGTCGGCTGCCGATATGCTCGATGCTTGAGATGTATCGCACGATCGTAGAAAAGTGGTTTGACCAACACCGTCAAAGTGCCCTTTCTCGTGAGCACGATCTCACTCCGAAAGCGTATGAGAAGATGTCGGCAGCCCATGAATGGGGACGTCGCTACCCGTGTAGGACGACAGCGACTCCCAATTTGTATAGGGTAGAAGGTGAGAACGGCAATTACCTCGTGGACCTTCAAAACTCGACGTGCTCATGCCGTGAGTTTGACTTGGACTTGATGCCTTGTCGACACGCCCACGCGGCTCTAAGGTACGACATATTCTTATGTGTGTTATATAGACGAGATTGAATGGTACGACAGATTTATTTATTCATGCTCAATCAGGTATTCAGGTGGACGATCAAGTGATTACGTGAGTCACTATTTCAAACAGTCTACCTTGGTAGCCACCTATACCCCAACCATCGAACCCGTCCCTCATCCGGAGTCGTGGGACCTGCCCGTCCCTCATCCGATTGGCGGTGTTGACTTGAATATACCGCCCCAAGATGCGGAGCCAGGGAGAAGAAAGAAGAAAAAATGTAGCATATGTTAAAGCCAGGAACACACGAGACCTCGATGCCCCTTGCGAGTGGTAGAATAATTTTTCGAATAATTTGATTTCGATAGATTGAATCTCATGTTTGGATTGAACTGAATGTTTGGATTGGAATGGGTTTCAAATGTCGATTGAATGTTGTACTAGGTATGGGAAATAAAATGGGCATGGTTGATTGTGGGACTTAGAAAAATTTTGGCCCATGTTTTCCCAAAATTTTCGGTAAAGGCACGGTTGAAATGAAGTTTCAACCGTGCCTGGCACGGTTAAAACAGAAAGTCAACCGTGCCTTGCCCTATGGACGGTTGACTTTCGAGGCACTGTTGAATTTCTTGTTTGACCGTATACCCTAACAGTGTACCCTAACCGTGCCTAAAGTCAAGGGGCAAATTTTGAAAGTCAACCTTCTAAATTTTCGTTAATTTCGATGTTAGTACGTAAATTAACCATCAATTACACATTAGGTACTAACGATACATCAATTATGTGCCGTTAACAACAACAACGAACCCAAACGAAGTTCGAATCTTTGGATCATGAGGTAGGGGACCATATACATTGTAGGAGTGTTTCATCTTAGGAAGTGGCGATGCATTAGATAGATTAGATTACGCTATTTTAATCATTAAAACCCAATGTTTCCGCTTTATTTGTTGTTTTTTAATCAACTATGGCATATAATAGTGACGTCACACGCAAATTACGATCAAAAAATGGATTTTTGGACAAATTGATGGTTTAGGCACGATTGGGGTTCTAAGAGGCACTGTTTGGCACGGTCAAACACTAAAGTCAACAGTGCCTGACGGAAGTCAACCGTCTACAGTGTGAGGCACGGTTGACTATCCGTTTTGACCGTGCCAGGCACGGTTGAAACTTCAGTTCAACCGTGCCTTTACCGAAAAAAATGGGAAAAAATGGCCCAAAATTTTTCTAAGTCCAAATTTCCTCTAAGTCCTACTCTTTGCACATTCGATATTTGTTCGATGATTCCACATTTCATAATCTAATACGATAATTGCAAATTGAATCGTACATTGCACATTCGATAATCTAATACGAGAAACGAATTCCATAAACAAGTTCGATAAATACGATTCAACAAGGTTTTTTAAACATCTACATTAATCCTCGATAGATCGACCGGACCGTCGACAGGATACAACGAAAGACTAAAAATTCTCCTAGCCAATATCTTTCGTTGCCGTTTGACGAACTTCTCCTCATCAGCATTTCGTAGAGAAGGTGCACTCGAGGCGAGGATACGATATTCCAAGTACAAGCATGCGTATACGCCGCAACTCACACCGTCGACTTGGACATACTGTTGATCGTCAGGCATGAATACCAACTCCATAAAGTCGGTCCTCCTCCTCACGTTAACCTGTTGGTTCCAAAAGTCGGTCTGGGCAAGGACTTTAGGGAAGAGGCGACTTATGCAAAGGAGTTGTATTGTGCGATGATCTCCAGTCTCGCCCTTTTCGAGGCGATACAAGATTGAATCGTACACCTCAACCCTCCACTCTGGAATGCAGACGCGAGCGACCACGTAATGATTCGTCCCGAGATGGCAAACCATGACAAACTGTAACAAGCTAGCTACAATTAAATGCACACTAAAGTCGGGAAAAGAGAGGAAACCACGTAATGAATCGTACTTACATATTTGCCATGCTTCCAAGGGATGTACGTATTTGTCCCTTCGAAAACCTCCAACAGGTTTTTTTTGGCCTTCCAATGGCGATACGTCTTGCCCGCTTTCAAGCCTAGGTCAGGATCGTCCTTGTGCTCCGCTTCGAGGGCTCGATTCAACGCCTTCTGTATTTCCAACAACAAGTTACAATGAGAGCTACACTTTGTATGTAATAAGGTAATGCAAAAAATGTTAATTAATAATACAATTTACGTAGTAATCACACCCCGCCAGTATGGTGTGACCGTGTCCTACTCCGGGAGCTATGGATTTTCGATGGCGTATTCGAGCCCTCCAATACAGGATGTAGAGGTCAATAATCTGAAAATGCACAAACAAAACACAAATTAATGAAATCTCGAATTGTGATCTAAACACACAAATAAAAACGAATTCCATAAACACTTACCGGCGCTTCGATTTGAATCTTCGGGTCCTCGATTTTATCAAAGAGTTTTTGCCCCATCTCGAATCCATGCTCTTGACAGGTGTACGCTTTGGCATCCTTCCCCGAAGCTGTATGTTGAGCATAAGCTTGTTTCACAGTCCGCATAGAAAGCCGTGAGTCTGTGTTCGCCATATACGGACTCTGGAGGAAGGCAGAAGGCTTGATTTGCCACCTGGCTTGAGTAGAGATTAGCCTTTGCCCGGCTCTCGGATCACACTCTAAGTCCGAACCCTCCGATTCGGGTGATTCTCGAGCACCACGAACAGGAGAGGGGATATCTCGGTCGAGCTCGCGTAAGTAGGCCTCGTGAGAGGACGAGGCTTCCCCTCCTCCCCCCGGTGCTTGAGTCGGTGTCCGACTCCTCGACCTCCTAAGGGCCTCCTCGATCCTCTGACTGCCCCCGCCCACGTGCGAGTGATACGACGCCTCGGGGCCTCCTCGATCCTCAGCCCCCGAGAAGGCCCTTAGCACGCTCGACGACGGCCTTGGCGAATCGAGCAACAATGCTGTTCTCGTCAGTATCACGAACCAGTCGATCACCAAACCTCTCGATGAACCGGTCCATCGCCGCATCGTCTCCACGACATCCGACCGACACGGATCCCCGTGGATGCAACAGACAACGTCGCTCGATTCCTCGTGACGAGATGACTCGGCTCTCGGGCGCTTCGACGGTCCTTCACCTCTACGGCGCCTCGACTGCGCCTCGTCAAGCGTGTCCCGATCCACGGCTTCGAGACGGAAAGGACGGGTAGGCAACTGTCCCTCGGAAGAAGCACGGGTTGCTCGACGGGGAATCACGACCCGTTCAGCGTCCCGACACCTCAACCTTTCTACGACCTTGGCCATCTCTAGGGCCGCCTTCGATCTCCTCTGCTCCGGCTCCGCTTTCTTGTGGGCGTGGCGTTTCGGAGCATCGTACTCCAACACAAGAGGGTTCAGGTTCTCAAAACTGCGGAGATAGGGCTGTTGTTGCTCTTCCTCGGATGGGCGGAGCCTCGCGTGTACCTCGAGCTGTATACACGTATGAAATTCATTAGTTAACTATATACGGATGAAACAACTAAATAAATAAATAATTTTAATGCAAAGTGAAGTCATTTATTACCTCGGGGTTGTCGAAGAAACCGACAAAGCACGTGAACGAAGAATAGGTCTCCCACCTCCTCAAACGGGGCAACAACTCACGTCTCTGTGGAGGTTGGTAGCCACAGCTTCGTCCCAAAGACGGAATGGCCTCGTACGCCTATAAATTGAGCCCCCAAACCGGCCCGTACAAGTGGTATTTTTTTTGCTTGTTGTCGATCTCCGATGGATCTTTCTTCACAACGTTCAACTGGTGGCAAAGGATTTGCCGCGACCACGATCCCCACGGGAAATCCCTCCACTGCTCCTCGTTCTCTACTAGCGCCCAAGCCCAATCATCGATGGGCGAATTGTCACGGCATTGTAGAATGAAGTATAAGACGAGAAGGTTGGCGGCCTTCAGGTATTGCTCGGGCGTGCCTAGCCTTTGATCTCTATTCGAGAAGTCATCCCTCAATGTATTCGCCTTGATCTTCTTCTTCGGGCTTCCGTACTTCGTGTGGTATAGGCTCGACAACGGTATAATATGATTTCTCATGTAGGGGTTGAAAGCGGAAGGCCCGAAGTTTAATCCGGTCACAATGGCCCACTCTCGAGGGCCGCATATTATTTCACGCCCCCCAATCGAAAACCGCCTCTCGTGCTCCGGGATCGACGAATCTTTCAACTCCCGGGCTAGAACTCGTTCACGGCACCGACTGCCACTTCTTTCCTCTTGAGCTCCATGATGTAACGGAACGGGCCTTCTAGAAATCGATCCATGAGCTGCTGTCCCCCGACCCTCAACAACGCATCCGAGATCTCCGAAATAACCTTATCCCGTGTGTATAGGATTACTTTGCCCGCATATCCTTGCATTCGAGGTCTCATCCACTGAAACCTAGGCTGAAAATATTACAAACAAAACAAATTAGTATAGATATAGCAAAAAAATAAAAATTGGATAAAAAAAAAACCAAAAATTTTCTGTAGAGACACGGTTGAAATGGGAATTCAACCGTGTCACACGGTTGAATTCCCATTTCAACCGTGCCTGGTCAACGATTTTGCGAAAGTCAACTATAGGCACGGTTGAATCCCAATTTCAACCGTGTTCCACACTGTTGCATTTCAATTTCAACCGTGCCTGGTCAACATATTTGGCACGGTCAACGGTATGGCACGGTTGACATCTGATTTCTACCGTGTGATGCACGGTCGAAAATCAAATTCAACAGTGCCCTATAGAACAGTCGAGTATTTTGCTATTTTTCCACAGATTTTCCATACTAATCCATCATTTACAAACCCTAAACCCTAACTTTGCCATTAATGGTGTTTAAACTAAACCCTAAACCAAAAAATCAACTAATCGAACGAGAAAATTCAAAAAAATTTGAGAAAGTTTTTTAAACTCACCGGCGGCGGAGGAGTAGCCCATTCTTGGTCGGAATCGGACCCCGACATATTCTTCTGTGGTGGCGGCGGTGGCGACAGTGGGAGGCCCAAGCGACGGTGGAGGCGACGGAGACGGAGACGGCGACGGCGACGGCGACTGTGTATAGGTTTTGGGTTTTTTTTCTTTTTTCCTTCGAGAGAGAGGAGAGGGAGAGGGTGGTGGTTCGATAATTGAATTGTGTATTAATGGCCCCACAAAATCCAATTTTTTGTTTTTTTCTGAATATTCCTTTCTTTCTTTTATTTAAGTTTGTCAATATGATGACATGGAACACTTTTTGAGGGCTAGTATGTCTTTTTACCCAAAAGTGACTATAAAACTTATAGTTTTATAGTTGTGGCTATAAAAATTACACTTTTAGTCAAAGTGGTTATATTTATACATTGAGACTTCAATAAATTCATACTTGCATGCTAAATACAAATGTGCACAAATAAATACCGCGTCCAATTCTTCCATTACTGGTGTTATTCTATGATTAATTAACATCACAAGTTGCACAATATTCACATTTTTGTGCAATGGAACCTAACACGAGTAAACCTACCGGCCACGTGGCTCTGATCCTACTATTCATGAAATAATGGCAAATAATTTGCCAACGTGTCTTTTGACCACCAACCATTGTGTTCCATTTAAATTGATGATGGGCTACTACTTTTACACGTTTTCATTTATTAATGAAACTGAATAAGCACATGGATGAAATTAATTGTCAGATAAAAAAAATTCGAGTCAAGAATTTATGTACTTTGCTAAGGATGTTAATTTTGTTTAATGTGGTGATGTTAGTAAATCGATATACAATTTTAACTAGAATTGTACTTCCATATTGTTGGGAAAAATTTCATGCATCGTTTAAACAACAAATAGGATAATTTAAATGTAAAAATAAATATTGTAGTTTCATAAATGAATTGTACTTATTTAAACATATTTCACCCATCAATAGAATATATTTTTAAGTATTCATGGATCTTTTATTCCATATTGTTTTTTCAAGTTATGAAATTCCAATTAATGTAAAATGTAAATTGAGAATATTTTAATCAAATTAACATTAATACTTTAATATTAATAAATATTTGATACTTCATGTATCATATATGAGTTTATGATAATAAATGTATTAAAGTATTGCATGGAAAATGATATAATAAATTTTAAAACATAGATAACCTAATTAAATAAAAAAAAAAATCTCAAGCACCAAGAAAATTGGAGGGAAACTATTTTACTTTAGTATATATATATAGATATATAGATGTGAAGGGTCGATCCAAAAAACACAGGGACTTAAAATGACAATAGTAGTGTTTGTTATAACCAATGTACTACTCCCTCGATCCAAATACGTGCATAAAATCTTTCGACATCAACTTTCAATTATTTTTTAAAATAACTGTATTAAAGTGGCATCACAGTCCAAATAACTCTTAATTTCAATTATTTTTAAAATTAACTGTATTAAAGTGACATCACAGTCCAAATAACTCTTAATTTAGACAAATAACTCTTTTTTTCAAATGAAATTTAATTGGATTAATAAAAGCTAACTTAGTGCGGTGAAAATAGTGCAATCAAAAATTAAAATGACTTCAAATATATTGTATAGAATGAAATCATATAATGTTTGTATAAAAAAATATTTAAGAAATTGTAAACGTTCAAATATAATATTAATTGATGGAAAAAAGGAGCACTTAATTTCAATGTATATATATATATATATATATATATATATATATATATATATATTTATCATTGTATAAATACCACACAACAATAATGATCTAAAACGTCAATTTTCCGTATTTTATTTTTACAAATAAACAAAGAGTGGGCCAATGTAAAAACTATAGATTATAAAGAAAAATGGTAGTAGTACACAATTAAACACGCGAAAAGCAGAAGTGTGGAACGAGCCTCGTTATATTGGCACACGCCCTCTCAACATCACCACACTTTTACATCCACCGTTGTATGCTTTCCGCATGCCTATTCACCAAGATACTCCCTCCTTTGATGACATGTACAACCTCTCTCTCTCTCTACTTTATTTTCTTTTCTTTTTTAATTATCAACATCAACCCACATGATACTTTCAATTTTTTTGAAGGGATCAACCCATATAGGATTAATTACATATTTAAAATGACAGTTTTATCAATTCTACTATCAAATTTCGATATGAGTTACTTATTAATAAATAAAAATAATGATAAATGAGACAATAAAAAAATAGGAGTATAATCATGAGCACAACGAAATGAGTCATCAAGAATAAGTTAGAGTAGGACAGAGTGAGTACGACACAATAGAAACACGTATGTTACGTAACGATACACGGTAGAAATAATAGAATCCAATTTACTTAAAAAATTTAATTCGAGAATATAAGGAATGCGAGACCAATCCGATTCCGATACTACTATTTGGCATTGCATATAAATAATAGTGATATTAATATAAATAGACAGCTACTTGAGACCTTCTCCCAGCGACGTTCCGACGCAGGGAGCCTCAAACCTCGGAAACTACTTTCTCTCTCTAAAACTTGTATTCAATTCTCTCTCCCTCATCCAATCCGAGCTAAAACCGCACGCTTTTCTCTCTCACAGTTGCCATCTTTTAATCGAGAGATGGCGTCAATCCGCTTTCACACCGCCGGAAAATTGCTGCGCCGCCCCTCTCTTCTTCCCGCCGACAAACACACCCAAGTTTTCTCCACACAGAAAACCCCACGCCAATTCCCCACTGCATCGATCGCTCGATCTCATCAAACGATTCTCCCGGCCAATCGCCAGCGCGAGGAAAAATTGACGGAACCGATCTCCGATTCGCGCTTCAAAGCCGACGATCACCTGGGGAAGATCGATTCCTGGGTGCAGGATTCCGTTACAGACATTGTGAAGAACCTGAAGCAGGCGCCTCTGCTGGTGCAAATTTATACCGAATTCGACGGGAAAATCGAGATTCGGACGGAGAAGGCCGTCTCGGAGGAGTGGGCGGCGGCGAGGGATGAGTGGAGGAGCGGGGAATCGAAATCGCCGGACGGCCTGATCTTCGTGGAGGAGATAGAGAGAGAAAGTGGTCGGGAAGAGAGGGTGACGAAGGCGTGGGGAATCGTTGTGCAGGGGAAGGGGGCTGAATGTGGGCCCGCCTGTTATTTGCTCAAGACTGATAGGGTGTGTGCGGGTCTAGGGTTTGGGTTCTGCACCCATTTTTGCTTGATGAGGGTCAAGAATTTTAGGGATTCCGCATTGGAGCAATTCAAAGATTGTTTTTTGCTGCAGTGAATACTACTCGTATTTCTTAGTTTTTTCTTTTTATAATTGGAGTAATTTTTTTAGTGTAATTAGTTAGAGACAGAGTACATATTATGGGATGAAAATGATTCTTGAACCAAAAGTTGGCTGTATTTTATATGATTTGATGATTCTCACCTTCTGTTCTTCGCCTCGTTTTATTTTTTTAGATCACTTAAGAATAGACGGAGGGAATATATTTTTACATATAGTATATTTTTTACTTTTGCAGTTTGCTAATTTGTGGCTGGCAATAAAAGTTATTTAATGTTTTACCTATTTATTGAGATTTGCTACATCGTTTTCTTTTACTCGTATGTCTTATTATATTAGTCTTGTTTCATTTGAATATTTTTGTCATTGTTGTTATGTGTCATTATGTTAGTCTCGTTTTATTTGAGTATATTTGTTACGTAGTATGTTATTTTGGGACCGTCTCAGTTCACTAATGTTATTTCCTAAAATGAAAAAATTAACACTCAACTTTTTAACATGGTTTTCTAAAACGAAAAGAATAAAAAAACATTTACTTATACCTTACTTTTCATTTTAATATTTATACATAAATTTTTTGACCAAAACTTCATACTAAAATGAAAAAGGATTGTTGAAATGGTACAAACGGATCATCTTTGAAAGAAAAATAAGTAAATGAAACAAACGAAATAAAATTTGTGACACTAACATAATTGGACAAAGAGAATAACTTTTAATAATATGTCTAAAATATCGGGACGGACGAATACCAGAATTGGAGTATTTCTTGATTCTTGAGTTTAGAGGGGCTTTGAATGAAATTTCACGCTTTCATGGATGTTTCGTCCAAGCAAGTGTCTTCAGAAACGTGTTGCGGGAGTCCAAAGATGTTTCCCATCTACTCGATTATTGGCCCGTTCGATAGAGCTTGCCCATGTGTATCACTTCAAAGGTCCCTATACGAATTGTCCTCATGTTATTAAAAATGAAGAGTATAACTTTTAATAATATGTCTAAAATATCAGGACGGACGAATAGAATTTGAATAATAGAAGTGGAACAAATGGAATATCAATTTAGACCTTTGAATAGAGTCCCACCATCACACCGAATACTGTGCATATCTATATTTTAGATTTCACATATATTAAAAAAATGCACATTATTCAGCAGGACGGTCCACCGCATAGTCTGCAGTTCTATATTTTATAGTATCTTTAAGAAACACACATCTAGATAGACCGAAGGAGTAAAACATTTTAAGTGAAATTTTGTGAAACTAATTAAAATCTTTGGGAATAGGTAATTCTATGCATACCCCCAATTTATTCTTTATAGCCCCGTTTACTATAATAACATAATTATTAAACTAACTTCTAAAATTATAGCTCTATAGCAACTACCAAGTCATCGAGTGTAGCCCTCATTTAGATTTTTCTTACTGCGTCGCAACCAACCACGACTACAAACACCGTTTAACCTCTAAAATTGACCCACCATAGACTTTTAATTTGCTTGAAAAGAACAAAGACTTCATATTATGATGAAGAACGAAATCAAGATAATTAGTTGACTATTATGCTAGATAATAGCATAGAAGAAAAGGTTCATCTTGAACGATGAATCACAAATCAACATGAAAATCAAAACAAAACACCTTTGGCACCATAGGCGCCGGCCGCGCCGACTCTGTGGGCGGCTTCTTAGATATTTTGAACGTTGCTTGGAAACACTGGCGACACCAGTATAGAACAAAGGGGGTACAACTGTACCTCAAAAAATTTTGCAAAATTTCTCCTAGTATTATATAGGTAATTTTTTATTTATAATAATTAGGAATAATAATAATAGAGTATTGGTTTTAAGAGTTATTTTTGATTGATTCATTAATGGAATAATATTAGAATACTAGTGTTTTTTCTCACCAAATTAGTATTAGGTATTAATTTTTCCGGTTGCTTAAGTATCAAGAGTGTATTTCGAACAACTTATTTCTAAAAGAAAATCGTAAAATATACGATTCATCATTAATTAAATGATTGTTTGGTCACTTTCATTAGAGAGATGTGTCTATGATTTTTTTTAGATGTTGTCCATCTTTATTTCATTATTTTTATATACTCCCTATGTCCCATTAATATAAGGATAATATTTTCACGACATGAGTTCGTTCGTTCCAAATGATTACATATAGTATACCACTGGTTTGGTTTTCTGTGTAGGAATTAGGTTTGCTATATGCAGTGGCGACGCCAATGTGGGGAAATGGGGATACAGTTGTACCAAAAAATAAAATAAAATTATTACTAATATTTTCTCTCGTCCCACCGAATAGTGTTCGTTTTTATATTTTATGTCTCACATATATTTAAGAAATGTTCACTATTCAGTAGTACGAATGAAGTATATATTAATTTTTGCTCATTAAGTTGATATTGATTTTTTCGGTTGCCACTACAAGTGTCGAGAGAGAGTTTTTTCAAAATGACTTGATGCTAGATAGTTTTTTTTGCACCCTCGAATTATAATTTCTGGAGTCGCCACTGCTTGGAAAACTCCAACAATTGTGAGCGAGCATTGGACTCTTGTTAGTGTTAATTTCAACGCTGATTAATTATTTTATCCTTTTCACAAAATATAGATTTTATGGGAGTAGATATATTTTACATGGAGTCCTTATTCTATAAGGAAAAGAGTATTTATCCTCACAACGAAAGAATCTATATCCTTACAAAGGAACAGTTTGTTTCCTAGTAGGAGTCTTGACCTAATCTACTACCTTGGAGAAGAAGATTTTGTGCTCTATATATAGGAGAACAAGTCTCATAATTCGTGGATCATAGAGAAAGTTTTCAGAGAGTTTATACACGAGTATGTGAGGAGTTGTTCGTTTTCATTACCGTCGCCTAGTTTGTGCAAGCCATTGTGTGAGCCTTTGTCGTTACAACTTCTGCTAGCATTCATAATTAGATTTGTTTTATAGAAGTTGTAATTTAGTTCTTCATTTGTAAGTTTTTGTTACTCGATTATTTTTGTAATTCACACCATCATAGTGGATTATTTAGCCATGAGGCATTCGCAAGTTATATATTTATATAACTTGTGAAATTTTACATCTCGTATTCTTTATTGTTACTTCCGTTGTTGTATCAGAAGTTGCTAGTGATCGCACTATTTTCTACCACACAAAATAGGTGTAATATAAAGAAGCACGAGTATCGTATCCACAGGGATTGACAAGTCGAAAACGCACACAATACCTCTACTAAAGAACTAATGTGTGATGTTTAAGCTTTTAAGAATTTAGGATGTGGTATTTATAGACTAGGCAAATAATAAAAAGACTCAATTAATCATATAAGGAAACAAATAAATAAGGAAAGTAACTAGTCAAGTAAAATAACTTAGGACTCAAGCAATAAAACAAATAAGAGAAGTAAACAATTAAGGAAAAGTGTTGACTTTGGGGAAGCCTACCTAATCAAACATATGAAAGCAATTAATGTATACAATTAACCAATTTAATCCAATCTAAATGTGATACATAAAATATAACCTACACCCCGATAAAAGCAATGCAAGTCGTCACTTAATATGATCCTAATATCCTTTCGGACGCATAGATATCAAACTAAGTGCAAAAGAGAACAAGTATCAATGATATAATCAACTAGGTTCAATTAAGACACCCAAATCAATTACATGCAAACATATGATAATTCAAACTCAATTAAGACAAATCAAATTATCATACCATGTATTCATGAGATCTATTATGCAATATCCTATCAAGACATATAAACATAACTATGCATACATAATTAGTGGCCAATTAAT
The DNA here is from genome assembly GCA_029379335.1 of Thymus mandschuricus. Lineage (NCBI taxonomy): Eukaryota > Viridiplantae > Streptophyta > Magnoliopsida > Lamiales > Lamiaceae > Thymus > Thymus mandschuricus. Next base: position 11,864,233 of record CM057079.1, read on the forward strand.
CATGCATGAGAATAAGCACCATGAAAACATGCATCTAGATTGGAAGGCTAATTGTAAACAAAAACACTTACATAGATTCAATTAGGCATTCAATCCCTAAAATCAACTAAGAAATTTAGCTAGACATAATTAAAGCAAACATAAACATAAAGAATTGAAAGAACATAATTAAAGAGTAAGAGTAAGAAAAACTTGAACACAAACGAAGAACTTCGAATCTTGAATCTTGCATAAACTTGAAAAGCTCCAATGTTGAATACAAGAATAAAACTCTAAAATAATGTGCTAGGAAAATATGAAAAGGTATTTGCTAGATTGATAGATTAGGTTTACAATGCTAGACTAGGAGTATATATAGGAGAAATTTACATAAGGAAAACCTAAACAAAAAAGGAGTCTAATTAAGTAAAGAAGGAAATCTCGGCTGGAACCCCCTCTCGACAGACCTCTCGATCGAGAGAGGTATCGAGAGGGTGTGAAAATGGGCTCTCGACCGAAAGCTGCGGCAGAAGGCACCTCTCGACATACCTCTCGATCGAGAGAGGTATCGAGAGGCCTTCTCTCGAACTCAAATCGTGGACTTTGCTCTTCGATCTTCACGCCTTGGCTCGTCTCGGGGTTTTAGCACCAAAATATGCCTAAAAACTCAAGAAAACACCCACAAGCATAATATTGCCCAATATAATGAAAATCATATAAACCAAAGACAATACTACACAAACGAGACACAAAATCGACTCTTTTTGGTTATTAAAACAAGGTAAATTTCACCTATATCAAATCCCCCAAACTTAAACATTGTTCGTCCCGAACAATACCAACACATAAACAATAGACTCTAGCATTGTGAACTATATAGGCCTCAAAACTTTTCAAAAACCATTTCTCATGATCATGATCAAAACTATGCACACACCCTTAGCATCAATAACACAATTCATTCAATAAATTCAACTCATGTCAATCCATCAAGAACACTCTCCAACATGTGAGATATTTATATGTGTATAAGTGAACACTCAACTCTCTCAAAGAAAAAGATGTATGAAATAATGCACATCATAAGGTTTCACTCAACATCAATGTAATGCAACATGTTTACCATAGGCTTGCCCCTAATCTCAACATCTCCACCTAATGTAATACCTACAAACTAAAATCAAAAAGGTCTTTTTATAAGCTTGTAATGTAGGGACATTGGTTAAGGTAGGGAATATATAGGCTAAGTGACTCAAAATACATTCAAACCATCAACCTCTTTTCACATCCAACCCAAGTATGGTTTTTCAACTCCATCTTCTACCATCCAACACCACTACACAACATCAATATCATAGATGCATATAATACAATTCAAGCTAACCATCCCCTTATGCTTTTATTCTCATTCTCTTCTTTTTCTCTTTTTTTTTTTCTTAGAGCTCATCTAATGAATGTTCTTTCTAATATTTGAACAAAGGCTCTATATATATATATATATATATATATATATATATTTTTTCACAACTAATTTTTTTCAAGCTTATAGGGATAGCTAACTATCTAATCAAGCATCTAGAATTCTTTTCTTTTTCTTCTCCATACCACAACAAGTATTCTTTCCAACACCTCCCACACCACCAACTAAATCCACTAAAGATACCCTTATCCATCCAAACCTCCTATCATCCAAGCTTAAGAAAGAAAGGCTCATAACAAGGCTCAAAGGGGGTAAACAAAGATAATGATCAAGGTTAGTGTATGGGAATCATGTGGCTAAAGAAAAATGGCCTAAGATCATTTCCTAGTTCATAAATATACTAAGGTCTTGATGGAGAAATAGGGCAAGTTCTAGAAACAATGAAGCATACATGATCACTCAATCAAAGAAATAGGCATCAACATGCACAAACAACTCAATTCTCACGGGCTCATACTAACTAGTTCCCGACATCAAGACATGCTTCAATTTCATCAAATAAAATGCGTCGCTTCGCCAAGGGTCTATGCATAATAAAGATCATGAAAATTTCTCCAAAAATTTTTCTATCATTGGCCAAATTCACAATACTATCATCACATGCTTATTCGACTCAATTTAACCTAAGACTCAAAACAATAAAAGACTCAAACATACCCCAAAATAAACTAACTACTAAAGCAATTAAAGAAAATACTCAAAAAGATTGTTAACTTTAGTTACTCTTCCCCCTCCCCCAAACTTATTTCGAAATCAAAGATTAAGGAATAAGTTTGCAAAAAGAAGAAGGAACTAAGTTAACAAACGTACCTCATTGAAATGGCGGCGGGAAGGGAGGGTTGTCGGGGTTATTGGGGTCGAATCGTTGATGAGTATCCGGGTAATGAGGATAGAAATAGTGCATCTCATGCACCATCCTATTGTAATTCTCCAAGTAAGCTCTTTCATCCTCACGCCTCTTCGCCTCATTCTCAAAGTAAGCATTAAAAGAATCAAAACAACCTCCAATGTATGTACGAAGGTCCCCTACCTCGGTTCTCAAAGTTTGCACCTCTTCACGAACTCCTCTCACTTGAGACTCAACAAACTCCCTACCATCCCAATGGTAGTTGTCCATCGCCTCCAATGTCTCTGTATGCCAATCTTGCATTGTAGAGAAGTCCGGAGCTCTCATGTAGAAACCGGGCTGTGGAACACCTTCGTATCCTTGCGCATACGCATCCTCCTCTCGATCAAATCCTTGCTCATATTGTTCGGCTTCTTCTTCATCATCTTCCTCCTCATCATCGTTGCCTCCTTCATCGGGCCTTGGACCTCCCTCAGCCCACATAAGCTCCTTGTGTTGAGGAGAGTTCATCGTCCCGTTTCCTCTTCTTAGCTTCTCGTTCCCGATCACCTCGGTCAAGTAGTTGTTCGGCAGCGGGAAAAGGTGAACTCCACTCCTCCCATGTAGCTTAAAGAATCACCCGGACGTGTCGAAAGAGATCATCCTTGCAAGCTCCAACGTGCGTCTATCCACAAAGATGGACGTAGACACGGGCTGCTCTCCAATCGGGATGTGGAAGTGTTGAGCAATGGGAGTGACGAATGCTCCTATCCCAATCTTTTGCCCCCCAAACAAGTATGCTTGGTTCTCCATATGATCAACAAGGTAAAGGGCTGCACATTGAGAGTGGCCTCGATATGAGGTCCAAATGAGATGAGCGTCGGTGGCAAGGAAGGTGCCGGAGTCGTGGCGGGAATGGATGGTGGACGAAATCAGCCTATGGAAGTAGCGAATCGTGGGATTCCGGATTGAGGTGGCCTTCGCAGTAGCCGGGTTGTAAGATCTCCTCCTTTCCTCCTCAAAATCCACGAATTGTGCCCACAAATCTTGAAGATTCGGATGATTGTTGCCAATGTACTCGCCATTCTTGTTTCCTCCGATAATATCACTAAGTTGATCCATATCAAGCTCCCTTGGTTGACCACCAAGTTGGAAACGAATGACGTGGGGCACTTGATTGACTCGCTCCACCACCAAAGTTGAGAGAAACTCCACCGTGAGAATGTGGTAAGTTAAGTGATTCCCTTGGAAGATGTTAGTGAAGCCTCCTCTTTGCATCATTTGGGTGATCTCGTTGGCTATCCCCATCGCCGCTATCGTCTCTTGATGGAGGAAATGACAATGCGTGTGCTTGAGTTGCACAAGATGCGACCATCTCCTCTTTGACTCCGCTGTGGTAAGCTTAAGCTTGAACGCCTTGGGCTCCAAACTCGAGGGCATCGACCTCGCCGGCGGTATCCGATTCTCCGGGATGGTCTTGTCGTTTTTCCACGTCTCCTTACTCTTGCTTGACGAGGTGACCTTTTCCTTCCCCTTGCCTTTGCTTGAAGAGGTCGAAGCAACGTTCTTTCCCTTGTCTCTTGCCATGTTAGTACCTAAAAATTTCACAAATTAATACAAGAGATGCAAGAATAAAGCATTATGTATCACCTTCCCCCAAATTTCAACCAAATTCAATTTTCCCCAATTATCTTCTCAATTAATCACCACCAATCCATACATTACTTCTCCAAAAACATGTTCTTATCATCACACAATTGCAACCTCATGCATATAGATACCAATGAATCTGCATCAACTCTTAGACAAATTCAAAGACCCATTCTCATGTCAATACATAATCCTCTTCACATTCATCAAAGAATTCAATTCATACAAATTATTCAATAAAATCCATGAATTCAATCTAACATGCTCAATCTAATACCCAATCTATCAATCATCAAATTTAACCATCAAAAACGAGTTTCAATCGGTCAAAACATGCGAATTCATGTAGAGACTCAAGAATTGATAAGAGAAAGGCAAGAAATCGAGTACCTTTTGACGAATTGAAGAGAAAAATTGAGAGTTCTTGTGTGTTCTTGAGAGAATTTGTGAGTTGTGTGTGTATGGTATGTGAATTGGGTGTATATGGTATATTTAAAGAGAAGATAGAACCTGGTCAAACTTAGAATTTCCGCCGTCAACACCCCTCTCGACAGGCCTCTCGATCGAGAGAGGTGTCGAGAGGTAGCTACTGGACACGAACATTTGACCTCTCGACAGGCCTCTCGATCGAGAGAGGTGTCGAGAGGTTCTGCTTTTCACGTACTGTCCTCCCCTCTCGATCGAAAACACGGGGGTCTCGATCGAGAGACTTCGCGTGACAAAAACCTGGGTACATATTTCATAACATCTCGATACCCCTCTCGATCGAGAGGGGTGTCGAGAGACCCCTACTGCATAGCACGTTTTCACCTCTCAACAGGCCTCTCGATCGAGAGAGGTGTCGAGAGGTCCTGCCCGAGAATTTTTTTCTACACAACACTTTAGTATTCGTTAGTATATTAAGGGGTTTCGACTCTAAAATACGAAAAATAAATTACCTACGACTCTAAAAATAAAATAAAATAAAAACGGGATACGAATATTGGGTTACCTCCCAACAAGTGCTACGTTTAACGTCTTTAGCCCGACGATACCTCCTCTCTAACTCGGATCATCAAGATAAGTGGCCGCTTTCTTGGGGAATAGAGGCATCGGCTTGAAGTAGTGCTTGAGTCGATGTCCGTTCACCACGAATTTTTCACCGTCTTTCTTCATCACTTCGAATGCACCATTCTTCAAGTCCTTGTAAATAACATACGGCCCCGACCACTTGCTTTGCAATTTTCCTGGAAATAAACGAAGTCGAGAATTAAAAACAAGAACATCATCACCAATTTCGAACTTACGCTTCTTGATGCTCAAGTCGTGAAATCTTGCAGCTCGTTCTTTGTAGATCCTCGAATTCTCGAATGCTTCATTCCTCCATTCATCAAGCTCCAACAAGTCGTCGCACCTTTGACCCATGGCTTCCTTGAACTCGAAATTGATTCTTCTAGTCGCCCAATAAGCTTTGTGCTCCAATTCCATAGGTAAATGGCATGACTTGCCAAATAACAATTGGTATGGCGACCTTCCGATTGGTGTCTTGAAAGCCGTCCTATAGGCCCAAAGCGCGTCGTCCAAGTATTTTGCCCACTCCTTCTTGTTGGTGACGGTCTTCTCCAAAATTTGCTTGATCTCTCGATTAGCTAGCTCGGCTTGACCGTTTGCTTGAGGGTGGTAGGGCGATGTAACCTTGTGCTTGACTCCGTATTTTGCAAGAAGCGATCCTAACCAACGATTGTTGAAGTGGCTCCCCCCATCACTAAGCAAAGCACTCGGAGTTCCAAACCGAGTCAAAATATTTCGCTGGAGGAACTTGATCACCACCTTCGAATCGTTGGTTGTGGTAGGAATGGCCTCGACCCATCTAGACACGTACTCCACCGCAAGTAAGATATAAGAGAACCCTTGAGACTTGGGGAAAGGTCCCATGAAATCAATCTCCCAAACATCAAAGAGTTCCACCTCCATGATAGTTCGTTGCGGCATCTCGTCCCTCTTGGTGATGTTTCCCATCCTTTGGCATCGATCACAAGACTTGATGAACTCGTGGCAATCCTTGTAGATCGAAGGCCAATAGAAACCACTATGAAATATCTTGAGGGCAGTCCGATTTGCTGCAAAGTGTCCCCCATTCGGAGCGCTATGGCAATCCTCGATGATCTTTTTCCACTCCGATTGTCGAACACATCGCCTTATGACTCCGTCGGCACACCTCCGATACAAGTAAGGATCATCCCAATAGTAGAACTTGCAATCGTGGAGGAATTTCTTCTTTTGATGAGACGATAGATCCTTGGGCACGTGATGAATCACCAAGTAGTTGACGATGTCGGCGAACCAAGGTATCAAATGGTCCACCTCAAAAATCTGCTCATCGGGGAAGCTTTCCTTGATAGCAATCTTCGAATCCTCTCCGTCCACGGGCTGCTCAAGTCTCGAAAGATGGTCGGCCACCACATTCTCGCATCCCTTCCTATCCTTAATCTCCATGTCGAACTCTTGAAGAAGCAAAATTCAGCGAACTAACCTTGGCTTCGAGTCCTTCTTGTTGAATAGGTAGCGAATGATGGCATGGTCGGTATGCACTATCGTGTGAGATCCCACCAAATAAGGTCTAAACTTGTCGAAAGCGTAGACCACAGCGAGTAATTCCTTCTCCGTGGTGGTGTAGTTCCTTTGAGCCGAGTCCAATGTCTTGCTAGCATAGTAGATCACTCGGAATAGCTTCTCCCTTTTCTGCCCCAAGACTGCTCCTACCGCCCAATCGCTTGCATCACACATGAGCTCGAACGGGGCACTCCAATCCGGTGACACCAAGACGGGAGTAGAGATAAGCGCCTTTTTCAATGTCTCGAAAGCTTCCAAGCAATCTCCATAAAAAACGAACTTGACATCTTTCTCGAGCAATCCACACAACGGCTTTGTGATCTTCGAAAAATCCTTGATGAACCTTCGATAGAAGCCGGCATGTCCTAAGAAACTCCTTACCGATTTAACGTTGGTTGGTGGTGGCAACTTCTCGATGGCTACGACTTTGGCTCGATCCACCTCTAATCCTTGCGAAGACACCTTGTGACCTAGTACCACTCCTTCTTGCACCATGAAGTGGCACTTCTCCCAATTGAGGACGAGGTTTGTCTCTTCACACCTTTGAAGCACCGTGGCAAGATTCTCCAAACATTGGTCAAAAGAAGAACCAAAGACTGAAAAATCATCCATAAATACCTCCATAATATTCTCGATCAACCCATGGAAGATGGCCATCATACACCTTTGGAAAGTGGCCGGTGCGTTGCATAACCCAAACGGCATCCTCCGATATGCAAAGACTCCATAGGGGCATGTGAATGCCGTCTTGTGTTGGTCCTCCGGAGCAATGGCGATTTGGTTGTAGCCGGAGTATCCGTCGAGGAAGCAATAGTACTCATGGCCGGCCAATCGATCGAGCATTTGATCTATGAACGGGAGGGGGAAGTGATCCTTCCTAGTTGCTGCATTGAGGAGCCTATAATCGATACAAACTCGCCATCCCGTGACAAGCCTCGTTGCAATTAGCTCCCCATTCTCATCGTTGATGACCGTCATGCCTCCTTTCTTTGACACCACTTGAGTAGGGCTCACCCACTCACTATGCGAAATAGCGTAGATCATGCCGGCATCGAGCAACTTTAATACCTCCTTCCTCACCACTTCTTGCATCGCTGGATTCAAACGCCTTTGAGGTTGTACTCTTGGGCGATGGCCTTCCTCGAGCAATATCCTATGCATGCAAAGCGAAGGACTAATACCTTTGATGTCGGCAATCGTCCATCCAATTGCAGATTTGTGCTCCCTTAGAACCCTCAATAGCTTGTCCGTATTCGCCTCCGTGAGTTGGGAAGACACAATCACCGGATACTTCTCTCCTTCTCCTAAGAATTGATACTTGAGGTGCTCGGGCAATGCCTTCAATTCCACCTTTGGGGCTGCATCCTTCTTCTCTTCCTCCTCGAGAACTCCATCATCCACCTTCTTGTTGATGTCAGGTAAGGAACTTCCTCGTGTCGAAGTTGTGGCGGGTTTGCCTCCATTTGATGTAGACAATGTTCTAAAAAGTGCTAGGCGCTAGTCGGGCGGCAGATGGGTGACTAGCGCCTAGGCGCTAGGCGGGAGCCTAGGCGGGGACTAGGCGGATTCGAACTATAATGCTATTTTTACTATTCTTCCAATATTATTGCCAAATTTATAAATAAATACACATATTATGACAAGTGATATGTTAGTTTAATAATTATAAATCCAAAATCATATATAGAGTAGCATAGTTTGCCTAAACATAGATCAATTAACACATATAGACTATTGATTAAGCTACAAGAGCGGCTCGTTGGGTATCGCATAGAGTCTAGGCGGATTAATTGTTAGTCGGGCGGCGAGGTACTGCCTAGCGCCTAGGCGCCGCCTAGGCGGACCTAGGCGGCTTCTTTTAGAACACTGGATGTAGATACTCGAGAATCTCATCGCAAGCTTTATCTAACTCCTTGTAGGCATATAACGAACTCGAGATGCAATGGTTAAGTGCCTCCTCCGATGTAGGTGGTGTCAATGTCTCGATGGAGAAGATATCCTCACGATGGTCGTCGGGTCTCTTCATGGCTTCATAGATAGAAATTTTCAGCTCCTCGCCATTGACTCGAAAGGTGAGGTCTCCATCTTGAACATCGATCAAAGCTCTTCCCGTGGCTAAGAATGGCCGTCCTAAAATCAATGGTTGATTGGCATCCTCGGGCATGTCCAAAACGACGAAATCTGCCGGGAAAACAAGGTTGTGTACTTGAACTAGCACATCCTCCACTATCCCTCGTGGATAAGAAACTGATCGGTCCGCCCTAAGTAAAGAGATGGTGGTTGGCTTCATCCTCCCGATCTTGAGCCGGTTGAAAATAGAGAGGGGCTTCAAATTGATGCTAGCACCAAGATCGCATAGAACGTTTTGAAAGACTTGATCTCCAATCTTGCATGCTAATGTGAACCTCCCGGGATCCTTTCGCTTCATTGGTAACTTCTTTTGGATCACCGCGCTGCACTCCTCCGTGAGGTTAATTGTCTCGAACTTCTCCCACTTCTTCTTCCCCGATACCGCGTCTTTGATGAACTTCATATGATTGGGCATGTCTCGAAGAGCATCAAGAAGTGGTATGTTGATGTTGACCTTTTGTAGTATCTCCACGAAGCGTTGATACTTCTCATCGTGCTTCGTCTTGGTCAATCTTTGCGGGAAAGGGGCCTTCGGGGTGTAAGTCGGCAATTGGGGCGGCTGCTTGGCCTCTCGACCCACCTCTCGATCGAGAGAGGTGTCGAGAGGCACCTTCTGACTTTGGGATTTGACCTCTCGATCACCCTCTCGATCGAGAGAGGTGTCGAGAGGGTCACATTGGATCTCCTCGTCGTAAACCTCTCGATCCTCCTCTCGATCGATAGAGGTATAGAGAGGTGGATTCTGACTTCCAGTATGGACCTCTCGATCGACCTCTCGATCGAGAGAGGTGTCGAGAGGCCCTCGCCTCAGCACTTGGATCCTCGTTTCCTCGTGCTTCGCATTCTCGAAGCTCCCGTCTCCTTTGTCCTCTGTTTCCAAGGATGGATTTGTGTATTTTGTGCCACTCCGAAGCTCAATAGCATGGACATGATGGTTGTTCTTCGGGTTTTGCTCCGTGTTACTTGGGAATTGGCCGGGTTATGGACTCCTCCTTGAGCGTTGGCTATTTGACTCATTTGCGTCTCCAACATTTGCATTTGCTTGGTCAACGCCTTGATGCTACTCGCCAAGTTGTTGGTTGAGGTGCTTTGAGTAAGCTCCAATGTCCTCAACTTCGCATCTTGTTGTGTCATCCTCATCTCCGATTGAGCCATATATTGACGAATTAAATCATAGGTGGACATCTCCTTCTTTGGCTCTTGGATGACTCCGTTCTCAACATTGAAGAGCCGGGAGGTGGTTGCAAGGCATTGTTTGGATTGGCATAAGAGAAGTTCGGATGATTTCGGTTGTTGGGAACATAAGGTTTCTTGTATCCTCCTTGATAGTTTGAACCTCCTTGTCCTCCTTGCCACTTGTTTCCTTGATTGGGTTGCCACTTGCCCCCTTGTTGCACAAAATTGACATCTTCTTCTCCGGTTGGGTTTGCTTGTTCGTCTGTGACCGCATCGCACCGAAGTACCCCTTTCTTGATAGAATCCAACTCACTTGCTGTTTTTGTATACTTCTCCATCAAGTCCTCGTAAGCATCTATTCCAATGTTGACAACTCTCCTTCTTCCAAGTCGTCGATCGGTAGCCTCTTCATAGCTCGAATTCACGGTCTCAATGATCTCCATAGCCACTTCATACTCATTGTTCAAGAATCCTCCCTTCGAAGCGTAATCGAGCTCCTTCCTACACAACTTGTTCAAACCACGATAGAAGCACGTGATTTGATCCTCCTTGCTAATTCCATGATTCGGGCATGCTCTCAATAGCTTCTTAAATCTCCCCCACGCCTCATAAAAGTGTTCATCCTCATATTGTTGAAATTGGTTGATCTCATTGATAAGCTTTTGAGCCCTCGAAGGTGGGAAGAACTTGTTGAGAAACTTCGTGCACATCTCAGCCCAAGTTGTGACCTCCTTCTTGTCCAATCCATCTAGCCACTCTCTTGCATCGTCCTTGAGAGACCACACGAAGAGGCTGAGCTTGAGGTAGTCCGAAGACACTCCATTGGCCTTGTATGTAGCACATATGTCCAGAAATTGCTTCAAGTGTGCGTTGGGATCCTCCGCCGGCGATCCTCCGTATTGATTGTTTTGCACCATATTGATGAGGGACGTCTTGAACTCATAGTTGTTAGCTTCCGTGGTCCCCCATCCTCCTTGCTAAAATTGGTCCACGACCGGTTTGAACCGATCGTTCAAAGTCCTCCTCACTTGATCCGCCATTGATTCGAAACTCCTTGGTGAATCGGGTGGTGAAGATTGTGGTGTATCGATCTTGCTTGCCTCCTTCTCTCGCCTCAAAGCCCTTAGAGAGCGCTCTAACTCCAAGTCCAACGGAATAGGATTTATCCCCTTAGACCTTGTGGTCATGCACTACCTAAAATCAAAGAGAAGAAAAGGAAGCCGTTAGATCAATAAGCCGAAAACAGAAAATTAAAGCGCCTAAATCACCTATTAATTCTATTTCAAAATATGTATGTGAAATCTAATCAATCCCCGGCAACGGCGCCAAAATATGATCGCACTATTTTCTACCACACAAAATAGGTGTAATGTAAAGAAGCACGAGTATCGTATCCACAGGGATTGACAAGTCGAAAACGCACACAATACCTCTACTAAAGAACTAATGTGATGTTTAAGCTTTTAAGAATTTAGGATGTGGTATTTATAGACTAGGCAAATAATAAAAAGACTCAATTAATCATATAAGGAAACAAATAAATAAGGAAAGTAACTAGTCAAGTAAAATAACTTAGGACTCAAGCAATAAAACAAATAAGAGAAGTAAACAATTAAGGAAAAGTGTTGACTTTGGGGAAGCCTACCTAATCAAACATATGAAAGCAATTAATGTATACAATTAACCAATTTAATCCAATCTAAATGTGATACATAAAATATAACCTACACCCCGATAAAAGCAATGCAAGTCATCATTTAATATGATCCTAATATCCTTTCGGACGCATAGATATCAAACTAAGTGCAAAAGAGAACAAGTATCAATGATATAATCAACTAGGTTCAATTAAGACACCCAAATCAATTACATGCAAACATATGATAATTCAAACTCAATTAAGACAAATCAAATTATCATACCATGTATTCATGAGATCTATTAAGCAATATCCTATCAAGACATATAAACATAACTATGCATACATAATTAGTGGCCAATTAATCATGCATGAGAATAAGCACCATGAAAACATGCATCTAGATTGGAAGGCTAATTGTAAACAAAAACACTTACATAGATTCAATTAGGCATTCAATCCCTAAAATCAACTAAGAAATTTAGCTAGACATAATTAAAGCAAACATAAACATAAAGAATTGAAAGAACATAATTAAAGAGTAAGAGTAAGAAAAACTTGAACACAAACGAAGAACTTCGAATCTTGAATCTTGCATAAACTTGAAAAGCTCCAATGTTGAATACAAGAATAAAACTCTAAAATAATGTGCTAGGAAAATATGAAAAGGTATTTGCTAGATTGATAGATTAGGTTTACAATGCTAGACTAGGAGTATATATAGGAGAAATTTACATAAGGAAAACCTAAACCAAAAAGGAGTCTAATTAAGTAAAGAAGGAAATCTCGGCTGGAACCCCCTCTCGACAGACCTCTCGATCGAGAGAGGTATCGAGAGGGTGTGAAAATGGGCTCTCGACCGAAAGCTGCGGCAGAAGGCACCTCTCGACATACCTCTCGATCGAGAGAGGTATCGAGAGGCCTTCTCTCGAACTCAAATCGTGGACTTTGCTCTTCGATCTTCACGCCTTGGCTCGTCTCGGGGTTTTAGCACCAAAATATGCCTAAAAACTCAAGAAAACACCCATAAGCATAATATTGCCCAATATAATGAAAATCATATAAACCAAAGACAATACTACACAAACGAGACACAAAATCGACTCTTTTTGGTTATTAAAACAAGGTAAATTTCACCTATATCACTAGCTCTGTGCTACTAACTTTACTCTGCTCTGTGAGCTCCTGATATATGTGAAATTTACATGTTTTATATAGTCTAAGAAAGTCATTTTCTTATCCCATTTGTGTATTATTGTTCAAATTTTATATGATTTATTGTATATTGGACAATATTATGCTTTTGGGTATTGATTGTTGTTTAATTGTTTGGTTTTTAGTCGTGTTTTTGCGTCCGTTTTCTTTTTGTTTCACTTGTTTTTTTCGTTATATATAGTTGGCTATGATTGGGTATTTTTATGCTTTTGGTACTTGTAGGATAAAAAGGGCGAAAATGAGAAGAAAAAGGTCGAAGGAAGAAAGAAGACGAAGAGGTCAAATTCAAGAGTCGGACGACCGGCCAACTCTGGCCGGTCGGCCAAAGCATTTTGCTCACGTTCGTCCAGAAGTGACATTTGGCCGATCGGCCAACTTAGCGATTTTCATATTAATTTTGTTTCCTTATTTAACTAGGTTTTTATATATAGTATATAAGGGTTAGTTTAGAACGATTTTGAGGTATTCGTTGGACATCTTTTTGCACACTTTTATTATTCCTTAGCTTTAGGTTTACTTTTCATTGTTCGTTCAGGATCCGAGACATTTGTTCAAGTTAATGCAAACTTTCTTTACTCCCGTTCTTCGTAAGTTATTTAATTGCTTTCCTTCGTGTTTATTTATTTAACTGTTCTCTGAGTTCTTCGTTTTAAATTCTTAGATTAATCATTTGTTTTGAGTTCCGTAGTCAGATTTATTTTTTTAAATCGTTTTCTTCGTTTTAGAAGTTTAAATTAAGATTTATTTTCACTAAGTTCTTAGATTTTTATTTTCATGTCTAGATTTGTTTTTACCATTGTAATTGTTATTGATTTCTTTATGATTTCATTGCCTAGGTAGTTTAATTGTTTTTGCTTAGTTTTAATTAGTTTAATTAGTTAGTTTTATTTTTTGTCAATTTAGTTAGATTTATTTACTTGTTATTTCATTCTTGCATATTTACTTTTGTTGCCTAGGATTTAGACAAAAAACCCCAAAACAATTCTTTCAATTGCTTTCCTAGATTTGATTTTATTTTCTTGTTTTTACTATATAATTATTTGTCATGTTAAGTTTTCCTCGATATTCGACTTTGGGTTATACTTACTAGTGCTAGAATAGATTTCGTTTTACTACGAACACTTTTAGGTGAAACATGCATGTTTGAGTGTTTTCAGGCTTAGTTGAGTTGAGAAACCCAAGACGAGGCAAGAGACGAAGAGTCGAGTGAAGAATCGAAGGTTGAAGTCAATGTTTGAAATGTTTTGAAGGCCTATTGACCACCTTATCGGTCGATAGGGGTGTCGATAGGTGCCTACTTATGTCAATCTTTCGATCGAGAGGAAATCGAAGACTATCAACCGAGGCTATCGATCGATATCCCTGTCGTTAGCGTCTCGGTCGATAGGGTCAGATTTGGACCTAAAATAAAGTTATTCTTAGACTAGGTTTCCATGTAAATTTTAGCTCTATATATTCTCTAGGTCTTAACATTGTGAAGACATCTTAGATTTCATATTTTTCAGTTTAAAATATTATTTTGAGAGTACTTTTACATTCAAGCATTTGGAGATTCGTTGTTCAAGATTCGTTCAAGTTTTTATTGAAGATTCAAGATTAAATTTCAAGTTTTTCTTACTCTTACTGTTTTAATTATGTTCTTTAAATTCTTTATGTTCATGTTTACTTTCATTATGTATAGTTAATTTCCTTCAGTTGATTTTAGGGTTTTGTATGTTTAATTAAATTTATATAATTTAATTCCAATTAGCCTTTCAACTTAGATGTATGTTTCATGATGCTTAATTAATGTATGAATACTTGATCACTATTTGTGCATGCTTAATTGTGCATTTATGCCTTGGCAGGATAATTGCATAATTGATTGCATGAAACATACTATGATTGATTTATTAGTCTTAGTAGAGTTTAGATCAACATAGGTTTTGCACATAGTTGATATAGGTGTCGTGACTGAACCTTGTTAATTATATTTATCGATACTTGATCCTTTGTTACACTTTGTTTAATTCTTATGAGACCTAGCGGAGATTAAGATTAGATTAAGTGATTATCATCGATTGCCTTAGCCGGATTCTTTAATTATATTTGTCTATCGTGTCTAAGTTGGATTAAATTGGTTAATTGAGTTATTGATTCTTGTGTAGATTTAATCAGATATACTTCTCTAGAATCAACATTGTTTCTTTATTTGATTCCTTATTTTTTATTCATTATTGCTTGCTTCCATTTATTTAAATATATTGCCTAGGATTTTAGAACCACAAACTCACTTTTCTATTGCCTAAACATTTTTCCAAGTCTAGAGTAGAGGTAACTTGTGTGATATCGCCATATCAATCCATGTGGATACGATACCCGTACTTGCTTTTTACTATACCAAATTTTGTGTGGTGAAAATAGTGCGATCAATTTTTTGGCGCCGTTGCCGGGGATTGATTAGATTTCATACATATATTTTAAAATAGATTTGAAGAGTGATTTAGGCTTTTATTTTCTGTATTTCTTATTGATCTAACATTGTCTTTTCTTTTCTCTATTTTTCTAGATAGTGCATGACCACAAGATTTAAAGGAATGCCACTTATTTCGATAGACTTGGAGCTCGAGCTTCTTTGAGAAAGAAGAACAAAGGGAAGGAGGTTGTGTGATCCGCCTAGGTGAAGAGTGCACCCCCCTAGGGACCGGGCTAAAATGAGCCCCCGAATTTATTTTTTTGGTGTGTCCATATTCTTTATTTATATGGATCCGGTTGGATAAGGCCCATATTTGCATCCAATGTAATGACCCATTTATATCTTTTACAGCTTTATTATTATTTTTTTCTTAAAATTCGTTTCTCGTTTTGTGGGTCTTAAGTATTTTATATATTTTTTTATCTTCTTCTGTTAACACCATAGTAGTATGTCAGATGCCTGGGTATTCTCCCAAAAAAAAAAAATCGACAATTTTATACGACATTTAAGAATTTGACTATTATAATATTTATATAATATTTATTTACCTCGTGTTTTTAACGACGTCAATATTAATATTTTAATAGAGATAATTTATATGTATGTGACAATGTGAATGTGGAAAAAAAAAGAAATGCGTAACATGTAAGACATGCTCCATGGGCATCTCTATATTGGAAAATATTTCTACTAGTATTATATACTACCTCCGTCACGAGAATTAAGACGGAAGTTGATAGATCCGGGTTGGGGATCCACAACGATTTAAGGTATTTTTCATCATATTCGCGAAGAGCATTTATGGGTAAAGCGTTAAAGCAGTAAAGAGCAAGAGATTCATGTGCGTATAGATCCATAAGCGAGTGTTTTATACAGAGCATGACTTGCGTAGTAATAACAAGTAATAGTTGGGCTATAAGTAAGGTGTAAAAAGCATATTTAGCCATAACTAGCGAGATTTATGGAGTTTTGCACTCATTTAAGCAGATAATGAAGAAATGGAACAGGAACAAGGAGAAAAACAAGGAGAACGGAGCTCCGTCGAGCCTCATTCCCTTTTGGCAATGAGGATTTTACCTTAGGCTCGGGACGGGGTATAAGATGGAGATTCTTCCCGGCGTCGAGGAAAAAGGATAGGGGCGAAGGGAAACTAGAGCTTCCCAGAAGAAGGCTTTGAACGCCTTGACTGCTTGAGCTCGGAGGAGCTCGTAAGAGAGAGAGTATGGAATTGAATGGAACAGTACGCTAAGGAGCGTGTTGTTCGTAGAGAATGAATGATCTTGTTGTGCATTTGCCTAGTATTTATAGGCGTGGGGAGGATGAAAAGGTGGATGCTTCTTGTATGGAAAGGATAAAAGAGGAATTTCTGTAATGACAAATTCCCTTTGTCATTGATATTGTGGTCCTCACTCTAGAAGGACTAGGGTAACGCCGATTATGCACTCCCACAGATCCCTGGGTATTAACAGGAGCATGTTAAGGCCGAGGCCTCTTCTGCGAACACTAGCTTCTGCACATGGGTCCTAGCCCAAACCATAGTAATTGTCAGATCCCGCGGCATCCAGGATCTGCTCTTTGTTGAATCAGTCTCTTTTAATCATTATAGGAGGAATAATACAGATAAAGGCAGGGAAGTACATTACGAGTGAGGCTGATATTTATCCCTATCAGCTACTCCCCCCCCCCCCCCCCCCCCCCCCCCAAGTCCAGAAGTGTGCTATATTAGCTTCTGGCAAGGTGTTAATGGGGAGGAGCTATATGAGAATGCCTTAGTGCTTTATAGTACGAGAAACGATGCGATATTTAGCCTTTCGAGAACAGAAAAATGCAAGGATTCTGACTCTCTTTATATTTTCACAGAAGATGATGCTTCTTCTTTTTCTCCTCCCTTTTTCTCTTTTTTTTTTTTTTTTTTAAAAACGCGTGCGCAGGGGATAATTCCCGTTTTAGGGTATTAATTAAATCTCGGGGTGTTGGGAGAAGCGCGCCTTTTCCTCTCCCTTTTTCTAAAATTTATGAGTAGTAACTACTCACTTTCCTTTATATTCGCAAAACTGCCAGAAGAGAAGAAATCCTTCCTCTTTCCTTTCAATTCCTCAGAGCTTTTCCTCTCTACTACATAGGTATTTTTCTGCCTTTTGCCTTTCTCTTAGACTTTCCGCTATCGTCCCTTTAGATGAATGCCATGAAACCCTCCTCTTCTCGGCGAGGTGCTTCCGGACATCAGGGTCATAATCGGTCCACTAGATCCGCTTCTGGATCTGAGGTACAAAAGGGGGACGTCGGGAATAAACCCAAGAAACAACTTCTTCCCCTGGAAAAATATGAATCCTCTACTCTAGACAGGACATCCTTAGACGGGTTTATGAGAAAAGCGAAGGAATTTGGGGGATATTCTTTGAGAATTCCTGAGAAGGATGAGCGACCTTCGTCGCTGGCACCTCCCTTTAAAGCCTTCTGGTTCTTTCAATTGGGGGCTGGGTTGCATTTTCCAGTGCCCCAATTCTTTTCTCGCATTGCTTTCCTGTACAATGCGCCTCTGAATCAACTAAACCCAGCCTCCATTCGTAAGGCCGCCTTTTTTCACATAATTGCTAGCATAGAGGGGGTGAAAGATACGTCGTTCCTTTTCTTTCGTACCCATGAATTAAAACACAGGGATTCTCATCTTTATTTTTCTCCCAATGTTAAGTTCGCCGAAATATATGGCAAGTATGAATCCATAGATAAACATTGGCATAAATGCTATTTGGTAGTTAGCCCTCCTCCTGGTGCTTCCTGGAATATTCCTGATATTAATTTGTATAGGAATCCTGGTAGAGAGAAAACTTCTCGATCCCTTCCTCAGAAGTTATCTTCTTGGGAAGCAGAGATAATGTCCACACTTTTGAGTGAGTACCCTCCAGATCATACTATGCTTAGGCCTTTTGTAGAGAGTGAAAGTACTCTTTCCCTCTTTGGTTTGAAACCCAGCGTTCCCTGGTCTCCGTCAATGGGTAAAAAATTTCTTTGATGTAATTGCTATTTGATAACCTTTTATATATTTTTCGTTAGGCATATGAGCAATATTAATTTCCCCAATGCATGTAGGGATGGACGCCTCTAAACAGAATTTGAAGAATAAGGCATTTATCAAACTTCAACGGATAGTTGCTGCAGCAGGTCAGAACAATGGTGCTCCAGGCCTGGTTACGGAGGCTTCCAAAGCTGAGCGTGAAGCCTTTTCTTCTCCTACAGAAGGTTCCAAAGGCTTGTCTAAGCCCCCAAGAGGGGTAGATTCTCCCTCTTCTTTTCGTTCAAAGGCGAAAACTCCTCGGCAGGGGAAGAACAGAGTTACTACTGAGTCAGGGTCAATGATGGCTGCAGAGAATCTTGATTTCTCCTCTCCCTTCCCTATTATTCCTTCTTCTGTGGAAGGTTTTACCTTTCCATCATCAAGTCAGGACCTGACCGGCATGGAGACTTCCTCTTCCCCCGACCAGGATCTGGGGATTGTCCCTAAAGATCCTGGTCTCTCTTCTGATAAGAAGAAAGGGCCGCCCGCTTTCGCTCCTTTTGCTAAGAAAGGCAGGCATGAATCTGGCTCGTCAATGCCCAGCTCTACTTCAGGAGCCCTGGTCCTTTCAACCTTCGGTCTCTCTGCTTCCAGATCCCATGCTCTTTGCGAGCGGGATTCTCAAATTCAGGCTTTGAGTCCTTTGGCCACATTTGCTAGCGTGAACCCCTATCTTCCTCAGAAGGAGGCTCAGACTTCTCAGTCTTGTCTTTCTCCATCCTCTACCGGTTCTTTGGCCTTCATCCACTCCCTTCGTCGAAAAGGCTTGGACGTTCTCCCTTCCACCGTTCAGGGAAGTGGTGTCAGCGTTTCTTTCCCTGGGATGGTCGGTTCCATAGATGGGGGTTTAGCTGCTATGATCCTGGACAACATTCCCCGCGAGGAAGATTGGCGGTTGGCAGAAGCTCAACCTTCTGATTTCTTATTAAAGAGATCTGCTAGTTTCGAGCTACAAGTATACTATCGGGTTTACTCAATTTCTCTCTCTCTCTCTTTTTTTTTTTTTTTTTTTTTTTTTTTTTTTTTTTCCGGATAAGGGAAATATTAATAGTATTTTTTTACTAACTGTTCATATTATTTTCAGGCTGCTAGTTGCAGATCTATGCTAGGCGTTCGTGCTTTAGCTTATGACAATTTACATGCTCATTATTCTCACATGGAGAAAGAAAAGAAGAAACTTCAAGCTGAAGTGAGCCGTCTTCAAGAAGAGGCTCGTCAGCATGAGATTTTCAAAACCCTTCAAGCTCAGAAAACGAAACTGGAGGAGGAGTTGTCCGAGCCAAAGAAAAGGGATCAAGATAGGGAAAGCTATCTTCAGGCTCAAGAGAGGGAGATTTCTGAGCTCCGGGCTAGCTCTTCCTCTTATGCTCAACAGGCGAAGGATTTTCACGAAGCCTTAAGGTCTTCCGTCATGCAATTGGCAGGGGCGCATGATGCCCGTTTCGTGGCAATAGAACAGCTTAAGAGGCAGCACGAACAAGAGTTGGCCCAGGTGAAGGCTTCTTCTCATGCCGAAGGCCTAAGAAGCGGGTTGGAGCAGGGTCTCACCAGAGGCATGAGATGTTGCCGATCCCAGCTTCTTCTTACTCCATATGGGCAGGCTTTTCTTGATTACTTAGCTAATCATTTACCTGAGGCTTACCTCCACTCTCCAGGCTTCTGGGTTAGGATGACTGAGCCTCTTTCCGAATGGGCCGCAAAGTCTGTATTTGAGTGCTGTAGGATGCTGGGCATTCCTGAAAGGGCTACATCCGTGAACTTAGGTCCGATCGTGGAGGCTTTTAGCAGGGCCCCTGAGACTCTTGCTCTTAATCGCCGAATCAGTGACCAGAATCCCTGGTATCTTCGAGTGTTTCAGAAGGCAGCTCGCATTCTCCATCGGCCCCATGACCATTTGGAGCCTTCGGCTCTCTGTAGTTCTCCACGTATTCAAACCTACCTTCCAGATGCTGAAGTCCAGAGATTATTGAAGAGAATTTTTGAAGAGGTATAGTTTTGTGATCTTGGAATCTCCTCTCTCTTTTCTCTTTTGCTGGTCGTGTTTTTGAAAATAGTAATTTTCTAGATTGTTTATTTTCATAGGTTATCTTTGTATTATATTCTTCTTTATTTTTCTAGGAGAAAGATACTCCCGATTTGCTTCCGCCTGCATGTGAGCTTCCCTTTGAGGCTTTGTCTTCCGAATCGTTTTCCATCGACTCTTCAGATACGGAGTCTGACGTCGATATGCACACCTTGGCTGATCAAGCTGCTTCCCTTAAGAGTTCTGGGAAGGCTTCTTCTGTTCCTTTTGTGGAAGCTCAAATGGAGGAAACAGGCGAGGCTCATATCTTTGCCTCCGATGCTGGGCAGACCAATGAAGAGTCGGTTGCCGTTCATAATTCTCCTGTGGTTTCTCCCTCCCTTGATGCTACTGTCCCTCCTTCCGAGGGTCCTGTAGAACGTGTTCAAGGTGCTCCTTCCAATACCACTCAGGATGTGGTTACAGATCCCAATCAAGAAGCTGGGGACCGTTTTGTGGCTAATTTGTTCAATTTTGATGCTACCGAGGCTTCTGCTCATGACTAAAAAATCTTTATCTTTTTTGTCATTTATGTTGACTGATACTTTGAAACAGACTTTTTTTTCGTTTCTAGTTTTTATTCTGAGTTTTCGGATGATTAAGGTGGACTTCAAAATCTGCTTTCTGCTTTTGTTGGTATGATTTTTATGGGTATATATAATCTCTTATCTTTACTTGTTGTCTTCATATGCGACGTGGTGTAAACGTCGACATAGGAAAGGATAGAAAAAGTATTTTAAGATAATGGAATACAAATATTATTATGAGGGGATATTCCCTATGGGGGGATGCTCCCTACTCCCCCCCCCCCCCCCCCCCCCCCCCCAAGTGAGGTATAAGGAGTATGAGGAATTATACCTCATTTTGATGATGCTTTCCTCAAAAATGCCCCTTCTCTATTAGGGACTCAGTTCGATTCGTTCATATATTATGAATTTTTAGGGAATAAACACTGCAAAAAGGTATGGTAAATTCTATCCTTTCTCATGGGAGGACACTCATTCTCCCATGCCTGAGAAATTGCTCACCTTAGGGTAGCTCTCACGTATCATATTGATAGCTCTTTTGCATTCCAGTTCCTCTTTCAGCGTGGACGCTTCACCTTTCACTATTTTTTGTTTTTGTTTTGGCCACTTTCCTTTTTTGACATACTCCAGGAGCTCTCCCTCCTGTATTAGCCTCTCAATGGCTGTTTTCAGATTTCTACATTCATTAGTCACATGTCCATAGTCATTATGAAATTTGCAGAATTTATCTGAGGGTGGGTTCTTTGGGGAATGCCTGTGCCCCTTAGGGATCTGTACTCCTGACTTTCTAATGACTATTTCGAATAAGTCATCAGGTTGTTTGATCGAAGGGATGAAAAATCCCTAGGACAACCCCTTTTGATCGGCCTTCTTAGCATCAGGAGCCAGCCTTTTCCTTTCTTCCGGTTTCTTTTCTTTTTGAGAGGCCAACTCGGCCCTCTTGCTGCCCAGAGCTTCTTCCATATGGATGTACTTTTGGGCTGTCGTCAGTAATTCTTCAAAAGAAGTGGCTTCTTCTTTGACGAGGGAAGCAAAGAACTGCCTTGGCTTCAGACCGTCTACGCAGGCGTGCACCTTTAATTTTGGCTCTGGGATTTCCAGGACGGCCTCGTTGAAGCGTGTCATGTAGTCTCTCAGACTTTCGTTGGCTCCCTGCTTTATGGTCGTCAGATGCAAGGAGTTCCGAGTAGTCCTTTTAGCATTGACAAATTGCTGTAGAAAAACCTCTTTTAGATCCATGAAGGAATGTATGGAGGCCTTTGGCAACTGCTTGAACCAGTGTTGAGCAGTTCCTGACAGGGTTGTATGGAATACCCTGCACTTGACCCCTTCTGAGTACTGATGAAGGAGACATAAGCTTTCGAACTTCATCAAGTGCTCTTCAGGGTCTCCTTTCCTTTGATACTCGCAAGCGATTGTTTTGAAACTGCTCGGAACAGGATCAGTTTGGATGTCCACTGAGAACGGGCTGTTCTCGTTAATATATAGGGAAAAAAGTTCTGATTTGTCCCCTCCATTCCTATTGTTTGAGGAAGGTTTTGAATTTTTCCCTCCTTTGGGTTACGAAATTCTTTTTCACTTGTCTCCATTTCTTTTGAGGCCCTTTCCACGGCCTGCTTTTGTTCCTTCAGTTTTTTGACTTCTTTTGCTAAGAGTTTCATCTGCTCTTGCTGTTGGGCGTACTTCTGGGCCCATGCATTTTCAGTGTTCTCATTGAGATTTCCTTCAATTTCTTCAGGACCTTCCTCATCTGGGGATTCCCAGTCAGTAGAAAATCCCTCTTCCTCTTCGGCCACTGTCGGAGGCAGCCTTGAGACTAGCTCTTGAGTTATGCCTTGATGCATAAGCTTCTGTTTATGTATTGCGGGAGTGCTCCTACTTCCCCCTCCTTCCTGGGTCTCGCCCAAGGGATCTGTGTTCTGAGGATTTGCTCCAAAGGTGTGAAACCTTTTTTCAACAGCCCCCTCTACTACCCCTTCGATAAAGGCTTTCATTTGCTGAAGCATAGCTCGAGAAAACTGAGCCTCCACGTTGACACTAGCCTCTGTCACCACGGTGCCTTTTCCTTTATTCCCCGGTAGGGGATTTGCTGGATTTCCAGTAGCTTGGCTAGCTTCTTTTGAAGCAGCATCTGAGGCAGTATTCATTCTTATAAGAATCTGCAAAGATTTGAGGATGTGTAAAGGATTAATTCCAGATGCTCTGTGAAAGAGACTTGAGATATACGTAGCTTGTTATTAGCAAATTTTCTGCGTTTGAGCATTATTTATGGTGGCTTTGAAGAGTATAGCCTTCTTGTCATAAGACTCCTCAAGGGGATGGCTTCTGCTAGTATATGATGAAGGTAAGTAACGGCTTCAAGATAGAAAGCTGATTATTATAGAGGGTTCTGACACAGTTTCCTCCTCTTGACATGAGGCATCTGATCATATGAGATTTAGTTATGACGTACTGCTGATTTAGCAGATCCTTTTATAAATGCTAACCATTTATGGCGGCTTCAACAAACGTTGTTCACTTAATATAAGGCTTTTCAAGGATGGCTTTTGCCGAAATGAAGCTGAGGTCGAAGACATCCGTCTTTATGAAACCCACTTTATTAAAGTGTTTGTTTTCCCAAGGCTTTCTTTGTGAAGCTTATGGAAGGGATCTGCTCAGGAAGAGAGGTTATTAAGAATTTGTGCGGCATCTCATTTTATAGGATTTTCTTATAGGATATTCCCTGTTAGCCAAGGACTATGAGAGTGATATCCTTTATGCGGGATTCATGAGAGCATTACATATTGGACCGGGCTTGCGAGAGCTTGGTCTATTTTATAAAACTCACAGAAGAGCTATTTATCAGATTGGGCTTATGAAAGTAATATCTTAGAGGTGTATAAAAGTATGGTTTATCAAATAGGGTTTTTCAAGAATGCCACTAATGAGGCAGGTCTTAGGTGAGATTTTATCTACTGGAATTTAATGGGTAAAACTTATGGGAGGGATACCCAAAAATATCGCCTTTAGAGCAAGGCTTGGGGGTGTACTGCCCACTTAATGGGACTTATAAGGAATTTTGTTTATCATATGAAGCTTATGAGGATGCTGCCTACTGAGTAGGGCTTAGGAGAAGTTTTGCCCATTGCATGGGGCTTATGAAGGAGGTGCCTATTAGATAGGGCTTCATGAGAGGGTTGCCTATTCAATAGGGCTTATGAAGTGCCCTGCCCATTATATGGGGCTTACAATGATGTTGCCTGTTAAACAGGGCTTTTTGAGAGGGCTCTGCCCGTTAGACGGGGGCTTACGAGAGAGTTGCCTGTTAGACAGGGCTTCTGAGAGAGGGTTCTGCCCGTTATACGGGGCTTACGAGGGAGTTGCCTGTTAGACAGGGCTTCTGAGAGGAGGTTCTGCCCGTTATTCGGGGCTTACGAGGGAGTTGCCTGTTAGACAGGGCTTCTGGGAGGAGGTTCTGCTTTCAGATGCGGGCTCCCTTCATCAGAGTGAATGGGGTAACCTCGGCATCTTCCGGCTCTCCATTTTTTAGTGTTTTTATTATTTCATGGGTTTTGAAGCCATGGCGATTCAGAGGCATTCGACTAGTTTTAGTAGTGATGTTTATTATGTAATCACTAATCCTTTGCAACTCATAGATGGATTTCATATTGAGCAAATAATAGACAGAATTGTATGCTCACCAAGTACACAAGGTGAATCAAATGTGTTTTGAGATTGCTGCAGTCTGTGACCCGGCTTTCCTCCGGATCCTTCACAACCTTAGGTTTTTGACAAAACAACAGCAGATTAGCCATCACAATTCATGTCATGAAAGAGATGCGGCCTTGAGATTGTTTCTAATCACTGGATTCATGTATTACAAGCAATGTAGCTAAAACAAATTCATGGTATGCATACTAAAATTTTCCAGAAATAATATAAATCTCGCATTCAATACACATTCCTTTGATTAGATAGCCACCACTCTAGGTGATCATCGCGGCAGAGTAAATAACAGGACAAGTTTATGCACATATCATCAGAATCAACTAAAACTTCGAAGATAAACAGGGGATTAGCCCTTTGAACCCATGGGTTTTGACGGCACTTACAGATATCAATGCTTAATTTACACTCAAGGAGAGAAAATCATCCTCTCAAACACAAGTATCCTTTCAATCGAAATGTTTATCGCAATTTCCCTTTCAAAGAGGGCATAATCCTAAAATCATATCACACTCAATAGCTCGTAACCGAGGAGAGCTTAGTAAATGTCAAATAGCAGCACACCCATCTGAGTTTCCGCTAGCTAGATCACAAACAGGACATTTCCAATCAATGTAATATCAGATTTCCTCATATTCTCCACATAAGGACATAATAAAAGGGAAAATTGTAAACAACATTACAACAACGGGCTGGAACTTCGCATAAAAACAGGGGAAATCGACATCTCAACTCAAAAAAATTTCCCACAGACGGCGCCAGTTGATAGATCCGGGTTGGAGATCCACAACGATTTAAGGTATTTTTCATCATATTCGCGAAGAGCATTTATGGGTAAAGTGTTAAAGCAGTAAAGAGCAAGAGATTCATGTGCGTATAGATCCATAAGCGAGTGTTTTATACAGAGCATGACTTGCGTAGTAATAACAAGTAATAGTTGGGCTATAAGTAAGGTGTAAAAAGCATATTTAGCCATAAACTAGCAAGATTTATGGAGTTTTGCACTCATTTAAGCAGATAATGAAGAAATGGAACAGGAACAAGGAGAAAAACAAGGAGAACGGAGCTCCGTCGAGCCTCATTCCCTTTTGGCAATGAGGATTTTACCTTAGGCTCGGGACGGGGTATAAGATGGAGATTATTCCCGGCGTCGAGGAAAAAGGATAGGGGCGAAGGGAAACTAGAGCTTCCCAGAAGAAGACTTTGAACGCCTTGACTGCTTGAGCTCGGAGGAGCTCGTAAGAGAGAGAGTATGGAATTGAATGGAACAGTACGCTAAGGAGCGTGTTGTTCGTAGAGAATGAATGATCTTGTTGTGCATTTGCCTAGTATTTATAGGCGTGGGGAGGATGAAAAGGTGGATGCTTCTTGTATGGAAAGGATAAAAGAGGAATTTCTGTAATGACAAATTCCCTTTGTCATTGATATTGTGGTCCTCACTCTAGAAGGACTAGGGTCACACCGATTATGCACTCCCACAGATCCCTGGGTATTAACAGGAGCATGTTAAGGCCGAGGCCTCTTCTGCGAACACTAGCTTCTGCACATTGGTCCTAGCCCAAACCATAATAATTGTCAGATCCCGCGGCATCCAGGATCTGCTCTTTGTTGAATCGGTCTCTTTTAATCATTATAGGAGGAATAATACAGATAAAGGCAGGGAAGTACATTACGAGTGAGGCTGATATTTATCCCTATCAGAAGTGATGATAGTGTGTTAAATTGATGGGCAGTGGGTTAAAGTGATGTGTCTGAATTTTATTGGGTTAGAATTTTCTATTTTGGGAAAGGTCCCTATATCAGTGGGACGTACCAAAAAGGAAAAAGTTCCTTTATCAGTGGGATAGAGGGAATATATATAATTGAAGCTTTCAAAACAATCTACGAATTATTACGTTTTTTTAGCATTTTTTTCAGTTTTTTAGAGGTGCTTTTTTTTCATTGATTTGCATATATATATATAAAACATTTGAAATATAGAGCTCTTACAAATTTCAAGGGCCCCAAATTATTATTTTTTTTTGCCTAAGGCCCTTTGAATGTCAGGACTTGGGCTAATTAAGCAAAATAAATAAGGCTAAATGAAATCCAGGCTAGACATTACCTATGTGTTCTTGTTTTAAAGATTTTCTAGTCTCTTAAACTTCGTATCATAATACAAGAATTTCCTCTTAAATATCAACGTTGTTTTCTCTCACATTAAAAATAATTATTTTTCAACATTTTCCGTTAAAAACTCCAACGATTTAAACTAAGGTTGTGTTCTCTTTGATTCGAAAGAAAATAAGAGAAATGAGAAGATCGCCCTAAAAATTAAATCTTCCTTATTTCTCACATTTTCTATATTTTCTCCTTTATTTGCACTACAACGGACATAAAATATTATCTCGTCAATTTGGTGTTGTAAATATTTTCTCCAATTTAAGAAGTAAAATTCCCCGTCATTGATAGAAGGTGAGAAAAGGTGACGAAAATGGTAGAATTTATAGGGTGATTTTCTCTTTACTCTCATTTTCTTTCTCATCAAAGAGAACGAAACCTAAGAGTAATAAATAACAAAGGTGGTAAACACACAATCAATATAATACTTCTTTCACCCCACTTATAAAGGAATATAATTTCTCCTACACTAAAATTACGACGGAAATGATATAGTGGATTAAAGTAGTGTGAATAATTAAAATTTTACAATTTAAGATAACATTCACTTATTATTTGGACAGATGAAAATAAAAGTTATTCATTCATAAATGGGACGGAAAGAGTATAACTATTATGAAATTAAAGGGCAAAAAAAAAAAAAAAATCCCAAAAGCGTCAACAAGTGTATATGGCAATATTTTCTTTTGAAAATTGTTAGAACCGTAATACGATAAATGGGCAGAACTGAGGCTAGAGTTAGACTCTATCTCCGTAAGACAATATTGCTCCGATATAGTGCAATCGGACTATAGCAATTGTCTCCAAGATACAACGGTTCTTCGTTCTCGAGTTGTTGCACTACAAGTCAAGAATCCGTCGAACTACTCGAATATCGAGACTTTGTAAGTGAGATAAAAGGGAAGGAAGGATAAAACGAGATGAGAAAGGTTATCTTCGTTTTTGGTGTGTTGGATCATTCTGTGGAGGGCTCTATTTATAGGTGATAGGTGGCTTTTCATGAAGGGGGGCTTCGATCTGGACCGTTCGATCAAATCTTGATCGACGGCCCAGATCACCCGAACCGAACCAACACAATGGTTCGGCCCCTCCATGAGCCAGCCCGCGCTCGGCTCGTGCCCGGCACAAGCCTGCCCGAGTCACGGGCGTGTGGTCGACACACGCTCGCGCCCCTTGGTTTGCACATTTTGGGTGCGGGCTTGTGACATGCACACGCCTGGCACCCATTCGGTTCGAACCATCGCAACGGTTCGCTCCCGGTGAGCGCTGGACACACTCCCACGGACTCGAGCCACACGTTTGGCTCGGTTTAGGAAAAGTAAAGGCCCCTCAAGCTCCTCAGCGACGATGCGCACGTGCAAAGTGCGCCTCAAAGCGCCCATTGCGACAAGTGCGACGTGCACGGCTACGGCGGAGGCGGACTCGGACGGTGCTATCGCACTGTCCTCGTAGGCCTTTGGATTTAGCCCAAAAGGCTAAGCCCAATCCACCACTTGAGGAATTAATTATTCTACACATTTGAGCCTTGACTTATATATGAGTCCAAACTTCTTTGTTTTTCCAATGTGGGACAAACTTCCCACCTCAAACTTAACCAATTAATTGCTCATTCAATTTGAACAATTAAATCACCCAAAATTCCAACAATCCCCTCATGAATGACAATTAATGCAAATGCAATGTCTTACAAAGTCTCACGGCTCTTTATTGCATAAGGATAGGTAGCTTATGGCTTTAAACCTTCCATAGTATGATGCTATCGGATTTACTTGATGTTTGGTGAACGCGATGTCTTGAACCGAACAGCTTTTATGTAAACCAAGACAATATCATATACACAATAAAGATCCTATATCTTTCGTTCTCACGTTGTGTCCTTTTCGGCCTTGGACCATATCTTGGATTCATAAGTGTAATCATTGAAGCGGCCTCACTTCACACTTATATAGGTGATCTCCTATCAAGGTATCCTTCTCCACCTATAGGAATCATTAAAAGCATTTATAGCTTACCCTTACCACTACTCATTTAGCACTTGAGCAGTTTTCGAGAATGAATTTTAGTATAAGTTCTCAAGTGCTCAACCAAACATTCATAACTTAGTTGTCTCATTGAACCATGTTCTTGGGATCTCCATTTGTCATGGTTGAGTTACCGTTATGAACGTCTTTACTTGTGGATTTTTTAAACTCATTCCCCTTACTGCATTGTACAATTGATCACGATTAATACCTTTAGTAAACGGATCCGCTATGTTGTCTTTGGACTTTACATATCCAATGACAATTATTCCACTAGTGATCAATTGTCTAACGGTATTATGTCTACGATGGATATGTCTAGACTTACCATTATACATACTATTTTGTGCTCTCCCGATTGCTGACATGCTGTCACAATGAATCATTATAGGAGGCACAGGTTTATCCCAACAAGGAATATCCTCTAGAAAGTTCCTTAGCCATTCAGCTTCTTCGCCAGCTTTGTCTAAAGCGATGAATTCAGATTCCATCGTAGACCGAGCTATACATGTTTGTTTAGAGGATTTCCAAGATATTGCTCCACCACCTATGGTGAACACATATCCACTTGTGGATTTTGAATCCTTTGTGTTTGATATCCAATTAGCATCACTATATCCTTCCAGAACAGCAGGATATCTAGAGTAGTGAATACTATGTTTTAAGGTATGTTTTAAATACCTTAGTACTCGGGTTAAAGCAGTCCAATGATCCTTTCCAGGATTACTTGTAAACCGACTCAGTCTGCTTATTGAATATGCTATGTCAGGCCTTGTACAATTAGCAATGTACATAAGGCTTCCAATGATCCTTGCATAATTCAATTGGGAAATTGGATCTCCTCGATTCTTAGCCAAGTGTAAGTTCAAGTCCACAGGAGTTTTAGCTGGAGGTAGATCCAATGCATTGAATTTCTTGAGCACAGTCTCTACATAGTGGGACTGTGACAAGGTAATTCCTTCGGATGTTCTAGAAATTTTAATTCCTAGAATTACGTCGGCTCTCCCCAAGTCTTTCATGCTGAAGTTTCTCTTCAACATTTCTTTCGTCTTCATGATGATCTCATGATTACTTCCTATTATAAGCATGTCGTCTACATAAAGTCACAAAATAACAAAATTATTATGTGTTCCTTTAATGTAGACACAATTATCACATTCATTTATTTTGAATCCATTTGACAACATGGTTTTGTCAAATTTTTCGTGCCATTCCTTAGGAGCTTGTTTAAGTCCATATAATGACTTAACTAGCTTACAGACTTTTCTTTCTTTCCCAGGAACGACAAACCCTTCTGGTTGTTCCATGTATATCTCATCCTTCAAATCTCCATAGAGAAATGCGGTTTTCACAACCATTTGGTGTATCTCAAGGTTATACAGTGCTGCAATAGCAACAAGCATTCGTATGGATGTGATTCTCGTAACAGGTGAGTAGGTATCAAAGTAGTCATACCCCTCTTTTTGTTTGAAGCCTTTTGCTACCAAACGGGCTTTATATTTGTCAATAGTTCCATCGGCTTTATATTTCTTCTTAAGGATCCATTTGCATCCTAAAGGTTTATTTCCCGGAGGGAGATCAACAATCTCCCACGTATGATTGTTCATGATGGATTCGATTTCGCTATTTATAGCTTCTCTCCAAAACGGAGCATCCGGACTAGACAAAGCTTCTTTGATTGTCTTAGGCTCATCTTCCAATGAGTATACTATAAAGTCTGGACCAAAGTTCTTTGCAATCTTTGTCCTCTTACTTTGTCTAGGTTCATGTGACGTTGATGCCACATTTTCTCCCGAATTTTCCATATTCTCATTAAGTCCTCTTATTAGAACTTGAAGTGATCCTATCTTTCATGGGGAATATAGATTCAAAGAATATTGCATTTCTTGATTCTATTATCATTCCCTCATTCATGTCAGGTACTTCTGATTTGTGTACCAAAAATCGATAAGCACTGCTATTGTTTGCATATCCAATGAAGATGCAGTCAATAGTCTTTGGTCCAAGCCGAACTTGTTTCGGTTTTGGTACTTCAACTTTAGTTATACACCCCCACACTTTTATGTATTTAAATGAAGGTTTCCGACCTTTCCATAGCTCGTATGGAGTTTTGTCTTGCTTCTTCTGGGGTATTTTGTTTAAAATTTTGTTTGCCGAAAGAATGGCTTCCCCCCACATGTTCTGTGGTAAGCTAGAGCTGATCAACATAGCATTCATCATTCCCTTTAGAGTTCGATTCTTTATTTCGGCAACTCCATTGGATTGTGGTGAATATGGTGCGGTAGTTTCGTGGATGATGCCATTTTCACGGCAAAATTCCTCAAAAGGAGCAACGTACTCACCACCTCTATCACTTCGGATTCGTTTTATTTTGATGCTAAGTTGATTTTCAACTTCACTTTTGTATCTTTTGAAAGCTTCGATGGCTTCATCTTTGCTTCTCAAAAGATACACATAACAATATTTTGTGCAATCATCAATAGATGTGATAAAGTAGTATTTACCCACTCTTGTTTGCACAAATTTCATATCACACAAGTCGGTGTGTATGAGTTCTAAAGGTTGTGTGATCCTTTCGACAGAATGAAAAGGTCCTTTAGCCATTTTTGCTTCAACACATATTTCACAACGTTTGTGTTCATCGAAGCTCACTTTAGGAAGCAATTCTAAATTCACTAATCTTCGTAGTGTCTTTAGATTTGTGTGTCCTAATCTATCATACCATAAATTAGGAGACTCAATCAAATAAACAACGTTGTTCTTTATTTCAACATTAGAAGGTACACTTATAGCATTAAGCTTGAAGAGGCCATTATCTATATATAGCCTTTTCCTATGAATTGACCACCTTTGGTCATTACAATTTTATCTGCTTCAAAGACTAGTCTAAAATCGGCCTTGCTGAGTATGGAGCCCGAAACGAGGTTCTTGCGAATGTCTGGGACATGCAGCACATTCTTGAGAGTCAACTTCAAGCCTGGTGTCATTTTGAGTACCACGTTTCCGACTCCAACGACCTTGGATGTCGCAGAATTTCCCATGTAGAGTTTCTTCTTCTCGGTTATGGGCTCTTAGGTGGAGAACACTCCCTTATCCGAAGCAATGTGTCTGGTGGCGCTGGTATCGACCCACCACCCAATTGGGTTGCCAACCATGTTGACCTCATCAATGACCGCAGATAGGTCTAGTTCGGATAAGTTTACGGGGACACTCTTGTCCTTCGTCATATTCGCTTGGTCCTTCTTGTCCTTCTTCGGCTTGCGACAGTCCTTTGCCATGTGGCCAGGTTTGTCGCAGTTGTAGCAGTTCCCCTTGATACGCTTTGACTTCTTCGGGGTTCCTTTCTTCTCGGGAAACTTGCGCTTCTTCTTGTTGCTAGTTTCGGCCAAGTTGGCCTTTTCCTCCATCGAAGACTTGGCGACAATCCCTTCGCTTTTCCGATTGTCTTCTTCGATGTGAAGTCTAACGATCAGATCTTAAAGTCCCATCTCCTTGCGTTTATGCTTGAGATAGTTCTTGAAATCCTTCCAACTTGGTGGCAGTTTTTCAATGATAGCTGCTACTTGAAAAGATTCAGAGAGAGACATACCTTCGGCATGAATATCATGCAAGATTATTTGAAGTTCTTGCACTTGTTCGATAACCGTCTTGTTATCTACCATCTTGAATTCCAAGAATCGTCCGACTATGAATTTCTTCAAGCCGGCATCCTCCGTCTTGTACTTCGTTTCGAGAGAGCTCCATAGTTCCCTTGAGGATTTGAGCTCCGAGTAGACGCAGTAGAGAGTTTCGTCTAATCCATTTAGGATATAGTTGCGACACAAGAAGTCGTTGTGATGCCATGCATCAAGAGCATTCCGCTTTTGCTCGTCCGTTTCATCTTCTCCAACTTCGGGGGGAGTTTCCTTCAGGAATCGCGCCAGGTTGATAGTGGTGAGATAGAACAGCATCTTCTGTTGCCAACGCTTGAAATCGTTGTCGGAAAATTTTTCCGGCCTTTCGGCGTAGACTGGGGCTGGAGCCGGAGCCGGGGGACGAGAGGGTGGAACGGTATCACCGCTAGAAGCCATAATATTGTCTTACGATTGTTAGAACCGTAATACGATAAATGGGCAGAACCGAGGCTAGAGTTAGACTCTATCTCCGTAAGACAATATTGCTCCGATATAGTGCAATCGGACTATAGCAATTGTCTCGAAGATACAACGGTTCTTCGTTCTCGAGTTGTTGCACTACAAGTCGAGAATCCGTCGAACTACTCGAATATCGAGACTTTGTAAGTGAGAGAAAAGGGAAGGAAGGATAAAACGAGATGAGAAAGGTCATCTTCGTTTTTGGTGTGTTGGATCATTCTGTGGAGGGCTCTATTTATAGGTGATAGGTGGCTTTCCATGAAGGGGGGCTTCGATCAAATCTTGATCGACGGCCCAGATCACCCGAACCGAACCAACACAATGGTTCGGCCCCTCCATGAGCCAGCTCGCGCTCGGCTCGTGCCCGGCACAAGCCTGCCCGAGTCACGGGCGTGTGGTCGACACACGCTCGCGCCCCTTGGTTCGCACCTTTTGGGTGCGGTCTTGTGACATGCACACGCCTGGCACCCATTCAGTTCGAACCATCGCACCGGTTCGCTCCTGGTGTGCGCTGGACACACTCCCACGGACTCGAGCCACACGTTTGGCTCGGTTTAGGAAAAGTAAAGGCCCCTCAAGCTCCTCAGCGACGATGCGCATGTGCAAAGTGCCCCATTGCGACAAGTGCGACGTGCACGGCTCGTAGGCCTTTGGATTTAGCCCAAAAGGCTAAGCCCAATCCACCACTTGAGGAATTAATTATTCTACACATTTGAGCCTTGACTTATATATGAGTCCAAACTTCTTTGTTTTTTCAATGTGGGACAAACTTTCCACCTAAAACTTAACCAATTAATTGCTCATTCAATTTGAACAATTAAATCACCCAAAATTCCAACAAAAATCTCTATTTATAAAGGTAAAGTAAAGCTAAATGTAATTTCCTAACTATTACAAGGTGGCGGGACTCCTTTTATGGCGACCACTATCTTATTTGTCTACAAAATGAAAAGAAAACCAATAATTCCTAATTAATTAAATACAATGTGATTCGGTACTTAAAATAACATGACCAAATTAGTACAACAATTCCTGGGGAGTTGAAGAAATTGCACATCATTCATTCATTGTATTTATACATATACATATATATATATATAGGTATTGATTTAATTAGAAAGTGCGGTTGATTTATACTTTGGCAGGAGGCAACAACCATGTTGAGGCCCCTATGTAGTTAAAGTCGATGAATGTCTTTGCATCTTGCTCGGTAAGCTTCTTTGCAAACGTGACTCGCTTATCGAGCTTCGCTCCTGGACCTCGGTTGTTGAATTCTCCGAAAAATACAGTGCTAAGCAAATTTAGATAATCAATTGTTACTTCAGGCGATAGATTACAATAAACAAAAATAATAATGAAAGATAGAACAATTTTAAGGTTGTTTGGCCTTTTAAGTATGCAAGATGTCACGGACTGAAACTTGCACCCCACGAAGTTTCCTTCAACCCGCCGCACAAGCGGGGCGTGACAAAGAGGAGTCAAATATATGTATGTATTATCGATGAAATTTGAACCATATTTGAAGGTACCTATTAGTTTCAGGATGGAAATTGTTGGACCATCCTTCAGGCTTGATAACATCGCTGATATCGCAGAAGGCGTACACCACCTTCGGATACGGAAACCACGACCTTCCGAGGACAGTGGTTCCCCCCGTGCCCGTAATGGAGCAATGCACGAAGACGAAACCGCTGTCCTCTTTGTTGTCGGATCTGGCATGCGCTGCGATGATGGCCATCGGATCCCCGGGAATCACATGTATCTCGCAGTTCTACATTCAATATGAGCCTCCAACATCAAACCCTTTTTCTCAAAGAGGATAATCACCAAAGACGAAATCAACGGTTATTACCAGGTAGATAGATTTGCCACTTCCAAAGACGAAATCAACGGTGCCCTCGATGTAGCAATCTTTGTACAAATGTCTCCCCTTGTAATCGAATAGGGTGTCTTGAAATCCGTAGAATTTGCAGTTATAGAAAACCGAGGCGTCCCCGCCTAATCTCACGGCCGCCGCCTGCGCTCCCACCCGTTTCCCGTCTGGCCTTGGTGCAGAGTTCTAACGCAAGGATGAATATCAAGATCAACCAAATTCTCAAACAAATTTACTAGATGTGCATTATATATATACTCCATCCGCGTCCTATTCGTAACACCCATTTTCTTTTATTTTATACTTCACATAAATTTATCATGCGAAACATTTGCTTATTGGGACAAAGTTGTCATGTGTGTCAAACTCTCATGCTATTGATAGATCAACAAAGTGTTTATTTTTACGCGACATAAAATTTATCATGAAATCGAGTTAGGTCAGCACACGCGCGCACAAATCAATAAACATAATGGTTAATGCTTGTAACCAAACGAATCGAAGATTCTTTTAAATTTAATAATTTAATGTTATTCGGAATCAGCACTACTAACCACCACTTTCAAATTGACGCCCATGAAATGATCACCGTCGGCGGTCAACGTGGCGGAGTCCACCGTGCCGTACTTGGCTGCCGTGCCGTCGTACACCAAAACTGGCATGGCTTTCGGGTCACCGTACATTGTGACGAAGGGCTTATCCTTGGGTATAGTTATCTTCTCCGTATAGTTACCGGGCCCGATCGAGATGATTATCCTTTGCTTGTTCCCGGCGGGAATGCTCTTCACGGCATCCGTCACCGTCTTGAATTGGCTTCCGCCGCCGGCCTTGACACTGATGATCTTCGAAGGGCCGGTGCCGGAGGCTGTCGCTGACTGCAGCTTCGCGGCGCCTAAGGTTTTGTCGAACCAGCTTGCCAATTGAGACTTATCGGCCGGAATCACCTGGGCGCGGATGATGGGAAGCAAAAGGAGAATGAACACGAGGAGTGTTTCCATTGCTGGATACCACGTTTTCATTTTTTTTTTTTTAAATTTTTTTTATATATTTTATGGGATTGAAGAAATGGAGGTTTATTGGAAACGAAATGGTTAAGTGTGTGAGTGTGTGTGTATATATGCAAATATTAGGACGAAAAGTGTTAAAAGAAGAGCATAAAGAAAGGGGAGAAAGGGATAGAGCGTAGATATAGAATTAGGTTTATGGTAGTGGTGTAGAATGGCTATGGCGCCCATGTTACGATTTGTTTTACTATTTTTTGACTAGTTTTTTCTACCTTTATTTAGTGTTTGCTTTTATTGGTGTAATTTGGTTTCGACATGCATGGTTGATTGGTTTTGCATTTTCTAAAGGTCTTTCATAAATTTTCAGAAAAGTACTCCCTCCGTCCTATTTCAATTGGCTTGTTTCATTTTGACTTGAGATTTTAGGCACATTGTTCAAAATGAAAAGTAAGAGACTACATTAAAAATTAAGAGGCAATTATTTCCATTTTAGAAACAAGCCAATTGAAGTGAAACGTCCCAATTAGGAAAAAAAAGTCAAGTAAAGTGAGACGAATGGAGGAAATTATTTTCAACAAAATTACAAGTTTTGTAGTAGACTCTTTATGACTTTATCCATTTCAAGTCTAATATTCTCTTCGTACCTTACTTATATAAAGCTATTTTTTATGGCACATGTATTAACATAAAAATAATACCATCATCCGTCTATGATTTTTAGATCCTTTGAATTTTTTTAGGTTATTTTGAAACTTTATAGCGGTGTATTTTAAAATTCTTCGTTGCAAAATTTCAAAATCAGCTAAAAATGTCAAATGATCTAAAGATGATGGAGGTAATAGTAAGGAGTTATAGTGATAATAGTGGGTTCACGTGATGAGTATGAATTTGATTGAATTGAAAAAAATAATTAGGATAAGATCTTATATAAGTGAGACATACGAAAAAAGAAAGTGGCTCAATATAGGTAAGTGGAACAAAGAGAAAATGTATTAAAATACATTATATTTGAAATTAATGATAGAAAATAATAAATAAATAAAAAGTATAAATGTATAATACTAATCTACTCAATACGATCAAAAGGCATGTGTCTGAATTCCCAGCTTCTATGTCCTATAATTCATTTATAATACTCCTTCTGTCCTATTTAATTGTCCATAAGGGAAATGACACAATAATCAAGGTCATATAAGACAGTGGGGTTTACATATTAGTTGTGAGAGTAAAAGTTTCCACTTTAAGTAAGTGGACAATTAAATGGGACGTAACAATAAGAAAACATGGACAATTAGCATGGGACGGAGGGAGTAATAATTATTTCCACCGTACGACGTACACGTACGGGATAAATTGAAATATTTTTTTAAAAGTATATTTTCTTGAAATTCAAAATTCTTAGCATAAGCATAAAAAAAGATATTATATAAACTAAAATAAAGAATACGAAATCATAAAGCACTAAATATGTTATTGATAGAAAAAAGTGAAAATTCTTGATTTACATAAATTGTTTCTACATTTTCTTTTTCTATAGCTAGAACAATAATTTGGGAAACAAATGAGAACAAGTAGATTACTATACATTCTCATTTGGAATAAAAATTGATACATAAGTACAGAAAAAATATACACGGTATTTCATTCTACTATAAGAATATATATATATTACTATGAGTATGGATAACGGTGGTGACGACGGTGTTGCTGGTGATGTTTTTCTTCCAATTTTGACTAAAATCTAACACTCCGTATGCCTCCTCCACTTCATGCAAAATCTCTCTGGCTACATTTTTGGCACTATTTGGTGGGGCATTGCTCTCAACTTGATGTCCTATTTCCGCATCTCACGTATGTACATAGATAACCTTTTTACATGATTTGAATACACAACTCATATCAGAAATGAGCGACAATATTGAATCCTCTAATCAGGATTATGTATCACATGAACTCAAAAATGTGTGGTAAAATTCATACAAAATCTAATAAGGTTTCAATGTGTTGAAAATGTCTTCATGATACGACTTAGCATTCTTTTTCCTCCGCCGTGAACACAGTTCAAGTATGTTGTTTGTTAAAAAAATTCTAAATTTATAGGCACAAATCCATATTAAATTAAAAAGATTTTATTATTTTCAAAAGAATGTTTCCGTAATACGAAATATTGAGAAAATTAAAAATATGAATGACTAAAACTGTATTATTATTTTGGTTTTAAATGTTTAAAATTTGAGAAACAATACAAAAGTATTTAGTTTAATTAATTTTAGATCTAAATTTATTGTATGTTAAAATTCGATCCATTACACCTCGTGTGTATTATTTTATACTTTATATTGAATAGTAATTTGATAATTAAATTTTAATTCCTAAAAGAATTAACTTTAATTTTGATTGATTTTTTTAAATAATGTGTGAACTGTTAACAAAGTTTAAGTACATTTAACCAAAATATGTTATATTTACATATTACTTCATTAATATTAATTAATGGACGTAATTAATAAACTAAATTTTTTTATAAATAGATCCAGGATTACTATTATATAGTATATAGATATCGATATGCAAAATAATTAACACTACGGGCTCGTTAGATTGGCAGGAAAGTAATCTTAATTGGGAATATGATTTCTAAGAATATGATTCTTAGGAAAATGAATACTACGATACTTAATGCTGACGTTCGAAAACAACAAGGAAAATGATAATTGGATTATAATTTTAAACATTTGATTTAAATAAAAATTATAATTAAAATATATTATATGCTACGAAAATACAAATCATTTATTATTATTATTATTATTATTATTATTATTATTATTATTATTATTATTATTATTATTATTATTATTATTATTATTATTATTATTATTATTGCCAATCAAACATGCAATTGAAAGATATAATTTGTGTAAGAATTATAAGATTTTAAATTAAAACATATTGTCATGATACAAAAATAAAATATTACCGTGGAGTTGGCTTGCTCCGGCAAACCTCGAGTTCTCCAACATTATTTGAGCTTTGGGTAGGGCTCACTCCTCTTTCGTGCAAGGGGTGCGAGCACCCACCACTCGTGCTCTAATCGTTTCTTGATATTTATTTAAAAAAAAACTATTATATATTACGGTATTTAATTCATCGCAACAATGACCTAGCGTATCAATAATTTCTCGACTATTCAATATTTTTTATGATAGTATGTCCTACCACCGATTCTTACGATTTAGTGCTATTGTGGCTTACTATACAAAAGATTTGACAAAAAACATACACAAAATAATAAATAAGTAAAACATAAACAAAAAAAGTCTGATGATTTTGTTATTATGACTTACAAAATCGTCTATGGTTCGTCTGGGTTGCACTGTTGCTCCTTCACTTTGTTAGGTCTCTAATGGGTCATTTGCTTTTGAGGGATATGGATTGTTTAAGGATTGTCAATTTTTGGGATGGGACACAACAAATTTGAGTAATTCCAAGTATTTCATGTAATACTATACGAGTAGTTCCATGTATTTCGGTGTGATTCATATCCCATGGTTAATATTAGATCGATGAATAAATTGTGGATTTATCAAAGGCTTTGGAATATCCTTAATTTGCAATCATACAAAGTTAACCAGGGATTAGGTTGGATAAAATTTGTTAATCCCCGTTATCCCTAATTCAAAATAAATGTCCCCCGGTGTATTGAAAATTCAAAGTTGCCTAAGAAATGTTTTCTTCAATTGACATACACTATCTTTGTCCCTTATTATTAGTCTCATTTGTCATTTTCGTATGTCATTATTTTCCAGCAACACTAACACTAAAATATCGCAGAAATAGTAACTCATCTTCAACAGTTTACACTAAAATAAAAATCAAATAAAATTGTAGCAATGATAGAAATTTAAACTCATTAAATTAAGATGAAATAAATAGATATTGTAAATAATTAAAATTACAATCATAATATTTCTATAAAATTACAGAAAATGGAGTTCCTTTTCCTTCATCATTTTGCATACAAGAGATTCCACCATCACTCCCGCCAGCTCTGCACCATTTCTACACTGACAATTCACACTTCAAATCAAGAAACATCACTATTACTCTTAATGAAAAATCAAAACAAGAAATTAATTTCGCATAAACAACAGTCAGCTTTGTTTGCCAAAACATATTATCCAGTTCTCACAAAATCTTATATCTCCTGCTGTGACAATTCATACTTCAAATCATGAAACCAGAAAACACAACTACTTACCCTAATGAAAGATTAAAACAAGAAATTTGCATTTTGTATAAACTACATTCAGATTGTTGCTCCACCTTTTATTTATAAAAGTCTAATTTCACCTAAATAGAGGAGCCCATGAATTCAGGTCCTGTTAATGAGAAGGCCAACAATCACATATAATTGAATTGTTGATCGAGACATACATGTTAAATTGATATTATCTATCACAGCACAATCAAATTCTTGAAATTCTGCTCAATACCTTGTCACTCACTTGAAAATCTTCTGAAATTACAATGCCATGACATTGACATTCACAAAATCTCCCAAATCTACATAAACTTAATTGTGCATCAGAACTATTATGTCTTGTGTCCTCGCCTTTAGAACTACATTGATAAAAACAATTTCATATAACTTATTTACAACAGTCCCAACCTCGTCTCAATCATTTTCACAGCAATATATGTACCTGATGAACCTTCGATTTGCAGCCCAAGTTTGTATGTGATTTGTGTGCGAAAGTAAAGGGAGACACAAGAGATTTACGTGGTTCGATCGGTGCGATCTATGTCCACGGGGAGGAAAAGAGTATGTTTTGTATTCAAAATAGCGTAAGTGTTTACAATACAAGTGATTCCTCTATTTATAGTTGCTGTCGACGGTTGAGGAGTGGAGGACGTGGAGTTCATGGGTGGTTGTCCTGTTCCGGTTTCTTCTCCATCAACCCACGTTCTTGATCTTTAGGGCTCAACTCCCTGGGCCTGTTGGGCTTGTGCCGATCTGAGCCTACTGGGCTTGTGCCGATCTGGGCCTGTTGGGCTTTGGGCCTAGGGAGATGGGCCATTTCCTATCACATCCCCCCCCAAAAAGCGTGGGGTGATGGAGGTGATGGTTGTGTCCATTGTGCTTGAGGGTTAGCGCGCTCGAACTGAATTGACGTATCCCCTCTGAAATTTTGGAGTTCGAGGAAGTCCGAATTGAAGTGACGTACCCCCTCTGAAATGTTGTTCGGAGAAGGCCGAACTCAACTTGGCGTACCCCCTCTGAATTTTCGGAGTTCGAGGAAGTCCGAACTGAAGTGACGTACCTCCTCTGAAATGTTGTTCGGAGAAGGCCGGACTCAACTTGGCGTATTGGAGTTCGAGGAAGTCCGAACTGAAGTGACGTACCCCCTCTGAAATGTTGTTTGGAGAAGGCCGGACTCAACTTGGCGTACCCCCTCTGAATTTTTTTGGAGTTCGAGGAAGTCCGAACTGAAGTGACGTACCCCTCTGAAATGTTGTTCGGAGAAGGCCGGACTCAACTTGGCGTACCCCCTCTGAATTTTTTAGTTCGGAGTTCGGGGAATGCCGAACTCGTCTCCCGCCCAAACTCATAAAGTTGTCAGCCGCATTTAATGCGACGCTTGGGGAACCGATAAAGCACGGATTGGACGGGTTCGAAACGCCGTCGCATTGATTAGCGTATTCAATACGCGTTAATTCCTCCCTGTAATGCTGATGATTGGGAAAAACAATCATTCACTCTTTTTATTTTCGAAACGAAACCCTAGTTCTCAAATTCTCTCCACTGTTCATCTTCACCAACTCTGATTTCTGCGGATTCCTCAAGAACTCTTCTATAAAGTAAGTTATGTCGTCGATTATGTCATTTTCAACCTCTCTTTCTAACTCTTCTGACCGGGAAGTTCATTCCCCGGTTCTATCTTCACCTTCTGCTGCGGCGACGGAAGAAGTCGCCGCCGCTTCGTCATCCACTTCTATTCCGATCGTCTTTCCTGAAAATAAGCGCCCGTGCGTGCGGTCCGATTGTGAGACCCCGTACGGGCAGGACGTCGAGTTCCCCGACATTCCTGGTGTCGTTGGGAGTGTGGGTACACTCGATTCAACTGTTGGGGTTGTTGTATAACTAAAGCAAAACCAGTTGTTTTAGTGGTTACGACACAGGTCCACTGTTAACAATCCCTATCTGGAAGAATATGTATAAGCAAGAATAAAGCCCATTATCTCATGTTTTAGACCACGTGTCGATCTGAGTTCGGAGAGGATCACGAAGGTCGTTAATAATGATGAGATATAAACAGTTCACAGTCGAGATAGCTTGGGCTGAGCTATTGGTCTAGACTGCAGCTTAATGGTAGTGATGAGTCCTAATCACTAATTATGCTGGCACGGTGGAACGTATTGAAGGATCAAGGGAGATAATGCTCTTCTGATACTGACCCTGTATCAAAGGTGATATAGGTGAAGAGCAACACATCTCAGGCTCTAGCTCGATCTTAACCTTGGTAAACTATTAGATGTATATGTATTCTTCGATGTTACTTTGATTTACGATGATATGAACTTCTCGTTAGTTCATCTTAATCATGTCGTACCTTGGGTAACACGAAGATGCATAGTATGTCTAATAAGTGGTATCAATAAGCCGTGTCCTACGTGAGTGTAGGTTGACGTTATCCCCTCAGGGAGTTCACAAGGATTATTATACCAAGTCATGCATGCTGATTAAGTTCAGGTATATAATAAGGTGTGAACGGGTACTACCTGAGGAATAGATGTTAACAATTAGGAGCAGTCATGGTAGCTCTAATTGATTAACGGATATGGAAGGTCTTAAACACGGGGGTCGAACTAAACAAAATACCAACCCAATCTACATAATTGGGACAGAGCGGTGATTCAGCTATGACACTTTAGTGGAGTGCGTCATAGTTCTAATGAGATACATGTTCAGGGGTGGACATGGAAATATCGAATTAGATAAGGCCCAACTCTGTCTGGTATCCGATCCCTAGAATGGCCTAAACAGACCTCGGGAATCGATCTTAATAGTATTATTG
This sequence comes from Thymus mandschuricus, assembly GCA_029379335.1. NCBI lineage: Eukaryota > Viridiplantae > Streptophyta > Magnoliopsida > Lamiales > Lamiaceae > Thymus > Thymus mandschuricus. The sequence goes on from CM057079.1 coordinate 11,906,994, forward strand.
AGTATGAGCTCAATAATTGTACTCAGGCCCAGTATATGATATATATTGGATTTATATTCGTTGGATGGATATTAAATATAATTAATTTAGATTTATATCCAGTGGGATAAGATTAAATCTAATTAGTTATCATTTAATCATTCAAGGATAAAATTAAATCTAATAAGATAAGATTTATTTAATTAAATCTCATGGGGATAAATATCATATAAATAAATATATTTAGTATATATTTATTTATTTATTCTTCTACTGGAATTATGATTAAATTCTATTGGTTAGAATTAATTCCGGATACACGGTTGCATAACTGAACAGATTAATTCCTTATTAATTCCGTATTAATAAAGGAATAAGATTTGTAAGTTATGGAAAGAGAATAAATATGGGATTGGCAAAGATATGGTTAGAGATAAATAAGGAATCATATCTCCTTATTTATGTACCATATAGATACTCTAAGTCTCTCACCAGAAACCCTAATTTTGAGTTCTCTAATCACACACGAAAGAGTGAGATTGGCGCGAATCTCTAGGGTGAGAGAGAGAGTGGCCGCGGGTTCTGAGAGTGAAGGAGATCGAGGTTCCAGTGATCTCGAGACGTCCACCAAGTCTCAGATCTGAAGGTGTGGGATCACATCCTAGAAGATCAGAACCGTAGATCGATCAGACACGACTCAGATTCTTTGTTCTTCATAATCATAAGGTATGTACTCGAGCCCTTGCATGAACTTATGTGCACGATCGAATCGACACAACTGAACCAAGATCTGGGTCGGGGCAGCTTTCTAGCAGCCATTCCAATAAGTGGTATCAGAGCCCGAGGTTTTTGGATCGGCTCTGTGTTGATTCAAAATTTATGTTCATGCATTCGAGTCATCATGATTATGTGTGCATGCTGTTGTCCGGGAATTATGTGCGTTATTTATCGTTTTCGTGTTATTCGTTGTTCGTTTTTTTTAAATCGGCGAGATAATAAGGTGCCGATTAGATTAGGTTTCGTTTTTCTTGTATTTTTCGATTTTTGCATTATTGTTGCTGGAAATCGGGAGATTGCTGAAGATCGAGATCCGAGGGACGAACATGAGACGAAGGCGACGACGGCCGCAAGCGGCGGCGCGTCGGCCAGCGCACGGCGGCGGGCGGCGTAATCTGCCGTGATTCGCGCGGCTGCCCCCTCGTCGTTTCACGGCGGCTGAACCCCTAGGGTTCATCCTAGGGTTCAGGCGACGCCGGAACGAGGGCTGGCGGCGGCAGAATCGGCGGCGGACGGCGGGACGGGCGGAGGCAGCGGTGGCGACGTGAAACCCCTAGGGTTTTGGTTCGCGCGCGTGCTGCTGGGCCTGAACCGTGGCCTGCCCGGCGGTCCAGCGCCCGACTCGATGTCGGAACGGAGCCGTGACGGCGCCGGACGACCGGTGGCGGCGCGGCAGGGGCTGCGGCAGCGAGTTACAGCAGCGGCGGCCGAAACCCTAACGGGTTCTTGGCTCGCGCGTGCTGCTGGGCTCAAGCCCGCTGCCCGACGGTGGCACGACGACGACGGGGAGGCGCGGACGAAGGTGGACAGCAGGTCCGGTGGTCTGGGAACCACAGGCGGCGGCGGCTGAGGCGTGGTTACACGGCGGCAGCGGCGGCTAGGTTTTTCCCTTGCGCGCTCGTTGCTGCCTGACCTAGCCACAGCGGCTCAGGCTCGAACCCAACACCTCCGGTGGTGCTGGGGACGCCGGCGAGCCAGTGGGAGCGTCCGGTGGCGTTCCAGTCACCGGCGGCGGCTTGCGGCGGCGGCGCTGCTTTGTGCAGTGGATACGGCGACGGCGACGGCGACGGTGTTCTCGGGCGACGGCAACGAGCAGTGGCTCGGGCTGGGCTGCAACGGACGCACCCGGCCCGGACCCAGCCACGTGAGCCTCGTCGCAAAGCCGAGATGGCAGCCCCGGTGTGCGTCGCGGCGGCGCATGGTTTGCACGCGCGGCTCGGCGGCGGCGCGTGGCCGGTTTTTCGGACGAAGGGCTGTTCGTTTTTCAAACGTTCAGCCCATGACGTTCACGACGGCTAGGGTTTTCTGAAACCTTGGCATGATCGTAGACGACTAGGGTTTTCGTACCCTAGTTTGTTTCGAAAATTCGTTTTCCCGTTTTTGGTAATTAGGGTTTTCCGCACCCTAGTTATTTCGAGCAATTGCTAATTTTGGAAGGTGGACTTGAAGACCGGGGTTGGCTTCCAAATTGAAGATTAAAGACCGGAGCTTGTTCCGGGGTTTTATTTTAATTAAATGTAATAGATAGGGCTATCTATTCCCGGTCGGCAGCCTATTTATTTGTTTTAATTATTATGCATGCTATGGATGAATTTAAATTATGCGATGAGATGATTAGCATGTTTTCCATGTTATAGTTGCTTTTCATTGTTTGCGTAATAGAAATAACATGCATAGGGGTCATAGCATGCCGGTTTTAATGATTTCAATGCGAGCATGTTTTATTACTTGCGCTTAGAAATCATGTGATAGGACTTAATTGTCTATGTGCTACGTTATGTCACACAAACCCTTAAAAAGACTAAGCGGTAATGTTAATCGATTATTGGTTAATTAATTTAAAGGACCTCCATATTTGGTTTAAAAATGACATAATTAGCATTCGCGTTGACAAAGAGTCTTCCTCCCTATAGGAGATGCTGGTTATGGATTTCATTGGTTTAGACTTCATATAAGGACAATTTGATTTAAAATGAAATAATTAGTATTCGCGTTGACAATGAGTCTTCCTCCCTGTAGGAGATACTAATTATAGAATTCATTGGTTAAATTCAAATTTTGATAATATGGGAAAAATGATTTTATAAAGATAATTCCTCCTTTTCGGTAGGATTGCTCTTAATAGAATTATTTTCGGAATATTAAAATATGGTTGTAGCTTAGCTGCTTATTGATGAATCCTCCTATAGAGATCACTTCTCGAATTAGCAGGGTCCTGAGGCACGGTTTATTATTTCTTTGTTTCACTAAGGTCCGTGTGATGGGATAAGAAATAAAATAGACTACGGTCATGGTCGATAATTTTATAGGTAGCATCCACCTATAGTGGACTATTTGTAAATAGTATCGGGCTACTCGTTTGTTGGTTCAATGTTATTTTTGGGTTTATAACATTGATAACATAAATTATTTGTGCTTACGAGTTTTATTTACTTGTTATTTATTTCAGATATGTCTATTGTTTCTATTCGCACGAAGATTTGTAGTTTTGCTTTTTCCGATGGTGTTCCGGATTCCTTTCGATTTAGACTACTCAGTTTCCTGGCACGGAAGGAGATTAGTTTCCTGAGGTTTGAGGATTTCCTCAACTTTAAGGAATTTATTATGAGGTTTAAGAATCTTGTATACATGTACGTGTCATATGGTGGCGTTATGTCGGGAAAGTCTGTTTGCGAGGTTCTCCTTGCACGTTTTCCGAGTTGGTTCCTGGCTCTTAGGGAAGCAGTCGTCCCTAACCACATCATTCATGAGGATCCAATTGCCCTTATAGGGGAGTTGCTTGTGGTTGACAGGGAGAGGATTGGCATTCTACAGACTGCCTATGAGGCGGAGAGGAACTTTTGGGATCGTCCTGTTGATAGGAACGTCAATTTGAATGAGCGTTTTAATGCTCAAGATAACGAGACTATCATAGACGAGTACCTCCATTCACTGAGGATTGATGATCTTGAGTATGACGGACTCGTTCACGATGTAAATGAGCTGAACTCTGATCAATCCATTCAGGAAGTGGGCGATTTTGAGCATGACGGACTCGTTCACGATGTGGATGAGCTGAGCTCTGATCAACCTACTCAGGAAGTGAATGATGCCAGGAAGGAGAGACCTCCGATAATAAAGGTCTATCAGAGGAGGAACAAGAAGTTGAAGATAGATGGAGGTATGTCAGACTCTTGTAACATGAAAAACTAAATTATACTAGTTCAGTCCTCGCGGACGGATTTAATTGGTGGATATTAATTATGGTTTGTTGCAATCTTTGTAGGTTCAGCTACGAAGAATGAGTAGGACGACTTCAAGTTCTTGAGCTCGACAAGCGTCATTCCGATGATGCAGTTGTCCAGAAGACTTGAAGATTTCTTATCTTAGTTTTATCTTGGTTTTTGGATATTAGATTTGGTTTATTACTTGCTCACTACATTAGTTCCCTTATTTTGGCGGATACTTGTGTTTTTCGATATTGGTGGATGATAGTTTTCTTACATTGTATTAGAGATTTATTTCTTTAATACTGGTTGTTTTGATATATCATTCGTAGTGGGAGTAATATTTTTTGAATCTTAAGAGATATTCCAAAATGTGTTATGATAAATGTTGCACTTCTTGTTCGAGATTGTCTTTCAATAAATTACTACTTCACTATATCTAAATCTATGTTTTCTCCTTATTTGAAATGAAATGATTAAACATTCGTGTTGATCATGGATTTCATTGTGATTTAAGATGAAATTAATTAGCATTCGCGATGACTTCGGGTCTTCCTCCCTACGGAGAAGCTAATTATAGTTTTCATTGGTTAAATCTGTTCGGAAATAAGGATAATTTGCACACGAAGTGTCGCAAGTTCGATGTTAGATTTAGTAACTAGTTGGAATAGTAGTCATCTTTCAAGGAAAGACAAGTATTTATTCTTGATTAACGTCCAAGAATAAAAGGAATTAATGGATTGGAACATCATAAGGCCGGAAGTACAAGACAGATAACCAAAAGGATCTGCACAAGATTATTTAAGGATCCTTGTCACAGTGGGAGTATTTTTCGGGTGTGTCTCGAAAATTGTGAATTGTTCATCAAGAAATCTAATTTCTTGGACAATGAACAGACCAAGTTGACTGTTAAGGATGAGTTAGATGAAAGTGTTTGCATATCATTGATAAGTCTATGAGTTTAACACTCAGAAGACTGGTAAGTTGTATGCTCATATTAGTTGAGGACATACATATGGGAAAATGGATGTAGTTTGAGAAAAGTGAGTCTTTCTCTCAAAAGTTCCATATTTCGGGATAAACACATTGATATGTGTGGTTCAATGATATAAAGCATTCATTTGTCATATAACACAGATAAACTCGTTTATGAAATGTGTTGCCAAATGGTATATCTTTCATCTACGAAAGACGTTGAATTGGTTGTCTTGTACATTGTGAGATAATATTACTAGCACTTGGAGACAATGTGAAAGTATTATCTGACACAATAGGTGGTGATTATCCGAACAGTTTAGAATGAAGGTTAGGAGTAATGTTAGATATATCTGCGGATAGTATAACATTATTCAAGTACTCTTCATAGACTACTGTTATGGCAAAGTTTGCAATACACTTGGATGTTGCATAAAGAGCCAAATATATGTTAGTGCTGTGTGCATGGTAACAGATATAGTCTATCATTCTTAAATGTTTGAAGACACGGATAATCGAATGGTAGCTAGAAAAATGACATCATCGACCTTTTACTATGGATTCACGTAGAAAGCAGAGTTGTCTTGAGGATTCTCATGCAGTGAAATGCTGAGAGGGAGCTAGATAATTCAGGGCTTGGCTTCGTGAATTGGTAGTAATCTCAAATTTGCTAGAATTCTTACACCCCCTGGAAGAATTCTAAGTGCAGTGGCAAATTTTTGAGATTTGGAAATGCTGGTAACAACATAGTGAGTACCTTATATTAAGGCGATTTCGCGGGAAAAATAGAAACACTAGAGGAATGTACGATGACGGTTCCTTCACTAAGTGTCACATGTCAGGTATACTGTAGCACGTGGCTGACATGTCTTAGTGAGCCTCCCACGGCAAGGTACACTAAAAGGTAAAATCTTTGAGTATAAGTGGGAGAAAAAGTGTACGATGGTTGTTAACGATTGCGATTGTTAACATTGTACAAGGATGAAGTCATATGGTTTCCTGTAGACGCGTTGGTATACTAAAAGGTTTTACTTTAGTATAAGTGGGAGATTGTTGGGGTTGTTGTATAACTAAAGCAAAACCAGTTGTTTTAGTGGTTACGACACAGGTCCACTATTAACAATCCCTATCTGGAAGAATATGTATAAGCAAGAATAAAGCCCATTATCTCATGTTTTAGACCACGTGTCGATCTGAGTTCGGAGAGGATCACGAAGGTCGTTAATAATGATGAGATATAAACAGTTCACAGTCGAGATAACTTGGGCTGAGCTATTGGTCTAGACTGCAGCTTAATGGTAGTGATGAGTCCTAATCACTGGAACGTATTGAAGGATCAAGGGAGATAATGCTCTTCTGATACTGACCCTGTATCAAAGGTGATATAGGTGAAGAGCAACACATCTCAGGCTCTAGCTCGATCTTAACCTTGGTAAACTATTAGATGTATATGTATTCTTCGATGTTACTTTGATTTACGATGATATGAACTTCTCGTTAGTTCATCTTAATCATGTCGTACCTTGGGTAACACGAAGATGCATAGTATGTCCAATAAGTGGTAACAATAAGCCGTGTCCTACGTGAGTGTAGGTTGACGTTATCCCCTCAGGGAGTTCACAAGGATTATTATACCAAGTCGCGGGAACTTTTTCCCCATGAGGAAGACGAACGGGTACTACCTGAGGAATAGATGTTAACAATTAGGAGCAGTCATGGTAGCTCTAATTGATTAACGGATATGGAAGGTCTTAAATAGGGGGGTCGAACTAAACAAAATACCAACCCAATCTACATAATTGGGACAGAGCGGTGATTCAGCTATGACACTTTAGTGGAGTGCGTCATAGTTCTAATGAGATACATGTTCAGGGGTGGACATGGAAATATCGAATTAGATAAGGCCCAACTCTGTCTGGTATCCGATCCCTAGAATGGCCCAAACAGACCTCGGGAATCGATCTTAATAGTATTATTGAGTATGGGCTCAATAATTGTACTCAGGCCCAGTTTATGATATATATTGGATTTATATCCATTGGATGGATATTAAATATAATTAACTTAGATTTATATCCAGTGGGATAAGATTAAATCTAAATAGTTATCATTTAATCATTCAAGGATAAGATAAAATCTAATAAGATAAGATTTATTTAATTAAATCTCATGGGGAAAAATATCATATAAATAAATATATTTAGTATATATTTATTTATTTATTCTTCTACTGGAATTAGGATTAAATTCTATTGGTTAGAATTAATTCCGGATACACAGTTGCATAACTGAACAGATTAATTCCTTATTAATTCCGTATTAATAAAGGAATAAGATTTGTAAGTTATGGAAAGAGAATAAATATGGGATTGGCAAGGATATGGTTAGAGATAAATAAGGAATCATATCTCCTTATTTATGTACCATATAAATACTCTAAGTCTCTCACCAGAAACCCTAATTTTGAGTTCTCTAATCACACACGAAAGAGTGAGATTGGCGCGAATCTCTAGGGCGAGAGAGAGAGTGGCCGCAGGTTCTGAGAGTGAAGGAGATCGAGGTTCCAGTGATCTCGAGACGTCCACCAAGTCTCAGATCTGAAGGTGTGGGATCACATCCTAGAAGATCAGAACCGTAGATCGATCAGACACGACTCAGATTCTTTGTTCTTCATAATCATAAGGTAAGTACTCGAGCCCTTGCATGAACTTATGTGCACGATCGAATCGACACAACCGAACCAAGATCTGGGTCGGGGCGGCTTTCAAGCAGCCGTTCCAACATCAACAGTATCCACCTCCACCCTTTATGAAATCGCCGTCAATTTTAACTTCCCTCCTTCTGCCCGTCTTCTTCGACCTACTCCCGGTGACAGGGCTTGCCGGCCCCCACGGGGATTTGTGACAGTTTATGTCGACCAGTTCGAAGATGGTCTCCGTGTTATTTTTCCGGCTATATATGCCGATATCCACCGTACTTTCGATCTTCCCCCCGCCCAAATTTCTCCCAACAACATAAGCCAAATAACCGGGCTGGGGGTTGCCTGTTCTCGACTGGATATACCCTATTCGGTCGAGATTTTGGGGGGGATGGTGTCCTTCAAGGATAGGAAAGAGGGGTGGTATTACTCCTCATACCGGCACAAGGGCTTTTCTGTCCTCGTGCCCTCGAAAATTCAGAACTGGCAGAAGAAATTTATCTACTGCCAGTTCGAGGGTGCCACCGAGGTCGGGTGGCACTCCGGTCCCGTTAGGCTTTTGCCAAAGCGGAAGCATTTTGAAAAAGTGGCAAAGCGTTTTGCCAGTCTCGGCAAAATGCCGATGTCCCTTGCCGCTCTCGCGTCTGCCGTTCCGAGCCCCGATGATCCTTCCACTACGGTGGAGCCGGGGAGGGGTGAGGTCCCTCTCCCTTGTTGAGTTTTTTTTTTTTTTTTTTTTTTTTTTTTTTTTTTTTTTTTTTTTTTTTTTTTTTTTTTTTTTAATTTGGCTCTAACTCATTTAGTTTCTCCTGCAGTGAATATGGTTAAGGGAGGAAAGAAGGCGCCCGGTCAGAAGAAAAGGAAGGGCGAGACCACCAATGCGCCTGCCGACTCAAAAAGGCAGGCGACCGGGTCGTCGGAGAGGACCCGGACTGAAATTCCCTTCCCCCGTTCTCACGGTGTTTCCCATTTTGCGGCCGAGAACATCGACATGGCGGCAGCGGGGAAGTTAGTTATGGGCTCGGCCACTTCCGAGCCCGATCTTGCTATTACCGGGGTCCGAACTGCGACTCCGATTTTCCCAGAGGTAAGACTTGACCCCCCCCCCCCCCCCCCCTCTTCTTCTTCTTCTTTTTTTTTTTTTTTTTTTTTATTATTTTTATTTTTATTATTTTTTTTTTTTTTACCGATCTAACTCACTGACGTGCAGGGGGTGGATCTTGCTCTGGAGGATTGCGAGAATGCCTTTGGCATAATCAAAGGCCTTCTCAAAGGTTCGGTGGCTAAGTATGATAAAGCCACCGAGAAGATGAAGAGGCTGGCCACCGAGAAGGCCAAAATCGCGAAGGAGCTCGCCTCCGCCGTTGCTCAGGAACGGGAAGCCGAGCTGAAGGAGCAGCTTGCTACCGCCACTGCCGATCTCGCCGCTGCCAAGGAGAAAGCAGCGAGAAGCGAGGAGGAGGCGGCGGCGGCCCGGGCTCACGAGGAGAAGCTTTCCGCCGACCAGGGCGAGTTCATCCACGCCCTTGCCGAAAGGGTCGTGTATAGCCAGGGCTTTAGTGCCCTGGTCTCTGCACTGATGGGGCCAGCAAAGAGGCGGGCAGTGGCCAAGGTGCTGAGGCGTGTGGCGGCCGACTTCCCCACCCTTGACAAGGGGAAGTACGGCTATAGGCCCATCAATGATGAGGAGATGCTGCGGATTTACTTCCGCCAAGTTTTGAAGAAGGCCTCCCCCTTTCCAGTCGTCGGGTACTTGGCCGAGCAGCAGACTCCGTGGACGGCTGCCGCGGTGCGGGACTGCCAGTTCGATCGGGACGTCGAGTTTGAAAAGCTTTGCGGCCCTTATCGTGACGAGCTGGCAGAGCGTCCGCTCTCTCCCGACGTGCCGTCTAAGAGCGAGGAGGAGGAGGAGGAGGAGGAGGAGGAGGAAGCTGGCCACGTCGAAGGTGATGCCGGGGTGACGGAGGCTGCCGAGACGCGCGACCCGAACACCGGGGCTGAACCTACTGGCGGAGTCAGTTGATCCCCTTTTTTTTCTAATTTTTTTGTTTTATCCGAGCTGTAATGTACTGTTCTTCTATCAATGAAATTCGTTGTTCGGCTCTTGCTTATCTGTGTTATTTACTTTCTATAGAACAAATCCGAAATAGACGTAACTGCATACTTGAACGAAATCAAACGACTTAAAATCCTTCTTGATGTTAAAGATGGTGAGATCGCACGGCTTGACAAACGCGCCGAACACCTGCGAAACGAGTTCGATGCGAAGTATAATGACTTGTAGATCAAGGCAGATGCCAATGAAGCCCGCTACCTCCAACTTAAGGAAAGGGTTATACATGAACTCGGTGGCAAGACCATTTCCAAGGTGGAGGCTGAGGCTGTTGAGGCTGTTCGGGGCGTTGTACGCGAATGCAAAAACCGTGGATCGAAGTCGTGGGAAGTCGCTAAGCATATATCCGAGCTGCGATATTTGACAAATTTGTTCCCGTTAGTTCTGTCTCGCCACCCAATAATGAAGAAATGGCTAGATCGGTATCCCGATGTGCAGCCTTCCAAACAAAATGCCCCTCGGTTTCGAGCCTTGAGCCCGACGGTTCCGTCTCGATTGATTAGAGACCGGCTGGATATGCTGTTGCCTGTGCAAAACCGCCGACCCCTAATTCCGAACCGTGGTGATGGTAACTATATAGCGCCCCAGATTACATATACGGGACGGTCTTCCAATAGCCGAGGAGGAACGAGCAGCCGAGCTGTAGGGACTAACCGAGGTGGAGGGACGAGCCGAGGTTGCGGGGGTAGCCGCAGTTCGGCGCAAAGCTCCCGGAAGAAAGACGATGTAAATATAGACTTTTTGCTCAATCCGCCAACTACCGGTTGGGCCAGTTATTTTAACTGTAGCAAGAGGCCAGATGAGGGTGGTCCTTCTAATGCATAAGCTATAAAACCTGCAAAATAATAAACATTTTTTTTTGTACATATTATGTCTTGTTAATATGTTTGTTTTTATTGGCTGATAGCCTATTTTCGAATTGACATTTATGCCCGATTCGTTTTCCGAACTGGCACGTAGGTCGCTGTTCGGGTCTTCCGAATTGGCTCGGGGGCCTAACTTCAGCTTCCGACGTGACACTTGGGTCTTCCTTGGTCTCGGGATGGCATATTGCCTATTATCCACGGCCGAGGTGACACTTGGGTCTTAGTCGGGTTCCTGTTCTGCCGACCAGGTCGGTAGGGGTGGTCCCCTTAGTCGTACGATTTGTTTTTATTTTCTTTACACTTGTCCTCGTCAGGATAGTGTTTGAGGTAGAGGTAACATGCATATAAGCGGAGTAATGCAAAAAATAATGCGAACACAATGAAAGGTAGAAACTGCGAACTTTCATTACTTGAAACAATTTTGGGAAACAAGACCGAACTGAACAAAAGACAGACTCAATCAAACGAATGAACTGACGGACTGACTGACATACGAAACTCTACACTATATGATACTCCACATCTATGCATAGTACCTCTTCAGATGGATCACATTCCATGGTCGCTGTATGGGCTCCCCGGTCAGAGTGGAAAGCCTATAGGCGCCTTTACCAAGGACCTCGTCCACTCGGTATGGGCCTTCCCATGTGGCTTCCAGCTTGCCGAGCTTACAAGCCTTTCTAACCTCATTGTTTCGGAGAACTAGGTCTCCTACGCAATATTGCCGGTCTCGAACTCGCCGATTGTAATATCGGGCTATGAGTTGTTTGTACCGGGCTTCCTTGATGTAAGCTGTATCCCGTTTTTCTTCTAATAGATCGAGATCTGCACATCGGTTCTCGTCATTCACCTCGGCGACGAGATGAGTCGTGCGTGGACTGGGCAGCCCGATTTCGACCGGGATGACAACTTCTGTCCCGTATGCTAGGCTGTATGGTGTTTCACCATTCGCTGTTCGCGGAGTTGTTCTGTAGGACCATAGAACATTTGGAAGATTCTCCACCCATAACCCTTTGGCTTTCTCCAATCGAGTCTTGAGACCTTTGACGAGCGTCCGGTTCATCACTTCGGCTTGACCATGTAATACCCTGCATTTGCTTTAGTTTAATAGATGAATATTATGTAGTTCTATTAAGATAGCTATATTAAAATATCTAAATTAGATATTCTCTTTAAAATGAATTATATCAAAAGGGGATAAGAATAAGAGAAATAAAATAAAAGAAAGAAAGGAAAAAAAAAGAAAAAAAAAAAAAGAAAAGAAAAGGAGATAGGCGTAGTTTCATCACCGCCTCAACACTCTCTTCTCTCGCTCTTACTCTAAGCTCTCCCTTATCCCCATCGCTCTCTCTTTTGCTATCTTCTTCTCTCCATCTCTTCTTCGTCTCTCTCAGATGCTATTTCCCCTTCATCTTTGTGCAGTACGGTAAGAATCTCACCCTTATCACTTGATTATCTCTGATTCTACACAATTTCTATGAATTGGTCGAAAATATGTGAAAGGAGTTGGAGGTTTGTGAAAATATTTGAGGATAGGTAGCCATAGGTTTAATACCTAATCCTAATTTTTTGTTACATCTATTTGTTCCCTTAACTACAATTTATATGAGTTGAGGCTTGATGTTAATTTGGTCGATTAAAGGTAGTAAACAGATTTTGTTTCGTGAACCCCTGTTTTTACAGCAGCAGGACAGCCTCTTTAGGTCTCGATTCTGAAGCTTATTCTGAGACAAAATATAGCATAATAGGTACCATTAGAAACATCTTTTCGTTATCTTTCTAACGGTATCTTTGGATTTCTAATCCAACATCACATAAGAGAGTTATGAGCCTCCGAAGTCAGAGTGTACAGTCTGTCAGCGAGAACTCTAGCTCAACCTTGCTGTTATTATTCTGGCCTTTTCTTTCAGTCAAAACCTAACAAATTAGGTATCATTGGAAACCTCTGTTTGTTGGCTTTCCAAAACTATTTTCGGATTTTCATTTGGAGTTTAAACGAAAAAGTTATAGACCTTCGAAGTTAGGTTGTGCAGTTTACTGCGGGAATTTTCAGTGCATCTTTGTCGACGCAATTTAATGTTCAACTCATGTTAAAAATCTAATATCGTTGCAGGGTTTTAAAGACTAAAATCTCAGCTTCTTTTCTATGTTTTAAACTGGGAAATTGGCATGACAAATAGTGGGTTTTATCATAGCTTTGATTGTCTTAAGCTTTGTTTTGAATTAGACTTGAAATGTTGGTCTTGATAATATGTGTTGCTGCTAATTGTTATATTAGAGTCTTAAGACTTGCAAATTAGATTAAGCTCTTGATTAAGGTAAGCTAATAATTGAGAATTTAAATACCATACCTGAAGATTGAATTCGTCCATCATCATCAACGTTAAGGCATGATCAAAGTTTTCAAAGAAAACCATTCTCTTTGTTTTATGAAAATTCAGCTCACGTACGGCCTCTGCTGTGAAAAAACCCTTTATAATATGAGTTTGAAACATTCTTCATGTTAAATTATCCCCTCTTACCTTCCCGTGGACATTTTATTCCTCCAAAACAGAATTCGTATGAATTTATCATGATTTTTCAAAGATTATGTGTCCAGATTTCAAAATCTGCAGAGGCAGCTTCTGCACCAGTTTTGATGTTCAGTTTTGAACCCCTTATCTTGCTAATTTCCGAATCGAATTTGAATGAAAGTTACTCTATGTGGTCTCAGATTTCCAAAACATCTTTAGTCATTTAAATTCATCAAGTAACGAAGGATTTATGGTTGTTCAAAGTTAGACCCCTGAGTCTGTGTGACCTCTGTTTTCCAGATTTTTAGTTAGGTTTTCCAATGCATATGGTTTTTAACTCCTTTAAGGGAAAAATCTGGGATTTTAACAAGTTATAGCTTGAGATTATAGGTTTCCACAACTTCAAGCCATTCGTCAATCCAAGATGTATTCATACCGGAACAATTATTTTGCTACATCCTCGCAAAGTATCATATTTTGCTCATATAGTGAGGTTACTTGATCCATACCTCGCGATGCACTCCATTCTAGGAAATCCAAATTGATATTCTCGTAAATCATTTCCCTAGATTCTATCCTTGTGTCTTGCTTATTCTGACTTTATGGTCATATGATCAAGTTTAAGAGACGAGCATATAAATCAGTTCGATTGTTAACCATAAGCTATAGGAGCTATTCTTGAGTTTTGAGATTCATAATCAAGAGTTGAATGAAGTAATGAACATGATGAATGATAACCACATATATGCATGCACATAGGTGTATATAAATGATATACGTTCGTTAGAATGTTATACATGAAGTTATAATGTTATATCCCTTTAATTAAAGTAAAAGAAGGAGAAGATAAGTTAGATCCCCTTATTCAATGAATTCTTAATAAAGATTAAGGTTAAGATTATCGGAAAAAGTTTAAAGAATAAGATAAGAGTATAAGCTAAGTAATAAAGTTGTTTCCAATAAATTCCAGTTTCTTATTGCTTATAGTTATACCCTTGTTTCTATGAAGGAATGAGTGGTTGTCCAAGGCTTGGAAATAAATAAAGAAGCGGAGTAGTAAGTGAAAGGCTAGCTGGAATCAGGTGGGCTTTCGAACTAAAATGAAATGAATATGCCTCTGTATGTATATGAGGATTATGTTTTCAAATATTGACTTGCCAATGTTTAATGCTTTTGTGTGATACCACCTACTAAAGAAGGACGATATCGGGTCCTGTGTGATGCAGGATTTGTGTACACGTTGTGATTGTGTGCTTTCCATTGGTTAGCCGATCACGGTGATTGAGAGGTAGGCCTACCTCTCAACACATAAGTTTATGAGATAGTAGTTGTGGTGCATGCATAATGAGAATGATTATGTGATAATTGACAGCTGTCTATGAAGTAAAAGTATTTTAGCAAGGCACATGGTATGTTTTACATAAGAAATCTATTGTGCTAAGCTTAAAAATGACAAGTTCAATGTATAGCCCTAAGAGGCAACTTTCAATGATTTGGCATATGTTCACTGTGATAGATCCGGGTTGGAGATCCACAACAATTTAGGGTATCATTTGTAATGTTTTGTAAAGTGCATTCATGAATGAAGCGTTAAAGTAGTAAAGAGCAAGAGATTCATGCGCGTAGAGAGCCATAAGTGAGCATTTTATACAGAGCATGATTCACGTAGTGATGACAAATAATAGTTAAGCTGTGAGTAGGGCGTAAAAGGCATATCTAGCCATAAACTAGCGAGATTCATGGAGTTTTGCACTCAAATAAGCAGATATCGAAGAAAACGAGGTAGGAAAAAGAGAGGAACGAGGAGCGCAGGGCTCCGTGGAGCCTCATTCCCCTTTAGGTGATGAGGGTTTTACCTTAAGCTCAAGGTAGTGTGTGAGGGAGATTCTTCCCGGCGTCGAGAAGAACGGATGGAGGTGAAAAAGAACTGCGGCTTCCCGGAAGAAGACTTCGAGCGCCTTGACTGCTCGAGCCCGGAGGAGCTCGTAAGAGAGAGTATGGAATGGAACAGTATGCTAAGGAGCGTGTTGTTCTTAGAGAGTGATGATGTGATGATCCCGTGATGTGTGCGTTCGCTTAGTATTTATAGGTGTTAGGAGGGTGAAAAATGAGCATCCGTATGAAGGAAGGACAAAAAAGGAATTCCAACGGAGGCAAAGTATCCTCCATCATGAATGCAGTGGTCCTCACTCTATGGTACATAGAGTCACGCGGACCATATGTTACGCAGAACCTCGAGCTTCTGTTAAACACTTATGGGATCTGGTCAGATCCTTCTATCTTTGCAGATGCCTGCAGATCTTGCATGGCTTATGGGAGAAGTCAGAACCTCACAGCTTCTTACATGGCATACGATCCTTGATTGTATTGAGCGTCTGGGTGCCCATAAAATCTCTTTGATATTATGCTGTTATGCGGAATAGCCTCTATCGATCATCATTTAAAAGTAATACTTATCCCCATTAATGGCGTTGTTGATGCTAGTTCCGTCTAGGATTTATTATTCCTTTCATAGAGGTAAGGTTCCCACCTCTATTGTGACATCTGACACATCAGTTTCCCTAGGAACTATAGTCTAAGGTTAAGGAAAGTATATTCCCCATTAATCTTGGGTTATTCAGGGAGTATGGCTGATATTAATCCCTATCAGCTACTCCCCCCCCAGGTCCAGGAGCACTAGTATGAGGGCTTCTGACGGGTATTTTGGCGGGAAAATGCATCTTGCTTCGGCTATTGCTTCTTCTTTCCCCTCTCTCTCTTTCTTCTCTCTTTTTTTTTTTTTTTTTTTTTTTTTTTTTTTTTTTTTTTTTTTTTTAGAGGTCTGATGGCGTGGGAAATCGAAACGCCGGTTATCCTCCCGAGGATAGAGTTGAACCTATTTCCCTTACTCATCATTACTCTTTCCCTTAGGGTGAAAGAATACAGAGCTATTTTAAAATATATTTTAAAATAGACATTATTATTATTTTGTTTTATTTGCAAGTGAAAGGGCAATTCCCTTTTTCTGAAACGTCGTGGGGCGATTAGTAGGAAACCCCTCCACACTTTTTCTCAACTTCTTCGTCCTTCTCTCTGCATTGTGCTCCAGAAAGAAGAGAGCAATATTGCGAATCGCCAACCGCTCCCAGCGATTACTCCGACTACTGCCTTTCCTTTGGTCCTTTTTCAGGTATTCCATTGCTATTTTATTTTCCTATACTTGTGCATAGGCTTTCTTTTGAATTTCTTAAGATTGGGCAACCTTTACGGTTTCCCCTGTTCTTGTTTTGAGGAAACATTGCTAGCCCCAATTTTTTTTTTTTGGATGGTGAAACTGACTACGATGTGAATGTGACTGATGCTTTATCCTTAGAACTATCATTCGGTTATTAAGATTTGTAGAGTTTGGATTTATTTCCATTATTCGCAACCCTGCCATCTATCATTATTCTTTGGTGATTACCTCTGCCTTGCAGTTATGGATTCCACCAAGCTAGGTATGGGGCAAAAAGCTCGAGAGAAGCTATTACAAATGATGGAGCAGACGAGATCTGGTGGCTCCTCTCCCACCTTATCAATGGGTAATACCTCTACCCCGGAGCCTACAGGTCCTGGGGGTTGTAACCTTTCTCGGGAGAGTCCTCGAGAGGTAAAAAATGGTAAGCCTCGAATGAAGCCTTACTTCCCTCATCTGGTTGCCCCTAGTCGTTCAGCTTCATTTTCTCCTATTTTCACTGATGAGGATGCTGGTGTTTCCCCTCCTGTCTCTTTAGCACCTTATTCTTCTTCCCCTAAGAGGAAAAGTGAGTCTTCCTCTCTCTTGGCTAGAAAAAAGGGGAAGGTATCGGAGAGTTCTCCTTCCGCTCAAGAGTTAAGCCTTGAGCAATTGCGAGAGAAATCTTTCTCAATCAGAGAAGAGCAGAGAGCAACTCCAAGCGGAAGTCCACCAACTCCGTGGATTATTGCTAGCTAGAGAGAAGCACACACTCTCTCTCTCTGAGCGAATAAAGGAACTCGAGAGAGCTTTGAAAGCCTCGTCCGAGAGGGTAGAGCAGCTAATGGAAATTCAAGTAGCAGAAATAGCGCAGCTGACACTTAGCTACGAACAGGAGCTAGGACAAGCCCGAGCTTCCTCATTCACTCAAGGGCGGAGAGAAGGGATGAGCCAGGGTGTTTCTTCTGGGGTCAAAGACTGCAGGTCTAACTTGTTGATGACCCCTTACGGTCAGGCCTTCCTGGATTCCCTGATCAAGCGCTTGCCTGAAGCTTATCTTCATTCTCGCGATTTTTGGCTGCGTTTATTCGAGCCTCTCACTGCGTGGACAGCTTCCGTTAACTTGTTGCCAGCAGTTGGGTATTCCAGAACGTGCGACCGCCGTCAACGCAGGGTCGATCGTAAGGATGTTCGATGTAGAGCCTGAGTCCTTCCAAAGGGGTCGCCCCCTTTTCTCCACAGAGCCGTGGTATATGCCTGCGCTGAAGGAGGCAGCTCAGATTCTCCGCCAGCCTGCCAGGATCACTGAGAACCTTCCTTCTTGGGAGGCGCCTTTATTCCCTCTATTTCCTCATAACACCATGGTTATGAGGTATATCCGGAAGGTTTTCGACCAGGTATCTTTTTGTTTTCTATTGTTCGTTTTGTTTTTAGAGTTTGTTCGCTTATCATGAAAATTTTCTCCTTTATTAGGAACTAAGAGAGAGAGAAGCTTCAAGCCCATCTACCAGCGAAGGAGGTGCTTCCTTATTACCCGTTCCTGAGGAGGTGAAGGATGGTTCAAATGAGGGAAGCGCTCTGCATATTCCTGCAGCCCCACTCAAGGGTGGTCCCTCTACCTCTTCTGCTTTGGCTGCTGTCGAAGAATGGTCTTCTTCTCATTCATCGAGCTCTGAGGATCTAGCTTCTGCTCCAAATCCATCCCTTTAATGTTATTACTTTGGATAGGATGCTGGTTAAACAATTTATATTTTTGGGTATTTCTAATGGGGTGCTTATTTATGGCCCTACTGTCGTGTTGCTGGAGCACAGGCAATAGTTACTTCTGATTTTGGCCAAGTGCCTCTTTAAGGCCCCACTTTTAATGCATGTCTGCTGTTTTTTAATTAACTTAGAATGTTATCCCTCTTATTTTTGTATTTATACGGGTTTTGCTTTTTACCCTTTTTCTGCCTGCTGGGGCATTTTAAAATGGTGAGATAGGGAAATTCCCAGTATTTTCAAGATGGTGAAGCAAAATAGCAGAATAACATCTTGGTGTAAAGTATCATTCTAAGATAATGGCAGCATTTTGAGGTAGCATTTTAAGATAATGGGATATGGGTATCCCCTACTCCCCCCCAAGTGAGGTGTAAGGGACTGAAGGAATTACACCTCATTTGAGGGCTAAACACATACGAAATATAACTACTTTAAAGATAAAGAGGTATGATCCAATGTTTCATACATCAGCTAATCATGGAATAAGAGTTTTTCAAAACGGATAAGGGGTCGTACCCCATTGTACTTTCTCTCTCCTTGAGAATAATTTCTAATTTCCCCTGCATGTTTCGAGGGTGATAACTTTTTCTTTGCCTGTTGTCTCCTCGACATTCTCTTGGTCCAACATTTCCTTTGCACTTTTGACTTTCGCCCTTGCCTGGGTTATTAAAGCTTCCCACTGCTCTTTCACAATTGGGGCGTGGCATCCGCCTGTGGTTTCAGCTTCAGGTCCTTTGCTTTCGTTTGTCTGTTGAAGCAGTTGTTTGGCTGGGTCCTGGGATATCATTAGCTCTCCAGGAGGGTTGTTGCTGGTGATCAGCAAGTGTTCCATTGAAGCAGAAAGGTTCTGGCCTTCTCCTGCTGGGGTTGGGGTTTTAAGCCTTTTCCCCTCGAGTTTCATCTCATCCCTCTCGGTGGTGGGTTCTGCCATCGGCCTTTTCCTGGCCTCTTCCGCTTGCACCGATTGGACATAGCATTTTCGCGAGACCTCCTGATCTCCCGATATTTGCCCCACCTGATTCCCTACGGGGAATTTCATCATCTAATAATAAGTGGAAACCACTGCTTGGAATGGATTTAAGGCAGTTCTCCCTAGACTGATGTTGTAAGAGGAGGGTTGTCGGACCACCAAAAAGGTGACCGGCTTTGATACCCGTGTAAACCCTTCACCCAGAGTGAGCATTAAGTCAATCGATCCCAATGACATCACAGGGTCTCCTGAGAAGCCGTGCATAGCCGTGGTTACCCCATTCAAAGGCTTCTGGAGGCTCATTTGGTTAAAATAGCTTTCAAATATGACATTGACTGCAGCCCCTCTGTCCACAAAGACCCTTTGAACCTGATACCTTTCTACTTCCACAGTGATGACCAGCGCATCATCATGTGGGTGAATCACCTTTTGATTATCTTCCGGTCCAAATGAAATTTCCGGTGGGGATAGGCCCTGCTCGACCTTCCAGACCCCATGTCTTTCGTGCATATGCAATTCCCTAGCAGACGCCTTTCGGCTTCTGTTGGAGTCTCCCATGGTAGGTCCTCCGTATATCATGTTAATAACGCCCTTAGGCTCTATCTTTTGATTAGTATCGGGTGCTTTCTCGGGAGCTTCTTTGCGCCTCTTGTTTTGTTCTGTCTCTCTCTTGACATATTCCAAGAATTCTCCTTCCTGGATTAGCTTTTCGATGGCGATTCTCAAGTTTCTGCAGTCATTGGTCATATGGCCAAAGTCATTGTGGAACTTACAGAACCTTTCAGAAGGTGGATTTCTTGGTGGCTGTCTATGTCCGGCGGGGATCTGGACCCCAGGTTTTCTCAGGACCACTTCGAGCAGATCAACTGGTTGTTTGATTAATGGAGTAAAAGATCTTAGAAATCTTTCATTCTTATCAGTCTTTTTAGCATCTGGGGCTGGCCTTTTCCTTTCGTCCGGCTTCTTTTCTTTCTGGGAGGCCAACTCGGCCCTCTTGCTGCTCAGAGCTTCTTCCATATGGATATATTTTTGGACTCTTGTCAGCAGCTCTTCAAAAGAGGTAGCTTCTTTCTTGATAAGAGAAGCAAAGAACTGTCCTGGCTTTAAACCGTCCACACAGGCATGCACCTTTAGCTTTGGCTCTACTCCTGGGATTTCCAAGACGGCCTCATTGAAACGTGTCATGTAGTCTCTCAGACTTTCGTTGGCACCTTGTTTTATGGTCGTCAGATGCAAGGAGTTCCGAGTGGTCCTTTTAGCACTGACGAATTGCTGTAGAAAAACTTCTTTCAGATCCATGAAGGAGTGTATGGAGGCTTTTGGTAACTGCTTGAACCAATGTTGAGCAGTTCCTGACAGGGTTGTGAGGAACACTCGACACTTAACCCCCTCTGAATATTGATGAAGGAGACATAAGCTTTCGAACTTCATCTGGTGTTCTTCGGGGTCTCCTTTCCCCTGATACTCGCAAGAGATTGTTTTGAAATTGCTTGGAACAGGATCAGTTTGGATGTCCACTGAGACGGGTTGTTCTCATCAATATATAAGGGAAAGAGTTCTGATTTGCCTCTTCCACTCATGTTGTTTGAGGAAGGTTTTGGGTTTCCTTCTTCGTTTGGGTTGCGAACCTCTTTGTCACTCGTCTCTGTTTCTTTTGGGACCCTTTCTTTGGCTTGTTTTTGTTCCTTCAGTCTTTTGACCTCTTTTGCCAAGAGCTTCATCCGCTCTTGTTGCTGGGCATATTTCTTGGCCCATGCATTTTCAGTGTTCTCATTGAGATTTCCTCCGAGTTCCTCAGGACCTTCTTCCTCTGGGGATTCCCAGTCAGTGAAAAACCCCTCTTCCTCTTCGGCCACTATCGGGGGCAGCCTTGAGACTAGGTCTTGAGTTATGCCTCGATACATAGGCTTCTGTTTATGCATTGCAGGAGTGCTCTTACTCCCCCTCCTTCCTGGGTCTCGCCCAAGGGATCTGTATTTTGGGGATTTACTCCCAAGGTATGAAGTCTTTTCTCAACAGCCCCCTCTACTGCTCCTTCGACAAGGGCTCTCATTTGTTGAAGCATAGCTGGAGAAAACTGAGCCTCTATGTTGACACTAGTCTCTGTCAGCATAGTGCCTTTTTCTTTGTTCCCAATTACAGAATCTTCTAGATTTCCAGTGGCTTGACCAGCCTCCTTGGAAGCAGCATCTGATGCGGCATTCATCCTTATAAGAATCTGCAAAGATTTGAGGACGTTTTAGAGGATTAATTCCAGATGCTCTTTGAAAGAGACTTGAGATATATGTAATTTGTTGTTAGCAAATTTTCTGCGTTTGAGCATTATTTATGGTGGCTTTAGCGAGTATAGCCTATTTGTTATAAGACTCTTAAAGGGAGTAGTTGATATATGATGAAGGTAAGTGACGACTTAGGGATGGAAAGCTGATTATGACGAAGGGTTCTGACACAATCCCCTCCTCTTGCCATGAGGCATCTGATCATGTGAGATTTAGTTGTAATATGCTGCTGATTTAGCAGATCCTTTTATAACCGCTAACCATTTAGGGTGGCTTTAACAAGCGTTGTTTACTTAAAATAAGGCTTTTCAAGGGTGGCTCTTGCCGAAATTGAGTTGAGGTTGGTGACATCTGTCTTTTACGAAACTCACTTTATTAGAGTGTTTGTTTTCCTAAGGCTTTCTTTATGAAGCTTCTGAAAGGGATCTGATCAGGAGGAGAGGTTATTAAGAATTTGTGCGGCATCTTATTTTATTAAGCTTAATACAAGGTGCCTCGGCCATATAGGCCCTTCTTATGTTTAGCGCCTATTTTATAGGACTTTCTTATAAGATATTCCTTGTTAGCCAAGGACTATGAGAGTGATATCCTTTATGCGGAATTTATGAGAGCATTACTTATTGAACCGAGCTTACGAGAGCTTGGTCTATTTTATAAAGCTTGCAGAAGCGCTACTTATCAGATTGGGCTTATGAGAGTAATATCTTCCTTAGAGGTTTACAAAGGTATTGTCTATCAAATAGAGTTTTTCAAGAATACCACTTATGAGGCGGGATTTAGGTGAAATTTTGCCCACCGGAATGCGATGGGTAAAGCTTATGGGAGTGATACATAAAAATGTCGCCTTTAGAGCAAGACTAAGGGGTGCACTGCCCATTTAATTGGACTTATAAGGAGTATACGGAGCTTTTGTAGATGCTACTGCCAACTGAGTAGGGCTTAGGAAAAGTTCCGCCCATTGCATGGGGCTTACGAAGGAGTTGCCTATTAGATAGGGCTTTGTAGAAGGTTCTGCCCATTGAATGGGGCTTACAAGAGAGGTGCCTATTAGATAGGGCTTACGAAGTGTTCTGCCCATTATATGGGGCTTACGATGATGTTGCCTGTTAAACAGGGCTTTTTGAGAGGGTTGCCTATTAAATAGGGCTTATGAAGGGTGCTGCCCATTGTATGGGGCTTACGATGAGGTTGCCTGTTAAACAGGGCTTTTTGAGAGGAAGTTCTGCCCGTTATACGGGGCTTACGAGAGTGTTGCCTACTGTGTAGGGCTTCTGGGGGTTCTGCCCGTTATACGGGGCTTATGAGAGAGTTGCCTGTTAGACAGGGCTTCTGGGAGGAGGTTCTTCTTTCAGATGCGGGCTCCCTTCATCAACGTGAATGGGGTAACCTCATCATCTTTCGACTCTCCATTTTTTAATGTTTTTATTATTTTGTGGGTTTTCAAGTCATGGCGATTCAGGGGCATTCGACTAGCTTTAGTAGTGATGCTTCCTCTGTAATCACCAATCCTTTGCAACTCATAGATGGATTTCATATTGAGCAGATAATAGACAGAATTGTATGCTCACCAAGTACACAAGGTGAATCAAATGCGTTTTGAGATTGCTGCAGTTTTTGACCCGGCTTTCCTCCGGATCCTTTACAACCTTAAGATTTTGGCAAAACAACAACAGATTAGCCATCACAATTCATATCATGAAAGAGATATGGCCTTGAGATCGTTTCTAATCACTGGATTGATTTGTTATGAGCAATGTAGCTAAACCAAATTCATGGTATACATACTAAAATTCTCCAGGAATAATATAAATCTCGCATTCAATACACATTCCTTCTATTAGATAGCCATCATTCTAGGTGATCATAGCGACAGAGTAAATGACAGGACAAATTTATGCACATATCATCAGAATCAGTTAAAGCCTCAAAGATAAACAGGGGATTAGCCCCCTGAACCCATGGGTTTTGACAGTACTTACAGATATCAACTCTTAATTCACATTCAAGGAGAGAAAATCATCCTCTCAAACACAAGTTTCCTTCCAATCAAAGTGTTTATCACAATTTCCATTTCAAAGGAAGCATAATCCTAGAATCACATCACATTCAACAGCTCATAACCATGGAGAGCTTAGCAAATATCAGACAACAGTATACCCATCTGGGCTTCCGCTAGTTAGATCACAAACAGAGCGTTCCCAATCAATATAACATCTGATTTCCTCATATTCTCCACATAAGGACATAATAAAGGGAAATCGCAAACAGCATTACAACAATGAGCTGGAATTTTGCATAAAAACAGGGAAATCGACATCTCAACTCAAGAATTTCCCACAGACGGCGCCAGTTGATAGATCCGGGTTGGAGATCCACAACAATTTAGAGTATCATTTGTAATGTTTTGTAAAGAGCATTCATGAATGAAGCGTTAAAGTAGTAAAGAGCAAGAGATTCATGCGCGTAGAGAGCCATAAGTGAGCATTTTATACAGAGCATGATTCACGTAGTGATGACAAATAATAGTTAAGCTGTGAGTAGGGCGTAAAAGGCATATCTAGACATAAACTAGCGAGATTCATGGAGTTTTGCACTCAAATAAGCAGATATCGAAGAAAACGAGGTAGGAAAAAGAGAGGAACGAGGAGCACAGGGCTCCGTGGAGCCTCATTCCCCTTTAGGTGATGAGGGTTTTACCTTAAGCTCAAGGTAGTGTGTGAGGGAGATTCTTCCCGGCGTCGAGAAGAACAGATGGAGGTGAAAAAGAACTGCGGCTTCCCGGAAGAAGACTTCGAGCGCCTTGACTGCTCGAGCCCGGAGGAGCTCGTAAGAGAGAGTATGGAATGGAACAGTATGCTAAGGAGCATGTTGTTCGTAGAGAGTGTGATGTGATGATCCCGTGATGTGTGCGTTCGCTTAGTATTTATAGGTGTAAGGAGGGTGAAAAGTGAGCATCCGTATGAAGGAAGGACAACAAAGGAATTCCAACGGAGGCAAAGTATCCTCCATCATGAATGCAGTGGTCCTCACTCTATGGTACATAGAGTCACGCGGACCATATGTTACGCAGAACCTCGAGCTTCTGTTAAACACTTATGGGATCTGGTCAGATCCTTCTATCTTTGCAGATGCCTGCAGATCTTGCATGGCTTATGGGAGAAGTCAGAACCTCACAGCTTCTTACATGGCATACGATCCTTGATTGTATTGAGCGTCTGGGTGCCCATAAAATCTCTTTGATATTATGCTGTTATGCGGAATAGCCTCTATCGATCATCATTTAAAAGTAATACTTATCCCCATTAATGGCGTTGTTGATGCTAGTTCCGTCTAGGATTTATTATTCCTTTCATAGAGGTAAGGTTCCCACCTCTATTGTGATATCTGACACATCAGTTTCCCTAGGAACTATAGTCTAAGGTTAAGGAAAGTATATTCCCCATTAATCTTGGGTTATTCAGGGAGTATGGCTGATATTAATCCCTATCACACTGTGTACTTAGTTAGTACTCAGCCCTGCATGTTATTTCTAAAATGTGCAGATTATAGAAGATATGCTGGGATGAAGATGAGAGTGTGCACAGGAGAGCTTTAGTTGTCATTTTGAAAGTGTCTTCTTGGGTATATGACAATGTTAGTAGTTCGAGTTCTAGGATTATATGTCTCCATACATGTAGTCCATTTTGACGATCCATTCCGCTGCAACACTCGATGTAATTGTTGATTTTTCTTATGAGCTCAAAGCTGGTATGTAAATTGTTATTTTCATCGGAACTCTGAGATAGCTTTACTTCATTGGAAGTTATCTAATGTTTCAAATGTGTAAATGTTATTTCCAGATGACCTTTTTGTTATTTTTGAAAAGTTGTCTTCAACCTTTGTTTATCCTTGACTCGGATCCTCGAACCCTTGATTATTTTTGTGTACAAATTAATTGAACTTCTAGCTCTGTTGGTACACAAAAATTATTGTCTCGTTATCAGGATTCATTTGGTTTTGATCGATTGAGTAAAAACAAGTTGAGAATATCATGTTTGTTCGGTTCACTTTTCCCTATGTCGCAGCCTTTACGGTCTAGTCATCTTCACTCTAAACCGGGCTGTGACAGATTGGTATCAGAGCAATTGTTTGCTCTGAACTTGAACTTCTTTCCGGTCTAGTCTAATTTGTATTCTTAGACTAGTTGAGTTTGTACAACAAAAGCTTAGCACTCCATCTCATCCAGCTAAGTCAGGTACGTATTCTAACTCTTGTATTGATGTTTGAGATTGAGTTAGAATTTTTGGATATATTCGATGATTTAGATTGGAAGGAGATATCAAGATCTTAATGTTTATAAGAGATTCCAATATTTTAGCTTGTTGTTGATTAGTTAGTTAAATCAACGTTGGCAAGAATGTATGCAAGTGAGATAGTTTTGTGTTACTAGGGAGTAACATAAGAAATAATCTTACCTATGAAATGTGAAATGAGTTTATAAGTTTGCCTTTATAATATGAGTTATAGAGATACGTTGGATTAATTCCTAGCTCATTACCATAGATTATAATGGATGTTAAGGTATATGGTGTCATGGGAGTCTGTAACGGCCGCAGTTTTTCTTAGTGAGTAATAAAAACTCCGGCTTTATTTTAGTAAATGAATTTTAAGAATAATATGGGAGTTATTATTATAGTAGAATAAATTTTAAAATGCCACCAGTAGAACCACTCTTAGTGGAAATAAGGTACTGAAACGAGAATCGAATAAAGTTAAGGAAGCCGATAAAAATTTATCGGCGGATTAATTTCCTCAAAAGGGCCGAGGCCCACTTAGTTAACACAAGGCCCAATTAACAGCTTCGAGGCCCACTCAAATGTCGAGGCCCAGTTCCCTAACAGTTGTCCGATTTTATTGGGCCAAGAACGAGAGCCCACGTTCGTTAAAGTCTAATAATAATAATAATAATAATAATAATAATAATAATAATAATAATAATAATAATAATAATAATAATAATAATAATAATAATAATAATAATACAAGTCATGATAATAAATAAATACTTTCCAATAAAAATAATGGATAAGAAAAATGGATAAATAGAAGGGGAATGAAGAATGCGGCAGATTACATAGCACACAAATCTGGGATTTAATCCCTGCTAATCTCTCTCAACAACAATTAAAAGGGGGAGATAAAATACTAATCACAATTAGGGAAGGTTAATACACCATTAGAAATTCAAATAATTACATGGTGCATGGGAGAGGAGCTAGGCCTAGCCGACTCCCTCTCTCCCTCTTTTGTTGCCCAAGAAACCTCCCCATGCACTCAAACCACATTGGAAATCCCCTCCACCAATCCCCTTGCACCTTCTCTTCTTAGCAATCATTAGAGAGGCCAAACACACCCTTGAGCCTCCGATTCCTTGCACAAAACCAAGGCAAACTTAGTCATCAACACATTCACAAGTAAACACTCACCTAAACACACAAGAGAAGAGCAGAGAGCAAGTAGAGAGAGAGAGAGAAGCTGCCGAGTTCTGCAGCTAAGGATCACCGGAAAACCAGCCGGCCGGCAGCCTTCAAACACACCACACACACGGTAAAAACCTCCCTCACCCCTCTCCAAGACTTAGAATATACATGCACTAACTCTAAGATCAAATCCTCATCTATAGAATTGAAGGAGGAGAAGAGAGAAGGCACTCAAGCAAGAACTAGAAGGAGGCAGCCTCTATTTTGAAGCTAGAGATCAATTTTCAGGTGAGATAGAACTCTATACTCCTTCCCTAGTACAAGGATCAAGCTTTAACCTATAGAGAACCAACATGCAAGTGTAGGAAGGAGGAACAAGGGGAAGAAGGCAACAAGGAGAGGGAGGACAGCCAACAATCTTGCCAATAACTCAGTTTTCAAACCCCACAATCACAAGTAAGATTCATATCTCATCACTCTCTCTAAGAGCCCCAAATTGTAAGCATGCAATCAACCTAAAACCACCAAACAAGCGATTAAATGCACAATCTAAAGTTCTATCCCCTCTAAAGCATGAACCATGGTTTAAACCTCAAGAATGAAGCATAGGAAGCATATCACTCACCTAGAAGCTATGCATGTTGTTTTAGAACCTAAAATCGAATTCAAAGGCATGTTATGGATCACATAGAGCCACTCTACTAAGCCTAAGGGACTGCATGTGTAATCAACCCCACATCAGCAATTCAACATCACCAAAAACACTAATTACCACAACCCACAATCCGGAAATTGCTCTAATCCATTCATAAAACACATAAGGCAAAACAACCCCTAAAATGCCCTCAATCGAGCCCTAACTCTCGGAATCACTAAGCATAAACCATAATTCGATTATGAAATGAAAATGGGGGAGGGAAGGGATAAAGAACTTAACCTGCCGGAGCCGCGAGGAGACGACGACGAAGCCACGGCAGCCTTCGACGGCCTTGGCAGAGCACCCTCGACCTCGGAAGTTTCTGGAGTACACCTGCAGGGAGAAAAGAGGGAGGTCAGATGATGAAGAGGAACAGGGGAGACACCAACGGCAGCATGGCCGCCGGCGCCGAGAGGGAAACGGAGAGAAACAGAGGGAAAGGCGGTGGCAATCGCGATGACAAGCCCTAGCCACGAGGGCTAGAGTAATGGACAACGAACGACGGCGAAAGTGAGGCACGAATCGAAGAAGGGAGCCGCCACCGGAAACTGCAGCAGCGGACGGAAATGGCGACGCGTAAGGCAGGGACAGCGAGTCACCGAGAATCGGTAGAGGAACCTACGGCCGGCCAACCGTGTTGATAACGGCGAGGCCGAATCGGAGAAGAAACCGACAGAAACCCCTCCTCACGGTTTTTCCCCAATTCACGAACTAGGGATTCGATCCCCAACCAAGAACTGGAGATTGGAAAGCATAAGGTTCCACAAGCGAGTACGGCGACCGGAGTTAACCGGAGGAGGAAGGATTAACGGCGATGACGCCGCCGAGGAAGGAGAAACCGACGGGAAGCAGGGAGAGGAAAAGAGAGGGAGAAAGTCCAGTGAGAAGAGGGAGATCGCGAGGAAGAGGAGTAAGGGTGGAAATGGTTGCAGTTCATGAGCAAGTCACGAAACGGGCCGGACCGATTTAAGTGAACGGGCCGAGCCGAACTAATGGGCTGAAGTTAATAAACGGGACGAGCCACGTAACGGGCTGAGTTAAAAGACGGGCCGAATTACATAACGAAACGAGTCGAACAAATGGGCCGAGAATTTATTTAAATGGGCCGGACTTATAATCTAATTAGGCCGAGAATTAAATAAATAAATGGGCTTATGCCTTAACAGTTCTAACGGGCCCAGATAATTATAACCCCGGTTAATAGCAGATTTAAGTCAGTAAAAATTAATCTTATAAGTGTAAACCACTTATATTCCTCAGTAAAATCATGAAAACTCGATTACGAGTTATCAAGCGTCCTTCGACTACTGTCAAGGATGAAGAAAGTTGTAAGATAAAAGAATTGATCGAAGTGATCAAATTCAACCGGGATCGGGAGATTCCGATAAATAGATATACTTGATAACGCTATCAGAACAAGAGACTAAAACCTGATTAAGAAACCACCTTCGCATAAATCGATAAGATTATCGATTTCAGTTTAAGTTACTCACTTCACGTTCTTTGAACGAGGTCAGGCGAAGGAGCAAACAGAGTTTGAGCAGCACCAGAACTACATAAATATTTTCAGGAAAGCAAGCCAGGTGGGCTTTCAGAAAAACTAAAATGTTTTCTTATATTTAATTCTTTTCTTTTAAAAGTATTGTCAGACCATAAAATGTTTTGTTTTGTATGAGATCTATCTGAGGAGGCTTATGCCTCAGTTTAAAGGCCTAGGCCTCAGTTATCAGAACGATTCGGGCTCATCGAGGTCAAGACCTCGGTGAGTTAGTGCACTAAGATTACCATTAGCTACGCAAGTGGCGCGGTAAGGTATCCGGGAGGGTGGCCAACCTCTCCGGATACACCCCAGCTCAGATATGATGGATTACACCAGAAAATAGCTTGCAAGCGCTTTTACTTTTGTTTTAAAAAAATGTTTTTCGTGAGCATAGGTTTTTCCTAAAACCCCTATGTCTCACTTTAATGGTTGACAATAAAATGTTTTGGCACGTGTCCACTGAGTACTTCAAAGTACTCAGCCCTGTACATATTTCCCGTGTGCAGGTAGATCGTGATGGATGTGGAGCAGTCTGAGGAGCTTTTTGTCGAGTATCAGAGTATAGAAGCCTCTTGGTGGTGCATGTCTCCACACATGCATCTCACGTTCCTCAGAAATGTTCGTTATGAACTCAACACCGTTCATTTCGAGTATCGTTGCAACGGAATGGTGTTTTGTGTATCTATGCAGCAAGTTGAGCTCTTTGTAGCCGACGATCTTTATCTTGATTAGCTTCCGCTCATTCCATGTAGTACTTTGTCTTGCTTTGCAAACAGACACGTTTCCGCGTTCCTTCTTTTGTTGCACTCCTTTTGTATCGGACAACATTCTATCAACGTTCTCGATGAATGTTGAGTATTTTGAATCGAATTTGGTGATGTTCTTCACAATGTTTCAATTCATGTTCGAGTTCTTGCATGTTAATCCCTTTTCTATTCCTTTCTTGCGTCGCGACCCTGCTTGGCCAAGTTGTGGCAAGACGGGTCGTGACAGAGTCGAAAGTATACTCCATCTCATTCAATCATGGCCTTGGTATTGGTAAAGGTGGGCAGCCTCATATATTCTTAGTTTGTTGATCGTGTCATATTCAATTAGAACCTTTATAGTGATGTGCGAGATCTTATAATAGTTGTTTCCTATGGATACCCGAGTTGTGGTTACGCAACACCTCCAAGTTACAAGTCGGGCATGTTCCTTACACTTCGTTTGTTAAGAAAGAACCTATACTCTTAAACCCGTTGCACCTTGATTTTCATAGGTTCGTAACAATGCATAGAAATGAGCTTCTAGCAAGCGGTATTAGACATACGAAGGAAGATAGTGATGCTGAAGATGACAGGGACATTGTCGAGTTGGTTTCAATAAGTACAAGGAACGATTTAATTCTTTGAGTTTCCCAATCACTTTTTGTTAGCTAGAGGAGTTAGACCGTGTATCATCATATCAAAGATGAGCATTCAGTAGGCTATAATATAGTTGACGAGAAGACCATGAACAAAGAAAAGGGTACCACTAATGATGAGACGTACGAGGACGAAGACAAGATATACGTTGAAGAGGAGTCTTGAGAACGAGAAGCATTAGCCTTTAATTGGAGTAGAAGGATGATGATCCGAACAAAAGTGAATTTAATGAGCTAGATGATACCGTACTAAATATTTATATACGGAGTATATATTTATATACGATGACATAAATGTATATATAACTTTTGACGACTAGCAATATATAGTAGTTTCACTACTATAACCTAGGATATATTCCGATACTAGTGTGGATATATCGTAAAGAAGATATTGAAATTATGTTGTATAGATACCCAAATATTTGTGGCAAGAGTCCTATAAGAGGTCATTTTCCGTCTGCATATGTGAAAGATGGGAGAAGCAGCTATTTATGTTATGATGAGCTTTTGTTTACTTAAGCGAAGATGAGGAGATGATGAATACTAGATGATGAAGGCTATGACGATGAATGTTATATGAAAAAAATGGAAATGGGAATGGGATTAGGATTTGAGAGGATGATAGAGAATCTACCCTACCTCTACTGCCTGGAGAAGAATCGAAGAACTTTTTCTTCAACAACCAGCCAACGTTTGATGGTAGAAGAGATCCAGCAGAAGCTGAAGAATGGATTCGTGCATTAGAACGAATCTTTAAATTCCTCCGATGTTATGATTCTGAATATTTGTTGTGTATGACTTTTAACGGCTTAGCTGATTATTGGTGGTAGCGGGATATGAAACTTATACTCACCTGGGAGAAATTTAAAGAAGCTTTGAACGAGAGTAAATTCTCAGAAGTTACTGCTAGTAGGAAAAAAAAAAAAAAAAAAAAAAAAAAAAGCTGAATTACCTAACCTGAAGCAAGGCAGG
Organism: Thymus mandschuricus; assembly: GCA_029379335.1. NCBI lineage: Eukaryota > Viridiplantae > Streptophyta > Magnoliopsida > Lamiales > Lamiaceae > Thymus > Thymus mandschuricus. The sequence continues at coordinate 11,938,397 of CM057079.1, forward strand.
AAGACAGAGTTAGAGTACAATTGTGCATTTTGTGGTATAACTTGTTTCGCGCTGGATAAGGTTAACACGAACAAGTAAATATCTAAACTTTTCCAGGCTAGCTTAAGGTAAGATATTCGGGTAGTTTTGGCCGGTCATGGGCAACTATTATATGCTGAAATATTCGATCGAGATACAAAGATGGCAAAATTTTATAAATTTTATTTGTCTGTGTTACTTTAGTCCTAGAATACCAACATGGATATGCAAGCTCCGAAATTTTAATGAATGAAGAATAAGTTGAATTTTTGTCTTCCTTGTGGCAAATCCTTCTCCCTCAAGATGATATGAGTTTGACTTCAAGTCATAGATGAGAGCTTGAACCCCATTCACGATGTGTCCAAATTCGGTTCCTGTGAAGAATGATCGTATATGTTGTTGAAATCCTGATATTCATCGTCTCCATCTTTGATGAGGATTTATGAGTGGATTGTTGAAGCTCTTTAGACTTCCTTCATGATCGAGTCTGTAAAGATCTTGTATGCACCTCCCTTTGATGCTCTTCACGTTTTCACACCCATATGATAGTTTAGAAGGTAGCGAAATTGAATTCTTGAATTTTGTTGCGAATTCAGCTCAGGCACTTCATCGAGCACCTTCTGTGTATACGTTGATTTGTGTTCTCAAGCCCTTTCCACTTGTTAAAATCAAACGGTTTCTGAATAAAAGTTTTAGCTCATTGTTTCAGCTTTCCATGGTTATATTATAGGCCAAAATCCGAGCTCGTACGTGAGCGTAGTGATGTTTTGAAGTCAGTATGGCAAATCTGCCAATTTTCATAAAACTGTTCGGCAACAGTTTTGAATCCCGTTCCTATTGTGTTCCCCTGCTCGAATCCATAAGTTTCACACATGAAAAATGTTCCTTGTTGTTCCAGCTTTAAACTCATAGCTCACACTTTGAAATCGGTTAAGTCATGAGAAAGTATTCCTCTTCGATATTCGGTAAGCCAGTGGCCCTCGTGATTTCTTGAGCAAGAAATATAATTAGAATGAAGTATTGAAAACCTTAGAAAATGACCAATTTTTGTCCATAGTAAGCTATGTTCATACATGTCTCCAAATTTGATGAATTCTTGTTCTACTTCCTTTTAAAAATGATCCATGGAAGTGGTCGATGAAATTTCCCAATGGCTCCTTCTTTGATCGATCACCAACAGCCTCTTACAACCTTCCATGTGATTTATTCGTGTTCATCTTGGTTGATACAAAGCTTAGTTCCTAATCTAACACCCTTTGAAAGTGAATTCATGTTTTTGAAACCGGAAGGAACTCATTCTCTTTAGTTCTAGAAATTCAGCCTACTTGCGAGCCACTTCCAGAATGACTCGTTTAGAATTTGACCATGATTCCTCTTCCATGTGGAAGTTCGTTTCCTTGTCTTTCCATACATATTTTTTTCACTCAAAACAGAGCTCGTATCAATTTATTGTGTTTTTTCAAAATTTGTATGTCCAATCTGCAAATTCTGACGAACAACTTTTGCCTCTCGCTTTCATCGATGTTTCCAAGATCTTTCCTTAGCTTTGAATGATGAGAGCTTTTGAATAAAGATTGTTCTAATATGCCTGAGCTCTATTTTTCTAGCTGGTACATTTTCAAACACCAAGTAATGAGGGTGGTGGTTGTTCAATGTTTGAGCAGTGAATCTGCCATACCTCATTTTTCCAGAATCAGTCTGTACTTTAAATCCTTACAACGTTCGATCCCCTCGTAGGAATCTGAGAATTTAACATAATGTATCCTCGAATGTCAGCTTTCCAGAACTTCAAATCATTCTTTGGTCTGATTTATCATCAGTGAGAAATAAATCATTTATTGAAACATCGTTGTACTTGATTTCTTGTACCAACGGTCAAGGTATTTGATCTTCACCTTGTGAATCACTTCGGGATGGTGCTTAATTGTTCAAGTAACTCATTCATTGAACTTATACCTTCTAGCCTTGATGCGTGTTTGAGCTCCTATGGGTTAGTTATTATGATTAATTGGCACGTTGAAACTCCTTGAATCCTTTTTCACGATCAAGACACATATCTTAACTTTCATCCAAAATGTCAGAAACCATGACTTGATCATCATTTGATGCCTCTATGATCAATTCTTTGGATCATGATCCATTTGCCCTTTGGCTAAGCTCATAAACTTGAAGTTCAAGCTCCTTGATAGCCTGGATACTTATCCTTATGAATCAATAGTTTCCTATCATCCATTTTGTTGGGAATTGTTGAGAACAACATGTTAAGGGAGAACCTATAAGGGACACTTCATTGTTTTGATTTGATCCCAAAACCCCAAAGCGTTCTGGTCCCAAGCGACCCACTTTTTCGATATAGATAATAGGTTAGAATTTTTCTAAGCCTACTCTGTTAGGATGGCTCTTTATTTTTCTTAGAATATAGACTTCAAATGATCAAGTGAAGGCCACTCACTTGAGTGTGTTTTCCGAAGCGAAGCAAGTCTAGCAAGCGGAAATGAAGCGTGCCGAAGAATAGCGTAGCGAAGCGAGCGCTACAGTAGATTCAAAGCGAGTCTGCCAAAGCGAAGCGAAGCGAGTGCTACAGTGTAAAGTCAAAGCGAGTCAACTCTGGTCAATATTTTCCAAAGCGGTCACTAGGGAACTTCCCAAGCGACTCACTACAGAATGACTACGAAGTAACTCAACTAAAGCGGACGCTACAACTTCAAAGCAAAGCGAGCCACTACCTACCAGAAAGCCACATCACAATTCCCGCTCCGAATTTGAACTCCAGTCAACTGGAGATCTCCGCATTTATTACGAGATCTCCACGTGTCGAACGCGGAGAGGAGCAGCGGAGTTGACTGCCAGGCCGACAGGGCGCCGCAACAGTACTGGGTCGCTCCAGTTACTGTTGAAATTGGATCTTAGCCATTTCCGGCAAAAAGCCAAACCTGCGCGTCTGAAAAGCAGCCAGCCTGTGCAAGTACTGTCGAGAGGAGGAGGGACAAAGCCACCAACCAAGCAACGGATCTCGGCATCCCTCCGCCTATAAATAGTGAAGGATGAAGACGGAGAGAAGTAGAACACTTCCTGAGTATTCGAGCCTACTGCAAACAAACACTCCCAGCCTTAGAGCAAATTCCGAGTCTTTGTTTCCAAGTGTTCTCCGAGTTCCAGTCTCATCGGAACCCGTCTTCACAACCTTCACACTTAGAGTCTAAGCCCATTCCATATCCAAGCTTAGAAGAAGAGCTCTAGCCATCTTTGCACTTATTGTAAAGAGCTCTTCACAGTGTGTCGTCGTAAACCAAAATTCCTAAATCTGTTGTTAGGTTTTTGCATTCGTCGTCGTTAGGTTGTTTCGATCCAAGGCCCTTCTTTCATCGATTGAAGAAGCCTCGATCATAGAGTCTAGATCCAAGCTTGCACTTACATCATTTGTATGAAGCTCGATCGAAGCTAGGCTGTAAGGAGAGCCCGCAATCTCCCTGTCTGTCGTCAGACTGAAGCGAGTGAAGCTTCCAGTCCAGTCTAGGTCTTTGTAGTGAACCCGGAATCACTGCATTTGTTGTTAGATCCAAGCGAGTGAAGCTCGATCTCGACTAGGCTTTTGAAGAGCTCGTAATCTTCAAGTTCTTGAGTGAAGAGAACTGTTGCCGAGTGCAACAAGTGGACGTAGGAGCGTTATCTCCGAACCACAATAAATCTCTGTGTCGTATCTCTCTAACCCTAAACTCTTTACTTTGATTATTCATTGCATATTGCATCAGAAGGGACAAGAAAGGAAACTCCAACTTCCTATTCCTCCTCAGAAGAGGGGCACCCTAACATAAGAAAACCTTTATTCGAAAGAATAAAAGGCGATAGAGAAAGGTGCGGAATGCCTTCAAGCAAGTTCGGAAGGAATGCGTGCATGGGGATTGGGTTGGGAATGTAGCATCGGTGTCAACAATCCAAGTGCTAGTAGAATAGGAAGAAGATAGAACTTTACCTGCGAAGTGAGCCATTGAATTAGATATACTTCAAGTAGGAACCATCACCATTTTATTAGTTTATTATATAATCATAAAGGACGTAACCTAAGGGAATGGAATGACGTGATAGGTCACCCGGTGAATATGTATCAATAGGCGCATCTCCTCAATAGGAATCAATAGGGGATCAATATGCCAATCAACATGAACGTGAATACCGATTTACCTTGTCTTCTTTCAATGCCATTACGGGCCTATCTGCACTAACAGATGGGCTGACCATCCTGCGCAAGACCTCGCCTCATCTCTTATACCATCTCCCGCTCACCTACGTGCTCATGACTACATTGACTACGCGGGATATCCTCTTGACAGTCGTTTCTCACTACCACTAGTCTCTCCTCTTCTCTTAGCGTGCACAGTTTGCTTACATGCCACCTTAGGCACATCTCTCTTTCTTAGTTTCACGCTGGCCTAATGAATATGAATGAAAGTAAGTCGTGTATATAAGCAGCTTTTTAGTGGTCGCACCGAAAGGTACGTACGGTGGAGGTTGGCAAAGAATCGATTCATCGGTATTCCTGCTTGGCTTTATCGCTAGTGCTTGAATGACTTGGACATCCTAATCGACCCGCTAGTAGAACCGGCTAGTGAAGGTGTTGAAAACCGAGATAAATTGGAATACCTTTTTACCCCAGTTCTTTTTATCTTTAGTTAGTGAGTTATCTGGTAAAAGTGAGTTTAAGAAATCTGTAAGATACTCAGATGGCATAGGATCTTTATTATTCTGATAGTATAAGGGCGATGGGTTATTCCTATTGTATGGATAAATCAGATTAATCTTAATAAATTAATGAATTATATTAAGTGGAGGACCCATATTAATAAATACCTTAGTATATATATCAGGAACTATTCTTACGTAAGGCGGAGTCGTTATAAAGTTATCATGAACGGTATATATAGGTGCCCGTTTCCTCACTAATGATTCTACTACTTTCATGGCTACGTATGCATCTTCTGATGAATAAAGTTAGCGCATGCTGCGGCTTGAGTCTTTCGCTTATCCCTCTTCATAGTAGGTAATTTTAGAGTCACCCGTCGTCTCTTTTTGCTAGTCCTTTCATAAACCATGATATCTTCTTTTACGAAGGACATATAATCCTGTTTTGTTTTGTAGTGAAATATGGAATATGGTTGATATTGACAACAGCTCTATCGAGTGCTGAACAAAACCAACTAATGATGGTAATCAACTTCATCAAATTCAAATCAATCCTTACACTCAAAGAGATTTCTAAAACAAACAATGGCTGGAGAAGGGCCTAGCTAATCAGGTTGATCCGCAGCTTTTATATTATATCTATTTTTAAGGTTAAACGAAAGCGGTTGCTAATGCTTGTAGCTTGCTTCTGTCCTTAGTCTCTGCGCGCGATTGCTTTCAACTATAGCTAGCTTCTTTCTTTTAGTTGTATCTCCTTACTAGCTTAGAGTAACCCAGGATGCGGATCTTGGTGTCTTGTTTGTTCATTTGTTCTTTTATGAAAATAACCTTTTTTTTGAGAAAAGGTTACTCGCTATGAGAAAAGCCTTCCTTTCACCGCGCTACTCCGGACACTCTCTATCCAAATAATAATTATGCACCTCCCCCAAACATGACGTTTGCCCCGGTAAGCGCGCCCCACTATGATCTGATCAGCGTTCCCGGTCTAAAAGCAGATCATAGTTGTCCACTGCTCTAATAAGTCGGCGATAAGGAACGCTTGAGCGCGTTCCATGCTCTCGAATCTGAGTAATGTACGACTGATAGGTTCGCGCACTTAAAAGCTCCCCTTCCAGAGAATGAATTTTGTTTGAAGTCTCGCATACAGTTAGAAAGAGTCTCGCTTTCAGCTCCTCGACTCAAGGTCAAATTTTGTCTTGCATGAAAGAAGGATCCGGTTAGTGATCCAAGATCATGTCAAGGCTCTTGTGCGTCGCCGGCTCCCACTTCGCTTTGTGATTATTGGGGTGCTGTCTTTGCCTCCTCTACTGAGATAAAGTTGTGGTGTGGGTAGGACCCCTGTTTACGATGGCCGAGTCTTCTTCCCACTTTAACGTGGATGAGCCCTTTTCTCACCGACTTGGGTTTAGATTTGTTTGGCCATGGCATTGATCAACTGTCTAGATCTCCCAATGTGACTCCTCACTTAGCTTTTCTGTGAGAGAGTGGCTTGCCTGGGTTCATCTTGAGTTGATGTTTTCGGAGTCGATCAAAGAGGTGCCGTAAACTGAACACTAACTCAATCTCGATGAAAAATGGAAAATGCACTTTTTCGCTTCGCACCTTTAGGTGATGAAGAGGAGACCCGGTTCCTAAACCTAGTTGGGTCAACTTATGTGTAGAGCCGAAAAGTGACTCTTTATAATCTTCGATAGCATAAAGGTGCGCACCTGCGAAACTACATCTCTTAAGAATCCCCACTGATAGAATGAGGAGGGGCAATTGCTTTATTAAAAGTGATAGCGGATGCTGCGGTTGTTCTTGATCATGGTACTGATGTCTTCATTTGGCTGGTATGCATTCTAGTGAACTGATTTTAAATCATTGCATTTGGGCAATGACAGTAATCTACCAAATCATCAAGACCTGAGCTGATAATTGCTTGAGTACCAATACATTAATTATATTGCTGATAACTTGATTTTATAGCTGCATGGTCCTCATTTGCGTGGATGACATCTTAAGCTCATTAAATGTAAGAAACCTCAGTACCGAAAATCAAACGTTAGGAGGATGAGAAGGCTACTTTAGAAGAGGATATTCCAGGGCTGCTTTTTCCTTGGCCTTTGTTGATCTCCTGTTGAGGAAAGCACAGGTATTCAATCAGGGAACATCATGGGGAACAAGACCGGTGATTCATATCGAAGAAAGTACCCGGTAACAACGTGCCCCTAGCTACACCCGTTTACGGGGTAATGAGAAAGGTCTGGTCAGGGCAGGTCATGGATTCATCAAGAAGGGAAGGTTAGCAGCTGTTCTCCTGAAGGTCTTCTACTTCTAAAAGACAGAACCTCCTCTGATTATACCCCTTTTGTTCTCCATGAGAATGCTAACACGGAAGCTACTCATACTGTCACTGCATTCTTGCATTCATACTGCCTCTCCCACTTCTTTGTTGTGTCCGCCTTTCCATTATTTTTCCAGACTGGAATCCTTAAAAGAAACTTATGGGATCATATGGATGCTTGTCCCTATTTTAATTCTTGTACTAGGAATCACACTGGGTGTTCTAGTAATTGTTTAGTTAGAAAGAGAAATATCCGCAGGGATACAGCAACGTATTGGACCCGAATACGCGGGTCCTTTGGGAATTCTTCAAGCTTTAGCCGATGGCACAAAACTACTTTTCAAAGAAAATCTTCTTCCATCTAGAGGAGATACTCGGGAAGTAAAACGAACCTGAAATCAATAGCATAGCTGCAGAACTCCTAATAAAGAACTAAAGGAGACACAAAGCCAAGCGAAGAGGTAACCTTAAGGAGTGGCGGCAAACCTCTTGATTGATCAACGTGAGTGAACTGTGCTTAGACGCTTCGTAAAACCGCACCGATCTATGAGAGGAGATGCTGGACAAGGTTGAGAGCCTCGGCAAACAGCTTGAGGATGTGCTGGGTCGTCTAGCAATTCTGGAGGACGAGTTTGATCCACTAAACTAAAAAAAAGGGACTTAGATGCCAAAATCCCACAAGTTATTCCAGCCCATCTTCAGGTTGCTAGTGGTCTCGGTTAGACATGGAAATAAGGCCCCAAAGGACTCATTTAGGGACTTCTTTGTCTTTATAGGCCCAATTTGTGTATTTTGATTTTTATGCTGGTGGAATCAAATTGCTTCACTTCATAAGGAGACTAGGCTATTCTCATTCCTGCTTCAGTCCATCAATGCAGGGGCGGTTAGACTCTTGCTATAGCCACCCCAATGATACTATTGTTCCGTACCATTAGGGAAGAAGATCCAGGTAATATATGCACTTCCTCGGGAATGAAAAAAAAAATGATCGACTTTCATTTGGTATTTTGGCCTAAATTCCTTACCTCCTCGATACTCAATCAAATCCTCTTTTTTGACGATTGAATCCGTTTCTATAGTACCATGTTTAGTAATGCCCGAACTATTTCTTCTGTATCGAGGATCGTCCAAATAAGCAAGAATACTATTTCTACGGAAAACGCCATTGATGGGGATTTCAATCAAGATATCCGAGGGAGGTGTTAATTCGTTCTCGCGTTTTTGAATCGATTGGAGTGCAATGATGAATCTATTGCTTCGCCTCTTTGAGAATAAATAAGAATTCTAGTAGAGAATGGTCGGATCTACGAGATTGCAACGACCGGTACCTATAATTCGACCAAAGTCTGAATAATCAGGAACCCTATCTTCTTTTTTATCCGAAAATTTAGAAGTAAATAATTTTTCTCTCGACGGATCATTCGTTCCTGAGAGGTTAGAAATAGAATTTCTCTTGACAGAACAAGAATGCGCATTCATTTGATCTTGATCCTTGTGGATCGAAAGTGAAACTAGACTAGATCTGCGCGGCTCTCCTAATAATATCCATAAATGACTTGTTTTTGGTAATAGATGAACATTTCCATATGTAAATTCGGGTGCATTATACACATCGGTGCTCCAGTCTCCGTCTGAGTCAGAATAAATATGTTTTCTTCTTTACTTTCTATATTGCTCAACTGTACTTTTGCAATCATACGTAGAGCGGAATTAGGTTTTTTCGGTGTGAGAGTTGAAACACGCGGGCATACTACTTCCTTCTGGGGACATAGAGCCAGCAATTCAGAACTACGAAAGGAATGGCTCTGACTAAGCATCGAGTCGAACTTAGCCGGGAATCATCTTCTGTTTGCAGATAATCATGTTCACAAATCGGCTATTGGGCTTTCTAGTGAGTCCTCCGGGATCGTCTGTTGTGCCTGTTTATCTAGTGATAGGGAATTAGGGATCACTTCACCTCCCTTCATTACTCTATCTATGGAATCTTTCCCATCGCTAAATGCGTACTTACTGACAGACTTTCATTCATTGTTTACTGCTTACTGCGCTTACTTCATGCTTTTCCTGACTGATTGAGCTCTCAAGCCGAAAAAGAGGAATAAAGATCGAAAGAATCAAAATCCCCAGTAATTTCCTGATGTTCTGCCTTTTGCTTTGTAGGAGACCTCCTTGTTGGGTTGGTCCCTCCATTTTTTCCTATCAACAGCGGAAACAAGTTTTATCATATAATAAACACACGCGTAAGCGAGAACCGAAGGAGATAAAGTTTGAATACTATACAAGCAAAGCAAATGTATTTCCTTCCTGTTGCTAAGGAAGTTATAGGAGTTCTATCACTGGTCCAAACTTGCTAACTGATAGATACCTTATATTAGAAAGGTAACCCACAAAGATAAGAGGTAAACGAGACTCTGATACCACCTTGATAGATTGATTGAGAAAGGCTCAATCTTCCAAGAGGAACCAAGACTTGCATGGTGCTGCCACGGGACATTCTGCTAAGTCGGGTGCTGGTGGCCTTCTCCGAAACTGTTCAGGGGGTATACCTGCAAAATATCTTTCTCGTAGAGCCTACTTAGCTTTGGTTTAGCTTCCAACTAAGGCTAAGGTTCGGGACCCATTTCTACAGTTGGGGTGCCAGAAGTGCATGATAAATACCGCCAAAGCCCAATACAGCAGAGGAAATTAAATGAAGTACTCCAGATACAAAGTATGGAAAGGTATCTATAACTTCTCCACCGGGTCCTACCCCCCAACCTAGAGTAGCTAGATGGGGAAGTCAAATTAATCCTTGTTCATACATCGGTTTCTCTGGTACGAAATGAGCCACTTCAAATAGGTTCATTGCCCCCGCCCAGAATACGATTAATCCGGCATGGGCTACATGAGCTCCTAGTAGTTTACCGGATAAATTTATAAGTCGGGCATTTCCGGCCCACCAAGCAAAACCGGTGGTTTCTTGGTCACGACCAGCTACAGATAAAGTTCCATTAAAGAGCGTTTCCACGTGGTAGAACCTCCTCAGGGAATATAAGATTTTCATGAGGCTGATCTTGAGCCGCCATCCAAGCACGAATAAACAAACATAATCTGGAATTTTAATTACTTAGGAAAAACATTAGCTCACCAAATTCCGCACAAAGAGTAAAGTCTCACTCTTGATCAGCCTTGAAGCGTAGGTCAAGAGAATCTTGATTGCTTTAGATCTAGCTCTCGGCTAGGTCTTAGTATTTCTACGAGCACTTTACTTCATACTCTGAGTTAAGGAATTTGAAGTTGAAAAACTTCAAAATACGTATTCACCCCCCCCCCCCCCCTACGTATTTTTCCTATAACAAACCGGGACCAACAAGTGGTATCAGAGCAGCGGTTCTTTCGAGCCTCTGCTTTGCATATCCGAAGCGAGTCCCCACTCGCTTCACGTTGTCTCACTGAACCGGATCCTATTTCCTAAGTGCATCAAAAACCTCACCCACGCATATTGCATTTACTGCTGATAGTTTGCTATGTCTACATATAGTGCATCAAGTCTTCCACAGTTCTCTATCGAAGGATACGAGACATGGAGTTTCCGAGTCGAGAGCTTCCTATGCTCCATCCACGACCGGATGTGGGAAGTTATAGAGGACGGACCAATCGAGATCAAGAAAGCCATATCTGTGAACGTCCCAGCTGCTGAAGGACGCGAAGCTCATGTCAGACAAGAGTACGTCGAGAAGGACAAAGATGAATACAATGCCAACGACTTCAAGATCGCCAACCTTGATAAAATCGCACGTCACACGATGCAGAGCACCGTATCGGATGCCTACCTTCGTAGGATCAGGAAGTGTGCGACGGCGAAGGAAATGTGGGAAACCCTAGCCCTCATTTCACAAGGAACAGATAAGATCAAAGAGAACAAGCTCGCCGTACAAATGCGGGAGTTTGAAAGTCTGATAATGAAGCCAGGAGAGTCCATCGACGCCTTCGAGCTGAGAGTCACCAACATCATTGCAACTCTCAACTCACTTGGGAAGGAACTCACATATAAGGAAGTCAACCTGAAGATTGTCCGAGCTCTCACGAGGAAGTGGCAGACAATGAAGGAGCTGTACCTAGCTACCAAAGATCTATCGAAGCTCACACCGGAGATTCTGTTCTCCGAACTCAAAGCTCATGAATTCGATCTGAATCGAATGAACCTCGACGAAGAGGATGAAGCTCCCACGACGTCAAAAGGTGTAGCTTTCAAAGCTGCTGAAGGGCCAAGTGACCAGTCGCTAGCCAAGATGACGAGGGAAGAGTTGGAAGAACATGTAGCGTTCTTATCCAAGAACTTCAACAAAATGAACTCTCGAGTGGGCAAGTACAAAAGATTCTACAAGCAACACAAAGGGAGGAGCACTGATGCTCGAGAAGGAAAAGGGAAGAGAGAAGAGACGACTAAGCCGATCTCAAGGGACATGATGGAAGTGGAGTGCTACCACTGCCACAAAATGGGCCACTACAAATCCGACTGTCCGAAGCTGAGTGCAAAAGAGCTAGAGGAACTGAGAGCAAAGAGGGATGCTCCGAGGCGAGCGCTCGTAGCGAGTGAAATGCCGGTGGCTTCAACTGAAGAAGTCTTAAGCGCGGATGCATTCACAGATCCCAACTCCAGTGAAGGAGAGGATCTTGGACTCATGGCGCTCACCGACGAGGAAACAGGAGAGGTATTCATCTATCCCTCACCTAGTTCAATTACACTCGTACACACTCACCAAGAGGAAGCAAATTCCTCGACATGGAGTGAGTTGCTTGACAAGCATATCAAATTGTCAAGCGACCACGAAGTGTTGAAACAAGCTCTGTCTCAAAGCGAGAAGGAGAACCGAAAGCTAGCCACTGAGCTTGACCAAGTCAAACTTAACTTAAGGGCTATGACTAGTAAGTTCGAGGATCTCTTAGCGAGACATCAAAGCTTTGAAGGAAGGTATGAAACCCAGTCCGCTCTAGTTGCCAACCTGAACAAAGCTTCATATGCTAGGCAGGCACTAGAGAGCTCACTTCTACCTTTTGGTAGAAAGGAAGGACTCGGATATGAGGGTGGACCTTCCAAGCCGACTGTCTTTGTTGGTGCCTCTCACACGACACCATCAGTCACTTTGGAAATGCCCACTGCATCCAAAGCGACCACCAACAAGGATAAAGGCCAAATGGCTGAGAACCCTAAGAAGAAGCCAATGAAGATGTCTATATCTTCAAGGGCAGAAACTATGGGCAAGCAGAGACCAATTGTCCCTAGCACTTACAATGCTAAAGCTTACCAATTCAAAGGTAAAGGGAAACCAGTTGTAGCTTCTAAGTCTCAGGCCAAGACACCAAAGACAAAGGATCTCCCTTTTAAGAAAAGGAGTAATGTCTATGTGTCACGTTATCCGGACTGGAGATGGTCCAACCGGACTAATGTTGAGGGGGAAGAATTCGAAGCACCAAATAGGCCGCTTCGAACTCCCAAGGTTACTCAAGCGAGTCGGGGTCAAAACCCTAGTTGGACCGCTTCGAGAAAACCTAGCGAGCCGCTTCGAAAGACTGTAAACCCTACGTCAGTCTCTAAGCCTGTAGCTAATCCGAAGCGAGCCGCTTCAGGATACAAGCAAGCAGGTAAGAGCCTAGGTAAGCCTCAAGCGAGCCGCTACCCCTCTTGCACACACTGCTGCACGTGTGAAGCTGCTTTAAGGCAGAAGTCACAGTATTCAAAGGTCGAGAAACCCAAAGAACAAGCTACCTTTCAAAAGAAAGTGAAGCAAGTGTGGGTACCTAAGGGAACTAAACTGCAAGGACCCAAACTGATTTGGGTACCAAAATCTGTCTAAATGCAGGTGAGCGCCGTGGATCCCATGCCAAGTGAGGGTCAACAAATCTGGTACTTGGACAGTGGATGTTCAAGACACATGACCGGCATGAGAGCTCTACTTCATGACTACATAGAGAAGAAGGGTCCACATGTCACTTTTGGTGATAACTCTCGAGGAAGCACCAAAGGGTACGGCGCACTGAAAGTCGGGAAGCTCACGATTGAAGAAGTCTCCTACGTGGAAGGACTCAAGCACAACTTGCTATCCATTTCAAAATTCTGTGACAAGGGATACAAGGTGGAATTTATTTCCAATAAGTGCATTGTAAAGAGCAAGCTCACTGCCCAGATTGTGCTAACTGGAATTAGACAAAGGAACGTCTATATAGCACAATGGGACAACTGCAAAGAGGAGACGTGCTTAGTAGCAAGGAGTGCTACAGAAATAGGATGGCTATGACACAGACGCTTGAACCATCTCAACTTCAAAGCCATAAACCGCTTAGCTCGAAAGGGTTTGGTGCAAGGCATACCAAATGAAGTCTTCATCAAAGACCATCTATGCTCACCATGCCAACGAGGGAAGCAGACGAAGAAGCACTTCGCAAGTCTCGAAGAAGCTTCATCAAAGCGAGTGCTCGAGTTGCTTCATATGGATCTGTTTGGTCCAGTCACTCCAGTTAGTGTAAATGGAAGGAAGTACACTCTAGTTGTAGTCGACGACTTCTCTCGCTACACTTGGGTTGTATTTCTCTTCTGCAAGAAGGAGACACTGACCAAGCTACCAAAACTGCTCAAGCGATTGGCTGTGGAAAAGAATCAAGCGATTGTGACCATCCGCTCCGACAAAGGCACAGAGTTCCTGAACTCTACCATTGAAGCTTACTGCACGGAGCATGGTATAGCACATCAGACTTCCTCAGCACGCACACCTCAGCAGAATGGAGTTGCTGAAAGAAGGAATCGAATCATCAAAGAAGCCGTCCGAACCATGATTGCAGACTCGAAGCTTCCAATGTAGTATTGGGCTGAAGCTGCCAATACAGCATGCTACATGCAGAATCGAACGCTTCTCTGCTAACGGCACGACAAAACACCATATGAAATATGGACAGGGAGAATTCCGAACATATCTTATTTTCATATTTTTGGTTGTAGGGTCTTCATCCATGACAATGGGAAGTCGCAGTTGAAAGCCTTTGAAAGCAAAGTTGATGAAGGAATATTCTTAGGATATTCTACATCAAGCAAAGCTTATAGGGTGTTCAACTGTAAAACCCTAATCGTGGAGGAATCACCCCATGTCGTATTTGATGAATCTTCTTTGAGTCTTCCGTAGGAACAGGTTCAATCCAAGGAAAATAAGTCAAGCGAGGAACCCATCAATTCATTAACTTGGGACATGCTTGAGGATGATGAGGAAATCAAGGGCTCAAGCGAGCAGAATGTCCAAGGAAAAGATGAAGCTGCCCCAAGATTCCTGAAGCGAGTGCAGGCCAAGCATCCAATCCAGTCGCTACAGAAAGTGAAGCGAGCGACCAAGAAGAAGATGAAGATGAAGTTGGCGGATCCAAGCGTGCATGGCTCAAGAATCACTCACCAAGTCAAATCATTGGAGATCCATCCAAGGGTGTAGTGACCAGAAGTCAAGTGTTTGGAGAAAGTGCCATGTTCAGTTGCTTTCTCTCAAACATTGAGCCGTCATGCGTGGAAGAAGCCCTAGCTGATTCAAATTGGGTGATCGCCATGCAGGAAGAGCTGAATCAGTTCACCAGAAATGACGTATGGTATCTCGTGGATCGTCCCAAATTTCAGCATGTGATTGGCACCAAGTGGGTATTCAAGAACAAGACGGACGAGGACCACAACGTTGTGAGGAACAAGGCGCGTCTCGTCGCTAAAGGCTACTGCCAAGAGGAAGGAATCGATTTTGATGAGACCTTCGCTCCAGTGGCACGGCTTGAAGCGATCAGACTATTTCTAGCCTATGCAGCGGCCAAGAAATTCAAAGTCTATCAGATGGATGTGAAAAGCGCGTTCCTCAACGGTGAATTGAAGGAAGAAGTGTATGTGGAGCAGCCACCGGGTTTCGAGCAAGGAGATAAGGTGTATCTATTGAAGAAAGCCCTATATGGATTGAAGCAAGCTCCCAGAGCTTGGTATGATACCCTTTCTCAATTCCTAGTGGATAATGGATTCCACAAAGGGAAGATAGATCGAACCCTATTCACCATCAATCATGGAGATGATATGCTATGGGTTCAGATCTATGTGGACGACATCATATTTGGGTCACCAAACCAGTCGCCTAGCGAGAAGTTTGGAGAGCTCATGAAGACCAAATATGAGATGTCAATGATTGGCTTGATGAGCTGCTTTCTAGGTCTTCAAGTGAAGCAGCAGGATGATGGCATCTTCATCAATCAAGCTAAGTATACAAGATATATGCTTGCCAAGTTCGGTGTTCAGCATGCTAAAGCTGTGAAGATTCCAATGAACACGAACTGGAAGATGGAGCCAGACATATATGGGAAGTCTGTGGATGCTACAGACTACCGAGCTTTGATCGGATCCCTTCTATATCTCACTGCAAGTAGGTCGGATATAGCTTTTGCAGTTGGAGTCTGTGCTCGCTTCCAAACCAATCCCAAGCACAGCCATCTTGAAGCTGCCAAGAGAATTCTTCGATATTTGAAGGGCACTATCAATATGGGGCTGTGGTATCCAACGGAGGATAATTTGGAGCTTACTGGATATTCAGATGCTGACTATGGAGGGTGCCGAATTGATAGGAAGTCAACTTCGGGCACTTGTCAGTTCTTGGGAAGCAAGCTGATCTCATGGTTTTCGAAGAAGCAGACGAGTGTAGCTACCTCAACAACTGAAGACGAATATATGGCCGCTGGAAGCTATTGCTCTCAAATTCTATGGCTTCGTCAGCAGTTGAAGGACTACAATGTTGAAGCAAATGAAATTCCTATATTCTGCGACAACAACAGTGCGATCTGCATCTCTCAAAATCCAGTGCTTCACACCAGATGCAAGCACGTGGAAATCCGACATCACTTCATTCGTGATCATGTCGAAAAGAAGGATATCAAGCTCAAGAAAATTCATACCGATCTCCAGCGAGCAGATATCCTCACCAAGCCTCTAGCTGAGTCTCGTTTCAATCAGCTATGCATGGAATTAGGGTTGCTAGACCCTGGTGAAGAGTGCTAGATTCAGGATGCACGAAGGAGTGGTCGCTAGTTTTTCGTAGCGTCACTCGCTTCGGATCTTCATCAACTCAAGCGAGTCACTTCAAAATTCCACTCGCTTGAAGAAGGAGAAATAAGGTGGAGAAAGGTGGAGTGTTGGAAGACGTTCCCTACCCGCTTACAGGAATTGTTAAGCCATTGGTTAAGGGGGAACTATTGTGTGCTCTCGGAGCAAGCTACTTCCAAAGCAAGCAAGGAAAGCTGCTACCTAGCCTAGGATTCCTAGCGAGTGGGTATAAACACTCGCAAGTGCCGTTTCTAGTAACGGTTGTGGGGTCTTGTATCGGGCCTTCCCACGTAAAAATGGTGAAAGCTTAGGCAGGGCTGGCACCTAGACCTTGTGTCCTCTTCCCATCTTTCCGCCGAAGAGGAGCAAGTCTTCTCATCTCCTTCATCGTGGATAAATGTCCATTTCTTACTCACTCTTCGTTGAGTTGAGCTGCCGGATGTCTATCCATTCCTCCCCCACTTTGAATTTTGCATCGCTTCAATTTGCCCGAGCATGGGTCAAAGCAAGTCGATTGCAAGTTCATTCTGTAGCTTGTAGGAGGAAGCTTGAAGGTTTACCTTTTTCTACAAAAGGTTGCAGGGCTGGTGACATGCTTCTGCGTAAAATACGAGATTGTCTTGTCAGAGCATTCTCATTGTCATCCTGTCCATTTCTGCTCTGAGATAAGGACTTGTACTCATCCCCCATTCGTCGTGAATATGTACACTTATGTGAAGCTCCCCTCTGGGTTGTAGCAAGCTTGTGTACTATATTCATTCTCTCCCCCATTCACTCCGATGGAGGACTCTCTAATTCGTAGAGGAAGATGAATGCCATGAAGATGAATGCCAAGAAGATGAAGTACTCTACAAGTGGTATCAACAAGCTTCAAAGCAATATCAACAATTGGATTCATCAAGTGCTATCCAAATCCTCAAAATGGAGTCTTCAATAAGTGGTATCAATCTCCTACGAAGTGAGATTGACTGGTAAGTGTTTCAATTTTAAGTACACTAAATGAGCTGAAGCGTGCTAGAAACCTTCACTCACTATGTGGAAAATATGAAATGAATCTGACACAAATACAAAGAGGAAAACACTCTTGTTTATCCTCGAAGTATGTAAGTCAGAAACATTTTAAATTAAGCAAAGAAATTTCATTTCTTATTCCAGTCGCTTCAGATGGCCAAGCGAGTGCTACGTCACTCCTAGCGAGTCATCGCAAGCGAGTGCATAACAGTCACTCAAGCGAGAACCTCTCAAGCGAGTCAAGGTCTAGCGGCCCAACTCGAAGCGAGCGGGTACGAAGCGAGTATGAGTTGTCTGCACTCGAGTGCAATTTTACTTTCTGCCGTGCATTTAATGCAGGTTCACGTACTGGCGAAAATAACGGAGACGATCCAGCCGTCGAATCTTAACAGTCCCCAATCTGTAGCCGTTGGATTGACGCCGTATAAGACAAACCAATCACAGTAGGCCACGTGGAGACGACGTGCAAGTTGGCGGTTCACTTTTACTGTGATGACGCCGGACACATCAGATCCATCACCGCACGTCCGCCGCCTACCTACAGGATCTTCGCCGATATTACTGTCCTGCCCTTTGCCACGTCAGCCAAACCCTACTTCTATATAAGGGTGGAGTTGCAGACTGAAGAAAATTTCACAACTCTCAATCTTTGCTATTCTAGTGCAAGATCTGAAATTCTCTGAAAATTCACGAGTCCTAAAAATCCTCAGTTTTTCATCGATAAATCTCCGATTCAAACCCTCTCATTTTTCACCATGGGAAAGAAGTTAAACACCGAGACTATGGAGCAATTCCTCACCGAAGTTGACAAACACATCAACGTCGAGCCTCATCTCGATCCTGTCATCGTAGAAGAGAATGGATTTCTCCGTAGGGCTGTGAACACGGCCGGCCTATGGAAATTCGTGACGACGGTGCCAAGGAAGGTATTGGCCAAAGCCGTGGGAGAGCTTCTTCTGAATCTGAGAAAGGAGCAGAACACATCTTCATTCACAGATCCACAGACCAGAAAGCCGGTGGAGGTGGATTTGAGCGAGCTCATCGATGTGTTCGACTTGCCGAGGGAAGGAGGAAATTCCCTGTTAGATCTGGGTTTTTCGGCCGAAGTCGAATACGGTCGTTTTGCCATCGCCGGAGCTGAACCAAATTTCAAAGAGGCCAGTATCCGTTCAAACTTGAAGGCGCCTTTCAACCATATTTGCGAGCTCTTCTCGAAGAGCGTCGCATGCTATGTCGGAACTCTGGACACGCTGTCTGAAACGAAGCTGTTCGCCACCACCATCATTGTCGACAGCCTCACCGGAACCAGATTCAATTGGCATGGTTGGTTTCTCAACCAACTTCACGAAGCTGCAGACGACTTCGCGTTCGTGAAAGGAAGCGCAGATCAGATTTTCTGCAAGGGGAAACTGAAGTTTTTCTCCAGACTCTCAGTTGCACTGGAGGAGAGCTACCCCGACAAGGTATGGCCGGATTCCGACGTGGCTGTCTACAACAAACAATCGGTTTTCTATGACAAGTGGAGGAAGACCAAGATTCCGATTGATCAGGGACTTCTAGCTGTAGAAGTGCCCGTTGCAAGACCAGTTGTCGAAAGACAAGCTGAAGCGACCCAAGCCAAGCGAGCCGCTTCACCCGGGAAGCGTGCGGCGCCGAAGCGAGGGAAGAAGAAGATGAAGCGAGTCACTTCACTCATCCTGACAGGCGAGGCGGAGGAGAAGCCGCTTGAGGATGTTGAAGTAACTCAACCCCAGCCTTCACCAATCAACGCCCAAACTCCCCCACTACAAATCCAAACCCAAACAACCCAAATACCAGAACCACAAGCTTCATCAACCAACCAACCACTCACACAGACAACCCCTCTCTCTCCCCAGGAAGAAGAATCTGCATCTTCTTTCCAAATACCCCCAGTCCCTCTACTACACGTAGACCCAGCCGAAGCCTACACCACATTCCTAGCCCAAACACAACAACAAACTGAACCTATCCAAATCCCTGAAACCCCCGAAGCCTCAACATCATCCCTATCCCCTTCGACATCGGCGGCCACAGCCAATACCGCCCAAACAGCCGGTGAACTCCCGATTATCTCACCATTCCTACCTCCCACTGTCACTGCAGAAATGCAGGCCATCGATCGCTACGTCAAGGATCGAGATCAAGCTGCAGAGACCATTGCTCTTCGCTACTCCAATGTTCCGTGGACCGACGTGTTCTACACTCAGACCGTCGACTTCCTGACGTACATTACGTACTGCGGAACGGAGTACTACAAGGTCTATAACCTCATGCAGGCCTTCAAGAAAGAAGAGTTGATTCAGCTGAAGGCCAAGCTGCTTAATTTCATTGGCGTGGACGGCTTCCACAACTTTCTTGATGGGACCAGCTTCTGGGACAAGCTGGACGCTAAGATTAAACAACAATACCCAGATGCTGTGATTCCCAAGCGAGTGCCAACCCCTCGCGAGCAGCAGTTGCTCAATGCTTATTCAGAGGAGATGGAGGCGAAGGAGGTGGAGATCTCAAATCTCCAAAGTGAGATCTCCAAGAAGGAGGAAGAGGTGAACCGGAGAGTACTGGAGGTCAAGAGTCTTCGTGAAGACTTTGACAGGAAGAAGGGAGAACTGGAGGCAATGGTGGAGGAGAAGGGAAGGTTACTGAGGTGAAGGAAAAGGCGTTGGAGGCGCAAGTAAAGTTGGTGGGAGACCAGTCGAAAACAATCACCGAACTCAAGGACTCGCTTGATGCGGAACGGAGTCGCTTGAGGGAGGTTAATGCCAAGCTTGTCTCAATTGGCAAAGAGAAGAAGGATTTGGAGAAAGAGGTGAAGAAACTGAAGGAGGCAGTTGAGAAGAGGGATGAAGAGTTGATAAGGAAGGGGAGTGAGCTGCTCAGCACCAAGAAAACTCTCGACACTCTCAGAAATGAGATGAAGGAACTCAAACAAGAGAGTGAGATAGACAAGAAAGAACTGGAGAGTCGAAGGAGGAGTGCGCAGGCTCTTGATCTGCAGAGTGCTGAACTGTCTATCCTACTGTAGAAAGTCAAAGAACTGGGAGAAGCTTACACCGAGAAGGTTGCTGCAGGTGCAGAATTTCATCTCTCTCTAAATCAGAGAGAGAGGAGCCTTGAAACGATGAAGGCAGAGCTTCAAGCAGCCCAAGAGTTCTGGTACTTCAACCTGCAGGAGGAAAAGAAGGATCTGAGGAGTGAAGTTGAAGCGGAGCTGGAGGCTCGCTTCATGACGGTGGAGCCACTGGAGAGGCTGATGCTCTCAGTGAAGGAGAGAGAGAAGCAGTGTGAGTATCTGCTCGAGGAAATAAGCATCAAAACAGCCGAACTAGTGCTCTCCCAGGAGCACACGTTCGCAGGAAAGACCGAGCGGATGCTGCAGGCTGTCTTCAACGCAGTTAACTCACTTCACCAATCCATCTCTGGAAAATCAATCACCCTAACCCCTGGCAGTGATGATGCCAAAAAGGGGGAAGGACAAGTGAAGGAAGGAGGAGTTGGAGGTTCAGGAGGAAGTGGAGTTGGTGTAGAGAGGATGTTTGAGGGAGGCAGTGGTGCTGGAGATGAGGAGGAAGGACTAGATGATGAAGCGAGGGCGAGGCTTGCAAACAAAGGGAAAGTGAAGCTCACTGAGAAGGAGCTTATGAAGAAGCCCGAAGAGCCCCGCAGGCCACTTGAAGAAAAAGTGCTTGCCTCCTCAATCGCACGTCATCCTCCTGTAGTGGTGATAACGAAGGAGCAAAGGGAGAGGCAAATCGCGGAGGATGTGGCCTTGGCTTGGCAGATGGAGCGTGATTTTGAACTGGGAAGGCTAACACTTGCAGGTGCTTCAGGTTCTAAAGCGCCCGCTTCAGCCGTAGCACCCGCTTCAACTGCCGCGCTAGCTACATCGACTGTTGGAGCCACCTCATCTGCAGTTGTTCCTTCAAGCACTTCAAAGAAGGACATGCCACCTCCCCCACCACCAAAGCAGGCACTGAAGCGAGCTACACCAGACTCAAAAGAAGATGACCCTGCGGCCAAGCGCCAAATGGTCAAACAAGCAGTCGCTTCGAGGGCTGAGAAACAGGAAAGAAGGAGGAAGAGAGGAGAGGAATGGAAGGAGAAGGAGGAGAAGGAGAAGAGGATAAGAACCAAAAGACTTCAAGTCATTGATGGCCGGATCGAGGAACACTTCAGCGAAGTGAAACTCATCCAATCCGCCATCTGCCGAAGTGCCTTCGTTCCCTTCATGCCCGATGAGTCCGAAGCATGCGAGACAAAAGCTATAATTGATGCATGCGATGTGACGGGGAAGGAAATGGTCGACTCTGGACGCTACCCTCTTAAGGAGGAACAAGATCACATCCGCAAGCGTCTCAATGAAAAGAGACCAATCTGGAGCACTGAGACGAGCGTCAAATTCCATGCTGTCATGAAGGAATCAGAGGAAGAGCTGGCAGCCAGGAGGAATGAGCATCCCGACGCAAGGGAGATTGAGGACTTCATTCCAAGAGATCTCCGCGACCAGTGGCTGTTTTACAAGGAGCTTTTCATCAAAGCTTATTACTATTGGGGAGTAGTGCCACTGCAGGATGAATGCTCTCGGATGAGTGCTCTCAACAACTTCATGTGCGCATACGATGAAAAGATGCGGAGGAAAATATTCACCATGGCTGAGCTTGCAGAGCCCAAATCCCTCATCGTCAAGGTGCCTGAAGTGAAGAAGTTTCCAATGCCATTCCTTCCAGGCACAAGAATTCCTGATCGCAGCGTCACAGATGCAGAGGTGAATGAAGCGTTCAGATTGGAGAGCGCATGGAGGAGACCAAGTATCCACACTGTTGGTACTTTGGAGTTGAACGTTTATCTGCTTATTCTGCTGAAGCGAAGGAGAAGAAGAAGGTGGAGGTGACGGAGGAGAAGGAGAAAGACAAGGAAGAAGCTGCAGGAAACCTCTGAGTTTCAAGCTTCTTATTATGTGAACTGATGTTCAATCTATCCAATTTACTTTCTGTCCCTCTTGTGTTATTTAATAGCTTTGTGGATATTTTATCCTTATGCTACAAAACTCACTTAATTTAACCGAAAAAAAAGGGGAATGGAACTTAAAAAAAAAATTTCAAGCGAAGCCTGCAAAGGAAGCAGTTGCTTGAAGTTCCATTCCACAGTTAGATAGGCTAGATTATCTCAATCTAAGTCTTTGGGTTTTGGCATCATCAAAAAGGGGGAAATTGTTGGGAATTGTTGAGAACAACATGTTAAGGGGGAACCTATAAGGGACACTTCATTGTTTTGATTTGATCCCAAAACCCCAAAGCGTTCTGGTCCCAAGCGACCCACTTTTTCGATATAGATAATAGGTTAGAATTTTTCTAAGCCTACTCTGTTAGGATGGCTCTTTATTTTGCTTAGAATATAGACTTCAAATGATCAAGTGAAGGCCACTCACTTGAGTGTGTTTTCCGAAGCGAAGCAAGTCTAGCAAGCGGAAATGAAGCGTGCCGAAGAATAGCGTAGCGAAGCGAGCGCTACAGTAGATTCAAAGCGAGTCTGCCAAAGCGAAGCGAAGCGAGCGCTACAGTGTAAAGTCAAAGCGAGTCAACTCTGGTCAATATTTTCCAAAGCGGTCACTAGGGAACTTTACTTCCCAAGCGACTCACTACAGAATGACTACGAAGTAACTCAACTAAAGTGGACGCTACAACTTCAAAGCAAAGCGAGCCACTACCTACCAGAAAGCGACAGCACAATTCCCGCTCCGAATTTGAACTCCAGTCAACTGGAGATCTCTGCATTTATTATGAGATCTCCACGTGTCGAACGCGGAGAGGAGCAGCGGAGTTGATTGCCAGGCCGACAGGGAGCCGCAACAGTACTGGGTCGCTCCAGTTACTGTTGAAATTGGATCTTAGCCATTTCCGGCAAAAAGCCAAACCTGCGCGTCTGAAAAGCAGCCAGCCTGTGCAAGTACTGTCGAGAGGAGGAGGGACAAAGCCACCAACCAAGCAACGGATCTCGGCATCCCTCCGCCTATAAATAGTGAAGGATGAAGACGGAGAGAAGTAGAACACTTCCTGAGCATTCGAGCCTACTGCAAACAAACACTCCCAGCCTTAGAGCAAATTCTGAGTCTTTGTTTCCTAGTGTTCTCCGAGTTCCAGTCTCATGGGAACCCGTCTTCACAACCTTCATACTTAGAGTCTAAGCCCATTCCATATCCAAGCTTAGAAGAAGAGCTCTAGCCATCTTTGCACTTATTGTAAAGAGCTCTTCACAGTGTGTCGTCATAAACCAAAAACCCTAAATCTGTTGTTAGGTTTTTGCATTCGTCGTCGTTAGGTTGTTTCGATCCAAGGCCCTTCTTTCATCGATTGAAGAAGCCTCGATCATAGAGTCTAGATCCAAGCTTGCACTTACATCGTTTGTGTGAAGCTCGATCAAAGCTAGGCTGTAAGGAGAGCCCGCAATCTCCCTGTCTGTCATCGGACTGAAGCGAGTGAAGCTTTCAGTCCAGTCTAGGTCTTTGTAGTGAACCCGGAATCACTGCATTTGTTGTCAGATCTAAGCGAGTGAAGCTCGATCTCGACTAGGCTTTTGAAGAGCCCGTAATCTTCAAGTTCTTGAGTGAAGAGAACTGTTGCCGAGTGCAACAAGTGGACGTAGGAGCGTTATCTCCGAACCACTATAAATCTCTGTGTCGTATCTCTCTAACCCTAAACTCTTTACTTTGATTATTCATTGCATATTGCATCTAAACAAACATAATCTGGAATTTTAATTACTTATGAAAAACATTAGCTCAACAAATTCTGCACAAAGATTAAAGTCTCACTCTTGATCAGGCTTGAAGCTTAGGTCAAGAGAATCTTGATTGCTTTAGATCTAGCTCTCGGCTAGGTCTTAGTATTTGTACGAGCACTTTACTTCATACTCTGAGTTAAGGAATTTGAAGTTGAAAAACTTCAAAATACGTATTCCCCCCCCCCCCCCCCCCCTCTACGTATTTTTCCTATAACAAACCGAGACCAACACATTTTATACATGTTATCTAATAAAGGATGAGCATAAGAGAGTAATGGATTAAGATAGGAATGAGGCCATGTTATTTGGCGATCAAGTTAGACATAAGTGTAGGTGCAAGCATACTTAGAAGGTTAAGCTAGTATCAATCCTTTGTAGGTAAGTGGGTTGCTAGCTTTAGCGACAAAGTGACAAGGAGAGCCGAAGATTGCGTACTTGCTTGCTTGCTTATGCTTATTCAAAGAGTGATCGAGCGTTATTTTTCCAAAAGATGGAAAAGTTACAATTAACAATTTAAGTTGAGAGAGTTGATGATTTCAAAGAAGCTGGGAATAACATTTCGTTATTCAGAGAACGGCTTTGCATGCCTAATAGCGAAGCATCGAAGGACTTATACAATACCTTTAGAAAGCACTAGGATGTATTAAGTTTTAAAAGGAAGAATTTTATAAGAAGGAGTGAAGCGCGATGCAGCTTTGTTCGTCAAAATATTCTCTTCACATTACCAGCATGAGGGAGTTGACAACAATATACTTTACATATTGTGCGAACTGGCTCTGGTGCCGAGATCGGGACTTCGGCTATTGAGTTTTCAACCAAGAAATCTGCTAAGGCTTGCCCTTTGATGGCCTGGCGAGGAACATAAGTGATATCATGCTCTCCCAATTCTATGGCCCACTTCGCTATTCGCCCTGATGCTTCGGGCTTTGTCAGTACCTGCCGAAGTGGGGAATCTGTTCGGACCTGAATAGAATGCGCGTGAAAGTACGGGCATAAACGCCGAGCAGCGTTGACCAGTGCCAAAGCTAATCCAATGGCTGGTATCGGACTTCGGGTCCCTTAAGTGACCGGCTTATGAAATACACGGGCAGTTGACGCCCTGCCTCTTCGCGTACGAGCACCGCGCTGATAGCTTCTTCCGAGGTGGCCAAGTATAAAAACAGTACCTCACCCACTCTTGGCGCCGATAAAGTTGGCAGATTGTTGAGATAATCCTTTAGCTGGCTTAACGCGAGATGGTGTTCCGAACTCCAGTTGAATTCGGGCGCCTTTTTCAAAATCTTGAAAAAGGGTAACTGTTTATCTGCAGCTTTGGAGAGAAATATGCTTAGTGCGGCAAGACACCCAGTTAGCCTATGCACGTCGTTGATTGACTTCGGATCTTTCATCTCTAGCATGGCTTTAATCTTTGACGGATTTGCCCTTAGCCCCTCTTGGGAGATCCAACAGCCTAAAAATTTTCCCGATGTCACAGCGAAGGTGCATTTTTGGGGGTTAAGTTTTAGGTTGACCTCGCGGAGGAGGGAGAGCACAGTTCGGAGATCGGCTATACTGGTGCCCTCTTCCTTGCTTTTCACCACTATGTCATCGACATAGACTTCAACTTCCTTCCCAATGTGTTCTTTAAATATTTTATCTACCATCCTCTGGTAGGTAGTTCCTGCGTTCTTCAATCCAAATGGCATTTTGCGGTAGGCAAAGATGCCGAAGTCCGTGATGAATACTGTCTTGGCCGCGTCCTCGGCATCCATTAGGACTTGGTGGTATCCCTTGAACAAGTCGAGGAAGCTGAAAATCCTGTGACCGACCAGGGAATCCACCTTCTTGTCGATGTCGGGCAGAGGGTAACAGTCCTTGGGGCAATGTTTGTTGAGATCGGTATAGTCAATGCACATGCGCCACCCTCCACCAGCTTTCTTGACCATTACCTGATTCGCTATCCAAGTCGGGTAGGTGACTTCGAATAGGATTCCTGCATCAAGTAATTGAGTCACCTCGGTCTTTATAACTTGATTTCACTCAGCGGCGAAAGAGCGCTGCTTCTGTCTTATCGGCCTGACCTCGGGGTCAATCTTGAGTCGATGTGTTATTAACTCGGGTGATACTCCTGTCATGTCCAACGGGGACCACGCAAAGACGTCCCTATACTCCTTTAGAAGCCGAATAACCTGTTTGCGAAGATGAGGGTGCTCGGTCAGTCCAACTTTGACGACCTTAGTGGGGTCGTCCTCATATAAAGCCACCTCTCTCTCTTCGGCAGGCGACATCTTCTTCGGCTCCTCGGAGTTTGGTAATTGCTATGCTTGGGGCAATTGGGGTGGTGCCCCTTGCCCTTTGAGTGCCACATGCAGGCACTCCCTTGCCACTTTTTGATCGCCCCGGATCACAGCTACCCCTCCCTTAGTTGGGATCTTCACAGCTAGGTGATACGTGGAGCAGATCGCTCTCACCGCATTCATCCAAGTGCGGCCTAGGATTATGTTGTACGGGGACTTAGCTTCCACCACTACGAACTCGGTCACGTTAGTGGTGCTCCTCGGTCCTTTCCCTACTGTGACAGGAAGTTCAGTTGTTCCTAAGGGATGGGTTTCCTCTTGGGTGAAACTCCGCAGTGGCCGTGTAGTAGGCATGACCTTTGACTTGTCCAGCTCCATGTTGTCAAAGCAATGTTTGAACATGATATTCACCGATGCTCCGATGTCAAAGTGAATTCTCCTGATCAGCTTGTTGGCTACCACGGCTTCGATGACGATGGCGTCGGAGTGCGGCACCATGGGGGGTACTTGGTCTTCGGCTGAAAAAGTCACAGCCTCTTCTGTCTTGAACCTTTTATTGGCGGGCTCCCTGTTCGGGAGATTCCGCGCTCCATTCTTGAGGGATGACTTAGTTTGCCCCTTGGTGAGTGCGGAGATCGTGGCAACGATCCCGTCATACTGGTAATCTCCATCCTCATCAGCATCGTCCTCATACTTCACTTTCTTCTCGGTCTCCGTGTTGCAGCTTCCTCCTTTATACTGCCTTTTCTTCTTTTAACTTCGGGGGGCATCCACTTGGTTGACCCCCGCGCTCCGATCTTGGTACTTCTTGAGTTGCCCATTGCAACTAGGCTCTCGATGTCCTGAGCTAGGTTTCTGCAGTTCTTCGTTTCATGCCCGTAATCCTCGTGGAACTGGCAATACTTGTTCTTTGACCTAGGCTTGCCATCTTCTCGCATCGGCCTAGGTTTCTCGAACAGGTTAGCGTGCAGCTCAAGAATTTCGGTCCTCGGTTTGTTCAACGGAGTGAACTGTGGAGTTGACCGCTGTGCGGACTGGGACATTGTCGGACTTCGCTGCGCTGGATTCTGTCGAGGTCCGAGACGAGACTCAATCGGACCTCGCTGAATCCGCTCCATTACCCCTTTCTGGGGTGCATCTTCCTTATTCTTTGAGGTCTCACCTCGGTCAACCTCCCTCCGACGTCTGGTCGCTTCATCTATCTTAGCGAACTTGTCTGCTATGGCCCACAGCTCGGTGGTGGTCTGTGGTTCCTTTGCCAGAATTTCCCTGTATAGTTGATCCGAACTGATGGCATTTTGAAATGCCGAGATGATGAGGAGATCGTTAGTGCAGCGAGTGTGTAAGCACTCCCTATCGAACCGAGTCATGAAATCTTGCAGTGATTCACCTCGGCTCTGCTTCACAGTTAGCAGGTGGGCCGGGGTGTGTCTCACTTCGGCATGCTGGGAAAAGCTCCTAGTGAATACATTCATCAGATCGGCGTAGGATCTGATCGACCCGGGAGGTAGACTGTCGAACCATTCTCGCGCGTTGTCAATCAGTAGTTCGGGGAATAGTTTGCACATGTGAACACTCCCTAGATTTTGGTTCAGCATGCTGTATTTGAACTGGCTAAGGAAATTGCTTGGATTTCCCACTCCGTTATAGGGCTTGATCTTTGGCACCGTATACCCGAAGGGCATGGGTGTATTGAGAATTTCCTCCGAGAGCGGACTGATGATCCTGTCGAGTGCATCGAAAATCTGCGCTCCCCCCGGCCAGGTGTCCTTGTGGGGGTGCGCCATAGGGCGGCGCAGTAGCGTAGTTCGGCTGTTGGTATCCCTGGGTCTGTCCACGGACTTGCTGGAGATAGAGTCGCAAGTCCTGTCCTCCGGGTCTGTGAGGGACTCCCTGGCCGAACTGAGGGACTCCCTGTCCGAACTGAGGAACCCCCTGTGCACCAGTGAATTGGGTGAGGAACTCGCGCCCCGGTGTAGTGGTGAGGTAGCTTCTCAGCAGTTCCTCGATTCCAGGTGGTGGAGGAGGCGGCGGGGCTGCCGAGTTCGGCTGGATGACCGGAGAGAGCTAGCGGCTAAGCTCGGTCGGATGGCTGGGGACAAGCGTAGAATTGCTTCTGGACCGAACAGCTCGCGTTCCCGGTTAGCTGTGAGATCCTCCACATGTCCCTCTGGCGTCTGATGAGCTTGCAGTCCTAGGCGCGAGCTCACGGGAGCTCGGTGAGATTGGACTGGCTGTGCTTGCGAGGACGGGGGTGCCACCGTATTATCTGCAGCATTTTGTTGGCCGGAGTTTGGGGCTTCCGGGATCTCTCCAGTTCCGGTCTGGTCGTTCACAAGAATGTCGTTGTGGGGTTGCTCCGCACCCACCGCCGAGGCCGGTTCTTCGGGTTGTCGTCGGCGACTCCGTCGACGGCGGGGGGTTCCCAGCAGTGATCTATTCCTGTACGGCATGGATGGTGATTATGAGCAGCGAAAATCGAAAATTCAAGCACAAAATTTCGTTCCCACAGACGGCGCCAGTGATGAACCTTCGATTTGCGGCCCAAGTTTGTATGTGATTTGTGTGCGAAAGTAAAGGGAGACACAAGAGATTTACGTGGTTCGATCGGTGCGATCTACGTCCACGGGGAGGAAAAGAGTATGTTTTGTATTCAAAATAGTGTAAGTGTTTACAATACAAGTGATTCCTCTATTTATAGTTGCTGTCGACGTTGGTTGAGGAGTGGAGGACGTGGAGTTCATGGGCGGTTGTCATGTTCCGGTTTCTTCTCCATCAACCCACGTTCTTGATCTTTAGGGCTCAACTCCCTGGGCCTGTTGGGCTTGTGCCGATCTGGGCCTACTGGGCTTGTGCCGATCTGGTGTTGGGCTTTGGGCCTAGGGAGATGGGCCATTTTCTATCAGTACCATTGTTCCTAGGTGCTCAAAATCATTCTCAAATCTCAATTGTATTATTCTTACTTATTCATGTTTGTGTTATCTAATTGCTTAAACACATGTTCAGTCATGTTCAACGACTGATGCTTAGACTCATTCTCAATCATATTATTCTTACGCATTCATGCTTTTGTCATCTAACTACTTAAACACATTCTCAGTCATGTCCAACGAACTACAATTCACAGATGCTTAGACTCATTCTCTGTATTATTCTTGCCTACTCGTGCTTATTGTCACGGACTGAAACTTGTGCCCCACGAAGTTTCCCCAACCTGCCATGCGGCCCTAGACTAGCTCACCTCGACACTAGCTAGACAACCTTTCCACGAAGTCACTTGGCTAAGAATGCAAGAATGCAAAGAGAGAGTTTGAGAGAATGCAAGAGAACTTGTATTGCTTGAAACTTGGATGATTACAAATGAATGGCCAAGGGTCTATTTATTCAAGTGGGAGAGAGGATCTAGATCCTTCCCCATTCTAGATCCTTCTATGGATTAGAGGCTTCCACCTCTTTTACGTTATTCTAGAGAATTATACAAGTTTCTACTATGTACAAGAGGATTTCAGAATATTTTGTGAAGTGCCGAACTCATCAACTAAATTCTAGATTATTTCGGGAAACCTAATGTTACAAGGATTGCACGGACTTAGAAATTTTTTGCAAACCCTTGCACGGCATCGATCCACACAATCGACCAGCCCTCTCTCCCTTTCCAACTCTCGTGTTTAGATTTAGGAGTAAGTGTATTTGCCTTAGCCAAATCAACGTATGCACAGCGGAAATAAAAGCACACACACAATTTACGAGCACCACGCTCAAGGAGCTCTCAAGCTATATCAAAATTGTGTTGGACAAGCCCCCAACACTAGGAAGAAAATCGAGCCGTCGGTCGAAAACTGCCGCGCCGGGTGGCGCCCATCCAACGTGCCAGCACAACGGGGCAGTTGTGCCAACAACTGCCCACGTCCAAGCAAAACCGCCCCACACGAACTGCCTTCAACCGCTGCCCGCACGCGCTGCTCGCAGCACATGCTCGCCTTGTCGGATGTTCCCAACAAGACTCGAACCCGGGACCAAGTGTCGGCGCCAACTGCCTTTGCCGCCAAGCCTTCCCGCCAATTCAGTGCGCACGCAGCACACTTGCCTTGCGTGCTGGCCCCGTCGGGTGCTACGGCACTTGGTGCCCTTGCGCCCGTCGGGTAGCACACTCAGCCGGGTGATGCCCTCTTCCCGCAGGCAACACCCGTCTCGCCCGGCGCCCGGCACCAAGCCCTCCCGATGCCCCTCATCATCGGGTAGAATCATTCCCACGCCACATTTTCCAGCCAAGGCATGACACACGCACCCCGATGCCAATTCTCCCTAAACATGCCCGTGGCTCGGCACGTTTTAGGGACCAGCTCGTTACCCCCGTAACAAACCACCCCCACCAGAGCTAGACGACGCCCTCGTCGTCTGTCCAGCGGAGTCCTTCTCCTTCGAAGACCAATACGCAGCAATCTCTTTCTCAAACTGCCACAACTCGACCGCCTTCTCCCAAGTCGCATCTGCCTCCGTCTCTCTCGCCCATTGAACCAAGTAATCAGTCCTCATATTCTTCTTACTTTGGCCCAACGTTCGGTGATCCAAAACCTTCGTCACACCCTTGGCAAACTGCTTCCTTATCACGGGAGGGGCACGCAACTTCTGTGCCCTCAGCAAATCCAGCTCGTCGTCAAAGAATTTTTTCAAATAAGAGACGTGAAAAGTGGGATGTACCTTCAATCGATCCGGCAACTGCAATCGATAGGCAACCCGTCCAACCTTCTGCACGATCTCAAACGAACCATCATATTTAGGAACCAGCCCACGATGAACGGACTTGGAATTGATCTTCTTCCAAATTTGAGGAGTCAGCTTCAACAAAACCTTCTCCCCAACAGCATACTCGACATCACGGCGCCCACGATTCGCACTCTTCGACATCCGGCGTTGAGCCTTCTCAAGACTCTCCCGCGCATCGTCAAGCATTTCATGTTTTTCCCTCGCAAAGTGATAGGCAACCGGGCACTTGCCTCCCGACTTTTGAACAGCAATCTCATGCGGAGCTAGAGGCTGCTGCCCATACACGATCTCAAACGGACTCCTTCCCGTCGCCGACGATCGATGCAAATTGTAACAGAATTGGGCCATGTCCATCAATCCTACCCAATTCTTTTGACTGGCCATCACGTAATGCCTCAAATATTCCTCAAATAGTTGGTTCATCCGCTCCGTCTGCCCGTCGGTTTGCGGATGATTAGCCGTTGAGAACTTCAGCTCAGTTCCCATCATGTTGAATAGCGACGTCCAGAACCGGCCCGTGAATCTGGAGTCACGATCACTAATGATATCCTCCGGGATACCAAAATACTTCACCACGTACTTGAGAAATAATTCAGCAACAATCTCGGCGGGGCAAGCATGGGGGCACACTATGAAGATAGCTTATTTTGAAAACCTGTCCACCACGACAAAAATAGAGGCCATGCTATCCACCTTAGGAAAACCCGAAATGAAGTCCATGGACACCGACTGAAAAGGCTTGTCGGGAATCGGGAGCGGCTGCAGCAGCCCGGCCTCCTTCTTCCGCTCAAGTTTATCAACCTGACACACGAGACAAGTCCTCACATAAGCATCAATATCCTCCTCCATTTTCGGCCAAACGTACCTCCGGGACAGAAGGGCGAGCATTCGATCCCCGCCGGGATGTCCTGCCCAAATCGGATCATGCGTCTCACCCATCAGTTCCCTCCTTAACGCTCCCGTTGGCACATAAGCCCGCTGACCTCGAGCAAATGACAGCCCGTCCTCTAGCCAACACGAATGAAGGCTGCCTCACAACTATCCGACCATTCCCACTTAACATCTTTCTTCAACAGATCCGTGAGAGGATTCACAATCGAAGAATAGCCCTCGATAAAGCGTCGATAATAGTTGGCCAGCCCAAGGAAAGAACGTAACTCCGCCACCTTAGTCGGGGCGGACCAATCCATCACGGCCTGCACCTTTTTCCTATCCATCCGAATCAGTCCATGCCCAATAATATGCCCAAGGAAAGTGATCTCTTCCCGACAGAATTTGCACTTCTCCTTCTTAGCATACAGCTTGTGTTCCCGCAATTTAACAAACACAGCCCTCAAGTGATCCACATGATCACACAAAGATTCAGAATACACCACGATATCGTCAAGATATACCACCACAAAACGATCCATAAACTCGTACTGCACATCATTCATCAAATTGCAAAATGTGGCTGGTGCATTCGTCAGCCCAAACGGCATTACCAAAAACTCGAAAGATCCGTACCTCGTCACGCAAGTCGTTTTGCCCTCATCTCCCGGTGCAATACGGACCTGCCAGTAGCCCGATCTCAAGTCAATCTTGGTGTAATACCTCGCCCTCGTCAGCTTGTCGAACAAGTCCATCGCGTTTGGAATCGGGTACTTGTTCTTCACCGTTACTTTGTTCAAAGCACGGTAGTCCACACAAAATCGTAACGAGCCGTCCTGCTTCCTTTGGAACAGAACTGGGGAGCCATATGGAGCTTTCGATGGCTGCACCAGTCCCGCCCTAAGAAGCTCGTCAAGCTGCTTGCGCAACTCAACCAACTCGGATGGGGGCATCCGATACGGGGCCTGCGAAGGCGCCCGCGACCCCGGGATCAGCTCGATCCGGTGGTCAGTGGCTCGCCGTGAAGGTAGCTGCCTCGGTAGCTCGGGCTGCATCACGTCCTCAAACTCCACCAACAAGTCCGACACAGCATCCGGCACCTCGTACGAGACTCCCGGTTTGATCTCAACTAACGCAGCAAGGTAGGAACGTCTCCACGCTTGACCCCAGCCTTGAACTACATAGCCGAAATCATACCCGTTCGCCCCTTCACCGTCGTCAATTCATCAGCAGCGATGCATGGCACGAAAGAGGGGCAACTCTCATCATAGATCATTAACCCCCTTAAGTGCGGCATCACAGCAACCTTTGCCGCAACAAGAAACTCATTACCAAGGATAATATCAAAATCATCCAATGGGACCGCCATCAGTGAACACGACCCTTTCCACGTGCCAACTTGCATATCAACAATCGACACACCAGTAATGGGTTTTGCCTCAGAATTAACAGCCTTGATACGACTCGTGTGGGGAGTCGTAGTCAAGCCAAGTTTCTGCACCTCACGCACAGCAACAAAATTGTGGGTGGCACCGCTGTCCACCATGGCTATAACCGTCTTGCCATTAATCACGGCCTTCACGTACATCAGGCCGGGATTAGTCCGTTCTTCCCCTTGTATTGCTTAAAGCAATTCAAAAGGATTCACACGCGGACCAGATTTGTCCTCCGCCTCGGCAGCAGCTTGCAACGCACTAAGCTTCGCACGCCGTGGACAATCCTTCATACGGTGGTCGCCGTTGCAAATAAAACACCCTCGCTTCTTGTCCCCACCGGCTTGGTGAGACTCTTTCGAATTATTTGCACGGTCCCCATCGCTTTTCTTCTTCCAGTTCTTGGACCCGCCCTTCTTTTCCTTATCCTTCTCCTTCCCCTTCCCGGCATCCTTCTTTTTATGACCAGTGGTCGAATCCCCCACCGCTTTGTAATCAACGAGGGACTCGGCCGTGGAAAGGGCCGTGGCAAGGTCCTGAACACGCTGCCTCTTCAACTCAGTTTGAGCCCATGGCTGCAAGCCGGAGATGAAGTTGAACAGCTTATCCCCCTCGGACATGTCCTCGATCTCGAGCATCAAGGACGTGAAAGCTTTCACGTACGAGATTCGAGCCCCTTTCGTGCGAGGCGTGACGTTATGCTTGTATATAAAGAGGTGGTATGGTTGAACTTGAAAAACACAGGCAACCAAGGATAAAAATCACCTAAAAATTGTTACATATGTAACACACAACATGCACATTAATATAATATAATTTGTCATAGCCATTGCATACTAAGTTACTACTAGAAAGTTGAATATCATACTATCATACTCAATATCAATTTCCTTGGACACAAAACAAAAACCCGAGAGCAAATCGACTAACAATAAACACAAAAATCAAAGCAAACTTGATACAGCATATACACTAAAGTAAAAAATATCACATAATCTCAATTTTACATTGAACATAGATCTGAAAAAACTAGAACAAATCGACTAACGAATAACTTGTCAATCGGGGCAAACTCAGGTACTACACATACAATAGAGTAAAAAGAAGCATAGAACCGAAACTTTCGTGTATGAAGCTATTGGAAGAAAGTTTTGTTTAGGAAACAAAAAAAGAGAGTCAATATGTTATAAATACTTACCTTCATTAGTCATTGAGTCCACAATTACCATATACGAAGTATCTTATAAGTTGTGCCCAGTATTCCTTGTCAGAGACCTTGTCCTTTGATTCTTGGCAATATCTTGGATGCTTAGAGAATAACTTCGAATAAGAAAATGCAGCTTCGTAAGTACACAATTACTCCCAAATGATATCCATTATCAATCATTATGATTATAAAGAAGCACTGAGAATAAGAAGACATCGTGTAACTATAACGGATGAATAACTTTGGATGACAAATTATATGTCCAATGGAAGAAAGAGAATGTTGGGAATTGTTAAGAACAACATGTTAAGGGGGAACCTATAAGGGACACTTCATTGTTTTGATTTGATCCCAAAACCCCAAAGCGTTCTGTTCCCAAGCGACCCACTTTTTCGATATAGATAATAGGTTAGAATTTTTCTAAGCCTACTCGGTTAGGATGGCTCTTTATTTTGCTTAGAATATAGACTTTAAAATGATCAAGTGAAGGCCACTCGCTTGAGTGTGTTTTCCAAGCGAAGCAAGTCTAGCGAGCTGAAGTGAAGCGTGCCGAAGAATAGCAAAGCGAAGCGAGTGCTACAGTAGATTCAAAGCGAGTCTGCCAAAGCGAAGCGAAGCGAGCGCTACAGTGTAAAGTCAAAGCGAGTCAACTCTGGTCAACATTTTCCAAGGCAGTCACTAGGGAACTTTACTTCCCAAGCGACTCACTACAGAATGACTACGAAGTGACTCAATTCAAAGCGAACGCTACAACTTCAAAGCAAAGCGAGCCACTACCTACCAGAAAGTGACAGCACTATTCCCGCTCCGAATTTGAACTCCAGTCAACCCGTCTTCACAACCTTCACACTTAGAGTCTAAGCCCATTCCATATCCAAGCTTAGAAGAAGAGCTCTAGCCATCTTTGCACTTACTGTAAAGAGCTCTTCATAGTGTGTCGTCGTAAACCAAAAACCCTAAATCTGTTGTTAGGTTTTTGTGTTCGTCGTCGTCAGGTTGTTTTGATCCAAGGCCCTTCTTTCATCGATTGAAGAAGCCTCGATCATAGAGTCTAGATCCAAGCTTGCACCTACATCGTTTGTGTGAAGCTCGATCGAAGCTAGGCTGTAAGGAGAGCCCGCAATCTCCCTGTCTGTTGTTCGGACTGAAGCGAGTGAAGCTTCCAGTCCAGTCTAGGTTTTTGGTATGAACCCGGAATCACCCAGCGTCTGTCAGATCCAAGCGAGTGAAGCTCGATCTCGACCAGGCTTTTGAAGAGCCCGTAATCTTCAAGTTCTTGAGTGAAGAGAACTGTTGCCGAGTGCAACAAGTGGACGTAGGAGCGTTATCTCCGAACCACTATAAATCTCTGTGTCGTATCTCTCTAACCCTAAAACTCTTTACTGTATTTGATTAATCATTGCATATTGCATCTAAACAAACATAATCTGGAATTTTAAATAACTTAGGAAAGATATTAGCTCACCGAATTCCGCACAAAGAGTAAAGTCTCACTCTTGATCAAGCTCTAAGCTTAGGTCAAGAGATTAGTGATTGCTTCAGATCTAGCTCTCGGCTAGGTCTCAGTATTTCTACGTGCACTTTACTTCATACTCTGAGTTAAGGAATTTGAAGTTGAAAAACTTCAAAATACGTATTCACCCCCCCCCCCCCCCCCCACACGTATTTTTCCTATAACAAACCGGGACCAACAGAGAACCTACACTCATTTTTCTTACCCAAAAGTATGTATTGTTGTAACCATGTAATCAATCTAGGCAAAGTAATTATGTGTTCATTGTTTATACATACAATGCAATGATCGTTTGTTTGAGTAACACAGTTAAATGCATGATATCATACATGATGAATCTTATTTTTGTTGTAATCGCTTGAACTATGGCTAAACAGAAACGAAATAAAAGAGAATCAGAAGAACACAATAGATTTACGTGGTTCAATCTACGGAGATAGATCTACGTTCACGGGAAGAGAAAAGATATTGGTTTTGTATTAAGATTTTGTGTGTCCTTTACAGAGGGTTCTTCCTTTCCTATATAACTATCTCATCATCTACAGATTAACGTCCATAATCGTGGGAGGCATCCGTTACGGCCACGATTCAACGTCCATCATCCCACGATCTCTTAGGTTTGGGCCGGGTTGCATTAAGTCGGGCTTTCTTAGTGGGCCTCATCTTGGATGGGCTCGCGACCCACTACTTAAGCCCGATAGCTAGGCCATATCCTATCAATACAATCAATTAAGACTCTCACTCTCATTGATATTTTAGTTTAAGTTACGGACATCTATGGGCAGTGCATCAACATAGTACTCCCCATCCTTTTGAAGTTGTTACAATTCTTTTCAGCATTTGTCCCAAACGTTTTTTAATGTCTTGATGGTGAGTTTCAAAATATCTTTTTATGAATTTTTTCATTTACAGAATAAGTGTTTTATTATCTCATAAAATGAAAAAAATGTTTACAAAGCTATTTTAAAATTCATCATTAAAATTCTCGAAAACGCTTGAGATAAATGTTGAAAAGAAATGTAACAACTCCAAATAGACGGAGGGAGTAACTTTTAACTAAAAATGTGACATCAGTATATCACACTATAAGCAAATGAAGTAAAAATAACGACAAGAAGTATGTATCCTTCAAAGATTGCGCTGCTCAGACTTATAATAACAGGTGAAGTGAAAATCACAGAAACCTAAGAAAGAAGTGTAAACCTGGAAAATAAGATCACACAATTATAACTCAACTAATATAGTAGTCTACTAACTGACCTGATCAATAGGGCCCATATTAAGTATATTCTAATATTGCTCATACATGATTATGAGAGTCAGACCACCTTCCAAAAGCTTTTGGTGAAGCGGTTGTTGATCCATTGGTACAACTTCCTGAATTTTGTTTATGAACCCAGACGTGTCACCCATGTCACGTCTCCCATGTCTGTAGAAATCTTTATTAGCATGCCTTGTTTAAATATAAACTAACAAAACAAGGAAACTGTCTATGAATATTAACCTAAAAGAAGGCTGACAAATGATATAACATCAAATCTCTCAAACTCATCAATATGTTGTTTACCCGTCAAGTGAATATGACATGACTTTTTGTCGCCACAACAGAGCATATCAGGTAGTTATAGTCTGCACACCAGATAATTTGTGTTTATTCTAAATATGAATGTGAAATTAATTGCATGGAGAAACTCTAAGAACTCAAAAGCAACAATATAGCATCACCATTCAATCAAGTTAGATATACAACTTATATTGGACACATATCTGATTTTTTTAGCCCAAGAATTTGAAGACACTCCATATTTTTTATCTCCACTCACAGAGGAAGAGAGCATCAGTAAATCACTTTAGTTTCACAAAAGGACATTATGTGTTTTCCTTAATACCACAATGGAGCTTTCAGAATGAAAAGCCTATTTCTGTCATGCCTTTAGATAACATACTAAGCTTCGGAACAAATTACATATTGCCTTGGCTTCCTACTATTGTTTACAATACCTATTGGCCTATCATATCTTTAACCCTCAATTATACTAATTCTATTATATCCAGAATAGGCTAAGTGCTAACCATCTTGTAGTCATGGAAGATCAGGCAACTTCACCGATAACATATTATGGTATCCTAAGTAGTATTCCCTCCGTCCCATGACAATTGTCCATGTTTCCTTATAGGGACGTCCCATTTAATTGTCCACTTACCTAAAGTGGAAGTATTACACTCTCACAACCAATATAATATAAAACCCTCTATTCCTTGTGGCATTGGTTATTTGCCACTTTCCTAGTGGACAATTGCCATGGGACAGAGGGAGTACTACAAGCAGAACAAGAATGCCCAAAACTAAAGAGAAAAAAGACTATAACCCTTCCACGAATGATGTGGGACCAGCCCATGACAATATTGCATGATCCATTACCACATCACATATTACTTTCTATTGCACCACATCATCATATTAATAGGTCCAATATGTTTCTTTCTACACTTACGCATTGAGAGCACCACCTCCCTCAGCATGCCCATCCATCTTCATGACAATCACAACTTCAACTGAAACACTTTGCTTGAATGCTTGAACTTGATCAAATGCAACTTGACCAATGCTGCTATCCAGGACAAATATAACAAGATCTGGTTTCTAGAATATCCAAAAAGAAGAAGTCATCATTACTGAATCCATAATCCAAAAAAAAAAAAAAGTGTTTAGAATACAGTAAATGCAAACCGTCACTTCAGAAAGTTGACGCGTCTCTTCAAAAAGTGCTTCTTCATGCTTATGTCGTCCACTGGTATCAACAATAATGAGATCACGATTTTCCTTCTTAAACCTCTCAACTCCTTCGATTGTAATTCTCACAGGATCAGACTTTGTATAGTTGTTACAAAACAAAGTAAAATTACCAACCTGAAAAAGTATCACGCATCTCTTACCTGCATAAAACTTAAACATCTAATACAACTCAAATATAGATTCAAGAACTAAGAGTATACCATAGATTTGTTAAATTTTTCTCATAAACAATGCATACTATGAAGACAAAAGGTCTAGAGTAAAACAAAAAATGTGCTATTGATGAAAAAAAAAAAAAAAAAAAACCACAAAGATGAGCCCCACTTTTCATCAAAAATCGGAATCTGCACTTGGAAATGCTAGAGAAAATAAAAAAGGAAATGCAATAGAAAAATGCAGACTTGGTTCGTTTGGTACAATTCGATACAAAACCACATATTAACAATCTTAAGATAAAATAATATATAAGGATGAGATAAAATAATATGTAACAATTAATATTGTGTTTGGTAGGATAATATAAAAACCAATACTAATATTAATATTGTGTTTGGTATGATGCACTAAAAATTATAAGGAGTACAAAGAGAAGGAAATATTCTTTATATGGGTTTAATACTAGGGGGTAGGGGTAGGAGGTATTATTAACGTTGACGAAATAGTGAATTTAGTAACGGGCCCTGTCCTTTTATATTATTTAGTATACCTACCAAACATCATTATAACCCCATACTATAAATTAGTATGAGGTTTATATGGCCTATCAAACACCCCCTTAGTTTCCATCACAATTGTTCAGTCTTCACAAGAAAAGTTCTAGAATGTTACTGACTAAAGGCAAACTCAACTAGCTAAATTTTCAATAATTACTTTGGCATGTTTTGCTAGATATATTTGAACGCGTGACCTATTGGTTCACAGACAAACCCCTCAATCTCTAAGGCGATTTTAATGTTTTATTAAATGTTTTGAAAGCATTGTATTGTAATTTTTCAAAAGTGCAATACAAATTGATCGTTTAAAATTCTCCATTGAAACAACGAAAAAAACTAAGCGAAACAAAAATACAAAAACAAACTAAAATATTCAGTCAGCATAGTCCATTCAGTAATTAAAATACAACAACAACCAACTAGTCAGCAAGTCTCTGCTGCAACATTTGTTCTCGTTCCTAATCAGCGTACTTTTCACATGAAATACACATGGAATACACAAGTTTGGTGTTCTCGCCTGCTGATGTTCTAATAGTCTTCCTTTTCTTGTACTTTTTTTCTTTTTCTTAAAAAAAATATTTTATAGTAATATGGTACCGCAGTATGTCATTCTATATACTATTTCCATATAACGTGAATTTTGAAGTTAATTTTGGAACACCACGAATACGCTCGTTTGAAGCAACCCCCGAAAAACCTCAACCGCCGTACAGTGACTGCCCTCCGCCATGAGCCACCAAAAACCACTCAAAACTCTCCTCCCTACACAACCATTTCAGCTCGAATCTGGTCTCTCTCTCATTCCTCGACTTAGACTCAATCTAACAATTTTTCGCGCAGACAAATCCGTTTCCCTAATCGACGAGTGGAAGCTCAAGCGGTCTTTAGTAGAATATCTCAGAAAGTCGCACTCGATTTCAGTTCCCGAAGAAGACATCAAGATTTTTAAGTACAGGGACCTGAAGAAGCGGAAGCGTGAAGACCCTGTAGCCCGTGGGAGCTTGTTCGTACTGGATTTTGAGTTTCTGTTGAAGAAATTGAGGTCGAGCGGTGAGGATGAATTCGAGGGAGAGTTTGTGGAGTGGAGGAATGGGATTGCGGTGGAGATGGATGGAATGGAGTTGAATTTGGAAGGGGTGAAGTTTAAGCTGAATGTTGAGGTGCCTAAAGGTGATGATTTTGAAGGGATGCGAAAGGAGTGGGAGGAGATTGCGGCGTTTGGATCGAAAGGTATGTTGATTCTTCTGCAATTCTTCTGCTTGCTTGCTTGTTATGTTTGGTTTGCCAGCATAAAACCGTGATTTGCTCGTGATGAAATGTGATCAGTGTAATTGGAATCTTATAAATAGTTCCCTTTCGAGATGATAACGAGTGGGAGATGGTATGGCAGAGCATACGGAGTAGGAGTTGATTAGATATTATTCGGACAATTGTTTCTTCATTGTGTTTGTCGATCTAGTGGATAAACGAGCTTATTTACTTCAGTAGTTGAATACTATGACATCTACAGAGCCGGAAATGTGATAATGGTAGCTGCTAGGCAGTGGGATGCTCTGCTGCTCCACTTGGACAGTGTTGGGTTTAATAGGCCGTAATTGCCATTTCAACTTCTATCGATTAATATATGGTAAAATCTTTAGCTAGAGATCTCATTTTGTCATGATTGCTCATGGTTAAGCATTAGAAAATAATAATGATTTGTTTGAGTATCTTTGTTTATTATGTTTGGGAACTGCGATTGAGAAGTTCATAAAAACTTTGACGTAGCCATATCAAGACTCTTATTTAATTGCTTCTATAGTAACATTACTAACCACGAAGTTGCAAAATGACAGCGTACTAAACTGATTATAGAATTGTACTGGAAAAGTTCAATCACTTTGTTAGATGGAGTTGGCTAGAATCTTATTTTATCACTTGAAACCAGGCCTTGCTGCTAAAGCTTTAAATGTTCAAGGGTGGGTCTTTCTAGGAAAACTCTCTACTACTCTTTTGAAAGAATTGGTTAAATGAGTCCTCTTTAGTGCTTCCCTACTTGGTTGTCTTGCAATCGATTATTATATGGCCAACCAGATTTCCGGTTTAAGCAGGATCGCTCAGCCTAGCTTAAGAATATTTATATTTATGATGATAAGCTGCTACAAAATTCTTATGTATCCAGATTCCAGCTTTTACTGTGAAGAGTCTCTATGCCAATGTGTCTTTATTTTTTATACAAATCCAACATGCTAATGAAAGCGAACACGCATGTAGGATATTCAAGGAGTGATAAGCAGCAGCCTGATACAATTATATTGAGAGGTGTGCCTTCGAGGTGGTTTTCTGAAACTCGGGTTTCATCCAAACCTTCAATGCTAGTTACCCATACGATTTTTTCAGCCCTGGGAAAAATAAGGTGATAAATACTGATGCATTTTGTCCTCAATTCGTAAGAAAATGCTAACAAAAGGATTCAGGGGATAAAAACTGTGCATGTTGCCCTCAATTTTTAAAGATGCTATTTTGATGATATATACTCCATCCACCCCTCGTAAGATGACACGTTTCTTTTTCGGTACGGGAATTAGTGTATTAAGTGGGAATGCATGTGCAAAAAATGTCTTTCTTTAGTATTTTTTTTACCCAATAAGGACATAGTCTT
This sequence comes from Thymus mandschuricus, assembly GCA_029379335.1. Classification (NCBI taxonomy): domain Eukaryota; kingdom Viridiplantae; phylum Streptophyta; class Magnoliopsida; order Lamiales; family Lamiaceae; genus Thymus; species Thymus mandschuricus. The sequence goes on from CM057079.1 coordinate 11,980,532, forward strand.
ACACAGAACGTACCGAAAAGAAAAACGGACCATCTTAGCAAGAATGGAGGGAGTATTACATTTCTGGAAAATGTATAATATGTCTGAAACATGCACTTTTAGATTTCGTATTGATTCGTTTCTATAACTCCATAGTTTCTTTAGACTAGCCAATGGCTATGTTACAATGTTTTTGTAGATACTGGTAAGAAGAGATAAATAAGAACAGGTCTGAATAAATGTCTCATTTGCCTATGTTGAAGTATTTGGTAGGTCGTACCTAATAGTTTGGGATGATTATGATACAGTTCGGCTGGATATTCTTATTATCTACCGTACTATCTAGTCGAAATGCTATTGGTGGTTTAACCAATTTAAAAATTGAATTGTTTTCGTTCTAAACTTTGAGGCTCGTTTCGGTGCAACTGCATTTTGCACTATCGGTGGTGTTATACTTGTTTAAAATATTATTTTGTTAATCTTTCTATTGTAAATAGTTTTTAGTATGTATATATACACACACATAACTTTTGACTTATTAATCTACTTTCATGATATAAGTTGTAATTTATTAACCATAAATTAGTGAGGTGTAGTGGTTTTCAATTTTTCATCCATTTCGATCCTCTGAAGGCAATGCGGTTTTCATATGGCTCTTTTATAATGTGGTTTCATGGTGATTCTATGTATTAACACTGGTGACTGGGGCAACATATTTCAAGTTGGTTTTTGAACTTGTATGAATTAAAATCATCCTTGCTAACAGTGCCTACCAAAAGGATTGGTGCTTTACTTATGGGCAACTTAAGTACATACATATGGCATTGTACTCCATGCATGAAGAGCATAAGATGGATAGTGAAAGCATTCTTATTTTCCTCACAAATAAATTTTAGAGGCAAGATGCTAGTGTGCCTTACCTGTAATCCATCTCATGCCTTTCTTGGTGTTGCAACTTCATTTACAACTGTATTAACCTTTAGTTATTGGTCTCTTATGCTCTAGAAATGTATCATAGAAATTGCAGAATGCATAAGAAATCAATATCCTTATAATACTTGTGGTTTTCTTTGATCAAGTTGTTAAATATTGACTTTCTCTGCCAAAAAAAGCAGGTGAAATTTCATGTTATTTCTTCCATCTATTCTATTGTAATTGCAAGGTTTTCCCAAATAAGTAATTGACCAGATAAATAATTGTGCCAAGGTTTAACTTTTATAAAAAACACGAGCTGTTTTTTCGTTTATATTTTTTTCTCCAAAGAAGCATGTAGTTTCCTAGGGTCGTTGGGGATACTTCTTTTTTCAGAACCTTGCTAACCATATTCCCTGTTAATGCTCTTCAGCTCTTGTAGTACTTTCAGTTCGTTTCCTTATTTTGCACCTATAAACTCTTCTTTATCTATAGGAATCTTAATGTAGGTGAGGACAATGACATAGGTGAAGATGGGGATGAGGACTTAATTTCAGGTCTCCATTGCAAGATTGTAGTTCAGTTTGAAAGTCACAAGGACTTCTGTAATGCCTTAAAGGTTTTATGTGGGCGCTCCTTAAATAAGGTAGACATTGGTTATGTCGTATTCAGAGTTATTATCTTCTACACTACATATTCTTATTTTGTTTGCCTTATTTTGTTTTCTTCTTACCAAACCATAATGTGATCTCTCGCTATCTTATATAATCTGGTAGTGGTATGTATGAACTCTGAACAGATTTTGCTGTCTTTTTGATAGATTGAGTTGTCAATATCATTGTGGAAATCTCATTATCCTTGTCTTTTCTTTATATGTGTCAATGTGTGCAAAGTATTAATCCTGATGCCTGCTGCATTTCAGGTCTTTGTGTATCTTATGTATGTTAATGTTTAGACATTGCTGCCAAAACCTGTATTGCATTTTATTCGTGGCATGAAGTAGGTATTATGTTGTAAAAAAGATTGCTATGCATGCAGCAAGGATCACGGATGAGAGCAGATTATGACGTGACCTGGGACAGAGATGGATTCTTTCGAAATGGTAGAGACAGAGCTGAACAAGGTAAAAGATGGACACCAGCTGCTGGCGCTGGAAGTTACAGAAGTGAAGGTTCACGCATCTCTCAATATAGTCCTGAGGATGCAGGCAGGAAACGGTTCAGGGTAAACTCAGTTTAAAATTCTGTCCAGGGATACAAGAAATTTTGTTCTGAAGGATACGTAAATACTCATTCTTTTTAGCTTGGTGTTCGATTGCCCTGAAGGGAGTGACTGTTTTCTTTGAAATTGCAGGATTGAAGACAAGTTTGAAGGCCAAGAAGATTCCGTGGTTAATCAGAAAAGGTTGGCTTATTTGAAGACGTTCTTCTTTCACTTGGATTTAGGTAATTTCAGTCCGAGACAAGTACAACTCATTTTCTGTGTGCGATGGAGTCTCAGTTAGCGTATAATCGTCTGCAAAACAGGCCGAAATGCTTAAATGTAATTGTGGTCTGATAGCATCAAGCAAGTTTAGACCTAACATGTATTCGGCTTAACTGACTACACTTTTCGTGAAATGCCGTAAGAATTAGTTTAGATTATGTAATAATGTGATAATTGATTAATCTAGACTGAATAGAAACTTCAGAACTGTTAAGTCTTTGATTATGAAGAAATGTCAACAACTATAAAAATAGGGATTTTTGGGCTGGTGTAAATTGAAAAGTGAGAAATTAATTAAATCTATATCTATGCTATTATAAAAAGTGTCTTGGCATAGGTGGGGTTATAAATCTTCAATCTCTCCTCCTCCCACATAACGAGCTTCCCCAATTGAAAGTGTAATTCTTCGGGTGTGCCAAGTCTCCGGACCACCTCCAAGATTGAGAGGAACTCCAATGTCAACCCATGGTATGTGAGATTGTTTGCCTTGAAAGTCCTCGAACGTCCTCCTCTTGTTGCCAATGTGGTCACATCATCGGCGATCCCCATTTTTGCTATGGTATCATGGTGAAGGAACCAACAATGACGATGCTTGAGGGTAACAAAGTGCAACCACCTCCTTTTGGTTCCGGCATTTGGCAACTTCACCTTAAGTGTTTCGGCTCCATGTTAGCCGGAATGTTCACGATCATGGGAGCTCTAGTAGATGGAGTTGCCTTCTCCTTTCGTTTTCCTTTACCTTGTCCATTGAAGATGAAGCCACCACCTTCTTTCCTTTGTCACGTGCCTCGAGTATGTACCTTAACAAATGAATAATTAGCATCCACTACTCAATACTAGCATTACCAACAAATTTTCCAAACCTTGAACAATAGTTTAATCCTCAATTATCTACTCCAACTCACTACATCAACAACACAATCCTCACAATAATATCATCCAACAAGAACACTTACAACACTTCAATTATAAAGAATTAAAGCAAACACTTAATTTAATTCTCAAAAACTTCAAACCAACTCAACATGATATTTCTATCCTATTGATGCTCAAAAATATGGAAATTCAACACTACCATGAGCTACACAATCTCCAACAATAATTAGAATGATACTTCTACCTAATTCACCATAAATTATCAAAATTCTCAACAAATTCCCCATTCAAAATTAAGCATGCAAATCATTCATAGATTCCTAATAGAACCTTCTTCATGCAAGAAATCAATCAATACACAAAGTTCTATCATAATCCCCAATTTGAGACCTAAATTCTCATACATCCAATTAAACCATACATTCATGAAATTAATCCATCAATATGCTTTAATTCATGTAGAGAATTGAAAAACAAGAAGATTGGGGCTAGAAATTACATACCTTGAATGGTTTGAATGAAGAAAAGAGAGCTTGAGTGGGTTTGTGAGAGCTTTCGATCGAGAGAGGGTGCAAGAGTGTGCGTTTCTGTGTGTGTGGATGTTTAAAAGGGAAGAAAAAACTTACCTTAATCCGCGTCGAGCTGGGCTGGGCCGAAAAGGTATCGACCGAAAGGCCGCCTGATAGCTTGACCGAAAGTAGCTTCTGGATAATTAGCGTCGAGCCTACCGGCTGGGCTTTCGAACGATAGCTCGGCCAAAAGTGCCCTAGGCGTTTTTCTCCTTGCGACGTGACACGGAAAGCTTTTGGCTGGCCTTTCGACCGATAGGTTGGTCGAAAGTTTCTTGGGCGAATTTTTGGAATATTCTTTCGGTTGATAGGGGGTCGAAACCCTGGCCGAAAGTCGACACTGATGTTGTATTTCGATCTCCCTTTCGACCGATTCCTAGGTCGAAGGGTCCCTACACAAACCAAACTCAAAAAAAATACTTGGGTATAAGCCTTATAAAGGGGTATGACTCGAAAATACATAAACTTTAAAAATTAAAACTACGAAATCCTAATAAAAAAAACTAAATAAATAAGAATAAGATAATAAAAACAAAAACAAATAAAAATAAAAATGTTGGGTTACCTCCCAACAAGTTGTACGTTTTACGTCTTTAGCTCGACGATACCTCTATTCTACGTTCGATCATCGAGGTATGGAGATTTGATCCACGACTTGTATCCAAATGTTGGGGGCGGAGTTGACATATCTTCGTTAACAAAGCACTCGTCTCCCCCATCATCGTGTCTCCTCATTGCTTCATAAATGGAGATCTTGAGTTCTTCACCATTTACTCGGAACGTGAGATCACCATTTTGAACATCAATTAGCGCTTGACATGTGGCAAGGAATGGACGACCCAAAATAATTGGTTGATTCTAGTCTTCCAGCATGTCCAATACAACGAAGTTCGTTGAAAACACGAGATTGTGTACTAGAATGAGCACATCTTCAACCCCGCCTTGGGGATAGCAAACTGAACGACCTGCCATGAGTAGAGAGATGGTGGTTTTGCATCGGTCTCACTAATCTTCTTCTCCCTCCGCTTTCTCCTCAAAGATTGCTCAATCTCCAGGTCTAAAGGGATAAGTTGTACTCCTTTAGATCTTGTGTTCATGCGCTACCCAGAGGAACAAAGGGAAAAGAGAAAAATTGTTAGACCAATAAGAAGTAGCAATAAATCCTAGATCATCTATCAAGTCTATTTCGAAATATTTATGTAAAATTTAATCAATTCTAGGCAACGGCACAAAAAATTGATCGCATTATTTTCACCATACTAAATAGTATAGTAAAGAGCAAGCACGAATGTTGTATCCACAAGGATTGATATGTCGAATTCACACAAGTTACCTATATTCTAAACTCTCACAAATGTCTAGGCAAAAGAAATTTGAGTTTTGGGTTTTTACTAAAATCCTGGACAAATAATAAAAATTAAATAAAGGAGCAATTTAATCAAATAAAAACAAATCTAAAAAGAAATCGCAAGAAAAGAATTAAAACAATTATGATAAAATGGTTGATCCTAGCCAAGTATAATCTAACCAAATTCACATAAATAACATATTAATCTATTTAACCAATTTAATCCAACTTAGATGGAATGTACTCACGTAAATAACCTAAGTTTCCGCTAAGACAACTTAGATACTAGACTAGTCTAAACTTAATCACCGTTGTCTCATAAGAAGCAAACTAGTAAAAAGCTCGAGTACTAAATGTATAATTAATCTAGGTTCAAATACGATATACACCTAAATCAATTCACATGCAATTCCTACGATAACCTAATTTCGGCTAGGACAATAGATTAAATCGTATTATGTTTCATGAGATCAATCATGCAATTAATCCCGCTAATGTAAAAATCACACAATTCAACATACATAATTAGTGGCCAATTTATCATGGATGAGAATAAGCACCATTAAACATAAATCTAAGTGGAAAGATAAAATAGATCTAAAAGGTATTCATGCAAATTCAATTAGACATACAAACCCCTAGAATCAAATTTAGAAAATTAGCTAGACATTATCAAAGTAAAAAAGAAAGGTAGAGAAAGAGAATACATAATCAAAAGCATAAAACTAAAAGATTGAAATAAGAAAAACTCTTGAATTTATCTTCAAATCTTCAATAATTCTCCAAAGTACATGAAATAAAAATATAAAGTGATTGAATAATGAAAAGGAACTCTCTAAACAATGTTAAGAAAAGAGTATTTATAGGTGTTTAATGTTACATCAAAACCTAAGCGTAGAAGGAAACATAAGATACTCATAAAGATAACCAAATTAGAAAATTTGGAAGAACGTACAGGCCAAGCTATCGGTCGATAGGTTGTGCTTCAAAATCTTCTCTTCTTTCGACCGAAACCTACATCAAAACACAAACTCAGTAGCTCCTTTCGGCCAACCTATCGACCGCTAGGTTGGTCGATAGGTTCTCAATGTGGTTTAGACTTGATTTTGACCTTCTAAGTCTTGTTTCTTCATCTCTCGTTTCGTCTTCAAACATATCAATATGTTATTGCACAAATCAATGAAAAATACCTAGAAGCGTGATATAGATCGACAAATAATAAAACAAGTAATATACAAGCTAAATCACCTAAACGAGACTAGAAAACTCCATTTTTACACTTAAAAAATAATGTAAAATTAACATATATTCCCTCTGTCCCATTTATAAAGAGATAAGTTCTATTTTCGTTCGTCCCACTCATATAGGGATATTACCTTAAATAGTAAAATTTTAACCCACTAAAACTCATTCACACTACTTTATCAATAACTATCACTCTTGTTTTAATTCTCGTGCTGGGAAAAAGTTATCCCTTTACCAATGGGACAGAGGGAGTATCATGCATCAAAATCTAAAAAAATATATAAGTATGCAGACCCAGAAAATAAGAGGAAAGTGCATCAAAAATCACAAGAATATGCATTTTATAACTTACTGCATATCAATGAAAGGATAATAAAAATGCATTAAAATGAAATCGAAAATGCAACAAAGTCAACATAATATATGCATTATACGCAGTATACACACGTAAGGTATAAAATTTTATATAAGATCCAAAACACTCAACCGAAACGAATCCAGAATACGACTAAATGCATCAAAATTATATGCATCAAAATCTACTAAAAATCTGATAGGGACTAATATCAACCTTGCCACGTGGCGTCCTTCGGTGCTGACTGGACCTGCTTATCAGAGGCCTCAGGTGCTACCCTCGAGGCAGATGTCTTATCCCGTGCAGAAGCTGTAAGGTTCTGCGCAGATCCATCCCCGTGCAGAAGCTAGCCCAGACCCGTCGGCATCTGCCTATGCCCAGGGAACTGCCCAACACGCAGTCCGCATGACTCTACGTACCTTAGGGTGAGGACCACTAAATTAATGACGGAAGGAATCTTGTCCCCCCAAAAATTCCTTTTTTGTCCTCCACGTACAGGTACATTCACCTTTTCAACCCTTTTTACACCTATAAATAGACAGTGATTTCACCATTCTGAGGTACGAGTTCTATACTTTTCTACTCTATTTCATTGATACTCTTCCTTAGAGTTTTCGTACTCTTACTGACTTGAGCGTCGGAGGTTCTTTTCGGAGGAACCTCCCCCTTTGTTCCTCCGGCTCTGTTTTGCAGGCGCACGGCGGCCACGGTGACAGAGCTTGGAGGTACTTCGTGGAAGAACGCCTTGCTTTTACCAATCCGTCCCCGCTCTTCCTTGTTATGCCCTGTTTCTCATGAACTAGGTTGGATTGATAGTTTGGACGCTTTGCATTTTGCCTCTATCTTAATCCCCTTTCATGAAGGAATGGTATTTTAACGAAGCTAAGCTATGAAGACTAGTGCCTTGCACCCTTATGTTCCTGTCTATGATCGATTATGCTTAAATATCTTTTGTAAATCTGTAAATATAGTGAATAATCGTATTGTTGTTGTTAATCTTTGACCCGGATCTTAAAACTGGCGCCGTCTGTGGGAAATCTGAGTTTAAGACGTCGATTTCCTCTTTTATGAACAAATTTCTAGCTCGTCGTTATAATGTTATCGGTGAATTTCCTTATCATTTCCTCATGTGAGAGATCTAAGAAAAATTGATGTCTAAAGTGAATGGGTGTACTGTATTTGCTGAATAGTTTGCAAAAACCCGAATGCAAAAAATGTTAATTGATTCATGTTGAGTTTTCCTCGGTTTTAAACTGCAAAATATGATGTGATGCCTAAATTACACTTTCTTTGAAGTAGTAATTGTGATGGCTAAACTGCGTTTTTCTTTGACGTGATAGTTGCGAAGAATTTCAGAAAGCTTGAACCGAATTTGGAGCAATTCCAGAGCACCCTCAAATGCATTCCTAACAATTAGTGAGTCTAAAGTTCTGCCGAAAGTTATGAATCATGAAATCAGCCTGCGGGTTATGAGGAATTGATAATACAGAGGAAGCACTATGGTACAATCATGGGCCCTTGTATTATCATGAACCGAAAACCACAAAAGGTAAACACCAAAAACAGAGAGCCCAAAATGACGAGGTCACCCCTCTCACCATGATGAGGGGGCCCCACATTGGAAGGCATAAATTATCTGCAAATGAGCTAAAATGCTCGCGTAGGCCCTATCTAATAGGCAAAAATCTCGTAAGCCCTATCTAATAGGCAAAAATCTCGTAAGCCCTATCTAATAGGCAGAACCCTCATAAGCCCTATCTAATAGGCAAAAATCTCGTAAACCCTATCTAATAGGCAGAACCCTCATTAGCCCTATCTAATAGGCAAATATCCAAAAAGCCCTATCTAATAGGCAAAAACTTCGTAAGCCCTATCTAATAGGCAGAAAACTCATTGAGCCCTATGCAAATAGGCTAATGTTCTAAAAACTCTTCACAAATTCACAGAACCTTGCAAAGATGACTGCCAATTCAGATGCCAACCCAAGGGAGGCTTCACAAGCTCCTGGAGGCTCAGAACATTCTCCACTGGGGAATGAAGGAAGAAACACTCTGGTAACAGAAGCCAGTGTCAATGCGGAAGCTCACTTTTCTCCCGCAATGCTCCTGCAAATGAGGACACTCATAGAAAGTGTGATTGATGGAGCGTTGGATAAAAAACTCCACGCTCTGGGGATGCATCCCAGAAGTTCAGATGCCCAACATGAGGCCCACGAAGGGTGGGGAAGTAAAACTACCCCCGGTGCATGCAAGCAGAAGCATAAATAGGGCTGTGCAAACGGTCGGTTCGGTTAAAAACCGACCGAAACCGAAGAAACCGATGACCAAATTTCTATTAAATTTATAGCCGAACCGGCCGCTTAGCAGGTTTCAGGCCGACCGAAACCCAACCGAAAACCGAAGGTCGGTTTCCGGCCGTTTCGGTTAAAATCGACGGAGGCAGCAACTTGGAGAAAATTAGATAAACAAGTGGGAGATAGATAAAAAAACCGAATTTGGGGAAGATGAAGAAGATGAGCAACAGAGAAATAAGAGAAAACGGTGGGGAGGATGAAGAGGATGAAAGAAAGAAAAGAGAAAGGTTGGACGGTGATTTGAGGAGAGAGAGAATACAATGGGGAAGATGAAGAAGATGAATAGAGAAAAGGTGAGAGAGTGCCTGACAATTTCGAAAAAAAAAAGAGAGGAAAAAGTGGGCGGAGGTTTTGAGGAGAGAGAGAGCTGACTTGCTATTAAATAAAAAAGATAAAGTGTGTTTGGAGTGTTTTAATTTTCAAGGGAGGTAAGCTCCATAAAAATGGGGGTAGGCAGTTGTGATGAGTGAGAAAGTAGATTATATTTATTTTAATGAATATTAAAATTTTCGGCCGATTCGGTCAAGACCGAATTGGTTCTTTCAATAACCGAAAATCGGCCGAAATAGCTTCGGTTTTTGAATTCCTAACCGAACCGAAACCGAGACTCCTTCTTAGCCGACCGGGACCGACCGGTTCGGCTCGGTTTTTCAGTCTCGGTCCGGTTATGCTCACCCCTAAGCATAAAGACTCAAATGTGGTCCAGGAGCTGGTCACCAGATTACCTTTAATGACCATAGTCCAAGAGGAGGGATTCCTCACTGATTGGGAATCCCCAGAGGACGAAAATCCCGAATAACCTGGAGAGGAACTCAAGGAAGACGCTGTCAATGCGTGGACCAAACAATTTGCCTGGCAGAAGGAGTAAATGAAGCTTTTGACGAAAGAGCTAGAAAAGCTAAAGAAGCAGAAGCAGATCCCAGAAAGGGCCTCAGAAGAGGCAGAAGCAAATGAAGGAGGAATTAATATCTTAGATGAGGGTAAGAACATGAAGCACCTCACAACCCACAAGAATAGAGGACACAAAGTAGAGTTCTGTCATACTTATATCGATGAAAACAACCCTTTCTCGGCGGATATCCAAACAGATCCTATCCCAGGGAACTTTAAGACGATTTCCTGTGAATACCAAGGAAAGGGTGACCCCGAGGAATACCTAATGAAATTCGAGAGCTTGTGCCTCTTGCATCAATATTCTGAGGGCGTTAAATGCAGAGTGTTTCTCACCACTCTGTCTAGAACGGCCCAACATTGGTTCAAACAGCTGTCTAGATCCTCAATTCACTCCTTACAGGACTTGAGGGAAGTGTTCCTGCAGCAGTTCGTGAGTGCTAAAAGAACCACCAGGAATTCCTTGCATCTGACAACGATCAAGCAGGGTCCCAACGAAAGCTTAAGGGACTAAATGACCCGCTTCAATGAAGCTGTTTTGGAGATACCTGGGGTAGAGCCAAAATTGAAGGTGCACGCTTGTGTAGACGGCTTGAAGCTAGGGCAATTCTTCACATCCCTTATCAGAAAGGAAGCCACCTCTTTTGAGGAGTTGCTAATGAGAGTACAGAAGTATATTCATATGGAAGAAGCTATGAGCAACAAAAGGGCTGAAATCGCTTCTCAGAAAGAAAAGAAGCCCGAAGAAAAGAAGAGGCCCGCTCCAGATGCCAGAAGAGCTGATAAAAATGAACGATTCTTGAGGTCTTTTACCCCTCTCATCAAACAGCCCGCTGATTTGCTTGAAGTGGTTATGAGGAAACCAGGGGTTCAGATCCCTATGGGGCATAGACACCCGCCAAGGAACCCACCTTCCGATAAGTTCTGCAAATTCCATAACGACTATGGTCATACCACCAATGATTGTAGAAACTTGAAGATAGCCATTGAAAAGCTAATCCAAGAAGGAGAGCTCTTGGAGTACGTCAGGAGAGAATCTGAGCAAAACAAGGGGCGTAAAGAAGCCAATGACAAGGCACCTGGGGCTGAAGAAATTCCCGAGCCCAAAGGTGTCATCAAGATGATATACGGGGGTCCTACCATAGGAGATTCTAACAGGAGCCGGAAGGCATCCATGAGAGAGCTACACATGCATGAAAGGCATGAGGTCCTACGGATGGAAAAGGGTCTCCCCGTGCCAGAAATATACTTTGGGATTGAAGATAACCAAGGTGTGATTCACCCACACGACGATGCGCTGGTCATCACAGTGGAGCTAGAGAGGTACAAAGTCCAAAGGGTATTCGTGGATACCGGGGCAGCAGTCAATGTAATTTTCGAGAATTGTTTCAATCAGATGAGCTTGCAGAAGCCCTTGGATGGTGTGGTCACTGCCTTACATGGCTTCTCAGGGGACCCAGTGATGTCACTTGGTTCTATCAATCTGATGCTCACCCTGGGAGAAGGATCTGTGCGAGTATCAAAGCCAGTCACCTTCTTGGTAGTAAGGCAAGAGTCCTCTTACAATATCATCCTGGGGAGAACAACTTTGAACCCCTTCCTAGCCGTGGTATCCACCTATCATTTATTGATGAAATTTCCGGTGGAAAGCCAAGTAGGCCAAGTGTCGGGAGATCAGATGGTCTCGCAAAGATGTTATATCCAGTTCGTACAGATAGGAGAGGCCAAGAAACGGCCGATGCCAGAACATATTAACCCTAATCCAGAGGCAGAACCCGAATGGAAAAAGCCTAAGGCTGCAGATGCTGTTGATGGGAAGCAAAATTCACCCACCCTAATGGAACAATTGATGATTATAGAATCTAGACCAAAAGAAAATGAATGGTTCACCTTAGCGGATGTGGGATTATGGGAAGACAAACCACTTAGAAGTCAGCACAGCAATGTGATAACGACGTTCGATCCAAGTACAAACTTCTTGGTAAAGCCCATGCTAACCAAAGGATCAAACAAATGGTTTGTCAAACAAGGTGACAGAGATGGGGGATCTGAGGGAGGCATAGCCCTCGAAGCTCAGATGATGTACAAACTCAAACAAAGAATTGCTGAAAGGACCAGAGAGGGATCTGAGGCTAAAAAGGCTTGTGCGCACAATCTCTCAACCACAAAAGGAAACTGAAAGACCATGATCGACAGGATGACAGCAGAGGTTTTGAGCATAACTGACATCTTATCTCGTGCAAGTATCAGTGAATCATCACATAAAGAGAAAGGAAGGACATTCCCGAAGAAATGAAGGATGAAACATTATCTTTTGAAAAGAAAGTAGGCATGGTTAGCCATGCTCCTTACCCCTTTTTATTTTGTGTTTAGCTAATATGTTTTGAGAACAAGGTGCGTTTTGGTACTAAGGCATAGCGCAGATAACATAATGAATGAGTTATAATTCTTTCAATTTCTTATACCTCACTTGGGGGGGGGGGGGGGGGGGGGATATTCCCCACACCCCATTAGCCCTACTTCATTATATTAAAATGCTTTGGTAAAGTTAAAGCAATGGATACTACACCCTACTATCCTTATCTCATCATCTTTAAAAGGTTATGATAGGTAAAAGGGCAAGTGATATCTTTCATCATAAAGAAAATGTTTTATCAAGAAAGTCAATGCAATAAGCAAAGACATAAAATAAAGGCCAAAACGAAAACTAAACAGCAGCCCTAGCCGTGGTAGCCATAGCAAGAAAATTAAGGTTATATTCCCGATTACAAGCAATGGTAATCAGAACCAACGAACCCCCCCTTAAAACAGTTGTTAGATAGACCCAATCTATTAGGAAGCTAGCCAAATAAAACAATAAGATTAAGCAAACACGATTGCAAGACAAGGGTGGCTGCCAAGACCCAGGCAATAAGCGTTATAGCCCTTATAAATGTTGATAAGTTGAATCCTATATTATCAGCATATAGGGCTAAGAGGCCTAGTAAGAAAGACATTACCTTGGTCAGAGAGTATTAAAAAAATATAAACTATTCCTCTTGAAAGGCAAAAGTTTTTTAGTGAGTACTTGTTTAAAAGAAACAAAGCCCGTACGTAGCCATAAAATGAGTTATAATTCATTTGATTTCTTATTACCCAGCTGGGAGGGGAGTAGGGGAACACCTCCCATATCCTATATCCCATTATCTTAAAATATTTTATCATGAAGAAAACACTTAGAAGTCAAACACACCAGATGAACAACAAAAAATTGAAGCATGATTGTATTAATAATTCGAAAAAGGAATGGGAATATGTTAAATACAAGGCCATAAAAAAGCACCTTGCCAAAAGCAAAAAGAAATAAAATTGTTGTTCACTCCACCAGCATGATTTCAGGGCCATAAAATAAGCACCCCATCAAAAAAACTTAAAAACGAAATTGTTTTAGGACACCAAACCAAACACAACACGACTAAGAGTTAAATGGAAGGATCTGGGCCAAGGATTGGATCTGCAGAGCTCGGGGAGAGAGTGGTCGAAGCCTGACCCTCGGGAGCAGTTGAAGCTGTTGCGGGGCTTGTGATAGGATTCTCCTTGATCTGATCCGCTTCGGTAATCAAAGCATCTGCTCTTTGGGCACCACGTTTGTTGCCCGCTTCCAAATGGGCCAAGAGCATTCTTCTCTTTTAACTCCTAACAAGGAGAGAAAATTACAAAGAAAAAATGATAAGTGTTAGATCCGGGTCAAAGATCCACAACAATTATTCATCATATCTATAGATTAGCTAAGAGTGTTCATATACAAAGGATTACAAGCGAAGACATAGAAGAGATTCATGAGATTTATTAGTCTTAATAGCTCAACTTCCATAGAACGCCTCCTTTCCATGTAAAAAAGGGGATTAAGATAGGAATCAAGCGCAAAGCGTTTGAGCTATCAATCCAGCCGAATCCACAAAGAACAGAGCTCGTTTAGGAAGGAGAATAAGGAAGAAGAGGGCGAAGTAGAGAACGCAAGGCATCCCCATACTCGTCCTCTCTTGGCCACAAGAATTATACCTTTGAGTTAAACGGTTGAGAATGTCTTTCGCCCACAAAGTGAAGATGAGAGAAATGATGAAGGAGGCTCCTTGAAGAAGGACCTCGGATGCTTGAGTTCGAGAGAAAATTCTATGTAAATAGAACAGTATGCAAAGTGTGTGTGAAAGTTGTTTTGGAATGGTGAAGTCACTCTCTATTTATAGGTGTAGAAAGGACGTAAAAGGTGAATATACATGCAGAGGGAGGACAGGAGAGGAATTTCTAGCGGGACAAGATTCCCTTCGTCATTAATTTTGTGGTCCTCACCCTAGAGTGTGTAGAGTCATGCGGATGGCATGCGTTTGGCAGATCATGAGGTATGGACAGATGCCAATCAAGTTAGGACAGCTTCTGCGCGATGAGAGTTCTGCGCCAAACCTTGCAGCTTCTGTACCGAGACAACATCTAAGGCTTCTGGGACGCGAGCCCAATCAATGCTAAAACTTACCACGTGGCAAAGCTGATATTAGTCCCTATCAGCTACCCCCCCCCCCCCCCCCCCCCCCAGGTCCAGAAGCATGCTTCATTAGCTTCTGTTAGACGTTTTGGCGGGAAAGGGTCTTCCTATAGACGTCACAAACGTCTTATCGCGTGAAAAACAGTGCGACGTTTAGTTTTTCGAGAATGAGGCAATGTAAAGGCACTCTATTATTTGCCTATATAAAGGGCCTTATCTTCTCTCCGCAGTTTATCACTACCAAAACTGATGATTAAATTTTGTAATTATCAAGCTTGAGCTTTCTTCGGTTATGAAGGTGCTTTCTCCGTGTTATATGAGGTTCTGGTAGTACCCTTAGGATGATCTTGAGGCTTTTTCTACTCATCACTTTGTGAAAAATTAGCCCATTTTTTGAAGGGAGAGCCTATACTCTTGCTTATCTTTCCCTATTTCTATTATGTTTAACTTTGTCACTTCTCTCATAGCCTGACTTGGGTGATTCCAGTAGGATGTGAGATTTAGCGACTGTGATTCTAATGGGCTTTATATGTCTCTTCTTTTTTTTTTTTTTTAGATATATTATGGTTATTTTTTTATTCCCGGCGCGTGTAAGCACTTGGAAGGGGCGAAGCTTATTTTTGAAATTAATTGAATTCTGGTGAAGTGAATTGGACACGTTCTCCTTTTCTCTTTTTCACGCTTTTGCCTTTATTTTTCTCATCCCCCGAGTCTATAAGCACTGGTTGTTCACCCTCCTTTACATTCTCGCTAGCATTCTAAAGAAAAGGAAAAGCCTTTCCACCATTTTCAGTTTCTCGAAGTTTCTACTTCCCCATCAAGCAGGTACACTTGTATTCTATTCCTCCCTTAGATTTTCTGCTATCATCTTTTAGAAAGTCGCTATGAAACCTTCTTCTTCCCGACGAAGTTCTTCCGACTATCGGGGTAACAGTAGTTCTACTAGATCTGCCCAGGGATCCGAATCCCAGAAAGACAGTACTGAAAATAAACTGAAGAAACAAATTCTCCCTTTGGATAGATATGAAGCTTCCACCCTAGATAGAACTGCTTTGGATGTCTTTATTAAGAAAGTGAAGAAGTTTGGGGGACATCTGCTAATAGTCCTCGAGAGGGATGAGCGGCCTTTATTGTCAAAATCCCCTCTCAAGATTTTTCTGGTTTTTTCAACTGACAGCTGGCTTGCGCTTTCCGGTGCCTCCCTTTTTTGTTCGCATCGCTCAACTATACAATGTACCCCTGAACCAATTAAACCCTGCTTCTATCCGCAAGGTTGCATTTTCCCACATAATTGCAAGCCTAGAAGGGGTAAAGGATACAACATTCCTTTTCTTTCGCACCCATGAATTAAAACAAAAAGATTTTCATCTGTACTTTTCTCCAAATGTTCATTTTGCAAATATATACGGCAAATACGAATCCAAAGATAAAGACTGGCATGAGTGTTATTTGACGGTCAGCCCCCCTTCTGGTACTTCTTGGAATATACCTGACATTAATTTGTATAAGAATCCTAGCAGAGAGAAACCTTCTCGATCTCTTCCGCCTCTGTCTCCTTGGGAGGAAGGGATAATGTCCGAGCTTCTATCTCAATATCCTTTTGATCATATTATGCTTAGACCTTTTGTAGAGAGTGAAGAGATTCTATCTTTCTTTGGCTTAAAACCCAGCATCCCTTGGTCTTCATCAATGGGTAAAATTCCTTGATTTTATTGTTGTTTTCTACTTTCTTATATATCTTTTCTCGAAGGGGTAGGCAATGTTAACCTTCTTAATCTGGGCAGGAATGGATACCTCCAAACAGAATTTAAAGAAAAAGGCGTACGATAAGGAAGCTTCACCGGCTGAGGATGCGGCTCCTGGTGTTGTTAAGGAAGCTTCACCGGCTGAGCGCGAAGCCTTCTCCTTACCAGCAGAAGGTTCTGTAGGCTTATCCAAGCCTTCACGAGGCGCAGGTACTTCTCCCTCTGCCCGACCCAAAGCAACAACTCATCAAAAAGGGAAGGGTAAAGTTTCCCTTGATTTGGCTCTGCCTTCTGCCATTCATCCTACTCCTCAGGATCCTAAGGACTCTTTGTCCTTATCCTCTCAAGCCCTGACTCCAGTTTCTGCTGAGCCATGCATAGTGGTTGATGTGGAGGGTCACATTCCCTCCTCTACTCTTTCTGTTACGAATCCTTCCATAGAGGGCTTTGACTTCTCTCATTTAGGGAGAAACCTATCATCAGCAGAAGCTTCTCCTGCCTTCATACAGGAGCTTGAGGCTACTTCGGCCAATCCCCCTCTGATCTCTGCGAAGAGGAAGAGTTCCTCTTCTTCCCCTCTTCCTACTAGAAAGGGGAAACTTAATTCTGGCACAATGGTAACACGCGCCACATTGGGTACTATGGTCCCTTCATCTTTGGATTCCAATGTCCCAACATCCTCCGCTCTGAATGAGCGTGACTCTTAAGTCTTGGCCTTAAGCCCCTTAGCTTCGTTTGCCCAAACAAACCCTTATCTCTCTCAGAAAGGGGGACGAGTTTCTCAACCCCGCCCTTCCTCATCGTCTACCAGCTCTCTGGCCTTCATCCATTCTCTTCGCCGGAAAGGTTTGGATGTACCTCCTGCCACCGCGCAAGGAGCAGGTGCGAGTGTCTCCTTTCCCGGGGTAGTTGACAACATAGACGGGGGTTTAGCTGCTATGATTCTAGATAGCATCCCCAGGGAAGAAGATTGGCGATTGGCAGAGGTCTATCCTTCGGACTTCTTGATTAAAAGAGCTGCTAGCCTCGAGTTACAAGTATACCTTGACTCATCCATTCATACATTCAGGTATGGAAGTATGTCTCCTTTTCACTATATCTTAATTGTTTATGTCGCCTTCAGGCTGCTAGTTGCAGATCTATGTTAGGTGTCCGCGCTTTAGCGTATGACAATCTGCAAGCTCATCATTCTCATGCGGAGAGAGAAAGGGAGAAACTTCGAGCTGAAGTACACCCGCCTACGTGAATGGGCTCATAATCGTGAGGCTTTTCAAGCTCTCAAGACTCAAAAAGCAAGGCTGGAGGAGGAACTGTCAGAGTTGAAGAAAAATGATCGGGATAGGGAGCTCTATCTGCAGGCTCAGGAAAAAGAAGTCTCACAACTCCGAGCGAGCTCTGCATCCTATTCTCAGCAGGTGAATGATCTTTACAAGGCTTTAGAAGCTTCTATCATGCAAACGGCAAAGGCACATGACGCCCATTTTGCCGAAGTGGAGCAGCATAGGAAACAATATGAGCAAGAATTAGCGCAAGCTAAAATATCTTCTCATGCTATGGGCCTAAAGGAAGGGTTGGATCAGGGTCTTATCAGAGGTATGAGGAGCTGCCAATCTCAGCACCTGCTCACTTCTTACGGCCAAGCTTTCCTAGATCACTTGATTCATAACCTGCCAGAGGCATATCTTCACTCCCCAAGCTTTTGGGTCAGGATAACAGAGCCTCTTTCCGAATGGGCTGCTAAGCATGTATTTGAATGTTGCCGAATGTTGGGCGTTCCTGAAAGGGCTGCATCTATGAATTTGGAGTCTATCGTACAAACTTTCAGTCGAGCACCTGAGACACTGGAACTTAATCGCAAGATGTTGGTCTCGGTTTGATGAGGGATACACACGTAGCCGGGGGGGAGGGGGGTGAATACGTGTGTAAGAGCCAAGTTCAACAGTAACTGGAGCGCCCAGTACTGTTGCGGCGGCTTTGTCGGCCTGGTGGTCAACTCCGGTGCTCCATTCTTCTATCGCCACGTGGAGATACGCAATTAATGCGTCGATCTGCACTTGACTGAAGTTTGAACTTGTAGTTTGAATCGGAGCGGGAGATTTGGTCTGTCACTTTCAGTTAGGTAGCGGCTCGCTTTGCTTTTGAAGTTTTGAGCGTATGTTTTGGATGAGTCGCTTTAACTAGTACTGTAGCATTCGCTTGGAAGCAGATTTCCCGAGCGTCCGCTTTAGTAAAGGTTGACTCGCTTTGACTTCTACTGTAGCGCACGCTTCGCTTCGCTTCGCTTCGGCAGACTCGCTTTGAGTCTACTGTAGTGCTCGCTTAGCTTCACTTTGCTACTCTTCGGCACACTACGCCTCGCTTCGGTAGACTCGCTTCACTTCAAAAACACACTCAAGCGAGTGGCCTTCACTTGAAAATCTAGCAGTCTAAAATCTAAGCGTCTAAAGCAAAAATTCAAGCCTTCCTAACATTATAGGCTTAGGAAAATCCTAACCTATCTAAATCAAAATAGGGTCGCTTGGGAATAGGATACATAGAGGGTTTTGGGATCGAATCAAAACATACACACTTTAATTTTAAAGCGTCCCGTTAAGTTCCCCCTTAACATATGATCCTTAACAATTCCCAACACAAGATTAGTGCCCGGAACCCTTGGTATTTCCAAGTGTTACGGAAGGCTGCTGACATCCTTCATCGTCCTCACGATCACTTGGAGCCATCACCATCTTGGGGTTCCCCTCGCATTCAAACATTCTTCCCTGATGCCGAAATACAGGAATATCAGAAGTAGGTCTTTGAAGAGGTATTATTTTATCATCAAGGGATCTTTTCATTTGCCTTTGTGTTATCTGTATTCTGACACGAGCAATCAATTTTTCTTTCTCTTTTCTCTCTCCTTTTTTTTTTTTTTTTTGTGTGTGTGTGTACGCATATACAGGAAAAGGAATTTCTCGATCTTCTCCCACCCAGATGTGAGCCTTCTTCTGAGATTTCTCCCCCTGATATGTCCTTATCCAGTTCTTCGGTACAGAATCTGATGATGACATGCGCACCCTTGCTGAACGAGTTGCTTCGTTTAAAGGTCCTAGGAAGGTCCCTTCTGACCTCTCCACGGTAGTTTAAGTGGAAAGTGTGGCCGAAGCAAGTGTTCCTTCTTCAGAGGTTGAGCAAGTCTATGAGGATCCCGCAATGGCTTCAGATCCCACTTTGGCTCCTTCTATTACTGATGTTTCTACTTCCCATGCCGAGGACCCTACAGATCCTGCTCAAGATGCTGACCGCTTTGTGGCCAACTTGTTCAATCCCGATGCCACTGAACCCTCTACTCAAAACTAGGGCTCTCTTATTGACACTTCTCTTATGCTGGTTGATAGTTCAAGGACAATTCTTCCGTTTGAATTTCTGGTTTTCAACTTAAGTTTTTTTTTTTTTTTTTTTTTTTTTTTTTTTTTTTTTTTTTTTTTTTTTTTTTTTGTTTTTGCGCTTCTCATATGTTTTATACCTTTGTCAGAGTAACTTATTTTTTGCTTTTATGCCTGTGTCATTTTTTGGCATTTTAAGATAATGAAATATAGATGATGGGGTGCAGGGTATCCCCTACTCCCCCCCAAGTGAGATATAAGAAATCGAAGGAATTATATCTCATTTGTGGCATCGTCTGCAGAATAACCACTTTAAGACAAAAAAAACATAATTCGCGTTCCCTACATATTGACTTAAATAAGAAAAATGCAGATAAAGGACATTATTAACCCTGATTTTTCTTTTCAAGTGATAATGCCTTTGGGTTCTGGGGTCCCTTCAACCTCAAATACTCTGTCATCCACCTCTTTGCGCTTCTTATTTTGATCATATTCCTTCTTGACATATTCCAGGAGCTCTCCTTCCTGGGTCAATTTTTCGATAGCTATTGTCAAATTTCTACAGTCATTGGTCGTGTGCCCATAATCGTTATGAAACCTGCAAAATTTGTCAGAAGGCGGTTTCCTTGGGGGATGCTTGTGTCCCATAGGGATTTGAACTCCTGGTTTTCTCATGACTATCTCAAACAGGTCATCAGGTTGTTTAACGAGAGGGGTAAAAGGCCTCATAAACCGCTCGTTCTGGTCAGTTTTCTTAGCATCTGGAGTTGATCTTTTCCTTTCCTCTGGCCTTTTTTCCTTTTGAGAAGCAAGTTCGGCCCTCTTGCTACTCAGAGCTTCCTCCATGTGGATATATTTTTGAACTCTCGTCAACAATTCCTCAAAAGAGGTAGCTTCCTTCTGGATAAGAGAGGCGAAGAATTGCCCTGGCTTCAGACATCCACACAAGCGTGCACCTTTTGCTTCGGCTCCACCCCTGGTATCTCCAGGACGGCATCATTAAAACGTGTCATATAGTCCCTTAGACTTTCATTGACACCTTGTTTGATCGTTGTCAGGTGCAGGGAGTTCCGAGTAGTCCTTTTGGCACTGACAAACTGTTGTAGGAAAACCTCCTTCAGATCCTGAAAGGAGTGAATAGAAGATCTTGGTAGTTGTTTGAACCAGTGCTGAGCGTTTCCAGATAAAGTTGTGAGAAACACTCTACATTTAACGCCTTCCGAATATTGATGAAGGAGACACAAGCTCTCAAACTTCATTAAGTGTTCTTCTGGATCACCTTTTCCCTGATACGTATACTCACAGGAGACCGTCTTAAAATTCCCTGGTATGGGATCTTTCTGGATGTCAGCCGAGAATGGGTTGCTTTCATCAAGAGCTCCGATTTGTGTCCTCCACTCTTTTGGGTGATGGGGCGCTTCAAGCTCTTACCCTCATCCAATGTGTGAATTTCTCCTTCATCCCCTTCTGCCTCTTCCAAAGCCTTTTCAGGGGTCTGCTTCTGCTTTTTTAGCTTTTCCAATTCTTTTCTCAGAAGCTTCATCTGTTCTTGCTGTTGGGCACACTTCTTGGCCCATGTTTCACCAGTGTTTTCTCCCAGGTCATCCCCTTGCTTCTGGGGTTCATCTTCATCCGGAGATTCCCAATCAGTAAAAAATCCCTCTTCTTGAACTGCGGCCATTGATGGCAGTCTAGTGACCAACTCTTGAACTATGCTTGAGTTTCTAGGCTTCTGCTTGTGTGTCGCAGGGGTACTTTTGCTTCCTTCGCCTTCTTGGGGTTCGTGTTGAGAATCTGAGCTTCTGAGGTTCATTCCCAAAACCTGGAGTCTTTTTTCCACATCTCCATCGACCACACCCTCTATAAGTGTTTTCATCTGCAGGAGCATAGCAGGAGAAAACTGAGCCTCCGCGTTGACACTAGCTTCTGTCATCAGGGTGCCTTTCCCTTTATTCCCATGTGGAGAATTTTCTGAACCTCCATGAGTTTGGAGAGCTTCTTTTGAAGCAACATCTGAATTGGCAGTCATTTTTGCAGGGTTCTGCACATTTTTCACGAATTTTCAGTATATTAGTCCCGAGTGGTTATAAAATGGGACATGAAATAGAGATTGTTTATTTTTCATAGGGTCTCTGCAGGTGTACTGCATCTGCACGAGTTTTTATAAGTGTTGCCTACTTATGCAGGGCTTGATGAATGATGCCTATTTGCATAGGGCTCAATATATGGTGCCTATTTGTATAGGGCTTTCGAGGGTTCTGCCTACTAGATAGGGCTTACGAGATCTTTGCCTATTAGATAGGGCTTTTTTGAAGGCTCTGCCTATTAGATAGGGCTTATGAGATCTTTGCCTATTAGATAGGGCTTTTTTGAAGGCTCTGCCTATTAGATAGGGCTAATGAGAGTGTTGCCTATTAGATAGGGTTTTTTTAGGGTTCTGCCTATGAAATAGGGCTTACGAGGTTTTTGCCTATTAGATAGGGCTTGTGAGAGCATTTTAGCTCGATTACAGAGGATTTATGCCTTCGAATGTGGGGCCCCCTCATCAGGGTGAGGGGGGTGACCTCGACATTTTCGGCTCACTATTTTTAGTGTTTGCTCTGAGTAGTTTTCGGTTCATGATAATACAGGGGCTTATGATTAGATCATAGTGCTTCCTCTGTATTTACCAATTCCTCATAACCCATAGGCTAATTTCGTGATTTGTGACTTCCAATTAAACTTTTAAACTCACCAATTGTCAAAGATGAGTTGAATACGCTTCGGGATTGCTGCAACTTTGATTCAACTTTCCTTCAAATTCTTCGCAACCTTTGAGTTAAGCAGCGAATACAATTCAGTTATCACAATTTCTATTACGGGGAGAACATAATCTTAAGATCGCCCCCTATTTTGCGGCTCGACACCATGAAAGACTCAACAAAAATTAATCCATGATATTCACATCCAAAATTTCTGAGAAATGACTTAACTAACACGAAATATCCATTCACTCCCACATCCCTCTCTTGGATGTTTCTTGTATAAGGAAATAACAGAGAAAAACCATAACAACATTGCAACAATAAGCTAAAATTCCAATAATACAGAAGAGATCAACGTCTTAAACTTAAAATTTCCCACAGACGGCGCCAGTTGTTAGATCCGGGTCAAAGATCCACAACAATTATTCATCATATCTATAGATTAGCTAAGAGTGCTCATATACAAAGGATTACAAGCGAAGACATAGAAGAGATTCATGAGATTTATTAGTCTTAACAGCTCAACTTCCGTAGATAGCCTCCTTTCCATGTAAAAAGAGGATTAAGATAGGAATCAAGCGCAAAGCGTTTGAGCTATCAATCCAGCCGAATCCACAAAGAACAGAGCTTGTTTAGGAAGGAGAAGAAGGAAGAAGAGGGCGAAGTAGAGAACGCAAGGCATCTCCATACTCGTCCTCTCTTGGCCACAAGAATTATACCTTTGAGTTAAACGGTTGAGAATGTCTTTCGCCCACAAAGTGAAGATGGGAGAAATGATGAAGGAGGCTCCTTGAAGAAGGGCCTCAGTTTCTTGAGTTCGAGAGAAAATTCTAAGTAAATAGAACAGTATGCAAAGTGTGTGTGAAAGTTGTTTTGGAATGGTGAAGTCACTCTCTATTTATAGGTGTAGAAAGGACGAAAAAGGTGAATATACATGCAGAGGGAGGACAGGAGAGGAATTTCTAGGGGGACAAGATTCCCTTCGTCATTAATTTTGTGGCCCTCACCCTAGAGTGTGTAGAGTCATGCGGATGGCGTGCGTTTGGCAGATCCTGAGGTATGGACATATGCCAATCAAGTTAGGACAACTTCTGCGCGATGAGAGTTCTGCGCCGAACCTTGCAGCTTCTGTACCGAGACAACATCTGAGGCTTCTGGGACGCGAGCCCAATCAATGCTAAAACTTACCACGTGGCAAAGCTGATATTAGTCCCTATCAATAAGTAATAATACGTAATCTTCATTGTAAATAATAGAGAAAGCAGATGAAGAATCCATTCACAAAAGTCAAATAGGAAAAGGGTACCTCGCGAAAGGCCTTTTGCATAGACCTCATCACCCTGGCATTAGGAGGTGATTGGTGTTTAGATGTTAGGATTTTCGTAGTGTTTTCGTGTCCGTTTTCGTTATGTTTTTGTGTCTTTTGTGTGTTTATGGCTATGATTTGGTTGTTTGGAGTTTTTGGCATTTGTAGGTGTTCATGGGTGAAAAGGAGCGGAAACGGGTCGAAAAGGAAGGAAAAGACGATGATCGGACGAAGGAGGGCAGAACGGAGAGTTGGACGGGCCGTCCAACTCATCTGGACGGCCGTCCAACATCACGTCCAAGAAGGGCTGGACGGCGTCCAGCGTGTTGAGCTAAATCATGCAGTGCCAGGTTTTGGACGGGCCGTCCAACATCTGGACGGCCGTCCAACTAAGGCGGCCAGATTTCTTTTCCTTTTATATCTTCTAGACAATTTTTATCATTATTTAGCTTCAGTTTTTCGCACTAAAATACTCTAGTTTAGTTTTGCTTTGTTCGGATCCGAATTCTTCGTTGTTGCAATTTAATTCAAGACTTCTTTATTTAATTCAAGTTCTTCGTTCTTCGTCTAAATTTCGTAAGTTCTTTTATTGCTTTCGTTTAATTGCTTTAATTGCTTTCCTTCGTTTTAGATTCGATTTCTTAATTGCTTAGTTTAATTTCCGTAGTTTAATTTCGTTCGTTCGATTTTCAAGTTCTAGTTTAGATTCGTTTTTCTCAAGTTTCAATTCTCTCGTTTTTAAAGCTTTCAAAGTTAGATTTATTTTCCTTTAAATTTCCAGATTTCATACATGATGTCTAAGGTAGTTTATGCTTACTCCGTTGCTTCTTTTATTGCTTTCTTTTTGATTCTTGCCTAGGTAGATTAATCGTTTTACTTTAGTTTAATTCTTAGATTTATTTACTCGTTCTTAGATTAGTTATTTATTTGCTTTTATTTATTGCTTTGATTTATTTTATTTGCCTAGGATTTAAAACCAAAAACCCAAAAATCTTATTTACTTGCTTTCCTAGATTTAGGCTAGATTAGGATTTACTACATAATTATTTGTCCTGTTAAGTTTTCCTTGAGATTCGATACTTAGGTTTTACTTGCTAGTGCTACGATAGATTTCGTCTATTGCGAACACTTTTTAGTGAAACAGGAGGAAAAAGAGGAAATAAAGGAGCATCCCAAGCAGGAAGATTTCCCATGGATTTGGGGGGCTGGCGGAAGATCTGGGATGCCTCTCTCAGCACGGGCATAAACCAAGGAATCTTGGCAGAAGAGCGGTGGTCTCTCCTAAGAGTCTTAGGCTCCTTCTCGAAGATTCATACTATAGGCTCCAAATTGATGGTGGCGGCCTGTTCAGGAATACTCAATTGTTTGCAACACTCAAGGATTGCCGCGCGGCCCATTCAGTAAGAAGCTCGACCATACAAAGCCAAAATCTGGTGAGTGGAGATACGCCTCTGGCAGATGCCTTACTAGAGAATCCAGAAATGCTTGGCCATAGGGAGTCATCAGCAGATGAGATTTGCAATCCTGAATCCCCGAAGATGTGCCCTGGTTTAGACCAGTTCTCCTTCCTTGATTGCAAGAGGAGGTCTGCGAACGCTCCAACTCCTGCTCATGGAGATGCACCAGTTGCTCCGTCTTGGCCACATAAACCCCCTGCATCTGTGTCATTCGATCCGAAGAAGCCTTCAGAGCCTTCTCTAGCTCTTCCACCCTCTCAGCGAGAAAAGACATGCGCTTGCCAAGGACAAAGCAATGTTTCTCCCTGTCCTGCAAAGATTCCTTGAGGCGATGAACTTCAGCCTGGAGTTGCTCCCTGTTCTTCTCGGACTGGGATAAACGCTCCTGCACGTGATCGAAGGCCAATGCCCGAACACCCAGCATAGAGCGACAACTAGCAGCCTATAACATAAAAACTATATGAATACAAAAAGCTTAAAACGAAAAGAGGCATAAATAATACATTCCTCAAAACCTCACCTGAAGCTCAGAGGCTGCTGCCTTCTTAATCAAGAGGTCTGAAGAACATCCTTCAGCAAGCCTCCAGTCCTCTTCTCGGGGAATGTTGTCTAAGATCAAGGCAGTCAAACCTCCATAAATGTTGTCGACCACACCAGGGAAGGAAAGCTGCACAGTGGAGCTCTGCATAGATGTTGGAGGCACTTCCAGACCCCTCTGGCGAAGAGAATGGATCCAATCTAAAAACCCTGCAGACCTCGGAGGGAGATTGGGCCGAGGGTTGGGCTGAGAAAAAGAAGCCAGAGTACTTAAGGTGGAGGGTCGAGAACTCCGCTTATGAAGCGTAGAAGAAGCCTGAACATTAGAATTCAGGGGTGCATGAGCCATGACACCGACAGAGATGGGAACACCGATAGGATCCACGTAGGTCTTACACTTCTTCGTAATTGAGGAAGGGGGGGAATCATTTTTCCTCTTTGAGGAAGAGGGAGATTCTGTAGAAGGGAGCTCGAGAAGGGCGAAAGAAGAGACATAAGCATCTACGTCGATAAAAGCCTGCGAAGCGAACCCTTCGGAGGTCGGAAGGTCTGAAGTCGTCGGATTAGTAGCAGACGGCGAAGAGAAAGATCTATTAGCCTCCGCCAACTGGCTGACAACAGTTAGGTTCGGAGAGAAGGGCTTCAAACGCGGCCTACTATTTACTATTTCCTGAGAAATTTCTTGGGAAAAGCTGGGAGTCCCCATCGCCACTATCGCTTGTGTAGGGGCATCACTAGGAGAAATGGCAGGGTCAAGATTGCTAGCCTCTCCTTGTCGCACCTTACGAAGCAGTTTCTCGCGAGTCTTCTTCCCAAAACTCTGTTTGGTGGAATCCATAACTACAAAACAATAGGGAATGAAGACGAACGGTAAGGAGGAGAGAAAAAAGGGGATAAAAATTCCCTCTTTATGAGATATTGGTAAGAAGAACTGTTAAAAAGAGCAACGCGCAACGTCGCCGAACAAACCCGGATAAATCCCGTACAGAAATTTCATTAATAATAAATCATTTGTTCCATATCAAAATCCCTAGTTTGTTTTCTTAGAAACTGGGTTTACAGTTGAAATTATCAAACCCATTGGTTTTCCTCTGAGGAAATAAAGAAGAGAATGACAGGAAAATGAAAAGTTTTCTGACTTCAAACCCACCAGAATACAGTTCATAGAAAAACAGGAAAAGATGATGAAGTAACAAGAAGAATACCTGTTTATCCTTGAGAGAGGAAAGAAGAGTACTCTTCTAAATTGTGAAAAAGTCGAAGAGACGAAGGCGATGTTCTTTTTCTCTCCGGAACAATGTGAGAAATGTGAGAAGGAAGAAAGGATATAGGGAAGTTATAAACCCTCCCTAAAAAGGAGGAAGAAGAGAGGAAAAGGTGGGGAAAAAGAACGGGGTACGTCCCATCCATTACCCCACGACATATTGCCGCCATTAATGAGTCTGCAAAAGTTTCTCACGCGTCCTCACGCGCCCGCCAAATATATATATAAATAAAAAGTAGATTTTCAGTACACTTCTTCCATGTAGAAGAAAGATTACCTTTTCTATACATCAATTATACGAAATAGAAATGATTCTCTACGCCTCCTCGCCCTCGAAAAGCCAACCGTCGCACCACTTTTCCACGTGACAAGACATTTATGATGTCATTGAAGAGATCGTTTCCCGCTAAAGCGTCTAGCATAAGCTAACAACACACGCTTCTGGACCTGGGGGAGGGGGAGTAGCTGATAGGGACTAATATCAACCTTGCCACGTGGCGTCCTTCGGTGCTGACTGGACCTGCATATCAGAGGCCCCAGGTGCTACCCTCGGGGCAGATGCCTTGTCCCGTGCAGAAGCTGTAAGGTTCTGCGCAGATCCATCCCCGTGCAGAAGCTAGCCCAGACCCGTCAGCATCTGCTTATGCCCAGGGACCTGCCCAACACGCAGTCCGCATGACTCTACGTACCTTAGGGTGAGGACCACTAAATTAATGACAAAAGGAATCTTGTCCCTCCCAAAAATTCCTTTTCTGTCCTCCACGTACAGGTACATTCACCTTTTCACCCCTTTCTACACCTATAAATAGACAATGATTTCACCATTCTGAAGTACGAGTTCTATACTTTTCAACTCTATTCCATTAATACTCTTCCTTAGAGTTTTCGTACTCTTACTGACTTGGGCGTCGGAGGTTCTTTTTGGAGGAACCTCCCCCTTTGTTCCTCCGGCTCTGTTTTGCAAGCGCACGGCGGCCACGGTGACGGATCTTGGAGGCACTTCCTTACCATCATACGGGGCCGAGTGGAAGAACGTCTTGCGTTTACCATTCCGTCCCCGCTCTTCCTTGTTATGCCCTATTTCTCATGAACTAGGTTGGATTGATAGTTTGGACGTTTTGCGTTTTGCCTCTTTCTTAATCCCCTTTCATGAAGGAATGGTATTTCAAGGAAGCTAAGCTATGAAGACCAGTGCCTTGCACCGATTTTCCTTATGTTCCTGTCTATGATCGATTATGCTTGAATATCTTTTGTAAATCTGTAAATATAGTGAATAATCGTATTGTTGTTGTTAATCTTTGACCCGGATCTAACACAATCCCTATATAAAAATCATACGTGCGGAAAAACAACCATATATGTATATTAATTTCATGAAAACACAATGATTTTCTACATGAAAACAGCCATATATGTATATTAATTTCATGAAATTGACAATCCTTGATTTATTAAAATGGGTGGATGGGATTTATTCTCATTTATCACGTGTGGATCTGTTTCTATACGTTCGGAAGATATCCCATCCATGGGTATTCTTTATCCTACCCCCTCTTTTAATGCACTGACAGATTTTTGGGTTCGGCTCTTTTCGCCGAAAAGGTGGGAGAGGAGCCCAATTTTGGATCTCTCCACTGACGGTGCCCTAATTACTCCCTCCTTCGATGAATAAGCACTTGGAATTCTTTATTTTAATACGGTTTTTTAATTTTTATAATCAATGGAGTTAAAATGATGTTTGGATCTCGTTAATGTGAATGGATACTAAAGTAAAATGAATATAAAAATATATTTAATTTTAATAACTAGGTGTAAATAGAATAATGAATGGATGGTCCACACTCATAAATGAATTAAGCACATAAATTATGGACGACCTAAAAAGATGGGGCATTATGTAAACTAGCCACTACAGATAGTAAAAGATAAATTATAGTCACTAACTTAATAATTATAAATTCTAGCCACTTACTATTTAATAAGACAAATTTACCCTCAAAACTAAAATATAATTTCCATTTAAAATACAAAATCTAGGTTTTGATTTATATTACCACCTCTTCGCCGTCTGCCGTTCGAGCCGCCGTCGTCCGTTCGTGTCGTCTGCCATCGTCGGTTCGTGCCGTCTGCCGTTTGAGCCGCCGTCATCCATTCGTGCCGGCTGGTTCGTGCCGTCCGCCGTTCGAGCCGTCGTTGTCCGTTCGTGCCGTCTGTCGTCGTCGGTTCGTACCGTCTGCCGTTCGAGCCACAGTCGTCCGTTCGTGCCGTCTGTCGTCGTCGGTTCGTGTCGTCTGCTGTTCGAGCCGTCGTCGTTCGTTCGTGCTGTCCGCCGTCGTCCGTTCGTGCCGTTGGCCGTCGTCGGTTCGTGCCTTCTGCCGTTCGAGCCACCGTCGTTGGTTCGTGCCATCTGCCGTTCGAGTCGCCGTCGTCGGTTCGTGTCGTCTGCCGTTCGAGCCGCCGTTATCCGTTCGTGCCGTCTGCCATCGTCGTCCATTTGTGGTTGGCGGCCGTGCCGCCGCCGATGCCGAGCTGCAGCCAGTCCTCCTCCCGCTCGTTCTTGGAGCTCGACTCGCCTCCACCGCCGCCTCCGTCGTCGTTTCGTACATTGTTGTCTTCCTCCGTCGTCATCTCGCAGTCTAGATCGGATCCTACGCTCGAAAAATCATAACCTTGGTACTGGCTCATACCGCCGAAACCCTCCCCTCCGCCGCCGCCATGACCGCCGCAGAAACGCCGCTTCTCAGCCGAGAACACGGTCATGACGAAGGGCATCTTCATGAATGGGAATCGAAGAGCGATAGAGAGAAAATAATTTTTATTAATTTTTAGTCCAAAAATGGGTTCAATATAATTAAGGGTAAATTAGTAACTTTAGATAGTAAATGGCTAGTTTTTATAATTATTAAGTTGGTGGCTACTATTTATCTTTTGTTATCTATAGTGGCTATTTTGACCCATTACCACTAAAAAGATAATAAGACCGCATATTTAATAAACGGAGGGAGAAAGTACAATTTAACACTATCAATAATTTATACCGCGAATTAAAATCATAAATTTATAAATTTATCCATACCCCTAACTAACAATAGAAAAACAAATCTGAATTGCACAAGAATTTGAAATTGATAAAAAGAATGAACGAACTATGACAAACTTTAATTTCCTCATCTCCCTTCTCTTCGTCATGGTCGTCGTCTCCGTTCTGTACGAATTCGGCGTCGTCTTACCATCCTTAAATAACGACGGAAGTTATTTCCGTCGTAATTCTTACTGATATTTTATAGTGTGAGCTCTTTCCAAATTCCCAGAAACCACATACCACATAATCGTGGCACATAAAATCGCGAAGGATCTTCCGTAGATCGCATGAAACAGCAAAACGAACACGATCATCACACCCAAACAGTAATACCTGCGATTGAAACACTTCATCGCATCCTTTTTCTTCTCTTCCGATGATTCATTTTCTTCGTTCCGATCATCGACTTCTTCTTCCGGCTGTGTCGTTTCTGTTGTTTCTACATTACTGCTCGTTGAAGCGTCGCTATTCTTGTTCTTAACTCTAACAACGATCGGTCTTACATGCCTGAAGCTGTCTGAGTAGACAAATCGAACGAAAGATATCTCCTCTGCACCAATCTGGCTGTAAATCTTCTGCTTCTTTTCTTCAAGATCAGCTAAAAGTTTGTAGAATTCATCCAAGCCGCGTTCTGCGTAAGGGTTTTTCTTTTCGTTGTCTTTGCCTTTGAGTTTGCTACAACTTTTGAAGTTTTTCAATCTCTTCGGAGTCGAATGTGGGCTGGTGTAGCTTCCATTCTTGTCCCTCTCTTTGCTGCTAGAGCTTTTTCTACCACAGATGAACATATGCAGTTGGATTGATTTAATTTTTTATTTTTTATCTTTTGGGATGAAAGGTTAATTTGTTCGGATTATATATATGTCGTTTCATGTCATAAAAAATAACACACGCATGTTGACATAGTTTCCAAGGAATGAAAAGTCTTTAGAAAAAAAAAAAAAAAAAAAATGATATAATTCCGTGGAAACTTCACATGTATTAATGTAGTTTGGTTTACTCCCTCTATATTTAGATATAGCGATCTCTCGTTTCAGACATGAGAATTAAGACAACTAGTTATTCACCCACACGATGTGTGGGGAAATATGAAAACATGTTTTATATCTTGTGTTTCAATTTTTTTTTACTTTTTATTTTCTCTCTTTTCTTTCCCCTTTTATTGGCTAACATTTGTTGCATCAGATGCTGACTATCTATATAGAGATTTATGTTAGTTTGATCTTGATCTAGTACTCCGTCCATCCCTTTAGATGTTATGCATCCATTTTTGGTACGTCTCGCGGTAGATGTTACGTTTCCTTATTTGATAAAAAATTACTAAAAGAAAAACACTTTTGCACATGCACTTTTCACTTTAACATACAAATCCACCATTTCTTAATTCTCGTGCCCAAAAAAATGTAACGTCTACACAGGGACGGAGGGAGTATTTCTCATCCACAATATGAAAAAATGCTGTGAATATTGATTTTTTATTTTTTTTTATCGTGAAATTATAAATTATAATAAAAAAATAGTTTGAAAGTAGGAAATACATCCAAACGAATAGTGGACGTTTTTTAAATATATGTGAGGTATAAGATATAATTATCTTTAGACACGTAATAACATAAATATTGAATAAACTTAAAGTCGTCATATTAGTTAAATTGCTACAATTATTAAATTGTCATAAATTATACTTTTGTAACGTTTACTATTAATTAGTCGATTAAAAATATTCATGTATAATAATGATATAGCATTTAAATACACAATTTCTAAAAATAGTTGATAAACAAATTAAATAACTAAATAATTATTTATATTGGAAATTATTAACATAAATTAAATTAAATACATGTAATTAATGAACTAAAATTTTTAAAAATAACCACGGGCTTAATATTATATATTATATAGATATTGATATTAAGTGTAGAACATAATATTTAATACAGTATATGTAGATTTTTTTTTTTTTTAATTAGAGCATCATAAATTCTTAAAAACATATAATGATTCATCTAAAATGCAAGATTGTATCGATAAAAGGAAGAAATTATTATAACATTTTTTATCATTTAAAATATTGTTTATTATGCAACGTTTCAAAGTAGAAGTTTAACTCGTTATATTGAGACATAATAGAGTAGTATAATCGACTAGTGTTTACTCCACAATTTGCTTGTCCTTCAAGGTTTCCTATATATGCTTTAAATAGTCTATGGATAGGTTTAGTTTGTAATCCTATGTCTATTTTGACGATATCTAATTTTTATTTCTATTGATTTGATTTGAACGTATAATTTTTTAAATTGCGTTGAAAAATGGATTGTGATATAGTATTATTTAATTTATTTCGTAGGTAGACTTTGCAATTGACATTTTCTCTAACGCGGTTTTAAATTTATAGACATGAATATACCACATAGCAGCTTAAATTACTCAATTGGCACAAAGAATTTAAGACGTAAGACAAGAATTCCCCTCTAATTCATAGGTTGGGGGGCTTTGTGCCATATTAACTGCATTTGTCTCGTTCTCATTTTATGTTGTGTTCTCTTTGATGCGAAAGAAAAGGAGAAAAAAGAGAAATTCACCCTATAAATCCCACCCTTTTTCTCACCTTTTCTCACCTTTTCTATTTCCCCCCCCCCCCCCCCCCCCTTCATTTGCACTACAATGGAGAGAAAATATTATCTCTCCAATTTGGTGTTGTAAATATAAAAGGCAAAAATTATATTGACCTCTTAGAGATAAGAAAACCAATTGTAGGTATGGGAATAAGAAAAACCAAATTTTACCCTTATTTTCAAATATGGTACTAAAATACCCCTCTCCCTTATTTTGAAATAAAGTGAGATATAGATGTCAATTCATTTCACTCTTCCTCACCAACTCTCCCTCCCCACCGTTTCACTTTTTCTCTCTCAAAACTTCCGAATTCCTTTTGCAGTTTCTCTCAAAAACTTCCGACCCACCACCACCGATTCCAACCTTCCCCCACCGTGAGGACCACCGCGTGTAGCCGCCGACGAAAAACATGATTTCAACCTTTCGCCGTGTGATTCCAACCTTCTGTCGCGCGATTCCAACATCGATTCACCTTCCTCTCTCTTTTTCATTATGTCGACGACTCAACGAGCCTCAAGATTGAAGTTCAAGATCCAGAAATTTCAGAAAAATCGGAGAAACTGGGTGAAGAAGACGATTACATGGAGGACGAAGCACCATATACAGGTATTCTTGGTTGTTTTTCTAGTACTAATATTTGAAAATACGAGCCCTAGTTTTGAAAACGATTTGTTTTCTTATGTTTATCATTGGTTGTTTTTTATGTATTATGTTCTCAGTGTGTTAGTACGATTTTTGAAAATATGTACTATGTTCTCAGTGTGTTAGTACGATTTGTGCAAACTTGTCAATATCTCCAATAAGATTTGTGGTAATATTAGTATATTATAACGTGTTAGTACGATTTGTGAAAATATGTACTATGTTCTCAGTGTGTTAGTACGATTTGTGAAAATATGTATAATGTACTCAGTATGTTAGTACGATTTGTGAAAATATATACTATGTTCTCAACTTCATGGTGTGTTTGGTAAGATTTGTGTAGATCTTAACAATTCCTATTAGTAATGTTAATAATGTGTTAGTACGATTTGTGAAAATATGTACTATGTTCTCAGTGTGTTAGTACGGTTTGTGAAAATATGTACTATGTTCTCAACTTCATGATGTGTTTGGTAAGATTTGTGTAGATTTTAACAGTTCCTATTAGTAATATTTGTGTTAAATCATACTAATGAATGAGTTAATATCTTGTGGATTTTTTCATGTGTTATTAATTGATGTTATCTCTAATTTTGTTTTTGATGTTATTCATGAATTGGAGAGATTTGGGGAATTTTTACTTTGTTGGCATTGATTTCATTAAGATTTGTTGTGATGTTACCAATAAATGAGTTACATGTTACAAAATAACTTGATCATACTACATTATCAGTGTATCTTGTTAGGATTTGGGCAAATCTTACGAATGTTATGTATGTTATCAGTGTTTTAATACGATTTGTGCAAACTTGTTAATATCTCTAGTAAGATTTGTGGTATTATTATGTATGTTATCAATATGTTAGTACGATTTGTGAAAATATGTACTATGTTCTTAGTGTGTTAGTACGATTTGTAAAAATATGTACTATGTTCTCAGTGTGTTAGTACGATTTTGTGTAATCTTACCAATATATGAGTTACATGGAACGTACAAAATGTATATGTAGGGCGAAGAAACAACGATTGTAGCAACTGAAAAGGGAGGAGACTATAACAACAAATGCACCTACATCCATCGTCATGTTGACAACAGTGGGAGCAATAGACGCGGTGGGCCCTAATACAACCAACTGGATATTATGATTTTTGCATTATGATTTTTGCATTTTAAAAATATGTACTATGTTCTCAGTGTGTTAGTACGATTTGTGCAAACTTGTTAATATCTTCAGTAAGATTTGTGGTAATATTATGTATGTTATCAATGTGTTAATACGATAATTGAAAAATATGTACTATGTTCTCAGTGTGTTAGTACGATTTGTGAAAATATGTACTATGTTCTCAGTGTGTTAGTACGATTTGTGCAAACTTGTTAATATCTCCAGTAAGATATGTGGTAATATTATGTATGTTATCAATGTGTTAGTACGATTTGTGAAAATATGTACTATGTTCTCAGTGTGTTAGTACGATTTGTGAAAATATGTACTATGTTATCAGTGTGTTAGTACGATTTGTGAAAATATGTACTATGTTCTCAACTTCGTGATGTGTTTGGTATGATTTGTACTATGTTCTCGATTTGTGAAAATATGTATTGTGTTCTAAGTGTGTTAGTACGATTTATAAAAATATATACTATGTTCTCAGTATATTAGTACGATTTGTGAAAATATGTACTATGTTCTCAGTGTGTTAGTACGATTTGTGAAAATATGTACTATGTTCTCAACCTCATGATGTGTTTGGTAAGATTTGTGTAGATCTTAACAATTCCTATTAGTAATATTTGTGTTAAATCATACTAATGAATGGGTTAATATTTTGTGAATTTCATTAAGATTTGTTGCGATCTTACCAATAAATGAGTTACATATTACAAATAACATGATCATACTACATTATCAGCATATCTTGTTAGTATTTGTGCAAATCTTACTAATGTTATGTATGTTATCAGTGTTTTAGTACGATTTGTGCAAACTTCTTAATATCTCCAGTAAGATTTGTGGTAATGTTATGTATGTTATCAATGTGTTAGTACGATTTGTGAAAATATGTACTATGTTCTCAGTGTGTTAGTACGATTTGTAAAAATAATCACGGTATACTTTTATGAGTGACAAATCTGATAAAACATTGCACAAACATGTAAATTGTATCTTGTGTCTCAGCATAATACAACCTCTTAATATTGGTACGAACTACTAAATTATATCTTGTGCATCAGCATACCGTGTTAGTACGATTTGTGAAAATGTATACTACGTTCTCAGTAAATTAGTACGATTTGTGAAAATATGTACTATGTTCTCAGTGTGTTAGTACGATTTGTGAAAATAATCACGGTACACTTTTATGAGTGACAAATCTGATAAAACATTGTGCAAACATGTAAATTGTATCTCGTGTCTCAGCATAATACAACCACTTAATATTGGTACGAACTACTAAATTATATCTTGTGCACCAGCATACCGTGGTAGTACGATTTGTGAAAATATGTACTACGTTCTCACAGTGTTAGTACGATTTGTGAAAATATGTACTATGTTCTCAGTGTGTTAGTACGATTTTTAAAAAATATGTACTATATCTCAGTGTGTTAGTACGATTTGTGAAAATATGTACTATGTTCTCAGTGTGATAGTACGATTTTTGAAAAATATGTACTATATCTCAGTGTGTTAGTACGATTTGTGAAAATATGTACTATGTTCTCAACTTCATGATGTGTTTGGTAAGATTTGTGTAGATCTTAACAGTTCCTATTAGTAATATGTGTGTTAAATCATAATAATGAATGAGTTAATATTTTGTGGATTTTTTCCTGTGTTATTAATTGATGGTATCTCTAATTTTGATATTTCTGAAAAGGGCGGAGGCTATAACAACAAATGCACCTACATCCATCATCCTGTCGGCAACAGTTGGAGCAACAGATGCGGTGGTGCCCAATACAACAAAATATAATTGTTTGGATACTACGATTTTTGCATTTTGAACGGAAATTATGAATTTTGTAGATTTCGATACGAGTTATTTTGCCGGTATAATTATCCAAAATTCGTACTTATATCATCCATTACGAAAGGATATGTCTTTCTCATGATAAGATTCTTGTTGTTTTACAAATACATAAGTTACATGTTACGATTCTTGGTATTCTTACCAATCCATGAGTTACATGGTAATATTTTTGTTGTTTTTACCAATAAATGAGTTATGTAGATTACCAATCTTATCGAATACCAATTATTGATTACCGACTACCGATCTTTTTGCTTATCCATTTTTTTACGTTTTTGTTTTTATAATCATGATACACTTTTACGAATGTCAAATTTCATAAAAACATTGTGCATCATGCAAAATGTATCTCGTGCCTCAACATAATAAATCCACTTAATATTAGTACGAACTTTAAAATTTTTATTATTCGTACCGTGATTTAGCACGAATATTAGTCTATTCGTAGAGCTTACTTATGATATTGGTACAAGTATGAATCAATTCATATAGATTACTTGTATTACTAATTACATAAGAAAGTATTAAGTTATCAGTACGAATACAAATAATTTGTATAAATTACCTATGAAATAAGTATGAAATGTGAAAATTATACAAAAAATCGAAGTAAGACAAAAAATTAGTATTATTGAAACAATTTACAACTCTTTCACAAATTAACTATATGATGACATCCTCTTATGAGTCCTACAATCATTTGTGTGAGGAACTTCTTTTTCTTCACACTTAATCACCGTACGCAAAATAAAAAAGTACGAAAATGTTAAAATCGTACCAAATAATCAAGTAAGACATTCATTAATCTATTCGGAATTCAAATGCACAAGACAAAAATCAAATTCATTTCGTACGATAATGTTAAAATCAAAAGTAACAAAACAAATAAGTACGATAATGTTAAAATCGTACCGGAAAACAAGTAAATTTTAATAATTCATTTCGAATTCAAATTCATCTAAACCTAGAAACATATAAACAAAATCAAAATCTCACCCACCAAGAAGAAGAAGAAGAAGAAGAAGAAGAAGTGTTGGTTAACCTCAACAAACAAATTCACCACCGCAAAACTTCAACGCCGGTCGCCGATCTTCAAGTCACTAGTTGGTTACCCTCAACAAACAAATTCACCACAGCAAAACTTCAACACCGGTCGCCGATCTTCCTCCGCCACGGCATATCCATGCTCCGACCAACACAAACCAAGAACTTCAGCCATTCTCCCGTGCTGAAGTGGATCGAATTCGATGGAGAAACAGAAACCTAGTGCACCTTCAGCCTCGACAAAGGCTACTTCGACGCGCCACGTGAAGTCCGGTCGAATGAGAGAGAGAGAGAGTTGGAGAAGAAAATGGCAGATGTGAAATAAGAGAGAGAGAGAAGAGAGAAGAGAGAAGAGTCGCGTTGAATGAGAGAGAAGAGAGAAGGAGGTTTTATTCCATACCTCATATAAGACAAAATCCCAAACCTAATAAAGCAAGGGTATTTTGGACCACCAACCCAAAATATGGGTAAAATTTGGTGTAAAATTATTCCCATACCTAATTTTGGTTTTACTATTTTGAAGTGGGTAAAATACCCTATTTCCTCTAAATATTATCTCCAATTTAAAGAGTAAAATCCCCCCTCATTTATAAAAGGTGAGAAAATGTGAGAAAATGAGTGAAATTTATAATAGAGTAATTTTTTATTTTCTCTCTTTTTCTTTCGCATCAAAGAGAACACAACCTAAATATAATATTTCTCGTCCTACTTAGTTTAACGTGTTATACCATTTTATACTTTATATTTATTTGAGTATCGCATCAAATTTGACATGGCAGAAGAAATGTAAAATAATGAAATGTAACAGGTAATAAAACGTAACTAAGAAATCGAATAATAAACACGAGATATAAACGAAAGTAAAAGAAAAACGTTGATACTAGTGTAGTATAATCTAATCAAACATACACAAATGATTAATTAATCTTTTTAACCAATTTAATTCAACTTAGATAGAAAAATACTCTCACTCATGCAATATAAAGTTTTCGCTAGGATAACTTAGATAGTGGGCTAGTCTATTCTCAATCACCGCCGCTGGCCTCTTAAGAAGTAAACTAGTTACTGAAAACTCATGTATTAATTATATGATTAATCTAGACTCAATTACGACACCTAGTCAATCACATACAATTCCTACGATTACCTAAGTTCAACTAGGATAAATAGATTAAATCGTATTATGTTTCAAGATTTCAATCAATCAAAATCAATCCCATTAATGTAAAAATCACACAATTAAACATGCATAATTAGTGGCCAATTAATCATGCATGAAAATAAGCACCAAGAATCATAAATCCAAGTTGAAAGGTAAAATAGAACTAAACAGTATCCATGTA
The DNA here is from genome assembly GCA_029379335.1 of Thymus mandschuricus. NCBI lineage: Eukaryota > Viridiplantae > Streptophyta > Magnoliopsida > Lamiales > Lamiaceae > Thymus > Thymus mandschuricus. Next base: position 12,019,242 of record CM057079.1, read on the forward strand.
GATTCAGTTTGACATACAAAACCTAGAACTAACTAAAGGATTTAGCTAGACATAATTAAAAGAAAGGTAGAAGGGAGAATAAACATAATTAAAGAGAAAGTAAAAGGTACTTACCGACGCATCGCTGTCGACGTACACGCAACGAATCATCTTGTTAGCAACCACAGCTTGAACTACAATCACGTCCTGGTGCGGTACTACGGCTGGCACCGGGTCGTTATGTGAAAAGATGATGGTCTCGTCCTTTTTGAACCTCTTGTGTGCGGATTCATTAATTTTGGGACTTCAGGCTTCAGCTTTTAGGGAGGATTTTGTGGCTCCGTGAGGGAGCCCTGTCATAGTGGATATGACTCCATCGAATTGAGGCTCGTCATCCTCTTCGTCAGCTTCATGCCTTGCTTTCTTGTCAGCATAAGGGCCACAGCTTTCTCTACCCTTGTCTTGCTTCCGCTTACCCTTGACTTCGGTACGTCGGCCATGACTTTGGTACTTTTTAAGAACCCCGTCACCTACCAACTTTTCGATGTCTGCCATAAGATTTTTACACTCTTCCGTGCCATGCCCATGATCTTTATGGAAAGAGGAGTACTTGCTTTTGGATCGGCGCTTCGAACCTCATGCCATAGGGCGAGGTTTCTCGAACATGTCGGCATGGAGCTCGTAGATCTCTGCCCTTGTCTTCGTCAATGGTGTGTATTGAGGTCGCTGCAGGTCATGACGTGGTCCAAGCCCGGACTCTAGAGGTCCACGTTGTAGCCTTTCGGGCACTGCGTTGACCTCGGCCTCGGTCCCCTCGATCATCTTCTCTTTTCTTTTAATCAAGGGTTCTGCCTTGTCAGCTTCACGTTTCCTCCTGTCTGCTTCATTAGCTTTTGCGACCGATCCGCTATGCACCAGAGTTCTGATGCGGTACGAGGCTCGTGCTTGACGATCTCCTTATAGGGCACCAGGTAGGATGCCGTTTCAGAAAGCCGAGATAATGAGTAGGTCATTTACATCCTCACTCTTAGGCTCTCATTATTGAACCTAGTCATGAAATCGCTGATAGACTCGCCTTGTCCTTGCCTCACGGTGAGCAATGTTTTTAAACCCGACCCGGACAGGCCGGTCCGACCGGAAAACCCGGGAACCGGTCCCTGGTCCGGTCCGGGTCTTTGATTTTCGTACCTCTCCACTGACCCGGCGTGAACCGGTCAAACCCGTCTGAACCGGTCAAGACCCGGTCAGAATCGGTGACCGGTTCACTTTAAAAAAAATATTTTTTTGTGTTCAACAGGATTTGACCTTGTGACCTCTAATTTGTTAGTCTAAGATAATTACCAACTGAACTAACTTCACATGTATGTTCTAAAATTACAATAAATATATGAAATACTAAACAATAATATATATATATATATGGGTCATCCGGTTTTTTAAGAACGGGTCAACCGGAGACCCGGTGACCCGATGACCCAGTTGAATGACCGGTTCGGTCTCCGGTCCGGGTTTCAAAACATTGACGGTGAGAAGATGAGCTGATGTAGTCTTCGATTCGGCCTTTTGAAAGAATCTATGGTGAAAGGCTTCTATTTGATCTCGATAAGATCCAATAGAGCCAGGTGGTAAACCATCAAACCACCTACGAGCAATATCAATCAGCAACTCCGGAAATAGCTTGCGCATGTGGATTGTGCTAAGGCGCTGATTGATCATGTTGTACTGGAATTGAGAGAGGAAGTTTTGCGGACCGCGCAAGCCATCATATGGAGCGACATTTGGTACCTTGTAGTTGTCTGGGTGAAGGGTGTCAAGTATTTCGTTGGAAAAAGGGGTAACAATCTTCCCATATCCATCAAACCCTCCTCCCAAAGAACGACGCCGATGTCGACCGACCTCGTGATGATCATCCCTTGCACGATTGGTTTTAAAATCTACTCGCGTAAAGGTATTGTTCGCATTACATGCACCCAAAGTCTTCTCCTATAAGGACTCTTTAGAGTTTATCTCAGTCTTCATGATAACCATATGAGTCTTATACGTCTCTAATTGGTGTTTGAGTTGTAGTCGATCAAGGAGTCTTCTTTGCTTGGGCCAAGTAGTTGGGTCATATCCTATCAATTTTCTAAAATGGAAATAATCAACTCCTACTGTTCAATGTAGACTCATTACTTTTCTCTTTTAACATTTGCACATATAATCTGGTGTCAAAAAAATAGAAATAGTGAAGTGGGACGAAAGAAATACTTCACATGTACGTAAAACAATCTTCCTTTTAAACACTTTATTTTTTTTATTATTATTATTATTATTATTATTATTATTATTATTATTATTATTATTATTATTATTATTATTACTCCCTCCGTCCCTTTGGAGTTGTTACATTTCTTTTTAACATTTGTCCCAAGCGTTTTCGAGAATTTTATTGAAGAGTTTTAAAATAGCTTTTTAAATATTGTTTCCTTTTATGAGATACTAAAACGCTTGTAGTATCTCGTAAATTTAAAATTTTCACAAAAAGATATTATGAAACTTATTATCAAGACGCTCGAAAATGCTTGAGACAAATGCTGAAAAGAAATGTAACAACTCCAAAGGGACAGAGGGAGTATTATTATTATTATTATTATTATTATTATTATTATTATTATTATCATCATCATTATTATTATTAATTGAACCTGTAATACTATTCCCTCCGACCATCCAACTCAATTTGTTACTCCCTCCGTCCCGCCCGATTTGGCCCGTTTTCCAAATCGGGGTGTCCCGGCCGACTTGGCCTATTTCCTTTTTGGGACCAACATATCACTTTCACTTTTTTAATTTAATACTTTTAAATTGTTAAGAATGAATTTGATTGGTTAGTTTTAAATTTCCTTTATTGAGAACACAAATTCAAGGTTATTAATTAATGTAATTTACTCCTCCTTAAAAATTGTGCCGAAAAGAACTAGGCCAAATCGGGCGGGACGGAGGGAGTATGTTATTTTATTGCTCACGTAAATTAAAAAAAAAAAAATGGCAAAATGGCGGAAGGCAATATCCAACAGGCTCTATCAAATGAATTGAGAAGATATTATCACATACGGTAAACCCGCCGTCGTCCCAAATCCAATCCCAACGGACCCAACCCCGTATATATATCTCCACCGTCCTCGCCCTGTTAGAGTTAGAGGCGCACGTAAATTTGCCACAGCTGCAGTAGGCCACGCATTAGAAACTTTAAACAACAAAAAATAAATTTAGAATATTTGCTTGTGAGTTTAGATAAACAACGGAAAAAAAAAAAAAAAAAAAAAAAAAAAAAAAAAAACCCAATTCAGTTGTCCTTCACTTGGGTTGAGCATCTATCTGAATTGAGTTGAGAAATTGGAAGCGGGCTGATCGGAGTGGGTGCGGGAGGAGAGAAGATCAAAGATGCGAGGACGATGTGGAAGGAAACTAGAGAGAGAGAGATCGGGAACCTTCGCCCTAATTTCTTCAGCACTCGCATTTTCAAATCTAGGATTTCGTCCATTCACCTCTCCAATTTTAAGGAAATCGTCTCCTCTCATCGAGGCTCCGTCAACTCACTTCAGGTCCTCTTCCTTTCTGTTTTTTGTTCAAAAATCCTTCTTCTTTTTTCCCCCAGTTGTTTCGAATTAAACTTCGTCGATTTCTGCTGCATTTGTGTTATAAAACGGATGATATCTCTATCCGACGCATATACTTGTCTCTGTGTCAACTGTCGCTTTGCCTCTAGTTATTTAGGGAGCGTGGATGCTGAATATTGCGCTCGTTTATGTCTTTGGTAATGAAATTGTACTGTATTATGCGGCTTCTTTTCAAATTTTAGTTGTATGTCTGATTGTACATGCTTCTTGATCTTTCTTCAATAGGTGGCGTTTGCCGATTTAAATTTGGAAGTTGATATTTTTGACTGAAAAAGAGCCTCCGACTTAAAAGTTTGGAGAATAATAATGTGAGTAATTGGTGAAATGGTGACTCATGCGTTTGCGTTTATACTAAGGTTATGCTCACTTGTATTTTAGCTTGAATTGTTTCAGTTCCTATAACCCATGTTTCTGTTAAGCATTCAGTTTAAAGCATATTTACTCATTGTCATATATAATGTTAAAAAGAGATTTTCTGGGATCTTTATGATCTCAAGATCAGGTTGATTTGACAGAGGGTCGATATCTACTGGCGGGAGCATCAGATGCAACTGTTGCAGTTTATGATATTCAGCGGGCAACAGCACATGACGGCCGTGGCCTCATCGCAAAGCACAAGTCATTGTTTGTCATCAACAAGCAGCATGAGCATGGGCATAAATATGCCATATCTTCTGCCATCTGGTATCCTATTGACACAGGGCTGTTTGTTACTGGTTCTTATGACCATCACATCAATGTTTGGGATACGAATACTACACAAGTAAGATACTTTCCCCCCATTGGTTCTAATTTCTTCTGTTTCAGTTTTTCACTAGTTTACTTTTTTGTAATTATCTTCTGCAGGTTGTAGCAAACTTTAAAATGCCTGGAAAGGTTTATAGAAATGCTATGTCTTCCATAGCTCGATCTCACATGTTAATTGCTGTTGGAACTGAAGATGTCCAAGTTCGATTGTGTGATATTGCATCCGGTGCATTTGCGCATACTTTGTCTGGTCATCGTGGTATGACGATAGTGGTGGACTTTCTTGCACTGCATGAACTAAATTCATTTTATGACTTTTTGTGTGGCCTGCTCTTCTATTTTTAACTTTTTGTGCCATTCTTCTAATAAAAAGTGAAAAGAAAAGCTCCGTTTAACTTACTATGATCTAACAGGATTCAAACTTTGTGTTTGTCCCTTGATTTCTCCATCAATGGAATGTCTTCATCACATTGTAACATTTGAATAGATGGTTGCAGTGATACAATTTTCACTTTACGAGTGCAATATGCTTATTGCCTCAAGTTTACAATATTCTCGGCGATAAACTTCACTGTAATGATTCCTTGATTTCATTTATATTACTAAGTGTGCAGGTCATTTCAGAGTACCCTTCGTAATTAGAGTTCTCAGATTCAAAAATCTCCATTGTTTGATTTTTTAGTGGAGCAACATGTAAAAGATTTATGTATTTCTTTGGAAATTCAAGTGATAATGATGCCTTAACTTTCTTTAGACATAACTTAGCTGCTTTTCAACTGCACCACTAAATTTAAACGGTACTTCCTCCGCCCCATTCTACTTGACGTGTTTCTTGAATATGTTTTGAGTATAAAATAATAGAATTTTGTCAAGTAGAATGGAATAGAGGAAGTATTAGCCTAAATAAGATGTGTAATTAATTACTCTAGGGGGATAAGTAACTAATACTCCCTCCGTCCCACTCATAGAGATAGTTGACTGTCTTTTTGTCTCACAAAAAGGCAGTCAACTATCCCTATATGAGTGGGACGGAGGGAGTATGAGTTTGGGAGAGGTGCAAATTGGTCAGATATGCCTAGATATAGTGTTTGGATTTCTTCTTATTGGTCAAAGTTAATTTGTAGTAGTTTATAGAGTTGAGTTAACATGATTTGCTGATATACTTACATCATCTCCCTTATTATTTCCATCCTAATATACTGTCTAATTTAACATACTATCCTATCCACCTACATAGCTAGCGCTTCCTTAGTTACACGTGGGGTGATATCTCTTTGAGCTGCTAGTTTGTGTTTACTTCATTCACTTTGAACAAGACTATTGTTCTCTTGGAATTGGCGTTAATTTGTTATTAACAGGCCTTATTAATATTGCTAACACTTAATTTTATATACTAGTCACTAAATAGTTAGATGCAGATTCACTCAAGTGCATGTTTATATTAAAATGTAATACATCATTGTTTACATCTCTGATTTCTTTGACAGATGGAGTAATGTCGATAGAGTGGTCAACTTCTAGCGAGTGGGAGTTGGTCACCGGAGGATGTGATGGTGCAATACGTTTTTGGGACATCAGGCGGGCTGGGTGTTTTCGTGTTTTGGATCAATCCCATACTCAATTTGGAAGACGTCCACCTCTCCTTGCATGTCCAACGACAAATAAGGTTCCAGTTTTCTATGGTTCATTATTTTAAATTTGGATTCTAAGCTAGTACTTACGGTTGCCTGCATGACTTTAGCTTGACAAAGTAGTAGAATATTTTATCTCATGAATTGTTTTAATTACTTTGATCGTGAAGCAAATCAAAAGTGTTATTTGAAGCTGAAATAACTTGCTGCCAAGTATTTTCTTTTTATAGGACTACTTCATATTGTAGAAACTTAATTATGATCATCTGGACTTGTTATGATGAAAATGAAAGTCAGCGTGGCAATATTTGGAACTTGAGGAATGCTCCCCTACCCACCGTGGGCATTCTCAACGTGCCCGCGGATGACGTGACATACTATTAATAAATATATAATCTATATATATACTCTAACCTAACTAAAAAAGGAAACCCTAGCAAGCACTACCACATCAGCGGTGGACACATTAAGAGTGCCCACGGTGGGTAGGGGAGTGCTTCTCTTCGGAACTTATGTCTTGATTTATGTACTTCTGTTTGAACCTTTTCATTCATGTAGTAGGCTACTATTAAGCACCTATAGGCAATGGGTATTTGGTAACAAATGCTTGTAAAAGGGATCAATGTTGGTATCTCATAATCTTATGGAATCTTCTGCAGAAGTCATTAACATATCAGAGTTCTGCAAAAACCCGACCATCCCAAAGAAAATCAGCTAACGGTAACACTTCAAAGCCCCACGCTCTTGGTAGGCTTTCTAGTCAAATGAAAAGTTCAAAGCAAAGATCACATCCTGGAATGTTGTCAAGCCATGATCGCGCAACAGCCCATTATGGTGTAGTAACTGGATTAAAGGTGACTGACGACGGCATGTATCTTCTAAGTGCAGGTTGAATTTTTTTTAAATATTGAAGAAATATTTATTGTTCATTGTCAATATGTTTATGATTATTGCTTTTTTTCTGAAAGTTTCCATGAACTCATTCTCTATGGCTACTTTACTGTTCTAGAACACTTAGGATAAGAAGATTAGAAGAATATGCTGAGTCTTATGTTTCTGGTGAAGCATGTTCTTTTTTACAAATGTCTTGATGGTCATGATATCATCAGCTATCTTTGATATTGACTATCTAAATGGTTTAATAGACACTTTTAGACCTATTTTAACTTGTGCATGAAACCAGTTCTGACCTGAAAAAACAAGAAAAGTGCCGTTTCTCTCCCCATACCTTTATAATCTAATGCTTTTACAGGATGAATAATTTTCCAAGATTCAAGTATTTTTCCCGTTTAGAAAATAGTTATGTTCCTCACCTTCTCTCAGTGGTTCTTGAATCTGGAGTTAAGAGTGATTCCTTTGCATATGGCCAGAAGCTAATGCTCTGGCTGGAAATTGTTTATTCAAGAATTATTAAATAGTATGATCTACTGACTCGCAGGATCTGATTCAAGATTGAGATTGTGGGACATAGAATCTGGGTGTAATACACTTGTGAATTTTGAAACTGCACGCCTTCAAAGTACCAAGGCTATACAGATGGCTGTATCCCAAGATTCAGTTCTTTGTTTTGTTCCTTGCATGACCTCTGTGAAGGTATACAGTTTCTCTAATTACTTAAACGTGTCTGCTCCCATTTTAAAGACTAGCAATATGCTAATTTTTTCAATCTCTTAGGTCTTTGATATTTGGTCTGGCCAGACCAAGTGTGCTTTTCGTGGGCACTATGAAAATGTGAACTGCTGCTGGTATAATGCACAAGATCAGGTCTCTCTCTCTCTCTCTCTCTCTCTCTCTCACACACACACACACACAAACACACACATTCAGTTATTGTTCCTTGTCTTGCATGCTCATCAGAAGGACTAGCCACATGTGCCTTCAGATTCATCTTTCATTCATTAAAGCATCTAATTATCTTCATGAGCTTCCCATTTTATTTAGGTTGATAATTGCTGCAGCCAAGTAAGCAAACATAATACACAAAGATTTAGGAGAGATACAATATGATTCTGACCATATTTTATGATTTTGATTAACCTAGGGGGATCTTTTTGAGTTGCTTAGGAAACTTTCCATTTCAGTTTTAGTTTTCAGATAACTAATCGATTTGTCATTTTCATATAGGAATTGTACACCGGTGGTAATGATAGGCAAATTCTTGTCTGGTCTCCAAGCAAGTCATTTTCTAATGAAGAGGTAAGCTAATACTCCTAATTGTTATGTAGTTGTGGTATTCATTAAAAAATTAAGACTGCAACTTGAACATTACTTTTGTCGAAATGCAGGATAAAGTGAAAAATGGGCAAGGTGCAACCAGTGACCAGGATAACTGGAGTGATTAATGCAGGTTTTCATATGATCGATCTTTCTACATGATATTCGCGTAACATATTTGAATGATAGCAGTATTATCGTTGAAATCGACATGCTTTTATAATGATTTTACTAGTAGTGCTGGTCTGTATACATTATAAGCTTTGTAGAAGCCACTATGATGTCTTATAGTACGCGATACATGCAAAATGATGATATGAAAATAGAAGTTGTGAGATGGTAAATGTAACAAAAGATGTTATGAGATGAATTTTCATTAGTCACGAAAAACCTTTGTACTCTAGTCCCAACGAGCTAGAATTGCTATGTTATTCTATACCTTATATATATTGCTATGTTATTCTATACCTTATATATATATATATATATATATATATATATATATATATATAGGGATACACTATGGTGAAAACCCACATTTGAGTGAAATCTAGAAACCGATAGATGCCATTGATTTTGGGTAAATCAATGGTTGAGATTAATGGAAAGAAATAAAAAATCTGAAATAAATAGTTAATTTTCATACATATAAGGGCATATTAGTAAAATGGAAAATCTGAATTTATCCACTACATATACTTACCATAAAAATAGGCATTTTCTAAAACTGAAATATACTCTTGCATTAATTCGCGATTTCCGGCCAGATCCTTATGACAATCGTAAAACGGACAACATGGTTTTATTCTACTTGAAGAGACGAAGAGATTCATGGGTGGATCACTCGTTTTGGTGGAGAAACGAAGGAGATATTCGCTGAAGAAGTTGACCTAGTAGCGAAATCGCGACTTCAGCAGTGGCGTAAACTTCCAGATGCGATTTCGGCCTCAGCGGCGATCGGATTTGAATGTGCGATCTACCGTTGGAAACGTCTTGAAGAGTACATCATGTTTTTGTGTGGTTTTATTCGATTTGAATGAGATTTGAGTTCAAAATTTGATAATTTCATAACAATCGAAAATGCATCAAAATGACTAGAATATGCATCGATTTTCAATTTGACTTATGATGAGTTGTTTGTGATTACTTAACAATTGTTGCACATTCAAATAGTTTTGGTGCATATTAGGTCACGAGTTATTGCATATTAATAGATCTTCTTTCAATTACATAATGTAATTTATGGGTTGCATACGTATTTTTGTTGCACAAAATATATAATATTGTTGCATATTCTTGAAACTAAACCCAGTAGGGTAGCTAAACACTAACCCAGTAAAAAAAGCTAAACCCTAACCCAGTAAGGAAAGCTAAACCCTAACTTGTAGTGAATGATAAACCCTAACCCATAGGGGAAGCTAAACCCTATTTGGGCAAGCTATACCCTAACTTATAGGGAAAGTTAAACTCTAACTCGTATGGATACTAAACCCTAGCAGGATAAACTGAATCCAATTATGAAAATGAATGAAAATGTATCAGAATGAGTCATAAATGCTACAAAATCGACATAATATGCATTATACCACATTCATAATCAAACCCACATTCAACACCATATGCCCTATAAAAATCTTCAACATCCTTAATGGTAGAAAACGTATGGCCAACAAAGGGCTTCTTAAAAACATCACAAACGGTATATACTCGCCCTCTTGATCACTCAAATTAACTCACTGAACTTGTCATTTCCACTTACATCCTTATCAGCCGTGTCACAACAAAATCATAAAAAAAAATGTATAAAAAATTGTAAAAAATGTTATTTTAAATTGAAAAGCAATAATTCACTTGTCATTCATACGTACACTGTATCATTACGAACAAGCATAACCAACAACTGATACAACCAAATGTGCATATTCAGAAACTAACGAAAATATGCATTCTCGTGTAAAAAAATTAATCTACAAAGAATTACATAAAAATAAAATAAAAAAATAACCTGCACAATCCATTGCAAAAACACAAACTACCGCAATCGATCAAAAATAGGGAAGTACTCCCCATCTACGACACTTGAATTTTATGAATCAACCTTGTCTTTAAGACAATCATGATCCACATCTTTAACACCTAAGACATAATATTACACTGCATATCAAAAACCATTTAAAATGCAACAAAACATACAAAATATTCAACAGTTAAATACAAATTATGCAATAACATTATTACCTGCATTCCAGTTTAATTTTACAAAATCGAATTAAATTATATAATGTCGAAATCTAAAAAAACACACGACAACAACTCTAGCACATTAAACATTTGCAAACTCTAGCACAATTACGTACAAATAAATTAATTTTAAACCAACTAAAATACATTGACAAACTAATAGAACTAATAGCATGTGTAATCCATATTACAATGCGAAATTACTTCTCTTCCTCTTCAACAACCCTATGATTGACGCTTGCTCTTTGATTACTCCGAACCGATCTTGTTTAAAAACGAATCTCCAACACTGATCGTCAACCACCACCAATCTTCAAACGAATTCAATTAAACGAATTCAATCGAATGAATTCAACCACCAATAATCTTCAACATCGATCTTCTAAAACCGAATTCACAATTAAAAATGAATCTGGAGATACGAACACAAACTTCACCACCGATCCTCACGTAAACGAACTCAATCTTCAACAACGATCTTCTATTGAACGATCCATTTATTAAGGAAAATAATCAATGAGAATCCCGCGAATTTAAACTCGTTGCAAAGATCCATTAATTTAAACTCGTCTGCAAAAAATAAAATCTAACAATTCTGAAAAGAAGAAGAACATTAGACGATATAAAGTATTTGCGGTTAATATCATATCCCGTTATTTAAGGAAATAACTACAATCAAATCTATCTATTAATTGAATATCAGTTATTAAAAGAAGAAAAAGTCAAAAATATCCTTAGCAATTGACATGTGGAAATAAAAAATGTAAAACAGGAAAAAATCACAACCGTTAGATTACAAAAATCAAGGGTTATTATTGGTTTTTAGATTTCATTGGATTTAGAGTTTTCACCTGATATATTTCTTATAGGGATGAGATCCCATACAAAACTAGTTTATTGTATAAAATAAGAAGAATCTTAAGCCATTGATTTCACAAAATGTGCGGTCCAGATTAAGTCATTATTAATTGTGGATAGATAAAAACCTCCTTTAATTGGTGTGCATGAGGACAATAAAGTAATTATAAGACTCCCGTATATGGGAGATCTAGAGATATTGTGGCCGATTTGTAGGGAAATTAATCTTTTGATTTAAGTAGGAAGAATTTTTATTTCTTTTATCAACTCTTTTACACAATATAATAATGATCATGTTAGAAAAAATCAAAACTGGAATTAAAAAAATTGTTATAATTAAAAAGAGAACGTGATTTAATTTGATAAATTATTTTACAATGCAGGTATATTTATATTATAATGCATTATTAGTAAACTCGTAATGCACCAATGGATTTATGCAGAGTAATTTTCACATAAGAATTTAATGCATTACCAATTTACCATGTCTAATAATATAATGCATGATAACATATTTGCTAATGCATTACAAAAAGAAGATAATGAATTGTAAATTTTATATTTTTCGTTCTATTTTTACGTTGCGTTAATGTTTTATGATGCATTACATAATAGGAATAATGCATGCATATGATAATGTGCATTACAATTAATCGCTTTCACATATTTTGCATTTATAAATTCATTATCATTAGGATAATGCTTTGCAAAAAACTAGATAATGCATAGAAGAAGTTATTATAATGCATTATGGTTGATATTCTACAAAAAATGTTGAGCTGCTCTTCATTTTAATTATTGAAACAATTTATTGTATTATATTAATTGAGTTGAATTGACGAATGTAAGACAAGATCAACAAATATTTCTTCTATTAATGGGTCATTCAAAAATAAGCATTGATAATCCATAAAATTCGCCATAATGCATTATGGCATGCAACCTAATGCATCTTTAAATTAGCATAATGCATTTTCCAAAATTAAATTGTAGATATTCTGATTTACGATTATGATTTGTTAAAATATTTTAAATAAAATTTATAACTTAAATAATGTCCTAACCGAAGAATATTGTGCATGAATAAAACTTAAAATAATGAATATACATGTTATTAGGGAAATTAATGCACATCCCTAATTTAACGGAGAAACCGTCCATATTTAAAATAGCAAAATACAATATTGACCCTCCTACCTTTATAATCGGTTAAAATACGAAATAAATTAGGATAAATACTAACCGTGGATCATACTGATTAAATGGATAAGATTTCTTCTCATTTCTTATCCAAATGCTATTTTTTATTTGATCTCTCCACTATATATATATATATATATATTAAAGAAACATTTAAAACTCGTTGGGATGGAGGAGGGATTTAAGTTTTAGGAAGTTAGGGTGTGTATTCGTTCTGGGGTTTGAGGGTTTTTTTAGACTTTCAAAGTTTAGGGGTTTTCTGTATAAATTTTTAACGGGTATTCAGTACTAATGTAAAAATCTTGCGATCTTCAACTGATCCACCTACTGAGGTCTGAGATGCCGTATCCCATGACACGGTCTTTTTATTTAAATAATAAAGATCAAAAGAAGATATAATACAAGGAAGTAATTAGAACATATATAATAATAAAGAATTATAGAATACAAGAATATTATGAATAAAATATTATCATATGATTCATCGATTAACAAAGTGTTTAGTGCGAGCTTAAATGTTAGTAACGCTACTAACAACACTAAGCCACAAACTTTAATAAGCTTAAGTGTCAGCAACACTACTAACAACATCAAGCCACAAACTTTAACAGTCTCCCTCTTAATTTTTCTTCTCGCAACAAAACAACTTACAAAATAAATAGAGAAGTTCATACGCAGAGAGAAATAAACCCCCCCCTAAATCGACACTCAATATATAAAATTAAAACTCCCCCTAAATAAGCATTCACAATTATATAGGCGGAGGCCATCCCCGTGTGACTATGACGACTATCTCTCTGGGGTATAGGCGGATCTAATCTGATCTATATCGTTTAGAGGGTTTGAGCGTAGGTATATTGGGATCTCCATCCTTTATTTGTATCTTATCGAGTCTTCCGCTTGCATGTTCGGTGTTCGGTTGTCAATGATCGTATCATTAAGGATATGTCTTAGCATGATTACGTCTTTAAATGATATTAGTTTCTAATTTATGTATGTACTAGCATGCTTTTGACTATGTAGTAGTATTTTCTTTTCTAAAGTTGTAAGTGCTTATATTTATTAGATTAGGGAGATTTACTACTTTTATGCATTACGTATATAAACAGAATTGTACCTAAAACATACTTTCATTATGGTGTTTCGATATGTTTTATCAAAGAAAACTCTTAGCATGGTCTTTTCTCGTTTGCATGGTGTAAGAAGGCGTTTCCTTCTTTCTCTCTTATTGCTTGTGTCCAAATGGTCTTTACATTTTCTTTCAGGAGCACAAATTATGGAATAGAAATTTTGGATAATTGGAGTGTACTTGAGTGCTTCAAGATGGAAATAAAATGAATGGGGTGTAAGAGTTTGATTCTTGTTGTTCCCCATTTGTTTCTATTCTTAGTATATGGTGGTAGAGAAAAGAGTATGTAATCCTTTGATTTTTAATGTAATAGAGAAGTGTAAATTCTTATACTTTTCTTACTCTACTTGTATGTATTTTTGTAGTAGAGATGTTTACTAGTAGTACTACATTAGTCTAGATAAAAATATTATATCAATAAGTCTCTAGTTTATCGTCTACTTACAGCAAAAAATGTAATCGTCATAAATGATATTAATCTCTGATCAGGCCCGTCTATGAGGAGGCCCAGCAAGTTCCACATAACAGGCCCCCCCAAAAAATAGGGCCCCTAAAAAATATTAGGCCCAATTCATTTTTAAAGCCCAAATGTCTCTCTCTCTCTTTCTTTTCTTTTATTTCTTTTCAATTTCTCATTTAAAGAATATTACTTGGACTCTCTTTTTCCTTCTATATCAAGCCCAATTTATTATTAAAACTCAAATATCTCTCTCTTCTTTTTCTTTCTTCTCAAAATCTGTGGGGATATTAGGTCTTTCCTTTGTTCTTTCGATTTTTTGGCTTTTTTTTCCAACCTACCTATTTCATTTTTTGTTTTTGTCTTTTTATTTATTTTTCTTCTCTCCCAAAACTAACTTTATTTTTTTTTTCTTTGTACGATTTATTTACAAGTAACTTTGATTTCTCTTAAAAGATCTCTTTAGACATTTCTTTTACGTTTTATTAAATATTATATTAAGTCATTTTTTTGCTAAAATTTAAAAGGCCTAATTTTATAGTAGCACAGGGCCTCAATATACATTGGGACGGGCCTGTCTCTGATCCTTGTAATTTATTCGGTATCATCTTGATTCCTTTCATCGTCTTTTGTTTTAGTAATAAAAGAATAGTAACTACTGAGGATAACTTTCATCTACTTTTGTTTTAGTAATAAAAGAATAGTAACTACTGAGGATAATTATTCTATATGGTTCAAAGTTACCAATTTAATTATTATGGCAAACCAGAGCGTTACCATGTGATGCATGCAATTAACATTCAACTCTATAATTTTAATTAAATTAGGTTTTAATTAAGTGTTTTTAGCATACTACTACTAAGTTTTTAATAACTTTTAGAGTCTGAGCCACTATTCAGTTTTTTGTAAGAGAAAAAATATGGATATTATCTTTATAAACAATTAATGTTGTTTACAGAATATCAAATCTTCAATTTATCACCAAATATCATATTTATATATTGGATTAGTTACGCTAGCGAGGGCTTAATCAATTTATATTTACTATCACTCATTTAGTCCATAAATGAGTATAAGTTTTTATAATCTTTTTTATAATCTTTTTTATAATCTTTTACTGAATTTTGCTGGTTTTGTAATGATAAAATATGCATCGAACATTATTCCCTCTCATAGCTATAGTTAATTAGGAAACTGCAACTATTTCATGGGTGACATGGTAGGAATTTATAGTTTAAACTTTATGGCTAATAACGCCATGTTTTTTTCAAAATAACTTAACCCAGTCCAGAACAACTAAGTAAACTCTAAGGTTGTGTTCTCTTTAATGCGTAAGAAAATGAGAGAAAAGAAAAAAATACCCTTTAAATCTCACTCTTTCATCATCCTTTATCACATTTTATCAATGAGCAAAAATTTTACTCCTCAAATTGAAAAAAAATATTTACAACACCATATTGAAAAGATAATATTTTATCTCCATTGTAGTGAAAATCAAGGGGGAAAAAGGTCAAATGTGAGAAAAGATGAGAAATAAGGAAGATTTAAAGGTGAAAATCATTTTTCTTTCGCATCAAAGAGAACACAACCTAAATGTAATCGACTTGTGCCTTTTTGGAACGTCCCACTAATATAAGGTTTAATCCAATAAAAATTCAGATACATCACTTATACTCAGCTACCTATCATCTTAATTATCGTGCCAAAGAAAAGGTCTCCTTATATTAGTGGGACACAGAGAGTAAATTATTCGTATATAATTTATGTTCTAAAAAATAACGGGGCAACTCTTAAAATAGCCATTTGGATATATTAAACACAAATAATAGCCACTTATATAAAAACACAAAAACTAGCCACTCTTACTAAATTACCCTTATATATGAATACAATACTTGTTTGTTCTTGTATTGTGCAATAAATTTACACCAATACATGATTAACATTACATGAGTCATGTATTCCTGTATTATGAAATAAAATCAGACCAATACATGAATACAAGAATAAATGACTCGTGTATTCATGTATTATGAAATAAAATATTACCAATACATGAATATATAAACATATGACCAATGCATGAATACATGAATACATGAACTCGTGTATTCTTGTATTATAAAATAAAATTTGACCAATACATGAATATTCGAATACATGACTTATATATTCGTGTATTTTGAAATAAAATCTAACCAATACATGAATACACGAAAATATGACTCTTTTATTTATATATTTTAAAATAAAATTTAAATAATATACGATTATCCGACTTATAAATTCGTGTATTTCGAAATAAAATTATATAACAAAAGGAAAACAGAAATAAGAAGAAGAAAATATAAAAAATAAAAAATAAACGAAAGGAAAAATATATATATAACAAGAAAAGATGGAAAGGTAAAAACAGTTAAGAAGAAAAAGAAGATGAAAAAAAAAAAAAAGAAAAGGGAGGGAACGATGAAAAGGGAAAGAAGAAAAAGAAAAAAGAAAAGAAAAGAAAATACAAGAAACAGCAGCAGCGAGCGGCGACGCAAGAATAATAAGAAAAAGAAAAATAGGGAGAAGAGAAATAAAACAATTAAGGGTAAATAAGACAATTAATACAAAAAGTGGTTAGTATTTGTATTTTTTATATGAGTGACTATTATTTTGATTTACAATATCAAAATGACTACCTATATATTTCCCCAAAAATAACTAATCACCGATCTTAAGAGGGATAAGACAATATGTCATTATGTAATAGAAATTAAGAACCAAATGTAGGATATTAAGAGAAAAAAAATTCAAAAGGGAGAAAGAGAGCATGAATATAGATTCGCATATACTCTAGAGAATAATGCATTCAGAGAAGCAAAATCAAGCTAAAAATCAGAGATAAAAGTGCATGGGTAGTAGGAGTAGATATGGATGTCAAAAAAGTCAGAATTCGAGGGGTCGATCCGAATAGCCCGAAGAAAATAGTGCATTAGGGCTAAAAAATAATAACCCGAAAGTAAAAATTCCCGATAGGGCTGGACCCAAAAAAGCTTGAGTCCGATAGAGTTGGCCAGAAAGCACATGGGTTGGCCCGGTGGGTTTACCATAAATTATGAATTCATAACATATTTTATTACTCTATTTATAAATTTGAAAATTAGGTTGTGTTTTTAATTATTATTGAGTATTTTTAATTTTTTTATTTATTTATGAAAATACGATATTCATTTTAAATTCAATACGTTTTTACTTTGACACTTGGTGAAAAGTAAAATAAAGATTGACATTTCGAAAATATTTTTGTTAAAATAAAAAATATTTAATAATTTAATTATTTTTATATATATATAGGTGAGAGATCAAATACAAAAAACAGGTTCTGTAAGAAATGAGAAATGATCTGGACCATTGATCTGTGTGATCTACGATGTAGATTAACTGGTGCATTATGAGTTTACTAAAATGCATTATGATTGTATAGATAATGCATTATAATGCATTGCGCATTATAGTTATGTATATCATGCATTATAATTATATGCATAAAATGCATCATTTTTTATTTTTACGATAATCATATTTTGTACACTATATATATATATACACTATATATATATATATATATACACACACACGATGCCAACTTTATTTTTTATATTAATGGCCCGGTGAGCTAACCTAAACCGAAAGGGTTAGGGTTAGAGCCAAAAAATATTAGCCCGTAAGGGGGAAAAAAAAGTCTGATGAACCCGAACCTAATAGACCGCAACCCGATAGGACTGGCCCGAAACTTCGTAGGTTGGCCCGTTTGACATCCCTAAGAGTAGATTATACAAATAGGGAATGAACTATACAATTAAAATGAGAAGAAGGTAGAATCAGAGAGAAGACGGTGAATAAAGAGTATGAACACTTTCCACACCTTAACCATTTTGTTGGCATTTGCAAGGAAAGAATGCAAAACATCTCATTATGCAGATAATACTCGATCGAAAATACATCATCGTGAACCGCCAAAAATAATTTTACTAAGTTAAGAGACAAGTCGTTTAGGATGAAAATTGATTTTTCTTTCAGCATTTTGTGAAGGGGTTTCAAATATAAGGACAAAAAAATAAGTGCACCAACTATGTCGACGAAAAAATACACGGGGAGAGTGTCGACTAATCTGTTTTCCTGCAAATCCTTGATAGAATAGCAAGGCCTCAGGACTCGCGGACGGAATAATTGCGGAATATTGCTGACACAATCAACTCCGCGGGAGTTGAATGTTATTTTAGATCCATCACCGATTGGCAACAAATGTGACTAACATTTAATTATAGGAAGTTGAAATTCAAATCGACCCCCTCCTTCCGAATTTCACTTCACCGCGCGCTTTCATTCGTCGTCTTCCCCATTTCACATCACTTTCAAACCCCTTATAAATTGTATACGCCGATTTCCACTCATTGCCGTTGTCCAAGGGTATACGATTTTCATTTAATTTTTCAGGCCGCCGCTGCTTTGGTGATGTGAATTTTATCTTATCATATTGATGATAAAGAATACGTCGCATAGTAAAAAAGTTGAAGTTTTGATTATTAATAGGAAAACTGCACGTCTCTCCGTAAATTCAATAAACCAAATTAACTTCCTATTGCCAAAAATTGCATCCCTTCGCATTTTAATAAATGTAACCAACCCCCCTTTCAACCAACGACATTTTTTATTATATAAAAGTATTTATAATAACTAAAAAATAATAGGACAAAAATAAAAGTTAAAATGCTAAAATAACCCTTAAAATAGATGTTAAAGTACAAATATACCCCTCTTTTATATAATACTACTATATAGATAGATATTATTAGTAAATAACTAGTACTCGCCCGCGCGCGATGCGTAGCCCTTTAAGTTACGAAATTTTTTTAAGAACAGTAAACCGTAACGTGGACATACAAACAAAACGAACAAACGCATACAACAGTAGAGCACTAAAACAAACAAAACTACAAAGCGAATACAATGTTAGAGCAGTAAAAGATAATACAAAGAGCAAACGGATACAATGTTAGAGCACTAAACGACAATATGTTATACATTTCGGAATACTTCCTTATATACAACATTTTTCGTGGTAGTACTATCATTTCTATCGTCTTCAGATATCAAAATCTTCAATCCACGAAGACTCCGTACTCTTGACACATCAACATATAATTGATCATGTGTAAACACAGGTTTTGGCAAGAATAACCCAACATGAGAAAGCGATTGTCCTTGACTCTTGTTGATCGTCATTGCATAAGATACGATCAAAGGAAACTGCCTTCGCTCAAACTTGAAAGGCAAAGTCATATCAGCCGGAGTCAAAGACAACCTCGGAATCAATACATTTTGATTTGCATTGTGGCCTGTAAGGATTTTAGCTTCCAGATCATAAGTGCCCAACCTGGTAATCATCAATCTCGTCCCATTGCACAAGCCATTCACATGATCGATATTCCTCAACAGCATAACCGGAGTTCCAACCTTCAAACACAATTCATGATTCGGCACACCAGAGCACTTGATAGTATTCAAGAAATCGGGAGTATGCACTTGCTGAAACATCTCACTACCCGAATCAGACTTGCTCATCGAATCCGAACTTCTATATAAAACGTCGTCACTCTTGTTCAAAGAACTCATGTACTCATTCACAGATTCAACTGCATGAAGAGTAGGTGCAAGAATTGCTCTATCCTGTAGATATGACGTGTCTTCAGCAATGCACAATATGTTGGATACGTACTGTTGACTATGCATTCAATTGGATTGCCTGACCATTTCATCAATATATCATCAGGAATATCGATGTCAGCATGACCATCATTTGGACCTCCAAGGTTTCCATCGCCTATATCAACAATCCATTTAGAGAATTCCTCCAATTCTCTAGCCTCATCAGGGGAACTTGCATTTTCAAGACGCAAATTTTTCGTCAACCGTAAAACCTTACAATCTTTCCAAAGATATGAAGAATTTATGGTTGCGAAAACAGTATTCCTGTCTGGTTCCTTTTTGGATAACTGGCAAAATCTGTCTGAAATCTCCTCCAAACACAACAGTCTTGCCACCAAAAGGCAATGACGAACTCACTGGGTTCTGAAAACGCATTAAATCCCGTAGAGTCTTGTCCAAAGCTTCTTCAAAACAATGCTTAGGCACCTTCGGGGCCTCATCCCAAATAATAAGCTTGCACCTAACAATAAGCTGAGCTAGTGGACTTCCTTGGCTAATGTTACACGTGCTGTCCTCATTAGGATGTAGAGGAATCTTGAATCTCGAATGAGTTGTCCTCCCTCCAGGTAATAGTAGAGCAGCAATACCACTCGAAGCTACATTCAAAACTATTTCTCCCTTGGATCTAAGGCTTGCGGATAGCGTTTTCCATATGAATGTGCCTGTGCCTCCATATCCATATAGAAAAAACAACCCACCCGATCTCGAGCACGTTGCTTTTATGATAGTATCATAAACACGACGTTGCTCATAAGTAAGCTTGGCAAGCAAATCCTTGAGCTCTTTAGATAAAGCTTCACGATCATATGACATTTCATCATGGATCAATCTATTTCCATGGAAATGTAAGAAATCATCACTCGGATAGGACATGCCGTGAAAATCCTATAGACTCCTACCAAGGCTTTTCAATAGTTTCTCAATTTCAGTAAGAGCATAACCCTTAATCTGATCTTCGCTCAATCAAAGCTCTGCGTTTTAAATATATGAACATATATATATAAAGATCGATCAATGTAATTATACAATAAAGAAATCATATTAACAAAAAAAAACATTTAATACACAAAATACATTACCTGGATGACGAAACAAAGTCCTTTGTCTGTATAAGATATCATCTGATAAATATTCTCAGCAAGCATTCTAGACATCTTCAGGACGTCCTAAAGAATCAGTCGAGAGCAGAGTGACGAAAAGATACCTCAATGACATGGCCGACGCCCAAAAACTTGCTTCGGTAATAGCATGGATGTATTCTTTGTCATCACTCAACAATCCATAGGCTTGGCAAGCATCCTTAAACGTATCGTACATGACTCCATTAACTGTTCTGATGTCTTCGAAACATGTAGGTCCACGTACTATGGAGAGCAAACATCTCAAATAATACATCTCACCACTTCCAGGAGGCACATAAAATATTCTACCAACTGCGAAACCCCTTTTTCTTTCCTCCCACGTTCTTGTATCATTCTTCCAAACAAACTTAGTTGGAAATTCATCGTACGTGAGTTCTCTTGCTTTTGGAAATTTCTTATTTGCCTCAAACCACGCCAAAAACATGCTTTCTCCAACTTTAGGCTGCTCCATGACTCGATCAATTGGAACATAGTCAGGAAACACTACACTCTGTTGGCCAGGAAGGTGAAAACTCAACCTTTCAACTGAAGGGGATTTGTATTGAATCACATACCCCATAATTTTCCAAGCAGCTTCACACGATGATATGTATCTACAATCATAATACATCTGCACCTCATTAACTGGTTTTGCCTCTCCTTCATTGTCTGGAGTCTTATAAAAAGCCGTCGTGACACCAGCGCGTCCCTTGTTGATATACTTAAACAAATATTTGATAGATCGAGACTGATTGCACCACTCGACATTTATGTGTGCTCCATACTTCATCAGAAGATAACGATTGTGCGGAACAACATATTATCCAACGGCACACCATTCCTCATAACCGATCGTCCATTATTCCTACGCCTGTATACCGGATATCCATTTTGATCCATGGTCGTTTCATCAACATATTTCTTTGGAAAATATTAGTACAACGACGGGTATCGGGATCCATGCAAGGTGCACTGATGTTCGCGGGTCCACACGGGCCATGAATCATGCTATCCTTTACCGCCTCATAATATTTTGGATCCGTATCTTTATCCCGTATTTCAGCTGAAATGATTTAGTCGATCTTTTCTGGAAGAGAATCCTTGTCAATGTTTGAAAGGAAAAGCAATATGTGTGCATGGGGAAGGCCACGTTTTTGAAATTCAATTGTGTATACAACTGAAACAAAAATATTAAAATGTATTAATTTATGCATGTAATATAGAAAATAATGTAGCATTACGATATGATAAAGAATGGAGTACCTGATTTAACACTTCCAAAAGGTTTCTACTTACGGAGATCTTCGATTAACTTATCCAGCTTCATCTTGAAAACACGACAAATTGTAAGTGGACAGTTTTCCGGTTTCAACCCTTGACTTTGCACGTACCGTGAAATCTCTGGCCATTTAGGATTGCATGTAAATGTGATGAATAACTTGGGATATCCAGCCCATTTGCAAATTGCCATTGCATCTTGATAAATTTGAATCATGAATCGAGCTCCTCCAGTGAAAGAAGCAGGCAATATGATTCTCTTGCCTTGAGTTGTTGCATTTGTCTCCCCTTTCGTAAGAGCATCTTCTAAGCCCTTATACATATCGTATCTCAAATATTTCTGATTCACACGTACGTACTTTAATCTGGCCGATTAAATCATGGTGTACGCGTCAACAATGAACTGTTGGTGTAGCCGTCTAGAAGCAAGGATGATTTTAGCTTTTAACTCTCTTTCATGCAATCGGAAAGCGAAGAATTCTTTCACACTCACATTCTTTCGAGCATTAGAAGCGTTGCTACTACGAACATTACAAAGAGGAATATCTTCGCTATAGCCATCCTCACCATATGGGAACAACAACGGATACTGCAAACCAAGATAAGCTGCATTCAACTCATTGATGCGCTTTAAGACACCAGATCGCGTTTCAACGATTAAATCTCTATCTCCCAACGATTCATCAAAACCACCTACGATCAAAGCTGCTACTTCCGACACTGTTGGTAAATTGTACGTTCGCGCATCCCGACCTCTTCTACCAATAAGCTTTATCTTGACATCAGATTGACCAGCATCGATAATTTTCTCTTTTGCCATTCTAAATGTCTTCACAAAGACATTATTCTCATCTAGCATTGCCTTCAAATCGGAAACAATCTCTGCATGCAAATTGTTCATGCTGTTGTTTTTCCTAAAAAAAGAAATATATACAATGATATAAATAACATGATATAGAATATAAAATTTTATTTAAAAAGGATAAAAGTTGTATTTGAATAGTAACAATTACTTACCTAACAGACTGCATCCGATTCGCAATTTCATTTTCCGTATTGTATATGTACATCTGGCCGAATAGCGGTGGTTTACCTTCAAGGGGCATTAAACTCCCTATCAAATGGTAATTTTGGCCATTCAATCAAAATGTTGGAGGTCCACCACCATTGTTCACAGCGAAATCAATGGTTCCTCCCATCGATGTGAAAGCAAACATGCTATTGTACGACCGAATATTCTGTTGCAAATGTTTGCTCTTCGCATCATTCCCCCAAAGCAAATCACTTAACAATGTTGGCGGTCTTTCCAATCTAGGGAGCCGTACTTTACCATTTTGGCAACATAACGAATACTTCGGATTTAGTCTAGTGTTGCCGTGCTGTTTTTCATCAATCCAAAAATAAGCTTTACACAACTCGCATTGATAGACTGGATCACCAAGATCATCATAATCTGTGCAATTTATATGAACAAAAATATATATATACATATATATATATATATATTATTTATGGGAATTATAAAAATATATTTAATGTTGCAATGTCATAATAACAAAAGTATATATTAAATATTATAGAACAATATTGTAAAATATAATTCCCATAAATATACTTACCAATCTCTTTATTCAACAAAAGCGATGAACGTTGTCTGCCACATCGGTTATCCCTTGTCAACTAAACAACTTCAGATGTTTGGCACGTACCCTCACCAGAAATTTGATTCATAATTCGAGAAAAAGATTGGGCAACACGTGGCCCTTCGTCCGTTAAATAGATCATATTTTTTTCTTGAGTAATAACGCTCATCATTGCTTCAAACTCATAAGAATCTAATAAACATATTATGAATGTTAGCAAAAAATAAATAAAATAAAATATAAAGCAAATAATTTAATTAGAAACTAAAAAAATTGTAAATACCAATTTCATAAATCGGTTCAACATTTATACGAATAGTTCCAGATTCCGCCGAGTTTCCATGAATCTCTGCATTGTCAAATTATAACGAACAATTTCATAATAGTTAGATAAAATATACTTTGAATGAGCAGGAAATATATAAACAATCATATAAAAGAAAACAAAATTTTGATATTAGAAAATATTAAATACCAATTTCAATATCTTCAACAGTGATATCAATCAGTTCAGCATCTTTCATAGACTCATCAATGGGTACGTCACCTAAATAAAATGCAAAATATGAACATTAAAAAACAAATACATACAAAATACTATCGTTACACTTGTTAAAAGAAAAATAAATAATTTGTTACCTATATTATGTGATTCTTCACTGCTGATGTCAATTAAATCATTGTCCACTACCATCGATTCATCAGCTGAAAAACGAAAATCGACATTAATTTCAAATGATAAATAGTATAAAATGATTCATATAAATTGCCTTAATATTAATAATTAAAAATAAGAAATTTTTTAAAATTTATAAGTTAATTTATTGAATAAGAAAAATAAGTTAATTTATTGAATAAGAAAAATAATTTCTTAGTAAATATATTAAATTTTTAAATAGATAAAAAAATTAAACACCTTGCAGATAATATTTTGTAAATAATGTATAAATAATTACCGTAAATCTTAAAATTTGTCGGGCATATTTTAAAAAAGGAAAAAAAAACAAAAGTACAGAAATTAAATTATAAGAAATAAAGTAAAAAAAAAATGTATTAAAAAAAATCGTTTTCGATTTCAAAAAATAATTAAAGATTTTTTATTTATTAAACATTATTTACTATTTATGCATATTCGATTGGGCCGGGCCGGAAGAAATTTAAAGCCCAATTCAACTGGGCCAGGCCGGCAGAAATTTAAAGCCCAATCCAATGTTTAAAAATCCAGCCCAAATAATTGAAGAAGTCCACAATCAAAACGACGTCGTTCGGGATGAATTCATACGACGTCGTTTTGATCGTCAAACCCTAAAAACAGAATATAAATACACCATTGTTCACACCTCAGCCGATTTTCACTCTTCCTGCCCTAGAACTCTCTCGACACAATCTCTCTCTCTCTCTCTCTCTCTCTCTCTCTCTCTCTCTCTCTCTCTCTCTCTCTCTCCGCCTCTCACTCTCTCTATACTCTCTGATGAAAATAGATGCTCCCCCTCCCCCCCCCACACAAGTTTTCTTTCATTTTTCTTTCAAATCCACACCGAAGGTGCAGCTGATATCGAGCCGATATCAGCTGATTCCGAGAAAGAGGGTGAAGATCTGCTCATTTGGCCGTAAGCTCTCTTCTGCGTTTTTTACTGCATCCATCTCTCTCTCTCTCTAGTTTTTCTACTAATTTGTTTATTTTTTTTCAGCAGATCTCTATAGATCCATGTCGAAAACAGTGGATCCAGAAGAAATCCGAGCTGAAATGAGCTGGTTCCGAGAGAAGATTGAATATCTGCTCATTTTTCTGTAAGTATCCTACTGCCTTTTCAACTACATCGATCTTTCTCATTCTCTTTCTATTTTTTATACTAATTTCTTGAGTTTTTTTGGTAGATCTCTATAGATCCATGGCAAAAACCACATATCTAGAAACAATCATAGCTGAAAATGTCCAGGTCTGAAATAATAGACTCCGGTAAGCATGAAATCTGCCTTTTTCTGTCTCTCTCTGTATTTTTCACAACATATTTCATGTTTTAATCGGTTCATCTCTACAGATCTATGGTCAAAACCATACATGCAGCACAAATCAAAGCTCAAGTATTCAATATGTGATATACTATGAGCTGCTAAGCCTCGGATACACCTCTATATTTGTCTATATCTATTTTTGTAATCGAGAAATTACCTAACTTCAACTGTTATTAGCAGATCCCTTGAAATATAAGGAGCAAGATGCAGATCATCCAGCAGAAGGTGAATAAATGAACAGAATAGAAGCTGGTAAGCCTCTGCATCATTATGTTTAGTTCTGTCTCTACCTTTCTCACTCTCTTCCTCTCGATATCTATCTAACTTAATGCTTATTTGGACAGATAAGTGAAGATTTATGGATTGAAATCCACATCCAGCAGAAGGTGAATAGATGAACAGAATAGAAGCTGGTAAGCCTCTTGATTGGTGTTTAAATGTTAGGATTTTCGTAGTGTTTTCGAGTCCGTTTTCGTTATGTTTTGTGTCTCTTTCGTTTGTCTTTTGCTATGATTTGGTTGCTTTGGAGTTTTTGGTATTGTAGGATAAAAA
Organism: Thymus mandschuricus; assembly: GCA_029379335.1. Lineage (NCBI taxonomy): Eukaryota > Viridiplantae > Streptophyta > Magnoliopsida > Lamiales > Lamiaceae > Thymus > Thymus mandschuricus. The sequence continues at coordinate 12,045,721 of CM057079.1, forward strand.
GGACGGAAATGAGAAGAAAATGAGAAGAAAGAAGCATTATATCGAAGAGGGGTTCGATAGGAGCATGTAGGCGAAAACGGAGGTCGATTTGGAGTTCGGACGAGGAAGATACGACCAAAACAAGAAAGGCGCGCAATCGTCCAGCGTTGGACGACCGTCCAGAGTACGGTGGACGAGCGTCCAGAGTAGAAAAGAAAGAAGAATGCGAGTGCGACGTTGGACGAGCGTCCAACGTACGTTGGACGACCGTCCAACGTTCCGGCCAGCTATTGTTTCCTTATATAATTAGGTTTTCATACCTATTATATATACTATCCCTTGTACACGAATTCTAGACATCTTTAATCATCTTTTAGGCTTAGTTTTCAGTTCTAAATACTTTGGCTTTAGTTTTTATTGCTTTCTTTTGTTCGGATCCGGATTCTTCGTTTAGTTCGTTTAATTCAAGTTCTTCGTTCTTCGTTAATTTTGTAAGTTATTTATTGCTTTCGTTTACTTGCTTTTAATTGCTTGCTTCAGTTTTAGATTCGTTTTCTTAATTGCTTCGTTTAATTTACTTAGTTTAATTTCGTTCTTTCGATTTCTAGTTCTAGTTTAGATTCGTTTTCCTTCGATTTCAATTCTCTCGTTTTTCAAAGCTTTCGTAGTTAGATTTATTTGTCTTTGAATTTCCAGATTTTATTCATTATGTCTAGAGTAGTTTATGCTTTCTTCGTTGCTTTCTTTATTGCTTTCTTTTCGATTCTTGCCTAGGTAGATTAATCGTTTTATTTAGTTTAATACTTAGATTTATTTCTTGAGTTCTAGATTAGTTATTTACTTGCTTTTATTTATTGCTTTGATTTATTTTATTTGCCTAGGATTTAAAACTAAACCCCAAAATCTTCTTTACTTGCTTTCTTAGTTTTAGGCTAGATTAGGTTTTATTACATAATTAATTGCCCTGCAAAGTTTTCCTTCGAGATTCGACATTGGGTTTTTACTTACTAAGTGCTAGGATAGATTTCGTTCTATTGCGAACACTTTTTAGTGAAACAAATTTTGGCGTCGTTGCCGGGGAAAACTTTAGGCGATTTATTGTGTAGTATTTTTATTTGTTTTATTTTTATTTGTGTTTCTTCGATTTTCTTGTTTCTTCCACTCGGTGCGTTTAACCCGTTTGTTGAGTATTGTTTATGCATGGTCGCTGAAGTCTTCAAAGGAATTTAGCGCCCTACTTCGACAACATCCATCAAAGGAAAGCGATTTTAGCCGCGAAGGAGAAGGAGGAGATCGTTTCTCAAGACTTTGGTTTAGTCTTGTTATTTGCAGAGCCCGAAGCCATGGCAGCTAGAGTCATGGGCGATTTTGCTCGCCCCACATTCACGGCCACCACTTCGGCGATTGTCCTGACGGAAGCGGTCAGGAATCATGAGCTTAAACCTCACCACATGGCGTTGCTTCCTTCCTACCATGGGCTGCCCAACGAGGATGCATTGACGTTCATTCGAGAGTATTGCACGGTGGTGCAAACGTTTCCACTCTCGGGACTCACGGAGGATAACTTGAAGATGAAGTGCTTCCCGTACACCCTCAAGGATCGAGCAAAGTCGTGGTATTTGGCGCTCCCGGCCAACTCTCTCGCCACATGGAATGCGGTGTGCGAGAAGTTCATGCTCAAGTACTACCCGAACCGCAAGACTCAAGAGGTGCGGTCAAAGATTATGAATTTCTCTCAAGACAACGATGAGCCGTTTCACGAAGCATGGGAGAGGTTCCAAGAGCTACTTCAACAGTGCCCTCATCATCAAATGGCACCGGAGTTGCTTTGGCAATATTTCTACGACGCCCTCAACCAAACTTGTCAGTTCATGGTGGATAGTTCGGCCGGAGGCAACATAGCGGTCAAGACAGCTGACGAGTTGAAGGATATGTTCGAGACGCTCGCTGCGAGTTCTCAACAAAAATCAGCTAGACCGAGGAAAGTGGAGGCGAGTGCGATTTCGATGAGTCCCGATTTGAAGAAGCAAATGGCCGACATGTTAAGGGATCTCGAAAACTTGAAGATGAAGCAAAGTGCACCGGCCCCGAAGGAGGAGGAAAGGAAGCCGGACCAATGCGAAATTTGTGGAGAGTTGGGACACATCAAGGAGGTTTGCCACAACATGGGAGCATTCACTCATGAAGGAGGAGCCGATGTCTTTGCTGCCCAAGGTTACATGCCACAAGGACCACCAACTCAAGGGCAAGGTACGAACCCGAATTTTCAATATCGTCGCCCTCCACCATATAACAACCCATATCCTCCTCCACCAAATCCCTACTACCCTTCTCCACCATATTATCCACCTCCTCAATACCCTCCACATCCCTATTATCCACCACCTCCATATTACCCACCTCAACCTACTCCTACATCACCACCATCATACCCAAATTCTCGTCCTTAAGGACCTCCACAAAAGCCTTCCGTCGATGAGGATCGTCTCCATGCACTTGATGCGAACATAAAGAGGCTCGAGTTGGCCATTGGCCAAATTTCTAGTTCCATGCACCTGATGCAACAACCGGGGCGAATTCCGAGCCAAGGGATTCAACCACAACAAGCCAACGAGGTGCAAGCCCCATACCCTCCATATGTTCCTCCCGTTCCACCTCACCAAGCTCATGCAATCACGGTGTTACAACGCAATGGTGGCTCGTTGTCGACTCAAAGCCATTCTAGCCAAAGGTGGAGCCCAAATTCGCGTTGGGAATCGAGCCAAAACCATGCAGCACATCACGTTGGACGGGCGTCCAACGTTTCTGGACGACCGTCCAACGTTGGACGGCCGCCCACCTTCACGCCAGCCCCTGGACGAGCTCCACCTCCTTCTCCAGCGAAGCTCGTGCTGGACGGGCGTCCAACGTACGTTGGACGACCGTCCAACGCTGAAGAGACGCCAAGCACGACGCCAACTTTGGACGAGCGTCCAGCCTGCACTGGACGAGCGTCCAACGCCCAGAATGCACGCACGGAGTTCGAGGAAGCCGAGAAGGAGGCCAAACCTCTTCACAAGACGCCCGATCCGTACGTTCCCCCTATTCCATTCCCGAGTAGAGTGAAGAACAAGAAGCAGACGCTCAACCCTTATGTTCCACCTATTCGGAGTGTTGCTAGGAAGGAGAGAAAGGATCTCGAGCCTATCAACTCGTTTCCTAAGAGAGGAGATCCGGGAGGTTTCGACTTGAGCATTGTTTTGGATAGTGGAGAGACCGTCTCGGGATTCATGGATCTAGGAGCTGCGGTGAATTTAATGCCGTATTCTATTTTCGAGAAGATGAACTCAAGAGTCCTTCAATCTACCGACATGCGCATTGAGCTAGCAGACGGTACCGTGAGTAGTCCATTGGGAGTTGTGGAAGATGTTACAGTCCTTGTTGGTGGAATTCGAGTCGTTACCGACTTCGTCGTGCTTCATGAAGGCAAGGGAGCCAAGAGCGCAACCGGTCATCTACTCTTGTTGGGACGACCGTTTATGGCCACTACCCGAGCCCGGATTGATGTGGGTACCGGCACATTAAGCATGGCTGGTGAAGGAGGTTCGGTAACGTTTTCGGTTTTTGGAAATTCACCTTCTAGTCCAACTTCTTCTCTTCATTCATGCTCTTTTGTTAAGCTTGCTAACCCTCTTGTTGAGGTACATGTTTGTGAGATTTCTGATAGGGTAGCATCTCTTGAAGAATTCATTGATGAAGAAGAGTCCATTGAAGATGACGAATTCTTTAGTTGTGTGGATGAAGAAGAGGATATTATCAAGGAATTTCTACAAAATTTAGAGGAGGTTGATGCGGTGGAAGAGGAAAGATCGACACTTGCGCCGAATGAGGAAGAGGACATAATCGAAGATTTTCTACGAAATTTGGAGGAGGAAGATGAAGTGGACGAGGAAAGCTCAACACACGCATCGAATGAGGAAGTGGTCCTTAACTCTTTTCTTTCTAACCTCACCATTTGTGAATCGTCTTTTCTTGTAGAGTCTAACTCGACGATGTTCGAGGGGGAGATGAGTGTCCAAGATAACCCTCTTTTCGAGTTTCAAGCCGAAGAGAAAGAAGAGTCCCCCTTTGCACCGAGAGTCACCGATGGATGGTTAAAGACGTTGCTTGTTGCAACAGATTTAGGATGAGCATTTGTGGTACGTCAAGCTAATGACGTTAAACAAGCGCTTGGTGGGAGGCAACCCACTTTCTTTATCTTATTTTTGTAGAATAGGATTTATTTTGTTTTTATTTTTTTTATTTTCGTTATTTTTCGTTCGTATTTCGTTAAATGTTTGTGCAGGGATTAGTTCCTACGGATTGCAAATGGCACGGAAGGCCTCGAGAGGAAGAAAAGGGGAGAATTCGGGCAAATTTTCGCGAGGGCCGCGCTGGACGGGCGTCCAACGTGCAGTGGACGAGCGTCCAGCGTAATTTCAAGTTTTTTCAGATTTTCAGCGAAGGCTACGTTGGACGGGCGTTCAACGTGCGTTGGACGAGCGTCCAACGTAATTAAATCCTCCAGTTTTCAGCGCAAGACGGGCCCCCTATTTGATTCAAAAGCAGCAAGCCGCCGCCGTTCACCTCCGCTCTACCGAACCCAAACGACCCTCGGTTTTGGTCTTCTTATGATCCTCGTTGGCAAGATCCACGATTCCAAGGTTTTTCAACCCATAGCATGTTTGTGTCTTTTATTTTTGTTTGAGTCTTTTATTGTTTTCTCTTTATTTTGTTCGATTTTACGCTTTGGTATTTGTGTTTTGTGTTTGTTTTGTAGGTGATACTTGGAGTCTCTCGAGATTTTGGGTATTTGTGTTCGTCATATTGCGATAAGTTCTCTTTATCCCTTTCCTTTTTATTTTCTCGCAATGGGGACATTGCTTGATTTTAAGTGTGGGGGGGGGTCTTTGAAACTTTTGGCATGCAGTTTTTAATTTTGTTGAGTCTTAGGAGTTAGTTGAGTCAAATGAGCATGTGATGATAGTATTGTGGATTTGGCCGATGATAGAGAAATTTTGTTGATTTTTGGAGAAAAAATCATGATCTTTATTATGCATGGAACCTTGGCGAAGCGACGCAATTTATTTGATGAATTTGAAGTATGCTATGATGTCGGGAACTAGTTAGTTTGAACCCGTGAGAGTTGAGCTATTTGTGCATATTTATGCCTATTCTTTGATTGAGTGATCATGCATGCTCCATTGTTTCTAGAACTTGCCTTGTTTCTCCATCAAGACCTTAGTATATTTATGAATTAGGAGAAGATTTTAGGCCATTCTTTCGTAGCCACATGATCCCTATACACTAACCTTGTTCATAAACATTTGTTTACCCCTTTTGAGCCTTTGTTAGCCGTTCTTTGTAATACCGGATGATAGGAGGTTTGGATGGTTATGGGTATCCTTAGTATTTGTGGTTGGTGATATGGAAGGAGTTGAATAGAAAAATTTGATTGTGGTGAAGAAGGAGGAGAAAGGAGTTTTAGATGCTTGATTTATGTAGTTAGCTATCCCTATGAGCTTAGGAAAAAAAAAAAGAAAAAAAAAAGGATGAAAAAAAAAATAGAGCCTTTGTTCTACATTAGAAAGAACATTTATTAGTGGAGCTCTAGAGAAAAAAAAAAGAAAAAAAAAAAAAGAGAATAAGAATATAAGCATAAGGGGATAGTTAGCTTTGATTTGTATAAGTTGATAGTTTAGCATCTTTGAGTTTGTATTTGGTGTGTTGGATGGTAGAAGATGGAGATAAAAATCCATACTTTGGTTTGAGTTGAAAAAGAGGTTGATGATTTGGAGTATTTTTGAGTCACTTAGCCTATATAATCCCTACCTTAACCAATGTCCCTACATTACAAGCTTATATAAAGACCTTTTTGATCCTAATTTGTAAGTATTACATTAGGTGGAGATGTTGAGATTGAAGGCAAGCCTATGGTAAACATGTTGCATTGCATTGATATTGAGTGAACCCTATGATGTGCATTATCTTATACATCTTTTCTTTGAGAGAGTTGAGTGTTCACTTCCATATATAAAATTTCACATGTTGGAGAGTGTTCTTTGATGGATTAGCATATTTTGAATTAGTTGAGTAAATTGTGTTGATTGATGCTAAGGTTGTGTGCATAGTTTTGATCATGATCATGAGAGTTTGTTTTCGAAAAGTTTTGAGGCCTATATAGTTCACAATGCTTGAGACTATTGCTTATTTCGTTTTTGTTATTGTTCGGGACGAACAAAGGTCTAAGTGTGGGGGAGTTTGATTGGTGTTTAAATGTTAGGATTTTCGTAGTGTTTTCGAGTCCGTTTTCGTTATGTTTTGTGTCTCTTTCGTTTGTCTTTTGCTATGATTTGGTTGCTTTGGAGTTTTTGGTATTGTAGGATAAAAAGGACGAAATGAGAAGAAAATGAGAAGAAAGAAGCATTATATCGAAGAGGGGTTCGATAGGAGCATGTAGGCGAGAACGGAGGTCGATTTGGAGTTCGGACGAGGAAGATACGACCGAAATAAGAAAGGCGCGCAATCGTCCAGCGTTGGACGACCGTCCAGAGTACGGTGGACGAGCGTCCAGAGTAGAAAAGAAAGAAGAATGCGAGTGCGACGTTGGACGAGCGTCCAACGTACGTTGGACGACCGTCCAACGTTCCGGCCAGCTATTGTTTCCTTATATAATTAGGTTTTCATACCTATTATATATACTATCCCTTGTACACGAATTCTAGACATCTTTAATCATCTTTTAGGCTTAGTTTTCAGTTCTAAATACTTTAGCTTTAGTTTTTATTGCTTTCTTTTGTTCGGATCCGGATTCTTCGTTTAGTTCGTTTAATTCAAGTTCTTCGTTCTTCGTTAATTTCGTAAGTTATTTATTGCTTTCGTTTACTTGCTTTTAATTGCTTGCTTCAGTTTTAGATTCGTTTTCTTAATTGCTTCGTTTAATTTACTTAGTTTAATTTCGTTCCTTTCGATTTCTAGTTCTAGTTTAGATTCGTTTTCCTTCGATTTCAATTCTCTCGTTTTTCAAAGCTTTCGTAGTTAGATTTATTTGTCTTTGAATTTCCAGATTTTATTCATTATGTCTAGAGTAGTTTATGCTTTCTTCGTTGCTTTCTTTATTACTTTCTTTTCGATTCTTGCCTAGGTAGATTAATCGTTTTATTTAGTTTAATACTTAGATTTATTTCTTGAGTTCTAGATTAGTTATTTACTTGCTTTTATTTATTGCTTTGATTTATTTTATTTGCCTAGGATTTAAAACTAAACCCCAAAATCTTCTTTACTTGCTTTCTTAGTTTTAGGCTAGATTAGGTTTTACTAAATAATTAATTGCCCTGCAAAGTTTTCCTTCGAGATTCGACATTGGGTTTTTACTTACTAAGTGTTAGGATAGATTTCGTTCTATTGCGAACACTTTTTAGTGAAACACCTCTACATCATTATTTTTCGTTCTGTCTCTACCTTTCTCACTCTCTTCCTCTCGATATCTATCTAACTTAATGCTTATTTGGACAGATAAGTGAAGATTTATGGATTGAGATCCACATAAATCAAAAGCACTTCACAATTAATATTAATGGAAGCTGGTAAGATTACAATTTCTCAGAGATGCTGCCTATCTCAGTCTCTCTTGCTCTCTCTCTATTTTTAATCTAAAATGTTCTATGTTTACACAGAGACCATTAAATCTATGGCTTAGTGCATTGGGCGAGCAAGAACATGAAAATTGGTAAGCCTCTGATTTCTCAATTCCTACATCTCTGTCTGTCTATCCTCTCCCCCTCTCTCTGTCTCTGAAATTTCTTTGTATCTCTATCTCTCTGCTCCTCTCTCTCTATCATTCTCTCTTACGCTATCTAACCTTGTCATTTATTCGTAGATCACTATCCGTTTACAGAGGTGAAAACTAACATTGAATTAGCTCAGTGTCAAGCAATTCAGTAGAATTAACAATCCTCAATCACATAATCGAAAAAAGCTAAGTTCAAACATTTGTTCTTTAACTCTTATTACATCTGTTAAGCCTTTTATATGAATACAGACTAATCAGAAATTACATTTTATTTTGCAGAGATGATATGACTGAAACTATATTTCAGAGAAAACCAGGTACATACCCCTATCCTCATATTCATTTCTCCTTCTTTTCCTTGGCTGAAATTGATCAATGTGCATGTCTATGTACCTACAGTGTTGAATTCTTCCTCTAAATTCCGGCTACTTCTGTCCAGTTCTCTGGTTTTCTTCCCCTCGGTGTTTTTTTTGTTGAATGATTGAAATTTTCAAATCATATTTGAATTTCAAAACATTGTAACTGCCTTTATAAAATTTTTAAATCCCACCACGTTTTCATTTGCACTGTTGTGGAAAAGTGTCAAAAATAATTTAAATAATGCCTTAAACACGTTTTTTATTAATTCACTAAGATAACATGTACAAAAATTGTTATTAACCTTAAAAATGTATCTGAAAATTATGAGTTTATATTATTAAAAAGCACAGTATGTAAATATCCTTGAAAAACATTATTTATTTTGTTAATTTTCCATTTAAATAGTTGTGTGATAGCTTCTGTTTTTTGAAAAAATCATTTTTCCAGGTATTTGAACAGTGTATGGTTAATAATAGAGCTAAATGTAATCATACTTTAAAAAATAATTGAAGGTAACTTTCATAAACTAATTCATAAACATTCTGATGCAGTACATTGGAAATTTGTAAGCCTCATTAAAACCCTGTGGGAAAAAGAGTGCCTACTTAGGTAAAGAAAAAACATCTAATCTAAACTAATATCTCCTAATGTTTCCATCAGTCATCCTTTAAATCCACATTCTGCTCAAACTTCTCCTTTGATGCCTGTATTTTCTTAATTCTCTTGAACACAACTGGTTCTTCATCAACCTCAGCCTGCTTCTCCTCATTTCTCTGTAATTCTTCTGTCACATCCCAGTTCCCGAGGGAAGGCACGTGTGCCGGGACGTGGCAAGGGGTTGGAGTTAAGAAGCGGGGATAGAAAGGGGCCTAGTTTCTTAGGATAACGAACCATATTATTAATGAATTTATTTAATTAATTATGGGATCGGGACGCACAACACGAACCACGGGGTAGGCGAACCATACTGCACGTGTCGGTCGCCATGTCTGAATACCCATAGACATTAAATAAAATACGGGATCGGGACGCTCAGCTCAAATTATGGGGACGCCTGAGCTAAACAACCCATAATGGTCGGCTTGTGTCTGAATACCCGCAAATACAATGAATATATATTTATATTCTTATAACGAGACTCAGGTATAGCATAGGGATTTTATTTCAAAACCTGAAATTCGCCTTAGGGAGTTAAATACATTGCATGATCGTTACTAATGACAAGCTTATTTCTAAGCGTAGCGGAAGATTTATTCTTAAATAGCACAACCACAACAACAATCCTCTTCAGCCACGTCTGCTCCACCAGCTCCTTAATCTGCAAAACATTTGGAAAGAAATTGCAGGGCTGAGTACTAATGCACTCAGTGGGCTTGTGCCGAAACATATATCAAAAAAGAATATCCATGATAATAAAGCATACATAGAAGGGTTTTGAAATCACATAACTTCCATGCACACCAAAACTCATTTTCATTGATTGCGATGCGGATTACCACGTTACTCTTATACCGATCCCGGGACGTACCACTGTCGGATCCCTTTTCATGATGGAGCCATAGATTAACATATACCGATCCCGGGACGTACCACTGCCGGATCCCTTTCTGATGGAGCCTATAGTTTGGAGACAATGGAGTATTTCATCCACTAGTTCTCCCCTCGTAGTTAGAATCAATTGGTGATCAACCCAATGATATCTAACCGTGCGCACAGTCCCTCGATTAGTGTGTTAGACCAACCGAAAGACCCGATCGTAAACATAAGAGCCTTAAACATGTAATCACGCATCAAAACATTTTTCATGGATAATCCCATAGTTTAGAGCTTACTAACTCAAATAATACTTTGAAAAGAGAAACCCCACCTGTTACTCTAAACTTCTAAAATTTGACCTCCAATTGGATGCTCTATTCCGTGATGCTCTCCAAAGCTTCTTTGGTTAACAAACTAGCAAAGCTAAAACCCTCTAATGGTTCGTATGTATCACTTCCAACGTATTTATAGGGGGAAAAGTAGTATGGTAACCGTGAGTCATCATTTATAGGCTTGATGAGTCATTGTCTATAGCCTTTGCAAGTCATCACCCTTTCCTTTTTTATTTATTTGCCACGTAATTATGGTTAATGCATGCAAATAGCTAACTGAACACGTATAATATATACCTTAATGCTTAACTAGAAATCATATATATTTTAATTATTATTATATACGTATTCTCCATTTTTCCCCTACACACTATTATATTTAAATAGTTCATGCATGCAAATTATTGTACATATAAAATCATGCAAACACATATTTGTTTTGCATGGTTAAATGGAAAATACTTCCATGCATGTAACTAGTTACGTGTATATATATACTATACTACACCTAAAATATTGATTCAAAGTAAATTTTAAGAATATAATATTTTAATTAACTATTTTCCAGAATTCGGGATATTACATCTTCATCCCAAGCACTTGCTGTAGAGGCATTCCTGACAGTAGAGCATTCACTCTGAAAAAAAATATGTTAGACTTTTGAAAATCATTTTAAAAAACATATTATTTGTATTACCTTTTCCTGCTGATGCTTGCTTTGACAGTTGCCATACTTGGCAATCATTTCTGGATCTAGATTAGCTTTAAAAAACATATTATTTTAAAAATATGTTAACCTCTTTCTCGTATAGCTTTAAGTTTACCTTGAATAGTGTTGTTTTTCCAATCAATGCTTCAAACTCAAATGGCATTGTTGATGGATCTGCTGCAGCCTGGTAAGATTAAAACTCAAACTCTGTATTTGATAAGTATAAATTTACATGCATAATATGTTATACTTGCTGCATACCACAATTATATCACCAGCTGGCATGCCTAGCAACTGAGCACATTCTCTATCCCACAACATGAATGTTCCAGTTTTAGTTTCATCACTAATTTCCACATACAATATGTACCTGTTTTATACATGTAATGTCAGTGTCTTCATATAAATATGTTACATGATAATTGATATAAAAATAGACAGATAGAATGATAATTAATTTTATACCTCATGCGGCCAACAACATCAAATGTGTTGCAACTCTCACAATAGAATGAACTGTCATTCTTTTTCAGTTTCTTAAGGCAGAGTCTGCATGTCATGTAATTCCAGCCACCTAATGTCTTCACCTCATATATCTTTCCATACACCCAGAACTTTCCAAACTGCATATTTACAATGAATGTTAAAATTTAATGTTTTATGGAAAAGCAACTATATGAAATATAGTTTAAAGATTGAAGTAATGTATTAGTTCTGTTATTACCTCATATCCAGATAATTCTTTTATTGTCTTCAGCATGTTTTCCCCTTCATTTAATTTATCTTCCATACTCCTTGGCCTAGGAACATGAATCATCCTAACACCTCCTGAGCTGCTGTCCTTGTTCAGTTTCCAGAACCTGAAAAAAACTTGCATTATAACTGTACTGAATTTTGTATGCATTTAGACATAAAAAAAAAATAACTTACTCTTCATGCATTGTTTCCAATTCTGTAACATTTTTTAAGAGTATTTGAGTGGCATGGTATGAGCTATTCACTGCCAATTCTCCTGCACAGTTCAATATATAATTATATAGAAATTATGGGTAGAATTCTTTATCCTAATTGTATGTGCATATTTTGTAAGAACAATTCATACCTCTGAAAACAGAAGTGCTGCAGAACTTAAGTAGAACTGCTACAGGTTCTTCAGCACCACTGTTGATAGAGTAATCCAGCTCTTCTGCATAGTCCTCCCACATTTTACACTTCAGTATTCTTTTCCTGAGGTAAAAAACACATGTTAAATTTACAGAATTATAGAGTTTAGAAACTGTACGATTACAATAAAATGCATTACTCCAGATCTTCAATGACTATTTCCATTAGCTTAACAGTCTTCCCACTGCTTGTATTCAATTCATAGGGCTTCACACTATCAATAACGACTCCCATTACATCTGCAAATAAAAAACAGAACATAAGAGCTATATTTTACAAAAAACTATATGATTTCAGTAAAGTTCATGTATTACCAAAGAGGATATCTTCAGGAGTATCTTCCATTTTAACAATCTCTTCAAAGCTTTTGAGATTCAGATCATATTTTGGAAAACTCTGATCTCGAACCTCAGCAACTCTGGTATGCTTGCATAAATTGATGACATGAGCACATCATGTGGTCTTTGCACGCTTGTTGTTACGTGCAACTATATAATTCATGACATTATATATCTTCCCTTCCTGCAGTTGGCCTTCAAATGTTGGGATAGACAGCTTCTGAATACTGCCATGAATTCTATTACCCTGCAATATAATGAAAAACGGTAATCAACATTTCATTATGTCATTGATATCTATATAAAAACAATTTGATGTATAATTTACCTCAGAATCATGGAAAACAATTTCTCGACTGTAATCTTCGCGTTTGTTTTGCATCTGTGGTACCTTGTAGGACCGGATTACTCTAAGTTTCAGAGTAACTTTCGATTTTTCGGGCTGCAAATCTTTGATCAAACCAAAGAAAGGTGCCATCTTCTTCTTCTTCTTCTTCACTGCTCAAACTTAAAATTTTCGGTTTTCTGCTGGAGTACTTGTGAACTTTGGTGAATGTAAATGATAATCTTCTATTCATTGCAGGATTTAAACTGTTTAAAGTTGTGGATGGATGCCATTAAGCACATACTTTGAAGTGGATGTTGTGACTTAGTGGACTTAGTGGAGAAATTTATATAATTATATATTTAATCATTAAATCTGTATTTATTATTTATCTTGTTTCTGCTGGCATGTAATTATTTTTAGCTTGTGTTTATTTATTTCTGATAAATATGTGGCATATAATTCTTTTAAATTCGTATGTACAGGATTTAGGGTTTTTGGGCAATTCTGTATATTTTTTTGAATTATGTTGAATTTCGGGCCCATTAAAATTGGGCCGATTCCTTCTTGTTTTAGACCACTAAGTAGTACTCCCTCCGGTCTTTTACAGTTGAGTCGAAACTTTTCGACACGGGAATTAAGAAGAGTTGTTTAGTACTTTAAGTATGTTTGGTAATTGAGAAGAGAATGGATTATGTTTATAATTACTAAGTACTGTATTTTATTTTAATTAATATAAAAAATATTTTTTATTAATTAATATTTTTTTTGTTTTTGAGTTTATTTTAAATTAATTTAAAATTTTCTGGATTTTTTTTTATAAAATTATTGTTGATGTTTAAAATTAAAATAAAAAACTTTTTTGGATTTTTTTTTTATAAAATTAAAACTTTTCTGGATATATTTGAAATTAATTTAAAATTTTCTGAATTTTTTTTTAAATAAAATTATTGTTGATGTTTAAAATTAAAATAAAAAACTTTTCTGGATTTTTTTTTTATAAAATTAAAAGTTTTCTGGATTTATTTAAATTAATTTAAAATTTTCTGGATTTTTTTTATAAAATTATTGTTGATGTTTAAAATTAAAATAAAAAACTTTTCTGAATTTTTTTTTTTTATAAAATTAAAACTTTTCTGGATTTATTTTAAATTAATTTAAAATTATTTCGAGAGAGACGACAATGGCGATAATGGAGAAATTGAGAAATTGGGGCGTAATTAGTATATTAATTAAGTAAAATAAGGGGTACAATTAGTTGTGTGTTTAATACTTAATTTTTACCCAAAAAGGAAACGACTCAACTAGGAGAGACCGGCCCAATCGAGAAAGTAACTCAACTGTAAAAGACCGGAGGGAGTATAATAATAACATAAATAAACTAGAATAAATATTACACAATTAAACACGTGGCATTGAATTCTCGGCCTTAGCTGGAAATGACTAAAATAACCCTGCTATTAAACTAAACTACAAAATTGCCACCGCAATTACTGCAAAATCGAAAACTGCTATTTTTGTAATCTTATTATATACTCCCTCCGTCTCACTTCAGTAGTCCTCAATACTATTTTCGTCCGTCCCACTTCACTTGTCATCTTTCCTTAAAAGGCAAAAATTAACCCTTACTTTTGATGTGGACCTCATACTTTTTCAAATTTAACACTACGCATAAAATCCCGTGCCGAAAAGAAAGAGGACTACTGAAGTGAGACGGAGGGAATATATATATAGATATGAATTATTTCCTTAATAATATGTTAGAATAATGTGAGATATTACACGTCTCACTCTAATTAGCTTGTTTTCTAATATAGATAGAAAGAATTAACTTTATTTTTTAATGTGGATCCGTTAATTTTTTACCCCCTCCGTCCCACTTCACTTGTCCTCTTTCTTTTCGGCACGGGATTTTATGCGCAGTGTAAAATTTGAAAAAGTATGGGGTCCACATCAAAAGTAAGGGTTAATTTTTGCCTTTTAAGGAAAGAGGACAAGTGAAGTGGGACGGACGAAAATAGTATTGAGGACAAGTGAAGTGGGACGGAGGGAGTAACTTTTAGTACTGCACATAAAGTCACGTAATAAAACGAAACAAGTCAATTAAAGTGAAACAGAAAGAGTAATAAATAAATGCTATCCATCAAATCGATAACTTGTCCTAATTTCATTTTATTCACGAGAATATATGCTATCCATCAAATCGATAACTTGTCCCGATTGACATACTACTCTCTCTATTAACTTTCATTTTGCAGCATTTTTTTATTGGAATGCTTATTTTAATTTGACTCATTTATTTTAAGTCAATATTCCACATTGATGTTCAATTCATTTATTTATATTCTACTTATTTTCATCTTTATACCATTAACACTCTATTTATCTCTACCATTATATTATAAATTTGAACTTTTAAAATTTTTATATCGAAAAGAAAATGTGTTAAATGAAATTAAACGGAAGAAGTACTTAAATTACATTTATTATTATTATTATTATTATTATTATTATTATTATTATTATTATTATTATTATTATTATTATTATTATTATTATTATTATTTAGGTTGCGTTCTCTTTTATGCGAAAGAAAATGAGAGAAAAGAGAAATCCACCTTATAAATCACACCCTTTTTTTCACCTTTTCTCACATTTTCTATTTTCCCCCTTCATTTGTACTACAATGGAGAGAAATATTATCTTTCCAATTTAGTGTTGTAAATATTATCTCCAATTTAAGGAGTAAAATCCCCCCTCGTTTATAAAAGGTGAGAAAATGTGAGAAAAGAGATGCAATTTATAGAGTAATTTTTTTTTCTCTCATTTTCTTTCGCATCAAAGAGAACGCAACCTTAAGGAAAAAAAAGGGAAGATTTTAAATTTTCAAAACAACTCCTACTAAAACTATAAGTGCATGTTTGGTAGGGGTGATATCATGGGTTTGACCAAGATATCACACCCTTATCACATGTTTGGTATCCATGATTAAAAAAGTTGAAGGCCCGTTACTATTCTCCGGCCCGGTCGAAATACACTATTAAACCATCAATTTCTATCATACCTCTCCCCTATGATTATAATTTGCACTTGAATAGTAACCATGATATCATAGTTTACTATTCCACCAACATATCACACTTTTTCTACCAAACAAGCACTAAAACAATAAAACAAGGGGTAAAGAGAAAAAAAGAAAAGAGTGATGTTATTCGGCCATAATGTGGCCGACCATAATTTAACTTGTTTTATTTTTTATAATATCAAATAATTTATATATTTATGCCAAACTTTTTTAGATTATAAAATACTCAAAAAGTGATACTCCGTATTTTTTACGTATTTTTTAAAATTAATCCTTTAATTATTTGATAATTTTTACTATTTAAAGTATTTTTTTACCTTTTTTTACCTAAAAAATGAAAAAAATATGTAATTTTTGGGGGAAAAATATTTTTAAATTAAAATATGAAATTAATAAATTATTGTTATCATTTACAATTTTTAAAATTACAAAAAATATGAAAAATATTGTTGTGTGGCCGGCCACATTATGGCCAAATAGCATTATTGAAAAAAAAAAAAGAAAAGAAAAGATATGGTAAAGTTTTGTATGAAATGCCGAACCTTCTCCGCACGCGTTAAAAGATGAGACACCTCACACGTGCTGTCCCGATTGGGATTCTGTACGGCTTTCCACGTGGCACCTTCTTCAATCTCCCTTCCTTCACCCCTTCTCCCGTTTATATTCTTTCCTTCTTTCTCACTCCCCCTAATTATACATAATAATCACATTTGTCTCTCTCCTCCAACCTCGAAACGCCGTCGTTCGCCGAAATTTCCTCCCCGAAAAAGAAGAAGAAAAATGAAAATCAAATTAGTCAACCCATCGGCTCCCGATTTCCCGGAAATGATCGCGGATTGAAGAAACCATGGATTCCGATTCAGTCAAATCGAGCTTCACATACATGGGGCGAAAGTTTAACGATCTCAATTTGAATGATTCCTCCTCCTCCGCCTTCAGCGACTGCGACAGCGACAGATCCGGCGAGTTCCCCACCGCGTCGTCGCAGAGCCGCCGCCTCTTCCTCGCCTGCGCCTCCGACAATTCTGACGAGCTCATCTCCCAGCTCGTCTCCGACCTCGATTCCGACAACACCGACGAGCAGAAGCAAGCCGCCATGGAATTGCGTCTCCTGGCGAAGAACAAACCGGAGAACCGGATCAAAATCGCCAGAGCCGGAGCGATAAAGCCGCTGATTTCGATAATCTCGTCGAGCGATCCGCAGCTGCAGGAGTACGGCGTCACGGCGATTCTGAATCTCTCGCTGTGCGACGAGAACAAGGAGGAGATCGCCTACTCCGGCGCGATCAAGCCGTTGGTCCGCGCTCTCAAAGTCGGCACCTCCACCGCCAGGGAGAACGCCGCCTGCGCGCTCCTCCGCCTGTCGCAGATCGAGGAGAACAAGGTCGCGATCGGGCGGTCCGGCGCGATTCCGCCGCTGGTGAACCTGCTCGAGAGCGGCAACATCCGCGGGAAGAAGGACGCGTGCACGGCGCTGTACACGCTCTGCACGGCGAAGGAGAACAAAATAAGGGCGGTGCAGGCGGAGATAATGAAGCCCCTGGTGGAGATGATGGCCGATTTGGGGTCGAACATGGTCGATAAGTCGGCTTTCGTGCTGAGCCTTCTGATGTCGTTGGCGGAGGCGCGGGCGGCGCTAGTTGACGAAGGCGGCATACCGGTGCTGGTCGAGATAGTGGAGGTGGGGACGCAGCGGCAGAAGGAGATCGCCGTCGCCATACTGTTGCAGTTGTGTGAGGATTGCCTGGCCTATCGTACTATGGTGGCCCGCGAAGGAGCCATTCCCCCCCTGGTGGCTCTGTCTCAGACCGGGACCACTCGCGCCAAACAAAAGGTAATTTTTTTTTAATTTTTTTTTTCACTATTTCTTATTTATATCATCAAATTAGATTAATTCTTTGCTACATTAATTTCCATATTAACCTTATATCTAATATTTTTCGAATTATGGTCGGTCACATTACGGCAGAATAACATCACCCGACTATATATTCACACATCCGCACGTTGGACAATGTGGCGAAATCAAAATGCTAGGAGGTGTAGCGTTGATAAATCCAGTCTGTAGTGGAATAATCTTTGAATATAAACAGAATAAAATTTGAGTGTATTTTGGGGAATGAGTTATCACCATTACTATATCATGGTGGGTTGTCAATTAATGTTCTTAGGATATTTTAATGGGGGAGTAATGGGGTTGAATGTGGTCTGATAAAGAATTGGTTAAAATATTTGGAACCAAATAGTATATTGTTTGTAGATGTTACATGATAGGAAGAAATCGACCCCAAGTTGGCATTACCTAATAATCAATTATTAATAAAAGTTGACACTGAAGGGATTCTTTATTTGTTTATGCTATAAAGAGATGTGCTTAGTAGGATTTAGGTAGGATTTGTTTATGAAGGTTTGTTGGAGAGGGACGATCACCAAATCATGACCAATCGTCGTGCTTAGCGTGTCGAGTTAAAACCTGATTGAACCAAATTATAATCGATTAGATTAGTCTCCCCAACATTTATGTAATTCTAAATGGGATATTATCAAAACACAGTACACCCTCACTCCCTTTTAAGATAACTCGTTTTTATTATCTTTCGTTCATGTATATTCAAGAAAATCGTCATTTTAAATGGGACAAAATGAGTATAATTTTGCGCACGGGTAAATGTTTGCAGATTTGAAATAAGTTGCATATGTATATAATTGCAGAACTGCTGTAGCTAGTCTTGAGTCTTTGACTAATATATTTGGTAGTTTCTTATGCCGCGTAGCTTGTCTTCCATCCTGAACTATTCCGATTGATTCAACGATAACCTCAAATTGACTTAAGATGCACAAATGTCCAAAACAATATAATTTTGTAAATTGTCGTTTAATCTGAAACTATGTTAATAGGACCCTCAACGCGTGTTGTTGCTTTCTTGAAAAGTAGGCGTTGGCTCGATTTATAATTTATAGAAATTAGCTGACTTTTTCTTTAGTTGCTGCTGGTATAGTGACATCCATTCCAACTGTCTTTCGTCATATATATTCGGTTATTCATCGGTTACCCTGTCTTGGTACAAGTGTCCTATACTTTTGTTCCCTAATAAGTGACTTACTTGAGAATTCAATGCACTATGCTTGCACAGTCGTTCAAGTAATTTCTTAGCGTCTTCATTTTTATATATAATGAGAATTACCTGGTGTCTTGATAGACAAGAGGGTGTGTGTTTTGTTACGGTTTAGAGGCGACAGTTAAAATGCCTAACCAGCACTCTCTCTCTCTAGTTGCAAGTAAATTAAGAGCTAGTATATGATTTTGAGCTTTTCGAATAAATAATTGTTAGTTAAAGAGGCGGTGTGTGTGAAATTGTGGACAGGCGGAAGCACTGATTGAGCTTCTACGGCAGCCGAGATCCACCAACGGTGCTGCGAGGGACATCTGATCTGTCGCTTTCATCCACGCCCACATGATGTCCCCCATACCCTCCACAAAAGGACAAAATACAGTGATATAACAAAAAATTAGAGGTACAAAAAACATATAAATATCAAAGAGATAGGGGGCGAAAAAGGGTCAAAATTGTAAATACTCTCTCTATGCTGTAAGTCTGTAACGGAGTGACTTGTGATGAAGCTTTTGTAAATTTGCCCTACTTCGATTTTGGTCTTGGTGAAATAAAAGGAAAGGGAGAAAAACAAAAACAAAATATAAATGTTTCCTCGTTCGCTTGGTTTGGTTTTTGGGGTTTTTCGACTGTATTTTTCTCTTATATTTCACTTATGTAAACGGCGATATCCTCCTCCTTCATGACCTAGAGGTGTTGTATTTCTTTTCTTTTATTATGTTCGATTTTAATTTTGATTTTGAGTTGTATATGATATTTTGTTGCATGGTTTGAATTGAGATGGTAACTCTCTGGACTAAAGATAGGTGCTTTGAAGATGGACATTTGTCGACTTAATTAGCTTGTAAAGAGTGAAGATGCGTAGCAATTAGACGGTGGGAGTACTATTTATACACTTTAAAATGTCTAACCTAATCTGATAGGTGGAACGACATATAATATTAAGTATGGTGTTCGAATTTTTGGTGTATAAATGGTGGAAGGAAGGTGCATTATAGTACATTTAACTTATTGTAGGGAAAGTATTGGTTATTCACTAATTAAAATGGCAATTCTAGCCTCTAGGCATGATTTTATGATTCACCTTGTGAATTTTCATCTTTCAAACTCGCTCAATTCTTGAATTATATATACGGTTCAAACAAAATCACTAATTGGGTGTCAGCAGGTGTGATAGGATACGGCCCAACTACTAGGCCCAACAACAAAGCTCGGCCCACGTAGTTCGGCCCACGAGAAGCGACTCATTCAAGGGTAATTCTAATATAACCCCCAAATTGCTAATCATAACCCCCTAAATTAAAAAATAAATAATAATTAGTGATAAATTACAATCTTATCCCTAAATTTATAACCCCAAATATTTTGAGGAAACAGCGGCAGAACGCATAGCCCCCATATTATCCTATTCTAATTCTAATCAATCTAGAATATAACCCCCTCCCATATATAACCGAGGTTTGCATTCTAATTCATAACCCCCGCATAATCAATCATAACCTCAATTACAATCTGGCATTGACCATGGAGGAACGCAAAGAATATATTCAAAATTCATGCTCCAAGGAGGCAATAATGTATATTATTTATATTTTGTATTTCATATGTTTGTTACATTGTTTGCAGATTGACGAACAGTTTCGGCTTTCTCTTACTCAACTGCAGGAACATGTTTGGTATCCTCGCTATCGTCTCCATCTTGCGTCAAGTCCGAATGCATCATCTTCATAGCTCATTGAACTAACTTCAAAAGGCTTGTAGTCTAGCGAATCATTGCTCTTGGTTGATCCTTCTGTAAGCTCCAAAGTGGCTGGATCAGACTAACATGCTTGCAGTACCTCATCAATTCCTTCAACCTACCAATCACAGAAGAAATAATCAATGTTTTGATGATGAAACTTTGAGTAAAACACAACGTAACATGCATATAAGATAAACTATTACAACACATAGAACTTCCAACACAAAATATCCTTTAATCAATGATGATATAATCATGTATGGAAGGATTATTAATCAACTCGGAAAACTACAACTCGATAACCACAAAATGACATGATCAAACACATTATCAGCATCGTCAACATTACTCCGATTAAGTATCAGTCGATTCAATCCCTACTCCACAAACCGTACTAATGTAAACAAATAACGCACCGATCAAGCATAAAAAACGAACAACACATCAACGAAATGTTCGATCAAAATCTCTGCATCCTCAATCACTCAAACTGCAAACAGCACAATCCTCCCACATAACCCTACTTCCACTAACACATTGATCGATCAACCAACTCAAAACCTCATAGAATCAAAATATTCGAAGCAAAATCACAATCAAACTCAAAACGAAACAAAAACAGTCCAGAATCCACAGAAAACGACTGATCTACTTACAATCCCAAGAGCTTCGAGAGAATCGTCTGTAGAGGGTGAATTCTACAATTACAGTTTGGACCGGCTCGACAGGTTCGTCCGGTTGAACGGGTTGGGCACTAGCAACCTGTCAACACAAGCAGCAAACGTAAGAACCCTTCGAGAGCACCGGTGGGGGTGTCCGGCAAAGGGCCTCCGACGCTCAAGTCAGTTGGGCTATAAACGTATGTATGAAACGTAAATAAAGCAAACGAAAATAGTAATGAATAGCAATAATGCAGCCAGAATGATAAAAGCAAGAGTAACGAGGGTAAGAGTAAGGGCGACAGAACGACGGTCTGCTCAGGCTAGACTGCTTGCTTGGGCTAGCCTGCTTGGTTGACGGCCGGAAACCCTAGGCGGAAGCGGTTAGAGCGTAGAGAGAAGATGGAGAGAGCAAGTAGGAGAGTGGAGAGTTCGTGTGTGAGATCGTCCCTTCAACTGGTAGGGTTTCATGTATTTATAGGACGGCTTGGACCGTCTAGGGTTTTCTCTCTTCATCTCCCCAGGCGTATCCGTTAGGTCCGCCTCTTCCGGTTGTTTCGATATTCGTGGAAACCCTCAATTGACCGTTTTCTTCCGCTTGTGCGGAAGTCGCTTGTTCCGCTTACACCGTTTGACGTGAGCGAGATCTTTAGACTGGGCCTTTATGCTTCTTGTGGGCCGGAGGCGTAAATGGGCCCAATTATTGACGGTTGGGCTAGTCCGTTTGGTCTATTTAGCCCGTTGGGCCGTTAGACGAATTTTGCCCATTACATCGTCCATGGCGACATTCGTCAAGTTCGCCGGGAGCTTGAATCGCTTGCAGAGCGCCTGCAATTCTCTCCTCAAAAGGCTGTGGAAATCCATTTCAGCTTGAATCGAACGCGATCGAACCCTAATCTCTCTGCACGCTGTGAGATTTTTCTTTTTTCCGATGAGTGGGTTATGATTATGTTGGGTTATGTTATGATTATGTGGGGGTTATGAATTACAATGCAAAACTCGATTATATATGGGAGGGGGTTATATTCTAGATTAATTCGAATTAGGATTATATGGGGGCTATGCGTTCTGCCGCTTCCTCAAAATACTTGGGGGTTATAAATTTAGGGGTTGGATTGTAAATTTATCACTAAATATTATTTATTTTTTAATTTGGGGGTTATGTTTAGCAATTTGGGGGTTATATTTAGAATTACCCCTCATTCAAACGTAGAAGACTCGGATGCTTTTCAAGAATAGGCCCAACTCCTAAGCCCAAACCATGAGGAGCCCAAGCCCAAGAAGAGACCCACTAAGAAGAACATGAGATCATGGAGCCGCCACTAATATCCCCACTTCACAAGCATTTATGGAGAGAGAGGAAAATAGTTATAAATAGAAGATAGATTCTTTGTAAAGGATAGATACGCTCTCTGTAATCTCTCTCGAGAAAGCTAATAAAATACCGCTGCTCCTTTCTCTCCGTGGACGTAGATCGAAAGATCGAACCACGTAAATCCCTCTTGTCGTTCTTCTTTCGTTTCGATTATTGCCCTACGAAAATATGATTCATCACTGGCGCCGTCTGTGGGAACGATAAATTTTGTGTTTTGAATCATATTATTGTAAGCAATTGAACGCCGTGAAGGAAGACGCACGAGAAGAGGGTAATACTTTTGAGTGCTGGAAGAATTCCGACGTGAATTCAATTTTACTTGGAGCAGTGGAGAGATTGAAACTGGAAAGAAAAAAACCTCCAGATTGATGAGTTCACCCTCAATCACCCAAGAACCAATCACAAGCCGCCTATTTCTCTCTCTCCATCCTCCACCAGAACACACAAAATCCAACCCCATTCCTATCAACAATCTACAGCTCGCCAATCTGCAAATCCTCGTGCCTTTCAAACGCATCACACAACCACGATTTCGAGGATTGACGGTGACGATGCGAGTGTCGCCGCCGGCACTTATCATGAGGACGGAAGCCATGGATATACCGAGAAACAGAAGCACCTCCCCTCCGCCTCGAACCACAGATAGAGAAGGAAGCATCGCCGACGACGACGATGGCCACCGTCTCCGCCGCTGCCCAGTCCTCTTCACGACGACGGAGACCAGCATCTCCTCCGGCGCCTTCTCCATCGCGGAGAGGCTCGCCACCAGCCTCCAAGGCCCGAGAAGGTCAGCCACCGCCGGGATCCTCAACCCGTACTCCTAGAAAGCTTGCACCCGCACTCCGACCGGCACTCCCGCGATGAAGTACATCGTCATCATGGACCCCGGCATCGGCGTTAACTTCACCGACGTTACCTACAACCGCGCCGTCGTCAACGACGTCTTCATCAAGCACGCACCACGTCGCCACTCCTCCGAGAACGGCGAAGAAGAGGCGAAGCTTTGCGAACCGCAAGGGGCGAAGGAGAAGATGAAGAAATCTCTCCCACCTCGGCTCAGCTTCCTTCTCGGCACCCACCAACTCCCCGATGCCGAGTCGGCGAAAAATTTGTGGATGAAGCCACTGCTTCCAATTCATCATGCACGCTTATGCATCACCATGTGTTAGCAGTCCCATTCCCCATGAAAGCGAAGGACCGAGAGAGAGAAAGAGCAAGATTGAGATGCCTCCACCTTCCACTCTACTGCCCTTCACCGAGGAGAAGAGGAAAATCGTGCTCCAGCTCAGCTCACACCGTGCTCCAGCTTAGCCGCACTCCGCTACCAAGATCCGCCGAACTCCACTCACCCCGCGGGCGAGCTCCAACTCGGCTTCACCCCGCTGCCAAGCTCTCTCCCTGCGCCGAGATCCAGCTCGGACCCGGCTTCCTCCGTCGGGATCCAATTCGGACCTAGCTCGCAGCACTGCCGAGCTCCACCTAGGACCCGGCTCCATCCTCCGTTAAGCTCCGAGCTCCACTACGGCCCACGCTGCCGAGCCCAAGCTCCACTCCACTGCCGAGCTCGAGCTCCACTCCGCCGCCTCTACTAGAGCCACCTATAGCCACAAGAAGAAAAATACATGAAAAGAGATAGAGATGTGTCGAAGGCCAAACAAGCATGCTATGAACAACGATAATTCATGCACACCGTCAACTTGGAATCTTCTTTTTCTAAATATATAAAAAAAAAGAATCAGCCTTCTCCATGAATTGAAGGAAGAAGAAAGAGAACTCCAGTTCGGCTCCCTCGAGCTCAGGACCGAGAACCCCCACCTTGGCTCCGCCCCCACCTCGGCTACAAGCCCTCCTTGGCTTGACCACGTACGACTCCGACTTCGGGCATGGCGGGGGGGGGGGGGGGGGGTGAAGAAATTGAGAAAGAAAAAGGAATCGAAGTTCATTTCTATTAAACTTCAAAAATCTGGAGTTCAAATTACAGTAATTCAACTAATGAAATCAGTTAACACTGTTTATATAGTGTTAACTACTTCCTACGTGGCAAAAGCGTGCCAACTAATAAAAGCGTAAAAGACAATAGCTATCTACTCTACGCCGTACGATCTAAATAAGATCTACGGTTCTTATTTAACCTACTAACAACGACCAGGGTTCGAAACCCATGATAAGCAGAAAATCTATTTTCCTATCTTCATCTTCTTCACTGGTGCGTCTTCACTGATGGCATCTCCCACAGCTTGCATCACCTCCTCCACATCTTTATCCTGCATACTTCCATTTCCACACCCCCCCTCAAGAGGTGCTTGATGGACATCCAGCATGTATATCTTGGAAAGGATAGCCCGAAACCGTGGAGACACCAAAGACTTTGTGAGAAAGTCTGCAAGTTGAAGTGAAGAAGAAACTGGAATAGGAGTAAGAAACCCAGACTGATAGCGCCCCTAACAATATGACAATCAATGTCAATGTGCTTGGTTCGTTCATGGAAAACGCTGTTCTTGGTAATGTGAATTGCAGCATCATTGTCACAGTGCAATGAGAACGGCAGAGCAAGAGGAAGATGAAAATCCTTCATCAAGTAAGAAATCCACACCATCTCCCGAGTTGTGACGCTCATTGCTCGATACTCTGCCACTGCTGTCGAAGCTGCAACTGTAGGCTGTTTTTTGCACTTCCAAGAAAGCAAACCCGAACCAAAAAAGATGCAATATCCAGTGATAGATCTTCGGGAATCTCGACATGTCCCCCAATCTGCATCTGAATAAGCATGAAGAGAGAAATCACAGATTGAAGGATAGAATACCCCAAGAGAAGGACATCCCTTGAGATATCGCAGCACATGCAATGCTGCATTCCAATGTCCAGTTCGTGGCTTAGCTACGAACTGGCTTAACTGCTGGGAGGCAAAGGAAACATCAGGCCGAGTGAGATTCAAGTACAAAAGTTGGCCAACAAGGCGCCTGTAAGGTTCATGATCTGCTAATAATGGTAAAGCAGGCTGTTCTTGTAAATGTGAATCAGAATTAGAATATGAAGCATGAAATGGAAAACTATCTGTGATGAACTTTACATCTCTTGATATGAAAACCTTGGACCTATCCATGTCATATAGCAGATAACCTTTATGCAATAGATCATATCCCAGAAAAATGCATTTAATTGATCTACTATCGAACTTACTTCTAGTTGGAGTAAGGTCCACTGCATATGATAAGCATCCAAAGGGCTTCAACATCCCATAGTCTGGTTGCTCCTTAAACATCACCTCATAAGGTGATAACCAATCTACCACCCTACTAGGTAATTTGTTCATCAACCAAGCTGCAGTTAATAATGAATATGGCCAAAACTTAGAGGGTAGACCACTTGTGAACATCAAAGCTCTTGCAGTCTGCAGTAGATATCTGTGTCTTATCTCCACAATGCCATTTTGTTGAGGAGAATAAGGACAACTCTTCTGATGCAATATTCCATTCTCTGAGAAGATCTTGTACACTGTCTGATTCAGAAATTCAGTGCCATGATCCGTCCTAAACTGCTTGATGATAGTGTGAAATTGTGTCTTAATCATAGCAATGAAAGTCTTGAGGGTAGATGCCACTTGATCCTTGCTGTGTAACATATAAACCCAAACCATTCTGCTGTGATCCTCAACTAGAGTGAGCATGTATCTAACTGAGCACAAATTGTCCTCAGTATAAGGCCCCCACAGGTCTGCATGAACCAGATCAAATAAGTGCTCAGTTCTTCTTTTCAACACTGGAAAATGATTCCTTGTTTGCTTTGACTTAATGCAAACCTCACACTTGTCTATGATTTCTTCCAGATGCTTCATGACTCTACCATCCAATATTCTCATACGCTTCATTGTTATCAAAGAAGGATGACCCAATGCAATATGCCATTCACTCAATGTAAGCTTCTCTGGGTTAAAGAGACTGCAACAATACCTCTCACTAAGTGCATCCAGTATATAAAGATTACCCTTCATTTGTGCAACTGCC
This sequence comes from Thymus mandschuricus, assembly GCA_029379335.1. Taxonomy (NCBI): domain Eukaryota; kingdom Viridiplantae; phylum Streptophyta; class Magnoliopsida; order Lamiales; family Lamiaceae; genus Thymus; species Thymus mandschuricus. The sequence goes on from CM057079.1 coordinate 12,072,251, forward strand.
ACAACTTGATCTGTATTATCCCTTTGAAATACACAATGACTTTTGTAAAACAAGCACCTTATTCCATATTCTTGTATCAACCTTGCCACTGACAACAGGTTGTGTGTAAAACCAGGTATGTAGAGTACATCAACCAACAATATGTCCTTATTCAGTTTCACCTTACCAGCATGTGTGACTAACTTTGATGATCCATCAGGTAGGTGTATGTTTATTGGCTTATCAAGACTGTAAGTAGTACACAAGAGCAGTGGATCACAACATATATGATCACTTGCTCCTGAGTCTACTATCCAGATATCCCTCCCCATGCTAGGTAGCACACTAAAGGCAAAATGACCTTCAAAAGGGGTAGACTGTGCAGCAACATCATGAACAAAATTCACCTCAGATTTAGGCTTTCCCTGTCCTCCTTGCTGTAAATGAGACTGCACATACTTAGCAATTTCTGCTTGGATCATTTTACTGAAATCTTGACCCATATCTTTAGACATAGACACTTCATGAACTGATGAAGAATCTTCATCAGTCTCCACCATATTTGCCCTTCCTTGCCCTTTACTCTCTTTCAACTTCTTATACCATTCTGGAATCCCATGCAACTTGAAACAATCATCCATCTCATGCCCAGTACCTTGACAATATGTACATCTTAATTTCTTCTTTTCCTCCTTAGACATTCTAGGCTTGAACTGCCCTGGTTTTCCTCCATCACTCCTGTATCTGCCTTATGTATTGCCCAGCATTCATACTCATCAAACCACTTGAATCATATGTCGAATGATTCAACTGCTTCATGTCCTCTACTTGTACAATCAATGAGTATGCTCTATCTAGATCAGGTAGAGGCTCAATCATCATAATCTGATCAGCAACAGATTCATACTCTTCATTCAATCCTTCCAAAAATTTCATTAGCCTTTGTTGATCCTCTCTAGTGACAACCTGATCTTTTGCTTTACACACACACTCAATAGGAGGTAACACTGCATCCAACTCATCCCATAGAGCCACCAAATTGTTGAAATATTCTAACACACTTTGTGAACCTTGAGTGTATTTGAAAATTTCTCTCTGCAATCTATACACCTTAGGCCCATTCCTTCTTCCAAATCTAAGAGTGATAGCTTTCCACAGCTTAAACGTACTTTCTATGTGTGTAAAAGCATTAACGAATTCCTTCGAAATTGAATTCACAATCCAAGTCGAAATCATGAAATCAACTCTCAACCATTTCTTATAATACGACACGCTAGAATCAGGAATTGGAAAACTACCATCAATCAGTTCCAATTTACTCCTAGTAGCTAACGCACGCTTCACAGATCTACTCCAATTTACGAAGTTGTTACCTGTGAGTTGCGCCGTAACCAACTGCATCCCCGGGTGATCTGACCGCTCGAGATGCAGAATCTCGCGAACTTGCTTGACTGTGAATCCAGTAGGTGGAACTATCTCATCATCATCGTCGCCGTCAGATCCACCTCCATTCGGTCCTCCAAATCGACCAGATCCAACCACGAACGGTTGAGGAAATGGTTGATAGTGATTATCCTTCTTTTCAGATCCTTCAGCTTGCTCATCCTCAACGCGCCTCTGCCAAGTCTCATGCCTTTGTTGTTTCACCATTTTCGTATAAAATCAAGCTCGAATAAGTACAGATCTAGCTCGAAATAGAGAAATCGAAGAGAAGAAACCCTAGTTTCCTGCTCTGGATACCATGAAGAAACTGAGAAAGAAAAAGGAATCTAAGTTCATTTCTATTCAACTGCAAAAATCTGGAGTTCAAATTACAGTAATTCAACTAATGAAATCAGTTAACACTGTTTATATAGTGTTAACTACTTCCTACGTGGCAAAAGCGTGCCAACTAATAAAAGCGTAAAAGACAATAGCTATCTACTCTACGCCGTACGATCTAAATAAGATCTACGGTTCTTAATTAACCTACTAACAACGACCAGGGTTCGAAACCCATGATAAGCAGAAAATCTATTTTCCTATCTTCATCTTCTTCACTGGTGCGTCTTCACTGATGGCATCTCCCACAGCTTGCATCACCTCCTCCACATCTTTATCCTGCATACTTCCATTTCCACAGGGGGGCTCGACATCGGGAGGAGTCCTCACTTCGCCGCCGGCCTCCCTAACACCATCACAACGCTGTTCCTGACCGAAGTCAAACACGGTCGAAGCAGGCGCCAGCGCACAGCACTTGTTCGTGAGAATGCCTACAAAGAAGAAAGGTTGCCTTAAGAAATTGAATGCACTCCACCTGTTCGTAAAAATGCCAACTCGAAGAAAGAAGGCTCGAGGAAGATGAGCTGCACCGTGGAGCTTCTTGATTACAAACTCGCGCAACGGAATGGCACAAATCAACAAAAAAAAAAAGAAAAAAAAAAGGAAGCGTTCCACCTCCAACTCGGACCATGCCGAGGTAAAGAAGGAAGCACTGCCTATGTAATCCATTCATATAGATTATGTAGTATGAAGATTTATACAGAAGAGATACAAAAAGTCTTATCTATTGGGCCACAAATCCACATGCACGCCGCCGCCGAGCTTTCTGCCGCACCGTTCATCCGAGCTCCAACTCCGGCCAAGCTCCACCTCCGAGCTCCACCTCGGACCTTGCTTCCTCCACCGCTGAGCTTCACTTCGAGCTCCAGCCCCGCACCGTTCATCCGAGCTCCGACTCATCTCCACCCCGAGGCCGAGCTCCAACTCAGCTCATTCCGAGCTCCACTACGGTTCTCCTATAGCGCCAACGGCCCAGAGCTCATTGCCGCCGAGAAGCGACCCAAGCAGCGAGGTGCGAAACCACCACACCACGTCAACGAGTTCGCGCCGAACTCGCGAAGCTACGCAGAGAGAGAGAGGAGCTCCACCTCGGCAAACTCCTAGAGAGGGAGAAAAATTCCAGCTCGGCTTCACTCTCCAACTCAGCCCGGTCGATGCCGAACTCCTCTTCGCGCTCTACCCATTCTACCTGCCACCCACCTCGGCAAACAAGACTTCAATAGTCTCCTCGTCCACTTTGCAGCGGAGCTCAAGCAAAACCACAAAAAGAGAGAGAGAGTAATTTGAGTTGGGTCCTGTTGAAATTGAATCTCCTCAAGGATATTGAGAATCCGTTTCATATATGGTCGTCTCCATCAATTAAAGGGAGAAAGAGGACAGGGAAAACTCCACTTCGGAGAACTTCATTCCGGAGGAACGAACAGCTCTGTAACAGGGAGCCATAAGTGCATCAGTTCAATTAAAACATTAAAGTTGGAGCTGACCCCTCCGCATATATACATGTATATATGTGCACCATCACCGCGGTCATGGACGCCGCGGCCGCCTTGACATCGGCAAGGAGAAAAACAAGTTGTTCCAACTCCGAAGGAACGCCTCGCCCTCGTCAACGACACCGCCGTCGGTTCGAGACTCGCCTCCATCGCCTTATTCGAGGCTAACATCCTCGCTGAGTGTCCGTCATCTTAGCCGAGGTGATGAACAGCAAGCCGGAGTTCACCGATCACCTACCCAAGAACTGAAGCGCCAACCCCGGGCCGGACTGGTCTCTCCTCCACGCCGAGTCAATCTTCCAAGGAGCCTATAGAGATTTGGCCACATCACACGGATTATTTCACCACCGACTTCGGCCTCCGACTTGCAGCACCGCCGAGCTCTCGGCTCAGCTCCACCTCGGCTCAGCTTCTTCCTCGGCATCTCCGCTTGCCACTAATTCGTCCCCGAGGTTTGCACCGCGATCCGCAGCGCCCTAATTCCGTCCAGTGACGTGGTCGATTGGAGGACACCGTTCCGGGAACCCTTCGCGCCCATAAGACCCGGGAAGCTACCGCCGCCGTCCCTGTTCATAGGGACCTCATATCGGAATTCTCCGTCGGAAAACCTCACCTCCGCTACCTCAGTCATGTATCGGAGTTCTCCATAGCATCGTAAAATGAAGACCCTCTCTCTCTCAAGAGTTTTTCCACCACAAAAACAAATACACAGAAGCCATGAACATGATGGATGGAGTGGAGAATTATTTGAGCCAAGAATCCTCCGCGATTTGACACTTCTGCACCTCCGCTATCCATCAATTGAAGAGAGAGGGAAAGAGAGAGAGATAACAAAACTAGCAGGTGAATTATCAATAAACATCATAGGAGCTTGATATGGAAAAACTTTCGTCTGGGATCAGTCTTGGGGTTGTATAACAACACATAGTTGAAAGTCAACCTCACGTCAATGGCGAATTCTACCACTCCGCTTTACCTCCGCACCAAACCTTCCCAGAGAAAGATAGACCACGGCTTCAGCGTCAAATCCAAGGTCCTCCATCGTCGAGTTTCACCCGGACCCTCGCTCGCGGTGCCACCGAGCTCCACTCCGGCGCCAAGCTCCAACTCCGGCTTACTCCGCCGTCGAGCTTCGCTCCGGCCGACTCCCTTCTTTGTTGCCGAGCTCTGGCTCCCCTCATCTCCACCGTCGACATCTCCTAAAGAGAGAAACTACATCCTCGGCAAGAGAGAGGAGCTCCACCTCGGCAATCTCCTAGAGGGAGACTCCAGCTCGCCCTCACTCCACCGAGCTCCGGCCTTACCCCACTAACGCCGCTGCCGAGCTCCAGTTCTCCGCTGCTGATCTCCGACCTCACTTCATCGGCGCTGCCGAGCTCCAATTCACCGCGCGCTCCTGTCTACACCGACCTCCTGCACGCGGCCGAGCTCCAGCTTTCCCCGGTGCCGAACTCTATTATATTAAATAGATGTTGGAGCAGAATATTATAATGACCCATCCTCAGTTGATGCGGAGCATCTAAAGAATTTTGGGCACCGAGCATTGCTGAGCGTCTGCCTTGGAGACGAAAACAATCGCGCCGTTGCTCCGCCGCCCCATCACTAACCGCCGGAACCCGAACGGGTTCCGCACGATCACCTCAAGAGGTATTATGCATAGGGGTAGAGTTCATGTTTTGAGTCAAGTCTGTCTTTTGAGTCAAGTCTTTGTCGAGTCAGTCCGGTCACGCATATTCTACTACCTATGCATACCACCCCTCATCTATTCTCCACACTATCCTGACGAGGAAAGTGTGTTATCCTTGAGACACGTATCTCGGATATGAAATAAGATATAAGACCGATACATCTCGGCAATATACTAGGGGACCACCCCTACCGACCTGGTCGGCAAAACAGGAACCCGATTAGACCCAAGTGTCAACTCGGCCACAATGATAGGCTATTATGCCATCTCAAGGCCGGGGATGAACCCAAGTGTCAAGTCGGAAGCCGAAGTTAGGTGTTGGTAAACGGCTGCTTGAAAGCCGCCCCGACCCAGATCTTGGTTCGGATGTGTTGATTCGATCGTGCACATAAATTCATGCAATGGTTCGAGTACATACCTTGATTATGAAGAACGTGCAATCTGAGTCTTGTCTGATCGATCTACGGTTCTGATCTTCTAGGATGTGATCCCACACCTTGAAATCCGAGACTTGGTGGGCGTCTCGAGATCACTGGAACCTCGATCTCCCTTACTCAGACTCAGCCGACTCTCTCTCTCTCGCCTAGGGTTACACGCCAATCTCGTAGAGAATTCTGGTGTGTGGTGGCTAGGGTTTATGATGAGAGACTTGAGTATTTATATGGTTCATAAATAAGGAGATATGATTCCTTATTTATCTTCAACCATATCTTTGCCATCCCATATTTATTTCTTTCCATAACTTACAAATCCTATTCCTTTATTAATACGGAATTAATAAGGAATTAATCTGTTCAGTTATGCAACTGTATATTCGGAATTAATTCTAACAAATAGAATTTATTCTAATATCAGTAGAAGAATAAATAACTAAATATATACCAAATATATTTAGATATGATATTTATCCCCACAAGATTTAATTTAAATAAATCTTATCTTATTAGATTTAATCTTATCCGTGAATAACTAAATAATAAATAATTAGATTTAATCCCATAGGATATAAATCTCAATTAATTATATTTATTATCCATTCACCGGATATAAATCCAATATATATCATATACCGGGCCTGAGTACAATTATTGAGTCCAAACTCAATAATACTATTTAGATCGATTCCCGAAGTCTGTTTGGGCCATCCTAGGGATCGGATACCAGACAGAGTTGGGCCTTATCTAATTCGATATTTCCATGTCCACCCCTGAACATGTATCTAATTAGAACTATGACGCACTCCACTAAAGTGTCATAGCTGAATCACCGCTCTGTCCCAATTATGTAGATTGGGTTGGTATTTTGTTTAGTTCGACCCCCGTGTTTAAGACCTTCCATATCCGTTAACCAATTAGAGCTACCATGACTGCTCCTAATTGTTAACATCTATTCCTCAGGTAGTACCCGTTCACTCCTCATTATTATACCTGAACTTAATCAGCATGCATGACTTGGTATAATAAACATTGTGAATTCCCTGAGGGGATATCGTCAGCCTACACTCACACAGGACACGGCTTGTTGATAACACTTATTAGACATACTATGCATCTTCGTGTTACCCAAAGTACGACATGATTTAGATGAACTAACGAAGTTCATATCTTCGTAAATCAAAGCAACATCGAAGAATACATATACATCTAATAGTTTACCAAGGTTAAGATCGAAGCTAAAGCCTGAGATCTATAGCCCTTCACCTATATCACCTCTGATAGTATCAGAAGAGCATTATCTCTGTTGATCCTTCAATACGTTCCACCGTACCAGCATAATAAGTGATTAGGACTCATCACTACCATTAAGCTGCAGTCAAGACCGACAGCTCAGCCCAAGCTGTCTCGACTGTGAACTGTTTATATCTCATCATTATTAACGACCTTCGTGATCCCCTCCGAACTCAGATCGACACGTGGTCTAAAACATGAGATAATGGACTTTATTCTTGCTTAAACATATTCTTCCAGATAGGGATTGTTAACAGTGGACCTGTGTCGTAACCACTAAAACAACCGGTTTTGCTTTAGGTATACAACAACCCCAACAATCTCCCACTTATACTAAAGTAAAACCTTTTAGTATACCAACGCGTCTACAGGAAACCATATGACTTCATCCATGTACAATGTTAACAATCGCACGATCGCAATCGTTAACAACCATCATACACTTTTTCTCCCACTTATACTCAAAGATTTTACCTTTACCTTGTACCTTTTAGTGGGAGGCTCACTAAGACATGTCAGCCACGTGCTACAGTATACCTGACATGGTGCACTTAGTGAAGGAACCGTCATTGTACATTCCTCTAGTGTTTCTATTTTCTCCACGAAATCGCCTTAATTTAAGGTATGTTGTTACCGGCATTTCCAAATCTCAGAAATTTGTTACTGCACTTAGAATTCTCCAGGGGGTGTAAGAATTCTAACAAATTGAGATTACTGCCAATTCACGAAGCCAAGCCCTGAATTATCTAGCTCCCTCTCAGCATTTCACTGCGTGAGAATCTTCAAGACAATTCTGCTTCTTACGTGAATCCATAGTATAAGGTCGATGATGTCGTTTTTCTAGCTACCATTCGATTATCCGTGTCCACAAACATGATGGACTATATCTGTTACCATGCACACAGCACTAACATATATTTGGCTCCTTATGCAACAGGCAGGTGTATTGCAAGCTTTGCCAAGACAGTAGTCTATGAAGAGTACTTGAATAATGTTATACTATCCGACTGTAGGATATATCTAACATTACTCCTAACCTTCATTCTAAACTGTTCGGATAATCACCACTTATTGTGTCAGATAATACTTTCACACCTTATTCAAGTGCTAGTAATATTATCACACAATGTACAAGACAACCATTTCAACGTCTTTTGTAGATGAAAGATATACCATTTGTCAACACATTTTATGAACGAATCTATATGTGTTGTCTGACAAATGAATGCTTTAAATCATTGAACCACACATTTCAATGTGTTTGTCCCGAAGCATAGAACTGTTAAGAAAATTCTTCCCTTTTCTCAAACTACATCCATGTTCGCTCGTGTATGTCCTCACCTATTATGAGCATACAACGTGTAAGTCTTTCGAGTGTTAAACTCATAGACTTATCAATGATATGCAACCATCTTCATCTAACTAATCCTTATTAGTCAACTTGGTTTGTTCACTATCCAAGAAATTAGATTTCTCGATGAACAATTCACCATTTTCGAGACACACTCGAAAAAGCTCCCACTGTGACTAGGATCCTAAAATAATCTTGTGCAGATCCTTTTGGTTATCAGTCTTGTACTTCCGGCCTTATAATGTTCCAATCCATAATTTCCTTTTATTCTTGGACGTTAATCAAGAATAAATACTTGTCTTTCCTCGAAAAATAACTACTTTTCCAACTAATTACTAAATCTATCATTGAAATTGCGACACTTCGTGTGCAAATTATCCTTATTTCCGAACAGATTTAACCAATGAAATCTGTAATTAGCATCTCCTATAGGGAGGAAGACTCATTGTCAACGCGAATGCTAATCAATTTCATTTTAAATCACAATGAAATCCATGATCAACATAAATGCTAATCACTTCATTTCAAATAAGGAAAGGAAATAGATTTAGACATAGTGACATAGTATTTTGTTAAAAGACAATATTGAACAAGAAGTACCACATTTATCACAACACATTTTGGAACATCCTTCAAAATTCACAGTTATTACTCCCACTGCGAACGATATATCAAAACAACCAGTATTAAAGAAGTAAATCCTTAATACAATGTAAGAAAATAATCATCCATTAATATCCAAAACATAAGTATCCTGCCTAAACAAGGCAACCAAATGTGGTAAAAGAGTAATAAACCAGAATCTAGTATCCAAAAACTAAGATAAAACGTAAGATAGAAATCTCCAAGTCTGCTAGACAACTGCATCAACTGAATGTTGCTTGTCGAGCTCAAGAACTTGAAGTCGTCCTACTCGTTCCTTGTAGTCGAACCTACAAAGATTGCAACAAACCACAATTAGTATCCACTAGTTAAATCCGTCCGTGAGGACTAAACTAGTATAATTTGGTTTTTAATGTTACAAGAGTCTGACATACCTCCATCTATCTTCAACTTCTTGTTCCTCCTTTCATAGACCTTCACGATTGGAAGTCTATTCTTACTTCTAGCCCTTACAGCCTTTTTGACTTTCCGAACGAGGCGATCAAAATCTAGCTCTTTCTGCCACTGGCGAGCATGCCAGATCATGTTATCCCTAACCTTTTCAACCTCGAGCAACTCGTTTTCAAGAGTAGAAACATGCTCATGGTCTACTTGGTTTTTGACAACCCCATTTCTGAATGCTTGGTACCATTGCGGTAGAGATGCAAGAATAATCTCGCATTTTCCCCTTTCCGTCATGTATCCACCATACATCTCATACTGAGTAAAGAGATTTTTGAACCTCTTGAGATATGCCCTCGTGTCAGGGTAATCACCAAAGTCCATAAAATCCATCTCTTTCCGGGCTAGGAAGCTAAGTAGTCGAAACCGAAAGGATTCCGGAACATCATCGGAATAAGCTAAACGACAAATCTTCGTGCGAATAGAATCAATAGACATATCTGAAATAAATAACAAGTAAACAACTTATAAGTGCAAATATTTTATGTTATCAATGTTAGAAACCCAATAATAACATTGAACCAACAAACGAGTAGCCCGATACTATTTACAAATAGTCCACTATAGGTGGATGCTACCTATAAAATTATCGACCATGACCGCAGTCTATTTTATTTCTTATCCCATCACACGGACCACAGTGTAACAAAGAAATAATAACCCGTGCCTCAGGACCCTGCTAAATCGAGAAGTGACCTCTAAAGGAGGATTCATCAATAAGCAGCTAAGCTACAACCATATTTTAATATTCCGAAAAATTAATTCTATTAAGAGTAACCCACCCGTTAAGGAGGAATTGCCTTTATAAAATCATTTTTCCATATTATCAATTTTGAATTTAACCAATGAACCATAATCAGTGTCTCCTATAGGGAGGAAGACTCATTGTCAACGCGAACACTAATTATTTCATTTTAAATCAAATTATTATTTTGAAGTCTAAACCAATGAAATCCATAACTAGTATCTCCTATAGGGAGGAAGACTCATCGTCAACGCGAATGCTAATTACTTCATTTTTAAACCAAATATGGAGGTCCTTTAAATCAATTAACAAATAATCGATTAATTATACCGCTTAGTCTTTTTAAGGGTTTGTGTGACAATCGTAGCACATAGACAATTAAGTCCTATCACATGATTTCTAAGCGCAAGTAATAAAACATGCTCGCATTGAAATCATTAAAACCGGCATGCTATGACCCCTATGCATGTTATTTCTATTATGCAAACAATGAAAAGCAACTATAACATGCAAAACATGCTGATCATATTAATCGCGTAATTTAAATCCATCCATAGCATGCATAATAATTAAAGCAAAATAATAGGCTGCCGACCGGGAATGGAAAGCCCTATCTATTACATTTAATTAAATAAAATCCCCGGAACAAGCTCCGGTCTTTAATCTTTGATTTGGAAGCCATCCCCGGTCTTCAAGTCCACCTTCCAAAATTAGCAAGTGCTCGAAATAACTAGGGTGCGGAAAACCCTAATTATCAAAAAACGGAAAGCGAATTTATTTCGAACGAACTAGGGCACGAAACCCTAGCCGTCGACGATCATGCCAAGGTTTCGGAAAACCCTAGCCGTCGTCAACGTCATGGGCCGAACGTTGTAAAAACGTGCAGCCCGTCGTTCGAAATCCGGCCACGCGCCGCCGCCGAGCCGCGCGTGTAACACACGCGCCGCCGCGGTGCATGCCGGGGACCCCGTTTCGGCTCCACGACGAGCCTGACGTGGCTGGGTTCGGGCTGGGTGCGTCCGTTGCAACCCAGCCCGAGCCACTGCTCGTCACCGTTGCCAAAACCGCCGTCGCCTTCGCCGTGTCCGCTGCACGAAGCAGCGCCGCCGCCGGTGGCTGGAACGCCACCGGTCGCTCCTACTGGCTCGCCGGCGTCCCCAGCACCACCTGAGGTGCTGGGTTCGAGCCTGGGCAGCCGTGGCTGGGTCCGGCAGCAGCGCGCGCGCAGGGGACAAACCCAGCCGCCGCCGCTGCCGTTGATCAACGCCACAGCCGCCGCCGCCGGTGGTCAGGGGACCACCGGACCTGCTGTCCGCCTCCGTCCGCGCCCTCGTCGTCGTTGAACCATCATCGGGCCACTGGCTTGAGCCCAGCAGCGCGCGAGCACGAGAACCAGTTAGGGTTTCGGCCGTCGCTGCTGCAACTCGCTGCCGCAGCCCTCGTCACGCCGCCACTGGTGGTCCGGCGCCGACTGGGCTCCGTCCTGACGTCGAGCCAGGCGCTGGACCGCCGGGCAGGCCACGGTTCAGGCCCAGCAGCGTGCACGAGCCAAAACCCGTTAGGGTTTCGCATCGCCGCCGCTGCCTTCGCCCGTCCCGCCGTCCGCCGCCTCTTCTGCCGCCGCCATCCCTCGTCTCCGGCTCGCCTGAACCCTAGGATTCGGCCGCCGTGAAAACAACGAAGGAGGGAGCCGCGTGAAGCGCGGCAGATTACGCCGCCCTCCACCGTGCGCTGGCCGACACGCCGCCGCCTGCGGCCGTCGTGCCTCCGTCTTCGTCTCGTGCTCGTCTCGGACCTCGTTCCTCAACAATCTCTCGATCCTCCAGCAACAATAATTGAAAAATCGAAAAATACAAGGAAAAACGAATCCTAATCTAATCGGCACCTTATTATCTCGCCGATTTTAAAAAAAAAAAAACGAACAACGATAAATCGAAAAACGATAAAACAACGCACATAATTCCCGGACAGCAGCATGCACACATAATCATAATGACTCGAATGCATGAACATAAAATTCGACTCAACACATAGCCGATCCAAAAACCTCGGGCTCTGATACCACTTGTTGGTAAACGGCTGCTTGAAAGCCGCCCCGACCCAGATCTTGGTTCGGATGTGTTGATTCGATCGTGCACATAAATTCATGCAATGGTTCGAGTACATACCTTGATTATGAAGAATGTGCAATCTGAGTCGTGTCTGATCGATCTACGGTTCTGATCTTCTAGGATGTGATCCCACACCTTGAAATCCGAGACTTGGTGGGCGTCTCGAGATCACTGGAACCTCGATCTCCCTTACTCAGACTCGGCCGACTCTCTCTCTCTCGCCTAGGGTTACACGCCAATCTCGTAGAGAATTCTGGTGTGTGGTGGCTAGGGTTTATGATGAGAGACTTGAGTATTTATATGGTTCATAAATAAGGAGATATGATTCCTTATTTATCTTCAACCATATCTTTGTCATCCCATATTTATTCTCTTTCCATAACTTACAAATCCTATTCCTTTATTAATACGGAATTAATAAGGAATTAATCTGTTCAGTTATGCAACTGTATATTCGGAATTAATTCTAACAAATAGAATTTATTCTAATATCAGTAGAAGAATAAATAACTAAATATATACCAAATATATTTAGATATGATATTTATCCCCACAAGATTTAATTTAAATAAATCTTATCTTATTAGATTTAATCTTATCCGTGAATAACTAAATAATAAATAATTAGATTTAATCCCATAGGATATAAATCTCAATTAATTATATTTATTATCCATTCACCGGATATAAATCCAATATATATCATATACCGGGCCTGAGTACAATTATTGAGTCCAAACTCAATAATACTATTTAGATCGATTCCCGAGGTCTGTTTGGGCCATCCTAGGGATCGGATACCAGACAGAGTTGGGCCTTATCTAATTCGATATTTCCATGTCCACCCCTGAACATGTATCTAATTAGAACTATGACGCACTCCACTAAAGTGTCATAGCTGAATCACCGCTCTGTCCCAATTATGTAGATTGGGTTGGTATTTTGTTTAGTTCGACCCCCGTGTTTAAGACCTTCCATATCCGTTAACCAATTAGAGCTACCATGACTGCTCCTAATTGTTAACATCTATTCCTCAGGTAGTACCCGTTCACTCCTCATTATTATACCTGAACTTAATCAGCATGCATGACTTGGTATAATAAACATTGTGAATTCCCTGAGGGGATATCGTCAGCCTGCACTCACACAGGACACGGCTTGTTGATAACACTTATTAGACATACTATGCATCTTCGTGTTACCCAAAGTACGACATGATTTAGATGAACTAACGAAGTTCATATCTTCGTAAATCAAAGCAACATCGAAGAATACATATACATCTAATAGTTTACCAAGGTTAAGATCGAAGCTAAAGCCTGAGATCTATAGCCCTTCACCTATATCACCTCTGACAGTATCAGAAGAGCATTATCTCTGTTGATCCTTCAATACGTTCCACCGTACCAGCATAATAAGTGATTAGGACTCATCACTACCATTAAGCTGCAGTCAAGACCGACAGCTCAGCCCAAGCTGTCTCGACTGTGAACTGTTTATATCTCATCATTATTAACGACCTTCGTGATCCCCTCCGAACTCAGATCGACACGTGGTCTAAAACATGAGATAATGGACTTTATTCTTGCTTAAACATATTCTTCCAGATAGGGATTGTTAACAGTGGACCTGTGTCGTAACCACTAAAACAACCGGTTTTGCTTTAGGTATACAACAACCCCAACATTAGGCCCCCCGGCCACTTCGGAAGACCCGATGATCGGCCCAAGAGCCACGTCGGAAGCCGATGATAGGCCCTAGTGCCACTTCGGAAAAAACCCGATGATCGACCCAAGCGTCAACTCGGCCACAACGATAGGCTATTAGCCATCTCGAGCCCGAGAATTGACCCAAGTGTCACTTCGAAAGCCGAAGTCGGACCTCCGGGCCACTTCGGAAAACCCGATGATCGGCTCAAAAGCCACTTCGGCAACACCCACCTAGGTGAGATAGACAGCTTGACTTAGTCAAAAATCCACCTCGGTTGGATTGACCTCGTCACCTCGTCAAAATCCACCTACGTGAGATAAAACAGATTGACTTCGTCACCTCGTGACCTCGTCACTTCGTCACCTCGTGAGTTCGTCACCTCGGCAACATCCACCTAGGTGAGATAGACAGTCTGACTGAGTCAAAAATCCACCTCGGTTGGATTGACCTCGTCACCTCGTCAAAATCCACCTAGGTGAGATAAAACAGATTGACTTCGTCACCTCGTGACCTCGTCACTTCGTCACCTCGTGAGTTCGTCACCTCGGCAACACCCACCTAGGTGAGAGACAGCTTGACTTAGTCAAAAATCCACCTCGGTTGGATTGACTTTGTCACTTCGTCAAAAATCCATTAAGGCCATCGGCATCAGAAATACTACGGGGAACTACGATTCGACTTTGTCAGAATCTATTACTTTGGCGGGCTAATAGACTTCGACTCAACCATGTCATCATCACCATCACATCCTCGCTTCCACGTCTTTTTGGGAGGGGATGTGATAGGATACGGCCCAACTACTAGGCCCAACAACAAAGCTCGGCCCACGTAGTTTGGCCCACGAGAAGCGACTCATTCAAACGTAGAAGACTCGGATGCTTTTCATGAATAGGCCCAACTCCTAAGCCCAAACCATGAGGAGCCCAAGCCCAAGAAGAGACCCACTAAGAAGAACATGGGATCATGGAGCCGCCACTAATATCCCCACTTCACAAGCATTTATGGAGAGAGAGGAAAATAGTTATAAATAGAAGATAGATTCTTTGTAAAGGATAGATACGCTCTCTGTAATCTCTCTCGAGAAAGCTAATAAAATACCACTGCTCCTTTCTCTCCGTGGACGTAGATCGAAAGATCGAACCACGTAAATCCCTTTTGTCGTTCTTCTTTCGTTTCGATTATTGCCCTACGAAAATATGATTCATCAGCAGGTTTATTACGTTCGTGAATTGTTCAATTCAGTGAAGTAATCTATGAGTTGGATTCATTTGCGATGCTGGTACCTCTTGTACCTTACTTGTGTTCTTAAAAAAAAAAAATTGTTTCTTGATAAAGAAAAATCTACGAGTCTGATTCATGATTTACTTCACGGCACAAATTCACGAGTTCAACTCATGAAAACGATATATTTTATGTGCTTGTTTGGTAGATAAGATGGGATAAGGGGAGATAGGTAAAAATATTGATAGATGAATAGTGAGTCAAGATAACATCAAAATTAAATTTATAATGTTAGTAGTTATCACTTGTTTGGTAGAAAAGATTATACAGTATTCATCCCTTATGAAAAAGAGAGAAATGCCTTTATAAGGGATGAATAGTGTATACACGGGTAGAAGGTCATATTAAATTTATTAGGGAGGAATAGTGTTTTATCACCGGGACTCCTTAATTCAGATTATACTTGTTAATTTGTGATTAACTAAAACATGGGCTTGTGCTTGGGCTTGCGTGAGTGAACTTACAAATCTCGAGCTTGTCAATTGTTCAATTTTTGTAAGTAGAGTAATTTATGAATTCACAAGTTTGACTTCATTTCATAAATTTCGCATTTTTAGGCTGAAAACATGGGTACATACTTGCCGTTGCCTTTTGTAAATTCATTTGAAAATTATTACTTTATATATTTCCAGTTTATTTCACGTACTTTGTTCGATCTCAAATTAATGTGACATTTATATTAGTTTGGGCTTGCTTGGGGACCTCTCGTTTGTGTTGTTTCACTAATAATAATAATTGAAAAAAATTCCTCCCATGATAGATATTGAGACCTTTTGCTGGCCTAAATAAATGAGTGGAATATTATTTTACTTTGGGTTACCCCTTCAGCCCCTTGTTCGAGTTTAAATGTAGTATTTCGCAATGTAAAGCCCTCACTGTAATTAATAAAACGTTAAAAAAAAAAAAATTCACAGCGCTCAATGTAAAGCCCCCACTGTAAATATTATTTTACTTTGGGTTGACGAGCAATATAACGCTATATTTCACTATTTTTACATAATATACCGGGGCAAAAACTAAACTACCTATAGAGACCTTAAAAAAGAACACATATACCCTTAACTTAATTTTACAACAAATATACCCACATTTTACCATTCCTCCCAATTTTACCCCCACTCACTCACTCTCCCCCACTCTCCCCACTTTCTAATAACCCTTATTCTTGCCCCCAACACCACCACCTCCAAATTTCTCCCTTTCAAAAATCTGCGAAACTTCTCCTCCCCAATTATTATTATTATTATTTTTTTAATAATTTAACTACGAACAGTTATATGATGCAAGAGAATGAGTCTTATATAATTAGTTGCAGAGGTTGTTTGTAAGAATTAGTTAATAAGATGATATTTTCTTATGAACTTTGTACGTTTCTTACTAGCTTTTTATATTTCTTATGACAACTAGGTATATTTCTTACGAACTAAGTTGCATAGATAAATGAATCGTACATAGGTAGTTGCAGAAACCGTTTTGTAAGAATTATTGAGAAAGTATTTTATTACGAACTATGTATGTTTTTAGAAATTAATTAGAGAGTAAGGAAACAAAGTTGCAGATATTGTTTGTAATAATTAATTTGTATGTTACTTTCTTATGATTTTTGTATGTTTTCTTACAAAGTTTTGTTTGTTTCTTATGAACTTTTATATGTTTCTTACAAATTAATTAGTGAATAAGGGAACAAAGTTGCACAAACTATTTGTAAGAACTAGTTAGTATGTTGATGTTTTCTTACGAACTTTGTGTGTTTCTTATGTCAACTAAGTTGCATAGAGAATAAGTTATATATAATTAGTTGCAGAGACTGCTTGTAATAATTAGTTTTTAAGTTAATGTGTTCTTACGAACTTTGTATGTTATCTTACGACTTTGTATGTTTTTCTTACAAACTTTATAAGAAAACAACTTACAAACTAATTCTTACAAAAGGTCTCTGCAACTAGCTAATTATATACAACTCATTCCTTATGCAACTTAGTTGTTATAAGAAACATATATAATTTCTTTACAAAATTTCCTTCCATCAACTTTCTTTTTTCCTTTTCTTTTTAAATTATTTACATTTATTATCCAGTTTTTTTTTTTTTTTTTTTTTTTTTTTTTTTTTAATTACGAACATTCATATGTTGCAAAGGGGATGAGTCTTATATAATTAGTTGCAGAGATTGTTTGTAAGAATTAGTTAATAAGATGATGTTTTCTTACCAAATTTGTACGTTTCTTACTAGTTTTTTATATTTCTTATTACAACTAAGTATATTTCTTACGAACTAAGTTACATAGAGAAATGAAATTTACATATGTAGTTGCAAAGACGGTTTGTAAGAATTAGTTAGTATATCGATGTTTTCTTACGAATTTTGTATGTTTTCTTATAAATTTTGTATATTTCTTACGAACTTTGTATGAGTCATGCATATGTAGTTGCAATATAGAATGAGTCGTACATAGGTAGTTGCAGAGGCCGTTTTGTAAGAATTATTGAGAAAGTATTTTATACGAGCTATGTATGTTTCTTAGAAATTAATTAGAGAGTAAGGAAACAAAGTTGCATAGACTGTTTGTAATAATTGATTTGTATGTTGTTTTTTTATGAATTTTGTATGTTTTCTTACAAAGTTCTGAATGTTTCTTATATTAACTTTTGTATGTTTCTTACAAATTAATTAGTGAATAAGGAAACAAAGTTGCAGAAACTATTTCTAAGAACTAGTTAGTATGTTGATGTTTTCTTACGAACTTTGTATGTTTCTTATGTCAACTAAGTTGCATAGAGAATAAGTCATATATAATTAGTTGCAGAGACTGCTTGTAAGAATTAGTTTGTAAGTTACTGTGTTCTTACGAACTTTGTATGTTTCTTAAAATTTTGTATGTTTGTTATGTCAAACTAATAATATTCCTTAAGAACTAAGTTGCATAGAGAATTAGTCGTGTATAATTAGTTGTAGAGATTGTTTGTAAGAATTAGTTGATATGTTGATGTTTTCTTACGAATTTTATATGTTATCTTACATCTTTGTATGTTTTTCTTACGAACTTTGTATGTTTCTTATGACAACTAAGTTGCATAAAGAATGAGTCGTATATAATTAACTTTGTTCCCTTGTTCACTAATTAATTTGTAAGAAACATACAAAAGTTCGTAAGAAACAAACAAAACTGTGTAAGAAAACATACAAAATTCATAAGAAAACAACATACAAACTAATTATTACAAACAGTCTCTCCAACTTTGTTTCCTTACTCTCTAATTAATTTCTAAGAAACATACATAGTTCGTAATAAAATACTTTCTCAATAATTCTTATAAAATGGTCTCTGCAACTACCTATGTACGATTAATTTCTCTTTGCAACTTAGTTCGTAAGAAATATACTTATTTGTCATAAGAAATATAAAAAGCTAGTAAGAAACGTACAAAGTTCGTAAGAAAACATCATCTTATTAACTAATTCTTACAAACAATCTTTGCAACTAATTATATAAGACTCATTCTCTTTGCAACCTATAAATGTTCGTAATTTTGGAGAAAAAAAAAAAAAAAAAAAAAAAAAACTGGAATATAAATGTAAATAATTTTAAAAGAAAAGGAAAAAAAAAGTTGATGAAATGAAATTTTGTAAAGAAATTTTGGTGAGAGTGGAGGAGAGTTGGAGAAAGTGTCACATCATGTAGTATAAGAAAGTGAGGAGAGTGGGAGAGAGTGAGGGAGAGTGGAGGAGAGTGGAGGAAAGTGATTTGGTGAGTGTGAGAGTAAAAGGAGGGGTAATGGGGAGGAATATGTAAAATGTAGGTAGATTTGTTGTAAAATTAAGTTGAGGGTAAATTTGTTAAAAACTTAACAACCATTGGTAAATAATTATATTACCACTAATATACATATACTTATATTATATCTCAACTTTAAAATTAACATTGCGCGATTTAAGTAGGGGAAATTGACAATTCTATATGCTTTCAGTTACTATTGTTTTACTTTTTATCTTCATCTTCTTCTTCATGTACTTGTACTTTCAAACGGTGAAGGCATTGAGGTTCGAATATCATGTTCCCTCTCACAAACTCTGAAAAGAAAAAGTAGATGGTTTGATGTTTGATAAGGTTTCAAGATTATTTGTAAATTACTCAAAAACATTATGGCAATTTCCAAGATTCAATGTCTTACACATTGTTGCAACATTCTGTATTATGAATTCGATTACACATGTTCTCTGAGTTCATATGGAAAAAATATCAAAATGAAATTAAATTAAAAAGTTTGTGCCTGATGGAGTTTTATCATCATGGGGTGTGAAATGGATTTGATTCACTATGCTGAACAAAATAAATACACTGTATTTATTCTTATAATACATGCAAAAAAACATTACAAAAGTATGCATGCAACGCTAAGGAAAGAGCAAAATGCTCCAACAATAATTTCGGTGTGTAATGACAGAAGAAAAGACAGCTTGAATTAAATACCAGATAGGATAGGATACGGCCCATCTCCCTAGGCCCAATACACTTACCCGGCCCACGGCTCAAGTACCACCTCGCTCGGCCCAGTCCATGTCAAGAAGCCCAACTCGGGCCCAGGGAGTTGAGCCCTAAAAGCACAACGTGGGATAACGGAAGAAACGACCACCCACGATCAAGGCCACACCCCACGTTCATTACCCATGATGAACGATAGATTAGATATAAATAGAAGAAGAGATACATTGTAACACACATATACTACTCTCAATACAGAATCCTCTCTCTCTTTTCTCCCGTGGACGTAGATCGATTTATCGAACCACGTAAAACCTCTTGTGTTCTTTATTTTTTCGCATCCAATCCTCACAAACTTTCTATTTACTTAGTAACAACGAATTTAGGATTCATCACTGGCGCCGTCTGTGGGAATCGATAAATTCGTGGTTTGAATCTAGATTTTTCGTTGTTCTACTCAAACTTTATGGCTCTCGGAAGATGATTTCTCAGGGAAAGTTCGTCAAAGAGCGGCCCAGTTTGACGTAGGGGAAACTCAACCTAGGGAATTCGGTGCACATGCCATGGGGCAACATCGAGTTAATCCACCTGTGGCACCTGGTGGACATGATCTGCGACACCAACTTCAACAGAACCGAGATCCCCCACAAGGAGGTCTAACGCAGGGAGCACCCTCGCCTTACGTTGCTCCACCCGGGATAATCGCATAGGGGGTGCCGAGATCTTTGATGCTTTTGGGAGAATTGTCAGTCCGCTCTCAGACGACATCCTTAATACTACCATGCAACATGTGTAAAATATTTACATGTGTAAACTATTCCCCGAGCTGCTAGTCGATAACGCTCGGGAATGGTTTGACAGTCTACCAGCGGGGTCAATCAGGTCGTACAACGAGCTGATGGACGCCTTCTCGCGATGTTTCTCTCAACATGCCGAGGTGAAACACACGCCTGCACATCTACTCACCGTGAAGCAGAACAGAGGTGAGTCCATCCAGGACTTTATGACACGGTTTGATAGAGAATGCGTACAAACCCGAGGTCTCAACGACCTCCTTGTCATCTCGGATATTCCAGAATGCCATCACCTCGGACACCCTACATAGAGAGATCTTAGCAAAGGAGCCCCAAACTATCACAGAGTTGTGGGCCATCGCGGATAAGTTTGCGAAAATTGATGAGGCAACCAGGCGAAGGAGAGAGGGAGATCGAGGTGACACCTTGGAGAAAAGAAGAAGGAGGAAGTGCCGCGTAAGAGCGTGATGGACCATATTCAGCGCGGTCCACTGGAATCCCGCCTAAGACCTCGGCAAAATCCAGCACCACCTCCGCGGAGTCAATTCGCATCGCAGCCCGCATAGCAGCCCATTCCTCGAGTTGCACGCCAACTTGTTCGAAAGACCTCGGCCTATGAGGGAGACGGGAAAGCCGCGGTCAAGGGAAAAGTATTGTCACTTCCACGAGGACTTCGGACATGAAACAGAAGAATGCAAGAACCTGATGTACGACATCGAAGGGCTCGTTCGAAGTGGCCCATTAAAGTAATATCAAGACCTGGGTGCGGGAGTGAATCAGTTCGACGCCTCCCGAGGTCAAAAGAAGAAAAAACAACACCGAGGTGGGAGCTGCAACACCGAGGTGGAAAAGAAAGCCAGGTACGAGAACGATGCTGATGGGGATGGGGACTATCAGTTCGATGGGGTTAGCGCCACTGTATCCGGCCTCACCGAAGGACAAACCAAGTAGTCCCTAAAGAACGGAGCCCGGAAGCTCCCAGCTAGTGAGCCCGTCAACAAGAGACTCAAAAAGGAAGAGATGATTACCTTCTCCGAGAAGAACTCAGTCCCTCTCGTGGTCCCCCATTCTGATGCCATCATTATCGAAGCGGCGGTTGCCAACAAACTTGTTAAGAGGATTCACTTAGACACAGGAGCGTCTGTAAGCATCATCTTTAAAGGATGCTTTGATCAGATGGGAATTGACAAGTCAAAGGTCACACCGACAGCTAGGCCACTTCGGAGCTTCGCACAAGAAGAAACACACCCAGAAGGCGTAGTAGAGCTCCCCATCACTGTCGGGGAGGCACCCGCTAGCTCCACCGAGGTGGCGGAAATTTTTGTGGTACAAGCCAAGTTTCCCTATAACATTATCTTAGGGCGTAACTGGCTAAACGCGGTCAAGGCTGTTTGTTCTACCTACCACCTCACTTTGAAAGTTTCGACCAGAGGCAGAGTTGTGGTACTCCGAGGTGATCAGAAGACAACAAAAGAATGCTTGCATGTGGCATTGAAGGGGCCGGGGTCTACACCCCAGCTACCTCAAGCATAGCAACCACAGAGCCCCGAAGAGCTGAGGAAGATGTCCCCGACTGAGGTCAGCTCGGTGAAGTAGGTCATATTATACGAGGATGATCCCACGAAGGTCGTTAAAGTAGGCTTCACCGAACTGCCTCATCTTCGAGAGCAAGTTATTCAGCTCTTAAGGGAATATAGAGACGTCTTTGCATGGTCTCCACTGGATATGACAGGTGTGTCACCTCGGGTGATAACACACAAACTCAACATAAATCCCGAGGTGAAACCAATCAAGCAGAAGCAGCGCTCTTTTGCTACAGAGCGAAATCAGGTTATTCAGACCGAGGTGACACAGCTATTGGAGGCCGACATCTTGTTTGAGGTCACCTATCCGACTTGGATAGCGAACCCGGTCATGGTCAAGAAGGCAGGTAGGGGGTGGCGGATGTGTGTAGATTACACGGATCTCAATAAGCACTGCCCAAAAGATTGCTACCCGCTTCCCGACATTGACAAGAAAGTGGATGCATTGGTGGGACATAAGGTATTTAGTTTTTTAGATTTATACAAGGGTTATCACCAAGTATTGATGGATACCGAAGACGCAGCCAAGATAGCCTTCATCTCGGACTTTGGCGTGTTCGCTTACCGCAAAATGCCTTTTGAACTTAATAACGCCGGAGCCACTTATCAGAGAATGGTGGACAAAATTTTTTAAAGGCACATCAGTAAGGAGGTTGAAGTGTACGTAGATGATATAGTAGTCAAAAGCAAGGAGCAAAAGCAAGGAGAAGAGCACTAGTGTTGTCGATCTCCGAACTGTATTATTTCTACTCCGTGAAGTAAATCTGAAACTCAATCCTCAAAAGTGTACTTTCGTCGTGCCTTTGGGAAAATTCTTAGGCTGCTGGATTTCTCAAGAAGGATTGAAAGAAAATCCTTCCAAGGTCAAGACCGTGCTAAAAATGGATGTTCTGAGGTCAATTCACGATGTTCATAAGCTCACGGGGTGCCTTGCCGCGCTGAGCAGGTTTCTCTCTAAAGCCGCGGAGAAACAACTGCCTTTCTTCAAAATTATAAAGAAAGCTCCCGAGTTCAATTGGAGACTGGAACATCATCTCGCACTTAGTCAACTGATGGAGTACCTCAGCAACTTGCCTACTCTATCAGTACCTAAGGAAAAAGAGGTATTGTACTTGTACCTAGCAACTTCGGAGGAAGCCATCAGCGTGGTGCTCGTACGAGAGGATGCAGGATTCCAACTTCCAGTGTACTTCATCAGTCTCTCGCTAAAAGGACCCGAGGTGAGATATCAACCACTCGAAAAGCTTGTTTTGGCCCTAGTGAATGCAACACGACGACTCTGCCCATACTTCCATGCACACCCCGTCCAAGTCCGAACTGATTTTCCACTTCGACAAGTATTGACGAAGCCTGAAGCCTCAGGGCCGAATATCAAAGTGGGATATAGAACTCGGGGAACATGACATTATGTATGTTCCTCGACAAGCTATCAAAGGACAGACTCTAGTTGATTTCCTAGTAGAAACCACTATCCCTATGGCGCCTGTCCAAGTCCAAGAACCACCACCGAGGTTTACCGCTAAGGAACCCCCGAACTGTTTGCAGATGTACGTAGATGGGGCTTCAGGAAAATCAGGGAGTGGAGCTGGAGTTCTACTCATTAGCCAAGAAAAGCAGGAGTTTTCGTACTCACTTCGATTCCAATTCCCAACCACCAATAACGAGGTGGAGTATGAGGCACTACTAGCGGAACTTCAGATAGCTCAAGAGATGAAAGTGCAGTTCATCAGAGTACATAGTGATTCCCAAGTAATTGTGAGTCACATGTTGGGGAGATACGATGCAAAGGGAGAACGGATGAAGAAGTACTGCCAAAGCTCAAGAGGTGCAAAACGCTTTCCTATACTTTCACCTCGACCGCATCCCGCGAGCTTAAAACTCCCAAGCTGACATCCTCAGTAAGCTGACCGTGGTCCAGGGTTCTTCACCCATAGAAAAAGTGCAGCAAAGAAGTATAGAAGAAGCCGAGGTCAGTACAATAACTGAAGAAGATCAACCTACATGGATGTCACACCTCCTTAATTACTTGGAGAATGAACGACTACCCGAAGATAAGTTGGAGGCTAGAAGGGTGCTCACCAAGTCACTACGATATGTTGTGGTAGAAGGTATTCTGTATAAAAAAATCTTATCTTCAACCTCTAATTCGGCGTGGGACCCACCGCGGACAACTACGTGATGCGCAAGGTGCACGAATAGGCGTGTGGAAGTCACATCAGACCTCGCGTGTTATCAAAAAAGATCATGCGATGTGGCTACTACTGGCCTACGATGCTCAAGGACTGCACTGAGCTTGTACAGAGGTGTGAGAAGTGCCAAATCCACGCCAACATTACAAGGTTACCTCAGAGTGACCTCGCTTCCATGCAGAGCCCTTGACCCTTCGCATAATGGGGAATAGATATAGTGGGCCCTTTCGAGAAAACACCCGGGCAGCTGCAATTCCCCATAGTCGCCATAAACTATTTTACGAACTGGGTGGAAGCCGAACCGTTGGCCAAGATCACTAGCAAGAATGCCCTCAACTTCGTTTGGAAAAATGTAGTATGGCGCTTCGGAGTGCCTCATGTCTTGATCTCGGCTAACGGAACTCAGTTTACCGACAAAGTCTTTAGAGAGTGGTGTGAAGAGTTAAAGATCCAACAACGCTTCACCTCGGTGGCTCATCCCCAAGCGAATGGCCAGACTGAGGTCACAAACAAAACACTCGTCAAAGGGATCAAGACTCGGCTAGATCAAGCTAAAGGCAGATGGGTCGAGCACCTCCCCCATGTTCTATGGTCCTACCGAACTACACCTCGCACCACCAATGGAGAAACTCCATATAGCCTGGCCTATGGAAGCGAGGCAGTCATCCCGGTTGAAATAGGGATGCCGAATCTGAGCACGACCCACTTCGCCCCCGAGGTGAACGATGACAATAGGTGCGCGGACCTCGACTTACTATAGGAGAAGCGAGACCTCGCCTACATCAAAGAAGCCCGGTACAAGCAACTGATGACTCGATATTACAATCGACGAGTTAGGAACCGGAAGTTCTGTGTAGGGGATCTCGTCTTGAGGAATAACGAGGTCAGCAAAGCCTCTAAGCTCGGAAAGCTGGAAGACACGTGGGAAAGCCCGTACTGAGTTTGCGAGGCTCCTAGGGAAAGGAGCTTACAAGCTCACCCACTTATCAGGGGAACCCATACCACGGGCATGGAATGTTGTTCATTGAAAGAGGTATTACGCATAAAAGTGGAGTATCATATAGGTAGAGTCTAGTCTTTTAAGTATGTGTCAGTCTATTCGTATTTATTAGTTCGAGTCTGTTTTTCAAATGTTTTCAACGTCTTAATGAAATTTCGTATTTTTTAATTTTACTCATGTGGTCTATTTTGTCTTGCATTACTCCACTACACATGTATATCACCTCTCTAATTATCTTTCCACACTATCCTGATGAGGATATGTGTGTTACCCTTGAGACATGCATCTCGGGTATGAACATAAATACAAGGAGACCACTCCTACCGATAGTCTCGGCAAACAGGAACTCACCGATGATAGACCCAACCGTCACTTTGGTACCCGATGGTCGGCCCGAGTGCCACTTCGGTACTCGATGATATGCCCGAGAGCCACTTCGGTTATATTATCCTCTACTTGGTACAATATCCTTAAAAGTCGAAAGACAGGATTTACGAGATGAGAAATTAAACTACAATAAAACACTAAACGAAACACATTATTTTATTATCATATATGTTTGATATTTTACAAGTTATTGAGAATGACTAACATCGGGTCCCTTACTACAATTGAACCACTTGGATATAGATCCATAATTCATTACATCATCGATGCTTATTGATTGGTGTTTAGTTGTTAGGTTTTTCGTTGTGTTTTCGTGTTCGTTTTCATTGTGTTTCATGTCTTTTAGTGTGTCTTTTGGCTATGATTCGTTTGTTTGGAGTTTTTGGTACTTGTAGGATGAAAAGGGCGGAAACGAGAAGAAAACGAGAAGAAAGGTTGTTGAGCAATCATTGACCTCGAGTTCTAACCTCTCATGATTTTATTGAAGATTCATTTTAGATGTAATGAAAGCATTATATCGAAGAGGGGTTCGATAGGAGCACATAGGCGAAAACGGAGGTCAATTCGGAGTTCGAATGAGGAAGATACGGCCGAAACAAGAGAGTCGCACGTGAACGTGCCAGTACCTGATCTGGACGACCGTCCAGATTTCATGCAGCATCTGGACGAGCGGCCAAACATATGCGAAGGGTTTATGCAGTTTCTGATCTGGACGACCGTCCAGATTTCATTCAACATCTGGACGATCGTCCAGATGTCGGCGTCCAGCTGTGTTTCCTTATTTAACTAGGTTTTCTTCCTAGTATATATATTAGTGCCTTGGACGAATTTTGTAACATCTTAGACATCTTTTAGCATATTTTAGCTTTAGTTTTCAGCACTAAAATTCTCTAGATTAGCTTTACTTTGTTCGGATCCGGATTCTTAGCTCGTTTAATTCAAGACTTCTTTATTTAATTCGCGTTCTTCGTCTTCGTTTAATTCTCGTGAGTTCTTTTATTGCTTTCGTTTAGTTGCTTTAATTGCTTTGCTTTAGTTTTAGATTCGTTCTCTTAATTGCTTCGTTTAATTTGCTTAGTTTTAATTTCGTTCTTTCGATTTCTAGTTTAAAGTTTAGATTCGTTTTTCTAGTTTCGATTCTCTAGTTTTTCAAAGCTTTCAAGTTAGATTTATTTTCTTTTAAATTTCCAGATTTCATTTATTATGCCTAAGGTAGTTTATGCTTTCTTTTATGCTTCCTTTATTGCTTTCTTTTCGATTCTTGCCTAGGTAGATTTATTGCTTTCTTTTAGATTAATACTTAGATTTATTTCTTGAGTTCTAGATTAGATTATTTACTTGCTTTAATTTATTGCTTTTATTTATTTTCTTGCCTAGGATTTAAAAACCAAACCAAACAAATTCTCTTTACTTGCTTTCTTAGTTTTAGGCTAGATTACGTTGTTTGCTACACGATTGATTGCCCTGTTAACTTTTCCTTGAGATTCGATACTTAGGTTTTACTTGCTAGTGCTACGATAGATTTCGTCTATTGCGAATACTTTTTAGTGAAACAAATTTTGGCGCCGTTGCCGGGGAAAACTTTAGGCGTTTGATTGTGTAGTATTTTTATTTGCTTTATTTTTATTTGTGTTTATTCGAATTCTTGTTTCTCCCACTCGGTGCGTTTAACCCTTTTGTTGAGTGTTGTTTATGCATGGTCGCCGAAGTCTTCAAAGGAATTTAGCGCCCTACGTCGACAACGTCCATCAAAGGAAAGCGATCTTAGCCGCGAAGGAGAAGGAGGAGATCGATTCTCAAGACTTTGGTTTAGTCTTGTTGTTTGCAGAGCCCGAAGCCATGGCAGCTAGAGTTATGGGCGATTTTGCTCGCCCCACATTCACAGCCACCACTTCGGCGATTGTCCTGACGGAAGCGGTCAGGAATCATGAGCTTAAACCTCACCACATGGCGTTGCTCCCATCCTACCTAGGGCTGCCCAACGAGGATGCTTTGACGTTCATCCGAGAGTTTTGCACGGTGGTTCAGACTTTCCCACTTTCGGGACTCACGGAGGACAATCTCAAGATGAAGTGTTTCCCGTACACCTTGAAGGATCGAGCAAAGTCATGGTATTTGGCGCTCCCGGCCAACTCTCTCACCACTTGGAATGCGGTGTGTGAGAAATTCATGCTTAAGTACTACCCGAACCGCAAGACTCAAGAGGTGCGGTCAAAGATTATGAATTTCTCCCAAGACAACGATGAGCCATTTCACGAAGCATGGGAGAGGTTCCAAGAGCTACTTCAACAGTGCCCTCATCATCAAATGGCACCGGAGTTGCTTTGGCAATATTTCTACGACGCCCTCAACCAGACTTGTCAGTTCATGGTGGACAGTTCGGCCGAAGGCAACATAGCGGTCAAGACAGCTGACGAGTTGAAGGATATTTTCGAGACGCTCGCTGCGAGTTCTCAACAAAAATCAGCTAGACCGAGGAAAGTGGAGGCGAGTGCAATTTCGATGAGCCCCGATTTGAAGAAGCAGATGGCCGACATGTTAAGGGATCTCGAAAACTTGAAGATGCAGCAAAGTGCACCGGCCCCGAAGGAGGAAGAGAGGAAGCCGGATAAATGCGAGATTTGTGGAGAGTTGGGACACATCAAGGAGGTTTGCCATAACATGGGAGCACCCACTTATGAAGGAGGAGCCGATGTCTTTGCTGCCCAAGGTTACATGCCACAAGGACCACCACCTCAAGGGCAAGGTACGAACCCGAATTTTCAATATCGTCGCCCTCCACCATATAATAACCCATATCCTCCTCCACCAAATCCCTACTACCCTTCTCCACCATATTATCCACCTCCTCAATACCCTCCACATCCCTATTATCCACCACTTCCATATTACCCACCTCAACCTACTCCTACACCACCACCATCATACCCAAATTCTCGTCCTCAAGGACCTCCTCAAAAGCCTCCCGTCGATGAGGATCGTCTCCATGCACTTGATGCGAACATTAAGAGGCTCGAGTTGGCCATTGGCCAAATTTCTAGTTCCATGCACCTGATGCAACAACCGGGGCGAATTCCGAGCCAAGGGATTCAACCACAACAAGCCAACGAGGTGCAAGCCCCATATCCTCCATATGTTCCTCCCGTTCCACCTCACCAAGCTCATGCAATCACGGTGTTACAACGCAATGGAGTTCCGATGCCTCCTCAAGGGCCCATGGGAGATAGACGGGGCCCGAGCGCTCGATGGAACGGCCCGGGAACCCCGGCAACACCCTTCGGCCAAGTTCGTCCAGTAGCTGATCTGGACGGTCGGCCAGATTCTGGACGCTCGTCCAGAATGCCAAACTCGCCCGAGCATCCAGCACCCAATCTGGACGATCGGCCAAGTCACCCCGACTCTGGGCGATCGGCCAAAACCGACGAACAGCACACGGAGTCCGAGGATGATAAGAAGGATGTTCCCGTTCTCCACAAGACGCCCGATCCGTACGTTCCCCCTATTCCATTCCCGAGTAGAGTGAAGAACAAGAAGCAAATGCTCAACCCGTATATTCCACCTATTCGGAGTATCATGAAGAAGGAGACAAAGGACCCCAAGCCTATCAACACATTTCCTAAACGAGGGGATCCGGGAGTTTTCGATTTGAGCATCATTTTGGATAGCGGAGAGACCGTTTCCGGATTGATGGACTTAGGAGCTGCGGTGAACTTGATGCCGTATTCTATTTTCGAGAAGATGAACTCAAGAGTCCTTCAAGCTACCGACATGCGCATTGAGCTAGCAGACGGCACCGTGAGCAGTCCTTTGGGAGTTGTGGAAGACGTCACTGTCCTTGTTGGTGGAATGCGAGTTGTTACCGACTTTGTAGTGCTTCACGAGGGCAAAGGAGCTAAGAGTGCAACCGGACATCTACTTTTATTGGGACGACCATTCATGGCCACTACTCGAGCTCGAATTGACGTTGGTACCGGCACATTGAGCATGGCCGGTGAAGGAGGTTCGGTAACATTTTCGGTATTTGGAAATTCACCTTCTATTCCTAGTTCCTCTCTTCATTTATGCTCTTATGTTAAGCTTGCTAACCCTCGTGTTGAGGAAAATGTTTGTGAGATTTCTAACAGGGTAGCAGCTCTTGAAGAATTCATTGAAGAAGAAGAGTCCATTGAAGATGACGAATTCTTTAGTTGTGTGGATGAAGAAGAGGACATTATCGAGGAATTTCTACAGAATTTGGAGGAGGATGATGTCGAGGAAGAGGACAGCTCGACGCATTCATCGAAAGAGGAAGTGATCATTAACTCTTTTCTTTCTAACCTCACCAATTGTGAAACATTTTTTCTTGCAGAGTTTAACTCGAAGATGTTTGAGGAGGAGTTCGAACTAAGTGTGGGGGAGTCGAGAGTTGATGATAACCAAGTTCTTGATCTTCGGGATTGTTCGAGGAAGAAGTGTGTGTATTTCGCAAAGAGCACCAACACGTCGCTTGGTGCCGCGGGCTTAGGTTGATTGTATCCTTCGTCTAGCTAATGACGTTAAACAAGCGCTTGGTGGGAGGCAACCCACGTAAAAAACAAAAAAGAAAAAAATTTAGGACTTTATTCTTTTTTTAAGTATTTCTTGTTATTATTTGATTTTTCGTGTTAGTTTTAGTGTTTTTGCAGGAATTGGCGTCGGGCAGTCAGCCTCTCATTTGGCCGATCGGCCAGATTCGTAGGGAAATCTGGACGATCGTCCAAATCCGTGCAACCAAGCATCTACCAGTCTCTCATTTGGCCGATCGGCCAGATTCCTAGGGTAATCTGGACGATCGGCCAGAATCAGTTCCACCGGACCCGAATGATCCTCGTTTTTGGTCTCCTCTTGATCCCCGTTGGCAAGATCCGAGGTTCCAAGTTCCATTCAACTAATAGCCTTGTTTTGTTATATTTGAGTCTTTTATTTCTTTTTCTTTGTTTTGTGCAATTTTACGCTTTGGTATTTTGTTTTGTTTTGTGTTTTGTTTTGTAGGTACTACTTGGAGTCTTTCGAGATTTTGAGTTATTGGTTGTCAACATGCGATAAGTTCCTTCTATCCCTTTCCTTTTTATTTTCTTGCAATGGGGACATTGCTTGATTTTAAGTGTGGGGGAGGGTCTTTGAACTTTTGGCATGAAGTTTTTGTGGTTTTGTTGTCTTGTTGATCGAGTCTAGTTGATCGAGTCCTCATGTTCCCTCACTTAGGAATTTGTTTGATTTTGAGCCCTATAAGCATGTAACATAGGATCAATGTGAATGGTTCAACGATGGAATCTTTAGTTGTTGGAATTGATTTGAGCATAAATTAGGTTGGTTTAATCTTGAGTTGTGATATATTATGATTCGATGAGTTGTGGGGCACGAATTGATTTGAGTTTGAGGAAAATGATTTATGATTTTTGGTTGAGTGATAAATCTAGATTGTTGCGACTTGGATTGCTAGTTTACTTTCCCCTTAGAAAAGAAAAAAAAAAGAAAAAAAATAAAAAAAAAAATAAAAGAAAAGAAAAGAAAAGAAAAAAAGTTGTGTTTATGTGTGAATAAAGAGTTGATAGGATTCTGCTCCTCTTACTTGTAACGTATGAAAATACTAGAGTAATGAGCATGGGAAACCACATGAAAAGGCTTCGAGAGACCCTCGAATGATCACATTTCATGAACTTTGTCCTAGATGATACTCGTGTATATTAGAATAATGTGTTCGTAGGCATTCTACCCCTCTTGACAATGGGTACGGGAAACCGCACTAGGAGGCTCGATGTGACCCATCGATGATTAAACCTAGTGAATTATGTGCCAAAAACGTTCACTTGTGTAAAAAAAAAAAAGAAAAAAAAGAGAGTTGTTTATGTATTGAATAAAAAGGGGAAGTAGGCTAGACGTCTAAAGTTGTGGTGATCTAGATATTTGTGAGATGTGTGTATCATTGCTTTTCCTCTTGCTTGGGTTGATTTATAAGCCACATAGCTCGTTGATGATGATTGATCGTAACTTGGGATTAAAGTGACCTCGTTTGAGTTTGTCGATTCCGGTGATTAAATGTTCTATGATTTGAATTGTTTGGATTGAGTCTAAGTTGTATGTTTATATTGCTTGAGGACAAGCAAAGTTCTAAGTGTGGGGGATTTTGATTGGTGTTTAGTTGTTAGGTTTTTCATTGTGTTTTCGTGTTCGTTTTCATTGTGTTTCGTGTCTTTTAGTGTGTCTTTTGGCTATGATTCGTTTGTTTGGAGTTTTTGGTACTTGTAGGATGAAAAGGGCGGAAACGAGAAGAAAACAAGAAGAAAGGTTGTTGAGCAATCATTGACCTCGAGTTCTAACCTCTCATGATTTTATTGAAGATTCATTTTGGATGTAATGAAAGCATTATATCAAAGAGGGGTTCGATAGGAGCACATAGGCGAAAACGGAGGTCAATTCGGAGTTCGAATGAGGAAGATACGGCCGAAACAAGAGAGTCGCGCGCGAACGTGCCAGTACCTGATCTGGACGACCGTCCAGATTTCATGCAGCATCTGGACGAGCGGCCAAACATATGCGAAGGGTTTATGCAGTTTCTGATCTGGACGACCGTCCAGATTTCATTCAACATCTGGACGATCGTCCAGATGTCGGCGTCCAGCTGTGTTTCCTTATTTAACTAGGTTTTCTTCCTAGTATATATATTAGTGCCTTGGACGAATTTTGTAACATCTTAGACATCTTTTAGCATATTTTAGCTTTAGTTTTCAGCACTAAAATTCTCTAGATTAGCTTTACTTTGTTCGGATCCGAGGTCAGTACAATAACTGAAGAAGATCAACCTACATGGATGTCACATCTCCTTAATTACTTGGAGAATGAACGACTACCCGAAGATAAGTTGGAGGCTAGAAGGGTGCTCACCAAGTCACTACGATATGTTGTGGTAGAAGGTATTCTGTATAAAAAAATCTTATCTTCAACCTCTAATTCGGCGTGGGACCCACCGCGGACAACTACGTGATGCACGAGGTGCACGAATAGGCGTGTGGAAGTCACATCAGACCTCGCGTGTTATCAAAAAAGATCATGCGATGTGGCTACTACTGGCCTACGATGCTCAAGGACTGCACTGAGCTTGTACAGAGGTGTGAGAAGTGCCAAATCCACGCCAACATTACAAGGTTACCTCAGAGTGACCTCGCTTCCATGCAGAGCCCTTGGCCCTTCGCACAATGGGGAATAGATATAGTGGGCCCTTTCGAGAAAACACCCGGGCAGCTGCAATTCCTCATAGTCGCCATAAACTATTTTACGAACTGGGTGGAAGCCGAACCGTTGGCCAAGATCACTAGCAAGAATGCCCTCAACTTCGTTTGGAAAAATGTAGTATGGCGCTTCGGAGTGCCTCATGTCTTGATCTCGGCTAACGGAACTCAGTTTACCGACAAAGTCTTTAGAGAGTGGTGTGAAGAGTTAAAGATCCAACAACGCTTCACCTCGGTGGCTCATCCCCAAGCGAATGGCCAGACCGAGGTCACAAACAAAACACTCGTCAAAGGGATCAAGACTCGGCTAGATCAAGCTAAAGGCAGATGGGTCGAGCACCTCCCCCATGTTCTATGGTCCTACCGAACTACACCTCGCACCACCAATGGAGAAACTCCATATAGCCTGGCCTATGGAAGCGAGGCAGTCATCCCGGTTGAAATAGGGATGCCGAATCTGAGCACGACCCACTTCGCCCCCGAGGTGAACGATGACAAT
The DNA here is from genome assembly GCA_029379335.1 of Thymus mandschuricus. Lineage (NCBI taxonomy): Eukaryota > Viridiplantae > Streptophyta > Magnoliopsida > Lamiales > Lamiaceae > Thymus > Thymus mandschuricus. Next base: position 12,105,441 of record CM057079.1, read on the forward strand.
AGGTGCGCGGACCTCGACTTACTATAGGAGAAGCGAGACCTCGCCTACATCAAAGAAGCCCGGTACAAGCAACTGATGACTCGATATTACAATCGACGAGTTAGGAACCGGAAGTTCTGTGTAGGGGATCTCGTCTTGAGGAATAACGAGGTCAGCAAAGCCTCTAAGCTCGGAAAGCTGGAAGACACGTGGGAAAGCCCGTACTGAGTTTGCGAGGCTCCTAGGGAAAGGAGCTTACAAGCTCACCCACTTATCAGGGGAACCCATACCACGGGCATGGAATGTTCATTGAAAGAGGTATTACGCATAAAAGTGGAGTATCATATAGGTAGAGTCTAGTCTTTTAAGTATGTGTCAGTCTATTCGTATTTATTAGTTCGAGTCTGTTTTTCAAATGTTTTCAACGTCTTAATGAAATTTCGTATTTTTTAATTTTACTCATGTGGTCTATTTTGTCTTGCATTACTCCACTACACATGTATATCACCTCTCTAATTATCTTTCCACACTATCCTGATGAGGATATGTGTGTTACCCTTGAGACATGCATCTCGGGTATGAACATAAATACAAGGAGACCACTCCTACCGATAGTCTCGGCAAACAGGAACTCACCGATGATAGACCCAACCGTCACTTTGGTACCCGATGGTCGGCCCGAGTGCCACTTCGGTACTCGATGATATGCCCGAGAGCCACTTCGGTTATATTATCCTCTACTTGGTACAATATCCTTAAAAGTCGAAAGACAGGATTTACGAGATGAGAAATTAAACTACAATAAAACACTAAACGAAACACATTATTTTATTATCATATATGTTTGATATTTTACAAGTTATTGAGAATGACTAACATCGGGTCCCTTACTACAATTGAACCACTTGGATATAGATCCATAATTCATTACATCATCGATGCTTATTGATTGGTGTTTAGTTGTTAGGTTTTTCGTTGTGTTTTCGTGTTCGTTTTCATTGTGTTTCATGTCTTTTAGTGTGTCTTTTGGCTATGATTCGTTTGTTTGGAGTTTTTGGTACTTGTAGGATGAAAAGGGCGGAAACGAGAAGAAAACGAGAAGAAAGGTTGTTGAGCAATCATTGACCTCGAGTTCTAACCTCTCATGATTTTATTGAAGATTCATTTTAGATGTAATGAAAGCATTATATCGAAGAGGGGTTCGATAGGAGCACATAGGCGAAAACGGAGGTCAATTCGGAGTTCGAATGAGGAAGATACGGCCGAAACAAGAGAGTCGCGCGCGAACGTGCCAGTACCTGATCTGGACGACCGTCCAGATTTCATGCAGCATCTGGACGAGCGGCCAAACATATGCGAAGGGTTTATGCAGTTTCTAATCTGGACGACCGTCCAGATTTCATTCAACATCTGGACGATCGTCCAGATGTCGGCGTCCAGCTGTGTTTCCTTATTTAACTAGGTTTTCTTCCTAGTATATATATTAGTGCCTTGGACGAATTTTGTAACATCTTAGACATCTTTTAGCATATTTTAGCTTTAGTTTTCAGCACTAAAATTCTCTAGATTAGCTTTACTTTGTTCGGATCCGGATTCTTAGCTCGTTTAATTCAAGACTTCTTTATTTAATTCGCGTTCTTCGTCTTCGTTTAATTCTCGTGAGTTCTTTTATTGCTTTCGTTTAGTTGCTTTAATTGCTTTGCTTTAGTTTTAGATTCGTTCTCTTAATTGCTTCGTTTAATTTGCTTAGTTTTAATTTCGTTCTTTCGATTTCTAGTTTAAAGTTTAGATTCGTTTTTCTAGTTTCGATTCTCTAGTTTTTCAAAGCTTTCAAGTTAGATTTATTTTCTTTTAAATTTCCAGATTTCATTTATTATGCCTAAGGTAGTTTATGCTTTCTTTTATGATTCCTTTATTGCTTTCTTTTCGATTCTTGCCTAGGTAGATTTATTGCTTTCTTTTAGATTAATACTTAGATTTATTTCTTGAGTTCTAGATTAGATTATTTACTTGCTTTAATTTATTGCTTTTATTTATTTTCTTGCCTAGGATTTAAAAACCAAACCAAACAAATTCTCTTTACTTGCTTTCTTAGTTTTAGGCTAGATTAGGTTGTTTGCTACACGATTGATTGCCCTGTTAAGTTTTCCTTGAGATTCGATACTTAGGTTTTACTTGCTAGTGCTACGATAGATTTCGTCTATTGCGAACACTTTTTAGTGAAACGCTTATGCCTCCTCTACCATGACCGCCCGACGTGGAGCTTGAACCTACGGCATGTTCATGAGTTCGCGCGACCGAGCTCGAACCCCTACCAGCGCCCCGACTCCTAGAGGTCGGAGGCATGCTACTTGAGAACCAGCACTCCGGTTCAAAATAGGCTGCGGCCTACGAAATTGCACAGGGAAGGAAAGTAAGTCCGTCCGGTCGATGAGACGCCGGGAAGAAGCAGGTGGGCTTAGAGCTCGGAACCGAGGTGTAGAGGCGCTAGCTGGCTGGACTTGAGGATATGCATCGAGCCACTCTTTAATCACAGTCTGCCGAGTAATGATTATCGGAAACAGGTTTGCTAATCTCCTCAGCTCGGCAACGTGATCTGTGACTTCCCATGAGTCCGGACCTCGGTAATGTTGTTCCCATGCACACCTCTTCGCCACCTGCAACGTTTCTACGTCGACCTCGGATATAGTTGCTCCACTAAGCTCATGAATAACCCGTTCGTACTCGGTGTGCTCTGATACCTTCACTTCGGCCTCGGCGAGCTCATCTTTTTTTCTTATGTATCGAGCCTTCAGTCCGTCAGATTTAACTTGCGAGGCTTTAAACTTGACTTTGTATTCTTCACGTATATGTTCTACTCGGCTGTTGGCACGAATAATTTCAACGTCCTTAGCATCAACTAGCCTAGAGAGCCGCTTTGATTCATCAAGATATGGAGTTATATCGATTTCAGATTTGTTCTACAATTCAAGGGACAAGAATAATCAGACAGTAAGCGAAAACAAGCTTTTTCATTAATAAGGGAAGAGTTTTGAATTACAAGCCACCCGGGCTAACATACAAAAATTACAAAAGAAAAAGAAGAGAGAGATAAACTGACCCCGCCAGTAGGCTCAGTCCTCTCCACCTCGGAAACTTTGGAATGCGGCTCCTCGACAGTGTTCTCCCCGGGACCAGTTTCCTTGTGAGTCGGGGTGGCAGTCTCCCCCTCCTCCTCCTCCTCTTCGACATCCGGCGAAATAGGGGCATCCTTCAACTCTTTGATCACCAGACCGAGCCGGGCCTCGAACTTCACATCCTGGTCAACATCACATCTTTGCACCTCCTCGGCAGATAGGAGGGTGCGTTGACCGGTAAGAGCCTCCGCGACTGGAAAGTTGGAGGTCTTTTTCAAAAGAGCTCGGCTGTAAGTGCGGAGCATTTCGTCGTCCGTGATTTACTCGTAGCCCTATTTCTCCTTGTCCAGCTCGGGAAAGTCCAAGGCGACTCTGTCCAGCACCTCGGCAACGCTGCGGATGCCCACTGGACCAGTCAGCTCCGCCACCAGCGAGCTGAACTTTTTACTGTGGAAGATCCGCTCAGCAAAGGCCCGGAGGACATCACCTTGAGCGGAGGCCAGATCAACCTCTCTGGCCTGGCAGCAGTTAGCTCATTCTCGAGGTGCCGGGCCTTGCCCCTTGCGATGGTGAGGTCGCTCCTTGCACAATCGAGCTGCTTCTGCAGCTCTTTTTCCTTTGCCTTGCCGGTAGAGATGTCGGATGCGAGATGGAGGTTCTCTTCCTCCAAAGTCTCCACCCTCCCCGTGGTGTGGGAAAATTTCTTCACGTCATCTTGGATGAGTCGTACCACGGTCTCGGACACCCGCGTCAATTCGTCCATGGTGGGCTTCGCACTCTGCAATCATTAAAACATTCAGAGCTTGCCAAAATGGAAAATACATAAATATTCAAACAAACGTAACAACAAGTACCTCGGGAAAAGGTGGAGGGGGAGCGCGGAATCCTACAACTTGCACCTTAGGTTGAGACGTCGTCGTATTCTCTGCTGGATCGCGGAAACCTTCGAATTCAAGTTTCTCGAACGACCGAGGAGGGGAGAGCGACATCTTTAGCACCTCGGACTCCGTCCTTTCAGACGAAGACACGTACACCTTCTTCTTCCCATCGGCACTGGAAGTCGAATTCTCAGCTTTCCTCTTGCGGGAGGTCGGCGTCCTCTTCTTGATCATATTCACTGCACACAATCAAATCATTAGTACCGAGGTAGAAATAATGACAAAAGAGACATGAGGGCAAGGGACCTCACCCCTCCCCGGTACCACCTCGGTGGAAGGATCATTGGGGCTCAGCATAGAATTAATCAGCTCGACCTCGGTGACCTCGGTGAATTCATCAGGAATTTCACCGAGGCCATTAAGCGACCTCACCAACGGCGCACTTTCTTTCCTATATTTGATGAATTTCACGGCACCCTCTTGCCATGAGAAATCGAGGACACCTTCAAATTTACAATAAAAAAACCTTTTGTGCCAGTCCGGCACCTTAGAGGGAGATTTTACCCTAAGGAGCTGCCGAGAAGAAACAAAATACCATCCTCCCTCCTTCCCGGCTTTAAAACTATACATAATGTCGACTGTTTTCGCGGTGAACGGAAGCCCCAACCGTTTACAGGCCACCCCCAACTCGGTGATTTGCAGGATACCGTTGGGGTAAAACTGGGTCGGGGAAATCCCAAATCTTTCAAAAATATCAAGATTTATGGATGGGAAAGGGACCCGTAGCCCAGAAACAATGTGATCCTCATAGATCGTGACAAAACCAGAAGGGGGGTAGCAAGCCCTGTCACCCTCATTAGGCTGTGCCAAAATTGGCGGATTGAGAAAAGTTAAAATGACGTACAATTTCGTAGAGGTAGGAAGTGGATAATACAGAGTCTGTGTTGGAAACTTTTATGCTGACAGATCTATCCGGTGGATAATTTACATTTTCAGAAAAAGGATGGGGGGAAGTAACTTTTATGCAATTCAGGGTTTTCATCGGTACGAATACAAGCTCATAAGAAGATGGACGAGATCCCATTATTTACTTGTTAAAAGCGGAAGGGTTTTTGCAGAATCTTGCGATGTTGAAGACGATGAACAGTGTACTCTGAAGAAGAGATTTTTTTTTTTGAAATATAAGGTTTCTTTTCTTGCAAGAGAGGAGTTAATGATTTTCAAAAATGCAATTATGAGGATAAAGAGACAACGCATATTCAATACGCCTCTTCACCAACCTGCGACGCCGTTTCACGTAACCGCCCATCCCATCCCAACTTTATCGGGAGCCCAAACGGCGGCATTTAATGCGCCTGGCACGCTCTATATGACCTCGGCTCCAGCACCTCGGCACAGTTCACTTCGACGCTTGAACCTTGGTGTATCTCACCTCGATACATCAACATCAGTTACCTCGGAAACCTGATCTCGGGGTATCCGACCTCGGACTATCACCTTGATGGGACAACCACCAAGTTCAAGTTCAACATTACGCACTCCGTGACACGTGAGCTCGGTGCAATACACAGATTTCATAGCCCAACTTCCATTCATCATCCCACGTCTTGGGGGGGGGGATGTGATAGGATACGACCCATCTCCCTAGGCCCAATACACTCACCCCAACACCCACGGCCCAAGTACCACCTTGGCCCATACGCAGCTCGTCCATGTCAAGAAGCCTAACTCGGGCCTAGGAAGTTGAGCCCTAAAATCACAATGTGGGATAATGGAAGAAACGGCCACCCACGATCAAGGCCACACCGCACGTTCATTACCCATGATGAACGATAGATTAGATATAAATAGAAGAAGAGATACATTGTAACACACATTTACTACTCTCAATACAGAATCCGCTCTCTCTTTTCTCCCATGGACATAGATCGATTGATCGAACCACGTAAAACCTCTTGTGTTCTTTATTTTCTCGCATTCAATCCTCACAAACTTTCTATCTACTTAGTAACAACGAATTTAGGATTCATCAATGCCTAAGAACATGAAAATACAAAAACAATCTTCAAAAAAAAAAAAAAAAAAAAGCATCAATGTACTAATCTTTAACTAAAAGAAGGTGACATGCGTTATTAAAACTTGAGAAGTATGATAGGGCTTTTTTCACAATCGAAAACCGTCTCAACCCTACTTAGGGTATCTCCAACTCTGCTGCAAAACGCAAAATGGGATTGAATCTGATGTCCAACCCAACGGCAAATTCAAACGCAAAATGCGTTTTTCACAACTTTCTCTCTCCTCCAAACGCAAATTTGCGTTGCTACTGTAGCACAATCGCAAATGACTTTTTATTCTTAAAGTTTTGCAATTGACTCCTTCTGCTTTTATTTTATTGTGTTTGTGGATGAATGGGAATATGAGTTACAGAAAATATAAGAAAAGAAAGAAGAAACAGAAGAAGAAAACGCAGAGAAAGAAAGAAGAAGAAGAAGCCGAATTATTTATCAATGCAGCCGCAATATGTTTAATAGGTGATTAATTTAGGTTAATAATTATTGGGCCATTTTTTTAGTTTATATTTGGGCAAAATTTTGGGCCAATTTTTTATGGGTTAATAATTTGTAGTTTATAGTTTGATATATATATCCTTTATATATATTACTCTTAATGCCATTTTTCCAATAACATGGGTTAATAATTAATGGGTCGATTAATTGGGCCATAATTATATATCCTTTATAGTTAGTGGGTCTAAAGTGTAATATTTAGAAATATGTGGATGTAGTTGTAAAAATATTAAAAGTGTGATGGAAAAGAAAATATAATGTATATTCTTTTGGATTTTGGTTTGAGTTTTTAGGTTGAGAATAGATTACTGTTTGTTGTGTTATAAACTGCAAAATGGTTTCTCTTTTCTTATTATTTTTTGTTTTTTTGTGTTGAGGGTTGGAGATGCCCTTAGAAAGATTGCAGAAAAATTTTGAAGCATTAATTGATACAGAAATGAATATTGCCTCTAGATTTTTTGATAGCCAATTACATTAACAAAAAAACAAAAGAGAATAAGGAATATGATATACAATCACATAAAATTTATTCCATCTCTCAAAGCAAACTAAAAACAAAAATGACATATATTAAACAAAATCTCAGATTAAAGAGAGCATATCTATTATAAATCTAAGTCGTGTGATAGGCTTTGATTATATATAGATGGAAAAAAAAAAAAAAAAAAAAAAAAAAAAAAGCTTTGTGAGCAAGCTGTTAATTAAATTTTTTAATTTTAATTTCAAATCCGTATTAAGATTTGTGCCATAATGCATGTTACTGTATTGGGTTGTCAACCCAAAGCATAATGCAGAGCACACTTTTTCATTATAATTGACAATAAAAATAGAGAAAATATACCCACTTGTCTATCTAGCTTAAGGAAAAACAATACTTGTTCAAAACTTAAAAAAACTTAAAATCTATCTAAGTTTCACTTGAGTGGACAAAAATACCCCCCCTAACAACTATTTCACTTTTTAGACATTTGAAATCACTTTTCATTCTTCTTTCTTCCCTCTTCTTTCTTCCATCTTCTTTCATCTTCTCCACTTATCGTCGGCCGGCGCACGGCGATGGCTTCCTCAGCGGCTGTCAACGTCGACCATCTTCCGGCTACATTGTTTTTCCGGCAAGTGTTGTAGACGGTCGGACCTTTCATCTTCTACACTTCTTCCCTCTTCTTTCTTCCATCTTCTTTCATCTTCTCCACTTCTCGTCGGCCGGCGCACGGCGATGTCTTCATCAGCTGATGTCAACGTCGACCATTTTCCGGCTACATTGTTTTTCCGGCAAGTGTTGTAGACGCATACTCTTTTTTACATATAGTTCTTCCACGCGATATTGAACCTTTGAACATGGTTTTTTTTCCGGCGATGCACGGCGAAGTTCTTCGTCCTAGACGCAGATAACGACGTAAGTTTCAGATTTTCCGGCGAGTTCATGTTGCAGTTCATCTTCCCCAACTGCTGCTTGTAGTATGCACATTTTTTCAGCTTCTGATTAGTTTTTATGATTTTTGATTTTATGTTTTACAGTTTGTAATTTTGTTGTTCTTCTGCAATTGTTCCTTTTAGTTATGTGAGAATGATGAATGGGTTTTGTTCTCCCCACTGCAAATCTTCCTTTTTTTGTTTTGTTCATTCTGCAACTGGTTTTTTTTTCTGTTTTTTGTGTTTTTTTTGTTGTGTCGTAGGAATCTAACTGTACGGAGCAGAATAATATTTCAATAACATTAAATTTGTAATACGAATAGATTCTAACCAGTTTAGTAAGTATATATTATCTCTAACTTTTAACGGTAGAAAATTGGTAATTCTAACCTTCGATATGAGTTTAAAAAGTAATACAAATTGTATTTCTAACAGATAGACGTCAAACTGTTGGAATCGCATAACCAAGGTTAGAATTAAATCCCTACTAACCTTTATTATGCGTTTGTAAAGTTAGATAATAATTATTTGTAACAGGTGAGCTGAACTTGTTGGGACCACATAGCAAAGGTTAGAATGAAAAGATATTCTAACATATATTAGGAGTTTTTACCGTTAGAAATAATTATTATCTAACTTTTCAACAAGTTCATTTCACCTGTTGGAAAGTCAATCTTTCCAACGTTATAAGACCACCTTCAAACTGGTAGAAACACCAATTTTCTAACGGTAAAAACTCCTAATATATGTTAGAATATCTTTTCATTCTAACCCTTGCTATGCGATTCCAACAACTTCAGCTCACCTGTTAGAAGGGATTTAATTCTAACCTTGGTTATGCGATTCCAACAGTTTGACGTCTATCTGTTAGAAATACAATTTGTATTACTTTTTAAACTCATATCGAAGGTTAGAATTTAGTTCTTCTAACCCAGTCCGTGCCTTTCCAAGAAGGTTTAGTCAACTCGTTACAAATACCAATTTGTAGGACGGTTATTACTTTTTGTCTAACTATCTCAAAATTTTTAGGACGGTGATTACAGTGCACATTCAATTGGTTAGAAATGTATGTATTCAGTATGTACTATCCCTTCCTTTTTATAGTGACAATTAGAATTCAGTAATTTCTTACATAAATACCATACATTTCAGCTGTTCAGTAGTTTCTAACTCCAATATTTGTTCATGATCTTATCATTTTATGCAGCAAAATGATCACTCCTTTAATCATTGTTCATGGCGGTGTGTGGTGTAATGGTATATATACTGGGGGAACAAAAGATTATATACCAATTCCTACTAATGGATTTAGTTTCGAAGATTTAGTAGAGAAGCTTGGAGATCGTTTGGATAAGGACACTAGTAGATTCTCTTTTCGAATCTTAGCTTTAGTTGAAGTGGATGAAGGTGAGACCATCAAGATGAAAGTTACCAACAACTTTGAATGGGCTACATTGATGGACATGACAAAATATCCCACTCTCTATGTTAATGCTGTCCCCCTACCTTGTTCGAGAGAAATAGCTGTTGTACCTCAGACATCCTTGCCTAATTGCAACTTCCCACTCTCTACCACGGGGACCAACAACAGATTGGATCATATATTTAATGCAGCTCAACATAGTTCGAAAGACCTCGACGAGTCTCCTATTTGTGCAGAACCCATTACTACAGGTCAAATTGAATTTGGATCCATCTTCATGACTAAAGAATCGATGATATGTGCTGTGCATGCTTACCATTTGAAAAACTTTGTCCAGTTCCGTACTGCTGTATCAAATAAAGATAGATTCCATATACAATGCAAGTTCGAATTAACTTGTGTGTTCTGCCTCAAGAGCAAAGCAGTTGGTTCGTCTTGGAGAATTTACAAACTCGTAGAGCATTCTTGCGTGTCAGATTTGAGAATGGCTTCGGAGCCAACACCGACTTCGAAAGCGGTTGCTGAGTATGTTCTCCCTTCCATGGGCGAGGATGGATTTGTTGTTAGGCCACGCGACATACAGGGTCAGTTTCTAAGAGAATTTGGCGTAAGATTGAAATACCCAACAGCCTTAGCAGGAAGGAATAGAGCTCTGAAAGCTATGTATGGAGATCATTACAAGTCATTCCAGGTTAGTATTATGTACAAAAGCATAATTTTTAATACATAAAATTATAATTACAGAGATTCTTACCGTATCTGTCATTAGTAAAGTTAGATTACAGTGTATCACCACTATTCATATGTAATATGACTATACGATTCTAACTCAATGGTCAGAATATATTAAATTCTCACTATACATTTTTCCTGATTGACAAATTTTTTTTTATTATTTTTTATTCAGATGGTTGCTAATTATTTGCACATGCTCCAAGAAACAAATCCTGGTTCTGTTGTCGACTTACAGACGGATGAGGAAAATACTTTTCAGTACTGTTTTTTTGCATTAGATGCAGCTATAAGAGGATTTCGGTTTTGTCGCCCGGTTCTAGTAATTGACGCAACTCATTTGAAGGGAACGTATAGGGGTGTTATGTTCTGTGCTTCTACTAAGGATGGTAATAATCAAATTGTGCCTTTGGCATTTGGCATAGGCGACAAAGAGAATGACATGTCATGGACTTGGTTCTTGACTCATGTACGGGAAAGTTTCGGAATTCCAGATAATCTGTTGATTGTATCAGACCAGCATATCAGCATCCGTAATGCTGTCAATTTTGTATTTCCAGGTATGTATCTATAGCAAAGGTTAGAAATTACACAATTCTTACGTTCCAGTATATAATACACAATTCAATTCTAACAGAATGTTATCAATATGTAGGCACTGCTCACGGTTTGTGTACATACCACATCCAGGGAAACCTCCGAAACTTTGGGGATAGTATTATCGAGATATTTCAACTTGCTGCGAATGCGTACAAGGAAGCTGATTTCAATGAGCACATGAAAAACCTCGAAATATCAGCTCCCGGTGCTTACTCCAAGCTGATGGGAATTGATCCGAAGAAATGGGCCAGGTGCAAATGTCCTGTTAGACGTTATGCGGAAGGCACGTCGAATGCTGTTGAGTCATTAAACTCGAGGTTGAGATGGGGGAGGAAATTGCCAATAACGTCCTTACTGGAGTATGCACGAAATCTGATGCAATCATGGTTTTACCAGCGCCGCACCAAATCCGATAAGTGCGATAGAGAGTTTGCAGATTATGCCGAAGCAAGAATGTCAAATGTTATAGCCAAAGCAAACTCATTGAAGGTGCAGCCCATATCTAATGTCATATTCAACATTACACATGTTACGGCAAATAATATTGTTGATTTAAGTAAGAGGGAATGTACTTGTAAAGTATTTCAAATGGATCTTTTCCCATGTTCACACGCAGCAGCAGCAATCAGGTATGTCTTCTCTTGTGAAGGTTAGAATCTAGAACATTTCTTACCTTCGTATATACATCTAACTATCCACAAATTGGTTTTTTTTCGTAGGTTTCGTAATGAAAACCCCTTGTCATATGTACATTCATGCTATTCTACTCAAACATGGAGATCTACTTATTCATCCTTGATCATGCCTGTGCCTGCCCTATGTGATTGGCATACTCCTGATGACATTGCGAATCGGAGGGTCGAGACTCCAACAAATCCTAAGCAAGCTGGTAGGCCAAAGACCATCCGTATACCATCTGGAGCCCCTCCAAGTCAAAAAACCAGCAAGTCATGTACTAGATGCAAACAGGTGGGACATTATGCCAATGTGTGCAATGTACGTATAGACCTCCCTGCTGTAGATGTTGAGGGCTGCACCAATCAAATCAAGAAACGACGTCGTCAACCTAAGAAATGCGGAATTTGCGGTGTTCAAGGACATACACGACAATCGTGTAAAGACCCGCGTAGGTTTGAATGACTTCAAAGGATGGTTTTGTTTCCCTTTTTTGGTTGGTACGATGGCTTAGTACCATTTTGGTCCTCCTCTGACATTTTAACTTGTCAATTTTTATTGGCCAGAACATTATTTTTTTGGGCGAAATGTATTCTTATTGAATGTACCAATTTCAACAAGTTCATTTTCACCTGTTAGAAATATAAATTTTCTAACGTTACAATCACATAATAAAGGTTAGAATATCCTTAATTTTAACGTTTGCTATGTGGTCCCAACAAGTTCATTTCACCTGTTAGAAATACCAATTTTTTTAACGTTACAAATGCATAATAAAGGTTAGAATATCTTTATGAGTTAACGTTTGCTATGCGATTCCAACAAGGTCAGTTCACATGTTAGAAATAATTATTATCTAACTTTACAAACGCACAATAAAGGTTAGAATGGCTTTAATTCTAACCTAGGTTATGAAGATTCCAACAGTTTGACGTCTATCTGTTAGAAATACAATTTTTATTACTTTTTTAACTCATATCGAAGGTTAGAATTCAGTTTCTTCTAACCTATTCCGTGACTTTCCAAGAAGGTTTAGTCAACTCGTTAGAAATACCAATTTTAGGTTAGAATATACTATATTCTAACCCACTGAGTGGCAAATCCAGCAGGTTTAGTCCACCTGTTAGAAAGTCCAAATTTCTAACGTTAAAATATCCTAATAAATGTTAGAATTTCTTTAATTCTAACCGTTTGTATGTGGTCCCAACAAGTTCATTTCACCTGTTAGAAATACAAATTTTCTAACGTTACAATCGCATAATAAAGGTTAGAATATCTTTATGAGTTAACGTTTGCTATGCGATTCCAACAAGGTCAGTTCTCCTGTTAGAAAGTCCTATTTTCTAACGTTACAATATCCTAATAAATGTTAGAATTTCTTTAATTCTAACCGTTTCTATGTGGTCCCAACAAGTTCATTTCACCTGTTAGAAATACCAATTTTCTAACGTTACAATCGCATAATAAAGGTTAGAATATCTTTATGAGTTAACGTTTGCTATGCGATTCCAACAGGTCAGTTCAACTGTTAGAAATAATTATTATATAACTTTACAAACGTACAATAAAGGTTAGAATGTCTTTAATTCTAACCTTGGTTATGCGATTCCAACAGTTTGACGTCTATCTGTTAGAAATACAATTTTTATTACCTTTTTAACTCATATCGAAGGTTAGAATTTAGTTTCTTCTAACCTATTCCGTGCCTTTCCAAGAAGGTTTAGTCAACTCGTTAGAAATACCAATTTTAGGTTAGAATATACTATATTCTAACACACTGAGTGGCAAATCCAGCAGGTTTTAGCCCACCTGTTAGAAAGTCCAATTTTCTAACGTTACAATATCCTAAGAAATGTTAGAATTTCTTTAATTCTAATCGTTTCTATGTGGTCCCAACAAGTTCATTTCACATGTTAGAAATACCAATTTTCTAACGTTACAATCGCATGTAGTGGTTTAGGGTTTAGGGTTTAGGGTTCAGGGTTTAGGGTTTAGGGTTCAGGGTTCAGGGTTTAGGGGTTTAGGGTTCAGGGTTTGGGGTTTAGGGTTCAGGGTTTAGGGTTTAGGGTTTAGGGTTTAGGGTTTAGGGTTTTAGGGTTCAGGGTTTAGGGTTTAGGGTTCAGGGTTTAGGGATTAGGGGTTTAGGGTTCAGGGTTTAGGGTTTAGGGTTCAGGGTTTAGGGTTTAGGGTTTAGGGTTTAGGGTTTAGGGTTTAGGGTTTAGGGTTTAGGGTTCAGGGTTTAGGGTTTAGGGTTCAGGGTTCAGGGTTTAGGGGTTTAGGGTTCAGGGTTTGGGGTTTAGGGTTCAGGGTTTAGAATATCTTTATGAGTTAACGTTTGTTTCTATGTGGTCCCAACAAGTTCAGTCCACCTGTTGGAAAGTCAATCTTTCCAACGTTATAAGACCATATTCAAGGTTAGAATTTGTTTTATTCTTACCTTTTAACATAAATTAAAAACAGGATCCTTCAAACTGTTAGAAATACCAACTTTCTAACGGTAAAAACACCTAATATATGTTAGAATATCTTTTTATTCTAACCATTGCTATGCGATTCCAACAAGTTCAGCTCACCTGTTAGAAATAATTATTTTCTAACTTTTACAAACGAATAATAAAGGTTAGAATGGATTTAATTCTAACCTTTGTTATGCGATTCCAACAGTTAGACGTCTATCCTGTTAGAAATACAATTTTTATTACTTTTTAAACTCATATCGAATGTTAGAATTTAGTTTCTTCTAACCTATTCCGTGCCTTTCCAAGAAGGTTCAGTCAACTCGTTACAAATACCAATTGTAGGTTAGAATATACTATATTCTAACCCACTGCGTGGCAAACCCAGCAGGTTCAGTCCACCTGTTAGAAAGTCAAATTTTCCAACGTTAAAATATCCTAATAAATGTTAGATTTTGTTTCATTCTAACCGTTGCTATGTTATTCCAACAAGTTCATTTAAACCTGTTAGAAATACCAATTTTCTAACTTTATAATCGCATAATAAAGGTTAGAATATCCGTAATTCTAACATTCGTTTTGGAATTCCAACAGGTCGTCTAAATCTGTAAGGAATACTATCTTTAATACGTTATAATCTCATATCAAAGGTTAGTATTGTGTACATTCTTAACCTATTACGCGACAATTTGCATCATAACTACTATATACATGTTAAATCAGATGGTTATCATTGTTTTACAAAAGCTTAACAAAATTCAAAAAAACCAGTGATGCATTGACACTTTACATACATTACCACATTTACAAAAAATGGAGATGCGTTCCCTGGATTGGTTACAGAGACGCGTCAATGTTTGTTATCCCCCCCAAAAAAAGTTTTTAACTTACCAACACATGATTCTAAAACAGCCTCGTTGCATCACCATACAATCCTTCTACCAGCTGCTGCAAAGCCACTGGTTCGGTGCTGTTGTTGAAGATTGCTTGTGCAATATGGTGTCTGTATGCCTTCATTTCATCATTGTTCCTGAGCAGGTGTGGTGACTCTGGCCATACCCTTGAGGTTGTATAAGAATACTCCAGAACCTCGGGATTTCGTGTTCATCCTTTTTCAAACCAATGGCCTCTCCGAAAGCGGGTATGGCCTCGAATATCCAAGCCTACGTATATCATACCAAAATACTGTTTAATAACAAATATATGGCAAAATATTTATTGCAAAAAAATGCAAAGACGAGTGTTTACTTACAGAAAAAGCAACAGTGTTGCCCTTGAAGTTGATGTTCAACATCCCTTCTTGCTTTGTTTTGGTAGTGATTCCCTTGATTGTATCCAGCAGAATTTGGAATGAAATGCTCCCCCACGGGAAGTTTTCCCACTCGTCTTCGTTCTCCAATAGCACCCACATCCAGGTTGGTATTTTCTTCTTGCAGCCATCAACTCCGAAAACAAACCCTAAGCACAACAACAGCTTACAAATCTTTACCCAGTCATCAGGCGTGGCCTTCACCGACTTCCCATCAACCATGAACTTCTTTGCATTGGCCGCTGTTCGGAGTTTTGACAACGTCGTGTCTGGATTCTCACCGAACAGCCTTGAGAATGTTGAATTGGGGGGAATGTCGTGTGCTGTGTAAGGGTTGAAGTTGGCCGGGCCAAACTTCAACCCACTGACTAGGGCATATTCTTCCCTTGAGAACCTCACGACCCGCCGGCCAATTTTGAAGTAAAGGGCTGTGTCGTCAATGGCGGGGTCTGGGATGACTTGATGGCAGAGCACATAGTGTAGCATGTTACCATTTCTTGTAGCGTTGTTATCCAGCCTTGTAAACTCTCCCATTGCAGAGTATCTGACTTTGTCGGCTACTTGGTGTTTGAGGCCTTTAAGCAGATCATTGACTTCACCACACAGTCCTTCATACCCGCCCGGTATGATTTTCTTTTTGGCTTGCTTGAGTTGTCCTAGCCTCACGAATTTCCATTCAACCTGCAAGTAAAGGGTCAGATTTGTATAAATTAGGATCAATATTTTAATATATTGGTTAGAATTTAACAACATTTCACAAAAGAACAACTAAACATAACTGACAACTAAGAATACTAACAGTTCTAACTGAATAATCAAACAATTTATGAATTCTAATGAATATGCTCATTTTCTAACCAGATGATGTAGAGCATAATACACATATTTCACCTTTGCTTTATAAAATAAAAACATGAATAATGCATTCTAACTAACAAATGCGAACAAACAAAAAAAAAAAATTCCCAAAAAAAAAAAAAAACCAGTTCTGTTAATAACAACATCAACAATGGATTCTAACTACCCCATATTTCAAATTTGATTTCTAACCTATTTTTCACATTTGATTTCTAAAATAACAAACATCAACAATGGGTTCTAACTAACAAATGCCAACGAAAAAGGGATTGATTCATCCAAATTAAGAATACTAACAGTTCTAACTGAATAATCAAACTATTTGTGAATTCTAATGAATATGCTAATTTTCTAACCAAATGATGTAGAGCATAATACACATATTTCACCTTTGCTTTATAAAATAAAAACATGAATAATGGATTCTAACTAACAAATGCCAACAATCAAAAAAACAAAAAAAGAAGGTATTCATCCCAAAAAAAATACCAGATATGTTAATAACAACATCAACTATGGATTCTAACTAACCCATATTTCAAATTTGATTTGTAACTCATATTTCACATTTGATTTCTAAAATAACGAACATCAACAATGGGTTCTAACTAACAAATGCCAACGAAAAAGGGATTGATTCATCAAAAACTTAACATACATATCAAGTTTCAAAAAAAAAAAAAAAAATGCAATCCAAAAAACACAGATAGTACACAGCCTCTCACCATTTTTTTACGAGTTAGAATCCAAAAAACCCATTCTAGTACAATGCCAACGAAAGGAATTACATCCATTCTAAGAAAAAAATGCAATCCAAAAAACACAGATAGTACAATGCCATCGAAAGGAATTACATCCATTCTAAGAAAAAAATGCAATCCAAAAAACCCAGATAGTAAAGCAGATCGGATTTTTTGCAACCATTCTAACTGCCCCATTTCAAACCCAAACAAGAAATAACAAAACTTTTTTAACTGAATCACAAAACTCAGATCTGTGCTCAATAATGAAAATTATATATTAAAAAATCCAATATACATGAGAAACATTTTTTTTACCTCTTCTGTGGTGAATGGATAACCGGAGGGCCTATCATCTCTCTGTTTGTCGGCGTCACTTTTGCTGCCGGAGTCTTCTCCGGTTTCCGGAGGAATTTCCTGTACGTCGTCTTCTTGCTCGCGATTTTTCTGCCTCGTTGCCTTCTTCTTCCTTCCCCTCTTCGTCGGGCTCGTCGGGTTAGATGGGCTTTCCTCGATTTCAGATGATTCCGCCTCGGCCTTCCTCTTCCGTTTGGAGGAGCTACGTGTTCCAGTCGCCATTGCTCGCCGGCGGAAATTACAGAGGAAGAGTGTTTTTGGGAGAGGAAGGGTTTTGGCAGAGGAACTGTTGGGAATCGGGTTTCTGCAGAGGAGGTTGAGTGTGATTTTCTAAAAGTGAATAGTTGCTGCGATTTTCAAGCGGGAGTGGGAAGGAGGTTAATTGAATGCAGGGAAGTTGAATTTATGACCAGGGGTAAAATAGTCCACTCACATGTAAAATAGACACATTTTGTGTTTTCTTAAGTTTCGAACAACTATTGGTTTCTACTAAGCTACTTAGACACCATATTTTTTGCCTCATAAAAATAAAAGATTTTATGCAAATAAAAATAAAATAAAAGTTTAGGCGGATAACATTATATATATACTCCCTTTGTCCCTCCTAAGATGATACATTTCATTTTGTCAATTTCTGACACGTTTTTCTACGCTTCTTGATTATGTGTTTAAAAAGATTTTAGAAGATTTTTTTCTTTTATGGGATACTATGATAGTTGTATTATCCCGCAAAAGAAAAAATTCTTCAAAAATCTATTTTAAAACTCTATCAACATGAAGCGTGAAAAAACGTGCCAGAAATTGACAAAATGAAACGTATCGTCTTGGAAGGGACGGAGGGAGTAATAGATTAAATTTTAAAATAAAAATATGCTTGTATAGTTGTGTTTCTTTGGAAATACGGATGCTTACATAATTGCAAAAATGCATTTAAATACACGAACTTTGTCTGACATTTCGTTTCGCACAAACTTTCACTTATTTATGTAAATACACGAATTTTGATAGTTGTTCAATTTTTTCATAAATTAAAATCCTCAAATCGAAACTGACGCGGTGCGTAGCCGGCACCCAAAATTATACACATGTGTTCATAGACCTGCCCATTCACGACGAACCGGCAGGCCTGGCCCGGAACCGGCCCGTCGGTCAACGGTTTTAACCGGCCCGCCGGTCAACGGGCCGAAAACCGGCCCGGAAGCGGCTGACAACGGGCCAGTTACGGTTCATGGAGATGACGGCCCGTGAACCGGCGGTTAACCGGAGGGTCCAAACCGGCGGGCCTCAACATAAACCGGCAGGTCTTATTTTAGTATTAAAACCGCCGGTTAACCGGAAAATTGTTGGTTAAATTGTAAATTATCTATGTGTAATTGGGCCATGTAGTATTTGGGTTGGCCCAAGTTCCCAATACAAACAAGTAACCCATGTATAATAAATACCTACTAATATACTAAATATTTAAATAGTAAAATTGGTTGATTACATGATTAGAACCCTAATCAAGAGTCGCCGCCGCCTATTCTCATCTCTTCTCTTCCTCTTCTTTTTCAGTGGTTCAACCTTCGTTCTTTATCTCTTTCTCTTCTTCTTCAGTGATTCAACCGTCGACGTATTTCCCTAGAGCCGATGCGGCGACGCCGCTTCTTCGCTTCTACAATCAATCGAGTTCTTCTTCCTCCTATTTTCTTCTTCCTCTTCTCTTATTTTTCTTCTTCCTTTTCCACCGACGTCGCCGCCCCAACACCACCGACGTCGCCGCTGGTTTGCTCACGGCCGATTCCGATCTGCCTTTGGCGACGGGAAATTAGAGATGTAAAAAAAAAAAAAAAAAAAGATGAAAACCGGAAACCGGCAAAACCCGGCGGTTTTGAACCGGCCCGGGACCGCCGGTTAATTTAACCGGCCCGTAACCGGCGGCCCTGTTGACGGGCCGGTTACGGTTTATGAATTTCAGAACCGTGAACCGGCGGGCCGTGAACCGGCGGCAGGTCTAGTATTCATCGTCCAACACCAAAACGATCTCGTTTTAATATTATATTTTTATTAATGACATATATAATTAAAACTATTTTAATATATATAAGAATTATAAAATAAATAAAAACATTGAAAATTCATCATCTTAAAACTAATTCTGCGCAATTTATTTTTTCTCTGTCTGTTCCCCTTTTCTCTCTTCCTCTGTCGCCGACCCTACTTGCCAATGTGGCTGCCTCCCGACTTCCCTCCAAATCGGAAATACTCCATATTGGAAATCTTTGGAACATGGTCCCCTCCCCAATTTAAAAGGAAAATTTCATGAACACTCTTCGTCTTCTCCAAATTTTCAGTGACAGAAACCGTCATGCTACGCCTACAACACCTCACCCAATCTCCCGAATTCTATCTCGATTTTAGAAACGAAAGCCCTAACTCTCAATTTCAAAATGAATCAACTCAGTTCCTTATACTGCCATGGCTACCCTGCCATCTCACCGGCCTCGCCCTTACTCACCATCGAGTCGTTGCTTGGCTAGAGGCGAGCCACCCAACCTCGACTTCCCCCTCGAATGAAGTGCTCATAAAAAAGCCAAGGGGGTGACGTCTGGATCGGCGGTGGGGTGGCGATGTTCATGGTGAGGGTGAGAAATTGGTTCAATGTGATGTAGAGAGATGGGGGTTGGAGAAAGAGATTAATTAACGATAATTAGGGTAAGAGAATAATTAAAGATTTACCCTTTTTTCATATCGAAATAAAATATATTTAAAATACGTGAAGCACATGTGTAAATTAGAAGCTTAGATAGATCTACAGTCACTCTCTCAATTTCATCGGAAAAACAAATCGTGGAAAAATGACCCGACCAAGTAGAAGGAATATCTGGCATGACAGGGGCTCGTCTTGCTATTCAGGCCAAGGCCATGGGTCAGTCAAACTTACCTACTACTGACCTAGTCCGAACAGCCGCTTATATGGAGGTCGATCACCAGAGGGCTGAGGCAGACAGAAGAAGAAGGTAGAGTGAAGCCAACTAGCAACGCTTGTCCTCGAAGTACAGTAAGCGAAACCGCTAGGTCGTTGTCCAAGGAAATGTCTGGTTGGACAAGGGTTCGGGTAGGGCCTCTGAGGAGATGGTCAGTTCATTCATTCTCCAATTTCACTAGATCAAACCCCCTCTTTACGACGGATTTAACTCGGGCGATGCAATCCAGATCTTTCTGAGGAGCTATCTGGACCACAACCTGATTAAAAGGGCTCGTGATGCTTCTCGCCCCGCTAGTGTCCGAGTCCCAGTCCCTTCCAAGGGGATGTTTATCTCTTCTCTTTTGTCGGATGGGATTCACGAAGACCGTGCTCAGATCGACGAATGTGTCCGAAATGCTGCTCTATTCATGAACATTCCAGTTAGTCCCAATGAATCTTTTCTACGCATTCTGATTGATGCCTATTAAACCACACAAAATAGTGTAGCAAAGGTAAGCACGAATCATATCCTCAAGGATCGATATCCAAAAATATAGGATTTACCGCTACTAGAGCTTCTCAACAATGTTTAGGCAATCAAACTTTAAAGGGTTTTGTGATTTTTAACCAGAAGCAAAATCAAAGAAATAAACAAATGACAAAACACAAATAGAGACCCAAATAACAAACGAAAAGAATATAAACTAACAAAGAAAAGAAAAGGCGTAGATCCTAGGGTAGTATTGTCAAATCAAACATACAAAGATAATGAAAAAAAAATTAATTGTGATTTTTTTTTAAAAAAATATTCCATAAATTAAAATATTAGCTATGTTCATAATCTCATTCCTTTCCCAATTATCAAATACAATTAAAATATTAAACAACACTTAGGGATGACAATTTACCTGCCGGTACCTGATACCCGCGGATACCCAAACCTAATAGGTACCCGTGGGTAGATTCGTGGTACAAATTCACTATTCATTTAGTTCACGGATACGAGTATGGATAGCCATTATCCGTACCTATGAAACTTGTTTACCCACCAATAGTACTTGTAAAAATACACACAAATGTACTCGCGAATATACCTATGAACTACTCCCTCCGTCCCACTGGGATAGGGATCTTTTTTTTCGGCGCGGGAATTAAGACGAGAATGATGATAGTGGGATAAAGTGAAAGGTAGTGGGTTAAAGTGATGTGTCAAAATTTTATTGGGTTAGAATTTTCCATTTTGGGAAAGGTCCCTATATCAGTAGGACATCCCGAAAAGGAAAAGGTCCCTATATCAGTGGGACAAAGGGAATATTTGTATATTCGTATTTTATTTACTTATTTTCACGTTTATAAATATTCTTATTTATTTGAAAAAAAATTAAGAAATAAGTTAATAAATTATATTGTTCAAATATTTAAATTAAAAAAATATAAATATAAATAAAGTGGATTTATTACTTTTATTTGTAATTAGTTTGTAGACTTCTGATTCGCAAGTACGGATAGACGGGTACACGGGCAACCGTGAGTAGGCGGATACTCGACAGTCGACGGGTATAGTTAGCGGATAATACCCATCGCGGGTTGTAGGTAGGTAGCTAGTACAGAACTACAGATTTTGTTCATGGTACAAGGATGGGTAACCACTATTCATACTCGATTGTCATCCCCGACAATACTCCCTTAATTTTTACTCACAATCATGCGAAATGTCTGAAATGACTTTCGGGAAATAAATTCCGTCCGGTAAGATAACTTACATAAATTATGTCCAAACTTTAGTTTTTTGGACGAAAAAACCCCTGAAATTTTCTCACTTTCTCCAAATTTTTGACCCGTTTCCCCCCTCCCTCAGCTCGTTTTTTAAGCTGAAAATTTTGATTTGGAGCTTAAAATTTTACACCCATTTCCCATTAACTCTTCTCCCTCCCTCTCGTCAGAAAATTTATGTTCTAAGCTGAAAATTTTCAGACGAAATCTTTCTCTTCTCTCTCCCTCTCGTCTGAAAATTTCTAGTTTTGAGGTGAAAAGTTTCTCACGAATTCTTTCAGCTGAAAACGAAAATCTCTCCCTCTCGTCTCCCTCCTCTTCCCTACAATTCTTCTCTCTCTCAACTCATCTCTCTTTCGTAACTCTTGCTTCTCTCTCCCTCATCGTTCTCGGACGTTTTCCGGTGGAGGATTCCGGCCGCATTTTAGGGCACCGAAACATACCGGTTCGATTCCGGCGACGACTCCGTCGAATTGAGTGTGGGCAATTTAGTTCTTCCCGAGCTTCCGTCTGGGCAGTTCATTCCGGGCACAAATTGCGCGATTCCGGCGACGATTCCGGCGAATTGGGGGCTGGGCCAATTTTTCTTGAATTGGATTGATTTGAATTGAAGGTATTTATTTGTCTTGTCTTGTTTCATTCATTTATGAGATTCAGTTGTTGCGAAAATGAATTAGTGAATCGAACCAGCTGCTGAAACTCTCTCAAACAAAATTGGATTGATTTCTGCGATGAAAATTTTGGGGAAGAACAAGTTGGAACTATTTTTACAAAATTAGTTCCAACTGTTCCAACAGTTAGAACTTTTCCAAACAGTTCCTCCTAGTTCTAACAATTCCAACAGTTCACAGTTTGAAGAGTTTCAATTGTTTTCCAACAGTTGAAGTATTATAAGTTTTTTTATTTGCATTTTGCAGATGCCGCATTCTTCGAAGATAGTGATTGTTCATGGAGGGACATGGACCGGAAAAGAATACAGTGGCGGAGATGAAGAGTTGATGCTTATACCGCCGGTTGGTCCTATAAAGTTCACATATTTGTCGAGCAAGATTGAACAATGTATCATGAAGCCTAAAAGTAGGTATGTGTATGAAATCTATGCACTTGTGAGTTCCCCGTCAAGTCAGCCCATTAAATTGAAGATTATGGATGATGTAGATGTCGAACGCGTGTTGAATGAATTAGAAAAACCTACCTTCTATATTACTACAACTCCCATAAATGATGAATTATTAGAGATTGTAAATCATCAAGCATCACAGGGGACTAAGGCTAAGGTCACTAATCTGGCAACTAAAGCTTCGTTGAACAAATTCGGCGGTAGGAATTTGGAAACAAGAGAATTGGATCGTGGTTTTG
Organism: Thymus mandschuricus; assembly: GCA_029379335.1. Classification (NCBI taxonomy): domain Eukaryota; kingdom Viridiplantae; phylum Streptophyta; class Magnoliopsida; order Lamiales; family Lamiaceae; genus Thymus; species Thymus mandschuricus. The sequence goes on from CM057079.1 coordinate 12,128,623, forward strand.
GCAGGGGGTTGGATCAGGAATTGTCGGATCGGGATTTGGACAGGGGGTTGGACCGGGATTTAGACAGAGGGTGGGATCGGGATTTGGACAGAGGGTTGGATCAGGATTTGGACAGAGGGTTGGATAGAGGGTTGGACCGGGATTTGGATAGGGAGGAGGATGAGCAGCACCCCTCCGAGACAATTAGACTCGATGATGATGATGATGATGAAGTTGATAGGGACAGTCTCGATGATATGGATTGTGGCAGCATTCGACGGACTTGGGTTTCTCAAGGAAGTAATCACGTATTTGAGGGAGATCAACAATATACTGGGCAATGGATCATACCCGCTGCATCGTATCATCTTAACGAGCCCACATCAGTAGAAATCCCAGAGTCTGAATGCATTTATGATGATACACTTCGCAAGGATGCTATATTTGCAAGCAAGGATAGATTGATAACCGTCTTAGGGTTATATCATCTTGCTAATCATGTATCCTTCTCAACGCCGAGGTCGTGTTTCATTCGATACCACACAGTTTGCAAAAACCGTAATGCTACATGTTCGTTTGTTTTACGTGCACAAGCAATAGGTAGCGCATGGAAGATTCATGAATGGAGTCCACACAGTTGTCAAAAGGATTTGAGATATCAATCCGAACCAACCATATTATCAAAGGTTTTAGGTGCATACTTTGTCCCAAACTTGATGACCGCAGGTGTCGTTTTAAGGCCGATGGATATCATTGCACAAGTAGAGAGGACATTTGGGGCAAAAATCAAATACCAAACCGCCTTGGCTGCAAGGAACCATGCACTGACAATGGTGTACGGCGACGCCATGAAGTCATTCAAGAGGCTTCCGAAGTACCTTTGGATCTTAGAGCATGCAAACCCGGGAACTGTTATAGAATTGAAGCTCGATGCCGATGGGAAATTCAGGTACTGTTTTATGGCTCTTGCTGCGTGTATAAGAGGGTTCAAGGCTTGCCGGCCTGTGATTGTTGTCGACGGCACCCATCTAAAGGGTAAATACAAAGGTGTGATGTTCGTGGCTGTTACAAAAGATCCAAACGAACAGATTTTACCCTTGGCTTTTGGTTTCGGGGACAAAGAATGTGACGAGTCATGGTCTTGGTTCTTAACGCAGTTGCGGAATGCCTTTGGATGTCCAGAAAATCTGTTGATAGTTTCGGACCAGCACGCGAGTATCAAGAGTGCGATGGATGTTGTATACCCCGGCATACCTCACGGACTTTGTGTTTATCATATACAGAACAACATCAAGTTTTGGGGAGAGAGTGCAATTGCAATTTTCCAGCAAGCTGTACACGCCTACCGGGAACGAGACTTCGATACAGCAATGAATAATTTGAAATCATTTGCTCCCGGTGCATATGCTAAGGTAATGGGTATTGATCCTATCAAATGGGCTCGTTCTAAATGTCCCGTGCTCCGTTATTGCTTTTTAACATCCAATGCTGCTGAGTGCGTGAATGCGTGTCTAAGATGGGCTAGGGCGTTGCCGGTCTGTACGCTTTTTGAGTGTGTGCGCTCTCTTATAGGGAAGTGGTTCCTCGACCGACGAGCTGAGGCTGCAGCCCGAACTCACGAGTTAACGGGTTATGCACAGTCTAGGTTGGGTCGGTCGTTCGAGTTGGGGTCGACCATGAGTGTTGAACCAATTTCTCTAACTAAGTTCAAGGTGTCGACAGGGATGAAGCATCACGTGGTGGATCTTGAAAAGAAGCAATGCACCTGTCTTATCTTTGATTTGGACCTGATACCGTGTTCTCATGCCGCAGCAGCCATTGGTAACCGAGTTTTAATAGTGTCTACTTGCTTAAAGTTTTTATTTGAATTATAGTTACTTACGATTTGAATTTGAATGATATTTGGCAGCCATACGAAGCAGTCTCCATCTGCATTTGTTAGTTCGTACTTCAGTACCGCATCGTTGCGGGAAACTTATGCGGGAGAAGTGATGCCAATTCCAATTCCTGAAGAGTGGAATGTTCCTGCTGATATTGAGGCATGGTCGGTTGGAGCACCGGACCAACCCAAGCAGGCGGGCCGTCCACGCAAGAGAAGGCTGAAGGCCAAGTCAGGTTCGTCTCGGAGCCAAAGTAATGGCAATTCAAATTCGTATACCCCTCGGTGTGGTAGGTGCTCGCAAACTGGTCACTATCAGAACACTTGTTCTGTTTCTTTACCGATTCCTACTGAGGCCTCGTCCTTGTGTGCAAACAAACGGAGGAAGCAGAAGAAGTGCAGCATCTGTGGTGTTCTCGGCCATACTCGTTTAACATGCAAGGACAGAGCTCCTCCTCCGTAATTATGTTATCTATTCGCGGTGGTTGACACCTTTTTTTCCTTGAAGTTTGTAAACTGTTGTTGTACGGATTGGATCTGTTGGCTTGGTGTTGGGCAGGGTTTTTCTTTATGTTTGATTGATCACTGAAAGCGTGCATGCTTACCGTGAAAATGATTACAATTATTGTTAAGTGCAAAATTACTGTCATATGTTCCAACTGTTCCAACTGTTCCAACAACTGTCACCTGTTCCAACAGTTACAATGTTCCAATTAGTATCATTAGTTCTAACTGTTTCAATTTTTGTATAATTTGTTCCAACTGTTCCAACTTGACGCTGTTCCAACATTACATACAGCGTGAATTGGTGTCGTATGTATGATACTCTGTGGGCCATGGCTGACGAAAACGACGTCGTTTTGCTACCAGACTAATTGTATTTAAACACACTTGTCTCTCTCTAGGGTTCCTCACTTCAAATCTTCTCCCACCGTTATTCCTCTCCTCCTCCCATCGTTTTTCCTCTTCACCTCTTGAGCACTTGCGTTCTGCACCCACTTCATTCCACCGTTTTTCTTCACTGCACTTCACTAAAAACGAGTACAGAATGTCGTCCTCCACCCGCTCCTTCTCCTCTGGTTGCCGACCTACAAGGTTCTCCCGTCCAAGTTGTGTGCACGGAGTGGAGGCTGATATTTTAACATCGCATACGGAAGAAAACCCTGGGCGTAGGTATTTTTGTTGTCCAATCAGGAAGGTATGTATTTTCTGTTAACTAATTACGGCTTAAACATTACTTTTATTTTTTTGTTAATAAATATTGGTCGCTCGTTTGCTTCTTCCAGTGGCTAGATTGCCCAGAACCTACCAGCTTCTGCCGTAACAATTGTGAACGTCGCATGGACTTCATGATCCTCGAGCACGGAGAACAAATTTTTGAAGCACAACGCGTGGAGAAATCGTTGCTCGAGCAATTGAGGTTGAAAGAGCAGGAGCTTGAGGCTCTTAAAGCTGATTTTGAGGTTGCAGTTCGAGCCGAAGTATCGAAGAAGTGGAACGCATTGAAGAAAGTAGGGCTTCTAATGTTGATATTAAGTGTTGTTATTAAAATTACATTTGCTTAATCACTAGCTTTGTGGAGTGTTAAGGGCTAAAACTTCATAGTTAAGTTGGTACTATTTTATTTTGGTTGTGTCCGAACTGTAGGTTCTGTTTGTTCGAACAGTTGGAACTATCGTAGTGGTGTTGTAACTGTATTGTTTCTGTTGGAACTGTAGTTTTTGTTGCTTGGAACTGTTGGTACTTATACTTCAAATTAGAACTTTGAAATTAAAAATAAAATAAAGAAACTTCAAATTAGGACTTATGAGTGCTATTTATATGGAAAAAAATAATAATAAACAACAAGATATATGACATCAAAAGCTCGAAAATAGGAGTTATATAACTTGAAGATAATTAATAATTAAATAAACTTGCATTCAAGAGAAAAAAATGATGTGACTATACTAGCAAGAGAAATATGACACTTACATCCAAAAGTTATTGTAATAAAGTTTGACTCATGCATGTCAATGAGTCACTTTTATGTAGTCTACACACTTGTGCATTCATTATGGGAGTTGAAATAGGAGTGACACATGAAAAATGATGTGAATACACCAACATAATTGTTTATGAGTGTTGTCTACATGAAATTTTAAAAATATATATATATGAATTTTAGGAAAAAATTAAAAAAACGTGATTATTTGCAAAATAGGAATATAGTAGTACAAAATATACATTATAAGTAAAGGACCAAAGTATGCATTTAGTTGTCACAAGTTGCCCAAAAGTGAATGCAAAAGTTTATGACATTTGCATGCAAAAGAGTACATGACACTTGCATGCAAAAGTTAAAGCCACTTGCATTCAAAAGTTTATGACACAAAAGTTAATGCAAAAGGAGTTTGCAAAGAGTATTTGACAATTGCATCAAAGGGTGTTTGTTTGTTTATTGTTTGGTGAAAAGATTTTAAAATAAATTAAAATTAACAAAATAAAAATTAGTATTTGTTTCTATTCTTTTATGATTTATTTTTGAATGCATTTAATGGGTGACAACAACACAACATTAAACTTCAAATTAGGAGTCGACAATTGTTCCGTCACGCCATTTCTAACCCTCTCGTCATTTCTCAACTGTAGGACTATAGGGTTTGTATTGTATAGAAAGTGAAATGACCATTATCTCAAAATAAATGTAGGAATTAAAACACCCTAATTTAATTGTTTTGTCTTTATTAATAGTATATGACACAAAAGAGTATATGACTCATGCATGCAAATGAAGTGACTACACTATGACAAATTAATTCACTTTTATAAAAGTGACTCATGCATGCTACACTACATGAGAGTTGAAATTGGGTTTCACCAACATAATTAGATGTGACTACACCAACATAGTTGTTGATGTAGCATTTAGATGTGTAATTGGGTGGCAAGAGTCGAACATAAAACCCCCCATTCAATCTCTCTTTCCATTCAATCTCTCTTTGCATTCAATCTCTCTTTCAATTCTCTCATTCTCTCATTCTATCTTTCCATTATCTCATTCTCTCTTTCAACTTCTCTCATTCTATCTTTCCATTCTCTCATTCTCTCTTTCCACTTCTCTCATTCTATCTTTCCATTATCTCATTCTCTCTTTTGAGTTATCGAGCAAAATAATGGACGGATACACTTTGTACGTTAAGCCTTGGAACAAAACGGTTGATAAGTTCTTCATAAAGCACCTTATCGAGCAAAAGAGGAAGGGCACGGAGTTGACGCAGGCTTGTTTCGCCGTGGTCGATATTCTCAACATCGAGTTCGACATCCCATACGAGTTCATCTTTGAAGATGTCTATTGCCGTTTTCATTTCATGAAGCAACGGTATGACACATTCAAATGGTTGATTGCCTTCGAAGGCACACAATGGGATATGGAGAGCAATCGCATCATTGCGACCGACGAGAAATGGGAGGAGATCTTTCGGGTAATGTTTTCATCGGCTCTCTCATCTATGTAATTATTCTTTTCGATATCCTACACGAAAATAATATGCACATCATCATTACGCAGATTAACCCGTTTACTAAGGTATACTACCGTCGGGGTGACCCTCTCTACGACGACTTGATGGTGCTTTACGGACTCGACGACGTGAAAGAAGAAGAAAAGTCGGATCCAAGCAAAAAGGTGCCCGACCACGTAGATTCCGAAGAAGATTCCGTCGAAGAAGTTACCTCTCCTCCCTTTAACGCGGTAAGCCGTAGGCTCTTCACCAGCCCGTCAACCTCCGATGCACCCCCCCCCCCCCCCCCCCACGTGGGAAGGATCCGCGCAAGGCTAGAGAGGAAACTGATCGCTCTCGATGCTCGTCGACCTCGACATCGCCGTTGATGTGGTGGAAACCGTGATTCAAACCTCTTCTCACAAAGCTCAACGTATTTTCAAAATTTTATGTTTCCCTTCCGTCGTTGTTGATGTGTTTTAATTTCGTTGTATTTGTGTTTCGGTTGGCATTGTTGATGTGTTTTAATTTCGTTGTATTTGTGTTTCGGTTGGCATTGTTGATGTGTTTAAATCTCCGTGTATTTGTAGTGTACTTTCATGTATTTTAAGTTGGAACTGTGTTTTTAAGTTGGAACTGTGTTTTCTAAAGTCATGTCCATTTGTATTTCTTGTTTGATGTATATTAACAAAAAATACAAATTTAGTTAAGACTACGAATGAACTTAAAATACAAATTAAATGAAGACTACGAATTAACTAAAAAAACTATAACGTTTGTAACAGTTCCAACTGTTCCAACTGTTCCAACTGTTAGAACAGTTAGAACTGTGTAGTACTGTTTGTAATACGAAAATACAAATTAATACAAAATACAAATTAGATTAACACAAAATACAAATTACAACTGTTAGAACACTATGCATTAACACAAAATACAAACACAAATACAAACACAAAATACAACAATTAGTACTGTTCCAACTGTTCCAACAGATTAAAGGTTCGAACCACCAACAGTTTCACACCATCAACAGCTAAAAAAATTACATGCCTTGTTTGTTTGTTTGATACCCCAGATCGGATCGAATAAATTGGTTTCAACTGACATCACCTCCCCTCTTACCACTCATTTTCGTAAATACGGGCTTTTCAAAGCCCATGCAGGTTTCCTCGGCCTCAGCGTCCTCCTGTAGGTCTGCAATGCCTTTGGTGCAGCTTCTGCCTCCACCCCTACATCTGCTGAAGGGGCGTCTTGAGCTGCCTCTGGCTCTATCGGTAGTGGATCGAGAAAAGGATTGGGGAGGGGCCGTGGCTGTGACGGTGCTGCATCGAGGAAAGGATCGGGGAGGGGCCGTGGCTCGGTCGGAGCTGCATCGAGGATAAGATTGGGCAGGGGTGCCTCGGTCATGTCCCTTTCGAACTGTTGCAACTGCTCACGATCCGTTTCCGTAAGGGGGGCATCGGCGTCGATTGGCTCATTGACCTGTTGACATCAAAAGTGCTCATTATATTATCAAAAAAAAAAAAAAAATTTAAGAAAAGAGGTTCGTTTTATTACCAGATGAAATCTGGATCTGAAACGCGTCTTAGGCCCTACGTACGCAGCACCCCTCGATCCCTCAACAGTTGATCCAACCGCCGTCTGCTGCCCAACGGACACGGCACCCCTCGATCCCTCAACATCGTCCTCCTCGGCCTCCTCAGCCTCCTGCCCATTGTGTAATATAAAAATTAACTAAAGAAACTATGAATTGAGTTTATTTATTGAAAAGAGTTTAAACCTCTTCTTCTTCGTCTTCATCTGCTGCTGCATCACCCTCACGCTCCTCATCCTCCACATCCACCAGCTCATCATTACCTTCTCCCCGGCCACTGGAACCACCTGCCTCCACATGCCCGGATTGGTTGAAGTTGAACGTTTTCAACTTCTCAAAGACCAACCCGGCCACGTGTTCGGCGAACGACCCCATCAACTCCTGCTTGAGCTCCTCCTTCACTTTCCCAACTTCCCGGGCAACAAGATCCTTGACCTTGGCCCTCTTACCACCCCTGCTTTCAGTTGGGACTTCGGCCTCTTGAGCAGGTTGGACTTCAGCCCCTTCGGCTTGGACTTGGGCTTCAGCCTCTTCTTCATTTCCTTCATTAGAAGTCTCCCTCCTCCTCTTTGCACGGGGTGCACGGGCAAGGGATACGCGGGAAGGATCGTATTGGAAAGTGAAGGGGGTTCCCGGGGGCTCGAGGGTGGTCATGTAAGGCTCATTCAGCTCGTCGGGGTCAGCAGCCAACGAGGTAGGTACCTTCAAAAAAGAGTACAAAATACTTGTTCAGAAAAAATAGTGATAACAATTGAAACGTATAAAGTTGGAACTGAAAGCAGAACCCCTGGATCAGAATGTTGGAACAAAAAAAAGTTGGAACTGAAAGCAGAAAGTTGGATCAAAATGTTGGAACAAAAAAAAGTTGGAACTGAAAGCAGAAAGTTGGATCAGAAATGTTGGAACAAAAAAAGTTGGAAATGAAAGCAGCAAGTTGGATCAGCAAGTTGGAACTGAAAGCAGCAAGTTACAAACTACTTAAACTAACCTCTTCGGTCAGAATCTTTCCATACGAAGCAGCTTTTGAGTAGGCGTACCGGACGCCTGGAGGACGATGGCCCTCCTTCTCCGCAATCCGTCCCCCGATTGATTTCCCCATTTCGGGGAATGCCTCGTAAATCCAACCCTATACATAAATGAATAAATTTAGCATATCATACCCAATATCTCCAGAAAATGAAAAAAATTAAGCATTCGAATTATATGTTCTGAAAATGTACGTACCATGAAAGCGAGGACGTTGCCGTTCAGATGGTACTTCATTGATGGAATGGAGTACTTGACTGACTTCAGGTTCTTTAAAAGAACCTGGAAGGAGACGCTCCCCCACGGGAAGGCATTCCAGACCGGTTGCTGCTCAACCAAGTCCCACACCCATTCGGGGACCTTGTTGCTCGACTCCAAGCCAAGCACCGTGTGGACAGCAATCACGACCTGCCCCAACCTCAAGCACTCCACCGGAGACATCTTCTTGAAGTTCGAATCGTCTGTGAAAAAGGCCCACAGGTCATCTGCAGTAACGGCCTTCTTCTCGAAGAACTTCGCGTAGATGGACTGCGGCGAAAATTCGAATACGGCGAAGGGATCGAATTCAGGGGGACAAGCTCCGAACTTCAGCCCTGTCACCAAGGCGAACTCCGTCCTTCCGAATCGAACAATTTTATCGTTCACCCGGAAGAATATAGCCGTTGGATTAGGGTCAGGGTCACCAACCGCCTCCCGTGCGATTAGGTAGTGTATCAGCTTGTTTGATCTGATTACTTTGTTGGGATAACGGAGGTAATCCCTGAAGCATGTAAAGTTCATGAGCTGTTGAGGGTCTGCCCCTTCCCCGCGAGCTTCCAGCCGTTTCCAAACCACTTCACGTACGTTTTCCTTGCCAGCCAACAGGAGCTTATACTTCCTACTCTGCATTTCAAGCCTTGGGTACTCCCAACGAACCTACAAAAAACAAGTACATTTTATAAGCCAAGATTTAGAGACCTAAAATTCAAGTAGCATTCGGATAATTGGATTAAAGGATTAACAAAAATGCCCAACAATCAAAACTCCAAACAAATCTACTCGAAAGAACAATACTCACTACAAAAAAACAGTGAATATTACGACGGAACGGCGACGGAATCAAAATCCGTCGTTCGTGTTAACGACGGAAAGACGACGGAACCGTCGTATACCATGTACACGACGTACCGGACGACGGACCAACGACGTTCATGCCGGAGTTAAGCCGGACCCAATTACTGCCGACGTCATTGGCGACGGAAAGACGACGGCGACTTATTTTTATTTTTTTTTTTATTTTTTTTTTAATTGGCGACGGAAAGACGACGGGGCTTGTCCGTCGTGGGTTCAAAATCAATTTCTTGAGCCCTAATTTTAATTACTTTGCTCAGTCGCAGCTCACTCTACCCAATTAACTTCAATAGCAAATTCAGCGCCGTTCGCCGCCGTGCCGTCCGCCGTGGCTGCCTCGCTACCCTCCGGTTCACTCCCCCTCTTACTATCTCTCCCTCCCTCCCTCTATCCATTCCAAACCTCTGCGAGTCAGCAATTAACTCACAAATTCAGCGTCGTCGTTGCTCCGCCGTGCCGTCCGCCGTGCCGTCGCTGCCTCAAGGTCCTCCGATTCACTCCCCCTCTTGATTTCTCTCCCTCCCTCCGTTCCTCTATCCATTTCACTCGTCTGTGGGCCGTCAATTCCCTCTCAAGTTCAGCGCGCTGTTGCCCCGCGTCCGCCGCCGCGCCGTCCGCCGTCGCTGCCTCAAGGTCTGCTTTTCCGTTTCTTTTTCAATTTTGTTGAATTTAGGTCCATTCGATTTGCCCTCATTGTCGCCATTCTTTGTACTTGCTGAAACAGTTTTTCGATTTTCGCCATCGACTGTTCTTCGTTCCGACCTAAAATTTGCAGGCGTATTGTTCTTCGTTTCTCCCTAAAATTTCAAGGTCAGAATCTTTTCCCTCATATTCCTCTCAGTCTTCTGCGTTTTCGTTTATCGCTTTCGGATTGGGGATTCTAATGTGCGGTTGGTATATGTCCTGTTTTCTGCCATTGTTTTGTTGTTGCTGCTGTTTTTTGCTTCAATTGTTTTTGTGCTACAGAACTTGAATTTTTTTGCTTCAATTGTTTTGCTGCTGCTGCCTTGTCATAAACGGGTAGAAATTAACAAAGCAACAAATAGTGTTAATAGCAGGAGCTTGAGAGTAGCCATGGCCATGGGGTGGTGATTTGTGGAATAATTTTGGAGGAAGAAGAAGAATTGGAATGGAAGTAGTATATATATGTGAATACAATTAATTATATGGTTCCCCTGCACCTGCACTACTGTGAGTATAAATAGAGAGTATGAGTTAATGATGGCGCCATCAACTAAATAGTTGTATAATTTTATTTTTTTTCACCGACACAAAAGGAAAACTAGATTTTGATTGCTATCTAACCTTTTCTACAATGGCCTAATTATCTAATTACATCAAAATTATATATATAAAAGTCAAACTCCACACTCAAACTCTTAATTCCCTTTCTTTTATACGTACCCCACAATTTGATTTCTTTCAAAAATACAAAATTCTTTCATTTTAGGGTGTGAAAACTACATAAAGTTGAAGAAAAATCAAATTTTAATCTTTACCAAATTCTAGTATTTGTCAAAGTCATTAAAAATATCGTAAGTATGGACTAAAGTGCCACTTTCTTTGCCCATAATTCCATAAAATTATTAGTGGAAGGAATAATCCCCAATCATAGAGTACATTTTATTTATGATTTCCCTCCCACAGTTTATGAAGCATAGGCTTCAAAGTATTCGACATGATTTTTAATTTTGTAATGAGTGTATTTATAATGGTGTTTGAGTCTCGTCATTTTGTGATATATTTATAATAAAGTTTGATCCCACATTTCGTATTTATAAATCCTCTTTTAGCAATTAAGCTTAAAAAATTCACGTTTGATCGTACGAGTTGTTTCTTAGTTTACTGCTTTGTATATATGATTAGGTTAAGTTTGTGTTTACTCACTGAATTAAGCTTTTTCTCTTCCTTTTTGTTTTTATAGTATAGTGTATACTGTATTTATGTAAAAGTTGGGGAATAAAGGTGCAGCGTAGAATATGTTTTGATTCTCATCGATCATGATAACATCATATATACCAGCGTAGAATATTGTTTTGTTTCAAGATCATTACTGTTGATGTTATTGTTTCACCATTGTTGAAACTTAAATACTTTTTGAATTTTTTGTGGGAAAAAAGATAAAGTGAATAAAGTGATTAATTTATTTATGTTTTCTTTCTTGATTTCAGTAAAGATGTATATATGAGCATGGCTGGAAAATCTTATTAAAGAAGAGTAGAGGGAATTCTTATTAACACTTAGTCTAGAGCTTCAATTAATTGCAAAAAGCTAACACCTCATCGTGATTAATTTTCCAATTGCTCTCTATGTTGATCTATTTGCGTTGATTACTCAGACATGAATCATTTAGTAATAACTATGTTAATCGCAATCTTCCATTCTTAGTAAAAGTTTTTGTTTGATCATGTACAATTACAGAAAAATGAATGGTCGTGAATGGATGTATAGACGTCGCAGTGGTAGTAGTTTGAATCCTGAATTTATAGCCGGCCTTCAATATTTCATTTCGTTTGCTACTAGCCACCCGAATTGTATGGATATGAATAATATTAGGTGCCCGTGTGTGGCGTGTGATAATATGAGTTATCGGGAAGTGGATGTTGTGAGATATCACCTTGCACAACGTGGGTTTGTCAAAAATTATAAGATTTGGCGATTTCATGGTGAAGGGTCTGTACCCACAGAAGAGTATCTTAATCACATGGCTGAAAATGAAACATACACTTCGTATCACGAAATGGTGATGGATCATGCTCGGACTCAATTTCATGAGGAAGAAATACCAAATCCAAATGCACAAGGACTGTTTGACATGTTGAGCGCCGCTGATCGTGAATTGTGGCCTGGGTGCAGTAAACATTCACAATTGTCTCTAGTGTCTCGATTGATGACCTTGAAAGCAGAGAACAACATGTCAGTCCGATGTTTTGATCAGGTGACAGAGCTCATGAAAGAGATTGTGCCGGAAGAGGATTTAATTCCTAAGAACTTTTACGAGACAAAGCGGTTGTTACGTGACTTAGGATTACCTGTAGAAAAGATTGATTGTTGTCCCAATAATTGCATGATATATTGGGGAGACGACATTGATCTCATACAATGCAAGTTTTGTAACACATCCCGTTTCAAGGATACACATCGAGGAACTGATGGCAGTCAAGGTAAAGTAGTTGCAGCGAAGAAGATGTATTACTTTCCTCTAACTCCTAGGCTGCAGAGGTTGTATGCATCTAAAGCCACAGCAGAAAATATGCGTTGGCATGCTTCATCACCAAACGATGGAGTTATGCGACATCCTGCAGACAGTCCAGCATGGAAACATTTGGACGATTCTTTTCCGAGCTTTGCTGCTGAACATCGCAATGTGAGATTGGGCTTGTCTACAGACGGATTTCAGCCATTTGGCCAATCAGGGCAACAATATTCATCTTGGCCGGTCATTCTTACACCGTACAATCTTCCACCTTGGATGTGCATGAAAGAGCAGTTTATGTTTCTAACTGTTCTAGTTCCTGGGCCACGCAATCCGAAGGAAAAGATAGATGTGTTCCTGCAACCTCTAATATCAGAGTTGAAAAACTTATGGGAGGTTGGTGCAGTTACCTATGATGTCTCATGTAAACAAAACTTTGAGATGCGAGCTTGTCTATTGTGGACAATAAGTGACTTTCCGGCGTACTCAATGTTATCTGGATGGAGCACGGCTGGGCGGTTGGCATGTCCGCGTTGCATGGAAGAAACTGATGCTTTTACTTTATTGAAAAGTGGCAAGCAGTCATGGTTTGACAATCATCGAAAATTTCTGCCTCCCGACCACGCATACAGGAGAAATAAGAAGGACTTTATAAAAAATAAGCAGGTTCTTACAACAGGCCCACCAGAAGGGAGATCAGGAGAGGAATTGTTGTCTCAGATTGAGCGTCTGGGACTAGTGAAAGTCACCGAGGAGAACAGCGATGAAATCAATAGAGGAGTTGTTCGACGTTTTGGCACTGGATGGAAGAAGCGTAGCATCTTTTGGGATTTGCCATATTGGAAACACTTGTTGATTCGTCATAATTTGGATGTGATGCACATCGAGAAGAACGTGTTTGATAATGTGTTTAACACTGTTCTTAATGTTCAAGGGAAGACAAAAGATACAAGCAAATCTAGAGAAGAGCTGAACTTGTACTGCTCCAGACCTCAATTGAAACGTGACGAGGCCTCGGGAAAGTATCCAAAAGCATGTTATATGCTAGACAGTTCTGAGAAGAAGATTTTATGTGAGTGGATAAAAACATTGAAATTTCCTGATGGATATGTTTCAAATTTAGGTCGATGTGTGGATATGAGGAAGCTCAGGATGTTTGGCATGAAAAGTCACGACTGCCATGTGTTTATGCAACTTATCCTACCTATTGCATTTCGTGAACTTTTGCCACAAGGTGTATGGAAAGCAATCACTGAGCTAAGTTTATTTTTCAAGGAGCTAACTTCTAGAAGCATCAGAACTGAAGATATGTGCACACTCAGTGATAATATTCCAATAACTTTGTGCAAGTTGGAACGTATATTTCCACCTAGCTTTTTTGATTCGATGGAGCACTTACCTGTTCATTTGGCTGATGAAGCACGAACGGCGGGACCGGTTCAGTTCCGATGGATGTATCCTTTTGAAAGATACATGCGGAAGTTGAAGAATAAAGTAAAGAATAAAGCGAGAGTTGAAGGATCGATCTGTAATGCTTATCTGGTTGAGGAAGCATCCACATTCTGCTCTTATTACTTTGAAGAGCATGTTAACACAAAACAGCGAGCTTTGCCTCGTAACTTATTCTATGAAGATCGTGATCATAGGCATGACGGGCATCCTGAAAGACTTGCAATGTTCAGGCAATCTGGACATACTCTTGGTGCATCGTCACAGAGATATTTAAACGACAAAGAGTATGAGGCAGCTCGTATATACATTCTTTTGAATTGTGTGGAGGTCACAGATTCATATCTGAAGTAAGTAGTTGATTATTATTATTATTTCTCAATTATTTCTGAAGTAGAAACTTTCTAACACATTGCACATGTTAGGATATTTGTTGATGAATTGAGAGCATGCACCCCATCGATATCTGATTATGATATTGATATGAGGACGGAGAAAGAGTTTGCATCTTGGTTCGAGGCATATGTAGAAAACTCTCCTCCAGGACTTGTAAACAGCTTCATTAAAGCTCTAGCTAAAGGGCCATTTCGATCCATTAGAACATTTAAAGGGTACTACGTGAATGGATACAAATTTCACACGATGTCGCACGGGACATCCAAAGCCACTATGAATAGTGGCGTGTGCATAAAAGGAGAGGTTTATGGCTCAGAATCTAATAACCTCGATTATTATGGCCGTTTGTTGGAAGTTTGTGAGCTGGAGTATCCAGGTATACCCAAGAAAACAACGATGTTGTTCAATTGTGAGTGGTTTGACCCGTCGAGTTCTGGGACATTTCGGCACCCTCAGTTCAAATTTGTTTCAATAAATCACACACGGCGGTATAACAAATTTGATCCTTTTATCTTAGCTGATCAAGCCACACAAGTTATCTACTGTGCATACCCTAGTGTAAATCAGTCTAGGAGAGATTGGTGGGAAGTTTGTAAGGTTAAAGCTAGGTCTACCGTTGAAGTTCCCGGGGATGCTTCTAGATCAATGTTGGATCAACCATTTCAAGAGGATGATCTAGTACACTCCAGCCCTTTAGATGATGATATTGATGTTGATACAACACCAACACTTGAAGATGATGATCTTATTGACCTTGATGACACATCTGATGATGATCTTGAAGAAAATGTTTTCTTTTCTGAAAGTGAATCTGATGATGAGGATCCCGATGATAATTAAACGATGAATGTATGATTTATGTGTTATATTTATATATATTTCATCATGCACCATATTTATATGTCACAACTAACTTGTAAATATGTTTACATTTCAGATGTCGCCTAGAGTTCGTGGTAGAGGAGTTGGTCGAGGAGAGGGACGAGGTGCAGCAGGCCGTGGGGCTGGTCGAGGAGAGGGACGAGGTGCAGCAGGCCGTGGGGCTGGTCGAGGAGAGGGACGAGGAGGTACAGCAGGCCGTGTAGCTGGTCGAGGAGAGGGTCGAGGTGCAGCAGGCCTTGGAGCTGGTCGAGGAGAGGGTCGAGGTGCAGCAGGCCTTGGAGCTGGTCGAGGAGAGGGTCGAGGTGCAGCAGGTCTTGGAGCAGGTCGAGGAGCAGTTGGCCTTGCACTTGCAGGAGGTTCTTCAATTTCAATATCCTATTTACATAGAATTTGTTAATCTAATTTGCTAATTTCTTTTAATTTTTTTGCATGCCATAGGTCGGGGTCGGTCAATTCCCTCAACATCAGTCGGTCCTACCACACTTGGGACCCATTCCTCGTCACGTAGTAGTAGCATTGGTGCATCCGTATCGAGGATGTCGTTAGCTACTCCTATGACAAGTATTGGAGAGACTAATGGAGAGTCGACAGCTCCCGATGCTACTGAGGAGGAGGGAACTTATGGACTTATTCAGTTGGAGGTTCTTCCGGATGGGTAAGTAATTTTCTAACTAATTTTAAAATATTCAAAATTGCTAAACATTTTGATAATTGATATTTATTTACCTCGTAAATATAGTTATATTGAGCCATACGACGAGATCCCAAAAGCATGCACAAGGGCGTTCAAGAAAGTTAATAATCCGACGGGCTACACTTGGAGTTTAACCCCGAAAGACGTAAAAACATCGTATTGGGAAGAATTCAAGGTAAATAAATATCTCTTTTAAGTCAACATATACTATAATTAATTCCCCCACCCCCACTAATTAGTAGTATTCTTCGCAAGTAAAGTTTGAAAACCCAAGTACTAATATTCTTGATTCTTAGAAACATATGTTTCTTTCCTGCGTTCCATGCCTGTGGATTATGTGTTTTCCTTCTTGGTTGTGGTTTGATTTGCTCTTTATACAATATAGTATTTCCCTTAATGATATATCAAATGTCCTTCCTTTTGTTCTTTTTTTGTTTTTTGTTTTTTTTCTAAACATATATATTTGTGTGGTTTCATAGATTTGTGGTGTGGTTGGTTATTGACTGAGTCAAAGTGGGTGATGGGTTAGGTTTTTGACGATTTGCTTTCACATGCTGTGTCTTGTGTTGAAAAGAGTGTGATTAAGTTGTTACATGTGAATTCAGCATACTTGCATGAAGATGTGCAGACATTATCATTCTTATTTCCTAGCTAATTAAGCCTTATTTTTAACCCTTGTTTCGCCATTTCTGTACAAATTCTCTCTCTCTCTACAGTCTCAATCATGCATTAATAGAGAATTCATTATGTGGACTGCCCATTGCAGACATTATCATTCCTTTATAATCGATTTGCATCAGTAATTAAAAAAAATATATCAAGATGAGAGGAATAATATGATTAGAGAAAATAGGAGGATATATACATAAACATAGGTATTCATGGGAATGCTCATTAATTAAATATTTTTGATAATTTGAAATTGTCTTTGTTTGCTTGCTTAAGCACAGTTTGTTTATTGAAACTAGTACCACTAGTTTGAAGTTAGGACTCGTTTTTGATGTATAGTCCTTAACAGCTTTATGTTTTAAATTTACAGAAACAGTTTATTTGGGACCCGAAGCATGAAAATCACATTCAAAACGAGTGGACTTCGAGGGCAGCACGGCGCTATAGGGACTTCGTACATGGAATGAAGAAGCCTACTATAAATGCCATTGATCGTCGTTCTGTTAAGCCTATATACATTACAACTGCAGTATGGGAAGGATGGCTTGAGTATTGGGATCGAGAAGATGTTAAAGCAAAGTCTGAAACAGCAAAAAGATGCAGAATGTCTGAACCGGAGGGTGAAGGAACAGGTCGAATCACACATCGCCTCGGCTCAAAGTCCATTATGCAGTTAGCTCATGAATTGGTATGTTTCTTATTACATATTTAATAATCTAATTTTTCATTTGCATCTTTCATGCATATTTAACAAATACATGTTTAACCAAAGTCTAAGGAGAGAGGAGTTCCTGTGAAGAATTGCATGTACGACGCCTACTGCCAAGGTCACATGAATCCTGATGGGACTTTCACTGATGTGAAGTCAGAAAATATTCATGTAAGATAAGATCGATTACAAATTTTAGTTCAGTTACATTTTAATATATGTTGTATCAACGATTTTTAATGTCTTGATTGTAGAACAAGATCGTGGAGTACGTTGAGCAGCAGGCCCTTGAAGGACGGGAGGTCACATATAATGAGGCTTACTTGCATGTTGTGAAACTTGATGAAAAGAATAGGATGTTTGGAGCAGGTGGGCTTGCAAAGACTGTCGGAAGTGATCTCTCAAGTACCGGCACGTCACATTTCCACTCGGAGGTAGATGATCGTTTCTCGCAGATGCAGAAAGAGCTCGAGGAGGCACGACAGGAGCGTGAGGCAGCACGACAGGAGCGTGAGGAGGCACGACAGGAGCGTCAACGGCTAGCTGATCACGCAAAGAAACTGGAAGAGCACGCAAAGAAACTCGAAGAAAGACTTGATCAATTCATGGCACAGTCGTCAAGGAACGATTCAGACCTTCCACCTCCCCCATGATATCTATTGAGCTTTTATTGAAACTGACTAATACTATACTTATATTACTTTTAGCAAATTCAATAACTCGGGAGCTTTTTACTTTTGTTTTACTTATGTTTTACTACTATTGAAGTCTATGGATATTTGAATTGAAATTGTTTTACTTTTATTTACATTTAAGTATATGTAACTTCATAACATTAAATTGTTTTGATGGATTGTAATGTTAATATACAGGCTGGGAAAAAAGAAAACAGAAAGTACTAAGCTGTATGATAAAAAATAGCGACGGATCCGCGACGGATCCGCGACGGATCCGCGACGGATCCGCGACGGATCCGCGACGGTGGAAAAAAGTCAACAATGGTCAACAAATTATATAAGACGACGGAAGGACGACGGAAATGAAAAGGGCGACGGAACATGACGTCGGCAATCCGTCGTGGACTTTTCCGGTGCCGGATCTCCGCCGGCGTTATCTGCGACGTTTTGTCCGTCGTCAATCCGTCGCCCAAGTCAGGCGACGGAATTTAATCCGTCGTTAATCCTACGGCGACGCTCATTTTGCCGACGTATTTTGTCCGTCGCGTATCCGTCGCTAATTGAAAATAGCGACGGATTTTTCTCATTTAGCGACGGTATTTTCCGTCGCAATTTGGGCGGGTTTTTGTAGTGACTATATGAGACATTACCAAGCAGTAGCAGTGAAAAGATATATCAAACTAAAATAAACACAATCTGGCATAAAATAAAGCATGTCTTGTCTTCCACTCATAGATCTCAGCATAATTTCTAAAAGCAATTACAGTCCCCCGTAATTGAGCAAATTCTAGAAACTAAACACACATCAACAGAGTCTTCAACTAACACATAAATTCATTCCCAGAAAATAAACACACATCAGAGTCTTCTACTACACATAAATCCATTTGATACTTACACAATGCATAATTTGCAGTCATATATTTTCTGAACACAATGCAAGGTTTAAAACATGTTTCGAATGATGCAGCGATTTAATTTTTTCAGTAGATGTCATACCTACAATTCAAAGGAATAAACCATATAGAGTACCCTAAACCATATCAATCACTTAAACAGAACAAAGAGTTATGCAGCCTACTGTGAAAATGGAATTAAATTCGCCTCAATTAGGCACTGCAGCTAGTTATTCAGATTATACTTTTCAAACATCCTAATGAGATACATCAAATTATTCAAGTGCTTTCATTTGAATTCAACAAAAAAGGGTAACATAGAGTTCTTTTCCTAAGCTTTGTCCCTTCTTTCCCTACAAAATCTGAATATAAACAAGCAAGGTCGAAGGAAGAACACTAAAACAAATTCTTCTATTGTCCCTACTTTCATATGAATTGATGAGGTGCTGCAGTTTGCAAAGCCAACCAAGTTCTCCTATTTTCCCCTCTTTCTACTAAAAACTCCAACAAGAATTCGTGCACAATCACAAATTAAAGCAAACCATACACTTCAAATCTGAAAAAAAAAAATTCCAGTCTGAAAATTTCCAGTCACAACTCAAACCAAACCATAACCCTAACAATTCATCATTAACATTACAATAAAACTTACAATTAAGCTTTAAATTGAAACCCAAACGGCTGAAATTAAAACCCACCTCATTCGAACTTGAAGCTGCCATCTAGGGTTTGGAGAGAGAGAGGGAGACAGCAACGATTCTGCAAGATTCCGGCGACGGCGACGGAGATGGGCCGACGCGAACTGGAAGAGAGAGTGAGGATTTTTGGGAGAGAGGGTTTGAGAGAGAGGGTTTGGGAGAGAGGGTTTTAGAGAGAGCTAAAACCGGAAACAGCTTCGGGAGGCCGACGACTGGACGCCGACAACGACGGCTGGACAGCTTCGGGAGGCCGACGGCGAAGGCAACCGGAAACAGAGAGGTTCGCGAGAGAGAGAGGGTTTGAGAGAAGAGAAGCTGCTCGACTGCTCGTTCAGTTGAAATGAGCCCGCCTCTTGTTTTGGTCAAAAAAAAGCAGATTCAAAATTGAAGGGTAAATTTGTCCTAAAAAATAAAAAATGGACATGATTTATTGAACTTATCTTTGTGGACAAAATTTATTTTTAAAAACTGAAATTGGACATATCAAATAATGCCCCTAATTTTTATGTCCATAATTTTGCTAAACTTTTAAAGATCAAATGGAGTATTAACTACACAGTCTTTTGAAGAATGAACAAGGAAACTAGGCCCAACGGCCCAAAGGAAAGAATGATAGGGTTTATATTCTCGTAGAGCTAAACAATTACCTAAACCCTAGAATTTTCTCATCAGACAAGGTTTCTCTAGCCACTTGCCTGCGAATTTAATTAAGCTCCTCATATAGTTGAAACTGTACTAACTTGATTCTTTCGTTTCCTCGTGTTTTGGTGTTAATGTGCAGAAGCTTGCTGCGATTCACGAATTATTGAAGGATGAGGTGAGATTTAGCCCTAATTTCCTTTTACTATTTAACGTCGATCTTCTTTTGCACCGAAATGATTCGGATTTCTTCTCTTCTCTTCTCTTGTTTTTTTTTTTTTTTTGGTTTCAATCTCCACGAAAACTCTGTTTTGTTCAGTGTCTTCCCATTTTTTTTTCGCGCTACATTATGTAAAATCTGAGTAATATGTTCAAGGAACTGGTTGGAGGAGTCCGATTTGCGCTATGAGAAAGTGTTCTGGATTCGTATAACATGCTAATTTTTTAATGTTCTTCGCCTTAGTTTTTGGGAAATTTCCGGTCTATTTTTTTTTTTTTTTTTTCCAGATGACTTTAATTAGCTTGATTTCCTATTGTATGCAATCGATAATGCTATTAGCTTAAGACATTACATCTAAGAAAGGCTGTTTGAATATAGAAATATTGTGTGTAGTCTGCTTATTTGGTTTTGATCAATATGCTCTTGCAGTAAGCTTCAGAGTGATGTTCTGAGAGAAAACATCTCTCAGATAAAATCGGACTGTAAGGAGAAAAAGAGAAATTTCACTGAAACAGTAGAGTTACAAATTGGGCTTAAGAACTATGATCCCCAGAAGGACAAGCGTTTCAGTGGTTCCGTTAGGTTGCCCCATATTCCGAGGCCAAAAATGAAAATTTGCATGCTCGGTGATGCTCAGCATGTCGAAGAGGTAAAATCCCCTGCCCGAATTCCTTTGTTAAGTTCTTCAGTAGGAATATCAAATGGTTTTGTTATATGTTGAAGAAATAGTATAAATACAATAGTTCATTTTATACGATTATTGAATTACTCTAGTGATATGGTGCATCCACATGTCCATAATGGTGGAGACATGTTTTGTTGAGTTGGGGACAAACGTCATAACATTATGTGATTTTGCTTAATTTTCTTGAGACTGATCTTTAATTTGATTTGATAATTTTGTTCAAGTTGCAATCTGCTATTGATTATTAGTCATTTTTTTTTTTTTTTTTGTGTAATTCAGATGGAGTATTATATATTTATAAGATATGCTCGACTCAAAAAAACTTTTGCCATTCCAAACAAATGATATGCTTCTTGACTCTCCACTATCTGTTTGAAAATGTATTGAACCTTTGCTAGATTAGATCAATAATTTCTTCCAAGGATTGTTGTACACTTCTTTGTTTCAAAAATTGATTGTGTTTGGGACATTTTTTATTTTATTTTCTTTTTGTTTGCACTTTACACTATATGCTATTATATCTGTAGGCTGAAAAAATTGGTTTGGAATCCATGGATGTGGAGGCTCTGAAGAAGCTGAACAAAAACAAGAAATTGGTGAAGAAGCTGGCCAAGAGATATCATGCTTTCTTAGCCTCAGAGGCTGTCATCAAGCAGATTCCGCGTCTTTTGGGACCTGGTCTAAACAAAGCAGGTAATTGTTCATGTCCCCGGTCTTCTCTTTGGAACTGAATGAGTGCTTGCTTAGCATGGGTTGCAGTCTATATGGAATTTAAAGTATAAACTTGTTTTAGGACTTGGTCTATATTTTTACTCATTGAATTATTCAGAATGTTTCACATCCTTTGCGCTACTTTGTTAATTATCCTCCTCATTCAATGCAGGCAAGTTCCCTACTCTTGTAAACCACCAAGAGTCTCTCGAGTCAAAGGTGAATGAGACGAAGGCAACCATCAAGTTCCAATTGAAAAAGGTACTCTGCATGGGAGTAGCTGTTGGCAACTTGGACATGGACGAAAAGCAGCTCTTCCAGAACATTCAAATGAGTGTTAATTTCCTTGTCTCTCTTCTGAAGAAGAATTGGCAAAACGTGAGTCCATCTCCCTCTATCGGGCCTTTTGGTTTCACCTCATTGTGCCTTTGACAAAATAATGTCTTTTGGTTGTTTCACCTCATTGTGCCTTCGACAAAATAATGTCTTTTACTACACATTGCTTAATCTGTTTTCATGTAAAGCATGCTGATTTGGGTATGTCTTATCGCTTACAGGTTAGATGTTTGTACTTGAAGAGTACCATGGGCACGCCCCAACGCATTTTTTGAGGAGTAATTCGTCATATGTTTGGAGCTTTAGGAAGAATCTGCAGTTAGTATGTCCTTTTTTGACTAAATACCGTCTCTTACATGGCAATTTTGTCATTAACAGTTGCTCAAGAAGTGTTTTATTTTTGCTTATGCTGAGATGCTTTGTGGCTTATACTGGAATATAGGAAAATTTCTTGTTCCATGATTTACCATGAATGGTGACTAAATGCTGATATATTATGCGCAGCAATTACATTTTTGGCTTTTAGCCATTTGTGTGATGTATTATGGGGAAAAGATTCCAATGTACTAAGGGGTGTTTGGCTAAACTTATGAGTTGTGTTTGGTTGTTTGGCTGTTTATAAATTGTTTAGGTAATTATCCCTTTTTTCTTTTCCATTAAAAAGAATGCACCACAAGAACAGTGAAAATAAATATTATAATTCTAATCCACTTGGACTCCCGACTAAGCACTAATCACCCTTGCCCCAGACTAGCGTCTAGCAATTATTTTATAACGTTTTAAACAAAATATAGTGCTCAAATATCATTTTCTGTCAATCGGCTATACCTCTTACTATAAAGTGCAACTATTAATTTATTATTAGTATTTATTTATGTCCAAATGAGATGTAGCTGTGCTGTGCATCTAATTTGACTGCAATATAGACTTCCCTACCCATTCCCAATCTCAAAAGCCGCCTCTTGCACATTTATATTGCTCTTTCCATTTTTTAATAAAACCGATTTCGTAAGGTCTGACACAATTGTTAATTTAATTAATACCTTATGTATATAACATAAATAGTCTCATTTGTTATTTATGCCTATCTTATCTATTAGTCTTATTTTCTAAAATGGTAAAAAATATTTGGCTACAATTAACTTTCTATCCTCACAATCAATTACAACCACATATTTCATTTCTCATTGCCTATTGTACAAATTTCAAATGAGACTACTTATATGAGATGAATGTAGTATTAAACTATGTATTTGTAAAAACGTACTTCCTCTTTCCCATTTCATTAATTCCATTAAAATATTATATACCTTATATATGAATATCCAATTGCACTAATGAAGTGGGATGAATAGAGTATAATAGAAAAATAATCTATGTCTCAATTCCTTACTTTCATTTCTTTTTCGTCCTCTAATTTCTTAGTCTTACAAAACTACAATAAATTAAAACACAATAACTATTAGTATTCACTACTCTTATCTCTCTGTTTTTGCCTTGTTGTGCTCTAAGCAAATGAGATTAATATCAAGGGTGAAGGGACATATGCATCATCTGTTTCATGCATGTAAAACTGTAGTCAATATTTCATACACAATGACTGTACTGCGCATATCATTCTAATTGTTGGGTTTATATTTGTGACAAAAGATCTTAAGTTTGAGTAAATTTTGTATTAATAGTTTTTTTTTAATTGAATATAAACGATTAACTAATGCATTATTAAGACTATTTACCAAGTTTAATGAAGGGACCAAAATAGTTACTTTAAAACTAGTGATATAAGATTAGGGCTGCAATCTTTTTTATGCGGAAAAAAATAAGAGAAAAGAGAAAACCACCCTATAAATTTCACCATTTTGTCACGTTTTCTCACATTTTATCAATGAGATAAAATTTTACTCCTTAATTGGAAAAAATATTTACAATACCAAATTGGAGACATTTTTCTCTCCATTTTAAGAGCAAATGGAGAAAAAAAAATAGAAAATGTGAAAAATAAGAAAGATTTTAACCGTGATTTTCTTTTTTTTTTTTTTTTTTCTCGCACCACTAAAAGGACGCAACTTAATACTAGTATGACTAAAGATATCAAGTTTGACATTCGACAATGCACAAGTAAAATAGATAATATCATAATGTTTTAGTTGTACGTACATAAACTGAAAAAGTAAAACACTTCACGGCTCGTAAGGGGAAGGCTATTGACGAAATAAACAATACCAACCTTCGAAGCGTTGATGTTATTTCTTTTCTCATTTAAATAATTACTCTCTCTTTCCCTAATAAATGTTTCAAATCGTCAAAATACAATAATTAAGAAAGTGTATAATTTTACAATATTAACCGTTAATCATTATATAGAAAATTTAAAAAATAAAAAAGTGTAATAATAGGAGGAATAAAATTGGTAATTTGACTAATTTTATATTGAAAGATGTGATATGACACCTATTTGAGGACAAAAAATTTAGTTCCTTGAGACACTTTTAGGGGAGTATTTCTTAATGGCATGTACAATGCTAGAACCCAAAATGAGGTTCTTAAAGGTGTCACATAGACAAGATCTCATTCGTATTAAAAAATCACAATGGTAAGGTTCTTAATAAATGTTCTTATCATAATTAAAGGGTCCCACTAATTATTTTATTTGAAAAAAATAAAAGAGAGAAAAAAACTAAAAAGGAATGTGGGCCTCACTTTTTCTTAAGAACCAGTATCTTATATAAGAACCCGAGTTCTTATTTAGGGGATCTCCAATGGGGGTGCTAATTAAGGTGTGAGTTCTTGTTTTTGCCACATAGACAATAACCCCTCCATTGTACATGCCCTAAGCCATTCACCAAAATAAATAAAAAGTAAAAAAAAAAATTAAAAAAAAATAGTACTACCTCCATCTCACTAAATAAGCCCCATTTCAAATTTGCACAAGAATTAAGAAAGAAAAATTGTGTGGCTATAATCCATTAGGAAGAGAGAGAGTTAATTCTAACCAAGTATTTTTTGCCATTTAAGAAAATGTGTCTAATAAATGAGACAAACCAAAATGGAAAGTGAGGCTAATTTAATGAGATGAAGGTAGTAAAAAAAAAAAAAAGAAAGAAAGAAGAAAAGACAAAGACAATATATTAAAAATTAAAAAATGATTCTTCGCTCACTCTCTATATATTAGGCATTAGTCGTCTCACCTCCTTAAACCCTTCCGCTCTCTCTCACCCCCTCGGCTTCTCCGTCCTCTCTCTATAAGAAGCGCCGCTCTCTATTCACGAACCAGCCTTTCAAACATTATTGGATCGGAACCAGATCGTGAATACTTCGGTAAGCCTTCGTTCTTATTTCTTGATTTTATTCATTTTTGTTTTCTGCGAGATTTGTAGAAAGAATCGGTAATTTCCTTTCCTCTGGAATCATCTTACTTTCCTTGATTTGATTCTCTATGTTTTCTGCTTCTGATTTTATTTCGTCTTGTTGAATGCGTGAATAACGATAGCTTGATCTTATGCTGTTTGTTCGGGTGTTAAATCTTTTGACGGGATTTTATCAATACTCCTGATTTTCAATTCGAAGGAGATTTCTCCTGTTCAACATTCAATTTACGTTTTTAATGTGTTTTCTTTTCGAATCGTTTTGAATCTGTTTCCCTTTTGGTTTTGCTGTAGTAAAATGTTGCTTTAAAAATTTATTTTTTCACCCTGAAAATTGGTATCCATCTCCAGGTCGAGAATGGCCGCCTTTGATCCATTTTTTTATTGTACCTATGTTGTGTTATTGTCGCTATTTTTTTAAAACTCTTGTTAGCCTGGATTTCTTGATAGATTAGGTTCTAAGATGAAATGATCGAGTGTTTGGGTCGGACAATAAAAAAGCTCGATAGTTGGTTGGATCCATGAATATAATGGATTAGCTTATCAACCTTGTAGATCAACTTAATTGTAGCCATGGAGCCTCGAGTGAAGGGCAAAGAGCAATTCGCTTGCCCTTCTCATAGCGCTCCGAACACAAATTGCTTTGTTGCAGTAGAAATGAACCATCATTACACTATTTGATGTTCTTTGCAGCATGGCATACATATAATGCGTATCTATTTCATAAAATGTGCTACCCTTGTTGTCTGATATTCTGTACTATCTGTATGAAATAGGATCTTTGATCAATTTCTCATTGAAATGCCTTCTTTTCAGGAGAGAAATGGCAACTGCAAGACTTCCTTCCAATTGCGTAATCGCATCTGCTCCTCAGAGTAGAACTGCAAGTTCTTTTATCAGAGGCAGTGTCTCGTTGGGATCTGTAAAGAGCATCACAAAAACATTTGGGCTGAAGGCAAAGCTCGACTTCAGAGCTTCTGCAATGGCCACATACAAGGTGAAATTGATTGGAGCTGATGGTGAGGAGTGCGAATTTGAGGCACCCGATGACTGTTACATCCTCGACTCTGCTGAAACTGCAGGAGTTGAGCTGCCATACTCGTGCAGGGCAGGTGCTTGCTCCACCTGTGCAGGGAAAATGGTGTCGGGCTCCGTTGATCAGTCGGATGGGTCTTTTCTTGATGATAAGCAAATGGAGGAGGGCTACCTGCTCACCTGTGTTTCATACCCAACTTCAGACTGTGTGATCCACACTCACAAGGAAAGTGATTTGTATTGAGAGGTTATGATGTTTTCTTTATGTTTTGGTTTGTTGTTAGATATGAAAGTGAAGCATATTTACTGTGTTTAATCAGTTGCAGCTTGAAATAAACATTATGAGTGTGTGGGATGAGCAATTTTAGATGTGGTTTCTCTCTCTCCTTTTATTTTTAAATTTTGAAAGATCACATTTATCTCTTTTTCTTGTTTTGGGTCTTTATCAGTACTGTATTAAATTACTCTCTTTATTCGACGAAAATGAGGTGTCTTACTAATGTCTCAATTTGTGTGGATGGCCACATGCAAATCCATCTAATTATGTACACAACCTACAAGAGGCAAGATCTATCTACTTTGAATCTTTGATAATGCTATGTATGAAATGGCCGCTTGACCATTTGGGAGTGAATTTTTTGTGCGTGTGTCGGCCTAGCGGTAGCCGGTAGGGGTTAAGATTAACGATACCGAATAGAAAGATCGGATATTTATATTACTCATGCCGATTTCATTTTCGTTGTAAGTAGATAATAAAATAAAGAATTATTGATATGATATTTTAACTAGACTAACGTAGTATTAAAACACCTCTACAACAAAAATATAGGGTTGGGATTAGGGGTGGTTCGGTACGGCATACCGTAAAATTTTCGTCATACCGTATACCGTACCGTTAGTTGCGGTATGAGATTTTTCATACCGTTGTCGTACCGTACCTTTCAGCATACCAATGTTCGGTATACCGAAAATTCGGTATGGAAAAAATCCATACCGTTATCGTACCGTCGTTTCGGTATACCGTACCGTACTTCGGTATGTTACGGTATACCGTATACCAAAAACATACGATTATCCATAACATTAAAAATTCATAAACTAATAAAATCCATACAATAAAATCTATAAGAAATTACAATTCATTAATAAAAAGTCTAATTAATCCTTAACCATTTAAAATACATACATATTTCATGAATCAACATTTATACATTTCACTAATATTTTTCGATATATTTACTTTAAAAACTAAAATATTCAGAAATTACGCTAGTATGCCTTTAAATATAAATCAAACTACTATTGAAAGAATACTATTTGGAGTATAAGTTAGTATTACATTCAATTTTTATGTTTAGCTAGTATGTTTTAACTTAATTAAACTAGTAAGATAAGTTATCATGTTCATACACTTACATACAATCATACTTTTAAAGTTTTAATGCGTAAATATTAACATATAATATATGCTAGTGTATTCATTAATCATTATAAATCTTGTGATAATTAATTGTGACATGCACGTAAATTCGGTATATACTGCGGTACGGTATTTATCGGTATACCGCGGTATTGTAATTTTGAATACCGTTGCCGTACCGAAGCTTATCGGTACGGTATGATACCGTATCGAAAAATCGGTATACCGTCTCTTTCGGTATTTTCGGTTTTTTTTCGGCGCGGTATGTTCGGTATTTCGGCGTAACGATATCCCGACCCACCCCTAGTTGGGATATATGGTGGAAACTCCCTTTAGAGTGAAATATAGAAACCATTATACACCTGGGATTATAGTGGAATCAATGGTTCAGAATAAAACTATTTTTATTAATTTGATATTTTATAA
Organism: Thymus mandschuricus; assembly: GCA_029379335.1. Classification (NCBI taxonomy): domain Eukaryota; kingdom Viridiplantae; phylum Streptophyta; class Magnoliopsida; order Lamiales; family Lamiaceae; genus Thymus; species Thymus mandschuricus. The sequence goes on from CM057079.1 coordinate 12,156,799, forward strand.
ATAGAAAAAAATTGAAAATTTGTGTCTACAAGGGTAAAGTAGGAAATTGGTAAAAAGGAAGTAATCAAATTAGGAAGTGGCATATTTGTAGGGATTCTTCAAAACCATAAAGCCAAAATTGACGAATCGAACTCCATCGCTCTCCGTGTGCAGTTGAAATTGAACTATCCATTATTCTTAATTGACATTATGAAATCGCTGAAGAGTTAATTTTACAGAATCGAGAGATGCAAGAATCGGAAGCACATTGTGTGTGAATCAAGAGACGCTAGAATCGCCATATTGTAAGTTAAGAACTCTTCATCTCTCTCTCCCACCCTCTCTTTCTCTCTCTCACTCCCTCTCTACCGCTCTCTCTTTCTCTCTGATTTCCGTTGCATATCATTTTTTTTGAATTGGATGAATATATTATTGGTATTAGTATTGGAATTAGTTGCATGTATAGATTAATTAATTCGAAGTAGAGTAAAAGGGCAGATGTGAAACCAATATCAGTTCCCCACACACACATATAGAGGAATGATGTGCTACTCACCTAATGGTGCTCACCTTCGTGACTACCTTTGTCATTTTTTCGTTTCTACATTATTTTGTACGATTTTTTCAATTCTAATATATTCTATTACCTTATAAATTAATATTAAAATCATTTAATCTAAAGAAGAAACATAAAATTCAAAGCTCGATTTGTTCGCTTTTCGTTCTAAGTTCAAAATGTGAATAATAAATTAAATCGAGCTTTGATTCACGCAACGTGCTCGATGAAATGCATAAATGAGCCTTATTGCTACATTCTTAGGTAATTGGTCATTATATATGTTTGTAGTTGTATGCCACTTCTGGTTCTGACCTGTATTCCTAATTACAATTGCAAATAGTACATTTACAGTGCTATCACAAACTAACCATCACGAAAAAAAATTGAATGACGAATGCTTACAGTCTGCTTCTAATGTTAGAGTTTTCTAACTATTTTCTCTACAAGTTGCTGCATATTCTAACGGACAATTAAAAATATATGAGCTCCAATATACGCTTGAACTAGAGAAGTGGAAGCTTCAGGTTCCATGTTTTCCATTTAGAGTTCTAGATTGTGTACAATGTTGTTTTGTTGGGCATGTTCCATCTCTTTAATAGTTTCGTTTTTGTTATGATGCACTTGGACTTTTCCAACGTGGTTGATGCCAAGCATTATCTCATGTTTTCTTATGAAATCAGAGTTGAAGTTTATATTATCAAAGTTTCATGTCTGTTATATTCTAAGGCATCTCATATGTGCAAACTGAGTGCTAGTTATCAACATATAATTGAAATTACCTAGCTTACCTGAACTTCTCTTTCTGATGTTTTGAGGTAATGATAGCGGGTGCAACAAAGAGCAAACTATAATAGTATTCTATATTTTGCAATGCGAGCTTTATTGAGAATATATTTCATTCAAATTAAGGTGCTCTATTCTTTTTGGTGAGAATAATATTGTTGCATTGTTGATAATATCATTGCATTTTATTATGATATTTTGTTGCATTTATCGAGTGTTTTGTTGCATTTACCGATACATACGAACTTAATTTCAGTAACATGACTACACTAAGATAATACAAGTAGGTGCTTGTAATAATGCCAAAATCTACGTCAACAAGTGAAGGCTCGTCAGATAGTGAAACAGATGATACGCAGTTGCTTGCTGATTATATGAAATTTAGAAGAAAAGGAAGAAAAAATTGGTGATGACATCTCCGATCATGTCCGTTTGCTCAGTAAAGGTTAGTATATAATCATGTATATGTAATGTATATGTATGAAGAATGTTCATTTAACTTACAACTAAAGTAACAATTATGTCTAAAAACCTTTTAGGAAGACAGAAGAGGAAACGTGAAACTACCAAACGAAGAGTCGTATAAAAAATCTCATATTTTGAAGACATCGCATCTTCTAATGAAGATTTCGTCAGTAAACCTCCTTCAATAAGATCATGAAAAATTAATACAGGTAAATGTGATGAATACTTCTTCAATACTATATATAAAAAATAAACCTCATTCAAAACGATGCATTCCTTAATATTACATGATGCATATTTTCCCCATACTACTGCTCATTCACTTCTTTATTCTCATTTCAACCATTTGTGCAGAATGCGCCTCTTTAAACGTTTTGGATGACGAGGGTCTAATTGATAAGAATAGTAACGGAAAACTTGATGGAAAGTCATATCCTAAGTTACAAAATAGGACAAGACCTTTCTCCCTAGTTAACTCGTTTAAACTCCTGACTGATGATCAAAAGAAGGCAGTAGAGACTTTAGGAATTGGGTTGGTCTTACAATTAATTGTGACTGACATCCCATCTAGGTTGGCTTATTGGGTAGTAGAAAAATTTGATCCCTACTGCTGTGAGCTCGTGTTAAAGAATAAGAAGAGAATACACGTAGAGCCGATAGATATACATAGGGTTTTAGGATTCCTCATGGGAAAGGTACCTATTACCCTTACCAAAAATTCTAAAAAGGTTGGTGACGCGACCGTCGTTTAGCCGCAATTAATAAATTTGTAAAACCTATACCTTGACTACTACAACTAGTATAACAATGGCAAGCACAGGGTCGATCCCACGAGGAGTTGGAGTAGCAATCTTTCCAGGAATATGTTGTCACGTTTTGGGTGTGGGCGTTGCCCAAGACAGAACATAAATTAACAAGGGAAAAGTAAAGACGGCTGAATGTAAAGAACTTGTAAACAATAATTAAAAGGAAACCCGGCTTGGGCAAGTACCATGAATTACAATATAACTCTACTCGTTCACTGATCTAAGTATGCACATGTCATCGGTTATAGGCAAGTCACTAGGCAGGACCCCCTTCTGTCACGTGTCACGTGCCCCGCCAATATGTGCCCAATCCACCAATACAGTTTATATATATATATATATATATATATATATATATATATATATATATATATATATATATATATATATATATATATATATATGGGTGAGATCCTGTACAAAATAGAATTATCGTAAAAAATAAAAAATGATGCATTTTATGCATATAATTATAATGCATGATGCACATAATTATAATGCACAATGCATTATAATGCATTATCTATACAATCATAATGCAACAGTTAATCTACACCGTAGATCACACAGATCAATGGTCCAGATCATTTCTCATTTCTTATAGATGCTGTCTTTTGTATCAAACTCGGGAACACATGCAATAATTCAATTAAACCGATTAATCCGATCTCACGAGTATTGAGTTACATTATATCACGGCATCTTGCCCAAGCTGGGCTTAAGCGACTACTCTAGCATTCTTGAAAAGTAAACAACGGAAAAGTAAAAAGAAGACATAATAAAACTAAAAACTGGAATATTATAAACTGAAATCAAAAGGGGCGGACACCAACGTCGGCCATGCAAGTACTAAAAACATATAAAGATTTTTCCCGTAGGACTTGTTCATTCCTTCCCACTCTAAACATAAAAAGTAAAAGCATGAAATGGGAAAGTATTAAGCATCTCCGGTGTACGCTCGTGTGTGTTGCTCTGAAATGAAGGCTGCTTTTGTACCTGTGGATGCATCGTGGACCAGGCCCATCAATCGTCTGCTAGGGTTTGAGCTCAGGAGGACTTGCCTTCTCTGCGTGGATTTGCTGCCTTGTTGATCATCGCGGTAATTAGGAAAGAATCTAAGTTGGATTCTTTCCTTCCTCGCGTCTCCTCATCTGCTGAAAAGCCTTCGCCCTAGCTCTAGACGTGTATCCGGGCCCAAGCCCGCCGGTTCCGGGCCTAGGCCCACCGGGCCGCGGGCCTGAAGTCGGAGGACCGGGCCCGGACCGGTGGTAGACGAAGGCGGTCCCGGGCCGGTTCAAAACCGGCGGGCTACCCGGGCCGGCCCTAGGCCCGACTGAAAATTGGAATGTGCATGTATGGGGACTTCCTTGGGCCAAAAACAGGGGAGCCCCTCCCGTGTTTCAAATTAGCTACGGCTTCGGCCAATTTTTATTTATTTTTTTGTTTTTTGTTTTTCATTTTGTATTGCTTGTAAAATTTTATAATTGTAATTCTTATTATTCTAATAATCTTATAAATAGAAAATGTTAACTCTTATATTTTAATTTTGAGTTTTTTTATTTTTTTTAAGTTAAAAGAACTCATTAAATTGTAGTAAAATTTTGAGTAATTCACTAACTTCACTTAGAATTTTTCATTGATAATTTAGAACAAATAACTTAACTTCAATTTAAGAAATTTGACACTACAATTAGTAATAGGATGTTAAGTTGTTGACATTGAAATGAAAAGATAATTTTATTAAGGGACTTGAGCTCAATTTATTAAAAAAATTGAGTTGCCTACGTATCGTCTAAGAGGAATCAAAGTTCACGTAGTTCGATTACATTGGAATGATTTCTACTCTCTACCGGATCCGGATTTACCAAGATCCGATTCGGTGAAGGCTTCCGTGTCGCCTTCATTTCGATCATCCCACTCCGGTTCTTGAGTTCTAGTGTCGGCCCTACACCAATCATCAAGCAACATTGTAGCTTCAATGTTTTCTGGCTTCATGGTTGATCTTCTTTGATCTAGCATGAGTCCTCCGGTGCTAAAGGCTTGTTCAACGGACATGGTAGATGCCGGGACGACGAATAACTCCTTCGCCATGATAGAGAGTATGGGGAACTCCGTTCTCTTCGACCACCACCGCAACACATCGATCGATGAACCACTATCTTCAACACCATAAACAAAACGAGATTGCAAAAATATATCCAATTCACCATTACCTTGGCCCATTGGATTTTCATAGGTTCTAGTATTGTACATACCTTGCATTTGTTGAACTAAGGGATCCATTGGATCCATAAAGGTAAAGCAAATGAAGATGGCATAGAAAAATTAGAAGAAGCACTAGAGTTGCTAGAAGAATCGTCTCTACAATGCACCGAATTGTATTCTTCAAAAAGATTTCTCAAACTCCTATTTAGCCTAACCTTGATTAGATCAACATCCAGAAGATCAAAGAAGATTTGTTCACCATCAATTACAACACCACTCATGTCCATTTGTTTAAAAGCATCATAATAAATACCAAACATTTGACAAACACCATCATATCTCAATTTAGGATCCAAACACTTAGCAAGCAAGAACACATCCGGAATCTCCCTAAAATACTTGAGCCACTTTTGAACCATAAAATAAATCACACCCGTCAAGTTTTGCCTTTGAAAACAACTCTTAAAAGACATAGCAATATACGTGCAATGTTCCAAAACATTAACCGAAGTAGAATAGTAAACACCTGATAATTGCTTATTAGCATTATAAAAAACTTTAAACAATCCAAAAACCTCCATGCAAGCATCCCAATGAGACTCGGTAAGAACTAATTGAACGTCCCTAAACTCCTTTCTAAAAAAATCACATAAATGACCCTTATACTCCATAGTACCATTAAGCATCTCATATGTAGAATTTCAACGATGTGAGACATCAACTCTAAAACACGTATAGACAAGATTCTTTTGACGACAATATTTTTGCCATTTTTTTCCCACAACTTTTTTTCCATGCAATATTTTAATGGCATTCCGAATAGGACTAACGGTTTCATCAAGAACACTAAGCGCATCTTGAACACATAAATTCAAAATATGACAAATGCATCTAGAATGAAAATATTTTCCTTGAAAAGATGGTGAACATGCATCAATGAGTTGAAGAATACTAGCCGTGTTCGACGATGCATTATCAAAACCAACCGAAAATACTTTGTTAACCAAACAATACTCATTTAAAACGGTAATAATAATTAGAGCAATATTTTGAGCCGAATGAGGCTCCTCGAACACCCTAAATGCAATCAAACGTTTTTGAACTCTCCATTTTGCATCAATCCAATGACAAGTAATCCCCATAAAACTATTCCTATTAAAATTATCGGTCCAAACATCGGCACAAATAGAAACTTTATGCCCCAAACGAGTCAAATATTTCATCAAATCAACCTTTTTTTTTCCATGTATTGTCTCCTAATCCTTTTAAGAACGTTTGTCCTAGTGACTTTATTAGCATTGGGACTTAATCCCTCTTTAAAATTGTCTTCATAATCTATCCTATCGGCGAAATTAAAAGGTTGTTTATCCATAGCAACAAATCTAGCAATCCTATCTTCATATCGACATTTGTCAAATTTAAATAAAGGAGACGTACCCGGGTTATCCGTAGTCGAAGCGGTGGCACCTTGGATTTGAGTTTGAGAGCTTGATATTCCGGCCTCGAAAGGATGAACGTTATCCAAGTGCCTTCACAACGTGCCATAGCCTCCCCCCTTCGATCCATTTGAAGGAAGATCTGCAATGGTTGCAATACACCATGTATCTCTTTCGCGGATCGGGATAGGGAGGAAGACCTTCGGCGAGAACGACCTTCACTTTTTTTTAGGGTGTGAGGAAGATGTCGGACGAGGGCATCTTCTTAGTCTTTGGTGGCGGAGGAGGAGGAGGCATGCCTTCGTCGTCGCCTTCATCATCATCGACTTCGTTGGTGGAGCCTTGGTATTCGTAATCGTGATCCTCCATTTCATGAACCATCACTTTAAATTTCGCATCCTCTTCTTATTGAAGACGCAAGGCCATTTGCCTATCAATTTCCTCCGCCATTGCCGCCTTTTTGGACCGCGGTCGAGTTTCACCTTCACTTTGAGTGGCAATGGCCTTACCCTTACCCTTACCCCTACCCAATATTCTTGACATCATTTTGTCTTTGTGAAAGTGAGTGTAAGTAAGTGAGTGAATGTATGTAAGTAAGCTTGAAAGAACTTGAAATAAAACTTGAGAGTTGAGTTTGAGAGTAGAGAGTAGATAGAGAGATTGAGAGTAATTTGGGTGAGTTATGATATAAAAGAGTGTAGTATATATAGTGGAGAGTGTATAGAGGTGGTTTTGGGGTATGAATGGGTGGGGTGGGAGGGGGGGGGGGGGGGGGGGGGTGCAACGGCTAGGAGCCGTTGGGCAACGGCTAGACACCCATTTGGAAACAAAAAAAAAACGGCTAGAACCTTGTTATGACCGTTGGGCCCGGCGGTCCCCAACGGCTACATAAGCCCGGCAGTCCGGTCCACCGGATAACCGCCAGGCTGCGGTTCACAAACATACGGCCCGGGCCCGGCACGGCTGCTCCCTGGTTCTGGGCCGGTTCAGGCCCATTGACTGACGGTCCGGGCTAAGCCCGTTGACAGCCGGGCCGGTTTCGGGCCCAAACCGGCGGGCCGCCGTGCCCATAAACGTCTACTTCTAGGATCCCAATGATCCTCGTTTCTATGATTCACAAAACCGAGGTCCATTCCATCCTTAGCCATATTTTGTGTTTTCTTAGTTTTAGTTTTGAGTCTTTTGTTTCGTCTTTTGTGGTTTTTGAATTGTTGGCATGATTTGTTCGTATTTTTGATGTCTTTTAAGTGTTTTTAGTATGATCGAGTCTTATGATCAAGTCGTTGTGATTGAGTCTTTGTGATCGAGTTTGTTATCCCCACTTAGGAAGTTGCTTGTAATTGAGAAAGCATGTTTAACATGGTCCCTTTGAGTTCGAATGACATGATGATGTGATATTGGAGTTGTCGAACTTAGATTGTCGAAACTAGGATCGCTCTGAAGTTGACTTGCGATAGCGTGATCGTTCGTGAATAGTCGAGGGGCATGTTCTTGTTTCGTAATATGAGGTGAAAAGTTTTTGATTCGGATTATGAGTGAATTGCATTGAATGGTTGAAGTATATTTGATCTTAGCTCAGTTCCCTATATGCATATAAAAAAAATGTGTTTTGTTGTGAAAAGAGTTGATAGGATTCTACTCCTCTTACTTGTAACGTATGAAAATACTAGAGTAATGAGCATGGGAAACCACATGAAAAGGCTTCGAGAGACCCTCGAATGATTAAATTTCATGAACTATATTCTAGATGATACTTGCATATGTGTGAAAAATGTAGTGTTCGTAAGTACTCTACTCCTCTTGACAATGAGTACGGGAAACTGCACTAGAATGCTCGATGAGACCCATCGACGATTAAACGTAGTGAACTATGAACCAAAACGTTCACTTTCGTAAAAAAAAAAAAAAAAAAAAAAAGAGAGAAGAAGAAGAAGAAGAAGAAGAAGAAGAAGAAGAAGAAGAAGAAAAAAAAGATGTTGTGCTTCAAGTTGAATAAAAAGGGAAGTAGGCTAAGGGATTAATATGTTGACTATTTGAGGCTTGTGAGATGTGTGATATATTGAAAATCGGATCCTCATATTTGAGGCGAGTTATCGGGCCACATGATAGTTCGTATTTGATTGTGCATTTGCTCATTGATATTAGAGTGGTTTAGGTTTTGATTTGATGAGTTTGACGATACCTACTTCATGTTGTTGAGTTGATTGAACTTGTGTTGATTGTGTTGAATGTGTTTTCTTGAGGACAAGCAAAGTTCAAAGTGTGGGGGTTTTGTTTGGTGTTTAGATGTTAGGAATTTTGTCGTGTTTTCGTATTCGTTTTAGTAGTTGTTGGGAACCCACTGTAGTTGTTTTGATGATGTACTCAAAAACACACTTAGGCACAGCAAAGCAAGATAACATAGCATGATATCTAGTTTAGATTAACGTGTGCTAACCATTCTTATCTCTTGAGATTGTTCTCTTAAAACGAGTAAGGCCGTTGTCTATAACAGCCTCCTCCACTAAGGATCAGTTAGTTCTCGTTGTTGTTGCTTTGCAGGTACTTCGGCAGGAAACTTCAAGTTCATTCATCTAGCTGCCAAGGCTACTCAGGTTGTTGATCTAATGAGGAAGATCAACCTGCCACCATAGTTGTCACCTCAGTTGCCAGCTATAAGGACCCACGTGAAGTGCTGAGTCATCACTGCAACGGCTAGTGCCACATCAGCTGTTTTCTAACGGCTAGTTTTGTAGGAGTCTCAACGGCTAGTTAAACTATGCCTATGTAAAGTCTTCACCAACAATGATGCAGCTCACGGGAAACTCATTAGTCTTACGAGACAAATCGCTGCAGAAATTCTCTCACTAGTTCTTACCTACTCAACACTCGAAAAACCTAGAGCTTTCCCAAGTGCTGAAGATCGAGAATTTCATACCATTGTTTCTGGTACAGAAGTTCCTATAAAAATGGGAAATGCCCTACCTTTGAGTGATTGTAAATCGAAAGACTGTATGTTGTATGAAACTGATCAGTCAGTATAAATAAGAGAGAAGAAGAATTCAATAGTAAAGGGATTCGTAGGTCTAGCATGATCTACCGTGGAAGTACGATAGTTACATCCGAACCATGTAAAATATATCGTGTTCTTTACTGCTCAATTGTTCTCTCTCATTGATAAATTGCTCATTCAACAAACTGCATTCAACAGCCTCGCTTTATAAGGCTGTAAAGATTTTACTTCAAATAGTTCGATAGCACAACCTCTCCACCACATTCCGCACTTAGCAGTTTGATAGATCAAGTTTGTTGATCACAACGAGCTTGATAGATCAATCTGCGTCACTCTGTAAAGGACCGCTTGACCAGCGAGTTCTTTAAGACAGTTAGTTTTAAAATAAAAAAAGGTCTGGGACCAACAAGTGGTATCAGAGCAGTAGTTCTTTTGACTGCTGCTTTGTATACTAAAAACTGTTTCAAAAGTTTTTGGTCAATTAGAACCGATCCTAGGTAAAATCTTTTCCATTCATTTCATATGATTATCATGGAGTCATCATTGATCCGAGTTTGTGAGGACTTCTCAGTCCAAGGTTATGAGGACTGAAGTTTTCGCATCAGGATGTGCCTAAGCACATCATATTCTCATGTGGAAGGTCATTGAGGAAGGACCTTCTCCCATCTATGCTGATGGAGTTGAAATCACTGGGACTTCACCCGATGAAGCTGGTTATAAAGAGAAACAAAAAATCCTCATGATTACACTACCGAAGAGAGAAAAGAGGTTGGGCTTGATAACTTTGCCAAAGGCCTCATTTCTAGCACTGTGAAAGGAATCTACCTTTCCAAAATCAGAAATCTTTAAACATCTAAAGAGATGTGGGATACCCTCAAGGCTATCAGCCTGGGATCTGAAGAGATTAAAGAGAACAAGCTCCCAATGGCATGCAGCAAGTTTGATGATTTCAAAATGTTGCATGGTGATGCAACATTTAACCGCGACACGTCAACCACGTCGCCACTCGCTTGCGCACACGTCGTTTTTACCGTGTCTCTCTCTTCCACGTCAGCTTAAACCCTAAAGCTATATAAGGGCGAGTTTGCAGACTGCAGAAGTTTATCACCCCCAAATTGCCATTCTCGTGTAAACTCTCTGCAATTTACTGCAAATCACGAGTCTCAAACCCTCTATATTTTCTCACAAATCTCTTTCAACTTATCACAATGGTGATGAAGATCTTTAATCAGACTATGGAGGAATTTCTCTCCAACGCCGAGGAAAATATTAATGTCGAGCCTCATCTCGACGAATGAATTGTGGAACCTAATGGATTTTTCCGCAGGGCCGTGACCACGGCCGGACTGTGGAAACTCGTTACTGTCAAGCCAACGCAGATCCTTGCCAAGCATGAGGCACAGTTCTTGTTGAACTTAAGGGAAGGACAAATGAGATCCGCCATCACAGACCCAGATACCGAAAGCTTGGTATACGTCAATCTACTCGACATAGCAGGAACTTTTGAACTGCCAAGACAAGGAGTAGATGCACTCTCTAAACTGGAGCTATCTGTGGAGGTGGAGTACGCCAGATTCGCTGCAAAATGGAACATTGAATGGAAGAAGAGAGGAAACAACATGAGGACGGACTTGGAGAAGCCGTTCAATTTCATTTGTGAATTGTACACCAAATCTGTGGTGTGCAATATCGGAGGTCTTGGTCAAGTCTCCGACAACAAGCTTTTTGTTGTGACGACCATCGTCGACAGCTTGACGGGAACCAAGTTCAACTGGTTCAACTAGTTCATCCGCAACATCCAAGAAGCTACCAAGGACTTCAAGTTTGAGGCAGGCAGCTCAGCAAATATCATCGGAAAGGGAAAGCTTTGCCTCTTTCGGAAGCTTTCGTATGCCCTGGAACAAATTTTTCCCGACCGAGAGTGGTCTGGAACACTTGAGTACAAGAAATCAAGTGTATTCCATGATCTATCCAAACCAGAGGAGCCAATCATTGATCGCGGGATTTTGCAAAAGAACGTGCGCCCCGCAGTGCCTGTTGCAGAAAGAAGAGAAAAGAAAACCAAGCGAGCCGCTTCACCAGCCAAGCGGGCGGCTCCCAAGAAGAAAAGGCTGAAGCGAGTCGCTTCACTAGCGGTGCCAAGCGTGGAGGAGGAGAACCCGCTTGAAGATTCTCTGTTTAAAACGACAGAGGGTGTGGAAGCTCGCTCACCGGAGGTGATGAAGTTAACCAACTCCAGCCAGAAGCTTCCACCACCATTCCGAGCCAACCCCAAGCCACACAAATATCCCAGCCTCAAAATATTCAAACCCAACAACCCCAAGCTTCCGAACCTTCTTCTCAGCCTCGACCCCCTCACCCCAAAATTACCCAAGGGATCTTCGCTCACAAAGGAGCTATATTCGAAGACGAAGAATCCATGAGCACTCACCCCCTCCCAGATCTCCCATTCCTCCATCCCGACCCACTTCAAGCCGCTCAAATTTATGAGCCTACCTAAGCCCACATTGAACCACCAACCCAAATTCTCCCACCAATACTCTCGACCCAAATCCCCTCTCACACAGCCTTTCAACCACCCCAATATACCCAGCTGACAAAGCTCTCAAACGGTATTGTGCGGACTGGGAGCGGGCCGCCCAGAAGCTTCAAAAGAGATACCCGAGAGTGCAGGTGGATGAAGCCTTCCGCAACAAAGCTACTGACTTCCTCACTTACGTTGCCTACCGAGGAACATAGTACTACAAAATCTTCGGCCTCCGACAAGTCTTCTCAGAGGATTATATTATCGAGAAGGAAGCTGCAATGCTGCAGTTTGTCGGAGTTGATTGCTTCAAGGCCCTGTTGAACAAGGCAAAGTACTGGGAGCTGCTTGATGCAGCTGTGAAGCGTGCCTTCCCGGACACAGAGCTCCCAGAAAGGAAACTCTTAGAACATGAACAGAAGCTGGTCGAACAGCATGATGAAGAGTTGTCCACGAAAGATCAAGAGATCCTAACTCTCAAAGGGAAAATCTCCAAACAAGAGGATGAGATCTTTCGCAAATCTGAGGAAGTAAGACTTCAGAAGAGAGATTTTGACGATGCGAAGGCCGAGCTTTCTGAGAAGCTCGAGGACGAGAAGAAGCGAGCGGAGGATGCCAAGCTTAGGCTTAAGAAAGAGCGAAATAGACTCAAATCGATGAACTCCAAGCTGGTCGTTTTGGAGGAGAAACTGAAGAAAGCAGAGAAAGAAAAGGCCTTGCTTGTGCAAAGGCACAAGGAGGACATAGCAAAGATCAATCTAGCTCTCGAGAAAAAGGAATGTGAACTTGCGAAGAAGGAGAATGAGTTCATAAAGCTGCAGAGCGAGCTCACTCGTACGAAGCTGGCTAAAACCACTCTGGAGCAGGAGAAGACCATCATCCAAAGCAAATACGATGAAGATCTAAGCGAGCTAGAGAGCCGCAGAAGGGATGCAAGAGCCTTCAATCTGAAGCATGCCAAGCTTGATGTAACCATCAAAGAGACGAATGAGCAAGCTGACAAGCTTACCCAGCGGATCGCTGCATCTGCCATCCTCCACACCAACCTCAATAACCGAGAGAGATCCCTTGTCATCCGTGAAGTGGAGCTCGCCGCTTCAACTAACTTTACTGATCTTGTGTTGCAGGAGAAAACAAAGCAGATCAGGGCAGAAGTGAAAGCGGAGCTTGAGGCTCGCTTCAAAGCGGTTGAGCCACTTGAGAATTTGATGGCGGAGCTCGCACGAAAGGAGAAGGCACTGGTCGAGCGTGAGAACCAGTGTGCCTATTTGCTCGAGGAGGTATCTGAGAAGACAGCAGAGATAGTGTTTGCCAAAGAAAGCCTGTTTGCCGAGCGTGCTGATGGGACACTCCGTGTAATGATCAACGAATTCGCAATCCTCCGCCGTGCCATCAATGAGAAAACTATCGTTCCTGTTCCCTCTGGCAAAGTTGATGATACCAAAAAGGGGGAAGGGAAGAAGTCTGAAGCCAGGGGAAGGGAAGGAAGAAGGAGAGAAGGAAGGAGAAGAGGAGGAAGTAGAGAAGGCAAACGGAAAAGGTCTAGTTGCTTATCAGGAGAAGCTGAAGCTGCTCGCTTCATCGACATTTGCTGCTGCTGCACACAAAGCCATAGCATCCACCAACGTTGCTCAGCAAATCAAAGCCGATGCAGTTTTTGCAATGTTGGTCCCGAGAAAGAGTAATTGGTGTATGGGGGGGGGGGGGGGAATACACCAATAACCAACCGTTTTTGACTTTTTAAAATTCAGGTCGATCTGCAGGTCGATTGTCAAGGTCGACCTTATCAGAGGCAGTTTGATCTATCAAGCTCGTATGGTATCAAGCTTGATTTATCAAACTGTTGTTAGTGCGGAAGTTGGTGGAGGTTGATTACTCTTTGAAAAATCTTAAGGCTGAATATGGATAGCAGGTTGATTCGTGTAATGCAGGTTGATGCTCGTCAGTTAGATAATAAAATGTAAGTGCAATAAATAGAGAGAGAGAGAAACACCGCGATGTAGCGTGGTTCGGAGAAACCTTCCTACGTCCACGTCAGGTCGACTCGACCTGAGAATCCCTTTTCTTTTGGATCCACCTCTCTCTTATTTATACTGACTGAGTATCAGTTCTAGATACAATCTAACTTGAGAGTAACTAGACACGAGTTTTGGGTCGTGACCCTTACAACCTTCGTACTGAAACGTACAAACAACCTTACGCTTTTACAGAGCTTGACTAACTCTATAATGGCGAAAATAAAAACAAGCTTTCTAACTTCGAACAAGTCGGAGAAGAAGCTGTTGGACAATCGACAAGCAGCAGTGAAAGCTTCGTCGTTGTGGTGTTTATCGGAATCGGAAATCTCTCTTCGTCAAGTGTTTGGGAAACTAATCGGATTTCGAACACTTGAATGGATATGGACTTTGAGAGAGATTTGGGCAGAGATATGGCGTTGATAGCTTGTGTTTCCCGTGCTTGAATCCGATAATGGCTGAAGTATTTATAGGCAGTTTTGAAAAACTAGCCGTTGGAGTCGGGCTGATGTGGCACTAGCCGTTGGATGCTGACTCACTTCTAGCCGTTGGGAATATTCGTCCTTGCTGGCACTCGACGTGGCAAGGATCAGGTCGTGACGCTCCATGAAGGCGGAGCATCGACCTTGATTGATAATCCAGCTCTTGAAATCTTCTAAGGCAATGCCAGCTGGAAGCTTGATAGGGGAGGTCGATAGACAGGCAGATGATCCAGCTCGATCCAATTTGAGGCAGGTCGATACATCGACCTTACTTTTACATGGTGGATCGAACTTGATTCTAAACATTAGAGGGCATCGACCTGCACTAACAGGTAGCAGGTCGATCTATCGGCCTTGACCCTAAACAAGTAAAATTATGCCTAAGTGTGGTTTCGATAAACATCATCAAAATCAAACTGCAAGGGGTTCCCAACAATTTCCCCCTTTTTGATGATGTCGAAACCAAACACTTTACAAATAATTCCTAAGATAAAACACTGAAAGATGGTATCAGAGCTTGAAAATTTTTCAATCATGAAGATTGATAAGGAAATATAAGAAAGGCAGATAAGGACATAATTAAAATAAAGCAGTAAAGGCAGATGCCTGGACAAAGAGATATTGTCGTCAGGTCGAAAGATGTTTTTGCTTCATTCAGCTCGATAGCGTACATTACATTGGAAGTTACAAACTGAGCTACGAACATAAATGAAAAACAAAAGATTACAAAAACATCTATCTACATCGCCTGGATCTTGGCACGGGCTGCAAGGCGCTCTTCCTGGACCTGCTCCCTTGACTTCGACTGCATGCTTGTGTAAATTCCATCCCTGATACGACGATAGTCGGGATCGGAATTCGACACGTTGACGCCTAGGCCGATGGCAGTTTGAGCGATGTATTGGTCGACTCGAGAGTAATCCAAATACTCCGAAGCACCAAGACGCAAGGGCGCAAAATATTGTTGAGCTGGGGCCCTTATCGTCACACCGGCATCTGCAGCTTTTTTTCGGAGATCACCAATGAATTTTTGGTACGGAAACTTGAGCATATAGGCTGCATACGCTTCGTCGGCATCGGCAGGAAGGGAGGGGTCCTTGATCCAGTAGTGCAGCAGGATGAAGCAAGAATTGAGCTCCCGCAGCAGGTTGTTTTGAGATTCATCAAGCCATTCCACGACCTGCTGCTGGACTCCAGCATTCAAAACAAGGGCGGACTGGCTGATCCAGTCCATCTCCCTTTTCTTCCTTGCTTCATCGGCCCGGCACTTGGCCATGAACCGCTTTTGCTCCTCAGGGTCCACGGACTGCTCATGCGTCGCCCTGGCCAAAATCATAGCAGAAATGAGTTCGGAGTGCTTGGCCAGACGGGCTTTGTCTTCGGCAGCCTGGGCAGCAGCAGCCTCAGCAATGGGATCGCCCTTGGAGGCAACGGCCTTGGAGGGGGCGGCCTTGGAAGAGGCGGGCTGCTTTTGAGGAGGCGGAGGATGAGCCACGGAAGTTGAAGGGGTTTTAGACTTTGGAGTCTTCTTCTTCCTAGAAGCGGCAGCGGCTGCTCTTTCTTCTTCCCCCTTTTCGACATCATCGGTGAGGGCTTTGATCAGGGAGAGAAGAATAGCATCCTCCTCTTGCAGTTTGGTCACGGCATCCTTCAACTCCAGTTGCCCACTGAGAAGGGAGGAGATGGTGCCGTGGATGGCGTTGATCTGCTCATTGGAGGTCGATGCCGAGGTCGAGACAGATGAGGTCAAATTGGTTACACGCTCATCGACCTTGGCCAAGTCCTCCAATACTTCCGCGATCTGGTCACGGGACGCCATGTTCAGCTCATCAAGCTGGCGCGGCAGGAGCTTGTCGGTATATTCTTTCAAAAGCTTCACGGCAAAGTCCGTGACGCGCTCCCTGGCAGCTTCATCGGCCTGGGCTTTGGCATCTTTCACTATGTCGGCCCGGGCCTGAGCTACGGCCTGCTTGATTTGTTCTGGGAGGCTGGTGATGATGGACTCAAGCTTGGCAGAAATTTCATCCAGCACAGCCTCCACATCAACTTTTGGAGACGGAGCAGCAGCAACAAGAGGCTGATCATCACCCTCAATCCTGGGTGATGATTGCTCCGGAGTTTGAATCCTATCAAACTCATCTCCAGCTTCTGCGGCGGAGTTGTAGAAAGCGCGAGAGTGCGCATAGAGGGGGCGAAGGTCGATGCCCAAAATTTTGGCTTCGACCTTCATGCGGCGCAACACAAGCGATCGGAAATTGGAGGCCGCATCCCCCACGTTGAAGAAGCCGAACTCCGCTTCCAGTGCTAACTCCTCGACCTTCAGGTCGTCGAGAGTGACGACCTGCAGCAGCGCCTCAAAGACGTAATAGTAACTCGACTTACAATCCAGATAGAACTGGAGGCGAGTGGCGAGGTCGAGGGACTTGGGGAGTTGGGCTATCCCCGGCATCAGGTCGATGACCTTCAGCTTGGCCTCGGCCTTCATGGCGGCGACCTGGGAGTGAGCAGCAGACATCGGCTGCTCAACGAATGTCTGGATCGGCAGGACGGTGTCCTCCTCTACGGGCACGTCCCGAACTGGGGAAGACAGAGATTCTTCAGCAGTAAGATCCGTGATCTCAACAGATCCAGCACGATGGACTGGGGGAGGCCTCTGTGGAGAGGGGGCAACGACCTGCTGAGAGGATGCAGGGCGTTGCTGCGAGGCGGACTGCTCGGCGGCGGAACGGACTGGAGATGGAGTCCGTTCGGCTGAGGAGGGTGAAGAGGCGGGCGAAGACTCCCTGGGAGGTGCAGAAACCTCGAAATCCAGTGGGAGGATTTTGTGAAACGGCCTGGGAGGCTCACCGGAGGCCGACTGCGTCCTGCGAGGGGGAGTCCTCTTCACGGGCGGTGCCTTCTTGACAGGGCGTGAGGGAACCAGATCGACATCGGCCTTCCTCTTCTTTTGAGCAGGTCGATCCGGAATCCTCCAGCCAACTTTGGATTGGCCGGTCTTGGCGAGGTGCGCCCTGACATCGTCGGAGGAGTTATAATAAATCTGCCCCGACACCCCTATCGCCATCTCCAGCTGGTGGAGATCCTTTGGAATAAACAGTGGGGGGAAGGCCGGATCTTTGGACCATGTCCTCTGCTTGAAGTGGGAGATGATGATGGAGGTGACCTTCGTCCCAAGGCGAAGCGGTTTGTTGTTGTGGAGAGATACTTTCACAACGACCTCTCCCTCTGTCTCGGTGATGATCAGCCTGGCTTCATCCCAGAGCAGCGAGACCATCAGCTTGGCCCAACAGATGGGCAGGTCGAGAATTACGGCCGTCATAAGTTGGAATTTGAACGGGGTGACCTGGTCGTAATTCCCGATGTGCCCTAGAAAGCACTTTTGCACGAAGTCCATCAAGAGGCGGTATTTGGGCCCGAGGTCGCTCCTCTTGAAGGCAACGGGCACGTACTGCCTTTGCTCGATTAGGACACGGTCTGCAACCTGCTGCAGTTGGTCCCTAGAAATCTCCGAGAGCTGCATTGAACCCTCCTCTTCAATGCCGAAGGCCGCCTTCACGGCGTCGAGAACGTTGATGGTGACCAGAGATTTCGTGGTGCCAAGGGAGACCGTGTGGGAAGATACGGAATCACCTTCATTCCAATTATAGAAGAAGGCACACACGAGCTTGGGAAGGCTTTTCGCAGGCCTGGTGGTGATAATCTGATAGAAGGAAGAACACTTTTCCACCAGGGCGAACATGGAGTCGAGATCGCGAAAACCGAAGTTATTGCACTCCATGTAGGGTTCGAATTTGAGGTGAGCCGTCAAGATCTCCTCGATTTCAGACCATGGCATCTCCTTTCGACCGGAAGTAGAAACCCTTTCTGCCATTGATTTTTTTCTGCAAGTTTTTCGAGAAAGATTAGAAAATAAAGACAGTAAAGAATCTTGACAGAAATGTAAAATGTAATCGGTGAAAAGAGTACAAACCACGCGAGTGATTTGATGCAGATAGTGAGAATGCAGAAAAGTGAAGAACACGACGGCGGCAGTTTTAGTATTTGCAGAGATAAATTTAGGTTTTTCGAAGAAGATGAAGAAGGCAAGTAAGAATGAGAGAAAACTGCATGCCATATTTATAGAATTTTTCAAACGGTTAAGATCGTTCGAATTTGAAAAGGTGAAAATATCTCTTTAATTCTCAACCACACGATGTGTGCGCGTGAAATGTGAAACGTTACACATTCGCGCGTGAGTTATTGAGAACGTGCGATAACTTGCACTTTTGCAGAGAGAGACGGCAGGGAATTAAATGCAGCCTCGGTCAATGTGTCAATATTTGACACTTGACTGGATGTTTTACAAAAATGGTAATCATTACTCCCTTTTTCCTCATTTTCTGCAAATTATCAGTCCCTTAAATAATGAAACACATTGAGAAATAAATAACATTAATAAATGAAGAAATCAATGCGTATTAAAGAAGTCATAAGACAAAAGGGTGATACTGCCCTTTTGATTCTTCCTTCATAATGCAGTTGCATTCAGGTAGATATCGGCCTGATGATATCGGCCTTGTGACGGAGAACGGCCTGTCGAAATGAACGGCCTGTATTTGTGATATCGTCCTGGACATATGACATCGGCCTGGCGAGGTGGAACTGCCTGGACTTAAGGTGTCGGCCTGGCGAAATAAACGCCCTGGAGACAGACATTGGCCTTTGTTCCCCCTCAAATGATGGATCACTTTGGCCAAGTGTTCCCCCTCAATTGAGGAACACAGGTCGATCTGTTGAGTAGTCGACGGTCTGATGATGGACACGGCCTGTTGACAGACACGGCCTGTAGATAGGCACGGCCTGTAGATAGACACGGCCTGTTCAAATAGTAACTCCTTGTTCAAATGGTAACGGCCTGTTGAGAGTTGACGGCCTGTTCCCCCTTGATAATTGCCAGTTTGTAAAGAGACGGCCTGCTTGTTGGTCCCGATTGTTGGTCCCACACAAGCTTTTGAAAGATGTGGCAGGTCGATGAGGAGATAACGGCCTGGAGGCTTACGATCGGCCTGATGACTCAACATTTAATAACCCTAGCTTTCCACATAGCATTTTGAATCTTTCTTCGGCTAGAGGTTTGGTTAGAATATCAGCTCGTTGAATGTCAGTGTGTATCTTCTCAATAACCACGTTCTTCTTTTCCACGTGATCACGAATAAAGTGATGTCGAATATCCACGTGTTTGCATCTTGAATGAAGAACTGGATTCTGGGTAATGGCGATGGCACTCGAGCTATCACAGAATATTGGCACTTCACTGACTTCAACTTCATAATCCTTAAGTTGTTGCTTGATCCACAAGATTTGTGCACAACAACTTCCTGCGGCCATGTACTCGGCCTCTGTGGTGGAGGTGGCTACTGAAGTTTGCTTCTTTGAAAACCAAGAAATCAGCTTGTTTCCGAGAAAGTGGCAAGTACCCGAGGTAGATTTCCTATCGAGCTTGCACCCTGCATGATCAGAATCTGAATAACCTGTAAGCTGCAAATTATCATCACAAGGATACCAAAGACCTAGATTTGTGGTTCCTTTGATGTATCGAAGAATTTTCTTTGCTGCTTCCAAGTGAGATTCCTTCGGATTAGCTTGAAATCGAGCACACACTCCAACTGCAAAAGT
Source organism: Thymus mandschuricus (assembly GCA_029379335.1). Lineage (NCBI taxonomy): Eukaryota > Viridiplantae > Streptophyta > Magnoliopsida > Lamiales > Lamiaceae > Thymus > Thymus mandschuricus. Next base: position 12,176,700 of record CM057079.1, read on the forward strand.
GATGTCAGGTCGACTAGCAGTTAGATAAAGTAATGAACCAATTATACCCCTGTACTGTGTTATGTTGGTAGGTTTTCCTTGGGGATCCGGGTCGATCTTCCCCCTAGAGAGCATCGGTATTTTGACAAGCTTGCTGTCTTTGACACCAAACTTGTCGACCAGCTCGTGTGCGTACTTTGTTTGGCTAATGAAGATTCCTTCATCGGACTGCTTAACCTGCAACCCTAGAAAGAAATTCATTTCCCCCATCATAGACATTTTATATTTTTCGGTCATGAGGTTACCAAATTTTTCACACAAAATGGGAGATTTAGATCCAAAAATGATATCGTCAACATAAATTTGTACTAAAAGGATATGTTCATTCACTTTGATAGTGAATAGCGTCTTGTCGACTGAACCACGCTTGAATCCTGATTCGATGAGGAAGGATGACAGTGTCTCATACCAAGCTCGAGGAGCTTGCTTAAGACCGTAGACGGCCTTGTGCAGTTTGTAGACTTTGCTTGAATCACCCTCCTCGAATCCAGGAGGCTGTTCCACATAGACTTCCTCTTCGAGAACGCCATTGAGGAACGCACTTTTAACGTCCATCTGGTAGACTTTGAATCGTTGATGAGCGGCATAAGCTAGAAACAGCCTTATAGCTTCTAATCTTGCAACGGGGGCAAACGTCTCATCATAGTCGATTCCTTCTTGTTGACAGTAACCCTTTGCTACTAATCTGGCTTTATTTCTGACAACTTCTCCAGATTCATCTCTCTTGTTCTTGTAAACCCATTTGACTCCAATGACGCCCTGATGATAAGGACGATCAACTAGAGACCATACTTCATTTATTTTGAATTCATTGAGTTCTTCTTGCATGGTTTCAATCCAATCAGCATCTTGAAGAGCTTCAATGGCATCTTTGGGTTCTATGCGAGAGAGATAGCAACTTAATAGCGCACTTTCACCAATCGTCCTCCTTGTTCGCACTCCTTGGTTTGGGTTCCCAACAATGAGCTCTTTCGGATGATCATCGATCCATCGTCTGCGTCGTGATCTCTCTTCATTTGAAATAATTGGTTCGGGCTCATTAATGGGTTCATCAAACTCCGGGTGAGTTGAAGGTTGATCAGTGGATACGCGCTGTTGCTCGGAATGTTGATCGGGCTGCTGTTCGGCCTGAATGTTGAGCTGCTCCATTGTGTTATCGAGCTGCTCAATTTGGGATGTAAGGTCGTGAACAGCATCAGTCTTGGGGACTGAGGGAGGGGGATCAGCTTGGTTAAGTCCGGCTGATGTATTACAGCTCGAAGTGTCATTTGCATCACTTCCCCCTTGCTGTGTGACCCTAGGATCAGATTGATCCTCTTCCTCCAAATCATTTGGAGTCCATACTAGCAGGTCGTCAATGGGGGAGTTAGACGGCCTGTTAGCAGCGGGCTGTTCTGTACCTGTACTTGATTCTCTGTACAGACAAGTAGATTCATCAAATACAACATGAGGTGTTACCTCCACAACTAGGGTTTTCTTATTAAAGACTCTATAAGCTTTGCTAACCTCTGAGTATCCTAAAAATACTCCTGGATCGGCCTTGCTATCGAAAGTATTTAATTGAGATTTCCCATTGTTATGAATGTAACACAAACACCCAAAAGCTTTAAAATACTTTAACCTGGGGAGTTTGTTGTTCCACAGCTCGTATGGAGTCTTTCCATGTCGGGTTGTGATGATCGACCTATTTTGGGTATAGCAGGCTGTATTAACGGCCTCTGCCCAAAACTTCTTTGGAAGATTGGTTTCATCCAACATGGTACGAGCTGCTTCCTTCAGCGATCTGTTACGACGTTCCACCACGCCGTTTTGTTGAGGTGTGCGTGCAGCTGAAGTTTGATGATGAATCCCACTCTTTGTGCAATATTCTTCGATCATTGTATTGATAAATTCGGTGCCTCGATCTGATCGAATGGAGATGATGGATTTCTCCTTTTGATTGCACAGCTTGCTCAGCAACGCAGGAAGCTTCTCCAATGTCTCCTTCTTTTTGTACATGAAAATAACCCACGTAAATCTAGAATAATCATCTATAATAACGAGAGCATATTTTCTACCGTTTATACTCAAGGGAGTGACTGGACCGAAGAGGTCGAGATGGAGAAGCTCAAGAATTCGATTTGATGATTGTGCCGTCACGCTTGGAAAGGATGATCTTGTTTGCTTTCCGGCTTGACAGGCTCTGCAGATGTGATCACGATCGAAGACTTGGTCTGGCAGGTCGTTCACCAGCTTGTTGCGTGCGAGCTTGTTGATGGCCTTGAAGTTTAAGTGACTCAACTTCTTGTGCCATAACCAGCTTGTCTCGGAATCGGCTTTTGTGACCAGGCAGGTCTCTATCCAATCTGTCCATTGAACAATATAGAGTCTATCCTGCAAAATTCCGGTAAGAAGTGTTTCTCCTTCCTCATTTTTTACGAGACATTTATTAGCGGTGAATTCTACTCGTTTACCACTCGAGCAGAATTGCGACACAGAAAATAGGTTATGATTAAGACCTTCAACATAAGAGACGTTAGAAATAGTTGTTTTACCAACTTTTAGATCGCCCTGGCCTCTCGTAAATCCCTTAGAATTTCCTCCAAAGGTTACAAGTGGCCCGTCTCGTTCTTGGTAATTTGAAAGTGGCGTTTTGTCACACGTCATGTGCTTTGAGCATCCACTATCAATGATCCATACAGCTCCATGAGCTGCTTGGCTCCTTCTTTGAGCCTTCCCAACCTGCAATTAGTTAAACTTAGCAACCCATTTGAGATTGGGTGCTACATCGGTTGCGGGAACGGCCTTTGGAACCCATATTTGCTTCACCGGTCTGCTTCTATCCGAGGCCGAGGACGAGGCAGTAGCGGTCTTGGGCTTGGGAGCCTTGGTTTTCTTCGAGCGAGGGCAACGAGGCTGATAATTGTGTTCTTCATAATACCCAGGTTGATACTGCCAGTTTGGAAAATTTGACTGTTGAGGATAGTGGCAGTAGCACCCTTGATAATCCGGGTAGAAGAACTGAGGATGATACGGCCTTTGATAGTGCTGGCCTTGGTATCGCCCTTGATGAACAGCCTGATTTGGATGATAGGGGGCAGGTCGACGTTGCTGGACAGGTCGATTCTCTTTCTTTTGAGAAACAGGCTGTTCCTTCTTTTGTTGCTTTATGAGGATGGCCTGGGGCTGTCGAGCTGTATTCTTCAGCTTGACCATCTTATCAGGGAGAGCTTGATTAGCTTTCCGAACATTCTTCGATTTAGGCTGCGCTTTCACGAACGTGATCTCGCAGTCTTTGTTCTTGCTTTTCTTGGATTCTCTGTTAAATCCAATCCCAGAGTGATCGCGCGGATTGCGTTGCATGGATTGGACCTCTTCCAGCTTCTTTCCACTTTTCTTCAACTGACTCAATGTGAGTTGAAGTTTTTCTTCCTTTTTCACGAGGAGTTCGTGTCGAATTACCAAGTCAGCCAATTTTGAAGTAAGGCTGTGTATTTCGGCATCTTTGGTCTTGAGGGTCTCGTCCTTCTCGAGCACCCTGGTATCGAACTCCTTAACCCGTAAAGTCAATTCATCAACCTTTGACTTTAGGGTTTCGATCTCCCTTTCCTTTTCTTCATCGTAGGGAGAGAATCTTTCTTCTAATGCTAGCTTGTATTTTTCATTTTTATTCAATAGCTCAGCATTGTCTTCAACGACCTCCTCGAGTGTATCCACGAGATCGGCATAGTCATCCAGCTGCTTCTTGATTTCTTCCCAAGACACAGCCTCGGATAGGTCTTCATCACCTTCTTCTGCACAATCATCGTCAGAGAAAGAAAGTGATATGGGTTGAAGATCTACCTTTAAAGATCCCTCGTTTTGTTGGTGCTCTCCAACGAAACATTCTTCATCATCACTTTCGTTGAAAGCGATGTAACCTTCGTCATCACTTGACGAGCTATCCGAGAGGTGAGCTTCCTTTGTTTCTTCGGCGATCATTGCAGCTCGTTGGTCTTTGAGCTTCTTATCGCGCTTTGCACGGAGCTCGTCTCTCTCGGCCTTGGTAAGATCCGGACAGTCGGTCTTGTAGTGACCTGGCCTGCCACAATTGAAACAACCACCCTCGGGTGTGTTAGAAGAATTGAAGGTTGAGGGTTTACCTTCTCCCTTTTTGTCAGGGCGGTCGTGGTTGCGGTTTGAGAAGTTTCGCTTGTTGTCACGATAGAACTTTTTGTATTTGACAACCTTCCCTAGGAGCTTCTCATTTCTCCTAGCAGCTAGAGCATAGTCGAGAGTCATTTTCTCGAACTTCTTGACGATGGACTCGTCAATCGGACTTGGGGCAGCAGCTGAGGCTGAGTCGGCCTTGAAAGCTACCTCCTTGTTCTTTTCATCAGCCTTCTTGCTGGTGGAAGGCTTTGTTGATCCATGGATGCGGATCATCTCATATTCGTTTCCGACAAGAATGTCGAAAAGATCTTCAGTGGTGAGGGAGTTGAAATCCGATCGGGCTGGATGCATGGCGGCGTATACGTGCCAATTTGCAGGAAGGGCACGTATCACTTTGAGATTCTTCTCGCGCTGCGTATACTTGTATGGGTTGATGGCAGCCACTTCAAGAACAATCTCGGTGAAGCGAATTTTCATCGCTTCAATGGTTTCTCCCGAAGCCATCTTGAAGTCATCGAACTTGCTGCACGCCATAGACAGCTTGTTCTCCTTCATTTCCTCTGAGCCAAGGCTGATGGACCGGAGGGTGTCCCACATTTCTTTGGCCGTTTCAAGATTTCGGATCTTGGCCAGGTAGACGCCCTTCACGGTGCTGGAGATGAGTCCCTTTGCATAATCATCGAGGCCGGCCTCCTTTCTTTCCTCGGTTGAGTAGTCACGAGGGTTTTTGAGGACTTTCTCGTATGTAGCCTCCCCAGGGGATGTTCCATCCACGATAATCTTCGCTGCATATATGGGGGAGGGGCCATTCTCGATGATATCCCACATGAGGACGTGATGTGCCTTGAGACACATCTTGATTCGAAAACTCCAATCTTCATAGCCTTGAATGGAGAAGTCTTCACATACCCTGAGAAGAGAAGCCTCCATTGCAATATAATATGATATGAAATGAATGAAAAGATTTTTCTAAGGATCGGTTCAAAATGACCAAAAGTTTGATAAAGAACTTTTAGTATGCAAAGCAGCGGTCAAAAGAACCACTGCTCTGATACCACTTGTTGGTCCCGAGAAAGAGTAATTGGTGTATGGGGGGGGGGGGGGGGGGGGAATACACCAATAACCAACCGTTTTTGACTTTTTAAAATTCAGGTCGATCTGCAGGTCGATTGTCAAGGTCGACCTTATCAGAGGCAGTTTGATCTATCAAGCTCGTATGGTATCAAGCTTGATTTATCAAACTGTTGTTAGTGCGGAAGTTGGTGGAGGTTGATTACTCTTTGAAAAATCTTAAGGCTGAATATGGATAGCAGGTTGATTCGTGTAATGCAGGTTGATGCTCGTCAGTTAGATAATAAAATGTAAGTGCAATAAATAGAGAGAGAGAGAAACACCGCGATGTAGCGTGGTTCGGAGAAACCTTCCTACGTCCACGTCAGGTCGACTCGACCTGAGAATCCCTTATCTTTTGGATCCACCTCTCTCTTATTTATACTGACTGAGTATCAGTTCTAGATACAATCTAACTTGAGAGTAACTAGACACGAGTTTTGGGTCGTGACCCTTACAACCTTCGTACTGAAACGTACAAACAACCTTACGCTTTTACAGAGCTTGACTAACTCTATAATGGCGAAAATAAAAACAAGCTTTCTAACTTCGAACAAGTCGGAGAAGAAGCTGTTGGACAATCGACAAGCAGCAGTGAAAGCTTCGTCGTTGTGGTGTTTATCGGAATCGTAAATCTCTCTTCGTCAAGTGTTTGGGAAACTAATCGGATTTCGAACACTTGAATGGATATGGACTTTGAGAGAGATTTGGGCAGAGATATGGCGTTGATAGCTTGTGTTTCCCGTGCTTGAATCCGATAATGGCTGAAGTATTTATAGGCAGTTTTGAAAAACTACTCGTTGGAGTCGGGCTGACGTGGCACTAGCCGTTGGATGCTGACTCACTTCTAGCCGTTGGGAATATTCGTCCTTGCTGGCACTTGACGTGGCAAGGATCAGGTCGTGACGCTCCATGAAGGCGGAGCATCGACCTTGATTGATAATCCAGCTCTTGAAATCTTCTAAGGCAATGCCAGCTGGAAGCTTGATAGGGGAGGTCGATAGACAGGCAGATGATCCAGCTCGATCCAATTTGAGACAGGTCGATACATCGACCTTACTCTTACATGGTGGATCGAACTTGATTCTAAACATTAGAGGGCATCGACCTGCACTAACAGGTAGCAGGTCGATCTATCGGCCTTGACCCAAAACAAGTAAAATTATGCCTAAGTGTGGTTTCGATAAACATCATCAAAATCAAACTGCAAGGGGTTCCCAACATGCTACAACTCTCGAGATGCAGCAAGATTTTGAGCTGATGGAGACGGGAGTTACCGTAGTTCCACAGATCCAGCCGCTTCAGACAGTGCTAACCCAAGCGGCTCCCTCAGCTTCTACTCAAGCACTCGCTCTCACCGCACCTCCTGCTGCTGATAAGAAGAAATCAACGCCACCGCCAAAGCCAAAATCAGCACCAGCCAAGACACATCCTAAGCGAGCCGCTCCAGCAGAGAAAGAGGCGGATCCTGCGGCTAAGCGCCAAAAGATCAAAGCGAGCCTAACTGCTAAAGCCTCTTGCTTGGAGGAAAAGAAGAGAAGGAGGAGGAGAAGAGAAAGACTGCAGAGAGAAACGAAGCTGTCAGATAGCCCGCATGAAGAAACTTGAAGAAAGAGCCCTTGCACTGGATGAAGAAAACATTCTGATTCAGTCATGCCTTTTGCGCTGTGAATACATACCATTCACCCCCGATGAATCAGAAGTATGTGGCATAGATGCAGATCTCAACGCATGCAAGAAGACAATAAATGAGATGGTGGAGTCTAAGAGGTACACTAGGGAAGAGCAAGACTTCATTAGGAAACTGATCAATTCAAGAGCTCCAACCTTTAACTCTGAGCAGAGCGAGAGGTTCAATCGGATGATAAAGGAGATGACAAGTAGATCTGATGAAGAAATTGAGGGAAGAAGAGCGGACTATCCCGATGCTTGCTACATCGAAGACTTCATTTCCGACGAGCTGAAGGAGGCATGGAATGAATGCCGTGAGAAGTTTATCAAAGCTTACTACTACTAGAAAGTAGTTCCTTTCCAACAGTCCACCTCCAAGCTCGATGCTCTGAACAACTTCATGGTGTTGAAGTATGACCCGCTTCGAATGATGATTTTTATAGAGGCAGAGCGAGCGGAGCCCAAGAAGAAGATCATCAAAGTCCCAAAGAAGATTCAGTTTCCCATGCCCACTGTGCCGAATTCGGATATCCCCAACCGAAGAATTCTTGATGCTGAGATTGATGAAGCTTTGGAATTGGAAAGCATGCTCAGAGAGAGCACAGAAACCCCCAAGTCTATGAAGCCTAAAGTTTATGCAACATACTTTACTGACAAATCTTGAATCACTTTTGTGCTATGCTTGACTCATATATCCCAATTTATTTTTTGTTAAGCGTGTCTTTCTTACATTAAAGTATTTATATGCTTTATGTGATTTATCCTTATGCTACAAAGCCTACGCTTAAAAAAATAAGAACTTTTTAAAAAAATGAAAATGACTGTGAAGGATTCAGTCGCTTGAAGTTCCTACAGTGGTTAAAGCGTCGGGTTTTGGCATCATCAAAAAGAGGGAAATTGTTGGGAATTGTTAAGGATTCATGTGTTAAGGGGGAACTCAATGGGACGTTTTAATTGTTTAATTGAATATGTTATATGTTTTGATTAGATCCCAAAACCCTCTATGTAATCCTAATCCCAAGCGACCCTATTTTTGATTAGATAGGTTAGAATTTTTCAAGCCTATAATGTTAGGAAGGCTTAATTTTTGCTTTAGTCGCTTAGGTTTTTAGACTACAGATTTTCAAGTGAAGGCCACTCGCTTGAGTGTGCTTTGAAGTGAAGTGAGTTTGCCGAAGCGAAGCGAAGCGAGCGCTACAGTAAAGTGAAGCGAGTCAACTCACTCTAAAGCGAACGCTCAAGAAACTGAAGCGAAGCGAGCCACTTCCTAATTGAAAGCAACAGATCAAGTTTCCCGCCCCATTCAAACTCGAAGTTCAAACTCAAGTCAAGTGAAGATCAAGTTATTAATTGCGGATCTCCACGTGGCATACGAAGAATGGAGCACCGGAGTTGACTGCCAGACCGGCAGAGCCGCCACAACAGTACTGGACGCTCCAGTTACTGTTGAACTTGGCTCTTAGCCATTTTCGGCAAAGAGACAAAGCGCGCGTCTGAAAAGCTGTAGGTCAAAGGCAAGTACTGTCGAGTGAGGAGGGACAAAGCCACCAACCTTCAACGGCTCCAATCCAAATCTCCCACTATAAATAATGAAGGCCAGAGACGGAGAAGAGAAGAACACTACCTGAGATTTTAGCGCATACAGCAAACAAGCACTCATAGCCTTTGAGCAAATTCTTCGAGTTCTTGTCTAAGTGTTCTCCAAGCTTCAGCAACATCGAAGCTTGTCCGCAACCTTCACTCTCCCAGACTCTAAGCCTAGGTCATATATCCAAGCTTAGAGAATAACTCTACCATTTGCACTTAAACTGTAAAGAGTTCTTCACTTTGAGAGTTTTCAAACCAAAACCCTAAACCCTTGTTTGTCAAGTTGTTAAGTTTTGAGTAGTGTAGAAAGGTTGTTTTGTAAAGATCTAAGGTTCTACTTTCCTCGATAGTAGAAACCTCGATCGTAAAGTGTAGATCCAAGCTTGCACTTTCCTCGACTGTGTGAAGCTCGATCTTAGCTAGGTTTTTGTGGAGAACCCGTAATCTCCCAGTTGTTGCGTTTCGGATCCAAGCAAGTGAAGCTCGATCCAAGTCTAGGTTTTTGGGGAACCCGTAATCCTCAAGATTCTTAGTTAGAAGAATCCGTTGCTTCGAGCAACAAAGTGGACGTAGGTGTTTCTTCACCGAATCACTATAAATTCTGGTGTCGTATCTCTTTACTTAAGCTTTCATTTCTACTGCCTTGATTATCATATTGCATGTGCATTTAAACAAACTCAAACCAAGCTTTTAATTACATAGGAAAGACTAGCTCACCTAATTCCGCATTTGCAAGCGAGTCGCTCTGTGATCAAAAGTACGCTTAGGTCCTGAGTTAAGCTTATACTGTAGATTAAGCTTCAGCTAGGTCTTAAGTTTCAAAGCGACCCGATATCTTGCTACTATGAGTAAAGTTGAAAAAGAAGTTGAAAAACTTCTATCACACGTATTCAACCCCCCCCCCCCCCCCCCCCCCCTCTACGTGTGATCCTCTTTATAAACCGGGACCAACAAGTTCTTCTTCTTGAAACTTATTCCTTCATCATGATTCGAAATGAGTTTGGAGGTGGGGAAGTGTGGATTCGTTAACTCGTTCGTATATGCTTCTTATGTTTATATCTTGTGTAGTAGTTTAATTTTGGATATTAGTAGAGAACCAGGTGACTTAGCGCACCTGGCCACCGGGCCCATCTCTTTATGAGGGACCCAAGTTCGATCCCTTATGGGAGCGAATTTGGAGTTATAAGGTAGCTTGGAGTATTTTTTGGAGTTTGGGATGGGAGCTTGGTGTACTAACATCTAATCTAACAACTAACATTTGCCCGATCAAAAAAAAAAAAAAAAAAAAAAAAAAAAAAAAGGTAGTAGTTAGTAGAGTCTTAGGAATTTAGACAATTGAGTAGATCATGATTTATGAGTATATATGATCGACCAGTGATAGTATGATTTTCATGAAATAGTTGGTCTATATTATGTTTGGAACCTTGGTGGAGATTATGCATGTGTGTGACAAACTTAAGTTTTGCTTTGACTTTGGAAAACGTTTTGGTATAACCCGTGAGGATTTGAGCCTTTGGTGCATGTTTATGTCTATTTTCTTTCGTGAGTGTATCATACATGTAATTGTATTTCTAGAACTTGTCTTTGTTATCCGTCGAGACTATGTATGTGTGTAGGAATTTAGAAGTGATTTTAGGTCATCTTTTGTTAACCACATCTTTTTTAAACACTATCCTTCATGTATATCTTCCTTTGTGGCCACTTTTAAGCCTTTATAGCCATTTATTTCCTAAACCGGATGAAATGAGGTAAAGGATAAATTATGAGTATCTTGGGAGTTGATATGTTAGGGTTTATATTTGGAGAGTTGACCTTTTAGTAAACTCCTTTGAAATAAATGAATTTTAGATCCCTATAAGCTCTAAAAAAAATGTGGGAATAAAGGTCTTAGAGAAAATCGACATAATATGCATTATATCCAATATAGACAAATAACATACATTCCGTTTTACTTTTCAAAATAAAAGTAATAAAAATATAAATAAATAAACATTATACATCCCAATCCTATTAAACCAAGTACAAAAAACCAAACCTAGTGGGAAAACCTAAACCCTAACCTCTTGGGAAAGCTAAACCCTAATAGGAAAAACTGAATCCTAGTACAAAAAATTGTGCCACAAAATATAAATGTATAATGCATCCAAATTGAATGAAAATGCACCAAAATCAAGGGAATATGCATTTAAATTGCAATATACTCATGACAATAATAACACTAAACGATGGTCACAAACGGCATCGATCTTCGATTGATTGTTCTAAAATGATGATATCCAATACAATCCAATACAAATACAAAATTTTGAAAGTTTCTGCGACTACTCGAATAACACGAATGAAGAAGAAACATTGAACATATTCATAAACTGAATAAGATCTGGAAATCAAGAGAAAGAACAGATAGAGAAGATGACAATGAATAGAAGACTGAGAGAGAAAACCGATATGATATCCGATTGTGACTTGAATAGTTCTTTTCTTGAATTATGCTGCAAATCAACCATTGTATCAACTTTGTGTTTGATTTTTTTGGCTTTTGCTGCAACTTAAATTAATGGATGTGATAAATCTGAAGAAGAAGAAGAAGAAGAAGAAGAAGAAGAAGAAGAAGAAGAAGAAACCGACTATTATAAATCAGTATTAATTTAAGATCCAAGTATTTAAGGAAAAAATTGAAATTAGATCCACTTTTTAAAGTAAATCAGTTACCATAATATGAAAATATCTAAAATATCCCTATTAATTAACCGGAAAAAAAATCTATAAATTGAATTTAAAAATGGTAAATTAGAAAATCTTCCAACATTAGATCTATGAAATCAACGGATATTATCGCTTTCTAGATTTCACTAAATAATTAGTTTTCACCTCATATATTGATGGTTATGATTTATTCATAGAAATTAATTAAATAAGGCATATTTTGTTTAGGAAAAGGATAATAATGTAATCTTCATTTATTAGTTCCATATTTTAAGGGATTAATCACTCATTTAATTTTCTCTCATACGTTTAGCATGTCGTAATCTTCTTCTTTTTCTAAATTCTCCTCCTCCTCCTCCTCCTCCTTCTCCTTCTTCTTCTTCTTCTTCTTCTTCTTCTTCTTCTTCTTCTTCTTCTTCTTCTATGTTTTTATATTCTGCTTTTTTTTTTTTTTTTTTTTTTTTTGTAATTATCATATACAAATTATTAAGCATAAATAAATAGGAAGATAGCATATAAACATGATTATTTAAGCATAGGAATAAATCTTAGTTGCATTCGAATATTCATCTATTTTTTTATTCTGTTTTTTGTAATTTTCATATACAAGAGTTATTAAGCATAAATAAATAGGGAAATAGCATATAAATATGATTAGTTAAGCATAGGAATAGGTCTTAGTTGCATTCGAATATTCATCTATGTTTTTTTATTCTATTTTTTTGTAATTTCCATATACAAGTTATTAAGCATAAATAAATAGGATTGTAGCATATAAATATGATTATTTAAGCATAAGAATATGTCTTAGTTGCATTCGAATATTCATCTATGTTTTTTTATTCTTTTTTTTTTTTTTTTTTTTTTTTTGTAATTTTCATATACAAGTTATTAAGCATAAATAAATAGGAAGATAGCATATAAAATGGTTATTTAAGCATAGGAATAAGTCTTAGTTGCATTTGAATATTCATTGTCATTCACAATTTGTCATCGTCATTCACGATATTTAAACATGAATTGATATAAAAAAAAAGCATGTAATTTTCATATACAAGTTATTAAGCATAAATAAATAAATAGGAAAATAGCATATAAATATGATTATTTAAGCATAAAAATAGGTCTTAGTTGCATTCAAATATTTATGTTAATTAATAGGATAATTAGTTATAGGAAGTGGCGACAATCTTGGAACGCGTAATCTTTTCTTTTCTTTTCTTTTCTTTCCTAATTGATTGATTTATTTAATTATTTATTTATTTGTTTGTTTTATTTTATGGCAATGAAAATTTTGTTTCTACTATCGTCTATCCAAACTCCCAAATTATTTATTTATATGATAGTTAAACAATCTTATAACACATATTGATTATTGCTTAATTGTATGTTATTTACTGCTTAAAACACCATTAAATATTGCTTAATATCATTGCCATATATCGTTTCGTAAGTCATTTATTATACTATTTGAATTGCTTATTTTTATATTTTGAATTGCTTATTTACACTTGTTGAATTGCTTATTTTGCTTATTTTACACATGTTGAATTGCTTATTTGCACAAATTAAATGTCTAATTTTGCTTATTTACACACGTCGAATTGCTAGATTACACATGTCGAATTGTTTATTTCATATGTTGAATTGCTTAATAATTTTACTAAAACTATGGCATTAATTGCTTATATTTAATATTAAAAAAAAAAAATCGTTGAATGATGCTTAATTTAATTAGTAGTACGTATTTATTTACTATAAATAAACATAAAATATATTTGCAATTAATAATAATAATAACAATAAATAGATATAAGTTAATTATTTCCAATTGGTAGTTACAATTTTTTTTTTCCTATTTTAACATTTAATACTTAAAATTGATTTATTTTTTACAAAAACTGCCTAATTAACTAACACCCTTGATTTAAAAATTGAAAGGTTCGGATTGGATCCTAGTTACTACCTAAGGATAGTTGATCAAAATAAGATCTGCGGTTGAGATTGACCGATGCATTGAATTAAGTCACGCAATGCATCAAAATGACGATGCATGAATTTATTGAATGCAATGCATGAAAATAACAGTGCATCAAATTAAAGCATACAATGCATCATTTAATGTGAGAATTAATACGGGCCACTGATTTTGTTTAAATCTATGGACTAGATTTATTCTTATTTCCTATCTAAGCATTCATTCTCACGAGAACCATACCATATATATATATATATATATATATATATATATGGGGATGTGATAGATCCGAGTTGGAGATCCACAACAACTTGAGTGATTACTCATTGTATTTACAGGGAGCATTCATGGATAAAGGGTTGCGATGATAATGAGTAAGAGATGCATATGGTTTTTTCGGCCCTAACTAGGCATTTCATACAGATTTCATAAATAACAATGTTCGCATAAAGATAATAAGGAACGATTGAATTATATGCTTAAATGAAAGGCGCTTCTAGCTATAGATCAGTTATATTCGTGGAGCTTAGAACTCATTTAAGTAGAAAATAAAAGAAGTGAGGGTGAAGGGAGAAGGAAGTGAAGAGCATACAGCTCTACGAAGCTTCGTCTTCCCTTAGAGACGAGAATTATACCTTAAGCTTGAGATGGTATGGGCAGGAGAGAGACTCTTCTCGACGATGAGAAGGGGGAAAATGGTGATGATGGTGGGCGAAGTTCTCCGAAGGAAGACCTTGGAGAGTTTTGACGGCATGAGCTCTAAAGAGCTCGTAGTGGGGTGCGTAGAATGGATGGAATAGTACGCATAGTGCGTGTATGTGTATGAAGAGTTGTGTTGTGACGATGGATAGCGAGGTATGCGATCGCTTGGTATTTATAGATGTAAGGAGGGTAAAAAAGGTGATCATTCATGCGGGACGAGGACAGAAAGGGAATTCCTATCACTCAAGATTCCTGTTGGTCCCGGTTTGTTAATAGGAAAAATACGTAGAGGGGGGGGGGGGGGGGGGGGTGAATACGTATTTTGAAGTTTTTCAACTTCAAATCCCTTAACTCAGAGTAACAAGTAAGGAGCTCGCTTTAAACTTAAGACCTAGCTGATGCTAGATCAACAGTACGTAGCTAGCCTGCTTGACCGAAGTGATGACTTGATCAAGAGGGAGTCCTTACTCGTGTATGCGGAATTTGGTGAGCTAAAATCTTTTCCTAAGTAATTAAAATATCCAGATTAAGTTGTTTAGATGCAAGTGCAATGGATAAACAAAGTAAAGAGTTTAGGGTTAGAGAGATACGACACAGAGATTTATAGTGGTTCGGAGATAACGCTCCTACGTCCACTTTGTTGCACGACGGCAACCGTTCTTTTCACTCAAGAACTTGAAGGTTACGGGTCCTTCAAAAACCTGGTCGAGATCGGGCTTCACTTGCCTGGATCTGACGAACAGTGCAGTGATTACGGGTTCACTACTAAGACCTAAACTGGACACGAAGCTTCACTCGCTTCTGTCCGAACAACAGGGAGATTCCGGGCTCTCCTTACAGCCTAGCTTCGATCGAGCTTTACACAAACGGTGTAAGTGTAAGCTTGGATCTCAACTCTATGATCGAGGCTTCTTCAATCGATGAAAGAAGAGCCTTGGATCTGGACAACCTAACGACAACACTCAAAAACCTAACAGACAAGTATAGGGTTTTTGGTTGACGACACACTATGAAGAACTCTTTACAGTGAATGCAAAGATTGGCTAGAGTTCTTCTTCTAAGCTTGGATATTTGAAATGGGCTTAGAATCTATGTGTGAAGGTTGCGAAGACGAGTTCCGATGAACTGGAAACTCGGAGAACACTTGGAAACAAAAACTCGAAGATTGCTAGAAAGCTGGGGAGTGTTTGTTTGCTGTATGCGCTCGAATGCTCAAGTAGTGTTCTCTATTTTCTTCGTCTTCATCCTTCACTATTTATAGGCGGAGGGTTGGCTGAGATCCGTTGCTTGGTTGGTGGCCTTGTCCCTCCTCCTCTCGACAGTACTTGCGCAGGCAGTAGCTTTTGCAGACGCGCAGTTTTGGCATTTTGCCAAAATTGGCTAACTTCCAAGTGTAACAGTAACTGGAGCGACCCAGTACTGTTGCGGCGCCTTTGTCGGCCTGGCAGTCAACTCCTCTGCTCCTCTCCGCTTTCGACACGTGGAGATCTCGTAATTAATGCTACGGTCTCCTGTTGACTGGAGTTCAAAATATGGGCGGGAGTTGTGCTGTCGCTTTCTGGTAGGTAGTGGCTTGCTTTGCTTTAAGTTGTAGCGTCCGCTCTGAAGTGAGTCGCTTCAGGATCATACTGTAGCGGGTCGCTTTCGAAACGAAGTTTCGTAGTGACCGCTTTAAAAGGTGTTGACCCGCGTTGACTCGCTTCTGCTTTTCTTTGTAGCGTTCGCTTTGCTTCGCTTTGGTAGCTTCACTTTGACTCCACTGTAGCGCTCGCTTCGCTTCGCTGGTTTCGGCACGCTTCACTTCGGTTTGATAGACTCGCTTCGCTTTGGAAGAACACACTCAAGCGAGTGGCCTTCACTTGAATTCCTGCAGTCTAAAGCTAAGCAAAATAAAGCCATCCTAACAGATTTAGGCTTAGAAAAATTCTAACCTATTAACTACATCAAAATGGGTCGCTTGGGAATAGGACACTTGGGGTTTTGGGATCTAATCAAAACAAGTGACTTCGTTTATCAAATATCCCATGTAGTTCCCCCTTAACAAATCTGTCCTTAACAATTCCCAACAATTTCCCCCTTTTTGATGATGCCAAAACCCAAAGGCTAAGATTTAGAAAATTCCAGCCTATCTAACCGTGAAGGGAACTCCAAGCGACTGCTTCCTTTGCAGTTTCGTTTGTAATTTTTCTTTTAAGTTCCTTTCCCTTTTTTTTTTTTCGGTTAAATTATTTGAGTTTGTAGCAAGAAGGTAAAGTCATTCACAAAGCGAGTAAATGACACGAGAAGAGACAGAAATAAAGGTGAGATAGATGAACAATGCAGTTCACAAAAAGATATGTTTTAGAAGCTTGAAACTCAAAGGTTTCCTGCAGCTTCATCCTCCTTCTCCTTCTCCTTTCCTTCTTCCTCCTTCTTCTCCTCTTCTTCAGCAGCAGTATCCACGTAAGCTGATAGAACTCTCGATTCCATAGTGTCTACTGTGTGGATACTGGGATTTCTCCAAGCACTTTCCAGCCTGAAGGCTTCAGTCACTTCCTCATCAATTATCCCTCTGTCTGGAATGTCCGTGCCTCGATGATACGGCATGGGGAATTCCTTAAGAGCAGGAACCTTGACAACAATCGGCATGGGTTGAGTTTGTTCAGCCAAGGTGAAGATTTTCCTCCGCAGTTTGTCATCATAGGCGGCGAGAAAATTGTTGAGAGCACTTATCCTAGAGCATTGATCTTGCAGCGGCACTACCTCCCAGTAATAATAGGCCTTGATGAACAGGTCCTTGTAGTATAGCCACAGCTCAAGCAGATCTCTCGGAATAAACTCCTCAATTTCCCTTGCATCAGGGTGCTCGTTCCTTCGCTTGGCCAACTCCTCTTCTGACCTCTTTGACAGTTCAGCCATGGTAGCTTTGAATTTCTTTCCTGAGTCGCTGCTCCACAAAGGACGCTTTTCATTGAGACGCTTCCTAATGTAGTTCTGCTCTTCCTTTTTGGGGTAGCGACCCGACTCGACCATCTCTTTTGTAGTCACGTCGCATGCATCTGATATGGCTTGTGCTTCGCATGCTTCGGACTCATCTGGCATAAATGGAATGAAGGCACTCCGCACCAATGAAGACTGGATGAGGATCACCTCATTGAATTGCTCCTCAATCCGTGCGTCTATCACTTGGAGTCGCCTATCATTTGACCTCCTCTTCCTCTCGCCTTCGCTCCTTCCTCCTTCTATTTCCTTCCTCTTTCTCTCCTCTCTTCCAGCTTTTGAAGCGACTGCTTGCTTGACCTTTTGGCGCTTGGCCTCGGGGTCATCTTGCTTAGAATGTGGGGCAGCTCGCTTCAATGGCTGCTTCGGTGGTGGGGGAGGTGGCATGTCCTTCTTCGTGGCGGCACTAGAGGAGACAACTGCGGATGAAGCGAGTGTGGCAGTTGAAGCTAGTGCGGCTGTTGAAGCTGGCGCGGCGGATGAAGCGGGCGCTTTGGGTAAAGCAGCCGCTTTGGAGCTAGATGAAGTACCTGCACCAACAGAAAGTTTTGTTAGTTGCTCCATCTCCCACGCCATGGCAGCATCCTTCTCCACCTGCTTCCGCTTTTCCTCCTTCGTCAGCATGGTCACTGGAGGGTGTTTTGCAATTGAAGCGGAAAGCACCTTCTCCTGAAGCGGCCTGCTGGGCTCTTCAAGATTTTTTAATAGCTCCTCCTCCGTGAGCTTTGACTTGCCAAGAGCCCTCGCTTCATCTACTACCTCCTTCACACCTCCATCACTACTGCCTCCCTCCAACATTCTCTCCACTCCAATTCTACTTCCCCCTAAATCTCCAACTCCTCCTTCGTGAAGCTGTCCTTCCCTTCCTAGCTTCACTTGTTCTACCCTCATTTGTCCTTCCCCCTTTTTGGCATCATCACTGCCAGGGGTTAGGATGATAGACTTTCCGGAGAGGGATTGGTGGAGTGAATTGACTGTATTGAGGACAGTCTGAAGCATCTGCTGGGTTTTATCCATGGATGGCGCTATTATCTCAGCAGTTTTGATAGATATCTCTTCAAGCAGATATTCGCACTGCCTCTCTCTCTCAACAACGGACGCCATCATACTCTCCAATGGCTCTACCTCTCTGAAGCGAGCCTCCAGCTCCGCTTCTACAGCCTTGGTGATCTTCTTGGTTTCTTCTTGAAGCGTGAGTTCCAAGTGTTCCTTGGACGCTTCAAGTTCTGCCTTCATCACTGCAAGCCTCCTTTCTTTTCGATTGAGAGAATTGTGAAATTCGGCATCTGCAGTGATTCTTACAGTGAGAGTTTCTTTCAGTCTCTTGACTTTCTGTAGTAGAATAGAAAGTTCTGCTTTCTCTAAGTCAAGATCTTGTGCACTCTTCCTCCGACTCTCTAGTTCTTTCTTATCAGTCTCTCTCTCTTGCTTCAGTAGCTTCACAGTCTTGAGTGAATCGAGTGTCTTTTTAGTGCTCAGCAGCTCGCTTCCCGTCCTTATCAGTTCCTCCTCTCTCTTCTCATTCTTCTCCTTCACCTTCTTCACTTCCTTCTCCAACACATCCTTTTCCTTGACAAGAGAGGTCAATTTAGTATTAATCTCCCTCAAGCGGCTTCTTTCTGCATCAAGCAAGCCCTTGAGTTCTGTGATAGATTTGGTGTTGTCATCCACCAGCTTCACTTGCGCCTCCAGCGCCTTCTCTTTCTCTTCCAGAAGCCTTTCCTTCTCCTCCACCTTTTCCTCCAACTCCTTCTTCTTCTTGTCAAAGTCTTCTTTAAGACCAATGACCTCCCCTGCCTTCCTCTCCAATTCATCGCTCTTCTTGGTAATCTCGCTTTGGAGACTAGCAATCTCAGCATCCTTCATCTCCATCTCCTCCTTATACTCCCGGATGAGCTTCCTCTCATGGGATGAGGGCACTCGCTTTGGAACTGTGGCAAGTGGATATGATTCCTTCACCTTGGCATCCAGCTTCTCCCAGAAGCTGGTCCCTTCAAGGAAGGCATGGAAGCCATTTTCGCCGATAAAATTGAGCAGTTTGGCTTCCATCTGGATCAATTCCTCCTCGGTGAAGGCTTTGAGGAGCCTGAAGATTTTGTAGTATTTTGTTCCTCGGTACGTGATGTACGTCAGAAAGTCTACTACGTTGGTGTAGAATACGTCGCTCCATTCAACACTCGTGGAGCGAAGATTATAGCGAAGGTTGATTGTCTCCGCGGCTTGCTCTCTATCCAGGACAAAGCGTTCGAGAGCCCGCTCTTGAATGGTGAGGGCAGGGGTTTTGAATTGTGAAATGATGGGGAGTTCACCAGCAGTTTGGGCGGTATCGGCTGTAGCTGCCGATGTCGAGATGGATTGGGTAGGAGATGAGGTTTCTTGGGTGTCGGAAATCTGGATGGCTTCAGTGGGGGGTGGTTGTATTGGCTGGGATTGAAGTTGGGTGAATGTAGTGTAGGCAGCAGCTTCGTCTGTGCTAAGGAATGGCACAGTGGGAATGTGGAAAGAAGATGCTGACTCTTCTTCATGGGGAGAGAGGGGGGTTATCTGTTTTGGTGGTTGTTGGGTTGATGAAGATTGGGGTTCTGGATTTTGGGTGATTTGGAGTTGAGGGGATTGGGCTTTGGTTGGTGAAGGCTGTGGTTGGGTCACTTCGATGTCCTCAAGCGGCTTCTCCACCGCCTCGCTATCTTGGACAAGCGAAGTGACTAGCTTCATCTTCATCCTGCTTCGCTTGGACCTGGCTCGCTTCACAGGTGAAGCGACTAGTCTCTCTTGGCCTTTCTCAGCTTGCCTTTCGGCAACTGGTCTTGCAATGGGCACTTCAACTTCCAGAAGTCCCAGATCCATCAAGGTCTTGGTTTTCCTCCACGTGTCGTAGAAGATGGTTTGCTTGTTGTATATGGTCGTGTCAGATTCCGGCCATATCATCTCTGGATACTTCATTTCCAGTGCGACAGACAGCCTTGAGAAGAATTTCAATTTTCCTTTGCGCAGAATCTTATCTGGAGTTCCTGGTACGAATGCAAAATCGTCAGCAGCTTCGTGGATTTGCTTGAGAAGCCACCCGTGCCAGTTGAATTTCGTTCCAGTGAGGCTGTCGATGATCATGGTGGTGCCGATCAGCTTCGTCTCTGACAGCGTGTCAAGGGAACCGACATAGCATGCAATGCTCTTCGTAAAGAGTTCGCAGATGAGATTGAACGGTTCCTTCAGACTTTTGCGTATGTTGGCCTCCTTGAAGTTCGGATCTGCTCTAGCGGTTGCAAATCGAACATACTGCACTTCGGCCGAAAGACCTAGATCTAGCAGAGAATCTCCTCCTTCTCTTGGTAGATCGAACACCTCGACGAGTTTACTCATATCAACCTCCACCGGCTTCCTGGTCCGTGGGTCAGTGAAGGAAGATGTATTTTGTTCCTTCTTCAGATTCAGCAGAATCTTTCTAATGGCTTTCGCCAGAATCTTCGTCGGTATCAAGGTTACAAACTTCCATAGACCGGCCGTGGTCACAGCTCTACGGAAGAAACCATTAACTTCGACGACAATAGGGTCGAGATGGGGCTCGAAGTTGATGTGCTCGCCAACTTTCGTCATGAACTTCTCCATCGTTTCTGTACTCTTCTTCTTGCCCATGGTGAATTTGAAAGAAATTTGAAGAGAATTTTTACGATGAAATAGAAAGGGGTTGAGACTCGTGAGTTGCAGAAATTGTAGATCTAAGCACGAGAATGGAAATTTTTGAAGGCTGTGAAAGGTTTGTAGTTCTGCCTCGTCCCAAATATATAGAGTTATGTCTTGGCTGACGTGGCAGGGGTATTCTGGTAAAATCACTCCTAGGGTTTTGTGCGTGGGCGGCTACCTCCGGTGATGGAACTGACGTGTCCGCCGTCATCACTGGAAAAGTGAACCGCCAATTTCGCTTGACGTGGCCACGTGGCTGTTGATGATTCGTCTCTGCCAACAGTAGTCAATCCAGCGGTTGAGATTTCGAGACGGTTCAGATTCGACGGCTGGATTGAGTGCTATATTTCCCGCTTTCCTTGGCTTTGACGTCCACGCGCCTGTCGTTTCTTCCTCTACGCGCCACTGCATTAAATGCTTGGCAGAAAGTGAAATAGGCACTCGAGTGCAGACAGCTCATACTCGCTTCGTGCCTGCTCGCTTCGAGTTGGGCCGCTTGGCCTTTACTCACTTGAGAGGCACTCGCTTGAGTGACTGTTCCGCACTCGCTTGCGATGGCTAGCTTTGAGTGGCGAAGCACTCGCTTGGCCATCTGAAGCGACTGGAATAAATTTCTTTGCTTAATTTAAAATGTTTCTGACTTACATACTTCGAGGATAAACAAGAGTGTTTTCCTCTTTGTATTTGTGTCAGATTCACTTCATATTTTCCACGTAGTGAGTGAAAGTTTCTAGCACGTTTCACCTCACTTAGTGTACTTAAATTTGAAACGCTTACCAGTCAATCTCACTTTGTAGGAGATTGATACCACAATTTGAAGACTTCATTAGGTTTGGACTTCATGTTGAATCCACTTGTTGGAATGTTCATCACTTGTTGTGTGTCCCATCTTCTTGGCGTTCGTCTTCATGGCATTCATCTTCCTCTACGAATTAGAGAGTCCTCCATCGAAGTGAATGAGAGAGAAAATGAATATAGTACACAAGCTTACTTCAACCCAGAGGGGAGCTTCACGTAAGTGTACATATTCACGACGAATGGGGGATGAGTACAAGTCCTTATCTCAGAGCAGAAATGGACAGGATGACAATGAGAATGCTCTGACAAGACAATCTCGTATTTTACGCAGAAGCATGTCACCAGCCCTGCAACCTTTTGTATAAAAAGGTAAACCTTCAAGCATCCTCCTACATGCTACAGAATGAACTTGCAGTCGACTCGCTTTGACCCAAGATTGGGCAAATTGAAGCGATGCAAAGTTCAAGGTGAGAGGGGAATGGATATACATCCGGCAGCTCAACTCAGTGAAGAGTGAGTAAGAAATGGACATTTATCCACGATGAAGGAGATGAGAAGACTTGCTCCTCTTCGACGGAGAGATGGGAAGAGGACACAAGGTCTAGGTGCCAGCCCTGCCTAAGCTTTCACCATTTTTACGTGGGAAGGCCCGATACAAGACCCCACAACCGTTACTAGAAACGGCACTTGCGAGTGTTTATACCCACTCGCTAGGAATCCTAGGCTAGGTAGCAGCTTTCCTTGCTCGCTTTGGAAGTAGCTTGCTCCGAGAGCAAACAATAGTTCCCCCTTAACCAATGGCTTAACAATTCCTGTAAGCGGGTAGGGAACGTCTTCCAACACTCCACCTTGCTCCACCTTATTTCTCCTTCTTCAAGCGAGTGAGATTTTGAAGTGACTCGCTTGAGTTGGTGAAGATCCGAAGCGAGTGACGCTACGAAAAACTAGCGACCACTCCTTCGGGCATCCTGGATCTAGCATTCTTCACCAGGGTCTAACAACCCTAATTCCATGCATAGCTGATTGAAACGAGACTCAGCTAGAGGCTTGGTGAGGATATCTGCTCGCTGGAGATCGGTATGAATTTTCTCGAGCTTGATATCCTTCTTCTCGACATGATCACGAATGAAGTGATGTCGGATTTCCACGTGCTTGCATCTGGTATGTAGCACTGGATTCTGCGAGATGCATATAGCACTGTTGTTGTCGCAGACGATCGGAATTTCATTCGCTTCAACATTGTAGTCCTTCAACTGCTGACGAAGCCATAGAATTTGAGAACAGCAGCTTCCTGCGGCCATATATTCGGCTTCAGTCGTTGAAGTGGCTACACTCGTCTGCTTCTTTGAGAACCATGAGATCAGCTTGCTTCCCAAGAACTGACACGTGCCCGAAGTTGATTTCCTATCAATTCGGCACCCTCCATAGTCAGCGTCTGAGTAACCAGTGAGCTCCAGATTGTCCTCCGTTGGATACCACAGCCCCATATTGATAGTGCCCTTCAAATATCGAAGAATTCTTTTGGCAGCTTCAAGATGGCTGTGCTTGGGGTTGCTTTGGAAGCGAGCACAGACTCCAACTGCAAAAGCAATATCTGGCCTACTTGCAGTGAGATAGAGAAGTGACCCAATTAGGGCACGATAATCTGTAGGATTCACAGGTTTTCCTTCTTCGTCTGGCTCCATCTTCCAGTTGGTATTCATTGGGATCTTCACAGCTTTAGCATGCTGAATACCAAACTTGGCAAGCATATCGCTAGTATACTTCGCTTGATTGATGAAGATACCATCATCCTGCTGCTTCACTTGAAGACCTAGAAAGCAGCTCATCAAGCCAATCATTGACATCTCATATTTGGTCTTCATTAGCTCTCCAAACTTCTCGCTAAGCGACTGGTTTGGTGACCCAAATATGATGTCATCTACGTAGATCTGAACCCATAGCATGTCTTCTCCATGGTTGATGGTGAATAGGGTTCGATCTATCTTTCCTTTGTGAAATCCATTTTCCACTAGGAATTGAGAAAGTGTATCGTACCAAGCTCTGGGGGCTTGCTTCAACCCATATAGAGCTTTCTTCAAGCGATACACTTTGTCTCCTTGCTCGAAACCCGGTGGCTGCTCCACATACACTTCTTCCTTCAATTCACCGTTCAGGAACGCGCTCTTCACATCCATTTGATAGACCTTAAACTTCTTGGTTGCTGCATAGGCTAGAAACAATCTGATAGCTTCAAGTCGTGCCACTGGAGCGAAAGTCTCGTCAAAGTCGATTCCTTCCTCTTGGCAGTAGCCTTTGGCAACGAGACGCCCTTGTTCCTTACTACGTTGTGGTCCTCGTCCGTCTTGTTCTTGAACACCCATTTGGTGCCAATGACGTGCTGAAATTTGGGACAATCCACGAGGTACCATACGTCGTTTCTGGTGAACTGGTTCAGCTCTTCTTGCATGGCGATCACCCAATTTGAATCGGCTAAGGCTTCTTCTACGCATGTCGGCTCAATGTTTGAGAGAAAGCAACTGAACATGGCACTTTCTCCAAACACTTGACTTCTGGTCACTACACCCTTGGATGGATCTCCGATAATTTGACTTGGTGAGTGATCCTTGAGCCACGCGCGCTTGGATCCGCCAGCTTCATCTTTTCCTTGGACCTTCTGCTCGCTTGAGCCTTTGATTTCTTCTTCATCCTCAAGTATGTCCCAAGTAAGAGTGTTGATGGGTTCCTCACTTGACTTTCCGTCTTTAGATTGATCCTGTTCCTGTGGATGACTTAAAGAAGATTCATCAAATACGACATGGGGTGATTCTTCCACGATTAGGGTTTTACAGTTGAATACCCTGTAAGCTTTGCTTGATGTGGAATATCCTAAGAATATTCCTTCATCAGCTTTGCTTTCAAAGGCTTTCAACTGTGACTTCCCATTGTCATGGATGAAGACCCTACAACCAAAGATATGAAAATAAGATATGTTAGGAATTCTCCCTGTCCATATTTCATATGGTGTTTTGTCGTGTCGTTTGCAGAGAAGTGTTCGATTATGCGTGTAACATGCTGTATTGGCAGCTTCAGCCCAATACTTCATTGGAAGTTTTGAGTCTGCAATCATTGTTCGAACAGCTTCCTTGATGATTCAATTTCTTCTTTCAGCAACTCCATTCTGCTGTGGTGTGCGTGCTGAGGAAGTCTGATGTGCTATGCCATGCTCCGTGCAGTAAGCTTGAATGGTAGAGTTCAAGAACTCTGTGCCTTTATCGGAGCGGATGGTCACGATAGCTTGATTCTTCTCCACAGCCAATCGCTTGAGCAGTTGTGGTAGCTTGGTCAGAGTCTCCTTCTTGCTGTAGAGAAATACGACCCAAGTGTAGCGAGAAAAATCGTCGACTACAACTAGAGTGTACTTCCTACCATTTATACTAACTGGAGTAACTGGACCAAACAGATCCATGTGAAGCAGCTCGAGCACTCGCTTGGAAGAGGCTTCTTCAAGACTGGCGAAGTGCGTCTTTGTCTGCTTCCCTCGTTGGCATGGTGAGCATGGATGGTCTTTGATGAAGACTTCATTCGGTATGCCTTGCACCAAACCCTTACGAGCTAAGCGATTGATGGCTTTGAAGTTGAGATGGTTCAAGCGTCTGTGCCATAGCCATCCTATTTCTGTAGCACTTCTTGCAACTAAGCACGTCTCCACTTTGCAGCTATCCCATTGTGCTATATAGACGTTCCTTTGTCTTATTCCAGTAAGCACAATCTGGGATGTGAGCTTGCTCTTCACAATGCACTTGTTGGAAATGAATTCTACCTTGTATCCCTTGTCACAGAATTGTGAAATGGATAACAAGTTGTGCTTAAGTCCTTCCACGTAGGAGACTTCTTCAATTGTGAGTTTTCCAACTTTCAGTGCGCCATACCCTTTGGTGCTTCCTCGAGAGTTATCACCAAAAGTAACGTGTGGACCCTTCTTTTCAATGTAGTCTTGAAGTAGAGCTTTCATGCCGGTCATGTGTCTCGAACATCCACTGTCCCTCACTTGGCATGGGATCCACGGCGCCCACCTGCAATTAGACAGATTTTGGTACCCAAATCAGTTTGGGTCCATGTAGGTTAGTTCCCTTAGGTACCCACACTTGCTTCACTCTCTTTTGAGATGAGGCTTGTGTCTTGGGCTTCTCGACCTTCGAAAACTGTGACTTCTGCCTTGAAGCAGCTTCACACGTGCAACAGTGTGTGCAAGAGGGGTAGCGGCTCGCTTCAGACCTACCTATGCTCTTCCCACTTTGCTTATATCCTGAAGCGACTCGCTTCGGATTAGCTATAGGCTTAGAGACTGACTTAGGTTTTACAGTCTGTCGAAGCGGCACGCTAGGTTTTCTCGTAGCGGTCCAACCAGGGTTTTGACCCCGACTCGCTTGAGTAACCTTGGAAGTTCGAAGCGGCCTCTTTGGTCCTTCGAGTTCTTCCCCCTCAATGTTAGTCCGGTTGGACCATCTCCAGTCCGGATAACGTGACACATAGACATTACTCCTTTTCTTGAAAGGGAGATCCTTTGTCTCTCGTGTCATGGCTTGAGGCTTAGAAGCTACAACTGGTTTCCCTTTACCTTTGGATTGGTAGTCTTTAGCATTGTGAGTGCTAGGGATAGTTGTATTTTGCTTACCCTTAGATTCAGTCCTTAAAGATATAGACATCTTCATTGGCTTCTTCTTAGGGCTCTCAGCCATTTTGCCTTTGTCTTTGTTAGTGGTCGCTTTGGACGCAGTGGGCATTTCCAAAGTGACTGATGGTGTAGTGTGTGATGCACCAACAAAGACAGTCGGCTTGGGAGGTCCACCCTCATATCCAAGTCCTCCCTTTCTACCAAAAGGTAGAAGAGAACTCTCTAGTGCCTGTCTAGCGTATGATGCTTTATTTAAGTTGGCGACTAGAGTGGATTGGGTTTCATACCTTCCCTCCAAGCTTTGATGTCTAGCGAAGAGATCCTCGAACTTACTAGTCATAGCCCTTAGATTAAGTTTGACTTGGTCAAGCTCAGTGGCTAGCTTTCGGTTCTCCTTCTTGCTTTGGGACAAAGCTTGTTGTAGCACTTCGTGGTCACTTGACAGTTTAACGTGCTTGTCAAGCAACTCACTCCATGCCGAGGAATTTGCTTCCTCTTGGTGTGTGTGTGCGAGTGTAATTGAACTAGGTGAGGGATAGATGAATACCTCTCCTGTTTCTTCATCGGTGAGCGCCATGAGTCCAAGATCCTCTCCATCACTGGAGTTGGGATCAGTGAATGTGTCTGAGTCGCTTTGTGGATCTTCAGTTGAAGCGACCGGAACTTCACTTGCTACAAGCGCTCGCCTTGGAGCATCCCTCTTGGCTTTCAGTTCTTCTCGCTCTTTCGCACTTAGCTTTGGGCAATCGGATTTGTAGTGGCCCATCTTGTGGCAATGATAACATTCCACTTCCATCATGTCTCTAGGGATCGGCTTTGTCGTCTCTTCTCTCTTCCCTTTTCCTTCTCGAGCATCAGTGCTCCTCCCTTTGTATTGCTTGTAGAATCTTTTGTATTTGCCCACTCGAGAATTCATTTTATTGAAGTTCTTGGATAAGAACGCAATGTGTTCTTCCAACTCTTCCCTCGTCATCTTGGCTAGCGACTGCTCGCTTGGCCCTTCGGCAGCTTTGAATGCTACTCCTTTTGACGTAGTGGGCGCTTCCTCCTCTTCGTCGAGGTTCATTCGATTCAGATCGAATTCATGAGCTTTCAGTTCGGAAAACAGAATCTCCGGTGTGAATTTTGATAGATCCTTGGTTGCTAGATACAGCTCCTTCATAGTTTGCCACTTCCTTGTGAGAGCTCGGACAATCTTCAGGTTGACTTCCTTATCTGTGAGTTCCTTCCCAAGCGAGTTGAGAGTCGCAATTATGTTTGTAACTCTCAGCTCGAAGGTGTCGATGGACTCTCCTGGCTTCATTATCAGACTTTCAAACTCCCGCATCTGAACGGCGAGTTTGTTCTCCTTGATTTTGTCTGTTCCTTGAGAAATGAGGGCTAGAGTTTCCCACATCTCCTTCGCTGTTGCGCACTTCCTAATCCTTGGAAGGTAGGCGTCCGACACGGTGCTCTGCATCGTGTGGCGTGCAATCTTGTCGAGGTTGGCAACTTTGAAGTCATTTAGAGTATACTCATCCTTATCCTTCTCCACGTACTGTTGTCGAACGTGGGCTGGACGACCTTCAGCGGCTGGAACCTCCACAGATATTGCTTTCTTGATTTCGATTGGTCCGTCTTCAATGACTTCCCACATCCGGTCGTGGATGGAGCAAAGAAAGCTTTCGACTCGGAAACTCCATGTCTCGTATCCTTCGATCGAGAACTGTGGAAGATTTGATGCACTGTATGTAGACATAGCAAACTATCAGCAGTAAATGCAATATGCGTGGGTGAGGTTTTGATGCACTTAGGAAAATAGGATCCGGTTCAGTGAGACAACGTGAAGTGAGTGGGGACTCACTTCGGATATGCAAAGTAGAGGCTCGAAAGAACCGCTGCTCTAATACCACTTGTTGGTCCCGGTTTGTTAATAGGAAAAATATGTAGAGGGGGGGGTGAATACGTATTTTGAAGTTTTTCAACTTCAAATCCCTTAACTCAGAGTAACAAGTAAGGAGCTCGCTTTAAACTTAAGACCTAGCTGAAGCTAGATCAACAGTACGTAGCTAGCCTGCTTGACCGAAGTGATGACTTGATCAAGAGGGAGTCCTTACTCGTGTATGCGGAATTTGGTGAGCTAAAATCTTTTCCTAAGTAATTAAAATATCCAGATTAAGTTGTTTAGATGCAAGTGCAATGGATAAACAAAGTAAAGAGTTTAGGGTTAGAGAGATACGACACAAAGATTTATAGTGGTTCGGAGATAACGCTCCTACGTCCACTTTGTTGCACGACGGCAACCGTTCTTTTCACTCAAGAACTTGAAGGTTACGGGTCCTTCAAAAACCTGGTCGAGATCGGGCTTCACTTGCCTGGATCTGACGAACAGTGCAGTGATTACGGGTTCACTACTAAGACCTAAACTGGACACGAAGCTTCACTCGCTTCTGTCCGAACAACAGGGAGATTCCGGGCTCTCCTTACAGCCTAGCTTCGATCGAGCTTTACACAAACGGTGTAAGTGTAAGCTTGGATCTCAACTCTATGATCGAGGCTTCTTCAATCGATGAAAGAAGAGCCTTGGATCTGGACAACCTAACGACAACACTCAAAAACCTAACAGACAAGTATAGGGTTTTTGGTTGACGACACACTATGAAGAACTCTTTACAGTGAATGCAAAGATTGGCTAGAGTTCTTCTTCTAAGCTTGGATATTTGAAATGGGCTTAGAATCTATGTGTGAAGGTTGCGAAGACGAGTTCCGATGAACTGGAAACTCGGAGAACACTTGGAAACAAAAACTCGAAGATTGCTAGAAAGCTGGGGAGTGTTTGTTTGCTGTATGCGCTCGAATGCTCAAGTAGTGTTCTCTATTTTCTTCGTCTTCATCCTTCACTATTTATAGGCGGAGGGTTGGCTGAGATCCGTTGCTTGGTTGGTGGCCTTGTCCCTCCTCCTCTCGACAGTACTTGCGCAGGCAGTAGCTTTTGCAGAAGCGCAGTTTTGGCATTTTGCCAAAATTGGCTAACTTCCAAGTGTAACAGTAACTGGAGCGACCCAGTACTGTTGCGGCGCCTTTGTCGGCCTGGCAGTCAACTCCTCTGCTCCTCTCCGCTTTCGACACGTGGAGATCTCGTAATTAATGCTACGATCTCCTATTGACTGGAGTTCAAAATATGGGCGGGAGTTGTGCTGTCGCTTTCTGGTAGGTAGTGGCTTGCTTTGCTTTAAGTTGTAGCGTCCGCTCTGAAGTGAGTCGCTTCAGGATCATACTGTAGCGGGTCGCTTTCGAAACGAAGTTTCGTAGTGACCGCTTTAAAAGGTGTTGACCCGCGTTTACTCGCTTCTGCTTTTCTTTGTAGCGTTCGCTTTGCTTCGCTTTGGTAGCTTCACTTTGACTCCATTGTAGCGCTCGCTTCGCTTCGCTGGTTTCGGCACGCTTCACTTCAGTTTGCTAGACTCGCTTCGCTTTGGAAGAACACACTCAAGCGAGTGGCCTTCACTTGAATTCCTGCAGTCTAAAGCTAAGCAAAATAAAGCCATCCTAACAGATTTAGGCTTAGAAAAATTCTAACCTATTAACTACATCAAAATGGGTCGCTTGTGAATAGGACACTTGGGGTTTTGGGATCTAATCAAAACAAGTGACATCGTTTATCAAATATCCCATGTAGTTCCCCCTTAACAAATCAGTCCTTAACAATTCCCAACAATTCCCTTCGTCATTAATAAGGTGGTCCTCACTCTAAGGAATGTAGAGTCACGCGGACTGCGTGTTTGCGCAGGTCCTTCTCCCGCCAACAGACCTCAAATAGCTCCTGGGATGAGGTATGACCTCATGGCTTCTGCGTACCTCTCGGCTTTATTCAGCATCCGAAGCTTCCAAAGGCTTATGGAACCTTTATTGAACTGTTCCCCATGGGGAACAGCTCCTGGGCAGGACCCTCGCAATTGGCGTGGAGCCCGATGCTATAGAGAAGTGGACTTAACCACAACCCGATATTGCCATACGACATTATTGGTATTAACTTTTCTTCGTAGGTGATGCCCTAAGGTTAGGGGAAGCATATACTCTTATTAATCTGTATTAATTACATGGTAGGGCTGATATTAGTCCCTATCAGCTACTCCCCCCCCCCCCCCCCCCCCCAGGTTCAGAAGCATTTGCATGAGAGCTTCTGACGGACGTTTTTGGGCGGGAAAACTTTCCTTGTTTTGGCCATGGCTTCTTATTTTTTGGCACAGATGTCTTGTCGCATAGAGAATCGAAACGACGATTACTTTTCTGAGGATAAAGTTGGGCCTATTTTCATTGTTCATCATTACTCTTTCCCCTAGGGCCAGAGAATATTATAATAAATGTATCTAAGCGAAAAAGGCGTTCCCCTTTTCGTGAACCGACGTGGAGTAATAAACAAGACATTATCTCCTTCTTCCTTACTTTTTAACTTCTTCTCCTTCTCTTTCTTCTCATTGTATTTCAGAGAGAAAAAGGCGATACTCTAGACTTTTCGACGTTTTCAGAGATTACGCTGACGATTGTTTTACTTTCGTCTTCCTCCAGGTATTCCCTTACCCTTTGTTCTTATTTAGCTCTGTGCAAGCCATTTTTCGGCATTCCTTGAGATTAGGGCATTCCCTATTTTCCCCCTGATTCACCCTGTGCTTTTTAGGGGAAAGATGTTGGTTGTGGGTTTCTTGGATCGTAGAACTAGTCTTGATACAAATGTGGTTGATGCTTTTACCCTTAGAACTAATAGCTAGTTCTTAAAATTTTTAGAGATTGGATTTATCCTTGCTATTTTCGATCCTACTCTTTGTCTTTCCTCATTGGTGATTATCTCTATTTTACAGCCATGGATTCTACAAAGCTGGGTATGGTGCAAAAAGTTCGTGAAAAATTGCTGAAGAGGATTGAGCAGACAAAAGACGGTAATCTCAATTCTGCCCTGCCAACAGGTGATACCTCTACTAGGGCACTTGCAGAACCCGAGGGCTATAACCCTTCCCAAGAAGTTCTCCGGGAGACAGAAACTGCCAGGCCTCTGTTGAAGCCCTTCTTCCCGCGTCTAGTCGCCTCCAACCGGTCGACTTCATCTTCTCCTATTCTTATTGACGTGGAGGCCTGTATCTCCACTCCGGCTGCCCTAGAGCCTCGTTCTCCTTCCCTCAAAAGGAAAAGCGATTCTCCTTCTTCCTCAGTTATGAAGAAGGGTAAAACATTGGAGGATCCTCTCTCTGCCCAAGTACTGAACTTAGAACAGCTGAAGGAGCATCTCTCCCAATCTGAGAAAAGTAGAGAGCAACTCCAAGTTGAGGTTCATCAGCTTCGAGGCTTCCTGCGAGATAAAGAGGAGCATTGTTCTACCCTCAGGCAGAGTACGCTTTCCCTCTCTGAACGAATAAGGGAACTTGAGGGAGCTTTGAAAGCTTCATCAGATAGAGTGGGGTTATTGCAAGAGATCCACGCAGCAGAAGTGGGACAGCTAACGCAGACTCACGAGCAGGAGCTGGCACGAGCCCAAACCTCTTCTTTTAACGAAGGGAGAAGGGCAGGGATAAACCAGGGCGTTTCCTCTGGGATTAAGGATTGTAGGTCTAACCTACTGATGACCCCTCATGGTCAGGCTTTCCTAGACTCTCTGGTTAAGCGCCTGCCAGAAGCTTATCTCCGATCTCAAGATGGACAACTTCTGCCATCCTTGAATGCTGCCAACAGCTAGGCATTCCTGAGCGTGCGGCTACCATCAACGCAGGGTCCATAGTGAGGATGTTCGACACATAGCCCAAATCTCTCCAAAGGAACCGCCTCGCTTCCCCTAAGGAGCCCTGGTTTATGCTTGTGCTGAGAGAAGCGTCTCAAATCCTCCGACAGCCGGCAGGTGTCTCGGAAGATCTCCCTCCCTGGGATGCTCCTTTGTTTCCTCTCTCTCTTCTTAACACTATGGTTATGAGGTCCATGCGGAAGGCTTTCGACCAGGTGCCTTCTCTTTTCCTTTATTTTTCATTGTTTTTAATGTTTATTTATTATTAACCTTTTTCCTTATCAGGAATTGAGGGAAAGAGATACTCCAGGCCCATCTGCCCGCAAGGAAAGTACCTTCTTACCACCCTCTCCAAAAGAGGCGAAGGATGGCTCTGAAGAAGTGGGCGTTCTAAAGATTCCGACAAACTCACCCAAAGGTGGCCCCTCTGTCCCTTCGGCTTTGGCTGCTATCGAGGAGTGGTCTTCCTCCTCCCATTCATCGAGCTCTGAGGATCTAGCTTCTGCCTCCGCTCCTTCTCTTTAATCCTGTTGCTTTTGAGGAGTTGTTTAAAAACAATTTTCCTTTTTGATGCTTGCGGTGGGGTGCTTTTTTATGACCCTGAAATCGTGCTGATGGAGCACAGACAATATTATTTCTTTCTGCTTTTGGCTGGGTACTATTTGAGGCCCCGCTTTTGACATGTTTTTGCTTATCAGTTTGGGATATTACCCTTCTTATTTTTATGTTTATATGACTTCTTGCCTTGTTTTTGCCTGCCATGCTCCTCTTGCTAAAGCATTTTGAGGTAATAGAATACAGGTTAAAAAGCATTTTAAGATAATGGGGTACGAGTATTGGGATGTAGGGTATCCCCTACTCCCCCCCCCCCCCCCCCCCCCCAAGTGAGGCGTAAGGAACCGAAGGAATTACTCCTCATTTTAGAGCTAACAATTTGTGGAATACGATTTTAAGAACAAGGAGGCATGATCCTATGTCTTTCGCATACTGATTAATTAAAAGATAAGAAAACTTCAAAATAGATAAGGGCTATGTTCAGTCATACTCCCTTCTTTTCAGGAATCGCTATCCTTTTCCTCGCATACTTTTCCCTTCAGGCTTCTCTCGATCTAGCATTTCGGTTGTGCCTTTGATTTTTGCCCTTGCTTTAGCCATCAAAGTTTCCCATCGCCCCTTCACAATTGGAGCGTGGCACGTGCTTGTTGTTTTAATTTCAAGTCCTTTGCTTTCGTTGATCTGCTGGAGCGGCTTCTTGTCTGGGCTTCTGGATATTAGGAGCCCTTCAGGGGAATTGGTGCTGGTGATCAGCAAGTGTTCCATTGAGATGGAGAGATCCTGGCCTTCTCCTGTCGGGGTCAGGGTCTTAGGTCTTTTTTCTTCGGGTTTTATTTCAGCTTTATCTCCGGCAGGTTCTGCCATTGGCCTTTTCTTAGTTTCTCCCTCCTGTACCGATTGAATATAGCACTTCGTGAGATCCCTTGATCTCCCGACACCTGTCCCACCTGGCTTCCCACAGGGAATTTCATCATCAGATGGTAAGTGGAAACCACTGCTTGAAATGGATTCAAGGCAGTTCTCCCTAGGATAATGTTGTAAGAAGATGGCTGCCGCACCACCAGAAAAGTGACTGGCTTTGATACCCGCATAGGTCCTTCGCCGAGGGTGAGCATCAAGTCAATTGACCCTAATGACATCACATGGTCTCCTGAGAAACCATGCAGAGCCGTGGCTACTCCGCTCAAAGGCTTCTGGAGACTAATTTGATTGAACCAACTATCAAATATGACGTTGACTGCGGCCCCTGTGTCCACAAAGACCCTTTGGACTTGATACCTTTCTATTTCCACTGTGATGACCAAGGCATCGTCATGTGGATAAGTTACCTTTTGATTGTCTTCGGGTCGAAATGAGATTTCTGGCGGGGGTGGGCCTTTTTCGACCTTCCAGACCCCATGTCTTTCGTGCATATATAACTCTCTGGCAGATGCCTTTCTACTTCTGTTGGAATCTCCCATAGTGGGTCCTCCATATATCATTTTGATAACACCTTTAGGCTTTGGTCCCTGGTTAGCATCAGGTGATTTTTTTTCAGGGTCTTCTTTGCGCTTTTTGTTCTGCTCTGTTTCTCTCTTGACGTATTCCAAGAGTTCTCCTTCTTGGATTAGCTTCTCGATGGCAATCCTCAAATTTCTGCAGTCATTAGTCATATGACCAAAGTCATTATGGAATTTGTAGAACCTTTCAGAAGGTGGATTCCTTGGCGGCTGCCTGTGTCCAGCGGGGATCTGGACCCCTGGTTTTTTCATGACCACTTCAAGCAAGTCAACAGGTTGCTTGATGAGCGGAGTAAAAGATCTCAGAAATCGTTCATTTTTGTCAGTTTTCTTGGCATCTGGGGCTGGCCTTTTCTTCTCTTCCGGTTTCTTTTCCCTTTGAGAGGCCAGTTCGGCCCTTTTGCTACTCAGGGCTTCTTCCATGTGAATATATTTTTGGACTCGTGTCAGTAGCTCCTCGAAAGAGGTAGCTTCTTTCTTGATGAGGGAAGCGAAGAACTGCCCTGGCTTCAAACCATCTACACAGGCATGTACTTTTAGATTAGGCTCCACTCCTGGAATTTCCAGGACAGCCTCGTTGAAACGCGTCATGTAGTCTCTCAGACTCTCATTGGCACCCTGCTTGATAGTCGTTAGATGTAAAGAATTTCTGGTAGTTTTTTTAGCACTAACGAACTGTTGGAGAAAAACATCCCTCAGATCCAGGAAGGAGTGAATAGAAGCTATTGGTAGCTGCTTGAACCAATGTTGAGCAGTCCCTGATAGAGTTGTGAGAAACACTCTGCACTTAACGCCCTCCGAATACTGATGAAGGAGGCATAAGCTTTCAAATTTCATTAGATGTTCTTCGAGGTCTCCTTTCCCCTGGTATTCACAAGAGATTGTCTTGAAGTTGCTAGGAACGGGATCAGTTTGAATATCTGCTGAGAATGGACTATTCTCATCAATATATAAAGAGAAAGGTTCTGATTTATTTCCTTCACTTCTATTTTTTGGGAAGTGTTTTGGGTTTCCTTCTTCATTTAAGTTACGGATTTCCCTTTCGCTTGCCTCTGTTTCCTTTGAGGTCCTTTCTGCAGCTTGCTTCTGCTCTTATAGCCTTTTTATTTCTTTTGCCAAGAGCTTCATCTGCTCTTGTTGTTGGGCATACTTCTTGGCCCATGCATTATCAGCATTCTCGTTGAGTTTCCCTCGAGTTATTCAGGGCCCTCTTCATCTGGGGACTCCCAATCAGTGGAAAATCCCTCCTCTGTTTCGACCACCATTGGAGGCGGCTTTGAGACCAATTCTTGGGTTATGCCTGGGTTTAGGGGCTTCTGCTTGTGCATCGCGGAGGTGTTCTTGCTTCCTCCACCCTTCTGGGTTTCCCCCGGGGGATCTGCATTTTGGGAATTTACTCCCAGAACATGAAGTCTTTTTTCAACAGCCCCTTCGACCACACCCTCTACGAGTGCTTTCATTTGGAGGAGCATGGTTGGGGAGAACTGAGCTTCCATGTTGACACTGGCTTCAGTTATCATAGTGCCTTTCCCTTTATTCCCAAGTAGGGAATTTTCTGGATTCCCAGTAGCTTGGCCAGCTTCTTTTGAAGCAGCATCTGGGGCAGTATTCATCCTTGCAAGGTTCTGTAAACATTTGAGAGAATTAATTTCAGGTGCTCTTTGGAAGAGGCTTAAGAAATATATGTAATTTATTTTTAACATATCTTTTGTAATTGGGAATCATTTATGGTGATTTTAACAATTATTGCCTATTCGATACAGGGCTTTTTAAAGGGTGGCTTTTGCCAGTATAAAATAGAGGTATATGACTCCTGCTTTCACAGGGCTTAGCATTATGATGCCCATTTTAATGCAGTTCTCTAGATGACGCTTTTTGAGGAGGATCTGATTATAGTATGGGCCCTTTAAGGCTCATGTAGTTTCTTATTTCATAGGGCTTACTACAGGGTGCCTGATTGTGCAGGTCTTTGTGTATAATGCCTAACTATGTAGGGTTCTTTTAGAGGGTGTCTACTGTGTATGATGCCTACTGTGTAGGGCTTTTGAAATATGGCTTGTTGGATAGGGCTTCAAAGAATTCTGCTCATTATATAGGGCTTATGGGAATATTGCCTATTAAATAGGGCTTATGAGAATGTTGCCCGTTGAATGGGGCCTGTGAAAATGGTGCCCATTAAATGGGGTTTATGAAAGGTATGGCCCATTGTATGGGACTTACAAGAATGTTGCCTATTGAATAGGACTTATGAGAATTTTGCCCATGGTATGGGGCTTACGAGAGTTTTGCCTATTGAATAGGGCTTATGAGAATTTTGCCCATGGTACGGGGCTTACGAGAGTTTTGCCTATTGAATAGGGCTTTTGAGGGTGTGCCTATTAGATAGGGCTTGTGCGGCCTATTAGATAGGGCTTAAGCAAGTGTTGCCTATTGAATAGGGCTTATGAGGGTGCTGCCTATTAGATAGGGCTTACGCAGATGTTGCCTGTTAGACAGGGTTTCTAAGGATATTGCCTGTTAAACAGGGCTTCTGAAGCTGTTGCCTGTTAAACAGGGCTTCTGAGGGTTCTGCCCATGGTATGGGGCTTATGGGAGGTTCTGCTTTCAGATGCAGGGCCCCTTCATCAAAGTGAATGGGGTAACCTTGTCATCTTCAGCTCTCCGCTTTTCAATGTTTTTGCTCGGTGGGTTTTTGGTTCATGGCAATACAGGGGCATATAACTAGCTTAGGGGTGTCAACGGGTGGGTAAAACCCGGACCCGGTCCGGACCCGCTCAAAACCCGCTTGTAAATTAACTTACGGGTCCGGGTCCGGGTCCAACCCGGTCAGACCCGCAACAGTAGCAGACCCGACCCGACCCGACCCGACCCGACCCGACCCGATATATATATATATATATATATATATATATATATATATATATATATATATTTTAATTCAACCATTTTGTATTTTTTTTCAACTTATCAATTTTGTATATTTTTACATATTAACATGGATTAAAGTTTCACTGCCCAGAAACATGTACATGACTGAAATTAGCAATGCTAAATTATTACAGATGGATCAAAACAGAGAGTGAAGAAGAATGGAAAAGAGAGGAGAAGGAGAAGGAGAGAGTGGGAAGGAATATATGATCAGACACATTAATTATTACGTTCTTTGGAAAAACATGCTCTTACATTTGATTCACAATTCACCAACATCGTGTTTATGTATATATCTAGCTAGCTAGTCCCCCCTCTCTCTCTCTAAAAGCTTCCAACAAGTGGAGGTATACTAGCAGTTCCATGACAGTAAAAGAAGATCAGAAGCAGCTAAAGCCAGCCCAGAAAACGAGAATTTATATACATATACTTAACATAAAATCAAGAAACGAGAATTGGGATGTAACAAGACTTTGAATTCGGATAACTCACGCTACTACAGTACTACTCGATCAATTGCTGGAGCTCGGCTTTCAATTGCTCGATCTTGAGCCCCACCCCCCTCTGAATCGCCGCCTTCTCACCCTCCGGCGACTTCTTCAGATTTTGATTGGCACTGGCTCTTCTTCAACACTCTCCCTCACTCGCTGAATCTCGCTCCGAATTTTGAGTTAATTTCTACATTGAACATTTGAAGTTTCCCCCAAATTGGGAGTGATTAGGGTTCTCAAAATTTTGAACGGCATGAATTTTGAGTCTCGCGACTCTCGCTCTAGCAGTCTAGCGCTTTCTCTCTCTAGCGTTAATTTCTCCGGGTCCGGGTCCACTGTAACGGGTCGGGTCCGGGTCCGGGTAACACCTAAGTTTCCGGGTCCAGGTCCGGGTCGGGTCCAATTGTTAACGGGTCTGGTCCGGGTCCGTGTCTATAGGTGCTTTAGCGGGTCCGGGTCCGGGTTTTACCCACCCGTTGACACCCCTAAACTAGCTCGAGAGATGAAGCTTCCTCTATAATTACCAATCCCACATGACCCTCAAGTTAATTTTACATTTTGAGATAGTTAACAGAGTCGTAAACTCACCAATTTCAAAAGGTGAACTGAATGCGTTCTGAAATTGCTGCGAATTTTTGATTCGGCTTTCCCCTAGATTCTCCACAACCTTAAGATTTTAACAGATAAAACAGTTTATTTATCACAGTTTTTATTGTAAGGAAGATATGACCTCGAAATCACCTCCGATTCCTTTGACCTGCTGTTATGAACAATGCAGCTAGAATGGATTCATGTAATGGCCCACATTTTCGTAAGCATAAAAGACCGATTATCGGACTAATTAAATTCGATTTAGTCATTGTAATTCGGTTTAATAATCGAATTTTAGAAAAGATAGTTAAATTCGGTTTAGCAATCGAATTTAGACTTATGATTTAAATTCGATATTAGCAATTGAATTTCTTTTAGTACGTAAATAAAAGTTAGTTCGAATTATTAGATTGCAAATCGGAATGATTTATCGTTAAAAGACGAGGCCGAGAATCGAGCCGTTCTATGGTGAATTTAGCCGAGCTCAATTGCGACTTCTACATAAGAAAGTCGAGTTTCGTATGCTTACCTAATAAGTATAATACGTGTTATATGATTCAAGGATTAGATAGAGATGTGCTAAGTATGTAATGGAGATAAATATTATCCATATACTAAGTATAGGACTAAAATCATGAAGCATTTCTTATATGTGTAATAAGATACATGGCATAAGAATGCAACATTAGTGCATACATAGTGCATTATTACAAGGCTAAAGCTATTACATCTTGGGTAATAACTAGCTAAAACACAAGGGTCTTTACCCACCTAAGAATGCACTAATATACAAGGGTCTTTACCCACCTAAGAATGCTCTAAAACACAAGGGATAGAGAGGCTTTTCACTTCATACAAGCCATCAAACCACCCCTTTCATAGAGGTCAAATTGCAGCCATCTCCATAAGCTTTAGAGCTCCAAGAATCGACTCCCACCAGCCCATAGTACCTGCAAAAATCAGCCCCTAATAAGCCTCAAAAGTAGGGTATACTTTTACACAAAGGATCATAGCTTAGCACATTGAGAGGTAACATCTAAACCCACCTTTTACAAAAAAAATGGTAGGGAGTACAACCCTTTAAATAGGCATTCATGAGCTGAAAAGTGAAAGGAAAAGAGGAGGAAGAAAGAGTGCAAGTTAGTACAAGATATTGGAAGATTTCTTGAGCCTCCAACCCATCACACCCATCGATTTCCATCACTTGGCAAACCATCAAAGTTCAGCCCCTAACATGTATATAAACCCCCCACACCACTCTTGCAAGAAGCTTCACCCACTCACATATCATTTGCAAACACTTAGAGAGTAGAACTAGTGAAGGAGAAGAAGAGGACTAAGGAAGAGGAAGGGAATAGCTAGCAACAACAGCCCTACAAACCACTAGTAAGTGCTTCCATACCAATTCTTTAAGTAGAATTTAGTTAACATAGCCAATAGTTATGTTTCATAAGAAGCATGCAAGCAACTATTCCTCATAACCTCATTAGAACACACCAAGCATGAGTAGAGACTTAAAACCCTCACATGAGTATTTAAAAGAGAACTCAAGCATGCTAAGAACTACATAACAACCAACCAAGCAACACAAGTATGTTAGAAAATGTAAGCTAGTTCTTAACCGAACCTCTAGTGCTTAAAAACCATAAGAGATTGAGCATGCTCTATATTGTATGTATCAAACCATAGCATGAGATTTCATAATCTGTAATTTAATCATAATTCGAACCTAAAACGAATCGATTAAAAGAATAAACGGGAGAGGGAGGGTTAGAGTGAACCTCCGTCGAGGCACGAAGCCCCGACGGGATTAATAGAGGCTGGACTATAGTCCAGGGGCACCGACGGGGCAGCAGAGGCGGCCCGAGATTCCGGCAGCGGCCGTTTCTGTCGGCGTCGTTGTCTTCTAACCTGAAAGGTCCGAGAGGGAAGGGTTAGGAAAAGGAGAGAGGAAGAAAGGGAGAGAGAGAGAGTGTGTGTACCTGCTCGTCGGACGGCGAACGACGGCGAACCGGCGGAGGGTCGGCGGCCGAGAGAAAGACAGAGAGCAGAGAGTGAGATAACCGAGTGAGAGAGAGAGAGGGGAGGGGGAGATGAGAGAGAGGGAGGCGTCGCCGGCAACGCGAGCTCTCGCCGTCGGCGAGAGCGACGCCGGCGACGGAGAAGGGTGACTGTTGAGTGAAGGGGAGGGGGAAGAATGAGAATGCTGTGCGTGTTTGTGTTGTGAGAAGGGAAAAATTAGGGATTGCAATTAGAGGGTCATGGGTTAGGTCCGGGTCGGGTCGGGTCTGGGGCGGGTTCGGATCTGGGTTTGGGTTTGGGTTTGAGATTGGGTTTGGGTGTGGGCCGAAGCAGTGGGCCGAATTTATTCTTTCGGCCCAATTCTATTTATTTATTTATTCGTTCGTTAATTATTTAACTTTTACGAAACGAGAAATGGTACATCAAAGATAGCATTATATGATTAATTCGATTAACTCGATTCATTAATCAAGTTCGATTCCTATCGAACTTATATTATTATTTAAATTGCGATTATTAATAATCATAGATTATTAATCCTCCCGGATTTTATTTAATAAACTATACTTCGATTAAGAATAATTAATTGTAGTGTATACAGATATAATTTACGACTATCCTTAGTCGTATAATTCATTTAATTCCTAACAATAGTCTTCCGACTCATTTTACGGAATGTTAGACGAGACGAGAAATAGGAGCTTAAGAATAGGAATATTCTTAATAGGATTTATATAGTTTATAAGAATGGAAATTCTTATTATTTATCTTCTAAATAGGCGGGAGCCGAACGGAAGGCGAGCAACGTGTTATCCTTGATACCAATTCATTCGGTATTCGAGGTGGGCTTTCTTCTAAAGAAACTCTTCATTTATATGATTAAGTTCTAGTTATTTTAGCTTGTCATGCCATAAACCTTTTCGTTTTGTGTATGACACCTATCTGTGTTGGCTTTGCCAATTTATGTTAATCGATTTCGGGTCCTCGTTAAGATGCTATCTTACTTGGACTAGTGTACACAGGACCGTGAGTCATCCTTCGGTTGACCGTTCAGGTATCGTGTGAGGTGGCCACCTCCTCGACACCATAGAATCAGAACGGTAGAGTACTAAAAGAACATAGTCTGCAGACACTTTTATGAACTAGAAATGATTTAGTGAACATAGGTTTCTTTCAATAAAATCCCTATGCTTCACTCGCTATGGCATGAACAATTATATTGTATAGTTTTCGGCACTGTGTCCACTGAGTACTCTGTACTCGGCCCTGCATGTATTTCTAAATGTGCAGGTTGAACATGATGGAAGTGAAGTGACGAGCGGAGCTTTTTGCAGTCTTATTTATGTCATAGATTAGACTTTCGGTAATACATGTCTTCATACATGTATTCACATAATTATTCCGCTGCGTACACTCTTTAGTGATATTCAAGTGCTTTAAGCACTTATTCAGTTGATGTAATGAATCAAACAACTTATCGTGCTTCTTCTTCGAGCCTTTGGCTAAACTTAATGATCAATTCTACGTTCCAAGTCTTTCTACGAGTCATGATCCGTATTTATTTCATCTCCCCTTTCTTCCCCACTTCTTATTCCCCATCCCTAGTTACGGTTCCCCGGCTTTGCTATCCTTAGCGAAGTCCGGTCGTGACAGAGTGGTATCAGAGCAATCGTTGCTCTGAACCCGAAAGTCTTCTTTCTGAGTCTAGTCTAGTTCGATTCACTAGACTAATTAAGTCAAGACGGCAAAAGCTCAGCACTTCACTACTCCATGCTCAACGAGAAAGAGGAAAGGTATATAGAATAGTACATGACTTCTTCAGAACCTAGAATGGACTATAGATATGCATGATCACTTAGAAATAAGAATATGCTTTCTATGAGAACATAGTTTGCTCAAATAGTTATGGCTTCTTAAAGCCAATGTTCTGAATTTAGAAGGAACGAACTTCCTTCCCTTTAGTTAGAAGCGAAGAAGAAGACATCAAGAAAGTGTTCAAGTGCAAGGATGTCCAAGGAAGATAATGTCATCAACCAAATGACATGGGCTTGGCGATGTTTCAAGGCAATATCGATGCAAGTCTAATGACTATTAAGATATTAAAACAACTTAGTGATCAGAATTGTGGCACAAAAATGGTAAGACCACCCTTAACTCGTAGATGTACCACATCACGGGTAAAATGAAACGTATTATGATGATGATTAAAGAAAGATAGCACTGTAATAAGTTAGACTACTTATTATTTATGATATATTAAGTATAGATTATGATTGACTAGAACCTAGCTAATACTTTCATCTTATGTAGATGGCCGGATTTAAGTTCACCGCTAGGAAGAGGGTGCACGAGAGGGCCACACCCGAGGAGGTGATTGGAGCCTATCAGACATACAAGCCACGGTGTGGGGACGACCTCGGAGAGTTCCTATCTCACTACCGTCGACACTGGAGTGAGGCTCACGTCCACGGTGTCACAGGGTACGATGGGATCATGAGGTTGATAGAGCTGCTGCCACCAGATTGGCAGGGTTGGGCCAGGGATATGACGAGAGACTTCATCTTCCAGGCTGAGCCCCACTACGACCTGGTAGGCGACTTGCCCAGGTTTGTGGCCACTCTTCAGTACTACTTCGGAGTGTTTGGACAGGCACCGACGGGATCATATGTGCGTCCCGGAGACTTTGTAGTGGTAGGACCATCTTCGGTCCCGGCCGCACCAGCACCTAACCACCCACCTCCAGTGGACCCTACTGTAGTTCCCGAGCAGGTTACCCCGCCCCATGCGGCCACCCTGAGCCGACTGGGTCGACACTGCTCCGAGGCAGGGCCTTCGGACCTTGAGAGGCGACCTCCTACACCTTACAGGTACCCGGTGGATCCCCCACCATCTGACGAGGAGGACTCTACTCGTAGCTCCGCTATGGATCGCTACGTACGGCAGATCAAAGGGAAGACCCTGGTGATCGAGGAGCCAGAGGTAGACAGTGTTCCTCAGCCAGAGCCGGAGCCTCTTGCCCCAGCCCCTCACTCTAGGGAGGACCGGATGGCACTTATCCGTGCAGCGGTTGCTCGTCTTTCGGCCCGCATGGACGAGTTCTTGCAGGAGGAGTCAGAGGAGGATCCCGAGGAGGATCCAGAGGAGGAGCCAGAAGAGCACCCTGAGGAGAATCCCGAGGAGGAGGATCCGATGGAGGACTCGGATGGAGAGGAGCAGCACGGTTACGGCTCCATGGAGGAGTCCGAGGCCGAGTCCGGAGTGACTAGTTTAGTTAATGTATTGTAGTGTATTCCCTATGTACTAGCCAGCAACGGATCCTTAGAAGACCGTCCTGGATTCTATTATCGTTATTTTAATTAGGTAGCTGTGGATGTGACCCCCACAAGACGATATTCTATGTTTTATGTAGTAGTTAATGACGTAGCCCCTAGTGACGAGCATCATAGATGATATTTCTCTAATGAATGAAAAGTCCTCGTTGAGGCAATTTTCTCTATGATTGTTATATATATGTTTTATATTAGTACATTTAAATCAATCACGTTTTAAGTAAGAATCGTAATGTGTCATCGATAGCTTAAGAAAGACTACGAACGAGTTCTAAGAACCCATATGAGTCGTGATCATAGAACAAGATCATCGAATTAGAATGTACGCGTTAAGCTAATGAGTTCCTTACTCATGTAGCGAAATGGCCCCCAAAAGACAAGTTGTTTTTCCTCGAGGACGTGGGAGACCACCAAAGAATCTCAGGAGAGAACCAACCCCTGAGGAAGAGGAACAACAGGAAGAGAGTGAAAACTCTGTGAGTGAACAGCAAGAGGAATCTGAGGAAGAATCGGAACAGGAAAGGGAAGCAACACCACTTCCACCACCACCTCCACCGCATGAGCGGAGAATTGAGGAATTGTTCCTAAAACAGAACCCACCTGTGTTCAATGGGAGCGGAGAACCAGCAGAAGCAGAGATTTGGGTGCGAGCTATAGAGCGCATCTTCAAATTTCTTAGGTGCACTGATGAGGAACGCCTAATCTGTGTTGCATTCCAACTATCTGGACCCGCCGATTTCTGGTGGGAGGCAAAACAAAAAACCATGACGCCCCATCAGCTGAGGAATTTCACTTGGGAACAGTTCAAGGAAGGGATTTATGATTAATATATCCCCAAGAGTTACAGGAAGAAAAAGGAGAACGAGTTCTATCATTTGAAGCAAGGAAAGATGTCTGTGACAGAGTATGACAGGACATTTTGTGAGCTATCTCGCTTTGCTCCAGAACAAGTTGATACCGAGGCTAAGATGGCAGAAAAGTTATGTGCCGGTCTGAGGCACGAGATTAGAATGACACTTGCCGGTCATGGAGGACTATCTTACTCGGAATCACTTAGCAGAGCATTGGATGTAGAGGCAGCAATGCCCAAAGATAAACCGGCTGTAGCACCAGGAACTGCTCAGTCACACACTCAGCAAGATAAGGGTAAACGCAAGTGGGAAGACGGTCAGGGCAAGCAAGGTGAAAAGAAAGCATGGAAGGGAAACCCCAACTCGCAGGAGTTCGGAAAGCAGACTGCTACTGGACAAGTGGGAGGATACAAACAGAAGTATCCCACATGCTCCAAGTGTGGCAAGATGCATGGAGGGTTGTGTAAGGCAGGCAGTGACAACTGCTATATCTGTGGACAGAAGGGACACTACGCAAGGGAGTGCCCTAATAGGCAGAAAGGAACTGGATCAGGCCCGAATCAATCAAACCAGACCCAACAGTTGAAGGCAATCCAGGCACCGGTTAAGCCAGAGCAATTTCAGCCACTCCCACCGCCACCCCCACTGCCGCCGCAACAACAAATGTTTCATCAGTATATGCAACAGCAACAGCAACCCCAGAAGAATGC
The DNA here is from genome assembly GCA_029379335.1 of Thymus mandschuricus. Taxonomy (NCBI): domain Eukaryota; kingdom Viridiplantae; phylum Streptophyta; class Magnoliopsida; order Lamiales; family Lamiaceae; genus Thymus; species Thymus mandschuricus. The sequence goes on from CM057079.1 coordinate 12,221,464, forward strand.
AAGAGCCTTCGTGCTGAAGCAAAAGCAGCCCGAGAAAAACCAGGGGAATTTGGCAGGTATGGGCCAACTTCTAAACACCCCTGTTATAATATTGTTTGATACGGGTGCTTCGCATTCTTTCATCGCAAAAGCATGCGTAGATAATCTAAGGCTTAAGGCAGAACGAATAACTTCGGACATAAGAGTTGTTCACCAATAGGAGGGACTGTTACTCTCACACATCGTTGCTCTAACTTAGGATTGAACATAGGTCCACTTGAACTTATAGCGAATGATCTTGGCATTATGGCCATGAAGGACGTAGATATAATCCTAGGAATGGATTGGCTAGCTGAAAACTACGCCACCATCCTTTGCAACGAAAGGAAGATCGCTTTCCAACCACCAGGGAAGGAACCAACGATGTTTCATGGAATCTCCATGGGGAAGCGCAAAGCCATCATTTCGGCTCTTCAGGCTACAACCATGCTGAGAAATGGTTGTCCAGCATACCTGGTCTACCTAAACGAGGAACCGAAGGGAGAAAGGAATGCGGGAGATGTAGCCATCGTGCGAGAATTTCCTGATGTATTTCCAAGCGAACTACCAGGGCTACCGCCAGATAGAAAAATAGAATTTACCATAGATTTAGAACCTGGATCAGCCCCGGTATCTAAAGCACCATATAGGATGGCCCCGAAGGAGTTAGAAGAACTCAAGGTGCAACTTCAGGAACTATTAGATTTGGGATTTATCCGACCTAGCGTGTCACCATGGGGAGCCCCCGTGCTCTTTGTGAAGAAAAAGGATGGTTCTATGAGGATGTGTATCGATTACAGAGAGTTGAACAAGTTGACTCTCAAAAATAAATATCCTCTACCAAGGATAGATGATTTGTTTGATCAACTCAAGGGAGCAAGTGTATTCTCCAAAATAGACTTGAGGTCAGGATACCATCAGCTGAAGATACGCCCAGAGGATATACCCAAAACGGCATTTCGAACCCGATATGTCACTACGAGTTCGTAGTGGTACCATTTGGATTAACCAACGCACCAGCAGTATTCATGGATCTCATGAACCGTGTTTTCCATCCATACTTGGACAAATTTGTCCTAGTCTTTATAGATGATGTCCTCATCTATTCGAGGGATAGGAAGGAACACGAGGAACACCTAAGAAAGGTGTTAGGAACACTAAGGATATAGAAGCTTTATGCTAAATTTAGTAAGTGCGAATTTTGGTTTAGCGAAGTCGCATTTCTGGGACACATCGTGTCTTCAGAAGGGATTAAGGTAGATCCCGCGAAAGTGGAAGCCGTGCAAAATTGGAAGTCACCTTCTACCCCGAATGAAATTCGCAGTTTCTTAGGACTGGCTGGTTACTATAGGAGGTTCATTGAGGGATTCTCCAAAATAGCAAGGCCAATGACTCAACTCTTGAAAAAGGGGATCAAGTTTACATGGACCCCGGAGTGCGAATCGAACTTCCAATTATTGAAGAAGAAATTGACCACTGCACCAGTTCTGGCCGTCCCAGAACCAGATAGGAAATACGTGATTTACACCGATGCCTCAAAGAATGGGCTTGGTTGCGTATTGATGCAGGAAGGGAAGGTAATTGCATATGCATCACGACAGCTTCGACCGCACGAGCTCAATTATCCTACCCATGACTTAGAGTTGGCAGCTGTGGTGCACGCCTTAAAAATCTGGAGACATCATCTTTACGGAGTTCGCTATGAAATATTCACGGATCACAAGAGTCTCAAATACATCTTTGAGCAGAAGGATCTAAATATGCGCCAGAGAAGGTGGCTCGAACTAGTAAAGGATTACGACTGTGGTATCAATTATCACCCAGGGAAGGCCAATGTAGTGGCAGATGCCCTAAGTCGCAAGACGCACCCAAAGCTGGCAACGTTGCTCACAAATGAGTCAACGCTCGTTGAGGAATTCCAAAGACTTAACCTCGAGGTAATACCTCCGCCAGGGACAGTCAAGGGAATTATTGCTACCTTAACCGTAGTACCCGATTTAAGGAACAGAATTTTGGAAGCTCAAAGAAAGGATGAGGCGATGGAGAAAACACGCCTAAGGATAAGGACAAACGATGGAGGAGGATATCGTGAGGAAGCTGACAACGCCATCACAAAGGATGGGAGGTTGTGCATACCGCATGGTGAGGAGCTCAAAAAGGAGATATTGAGCGAAGCTCACGATACACCATACGCTGCACACCCAGGAAGCACAAAGATGTACCAAGATCTCAAGAGGAAATTTTGGTGGGAAGGTATGAAAAGAGACATAGCTTCTTTCGTCGAGAGATGTTTAGCTTGTCAACAAGTAAAGGCGTTACACCAACGGCCTTATGGGAAGTTACAACCATTAGAAATTCCACAATGGAAGTGGGAGCACATAGCAATGGACTTCGTGACAATTTTACCTAAATCGAAGCGTGGAAACACGGCTATTTGGGTCATCATCGACCGACTTACCAAAAGTGCTCATTTCATTCCCATTCAGATCACTTATGGGTCCGAGAAGTTAGCTCAATTATACGTGCGCGAGATAGTACGTCTGCATGGCGTTCCTAGTTCAATTACTTCAGATCGAGACGCGAAGTTTACATCTAGATTCTGGACCAGCTTGCACAAAGAACTAGGCACTAGGCTGAACTTCAGCACAACATTTCATCCGCAGACTGATGGACAGTCAGAAAGGACAATTCAGACCCTAGAGGACATGTTGAGGACAGTGGTACTCGACAGAGGCGGAAGTTGGGAACCGATACTGCCCTTAATCGAGTTTGCATATAATAATAGTTATCAAGCAACGATAGACATGGCACCATGCGAGGCCTTGTATGGGAGAAAGTGCAAATCACCACTTTACTGGGATGAGGTTGGCGAGAGAAAAGTCCTAGGCCCCGATGCAGTCGAGGAGATGATTGAGATCGTAAGACAGATCCGAGGAAGGATCAAAGAAGCTCAGGATAGGCAGAAATCCTATGCTGATAATCGCAGGACCGAGATAAGTTTTGAGGTAGGAGAAAAGGTCTTTTTGAAGGTGTCACCTTTGAAGGGAATCGCAAGGTTTGGCGTGAAAGGGAAGCTAAGGCCGCGTTTCATCGGACCATACGAAATTCTAGAAAGAATAGGCCCGGTAGCTTACCGGTAGCACTGCCACCAAGCTTTGGAAATGTGCATAACGTATTCCACGTGTCGCAGCTTAGGAAGTACGTGTTTGATCCCAAGCACGTGATCCATCAAGATGAAGTATCCTTAGATTCCGACCTGAGTTATGAGAATAAACCGGAAGCGATTTTGGACCGAAAGGTGCAACAACTCAAGAATAAGTCTATTACTTCAGTCAAGGTTCTGTGGAAGCACCACGGACAAGAAGAGGCGACGTGGGAACTAGAGGATAAGATGAGGGAGAAATACCCCGAGCTTTTCAATTAGAGGTACGCAAATTTCGGGACGAAATTTTTTTTAAGGTAGGTAGGATGTAATGGCCCACATTTTCATAAGCATAAAAGACCAATTATCGGACTAATTAAATTCGATTTAGTCATTGTAATTCGGTTTAATAATCGAATTTTAGAAAAGATAGTTAAATTCGGTTTAGCAATCGAATTTAGACTTATGATTTAAATTCGATATTAGCAATTGAATTTCTTTTAGTACGTAAATAAAAGTTAGTTCGAATTATTAGATTGCAAATCGGAATGATTTATCGTTAAAAGACGAGGCCGAGAATCGAGCCGTTCTATGGTGAATTGAGCAGAGCTCAATTGCGACTTCTACATAAGAAAGTCGAGTTTCGTATGCTTACCTAATAAGTATAATACGTGTTATATGATTCAATGATTAGATAGAGATGTGCTAAGTATGTAATGGAGATAAATATTATCCATATACTAAGTATAGGACTAAAATCATGAAGCATTTTTATATGTGTAATAAGATACATGGCATAAGAATGCAACATTAGTGCATACATAGTGCATTATTACAAGGCTAAAGCTATTACATCTTGGGTAATAACTAGCTAAAACACAAGGGTCTTTACCCACCTAAGAATGCACTAATATACAAGGGTCTTTACCCACCTAAGAATGCTCTAAAACACAAGGGATAGAGAGGCTTTTCACTTCATGACTAGCCATCAAACCACCCCTTTCATAGAGGTCAAATTGCAGCCATCTCCATAAGCTTTAGAGCTCCAAGAATCGACTCCCACCAGCCCATAGTACCTGCAAAAATCAGCCCCTAATAAGCCTCAAAAGTAGGGTATACTTTTACACAAAGGATCATAGCTTAGCACATTGAGAGGTAACATCTAAACCCACCTTTTACAAAAAAAAAATGGTAGGGAGTACAACCCTTTAAATAGGCATTCATGAGCTGAAAAGTGAAAGGAAAAGAGGAGGAAGAAAGAGTGCAAGTTAGTACAAGATATTGGAAGATTTCTTGAGCCTCCAACCTATCACACCCATCGATTTCCATCACTTGGCAAACCATCAAAAGTTCAGCCCCTAACATGTATATAAACCCCCCCACACCACTCTTGCAAGAAGCTTCACCCACTCACATATCATTTGCAAACACTTAGAGAGTAGAACTAGTGAAGGAGAAGAAGAGGACTAAGGAAGAGGAAGGGAATAGCTAGCAACAACAGCCCTACAAACCACTAGTAAGTGCTTCCATACCAATTCTTTAAGTAGAATTTAGTTAACATAGCCAATAGTTATGTTTCATAAGAAGCATGCAAGCAACTATTCCTCATAACCTCATTAGAACACACCAAGCATGAGTAGAGACTTAAAACCCTCACATGAGTATTTAAAAGAGAACTCAAGCATGCTAAGAACTACATAACAACCAACCAAGCAACACAAGTATGTTAGAAAATGTAAGCTAGTTCTTAACCGAACCTCTAGTGCTTAAAAACCATAAGAGATTGAGCATGCTCTATATTGTATGTATCAAACCATAGCATGAGATTTCATAATCTGTAATTTAATCATAATTCGAACCTAAAACGAATCGATTAAAAGAATAAACGGGAGAGGGAGGGTTAGAGTGAACCTCCGTCGAGGCACGAAGCCCCGACGGGATTAATAGAGGCTGGACTATAGTCCAGGGGCACCGACGGGGCAGCAGAGGCGGCCCGAGATTCCGGCAGCGGCCGTTTCTGTCGGCGTCGTTGTCCTCTAACCTGAAAGGTCCGAGAGGGAAGGGTTAGGAAAAGGAGAGAGGAAGAAAGGGAGAGAGAGAGAGTGTGTGTACCTGCTCGTCGGACGGCGAACGACGGCGAACCGGCGGAGGGTCGGCGGCCGAGAGAAAGACAGAGAGCAGAGAGTGAGATAACCGAGTGAGAGAGAGAGAGGGGAGGGGGAGATGAGAGAGAGGGAGGCGTCGCCGGCAACGCGAGCTCTCGCCGTCGGCGAGAGCGACGCCGGCGACGGAGAAGGGTGACTGTTGAGTGAAGGGGAGGGGGAAGAATGAGAATGCTGTGCGTGTTTGTGTTGTGAGAAGGGAAAAATTAGGGATTGCAATTAGAGGGTCATGGGTTAGGTCCGGGTCGGGTCGGGTCTGGGGCGGGTTCGGATCTGGGTTTGGGTTTGGGTTTGAGATTGGGTTTGGGTGTGGGCCGAAGCAGTGGGCCGAATTTATTCTTTCGGCCCAATTCTATTTATTTATTTATTCGTTCGTTAATTATTTAACTTTTACGAAACGAGAAATGGTACATCAAAGATAGCATTATATGATTAATTCGATTAACTCGATTCATTAATCAAGTTCGATTCCTATCGAACTTATATTATTATTTAAATTGCGATTATTAATAATCATAGATTATTAATCCTCCGGGATTTTATTTAATAAACTATACTTCGATTAAGAATAATTAATTGTAGTGTATACAGATATAATTTACGACTATCCTTAGTCGTATAATTCATTTAATTCCGATCAATAGTCTTCCGACTCATTTTACGGAATGTTAGACGAGACGAGAAATAGGAGCTTAAGAATAGGAATATTCTTAATAGGATTTATATAGTTTATAAGAATGGACATTCTTATTATTTATCTTCTAAATAGGCGGGAGCCGAACGGAAGGCGAGCAACGTGTTATCCTTGATACCAATTCATTCGGTATTCGAGGTGGGCTTTCTTCTAAAGAAACTCTTCATTTATATGATTAAGTTCTAGTTATTTTAGCTTGTCATGCCATAAACCTTTTCGTTTTGTGTATGACACCTATCTGTGTTGGCTTTGCCAATTTATGTTAATCGATTTCGGGTCCTCGTTAAGACTTGCTATCTTACTTGGACTAGTGTACACAGGACCGTGAGTCATCCTTCGGTTGACCGGTCAGGTATCGTGTGAGGTGGCCACCTCCTCGACACCATAGAATCACATACGGTAGAGTACTAAAAGAACATAGTCTGCAGACACTTTTATGAACTAGAAATGATTTAGTGAACATAGGTTTCTTTCAATAAAATCCCTATGCTTCACTCGCTATGGCATGAACAATTATATTGTATAGTTTTCGGCACTGTGTCCACTGAGTACTCTGTACTCAGCCCTGCATGTATTTCTAAATGTGCAGGTTGAACATGATGGAAGTGAAGTGACGAGCGGAGCTTTTTGCAGTCTTATTTATGTCATAGATTAGACTTTCGGTAATACATGTCTTCATACATGTATTCACGTAATTATTCCGCTGCGTACACTCTTTAGTGATATTCAAGTGCTTTAAGCACTTATTCAGTTGATGTAATGAATCAAACAACTTATCGTGCTTCTTCTTCGAGCCTTTGGCTAAACTTAATGATCAATTCTACGTTCCAAGTCTTTCTACGAGTCATGATCCGTATTTATTTCATCTCCCCTTTCTTCCCCACTACTTATTCCCCATCCCTAGTTACGGTTCCCCGGCTTTGCTATCCTTAGCGAAGTCCGGTCGTGACATCATGATATTCGTGCTCAGATTTTCTAAGAATAACATCAAACTGACATTCAATATTCCTTTATTCTACTGCTCCTATTCTCGAGCGTTTTTGGCAACAGGGGAATAACAGAGCAAGTTCTTAAGCGTACCATTACAACCAGCTAAAATTCCCAAGCTATTGTGGAGGGCGATGCTCCATACTCAACAATTCCAACAACATTTGTAAATAGCAGATTTAAACTCGCATGTAAGGAACGAACATCTCAAACTTGAGTTTCCCTTTAGCAGGGTATCCGTCACTATTTTTGCTATACAGAGAGTACAATCTAAGAATCACGCTACATTTCACAGCTCATAATCATGAAAGGCTTACTAAAAATCAGGCAATAATATTTGCACCCAGATTTTTGCAGACTGAACAGCGAATACATCATACCCATTCACTCTAATGTCCAATTTTCTCATATTCTTCACATAAGGAAATGATAAAAGAAAATCATCAGCCAGCATTATCGCAGCAAGCTAGAATTTCACATAAAACAGGGGAAATCGACATCTTAGACTCAATATTTTCCCACAGACGGCGCCAGTTGATAGATCCGGGTTGGAGATCCACAACAACTTGAGTGATTACTCATTGTATTTACAGGGAGCATTCATGGATAAAGGGTTGCGATGATAATGAGTAAGAGATGCATATGGTTTTTTCGGCCCTAACTAGGCATTTCATACAGATTTCATAAATAACAATGTTCGCATAAAGATAATAAGGAACGATTGAATTATATGCTTAAATGAAAGGCGCTTCTAGCTAGGTATGCGATCGCTTGGTATTTATAGATGTAAGGAGGGTAAAAAAGGTGATCATTCATGCGGGACGAGAACAGAAAGGGAATTCCTATCACTCAAGATTCCCTTCGTCATTAATAAGGTGGTCCTCACTCTAAGGAATGTAGAGTCACGCGGACTGCGTGTTTGCGCAGGTCCTTCTCCCACCAACAGACCTCAAATAGCTCCTGGGATGAGGTATGACTTCATGGCTTCTGCGTACCTCTCGGCTTTATTCAGCATCCGAAGCTTCCAAAGGCTTATGGAACCTTTATTGAACTGTTCCCCATGGGGAACAGCTCCTGGGCAGGACCCTCGCAATTGGCGTGGAGCCCGATGCTATAGAGAAGTGGACTTAACCACAACCCGATATTGCCATACGGCATTATTGGTATTAACTTTTCTTCGTAGGTGATGCCCTAAGGTTAGGGGAAGCATATCCTCTTATTAATCTGTATTAATTACATGGTAGGGCTGATATTAGTCCCTAGCAGCTACTCCTCCCCCCCCCCCCCCCCCCCCCCCCCCAGGTTCAGAAGCATTTGCATCAGAGCTTCTGACGGACGTTTTTGGGCGGGAAAACTTTCCTTGTTTTGGCCATGGCTTCTTATTTTTTGGCACAGATGTCTTGTCGCATAGAGCATCGAAACGACGATTATTTTTCCGAGGATAAAGTTGGGCCTATTTTCATTGTTCATCATTACTCTTTCCCCTAGGGCCAGAGAATATTATAATAAATGTATCTAAGCGAAAAAGGCGTTCCCCTTTTCGTGAACCGACGTGGAGTAATAAACAGGACATTATCTCCTTCTTCCTTTCTTTTTAACTTCTTCTCCTTCTCTTTCTTCTCATTGTATTTCAGAGAGAAAAAGGCAATACTCTAGACTTTTCGACGTTTTCAGATATTACGCTGACGATTGTTTTACTTTCGTCTTCCTCCAGGTATTCCCTTACCCTTTGTTCTTATTTAGCTCTGTGCAAGCCATTTTTCGGCATTCCTTGAGATTAGGGCATTCCCTATTTTCCCCCTGATTCACCCTGTGCTTTTTAGGGGAAAGCTGTTGGTTGTGGGTTTCTTGGATCGTAGAACTAGTCTTGATACAAATGTGGTTGATGCTTTTACCCTTAGAACTAATAGCTAGTTCTTAAAATTTTTAGAGATTGGATTTATCCTTGCTATCTGCGATCCTACTCTTTGTCTTTCCTCATTGGTGATTATCTCTATTTTACAGCCATGGATTCTACAAAGCTGGGTATGGTGCAAAAAGTTCGTGAAAAATTGCTGAAGAGGATTGAGCAGACAAAAGACGGTAATCTCAATTCTGCCCTGCCAACAGGTGATACCTCTACTAGGGCACTTGCAGAACCCGAGGGCTATAACCCTTCCCAAGAAGTTCTCCGGGAGACAGAAACTGCCAGGCCTCGGTTGAAGCCCTTCTTCCCGCGTCTAGTCGCCTCCAACCGGTCGACTTCATCTTCTCCTATTCTTATTGACGTGGAGGCCTGTATCTCCACTCCGGCTGCCCTAGAGCCTCGTTCTCCTTCCCTCAAAAGGAAAAGCGATTCTCCTTCTTCCTCAGTTATGAAGAAGGGTAAAACATTGGAGGATCCTCTCTCTGCCCAAGTACTGAACTTAGAACAACTGAAGGAGCATCTCTCCCAATCTGAGAAAAGTAGAGAGCAACTCCAAGTTGAGGTTCATCAGCTTCGAGGCTTCCTGCGAGATAAAGAGGAGCATTGTTCTACCCTCAGGCAGAGTACGCTTTCCCTCTCTGAACGAATAAGGGAACTTGAGGGAGCTTTGAAAGCTTCATCAGATAGAGTGGGGTTATTGCAAGAGATCCACGCAGCAGTAGTGGGACAGCTAACGCAGACTCACGAGCAGGAGCTGGCACGAGCCCAAACCTCTTCTTTTAACGAAGGGAGAAGGGCAGGGATAAACCAGGGCGTTTCCTCTGGGATTAAGGATTGTAGGTCTAACCTACTGATGACCCCTCATGGTCAGGCTTTCCTAGACTCTCTGGTTAAGCGTCTGCCAGAAGCTTATCTCCGATCTCAAGATTTTTGGCTTCGAATGTTTGACCCCCTTACCGAATGGACAACTTCTGCCATCCTTGAATGCTTCCAACAGCTAGGCATTCCTGAGCGTGCGGCTACCATCAACGCAGGGTCCATAGTGAGGATGTTCGACAAATAGCCCAAATCCCTCCAGAGGAACCGCCTCGCTTCCCCTAAAGAGCCCTGGTTTATGCTTGTGCTGAGAGAAGCGTCTCAAATCCTCCGACAGCCGGCAGGTGTCTCGGAAGATCTCCCTCCCTGGGATGCTCCTTTGTTTCCTCTCTCTCTTCTTAACACTACGGTTATGAGGTCCATGCGGAAGGCTTTCGACCAGGTGCCTTCTCTTTTCCTTTATTTTTCATTGTTTTTAATGTTTATTTATTATTAACCTTTTTCCTTATCAGGAATTGAGGGAAAGAGATACTCCAGGCGCATCTGCCCGCAAGGAAAGTACCTTCTTACCACCCTCTCCAAAAGAGGCGAAGGATGGCTCTGAAGAAGTGGGCGTTCTAAAGATTCCGACAAACTCACCCAAAGGTGGCCCCTCTGTCCCTTCGGCTTTGGCTGCTATCGAGGAGTGGTCTTCCTCCTCCCATTCATCGAGCTTTGGGTTATGCCTGGGTTTAGGGGCTTCTGCTTGTGCATCGCGGAGGTGTTCTTGCTTCCTCCACCCTTCTGGGTTTCCCCCGGGGGATCTGCATTTTGGGAATTTACTCCCAGAACATGAAGTCTTTTTTCGACAGCCCCTTCGACCACACCCTCTACGAGTGCTTTCATTTGGAGGAGCATGGTTGGGGAGAACTGAGCTTCCATGTTGACACTGGCTTCAGTTATCATAGTGCCTTTCCCTTTATTCCCAAGTAGGGAATTTTCTGGATTCCCAGTAGCTTGGCCAGCTTCTTTTGAAGCAGCATCTGGGGCAGTATTCATCCTTGCAAGGTTCTGTAAACATTTGAGAGAATTAATTTCAGGTGCTCTTTGGAAGAGGCTTAAGAAATATATGTAATTTATTTTTAACAGATCTTTTGTAATTGGGAATCATTTATGGTGATTTTAACAATTATTGCCTATTCGATACAGGGCTTTTTAAAGGGTGGCTTTTGCCAGTATAAAATAGAGGTATATGACTCTTGCTTTCACAGGGCTTAGCATTATGATGCCCATTTTAATACAGTTCTCTAGATGAAGCTTTTTGAGGAGGATCTGATTATAGTATGGGCCCTTTAAGGCTCATGTAGTTTCTTATTTCATAGGGCTTACTACAGGGTGCCTGATTGTGCAGGTCTTTGTGTATAATGCCTAACTATGTAGGGTTCTTTTAGAGGGTGTCTACTGTGTATGATGCCTACTGTGTAGGGCTTTTGAAATATGGCTTGTTGGATAGGGCTTCAAAGAATTCTGCCCATTATATAGGGCTTATGGGAATATTGCCTATTAAATAGGGCTTATGAGAATGTTGCCCGTTGAATGGGGCCTGTGAAAATGGTGCCCATTAAATGGGGTTTATGAAAGGTATGGCCCGTTGTATGGGACTTACAAGAGTGTTGCCTATTGAATAGGAATTATGAGAATTTTGCCCATGGTATGGGGCTTACGAGAGTTTTGCCTATTGAATAGGGCTTATGAGAATTTTGCCCATGGTACGGGGCTTACGAGAGTTTTGCCTATTGAATAGGGCTTTTGAGGGTGTGCCTATTAGATAGGGCTTGTGCGGCCTATTAGATAGGGCTTACGCAAGTGTTGCCTATTGAATAGGGCTTATGAGGGTGCTGCCTATTAGATAGGGCTTACGCAGATGTTGCCTGTTAGATAGGGCTTCTAAGGATATTGCCTGTTAAACAGGGCTTCTGAAGTTGTTGCCTGTTAAACAGGGCTTCTGAGGGTTCTGCCCATGGTATGGGGCTTATGGGAGGTTCTGCTTTCAGATGCAGGGCCCCTTCATCAAAGTGAATGGGGTAACCTTGTCATCTTCAGCTCTCCGCTTTTCAATGTTTTTGCTCGGTGGGTTTTTGGTTCATGGCAATACAGGGGCATATAACTAGCTCGAGAGATGAAGCTTCCTCTATAATTACCAATCCCACATGACCCTCAAGTTAATTTTACATTTTGAGATAGTTAACAGAGTCGTAAACTCACCAATTTCAAAAGGTGAACTGAATGTGTTCTGAAATTGCTGCGAATTTTTTATTCGGCTTTCCCCTAGATTCTCCACAACCTTAAGATTTTAACAGATAAAACAGTTTAGTTAACACAGCTTTTATTGTAAGGAAGATATGACCTCGAAATCACCTCCAATTCCTTTGACCTGCTGTTATGAACAATGCAGCTAGAATGGATTCATGATATTCGTGCTCAGATTTTCTAAGAATAACATCAAACTGACATTCAATATTCCTTTATTCTACTGCTCCTATTCTCAAGCGTTTTTGGCAACAGGGGAATAACAGAGCAAGTTCTTAAGCGTACCATTACAACCAGCTAAAATTCCCAAGCTATTGTGGAGGGCGATGCTCCATACTCAACAATTCCAACAACATTTGCAAATAGCAGATTTAAACTCGCATGTAAGGAACGAACATCTCAAACTTGAGTTTCCCTTTAGCAGGGTATCCATCACAATTTTTGCTATACAGAGAGCACAATCTAAGAATCACGCTACATTTCACAGCTCATAATCATGAAGGGCTTACTAAAAATCAGGCAATAATATTTGCACCCAGATTTGTGCAGACTGAACAGCGAATTCATCATACCCATTCACTCCAATGTCCAATTTTCTCATATTCTTCACATAAGGAAATGATAAAAGAAAATCATCAGCCAGCATTATCGCAGCAAGCTAGAATTTCACATAAAACAGGGGAAATCGACATCTTAGACTCAATATTTTCCCACAGACGGCGCCAGTTGATAGATCCGGGTTGGAGATCCACAACAACTTGAGTGATTACTCATTGTATTTACAGGGAGCATTCATGGATAAAGGGTTGCGATGATAATGAGTAAGAGATGCATATGGTTTTTTCGGCCCTAACTAGGCATTTCATACAGATTTCATAAATAACAATGTTCGCATAAAGATAATAAGGAACGATTGAATTATATGCTTAAATGAAAGGCGCTTCTAGCTATAGATCAGTTATATTCGTGGAGCTTAGAACTCATTTAAGTAGAAAATAAAATAAGTGAGGGTGAAGGGAGAAGGAAGTGAAGAGCATACAGCTCTACGAAGCTTCGTCTTCCCTTAGAGACGAGAATTATACCTTAAGCTTGAGATGGTATGGGTAGGAGAGAGACTCTTCTCGACGATGAGAAGGGGGAAAATGGTGATGATGTTGGGCGAAGTTCTCCGATGGAAGACCTTGGAGAGTTTTGACGGCCTGAGCTCTAAAGAGCTCGTAGTGGGGTGCGTAGAATGGATGGAATAGTACGCATAGTGCGTGTATGTGTATGAAGAGTTGTGTTGTGACGATGGATAGCGAGGTATGCGATCGCTTGGTATTTATAGATGTAAGGAGGGTAAAAAAGGTGATCATTCATGCGGGACGAGGACAGAAAGGGAATTCCTATCACACAAGATTCCCTTCGTCATTAATAAGGTGGTCCTCACTCTAAGGAATGTAGATTCACGCGGACTGTGTGTTTGCGCAGGTCCTTCTACCCTAGCAGATGCCAACAGACCTCAAATAGCTCCTGGGATGAGGTATGACCTTATGGCTTCTGCGTACCTCTCGGTTTTATTCAGCATCCGAAGCTTCCAAAGGCTTATGGAACCTTTATTGAACTGTTCCCCATGGGGAACAGCTCCTGGGCAGGACCCTCGCAATTGGCGTGGAGCCCGATGCTATAGAGAAGTGGACTTAACCACAACCCGATATTGCCATACGGCATTATTGGTATTAACTTTTCTTCGTAGGTGATGCCCTAAGGTTAGGGGAAGCATATCCTCTTATTAATCTGAATTAATTACATGGTAGGGCTGATATTAGTCCCTATCAGGATGGGTTATTTTGAAAACCACCCTTATGTTAGTAACTAAAAACTATAGTAGACCATTGATTATTATTTTTGGATGGCTAAGATTAAAACATTTGTAATTGACATGGATCTAGGCTACTCAATTAACACGAGCCAATTATTTTTCAAGGGAGGAAATGGAAAACGAAATTATTTTGCTTTTAGTTCATCCAATGCAAGCCTACAATCATGGGAAAAAATATGGAAATAAGAAGCCTTAATAATATAATAATGAATTACCATAATAATATAATTCATTGCATAATAATATGAAAATAAGAACTAGTTTAGATAGGAGTTTCTCGTGTTCACTATACGTTTAACCTATTATTCATGCTTGTTTATAAATATCATAGTGCTTCTTTATATTTATTGTAATGCTTCTATGGAATAACCATGTTCATTTTTCACAAAAATTATGAGCTAGAAAAATGTGCAGTGTTTCTTTTAAAACATTCCAAATTTGCAATGTTGCTTTATAAAGATTTTAATGTTTTTTTTATAAATGATATAATGCTTCTATATTTAAAATTATAATGCTTCGTATAAATTCCCATTAGTTTTTTTTTTTTTTTTTTTTTTCCTTAAGCTACTACAATATAATTATTAATATTGTATGACTGATTTATAAATATATGATGCTTTTTAATAATTATTATAATGATTTTTTAGAATCATGCCAATTTCTCAAATTTTTACGAGCTTATAATTTTTTTGCAATGCTTCTTTTCAATATTTCAATGCTTCTTATGAAGATTTTAATGTTTTTAGAAATAATTATATTAATGGAATACAATCCTCATTTTAGTTACAACTCAATTGTTTGCCTTCATTGATTTCCAACATTATGCCGTTAAAAACTAGATGGAAAATAAGGAAAGTCAACGTAACTACACCCCCTTTAATAAATGTCATTTCGGTTACAAACATAGTCAAATTACACTTAACACCCCTTTTGTAGTTGTAGTTATAAAATAATCATAAATCCTCCGAAAATTGAGAACCATTGATACAACAAGATCTATGGCTAAGGTTGATTTTTAGTTATCAATATAGGGATGGTTTTCATTTGAACCTTCCTCTCTCTCTCTCTATATATATATATATATGTTAGTTTCACAACAAATAATAGGAGTAAAATAACATTTGGATCAAATTACAGAGAGGTAAGATCCAATCCTCTAAAATTGAAAGTATAATATGCCTTGAGATTGTAACGGCTACCTTCAAGCTCCAATTTCCTTTACCGAGAATCCTTGAAGAATCCCTGCAAAACAAGCCGGAGGAATGGGTGGGGGTCCTCCGGGAAGAACCTCCGACGCCCAAGTCAGTTCCTTCAAAGAGGAAAACCTTGAAATGTGCAAAGTATAAACTAAGAGTAGAGAGTGAGTAAAAAGTGTGTACCGAATGTATGAAGTGAGCCGTGTATTTATAGATGTAAATGGTGGTGGTATTCTTGTAAATTTGCTATTACATAGGATATTTTAGTCTTTTTGAGTAGAAGATATTTGCAAGGTTAAAAACCTATTCGAATGAAACACGTGTCGAAGGAATATAATTCTGTTAAAAAGGAATATAATTCTGTTACGTAGACAGATAGGTTTGAGAACTATATTCACAATATAATTATAATTAATTTTAGTGAGGGTACGGAGAGTATGGCGGATCCTCTCAAATGCTTTCTTCCAATTGGGTGAGATTTGGCTCTTGCCAGCTAGGACTTGGCGCAAGAGCCTAGGACTTGGCACTTGGCTTTTGCCACTTTATTAGGACTTGGATTTAGCTCTTGGCTCTTTCTTGGCTCTTGCCATTTTTGCTCCTGCCATTTGGCTCTTGCTCTTTCTTTGCTCCTGCCATTTGGCTCTTGGCTCTTTCTTTGCTTCTGTCATTTGCTCCTGCCATTTGGCTCTTGCTCTTTCTTTGCTCCTACCATTTGGCTCTTGGCTCTTGCCACTCTTGGCTCTTGCCATCATTTAGCTCTTGGCTCTTGTCATTTTTGGCTCCTGCCCTCATTTAGCTCTTGGTTCTTGCCATCATTTAGCTCTTGGCTCTTTCTTGGCTCTTGCCATTTTTGGCTCCTGCCCTCATTTAGCTCTTGGCTCTTGCCATCATTTAGCTCTTGGCTCTTTCTTGGCTCTTGCCATCATTTAGCTTTTGGCTCTTTCTTGGCTCTTGCCATTTTTGGCTCTTGCCATCTGTTTCATTTCAATCCTATTAGGATCAACCTCTTAGGGTTTTATTACTATTTTATTTAATCCAATATTTATAATAATAAATATTTACTCCCTATCAATATATATATTAAGACTGAATGCGACATCATCATCATCATTATTATTTAGTTGAATTTTCTTTTGAAAAAATTAAGAGATACAACCAGTATGATTCAATAGAATTTTTTTTTAAAAAATCTGTATTTTATAAATTCGAAAAAAATGGTTATAGATTTACAGTTTGTCAAAAAAGCTCGAACTCAACGGGGCGATCTGAATAGCCCGAAGAACATAGTAGGTTCGGGCCATAAACTGATATCCCGAAAGTAAAAAGCCCGATAGCCTGAAATCTGAAAAAAGCCCGAGCCCGATAGGGTGACCCGATGGGTTTATCATTAATCATGAATTCATATAATATTTTATTAGTGTATTCCTAAATTTGATAATTAGGTTGTGTTTTTAATTATTACTGAATATTTTTAATTTTCTTAATGAAAATATAATCGTCATTATAAATTCTATACGTTTTTTTCTGCAACACTTGGTGAAAATTAATACAGTACAAAGTTTGACATTTAAAAAATATTTTTCTAAATTCACATTCTTTAATAAATTATGTATTTTGTTTATATAAATATGTATGAGAGCAATAGTTTTCTTTATGTTTATACGATGTCAACTCTATTTTTTGTAAATTTTTTGGCTTGGTGGAGTAGCCCGAAATCGAAAGGATTAGAGTTAGGGCTAACAAATATTAGCCTGGAAGGGAAAAAAAGTTCCAATTAATCGAAATCGAATTGTCTGTAACCTGATAAGGCTGACCCGAAACCCGATGGATTGCCACGTTTAACATCCCTACCTATACATGATCCATGCTAATCCTAATAAAAATGATTACGTCAACTTTATAAGTCTATAGTCAAATTCTAGAAATAATTAATGCACTAAAACAAGCTAGGAAGTAAAACTGACATCAATGAAAAATGTATGAAAGTATTTAGATTCTATTTATTGATTATGAAAAATATAAGGAATTGTGATATAAAATATAAAAGATTTAGCTATTCACTTAAAAATCTAAATAAAACTTTTACAAACCAATAAAAACGAGTGTCTTCGTCCATCGGTTGAAACATAAAAAGAATATACTTGTTGCGGAAAATACCAGTTCTCCGACCACCCTCAAATCATATACTCCCTCCGTCCTCCATTTACTGACATAATTACTATATTGGGACGTCCTCCATTTACTGACATATTCCGTTTTAGGGCGTAGACCCCAAGATCACTTTAACACTTTATACATCTACTTTTTATTATTTTAACATTTTAATACTATTAAAAAATTCAAATGGGCCCACAATTATTCCACTTTAACACATTAATTTATTATTATACCATCAAAATGCAAAAAACTTGTGCCCATAAAACTATGTCAATATATGGAGGACGGAGGGAGTATATATATATATATGGATATTGCCTTTAAAACAAAATTCTAACCCTCTAAATTCCATTCATACTACTTTATCCACAACTATCACTCTTTGCTTAATTTTTGAACCATAAAAAAGTTATCCCTTTATGAGTGAGATAAAGGGAGTATTTGGTAATTATTACTCTATTCGTCTCACTTCATTTGACATCATTTTCTAATCAGACCGTTTCACTTCAATTGACATATTTTCTAAAATGAAAAGGATTTATCCCTTACTTTTCAATGTGAACCTCTTACTTCTCACTTTTAATACTACGTATAAAATCTCGTACTATAATAAAATAAGTCAAGTGAAGTGAAACGAGGAACTGGTGTACTTAACAAACAAAAACAAAAACAAAATAAATAAATTAGAATAGGTTGGTGGTGAAGGACCACATTAGTTTCAAAAAGAATATAAAGCTGAGCAACGCTTTGAAGGGAAAAAGCTCTTCATTCTCTAAGGCTGCCCCACAACTGTGTGTCTTCAACATCACCCCTTCACTCACACCCCACTATATAAATGCTTCTTTATTGTTATCACCAACCATTTCCCATTTCCCCACCAACTTTCCATTTGTACGTATATCTTTTCCTTTCTTTTCTTTAATTTTATCTACCATTAATATTTTACAATTCTAAAGTTTGTTATGTTTACGAACATATTGTCTACTTTATACGTAGTTACGTACGTCTTCCAATATATTTGAGCACGATCGAGCTTGTGAATACACTTTTCTTGTGTGTAATTTAAGGGAGTTTCTCTAAACTTATTTCGACTTTTTTTTTATATTTATGTTAAGAAAATGCATTAGAACGCGAGTATAAGGAGTACTCGAATCCCTTACAAATAGGAGCATACAAAAATAATCCTTCTTATTAAATGGATATTTGGAAAACGTTCGTGAAGAATAGAATACCAATCGTGAAGCGAATAAACGAAAAATGAAAAGAGTAATGAATCCACTTTCAAGATTGAAATTTAATTACTTCCACGATATGATTGATGTTTGACTTAATTTCCTTAAAAATGCCATCATTTCAATAAGCACATTGCCAGATGATGTGCATAATCTTTGTCATTGTCTTTCCCCATTGAACACAAACAAATTGAATAAAATGATTTATAAGAATGTTAGAGTTCGTCTTCTCAACCTCGAGTCAGCCGAATTCGTCAAATATCATAAGAAAAACTACACGAGCACATGAGATGTTCATCTTGATGAATTTATAAGCTCTAAGTGTTCACATGTTCTTATAATTAAGAGCTTGTGAATCCACCGTACAAATTCTTCTTTATTGTCCAAGTCATCGGTGATAATCCTTTGGGAGTCAAGTTTTGTATTTGATCTTTTGACCGTCTTCTATTGTACGTGTTACTGCATAGTGTGTGCGGTGTTAGGCGGATTGTGTGGCATGAGTTATGTATGTAGAAGGTTTACGTGGAGATCGTGTTGTGTCGTGGTAATGTTTTAATAAAATAAGGATTTATTTCCTTATTGATTAATTATGAAGAGTTTCACACGTACAAGGATGTTTCCGATTATTGAAGATTCGATTATGTGGCTAGAAGGAAATCTTTAGAGATATACTTTAAATATATTCTCTAGGGTTTGCATGAAGAATCGACTATATATATATTCGAAGATCAAAAATTGGCCGCTGCGCACGAGACGAGAGTATTCTTTGAGAGTTCATTATTCTTTGATCTTCGTGTATTGAGTTTCATTATTCATTCATCAATTGTTGGGTAGACTAGTTGGTGAGTGAATTGTAATATATTGAACTGTTCTACGTTCAAGATTGAGATTGTACTTTTCATTCTTGTGAAAAGTATTGTGGGATTCACTTGAGAGGAGTAGAGTCGGGTGAGGAGAGAACGTATAGTGTATCTTATGTTCAAGAGTCTTGCATCCCTTATACTCTTAATAGTGGATTGTTTCTTGGGATAGTTCCCCCAGACGTAGGTTGATTTAACCGAACTGGGTTACCAATTTGTGTGTTCTTTATTGTTACGTTCTGTGTTACGGTTGAGAGCATTGAGTTCACACAATTACGTGAGTTATACAATTTCAGTACGTACTCCCTCCGTTCCTGTTAGATGATATGCTTTTAGTTTGGTATGTTCCGTAACGATATATTTCCTTATTTGGTAGAAAAATACTAGAGAAAATAATACTTTTTGAACTTGCATTCTCACTTTTAAAACACAAATCCACATTTTCTTTAATCGACGTATTAAAAAAGAAACGTATCATCTAACGAATGACAAAGTAGATATAGTATTTTTATATTTAGTCTATAGTCGTTTGTCTTCTCCTTATCAGGTTCTCTACTTGTATAAAGCGGAATCCTGATGATTTATTTTGTAAGGGATTCAAAGGAGTACCTTTTTATTCCTTGTTTTAGTTTTATTCATTTAACTTAAAAAAAAAAAAAAAAAAAAAAAAAAAAAAAAAAAAAAAAAAAAAAAAAAAAAGAAGAAGAAGAAGAAGAGAACATACCTTTAATTTTTTATTTTTATTGTGGATGTGAATTTGAAAAAATAGTTTTTTTTTTTTTAAAAAAAATTAACATAAATTTTAAAGATCGCATCACGAATGACTCAAACCCGAAACCTTTTGTATTGACACGCACATTAAATAGTTCTTTTACTATTGTACCTTGTAGCACGATACTCGAACTATACTAATTTACTTCATCACAAAAGATACAAAGCATTTTTGGGGACAAATTAATGAATGAGCATTTACTAGTTGTACTGAAAGTTTTCAGACGGTCCATTGATTCGGTTATACTCTCAAGTCTCGGGTGCTTTACAACCACCGTCCACAGCTAACAAACTTTTGTGATAAATAATTTTTTAATAATCACCATTCAGTTTAATCAACTTAACAAATTAAAAGTGTACAATTTCGATCTGAACTACGATTGGGGGTCGACCCCTGGCTTGGTCTTCGAGACACATGTTAATTGGTCGAACCGATCAAACCGTTGGTCAACCCATTTATTAATTAAATAAATAAGTAATAATAAAACATAGATATATGAATAAATATTTAAAATATTATCACTTACAAAATAAAATGAGATAATATATGTTTTTACCCCTTTTGACTTTGTCAAAACAATATTAGGTATGGAATATAGTTTTACAATAAAAACACCCAATTTTTGGTTTGGGTGGACAAAAATATCCCTATCTTTGATATTTATAATTGCGTTTGCGTGTACTTAAATTTTCTCTTTTAACTTTAATTTTCGTAAATGTAAAAAAAGAAAAGAAAAAATGACGGTTCTTCTTCTCTCTCCCTTTCTCTCACTACTCTCTTCCTCTCTCTCTCTCACCGGCGACTGTGGCCTTCGGTAGCGATGAGAACGCCGCTTGCTTCCGGTAGCGATGATGTGTTTGTGGCGATGAAGGAGGCGAAGAAGTGGTTGGGATCGAGCACGGCGGGATGCTAGAGAGAGAAATTGGGCCTAAATTAGGGATTTCGATTTCGGTGGGATTCTGCGTTCTCGCGGCGGCGGAGGTGGGAGAGGGAGGTCATGAGGGAGAAGAATCGAGCGGAGGTGGTGATGAGAGTGTAGATCGGGAGGGAGAGGGCGGCGGCTACGGTGATGAGGACGATCGTGGAGGTCGTGCAGCTCTGCCACAAGCACGGGGTGATACATCAGGATTTGAAGCCGGAGAATTTCCTGTTCGCGAATAAGAAGGAGAACTCGCCGTTTAAAGCTATCGATTGGCTTGTCGATCTTCTTCAAGCCTGGTAAGTAGACAATTTTAACTGTATGATTCGTTTGAGGAAAAACTTCTTTGATTGATTGCTACTCGTGTCTGTGGATTATGGCGTGTCGAGACTCAAGAGAAATGCTTGTTATTATAGCAGATTCGAATGGTGAAGCATCGATTATGGTGTGTTTGGCGGTATAACTTCCTTTTGTATGAGTTGATTGTTTCGTTGTGTGGATTCTGTTTATAGGCTGCTTCTATTTTATAGAAGAATTGTGTAGAATTGCTTGTTTCGTTTCAGTTATGATACTTGTTCTTGCTTCGTTTCGTCTATTGCTACTCGTGTCTGTGGATTATGGCGTGTCGAGACTCAAGAGAAATGCTTGTTATTATAGCAGATTCGAATGGTGAAGCATCGATTATGGTGTGTTTGGTGGTGTTTTATTAAACGTCTTAGCTCTACTATCTACTGTCGCCATGCTTCTTCTGTTCGTTTAGCTCTGATTACTATTGCAACGTGAAAAAGTAAGGAGTTTCTATGTTTGCCGGCCCTTTTGTTGTTTATTGTCTCATTTTATTTGCTATTTGCTGTGTTAATTGGAAATTTAACATCTAATTTAGCGTTTATAAGTTGGGAGAATTGATAATCCTTGAGATTTTGTGAATATTAGGTGCACGAGTTGAAATGAGAAGTTTAGTTCATCTGTCATGATCAATAGATGTAGTGACCTCTAAGATTAGGCCTTATTACGTTCGATTTGTGCCTTCTCGGAATTGTCTTGATCTTTATCGAAAAGTAGAATGATGTTGGCCAATTTCGAATTAGCTTTAGATTCAGACCAAGTGTTCATGGAAAACCATGAGATAGGTGAAGAGGGTGTATCGTTTGTCCTCTTTATGTTCGGATTGGTCTAATCATGGTTATGGTTATTTGTCTGATCGGCTGAAGTTGAACCGGTTTAAAGTAAACAACGGACTGCATTGCAGGACTCGTGCAAGAGCAGCCCTCCCATTACTATAATTTCTCAGAGAAACCCTTTGCATAATTCCTCGGAGACAGAGAGAGATGGAGAGGCTGAAGAAGAAAGTGCTGCTCTTCTACTGTGTGGAAGCTGAGGATTTGGCACGCAAAGTTGCTGCTCAATCAGACCTCATCCAACTTCAGTCCATTAACTGGAGGTAAACCTGAAAACCCACCCCTATATTAATGGAACTTCAGTCCATTAGTTTAAAGAGGTTTACTAGAACTAATGGTTTTTACTAGAGCTTCATGAAGATTATGTTTCGATTCGTCTATGTTGTGAACTTCATTTTGTTTGTTTTTATTGCAGGAACATATTGTACTAAAGAAGATATCATCTCAAGAAATGGCAACCCTAGAAAAGAATGGGCAAGAAGAGATGGAAGAAGGAGATGAAGAGGAAGAGGAGTATGTCATGCTCGACTTGGATGGCGTAGCTGAGCACATTCTTATGCATTGCGGTGCTGTTTGCGGCTTGTGGTCTTATTGTTTACTTCTTTGTTTTTGCATATACGTTTCTGGGGGCATTCGTGAAGTTTGGTTATGGGGAGATGATGTGTAAATTCTGCATAATACAGGTACAATTTGATATTATTCGTTTACCACTTACTGGTAAACAGTACTAAAACAACATGAACGTACTTCGTAATATAGGTACAATCGGATATTATTCGTTTACTACTTCCAGTAAACAGTACAATCTGATATGTATTTGGTTTACTATGTACCGGTACACAGTACCAAAAAAACCTAAATTTACTGTGTACTATAAGAAGTATTATTTGGTTTACCATGTACCGGTACACAGTACCAAAAAAACTTAAATTTACTGTGTACTTGTACTAATCGAAATATACAAAAAAACAGTAGAAAATTGAAAAAAAAAAATTGAAAATTTCTGGAAAAAAATGAAAAAAAAATATTATAAATAAATAATTTAATAAATAATAAATAAATAAATAAATAAATAAAATAGAAAAAGAAAAAAAAGAAAAAGAAAAAGAAAAAGAAAAAGGAATGAGGAAACACGTGTAGAGAGAAGAAAGGGAAGGAGGAAGTGGCCATGTACTAAATGTAAGGGTATTATTGTCCACCATACCAAAATATGGGTATTTTTATTGTAAAATATATTTCATACCTAAAATTGATTTTACAAAGTTAAAATGAGTATTTTCTTTTTTGCCTCAAATAAAATTTTATGAAATTATGAAATTAAATATTGAAACCCATAATAAATACTATAATATTTACATGTAACTGACTAGTTGGAGTGAGAAAGAAACAATCAAACATTTAAAACGGACTCATCTATATATATATAAAACAGGAATCTTCAATTGAAATCAATTTTAAAATGGTAATTTTGTAATTTTTTTCAATTGGAAGGTTTTATATAACTTACCATTATGCTTCAAATTAATTAACTAACCACTACCCATTTGTGGTACACGATTTTAGATTTTTTTAAAAAATAATAATTTAATATATAATTACAAGAATAAATCTATTTCTCTCTCATGTGAGACGCTCATTTTAGTTGGACAACTCATAATTTTAGATAATTTATCACAAATTATACAAAAATAAAATTTTATTTTTATTTTAATTTGTTTTATTCAAAATTCAAAAGTTAAACAACAAATTGATATTTAATATTTTATGTAATTTGTGAACTTCATAATGTTATGTATAATTTTTCAAATGTTACAATAAAAATTAATGATAAATACAAAAAAAGAAAAATAAGATTTATTTGATTTGAGCGATACCCATGAGATGTGACAAACATATTGTTTCTTTTAATATATACTATATATGCAACTTTATTGATACCACGTTTGTCCTTCAAAACTCTTAATTTATTGCACATGTTTTAAAATGATGTAATTAAATTGACTTATATTAGTTACTAATACTAAAAGATTGAGTCTCACCACTTTAGTGTAATGCAATAGGTAGCTATGTTATATTAAAATGATGTAGTAATAAGTATATATTGTGATAATGAATATATGTCAAAAAATAAAAAGTAAATAATTTTGGGATACAGCCGAAAACGAAATTATATAAAGATTTTTTCAGAAATATAGGGAGTATGTTCAAATTCTCTTTTGGGAGTATTATGTGCTTAAGGTTCTTACTAATTTGGTCTTCAATTTAAAATTTTCGATATCAATTGAACTGATTCAATTTGATTTTTACTTAAACCAAACTCTAAACCGTGCATCGCACGGGTGCAAAATCTAGTTATATTTAAAAAGTTATAAAGTTTTTTAAAATCAATGGAATACCAATTCATATACATGGTGCAGTGGTAAGAACCTCAAATCATCACCCCCAAAGACCAAGGTTTGAATTCCATTTACAGTCTACAATTTTTGTTGACCAGCCGGTTCACCAAGCCCGGTCACAGCTTGCTTCGAGTCAAACCGGGTCAACCGGGTCAACCGGTTCAACAACAGATCAATTATATTCTGGATTTGAGGTGCTACCCGACCCGGTTCTGAGTCCGGGTGCCGGTCAACCGGTCCGACTGACGGGGCCGGGGAGGTTTTAAAATACATTAATAAATAGCAATTGTTTGAAAATAAACGAGCAAATAATAATAAATTAACGTCCTGTTGCTCAAATTATAATAGGATATAGTATTAAAATAGTAATTTTACTAGTTATAATGATATGTTTTTTTTCGTTTCTGATAAGTGTGCCCTTTAATTGAGCACGAGTTTTAAATTAAGTGTCGTTGCATGTAAAAATGAAATTCATTTGTAAGAGTATAATTAGAGTTTTTTTGAATACTTCGTGTGTCCCCCCATATGTGTCTTAAACTAAGGAAGTGTACAATTTTATCTCATGTACTCCTAAGAGCATCAACAAGGGAGAACACGAGACCTGCGTGCTCTATCGAAAAGTACGTTGACTAGGAATGAAAACGGAGGTTGCTGAAAAGTGTTGAAGTGGAGACTTGGTGAAAAATGTTGACTAGGAACAAGGCGATTGTTGTTGTATTTTAATTGCTGACTGGACTTTTGCTTGCTAATAATGGCCAACTAGGGGCCGCCATGTGGCACGGGAAAAAAAAATTTAAAAAGAAAAAGAAAAAGAAATGAGTCTGCATAACCCGGCGAATCACGAGCTGCCACATAGTGTCCGTACGTCAAAGAATTGTCGAGTGTTGGTGCGCCCGTTGCATCGGCACACAACGTGCGCTCTCCAACGTGGCGATGCCACGCCGGCAACCACCTGACATGCGCCCGCCGTGCAGAGGAGTCGGTGTGGATGCCCTAATCAGTGGCGGAGGCTGCATGGTGCAAGGGGGTGCAGTTGCACCCCCAATTTTTTTATTTTTTATTTACTATATATATATATATATATATATATATATATATATATATATAGGAAATAAATCAAGTGAAAACTCTATTTTCAGTGCAATCTGCAAACCCTGCATTTTCATGCATAGAGTGATGCATTTTTATGCATAAACTGTTGCTTGAAAAATATATATTATTTTATTAATAAAATAATAATAAAATAATATATATTTTTCATGCAACAGTTAATGCATAAAAATGCAACAGATTATGTATGAAAATGCATGGTTTGCAGATTTCACTGAAAATTGAGTTTTCACCATAGTGTATCCCTATATATATATATATATATATATGTGTGTGTGTGTGTGTATATATGAAAATATACTATAAAAGTATGATTTTTATATCCATTAACTCACGTTAATGCTAATTCAGTTTATTAAAGGCTTCTAATCAAGGCCCAATTTGTTTTCAAAAGAACCCACCGAGCCCACTAACAATTATTTGAGCTCAAGAAAAAAGTAAATGTATAGTCGATTATTTGTTTGAGCAAGGAAATTAGATAAATTAAAAAATCTGCAGGATATTAGTTCTATTTCGATGAAATTTGTTGAAACAAGGAGGCATGTGGCTTATCCTTTCGTGTATTTGTTTATCAAGTTGGTGTTGATTCTTCCGGTTGCTACTGCAAGTGTAGAAAGAGTATTTTCCACACTTATAGCAAGAATAAATTGATAAATAGCTTGGGAAATCAATTTTTGAATGATTGTTTGGTCACTTACATTGAAAATGACGTATTTTTTCAAGTTCTCGAGGACGAAATAATCAATGGCTTTCAAGAAATAAAGACTCGTCGAAAGTTAGATTAGATAACTATGTATTTATTTATATTAATTGTATTTGGAAACGTATTTGACATTATGGTATTATAATATAAATAATTTTCTTTTCTTATGATAATTGAATTTTCGCACCCCCGAATTGAAAGTCTAAGCTCCGCCATTGGCCCTAATCATCATTATACAAAAATTTGAAATAATATAAAATTTGTTATATAATGGTAGAGATAAAATTGATAGTTTAGGTAGAGTTTTATTCTATATGGAAATAACATATAAATAAAAGAGGGGAAAAATAAAATACCCAATATGGTATAAGAAAATCAAATTAAGGACAAACATTAAAAAAACATAAAAAATACCCATTTTTGACGTGAAATGACACAAATACCCTTACTAATAGACTTTGACTTTTACTAGTCAACACCACTCTTCTATCCTCCCCCTCCTTCTCCCTTTTCCACGTGTCTCTTCTCTCCTCCTTATTTTATTTTTTTTTTAAATTTTCGAATTTTCGAATTTAAGTTTTTTTTTTTTTTTTTCCTTTCTCGTTTCTGACTACTGTAGCTGTGATATTCGTATAACTTTAAGGAGGTACGAAATATAACGAATTCGTACCAGTTATATATAAGAATTCCGAAATACATATTTGAGTATGCAATTATGCAGTTATTGGTACGAATAAGATTTACTTCGTACTAAATCAACTATGTATTGGTACGAATAAGATTCACTTCGTACTAAAGCAACTATGTATTGGTACGAAATATATTCACTTCGTACTGAAGTCTACTGAGCAATTAAACCCTGAAACTAAATATTCGTAACAAAACTATTATTAAGGAAGTACGAAATCAACAAGTCGTAACATTAATAATTTTTTTTCTTTAGGAAAATAGTTTATTTTACCACGAAGAAGAGGTACAAACTATGAAATTCGTATCAATATCGAATAAAAATACGTAATATTTAGTAACATATTCTGAATGGCTCCAGTTTCAGCTAGGAGAGGATCCGACGCAATCAGTTTATCTCGAGGGCCAGCGGACTGTCCTACCAGGAAAAGTAAGATAAATTCTTTCAGTAACAAATCGGGCGCCAGAGAACCATTCGAAAAGAGAAAATACCACATTAAACACACTAATCACGAAGCATACAAGTGACTTCACAACAAAGAACAACCAAACAAATCGACACAGCAAAAAAACTACAAACTCAGCCATTACACAAGTTAGGAACCAATCACGAATTTCAAAAAATACATTACTGCATAAAGTCAACCTCAATGGTAGTTATTTGGTAGGATTTGGAGCAAGCACTCCAAAGCTCAATCAATAAACAAAAGAGTTTAGAGAGAGAGAGAGAATGGGGAGATGTCCTCTTTCCGACGAGGGTGCAGGGGTGAAGAAAGGGTCGTGGACACCTGAAGAAGATGATAAATTCATCAATTACACCAAAAAACACGGCCATGGCAGCTGGAGAGCCCTCCCCAGCTGAAACAGATGCGAAACACAACTGAATACTCACAGGCAGCAGAAAAAACAACAATAAATCAACAATTATCCAACAAATTGACTGAAATCATCAAATCCTTTAATAATAAAAACCAACGAAACTCAACGGAAAACATAAATTACCTCCCCCTAGTTCTGATTTGGATCACGGCGGCTCTAGTCACCGCCTCATAATTTCCATTTTAAAATTTAATTGGAGCAGTTCAACATATCACAATAACAAAATCACACCCAATCATTAAAAAAACAAAAAAAATCGCTTGAATCAACACACAAATCACGGCAATCGTAGTTCAAACCTCGCATTGGCGAGTGTTGCTGTGATTCAGCCACTGAAGAAGGCAAACCTCGCATTGGCGAGCGTTGCTGTGATTCAGCCACTGAGAAGGCAATCCTGGTGAACGAACTTGATGCTGCCGCTGCACGCGCAGGGATACCGCAACGGATTATCCACATCGCCAGAATTCCTGCAGATCCGACAAACATCCCCCTATAAAAACTGAAGAAAAGGAAAACCTAAAACCTAAAATTGAAATCGGAGACATGGATCCGCACTAATCAAGCCGGAGATCCGATATGAAACGGCACCATACAAAAACTTAAAATTGAAATGGAACTGATCGAGGATCTCACAGCGATGGCGAGGCCGTCTGAACAGAGACGAAGAGGACTCCGACGAAGGCGCCATATCTGAGTGGCGGCAGCGAGGTCGCAGTCGATCGGCGGAGAAGTAAGGGGTGAGGAAGCACCGCCTGGTGCAAAGGCGGCTCACGGTAGCCTGGTGCCGAGTGCCTCCGTGACGGCGGAGATGGAGGAGGCGCACCGGAACGGAGAATTAGAGAGAGAAAGAAGGGGTGAGGGAGAGAGAAAGGGCCGATAGAGGAGAGAAAGAGATTGTGCGCGTGTGTGTGAAAAGAGATTGTGCGGTGATGAGCGCGAAAATAGAGAGGGAGAAAAATAGGTTTTAGAGTAAAATGAGGGTAGTTGTGTAATTTCGCGTCAAAAATGGGTATATTTTGAGTTTTTTAAATGCGTGTCCTTATATTGATTTTGTTATCCCATATGGGGTAGTTTATTACATTAACTCTAAATAAAATAATATGAGATGGAACATGTTAGGGGACACAAAAATTTTATCCTTGAAAACACTTATTGGGAAATAGAGTATATTGTTTTGGACATTGACTAGTGCGTTTCTTAGTTTTATTTTCACTATACGACTACCTATTAATATTAGTCTCAATGTATAAAAATAGCCACTTTCACTATAACTATAACTTATTTAGCCACAACTTTAAAAGTGTTAGTTTTTTAGCCACTTTTGGGTAAAAAGACATACTTACCCTCAAAAAGTTTGTCCACATCATCATTGACAAACTTAAAAAAAAAGGAATAAAGGAATATATGAAAAAAAAAAAAAAAAAAAAAAAGGAGATTTTGTGGGCCATTAATGCCACATGAAACCCATACAACCACCACCCTCTCCCTCTCCCTCTCCCTCGTTCACCGTCGACCTTATTGGAAAAAAAAGAAAAAAAAAACCCAAAACACAGTCGCCGGCGCCGTCCCCTCCCACCGTCGCCGCCGCCTCCCACTGTCGCCACCGCCGCCACCACCGAAGAAGATGTCAGGCTCCGATTCCGACCAAGAATGGGCTACGCCTCCGCCGCCGGTGAGTTTAAAAAAATTTCTCAATTTTTTTTTGAATTTTCTCGTTCGATTAGTTGATTTTTTGGTTTAGGGTTTAGTTTAAACACCATTAATGGCAAAGTTTAGGGTTTAGGGTTTGTAAATGATGGATTAGTATGGAAAATCTGTGGAAAAATAGCAAAATACTCGACTGTTCTATAGGGCACGGTTGAATTTGATTTTCGACCGTGCATCACACGGTAGAAATCGGATGTCAACCGTGCCATCCCGTTGACCGTGCCAAATATGTTGACCAGGCACGGTTGAAATTAAAATGCAACCGTGTGGAACACGGTTGAAATTGGGATTCAACCGTGCCTATAGTTGACTTTTGCAAAATCGTTGACCAGGCACGGTTAAAATGGGAATTCAACCGTGTGACACGGTTGAATTCCCATTTCAACCGTGTCTCTACAGAAAATTTTTGGTGTTTTTTTTATCCAATTTTTTTTTTTTTTTTTTTTTTTTGCTATATCTATACTAATTTATTTTGTTTGTAATATTTTCAGCTTAGGTTTCAGTGGATGAGACCTCGAATGCAAGGATATGAGGGCAAAATAATCCTATACACACGGGATAAGGTTATTTCGGAGATCTCGGATGCTTTGTTGAGGGTCGGGGGACAACAACTCATGGATCGATTTCTAGAAGGCCCGTTCCGTTACATCATGGAGCTCAAGAGGAAAGAAGTGGCAGTCGGTGCCGTGCACGAGTTTCTAGCCCGGGAGTTGAAAGATTCGTAGATCCCAGAGCACGAGAGGTGGTTTTTGATTGGGGGGCGTGAAATAATATGCGGCCCTCGAGAGTGGGCCATTGTGACCGGATTAAACTTCGGGCCTTCCGCTTTCAACCCCTACAGGAGAAATCATATTATACCGTTGTCGAGCCTATACCACACGAAGTACGGAAGCCCGAAGAAGACGATCAAGGTGAATACATTGAGGGATGACTTCTTGAATAGAGATCAAAGGCTAGGCACGCCCGAGCAATACCTGAAGGCCGCCAACCTTCTCGTCTTATACTTCATTCTACAATGCCGTGACAATTCGCCCATCGATGATTGGGCTTGGGCGCTAGTAGAGAACGAGGAGCAGTGGAGGGATTTCCCGTGGGGATCGTGGTCGTGGCAAATCCTTTGCCACCAGTTGAACGTTGTGAAGAAAGATCCATCGGAGATCGACAACAAGCAAAAAAAATACCACTTGTATGGGCCGGTTTGGGGGCTCAATTTATGGGCGTACGAGGCCATTCCGTCTTTGGGACGAAGCTGTGGCTACCAACCTCCACAGAGACGTGAGTTGTTGCCCCGTTTGAGGAGGTGGGAGACCTATTCTTCGTTCACGCGCTTTGTCGGGTTCTTCGACAACCCCGTGGTAATAAATGACTTCACTTTGCATTAAAATTATTCATTTATTTAGTTGTTTCATCCGTACGTAGTTAACTAATGAATTTCATACGTGTATACAGCTCGAGGTACACGCGAGGCTCCTCCCATCCGAGGAAGAGCAACGACAGCCCTATCTCCTCAGTCTTGAGAACCCCAACCCTCTTGTGTTGGAGTACGATGCTCCGAAACGCCACGCCCACAAGAAAGCGGAGCCGGAGCAGAGGAGATCGAAGGCGGCCCGAGAGATGGCCAAGGTCGTAGAAAGGTTGAGGTGTCGGGACGCTGAACGGGTCGTGATTCCCCGTCGAGCAACCTGTGCTTCTTCCGAGGGACAGTTGCCTACCCATCCCTTCCGTCTCGAAGCCGTGGATCGGGACACGCTTGACGAGGCGCAGTCGAGGCGCCATAGAGGCGAGGGACCGTCGAAGCGCCCGAGAGCCGAGCCATCTCGTCATGAGGAATCGAGCGACGTCGTTTGTTGCATCCACGGGGATCTGTGCCGGCTCGGATGTCGTGGAGACGATTCGGCGATGGACCGGTTCATCGAGAGGTTCGGTGATCGACTGGTTCAGGATACTGACGAGAACAGCATTGTTGCTCGATTCGCCAAGGCCGTCATCGAACGTGCTAAGGGCCTTCTCGGGGGCCGAGGATCGAGGAGGCTGTCTCCCGAGGCGTCGTATCACTCGCACGTGGGCGGGGGTAGTCAGAGGATAGAGGAGGCCGCTAGGAGGTCGAGGAGTCGGACACCGACTCAAGCACCGGGGCAAGGAGGGGAAGCCTCGTCCTCTCACGAGTCCTTCTTACGCGAGCTCCGAGACATCCCCTCGCCTCCTCCTTACACTCGAGAATCACCCGAATCGGAGGGTTCGGAAATTGAGGAGGAACCTTAAGGCGAGCAAATGACTCAAGCCGGCCGACAAATCAAGCCGTCCTCCTTCCTCCAGAGTCCGTTTGTGGCAAACGTAGACACGCCGAAGTCTTCGAGGCCTAAACATGTGAAAGAAGCTTATGAACAGTTTAGAGCTTTGGGACGAAGTGTGTACACCCGTCAAGAGTTTTCGTACGAGATGGATCAAAAACTCTTTAACGAGATCGAGGACCCGAAGGTGCAAATAGAAGCGCCGGTAAGTGTTTATAATTGCATTTTTATTTGTGTGTTTAGATCACAATGCGAGGTTTCATTAATTTGTATTTTGTTTGTGCTTTTTCAGATTGTTGACCTCTACATCCTGTTTTGGAGGTCTCGAATGCGTCGTCGAGCCTTGTTAGCTCCCGGAGTAGCATACACTACGACCGTACTGGCGGGGTGTGATTACTACGTAAGTAGTATTATTAACTAACGTTTACATTATCTTATTATATACAAAGTGTAGCTCTCATTGTAAATTGTTGTTGGAAATACAGACGATGTTGAGTCGAGCCATCGAAGACGAGCACCCGCAAGATGCAGAGCTAGGCTTGAACTCGGCTCCAACGTATCGAGGATGGAAAGCCCCTAATAACCTGTTGGAGGTTTTCGAAGGGACAAATACGTACATCCCTTGGAAGTTGGCCAAATATGTAAGTACGATTCATTTCGTTTGTTCCTCTCTTTTTCCGACTTTAGTGTTTTTAATTATAATTTGATTTGTTACAGTTTATCCTCGTTTGCCACCTCGGGACGAATCATTGGGTGGTCGCTCGCGTCTGCGTTCCAGAGTGGAGGGTCGAGGTATACGATTCAATCTTGTATCGCCTCGATAAGGGCGAGACTGGAGATCATCGTACAATCCAACTCCTTTGCATAACTCGTCTCTTCCCGAAGGTCCTCTCCCAAACCGACTTCTGGACACAAAAGGTTAATCTGAGGAAGAGGACGGACCCGATGGAGTTGGTATTCATGCCCGATGAAGAACAGTTCATCCAAGTCGACGATGTGAGCTGTGGCGTATATGCATGCATGTACTTGGATCGTATCCTCGCCGCGAATCCACCACGTCTACGAAGTGTTGATGAGGAGAAGTTCATCAAGAAGCATCGAATGAGATTGGCACGGCGAATTTTTACTCTTTCGTTGTATCCAGTCGAAGGCAAGATTGAACTATCAAGGATTAATGTAGATGTATAAAAAACTTGTTGATTCTTATTTATTGAACTTGTTTATGGAATTCGTTTATCGTATTAGATTATCGAATGTGCAATCTTTGTCAATTTGCAATTATCGTATTAGATTATCGAATGTGGATTCATCGAACAAATATCGAATGTGCAAGAGTAGGACTTAGAGGAAATTTGGACTTAGAAAAAATTTGAGCCATTTTTCCCCTAAACTTTCGGTAGAGGCACGGTTGAATTGAAGTTTCAACCGTGCCTGGCACGGTCAAACAGGCAAGTCAACCGTGCCTCACACTGTAGACGGTTGACTTCCGTCAGGCACTGTTGACTTTCACTTTGACCGTGTCAAACAGTGCCTCTTAGAACCCCAACCGTGCCTAAACCATCAATTTGTCCAAAAATCCATTTTTTGATCGTAATTTGCGTGTGACGTCACTATTATATGCCATAGTTGATTAAAAAACAACAAATAAAGCGGAAACTTTGGGTTTTAATGATTAAAATAGCGTAATCTAATCTATCTAATGCATCGCCACTTCCTAAGATGAAACACTCCTACAATGTATATGGTCCCCTACCTCGTGATCCAAAGATTCGAACTTCGTTTGAGTTCGTTGTTGTTGTTAACGGCATATAATTGATGTATCGTTAGTAACTAATGTGTAATTGATGGTTAATTTACGTTCTAAGATCGAAATTAACGAAAATTTAGAAGGTTGACTTTCAAAAATTGCCCCTTGACTATAGGCACGGTTAGGGTACACTGTTAGGGTACACGGTCAAACCCTCAAGTCAACAGTGCCTCGAAAGTCAACCGTCCAGAGGGCAAGGCACGGTTGACAAGCTCATTTAACCGTGTGAGGCACGGTTGAATCTTCATTTCAACCGTGCCTCTACCGTGAAAATGGGGGAAAAATTGGCAAATTTTTTTCTAACTCCCCCAATCAACCATGCCAATTTTATTTCCCATACCTAGTACAACATTCAATCGACATTTGAAATCCATTCCAATCCAAACATTCAATTCAATCCAAACATGAGATTCAATCTATCGAAATAAAAATAATCGAAAAAATATTCTACCACTCGCAAGGGGCATCGAGGTTTCGTGTGTTCCTGGCTTTGACATATGCTACATTTTTTCTTCCTTCTTCTACCAGGCTCCGCATCTTGGGGCGGTACATTCAAGTCGACACCGCCAATCGGAATTGGAGCTCTACACACTCTCCTGTTGTGCCCAGCTTGTCCGCATCGAGTGCACCTTTGTCGAGCCGTCGATGTTGACGTTCCTTCTTCTCCTACGGCTCTTGCACTTGACTCCCTTGGTCGTCCGGCTTGCTTAGGTACTAGAGGTGGACGCACAACGCATGAGGTCACGTAGTCGGGCACGTCCCATGACTCCGGATGAGGGACGAGTTCGATGGTTGGGGTATATGTGGCTACCAAGGTAGACTGTTTGAAATAGTGACTCACGTAATCACTTGCTCGTCCACCTGAATACCTGTTGAGCATGAATAAATAAATCAGTCGTACCATCAATCTCGTCTATATATAACTCACATAAGAATATGTCATACCTTAGAGCTGCGTGGGCGTGTCGACAAGGCATCAAGTCCAAGTCAAACTCACGGCACGAGCAAGTCGAGTTTTGAAGGTCCACGAGATAATTGCCGTTCTCACCTTCTACCCTATACAAATTGGGAGTCGCTGTCGTCCTACACGGGTAGCGACGTCCCCATTCATGGGCTGCCGACATCTTCTCGTACGCCTTCAGAGTGAGATCGTGCTCTCGAGAAAGGGCACTTTGACGGTGTTGGTCAAACCACTTTTCTACGATCGTGCGATACATCTCAAGCATCGAGCATATCGGCAGCCGACGAGCCCACAGTAGCCGTGCATTCATTGTCTCGGCCGGATTAGAAGTCATGAAACTCGTGCGTGGGACGGGACACTTTGACTTCGCCCACTTCGGAGGGCCGATATCACACAACCTTCTATAAATTCCGCCTCCTTCACGGCCGAAGCATCTCAAGGCATCGAAGTTTTCATCGAACGTTGAATCTTGATTTGCGTAGGCCGCCTCTTTGAAAATTCCCAAGGCATGTTGCCCGAACGATTTCAGATTCTTCGTGATGTGGTAGAAGCAGAGGCCGTGTGCTCGGTTAGGGAAAACGGCGTTCACGGCATTGATGATACTCACGTGTTGATCAGAAACGATCAATAGATCGTCCGGAGCCCCGAAACAACTCTTCACCTTCGACAAAAACCATGTCCATGATTCATCGTTCTCCTTAGGACCTAATCCTATTGCAAGAGGAAACATTTGCTCATTCCCGTCTTTAGTCACAGCTACAAAGAGGGTCCCCATGTTCTTTCCTTTCAGATGTGTCCCGTCAACAACAATCACGTGACGGAGCAAGTCACTTTGAAAGGCTTGGATGGACTATCCAAGGGCAAGAAACATGTACACTAGTCGATCGTCAGCATGCGATGTCACCATATCGTACACACTTCCCGGGTTTCTCTCCTTCAGCAGGTAGAGGTAAGACGGTAGCCTCTGATACGACTTTTCGTAACTTCCGTACATGTTCTCGATCGCTACGTTTCTGGCACGCAGTGCAAAGCTGTAGCCTATCTGAATGCCGTATTGAGTTTGTAGCTCATTCTTCATCTCATTCGGCTTCAACACGGATCCCTCGACGACCAGTCTACGTGCAAAGAAAGCTCCTAAAACTTTGGCACAAATCTGTCGCGGTTTGTTTCCGTCTAGAACCACTTGACACGTATGGTTGGGTTCATATTTCCTAACCTTCCATATCCCGCCCTTTTGTCGTGCACGCAGAAAATATGCACAATCATCCTGGTTGCACACAAAATTCAAACGCGTTTTGTTTGAGCGTTCGGTGGTATACTCTAGTCGGTTCTCCATGTGATAGAGGCCCACGGCTATTTGCAATTCATCTTTCTCCTTGAAGAGGCCACCCACACGCAATTTTCCAAGTGAGGGGCTGTAATCGGGCTCGATAAAGCCTAGAGGCAATGCCGTATCTAGGTCGACGTACGGAATCAACCAATTTCTTATGGCTTCGTGAGTTGCACGAGTATCATCGGATCTTCCGTCTTGATTATCTGAATGTATGCTTCGGTGCCCGATGATCCTATCAACACGCCCCGGCTCCTGAATCCATGCTCTAAACTCCGTAGTTAACGACTCAAACAAGTCGGCCCTCTGTTGTTCATCAATCGCCTCTTCAGCCCTCTCATTTCTCTCCTCCTCAGCCCTCGCCTCCTCATCCCTCGCCTCCTCATCCCCCGTCTCCTCATCCGAAGACTCCGATTCTTGATGACTAGGACCTCCAATATTCAAGTTCTGAAAAACCGTGGATTGTTGTGTCGTAGGAGTGCGAAAGTTGATGTTCTGTGTCTTCTCGATCACATACACGGTTGGCAAATCGTTCTTCTCGACGATAAACCTAAGCAAATCCGTGTCGTTCTTCAGAACAACCTTCATCCTCTCATGATCGGTTAGGTCCGTCAAGTAGTACAATATGTACTCCGATTCGGAGCCCAATTGATCACGGATCTCCCTAAGCACCTTATCACGTGTAATTCCTAATATGGGGAAGTGCACGAGGAAACTATCACCTCCCACGTACGAGGTCCTCTCCCAATGCCCACTGTGATGCACGATGATTCTCTGATACGACATCCTGAAAAAACACAAGATTTTTTTTGTTAGATTTTCGGTAAAGGCACGGTTAATTTGAGATTTCAACCGTGTGACACGGTTGAAATCTCAAATTAACCGTGTCATCATTAAAAAATTAAAAAAAAAATTATATAAGGCACGGTTGGTTTGGGATTTCAACCGTGTCCCACGGTTGAAATCCCAAATCAACCGTGCCCCTACCGTATTTTTAAAAAAAAAAAATTAAATTTTGGGCATGGTTTGCCCAACCGTGCCACTATGATCCAACAGTGTCTCTATGTCTCAACAGTGCCACGAAGAACAATTTCAATTTTTTATTTTTTTGAGCAAAAAAATAATCGAAAATATGCGAAACGAAATGAAATTACGATTGTACCTTATATTAGTCGGAAAAACCTTGAATATTCCCAATTTCACCGTCGAAAATAGTCCCTCGATTTCCCAGAAATTAATATACGAAAAATAGAATTTTTTGCAAAAAAATCTCTCTCTCTCTCTGTCTCTAATTTTTTGTTAGTTTCGAATGAAATGTTGTTGTTGAAATTGTTGTATTCAAAGAGATTTTTGACACATTTATTACTACTATCTACTCTTTTGAATTAATGAAGTGGATCAAAATAAGATTTGGTAGTTGAAATAAATTAAATGCATGCCTATTTAGTTATTGATTTTTTTTATAAAATAATTACAATTTTTGTGAAAAAAAAAAGAAAAAAAAAAAAGATCAATCGTGTTCAACTAATGAACACGGTAAGGACATTAATTAAAAAATACAAAGGTAAATAAATTAAATACTATTTCATTTCTTGAAATTGAAAAAAAAAAAAAAAAAAAAAAAAAAAAAAAAGAGCAATCAACCGTGTTCCACCATGCATGAACAGTTGGAAAGAGAGAGAAAGAGGGGAGAGAGAGAAATTGTCTCTTCATAATTAGAAAAATAAAAGAAATTAATAAAAGAGGTGGGTCCCAATTAAAAGTAAGGGTATTTATGTATTTTCATGCAAAAGTGGCTATAAAACTCACACTTTTAAACTTGTGGCTATATAAGTTTCACTTATAGTGAAAGTGGCTAAATATGAGTTTCTCCCTTAATATTACTCCTTGTTATTTTTAGTGATATTTATGTTTGAAAAGGTTATCCAAACAAAAGAATATAGAATAAATGTAAACATATACTCACATGTCCTACTGATAAATGGATTTTTTTTTCTTTTAGAAAAGTTCTACTGATATTTGAACCTATTTTCAAAATAGAAAATTTTAACCTAATAAAATTCAAACACATCACTTCAACCCACTAACTTTTACATTAACATACTATCATCACTACCATTTTAATTCGCGCATCGAAGAAAAATGTATCTTTCCCAATAGAACGAACGGAGTACTAATAAAAGAAAATTACTTTATATGTGTCACTTCAAATGCCATCTTTCTTTTTAATACGTATGAAATTTTATATGTATGTAATGTTAAAAAAATATGAGAAATGCAAAAATTAATTACTTTCATTTTAGGTAATATATATGATTATTGACTTGAGACGTTCCAATATAATATGCTTCATCTGCCCCACTTCAACTGGTGTATATTTTTTTAGCGTAAGATTTTACGTGGTGTTAAAAATGAAAAGTTTGAAAATGTAAACATAAACATTTTTCTTTTTATAAAGCATAATTATAAAAATGAAACTTCATAGTATAACATACGTATATAGCTACTACCTGTAAACAAATTTTTTTATTTATTTGATAAAATGAATATACAAGATGTGTACAAATATAAATTGAAGAATTTGAGTTGATTGCGGGTTGCGAATCACTATGATTCCTCTAATTCTCTCTTCAATTTGATGTTTGAACGAGCTTTGGACAACTTTTCGAGATTTGCGAAGAATTTGGCTCCCCTTGATCTCTTCGAATTTGATGTTTTGATAATCCGAAGGTCTTTTGACTTGTTTCCGGATTAAGTGCTGATTTGGGATGATTTGGCGAAGAACGCGGAGATTCGGAGGACGTGCAGATCTAGCGTAGATTTGAGCAGACTTTGACGAAAAACGCGACGAATCCACGAAGATCGTGATGGTAGATGACAATCGACCACTTCGAATATTGTAGAGAAATCGTAGAGAATTTATACCCTTCTCTTTAGAACACTCTAACTAATTCTTGTGGTGATTTATGAGCTTTCATTTGACCCCTATTTATAGGTGTAGAAGTAGCAGGCTTGACGGGCTTTTGGGCTCTATATGGGGCAATGATGAGGTGTTACAATTCTATTGGTTATCAATTATTGGTATATATCAATAAAAGATTTAACTTGCTGGCAAAGAAATTGATATTTATCTTCAATATCTTCATTAGTTAAATATATTATTTAATTTAGATTTCATAATAATCCAAATCAAATTAATTTATAAAATTAATAAAATATTTCTTTTATTTTTTCTCAAATTTTCGATGCCTACAAATTGCTCCCTCGAGACTTGTTCATGAACGACTTGTCATTAAAATGGACGAGTCTCGAACATTTAGATAGTTTATACTCATATCAAGGAGTTCTTGATTTTCAATTTGTGAACAGTTTATACTCATATACAAGAGTTCTTGAGCTTGAGATTTGTTAGAGAGTTTATACTCGTTTCAAGGAGTTCTTTAATTTGAATTTGGATTTGGATAGTTTATGCTCGTATCAAGGAGCTTTGGATTTGCATTTAGAAAGTTTATGCTCATATGAAGGAGCTTTGATGAACTTGATTTAAATTTAGATAGTTTATACCCGTATCAAGGAGTCTTCACTTGATTTAAATTTGTAGACCTTTTATACTCGTGTTAAGGAGTGTTCACTTGATTTGGACTTGTAGACCTTTTATACTCGTGTTAAGGAGTGTTCACTTGATTTGGACTTGTAGACATCTTATACTCGTGTCAAGGAGTATTCACTTAATTTGAACTTGTAGACCTTTTATACTCGTGTCAAGGAGTATCACTTGATTTGGATTTGTAGACATTTTATACTCGTGTCAAGGAAATCACTTGATTTGGATTTGTAGACATTTTATACTCGTGTCAAGGAGTATTCACTTGATATCTTTATTTGGAGAATTTAGATGGTTTTGACTCGCATCTAGGAGTTTTATGAACAACTTAAACTCTTGCTTCAGAGTATTCACTTATTTTCATAGATCGCCATATGGATTGGAAGATTCACTCTCCTCTTCTTCATCTTCACTTGGAATTTCTTCAACATATTTGCCCCCATGTTCTATTTCTCGACTTTCTTGTAGTTCGTGGGGCTTTTGTGTTGAGATTTCTTCACCTTCATATAGATTCATGCTCAACTCCATGTCGTGAGCTCTAGTTGCCAATTCTTCAAAAGTTTTTGGTTGGATTCCTTTCAAGATGTATTGCAGACTCCAATGCATGCCTTGGATGCACATTTCAATAGCAGAAGTTTCAGATAGCCGATCTTTGCAATTTAAA
Organism: Thymus mandschuricus; assembly: GCA_029379335.1. NCBI lineage: Eukaryota > Viridiplantae > Streptophyta > Magnoliopsida > Lamiales > Lamiaceae > Thymus > Thymus mandschuricus. The sequence continues at coordinate 12,261,792 of CM057079.1, forward strand.
CTCAAGTTCCTCCAACGATTGATGTAGTCAATGACAGACTCATCTTTGAGTTGACTTAACTTTGTAAGTTCGACCATGCTCGCCGTTCTTCGAGTGCTGTGAAGCGATAAAAAATTCTTTTTCCAACTGCCCCCAAGTGTCAATAGAGTTTGGCTCCAAGTTGGCATACCAATCAAATGCATTTTCTTTTAAGGAGCGTACAAATTGTTTCACCATGTGATCTCCGTATGTGCCGGCGTCATTGCAAGTCTCAACAAAATGGGCCACATGTTGCTTCGGATTACCTTGACCATCAAATTGTAGAAACTTCGGAGGTTGGTAGCCTAGTGGCATCTTCAAGCGATCAATTTTTGGAGTATATGGTTTGCTATATGTCCATGACGATTTAGAGTTTACTTCAAGTTTTTGTTTGATGGTCCCCACGATGAACTCTTTGACTTGATCAAAATGGATTGAACTATCAGAATGAATTTCACCTTTCATGGTTGGAGGTTTTCCATGTTCCCCCATTTGCGGCTTTTCGAAAGTTTCATCTTCATGGTCATCCTCTTCTTCTTCGCAATGTTTTGAAACCCGGACCGGATACCAAACCGGTCATTGAATCGGGTCACCGGGACATCGGGTCGACCGGTTGACCCGTTCCTAAAAAACCGGATGACCCATATATATAATATATATTATATTGTTTTATATTTTAGATATTTGTTGAACTTTTAGAATATATATATATGAGGTAGTACAGTTGGTTACTATGTCGGACTAACAAGCTAGTGGTCACAAGTTCGAATCCTGATGAATGCCAAAAATTAATTTTTTTTTTAAAGTGAACCGTGACCGGGTCTGACTGGGTTTGACCGGGTCTGACCGGTTCACTCCAGGTCTTGACCGGGTCTACCGGTTCACTCCGGGTCAATTGAAATGTACGTAAATTGAAGACCCGGACCGGACCAGGGACCGGTTCACCGGTTTTCCGGTCGGACCGGCCGGTCCGGGTCGGGTTTAACAACATTGCTTCTTCGTTGTTTCCATCAACGATTCTTTTTTTCTGCAACTTTGCAATTTTAACATCTTGCTCGTGAACTTGTTTGGCGAGTCCTTCAACAAGCTTTGTCAAATTTGCAATTTGTTCTTCCAACGTTGAAGATATCTTGATGTTTGGTTGATTGAGCGAAGAGTAGAGATGAGAGGTAGAGATTGTCCCACCGGGCGTGCCAAAATTTGTAAACACAAAATTTTATTTATTTGATAAAATGAATATACAAGATGTGTACAAATATAAATTGAAGAATTTGAGTTGATTGCGGGTTGCGAATCTCTACGATTCCTCTGATTCTCTCTTCAATTTAGTGCTTGAACGAACTTCGCGGACAACTTTCCGAGATTTGCGAAGAATTTGGCTCCCCTTGATCTCTTCGAATTTGATGTTTGGATTTAACGATAATCTGAAGGTCTTTTGACTTGTTTCCGGATTAAGTGCTGATTTGGGATGATTTGGCGAAGAACGCGGAGATTCGGAGGACGCGCGGATCTAGCGTAGATTTGAGCAGACTTTGACGAAAAACGCGACGAATCCACGAAGATCACGATGATAGATGACGATCGACCACTTCGAATATTGTAGAGAATCGTAGAGAATTTATACCCTTCTCTTTAGAACTGTCTAACTAATTCTTGTGGTGATTAATGAGCTCTCCTTTGACCCCTTTTTATAGGTGTAGAAGTAGCAGGCTTGACGGGCTTTTGAGCTCTATATTGGGCCACCATGATGAGGTGTCACAATTTTATTAGTTATCAATTATTGGTATATATCACTAAAAGATTAAATTTGTTGACAAAGAAATTGATATATTTCATCAATATCTTCATTAATTAAAAACATTATTTAATTTAAATTTCATAATATCCAAATCAAATTAATGTATAAAATTAATAAAATACTTCTTTTATTTTCTCAAATTTTCGATGCCTACACTCCCTTCGTCCTAACATAATTGTCCATGTTTCCTTATTAAGAATGTTCCATTTAATTGTTCCCTTATTTGAAATAATTTTTTTATATATTTTCACAATTAATATAATATAAATTCTTCTATCTCTTATTGTATTAATTATTGTGTCGATTTTGTAGTGGATAATTAAATAAGATAAAAAAATATATATATTAAATAATACTGAAAATATAAGAATATTGAAACAAGACATATATGGCATAAGTCTTGATTTAATTTTAGTGGACGTATTAACAATTCCTCACTATTTAATACTCCGTCGATGACCCACATAACAACGCTCTGTACACATAGGCGCAAGGCTAGCCAATACTAATGGGCCACGTGTCCAACCTAATGAAAGCGCCCCCCGCCCTCTCTGCTCAGCTTTTCCTCCCCACTTTACTTTATTTTTTCCCGTTGATAAATGCATGTCTCTCTCTCTCATCTGCTGCAATTAAAGTAGAGAGAGACGAGAGAGAGAGAGAGATGCTCTTCAATTGGTCCACTGAGGTACCCGCCGGAAAATTCCCACAGTAAACCCATTTCCGGTAACATTCCGTCCGTGACCATTTTCCTCAAGCTGCTCAGGCGAAGTGTAAACTCGCATTTGAGCACTGCCATTTCCTTCCAGATCGAAAAACCTCTTACTCTGACTTCGAAGTCCAGCTGTTTTCTTGGAAATGCTTGACCTCCGTTTACATTTTCTCTAGTTTTTCCTTTTGACCTGCATTAATTCTTTGCTTCGGTTTCAACTTTGGGGAAAGAGTTCTACTTTGTTTGAGCTGGGGGTTGCTTTTGCTATTGTCGGTTTTTAGGTCGGTGTTATTAGGGGTTTTTGTAGTTTACTTCTTCTAGGTTTGCCTGCAAATTTCTATTCTAGCCTCAAATTTAACCATTCAGAGCCAAATGTGGTGAAGCAAATTGACAAAAATATAACCATTTTTTGTCTAAATTTCCTTCGCGTCCTTCAATCTTTTGAGGATTCTTTAGTTTCGGGCTGTTGGGGATTTTGACGATGTTTGAGAATTAGTTACCGTTTCAGCTCCATTTCGAATTCTTCTTCATCTGTTAGTAATATTTATTAGACTACATTTCTCGAGGGGGGGAAATTAGTAGTTGTTTTCGTTGTCCAAGCAATGCCTTAACTTTTCCTAATTTCTCTGATATTTTTGAATATGAGGAGTGTTGTTTGCCTTGTGTTTCTTTTGTTTTTCATCTGCCTGTCTCCGTTGCCAGTGAAATCGCTGAGCCCCTCTTTGAATGATGATGTTCTGGGGTTGATTGTGTTCAAAGCTGATATTCAAGATCCTGATGGGAAATTGGAGTCATGGAATGAGGATGATGATAGCCCATGTAACAATTGGGTTGGAATAAAATGCAACCCCAGATCCAACAGAGTTTCTGAACTTGTCCTCGATGGATTCGGCCTCTCGGGCAAGCTAGGCAGGGGTCTTCTTCAGCTGCAGTTTCTGCATAAACTATCGCTCGCGAAGAACAATTTTACGGGTATCTTGAGCCTCAGCTTTGCTCAGCTGTCTGATCTGAAGGTATTGGATTTGAGTGATAATGGTTTATCAGGGGAAATTCCTAGTGATTTGTTTAGCCAATGTGGATCTTTAAGGTCAATTTCATTTGCTAGGAACAAGTTTTCGGGGCCTCTTCCCGAGAGTTTGGGCTCCTGCTCAACTCTTGCTTCGCTTAATCTCTCGGGCAATCAGTTCTCTGGGACGTTGCCTGTGGGAATGTGGTCGATGATGGGGCTTAGGTCCCTCGATTTGTCTGATAATATGTTGGAGGGTGAAATTCCAAAGGGGATTGAATCTTTGAACAATTTGAGGTTCATTAGTTTGAGGAGTAATGAATTTTCTGGTGAAGTTCCTGATGGGATTGGGAGCTGTTTGTTGCTGAGGTCGGTGGATTTGAGTCAAAACTCATTCTCCGGTGGGCTTCCAAGCACAATGCAGAAGCTCTCCTTGTGCAATTATCTAGTTTTGGGTAGAAATGGTTTCAGATGGGAGGTTCCTGAGTGGATTGGAGAAATGAGAAGCCTCGAGACCCTTGATCTTTCCGAGAACAATTTCACCGGTCAACTTCCAGTTTCTTTAGGGAAACTTCAGTCTTTAAAGATTCTTAATATATCGAAAAATTCCCTCACCGGGAGCCTGCCTGAGTCCATGAATAATTGTTTGAACCTTCTTTCTATTGACATTAGTCATAATGCTCTTTCCGGAGATGTCCCTTTGTGGGTGTTCAAACTTGGTTTGCAGCAGGTTATGTTTTCAGGCAACAGATTGACTGGGAACATTCACGATGCTTTTGTTTCTTCACTGGAGAACTCGCAGAAAAAGCTTCTGATTTTGGATATGTCACAGAATGTGTTATCTGGTGCAATTCCAGCTGCTCTTGGGAATTTTAAGAGCTTACAGTCATTAAATTTGGCCAAGAACTCATTCTTGGGCAGCATTCCATCGAGTATTGGACAGCTGAAGATTTTAAAGTTCATGGATTTGAGTGAGAATGAGCTAAATGGCAGCATTCCTTCAGAAATCGGAGGATTATCATCCATCGATGAACTAAGGCTTGAGAAGAATTCACTGGGGGGATACCTACCTTTGTCGATTGGAGATTGCACTTCACTTAAATCCTTGTAAGTATTTTGGTTTTTGATCTATTATGCCTCTTAGATTGTACAACTGTGCTGCAACCTACTTGTGTGCTTAATTTTCCTAGCATGAATGGCTATAACTGTCTTAGTTTAAGTTGTATACGATTTATGTGCTTCTCCATGTATCTATTGGGACAACTTAAAATTTTGATATACTTTAGGTGCTTGCGGATCATCATGAGAACAAATGCTTGAGTTCATTAAATTTGAAAATACACGTGCTTCGAAATGTATTGTTATTACCAAACCTGGATTGTTTTATAATGTCCACTAGTTTATGAAAGTATCCTGTCTACCATCTACTTAGTTTGCTAGTTTATACACCTTCGGATTGTCTACCAATGACCGTTAACACTCTGCTTTAATTGCAGGCATCTAGCCCATAATGAAATAATTGGTCCCATTCCAGCTTCCCTTTCGAAGCTCTCATATCTTCAAACTGTCGACTTGTCTTTCAACAAGCTTACTGGAACCATACCTAAGCAGCTGGCGAATCTCGTACACCTTCAGTTATTCAATGTTTCACACAACCAGCTGCAAGGTGAGCTGCCAGCTGGTAGTTTCTTCAACACCATTGCTCCTTCATCTGTGTCCGACAACCCGTCTCTGTGTGGAGCAGCAGTCAATAGAAGCTGCCCCACTGTCCTTCCCAAGCCTATCGTACTCAATCCAAATTCTACTGATGCAACACCTACCACGATTTCTCCAACCTTTGGTCGAGGAAAGAAAATCCTCAGCATCTCTGCTCTAATTGCGATCGGTGCAGCAGCTGCCATTGTCATCGGTGTTATCACCATCACTGTTCTTAATCTGCGTGTGCGTTCTTCCCTGCCAAACTCTGCAGTAGCTCTTACTTTCTCCGGTGGGGATGACTTCAGCAAGTCACCTTCCACTGATGGAAGTTCGGGAAAGCTCGTCATGTTTTCAGGTGATCCTGATTTCAGTACTGGGGCCCATGCTCTTCTGAACAAAGACTGTGAGCTTGGCCGTGGAGGTTTCGGGGCCGTTTACCGCACTGTGCTCAAGGATGGACGCTCTGTTGCCATTAAGAAGCTCACTGTCTCGAGTCTTGTGAAATCTCAAGAAGAATTCGAAAGGGAAGTAAAAAAATTGGGAAAAGTTCATCATCCCAATCTTGTTGCACTTGATGGTTATTACTGGACTCCCTCATTACAGCTTATTATATACGAATTCGTCAGTGGTGGGAATTTGTACAAGAATCTCCATGAACAAGGCTCAATGTCCTGGAATGACAGATTCAATGTGATTCTTGGAGCTGCTAAAGGCTTGTCCCATCTACACAAGATGAATGTAATCCACTACAACTTGAAGTCCAGCAATATTCTGATCGACAGCTCGGGAGAAGCCAAGGTTGCGGATTATGGCCTAGCAAGACTTCTGCCTATGTTAGACCGTTATGTCCTGAGTAGCAAGATTCAGAGTGCTCTTGGCTACATGGCACCTGAATTTGCATGCAAAACTGTGAAGATAACCGAGAAATGCGATGTCTATGGCTTCGGCATTCTGGTATTGGAGATTGTGACGGGCAAGAGGCCGGTTGAGTACATGGAGGATGATGTTGTGGTGCTTTCGGACATGGTGAGAGGGGCGCTCGAAGAAGGGAAAGTTGAGGAATGTGTCGATGGCAGGTTGCAAGGGAAGTTCCCAGCTGAAGAGGCGATCCCGGTTATGAAACTAGGCTTGATTTGTACTTCGCAGGTGCCTTCGAATCGGCCCGATATGGCGGAAGTGGTCAACATATTGGAGCTGATCAGATGCCCTTCCGAGAGCCAGGATGAGTCCGGAGATTTCAGCTAACTGTTAGGTAATCAAGAATGTGTTCTAGGGGAAGAAGAAATTCTGATTTTCTAGTTAATTTCACTTGTATTTTGGCAGAATTTTGGTGTAGTTGAATTTATTTTCGCCGATTTCGGACGTTTATTGTTATTTTTGCTATTATTTCTTTCTCCTTAATTTCACTTGTCTTCTATTGTATCGTGATGGTCGTCAGTTGTCACGTTTTTAAAATATTTTCTAGTATCAACATAGGGTTGTCAATTGTCACGTTTGAAATATTTTCGAAACGAACAATTATCATTAATGGAAATCTTTATTATTATTAATTTTGAAAATTTAACTTCCTAATGAAAGAGATGCAAGATTCTTGGCTGGCTCCCACTCCCAAGCAAGTAATCTTAGTTGTGAATATAAAATGAAATAAATTATTAAGTAAATGAAAAAAAAATGCTACGGAATGCAGACTTTATTTAAAAGGCAGAAGATTATGCTGTCGGAATAATTTAGCTTCTGCCCTTTTTTTTTTTTCCTCTCTCTAAAATTATTTTATAATGTCAACAGCTTATGCATTTGTCGAGTTGTTTAAATGCATTTTTTGTTGCTTAGTTTTCGGATTACTTATTATAAGTGTTTTAAAAATCGCTAGGCGCCAGCCAGGCAGTGAAGGGGTGATTAATGCTTAGGTGGCTATGCGGGAGTCTAGACGGGGCTTAGGTGGATTAGAACTACAATTCTTATTTTACTATTCTTACAATATTATTGTCAAATTTATAATAAATACACATAGTATGACAACTAATAGGCTAATTTCATAATTATAAATAAAAATCATGGATAGAGTAATATAGTTCGTCTAAACGTTTATTAATTAATACATATGGACTATTGATTAAGCTTCAAGATCGGCTCGTTGGGGTATCACATAAAGTTTAGGCGGATTGCATATTAGTCGGGCGACAAAGTACAGACTAGCGTCTAGGTGCCGCCTAAAAGGACTTAGGCGACAACTTTTAAAACACTGCTTATTATTATTATTATTATTATTATTATTATTATTATTATTATTATTATTATTATTATTTCACCTTTTGAAATCACATGAAGCGACTTACGTTAGGTCCGTGGGCAGCTGAAATTTCACATGGTTTTATTTTTTTCCTTCCTTCTTCTCGCTGTCCTTTTCTTGATTAGAAACTTATATGTTTGTATGCATATCTTTCTGCAATTTTTGACTCTTTCTTGTCTTATTTATTTTATGCTACTATTTTGTTTCTTTCTTATAAGTCGTATGCTCCTCTCTGAAATATTCTATCAACATTTATAGTGCCATTATTTTCGGTCCAATCATTTTCTTATCCAAAATATAAATAGGTAAAAATACCAAAAATACTTATATGAATTATTAAATATGGATATGTTTGGTTTGATTCATTTAATATTGGACAAGCATGTCCTTATGCCTTACTTTTGGGGATAAAACACAAAAGAGATTAATTTTGCATATATAAATGAGCTTTATTAGTTGATAGTCATTGTAGTGAAAAGCATTATGAAGTAGCATGTGAATGGTAACCAAAATGAGTTGTCCTCCCTAACCATAGGTTTAATAAATATGATGAGGTTTGGCCCCTACACAACCTAACCAATTGGCATTTTCAACGTCAGCTGGCATGTGTAAATATAATACTTTATTATAGATATAATTATGTTCATATTAAAATACTCATTGAGTATGCAAATTATGCGTCTTTATTTTGTTTCTCGGTTGTCCTCGAAGTATACGCTTCGTTTGTTTTACGACGTGGACGACGTAAGAAATTTTATATATTCACCTTCAATTTACATACTTATTAATAAAAGGTGGTATCCAAACTCCAAGGTAAACATATAAACATACTATAAGAGGCGGTACCCAAACATCACTATAAGCACACTCATTACAAAATTTAAAACTGAGTCGAGAACTATACGAAGTGTATGCTTCGTGAATGGAGGGACCGAGGGAGTATGTTTTGATATAAAAAATATATATGAACAATTAATCTAATACTATTATTGATTTAAGCATAATATATAGGAAAAAATGCATTTAAAATCGTGAACTTTATCTGATATACCGTTTTAACCGTTAACTTTCAATTTTTTCCCTAAACTCACAAACTTTTTAATTTGTCCAAATTTCCCTTAATTTTTAATTTTCCCCAAATCAAAGCTGACGTGGTGTTGATGTGTCAGTTCGGAAATTGACATGTCGTCCACATAACTTTCACGTAGATTTTATAAGACACATATACATCCACATAATTATTTTTATTTAAATAATAGTATATGCAATTAATAAAGTCCCCCGAGAAGGCCTAACGTCATATTGCTCCTCCGACATCGATGCTTGGCTCGATTTTGCACCGAAAAAGCGAAAAACAGGGTCAGGGAAGTAGATCTGCACCTGGAACTGATCTGCACCTGAAAAAATAAAATTAATTGCATATATTACTTAAAGAAAAATAATTATGTGGATGTATATGTGTCTTATAAAATCTATGTGGAAGCTATGTGGACGACATGTCAATTTCCAAACTGACACATCAACGCAACGTCAGCTTTGATTTGGGAAAAATTAGAAATTAAGGGAAAATTGGACAAATTAAAAAGTTTGTTATTTTAGGAAAAAAATTGAAAGTTAACGGTTAAAACGGTATGTCAGATAAAGTTCACGATTTTAAATGCATTTTTTCCTAATATATACAATAAACATGATTACATTGAAGAAACATCATTTTTTAAAGCATTATCAAGAAATTTAAGGGCCAATTTACGATGGATTCCAAATTGGAATCTTTGATTCTAAAATTTAATCCTCTACTATTAGGCTAAGATACGCACATTTTAATTTCCCCCTTTTACTTTTAAAGAATCATTAAACTATTACTAGTATATTCTACAAACTAGAGTAGAAAAGTCCCAATAACGAGCTAATCGCAGGGAAAATATCTTTCTGAAATCTCAAATTCAAAAATTAATCCGAGCTGTTTTTTCTAGCTCTCTAATTGTACTCTCTTTCGCACAATTGTTGATGATTGAAAATCCAACGGTTCAAATCGAATTCTTAGTTTTAAAGTCAAATTTAGTTCTCCAATGATCGAATATCTCTCTAACACATACCACTCCGGTCCACACATATTGACTCATTTGCTTTTTGCACGGGAACTAAGACGAAAATGTTTAGTGTATAAAGTGTATTTTGTAGGGAAATGTAATGTGGTTTATGTATTTAGACATATTTTAGAAACAGAGCATCATAGATGCATAAAAACATGTTCTTGTCTGATCTTAAATGAAAGATCGTATCAAGACCTTTAATTTGATATAAAAATCATAAAAATCCGATAACAAACGAGCAAGTTATAATAATTTAAACTTTCAAAATTTAAATTATATTGAACTACGTGCAGAAAAATGAGTGGATGAGATTTAAGTATGGAATGTTAAGTGTAATAAGGGGTTTACTAATTGTACTTATTATACTCTAATTATTTCTAAAAAAGGAAATGAGTCAATATGTGTGGGACGTACCAAAAAGGAATATGAGTCAAGAAGCCTGGACCGGAGTGGTATATTGCAGTAATTATAGGCATGCATTATGAAAGCATGAACGACGCAACCTAAAATCACAAAAACAATCATGTCAGTCTGTTGGAATGAATCCTTTGTCGTGAGTCCACTCACTCATGTTTGATTCTCGATTGGATGAAAAGCAATTGAGTCAAAATGGGAGACAAATTTGGTATCAAAAGAGACATAATTTGATTACTTTTTCGCTTAAGCAGTTAAGCCCATCACTACATTTACAAAAGAATAACAATAAAGAAAAGAAAAGAAAAGAAAGAAAAAAACTTGATCCCGATTTAAGTCTCCAATTGAAAAATAAAATTTGTCCCCAAATATGTTCGTATGTCAAAAGTATTTAAGAAAGATGATGCAATAACTTTCCATTTTATACTTGTCCTAGTTTTTTAGTCGTTTGATTATCGAATACTTATTGATAATAAAGAAAGTATCGATTTTCTGATTAGTTAGCTAAACAATTAATACTCCCTTCGTTCAACAAATAGTAATAAATTATTTTATCATTATAATAGATTCATTAGGTAAGATTCTGAACTTGGAATATAAATTTTGTGTCTATATTTATGTTAAGACCGTGTTTATAATTTTGTTCACGATTTGTTGAACTCACTTTTAATCTCTGATGAACTTATTAGAAGGTCCATATCGTAAATTGACAATTTTTTTACCTAAATGACTAAATACAAAATATTTTTCAAAACCCTTTCCATAGAATTAATCTAAGGAGCCATAATATCGCTAGCCATAATACCCTTATAAATGTCCAAAATTGATTAACTTTTATGAGGAATGTTACATGAATATATGTAGTCTATTTATTATTATGCCCTTAACTTAATTACAGTAATGTCAATAATATATTAAAGTTGCTTTCCTTTTGTATAGATGATTATAAACGTAATTATTTGATACAAATAAGCCAAACTTACATTTTAGATTAATACTTACGCTAACAACCTAAAATTATTTTCGAAATGGAATATTTCAAATACCAACAAATAAAGTATTAATTTAAAAAATGACATCAGGAGATAATTAGTTTGCCAAATGTAAACATAAACATGTAGGTTAAATAATTCATAAAATGTTTTTGTTACACATCAAAATTTAAACGTAGACATTATGGGATCCTCTATTCCCACTTTCATGTAAATGTTGAATTCTATTGATTTTATGCGTTTTATTTCAAAAGTGCAATTGTTTATAGGGTTCACCGTTTATAATTAATTTTTAGCATTTAATTTCAATTTTATCGAGTAAAATAGGATTAATAAATTGAAAGTTAGGGTGTATAATTTTTTTAGTTCTATTTTTTTGTCATAAAATTTTATTTAATTTTTTTATAATTTTTCAATTATTATTTTTATAAAAAACATAATAAAAATAATTAATTGTTACACAAAAATGGAATCAGATGATTTCATCCACGGTTGGTTACTGTTAAAGTAATAAAAAAAATAATAATATTTTTGCTATACGTAATTATATATACCTTATTGCATGAAAAAAATTATAACTGAGTAGCCAAATTATCAAACTTATCATAATAACATTAAAAATCACATGTGTATATAATCAACTTGCAATATTAAGCTGACTTGGAATATTTTTTAAGATACCAATTTCTTCATATAAGAAAATTATTAATTTTAAATAAACTAATTTTATCTTATTTGTTGTTTTACAAATGCCTTAAGGTTGTGGGGACGAAGGATGTATTTTATTTCTTTTAAATTATGGATGTTAGGTCCAAATAGCAGGTGTGAAGATGCTCATATTTTTGGTCATAAATTTTGCTTTACAATCTTTCTGAAAATTAGAGTATTTATTGTGTTAATTTGATTGAAACATCACAATTGTATATGGAAAATAAAAAGCTTTAATTAATATGGTGAGACTTGGTATTTATTATGTAGGAAATTATTTTGGATGAATCTCCCATAAATAACAATAAGGATATTTGAGTAAATTTGTAAATTGGGTGATGAACAATTACCAAAAAATCCTATTATGATGGTCATATTGTGGCCATTTAGCAAAACCCTTTCCCATATTCTCTGTTTTTAATGAGATTTTCTGCTATTTCTGTTACGATGACATACCTTTGTATTGAAATTACTCACACATGGACATATATTTCATGTAACAAACATTTTTGAGGTGAAATAATACTGTAAAAAAAAAAATGATATTGAATAGTAATAATTACATACCAATAAAAAAACTTCATACAAGTTCAATGTTTAACTGAATTAATCCGTCATGTTTTATAAACGTATTAAAATCATAAGTGTAATCGTAAACGCTCCTTTACCTGATGTTGGCATATTTAACGAGCCAACGTCATGCATGATTCTTTCATTTATTAGGTAGTTTTTTGTTATAGTAGAGTACAAGGTTTTTTTTTTTTTTTTTTTTTTTTTTTTTTTTTTTTGAGCAGATTTTATTTTTAGGATATATATTATGATATTTTTCTTTAATAATATCAACACACATGAGCTAGTTGTAAATACATTAAGTACAACTATAATACGTAGTGAAACATTCCTCAAAATACAACGGTGATAGGAAATGACCCATCTCCCTAGGCCCAAAGCCCAACAGGCCCAGATCGGCACAAGCCCATCTCCCTAGGCCCAAAGCCCAACAGGCCCAGATCGGCACAAGCCCAACAGGCCCAGGGAGTTGAGCCCTAAAGATCAAGAATGTGGGTTGATGGAGAAGAAACCGGAGCCAGGAAACTGCCCACACCTCCACGTTCCCACCTTCACAACGTCATTTACTTCATCTATAAATAGGAGAATTGATTGTATTGTAGACACTTGCGCTATTTCGAATACAAAGCATACTCTTTTCCTCCCCGTGGACGTAGATCACACCGATCGAACCACGTAAATCTCCTGTGTCCATTTACTTTCGCATAAAATCCACACACAAACTCTGACTTTAATTGGGCCGCAAATCGAAGGTTCATCACTGGCACCGTCTGTGGGAACTTGATTTGTGTTCGAATTTTTCGATTTTTGTTGCTCAAAATCACCAGCCATGCCGCACGGGAACCAGTTACTGCTAGGAACTCCCGGCCGACGAAGAAGCCGCCGCCGACAACCCGAGGAACCAGCTTCGGCGGTGGGCGCGGAACAGCCCAATGACGTTCCCACTAGCGGTCGACCCGAGACTGGAGAGATCCCAGAAGTCCCAAATCCTGGCGAACTGAGCGCAGCGGGGAACATAGTAGCACCACCATCATCACAGGCCCAGCCGGTCCAGTCGCACCGAGCTCCCGTGAGCTCGCGTCTGGGACCACAGCCTCACTCGACACCGGAGGGCCATGTGGAGAATCTCACAGCCAACCGGGAACGCGAGTAGTTCGGTCCGAAAGCAACTCTACGCTTGTCTCCAGCCACCCGACAGAACTTAGCCGCCCGTCTCTCCCCGGTCATACAGCCGAACTCAGCGGCCCCGCCTCCTCCTCCTCTTCCTGGGATCGAGGAGTTGCTAAGGAACTACCTCACCACTGCACCAGGCCGCGAGTTCCTCAACCAGTACACCGGTGCGCAGGGAGTCCCTCAGTTCGGACAGGGAGTCCTCCAGCTCGGCCAGGGGATTCCACAGATACCTGGTGGACAGGACTTGCGACACTATCTCCTGCAAGTCCGAGGACAGACCCAGGGATACCAACAACCGAGCTCCCATATAGTTCAGCCGAACTACGTTACTGCGCCGCCCCGAGGTGCGCCCCCCCAAGGACACATGGCTGGGGGAGCGCAGATCTTCGACGCGCTCGGCAGGATCATCAGCCCGCTCTCGGAGGAGATCCTTAACTCACCCATGCCCTTTGGGTACACGGTGCCGAAGATCAAGCCATATAATGGAGTGGGAAATCCAAGCAATTTCCTTAGCCAGTTTAAATACAGCATGCTGAACCAGAATCTAGGGAGTGTTCACATGTGCAAACTATTCCCTGAGCTGCTAATTGATAATGCGCGGGAATGGTTCGACAGTCTGCCTCCTGGGTCGATCAGATCGTATGCCGATCTGATGAATGTGTTCGCTAGGAGCTTTTCCCAGCGTGCTGAAGTGAGACACACTCCGGCCCATCTGCTGACTGTGAAGCAGAGCCAAAATGAACCACTACAAGATTTCATGACCCGGTTCGATAGGGAATGTTTATCGACTCGCTGCACAAATGATCTCCTCATCATCTCGGCATTTCAGAATGCCATCAGCTCGGACCAACTCTATAGGGAGATTCTGGCGAAGGAGCCACAGACTGCCACCGAGTTGTGGGCCATAGCGGACAAGTTCGCCAAGATAGATGAAGCGACCAGGCGCCAAAGGAGGTAGACCGAGGTGAAACCTCAAAGAAAAAAGAAGATGCACCCCGGAAAGGTGTGATGGAACGAATTCAGCGGGGCCCGATTGAGTCTCGTCTCGGACCTCGGCAGAATCCAGCACAACAACGGGGTCCGCCGATGTCCCAGTCCGCACAACGGTCCACTCCACAGTTCACTCCTTTGAACAAGCCGAGGACCGAGATCCTCGAGTTACACGCTAATCTGTTCGAGAGACCAAGGCCGATGCGAGAGGATGGCAAGCCGAGGTCAAAGAACAAATATTGCCAATTTCACGAAGACTACGGGCACGAGATGGAGAACTGCTGGAACCTAGCTCAAGACATTGAGAGCCTAGTCTGCAGTGGCCAACTCAAGAAATATCAAGACCGAAGTGCGGGGGTCAATCAAGTAGATATCCCCCGAAATCAAAAGAAGAAAAGACAGTATAAGGGAGGAAGTTGCAGTTCGGAAGCCGAGAAGAAGGCTAAGCACGGTGAGGACGACGCCGACGAGGATGGAGATTATCAATACGACGGGGTCGTGGCGACGATCTCCGCACTCGCCAAAGGGCAGACGAAGTCGTCCCTCAAGAACGGAGCGCAGAACCTCCCGAGCAGAGAACCGGCCAGTAAGAGGTTCAAGAATGAGGAGGCCATAACATTCTCTGCCGAGGACCCAGTGCCCCCCATGGTGCCGCACTCCGATGCCATCGTCGTTGAGGCTGTGGTCGCCAATAAACTTATCAAGAAGATACACATAGACACCGGGGCATTGGTGAACATTATGTTCAAGCACTGCTTCGACAACATGGAGCTGGATAAGTCGAAGATTGTGCCGACCACACGACCCCTACGGAGCTTTGCACAGGAAGAAACCTATCCGCTGGGAACAATCGAGCTCCCAGTTACTATAGGTAAAGGGCCGAGAAGTTCCACCGATGTGACCGAGTTCCTCGTGGTGGAAGCCAAGTCCCCCTATAACATCATCTTAGGCCGGACTTGGATGAATGCGGTCAAGGCGATCTGCTCTACATATCACTTAGCCATCAAAATCCCGACCAAAGGGGGGATAGCTATGATCCGGGGCGATCAGAAAGTAGCAAGGGAGTGTTTGCATGTAGCACTCAAAGGGCAAGGGGCACCACTCCAATTGCCCCAAGCATAGCAATTACCGAACTCCGAGGAGCCGAAGAGGACGTCGCCTACTGAAGAGAGAGAGGTGGTTCTATACGACGACGATCCCACTAAGGTCGTCAAAGTTGGGCTGAACGAACACCCTCACCTTCGCGAACAGGTTATTCGGCTTCTAAAGGAGTACAGAGATGTCTTTGCGTGGTCCCCATTAGACATGACAGGAGTATCGCCCGAACTCATCACACATCGGCTCAAGATCGACCCCGAGGTCAGACCGATAAAGCAAAAGAAGCGCTCTTTCGCTGCTGAGAGAAATCAAGTCATAAAGACTGAGGTGACTCAATTGCTTGATGCGGGGATCCTGTTTGAAGTCACCTACCCGACCTGGATAGCCAATCCGGTGATGGTCAAGAAAGCTGGGGGAGGATGGCGCATGTGCATTGATTACACCGATCTCAACAAGCACTGCCCCAAAGATTGCTATCCTCTTCCCGACATCGATAAAAAGGTGGACTCCCTGGTCGGTCACAAGATTTTCATCTTCCTTGATTTATACAAGGGATACCACCAAGTCCTAATGGATGCCGAGGACGCAGAAAAGACAGCGTTCATCACGGACTTCGGCATCTTTGCTTACCGCAAAATGCCATTCGGACTGAAGAATGCAGGAGCTACCTACCAAAGGATGGTAGACAGAATATTCAAGAACCACATTGGGAAAGAAGTGGAAGTCTATGTCGATGACATAGTGGTGAAGAGTAAGGAGGAGAGTACTAGTGTCGCCGATCTCCGAACTGTGCTCTCCCTCCTTCGCGAGGTCAACCTAAAGCTTAACCCTCAAAAATGCACCTTTGCTGTGACCTCGGGGAAGTTTTTAGGTTGCTGGATCTCCCAAGAGGGACTAAGGGCAAATCCATCAAAAGTTAAGGCTGTGCTAGAGATGAAGGATCCGAGATCGATCAACGATGTGCATAGGCTTACTGGGTGCCTTGCCGCACTGAGCAGATTTCTCTCCAAGGCTGCAGAGAAACAGTTGCCCTTTTTCAAGATTTTGAAAAAGGCGCCCGAATTCAACTGGAGTTCGGAACACCATCTCGCACTAAGCCAGCTAAAAGATTACCTCAATAATCTGCCAACCTTGTCAGTGCCAAAAGGGGGAGAAGTGCTGTATTTGTATCTAGCCACCTCGGAAGAAGCTATCAGCGCGGTGCTCGTACGCGAAGAGGCAGGGCGCCAACTGCCCGTATACTTCATAAGCCGATCTCTCAAAGGGCCCGAGGTGCGATATCAGCCATTAGAAAAGCTCGCTTTGGCACTGGTCAACGCTGCTCGGCGCTTACGTCCGTACTTTCACGCACATCCTATACAAGTCCGAGCAGACTCACCACTTCGGCAGGTACTGACAAAACCCGAAGCATCAGGGCGAATAGCGAAGTGGGCTATTGAATTGGGAGAGCATGATATTACTTACGCCCCTCGCCAGGCCATCAAAGGACAAGCGTTAGCAGACTTCTTGGTGGAAACCTCGATAGCCGAAGTCCCGACCTCGGTACCAGAGCCAACTCGCACGAATGTGGCAGAACCACCAGACTGTTGGCACATGTACGTGTATGGGGCTTCGGGAAAAACGGGAAGCGGAGCAGGAAACCTCCTTATCAGCCCGGAGAAGAAAGAGTTCACATATTCACTTCGTTTCCAGTTCGCAACTACCAACAATGAGGTAGAGTACGAGGCGCTGTTGGCCGGACTCCGAATAGCCGCAGATCTAAAGGTTGCAGCCGTAAAAATACACAGTGACTCGCAAGTAGTTGTGAATCACATGCTAGGAAAGTACGAAACAAAGGGAGCAAGGATGAAGAAATATCTAGCAAAGGCACGGGACATGCAACGAGCTTTCACATACTTCCAGCTCGAACGCATCCCCCAAACTCATAATTCCCGAGCTGACGTCCTCAGCAAATTGACAGCGACCCCTGGCACTTCGCCAGTGGAGGATGTACAGCATAGGAGCATAGATGAGGCCGAGGTCAACGATTTGGACGATGAGCCGCAGCCGACGTGGATGACGCCCATCCTAGCTTAATTGATGAAGGGGGAGTTGCCCGAAGACAAGACGGAGGCCAGAAGGATGTTGTCAAAGTCATTGAGATATACTGTTCTGGATAATATCCTTTACAAGAAATCGTACCTCCAGCCCTTACTCAAGTGCGTCGGACTGAACTCAGCAGATTATATCAAGAGAGAAGTGCATGAGGGGGCCTGCGGAAGCCACATCGGATCTCGGGCTCTCGCAAAGAAAATCATAAGGTGGGGATACTTCTGGCCCACTATGTTTAAGGACTGCACCGAGTTGGTGCAAAGATGTGAAAAGTGCCAATTGCATGCCAACGTGCCAAGGCTGCCCCAGACCGAGCTGGCGACGATGCAAAGTCCCTGGCCGTTCGCACAATGGGGAATATATATAGTAGGCCCATTCGATAAAGCACCAGGTCAGTTGCGACATCTCATAGTTGCAATCGATTACTTTACGAAGTGGGTAGAAGCGGAGCCCCTAGCTGCGATCACGAGTAAGAATGCCCGTAATTTTGTATGGAAGAACATAGTGTGCCGATTCGGCATACCTCATGTTCTAGTATCCGATAACGGGACACAGTTCACGGACATAATTTTTAGGGAGTGGTGTGACGAACTGCGAATTCAGCAGCACTTCACATCGGTAGCCCACCCCCAGGCAAATGGTCAGGCCGAAGTGACGAATCGGACGATTGTCAAAGGCCTTAAGACACGACTGGAGAAAGCCAAAGGGTTATGGGTGGAGAACCTTCCAAACGTTCTATGGTCCTACAGAACTACTCCGCGAACAGCGAATGGCGAGACACCGTACAGCCTAGCATATGGAACAGAAGCTGTCATCCCGGTCGAAATCGGACTGCCCAGTCCGCGCACGACTCACTTTGTCGCCGAGGTGAATGACAAGAACCGACGTGCGGACCTCGATCTATTAGAAGAAAAGCGGGATGCAGCTTACATCAAGGAAGCCCGGTACAAACGACTCATAGCCCGATATTATAATCGGAGAGTTCGAGATCGGCAATATTGTGTAGGAGATCTAGTCCTACGAAACAATGAGGTCAGCAAGGCTTGCAAGCTCGGCAAGCTGGAAGCACGTGGGAGGGCCCATACCGAGTGGACGAGGTCCTTGGTAAAGGTGCCTATAGGCTTTCCACTTTGTCCGGGGAGCCCATACAGCGGCCATGGAATGTAATCCATCTGAAGAGGTATTATGCATAGATGTGGAGTATCATGTAAGGTAGAGTCATCTGTCAGTCAGTCCTTTGTTCAGTTCGGTCCTTTGTTCAGTTCGGTCCATTTGGTCAGTTCGGTCCATTTGTTCAGTTCGGTCTTGTTTTCCAAATTGTTTCAATGAAAGTTCTTAGTTTCTATTATATTGTGTTCATGTCATTTTGCATTACTCCACTTATATGCGCATTACCTCAAAATTATACACTGTCCTGACGAGGATAAATGTTACAACTAAAAACAAAATCGTACGAACAGGGGACCACCCCTACCGACCTGGTCGGCAGAACAGGAACCCGATTAATACCCAAGTGTCACCGCGGCCATGGATAATAGGCGATCGCCATCCTAAGGCCGGGGGAAGACCCAAGTGTAACGTCGGAAGCCGAAGTGCGCCTCCGAGCCACTTCGGAAGACCTGAACCTCGACCTAAGTGTCAGTTCGGATGACGAATAAACGCATAAATGCTAATTCGGAAATAGGCTACCAGCCAACAACAAATACAAAACATATTAACAGGACGCTATGTCCAAAAAGATATTCATTATTTTTTGCAGGTTTTTACAGCTTACATATTAGAAGGACCGCCCTCATCCGGTCTCTTGCTACAATTAAAGTAACTAGCCCAACCACTAGTTGGCGGGTTAAGCAAAAAATCAATATTTACATTTTCCTTCTTTCGGGAGTTCTGCCCCAAGCTGCGCCCACCGCCGCGCCCACCACAGCCTCGGCTCGTCCCACCAGTTCGGCTTGACCCTCCCTGTGCGGAACTCCGACCCCGTGGGACTACAGGAGCACGGTAATTCCCATCTCCTCGGTTCGGGATCGGTCTGCGGTTCTGAGCAGGCAACAACATGTCTAAACGGTCTTTAATTAATCGAGACGGAACTGTCGGGCTCAGGGCCCGAAACCGAGGGGCATTTTGTTTAGAAGGCTGCACGTCAGGATATCTATCTAGTCATTTCTTCATTATTGGGTGGCGCGACAGAACTAAAGGGATCAAATTTGTCAAGTACCGCAGCTCGGATATATAATCAGCAACTTCCCATGAACCCGAGCCACGATTCTTGCACTCGCGCACCACACCTCGCACAGCCTCTAAGGCCTCAGCTTTGACCTCGGAGATCGTCTTGCCACCGAGCTCATGAATAACTCTCTCATACTCAGTGTGTTCGGCTTCGATCTTCTCGGCATTTGCATAATCTTCTTTTAGTTGAAGATACCGAGCCTTGTTAGCATCCGCCTGGATCTGCAGCGCATTATACTTAGCGTCGAACTCATTGCAAAGGTGTTCGGCGCGTTTGTCGAGCCGTCCGATCTCACCATCTTTGGCGTCAATCAAGATCTTCAGTTTTTTAATTTCATTTAAGTATGGAGTTACGTCAAGATCGGATTTATTCTACAGAAATGAAAGTGACAGAGATAAGCAAGAGACGAAAGAAAAGATTTCATTGGATGAGGAGCAGTACATTTACAGATCGGATAAAAAGTAAAAATTTACAAGAGGGGGATCAACTGACCCCGCCAGTAGGTTCAGCCTCGGTGTTCGGTCCGCGCGTTTCGGCAGCCTCCTTCACCACGGCATCACCTCCAGCATGGCCGGTCTCCTCCTCCTCCTCCTCCTCCTCCTCCTCCTCCTCGCTCTCAGACCCCACGTCGGGAGAGAGCGGACGCTCTGCCAGCTCGGCACGAAAGGGACCGCACAATTTCTCGAACTCAAGGTCCCGATCAAATTGGCAGTCCCGCACATCGGCAGCGGACAAAGGAGTCCGCTGCTCGGCAAAATACCCCACCACAGGAAAGGGGGAGGCTTTTTTCTGAATTTGGCGGAAGTAGATCCGCAACATCTCCTCGTCCTCGATAGGCTTGTAGCCGTACTTCCCCTTGTCAAGGGTAGGGAAGTCGGCAGCGACGCGATCAAGCACCTTAGCCACCGCCCGGGTCTTCGACGGTCCGGTCAGCGCAGAAACCAGGGCACTAAAGCCCTGGCTATAAACGACCCTTTCAACAAGGGCATGTATAAACTCGCCCTGGCCGGCGGACAGCTACTGCTCCCGAGTACGAGCCGCCGCAAGTTCCTCCTCGCCCCTCGCTGCTTTCTCCTTGGCAGCAGCGAGCTCGGACTTAACAGCGGCCAGCTCTTTCTTCAGCTCGTCCTCCCGAACTGAAGCCGAGGTCAATTCCTTGGCTAACTTGGCTTTATCACTGGCCAAGTCCTTGATCTTCTCGGTAGCTCGGTCATTGATCTTCACCGAGCCCTGGAGGAGGTTCTTCACAGCGCGGTAGACGACGTCAAAATCCTCCAGCGTGGGGTCCACACCCTGCATTAAATCCAATGTTAGCAAAACAAAGAAAAGGCTACAACAAAATTTGAAAAGACGAACTTATGGCCGGGTACGATGGGGTCGGAGCTCGGACAGCGGTTATAGCCACATCGGGCTCGGACGAGGCCGAGCCCATCAAAAGCTTCCCAGTAGCCGCCAAATCGATCTCTTCGGCGGCAAAAGTTGGGACCCCCGTGAGATCGGGGAGTAGGAATCTTTGATCGAGTCCTCTCCGAAGACTCCGTCGCCCGCTTCTTAAAACCAGCAGGCGAACTGGTGGCCTCGCCCTTCCTCTTCCTCTGGGCGGGCGCTTTCTTTCCTTCCTTCACCATGTTCACTACAGAGAACAGCGAACAGCGTC
Source organism: Thymus mandschuricus (assembly GCA_029379335.1). Lineage (NCBI taxonomy): Eukaryota > Viridiplantae > Streptophyta > Magnoliopsida > Lamiales > Lamiaceae > Thymus > Thymus mandschuricus. The sequence goes on from CM057079.1 coordinate 12,283,327, forward strand.
AGTACCGATGTAAAAAAAAAAAAAAAAAAACATAGGGAAGGAACCTCACCCCTCCCCGAATCCACCGAAGTGGAAGGTTCATCGGGGCTCGGCACGGCCACCGCGAGATCGATAAGGGACATCGGCATTTTGCCCAGACTGGCAAACCGTTTTGCCACTTTCTCAAAATTCCTCCGCTTCGGCAAAAGCCTAACGGGACCAGAGTGCCACCCGACCTCGGTGGCACCCTCGAACTGGCAGTAAAAAAAATTTTTCTGCCAGTCTTGAACTTTTGAGGGCACTTGGACGGAAAAGCCCTTGTGCCGGTAGGAAGAATAATACCACCCCTCCTTCCTATCCTTGAAGGACACCATCCCCCCCAAAATCTCGACCGAATAGGACATATTCAGCCGAGTACTGTTGGGAGAAATCTGGGCGGGGGAAAGATCAAAAACCCGGTGTATATCGGCGTATATTGCCGGAAAAGGAACAAGGAGACCAACCTCAAACTGGTCAACATACAGAGTGACAAATCCCCGAGGGGGCCGGCAAGCCCTATCGCCGGCAGTAGGTCGAAGAAGAAGGGCAGAAGGAGGAAATTCGAAATTCACGGCTATTTGGTAAAGGGTGGAGGTAGAAACCGAAGAATCGTATATCCCAACCTTCCCGGAGACACCAGGAAGTTCGGGGAAAACCACCTCTACGGCGTATGGCTCCTCACAATCAGAGCGCACGCACGCACGAGAAGTATCAGAGAGGAGTAAAGGGTTAGGAACAAAGGAAGATGAAGACGCGGCGGCAGTTTCCTCCGCCGCCGCCATAGAGGACGACGTAGACGACACTGAATGCGCAGATTGAGCACGCGAAGAGACAGAAGTAGACAACGACAACGAAAAATCCATTACTTACTTTTGAAGGATGTTGAGATTCGCAGAAAAGTTCGAGTTGATGAAGATGAACAGTAGAGAGAATCGAAAGTTAGGGTTTTGTTCTTCGCAAATCAAGAGGAGTAAATGAACAATTTTTCCCCAATCATCAACATTAAAGGGGGGAGAAGTTAATGCGTATTGAATACGCCAGTTAATGCGACGGCGTTTCGCGAGTCGCCCGTCCAATCCCTGCTTTAATGGTACCCCAACAGTTGCATTTAATGCACCTGACAACTTTATAGGGTTTGGGCGGGAGATGAGTTCGGCAACGCCGAACTACAATTTTCAAAGGAAGATCGGTGAGCTCAGTTCGGATCCACTGACCTCTAAGTTTGAGGGGGGTACGCCAAGCTCAGTTCGGATTCCCAGGACTAAAAGTTTCCAAGGGGGTACGCCAAGCTCAGTTCGGATTCCCCGAACTACATTTTCGAGGGGGTACGCCAAGCTAAGTTCGGATTCCCCGAACTGCATTTTCAAGGGGGTACGCCAAGCTCAGTTCGGATTCCCCGAACTACATTTTCGAGGGGGTACGCCAAGCTCAGTTCAGATTCCCCGAACTACAAATTTTCTAGGGGTACGCCAAGCTCAGTTCGGATTCCACGAACTCCAAGTTTACAAGGGGATACGCAAAGCTCAGTTCGGATCCCCCGAACTGCAGTCACTTCTACCACGGAAACCCTCAAACACAAAACATCACCTCCATCACCCCACGCTTTTTTTTTTGGGGGGGGGGGGAGGGGGGGATGTGATAGGAAATGGCCCATCTCCCTAAGCCCAAAGCCCAACAGGCCCAGATCGGCACAAGCCCAACAGGCCCAGATCAGCACAAGCCCAACAAGCCCAGATCGGCACAAGCCCATCTCCCTAGGCCCAAAGCCCAACAGGCCCAGATCGGCACAAGCCCAACAGGCCCAGGGAGTTGAGCCCTAAAGATCAAGAACGTGGGTTGATGGAGAAGAAACCGGAGCCAGGAAACTGCCCACACCTCCACGTTCCCACATTCACAACCGTCATTTACTTCATCTATAAATAGGAGAATTGATTGTATTGTAGACACTTACGCTATTTCGAATACAAAGCATACTCTTTTCCTCCCCGTGGACGTAGATCACACCGATCGAACCACGTAAATCTCCTGTGTCCATTTACTTTCGCATACAATCCACACACAATCTCTGACTTTAATTGGGCCGCAAATCGAAGGTTCATCAAACGGTATCTAAATGGTATTTTTATTTTGAATACGTTATCTACGTTGTCTTTACATGAATGGATTATTAGGGATTTAAGAACCATTCTCCTTGTGTTCGTTATTCGAGCCCCTTTTAATATAGTATTTTGGTTCTTAGTAAATCGGAAAGATGGTAATAAAAAGTCGAACCAGGTTTAATTACCCACTCCTCTTAATTGTATAATAATAACTGCGTCGAATATTTTGAGCCATGTGTAAGATTTTGTTAGTCTTCGAAAAATGAAGATTAAATTGACTAATCGGAGAATTTTTTTTTTTTTTTTTAATCCATGTTAAATGCCTAATGTTGCATTTTTTTTTTTTTTTTTTTTTTTTTTTTTACCTACTATTGGTTGGTTTTACTATCTATAAGAGGACTATATATCCTCAAAAATTATTTCCTCATGGAACACCAATTCTATAGCCTTCCTATAACATCGTATACATTTCAATAATGATAATTGTGTTGGAATATTGGTTTTAACCAATATTTAATTTAATATATTTAATTTATTCATTAAATTAAATATTTGATCGTTAATCTTCTCCGAGAGGAGTAACGTGATATATTCATACCCTTGAAACTAATATATGGTGAGTGAGATATGAATGTTTAAAGTGTAGTGTTGGTGGAGTTAATTCATTATTAATTATTAATTATTAATAAATGTTTAAGTTGTCCCACATTGATTAAATATCATTTATTAATCATGTTTATAAGTGATTGACGAAATGGGTTTAGTATCAAGTGGGCTAAGTGGATAAATGAGATAGCGCCCTCGAGCGCGCGCCGCACCGGCCGGGCTCGGGCCTCTAGGATCTTGGCAATTGGTCATTTGGGCCCTACTTGGGCTTAGGATTTGGGCCTTAAAACCAATCTTTTTGGGCCAGAAAAGCAAAGTGTATTGGGCTGATTTTAAAGCCCAATCGAGTGGAGAAAGCCCAATTCCGAGTGTTCAGATTCGTTGAACCTGATGGTTCAGAATTTGAATTGTGTAAACCCCCCCCCCCCCCCCCCCCCCCCCCCCCCCCCCCCCCCCCCCCAACTCAATGATGGGCGGCAGGTTATGTTGAAACTGCCACACTAATGAGTCGACGAAACCGCTGACGAGCCTTCATGGCCGGATTAATTCCCCGTTGGTGACGAGCCTATAAATAGACGAGTCGCAAGCATTTGTCGAACACCAGAAATTCGTTCATCTCTCTGCATCTGCATTTCCGACGATTTGTCGGAGCTCCAAGGTCCTGCGGTACTGCTGCCTTCGAGACTAGGGATGTCAACGAGTCGGGTTTTCGCGGGTATCCGCCTCGCCCAAACCTATTTGAGACGAGTTTGGGTATCGTAAATTGGGTTTGGGTGGGGTATGAGTAATAAAGTAGATACCCGAAACGGGTTTGGGTTGGGTATGGATATACACCTCTGGGTACCCACTACCCAAACCCATTTATATATATGGTAAATATATATATTTCACATTATATAAAAATTATATTTATATTTTTAAATAAAAAAGTTTATAACTATTATCAATTTTAAGGTTTTTATTAATATATATAAAGTTGAAAGAATATATCTCAAAAAATCTACTTGATAAAAAACATATATCGTTAGTTTTGTTATTTGTTAACATTTAATTTGATATTTGTTTTACATTTTGTATATCGTTCGTTAACACTTATTTAGATGCACATTGTTTAAATTAAAATTTTTGATTATTGTATATATATATATATATATATATATATATATATATATATATATATATATATATATATATATCAAGTTATAATTTTTTTATAAAAAAAATATTACTATTAATTTTATTTGGGTTTAACGGGTAATAAACGGGTATTACCCGATGGGTTTGGGCCGGGTATGGGTATTAAAATTGAATTTATAAACGGGCTTGGGACGGGTATGGGTATACGGAATTTTAACGGGTTTGGGTTTGGGAAGTGCTTAATGGGGCGGGTACCCGGCCCATTGATATCCCTATTCGAGACGTAGTCGTTTTATCTTTGGGGACGATACGCTAGAAACCGAGAGCACTACCGGGGCGTACTTCGGCTCGGCTTTTCTTTTGTTCTAATTCATCTTCGTTATTTCTTTGTAATTCTGTTCTGCTTTCTTGAGTTGTATTAAGGCCGACAAATTTTGTATTTTCAGATTTATTCTATTAAATCTCCAACGAACTGAAAGTGCGATAAAGCAGCTAAGAAATCAAGATTCTCGTTAGAAATGTTCTTTACCACAGCAAGAGGTTACATAAAATCCATAATAATAAAATAAATACATCTAATAATACTTTAAAGTTTATAAGATTCAACAGACTGGTTACAACTCTTCCTTGGGCCGAGAATAAAAGGAAAAGTAGCAAATACTCCCTTATGTGTCACTGTAACTCAAAACTCACCTCAACCTTAAGTACAGGGCGTATTCCACCCTAACATTCTTCAAGTTGGGCAAAACATCCCATATACTAACCGGAGCAGTTAACTTCCATTGTTTTTTTGCCATTTCCCCCCTCCCCCCCTTTCGGTGTACCTTCGATGAACTCATCGTCTAGACGCCACCGGAAACACTGTTGCATGTCCAGTACTACATCTCTTCTACGCATCCACTAATCCCATAAACCAGAAGTCCGAACTCAGATATCAACAGCCTTAACCTGCCTTCCTTCATCATGCTTTTCGTCGCCACCACTAGTTCCACCACCAAACCATCGGTGTCGGCTCAACCGCCCACCACACTGCTGCTAATTAGTTTCCTCTAGACAATTATTTCAATACAAAGCGAGGTATTTAAAGCTGTCTCAAGAGAAGGAATGAAAGAAACAACTTTAAAATGACAAATAAATTTTTATACCAACAACACTAAAAACAATTCATCAGAACTGTATGTTCATCCAAGTCCAGTCAAGAATATCAATGGTAATTAGAAGCTTAGAATAACTAGTAACAGGGTAGATTTTCCTTTGATGACAGAAATTTACATGTCGAATATATCGAAGCAGCCGCAGCCCTTACAGCTAGATCCTTGTCCGAATTTTCCGCTTCTCCTGATCTGCATTGCAAAGAGTGTATCAAAGACCCGTTGCTTGCTTATTGTGACAAAAAATATCATTGCTGATACACAAATTCTTCATCGTGTGAAGCATACCAGTTGCTAACATCGAAGTTTTTGGTGCATTGGTGCAACTCAGTACCACGAAAATTCAGTAAACTAATGACTATCATGGATAAACAAGTGAACATAAAATGAAGCAATATGTGCATGCAATCGATTTTAAGTGAGATTCTTTTGTTATGTATGCTACTATGATGTGTTTATACAAAACAGCAGCATATAAGCTAATCGTTCATGCTTTCCTTCCCTCACGTGAAGCAAATTAAAGATCAAATGCCATAAGGTGACACATGAAAGAAAACTCCAATTAAAAGGAATGGTTGATATTAAGGAAGTCGTGAGGTAACATCGATTAGAGAAATCTGATTATGATGCTATAGCTGCCAATTAGTTGAGTTAACTTGTTTCAATACACTACATGCAATAATACAATTGTTAAGAATTACCTGCTGTCGTATCCTGAAGGAACTGTCTGCTCTGAAGGAGGATGCAAACTATTTATATTGAGACCGACTTCACAATGCGACTGCATTTCCTTCACTTGGTTCAGCCAGTTCTCCTAATGATATTCAGACGGAAATTAATCAGATTGTATTCCTCTTGCAAGGACACGGCATAGTACAACTTCGAAGATGACGTAAATGCCAAGGAAAATTAAAGCAATAATTTAGATATATTTCAGATACATGCTGGATTGTTCGCTGGTGGCAAAATCAGTATATCCAACATTTTTGAACGACCAAAAAAGAAGGGACTCATAATAAGAAGGAAAACAATCAGAAATTAACCAAATGCTGATGGCACGAGTCCTGAGAAGGAAGCTAGCATATTGACTATGTCCGAAATACTCAATTTGATTGGAAAAGGAAGGAATGCAAAGAAATAATAGTGTAAACTATCAGATACTGTATCAAAATCTAAGCATGAAAATTTTAGTAAATCTGCTAGCAAATCTCACCAGATGGCCTTCTTCTTCTGAAAGTGCTCGATCCATTTGTGCAAAGAGAGTGCCCCATCTATCAGAGTAAGCATCAGCAGTTGCATGGTCAAAATGGCCAGTGGTGGAATTCATGTGTAAATCTGTTTCTAGATTAGACGAAAACTCTCTGGATATTAGGAGGGGTAATTCTGTGGTGATAACTGCACGAACTCTTTTTTTACTGCGTCTTAGTGCTGCATGTAGAGAACAAACCTCTTTCAGAAAAATATTTTATGCTTAAATCATATAAAATGAAATTTTATTATATTGAAAAGAAAACCCGTACCTGCAAGCCGTCCTCTTATATCTTGATTTAGAAGTTCCAACCAATGAGAAGCTATATTGGCAGCTGAAACCAAACAAAGCCAAAATCTTTGTCAGCTATAACATTCTGCACAATCCTAAGATAGTATACAAGCGAGATGTTTTACCTAGTTTTATATATCTTGTCACTGTACCATTTAGTGAAAAAAAGTGGTAAACTAGCTAAAGCATCATCTCTTACCAGAGAATTAATGGAAGAATTTAGAAAAAATTAAAGTTAACAACCTTTCAGAGAAAGTGAAGTAACACTGCCAATGTTTGCTGATTCATCACTAGACAAGCAGCTACCATTCTCCGTACCAACTGCTACAGAGGACGACAGCTTTAATCGAAGTTTATCATCCTCATTTTCCTTTCCACACCGTGAAGGAACTCTTGATTTGGAAAAGAAAGCATAATCACTCATCTGCCTTCTTCCAAGTAAACCATCTCCATAACTGAAACCCGACACATATGCTCCCGAACCATGTGCATTTGCAGCTACCTTTCTTTCAGATGCTTCCTGTGTACCAGTCTTGTTTTGACTACGTTTCTTGCTTGCTGAAATTAGATTCTCGTTTTTTTCTGATCTCACTAAGGCCTCTATGATAGAGTGGACCTGTTTACTGTTTCTCACATGGTTAATTATTCCGGGATTGAGCCCATTAAGCAAACCACTTGGAGCAGCCACACTTGCAAATCTATCAACCTGTTCTTTCTTTGCAAGCTCAATCTTCCTCTTCATAGAATCATGGTTGGATTTTTTCCTCCCTCGTGCCTTTGGCATGGTGCGAGGCGGAGCTCCAAACGCCGTAGATAAGAAATTATTTTGTTTCAAACCTCTCCAAACTCTCATTGGATCCTTTGTATCCAATGGGCCCACTGAACTGACACAATCTGAGTCATCCCTGGACCTTAAATGCTGGTGCACTTTCTTTGGATGCAACGATTCGTTGATAGAACTTGAAACATCTGCAGTATTCAGGTCCAAATCAAAGCCTCTAGCTTTAGTCAGTTTAGGATTTCGTTGCACGTCTTCCTTCTCAGATGCTGGAAGATTGTTTGATTCACCGACACACGCTGGATCATCATCACCAAGATTCAGATTCAGATCAAGAGCTCGCGAATCCGGAGCTGATGTATCACTTCCTCCTCTTCCTATTTGAGCTCAACCAATTTCATGTTTCAGTTTTTCATTTCATATAACAAGGGCTGTAACAGGAATCATAACATGTTGCAAAGAATTTAACTAATACCAGATGCATATAACAGCAAAGTATGATGACCAAAATCAAAACAAATAACAAACAGAAAGGGATAGATTGAAAACAAAAAAAAGACGAAGAGCACAACTTGAAAATGGAGATACAACAACTTATCCAAATTTAACCTAATAAGTGAACTATCAGAAACAATAAAGTTTTCATTTAAAATATTTCATAAACTGCTTTGATAAATCTAAAATAATCCTTCCTGTACATGACTAACATAACCGAGACTCTGTAAGCTACATTTTGAAGGTCATCATTCGAATACCGAATGTAAAAACTTAATCTTTAAACAATATATGAAACACCAAAGACCAAATGAAACAGTGAAATCAGTTTAGGAAATAGTAGTAATTAGCAACAGCAGTACCTTCGGAGCGAAAAACCGATTCAAGATCGCGCATTTTCACTCTCTTCGGGGAAGTTTCAGACGTTTCTTCCATTTCAGTGCTGCCCCTTTTCTGTTCAACAAAACCAACCAAATCAAAACCTAATTCTCAAATTCAGACGGAATAACAATAGGTCTAACAACATCAATTAACATATAAACAAATCCAATGTAGTTTTAAAATAAAATGAAAAAAAATCAAACCTTTGAATCAGATCTGTGCCCTTTCGGTGACTGATTCTGAACCCAACCCTCTCCATCCATGGAATGCAGTTTCTTTTGGAAAAAGATCTGTCAATTAATTTCGATATTCTCAAGAATCGCACTTTTAGTGCAAGACCTCAAATTTCAAACTGGAAACTAACAGCTTTTATAGTTCAGATTCGGAAAAAGGCATTCAAAATCAATATAAAGGGATTGGGAGATAAAGAAGGCAGGTCGATTGAAGGATTTCTTGATTTAGGTCTGTCGACGGGAAATTTTGAAAATGGGTCACAGGATTAGGACTATCTCTCTCTCTCTCTCTCTAGATGAGAGAAATGTGTATCGATTTGAATTGCAGAGGGAGCGCGCTGAAGGGGAAAAAGAGGCGCTTGAGGGGTTTATTTGTTTAATTGCAACTGTTAATTTAATGGAGTATTTGTTTTTTTGCCGGTGAATTCAGATTTTCAAATTCAAATGGAATGGAGGGGTTTGAATCCAGAGGTGGCTTTGCCGCGAATTTTTGCAGTTTGGTCCTCCATCTCATCCTAATATTGTTTTGGACTATAAAACTTTGGGTTTATTATTATTATTATTATTATTATTATTATACTGCCTTTGTTCCGCATTTCTTGGACTTTTTTTTTTTTGAAACGTTGTTTAATGTAGTAATCTAATTGTGGGTCCATGTAATAGTTTTAATTAAAAGTCTCGCATACAGTTGGAAAGAGTCTCGCTTTTATCACCTCAACTCAAGGGCGTTAAAATATTAAAGTGTTGAAATTGTGGGTCTATCTAATATTTTTGATTGTATTGTAAGTGTTAATGTTCTACTATGTGGACTACTTCCTAAATTGAAAATGTTGGACTATGGGCATCTAAATATATTATCAGTGTTCAAGACACGGGAGACGGAGGGAGTTTGTGAGGAGTAAGCCAAAGGTTTTTTAATTTGAGTTCTTTATGGCACGGTCTTTAAAATTCTATATTTAAAAGCTTAATATATACTCCCTCCGGTCTTTTACAGTTGAGTCGAAATTTTTCGACACGGGAATTAAGAAGAGTTGTTTAGTACTTTAAGTATGTTTGGTAATTGAGAAGAGAATGAGATTATGTTTATACTTGAGAAGAGTTGTTTTAATTAATATAAAAAATGTTTTTTATTAATTAATATTTTTTTGTTTTTCAGTTTATTTTAAATTAATTTAAAATTTTCTGGAATTTTTTTTTATAAAATTATTGTTGATGTTTAAAATTAAAATAAAAAACTTTTCTGGATTTTTTTTTTATAAAATTAAAACTTTTCTGGATTTATTTTAAATTAATTTAAAATTTTCTGGAATTTTTTTTTTATAAAATTATTGTTGATGTTTAAAATTAAAATAAAAAACTTTTCTGGATTTTTTTTTTTATAAAATTAAAACTTTTCTGGATTTATTTTAAATTAATTTAAAATTTTCTGGATTTTTTTATAAAATTATTGTTGATGTTTAAAATTAAAATAAAACTTTTCTGGATTTTTTTTTTATAAAATTAAAACTTTTCTGGATTTATTTTAAATTAATTTAAAATTATTTCGAGAGAGACGGCAATGGCGATAATGGAGAAATTGAGAAATTGGGGCGTAATTAGTATGTTAATTAAGTAAAATAAGGGGTACAATTAGTTGTGTGTTTAATACTTAATTTTTACCCAAAAAGAAAACGACTCAACTAGGAGAGACCGGCCCAATCGGGAAAGTGACTCAACTGTAAAAGACCGGAGGGAGTATATATATATATATGGGGAGTGGTTCGTGTGTAAATAAATCCTTGCGTGAGAAAATGAGAAAGATGCTTAAAACTATACAAAATCATGCTTAAATCAGTATATATTTATGCTTACAACACCATTATGCTTTTTAATGTACAAATTCATGCTTAAACCTAGTCATGCTTATAATACCTTATAATCATGCTTAAATCAATTACAGCCATAGATCAAATCAAGATCAATGGTTCAGATCCATTCCTATTCCTCACACCAGGACTTATTTCTATATGATCCATCTTCTATATATATATATATAGGAATCCAAAGGTTCATAGGTCTAAATAAATTATCATTGTGCGTGTGTTGACCTTGCGATTTGTGATTAAGTTTCAGGGCTAAAAGTCCGAGTTTGTGTTCCTCTTGATGCAATCTTTAAATTTTCGTTGTTAAAGTTGTTATAAATCGGGATCCTCAGATGTTATTTTAATTAAAACAATGATTATAATAATACAATTTCCTAGACCCCTAAAGCGGAGTTGGATCTAGAGATGTATAGCTGAATGTATGGATCCCGAGGAAACTAATAAAGAATTCCACAAACTAGTTTTGTTCCCCCGAGATCTAGTCATTCGTGTAAACGTCGAGATCTTTTAGAGTATTTTCCGAGCACAGAGAAGATTTCAAAAATGAAATAATTCTTTCTTCTCTTCCTCCCATGGTAAACGGTGTCCCACACTCTCAATTTTCAAAGATTCGATCCTCGATTCCCGTACGAAATGAAACTCTCATTCTCTTTAAATTAAAGATGGAGTGGGCATAATTTCATTATTGGATCAAATTTTGCTTCTGTTGGCTACCCTAGGAATCTTAAGGATGATTTGGACTGACCACCCAACATGATTAATTATGGGGGAGAATCACAAATAGCCACTTTGGATAGTTATTTATGTTTTAAAACAACTCATATAGTATGATATGTTTTATAACCACTTTTCAATGAAAATACTATATTACCCTTAGTAGTTGGGCCCACAAGTCAAAAAGAAAACAAAACAAAAAAGAATTAAGGATACACCACCTACCTCACACCTCTCTTTCCCTCAACTCTCTCTCTCTCTCTCTCTCTCTCTCTCTCTAAGCACTGTCTCATTCTTTCCCCTAATCACGGTATATTTCCCTCCCTCAACTCTCTCTCTCTCTCTCTCTCTCTCTCTCTCTAAGCACTGTCTCATTCTTTCCCCTAATCACGGTATCCTTCCCTCCTCGCCCCTTCCAATCGTGCCAGTGAAAATTCGCCTGCACCGAAAGAAATTTGAAGAAAATGAGTGGAAGTACTACCGAGGCGGACGTTAGAATGCCAGAGTCGTCGCCTACTCCTCCACAATTTTCGACGAACGTGCCTCCTCATGTGAGATAATTGTTGTTAATTCAAGTTTTATATAGTAAAAATTTAGTAAAAATGATGCATATTTGGCATACATTGTCGTTATTTGGATATGTAATTGAATATATTTTAGAATATACATAACTCAGTGAGTATTAAAACTTCAATTTAAAATTAATTATGAAATATATGTATATGTGATTGTGATGTTCTTGTGGGCACGGTTGAATTAATTTTCTTAGCCGTGTTATAGGCCACGGTTGTATAAAACACCACCCGTGTTAGAGCGCACGGTTGAGGCTCCGTGGTCACCCGAGTCTCTCTGAACAAACGTGTCATAATACAATCGTGTTTGAGGTTTAGGATTTAGGGTTTGATTTCAATTGTGTTACAGGCTATTGTTTCACCCTTGTCTCTCTGCTCAAACGTGTATAATCCAATCGTGTCTAAGGTTTAGGGTTTAGGGTTTGATTTCAACTTTTGTACCTCAATTTAAGTTTTTCGATTTGCTTACAATTTATTTCCATATACAGCCTAGGTATCAATGGATGAGACCAAATATGCAAGGATATAGGGCAATAATTTACCATACGTCCGAGAGGATGTATGTATGAAATACCACAAATTTTATTGGCTCATAGGGGACAAGAGATGTCGATAAATTTAGGGAAGGTCCATTTGGGACTTTATTTGACATTAGGAGGGGAGAGAATGTGAATAATGCTCTACGAGTTGCTTGCACGGGAGTTGAGAGATAAATCTTTCTCGGAGGACGAGAAAGTTTTTCATATTGGTGGAACCGATCTTCGATTTACTACATAAGATTATGCACTTGTTAAGGGTTTGCTGTTTGGAACAAAGAAGAAGAAGAAGAAGAAGAAGAAGAAGAAGAAGAAGAAGAAGAAGTTTCAACCTCTAGCCTTTTCCATAGGAAGTACAATAGTGAAAGAATTTCGCTGCTACACTACGTTGGGATTTCAATTGTGAGTAGCTAGATTCGCCAAATGATTATCTAAAGGCTGCAAATATTATCATGTATTATTACATGTTAATGTGTAGAGATGACCCGAGGGTTGATGAATGGGTGTGGGATTAGGGGTGTACACGGTTTGGTTTGGTGCGATTTAACGTAAAAACCAAACCAAACCATAAAATACGGTTTGTTAAAGTTTTAAAACCAAACCAAACCACACCAATACGGTCTGGTGCGGTTCGGTTTACGGTTTTAGTCGTACTATATGTTCGTATTTAAGTAAAACTAGTAAAAATAATCTATATACTAATAGCAGCACCGGGCTGCCGCTTTTAGTAAGTTTTTTATTCTATAAATAGTAACTTTTATTTTGTATTATTTTTAATATTAATTTTTTTAAACAAATGTATATGATAATATTGCAAAATTATTAATTTCTTTCATTTTAATATTTTTTTTATCAATAATTAAATTGTTTTTTTAATTGAAATTATTATTTTTATTTCTTTAATGCAATCTTTCAACTATACTAAAAGTATAAATGATATTTGTTGCATTTTTTTTTTCTGTCTATAATTGAATTGTTCTTTTGAAATAGTAACTTTTATACATTGTTAATTTAGACTTTTGATTTTTTAAAATAGATTTTACTAATGGTACTAAACCATATTTTTCAATTAATCATATGTAATCAACAATTATTATTATTATACGTCATAAATGAAAAATCTATGTCATGCCTTATATATAGTATTATAGTAACTTCAGTTTCTTACCTTTATGATTTATCAATATGCTAAATTTTTGAAATTTTAAATATAGATGGTAGATTTCAATTGTATATTAATATAAACAGTTACAATTGCTTGATTCGTGCAATATAATTTATTATTTTTTGAATGAATTGTGTCTCTATACGTATTTTTTTAATGGCTCATCAATTCTGAATCAATGAATAAATAAGTTACAAATGAATAATTATGGCTTTAAATATTTATTTTATTTCCATTTTCATACTATTTTATGCCTATATATTTCAGATTTTTTTCTAAAACATACCCACACAATTTACCTGCTTTTGATTTTGATTTATGGTTTTTCATTCCCTCTTTTCCAAAAAAGAAGAAGCACAAGGTTAGTGCAGCAACATTTAGAAATCTACACGTTTTTGTAGGAATTTTCGCTATTGCAATAATCTTATACCATATGTTATTGTTGATGCGATATATATTGCAACTAATAATTATAAAGTTAAGCTTATTATATCTTATTTGGTTGTGGTTTCGTTTTTTCAAGTTCAATGTAATAACTAATTCCACGAATTAACTTTTATGTAATCATCAACATGTATATATTTTTAGACTTGTGATATTCCTCCTCGCCAAAATCACTAATTTAAACTGGAAGTTGTAATATTACCCAAAATCCCAACTCAAGTTCATACGCGTTTTTGTTTGTTTGTTTTTAAATACAAATTATACATATTTCAATTGTATATGCAGTATATCAAAGGTGCATTGTGGAAAAATCGAGCACCAAATCAAAAGGGCACAAATTAATGATTTGACATTTTTGCATAACTTACAATATAATATTCCTATTTCTTATATTTATATACTAATAACAGCTACGGGCAGCCTTTTTTAGTAAGTCTTCTATTCTACAAGTAGTAACTTTTATTTTGCATTATTTTTAAATTTAACTTTTTTTTTTTTGAAATAAATGTATTGATGATAGTATTACAAATTATTAATTTCTTTTCATATTTTTATATCTTTTTTGTCTATAATTTTATTGTTCTTTGAAATTGAAATTATTATTATTTTTATATAATGCAATATTTAAATTATACTAAAATGTATTGATGATATGTATTGCAAATTATTAATTTCTTTTGATTTTAAATATTTTTTGTCTATAATTTAATTTTTTTAAATTGAAATAATTATTTTTATTTATATAATGTAATATTTAAAGTATTATAATACATAGTCGACGTAATATATTTAAAAAAAAAGTTAGTTATTCTAATTTGATTGGTTTATGTGGACATTAATTACATGCTATACGTGATTTAAGGTATAAATCATGGTACAAATGTATCAAAATAAATGCTTCGTCTCTCTATAAATTTTTTTATTATTCTTATCGACAAAAATCTAATAAATTATGGTTATGCATTCTCAAACTAAAAGTAAATCACGATCTTATTTCATGGCTAAATATGCCCAAGCTCTATCCAGATTGATATGAAAATAAAGTATTTGAACTTTGAAGTATGAATAGAGATCAAGGCTCTCATCCACGACCACAATGAGTTGTGTATTGATAATCAGATTTAATTTTTTTTAACTGGGTTAAAGGTCAAAGTGAAAAATAGGAAAGCATCAAATAAATGGCTAAATGAAAAAAATAAAATAGGTGATAAAGAAAATTAACAGTTGCTTATCTAAATTAAAGTGTTATGAAAATAATGGTAAATATGTGTTCAATATTTATTTTATTTAGGAAATAACTTAGTTATAAACCTTTCTAATGACAAAATAGTATTTCCTCTCTCTCATAAGGGCCTTACTTATGGTCAATCATGTGATATTATTATTTTAAGGGCCTTACTTATGTCAGCTCGGCCCCATTGTTCAGTTGGAGACACTTATATTAATGGTAATAAACATATTCTAATTGGATATGCTCGAGATGAAACTTGAAATTAATACACTACAGGAAACTGTAGTTTTAGCTACACATATTTACCCACACATAATTATGTGTGGTAGTTTACCCACACATAACTATGAAATGTGTAGGTAAATCAATCTGATAATTATCGTTAGTATATGACATTTAACATGTGTCACTATTGTTGTTTAGCTCCACATATTTACTCACGCATAATTATGTGTGGCAGTTTACCCACACAAAACTATGAAATGTGTAAGTAAATCAATTATAAAATTATCGCTTTTAGATGACATTTAATATATGTCACTGATGTTTTTTTGCTACATTTGTATATTAATTTAATTTTCTTACCCATTTTCTTTATAGAACCAAATATATTATTAAATATGTCATGCCACGTGGAAAATTGATAAAATAGACAGAAAAATTAAAAGATTTAATTGAGTAGCGGACAGAAAATAAACTAGATGAAAATTTAAAAAAAAATACTGTTTCTTTAATTCTCTCTCTTTTTTTTTTTAGCCGATGAGAAACAGTCATGCTATAACTAAAACATATTTCCATGTACATTATATCCCACCAACAAAAATTTAATTTTCAAATATAGGGACGGTTTTTTCATATCCCCACTACACAACCGCACTACATCCATTAAATTTAATGGATCGGCATTCCCCCCCTTCCCCCTTTATATATATTCAAAATTACAGATACTAATAACACATCGTCATTTTTGTGTGCACCGGTGTTTTTCACTTTTTCAATCATTTATTACAATTCATTGGTCAGTATAGCCGTATAGGTGTTCAATTCTTTTCCCCTCACTTCTGTTCTCATTTAAAGCATCACCACATCACGCAATTCTCCGACAAGCTATAGCAAAACACGACTTTATCTTCCTTGAGGTAATTAAGATACGAGATTTGTCGTCGGATTGAGAGGCGGGGATCGCAGTGCAATAAGGTATTGAAGATACCGAGTGGAGGAATTTTTCGAAGTTGAGTTCGTCGAGTAAGAGAAAGTTGCTCAATTTCCTTGACACATTTTGTAATAGGAACACAAGTCATGAGAGTGATTGTACAAATCGACAATGATGTTGGATTTATTTAAATTATTCAATGTTATTTGCAATTCATTAACAGATTAATGCATACATCGATTCCTTTTACTCTTTAGTGAATACGATGTTAAATTTTTTGTATTAGAGTTCAGTTGTTGTCATGTATGTATATTGTATTATTAATTTATTTGTATTTTATGTTTTACATTTATTATAATAAAATTGTAATTTTATTTGTTCTTTTATGCATATTTAATTATAGTACACTATATTGAATCGGAATCTAGAAATATAAAATTTTCCTCTCGCATAATCAATATTTACCCACAATTAATTTTTTGAATGTTCACATATAATTATATATATTTACAATATTTAATTACCGAAAAAAAATACTAAATTACACATAAGATCATTATTTAACCACACATATGAAATGCCACTTGTCATTTCCATGTCAACATCCACCTCATTTCCACCTTGTAATTATAAAATATTGTAAATATATTTATCCACACTAAGGATATATATTTAATAACACATGTATGTGTTACTGTGTATGTGTAGGTAAATTTTTTTCTACATAAAAAATAATGACACATGGTGACACTTGCATTATGTGTAGGTGATAATCAATACACACACATAAGCTTACTATTAGTCACACATGCATGTGTGGGCAAAACCCAATTTTTTTGTAGTGATATTTCTACATACTTAAAATCAACTGATCGTATAACATATAAAATCCCCACGCATCGCGTGGGTGTGTTACTAGTCTTTTATAAAATCTAGATCGTTTATGAAAAATAGTTCATAAGATAACGAAAAATATGAGATACATCCCAAAATAAACAATTTAAAATTTCAATAAATATTTAGTAAGAAATATAGTTGGTAGTGTAAAAAAGAATCTTTTTGTAGTTGGATATAATATTTTATATAGAAAGAATTATATGTAACTGTACTCCGTGTTAACTAATTATCTTTTATTATTATTTTTCAAAACTCAATGGCGATGTATCAAAATTAAAGTAATTTATGTCAAAATTAATCATTTATATTATATTTATTATAATTAAATTACGATTTTACGGTTTACGGTTTGGTTTGGTTTATATATTTTCAAAAACCAAACCATATTTTATCAAACCATAAACCAAACTAAACCGCAAAATATGGTTTGATCCGGTTTGATTTACGGTTTAAACCAAACTATGAACACCCCTATGTGGGATTTAGTTGAGAGACGGCTTGACTGGTGTATATTTCCTTGGGGTTCGTATTCATTCCAGATTTTATGCCACCAGATTAGTGTCATAAAGAAGGATCCGTCAGAGATTAAAAAAATAATAATAAACGACGAGCCTATCATTTATATGGCCCTGTTTGGGCCTTCCAAATCTGGTCATATGAGGTGATCCCCAGTCTTGGGTATCATTGTTGGACCCGTGATAATTTTAGTCCTCCTCGACTACACATATGGCACACACATGGATCGCCATTGATATATTCAACTTTCTTCGATGATCCTGATGTAAATTTTATTTTCCCACACTTTTTATTTTGTTAACTAAATATGAGCAATTGGTTATCTAATTGTGTTAATTATTTGATAAAACAATGCAGCTCGAGGTTCATGCTCTAAAGCCTGACCCGATATAGGCATCGACACAATATATAGAGAGTGTGAGGGCTCCAAATGCTCTCGAAATCAGATTCGTGTCAGGGAAGCGCCACGTATTCAAGAAAGAACCTCCTCGGTTGAGAGCAGCGAATGTGGAGAAGGAAATGACGAGGGCCGTGAAAAAACTCAAATGTAGAAGGATTGATGATGCAATTGAGCCAACAAAGCACCCTTCTCGAGTGCGAGTGTCTGACCCCGATGCTCGTCGTGCTTCGACTTCGCTTGCTGCCACAAAGCGTCATAGGCACGAGGACTCGACATATGATCTGATTTGTTTCATTCACGGCAATCCTTGCACACGTCAGAGTTACTGCACTGATTTTGAGGGTCGAGTTGCAACTAGAATCGCCCGACAACTTTCCGAGGATACATCCGAGGGTGGTTTGTTAGCCAAAAGTGTGAAGTGTGTTACAGACAAATGGAAGGAAATGTTTGGCTCTAGACAGCAGTGTCCGAATTGTCATTCTCTAGCATCGTCCCATAGAAGCTATAGATAGTTGATAGGGTGTATTTTTACCCTATCATCTAAACGTTAAAGGGTCATTTTATAATCGTATTTTTTGATAGTTTAGCTCATGTTTCGTATCGTTTACGTTATTTCGAGTTAACTTACGCTTTTGGGTTGTTTTGAGTGTTTTTAGGGCTTTTTAAGCCGAGGAAACCCAAGATGAGACGAGAGACGACAAAACCAAGGAAGGTGATGAATCATTGACCCGGAGTTCTGACTTCTCAAGATTTTAGTGAAGATATATTTTGGAAGTAATGAACACATAATATTGAAGAGGGGTTCGGTAGGAGCATGTAGGCGAAAACGAAGGTTAATTCGGAGTTCGGACGAGGAAGATACGATCGAAACAAGAAAGACGGGCAGAGCATGTCGACCGGCCTCTCGACCGAGAGCTAGGTCGAGAGGACACCCGAAATTACCAGACAGGATTTCCATATTTTCGCAATTTTTTATTCCTTCTTTGTTTATTGTACACTTAGGTTTTAGATGTAAACTTCTACCCTATAGATACCTCTAAACTTATCATTGTAGAGGAGTTCTCTCCTTCTCTAGATTAGTTTCCATTCTTTTTTTTGCACTTTTACATTTTAGATCTAGATTTAATTCGTGTATTTTGAAGACCATTGAAGATTGAAGATTTATCAAGATTCAAGAGTTTTCCTATCTCTTTCTCTTTACTTATATTTTTAATTATGTTTACTCTTCCTTTTACCTTTCTTTTAATTATGCTTAGCTAATTTTCTTAGTTGATTCTAGGTTTGTATGTTTAATTGAATCTACATGAATACCTTTTAGATATATGTTTCATGGTGCTTATTCTCATGCATGATTAATTGACCACTAATTATGTATGCTTAATTGTGTAATTTTACTTTAATAAGATTAATTGCGTGATTGAATTTTTGAAACATAATACGATTTATTCTTATCTATCCTAGTGGAATTTAGATAAATCGTAGAATTTGCATGCGATTTGATTTGAGTATCGTAGTTGAACCTAGATTAATCATATATTTAATACTCGAGCTTTTGGTAACTAGTTTAATTCTTATGATATCTAAGGGTGATTAAGTTTAGATTAGCCTACTATCTAAGTTGTCCTAGCGGAATCTTTAGGCTATATGAGTGTGTATTTCATCTAAGTGGATTTAATTGGTTAAATATATAGATTGATTATTTATGTATATTTGATTAGATTTTTTACCAACCTAGGATCAATGTTATTATTATTATTATTATTATTATTATTATTATTATTATTATTATTATTATTATTATTATTATTATTATTATTATTATTATTATTATTATTATTTTCTATTTGTTAGTTTTGATACTTTTGTATATTATTCGATTTGCATCTTTTATTTGATTTTATTTATTGTTTTAGATAGAAAACACCAAAACCTTAATTTTGTTTGCCTAGACATTATTGACAAACTTTATTAGGAGTAACTCCTATACGTTCGGATATCCGTCCCTGAGGATATGACTTCTGCTTCCCTTTACTACACTATTTTTGGGTGGCAAAATAGCAGCGATCAATATCCCTCGAGGCATGATGGAGGTGAGCCCTCGAGACACCAAGGAGGTTGGCCCTCGAGGCACGACGAGGGTGGTCCTTCGAGGCACGATGAGGGTGGTCCCTCGAGGCATGACATGGAGCCTATGCCATCAAGGATGTCGAGGTCTAGGCATATTCATGCTGAGCAGCAACCGAGGAGGTCGAGCTCTCGGCAGATTGATGATGAGCAGTCGAGGAGATCTAAGTCTCGACAAATTGATGATTAACAGCCGAGGAGATCAAAGTCTCATTCGATCCAAGGAGATGCCATCAATGCACTCCAAAGGACTCCCTTGAACTCCACACCTCAAAACCAAGGCCCTTGAGGTTCTTTATATAGGGACCCAAACGAGGAATCAGAGAGCAATGACGATGACGATGAGGCACAGTCCTCGAGGATAGGCCCACTTGAGATCCGACCATCTATGTATCTGAGGAGTCCGTTCTTGGCGCCGACACCACGTACGGTGGAAGATAACAAGCATATGTATCGTCTCTTTAGGCAGTCAGGTGAAGATGCATCGATCCTTACCGAATGCATTGGTTACACAACCACCCAGAAACTCTTCGACATTATTGAGAATCTGAATATGGAATTTAATGCCGAGGTAAATATTATTTCATATAACTTACTTAGAGTGAATTATTTAATTGTTTATACTCATAAATTATTTTGAATGAATTATTTGAAATTTATTTGTAGGTGCTCGACTTATATGTGATTTTTTGGCGAATGCGGCTTGTGAGGCGTCGTCAAGTGAAGCGAGGAGTAGTACCTGTGAACACTACACTTTTGGGCACTCACTTTTATGTAAGTTAAACAATAAATAAATAATTTTTGTTTAAATTTCCTTACTAATTATCGATACATCGATACATCTCTTTTGTAGACGAAGATGCTTCGAGAATTGCATAAGCTCCATCCGAAAGCAAAATTCGATAAGCTGCTGGAAAATCAAAGTTACGCAAATTGGAATCTACCGGCAAATATGGTTCAGAGGTTCTCCGATTCGGGGTTCGGAAGACACGTGCACTACGTCTTGGTTTAACGCCAACCATATAAGCATTGCCCCCATTAATTCATTAATTAGTATTTCATTTTATAATTCATATATATGTATATAATTGAAGTGTAATTTTTTTTTGTTCATGTATAGCTCATCACGATTTGCAATGTCGGGAGTACTCACTGGGTCACTGTGCGAATTTGTATACATGAGTGGATGATTGAGGTATATGATTCTCTCAGACGAGACATCGATCGTATTAAGCTCTTGAAAGCGCAAATGAAGTCGCTCGTGAGACTGCTATCCCGACTCCTTGAGAAAGCCACTTGGTGGACAAAATCCTTTAAAGATCAGTCATCAGTGTGAATCTTCTCAAGCTTGACATCCTTCTTCTCAGCATGGTCTCAAATAAAGTAATGTCGTATCTCGACATGTTTGCAGCTAGTGTGGAGAACATGATTTTGTGGGATGCATATGGCGTTGTTGTTGTCGCAAAAGACTGGAATTTCATTGGCTATGACCTTATAATCATTGAGTTGTTGTCTTAGCCAAATAATTTGTGAACAACTTCTAGTGGCCATATATTCAGCTTCGGTGGTGGATGTGGCGACGCTTGTAGGAGTGTTCGCGGTTTGGTTTGGTGCGGGTTCGCGTTAAAACCAAACCAAACATGAAAATACGGTTTTTTCATTTTATAGAACCAAACCAAACCATTTCACTATGAAAACCGAACCAAACCAAACCATATTATAACGGTTCGGTACGGGTTGGTTTACGGTTTGCAACCGTAGGGAAAAATTAATTAAAAATTCATTAACTAAAATTATAGTATCAATATCGTTCTCTAAAATAAAATCAAGATAAAATAAAATAACATTGCACTTTTGTTTGATAAAAGCTTAGTAATCATCTGATGTATATTCCTTGTATATAAATTACCTATGTTGATGAAATCAAATTATTTAATATGAGTAGTTCATCGTCTCTCTTCTTCAAATTTAAAATATGTATTCTGTATAAGTATGCGAATCTTTTATAGCAATATTATTATTATTATTATTATTATTATTATTATTATTATTATTATTATTATTATTATTTATTATTATTATTATTATTATTATTATTATTATTATTATTATTATTATTATTATTATTATTATTATTATTATTATTATTATTATTACTACGATTTTACGGTTTACGGTTTGGTTTGGGTATTTATTTTCAAAAACCAAACCTAAACCAAAAACCATATTTAAAAAAAATTGAACCCAACCCATATTTTTCAAACCATAAACCAAACCAAACCGCACAAATACGGTTTGATCCGGTTCGATTTACGGTTTGAACCAAACTGTGAACACCCCTAGACGCTTGTCTGCTTCTTTGAGAACCATGATATGAGTTTACTTCCTAGGAATTGACATGTTCCCGAAGTAGACTTTCTATCAATTCTGCATCCTCCATAGTCAGCGTCTGAATATCCAGTAAGCTCTAGATTGTCTTCGAATGGGTACCAAAGACCCATGTTGATTGTTCCTTCGAGATAACGAAAGATTCACTTTTCAGCTTTATAGTGACTTTGCTTCAGATTGCTTTCAAAGCGAGCGCAGACTCCTACAGCAAAGGTGATGTCGGGTTGACTCGTTGTAAGGTATAGAAGTGAACGGATCAGAACGCGATAGTCTGTAGCGTCCACCGATTTTCTATCTAAGTCTGACTCCATTTTCCAGTTTGTGTTCATAAGAATTTTCACGATCTTGGTGCTCTGAACACCAAACTTGGATAGCATATCCCGAGTGTACTTCGCTTGGTTGATGAAGATTTCGTTGTTTAGTTGCTTCACTTGGAGTTCCCAAAAGCAGCTCATTAATCCAATCATAGACATCTCGTACTTCGTCTTCATGAGCTCTCCAAAATTTTCATTGAGCTACTGGTTTGGAGATCGGAATATGAGTTCATCCACATAGATTTGAACTAGGGCTGGCAATTCGTGTGTGTCGGGTTGTTATCGTGTCGACCTGATAGTGACACGAACTTGTTAAGTCCAAATCTGAACACGACCCGTTAAAGATTTTATAAACCTGAACACGAACACGACTTGAATTAGCCAAACCTGAACACGACTCGAACTCGACACGAACACAATACTGACACGAATCAACCTGAACCCGACACGAAATCAAGTTATAAAATAAGGGAGGCGGGTAAGTGGAAAGATTGTGAAGTAACCGAATAAAGAGTAATTTATTAGTCAAAAATAATAAATTAATTAAATATTTATATTAGCAGGTTACCTGAACCCGACACGAACCCAACCCGAACCCGACATGAAATTTTCAGGTCCTTATTGTGTCGACCTGTTAGTGACACGAACCCAATAAACATCGACACAAACCCATTAATTTCGTGCGTATTCGTGTCGGATTATCGTGTCGTGTCAAAAATTGTCAGCCCTAATTTGAACCCATAACATGTCTTCATCATCATTGATTGTGAAGAGAGTTCTATCTATTTTTCCTTTTCGAAATCCATTGTCGACACGGAATTGTGAAAGTGTATCATACCACGCTCTAGGATCTTGCTTTAGCCCGTAAAGCGCATTCTTCAAGCGATAGACCTTGTTGCCTTACTCAAATCCTGATGGTTGCTCGACATAGACTTCTTCCTTGAGTTCGCCATTGAGGAATTCACTCTTCACATCCATTTGATAGACTTTGAACTTCTTCGCTGCAATGTAGGCTAGGAACAACCTAATCGCTTCAAGCCTTGCTACTGGAGCAAACGTTTCATCGTAGTCTATCATTTCCTCTTGGCAATATCTCTTTGCGACGAGACGAGTCTCGTTTTGTTTCTGACAACATTGTGATTTTCATTTGTCTTGCTCTTGAATACCCATTTGGTACCATGAGGTGTTGTTTTTTGAGACGATCAACAAGATACCACACATCATTGCGAGTGAATTGATCGAGGATCTAATTTGAGTCTTTTAGCGCTTCATCCACTGTTGAATGCTCGATGTTGGATCAGAAAGCAACTAAACATTGCGCTTTCACCCATTAGCTTGCTTCTTGTCACCACACCTTGAGATGGATCTCCAATAATAAGATTTGGTGTTGGGAACCCCTTGCAGTTTGATTTTGATGATGTTTATCGAAACCACACTTAGGCATATTTTACTTGTTTAGGGTCAAGGCCGATAGATCGACCTGCTACCTGTTAGTGCAGGTCGATGCAATCTAATGTTTAAATGCAAGTTCGATCCACCCTGTAAGAGAAAGGTCGATATGATCGACCTGCCTCATTCGGATCGAGCTGGCATATCAGCCTGTCTTTCGACCTTCCTTATCAAGCTTCCAGCCTGCACTGCCTTAGAAGATTTCAAGAGTTGGATTTCCATATCAAGGTCGATGCTCCGCCTTCATGGAGCTACACGACCTGATCCTTGCCATGTAGTGTGCCAGCAAGGACGAATCTTCCCAACGGCTAGAAGTGAGTCAGCTTCCAACGGCTAGTGCCACGTCAGCCTGACTCCAACGGCTAGTTTTTCAAAACTGCCTATAAATACTTTAGCCATTATCGGATTCAAGCACGGGAAACTCAAGCTATCAACGCCAAATATCTGCCCAAATCTCTCTCAAAGTTCATATCCATTCAAGTGTTCGAAATCCGATTAGTTTCCCAAACACTTGACGAAGAGAGGTTTCCGATTCCGATAAAACCCACAACGATGAAGCGTTCACTGCTGCTTGTCGTTGGTTCAACAGCTTCTTCTCTGACTAGTTCGAAGTTAGAAAGCTTGTTTGTGTTTTCGCCATTATAGAGTTAGTCAAGCTCTGTAAAAGTGAAAGGTTGTTTGTACGTTTTAGTACGAAGGTTGTAAGGGTCACGACCCAAAACTCGTGTCTAGATATTTTCAGGTTAGATTGTATCTAGAACTGATACTCAGTTAGTATAAATAAGAGAGAGGTTGAATCCAAAGGTAAAGGGATTCTCAGGTCGAGTCGACCTGACGTGGACGTAGGAGGGTTTCTAAGAACCACGATATATCGCGGTGTCTCTCTCTCTCTCTCTCTCTCTCTCTCTCTCTCTCTCTCTCTCTCTCTCTCTCTCTCTTTATTTATCGCCCTTTATATTTTCTTATCAAACTGACAAGCATCAACCTGCATATCACGCATCAACCTTCTATCTGTTTTCAGCCTTAAAGATTTTTCAAAGAGTAAATCAACCTCCACTAACTTCCGCATTAACAACAGTTTGATAAATCAAGCTTGATACCATACGAGCTTGATAGATCAAACTGCCTCTGATAAAGATCGACCTTGACAATCGACCTTTAGATCTACCTGATTTTCAAAAGTCAAAAACGGTTGGTTTATTGGTGTATTCCCCCCCCCCCCCCCCCCCCATACACCAATTACTCTTTCCCGGGACCAACAAGTGGTATCAGAGCGATGGTTCTTTTGACCGCTGCTTTGCATACTAAAAGTTCTTTATCAAACTTTTGGTCATTTTGAACCGATCCTTTAGAAAAATCTTTTTCATTCACGCATATCATATTATTTTGCAATGGAAGCTTCTCTTCTCAGGGTATGTGAAGACTTCTCCATTCAAGGCTATGAAGACTGGAGTTTCCGAATCAAGATGTGTCTCAAGGCACATCACGTCCTCATGTGGGATATCATCGAGAATGGACCCTCCCCCATTTATGCAGCGAAGATTATTGTGGATGGAACATCCCCCGGGGAGGCTACATACGAAAAAGTCCTCAAAAATCCTCGCGACAACACAACCGAGGAAAGGAAGGAGGCCAGCCTCGATGATTACGCAAAGGGACTCATCTCCAGCACCGTGAAGGGCGTCTACCTGGCCAAGATCCGAAATCTTGAAACGACCAAAGAAATGTGGGACACCCTCTGGTCCATCAGCCTTGGCTCAGAGGAAATGAAGGAGAACAAGCTGTCTATGGCGTGCAGCAAGTTCGATGACTTCAAAATGGTTTCGGGAGAAACCATAGAAGCAATGAAAATTCGCTTCACCGAGATTATTCTCGAAGTCGCTGCAATCAACCCATACAAATATACGCAGCGAGAGAAGAATCTCAAACTGATACGTGCCCTTCCCGCAAATTGGCACGTATACGCCGCCATGCATCCAGCCCGTTCAGATTTCAACTCCCTCACCACTGAAGATCTTTTCGACATTCTTGTCGGAAATGAATATGAGATGATCCGCATCCATGGATCAACACAGCCTTCCACCAGCAAGAAGGCTGATGAAAAGAACAAGGAGGTAGCTTTCAAGGCCGAATCAGCCTCAGCTGCTACCCAAAGTCCGATTGACGAATCCATCGTCAAGAAGTTCGAGAAGATGACTATCGACTACGCTCTAGCTGCTAGGAGAAATGAGAAGCTCCTAGGGAAGGTTGTCAAATACAAAAAGTTCTATCGTGACAACAAGCGAAACTTCTCAAACCGCAACCACGACCGCCCTGACAAAAAGGGAGAAGGTAAACCCTCAACCTTCAATTCTTCTAACACACCCGAGGGTGGTTGTTTCAATTGTGGCAGGCCAGGTCACTACAAGACCGACTGTCCGGATCTTACCAAGGCAGAGAGAGACGAGCTCCGTGCAAAGCGCGATAAGAAGCTTAAAGATCAACGAGCTGCCATGATCGCCGAAGAAACAAAGGAAGCTCACCTCTCTGACAGTTCGTCAAGTGATGACGAAGGTTACATCGCTCTCGACGAAAGTGATGATGAAGAATGTTTCGTTGGAGAGCACCAACAAAACGAGGGATCATCAAAGGTAGATCCTCAACCCATTTCACTTTCTTTTCTGACGATGATTGTGCAGAAGAAGGTGATGAAGACCTATCCGAGGCTGTGTCTTGGGAAGAAATCAAGAAACATCTCGATGACTATGCCGACCTCGTGGATACACTCAAAGAGGTCGTTGAAGATAATGCTGAGCTTATGGACAAAAATGAAAAATACAAGCTAGCATTAGAAGAAAGATTCTCTCCCTACGATGAAGAAAAGGAAAGGGAGATAGAAACCCTAAAGTCAAAGGTTGATGAATTGACTTTACGGGTTAAGGAGCGATACCAGGGCGCTCGAGAAGGACGAGTCCCTCAAGACCAGAGATGCCGAAATACACAGCCTTACCTCAAAATTGGCTGACTTGGTAATTCGACACGAACTCCTCGTGAAAAAGGAAGAAAAACTTCAACTCACTTTGAGTCAGTTGAAGAAAAGTGGAAAGAAGCTGGAAGAAGTTCAATCCATGCAACGCAATCCGCGCGATCACTCTGGCATTGGATTTAATGGAAAATCCAAGGAAAGCAAGGATAAAGATTGCAAGATCACGTTCGTGAAGGCGCAGTCGAAGTCAAAGAGTGTTCGGAAAGCTCATCAAGCTCTTCCAGACAAGATGGTCCAGCTGAAGAATCCAGTTCGACAGCCCCAAGCCATCCTTGTAAAGCAACACAAGAAGGAACAGCCTGTTCCTCAAAAGAAAGAAAGTCGACCTGCCCAGCATCGTCGACCTGCCCCCTCTCATCAAAAGCAGGCTGTCCATCCAGGGCGATACCAAGGCCAGTACTATCAAAGGCCGTATCACCCTCAGTTTTTCTATCCTGCTCATCAAGGTTGTCACTGCCACTATCCTCAACGGTCTAACTATCAAGACTGGCAGTATCAATCTGGCTTTCATGATGAGCAGTTCTATCAGCCTCGCCGTTCTCGCTCAAAGAAATCCAAGTCTCCCAAGCCCAAGACCGCCACTGCCTCGTCCTCAGCCTCGGATAGAAGCAGACCGGCAAAACAAATTTGGGTCCCAAAGGCCGTTCCCGCAACTGATGTAGCACCCAATCTCAAGTGGGTTGCTAAGTTTAACTAATTGCAGGTCGGGAAGGCTCAAAGAAGGATCCAAGCAGCTCGTGGAGCTGTATGGATCATTGATAGTGGATGCTCAAAGCACATGACGTGTGACAAAACGCTACTATCAAACTATCAAGAACAAGACGGGCCACTTGTAACCTTTGGAGGAAGTTCTAAGGGACTTACGAGAGGCCAGGGCGATCTAAAAGTTGGTAAAACAACTATTTCTAACGTTTCTTATGTTGAAGGTCTTAATCATAACCTATTCTCTGTGTCGCAATTCTGCTCGAGTGGTAAACGAGTAGAATTCACCGCTAACAAATGTCTCGTGAAAAATGAGGAAGTAGAAACACTTCTTACCGGAATTTTGCAGGATAGACTCTATATTGTTCAATGGACAGATTGGATAGAGACATGCCTGGTCACAAGGGCTGATTCCGAGACAAGCTGGCTATGGCACAAGAGGTTGAGTCACTTGAACTTCAAGGCCATCAACAAGCTCGCACGCAACAAGCTGGTGAACGACCTTCCAGATCAAGTCTTCGATCGTGATCACATCTGCAGAGCCTGTCAAGCTGGAAAGCAAACAAGATCATCCTTTCCAAGCGTGACGGCACAAACATCAAATCGAATTCTTGAGCTTCTCCATCTCGACCTCTTCGGTCCAGTCACTCCCTTGAGTATAAACGGTAGAAAATACGCTCTCGTTATTATAGATGATTATTCTAGATTTACGTGGGTTATTTTCATGTACAAAAAGAAGGAGACTTTGGAGAAGCTACCTGCGTTGCTGAGCAAACTGTGCAATCAAAAGGAGAAATCCATCATCTCCATTCGATCCGATCGAGGCACCGAATTTATCAATGCGATGATCGAAGAATATTGCACAAAGAGTGGAATTCATCATCAAACTTCAGCTGCACGCACACCTCAACAAAACGGCGTAGTGGAACGTCGTAACAGGTCGCTGAAGGAAGCAGCTCGTACCATGTTGGATGAAACCAACCTCCCAAAGAAGTTTTGGGCAGAGGCCATTAACACTGCCTGCTATACCCAAAACAGGTCGATCATCACTACCCGACATGGAAAGACTCCATATGAGCTGTGGAACAACAAGCTCCCCAGGTTAAAGTATTTTAAAGCTTTTGGGTGCTTGTGTTACATTCATAACAATGTGAAATCTCAATTAAAGAATTTTGATAGCAAGGCCGATCCAGGAGTATTTTTAGGATACTCAGAGGTTAGCAAAGCTTATAGAGTCTTTAATAAGAAAACCCTAGTTGTGGAGGTAACACCTCATGTAGTGTTTGATGAATCTACTTGTCTGTACAGAGAATCAAGTACAGGTACAGATCAGCCCGCTGCTAACAGGCCGTCTAACTCCCCCATTGACGACCTGCTAGTATGGACTCCAAATGATTTGGAGGAAGAGGATCAATCTGATCCTAGGGTCACACAGCAAGGGGGAAGTGATGCAAATGATACTTCGAGCTGTAATACATCAGCCGGACTTAACCAGGCTGATCCCCCTCCCTCAGTCCCCCAGACTGATGCTGTTCACGACCTTACATCCCAAATCGAGCAGCTCGATAGCACAATGGAGCAGCTCAACATTCAGGCCGAACAGCAGCCTGATCAACAGCCCGAGCAACAGCACGTGCCCACTGATCAACCTTCAACTCACCCGGAGTTTGATGAACCCATTAATGAGCCCGAGCCAATCATTTCAAATGAAGAAAGAGCTCGACGCAGACGATGGATCGATGCTCATCCAAAAGAGCTCATTGTTGGGAACCCAAACCAAGGAGTGCGGACAAGAAGGACGATTGGTGAAAGTGCACTTTTAAGTTGCTATCTCTCTCGAGTAGAACACAAAGATGCCATTGAAGCTCTTCAAGATGCTGACTGGATTCAAGCCATGCAAGAAGAACTCAATGAATTCAAAAGAAATGAAGTATGGTCTCTAGTTGATCGTCCTTATCATCAGGGCGTCATTGGAGTCAAATGGGTTTACAAGAACAAGAGAGATGAATCTGGAGAAGTTGTCAGAAATAAAGCCCGATTGGTAGCAAAGGGTTACTGTCAACAAGAAGGAATCGATTATGATGAGACGTTTGCCCCCGTTGCAAGATTAGAAGCTATAAGGCTGTTTCTAGCTTATGCCGCTCATCAACGATTCAAAGTCTACCAGATGGATGTTAAAAGTGCGTTCCTCAATGGCGTTCTCGAAGAGGAAGTCTATGTGGAACAGCCTCCAGGATTCGAGGAGGGTGATTCAAGCAAAGTCTACAAACTACACAAGGCCGTCTACGGTCTTAAGCAAGCTCCTCGAGCTTGGTATGAGACGCTATCATCCTTCCTCATCGAATCAGGATTCAAGCGTGGTTCAGTCGACAAGACACTATTCACTATCAAAGTGAATGAACATATCCTTTTAGTACAAATTTATGTTGATGATATTATTTTTGGATCTAAATCTCCCATTTTATGCGAAAAATTTGGTAACCTCATGACAGAAAAATATAAAATGTCTATGATGGGGGAAATGAATTTCTTTCTAGGGTTGCAGGTCAAGCAGTCCGATGAAGGAATCTTCATTAGCCAAACAAAGTACGCACACGAGCTGGTTGACAAGTTTGGTGTCAAAGACAGCAAGCCTGTTAAAATACCGATGCTCTCTAGTGGGAAGATCGACCCGGATCCCGAAGGAAAACCTGCCAACATAACACAGTACAGGGGTATAATTGGTTCATTGCTTTATCTAACTGCTAGTCGACCTGACATCACTTTTGCAGTTGGAGTGTGTGCTCGATTTCAAGCTAATCCGAAGGAATCACACCTGGAAGCAGCAAAGAAAATTCTTCGATACATCAAAGGAACCACAAATTTAGGTCTTTGGTATCCTTGTGATGACAATTTGCAGCTTACAGGTTATTCAGATTCTGATCATGCAGGGTGCAAGCTCGATAGGAAATCTACCTCGGGTACTTGCCATTTTCTCGGAAACAAGCTGATATCATGGTTCTCAAAGAAGCAAACTTCAGTAGCCACCTCCACCACAGAGGCCGAGTACATGGCCGCAGGGAGTTGTTGTGCACAAATCTTGTGGATCAAACAACAACTTAAGGATTATGAAGTTGAAGTCAGTGAAGTTCCTATATTTTGCGACAGCTCGAGTGCCATCGCCATTACTTAGAATCCAGTTCTTCATTCAAGATGCAAACACGTGGATATTCGACATCACTTTATTCGTGATCACGTGGAAAAGAAGAACGTGGTTATTGAGAAGATACACACTGACATTCAACGAGCTGATATTCTAACCAAACCTCTAGCCGAAGAAAGATTCAAAATGCTATGTGGAAAGCTAGGGTTATTAAATGTTGAGTCATCAGGCCGATCGTAAGCCTACAGGCCATTATCTCCTCATCAGCCTGCCACCTCTTTCAAAAGCTTGTGTGGGACCAACAATCGGGACCAACAAGCAGGCCGTCTCTTTACAAACAGGCAGATATTAAGGGGGAACAGACCGTCAACTACTCAACAGGCCGTTACCATTTGAACAGGGAGTTACTATTTGGACAGACCGTTCTCGATCAACAGGCCGTGACTGTCAACAGGCCGTAGCAGAGGCCCGGGTTGAAATTGTCAAAGAAGCCAAGACCCAGGCCGATGAAGCTGCCAGGGAGCGAGTCACGGACTTCGCTGTCAATCTATTGAAAGAGTACACTGACAAGCTCCTGCCGGCCCAGCTTGTTGCTAATCGAATGGCGTCCCTGGAAGAGATCGGGGAAGCCAAGGAGGACGTTACCAAGGTCGATCAACGTGTGACCGACCTGACCGCATCCATATCAAATTCGGCATCGGCCTCCAATGACCAAGTCAACGCCATCCACGGCACCCTCTCCTCCCTTCTCAATGGTCAACAAGAATTGAGGGATGCCGTGACCAAGCTGCAAGAGGAGGATGCTACTCTTCTTTCCCTAATCAAAGCTCTGACTGATGATGTCGAAAAGGGGGAAGAAGAAAGAGCAGCCGCTGCCGCTTCAAGGAAGAAGAGAACAGGCAAATCGAAATCTTCTTCATCTTCCTTGGCTCCTCCTCCTCCGCCGCCAAAATCTCAAATTCTCAAGGCTGCCGCCTCCAAGGCCGACGCATCCAAGGCCGTCTCTTCCTAGGACGACCCC
This sequence comes from Thymus mandschuricus, assembly GCA_029379335.1. Taxonomy (NCBI): domain Eukaryota; kingdom Viridiplantae; phylum Streptophyta; class Magnoliopsida; order Lamiales; family Lamiaceae; genus Thymus; species Thymus mandschuricus. Next base: position 12,315,420 of record CM057079.1, read on the forward strand.
ATGGCTGCTGCCTCTGCTGCCCAGGCCGCCGCTGCCAAAGCCCGTCTGGCAAGGGAGGCCGCTCTTATTGAAGCCATGCTTTTGGCCGGTGCGACCCCGGATCAATCTGTTGATCCTGAAGAGCAGAAGCGCTTCGTTGACAAGCGCCGGGCCGATGAAGCAAGGAAGAAGAGGGAGATGGACTGGATCAGCCAGTCCTCCCTCGTTTTGAATGCTGGAGTCCAGCAGCAGGCCGTCGAGTGGCTCGACGAAAGGCAGAACAACCTGCTGCGGGAGCTCAACAGTTGCTTCATCCTCCTGCATTATTGGATCAAGGACCCCTCCCTTCCTGCCGACGCCGATGACGCCTATGCAGCTTATATGCTCAAATTCCCTTACCAAGACTTCATTGGTGAGCTAAGGAAGAAAGCTGCAGAGGCCGGTGCGATGATAAGGGCCCCAGCAAAGCAATACTTTACGCCCTTGCTTCTTGGTGACTCGGGGTACTTGGACTACTCCCGGGTCGACCAATACATCGCGCAGACCGCCATCGGACTGAACGTCAATGTGTCGAATTCCAATCCCGACTTTCGTCATATCAGGGATGGAATTTACGCAAGCATGAAGTCGAAGTCGAGGGAGCAGGTCCAGGAGGAGAGGATTGCAGCCCGTGCCCAGCAGAGGTAGATAGATAGATGATTTTGTATATTTTCTGTATTCATTTAAGTTCGTAGCACAGTTTGTAATTACCAAATGTAAAGTACGCTATCGAGCTGAATGAAGCAAAAATCATCTTTCGACCTGACGACAATATCTCTTTGTCCAGGCATCTGCCTTTACTGCTTTATTTACTTTGCTTTATTACCTGTCTTTCATTTAATTCCTTATCAACCTTAATGGTTAATCGATCTTTCATTGTTTTAAAATCTTAGGAATTATTTGTAAAGTGTATGGTTTCGACATCATCAAAAAGGGGGAAATTGTTGGGAACCCCTTGCAGTTTGATTTTGATGATGTTTATCGAAACCACACTTAGGCATATTTTACTTGTTTAGGGTCAAGGCCGATAGATCGACCTGCTACCTGTTAGTGCAGGTCGATGCACTCTAATGTTTAAATGCAAGTTCGATCCACCCTGTAAGAGAAAGGTCGATATGATCGACCTGCCTCATTCGGATCGAGCTGGCATATCAGCCTGTCTTTCGACCTTCCTTATCAAGCTTCCAGCCTGCACTGCCTTAGAAGATTTCAAGAGCTGGATTTCCATATCAAGGTCGATGCTCCGCCTTCATGGAGCTACACGACCTGATCCTTGCCACGTAGTGTGCCAGCAAGGACGAATCTTCCCAACGGCTAGAAGTGAGTCAGCTTCCAACGGCTAGTGCCACGTCAGCCTGACTCCAACGGCTAGTTTTTCAAAACTGCCTATAAATACTTCAGCCATTATCGGATTCAAGCACGGGAAACTCAAGCTATCAACGCCAAATATCTGCCCAAATCTCTCTCAAAGTTCATATCCATTCAAGTGTTCGAAATCCGATTAGTTTCCCAAACACTTGACGAAGAGAGGTTTCCGATTCCGATAAAACCCACAACGACGAAGCGTTCACTGCTGCTTGTCGTTGGTTCAACAGCTTCTTCTCCGACTAGTTCGAAGTTAGAAAGCTTGTTTGTGTTTTCGCCATTATAGAGTTAGTCAAGCTCTGTAAAAGTGAAAGGTTGTTTGTACGTTTTAGTACGAAGGTTGTAAGGGTCATGACCCAAAACTCGTGTCTAGATATTTTCAGGTTAGATTGTATCTAGAACTGATACTCAGTCAGTATAAATAAGAGAGAGGTTGAATCCAAAGGTAAAGGGATTCTCAGGTCGAGTCGACCTGACATGGACGTAGGAGGGTTTCTCCGAACCACGATATATCGCGGTGTCTCTCTCTCTCTCTCTTTATTTATCGCCCTTTATATTTTCTTATCAAACTGACAAGCATCAACCTGCATATCACGCATCAACCTTCTATCTGTTTTCAGCCTTAAAGATTTTTCAAAGAGTAAATCAACCTCCACCAACTTCCGCATTAACAACAGTTTGATAAATCAAGCTTGATACCATACGAGCTTGATAGATCAAACTGCCTCTGATAAAGATCGACCTTGACAATCGACCTTTAGATCTACCTGATTTTCAAAAGTCAAAAACGGTTGGTTATTGGTGTATTCCCCCCCCCCCCCTCCCTCCATACACCAATTACTCTTTCCCGGGACCAACATTTGGTGTGTGAGTTTTAAGCCATGCTCGCTTGGACCTTCTGCTTCTTCTTCGAATTCGTAAGAAGCGTCCTCGCTAGGCTGTTGACTTGGCTCTTCTTCAATTTGAGCAATGGGTGTTGATAAATCTACTGGAACTAGAGCGTCACTCTTCTCGCTTGAGTTCTTGTCCTCTCTTTCCTCTATAAGTGAGTCCCATGCCAACACATTGGATACCTCGACATTAGTACTCGTTTTGGGTACAAAATCTTTGCTCGCTTTACTCTCTTGGGCTTGAACCTATTCCTGTGATAGCTTCAAGGAAGATTCATCAAACACAACATGGGGTGATTCTTTCACAATTAGGCAATTGAAAACTCGATACGCTTTGTTGGATGTAGAATATCCTAAGAATATTCCTTCATCAGCTTTGCCTTCAAATGCTTTCAATTGTGTCTTCCCATTCTTTTGAATGAATACTTGACAATCAAATATATATGGAAAGAAGAAATGCTAGAAATTCTCCTTGTCCATATTTCATATGGTGTCTTGTTGAAACGTTTGTTGAGCAGTGTCCGTTCTGTTTGTAGCACGCTGTGTTTGCAGCTTCAACCCAATACTTCATGGGAAGCTTGGAGTCTGCAATCATTGTTCGAACAACTTCTTTGATGATCCAATTCCTCCGTTCAGCTACACCATTCTGTTGAGGAGTGCGTGCTAAGGATGTTTGATGAGCGGTGCCATTCTCTAAGCAGTACGCTTCAATGGTGGAATTTAAGAACTTTTTTCCTTTGTCTGAGCATATGGTTGTTATGGATAGGCTCTTCTCCATTGATAGTCGCTTAAGAAGCTGAGGAAGCTTCAGAAGCGTCTCCTTTTTGCTAAAGGAAAATACAACCCATGTGTAGCGAGAATAATCATCGACTACAGCAAGAGTGTATTTTCTTCCATTCACGCTTATAGGAGTAATGGGACCAAAACGATCCATGTGCAACAGTTGTAGCACTCGTTGAGATGAAGGTTCCTCCATGCTCTGGAATAATCCATTCATTTGTTCCACACTGGCATGGTGGGTAAATGTTATCTTTGATGAAGACTTCATTCGGTATGACTCTCACCAACTCTTTGTGCGTTATGCGGTTGATGGTTTTGAAGTTTAAGTGGCCTAGTCGACTGTGCCACAACCAACCGAATTTTGCTACACCCCTCGCTACAAGACAGGTCTTCACTTGGCAGCTGTCCCAGTTTGCTACATAGACATTCCGCTTGCGTTCTCCTGTCGGAGCGATCTGCAAGGTTGACTTCTTCTTGACCACACACTTGTTGGCCACAAAATTATCACATAATTGTGATATGAATAACAGATTGTGCTTTAGCCCTTCTACATATGAGACATTTTCAATGCTCATTGGGTCTAAACTCACGGCTTGGAGGTTGCTTTGGAATCGGTTGCCAACGAAAGACAACGTAAGCAAGAGGATCATGTTAGACGAGGAAGAGAGGAGACGTGGGAGGTGTGGCCAGAACATAAAGACGACGATCCATGCTTTTCTGGAATGTTGAGTGTTAGCTCGACTTTGGAATAACATGATCTAGTGGATTGGCGTGGATTGGGTGTCTCCGAGATATATGGACGGACGCCTACTTAGCTTCCCATGTATGCTTAAGGGGAAACAGTGGAGAACGAGATTGCGGGGTGTATCAATTTGTACAATTTGGGTACTATAGAGGTGGAGGAATGAAGCATTGTTTGGGGAAAAGACGTTGGGTGTTAGCAGGATATTGGTAGGAATTAAGTGTCATTTTTGGAGATGTTGTGTGTTAAGCAGGGAGATCGAGGAGAATATGAGCTTCACTGCTTGGACAATTCGGAAACTTGTAGCTCTATGGAATAGTGATTAAGCGTCTTTTTTCTGTGTGAGGAAGTGTACCTATTGTACCGTAATCTAATTGTGTTAGTAAAAGTCCTTTTCTTTTTGGATAATAAAATAAAAAAATTATAAACAAAATTTAGATATAATTATGTTGACTATTTCATTTCTTAAATTAATACTCCCTCCGTCCCACTCATAAAGGGATAACTTTTTTCCGATGCGAGAATTAAGACGAGAGTGATAATGGTGGATTAAGTAGTGTGAATAGGTTTTAGTGGGTTACAGTTTTACTATTAAGGCAATATCCCTATATGAATGAAACGAACGAAAATAGAACTTATCCCTTTATGAATGGAACGAATGGAATAGTTAGTAAGGCATGCACTGGAGTTATGAAAGCTTGCAAATGAAAAGTGGAAAATGAAAAGGGGATTTTAATAATTAAAAAATATAAAGTGAAATTTAAACATGATTATATTGATTATTTCATTTCTTAAATTAATAGTTAGTAATTGTTGGGAATTGTTAAGGATCACATGTTAAGGGGGAACTCATATGGGACACTTTGAAGTGAGTGTATATTTGTTTTGATTTGATCCCAAAACCCCTAGTGTCCTATTCCCAAGCGACCCAATTTGGTGTAGAATAGGTTAGAAATTTTTCTAAGCCTATACAGTTAGGAAGGCTCTATTTATGCTTTAGTCACTTAGCTTATAGACTGCAGGATTTTCAAAGTGAAGGCCACTCGCTAGAGTGAGTTTCCCAATTGAAGCAAGTCTACCCAGCCGAAGTGAAGCGTGCCGATGAATAGCGAAGCGAAGCGAGCGCTACAGTAGATTCAAAGCGAGTCTGCCAAAGCGAAGCGAAGCGAGCGCTACAGTAACAAGCCAAAGCTAGTCAACACGGGTCAACGATTACTAAAGCAGTTACTCGGAAAATTTATTTTCCAAGTACTCGCTACAGTATGACCTTGAAGCGACTCACTTAAAGCGGACGCTACAATTCTAAAGCGAAGCGAGCTCCTACCCAACAGAAAGTGACAGGACAATTCCCGCTCCAATTTGAACGTCGAGTTCAAACTCCAGTCAACTGAAGATCGCCGCATTGAATGCAAGATCTCCACGTGTCGATTGAAGAGAGGAGCAGCGGAGTTGACTGCCAGGCCGACAAGGGTGCCGCTATAGTACTAGCTCGCTCCAGTTACTGTTATGTTTGGAAGCCATTTTCAGCAAAGTGCCAAATCTGCCTGTCTGAAAAGCAGCCAGCCTGTGCAAGTACTATCGAGAGGAGGAGGGACAAGGCCACCTACCAAGCAACGGATCTCGGCCAACCCTCCGCCTATAAATAGTGAAGGATGAAGACGAAGAGAAGTAGAACACTACTTGAGCTTTCAGCGCCTACTGCAAACAAACACTCCCAGCTTTCAACATTCTTCGAGTCTTTGTTTCAAGTGTTCTCCGAGTTCCAGTCTCATCAGAACTCATCTTCGCAACCTTCACACTTAGAATTCTAAGCCCAGTTCATATCCAAGCTTAGAGAAGAGCTCTAGCCATCTTTGTATTCACTGTAAAAAGCTCTTCATTTAGTGTGTCTGTCGAAACAGAAAACCCTAACCCTAAAGTTCTGTTAGGTTTTGTGTTCGTCGTTGAAAGGTTGTTTCTGATCCAAGGCTCTACTTTCCTCGATAGTAGAAGCCTCGATCATAGAGTCTAGATCCAAGCTTACACTTTCCTCGATTGTGTAAAGCTCGATCGAAGCTTAGGTTGTAAGGAGAACCCGTAATCTCCCTGTCGTCGGACTGAAGCGAGTGAAGCTTCAAGTCCAGTATAGGTTTTGTGTGGTGAACCCGTAATCACCCAGTCGTCGTCAGATCCAAGCAAGTGAAGCTCGATCTTGACATAGGTTTTTTAAGAACTCGTAATCTTCAAGTTCTTGAGTGAAGAGAGCTAGTTGCCTAGTGCAACAAGTGGACGTAGGTGTTTTATCACCGAACCACTATAAATCGCCGTGTCGTATCTCTAACTCTAATCTCTCTAGTTTTTGCTTACTGTTTGATTATTCATTGCACAAGCATTTAAACAAACTTAAACTGAATTTTCAAATACTTAGGAAAGATTAGCTCACCGAATTTCCGCATTACGAGTAAAGACTCACTCTTGATCAAGTGCAAACTTAGGTCAAGAGAAGAGCTGGAAGAGCATGTTGCGTTCTTATCTAAGAACTTCAACAAGATGAACTCACTTGTGGGCAAGTATAAGAGGTTTTACAAATAGTATAAGGGAATGAGCACTGAAGCTCGCGATGGAAAAGGAAAGAGAGAAGAGACGTCCAAAACGATCCCTAGAGACATGATGGATGTGGAGTGCTATCACTGCCACAAGATGGGCCACTACAAATCTGACTGCCCAAAGCTGAGTGCCAAGGAGCGAGAAGAACTGAAGGCAAAAAGAGACGCTCAATCAGCTATGCATGGAAGCTGTTGTTCTCAAATTCTATGGCTTCATTAGCAGTTGAAGGACTACAGAGTTGAAGCGAATGAGATCCCAATCTTCTGCGACAACAATAGTGCAATATGTATCTCGCAGAATCCAGTGCTTCATACCAGATGTAAGCACGTGGAAATCCGACATCACTTCATTCGTGATCACGTCGAGAAGAAAGATATCAAGCTCGAGAAAATCTATACAGATCTCCAACGAGCAGATATCCTCACCAAGCCTCTAGCTGAGTCTCGTTTCAATCAGCTATGCATGGAATTAGGGTTGCTAGACACTGGTGAAGAATGCCAGATCCAGGATGCACAAGGGAGTGGACGCTCAAGCGACCCTCGCCTTTGATCTTCACCAACTCAAGCGAGTCACTTCAAAATTTCACTCGCTTGAAGAAGGAGATATAAGGTGGAGAAAGGTGGAGTGTTGGAAGACATTCACTAGCGAGTGGGTATAAACACTCGCAAGTGCCGTTTCTAGTAACGGTTGTGGGGTCTTGTATCGGGTCTCCCCACGTAAAAATGGTGAAAGCTTAGGCAGGGCTGGCACCTAGACCTTGCGTCCTCTTCCCATCTTTCAGCCGAAGAGGAGCATGTCTTCTCATCTCCTTCATCGTGGATAAATGTTCATTCCTTACTCACTCTTCATTGAGTTGAGCTACCGAATGTCTATCCATTCTTCTCCCACCTTGAATTTTGCTTCGCTTCAATTAACCCTAATTTGGGTCAAGCGAGTCGAATGCAAATTCATTCTGTAGATCGTAGGAGGAAGCTTGAAGAGTTACCTTTTACTTCAAAAGGTTGCAGGGTTGGTGACATGCTTCTGCGTAAAAACGAGATTGTCTTGTCAGAGCATTCTCATTGTCATCCTGTCCTATTCTACTCTGAGATAAGGACTTGTACTCATCTCCCATTCGTCGTGAATAAGTACACTTACGTGAAGCTCCCTTCGGGTTGTAGTAAGCTTGTGTACTCTATTCATTCTCCCCCTCATTCCTTCGATGGAGGAGTCTCTAGTTCATAGGGGAAGACGGAAGAGATAAATGCCACGAAGACCAAGCTTGAAGAAAGATTCAACAAATGGTGTCAGATTCTACAAAGTGGTATCAATCTCCTACAATGAGAGATTGACTGGTAAGTGTTTCAATTCAAGTACACTAAGTAATGTGAAGCGTGATAAAAACCTTCACTTACTATGTGGAAAATATGAAATGAATCTGACACAAATACAAAGAGGAAAACATTCTTGTTTATCCTCGAAGTATGTAAGTCAGTAACATTTTAAATAATGTCAAGAAATTTCAATTTCTTATTCCAGTCGCTTTAGATGGCCAAGCGAGTGATACGTCACTCAAGAGAGCCATCGCAAGCGAGTGCAAAACAGTCACGCGAGGCGAGCACTTCGCAAGCGAGTAAAAGCCAAGCGGCTACACTCGAAGCGAGCGGGTACGAAGTGAGCGTATGAGCTGTCCGTACTCGAGTGCAATTTTACCTTTTACTTTGCATTTAATGCAGTTCACGTACAAGGCAGAAATAACGGGCGCGTGCAACCCAATTCATATTAAAAGCGGGAATTCCGCATAAGATCCAGCCGTCGAATCTCAACAGTTCTTGACTCCCAGCCGCTGGATCGATGCCGTATGAAGAGACGAATCGCAGAAGGCCACGTGGAATGCCAAGTCAACTTGACGGCTCACTTTTTATTGTGATGACGCCGGACACATCAATCACTTCGCCATTGGCCGCCGTATACAAACAGAATCCTCGGCGATATTACTGTCTTGCCCCTGCCACGTCAGCCGAACCCTAGATCTATATAAAGACGTCGATACAGAGTGCAAAAAACTTTCATCACTCTTAAAATTTACCATTCTCGTGCAAGATTTTTGCATCTCTCTGCAAATCACGAGTCTCAAACCCACTATTTTAAATTTTCACCCAATCTCACCAAATATTCACCATGGGAAAGAAACTGAAATCACAAACAATGGAGGAGTTTTTGATCTCAATCGATAACCACATCAATGTCGAGCCTTATCTCGACCCTAAGGTTGTTGAAGAAAGTGGATTCTTCCGCAAGGCTGTGTCCACGGCCTGCTTGTGGGAATTCGTCACGGCGGTTCCGAAGAAAATTCTGACCAAAGCTGTGGCCGAACTTCCATTGAACTTGAAGGAGGGTCGTAACTCTTCAACGTTCACGGACCCGAAGGATGGAATGCCGGTGGAAGTGGATCTTAGTGCCATCGCCGGAGTCTTCAATCTACCAGAAGAAGGAGCGGACTCTCTGTTGGATCTGGAATTGTCCGTCGGCGTAGAGTTCGCACGATTCGCCATCGAAGATGCAGTGTTCGACGTGAAGCATGGCAGTATAAGAACGGATCTGAAATCTCCGTTCAACTTGATCTGCGAGCTCTTCTCCAAATCCATAGCTTGCTATGTCGGAAATCTGGGTCAACTTTCCGACACCAAATTGTTCGCCACCACGGTCATCGTCGATAGCCTGACCGGAACGAAGTTTAATTGGCACGGTTGGTTTTTCAACCAAATTCACGAGGTTGCCAAGGACTTCAAGTTCGTTCAAGGAGGCACCGACCAGATTCTCCGCAAGGGAAACCTCAAGTTTTTCTCCAGAATATCTTATGCTCTGGAGAAATTGTTCAAGAAAAGACGATGGACTGACACAGTCGACTACAAAAAGAACACAGTTTTCTTCGATTTATGGAAGACTGAGAAAAGACCAGTAGATTTGGGACTTCTTGATGTTGAAGTGCCCCCAGCAGCACCAGTTGCCGAAAGGCAAAGCGAGGCAAGAGAGGCCAAGCGAACCGCTTCACCTGCAAAGCGAGCAGGTGCGAAGCGACCAAGGAAAGTGAAGTGAGTAGCTTCATTATTTGAAGCGAGCGAGGCTGAGATGCAGCCGCTCGAGAAAGAAGTTGAAGAACAATCCATCCCCTCTCCAGCCAAAATTCAAACTCCCCCAGTCCAAACACAAATCCAACCACCCCAAGAACCCCAAGCTTCATCCACTGCCCAACCACACATTCAACCCCAACCTGAAGCATCCACTACACAAAAACCTACCTCACCCCAGTCACCACATGAAGAAGTATCCACTTCTTCCCTCCAAATCCTTAAAATACCTTTCCTCAGCACCGACCTCGATGCTGCATTCACCATGTTCACCCCATCCCAACCACAACAACAGGCACCACCTCAAGCCACCCAAGCCACCCAAGCCAAAACCACTCAAGCCTCAACACCTAACTCACCAACAGAATCGACCACTTCAGCTGACACCGCCCAAACAGCCGATACAGATCTCACCATCATACCACCACCAACTCAACCCCCGCCTCCATCTAAAGGCTCTGACCCGGTTCATAAGGGACAGGGAGCAAGCTGCAGAGACAATCCGAAACCGCTACCCCTCCGTGGAGATGTCAGAAGAATTCTTCACTAAAGCCGTCGACTTCCTCACGTACATCGCGTACAGAGGAACGGAGTATTACAAGATTTTCAATCTCCGCAAGGCGTTCACGGAGGAGGTGATTGAAGCAAAGGAGGTGGAGATGCTTAACTTCATTGGAGTCGATGGATTCCATGTGTTCATCAACGAGGCCAACTACTGGGAGATGTTAGACGCCAAGGTGAAGCGAGCATATCCAGACGCTTCAATCCCAGAGCAAGTGCCATCTCAACATGAACAGAGACTGATGAAAGAGCATGAAGCGGAAGTGGAGGTGAAGGAGCAGGAGATTGCCAGTCTTCAAAGTGAGATCACTAGGAAGACTGAGGAGTTGGAGAAGAAGGTGGAAAAAGTCAAGAATCTGCGAGCATATTTTGACAAGTCAAAATCCGAGTTGGAGAGCAAACTCGAGGAGAAGGCGAAGCTGGTTGATGAGAAGGAGAAGTTGCTGGAGGAAAAGGTGAAGCTTGTGGAGGACATGGAGAAAAACATTGATGAACTCAAGCAGACGCTTCAAGCTGAGAGGAGCCGCTTGAAAAATGTAAATTCCAAGCTGGTCACAGTGGAGGAGGAGAAGAAGAAGGTGTCGAAGGACCTAGAGAAGAAGAAGAAGAAGAAGAAGAAGAAGAAGAAGAAGAAGAAGAAGAAGAAGAAGAAGAAGAAGAAGAAGAAGAAGGTCATAGAGGACAAGGATGAGGAACTGATCAAGCTCGGGAGCGAGTTGACCAGGACAAAGAAGGCCCTCGACACACTTGAGAAGGAGATGAAAATCCTGAAACTCGAGCGTGAAGAAGAAAAGGGCAAACTGGAGAGCAGAAGGAGAAGTGCTCAAGCCACTGACTTGAAGCAGGCGGAATGGGCCATAAAAATAGACCAAGTACAGAAGCTGGCGGGAGATTTTTTCCGTCAGGATGGCCGGTGCTGTACAAGTTAGAGTGACGTTGAACAGACAAGAAAGAGCCATTGCCACTGCTCGGGCTGATCTTGAAGCAGCTCAGAATCACTTCGGGTTCGTCTTGCAAGAGGAGCGTAAGAGAATCCAAGCCGAAATTGAAGCGGAGCTGGACGCTCGCTTCAAGGAAGTGGAGCCATTGTAGAGTCTAATGTTGTATGTCAAAGAAAGAGAGAAGCAGTGCCAATATCTGCTTGAGGAAATTACAACGAAAACTGCAGATATTGTGCTATCACAAGAGCACATCTTCGCGGAGCGAGCTGAGCGGATGCTCCATGCAGTTTACAACAAATTCGATGACATCTACCAATCCATCAGCGGAAAGGTGATTACCACCATCCCCGGCAGTCTTGAAGATGCCAAAAGGGGGGAAAGTATTCAACAAAAGGGGGAAACAATTCTTGAAGAGAGGAGGGAACAAGGAGGAGTTGGAGAAGAAAGAAGGATTGAAGCTGGAAGCTTGATCCTAGGGGGAAGTGGAGTAGGTGAAGGGAGTGGAGGTCAGGAGGAGGAAGTCGATGAAGCTCGGGCAGAGCGAGCAAGGAAGATAGGCAAAGATAAAGTGACTGAAGAGCCACGCAAGCATTTGGCCGGGAAGTTGCTAGCTTCCTCACTTGACGCTCATCCTCCTACACAAACTGAGCAGCAGATTGCGGCAGATGAAGCTCTTGCCCTTGCCTTGAAGCAAGAGTTTGAACTGAAGAGAAAGCCATTGCAGGATGTGTCTTCTTCCCAGGCAGGTGCTTCAGGATCATCAGTACAAGCACCCGCTTCAACTCCTACCCTTGCTTCAGCCACTGTTGGCACCGCTTCAGTTAGCCAAGCGATCATTCCTTCTGAAGCCACATAAAAGAAGAAGGAGATGCCACCACCTCCAGCACCAAAAGCCCCATTGAAGCGGACTGAGCCGGAATCGAGAAAAGAGGATCCTGTGGCCAAGCACCAAAAGATCAAACAATCAGTCGCTTCAAGATCTGGCCACTTGGAGAGAAGGAGGAAGAGAGGAGAAGAGAGGAAGAATGAAGCCGAGAAGGAGAAGAGGCTTAAACTCAAGCAAGTTCAAGTCATAGAAGGCCGGATCGAGTCCCACTGGAATGAAGTGAGACTCATCCAGTCTGCTATCACTCGGAGTTCCTACATCTCCTTCACGCCGGAAGAGTCTGAAGCGTGCCAAGCTCAAGCCATGATGGACACCTGCAGGGTTACCATCAAGGAAATGGTGGACTCCAAACGCTACTCTCATGATGAGTGTGAGCTGATCCGCAAGCTTGTCAATGCAAAGCTGCCTCAGTTCAATTCTGCAGCAAGTGCCAAGTTTCATGCGGTGATGAAGGAGCTAACCAGCAGAACGGAGGAGGAGCTGGTTGCGTGAAGAGGAGACCATCCGGACGCTCGAGAAATCGAAGACTTCATCTCCAGAGACCTTCTTGAGATGTGGCTCATCTGCAAAGATAGATTCATCAAGGCCTACTACTTCTGGCAAGTAGTGCCTTATCAAGATGAGTGCTCAAGAATGGATGCTCTCAACAACTTCCTGTGCTACTACAATGAAAAGTTGCGGCGGGAAATCTTCACGCAGGCGGAGAAGGCTGATCCTAAATCTCTTATCATCAAAGTGCCCGCAGTGATATATTTTCCCATGCCGTTTCAGCCAATTCAAGCGTGCCAAACAGGAGGATCATTGATGAGGAGGTTGATGAAGCTTTGAGGATGGAGAGCAGCTTCAGACCAAATCTGTACAACATCAAGACTATGGAAGAGAAGGTTCTTTCTGCTTACTATTTGGAGGAAGAGAAGGAGGAGGAGCAGAAGCCTGCAGAAGATCCCTGAATTCCATATACCTTGTGAACTGTTTGTTCATATATCCTATATTTTATTTTCTGTCAACTTGTGTCATTTACAAGCTTTGTGAATGATTTATCCTTATGCTACAAACTCAACTACTTAACCAAAAAAAAGGGAAAGGAACTTTAAAAAAAAATTAACAAGTCTGCATAGGAAGTAGTCGCTTGAAGTTCTTTCCACGGTTATCTAGGATAGAAAATCTAGTTTTTAGATTATTTTTAAGTTGAGTTTTGGCATCATCAAAAAGGGGGAAATTGTTGGGAATTGTTAAGGATCACATGTTAAGGGGGAACTCATATGGGACACTTTGAAGTGAGTGTATATTTGTTTTGATTTGATCCCAAAACCCCTAGCATCCTATTCCCAAGCGACCCAATTTGGTGTAGAATAGGTTAGAAATTTTTCTAAGCCTATACTGTTAGGAAGGCTCTATTTATGCTTTAGTCACTTAGCTTATAGACTGTAGGATTTTCAAAGTGAAGGCCACTCGCTAGAGTGAGTTTCCCAATTGAAGCAAGTCTACCCAGCCGAAGTGAAGCGTGCCGATGAATAGCGAAGCGAAGCGAGCGCTACAGTAGATTCAAAGCGAGTCTGCCAAAGCGAAGCGAAGCGAGCGCTACAGTAGATTCAAAGCGAGTCTGCCAAAGCGAAGCGAAGCGAGCGCTACAGTAACAAGCCAAAGCTAGTCAACACGGGTCAACGATTACTAAAGCAGTTACTCGGAAAATTTATTTTCCAAGTACTCGCTACAGTATGACCTTGAAGCGACTCACTTAAAGCGGACGCTACAATTCTAAAGCGAAGCGAGCTCCTACCCAACAGAAAGTGACAGGACAATTCCCGCTCCAATTTGAACGTCGAGTTAAAACTCCAGTCAACTGAAGATCGTCGCATTGAATGCAAGATCTCCACGTGTCGATTGAAGAAAGGAGCAGCGGAGTTGACTGCCAGGACGACAAGGGCGCCACTACTGTACTGGCTCGCTCCAGTTACTGTTATGTTTGGAACTTAGCCATTTTCGGCAAAGTGCCAAATCTGCGCGTCTGAAAAGCAGCCAGCCTGTGCAAGTACTGTTGAGAGGAGGAGGGACAAGGCCACCTACCAAGCAACGGATCTCGGCCAACCCTCCGCCTATAAATAGTGACGGATGAAGACGAAGAGAAGTAGAACACTACTTGAGCTTTCAGCGCCTACTGCAAACAAACACTCCCAGCTTTCAGCATTCTTCGAGTCTTTGTTTCAAGTGTTCTCCGAGTTCCAGTCTCATCGGAACTCGTCTTCGCAACCTTCACACTTAGAATTCTAAGCCCAGTTCATATCCAAGCTTAGAGAAGAGCTCTAGCCATCTTTGCATTCACTGTAAAGAGCTCTTCATTTAGTGTGTCTGTCGAAACAGAAAACCCTAACCCTAAAGTTCTGTTAGGTTTTGTGTTCGTCGTTGAAAGGTTGTTTCTGATCCAAGGCTCTACTTTCCTCGATAGTAGAAGCCTCGATCATAGAGTCTAGATCTAAGCTTACACTTTCCTCAATTGTGTAAAGCTCGATCGAAGCTTAGGTTGTAAGGAGAACCCGTAATCTCCCTGTCGTCGGACTGAAGCGAGTAAAGCTTCAAGTCCAGTTTAGGTTTTGTGTGGTGAACCCGTAATCACCCAGTCGTCGTCAGATCCAAGCAAGTGAAGCTCGATCTTGACATAGGTTTTTAAAGAACCCGTAATCTTCAAGTTCTTGAGTGAAGAGAACTAGTTGCCTAGTGCAACAAGTGGACGTAGGTGTTTTATCACCAAACCACTATAAATCGCCGTGTCGTATCTCTAACTCTAATCTCTCTAGTTTTTGCTTACTGTTTGATTATTCATTGCACAAGCATTTAAACAAACTTAAACTGAATTTTCAAATACTTAGGAAAGATTAACTCACCGAATTTCCGCATCACGAGTAAAGACTCACTCTTGATCAAGTGCAAACTTAGGTCAAGAAGTCTAGCTAAACACTGTAGATCTAGCTTACGGCTAGGTCTTAAGTATTGAAGCGAGCTCTTTACTTGTCACTCTGAGTTAAAGGAAAAGAAGTTGAAAAACTTCAAAACACGTATTCACCCCCCCCCCCCCCCCCCCCCCCCCCCCTACGTCTTTTTCCTCTAACAAACTGGGACCAACAGTAACATGCATTGGAGTTAAGGAAACCTTGCATTTAATCGATACATTTGTTTAGAATGATATTGTCACTCGTTCTTTTGGGATTACTTAATGAATGTAATATATATACATTATATATATATATATATATATATATATATATATATATATATATATAAAGGGAATTCTCAATTGAAAATCAATTCTAAAATGGCGATTTTGTAAATAACAACAATTTGAATGTCAAACACTTTCAATTTCAATTAAAACTGTTCCGTGTTTTTATTTTTATTAAAAAAAACTATTTTAATTCTCAATCCCACTACGTACACACATTATCCTAGGTTCAAGAAGGTTTTTAGAATCATCCATAAATATCATTAGTTTTGGAACAATATTTAATATTATAAATAGGGACAATTGAAACTCAAGAAAATTAATATAATAATTTAAATATCAAATTTTGCTCAAACACGTCGTTATCACTAACATAATAAATTAGATAGATATATTGATAATATATATATATATGGGTAGAAATTTCTAATACCCCTTTTGAGAACATACATGTACAAACTACCCCTTCATGAAAAAGTATGTACAAAATACCCCTTTTATTATTTAATTGAGGTGGGTCCCACTTATTCAAATAAATTTAAATCAATAATGGAAATTAATTATGGGAGTTTGTGATGTTTTTTTTGACTCTATGGGGAATGGGGATTTGATTCCCAAATAAACAAGAAGAAGACAAAAAAAACATTAATAATTCACCCAAATACCCCACCCCCCTATTAATAAGGGTGTTGCCGGCAGCAACACCAACACGCCCAACTCTCTCTCTCTCTCAGCTCTCTCTCTCTCAACTCTCTCTCTCTCGGCCCTCTCTCTCTAGACGTCCCACCGGCCGGAAATTTTTTTCCGGCATCTCTCCCATCTCTCTCAAGTCTCTCTCTACTCTCTCCCATCTCTCTCTCTCTTTTCCGGCAACCATCCACCGCGCCGGCCACCCGTCCCGACACCGGAGAAGTCTTCGAATCCCGTCGACGGTCGAAAACAACTAGGTAACACTAAATAAGTACATTATTCTATGTAAAAAAATAAATAGGATTTTTTGGCCAGGTTCACGCCGGAGAACTGTCGCCGAAAAATACATCACGCCGGCGTGGTATCACGCCGGCGTGATGGATTTTCCGGCGACAGTTCTCCGGCGTGAACCTGGCCAAAAAATCCTATTTATTGTTTTACGTATTTACGTGTATGTATTTTTAATTTATAATCTTTATATTATATGTTTAGATTCAAATTTAATTCGAAATTTTCTCATCTAATTCGAATTCAAATTCAAATTCGAATTATTCAATAATTATGAGATTTATTTGCTAATTAATTCGTAATATGTAATTTGAAGGGTTTGTAGACCGGAGCTTGGCCGGAAACAATAGTATTCACACCGGAGACGAAGCCGGAGACGAACACCCCTCGAACACCGAATTCCTTAACTAACAAAAATGGTACGTTTCCCCCATTATTATGAATTGTAATTGTATTTTTATTGTTATATATGCCCTAATTCCAATCTTTGTGCATCTTATAATGTAGTATATATGATCTTAATAATTGTTTAGGAAAAAAATATAATCGAATGTTTAAAAAAATATATGTATACATAAATGAGTAGGAAAAAATAAAATAAAATTACGTGCAAAAAAAACGCCGGAGAACGTCGCCGGAATAGTCCATAACGCCGGCGTTATTCGTTTTCCGGCGACATTCTCCGGCGTGATAGGCCCTAATATGTTTAAATGATATTTTTTTTCTTAATTATTTTATAATATGATTTTTAGTATGCAAATTTGTTTATATGTATGTTGTTACAATTATATATGTATATGTTTGAACATAATTTTTTAAACAAATTGTAGTATTAGTTTTAAAAAATATTCGGACTCATAATATAGACTGAAATTATATTCTTAAAATTCGAGTGAAAATCACGCCGGAAAATCGATAACGCCGGTGTGATATATATCCGGCGGTATACGTTTTCCGACAAGGTTTCTCGGGCGTGATTTTCACTAATATGTTTATATTTATTTTAATTTCTTAATTATGTTATAATATGATTTTTATTATGCAAATTTGTTTATGTGTTGATACAATTATATATGTATATGTTTGAAAATAGTTTTTTAAAAAAATTGTAGTATTAGTTTTTAAAAATTATCGGACTCAAAATATAGAAGGAAATAATATTTAAAAAATTCGGGTGAAAATCACGCCGGAGAAACCCTGCCGGAAAACGGATCACGCCGGCGTGATATGACGCCGGCGTGATCCGTTTTCCGGCAGGGTTTCTCCGGCGTGATTTTCACCCGAATTTTTTAATTCTAATATTCCCTATTTTTGTGCCTTTAAATTTTGTATTTGTTTTGGTATGTGCATTTGGAGTCGATTCTCATTACTAAACGTTTTATGTTTTCGTTAAACAGGCTCTTGTCCCGAGTGGCGCGAATGCCGCCCGTCTACGTCGTCCGAACTATTTCGACCAACGCTGCACCGTGAACCTTTACCACAGAACTAATATTCTCGAGCATGTGGAGACAGCTTTACTAGCGGCAGGGGATGAACCACTGGTCACACGATTCAAGGAAGAAGGCCCTTTCGGGCATTTTTTGGAGTGGCGCCCGGGGAATACGTATGCCCTTACGGTTCACAGCATCGTCTGTCGATCTGTTAATATTGACGGAGGCATGTTTTTCGCCATAAAAGGAGGTTTAGTCGAGCTTACTCCCCCCGACTTTGCCCTAGTGACAGGGCTGCGTTTTGGCGAAAGCTCGTGGGATCCGAACCACCATACGATTCCGAATAAGTCCAAACTCCACAAGAGGATTTGTCGCAAAGGAAGGCGCTTGGGGGGGGGGGGGGGGGGGGGAATTGTTGTCTCTGATCAAAACAGACCCCAAATACTTTCAGGACGATCATGATACCCTGCTCGGACTGGCAAATGTGTTGATTGCCAATACCTTCGTCCTGGGGCACGATATCAAATCCGCCCCGTTCCCCTGGCTGTGGCATCTGGCAGATAATCCGGCGGAGTTCAAACGGTTTCCTTGGGGTGCATACAGTTACATCACCCTTAGGTATTACGTCCAGCACGCCTTAGACAATCCTACCTACCACTTTTACGGGCCGGCTTGGGCCTTGATAGTGTGGGGATACGAAGTGATCGGAGGCATGGTTGACTGCGTGGGGACACTTGAGGACGAGGACCTCTACCCGAGGTGTTTGAGGTGGAAATTCCGCGTGAGCCCGCGGGCTAAGATGAGCGCCGAACAGTTCTTCGCAGTCGTTGACGATCCTCGTTATACGATCGGTAACATCCAGCCGACCCCGTGGGAGGAGCAGCTCGAGTACTTTCTGTCGTCCCTGGTCCCGAATCCGGCGGACGTACCGTTCTACGTGCCGGTCCACGCGACCGGAGACACCGCTCAGTTTCCACCGGAGGCACGCCCACGGCAACCGTTGCACGACCCCGACGACATACTTGATACGTCGGAAGGACGTCCGAGGAGGAGCACCCAGAGTCGGGCATACATGGGTGAGGACCAGGCCGAGCACACATCGGGCCGGGGATCTGGGAGCAGGCGCGATCCCGGAAAACGTCCGAGGGAGGCATCTTCGAGCGGCAGCAGGGGTCACGATGTCCCCCAATACGCGACGCCCGATGACGTAAGGGCGATCATGAGGGAGGGGATAGCCGAGCAGAATGCCGAGATCGACAGGAAGCTTAAAGGCTTCATGGACAAGGTGAAAACTATGTTCGACGAGGTGAAGGCCTTGTTCAGCTGCAAGTCTTCAAGTATTCCACGTTCGGTCTCCCAACCAAGTCGAGGCCGTGGATCCGCTCGTGGTGGGCGTCTTCCGATTGTCTCATCGGCTCGGCCTTCTTCAGCACGCCCGTCAGGTGCTGCGACTACCGGAGCAGGAGGTTCTAGGAGCTCCTGGATACAGTACGTGACGGCCGAGGTCGGTGACCGTCGGGACACGACACTCCCGCTGTACACAGACAGTGGACCCTCTGAGCCCTACACTACGCTCGGGTCGTTACTGGAGGCTTCGTCTTCGCTCGAGGCCGCATGGGATGCTTTTACGGGACAGGTAAAATCGGTTGGGAAATAATTTTGTAGTTTAAACTGTTTTTTGTGTTTCCATTTCTGTATAATAAGATTAAAAACTGGATTGGATATGCATAATTTTTTTTCCCGCCGGAGAAATATGGCCGGAATTTATATCACGCCGGCGTTATTCACTGCCGGCGTGATGTACTCTCCGGCCATATTTCTCCGGCGTGATTTCGGCAGTATGTTCTATCTTATTGTTTTTTTATCTTATTCTATATTATATTACTTTTATTTGGATGTTCGTGTGCCTCATTTTGAACAACACGTGTATTTAATATTACGAGTTTATTTCGACATTTGACGTTAAATGTGTATTCAACATTATTTTGCAGTCGTCGACGTACATCCCCCCCTTCACGCAGTACACGCAATACTCCACGTACCAAGACTTTCAGCCGGGGCGATTTTCACTTCCAGAAAACATCTCTAGCGCCGACTATACTACTTCTACAGTGCCAAATGTTACTGTTCGCGATCCAGCTCGTTCATCGACTTCGCGGATTGAACGTGGTCAGGTATTGTATCCGCCAATGCTTTTATTTATTGTTATGTGGCGTAGAAATCTGATAACTTTTTGTGAATTAGTCATCAGGTTTTGGGGACGTCGTCCTGAAGGCTGTGTCTGATTATATACCGACTTCTGAACCAGCATGGCCCAAGTCACAAACGGTCTCTAATTTCAACTATTGGTACCTGAAAGTACCCTACGGCGTCGAGTTCAAGCATGTACCTGATCAGATAGCACCAGTTACTATCGGAGTCCTCAAGCAGATGGTGAATGACGGGGTACCTTGGGACGCTCTGGTATGTGTTTTTTGAAATATGCTTGATCTATTGTACTGTGTGGTTAATCAATTTTTATTCATGTACTAGCAAATGGATTTGGCCCTGATGACTCTTCGTAAACAACTCCACGAAGGGACGCGAGTTTTTCCGCAATACGTGAATGGCCATCTCATGATACTCAACACGCACGTAATGGTATGTTCGTACAAACCCATCTTAGAGTGTTTATCATATGAATTATGGCCTGAAATTTAATAAGTTATTCAAAGTAGTTTATAAATCGTCGGGACAAATTTCACGCCGGAGAATCACGCCGGAGAAATTGATCACGCCGGGAACTGATTACGCCGGCGTTATGAGGATTCCTCCGTGATGTCTCCGGCGTGAAATCAATATTCAATTGTATCTCGATGCATATTACGTTTAACATGTATCTAGGATCTGATTAAAGATATTAAAGTGTTACTTCTGCATCCCAATTAAATTGCTTGAACGTGTTACTCGTTTTTTTAGGTGGATCTGAAGGCTTCATATGAACGCGTTATGCACGGGGATGTTTTGAGGCGGAGTAAGAACACACCGCTGATAAAGCATGATTGGATAGTGGAAAACTGGAATCCATCGGAATACTTATGCAATCTGCCTCGTAACATAAACCCGACATTCGAAACAACGAACTGGTGGAACGCAGAAACGGTACTCCGCGCAACAATTATTTTCATTACTATGGTTTTTTGCATACCTTCTTTGTTCCTATGTTAATTTATGTCTCGTTCGTCCCTGTTTAGGTTATTTTGCCGTAGGTTGTTCAAGGAGATCGGTTTATTTCGATTCATGTGTGGTTGAAGGTTAGGCAACTTCATGTGATGGATCCAGTGTACTGGGACTTGGACGCCGCTGGAAAGCTCATTGTGAAGAAGGATTTAGGTCCGTTGATTGTTCTTATGTCCTATTGGTTACTTGCCGGCGGTTATTATGAGAACAACGTCTACGGGTTCACTAAACCCAAACCTGAAGAGATGGGCTTTACAGCGGTCTTTCGGAAAAAAGAGAGCCTGATTACGAGTCAGCATCCAAGATGCAGTGGAGTGGTTGCTTGCTTGAACGTGGAGCATCTAATCAGCGGGAGTCCCTCCATAGAGGCCGCAAATAATAACTGTTGCAAATATAAGAGGTTGTATGCAACAAGAATATTTGGTTATGCGGATACTTAAATATTTGTATGCAAAAAGAATATTTGACGTTGATTTTAATGTTTGCTAATTTTTACAATTCGAATGCGCGTTTCGAATTTCGTTCAATCGTGTTAAAATTTTAAATCTGAAATGAAGAATCGTTTAAATCATGTACATTATATTTCTAATTATAAAAGAAAAATGAAAAATATATATAAAATGAATTAAATGAAAAATTTCACGCCGGAGACTTAACGCCGGAGCTACAATACCGCCGGGGAAACATGACGCCGGCGTGATGGCTTTTCCGGCGTTATTACTCCGGCGTGAACTTCCGGAATGAATCAATCATGGTGTTTTTTTTTTATTATGATAAATAATTCTGTTAATATCACTTAATGACTAAAACGACGAACAGAAACATTGAATAAACATTTGATAATCGAGTTTTGAATTAAACAATCCACTTCTCGATGCTAATCAATCGTGCTGGTTAGCACAGGGTTGTCTTGCACGGTGTTGTTCGCCGCAGTGACGACATCTCCGAGGGGCACGCCTGATTGTCCTTTCGTGTGCCGCCCTCCGTCTACGTTCCGGTGGTCTCCCTGGTTGCCGTTCGTACGGATTGGGTAGAATTTGTACACCAACCCACGCACTCGGCACCGTCCACTCTTCCTTTTTGGGAACTGGAAATATTTGCCGGTTGTAAATCTTGACATAGTTGTCCCTCCTGTAGTAGTGTGAAATGTACTGATCTACAGCCTGGCCATTTTCCCTGTTGAAATAAATAAATGTCAATCCTTACACGAAATATTTAATACTTGAGTTCAAAAATTATAACTTACGTCATTGCTGCGATCGAGTGTGCACACGGTATGCAATCGAATTGCCATCTGTTGCAGTCGCACAACATGGTCTTCAAGTCCACGTGGTATACGTTATCTAGTGTCTGCACTCTGAAATGCGGCACGTCGAGGCTGACCCGTTTGACCTTGTACCTTTGCGAATGTTCTATCTGGACTCCGATCTTTCGCCGCGCCTCTTCACAGACGGGATGTGTGTCGTTGCGACACTTGAGTCTTCTCTCGTCGAACCACTTCTCGATAACGAGCTTCGCAGCATCGAGACAAGCAACTATAGGCAGTCGACGTGCCCAAAGGAGGGAATTGTTGAAAGACTCTGCGGCGTTCGACGTGAGGGTACTGAATCGGCGAACGGGGCACATGCTGCGAGCCCACCTAGCGGGTCCGTTCCCCATAGCCTTATTGTACGCGTCGGGGTTGGTGTTAAGCATCGGTGCCATGATGCTGTGGAATTCTCTCTGATCGTACGTGTACGCAGCTTGTTGGAACATGGCACCGATAACCATGCCGTATGTCATGTGCTGACTCAGGTGGTAGTAACACAACCCATGGTGCGCCTCCGGAAACACTTGAGCTACGGCATACTCAATCGAACCGTGCTGATCAGAGACAATCAGCATGTCAGTCAAGTTCCCATAAGCCCTCCTCAGATGCCTCATGAACCAAGTCCAACAGTAGTGATTCTCTTTGACCCCCACGCCGTATGCCAAGGGAAATAGTTGCTCGTTCGCATCCTTCGCCACAGCTACGAACATGACGCCGCTGTTCTTGCCCTTCAAGTGCGTGGCGTCGACGGATATAACCGGCCTTATATACCCGTATTTGAACGCCGCTATAGAGGCAGCGAGGGCAACGAGCACCCCTCGAAATTGGGACTCCTCGTCTATGTCGAGATCGGTGACTGTGCCGGCGTTGGATGTCTCGAGAGCATGGAGGTAGGCGGGCAGATCTTGGAACGACTCTTTGTATTTCCCGTAGATAATCTCCACGGCCTGATTCCTCGCCCTCAAGCAGACGTCGTAACTCGCCTGAATGCCGAACGACGTGAGCAGCTCGTGCTTGATAGGGTGCATTTTTACCCTATCATCTAAGTGTTATATTATCATTTTCTTGTCGTATTTTGATAGTTTAGCTCATGATTTGTATTTTTTATGTTATTTCGAGCTAGATTACGCTTTTGGGTTGTTTTGAGTGTTTTTAGGGCTTTTTAGTCGAGAAAACCCAAGATTAGACAAGAGACGATGAAACCAAGGAAGAGATGAAGTATTGATCCCAAGTTCTGACTTCTCACGATTTTTTGGAAGAGTTATTCTGGAAAAGTGAAAGCATAGCATTGAATAGGGGTTCGATAGGAGCACGTAGGCGAAAACGGAGGTCAATTCGGAGTTCGGATGAGGAAGATACGACCGAAACAAGAAAGTTGCGCAGAACTCTCTCGACCCTCTCGACCACCCTCTCGATCGAGAGAGGTGTCGAGAGGTGGCTTCTGTTTTCCATACGGGATTTCTTCTAAAAGGCAATTTTTGACTTCTTCTTGGTTTCCTTGTACAATTAGGTATTGGATGTATAAATACCTCTAAACCTATCATTGTAAACATGTTCCTCCACTCTCCTACATTCTTTAGATTAGTTTTTATTTTTTTTCTCCATACTTTTATACTTTTAGATCTAGATTTATTTTATGTATGAAGACAATTGAAGATTGAAGATTCATCAAGATTCAAGAGTTTTTCTATCCCTTTCTTTTTACTTTAGGCTTTTGATTATATATGTTTATTCTTCCTTCTACCTTTCTTTTAATTATGTCTAGCTAATTTCCTTAGTTGATTTTAGGGATTGAATGCCTAATTGAATTTATGTGAGTGTTTTTGTTTACAATTAGCCTTTCAATCTAGATTCATGTTTTCATGGTGCTTATTCTCATGCATGATTAATTGATCACTAATTGTGTATGCATAGTTATGTTTATATGCCTTGATAGGATATTGCATAATAGATCTCATGAATACATGGTATGATGATTTGATTTGTCTTAATTGAAATTGAATTATCATATGTTTGCATATAGTCGATTTAGGTGTCATAATTGAACCTATTTGATTATATCATTGATACTTGTTCTATTTTGCACTTAACTTGATATCTATGCGTCCGAAAGGATATTAGGATCATATTAGGTGACGACTTGCATTGCTTTCATCGGGGTGTAGGTTATTTTTCATGTATCACATTTAGATTGGATTAAATTGGTTAATTGTACTCATTAATTGCTTGCATATATTTGGTTAGGTAGGCTTCCCTAGAATCAACCTTGTTCCTTATTTGATTTATTTGTTTCCTTATTTGCTTATTTGCCTTATTTGTTTAATTGCTTATTTATTTGTTTACTTATTTGTGTTCTCTTTTATTTATTTTATTTATTTGCCTAGGATTAAAATACCACATTCTAATTTCTTATTTGCCTAGACATCAGTTTAATTCTAGAGTAGAGGTATTGTGTGTGGTTTCGGTATATCAATCCCTGTGGATACGATACTCGTACTTTCGTATACTATACCTATTTTGTGTGGTAGAAAATAGTGCGATCAAATTTTGGCGCCGTTGCCGGGGATTGATTAGATTTCACATAGATATTTTGAAATAGGATTAATAGGTGATTTAGGCGTTTATTTTTCTGTTTTTTTTTTTTTTTTGTATTAAACTAACCGTTTCCTTTCTTTGTCGAGGACTATATTCTTATGGCGGATTCGGTAGTGAAAAAGACTCTCAACGATCGGTTCAAACCGGTTGTTGATCGATTCCAGAATGGAGGATGGGGGACTGTTGAGGCTACCGATTACGAGATCAAGGCTTCCCTCATCAACATGGTACAAGCAAATCAATATGGAGGCACACCGATGGAGGATCCTAATGCTCACCTGAAGCAATTTCTCAATATCTGTGCCACATACAAGGCAAATGGAGTGCCTGCAGACTACATCAAGCTCAGTCTCTTCGAGTGGTCTCTCAAGGATGATGCTAGAGAGTGGCTTGAGGATATAGAGAATCGAGCCGAGATAAAGACATGGAGCGAGCTGTGCAAACTATTCTTAAATAAGTTCTTCCCACCTTCAAGGGCTCAGAGGCTTCTAAACGAGATCAACAAATTCCAACAATTTGAAGATGAGTACCTTTACGAAGCATGGGGGAGATTCAGAAAGATGCTTCGTGTATGCCCCAATCATGGTCTTGACAAGGGGGAACAAATTTTCCGCTTCCATCAAGGATTGAACAAGCAATGCAAGAAGGAGCTCGATTATGCGTCTAAAGGAGGATTCTTAAATAACGATGTAGAGACAGCTTGGGAGATCTACGAGGAGGCTGCCGATAGAAGAGTTGGGAGAAGGAAGGTTGCCGCCATTGGATCCGAAGCTTATGATGATTTGATGGAGAAATACACCAAGACGGCAACGGAGTTGGATGCTTTCAAGAAGACTTATGATCCCAACAATCGACGCCATCCAAACATATCCCCTGGCTTTCATGTGGAGAATGAAGTCGTCCAAGAGCCGAAGAAGGAACCTTCATTGGAGGAGTTGATTAAGAATCTCATATCAACGACGACAAATAAAATCGGAGCCTTGGAGTCAAGTGTTTCTAATATCGAGAATGCAGTCACAAATTTGACCAAGCACATGAATATGTTGGATGCTCGAGTTGATGAAGTAATCAATGCTCAAGGAGGAGTCCATAAGCCCGATCATCAAGTTCATGCTATCGAGCTTCGGAGCGGTACTCGGTACACAAATTCATCTTTGGAAGTTGAACATACTGGAGAAAGAAGGCACAAGGATTTGGAGTTCGAGGAGACGAGAAGATGAAGTCCGAATCGAGGACCTCTCGATACCTCTCTCGATCGAGAGGCCTATCGAGAGGTCAATACTGGAAGTCAGAATCCACCTCTCGATACCCCTATCGATCGAGAGGAGGATCGAGAGGCTTACGACGAGGAGATTCAGAATCCACCTCTCGACACCTCTCTCGATCGAGAGGTGGATCAAGAGGTCAAAAGTCGAGGTCAGAAGGGACCTCTCGACACCTCTCTCGATCGAGAGGGTGATCGAGAGGCTAAGCAGCCGCCCCAATTCCCGACGTACACTCCGAAGGCCCCTTTCCCACAACGCTTGAACAAGCCGAAGCAAGACGAGAAGTATCAACGCTTCATGGAGATACTACAAAAGGTCAACATCAATATCCCGCTTCTAGATGCACTACGAGACATGCCCAATCACATGAAGTTCATCAAGGATGCGGTATCGGGAAAGAAGAAGTGGGGGAAGTTTGAGACGATCAATTTGACGGAGGAGTGTAGTGCGGTCCTACAAAAGAAGCTTCCATTAAAGCAAAAGGATCCCGGGAGGTTCACATTAGCTTGCAAGATTGGTGATCACGTCTTCCAAAATGTCCTTTGTGATCTTGGTGCTAGTATCAATTTGATCCCCCTCTCTATTTTCAACCGGCTCAAGATTGGAAAGATGAAGCCGACAACTATCTCCCTACTTATGGCGGATCGATCAGTTTCTTATCCAAGGGGGATAGTTGAAGATGTGCTCGTACAAGTTCAGAATCTTGTTTTCCCGGCTGATTTTGTAGTGTTGGATATGCCCGAGGATGAGAATCAACCATTGATCTTAGGACGGCCATTTTTAGCTACGGGGAGAGCTTTGATCGATATTCAAGATGGAGATTTGACATTTAGAGTCAATGGAGAGGAATTGAAGATTTCCATCTATGAAGCAATGAAGAGACCCGATGATCATCGAGAGGATGTTTTTGCCGTTCAAGTCTTGAAACCACCTATACCGCCGGCACCGGATGGAGCTTGCGAGGAGATTCTCGAGTTCTTAAATCAGTTGGAAGCCATTCCACCATTGAAGTTAGCCGAATTCAAGAGATCAATTGATGGAGCCATGAAGAAACTCGATGATGGGGGAGAGACGAACTTTTATTTTGATCCACCTTGATAAGAGGTATCGTCGGGCTAAAGACGTAAAACGTAGCACTTGTTGGGAGGTAACCCAACTCTATCTTTAATTTTCAGTTTTCGTTTTTTTGTTTTCGTTTTTGTTTTTGTTTTTCTTTGTGTCTTATCTTTTATTAAGTTTTTTATCCAAAAATTTTTGCAAAGCTTGTGAGTTGTAGGTTTTCTCGACGAGGTTTCGACTAAGAGGAGAAGATCGATAGTAAACAAGCTTCGGTGAAAGGTAAGCTCGTTAACTTAACCACTCCTTCTTCTTAAACTTATTCCTTCATCATGATTCGAAATAAGTTTGGGGGAGGGGGAAGTGTGGCTTTGTTAACTCGTTTACATGGGTTCTTGGATTGTAGCTTAATTTTTGGATATTTTATTAGTAGTAGTTTTTGTTTTTGTTGAGTCTTAGATTTAAGTTGAGTCGAATAAGCATGTGATGATAGTAATGTGGATTTGGCCGATGATAGTATTTTTATTGATTTTTGAAGAAAAATTCATGATCTTTATTATGCATGGAACCTTGGCGAAGCGACGCAATTTGTTTGGTGAATTTGAATTATGCTATGATATCGGGAACTAGTTAGTTTGAACCCGTGAGATTTGAGCTTTTTGTGCATATTTATGCCTATTCTTTGATTGAGTGATCATGCATTCTTCATTGTTTCTAGAACTTGCCTTATTTCTCCATCAAGACCTTAGTATATCTATGAACTAGGAGATGATCTTAGGCCATCTTTTCTTTAGCCACATGATTCCTATACACTAACCTTGTTCATAATCCTTTGTTTACCCCTTTTGAGACTTTATTAGCCCGTTCTTTGTAAAACTGGATGATAGGAGGTTTGGATGGTTATGGGTATCTTTTGGTAGTTAGTTGTATGGAAGGAGTTGAAAAGAATATTTTGTTGTGGTGTAGAGGGAGAAGAAAGAAAAGAATTTTAGATGCTTGATTTAAGTAGTTAGCTATCCCTATAAGCTTAGAAAAAAAAAAGTTGTGAAAAGAAAAGAAAAATAGAGCTTTTGATTATCATTAGAGAGAATATCTTTAGATGTGCTCTATGAAAAAAAGAAAAGAAAAAAGAAAAAAAGAGAATAAGCATAAGGGGATAGTTAGCTTTGAGTTGTAATATTATTTTAGCATCTTTGAGTTTGTAATTGGTGTGTTGGATGGTAGAAGATGGAGATAAAAATTCATACTTTGTTTGGTGTTGAAAAGAGGTTGATGATTTAGAGCATTTTGAGTCACTTAGCCTATACATTCCCTACCTTAACCAATGTCCCTACATTACAAGCTTTTATAAAGTCCTTTTTGATCCTAGTTTGTGAATATTACATTAGGTGGAGATGTTGAGATTAGGGGCAAGCCTATGGTAAACATGTTGCATTGCATTGATATTGAGTGAACCCTTATGATGTGCATTATCTTATACATCTTTTCTTTGAGAGAGTTGAGTGTTCACTTACATATACACAATTTCACATGTTTGAGAGTGTTCTTTGATTGATTGGCATATTTTGGATTTGTTGAATAGGTTGTGTTATTGATGCTAAGGTTGTGTGCATAGTTTTGATCATGAGGTTGGTTTGTTTTTGAAATTTTTTTGAGGCCTACATAGTTCACAATGCTTGAGTCTACTGTTTATTTTGTTTTTGTTATTGTTCGGGACGAACAATGTTTAAGTTTGGGGGATTTTGATAGGGTGCATTTTTACCCTATCATCTAAGTGTTATATTATCGTTTTCTTGTCGTATTTTGATAGTTTAGCTCATGATTTGTATTGTTTATGTTATTTCGAGCTAGATTACGCTTTTGGGTTGTTTTGAGTGTTTTTAGGGCTTTTTAGTCGAGAAAACCCAAGATTAGACAAGAGACGATGAAACCAAGGAAGAGATGAAGTATTGATCCCAAGTTCTGACTTCTCAAGATTTTTTGGAAGAGTTATTCTGGAAAAGTGAAAGCATAGCATTGAAGAGGGGTTCGATAGGAGCACGTAGGCGAAAACGGAGGTCAATTCGGAGTTCGGATGAGGAAGATACGACCGAAACAAGAAAGTTGCGCAGAACTCTCTCGACCCTCTCGACCACCCTCTCGATCGAGAGAGGTGTCGAGAGGTGGCTTCTGTTTTCCATACGGGATTTCTTCTAAAAGGCAATTTTTGACTTCTTCTTGGTTTCCTTGTACAATTAGGTATTGGATGTATAAATACCTCTAAACCTATCATTGTAAACATGTTCCTCCACTCTCCTACATTCTTTAGATTAGTTTTTATTTTTTTCTCCATACTTTTATACTTTTAGATCTAGATTTATTTTATGTATGAAGACAATTGAAGATTGAAGACTCATCAAGATTCAAGAGTTTTTCTATCCCTTTCTTTTTACTTTAGGCTTTTGATTATGTTTATTCTTCCTTCTACCTTTCTTTTAATTATGTCTAGCTAATTTCCTTAGTTGATTTTAGGGATTGAATGCCTAATTGAATTTATGTGAGTGTTTTTGTTTACAATTAGCCTTTCAATCTAGATTCATGTTTTCATGGTGCTTATTCTCATGCATGATTAATTGATCACTAATTGTGTATGCATAGTTATGTTTATATGCCTTGATAGGATATTGCATAATAGATCTCATGAATACATGGTATGATGATTTGATTTGTCTTAATTGAAATTGAATTATCATATGTTTGCATATAGTCGATTTAGGTGTCATAATTGAACCTATTTGATTATATCATTGATACTTGTTCTATTTTGCACTTAACTTGATATCTATGCTTCCGAAAGGATATTAGGATCATATTAGGTGACGACTTGCATTGCTTTCATCGGGGTGTAGGTTATTTTTCATGTATCACATTTAGATTGGATTAAATTGGTTAATTGTACTCATTAATTGCTTGCATATATTTGGTTAGGTAGGCTTCCCTAGAATCAACCTTGTTCCTTATTTGATTTATTTGTTTCCTTATTTGCTTATTTGCCTTATTTGTTTAATTGCTTATTTATTTGTTTACTTATTTGTGTTCTCTTTTATTTATTTTATTTATTTGCCTAGGATTAAAATACCACATTCTAATTTCTTATTTGCCTAGACATCAGTTTAATTCTAGAGTAGAGGTATTGTGTGTGGTTTCGGTATATCAATCCCTGTGGATACGATACTCGTACTTTCGTATACTATACCTATTTTGTGTGGTAGAAAATAGTGCGATCAGTGCTCAATGATCCTAGGCTTCATTATCGCGGAGTCGCGTAGGATCCTCTTCGCAAAGTACGCCGCGATGACTTTAGATCGGACCTTCTTTCTTTCGACCGTCCCAGTATTGGGCCCGCATGTGTGTTCGGGTTCAAACACTGAAATGACCCAATTATCGCCCTTGCTTGTGGCACGAATGTTGAAGAGGCAACGTTTGTCCGACGTGCATCTGAACACCAGCCTAATCGTATCCAACCACCTGGGGTAGAAATTTTTATTGCTCTCCATCTGCCACAAACCGACGGCGGTATACAGATCCTTCTTGCTTTTGAAATATGCACCACGCCGCAGATCGACGATATGCCGGTCCTCCTCGTTGAACGCCGCAGATTCCAGAGGCTGAAGTGGGGCCACCGGCACTAACCAATTCCTCATGTGCTCCGTATCAGTATCCAGAGGCGGTTGGCTCCTACCGTGCATGTCTGGAAACATCATAGCCAACAGTCTGTTGAACCCGCCTTCTTCAGCTATCCAGGCGGTCCACTCGGCCATTAGGGCCCTAGGAATTTGCCTTCCTTCACCCCACGCGTTCGACTGATCACTGTCCTCGGTGGAGACGTCAAGCGACGGCTCATATTCATCCTCATCATCATCGTCGTCGCGCAAGACATCATCTTCGTTCGGATCCTCCTGCTCACCCCTTCCTGATGTATAATTCTGGTCGGGTATTTGATCGCCACGAGCGTTTGCGGCATGATGAGACGAACTGCCTCCGAGGTTGTGGACTTGATACACCTGTTCATCATCCCAACGTGCGGAATTGATGTTCTCTACGATATCATCGAGCTGTGAATTTAATCATCCGTGTTGCCATATGTGCTGCCGAATTCGAACGAAGACGGTTCCTGGTACGACGGGTCGAATTGTGGGATATACGAAGAAGAAGCACCGACGTGTGAAGACGAACCACCGACATGTGAAGACGACCCTCCGTTTTTGATAATCACGTACACTTCTGGGCTGAGGTGTTTAGTGCATAGCTCAACCACTTGCGCGTTCGACTGCAACTTCGATTTCCTGGTACGTCCTGTGCTCTCGGATATCGTAAAATAGTACATATCAAAATCACTACCGACTAGGTAGCAATTCTGAGCTACCATAAATCTCAACCCATAAAGTGTGAGATCACTTTCGGTCCACACAAAATCGACCTCGTTGCCATTCTTGTACCTTCTTCCATCCCATTCACCTCCGTAATACGCTTTGATTTTTACATCCATCTACAATATAAAATGAACTCGAATTAATCATACGGAGAAATTAAATCAATGTATGAGAACAAGTAATGTCAAAATCAATAGAGCATACTAAAATAAGGGTACTGGAAAAAATCATGCCGGAAAAGTTGGCCGGAAAAACCCATCACGCCGGCGTGTTCACCCACCGGCGGTATGATTATTCCGGCCACATAACTCCGGCGTGAAATCAACATATTTTCTTATTTCATTTCATTTATTCCTAATATGCTATATTTTGGTTTAATTTACTTACATACCACATACAAATATAAAAAGAACTCTTAATATGCATAAAAAAAACAATAATTCTCGGTAAATAATTCATACATTACAAAAAAATTGTTAAATGAAACAATTTAGTATACGCAATGAAACAGAATAATTCATTCTACATGATACCTCATTTCACGCCGGAATGAACATAACGCCGGCGTGACATAACGCCGGCGGTATGAGCATTCCGGCGTGATGTCCCCGGCGTGAAATGAGGTATTAATCTTCATTTTTTTTGCTTCACATTATGCTATATTTTTATTTGATTTACGCACATACATTGCAAAAAAAAATCAAAAAACACTCTTAATATACATAAAAAACTAAAAAAAAAATATACGTATAACATATCATTCTTTTATAGCTCTCGAAAACTTGATGATATGAAAACATATAGTATCACACATGTAACAAACAAAAAAATTAAAAAATTTGGCTAAGATAACGCCGGAGAAAGTGGCCGGAAAATGTATCACGCCGGCGTTATGTGCTGCCGGCGTGATGCATTTTCCGGCCAACTTTCTCCGGCGTTATTACGCCCGGAAAATTTGTAACACTGTTTCCTTTCTAATTCTTCTTGACGTACCTTTTAATATCGGAATGTGATTGCCTTTTCCTTGTATTTGCTCGTCCACGAAAATAGAGCTTTTTTTCCCGGTGAAGTCGAATGCAAATTTTTTTTTTCAATTGTGAATTCAGCTACGATGTGCAGCTATATATTGAAAAATTTTACATATGATACCATCTTTATTACTGTTCATCACTGAACAAAATTGAATGGAAAGTGCAGTAATAATGCATCGATTGTACACTGTTCGTTCATTATTTTGCCACCCACACAACACTTGACAAAATTTATGTCACATCTCCATACATCAACTCACCTCACCTCAAAGTGAGTGAGGTAAAAAATTAAAGGAAAAATAGAAATGCATATTAAAATTAATTGTAAAATGGTAAAAGGGGTAGTTTGTACATGCTTTTTAAGAAAGGGGTATTTTGTGCATGGGGGTTTTTAAAAGGGGTATTGAAAAATATTATGACTATATATATATTTATATATATATATATATATATATATATATATATATATATATATATATATATATATATATATATATATATATATATATAAATAGAGAATTGAAAATTAAAAATCAATTTAAATGGCACTTTTGTTATTAATAATAATAAATTGAGGAACAACTACATTAAGAAGCAAATAAACTAACAGTTTAATTAGCGGACTAAATCAATTAACCGATTTAATTATTTCTTTCACCCCATGATTGCACGATCTTATTAGTTATCATACAATCTATCACAAAACACCCTCCATATGTATACGATGAGGACTGAGACAAATTATTCCATACTCTTTGATACTTGTAAGAAGTAGCCACAGGCAAGAATGAGAGGAAGGAGCAACAACTATTCCATAGAAAATGGCCATCAGACATGTGTTGCTTGCGATGTCACAAAGGCAATGACGGCGCTGCTG
Organism: Thymus mandschuricus; assembly: GCA_029379335.1. NCBI lineage: Eukaryota > Viridiplantae > Streptophyta > Magnoliopsida > Lamiales > Lamiaceae > Thymus > Thymus mandschuricus. The sequence continues at coordinate 12,348,688 of CM057079.1, forward strand.
CATACATAGAGGAACCGCAGAATGCAAATGAAGGTACGATTCATGTCCAAACTCTCTCTTTGTTGCCACGTACCTGCAAAAACTCAAGCAAGCGAATCAAATTCATTTTATGTAGCTGTTAATCGATTTAATTAATGTTAATCTTCCATATTACTTTGAGTATCATAAGTTGTAAATTTTGTATGGTTATCTCAATAAAATAAAGGGGCAAAAAATAATCTATCTAATAGAGGAAATGTAGTGTTCTATACAAACCTCTTAGTGTTTATTAAATACTAGAAAAAATTTAAAAAAACACAACATCTAAACAAGTTTGACTTGAACTCCCTAAATTACCCCTATACTATTCACCTTTTTCTATCTCTCTTCTCCAATCCACCCACTCTCTCTCTCTATTTCTCTGCCATATATTTCCCTCTCTCTCTATTTCTCTCTCCTCTCTCTCAATCGACCACTCTCTCTTTCTCTCTATTTCTCTCTCCTCTCTCTCTCTCTCTCTCTCTCTATTTCTGCCGCCTCTTCGTCCGCCGCCACTGCTCGCTCCGCCCACCACGACCTCCGCATCGCTTCTCCCAAGCCCGTCCTGCCCTCCAAGTTCGCTGCCCCCTGCAGCCGCCGCACTCCGCTCCTGCGCGCTCCCCAAGATGGCGGCGACAGTGGTGGACAAGGAGCTCGACATCGCGGCGGCGGCGGACCTCCTGCTGCGACCATGAGTTTCAGGTTTTGCATTCTTCTTCTTTGATTGGAAGACTGATTTATTTAGAGAGATGGTGAGCAGGTTTCGATTTGATGTGAAATGGGGGGATTTCGGAGAATCTTGCCTTTAGCAAATTGCATTACTGTGTTGATTCTCCATTGGAGTGATTTGACTGCTTCACTTTCATTTGATGATTCGTGCGATTACTTTCTTGTGCTTTATATGTTAGAGAGAGAAATAGAGAGAGAGAGAGGAGAGAGAGAGTGAGAGAAGAAGTTGCTGCCGTCGACGAAGATGGAGAAGACGGTAACGGCGAGCTCGACATTGAGTGCAAGCAGGAGCAGATCGAGATGGGGAAGACGGTGACGACGGCGCTGGGCGGTGAGGCGACGGGGGCGCACGACGGCGCTGCTCCCCTTTTCTTATTTTTTCTTTTCTTTTCTTTTCCTTTTTCTTTTTTCGTTTCTTTTTTACTTTTCTTTTCTTTTCCTTTTCCTTTTCTCTTCCTTTTTCATTTCCTTTTTTCCTTTTCTACAAATATTGCACCTAGTTTGAATTTTTGAAATGTATTTTCTGTATTTAGTTTTTCCTTTTCCTTTTTTTTTCCCTCTCTTTTCATTTTAATTTTTTTAAATTTTCCTTTTCTACATTTTTAAATTTCTAATTTTCCTTTTCTACGTTTTAAAATTTCTTTTCAATTTAAAATTTACTTTTGAAAGGTGGAAGAAGTGCAGGAGGAAGAAGGAGAGGAAGAAGGTCCTGCATAAAAAAAAAAAATTGATTATTTTCAAATGTAACTGGTGTGAGAATTTGTACAAGTATCGTAATTTCTTACTTAATTTTTTGATTTTTTTTCAAATGTAACAGGAGTGAGTAATTGTATATGTATCGTAATTTCTTACTTAATAATGAATTTAATAATGTATTCGGTGTTTAGTGTTTTGATTGGTGGTGTGAATTCAGTCATGAAAGACTGGGTTTGTTTATGGATGTGAAATGAAATTGAATATACCCTTTCCTTTTATGAAATTGAATACACATTATTTGTTATTTTAATAATTCTAACTAACTGTATTGTATATATAGTTTTCTTATACGAATTTGAATACGCTCTCTCGTGATTTTAACAAAATAACAAATTCTTACAGAACATAGTCTTATTGGAAACCCAAAAATATACAAATTATTATAGAATCGTAAGAAACGAATTCGTAGCAAACAATAGGTAACAAATTAAAATCACAAACTCACGCAGTAAGAATTTAACAAAATCATAGTCAGAAATGTCCAGGTATATTAAGGTCTGAGTTCAAATTAATCAACATGTTCAGTCCACCCGTTTGAAATACCTACTTTCTTACGTTACAATCGCATATGACCGGTTAGAATTTAGTATATTCCTACCCGTCCCGTGGCATGCTAACAGGTTAAGTCCACCCGTCTGAAATACCCACTTTCTTACGTTGTAATCGCATATCACGAGTTAGAATTTTGTATATTCTAACCTGTTCCGTGGCATTCCAACAGGTTCTGTCCACCCGTTAGAAATACCCACTTTCTTACGTTATAATCGCATATCACGAGTTCGAATTTTGTATATTCTAACCTGTTCCGTGGCATTCCAATATGTTCAGTCCACCCGTTAGAAATACTCACTTTCTTACGTTATAATCGCATATGACCGATTAGAATTTTGTATATTCAAACCTGTTCTGTGGCATTCCAACAGGTTCAGTCCACCCGTTAAAAATACCCACTTTCTAACGTTACAATCGCAAATGACCGGTTAGAATTTAGTATATTCTAACCCATCCCGTGGCATTTTAATTGGTTCAGTCCACCCGTTAGAAATACTCACTTTCTTACGTTATAATCGCATATGACCGGTTAGAATTTTTTATATTCTAACATGTTCCGTGACATTCCAACAGGTTCAGTCCACCCGTTAGAAATACCAACTTTCTAACGTTACAAACGCAAATGACTAGTTAGAATTTAGTATATTCTAACTCTTCCCGCGGCATGCTAACAGGTTCAGTCCACACGTTAGAAATACCCACTTTATTACGTTGTAATCGCATATCACGAGTAAGAATTTAGTATATTCCAATCTGTCTCGTGGCATTCCAACATGTTCAGTCCAACCGTTAAAAATACCCAATTTCTTACGTTGTTATCGCACATAACCGGTTATAATTTAGTATATTCTAACTGGTGGATTGAACTCCTTATGAATTTATTAGTAAGAAATGCGAATTTGTCACAAATAAGGTAAAAAATTACGATTACGTATACGATTTCTCACATAGTTTTAACAAATATAAATTGAGAAAGGTGAGAATTTAACAATTTCTTATTATGATTTTTTAGTAATGTGTATCAAAGTTAAAAAAGAGCAGCAGGAAAACAAAAACAAAAAAAAAAGAAAAACTTCAATCGAGATAAAATACTAAAAAGTCAAAAAGTGAAAAAGTAGGTGGGGTGGGTGGGGTGGGGTGGGGGGGTGGTTCTAGGGGCAATTTAGGAAGTTTGCATCAAAGTTGTCTAGATTTTGTTGTTTCTTATATTTCTCACAGATTTTAGTTTCCACTATCCTAATTAGCTAGATTATTATGCCCTTATCTAATACTCTTAGTGCTTGTTTGGTAGAAAAAGTGTGATATGTTGATGAAATAGTAAACTATGATATCATGGTTACTATTCAAGTGCAAATTCTAATCATGGGGGAGAGGTGTGATAGGAATTCATGGTGTAATAGTGTATTTCGACCGGGCCGGAGAATAGCAACGAAAGTAGAGTAGTGAATTGAGCGTGAAATCGAAAACTGAACGGGGAGGTTTTACCGTTCGAAATTGGAGCCGTGAGTGAGGGATAGATCATGGCGAAGCTACCGTGTGCCATTTTGGAACCGACGGGTGCAGACAGCGAACCGGTGGTGAAGCGATGGCGAAGAGGACAGGGGAGCCCTGCTTCAGTTTCGATGGCGGAGAAACCGACCCGGTAGGTGAGCTCCGGCAGTGAGCTCCTCAACTCTGCACACCCCATCGGAGAAGTTAGAGAGGAAGAGAGACTTGAGAAAAGAAAGGGGGAGGGGAATGTGCGGAATGGAATCGGACCCCTACCTTTGCCTGAGACATAGGCGAATGCAAGGAGCCGGCGGCGAGGGTGCAACTGCTGGACAGCAGTAGCTGCTGGCGGAGCTTCCAGGCGCGACGGCGAGCTCCACAGCGACAGCAGCGGTACGACGGCCATGGCTACGGCGGTGGCGCTGCAGGCGGCTTCCACCTAGGTGGCGGAAATTGGCGGCGGCGGTGAGCGACCGCGATGGCTTGACGGACGGCACAGACGGTCATGAGCGACGGCGTCGGACACGGCGGCGATGGTGAGGCCGACGACGACGTCGCCGGAAATTGAAGGGAGAAGATGGTCGGGTGAAATCAATTGGGGGTTAAAGGTTCCGATTTGATTGGGAGAAATTGGAAGGGGAAAACGGACGGAGAAAGACGCCACGGGGCGGCGGCGCTCGATGGCCGCCGATGACAACGGCGGCGACGGCCGGAAACGAGAGGTGGAGAGAGGTGTCGGTGCAGAGCGTGAAATTGGAGGGGGAGGGAGAAGAAGAGAGTTGAGCGTGTTGTGTGCGTGCGTGTTGAGGGAAGGAAATGAATTAGAAGAGGATTGGATTTGGGCCTTTCCTTTTGGGCCTTTCTTTTGGACCATAAATTCAATTGGATTTGGTCCCTTTGGGCTGGGCTAAATAAAATGTTTAATGGGCTCAAGCCTATTACTGTTGGGCCGAGAATTAATTTCAGACGGGTCAATTATGAGTCGAAATTATCAATAAGCGAGCCCAATATTTAAAATCATTTCTAATGGATTAAGGATTTATTAAGCTATAAGTTTAATTAATTATTCAGCTATATTAGCTTTAAAATATGTAATGAAAATTTACATAATTTTCAGAGATTATTTCAACAATAAATGGTCTCGATTGATGAAGAGAACGATTCAGAATAATAAAAGATTATTCTATTACAAAAGGATTAAAATGATTCAATTCAATCTGTTAACCCTAACAGATTTATAAGTTATGAAAAATATACTAGACGATTATTTTTCCATAGTAAGTTTTATTACAATAATTTAGATTCTTATTATACCTTAATGAATAGGCGCGAACTCGACGAGGTTTCTGACGTCGTTTGCCTATCAAGACCGACCATATTCTACGCTTCAAGAGGTGGGCTTTCTTATACAAATAAAGTTATAGAATGTTTAGATTGAAAATGTTTATGTTCAAAAGTATTGTCATGCCATAAATGTTTGATTTATGTATGATACCTATCTGTATGGGCATTGCCCATTAATGTAATCGAATTCGGGTCCTAGTGAGATAGCTATCTTACTAGGACTAGTGTACACCAAGTGACCGTGAGTCATCTAGCGGGTTGGCCGGTCAAGGTATCGCGAGAGTGGCCACTCTCCCGATACCGCAAGGAAGGAACAAATATGGTAGATTGCTAAAGAACTTAGTCCGCGCACACTTTTAGATCACAAGAACTGTTTTAGTAAGCATGGGCTCTTTTCAACAAAACTCCTATGTCTTACTGATGAATGGCTTGACAATGATATATGTATGTTTTTGGCAATGTGTCCACTGAGTACCTTCGTACTCAGCCCTGCATGTATTTCTAAATGTGCAAGTTGAGCAGGATGATGTGAAGTGCCGAGTGGAGCTTTTGTCGTTATTCAAGTAGATTAAAACCCTCGGTAATACGTGTCTTCATACATGTATTCAAGTACTCTCCTGTTGTGCAAACTCTTGAGCTTTCGAGCATTGTCTCAAGTCTTGTAGTAGATCAGGACAAGCACCCTTGTATTCTCATTTGAGTTCCTGAGTCGAGATGTTTAATGGTATAACGTGTTGTTCAAATTGCCATACGATTCAGAATTCCACATACAATCTTATATCCCCTTTCTTTCCCCCATTCTTAATTCCCATTCCTAGTCATGATTTCCCGGCTTAACTATCCTTAGTAAAGTGCGGTCGTGACAGATATCTTGATCTAACCCATGATATCACCCCTACCAAACATGCACTTAGTGTTTAACAAATAGTAGAAAAAATATAAGAAAACACAAAAGGTAGACAACTTTGACTTGAACTTCCCAAACTACCCCCACACCCACCCCACCCACCCCCCTACTTTTTGACTTTTTTGAATTTTTCCTTTTTACTCTCGATTGAAGTTAAATTTTTTTTATTTTTTTTCCCTCTATTTTAACTCTGATACACCATACTAAAAAATCATAGTTAGAAATTGTTGAATTCTTACCTTTCTCAATTCATATTTGTTATAACTAGGTGAGAAATCGTACACGTAATCTTAATTTTTTTTACCTTATTTGTGACAAATTCGCATTTCTTACTAATTAATTCATAAGTAGTTCAGTCCACCGGTTAGAAATATTACATTTCTTAATAAATGAATTCATACGATATGCATACGATATGTTTTAATCTAGTTGATTCAAACCATGTCTATGAATTCTAATTGGTTCAATCAACCTGTTAGAATTATTCATTTTCTTACTAAACGAATTCACATGTTTGGTTAGATATTAACTAATTCTAACATAAATGGTATACATTCTAATCGATTGGTTAGAATGAGATAATTCCTAACCAAATCTTTGAATTTATTTAGTAAGATAATCAATAATTCTACCAAGTTGACTGAATCGATTGTATTATTACGTATCGTATGAATTTATTTCGTAAAGAATAAAATAATTCAAACTAGTGGATTTAACCGGTTAGAAAGTACGCGATTAGTTAGAATTAATGAATTTATAACCAAACATGTTAATCATTTAGTAATAAAATAAATAATTCTAACAGGTTGATTGAACCAATTAAAATGCATAGGCATGGTTCCAAACTAGACTATATATGTGTTGGTATGTGTGCTTGTAGTTTGGTGCGAATTTTTATTTATCATAATTTCTTACTATGATTTTATTAATTTCTAACGGATGGACTGAACATGTTGGAATGCCACGAGACAGGTTGGAATATACTAAATTTTTACTCGTGATATGCGATTACAACGTAAGAAAGTGGGTATTTCTAACGGGTGGACTGAACTTGTTAGCATGCCACGGGATGGGTTAGAATATACTAAATTCTAACCGGTCATTTGCGATTGTAACGTTAGAAAGTTGGTATTTCTAACGGGTGGACTGAACCTGTTGGAATGCCACGGAACAGGTTAGAATATACAAAATTCTAACCGGTCATATGCGATTATAACGTAAGAAAGTGAGTATTTCTAACGGGTGGACTGAACCTGTTGGAATGCCACATAATAGGTTAGAATATACAAAATCCTAACTCGTGATATGCGATTATAACGTAAGAAAGTGAGTATTTCTAACGGGTGGACTGAACCTGTTGGAATGCCGCGGAATAGGTTAGAATATACAAAATTCTAACTCGTGATATGCGATTACAACGTAAGAAAGTGGGTATTTCTGACGGGTGGACTTAACCTGTTAGCATGCCACGGGACGGGTTGGAATATACTAAATTTTAACCGGTCATATGCGATTGTAACGTAAGAAAGTAGGTATTTCAAACGGGTGGACTGAACCTATTGATTAATTTGAACTCAGACCTTAATACACCTGGACATTTCTTACTATGATTTTATTAAATTCTTACTGCGTGAGTTTGTGATTTTAATTTGTTACCTATTGTTTGCTACGAATTCGTTTCTTACGATTCTATAAAAATTTGTATATTTTTGGGTTTCCAATAAGACTATGTTCTGTAAGAATTTGTTATTTTGGTGAGAATTTGTTATTTTGTCAAAATCACGAGAGAGCGTATTCAAATTCGTATAAGAAAACTATATATACAATACAACTAGTTAGAATTATTAAAATAACAAATAATGTGTATTCAATTTCATAAAAGGAAAGGGCATATTCAATTTCATTTCACATCCATAAACAAACTCAGTCTTTCATGACTGAATTCACACCACCAATCAAAACACTAAACACATAATACATTATTAAATTCATTATTAAGTAAGAAATTACGATACATATACAATTACTCACTCCTGTTATATTTGAAAAAAAATCAAAAAATTAAGTAAGAAATTACGATACTTATACAAATTCTCACCCCTATTACATTTGAAAAAAATCAAATTCTTTTTTGATGCGGGACCTTCTTCCTCCTGCACTTCTTCCACCTTTCAAAAGTAAATTTTAAATTGAAAAGAAATTTTTAAATGTAGAAAAGGAAAATAAAAAAAAAGTAAAAGGATAAAGGAAGGAAAATAAATAAAAAAAAATCTGTCAAGGGGCAAAAAAAGTAAAAGGAAAAAGGAAGGAAAAATGTAGAAAAGGAAAGACGTTAAAAATCTGGAAAAGGGAATAACGAAGGAAAATAAATAAAAAAAAGGGAAAGGAAAAAAAAAAAAAAAAAGGAAAAAGGAAAAGAAAAGAAAAGGAAAAAAAGTAACGGAAAAAAGAAAAGAAAAGAAAGGAAACCAAACCAATACCGCCGCCGCTGTGAGAAGCTCCAGATCGGAGCTCCTCCTCTCGTCGGAGCAGATCGGAGATCCGGTCGATGCGGTCGCCGTCGGAGCAGATCGGAGCTCCTCCTCTCGCCATCAACTCCGCGCCCTTCAACAGCCCGTCCACCACCATCCTGACCTTCTTCGACTCCGGGCAAAACCATTCTCTCCGTCAGCTCCGTGCCTCAACCACCCGTCTCTGCCCAGCTTCAGCCGTCGCGAACTCCACCGTCTCTGTCGCCGCCTCCGCCTCAATCTCGGTCGACTCTCTAAAGAGAGGAGAGAGAGAGAGAAATAGAGAGAAAGAGAGAGTGATCGATTGAGAGAGAGGAGAGAGAAATAGAGAGAGAGGGGAAATAGATGGCAGAGAAATAGAGAGAGAGAGAGAGAGAGAGTGGGTGGATTGGAGAGGAAGAAAGATATAAAAAGGTGAATAGTGTAGGGGTACTTTAGGGAGTTCAAGTCAAAGTTGTTTAGATATTGTGCTTTTTAAAATTTTTTATATTATTTATTATACACTAAGAGGTTTGTATAGAATGACATATTTCCTCTAAAATAAATGGAAACACTACGATTAAAAAACTTGTATGACTTAGATTTGTGTTTTACATTTCTACTTCATAATCATATTCTTATTATATATATTTAGATATTGGTGAAATGTGAGAGATCGTCAATTTCAAGTTAGTGAATATTGTGGATAAAAAGCTTACGATATCTAAAAAAGGGGTTTTGACTATTTATACTTTTATTTTATTTAATCCGCTTAAAATATGATTAAACTTAGCTCTTAATTTCGATACGAATATAAATCTTCAATGAAAGTATATTGAACTTTCACATCTCCGTGCATCGCACAGGTGCAATGCTAGTAAATAAATAAAATATAAATCATGCATGACAATTGAATAATTGCTTGTAAAGTTGAAAATTTATTCAAAAGATCATTTAATTGGACCAAATTAAAAGAAATGTATATGAGATAAGGTCAACACGCCAGAATAGTTAAAAGAATGTGAATGTGAATGTGAGAATAAATTGTTGGTTAAACTGTTTTCGGATGACAACAAAAAAGAATAAGAAAAATGGAAAAAAGAAGTTTATGCTATAAAACTTTGCTAAACTATCTTACTTTAGTATTAGTACTAGTATTGTACCCCGCGTTGCCAGGTATTACTTTGTCTTCCAATAAAAGCACAATTTCTATGTAGATAAGGAAAAATAAACATACATTGAAACTACACGAAGAAGCACAATTTATGTGTGTGTGTGTTTTCACTTAAACTGCCATACAATTGTTACAAATAAAGGATTAAAATAAACAGGAAAAGAAGTATACAGTACATGAAGAAAGAGACAGTAAATCATCATTGTAATTTTACTGTCGCTTTATAAACAGGCACGCAAGGAAAACGTATCATATATAATGAGCTTCAACACATTCATGGCTAGTGGATTAATTTCGTCAAGCTTTATAAAGATGGGCCCATTGCTTATGGTTGTTTGTTGAAAACACATGCAAAAATAGATGAGAAAAGATTAATAACGATAATCTTTTGGATGAAGATAAATAGAAGTAAAAATACTTGCAAAAGGCAATGACTAAAAATGTCTTATATATCTATGGAGAAAGTGTAGCTCATTGGAAATTATAAAAGGCTCCTATTGTGATGAACAAACATCGAGTTATGCATTTCAAAACTTCTCATAAGTTTGACTACATATTAATGACAAATTTAAATAACAGAGAAATATATAAGCGACTTTGATTTTCCACGAAGTTTGTATTGGAAAAGATTCCAAGGTTTAAAACAATGATTAATACAAAATTATTTTCCAAGTAGTTAAAATTATTAACATCTACGACAATTATATTATATGTGATTCAAATAATTAGGTTGGGCACTTAAAATAATAATAATTAATAAGCACAAATATTGAGGATTTATGAGGGAAAAAAGTTTTGCACTATTTTACTTTAGTATATGTATATAGATATAGATCCGTATAGATGTTTTATAATCTCTCATTTTTTACGCCTACCTCTCATCATTTCAAGTACAATCAACAGAAATTTCAATTTTCAAAATTCAAGTTCAAGCTCTAAAAGTTTTCAATCTTCTCACATTCCAAATATTTTATATTATTAGTATCCATATTTGGAACAATTTCCAACCGCTTTGAAAGTTCCTCTACAAAGTTTATGTAAAATAATCTCATTGGTTCGATTAATGCTCCTCAATATTTCATGTCTTAGCTTGATTACTTTTTAACGGAATACCTGTCATGGTCAATTTCTTTACACTCCCACATCAACAAAACGGATATATATCAAGGTATTAAAGAGTTGGGAGTATCATTTCTTGGTTATGTACACTCATTTACCATTCCAATTTCGAGGTTCTCAATTTTCACCAAACTCTTCATACCTAGAGCTTGAACATATAAGCCTTGAAGGTGACGATGATATGATGTAGGAGAAAGTTGCACTATAGGAATTAATAATAATAATAATAATAATAATAATAATAATAATAATAATAATAATAATAATAATAATAATAAGAAGGTAACATGGTCATACGATGAGAAAGTCACTCTTGCAAATTCTTGGAGCACCATTAGCAGCCTTTATCATTTGACAATGCAAAAGAATAAAGAATTAAGAATATTGAAAAAAAAGTGTGAACATGTTACAGTGAACATAGCTTAAGAGGTAGTTTGCACCTACAATTTGATACTGTCAAATCTTATTATTATGTATTATCATAAGTCATTATTTATTGAGGTGGTAAAATAGTGATGTCAATATTGTGCATATTTACTAAGGGCGAAAAATGGAAAAAAAAAAAAAAAAAAAAAAAAAAAAGCCTAAATATCTACATGTATGGAGGGTGATGCAAGTGATAGAGAAATAAACTCTTCAATAGATAGCAAGAAATCTGTTCAAGAAAAGCAAAATAAACTTTGTTCCAATCTGGGACGACTTTAATGCTCGAACATGTCTAATGAAAAAACGAAACGACAAAAATATTGGGCAAAGACAATGCCGATGTTGATGAAAATGATACAAAAGGGAAAATCTTCACATTCACATGAAAATAGTGGTTTGCGAACTTCACATAAACATGACTTTGGTGATAAACCCTTTGCTTTTACAAGTTTTGCATTCTATTTATCCTAAAGCTAAATAGAATCTTCTATCGCATTTAGTCTTATAAAGTCACTTCTCATCTATATGAACTTTGATGTGCATACCCTTGAACTTGATGTGGTTAAATATTTTACCTAGTTAAGAGGAAGTCATGATCAGACTTCGCTAAGGATAGCTAAGCCGGGAAACCGTGACTAGGGATGAAGATTAAGAATATGGAAACACAAATCTTTGCCGAAATATGACTCATGCTCAATCCTTTTCAAGTGCTCGAAATTCGATTGGTTTCCCTAGCACTAGACGAATTGAGATTTATGATTCTGATCTATCTACGATGATGAGCGATCACTGCTACTTGCCATCGAAAAAAAATCCTCTTCTCCGACGAAAGTGTAACGTTAGAAATTTTGCTAGTTTTACCATTGTAGAGCTAAGTCAAGCTTTGTAATTATGTGAAAGGTTGTTGTTAGTTTGTTCCAAAGGTTGTAAGGGTCACGACCTAGAATTCGTCTACATATAGTCAAGGGGAATTGTATTTAGAACTGATATTCAGTCAGTATAAACAAGAGAGAGGTTGAGCCCAAAAGTTAAAGGGATTCTCAGGTCAAAATCGACCTGATGTGGACGTAGGAGGGTTATCTCTGAACCTCGATACATCGATTGTCTGTCTTTCTCTTTACTTCTCTATCTCTTTCAATATCTTTATTTAGTAACACTCATACAACATGCATTTTACCAATCAACCTTGCATGTAATACTTGACTAAGAATTTCATAAGAGTTAACCAACCCATCCACCACATTCCACATTCGCAACAATTTTGATAATTCAAGCTTGTTCTAATTAGAAGCTTGATCAATCATCTTGTCTCTGATTGATCGACCTTGACTAAATCGACCTTCATCACAGTTTGTTTTAAAAGTCGAAAACGGTTGACTATTGGTGTATTCCCCCCAATATACCAACACACTTACTCATAGTTTTTAGAAATTATATGAATTCGGGTTAGACCCGAATTTGTTTACGCAAACCCGTACAAGAACCAAAATATTTTTCAGGTTCTAAATTCAACCAAATCCAAATTGAGATGATATAGAATCCGAATCAATACAGTATAATTTAATTTGGTTGGGTTCAGGTTTTCAGGTCAAACCTTTTTTTGCTCACCGTTACCCATAATAGGGTAGTTTAGAATTATAGCATTACAATGGAGGGATTTTTTTAAAAAAAAAAAAAATGGAGGGATTTTTGTCTACGTGGCAAGAACAAGAACTCACTCCTTAAATTTAATTATGAATGGAAGATTCCAAAATAAGAACCATGTTGTTAAAAAAAATTATGTTCAAGTGAGACTCTTCAATTGTGATAAGAACTTTTGTTAAGAACTTTACTATCCTGATTTTATATAATAAAAATTGGTATCTACGTGGCCATAATAAATCAATTTGAGGGCAGTTGGTAAGACTCTTCCCTTCAATCTCTCCAACCAAATGATCGGAAGTTCGAGTTACCATAAAGAGAAATTCAAAAAAATTAAATAAAAATTGAGGTTCTTCTTAGCAAGTGTGGACTTGTAATTTAGCTATCCTCTACGGAATTTACGATCTTTATTTTTTCAAGAACTGATTATACTGTGTGCGACTGTGCGGGTTAAAGCGGCCCAAATTTCGGTTAAGCCCATTGGAAAGGAACGCGAAAGATTAACGAATTCAGAAAAAACCCTAGAATCAATCTGAACAGCTGCTCGTTGAAATCCTTGAAAATTGATTTCCAAGGTTTGAATTCCCAAGTAATGGCTACTACAACAGTGCCAAATACGCTCTCTCTGCTCTTCACAAACTCATCAAATGATGTAAGCCTCCAGTTTTCATTTCATATGTTGAATTCTAGTGTATGAATGTTCGTAGTTTCTGGGAAAGAATCATCAAAGGAAAACAAAAAGTCTGGAAAGAGTTTTTGCGGCCACTAATTAGCAGTTGATTATTGCAGAGTTCATTGGTAAAAGAGCTAGAGAGCATTTTGAAGTCGCCACAAGATGGAGCAGATGATCTCAAGAAAAATGAGGTTTGGAGCTCGTTTTTCCATTTTCCTTTTCTTTTCTTTTTTTAGTTTACTGTTAAGAATCAACAATGTCTGTTTATTGAAAGATATGTATATATTCTGCTGGCAGCTACAGAGATGGACGAAATTTGCTGAGAGTTTTTCCAAAGATTCCGGTGCGCAGCTTAAGGCACTTGCTGAACTGAATGAAGAGTTGATTACAAAGTCGGTTCTTTTGGGCAAAGGGTTCAAACCATCTGTGGCCGATGTTTACGTTTTTGCAACAGCTCACCCGTCCGTGGTATGTGTTCTCCATTGATGACTTCAATATGTAGGATAGTTTATTACAAAATGTATGATTGATTGGTTATTACGGAGGCCCGATTTTGTATTAGTGTTCGTAGTAAGCTGAGAGAATAGAGAAATTGAGAATGTTAATAGAATAAATGCTTGCTTATTCAGAGATCTGAGTGATGCTAATGGGTGGAGCATATCATTCTATTTGTTCCTTTTACCTAATTTTCTGACGATTCTTTCTTTGTTTGTGGCTCTAGCTTGGCCTTTCAAGTTCAGATAGAGCAAAGTTGCCACATCTGCTGAGGTGGGTTGATTACATTCAGGTAAGAAAAATCTATTTTGCTGAGTTGAGTTTTTTCATTAATTATTTGTTGGAACTAGTTCATGATGAAATCGGTAACCATATCATTTCTTCATTTCGCTGAGAATGAAAAAAGCTGTTACCAGAGTGCTATATGTTTTGATTATGTGTTTCCTTTCATTATAAAATTTAAGGAATGTTGTGAAGGATGAATATATGTCAGTCGTGCACCACAGCTGGTTTTCATGCTTTTTCATTTATTCTTCACATTTTTTATCTTTTTAGTTCAGAGCTCTGTTATAGTGTTTGGTGTTTAAAATTTGGTAATGATTTTCGTTTGAACCTCTGTAGCAACTCTGCCATTCGTTTTCGCTCTTGAGCTTTTCTTCATTTAAAGTGCAGAATCAGGACAATATCGCTCAAATATTGGGAAGGATTGTCATAGAGAAGCCAGAGCTTGTATTCCCGGTGAGTAATTCAAATTCATATTTGAATTGTTGTATTATATGAATGTTTTCTCTCCATTCAATGATCTTTATTTTTCTTCGTCTGAAAATCCTTACTAGTATTACTTTGATACTTTGATTACGTTTTGTAGATAGCAAAAATATGGTAATTGAGAGTTAGGGCCATACGCCGAGACTGAGTTATCTTGTGCTTGTTGTGCAGCGCATGTTATAAGATATTGCGAATTTTCATGAATAAAGTAGCTATTTGAAAAAGATACCTGCCAGGAAATTGGCCCAACTGTAAGCGTTGTTGAGTGGACAGAGATTTTGAAACAAATGTCTTTTCCTTCATTGGGCGGAAGGGGTTGGGAAATAGTTGAGCATCATCATTAATGAGAATCTCTAATTGATAATGTATTTTGTGTATTCCATTTGTGCCCTAATCATCATTTTGGATAAACCATCTAGGTTTACGACCTATTGTGAGTTTAGGACCTGGACTGCAAGTGCCACAATTATCCTTAATAGAATGCAAATGTTAGGGTTTATCTCTTATGAAGAGAATTCCCTTTTTATTCTAAGTTAACTAAAATATGAATATCCATCTAATTAACTAAAGTACTAGCCAGAATAGCCATATCTAGATATAAATACTAAATAATAATAATAATCTAACTCTGCCATAACAGGGATGGCGGAACAATTTGGTAGTGCTAGTGATAATCTCTAATCCACTATGCATTTTGTTTTATCTGTCTAAATTTCTCCTTATGTTATTAGGATGATATTTAGCTTTTAGTGTTAATATTAGTGCATGCAGTAAACGCTAACAGCTATGAATCCATATTTTGCATGAAGTTCTTTCACATATATGCTTCCTAGCTTATTTAGACATCTTATAGACCAAGATATTGATCCATCATTCGTGTACAGTACCGTGGTGCACTCTTCAGAAAACCAATGATTATGAAATTAGTTTAATCAGATAATCTATGAAATGCCTTTATGAGAGCTGACTGCTGAGCAATCAAAATTCTGTAGGTTCATTTCTAAAAGTCATATGTTACGATGCAACGATGCAATCTACAATATTCAAAATTAGTATTATCTCAAGTTTAAGGTGTAGTAACAGTAATGTCTTGCATAAAATTCAGAGAGGGGACCTATTTAAATACCAAAATGTTTGCTTTTAAAAATTTAGCTCTGCCGACATGTTTTAAAATTAATTATTTGCTACATGATAATGTCCGGCAAAGAAACATCAGACCTTGATGCATTTATTAATGAAAAACCTTCTTCATGTACCATAACCTTTAAAGGAGGATGAAGATTCCAGTCCGGAGAAAACTGTTGAAGAGCCAAAAGAGACTGGAAAACCAGAGACAGTATCTAAAGGGAAGAAGAGTGCTGGCGCTGTAAGTGTTTACCCTTCATATCATCTTTGGTAATTTTAATTTATGAATTCATAATTTATGAAACTCCAGTTGTAGATTATGTGGGTACAAGTCTCTAGCTGCTGCTAAATGTTGTTTGTGTATCTTTGAACTTCCAAAAAGCATTTTGGCTGAGATTCTTTACTTGGATGCTTTTGAAAATTGATATTGCATGTCCCATCAAAGTTGTACTACAGACTGAATATTTGCTCCTTAATTATCCTAAACACAAGAAAAAGGTTGAAGAGAATCAGGGTAGCCAAGCAAAGAAAAAACTTCCTGAAAAAGATGCGGAAAAG
Source organism: Thymus mandschuricus (assembly GCA_029379335.1). Classification (NCBI taxonomy): domain Eukaryota; kingdom Viridiplantae; phylum Streptophyta; class Magnoliopsida; order Lamiales; family Lamiaceae; genus Thymus; species Thymus mandschuricus. The sequence goes on from CM057079.1 coordinate 12,364,950, forward strand.
AAAGTGGAAAAGAAAGATGAAGAACTTAGTGTCAGTTTGCTGAAAATCCAGATTGGCCACATTCGTAAAGCATGGAAGCATCCATCAGCTGACAGGTAAAATGACAGTGCATCTCGCAAAACTAAGGAATGTATCTAGCTATTTGAGAGTTTTTGTTCACACATTGGATGTATTTATTGCCACATAGTACTTGAGTTATTTTTTTTGAAGTTCGTTCGTTGCCATTTTCCCTTATCATTTTTGCATGAAAAAAGGTTTGCATTGAGCAAGAATCTCAATGTAGTGCTTTCTTCTCTGGGTTTTGAGTCCAAGCTAAACTCATCCCTGTGATTTCGGTATGTAATGCAGTTTGTTGGTTGAGGAGATAGATATTGGAGAAGCGAAATGCAGGCAAGTGGTTAGTGGACTTGCAAAGTTCTGCACTCCTGAAGAATTAACGGTAGGAACCTGTAAATAACATTGGATTGGATTTTAATCTTTTTTCATACTTTTAAACCGCTCTCATGTGTAATATAGTTTTCTAATGATCTGTCTGCTGCATTGCTTTACAGAACCGCCTGGTGGTGCTAATAACAAATGTGAAACCCGGGAAGTTACGTGATGTGATGTCTGAGGGATTGGTATGCATCTCCACTATCTTATTTCTCTCTGCATTCTCTTCTATTTTCATTCTTTCTTTCTCCATGTCATTCAATGTGTGGTTTATGTCCTCCATTTGCTCTGAGCTATACGTATATGTTGCTTTAGCTCATACCTTTGCATCTGCCCAGTTTGTAGAATACCAATGGTTTGTGATTGCGTAAAAAGTTGATTTTAGCATGTCAAGGCAACTCGGGCGAATTTTTCTTCATTTGTTTGTATTTAACCTTGCAGGTGTTATGTGCTTCAAGTAAAGACCATACAGTGGTAGAGCCTCTTATTGCTCCAGACGGTGCTAAAGTTGGAGAATGCGTTACATTTTCTGGGTAATGTATTTCACAATGTGCTTTGAGTATCTTACAGTTTCTGGCTTATGCGTTCCATCATTATTCTGTATCATACTGTTTTGCTGCACCTACATTGCCTCTTTATTTATGTGTAATTTTTGTGTGTGATGGTTTTCCTGAAATCTTTTTGTCCCGGTCTAGTTATTTTCTTCTAATAATTGGCAAAAAAAATTGTTTGCAGACATGAAGGCAAGCCAGAAGAGGTTTTAAACCCCAAAAAGAAGCAGTTGGATAAGATATCTCCGGTACGTATTCCTCATTGTTTCTTGGGTAAATTATTGGTCTAACTATTGATCCCAAAATACTAGGTTCACTAATAATCTAAAAGATTACCATACCTCATCCCTTTGAATGATTTGTTCTTGTGCCAAAAATACAAATGCTAGGCATCCCTCTTGGTCCCTATCTTACAGTTTTTTCAATTAAAAAATCTTGTTGATACAATGTTGTTTCGGATGCAGAATCTTTTCACTGATGAAAAGGGTATAGCAACATTCAAAGGCATCCCCTTCATGACCTCCGCTGGGCCGTGCAAGTCTTCCATTCCTAATGGAAACGTCAAATAGTGACGAGAGTCCCATTCCTAGTTAAAAGTTATCATAGTTTTGGGGTAACTGAGAAGCTGCAAATCCTGCTGTATAAACAAAATCCTATCCTGCAGGTTATGTTTGATGCTGTTTTGAGGTGATACATGAATTTTGTTGATGCAAAAATTCTTGTTTATTTAGTTTCTAGATTACCCTTCTATTTGAATTACTCTCTCCGACCCATTTTATTTTGGCTTATTTGTTGAATATATGAAGTATAAAGTAATGGAATGAACCAAATAATATGGGACATTGGGTGTGTTCTTATATTTGAGCTTTCACCTCAAGCATCTCCGAAGTGTAAGTACATGCAAGATTCCTATTTGTTTCCTTTATAAAGATCACCCATGGTATTCTTCAAGTCTAGGAATCGGAATCGAGTCGTTTCAGATTGAGATGTTACTAGGAGCTTTTACTAGAATTATTGCATACACTAATCAGTTGTCCGTATTTTTTCTTAACAACCAGTAGCAGTATTGTTTCAGCAACAGGTGACCGGAGTTGGGATCAATGAGAGAGTCGAGATAGAGGAGGTGACCAGTTAAAGGTCAACTCCTACGGGTTTGTCGATGCTAGGTTAACCCCAACAATAGAGCAAATATTAAAACTGGAACCAGCACACTAGAAAATACACACAAAAGAAAAAAAGAAACAACCCCAAAAAAGACAATAAGGAAAAGTTGATTAAACGTTAGTAGACAAAAAAAAAAAAAAAAAAAAAAAAAAAAAAAATCTTTTGTTTTCTTCTTTTACCAAACTAAACAATGAACTAAAAAATTGCACCTAATTAAACAAAAAAATAAAACCAAAAGAAATATATACCACATAAAAGGTCTTTGTAGAAGAAATAAATCTATGATCGAATGAGGGAAAAATAATCAAAAGTGGTGGTGGTGATGGTGGTGCCTGTGATCATCCAAACCGAAGCACTGCAACAAAGGATAACAGGCAACAAACATGCACCGTCCGATCGCCCTGAAGATCGACGAAACTACCATACACGGGCAGCAACAACAACCCACCATCGGATTATCGTCGTTGTGGTGGTGGTGGTGGTGGTGGCCGTGGTGGTGGTGGTGGCCGCCCATTTGCGTATGCTCTAAATCGCTGAAAAAAAATAGTATTAGAGATTCAAGAGTCCAACTAATTAAAAGCTCAAATTCACAATTAGTTAAAACATAAGGAAAAGCATAAGGAGTAGAATAGTGTGAACTTACGCAGTGAAATCCTTGAAGATTTGAATGAATTTGAGATTGAATTTTGATGGGATTTAGTTTGGAAGGAAGAAGAATATGGTGGAAATATTTGATTTGGGCAACAAGGATTTTCGAAAATTCGGAGAAAGCGAAAGTATGTTTAATCAAAATTGGATGCGTGTGAATTGCGCGTTGTGGCCGTCGTTAATTAATATTACAGCTAGGAATTTATTAGTTTCACGGATGATTAGTTTGTACTTTTCTTTTCTTTTCTTTTTTTTTTTTTTTTTTTTAAATTATTATTATTATTTTTTATAAATTAACGATAACTATTACTCCCTCCGGTCTTTCCTAGTTGAGTCGAAACTTTTCGACACGGGAATTAAGAAAAGTTGTTTAGTACTTTAAATATGTTTGGTAATTGAGAAGAGAATGAGATTATGTTTATAATTACTAAGTACTGTATTTTATTTTAATTAATATAAAAAATGTTTTTTATTAATTAATATTTTTTTTGTTTTTCAGTTTATTTTAAATTAATTTAAAAATTTCTGGATTTTTTTTTATTTATAAAATTATTGTTGATGTTTAAAATTAAAATAAAAAACTTTTCTGGGTTTTTTTTTTATAAAATTAAAACTTTTCTGAATTTATTTTAAATTAATTTAAAATTTTCTGGATTTTTTTTTATAAAATTATTGTTGATGTTTAAAATTAAAATAAAAAACTTTTCTGGATTTTTTTTTATAAAATTAAAACTTTTCTGGATTTATTTTAAATTAATTTAAAATTTTCTGGATTTTTTTTTTATAAAATTATTGTTGATGTTTAAAATTAAAATAAAAAAACTTTTCTGGATTTTTTTTTTATAAAATTAAAACCTTTCTGGATTTATTTTAAATTAATTTAAAATTATTTCGAGAGAGACGGCAATGACGATAATGGAGAAATTGAGAAATTGGGGCGTAATTAGTATGTTAATTAAGTAAAATAAGGGGTACAATTAGTTGTGTGTTTAATACTTAATTTTTACCCAAAAAGGAAACGACTCAACTTCGAGAGACCGGCCCAATCGGGAAAGTGACTCAATTAGGAAAGACCGGATGGAGTATTACTTTTTTTTTTGGAGGAAATAATTGTTGTGTTTTAAATTGCGGTTAGGGCGATGAATTTAGTAAAATTGAAAGAATGCCTTCAACATATGAGAATGAGACTCTCTATCAGTGTTCTAAAAGTCGCCGCCTAGGTGCTAGTTAGTATTTCGCCGCCCGACTAATATGTAATTCATCTAGTGCAATACCCAATGAGCCGCTCTTGAAGGTTAATCAATAGTCTAAATGTGTTAATTAATCTATGTTTAGGCACTATGCTACTCTATGTATAATTTTGTATTTATAATTATGAAATTAACATATCACTTGTCATAGTATGTGTATTTTATTATAAATTTGGCAACAATATTGTAATAATAGTAAAAATAAGCATTGTAGTTCGAATCCGCCTAGGCGCTAGTCACCCCTTCACCGCCCAACTAGCGCCTAACATTTTTTAAAACATTGCTCTCTATACCCGTTTTCTTTTGCCGAACGTGGCAATCATTGAGTGAGTGGCTGGACAAATTAAGGTCATCCTTAGCTGGAAAAAATGGTTTTGGTGGTTTTCTCTCTCTCTCTCTAGGGATCCAAGGTGGCTTTGTATCTAACAACAACTTGCAGTTTCCAAAATTTTGCTTGCGGATTCGTTTCGTTTACATGCTGTGATAATCACCAGATTCGATCTGTACGCACCAAAAAATAGCATACTACTCACTCCGTCCCGTCAAAGACGTTACATTTTCTTTTGTCAAATTTTGGCACGTTTTTCCACGCTTCTTGATGAAGTGTTTGAAAATAGATTTTTGAATATTTTTTTCTTTTGCGGGATGATACAACTATCACAGTATCCCGTAAAAGAAAAAATTCTTCAAATATATATTTTAAAACGCATCATCAAGAAGCGTGGAAAAACGTGCCAGAAATTGACAAAAAGAAAGGTAATGTCTTTGACGGGACGGAGGTAGTATTAATCTATTATATACTCCCTTTCCACGTATTTTCTGAAATGACCACATTTTTTTGGGCACACGTATTAAGAAGGGTTTGTTGTATAATAATGGTGATCCACATACTTAAAAATGAGGGTTCAATGTATAAAATTAGTGTATTAAGGGGTTAATGAGGTGTGCACATGGGGTTGTTGGGCCAAAATAGGAAATTGGTCATTTCGAATAACACTCATCAATATGAAAATGTAGTCATTTCAGAAGGAACAAAAGGAGTATACGAGGGAGTATATGGATAACCCAATAAGCTAATCTGAAGTCGAGTTGATTAGCCTTTCAATGTTGGTGCATGTGATGTGATTAAAGTGCGTCATTTTCTTACTTTACTCCATTTTTTTCACTACTAATTTTCTATGTTTGCATTTGCATCCTTACACTTTAGTTCAATTTTATTATTACCTCCATCTCATATAAGTAGTCCCATTTGCCGTTTTCGTACTTCTCGTATATTAGTCTCATTTCTTAAAATGACAAAAAAAACTTGGCTACAATTAACTCTCTGATAGATCCGGGTTCAAGATCCACAACAATTTGAGTGATTATTCATCGTATTTGCAAGGAGCATTCATAGATAAAACATTACAATGATAGGGAGCAAGAGATTCATGTGATTTTATCGGCCACAATTATGTATTTCATACAGATTTCATACACGACATTGTTCGTATAAAGATAGCAAGTAATGATCGAGTTATGTGCTTAAATAAAGGGCGCTTCTAGCCATAAATTGGTTAAATCCATGGAGTTTATAACTCATTCAAGTAGAAAACAAAGAGAGGAAATGGGAGGGGAGAAGGAAACCGAGAGCGTAAAGCTCTGTTAGGCTTCGTCCTCCCATGACAGTGAGGGTTATACCTTAGGCTCGAGATGGTGCGCAAGAGAGAGACTCTTCCCGATGACGAGAAGGAGAGATGGAGGTGATCGTGAGTGAGATTTCCCGGAAGAAGACTTCGGAAGCTTTGACTGCTTGAGCTCGAAGGAGCTCGGGGCAGAATGTGGGGAATGAATGGAATAGTACGCAGAGTGCGTGTGTGTATGAAGAGTTGTGTTAGGGTGATGGATGACGAGGTGTGCGATCACTCAGTATTTATAGATATAAAGAGGGCGAAAAGGTGAACATTCGTGCGAAGGGAGGACAGAAAAGGAATTTCTATGGAGACAAGATTCTTCTCCGTCATCAATTTGGTGGTCCTCACTCTAGAGTATGTAGAGTCATGCGAATAATGTGTTGATCAGATCCTAGGCTTCTGGCAGATGCCAACAAATCCCGAATACCTTCTGGGATGAGGCATAATCTCCTAGCTTTTGTGTGCCTCATAGCCCTACTTGGCATCTGAAGCTTCCAAGAACCCATGTAATCTCCAGTAGTACGCCGCCATGTAGAGCAGCTTTTATTGATCCATATCGAGGTTAATATTTATCCCCTTTAATGATGATGCAAAGACTAGTTCTAACCAGAGCTTATTATTCCTTCCACCTTGGCCAGATCTCTGCGTTTGGCGTAGCATCTGATGCTTTAGAGAAGTGGCGTTAACTATCATTCAATATTATCACACGGTGCTAATAGCATTAACTTTCCTTGGAGATAATACCCCAAAGTTATGGGAAGCACATCTTCCTAGTAATTTGAATTATTTACACAGTAGGGCTGATACTAGTCCCTATCAGCTACTCCCCCCCAGGTCCTGAAGCATTCGTATGAGAGCTTCTGACGGGTGTTTTGGCGGGAAAACTATTCTTGCTTTCTCTTTATTTCACCATTTTTTTTTTGAGAGCAGATGTCTTGTCGCGCAGAAAATTGAAACGACGATTATCTTCCCGAGAATAAAGTTGGGCCTATTTTCATTGCTCATCATTACTCTTTCCTCTAGGGCAAGGAGATATTAGAATATGATAATAAATGTATCCCGGAATATGCATTATCATTGCTTCTTTTTTTTTTTAGTTGCAGGCGAAAAGGCACTTTCCTTTTCGCGAACCGACGTGGAGCAATAAGTGGAACACCACTTCACTCTCCCTTTCTTTTTAACTTCTCCCCCCTTCTCTCTTCCCATTGTATTTCAGAGAAAAAGGACAACACTCTGGATTCCTCGACGTCTCCAGTGATTACTTCAAAGATTGCTTTGCTTCCGTCCTCCTTTAGGTATTCCTTCACCGCTTTGTTTTCCTTTGATCCTATATGGGTTATTTATTATTTTTTGAAATTAGGGCATCCCTTAACTTTTCCCCTGCTGATTGGTGTCAAGATTTTATGTTTTTCGTAGTGTTTTCGAGTCCGTTTTCGTTGTGTTTTCGTGTGTTTTCGTTTGTCTTTAGCTATAATTTGGTTGTTTTGGAGTCTTTGGTATTGTAGGATTAAAAGGGCGGAAACGAGAAGAAAACAAGAAGAAAGAAGCATTATATCGAAGAGGGGTTCGATAGGAGCACGTAGGCGAAAACGGAGGTCAATTTGGAGTTCGGACGAGGAAGATACGGCCGAAACAAGAAAGATGCGCAAAGTGACCAGAACCAAGTTCTGGACGCCGTCCAACTTGAGTTGGACGCCGTCCAACTCCGGCGGCCAGCTTTCCTTTCCTTCTATAACTAGGTTTTCATACATATTATAAATACTACCCCTTGTACACGAATTCTACAACCTTTTACCTTAGTTTTAGCTCTAGTTTCGCATTCAAATACTCTAGTTTAGATTTCCTTTGTTCGATCCGGATCGCTACTTCGTTCTTCAATTAATTCAAGTTTTTACTTAGTTCTTCGTTCTTTGTTTAATCTTCGTAAGTTCTTTATTGCTTTCTTTAATTTGATTTAATTGCTTTCCTTAGTTCTAGATTTACTTTCGGAATTGCTTCGTTTAGTTTCATTCGTTTAATTTAGTTCGTTTGATTTCAAGTTCTTAGATTAGGTTCGTTTTTCTTAGTTTTCAATTCCTTCGCTTTCAAGTTTTCGTAGTTAGATTTATTTGCTTAGATTTTCAGATTAAGTTTATTTCATGTCTAGATTCGTTTTCGTTTCTTTCGTTGCTTTCTTTATAGCTTTCTTTTCGATTCTTGCCTAGTTACTTTATTTGCTTTCATCTAGTTTAATTCTTTAGATTAATTAGTTCGATTTATTTCTTTGCTTTCTAGATTAGATTTATTTACTTGCTTTGATTTAATTGCTTTAATTTATTTTATTGCCTAGGATTTAAAAACCAAAATTCAAAATTCTTTTTACTTGCTTTCTTAGTTTTAGGCTAGATTAGGATTTTTGCTACACGATTATTTGCCCTGCAAAGTTTTCCTTGAGATTCGACATTGGATGTTTACTTACTAAGTGCTAGGATAGATTTCGTTCTATTGCGAACACTTTTTAGTGAAACAAATTTTGGCGTGATTTTAAAAACCAAAAACCCAAAAATTCTTTTTACTTGCTTTCTTAGTTTTAGGCTAGATTAGGATTTTTGCTACACGATTATTTGCCCTGCAAAGTTTTCCTTGAGATTCGACATTGGGTTTTTACTTACTAAGTGCTAGGATAGATTTCGTTCTATTGCGAACACTTTTTAGTGAAACAAATTTTGGCGCCGTTGCCGGGGAAAACTTTAGGCTATTTAATTGTGTAGTATTTTGTTTATTTATTTTATTTTTATTTTATTTTTGTTTGATTTCTTTTCCCTTCCACTCGGTGCGTTTAATCCGTTTGTTGAGTGTTGTGTATGAAAGGTCGTCAAAGTCTCTAAAGGAATTTGACACCTCACATCGACGACATCAATAGGAGAAGGCGCTCTTAACCGCGACAAAGGAAGAAGAAGACGAGAGTTCGAAGCAATGACACAAAAGATGGGAGATTTCGCTCGTCCCACCTTCACCGCCACCACTTCGGCAATTGTCCTAACCACCGAGGTTAGGAATTATGAGCTTAAACCGCACCACTTGGCTTTGCTCCCTACCTACTACGGGCTGCCCAACGAAGATGCTCTTACGTTCATTCGCGAATATTGCACGATGGTGCAAAATTGTCCATTGGGAGAGCTTTCGGAGGACGACTTGAAGATGAATTGTTTCCAATACACGTTGAAGGATAGAGCAAAGTCATGGTATCTCACTCTCCCGGCCAACTCTCTCACAACTTGGAATGCGGTGTGCGAGAAGTTCATGATGAAATACTACCCCAACCGCAAGACACAAGAGGTGCGATCGCAGATCATAAATTTTGCTCAAGACAACGATGAGCCTTTTCATGAGGCTTGGGAGAGATTCCAAGAATTGTTGCAACAGTGCCCTCACCATCAAATGGCGTCCGAGATGCTTTGGCAATATTTCTACGATTCTCTAAATCAAACTTGTCAATTCATGGTGGATAGCTCGGCCGGAGGAAACATTGGAGTGAAAACGGCCGACGAGTTGAGGATGATCTTTGAGACTCTTGCTGCAAGCTCTCAACAAAAGTCGTCTCGACCGAGGAAGATGGAGGCTAGTGTGGTCACTATTAGCCCGGATTTGACGAAGCATTTGGCCGATATGATGAGGGATCTCCAAGAACTCAAGATGAAGACTCCACTTACCCCTTCGGAGCCTTGTGGCATGTGTGGACTAGTTGGCCATGACATCGACGAGTGCACTAGGAAAGTCGAGCTTACTTACGAAGGAGGAGCCGAAGTCTACGCAGCTCAAGGATACCCACCACCACCATATGCTCAACAATTTCCTCACCAACAACCATTCTACCCTCCCCAACAGTCTTACTATCCACCGCCGCCACATTTCTACCCACCTCCGCCTCAACAATCTCCACTTGATGAGGCTAGTTTCGCTGCATTTATGCATGAGAGCAAGTTGGCTCGTGAAGCGCAAGATGCTACGATTAGACGCCTTGAGACCACTATGGGGCAGATTTTTGGAGCAGTTAATGAGTTGAAGAAGCTACAAAATGGGAAGCCTAGCCAACCCAAACAAGCTCATGCTTTAACGGTCATTGAAGAGGAGCAAGACAAAGGAAAGAAGTGGAGAAGTCATACCGTGGCTGCCATCAAAGCAAGCCGACAACGTTCTCACACCTTACCTACTTCAGCTGGCCATCTCTCATCTCTACCAAAACAAGGTGATCCCGGAAGTTTCAAATTAGATGTTGTTTTGGATAATGGGGATAGTGTGCCATTTATGTTGGATTTGGGGGCAGCCGTGAACTTGATGCCATACTCGATTTTTGAGAGAATGGGTTCAAGGGATCTTAAGCCTACTAATTTTTGCATCGAGCTCGCCGACGGTTCTTTGAGTCGTCCCTTGGGGATTGTGGAAGACGTTGCATTACTTGTGAGAGGAATTCGAGTTCTCGCCGATTTTGTTGTGCTTGACGTGGGGCGAGGAGCTAGGAGTGATAGAGGTCATCTTCTCTTGTTAGGGCGACCTTTCATGGCTACTACTCAAACTCGAATCGAAGTTGGATCCGGTACATTGAGCATGGCTGGTGTAGGAGGTTCGGTAACTTTCTCAATTTTTGATAATTATTCTTGTAGTTCTAATTCTTTTATCCAAACATGTTCGTATGTGCATATTACTAACGATTTGGATGAGAAAAAGGTAGAGAAGAATTTTCAGGTTGCTATTCATGAGGAAGAAGCCATTATTGTTGAGTTCTTGAGCAAATTGGATGAGGAAGAGATCGTGGAGGAGTTTTTGAGCAATGTGCAAGGCATGGAGGATCACAATAGTCATATGGAGGAGTCGGTTTTGAGCTTACAACTAGAGGAAGAAATCATGGACAACTTTCTTGCCAATCTCGATAAGGAAGCACTTTTTGTGGAGGATCCATCATCAAGTTTTGAAGATCGTGATATTTCTTACATGGATTTTCACACAAGTGTGGGGGAGATGAGTGTCCAAGATAACCCTCTTTTCGAGTTTCAAGCCGAAGAGAAAGAAGAGTCCACCTTTGCATCGAGAGTCGCCTATGGATGGTTAAAGACATTGCTCGTTGCAACAGATTTTGGATGAGAATTTTTGGTACGTCAAGCTAATGACGATAAACAAGCGCTTGGTGGGAGGCAACCCACGTAAAAAAATTAAATAAAAATGTAGAATAGGATTTATTTTCTTTATTTTTGTTTTCGTTTGTTTTCTTTTTGATTTTCGTACAGGGAGTAGTCTACAAGGATGGTATGATGAAGAGAGAGATCGAGCTTGGCCCCTAACGATCCCCGTTGGCAAGATCCACGATTTCGAGGTCCATTCAACCCATAATTTTGTTTTGTGTCTTTCTATTTTTGTTTTGAGTCTTTTATTTCTTTGTTTTGTGCACTTTTACGCTTTGGTAGTTTGTTTTGGTGTTTGTTTTGTAGATACTACTTAGAGTCTTTCGAGATTTTGAGTTATTGGTCGTCATCTTGCGATAAGTTCCTTCTTTCCTTCTCCTTTTTTATTTTCTTGCAATGGGGACATTGCTTGATTTTAAGTGTGGGGGAGGGTCTTTGAAACTTTTGGCATGATTGGTTTGTTTTTGTTTGCTTGATCGAGTCTTGTATGTGATCGAGTTTTGTTATTCCCCATTTAGGAATATGGTTGAATTCAAGTTTATAAGCATGTGACTTAGGATTGATTTGAATGATTTGATGATGGGGTATTTAGTTGTTGGAATTGATTTGAGCATGAATTAGGTTGGTTTAATCTTGAGTTGTGATTGATTATGATTCGGTGAATTGTGGGGCATGAATTGATATGAGTATTGAGGAAAATGATTTATGATTTTTGGTTGAGTGATAAATCTAGATTGTTGCGACTCGGATTGCTAGTTAACTTTCCCCTTAGAAAAAAAGAAAAAAAAAAGTTGTGTTTATGTGAGTAAAAGAGTTGATAGGATTCTGCTCCTCTTACTTGTAACGTATGAAAATACTAGAGTAATGAGCATGAGAAACCACATGAAAAGGCTTCGAGGGACCCTCGAATGATTAAATTTCATGAATTATGTCCTAAATGATACTCGTGTATGTTAGAATAATGTGTTCGTAGGTACTCTACCCCTCTTGACAATGGGTACGGGAAACCCCACTAGGAAGCTCGATGAGACCCATCGATGATTAAACCTAGTGAATTATGTGCCAAAAACGTTCACTTGTAATAAAAAAGAGAAGGAAAAAAAAATGGAGTCCTATTTGTGCTTGGGTTGAATAAAAGGGGAAGTAGGCTAGACGTCTAAGTTGTGGTGATCTAGATATTTGTGAGATGTGTAAATCATTGCTTTTCCTCATGCTTGGATTTATTTATAAGCCACATAGTTTGTTGATGATTGATTGATCGTAACTTGGGATTAAAGTGACCTCGTTTGAGTTTGTCGATTCCGGTGATTAAATGTTCTATGATTTGGATTGTTTGAATTGAGTCTAAGTTGTATGTTTATATTGCTTGAGGACAAGCAAAGTTCTAAGTGGGGGATTTTGATTGGTGTCTAGATGTTATGTTTTTCGTAGTGTTTTCGAGTCCGTTTTCGTTGTGTTTTCGTGTGTTTTCGTTTGTCTTTAGCTATGATTTGGTTGTTTTGGAGTCTTTGGTATTGTAGGATGAAAATGGCGGAAACGAGAAGAAAACAAGAAGAAAGAAGCATTATATCGAAGAGGGGTTCGATAGGAGCACGTAGGCGAAAACGGAGGTCAAGTTGGAGTTCGGACAAGGAAGATACGGCCGAAACAAGAAAGATGCGCAAAGTGACCAGAACCAAGTTCTGGACGCCGTCCAACTTGAGTTGGACGCCGTCCAACTCCGGCGGCCAGCTTTCCTTTCCTTCTATAACTAGGTTTTCATACATATTATAAATACTACCCCTTGTACACGAATTCTACAACCTTTTACCTTAGTTTTAGCTCTAGTTTCGCATTCAAATACTCTAGTTTAGATTTCCTTTGTTCGATCCGGATCGCTACTTCGTTCTTCAATTAATTCAAGTTTTTTACTTAGTTCTTCGTTCTTCGTTTAATCTCGTAAGTTCTTCATTGCTTTCTTTAATTTGATTTAATTGCTTTCCTTAGTTCTAGATTTACTTTCGTAATTGCTTCGTTTAGTTTCATTCGTTTAATTTAGTTCGTTTGATTTCAAGTTCTTAGATTAGGTTCGTTTTTCTTAGTTTTCAATTCCTTCGCTTTCAAGTTTTCGTAGTTAGATTTATTTGCTTAGATTTTCAGATTAAGTTTATTTCATGTCTAGATTCGTTTTTGTTTCTTTCGTTGCTTTCTTTATAGCTTTCTTTTCGATTCTTGCCTAGTTACTTTATTTGCTTTCATCTAGTTTAATTCTTTAGATTAATTAGTTCGATTTATTTCTTTGCTTTCTAGATTAGATTTATTTACTTGCTTTGATTTAATTGCTTTAATTTATTTTATTGCCTAGGATTTAAAAACCAAAATTCAAAATTCTTTTTACTTGCTTTCTTAGTTTTAGGCTAGATTAGGATTTTTGCTACACGATTATTTGCCCTGCAAAGTTTTCCTTGAGATTCGACATTGGGTGTTTACTTACTAAGTGCTAGGATAGATTTCGTTTTATTGCGAACACTTTTTAGTGAAACACCTGCTCCATCTTCTTTTTTTTTTTTTTTTTTTTTTTGGGGAAAACACTGTGGGTTCCAGATTTCTTGGACCGTAAAACTGGTTATGGTACAAATGTGGTTGATGCTTTATCCTTAGAACTAATAGTTAGTTTTTAAGATTTTTAGAGATTGAATTTATTCATGTTATCTGTGATTCCATTCTTTTGCCTTCCTTTATTAGTGGTTATCTCTATTCTGCAGCCATGGATTCAACAAAGCAGAGTATGGGGCAGAAAGTCCGTGAAAAGTTGCTAAAGAGAATTGAATAGGCAAGAAGCAGTGGTCTCAATCCTGCTCCGTCAACAAGTGATATCTCTACTCCGGTACTGGCAGAGCCCGAGAGCCATAACCCTTCTCTGGAAGTTCTCCGGGAAGCAGAAACTGCTAAGCCCCGGTTGAAGCCTTTCTTTCCGCATTTAGCTGCCTCCAGCCGGTCAACTTCATCTTCTCCTATTCTTATTGATGTGGATGCCTGTATATCCACTCCGGCTACTCTAGAGCCTCACTCTTCTTCCCTTAAAAGGAAAAGTGATTCCCCTTCTTCCCCAATGAAGAAGGGTAAAGTATTGGGGAATCCCCTCTCTGCCCAGGCACTAAACCTAGAACAGCTGAAGGAGCATCTTTCCCAATCTGAGAAAGGTAGGGAGCAACTCCAAGCTGAGGTTCATCAACTTCAAGTGTTTTTGCGAGACAAAGAGGAGCACTGTTCTACCCTTAGGCAATATACGCTCTCCCTCTCCGAATGAGTAAGGGAACTTGAGGGGACTTTGAAAACCTCATTACATAGAGTGGGGCAACTACAAGAGAATCACGCAGCAGAAGTAGGACAGCTAACGCTTACTCATGAGCAGGAGCTAGCACGAGCCCAAGCTTCCTCTTTTGCTCAAGGGAGAAGGGCGGGGATGAACCAGGGCATCTCCTCTGGGATTAAGGACTGTAGGTCTAACTTATTGATGACCCCTCATGGTCAGGCTTTCCTAGATTCCCTGGTCAAGCGTCTGCCAGAAGCCTATCTCCAATCTCATGATTTCTGGCTTCAAATGTTTGACCCCCTTACCGAATGGACAACTTCTGCCATTCTTGAATGCTGTTAGCAGTTAGGCATTCCTGAGCGTGCGGCCACCATCAATGCAGGGCCTATAGTGAGGATGTTTGATACAGAGCCCGAATCTCTCCAGAGGAATCATCTCGCTTCCCCTAAGGAACCCTGGTTTATGCCTGTGCTGAGGGAAGCGTTTCAGATCCTCCGCTAGCCTGCTGGGGTCTCGGAAGATCTCCCTCCCTGGGATGCTCCCTTGTTTCCTCTCTCTCCTCTTAACACTATGATTATGAGGTCTATGCGGAAGGCTTTTAACGAAGTGCCCTCTCTCTTCCTTTATTTTTCGTTATTTTTAAAGTTTATTTTTCATTTATTATCAACCTTTCTCCTTTATTAGGAATTGAGAGAAAGAAACGCTTCAGGCCCCTCTGCCGGTAGGGAAGGTACTTCCTTACCACCCACTCCAAAAGAGGCGAAGGATGGCTCTGAAGAGGGGAACGCTTTAAAGATTCCGACAAATTCACCCAAAGGTGGCCCCTCTGTCTCTTCGGCTTTGGCTGCTATTGAGGAGTGGTCTTCTTCCTCTCACTCATCGAGCTCTGAGGATCCAGCTTCTGCCTCCGATCCTTCTCTTTAATCTTGTTGCTTTTGATGAGATGTTTTAAAACAACTTACTTTTTTGGTGCTTGTGGTGGGGTGCTTTTTTATGACCCCAAAATCGTGCTGGTGGGGCATAAACAATATTATTTCTTTCTGCTTTCAGCCAGGTGCTTTTTAAGGCCTCGCCTTTGACATGTTTCTATTATTTGCTATCAGTCTAGGATATTATCCTTCTATTTTTATGTTTGTATGATTCTTTGTCCTGTTTCCGCCTGCTATGTTTCTCCTACTAAAGATTTTTAAGATAATGGAATACAGGCTAAAGCATTTTAAGATAATGGAATACGGGTATCCCCTACTCCCCCCCCCCCCCTCCCCCCAAGTGAGGTGTAAGGGAATGAAGGAATTACATCTCATTTAGAGCTAACAATTTGCAGAATATCATTATTTTGAAGATAAGTAGGCATGATCCTGTGTTTCCACACATTGACTAGCCATAAGATAAAAGTTTTTAACATAGATAGAGGTCATAACCCATCGTATTCTTCCTCTTCTTAAGAACAACTCCTAGTCTTCCCTGCGCATTTCGAGGGTATTACCTTTTTCCTTATTTGTTGTCTCTTTGACATTCTCTTGATCTGGTGTTTCGATTGCACCCTTAACTTTTGCCCTTGCCTTGGCCATCAAAGTTTCCCATTGCCCTTTCACAACTGGGGCGTTGTACGCGCCTATTGTTTTAGCTTCGAGTCCTTTGCTTTCTTTAGTCTGTTGGAGCGACTTCTTGTTTGGGTCTTTGGATAGCAGGAGATCTTCAAAGGAATTGGTGATGGTGATCAGCAAGTGCTCCATTGAAATGGAGAGATCCTGGCCTTCTTCTGCTGGAGTCAGGGTCTTAAGCCTTTTTCCTTCGGGCTTCATTTCAGTTTATCACCGGCAGGTTCTGCCATCGGCCTTTTTCTGGCTTCTCCCGCCTGTACCGACTGAATATAGCATTTTCGCGAGATCCCTTGGTCTCCCGACACCTGCCCCACTTGGCTTCCCACAGGGAATTTCATCATCAGATGATAAGTAGAAACCACTGCTTGGAATGGATTAAGGGCAGTTCTCCCTATGATAACATTGTAAGAAGATGGCTGTCGCACCACCAGAAAGGTGACTGGCTTTGATACCCGCGTAGGCCCTTCGCCTAGAGTGAGCATCAAGTCAATTAACCCTAACGACATCACAGGGTCTCCTGAGAAACCATGCAGAGCCGTGGCTACTCCATTCAAAGGCTTTTGGAGGCTCATTTGATTGAAACAGCTCTCAAATATGACGTTAACTGCGGCCCCTGTATCCACAAAGACCCTTTGGACTTGATACCTTTCTATTTCCACTATGATGACCAATGCATCATCATGTGGATGAGTCACCTTTTGATTATCTTCCAGTCCAAATGAGATCTCTGGCGGGGGTAGGCCTTTTTCGACCTTCCAGATCCCATGTCTTTCGTGCATATGTAACTCTCTGGCAGATGCCTTTCTGCTTCTGTTGGAGTCTCCCATGGTTGGTCCTCCATATATCATTTTAATAACGCCCTTAGGCTCTGATCCCTGGCTAGCATCAGGTGTTTTTTCAGGAGCTTCTTTGCGCCTTTTGCTTTGTTCTGTCTCTCTCTTGACGTATTCCAAGAGTTCCCCTTCCTGGATTAGCTTCTCGATAGCAATTCTCAAATTTCTACAGTCGTTGGTCATATGACCAAAGTCATTATGGAATTTGCAGAACCTTTCGGAAGGTAGATTCCTTGGCACCTGTGTCCGGCGGGGATATGGACCCCTGGTTTTCTCATGACCACTTCTAGCAGGTCAACAGGTTGCTTGATGAGCGGAGTGAAAGATCTCAGAAATCGCTGGTTCTTGTCAGTCTTTTTAGCATCTGGAGCCGGCCTTTTCCTTTCTTCCGGCTTCTTTTCCCTTTGAGAGGCCAGTTCGGCCCTCTTGCTGTTCAGAGCCTCTTCCATATGGATATATTTTTGGACTCTTGTCAGTAGCTCTTCAAAAGAGGTAGCTTCTTTCTTGATGAGAGAAGCAAAGAACTGCCCTGGTTTTAGGCCATCTACACAGGCATGTACTTTTAGCTTAGGCTCTACTCCTGGGATTTCCAGGATAGCCTCGTTGAAACGCGTCATATAGTCTCTCAGCCTCTCATTGGCACCTTGCTTGATAGTTGTTTGATGTAAAGAATTTCTGGTAGTTCTTTTAGCACTGTCGAACTGTTGGAGGAAAACTTCCCTCAGATCCATGAAGGAGTGAACAGAAGCTTTTGGCAGCTGCTTGAACCAATGTTGAGCAGTCCCCGACAGAGTTGTGAGGAATACTCTGCACTTGACGCCCTCCGAATACTGATGGAGGAGGCATAAGCTTTCAAATTTCATCAAATGTTCTTCAGGGTCTCCTTTCCCCTGGTATTCACAAGAGATTGTCTTGAAGTTGCTGGGAACGGGATCAGTTTGAATATCTACAGAGAACGGACTATTCTCATCGATATATAAAGAGAAAAGTTCTGACTTGTTTCCCCCACTCATATTATTTGGAAAGTGTTTCGGGTTTCCTTTTTCATTTAAGTTGCGGATTTCTCTTTCGCTTGCCTCTGTTTCCTTTGAGGTCCTTTCTGCGGCTTGCTTCTGCTCTTTTAGCCTTTTTACTTCTTTTGCCAAGAGCTTCATCTGCTCTTGTTGTTGGGCATACTTCTTGGCCCATGCATTGTCAGTGTTCTCGTTAAGGTTCCCTTCAAGTTCCTCAGGTCCCTCTTCATCTGGGGACTCCCAATTAGTGGAAAATCCCTCTTCTTGTTCAGCCACTATTGGAGGCAGCTTTGAGACCAATTCTTGGGTTATGCCTGAGTTTATAGGCTTCTGCTTGTGCATTGCGGAAGTGTTCTTGCTTCCTCCACCCTCATGGGTTTCACCCCGGGATCTGCGTTTTGGGAATTTATTCCCAATATATGAAGTCTTTTTTCGACAGCCCCCTCGACCACACCTTCTACGAGTGCTTTCATTTGGAGGAGCATGGTTGGAGAGAAATGAGCTTCCATGTTGACACTGGCCGTTGTCATTATAGTGCCTTTTCCTTTGTTCCCAAGTAGGGAATTTTCTGGATTTCCAGTAGCTTGGCCAGCTTCTTTTGAAGTAGCATCTGAAGCAGTATTCATCCTCGCGGGATCCTGTAAGTATTTGAGAAATTTAATTTCGGACGCTCTTTGGAAGAGGCTTAAAAAATGTATGTAATTTGTTTCTGACAGATCTTTTGTAGTTGGGAATCATTTGTGGTAATTTTAACAAATATTGCCTGTTTATATCAGGGCTTCTTAAAGGGTGGCTTCTGCCAGTATGAGATAGAGGTATATGGCTCCTGCTTTCGCAAGACTTGGTACTACAATGTCCATTTTCATATGGCTCTCTAGATGAAGCTTTTGATAAGGATCTGATTATAGTGTGGGCTTTTTAAGACTCATGTAGTCCTTTATTTCTTAAGACTCACTGCGAGGTGCCTGAACGTGCAGGACTTTATGTATAATGCTCAGTTATGTAGGGCTTTTTGGATGGTGCCTACTGTGTAAGGCTTTTGAAGATATTGCCTATTAGACAGGGCTTCGGAGAATTCTGCCCATTATATGGGGCTTATGAGAATATTGCCTATTAGATAGGGCTTATGATTGTGTTGCCTATTATATAGGGCTTATGAGAGTGTTGCCTATTGAATAGGGCTTATGAAATATTTTGCCCATTATATGGGGCTTACGAGAGTGTTGCCTATTAAATAGGGCTTATGAAAGGTTCTGCCCATTATATGGGGCTTACGAGAGTGTTGCCTATTAAATAGGGCTTGATAGATGATATTGCCTATTAGATAGGGCTTGTGAGGGTTCTGCCCATTGTATGGGGCTTCTGGGAGGTTTTGCCTTCAGATGCGGGGCCCCTTCATCAAGGTGAATGGGGTGACCTCGTCATCTTCGGCTCTCCGCTTCTTTAGTGTTTTTACTCCATGAGTTTTCAGTTGATTTCATATTTTGAGATAGTTAAAGGAGTTGTAATGTAACACCCTAACTCACACTGTAACACCCTATCTCAAAATAAACATTTAAGCGGAAACATAAGAATATTTATTTTCCTAAAAGAAGTAAAGTAAAGAAATAAAATTTCAAATAAATAGAACTACTGAAAAAGATGATTTAGGATTCATGGAAACCTTGATAATATACACCATGATTCTTAGTATTTACACCCCAACCATATTTACATCAAAAGGATATGATTTCTAGTTATCAAAAACTTTAGGAGTAGTCGATGCAAAATATGACTTCTAATATATAATGCTGAGTCATTCGACCACGGCACGCCTCCGAGCTTAATCACCTGAAAAATATATTAAATGTGGGTGTGAGCATACAAAGTATACTCAGTGTGGGACTTTATGCATTATTATCCAAGTTAATAAAATGGTAAACACGTATGATCAACATCAAACTTCACATCATTCCCGCCCTTGGCGGCATAACTCGTTGTGCACAACTAAGTGAGCATTCAAGGACACTTTTCAGGGTAACGGTCCTGCTACTCACAAATCTTCATAACATAAACGAGAGCACCTTAAGGACACTTTTCAGGATAAAGGTCCTGCTCTCTTCAAATTTCATTTATCACAATTTTAACACACATGGCAATCAAGATATTAAAATGGATAACAATATCAACAGCATAACCTTAAGTAAATAACCACACCTTAACCTTCAACTTGAGAATTATGTCGAGCAATCGAAACAACTTATCGTCCTAGTCGCGCCGCACCTTGCTGCACAAAGATGAAGATAGCAGAAGAGGGAGAGATCGATGGGTTCAGAGATAAGAGAAAGAATGAGAGAGAAAGAGCAATGGCGGTGCGGATGAATGACTACGCCTCTTCTCTTTTCTTTTCTTTTATTCCTTTCTTTTTATTTTCCTTCCCTTATTCTTATCCCCACTTATTTTCTATTAGTTAATTCCCTTTTTTATAAGATAATAACTAGTAATATCTAATTTTTGATATTTTATAGAACTAATTTATTAGAACTACATAATATCCATCTAATTTAAACTTTAAAATTCCTACAACTATTTTTTCCTTCTCATGTTCTAAACTCATCATATTATCTCTTAATTTCAATAGTGGCGCATCGTAGCTTCAAGTTCTTCTAAATATAAGGCAACTAAACTTATTTGCAATCTCGACTTTTAGACTAGAGGCGCGACGACTTAGACTAATACGAGCTCAACAAGCATACATATTCATGAATTTCATGTAGAAAGATTTAAACATTTTAAAAAATAAATAGCTTCACATTAAAGTTTATTCGGGCTGTGACATGTAAGCTCACCAATTACACAAGGTGAGCTGAATGTGTTCTGAAATTGCTGCAATTTTCGACTCGGCTTTCCCTCAGATTCTTCGCAACCTTAGGATTTTGACAGATAAAACAGTTTAGTTATCACAATTCGTATCATGAAGAAAATATGATCTCGAAATCGCCTCCGATCCCCTGCTTTGCTATTATGAACAATTCGGCTAAGATGAAATCACTATACTCATGCTCAAATTCTCTAGAAAGAGCATCGAAACGACATTCAATATACATTTATTCTACTGTCCCTATCTCGGGCGTCTTTCGCACCAGGGGAATAACAGAGCAAATTTATATACATATCGTCACCATCAGCTAGAACTTTAAAGATACTCCAGAGGCTAACACTCCAGATTCGACAGCTTCAACAACACTTACAAATAGAGGGGTTTAAATTCACATACAGGGAAGAAAAATCAACATCTCAAACACGAGTTTCCCTTTAGCAGGGTATCAAACAGGCAATTTTCGCTAAAAAGAGAGCATAGTCTAATAGTCATGCCACATTCTACTGCCCATTGAACAGCAAATACAGCATGCCCATTCACTCTAATGTCAAGTTTTCTCATAATCTTCACATAAGGAAATGATGAGGAAAACCATCAACAACATTATAACAACGAGCTAGCATTTCACATAAAACAGGGGAAATCAACATCTTAGACTCAAATTTCCCACAGACGGCGCCAGTTGATAGATCCGGGTTGAAGATCCACAACAATTTTAGTGATTATTCATCGTATTTGCAAGGAGAATTCTTAGATAAAACATTACAATGATAGGGAGCAAGAGATTCATGTGATTTTATCGGCCACAATTATGTATTTCATACGGATTTCATACACGACATTGTTCGTATAAAGATAACAAGTAATGATCGAGTTATGTGCTTAAATAAAGAGCGCTTCTAACCATAAATTGGTTAAATCCATGGAGTTTATAACTCATTCAAGTAGAAAACAAAGAGAGGAAATGGAAGGGGAGAAGGAAACCGAGAGCGTAAAGCTCTGTTAGGCTTCGTCCTCCCATGACAGTGAGGGTTATACCTTAGGCTTGAGATGGTGCGCAAGAGAGAGACTCTTCCCGATGACGAGAAGGAGAGATGGAGGTGATCGTGAGTGAGATTTCCCGGAAGAAGACTTCGGAAGCTTTGACTGCTTGAGCTCGAAGGAGCTCGGGGCAGAATGTGGGGAATGAATGGAATAGTACGCAGAGTGCGTGTCTGTATGAAGAGTTGTGTTAGGGTGATGGATGACGAGGTGTGCGATCACTCAGTATTTATAGATATAAAGAGGGCGAAAAGGTGAACGTTCGTGCGAAGGGAGGACAGAAAAGGAATTTCTATGGAGACAAGATTCTTCTCCATCATCAATTTGGTGGTCCTCACTCTAGAGTATGTAGAGTCATGCAAATAATGTAATCTCCAGTACTACGCTGCCATGTAGAGCAGTTTTTATTGATCCCTATCGAGGTTAATATTTTCCCCTTTAATGATGATGCAAAGACCAGTTCTAACCAGAGCTTATTATTCCTTCCACCTTGGCCAGATCTCTGCATTTGGCGTAGCATCTGATGCTTTAGACAAGTGGTGTTGGTCCCGGTTTGTTAATAGGGAAAATACGTAGAGGGGGGGGGGGAGGGGGTGAATACGTATTTCAAGTTTTTCAACTTTTTCCCTTTAACTCAGAGTGACAAGTAAAGAGCTCGTTTGACACTTAAGACCTAGCTGAAGCTAGATCTACAGTACGTAGCTTTCCTGCTTGACCGAAGTAAGGACTTGATCAAGAGGGAGTCTTTACTCGTGTATGCGGAAATTCGGTGAGCTAAAATCTTTCCTAAGTAATTAAAGAATTCAAGTTCGTTTGTTTAAATGCATGTGCAATGGATAATCAAACACAGTAAAGAGATTAAGGTTAGAGAGATACGACACAGAGATTTATAGTGGTTCGGAGATAAAACTCCTACGTCCACTTGTTGCGCGACGACAACTGTTCTCTTCACTCAAGAACTTGAAGGTTACGGGTCCTTCAAAAACCTTGGTCGAGATCGGGCTTCACTTGCCTGGATCAAACGACAGACGTAGTGATTACGGGTTCACTACACAGACCTAGACAAGACTGGAAGCTTCACTCGCTTCAGTCAAACACAGACAGGGAGATTACGGGCTCTCCTTACAGCCTAGCTTCGATCGAGCTTCACACAAACGATGTAGGTGCAAGCTTGGATCTAAACTCTATGATCGAGGCTTCTTCAATCGATGAAAGTAGAGCCTTGGATCGGGACAACCTAACGACGACTCAAAAACCTAACAGACAGAGTTTAGGGTTTTTGGTAGACGAACACACTATGAAGAGCTCTTTACAGTAGATGCAAAGTAGGCTAGAGCTCTTCTTCTAAGCTTGGATATTTGAAGTGGGCTTAGACTCTAAGTGTGAAGGTTGTGAAGACGAGTTCCGATGAACTGGAAACTCGGAGAACACTTGGAAACAAAGACTCGAAGATTGCTCAAAGGCTTGGGAGTGTTTGTTTGCTGTATGCGCTCGAATGCTCAAGTAGTGTTCTACTTCTCTTTGTCTTCATCCTTCACTATTTATAGGCGGGGAGTTGGCTGAAATCCGTTGCTTGGTTGGTGGCCTTGTCCCTCCTCCTCTCGACAGTACTTGCACAGGCTGGCTGCTTTTCAGCCGAGCAGATTTAGATTTTTGCCGGAAATGGCTAAGTTCCAATTTCAACAGTAATTGGAGCGACCCAGTACTGTTACGGCGCCTTGTCGGCCTGGCAGTCAACTCCTATGCTCCTCTCCGCGTTCGACACGTGGAGATCTCGTAATAAATGCGGAGATCTCTAGTTGACTGGAGTTCAAATTCGGAGCGGGAATTGCGCTGTCGCTTTCTGGTAGGTAGTGGCTCACTTCGCTTTGAAGTTGTAGCGTCCGCCTTTAGTTGAGTCACTTCGTAGTCATTCTGTAGTGAGGTGCTTTAGGAAATGAAGTTTCCTAGTGACTGCTTTGGGAATTGCTGACTAGAGTTGACTAGCTTTGAATTTACACTGTAGCGCTCGCTTCGCTTCACTTTGGCTTCGAACTGTAGTGCTCACTTCACTTCGCTTTGGCAGACTCACTTTGAATCTACTGTAGCGCTTGCTTCGCTACACTGTTCTTCGGCACGCTTCACTTCAGCTTGCTAGACTTGCTTCGCTTCGAAAAACACACTCAAGCGAGTGGCCTTCACTTGAACTTTTGAAGCCTATAATCTAAGCAAAATAAAGAGCCATCATAACAGAGTAGGCTTAGAAAAATTCTAACCTATTAACTACATCAAAAAACGGGTCGCTTGGGAACAAAACGCTTTGGGGTTTTGGGATCAAATCAAAACAATAGAATATCCCTTATAGGTTCCCCCTTAACTTGTTGTTCTTAACAATTCCAACAATTTCCCCCTTTTTGATGATGCCAAAACCCAAAGACTTAAGATTATCGAAATCTAGTCTATCTAACCGTGGAAGGAACTTCAAGCGACTGCTCTTTTGCAGCTTCGATTGAATTAATTTTAAGTTCCTTTCCCCTTTTTTTTCGGTTAAATTTTGTTTGAGTTTGTAGCAAAAAGTGAAGTCATTCACAAAGCAAGTAAATGACGCATTTTTGACAGAAATTGAAATTTGGATAAATGAACATCAGTTCACAAAATATTAAGGGACTTGAAACTCAAGGGTTTCCTGCAGCCCCTTCCATGTCATCCTCCTCCTTCTTCTCTTCTTCCTCTTCCTCCAAGTCCTTCGCAATCATCTCTTCAGGAATAGTGTATGCACTGAAGACCTTCACTTCTAATGTGCCAATATTGTGGATACTTGGCCTCCTCCAAGTTTCCTCC
The DNA here is from genome assembly GCA_029379335.1 of Thymus mandschuricus. NCBI lineage: Eukaryota > Viridiplantae > Streptophyta > Magnoliopsida > Lamiales > Lamiaceae > Thymus > Thymus mandschuricus. The sequence continues at coordinate 12,389,293 of CM057079.1, forward strand.
AGTCCGAAGGCTTCATCTACTTCTGCATCGATGATGCTACGATCGGGGACGCATGTACCGGGTAGGAAGGGCATGGGGAATTCCTTCTTAGCTGGTACCTTGATGATTAGAGGCATGGGCTCTGCAAGCTGTGCAAGTGAGAAAGCCTTCCGCCTGAACTTCTCATCATAGGCACTTAGAAAGTTGTTGAGTGCGCTGATCCTTGAGCTTTTAGTCTGCAGTGGCACTACCTCCCAATAGTAGTATGCTTTGATAAACTTTTCCTTGTAGTGTAGCCACTGCTCAAGCAACTCGTCAGGGATGAAACTGCTCAATCTCACGGGCATCAGGGTGCTCATTTCTACGCACAGTCAACTCCTCTTCCGACCGGCTGGCCATCTGTGCCATGATAGCATTGAATTTCTTTCCTGACTCGCCACTCCAGATGGGAAGCTTCTCATTGAGTCGCTTGCGAATGAAATTCTGTTCCTCCTTGAGAGGGTAGTGACCAGATTCAATCATCTCTTTAGTAGTCGTATGGCATGTATCGATCACAGCTTGAGCTAGGCATGCTTCGGACTCCTCCGGCATGAACGGAACAAAGGCACTTCGAACTAAGGCGGACTGGATGAGTCTCACTTCATTGAAGTGTTCCTCAATCCGGCCGTCAATGACTTGAAGTCGCTTTGCCTTTATTCTCCTCTCCTTTTTGGCTTCATCCTTTCCTACTTCTCCTCTCTTTCTTCTCCTCTCCTCCTTCTCTGCCCTTGAAGCAACTGCCTGTTTGACCTTTTGGCGCTTGACCGCGGGGTCGTCCCTTTCCGAATCTGGGGCAGCTCGCTTCAGCGTTTGCTTTGGTGGTGGGGGAGGCGGCATGTCCTTCTTAGTGGTTGCACTCGGAGGAACAACTGCATATGAAGTGACTCATGCAGTTGCTAAAGTGAGTGCGGCAGCTGTAGCGGGCGCGGCGGCTGAAGCGGGCGCTTTGGAACCTGAAGCACCTGCAAGTGTTAGATTAAATTGGCGCTCCATCTCCCGAGCCATGGCCTCGTCCGCCTCCGCTTGCTTTCGCCTTTCCTCCTTGGTAAGCACCGTCACTGGAGGATGTCGAGCGATAGAAGAGGCAAGCACTTTTTCTTGAATCGGCCTCCTGGGCTCCTCGGGCTTCTTCATCAGCTCCTCCTCCGTGAGCTTTTCTTTGCCCTTCAATGTACTCAGAGCCCTCGCTTCACCATCTAACATTTCCTCCATATCTCCAGCACCACTGCCTCCCTCCAGCATCATCTCCACTCCAACAACTCCACTCCTTCCTGCACTTCCGACTCCACCTACCTTCACTAGTCCTTCCCCCTTTTTGGCATCATCACTGCCAGGGGTTAGGGTGCTTGTTTTTCAGAGATGGTTCGGCTAAGCTCCTCGAACTTTTTGAACAAGGCATGGAGCATCTTTTCAGCACGTGTCGTGAAAACTTGCTCTTCCGACAATACAATTTCAGCTGTTTTGATGGAGATTTCTTTCAGCAAGTATTCGCATTGCTTCTCTCTCTCTCTGACCGAGGCCATCAGCTTCTCAAGTGACTCAACGTTCCTGAAGCGAGCGGCCAACTCCGCTTCAATCTCTGCGCGAATGTCCTTGCGCTCTTCCTCGATCGTGAGATTGAGGAATTCTTGAGAAGCTTCAAGTTCGGCTTTTTCCGTAGCCAAAGCGCTTTCTTGCCTGTTGAGAGTTGTGCGGAGCTGGGCAGCTTCGATGATCTTCTCTGCTAGCTTACTGGCATTTTTCTGCGCTTGATCGATCTGCTCATCTATTTCTGATTTCTTCAGATTGACTGAGTCAATCTCTTCGGCTTGAGCAGCTATTTGAATTGCAGCGCGGGACAGTCGACAATTCATCATCACCATTTCTCCATCCTTATCCTCCACTGCTCTAATCATCTTCTCAGCATATTTAGAGACTTTCTCCATCTCTTCCTTGTGACTTGCGATCAGAGCACTTTTCTCCTTCTCCAGACTCACCATCCTGCTGTTCAAGTCTATCAGCCTGCTTCTTTCGGCATCAAGCAGCTGTTTGAGTTCAGCAATGGTCTTTTCTTGGTCTCCGACCAGCTTCACTTGAACCTCTAGAGCCTTCTCCTTCTCTTTCAGTAATCCTCCCGTCTCTTCCACCTTTGCCTCCAGTTCCCCCCTTTTCTTGTCAAAGTCTTCACGAAGACACTTGATCTCCTCTATCCTCTTCTCCAACTCCATCTCCTTTTTGGTGATCTCACTTTGCAGACTCGAGATCTCTGCTTCCTTAACCTCCACCTCCTCCGCGTGCTCCCTCATCAATCTCCTCTCGTGGATGGTCGGGGTGCGCTCAGGGATTATAGCGTCCGGATAGGCACGCTTTACTTTTGCGTCCAGCTTTTCCCAGAAGCTGGTTCCGGTGAGAAATGCATGAAAGCCATTCTCACCGATGAAGTCCAGGAGCTTTCCTTCCATTTGAATGAGATCATCTTTTGAAAAGGCATCCAGGAGTTTAAACACTTTGTAATACTCCGTGCCGTGGTAGGTGACGTATGTCAAGAAATCGAAAATCTTGGTGAAGAAGTCGTCTGACATAGGTACCGAGGGATAGCGGGTTCTGATGGTTTCAGCTGTCTGCTCTCTATCTCTCTTGTATCTTTTGAGAGCATCAACTTGGGTAAGGGTTTTGGAGATTTGGAACTGGGGAATTATGGATGTATGGGCGGTATCGGCTGTTGCTGCCGATGTTGAAAGGGATTGGGGTGATGAGGCTTCAGGGGTTTCAGGGATTTGAGTAGGTTCTGTGACTGGCTGGGTTTGCTGGATTTGAAGAGGTTGGAATGTGGTGTAAGCAACAGATGGATCTGTACTGAGGAATGGGACAGTAGGGATATGGAAAGAAGATGCAGACTCTTCTTCCTGGGGAGAGAGGGGGGTTGTCAGTGTAAGTGGTTGGTGGGTTGATGAGGCTTGGGGTTCTGTTATTTGGGTAATTTGTAGTGGGGGAGTTTGAGCTTTGATTGGAGAGGGTTGGGGTTGAGTTACTTCAACGTCCTCAAGCGGCTTCTCCACCGCCTCGCTTTCTTGGACGAGTGAAGTGACTCGCTTCATCTTCTTTTTGCCTCGCTTGGGCGCGGCTCGCTTCCCGGGTGAAGCGACCTGCCTAGCTTGGCTCACTTCAGCCTGCCTTTCGGCAACTGGTCTTGCTACGGGCACTTCAACCTCGAGAAGTCCCAAATCTATCAACGTCTCCTCCACTTGTCATAGAAGATAGATTGTTTGTTGTATACAGCAACGTCGGAATCCGGTCACACTTTGCCCGGAAACTTCTCCTCCAAGACAACAGACAGTCTGGAGAAAAACTTCAGCTTCCCCTTGCGGAGAATCTGATCGGTGCTCCCTGGCACGAATGCAAAATCCTTGGCAGCTTCGTGGATTTGGTTGAGAAACCAACCATGCCAGTTGAAATTTGTTCCAGTGAGGCCGTCGACGATAACTGCGGTGGCGATCAGCTTCGTCTCCGAGAGAGTATCTAGAGTTCCAATGTAGCATGCGACGCTCTTCGAGAAGAGCTCGCAGATATGGTTGAAGGGGTCCTTCAGGCTTGAACGGATACTGGCCTCCTTGAAATTTGGATCTGCTCCGTCGGCTGCGAATCGGCCATATTGAACTCCGGCCGAAAGTCCCAATTCCAACAGAGAGTCTCCTCCCTCTCTCGGCAAGTTGAACGCACCGATGAGTTCGCTCATATCCACCTCCACCGGCTTTCTGGTCTGTGGATCTGTGAATGAAGATGTATTTTGCTCCTTTCTCAAGTTTAGCAGGAGCTCACCCACCGCCTTGGCCAGAATTTTCTTTGGAATGGCCGTCACGAACTTCCATAGACCGGCCGTGTTCACGGCTCTACGGAAGAATCCGTTCTCTTCTACGATGACAGGGTCGAGATGGGGCTCGACATTGATGTGCTTGTCAACCTCCGTGAGAAACTCCTCCATCGTCTCAGTCTTCTACTTCTTTCCCATGGTGTAGAATAAGAGATTTCGAACGGATTTTATCGTCGAAAAAGGTTGAGACTCGTGAGTTGCAGAAGTTGCAGATCTAAAACACGAGAATGGCAATTTTTTAAGGCTGTGAAAGATTCTGCAGTTCAGCGACGTCCCATATATATAGAATTAGGTCTTGGCTGACGTGGCAGGGGCAAGACAGTAAAATCGGCGAAGATCTTGTAGGTAGGCGGCGGACATGCGGTGATGGGTCTGATGTGTCCGGCGTCACCACAGTAAAAGTGAACCGCCACTTGCTCGGCGTCTCCACGTGGCCTGCTGTGATAGGTTTGTTTTATACGGCGTCGATCTAACGGCTACAAGTCTGGGATTGTTGGGATTCGACGGTTGGATCTCCTTCGATTTTTCCCGCTTCGAATTCAAAGTGAAAGCCACGCGCCCGATATTTTCGCTAGTACGTGAACCTGCATTAAATGCTCGGCAGAAAGTGAAATTTGCACTCGAGTGCAGACAGCTCATACTCGCTTCGTACCCGCTCGCTTCGAGTTGGCCCGCTAGGCCTTGACTCGCTTGAGAGGCACTCGCTTGAGTGACTGTTCCGCACTCGCTTGCGATGGCTAGCTTTGAGTGGCGTGGCACTCGCTTGGCCATCTGAAGCGACTGGAATAAGAAATTGAATTTCTTTGCTTAATTTTAAAATGTCTCTGACTTACATACTTCGAGGATAAACAAGAGTGTTTTCCTCTTTGTAATTGTGTCAGATTCATTTCATGTTTTCCACATAGTGAGTGAAGGTTTCTGGCACGCTTCAGCTCACTTAGTGTACTTAAAAATTGAAACGCTTACCAGTCAATCTCACTTTGTAGGAGATTGATACCACTAGTTGAAGATATCATTTGATTTGGACTTCAAGTTGTTGAATCCACTTGTTGATGAATGCATTTGTTGATATCACCTGTTGAGTACAACTCTACTAGATGGATACTTCATCTTCTTGGCATTCATCTTCATGGCATTCATCTTCCTCTACGAATTAGAGAGTCCTCCATCGAAGTGAATGGGGGAGGAAATGAATATAGTACACAAGCTTACTACAACCCAGAGGGGAGCTTCACGTAAGTGTACATATTCACGACGAATGGGGGATGAGTACAAGTCCTTATCTCAGAGCAAAAATGGACAGGATGACAATGAGAATGCTCTGACAAGACAATCTCGTATTTTACGCAGAAGCATGTCACCAGCCCTGCAACCTTTTGTAGAAAAAGGTAAACCTTCAAGCTTCCTCCTACTGGCTGCAGAATGAACTTGCAATCGACTCGCTTTGACCCAAGTTAGGGCAAATTGAAGCGATGCAAAAGTCAAAGTGGGGGAGGAATGGATAGACATCCGGCAGCTCAACTCAATGAAGAGTGAGTAGAGAATGACATTTATCCACGATGAAGGAGATGAGAAGACTTGCTCCTCTTCGGCGGAAAGATGGGAAGAGGACACAAGGTCTAGGTGCCAGCCCTGCCTAAGCTTTCACCATTTCTATGTGGGAAGGCCCGATACAAGACCCCACAACTGTTACTAGAAACGGCACTTGCGAGTGTTTATACCCACTCGCTAGGAATCCCAGGCTAGGTAGCAGCTTTCCTTGCTCGCTTTGGAAGTAGCCTGCTCCGAGAGCAAACAATAGTTCCCCCTTAACCAATGGCTTAACAATTCCTGTAAGCGGGTAGGGACGTCTTCCAACACTCCACCTTACTCCACCTTATTTCTCCTTCTTCAAGCGAGTGAGATTTTGAAGTGACTCGCTTGAGTCGGTGAAGATCCGAAGCGAGTGATGCTACGAAAAACTAGCGACCACTCCTTCGTGCATCCTGGATCTAGCACTCTTTCACCAGGGTCTAATAACCCTAATTCCATGCATAGCTGATTGAAGCGAGACTCAGCTAGAGGCTTGGTGAGGATATCTGCTCGCTGGAGATCGGTATGGATTTTCTCGAGCTTGATATCCTTCTTCTCGACATGATCACGAATGAAGTGATGTTGGATTTCCACGTGCTTGCATCTGGTGTGAAGCACTGGATTTTGAGAGATGCAGATTGCACTGTTGTTGTCGCAGAATATAGGAATTTCATTCGCTTCAACATTGTAGTCCTTCAACTGCTGACGAAGCCATAGAATTTGAGAACAGCAGCTTCCAGCGGCCATATATTCGGCTTCAGTCGTTGAAGTAGCTACACTCGTCTGCTTCTTCGAAAACCATGAGATTAGCTTGCTTCCCAAGAACTGACAAGTGCCCGAAGTTGACTTCCTATCAATTCGGCATCCTCCATAGTCGGCGTCTGAATATCCAGTGAGCTCCAAATTGTCCTCCGTTGGATACCACAACCCCATATTGACAGACCCTTCAAATATCGAAGAATTCTCTTGGCAGCTTCAAGATGGCTGTGCTTGAGGTTGCTTTGGAAGCGAGCACAGACTCCAACTGCAAAAGCTATATCCGGCCTACTTGCAGTGAGATATAGAAGGGATCCGATCAAGGCTCGGTAGTCTGTAGCATCCACAGACTTCCCATCTATGTCTGGCTCCATCTTCCAGTTCGTGTTCATTGGAATCTTCACAGCTTTGGCATGCTGAACACCGAACTTGGCAAGCATATCTCGAGTATACTTAGCTTGATTGATGAAGATTCCATTATCCTGTTGCTTCACTTGAAGACCTAGAAAGCAGCTCATCAAGCCAATCATCGACATCTCATATTTGGTCTTCATAATCTCTCAAAACTTCTCGCTAAGCGATTGGTTTGGTGATCCAAATATGATGTCATCCACGTAGATCTGAACCCATAGCATATCATCTCCATGATTGATGGTGAATAGGGTTCGATCTATCTTTCCTTTGTGGAAACCATTATCCACTAGGAATTGAGAAAGGGTATCATACCAAGCTCTGGGAGCTTGCTTTAATCCATATAGGGCTTTCTTCAATCGATACACCTTATCTCCTTGCTCGAAACCCGGTGGCTGCTCCACATACACTTCTTCCTTTAATTCACCGTTGAGGAACGCGCTCTTCACATCCATCTGATAGACTTTGAATTTCTTGGCCGCTGCATAGGCTAGAAATAGTCTGATCGCTTCAAGCCGTGCCACAGGAGCGAAGGTCTCATCGAAGTCGATTCCTTCCTCTTGGCAGTAGCCCTTGGCGACGAGTCGCGCCTTGTTCCTCACAACGTTGTGATCCTCGTCCGTCTTGTTCTTGAACACCCACTTGGTGCCAATCACATGCAGAAATTTGGGACGATCCACGAGATACCAAACGCCATTTCTGGTGAACTGGTTCAGCTCTTCCTGCATGGCGATCACCCAATTAGAATCGGCTAGGGCTTCCTCCACGCAAGACGGCTCGATGTTTGAGAGAAAGCAACTGAACATGGCACTTTCTCCAAACACTTGACTTCTGGTCACTACACCCTTGGATGGATCTCCAATGATTTGACTTCGTGAGTGATTCTTGAGCCATGCACGCTTGGATCCGTCAGCTTCATCTTCATCTTCTTCCTTATCGCTCGCTTCACCATCTGAAGCGACTGGATTGGGTGCTTGGCCAACACTCGCTTCAGGAATCTTGGGGGCAGCTTCATCTTTTCCTGGGACAATTGGCTCGCTTGAGTTCTTGATTTCTTCATCATCCTCAAGCATGTCCCATGTTAATGAATTGAAGGGTTCCTTGCTTGTCTTTCCTTCTTTAGATTGAACCTGTTCCTGTGGAAGACTCAAAGAAGACTCATCAAATACGACATGGGGTGATTCCTCCACGATTAGGGTTTTACAGTTGAACACCCTATAAGCTTTGCTTGATGTAGAATATCCTAAGAATATTCCTTCATCAGCTTTGCTTTCAAAGGCTTTCAACTGTGACTTCCCATTGTCATGGATGAAGACCCTACAACCAAAAATATGGAAATAAGATATGTTAGGAATTCTCCCTGTCCATGTTTCATATGGTATTTTGTCGTGCCGTTTGCAGAGAAGCGTTCGATTCTGCGTGTAGCATGCTGTATTGGCAGCTTCAGCCCAATACTTCATTGGAAGCTTCGAGTCTGCAATCATGGTTCGAACGGCTTCTTTGATGATTCGATTCCTTCTTTCAGCAACTCCATTCTGCTGAGGTGTGCGTGCTGAAGAAGTCTGATGTGTTATGCCATGCTCCGTGCAGTAAGCTTCAATGGTAGAGTTCAAGAACTCTGTGCCTTTGTCGGAGCGGATGGTTACAATAGCTTGATTCTTCTCCACAGCCAATCGCTTGAGCAGTTGTGGCAGCTTGGTCAGTGTCTCTTTCTTGCTGAAGAGAAATACAACCCAAGTGTAGCGAGAGAAGTCGTCGACTACAACTAGAGTGTACTTCCTTCCATTCACACTAACTGGAGTGACTGGACCAAACAGATCCATGTGAAGCAGCTCGAGCACTCGCTTTGATGAAGCTTCTTCGAGACTGGCGAAGTGCTTCTTCGTCTGCTTTCCTCGTTGGCATGGTGAGCATGGATGGTCTTTGATGAAGACTTCATTTGGTATGCCTTGCACCAAACCCTTTCGAGTTAAGCGATTGATTGCTTTGAAGTTGAGATGGTTCAGGCGTCGGTGCCATAGCCATCCCATCTCTGTAGCACTCCTTGCTACTAAGCACGTCTCCTCTTTGCAGCTATCCCATTGTGCTATATAGACGTTCCTTTGTCTAATTCCAGTTAACACAACCTGGGCCGTGAGCTTGCTCTTTACTATGCACTTATTGGAAATAAATTCCACCTTGTATCCTTTGTCACAAAATTGTGAGATGGATAACAAGTTGTGCTTGAGTCCTTCCACGTAGGAAACTTCTTCAATCGTGAGCTTTCCGACTTTCAGTGCGTCGTATCCTTTGGTGCTTCCTCGAGAGTTATCACCAATAGTGACGTGTGGACCCTTCTTCTCTATGTAGTCGTGAAGTAGAGCTCTCATGCCGGTCATGTGTCTTGAACATCCACTGTCCAAGTACCAGATTTGTTGACCCTCACTTGGCATGGGATCCACGGCGCTCACCTGCAATTAGACAGATTTTGGTACCCAAATCAGTTTGGGTCCTTGCAGGTTAGTTCCCTTAGGTACCCACACTTGCTTCACTTTCTTTTGAGAGGAAGCTTGTGCTTTGGGTTTCTCGACCTTTGAAAACTGTGACTTCTGCCTTGAGGCAGCTTCACACGTGCAGCAGTGTGTGCAAGAGGGGTAGCGGCTCGCTTGAGACATACCTAGGCTCTTACCCTTTGGCTTGTATCCTGAACGGCTCGCTTGAGATTAGCTACGGGCTTAGAGGCTAACTTAGGTTTTACAGTCTGTCGAAGCGGCTCGCTAAGTTTTCTCGAAGCGGTCCAACTAGGGTTTTGACCCCGACTCGCTTGAGTAACCTTGGGAGTTCGAAGCGGCCCCTTTGGTGCTTCGAATTCTTCCCCCTCAATGTTAGTCCGGTTGGACCATCTCCAGTCCGGATAACGTGACACATAGACATTACTCCTTTTCTTGAAAGGGAGATCCTTTGTCTCTGGTGTCTTGGCCTGAGACTTGGAAGCTACAACTGTTTTCCCTTTACCTTTGGATTGGTAAGCTTTAGCATTGTGAGTGCTAGGGACAGTTGATCTTTGCTTGCCCATAGTTTCTGCCCTTGAGGATATAGACATCTTCATTGGCTTCTTCTTAGGGTTCTCAGCCATTTGGCCTTTATCTTTGTTGGTGGTCGCTTTGAATGCAGTGGGCAATTCCAAAGTGACTGATGGTGTCATGTGAGAAGCACCAACAAAGACAGTCGGTTTGGAAGGTCCACCCTCATATCCGAGTCCTCCCTTTCTACCAAAAGGTAGAAGTGAGCTTTCTAGTGCCTGCCTAGCATATGAAGCTTTGTTCAAGTTGGCAACTAGAGCGGACTGGGTTTCATACCTTCCTTCCAAGCTTTGATGTCTCGCGAAGAGATCCTCGAACTTACTAGTCATAGCCCTTAGGTTAAGTTTGACTTGGTCAAGCTCAGTGACTAGCTTTCGGTTCTCCTTCTCGCTTTGAGACAAAGCTTGTTTCAACACTTCATGGTCACTTGACAATTTAATGTGCTTGTCAAGCAACTCACTCCATGTCGAGGAATTTGCTTCCTCTTGGTGAGTGTGTGCGAGTGTAATTGAACTAGGTGAGGGATAGATGAATACCTCTCCAGTCTCTTCGTCGGTGAGCGCCATGAGTCCAAGATCCTCTCCCTCACTGGAGTTGGGATCTGTGAATGCATCCGAGTCGCTAGCGATTTCTTCAGTTGAAGCGACCGGCATTTCACTCGCTACGAGCGCTCGCCTTGGAGCATCCCTTTTTGCTCTCAGTTCCTCTCGCTCCTTTGCACTCAGCTTCGGGCAATCGGATTTGAGGTGACCCATCTTGTGGCAATTGTAACATTCCACTTCCATCATGTCCCTTGAGATCGGCTTGGTCGTCTCTTCTCTCTTTCCTTTTCCTTCTCGAGCATCAATGCTCCTCCCTTTGTATTGCTTGTAGAATCTTTTGTATTTGCCCACTCGAGAGTTCATTTTATTGAAGTTCTTGGACAAGAACGCAATGTGTTCTTCCAACTCTTCCCTTGTCATCTTGGCTAGTGACTGGTCACTTGGCCCTTCAGCAGCTTTGAAAGCTACACCCTTTGACGTCGTGGGAGCTTCATCCTCTTCGTCGAGGTTCATACGATTCAGATCGAATTCGTGAGCTTTGAGTTCGGAGAACAGAATCTCCGGTGTGAGCTTTGATAGGTCCTTGGTAGCTAGGTACAACTCCTTCATAGTCTGCCATTTCCTGGTGAGAGCTCGTACTATCTTCAAATTCACTTCCTTGTCTGTGAGTTCCTTCCCAAGTGAGTTGAGAGTTGCAGTGATGTTGGTAACTCTTAGCTCGAAGGAGTCGATGGATTCTCCTGGCTTCATTATCAGGCTTTCAAACTCCTGCATTTGTACGGCGAGCTTGTTTTCTTTGATTTTATCTGTGCCTTGAGAAATGAGAGATAGGGTTTCCCACATTTCTTTTGCAGTCGCGCACTTCCTTATCCTTGGTAGATAAGCGTCCGACACGGTGCTTTGCATCGTGTGGCGTGCGATCTTGTCGAGGTTGGCGACTTTGAAGTCATTTGGAGTATACTCATCCTTATCCTTCTCCACGTAGTGTTGTTGAACGTGGGCTGGACGACCTTCAGCGGCTGGAACATCCACAGATATGGCTTTCTTGATCTCGATTGGTCCATCTTCAATGACCTCCCACATCCGGTCATGGATGGAGCATAGGAAGCTTTCGACTCGGAAGCTCTAGATCTCATACCCTTCAATGGAAAACTGTGGAAGACTAGAAGCATTCATGGTGAACAGTTAGTAGCAATGCAGTATGCGTGGGTGGGGTTTTGATTCACTTAGGAAATTGGATCCGGTTCAGTGAGACAACGTGAAGTGAGTGGGGACTCGCTTCGGATATGCAAAGCAGAGGCTCGAAAGAACCGCTGCTCTGATACCACTTGTTGGTCCCGGTTTGTTAATAGGGAAAATACGTAGAGGTGGGGGGGGGGGGGTGAATACGTATTTCAAGTTTTTCAACTTTTTCCCTTTAACTCAGAGTGACAAGTAAAGAGCTCGTTTGACACTTAAGACCTAGCTGAAGCTAGATCTACAGTACGTGGCTTTCCTGCTTGACCGAAGTAAGGACTTGATCAAGAGGGAGTCTTTACTCGTGTATGCGGAAATTCGGTGAGCTAAAATCTTTCCTAAGTAATTAAAGAATTCAAGTTCGTTTGTTTAAATGCATGTGCAATGGATAATCAAACACAGTAAAGAGATTAAGGTTAGAGAGATACGACACAGAGATTTATAGTGGTTCGGAGATAAAACTCCAACGTCCACTTGTTGCGCGACGGCAACTGTTCTCTTCACTCAAGAACTTGAAGGTTACGGGTCCTTCAAAAACCTTGGTCGAGATCGGGCTTCACTTGCCTGGATCAAACGACAGACGTAGTGATTACGGGTTCACTACACAGACCTAGACAAGACTGGAAGCTTCACTCGCTTCAGTCAAACACAGACAGGGATATTACGGGCTCTCCTTACAGCCTAGCTTCGATCGAGCTTCACACAAACGATGTAGGTGCAAGCTTGGATCTAAACTCTATGATCGAGGCTTCTTCAATCGATGAAAGTAGAGCCTTGGATCGGGACAACCTAACGACGACTCAAAAACCTAACAGACAGAGTTTAGGGTTTTTGGTAGACGAACACACTATGAAGAGCTCTTTACAGTAGATGCAAAGTAGGCTAGAGCTCTCCTTCTAAGCTTGGATATTTGAAGTGGGCTTAGACTCTAAGTGTGAAGGTTGTGAAGACGAGTTCCGATGAACTGGAAACTCGGAGAACACATGGAAACAAAGACTCGAAGATTGCTCAAAGGCTTGGGATTATTTGTTTGCTGTATGCGCTCGAATGCTCAAGTAGTGTTCTACTTCTCTTTGTCTTCATCCTTCACTATTTATAGGCGGGGAGTTGGCTGAGATCTGTTGCTTGGTTGGTGGCCTTGTCCCTCCTCCTCTCGACAGTACTTGCACAGGCTGGCTGCTTTTCAGACGCGCAGATTTGGATTTTTGCCGGAAATGGCTAAGTTCCAATTTCAACAGTAACTGGAGCGACCCAGTACTGTTACGGCGCCTTGTCGGCCTGGCAGTCAACTCCTCTGCTCCTCTCCGCGTTCGACATGTGGAGATCTCGTAATAAATGCGGAGATCTCTAGTTGACTGGAGTTCAAATTCGGAGCGGGAATTGCGCTGTCGCTTTCTGGTAGGTAGTGGCTCGCTTCGCTTTGAAGTTGTAGCGTCCGCTTTTAGTTGAGTCACTTCGTAGTCATTCTGTAGTGAGTCGCTTCGGGAAATGAAGTTTCCTAGTGACTGCTTTGGGAATTGCTGACTAGAGTTGACTAGCTTTGACTTTACACTGTAGCGCTCGCTTCGCTTCACTTTGGTTTCGAACTGTAGTGCTCGCTTCACTTCGCTTAGGCAGACTCACTTTGAATCTACTGTAGCGCTTGCTTCGCTACACTGTTCTTCGGCACGCTTCACTTCAGCTTGCTAGACTTGCTTCGCTTCGAAAAACACACTCAAGCGAGTGGCCTTCACTTGAACTTTTGAAGCCTATAATCTAAGCAAAATAAAGAGCCATCCTAACAGAGTAGGCTTAGAAAAATTATAACCTATTAACTACATCAAAAAAACGGGTCGCTTGGGAACAGAACGCTTTGGGGTTTTGGGATCAAATCAAAACAATATAATATCCCTTATAGGTTCCCCCTTAACTTGTTGTTCTTAACAATTCCCAACAAGTGGCGTTAACTATCATTCAATAATCAATATTATCACACGGTGCTATTAGCATTAACTTTCCTTGGAGATAATACCCCAAAGTTATGGGAAGCACATCTTCCTAGTAATTTGAATTATTTACACAGTAGGGCTGATACTAGTCCCTATCACTCTCTTCTCACAATCAATTACAGCCACATATTTCCTTCCTCATAGGCTATTGTACCATTTTCAAATGAGACTACTTATATGAGATAGAGGTAGTAAAAAAAAAAACTTTTGGATTTATAGTCTGATCAACTTCTCTTCAATTTTTTACTTTTCCATCTAATGAAGTCCATATTGCCAACCAATATTATTAGGGCATGCGCAGCCGCGAATTGTTGAAAAGTGTGCACGCCACGTGGCAGTGCCATGTTAGCGTGCGTACATACGTGGCAAAACGTACGCTGATGCATGCGTACACGTGGTGTACGGCGTACGCATGCGTGTACGCCTGCGCATAAGCGCACTCTCCTGACCCGTACGCCACGTGTCGCCCTTCTATTCACCGGTCAAAATTTGACTTTGACCGATTTTTTTTTTCGAGCATGCCACGTGTCAACATACGATTGGTTGTTTATGTATTTTGCGGATTATGCTATTTTTTTATTTAAAAAAAATCGAATTTGTGAAATGTGACACGTGTCACTCTCTGATTGGCTGCTTTTGTATTTTGCGGATTATGCTATTTTTTTTTCGAATTTGTGACATGTGACCGTGTCACTCTCTGATTGGTTGTTTCTGTTTTTTGCGGATTATGCTTTTATTTTTTTTGAATTTGTGACATGTGACACGTGTCACTCTCTGATTGGCTGTTTTTGTAATTTGTGGATTATGCTTTGTTTTTTCTTTTTTATCGATTTTAAAATTTGTGAAATAAACAATTAATAAAATATCACTACTACTATTATGAATTTAAAATCATTGTATTGTAATTTTCCAAGCGTGCAATACAATTTTATTTATTAAAAAAAGCCGTGTTCGAACGATTTTGAAAAAGTTAAAACGAAACAAGAATTAACAAATAACTAACAATGTCCAGTCAACATAGTCCAGTCAGCACATAAAATAAACAACATACACCGTACTCTACTGCATTACTTTTCAGCATATGCCGTACTCAGTCCTAGTCAGCACATTTTTTGTCCTAGTCAGCACATTTTTTATCTAACATACATCGTACTCCCGTTCTTTGTTGCTGATGCTCTTAGATATAATCTTTTCAACGACAACTTTCATGACAAGTTCGTGATTTTCGATGAATATAATTTTACAATGTCATGCCACTATTTTACAAGCATACCACCAAGAAAAATCAATCTTGTAGATATTCTCAAATGAAATTTTAACTAATTTACGATGGTTTGGCAAAATAGAACTCCTTCCATGTAGAGCAAGCCAAAAGAATCGGAATTGGGAGCATAAACTGAAAACCGAACTAAAATCAGTCATTTTGGAACTAGAACTAACCAAGGAACCGTTGGTTCGATTATGATTCCTGGATTAGGGATCGAGAGTCGGCCGTGGACTAGGAACCGGGAATCGGCGGTTCCATGGTTCCGAAAGATAACCGTTTTTTTTTAATTGCTAGTCTTGATTTATGTACTCCGTTCGCCCACAAAATTATGTCTGATTTCAATCAACCTGGAAATTAAGAAAAAAATGTTAAAGTAAAATAAAATGTAAAGTAAAGGCATTGAAGTAAAATAGTGTAAGAAAATAATTTTCCTCTTAGGAAGCAACACTTGTATTACAGACGTCCTAAAATAGTGAAAACTATCAAATTCTCATATTCGGATTAGATGTAATGATCTGAAATGCAAACAAGTTCATACAAAGATTCGAATAACATATATACGTTATGCATATTGTAGATGGAGGTGATCTACCAGTTTTGATCTTCTAGGATGTATCCCGATCTTCTCGATCTTCAAACTTAATGGGCGTTTGAAGAACACGGAACTTGGATCTCTTTCTCCACTCACACGAACCAATGGCCGTCTCTCATTCTCACTCTCTCAAAGAATTTTGTCCAAACAGAATTATGTCTAGTGTAGAGAATTAGTGTATTACGTTAGTAAGAATGAGAGAGATGGTAAGTATATACTGTACTAAGATTCTAAGAAGAATTTACCTCCCTATTAACTCTGTCCCAATACCGCCGCTCTACTCCCTCTCCATTAAATATCACGTAAATCGACAATTTATTCCTTAATTAATTGGTTGTCAATTTCCCAATATATATATATACACTATAGTAAAATAGTCTAATTTCCTCCAATTTTCTTGATTATTGAGCTTAATTATATTTTTCCTATTAAATGCATTTATTGTCATACAAACTCATTTTTATTCATTAAAAAGGCAACATATTCAAGTAAATTTCAAATACCAATATTAAATTTGACTAACTAATTGTTTAATGTTTTGCATCATTTTTTCCAAAATGTCTTTTAATAGTTTATCTAATACTGTAACTAAGTAATGGATTTCAATTTGTACTACCCTAGATACTATAAGTTTTATGTAATATTTTACATTTTCAATTTTTATATTCATTTGACTATGAAAGTTTTTTTTTTTTTTTTTTTTTTTTTTTTTTTTTCATTTGACTATGAAAGTTCAACATATTAGAATACAATATAAATCTCTATATATCCTCACAGAAAAAAAAAAAAAAAAAAATCTCTTTATGCAAGTTAATTTTTTATTTTCGTACACAATTAGTAAAATTAATAATTTATAGTGGAAAATTCAATTGATAATATTAGGAATTATATAAGAGGCAAAAATTAATATAGCAATTTAGCTTATTGTATATCAATTTCTATTAGAAACATAACAAAACACAATATCTAGACAAATTTCATATGAAGAGAAAAAATTACCCCTATTTCCCCCCTTTCTTCTTCTTTATCTCTTACACATGTGTTACATGACTCACATCACCTTTTAACTTTTGAATTTTTTTGTTTTTTGCTTTTTTTTTTCATCAGATTTAAAAAAAAAAAAAATCACTTTTTTTTTTTAATATTCGTAGCCCCTTGATTAAGTTTTTTTTTTTTTTTTTTTTTAAATCAAATTATCTTTGATACAATCGTATCAAATACCTTAGTGAGAAATTGTCAATTTCTTACTTTGTTTATCGCATTCGCATTTATTACAATTCATATCACGTTTAATATTAGGTGATGTGTTGTCACGACCGGACTTTGCTAAGGATAGCTAAGCCGAGAAACCATGACTAGGGATGGGAATTAAGAGTAGGGGAAAGAAAGGGGAAATAAGACTGGTGTGGAATCTGATTCGTATAGCTATTTGAACAACATTTATACCATTGAACGTCTCGACTCGGGATGTCAAATGAGAATACGAGGATACTTGTCATAATCTATTACATGACTTGAAACAATTCTTGAAAGCTCAAGAGTTTGCACAGCGGAAGAAATACTTTAATACATGTATGAAGACACGTATTACCGAGAGTCCTAATCTACTTGAATAACGACAAAAGCTCCACTCGGCACTTCACATCATCTTGCTCAACCTGCACATTTAGAAATACATGCAGGGCTGAGTACGAAAGTACTCAGTGGGCACATGCCGAAAACTATACATAATAATTGTCAAGCCATTCAACTGTAAGACATAGGGGTTTTATTGAAAGAGCCCATGCTTACTAAAACAGTTCTTGTGATCTAAAAGTGCCTGCAGGGCTAAGTTCTTTTGTAATCTACCATATCTGAAACTGTGGTGTCGAGGAGGTGGCCACCTCACCCGACACCTGACCGGCCAACCCTGAAGATGACTCACGGTCCTGTGTACACTAGTCCAAGTAAGATAGCAAGTCTTAACGAGGACCCGAATTCGATTAACTTAAATTGGCATAGCCAATGCAGATAGGCGTCATACATAAATCGAAACATTTATGGCATGACAATACTTGAAAATAAACATTTTCATCTAAACATTCTATAACTTTTCTTGTATAAGAAAGCCCACCTCTTGAAGCGTAGAATATGCCCGGTCTTGATAGGCGAACAACGTCAAAACCTTGTCGAGTCGGGCCTATTCATAAAGGAATAATAAGAATCTACATTCTTATAATAAAACTTCCTATGGGAAAATAATCGTCTAGTATATTTTCCTATCTTATGAATCTGTTAGGGTTAACAGATTGATTTGAATCCTTTAAATCTTTTCATAATATAATAATCTTTTATTATTCAGAATCGTTTCTTCCATTATTCGAGACCATTTATTTGTTGAATAAATTCCCGAAAATTATGCAAATCTTCAGGACATATTTGAAAGCTAAGCATAGCCTAATAATTAATTAATCTTAATTAATTAAATTCATAAGTTGAATGATCTTAATCATTTTTATTAATCTCAAGCGAATCCGATTTTAATAGTCGGGCCGTCCTTATTAATTAATTAACTAATTAATCTCGTGAGTATTTTACGAGAATATAATCCTTCGAAAATTAATCGAACATTCGATTAATAGAATTAAATCTGGACAAGTTAAGTCCGTAGATTAATTCATTAGAAACGGCCCGAATGAATTAATGTCTCGGCCCAAGCTTTACTGGGTTCGGCCCAAATCACTAACCCGGTTCAGACCCGCGGGTTTTGCCCGAGACCCGACCTGGACCCGAACCCGACCCGGTTCGTACATATAAATACTAAAAACCCTAGCCCTCTCTTCATTTCTGCCTCTCTTCTCGACTGAGCCCTAAATTCCCTTCCTCTCTCTCGGATTTCCTCCCTGCCGCACCACTGCTCGTCGGCGTCGAGAGCTGCCGGCACCGGCTTCCTCTTCGTCGGTGGCAGCTCTCCTTCTTCCTCTTCCCTTCTCCCTCTGCCATTTACCCGACAAACCCCAATCTCTCCCTCTCATAGCCGAATCTCCTCTCTCTCTTTCTCTGCCGAACGTCGCCGGAGGTAAGGGGTTCGATTCCCCTGCATCCCCCCTTCCTTTTCTCATATCTTCTCTGCCCTTTAATTATTTTACTATTATTATTTAATCAATTTCTTTGTTTGATTAATATTGCAGCTTCGACCATTCGTTGTTGACGGCAGCGCCTCCGTCGGAGCCGGAGGATTCCGACCAGAGGTGGCGTCGTCTGCCATTTTCCAAGCTAAGTCTCTCTCTCTGCCCCTTTTGTATTTCTAGATTTCATTAGTTTGTTTGATTTATGTGGAAGGATGAGTATTTTCTGTTTAGTTCGTCTTCTCAAGAATAGTTTATATGTAGCCTAGATTTACAGATTTTGGTTTATAGTTATACCAAATCAGTGTGGATTTACAGCTTTCGATTTATGCATTTATGTGTATATTTATTGTTCTCGTTCTTGTGCGTTTGGTTTGGTGTATCTATATCTTGTATAGAACCATGGTAGTTCTAGTAATGTTTTCCTTGCTTCAATCGTAAGCATGAAACTTGATTCTTGAGCTTAAAACATGTGATTTTCTTATTCTTACTAGATGTATAGAGGGCTGAAACTTTAGGCTTATTTGCATATGGTTTTCATGCTTGATTTGCTATTATGCTTGTTAAAAGAATGAAACTGAAATTCTCATATTCTTACTTAAGTGTTGAGGCTTAAATCATGCTTAAGGATACTTGAGGTTTTATGTTACTTACATAGAAGTTAGTAGTGCTGTTGTTGCTAGCTCACCACACTCCTTCCTTCTTCTTCTTTTCTCTGCTGCTTCTTCCCTCTCTCTCTCGTGTATTTTAGTGAGTTGTAAGTGAAGAAAAACTGCAATGGTTGGAGTGTTGGAGGAATTTATAGGGCTGAAAGGGTTGGAGGAAAATCTGCTTTCCTCCATCCTTATCTTCTAATTTTCTGTTGTTCCTCTGCAAGTCTAGATAATTGTAAGAGATAGAGTCTTCTTTTCCTGATTTCATCCCTAATCCTATCCTTTTTGCTTTGCAGGTGGCAAGTTGAGCAAGTGGAGCAAGTTAATATTTCTTTCTTGAGGCTCAAGAAGGTGTAAGGGGGAAGAATGGAAGGAACATTCTCTGCAGCAGCTGCCACTTCTCTGCCACTTCTCTGCCACTTTTCTGTTCTTCTTGTGGCTCAAGAAAGTGTAGGGGTGAAGAATGAAGCTGGAAACTGGAAGGGATATTATCTACTGCTGCTGTCCCTTCTCTGCCACTTTTCTCTTTTCTCCTTTCCTTCTTTGGGCTCAAGCAACGACTACATGCATGTAATCCTTTAATTACTTGTTTTTAATTCATTAATGTATTAATCGAATGTTTGGTTCGATTGTTATCTAACGGTTCGATCATGAACCGATGGGCTTGGCCCATAATATAAATTAATTTGTTGTACCTCAACTTTTGCTCTTGATCGATTTTGAATCATACAAATCAATATGAATTGTAAAATCGATACTATCGTAAATTAAACGATATAATTACTAAATAAATGATAATCAAATTGCTATTTGATTTCTCTTTAAAATTACTACCCAATTAATAAATTACTTAAAGTAAGTAATCACATTCTATAATCAACAAATTATAAAGGTCATTCTTCTAACTAAACCGACCAATAAGATAAGTCTTTCATACGAAGATTCTATCTTCGTCGAGAATAGAATTTTTAGTCATTAAGATTTAAACTATTTATATAGTTTACGAATTTTACTACTAACGTAGAGTTATGAAAAATGTGGGGCGTTACATCATTCGATAATTTAATCTAATAGTTCGTAATAGATTCCGACCTAACATTATCACAGTCGGAATTAAATTGCTAAATCGAATTTAATTACTTCGATTTCGTATATTAATACGAGTATCACTCGCAACTAATTATCAATAATTAGTTTTTTTTATACTAACGAAAATGCGGGCCATTACATCCTACCTACCTTATAAAAATTTTGTCCCCGAAATTTGCGTACTTCTAATTTAAAAGCTCGGGGTTCTTCCGAGTTCTCACTTTGATTCTTCTTGTCTGTGGTGTTTCCACCGAACCTTGAATGAAATAATAAACTTCTTTCTAAGACGTTGCACCTTTCGGTCTATACTTCTTTTACTTTATTCTTGCAACTAAGCTACAAATTTAAGACAAATTCATCTTGATGAATTTCGCGCATGCTATCAATCATGTGCTTTCTTACTTGCGTACGTAATATGCCATTTTATGGATACGTCCTAATTTTGGAGGTGTTCCCAACTTGTATGCTATTTTTAGCATATCATATAATTTATAGATACCATAAGGCCTTAGCAAGACGAGTTCTCAGCTCTCCTTGAATCTAACCATCGTTATCTACATTGAAGGTATTACCTTCTAGAAAACTTTATCTACTATTTCAAAGCTTAACTTTGTTCGACGTCTGTCGGGTTAGGATTTCTAACCATCCTATCTTCTCTCATGCTCTTACAAAATCTACTACCATTTCGATCATTCCACTAATCGCATTAGGAACTTAAATCTTTTCTTGACAAATCTTGTCTTTATAGAGGGTAATCTACACTGTCACCTTTATAGTAAGGCCTATGGCCTTATATCTGTTACCAGTGATAACTAGCGTTTGGTAGGTCTATTTTCACCCTCAATGAGTACAATTGTTCTCGACATACCTTATAAGGTCTAAATCCTTCTTTTCCATTGCCCATTAGCATGGCGATGGTAAGCTATGTTATTAACTAGTTTAATGCTTATCTTTATGTGACTTATCCAAAATCTGGACGTAACCTAATGTCTTGATCTTTAGTGATTAAAATAATCACATCGTGTAATACACGATCTCTTAAGCGTATATAACTGGGCTAACTTTTATCCATGGCCGATATAGGTTGGAAGAAGACATGGCTCCTTGATAGTCGATTAATATCCTCCTATAATTATAACTTCGTTTACTATCTTAGCTTTGTAGTCTCATCAAAATCTCCTTGTAACGTGCTCGCAGTTTTACTACGAAATCTTTAGGGTTGTAGCTCCCCTAAATTTTGTTCAGATTTAATTTATCGTAATCGATTAGTTAACGAGGTGGTTGATCGTATTCGGAAACAAGGAAAACGATTCACTTGTTTGACATGCCAAATACCTTCCGGTAATTGAGGCTATACTTTTCTCTATGTCTCCTACCACAACTTCCTTTCTAGGTCAGGATACATCTTGTATTCCCAGGGGAGCAGTTTATAGTGTATCTTTAGTCTTACTTAAGATTTTGTTCTTGAGCTCATCATCGTGTGGTATGCACAACCTCCTAACAATAATTTTTGGTATTATTCATTCTTACTCTCTATTGTATCCTCTTTAACTTCTTTTCTTTGCATTGTGCCTCTCGTTGACGTTATAGTCAATGTAGTAATAATCTTTTCAACCGCCTTGAGCGAGGCACTACATTTAAATCACTATTATGAAATTCACTGACAAGTGTCTCCCCACTCGTGAGAAGAAGTGCTGACTTAAGGCGTGGTTTACGACTTAAAGTATCGACTACTACATTTACCTTTACCTTGGTAGTTGATACTACATTTGTAGTTCTTTACTAGATCTACCTACCTTATTTGGCACGTATTAAGGGCCCGTTGTTTGAATACTCTCTTTTAATCTATGAAATTGGCATTAACTCCATAAGGGTGATGCTTCTATATTTTTCAGGGTGTGCCCACCACTGGAAATTCTAAGTCGTGGTTAGGGAAATCTTACTTTGTATACATTGTCATATTTCATTCTTTGCATCGGTTTTGGAATATTCCATCCCATTCTCTGAGGCATATATGTAGGTTACTCTTTTCTTTTCTAGTTCTGGAGCTGTCGGGATTAGCCTAACTATCGACTTCTCTTTCAACTACCAAAGCATAACCAGTGCTTGGAGGTTTACATACAATTGCTCACTTGCCTTAACCATCATGTTATTGGTCTTGCTATCTTGGAGAATTCTTGACGAATCACTAGTAATAACGAATCAACCTAAGAGGTTACGTATTTTATTTTGTTTTAGGTGATGATTCTCACCCTTGTAGAGTTTCTACTTTTGCTGGGTCTACTTAATCCCATCTAACGACACAAGGTGTCCAAGTAGTGCTGCTTTGTTAAGCCAGAACACCTACTTACTTAATTCATCGTAGGGCCTTTAGCTTAATTATTTTATCTCGTTTTTCTTAGGTCACTATCTCAGTCGATTATATTACCACTGGGGTACATAATTCTATTTCCCTATGCCAAGCATATTAGTCGGATCTTGATCATAACTTATCTTTAAGACATCATGTACATAAGCTCACTTCTAAGCCCTTTTTTTTTTTTTTTCCTCAAGACAATTAATTTATATAAGCTGTACACCTTTTCCGAAAGAATAACTTATTCTTTTAGAGGAATTTAGAGATTCTTTGGCATGGTCGTTTTGCTTGTTTAATCTATATGCCCTATTGGTGGGGGTAATATAATAACCTCCTTGTAGCAATGCTACATCTTTTAATCATATTTATTATTTATTTGCTCAACTTATATGAGCTTTACTTAGATGGTTCCTTGGTATGCTAATTGCATATACTCTATCTCAACCAATTCTTCCTTCTATATATAACTTTTGTCTGACTTTTAACATTTAAGGGACCTTGGCGCGACTTTCTGTCCCATTTACATCATCTCTTGGAATAGGGATAATTACTTAAAACAGGTTTGAACCCGTAAAAGTTTACTCATCCATAAAACTACTGGCTATTCAATAAGGTCATAACCCACCTACCTTATTTATGTACTGTTGTCTCTGCTATGGAAGTTTTAATTATACATAATCATCTTACTTTATACTCTTCTTGATAGTTTTGTCTACCTAGTATTTCCAATCAATATTTTAGATTGAGGATTTACTGTAACTCTTGGTCCATATCTCAAATGCTCATTATTTCATATAATTTCTTAACCGGAGGAGTTCCTTGAGGATTAAGTTCCTTGGCACCGACTAACTTCCCATAATTTTTTTTTTACACTGCTACATTTGTTAATGTGGTGTCAATTCTTGATCCTTTGCTATATTCTATGGGAACTGATTTATCCCGTACATTAATGCATGCATCCACTTCAAAATATATATTCTGCTTATGTACTCAATTCTCTAATTTACATATTTTCTCACTGATAATATATATTACCATTCTCGTAGTTCTAAGCATGTTCCTTAACCTTACTATCCAACATCTCTTTTCCTGATTGGAATTACAAAATCTTTCTGGAAATTCCAAAAGGTCTTTATTAACTATCTCTCCTCACACCATTATCCACTTGAGTCTTGTATCGGTGTCTTCATTCACTTGTCAACCCTTGGACTACTTTATAACATACTAATGGTCATACTATCGTCTTTAAATATTCTATGTCTTAAATTCCCTTCCACTTATTGTAAGTCTCTATTCATTTCCATTCTATTTTACTGCTTTGGGTAATCCAAAGGGTACCATACTTTAAGTCATACTCGTGACATGCAATTGGGCTTAGTAAATTTCATTGCTTTAGATAGATAATTGGATCAAAATGGAATGAGAATATCGTGACACGATACTGGAATGTATAATGACGATGGTTAAATTTTGGCACAACAAGTAACCAAAATACGTTATCAATAAATCACCTGACAAGCTGGGAAAGAATAATCAGAGGGTAAGAATGAATTGACAAGGGTCAGGGGGATGAGACCCATTTTTGTCGATACCCGTCCAATTTCTTGTCTGATGGTAACGCTACTGAGATTGATATTATGTGGGGTGATCAGTCCCGCATAGACACAATCTCAGTCACACGAAGTTCTAGTACTCTGGTGACTCGGTGGTGAAAAGAAGCTTTCGCAAAGTTTGGCGAGCTCTTCTAATCATAATCTTTTTGAACTGTATATTTTCATAATACATTTTTCTGGGCTTCAAGGGCTCACGTAGGACATCACAACACGAGGTATTTCCACGATAAGTTTTCCCTTATATCATTAGCCACGCAATTCTTCTTACTATAAGTACTTATGTACAACTTCACTGAAGTAGTCTTCAATGTTCTTTTATCCCCTATAAGCTTTCACCACTAACTGAATGTGCTATCATTGTTATTCATAACCTTACAAGGGCATATAACCTTGCATTTTTATTCTGATTGTACGTTGTAGAGTACGGGGTTCTCTTTGGTACTGCCTCGCATATCAATCGAGGTGGCCTTATCAATATAAGGTTTCTTTTAAATAGCACTAATATTTCCATATTATAGACTTCTTACGAGTCTACGCTCTAGGATGTCATACTATCGGTTAATCTTAACCGGCCATAATAACTAATTTATTTTAGATATTTAGTCTGCATGATAGTCGCACCTTATGTTGAAACATACAATCTGCTCCATATGATTCTATGGTTTGGTCTTGTATATAAACCTTATTGGTGTTAACCATACACATTAAAAATGCCTACAATCTTGGGAATGTCGTTTATTAGGTCATGGTAATGTCATCCTGAACGATCAATCTCGTATAATGTCCCCCATCATCCTTACTAATTTGTTGGTGGTAGATTTTTCAATCTCGTAATAACGTCATGTCTTACACCCTGTGATCGTGGGTGGATATTCTAAAGTGACCAAAATGGGACATCAACTTATCTAAACCATTCTTGTAAAAGGACTGATAAATTCGTTATGATCGAACTATCTCTGGTGTCGAAGCACCGGGTTGCTTCTTCCTTTTGGTGAACTTTGTTCAGGCCTAACCTTATTTAGGTTCTGATTGACATGTTCTAATATTTGAACTCTAAGAATTAGAGATCAATTAATGCTTTTATGCTCATGGATATATATTTCCAAATAGGTATAACTATTGTTACCGTCATTCTTTTCTAACTTCTATTTAATCTTTCATTTGACTGCTGTTATATTCTTTTGTTTAACCATGATGCGGTACATCTATGGTTTTGTGGTGGTCTTATCTTTATTGTGCCACAGTATCTTTGTTAACTTATAGACACTTCATTATGTAAAAACATTAGTGAACTAACGTTGTTCGTATGTCTTGAAAAGCCGTTAAAAGGCTAAGCCCATGTCATCGAATGACATCTTATCTTCATTGTTTCTCTTGCCTCAATTTCTTTGCACTCGTGCATCTTCATTGCCTTTTCTTCTTCTTTCCTTACGGAAAGTCTTTCCTTACGGAAAGGAAGGAATTTCATTCCCTCAATGTCAATTCTAAGTTTTCCGAGGAAAACAACTAGTTCAAGCGAGCTATCTCTAGCAAGCCTTGTTCTTTTCTATATGTGATCTTAATTCCACTATGTCCTTTCTATTTTTCAACTTCCAATCCCGTGAAAGTCTTATCTTTCCTCGTTGAGCGCGATGTAGTGAAGTGCAGAGCTTTGTCGACTGACTCAATTAGTCAAGTGAATCAATACTCGACTAAACTCTGAAGAAGACTCTCGGGTTTCAGAGCAACCATTGCTCTGATACCACTCTGTCACGACCGGACTTTGCTAAGGATAGCTAAGCCGAGAAACCATGACTAGGGATGGGAATTAAGAGTAGGGGAAAGAAAGGGGAAATAAGACTGGTGTGGAATCTGATTCGTATAGCTATTTGAACAACATTTATACCATTGAACGTCTCGACTCGGGATCTCAAATGAGAATACGAGGATACTTGTCATAATCTATTACATGACTTGAAACAATTCTTGAAAGCTCAAGAGTTTGCACAGCGGAAGAAATACTTTAATACATGTATGAAGACACGTATTACCGAGAGTCCTAATCTACTTGAATAACGACAAAAGCTCCACTCGGCACTTCACATCATCTTGCTCAACCTGCACATTTAGAAATACATGCAGGGCTGAGTACGAAAGTACTCAGTGGGCACATGCCGAAAACTATACATAATAATTGTCAAGCCATTCAACTGTAAGACATAGGGGTTTTATTGAAAAGAGCCCATGCTTACTAAAACAGTTCTTGTGATCTAAAAGTGCCTGCAGGGCTAAGTTCTTTTGTAATCTACCATATCTGAAACTGTGGTGTCGAGGAGGTGGCCACCTCACCCGACACCTGACCGGCCAACCCTGAAGATGACTCACGGTCCCGTGTACACTAGTCCAAGTAAGATAGCAAGTCTTAACGAGGACCCGAATTCGATTAACTTAAATTGGCATAGCCAATGCAGATAGGCGTCATACATAAATCGAAACATTTATGGCATGACAATACTTGAAAATAAACATTTTCATCTAAACATTCTATAACTTTTCTTGTATAAGAAAGCCCACCTCTTGAAGCGTAGAATATGCCCGGTCTTGATAGGCGAACAACGTCAAAACCTTGTCGAGTCGGGCCTATTCATAAAGGAATAATAAGAATCTACATTCTTATAATAAAACTTCCTATGGGAAAATAATCGTCTAGTATATTTTCCTATCTTATGAATCTGTTAGGGTTAACAGATTGATTTGAATCCTTTAAATCTTTTCATAAAAGAATAATCTTTTATTATTCAGAATCGTTTCTTCCATTATTCGAGACCATTTATTTGTTGAATAAATTCCCGAAAATTATGCAAATCTTCAGGACATATTTGAAAGCTAAGCATAGCCTAATAATTAATTAATCTTAATTAATTAAATTCATAAGTTGAATGATCTTAATCATTTTTATTAATCTCAAGCGAATCCGATTTTAATAGTCGGGCCGTCCTTATTAATTAATTAACTAATTAATCTCGTGAGTATTTTACGAGAATATAATCCTTCGAAAATTAATCGAACATTCGATTAATAGAATTAAATCTGGACAAGTTAAGTCCGTAGATTAATTCATTAGAAACGGCCCGAATGAATTAATGTCTCGGCCCAAGCTTTACTGGGTTCGGCCCAAATCACTAACCCGGTTCAGACCCGCGGGTTTTGCCCGAGACCCGACCTGGACCCGAACCCGACCCGGTTCGTACATATAAATACTAAAACCCCTAGCCCTTTCTTCATTTCTGCCTCTCTTCTCGACTGAGCCCTAAATTCCCTTCCTCTCTCTCGGATTTCCTCCCTGCCGCACCACTGCTCGTCGGCGTCGAGAGCTGCCGGCACCGGCGTCCTCTTCGTCGGTGGCAGCTCTCCTTCTTCCTCTTCCCTTCTCCCTCTGCCATTTACCCGACAAACCCCAATCTCTCCCTCTCATAGCCGAATCTCCTCTCTCTCTTTCTCTGCCGAACGTCACCGGAGGTAAGGGGTTCGATTCCCCTGCATCCCCCCTTCCTTTTCTCATATCTCCTCTGCCCTTTAATTATTTTACTATTATTATTTAATCAATTTCTTTGTTTGATTAATATTGCAGCTTCGACCATTCGTTGTTGACGGCAGCGCCTCCGTCGAAGCCGGAGGATTCCGACCAGAGGTGGCGTCGTCTGCCATTTTCCAAGCTAAGTCTCTCTCTCTGCCCCTTTTGTATTTCGAGATTTCATTAGTTTGTTTGATTTATGTGGAAGGATGAGTATTTTCTGTTTAGTTCGTCTTCTCAAGAATAGTTTATATGTAGCCTAGATTTACAGATTTTGGTTTATAGTTATACCAAATCAGTGTGGATTTACAGCTTTCTTTTTATGCATTTATGTGTATATTTATTGTTCTCGTTCTTGTGCGTTTGGTTTGATGTATCTATATCTTGTATAGAACCATGGTAGTTCTAGTAATGTTTTCCTTGCTTCAATCGTAAGCATGAAACTTGATTCTTGAGCTTAAAACATGTGATTTTCTTATTCTTACTAGATGTATAGAGGGCTGAAACTTTAGGCTTATTTGCATATGGTTTTCATGCTTGATTTGCTATTATGCTTGTTAAAAGAATGAAACTGAAATTCTCATATTCTTACTTAAGTGTTGAGGCTTAAATCATGCTTAAGGATACTTGAGGTTTTATGTTACTTACATAGAAGTTAGTAGTGCTGTTGTTGCTAGCTCACCACACTCCTTCCTTCTTCTTCTTTTCTCTGCTGCTTCTTCCCTCTCTCTCTCGTGTATTTTAGTGAGTTGTAAGTGAAGAAAAACTGCAATGGTTGGAGTGTTGGAGGTATTTATAGGGCTGAAAGGGTTGGAGGAAAATCTGCTTTCCTCCATCCTTATCTTCTAATTTTCTGTTGTTCCTCTGCAAGTCTAGATAATTGTAAGAGATAGAGTCTTCTTTTCCTGATTTCATCCCTAATCCTATCATTTTTGCTTTGCAAGTGGCAAGTTGAGCAAGTGGAGCAAGTCAATATTTCTTTCTTGAGGCTCAAGAAGGTGTAAGGGGGAAGAATGGAAGGAACATTCTCTGCAGCAGCTGCCACTTCTCTGCCACTTTTCTGTTCTTCTTGTGGCTCAAGAAAGTGTAGGGGTGAAGAATGAAGCTGGAAACTGGAAGGGATATTATCTACTGCTGCTGTCCCTTCTCTGCCACTTTTCTCTTTTCTCCTTTCCTTCTTTGGGCTCAAGCAACGACTACATGCATGTAATCCTTTAATTACTTGTTTTTAATTCATTAATGTATTAATCGAATGTTTGGTTCGATTGTTATCTAACGGTTCGATCATGAACCGATGGGCTTGGCCCATAATATAAATTAATTTGTTGTACCTCAACTTTTGCTCTTGATCGATTTTGAATCATACAAATCAATATGAATTGTAAAATCGATACTATTGTAAATTAAACGATATAATTACTAAATAAATGATTAATCAAATTGCTATTTGATTTCTCTTTAAAATTACTACCCAATTAATAAATTACTTAAAGTAAGTAATCACATTCTATAATCAACAAATTATAAAGGTCATTCTTCTAACTAAACCGACCAATAAGATAAGTCTTTCATACGAAGATTCTATCTTCGTCGAGAATAGAATTTTTAGTCATTAAGATTTAAACTATTTATATAGTTTACGAATTTTACTACTAACGTAGAGTTATGAAAAATGTGGGGCGTTACATCATTCGATAATTTAATCTAATAGTTCGTAATAGATTCCGACCTAACATTATCACAGTCGGAATTAAATTGCTAAATCGAATTTAATTACTTCGATTTCGTATATTAATACGAGTATCACTCGCAACTAATTATCAATAATTAGTTTTTTTTATACTAACGAAAATGCGGGCCATTACATGTGTATCATTCTCAGCCATTCAATTTTTAAGAATCCATGGTATAGATTAGTTTTTTTTCCATCCTAAATGTGGTTTTCATCAAAATCTAATATAAATGCAGTAAAATATGCTTATTATGCATTTAGAAACATATAAACAAAAAAATATAATACATAAAATTTGTTTAATATGTATCCAAAATCGAAACTAAAACTCTAACCAATTAGGGAAATATAAACCCTAACTTGTATGAGAATCCAAAACCTAAGTTGTATGAATAGCTAAACCCACTACAAGAATAACTAGATTCAGTGACAACGGTTTTCGTCACTATATATCCTAAAATCATCACTAAAAGTAGTTTGTGATGACTTTTGTAGTTGTCGTTATAGATACCGTCACAAACCCTTTTAGCAACAACGATAAAAATATCGTCACTATATTATTTTTTATAGTAACAAATAAAGTTGACGGTAAAAATAGTGTTTCAGTGACGTAATACTAATGTCACTATATTTCATTTTTATAGTGACACATAATGTTCGTCACTGTTGTTCAAATTTATCGCGACTTAGTTAATTTGTTTGTCATAAAATACAAGAACTTTAGTCACACATCATTATTGTCACTATATCTATATGTTAGTATATTCATATTTTAATTATGTAATATAATTATGACGTGGATAATAATGTGTCATTGATATGTGTAAATTTGTGTGTGTGGACAATTATATATTATGTGTAGCAAATAATTAAATATTATTCAATCCATTATGATTATAATATTAAAATTATATTACAGTAATAGTAGTAGAAACATGTAATGATAGTAGACAATCGTAAAATGAGTTTGATAAAACATGGCAAATTTATTCATCGAACTAACATTTAATAAAATATACATTTAAGTGCTAACTAAAATTTAAAAAAATAAAAAAATGAATAACTACACTAAATCTTGCTCTCGTGAATCGTGACGTATATCCTTGACTGCAAGATCCTAAGTAAGTATCATCAATCTCCATC
Source organism: Thymus mandschuricus (assembly GCA_029379335.1). NCBI lineage: Eukaryota > Viridiplantae > Streptophyta > Magnoliopsida > Lamiales > Lamiaceae > Thymus > Thymus mandschuricus. Next base: position 12,419,833 of record CM057079.1, read on the forward strand.
TTATCCCTGTTATAACAATAGAAGAAACACAATTCATTAAATTACAATATTTTAATACATTGTTAGATTAATATATAATAAAAAATAAAGAAATAGTAATAATATAATTAGTGAAACTACTTCACCTTACCAACCTCTGAAACATCACGGAGACAAACGGAGATAAAGAAGCTCTACCCCAATTTCCTTAACTCTTTTTCTCTTCTTCTACGACAAAATGGGGTGTCAAATAATTGAATAACTTTTCAATTAAAAGCATAAACAAAAGAGTGATGGTAAATAACCTTTTAATAAATCACAAATAAATTGTGATGGGTAAAGAGAGATGAAAAGCTAGAAACCAAGAGGCTGCCATTCCCACCCGTATGCTTTCAATTTGGCCAACTTCTTCATCCACTAATATTATATCTTTACCTTTGCCAACCTGGCTTTTTTGGCATGGATGTTGATGAGATTACAATGATCACTCATATCAAACATTTCTGAATCTAGAGTAAATAAAGAATGGGGAAGAAGATTAGAATAGAAGAAGGAAATAAAATACACAAATATAGGGGTTTTGAAGCGGTTAAATTAGTGATGGGGTAAATAAGATAGTGGGAATTCGTTTTTTTTTTAATAAAAAAAAAATTATGCGGGATTAGTTATTGAGGAACTGCATTTCGTGCAGTGTGGGGAAAAGTCCATCTAATCCATGTTTTTAGGATTTAAGTTTTTAATCTACTAGTATCACACCCATGCGATGCATGGGGTAAGTTATATATGTATAATATGATTTTTTTTTTTTTTTGTATATATATGATTTTTGTTGAAGTTTTAGTAAAATAATTCAATTTGATCTATTTTGTTGAAGTTTCTTGAGAAAAAATTCAAATTACTATGTACGCTTGTTAGGACAATAATATACATTTAGATCTTTTGTGAAAATATTATATTGAATAAAAGAGCATTACAATCAATCTGTGATAAAATAGATTGTGAAAATTTAATTATAGGTTCACTATGCCAAAAAAGTTCATACATAACGCAAAATTTGCGTTATCTATGTGCAAAAGGAAACCGCTAAGAATACTGGTGTTATAAAAAGTCCCACTCATACATAACGGTTCTGTACCGTTATCTATGTGAGTTTTTCATAACGGTTCAAATTTTAATACATAACACTAATATACCGTTATGTATAGTTACTTTTGATAACGCTTCGAAACCGTTATTAATTTTTTAAACAACCGTTATGTATAGTAACTTTTGATAACGGTTTGCAACCGATATTAATTTATAATCAACCGTTATAATATGGTAAATAAAGATTACGGTTTTGTAGTCATACATTACGGTTTCAAAGTGTTATCTTTTAGTAGTTTTTTTCATAACGATTTTTATAGCGTTATTATATGTTGTGATGTACCATTATTAATTATTCTTATACATAACGGTTCGTAACCGTTACGAAAGACTTATTTTAGTGTTATTTTTTCCTGACAATTTATAACGGTTTTCCTGCTTACATAACGATAATGTAACATGTACTACGTAATTGATGCAAAATGAAACACATATATTTCCACCAAAACATTGTCTACATAATCCGAAAGAGATAAGCCAATATCCAGACCATCCAGATTCCTGAAAATAAAAACAGCAAATATCAACTAGTTTTTTTCTTACACGAAAGTCACTTCCAAAAACTTTCCCTATGTTTGACAATTCAACCGATCGATTGTGCTCACTCCACCATCTTTCCAACAACTTTACTACCCACTTGTCTTCAAATGCTTGCACATCACTGTACAAATTACACAACAAGAAAGTATAACATTTAGAAGAAAATGAACAAAGTATATTAAAAGAGAAAATAACAGATTTCCACAGCTAGAAGAAGCAGGAAATAACAAAATCTGGTTCACATAATATGGAAATGAATATTCTGCTTGCAAAAAACCACCACAAAACTTATTGTTTCTTCATAGGAGAACTCCTTAACTTTCAGGGATTACACAACTTTCTATGGATAACTTAAAAATCTATTGATTCACCTCTATCTGACTAGAGATTTTCAGTTTCTGTCAAGTAAAGGGTCTGCAGAAATGTTCAGAGAAGTTGGGGTGATTCTCAATATTCCCCAGCCTTTCACAGTAAGAACACAGAGGCTTTCTCAGGTCATCAGAATTAGTCACAATCATTTCAAGCAATTGGTGGTTCCAAATAGCGATGATGGAAAAATAATTGCCTCAAACTTTATTCAGGTCAGTATTTCAAAGTTTTCCTTTCCTGTAAATAATTGCCTCAATCTTTGTTCACAGCTAGATAATGAGTCCATGTACATTGTTTAGATCATCCCTTTTTCATTAGATCATGTCTTACTCCTTAGCTATGTACCGATTTTCAGTTTCTACAACAAATATGCATGTTTCTGAATAAGCAAATGGCAGGAGCAAAGTTCTCTCCTAGGGAGAGCAGTAAACTCATTCAATCAAAGTTCAATGAAAAATCAAAATGAGAGACTAGAGCAACTAAATCCAAAACTAAAGCAAGTAAATGAGAGACTAGGCCAAGTAAAATCAGAACTCAACCAAGTCATTTAGCAACGAAGCAATCAAAAGCTCATTATCATACCTTCTGCCGCCCTAACTCTTTAATCAAACAAGTTCCCCATTCCTCACGTATCTCATTGATTTGATCTTGCGTGTAACATTTCTTCGTCTGAAACTATAGAGTACGCACAAACGAATATAATTAATTATAGCAATGACTACTGTAATGAATTCAGATTTAATTATAATTTTTTTTTTACCAATGAGGTCAGACTGGTGGAGCCATCATTCTTAAATCCTGCCATTATTTCTTTCATGTATCGCATCACGTAAAACCCGCATTGCTTGCCATCCGGTTGTTCATTGCCCTACAAAGATAAAGTATAATTGATAAAATGATATAAATAATTTGAAAATATTGATTTGGAATAAGATAGCACACCTCTATATATGTCGGAGGAGCAATTTTCTTGATATTCGTCTTGTCTTTATGTGACATGAAAATAGGCACAGCACTTCAAAACAAATAATTAGTTCACATTAACAAAAAGTTCATACTTCAAGTAATCAAAAGATATTTAAAATTATTAAACTCACATGTCGACTACTTTTTTCAAGTCTTTATCATGACGTCGTGGATTTAGAGGGTCCATTACATAGACTTTTCCACAAAGAGGCTCAATAATTATGAGAATCCAATGATTGCTATTTTAAACATGTAACAAGTTAGGAAAATGTACAATATATATTTTTAATAGAAATTTGGCTGAGAAAACAATCAATTGTGTTGACGTACCCGGTGTTGCAAGGCGCCAATACAAGCTGTACATGTTCCGATCTTGCGGTGAGAAGTCTATCCGCTAAAGCACGTCCTCTAGCCTCACATGACCGTCCTTTGCTATATGATATGCCAAATGGATTGACAAACATAAACTTATTCTTTATCTCATCCATGCTCTTGTACAGGCTCCTACACGCATACTGAATACATTAGCACACATAAACATTTAATAAATATATATATATATATATATATATATATATATATATATATATATATATATATATATATATATATATATATATAGCAACTAACAAGTACCACAGACCAAGCTTTATCTTCGGGGTCTTCAATATGGAACACTTGTTTAGCTTGGTTTCCAAGGATGAAAGAATCTGATTTGTATCCTATTTTGTTCAAATTGACTAGGGTAAAACCAGTATCATCTATCTTAACACCATTATTATTGTCAGCCCAAGTACACTTAAACACTACAACTCGAAATGTAGTGTAATCTAGCTCCCATATTTCATCAATTACACCATAAAACACCATGTCTCCAACCACTGGATTTTTATCCTTTGCACTAGCAACTTGCATCACAGTGGAAAGTATGCTAACTCCAGAGTTTTGCACAACACGAGTTGCATCACGTTTTTTTGTGTGGAAAACAACACCATCTATCAAGTAACTAGAATATTCTAGAACTTGTTTATTAGGCCCATAAAATAACCACTTCAACTTATCAGGTAATGGGTGTTCACGATCGAGGACTGCCTTGGCCACCTACAATATACGTTAAAGGAGAAATTAAATTAACCATTTATAACATCAGCGATTATTTTGTTATTAAAAACATACATGTTCACGTAGCCATCTAGTAAATGTCTTATTGTGCTCGTCCTGAAGCCATTTCTTCATCTTGGCTTTCTTGGGAAATGTTGCTGCTATATGCATCTTATGCTCCCTATAAAATATAATATTAAACGATTGTAATTATTAAAATTTTAATTAGTGAATGAACGAGTCTGAATACTTGCTTGATGTAAGGATCAACACTGGAATCGTTTGTCAGAACATATAGATGAGCTTGCTCCCACTCCGCATCACTGATTTTTGTAACATGTGCTTCACTAAGTGGCCTTGTGTGATCGACATCGCGATGATCAGAACGAATCCCTATAGTGTGTACATTGGATAAATACTCAGCACAGTACTCTACGGCTTCTTCAGCAACATAGCATTCAGCAATACAACCCTCAGGCCGTTGGCGGCAACGTACATATCCCTTCAGAATTTTCATGAATCTTTCAAACGGGTACATCCATCTGTACCATACCGGCCCACATAATTTAACTTCCCGAACGAGATGGACTGTTAAATGAACCATTATATCAAAGAACGAAGGAGTGAAATACTTCTCAAGCAAGCACAAAGTCATCACAATTTCCTTTTGAATCTCCTCTAATTTAGGCACATCAATCTGCTTGTTGCATATCTCATTGAAGAATAGACACAGTCTTGTGATTGCAATCCTCACGTGCTTTGGCAAAACACCTCTTATAGCTACAGGGAGCAGTTGTTGCATCAATACATGACAATCGTGAGACTTCAAGCCAATAAGTTTCAACTCCTTCATCGATACAAGTCTGCTAACATTTGAAGAATACCCTTCAGGCACCTTCATCCCGAGAAATGAAGAACAAACTTTTTTCTTCTCTTCATTGCTTAGCGTGAAGCATGCAGCAGGTAAAAGTGTCTTTTTACCAACCTCACTTGGTGCTAACTCAGTCCTCAAGCCCATGGCAACTAAATCCATTCGAGCATTAAGACCGTCCTTTGTTTTCCCAGGGATGCCAAGCAACGTGCCAATCAGACTTTCAAACACATTTTTCTCAATGTGCATCACATCAAGTACATGTCGAATGTGTAAATGTTCCCAATACTCAAGTTCAAAGAATATGGACTTTTTCTTGAAACATGAGTTCTCTACATATGACACATTTGACACATCCTTCTCTTTGTCTTTCACCTCCTCCTTTTTCTTTCTCTTCCTGGGACGTTCTCTATCTACTTTTTTAGCATTCTTTTTCCCGAACACACAGTTGCAGGTTTGCATTCTTGCTAAAACATCATGTCCACTCAATGGTTTTGGGGCTGGATTCAGTTCATGTGAGCCATCAAAAACTTTTTTCTGTCTTCGGTAAGGGTGATATTCTGGTAAGAACCGTCTGTGTCCTGTATAGGACATTTTCCTACTATGTGGCAGCCATTTCGAACAAGTATAGTCGCCACATATAGGACATGCTCTATATCCTTTGACTGCACATCCAGATAAGTTTCCATATGCCGGAAAATCGTTGATCGTCCATAGGAGAACAGATTTCAACGTGAAACTCTCATCACGATAACCGTCATATACTTCGATGCCTACTTCCCATAATTTTTTCAAGTCATCAATTAAAGGTGCCAAGTAGACATCAATATCGTTCCCAGGCTGTTTGGGACCGGATATTAATAGCGTCAACATCATAAATTTTCTCTTCATGCATAACCAAGGAGGAAGATTGTACGTGACAAGCACAACTGGCCAACAACTATAATTAGAGTTCATCAGATTGTGAGGATTGATACCATCTGCTGCCAAAGCCAACCTTAGATTTCTAGGTTCTTTTCCGAAATCAGGCCATTTATTGTCTACTAACTTCCAAGCAGGTGCATCAGCTGGATGGCGGAGAAAACCGTCACGACTTCTGTTATCAGCATGCCAAGTGAGTTCCTTTGATATTTCTTTAGTTCGGAACATTCTTCGAAACCTTGGCATTGGCGGAAAGTACCACAACACCTTTGATGGCACTCCAGACAATGGATTTGCATTTTTGCCTAGTTTCCATCTCGATAACCCGCAAGTAGGACAATCATTTGAGTCCTTATACTCCCGCCGATACAGAATGCAATCATTAGAGCAAGCATGAATTTTTTCATATTCAAGGCCCAATGTGCTTAAGGTTTTCTTTGCCTCATATAGGGAAGGTGGCAATTCGTCGCCTGATGGAAGCATCTCTTTTAGCAAACCTAATAGCTCACTAAAATTATTATCGCTCCAACTATATTTGGCCTTCAAGTTGTATAGTTTAACTGTAGCAGACAGCTTTGTAAATTTGATGCAGCCAGAATATAGAGGTTTCTCCGCATCTTCAAGCAATGTTTGGAAATGACTAGGGTTATCTTCATAGGCATCATATGCGTCGTGAATCATATCTATTGGCTTCTCAACGCTGCACTTTGCCTCATTTTGGTCAGCCCAAGTACCAGTATACGTTGATTGTGATGAGGTCCTTTCTTCCCCATGCCAAATCCAGTCCTTGTATGTTAAACTCATACCATGGATTATTAGATGTGACCTTACGGCATTGATGTGAATCTTATTGCCATTGGCACATTGTGTACAAGGACATGATATGAAGTTAGGGTCACGCCCATTTTCCAATGCAAAGCTCAGAAAAGCTTCAACTCCATCCTCGTACTCTTTTGACAATCTATTCATTGACATCCATGTTTTGTCCATTTTTCCTATTAACTAACTAATAACCTCTATTCTGCCTGAAAGAGTTAAGGGAGAAATAGACATGAGATTTTCTAATATCCAAGATGTGACTCAGATTTTCTAATGTGATTTTCATATTGGAGTAGTTTAGTTTTCACACAACTGAAGTTAGAAACACAAGAAATTAATTGACAGAGTTATAAAGTATGAGTAAAATACTACTATGTTTTGTTTTTATTAGTCAAGAACTTAACACTGGTTCATTAACACTTAATTTAGGAAATACTAATTTGATATTATGAACATGAAATAATACTGGCATATCGACATCAATTCAAATTCTGGAAACCAGAATTTCAATGCTTCGATATTACTTATGTGGAGATGAATAAAGTCACATAGGAGATTGTGAAATTAAAACAAATCCACTGCAAGATACACAAGTTATACCTGCAGGAGCAATGGCTTGTTATCGTCAAAACTGGACAAGAAGTTCTCCGAATTGATGAGCCTGAGATCTTGATCGGCAGGGTCTAAGATAATTGGCAGAAATATAAGGAATGGCCATATAACATACAAAAATATGAAAAGAAAGGTATAGCCATATAGAGAGTTTGAAAAGGCGATGGAATAAGAGAACAAATCATCTAATAAAGAGGGATTTCACCAACCAAAGGAAGCAACTTTTATCAGTGGAAGGTCAATTTCAAATATATGTTTCCCAGAATGAAGCTCCTTGACTTTTTCAAGAACATCCTACAAAAACGGGAAAAAAGACATCGAATGAGGGATTCAACAAAAAACATGGTGTAGAATCTATGGAGCATGGCTCGAGCAGAGATGGGGAAAGTACAATCTTGAACATTAAGAAATATATTGATACAAAACAGAGAATCCAATAATGGGATAATCAAAGAGTAATTCATACAGTGTATTCGTCGATGTTGAATATGTCGTAGTCTCTCTTCAACACCTGATCCGTTAGTAGCTCATAAGCATATTGAACCTGCAAAACCAGCCACATTAAGATCACCGTAAACCATTGTTTCATATTGTTCGGTTGCAGCAAAAGACTTTTCATCAATAGTTGATTTTTCCAGATAACCATGGTAGGTGCTCTTGCAGGTCAGTGCCTTTTCAGGAATATAGGAGCTGAAAGAAAGAAATAGCGTTACTGTTACATACCTCGATGAGATTGATTTCTGGAGGAATTGTAACACTTGAGTTCCTGAAAAATAATGATGGAAATCAGTGACAATTCTAGAAGAAAAAAGCTAATAAACACGATAGATACAATCAGAAACTACATTAGAATACTTATATTATGATTACCTAAGCTTAAAATCTTGAAAATAAGTATAATTAAATTCCTTCTGCAATTAATAAAACTAACAAACCAGAAAGAGTTCATACCTTGTCCTATGGAGAATCAGGACGTAACAACTTCGCCAATTTAAATGGAGACAGTGACCATTCTATAATCCTGCAGCAGCTGCTGTTCTGAAATTACAAATCATTAAACTGATAAATCCCTTCCCTTAATTGAATCAAGTATTTGTAATAAAAAACTAAGAAATCACACGCATCTGCTGCAAAACAGGAAACTCGGCATCAGCAAAAGAATGAAGAACTTCTATAAATACCACATCCTACAAAGTATTTCAAAACGATAGCATCGAATTTAAGCAAGAATCCAAGCACTGCAATATTTAGGAATCGTGTTGAAACGATTTCACAGAATCTGGACCCCTAACTATAGGAACACATCGAATCGAGAAATTAACCGATTAAAACTTCATTCAATTCAACAAAAAAGTAAAAAAAAAAAAAAAAAAAAAAACATAGCAAAAAACATAAATCGAAAGTTTCGACCATTTCTTTCGAACTAAGCATCATTCCCCAACACAAAAACTAAGTCCCCTAATCACAGCATGCACTGAGTTCCCCACTATGAAACTTCTCTTAACATCCAAATCCAAAATCAAGTTAAATCTTCAACTTCCTTACTAGTTACAGAAAATCAAGTAAAATCGAAGCATAAATGAACTAATAAACAACGAAATATCACCTGTCCAGGAGTCAAGCCCAGAATCGACCAAGTGCAGCTAGAGCCCTAGAAATTGGGAGACGGAATGCAGAGATCTGAAGCAACAAGTAAATTAGAAACACAGGAAATTCAGAGCCAGTGGGTGGAATTGACGGAAAGAGCAGCCCAGAAAATAAAAGGCAGGGGAGAGATAGAGATAGAGATAGAGAGAGAGAGAGCTCGCCTGCTTGTAGGAAGCTAGGCGAGACTGGTTGAGACCGTCGTCGGTCGCGTCGCCGGTCTCCGTTCGTCGCGTCGCCGGTCTCCGTCGTCGGTCGCGTCTCCGGTTGTTAGTCGAGGAAGAAATTTTGGGGAGGAAGAAAGACGTCGCGGGAGAGGGAGAGAGGTAGGGCGGGAGAGAGAGAGATGATTTGGGGATGTAAAATTTTAAATGTTTGTAAATAGTAAATAATTAAAATAATAATAATTAAAATATTATTAATAACAGTATATTCTTATTGCTTTTTATAAATCGTTATTAAAACAAAACATAACACTTCAATACATAACGGTTCTTACTAAACTGTTAAGTATAGTAGTGATTATAGATAACACTCCATTCATAACCGTTATGATTGATTAAAGCTACAGTCACATACATAACGGCAACTGTTATCTATTTAAAAAGTGTTCACATACATAACGGTTCCGTGAAAATACCGTTATGTATACAGTGTTACCTATGACAGAATTTGGCATAGTGGTTGTCCTCATTGAGGCAATAGAAGACAGTGATCAACTTTCATAAACCAAATACAATCGAGAAGCAAACAACTACAAAGTTCATTGTTTGTAGCAAAGATATCAGCTAATGGAGAAAATGAAATTATAGAGAAAAATAATTAAATAAACGACCATTAATAAATGAGGATAACATGGATAGAGATAGACTTATGGTGATAAATTGACAAATCATTCCGGCTAAGGAGTAATAGAGGAATAGAAGATTGAGAGAGAGAGAGATCATAAAAGTCCAGCTAGATGAACTCGTGTTCTGCACAATAGAAATAGCGGTTGTAATGTCGAGACAACTTTCAATTTCACGTCAAAGGAATGTTTGAAAGATTTTCACAAATTTCATAAATTGATTTGGGATTTCAATTATGTTTCATATATATAGAGGAGTGAAAAGGTAGAATATTAATCTTAAAATGTCAAATATTAAATAACTTTAGTTCGAATATATAAATTTACATTACCAAATCAACATTAATCAATAATTTATTTAGATAAAATTGTATTTATTTCAAATACATTTCCTTAAAAATTACATTAATTCACATAAAACAATAACTAATGATTAATCTATATAAAGTTGTATTTCTTTCGGACACTAATTTTTACATTTTTTTTAACAACAATACATAATAATCTGTACAAATTGATCGGTTAGCGTTTAAAATTCATAGGTATATATATGTAGAATATATTAATATATTTACTATATTATGCATGCAACTTTGCCAAAATATATTATAAAAAGATTATTGGAAGTTACTTTTAATTAGCTTTAAAATCTCTTAATAAGATATATCAAGTTTTATTATTGTTTGACTTTGATATCTCGTATTAATATATACATTTAAGAAAATTTAAGAAAAAATTAAATTTATAAACCAATAATCAACTATATTAATCTATACGCACAAAACATAAGTTTATGCTTATATTGTCAAAATTAATCTATTGATTGATAATTGGGAGGAAAAAATAAAAAATAAAATAAGTGTTTGCTAGAGTTAAAGACAATTCACAATGTCGATGAGAGCATAACAAATTCATCGGAAACCTAAGTCTTTGAATTTGAACAAAAAAAATAATAGAAGGATAGAAAATAATTGAAGTGTGAGTGTACTAATGTATACTTCAAGTATATATAAACACAAAATATCATAAATATTGAAAAAGAATTTAATTACACACAATTTATGCTTATATTGTCAAAATTAATTTATTAACTAATGATTTTAACACAAAGATGTTACTTATAAACATAAACGGAATTTTTTTACTTTTACATTAGATTATTTTAATATTGTACAGTATTTGGTATTGGAAAACTAACAAATAAATAAAATAAAATAAAACATTTAATTAATTTTGGTTTCCTTTATAATTTGATTCGTGTTCATTGATGCGTTATACTCTTGCCTTTGTTTAACAATTGGTTAAGCTTCATTTTGTGATCAACTATATCGTTTAATGATAATTAAATATTACACTAAAAGTAAAACAAAATCGAAATTAAAACTAAATTATGTACATAGGATAAGCTTAATCATAATTACATTAGGTGCAATATCGAATCAATAAAAATAAATGAAGATATTTAATCAAAACTATATAGCAAATGATGTAAGAATTATTGGAGTAACAAATGCTTATAAAATTGTATATAATATTGAATTATGTTATTTCAACCTTAATAAGATATTATAAATACTCTTTCGCTGCAATCACTAATTTATCCTTAAGCCTCTCCGATCTCAATAAATCTATCCAATGTGAGACCTCCAATTAATATTGATTCCATTGTGTAGGAGTTGTTTTGTTGTGCTAAATTTTAAAATGTAATTTATTTATTTATTTATTTATTTACATGTGTATGCGTTCATGGCTATTTCAATTGTATTTGGCGATATCGGATATTGGTATATTAAATTACCACTTACTATTAGACAAAATATCAATTTATATATGAAGAAATGAAATAAATGATAAAGTGAATGGATCATAGACAATTACTATGAATGAGAAGGAGAATGAACAAAAATAATTAAATAAGAAAAGTCCAAATATACAGGAAGAATATATGTTGCAAAAGAACATAGGGTTTGAGAGCAGAAAGGGGAGAGTGAAGCGACACAACAATGAAGAAAGGAAACGGAGAGAAGAAATGAGGGAGGCCCACCAAAACCAATTGTTTGCTTCTTCTTCTTCCTCCTCTTTTGGAAAATGAAAAAAATGGAGAATATGAACCGAATGCAGGTAAAATGTTTATGTGTGTGTTTATTTCATAACATGCCAGAAATATATATAGGCATAAAATTATATGGAAATGGAAAAAATGTTAATACACATGCTAAATTTATGTATTGTTAACTTATTTTCTTAAATGATTGATTGAAAATATTAATGCACCATTATGATATACTAATTATACATTTTATTTGCATAAATTTAATATTAAAAGTGGCATATAAAACAAAAGTTACTAATTATAAATGGCTAAAGTTATTAAAAGAGGGCAGCCCTGTAGTACATAGATTTTAATTTACATTGCTATATCACAAATATATTCACGTCAATATTTTAAACAAAAAACGGTTAAATGTATACTTTTTATAGAGAAATTTCATACTAATATATACAAATAAATATGAAAATGAAAATAAATTAATAATTTTCAATAAATTTACATTTATAACCTCTACATACAATTAATTAGTTAGTTAGAAAATAATAAAAGATAATTATCATGTAACATCAATACATTTGTTTCAAATTATCGCTAGTAGAAAATAAAATTTATTATTTCAATATTTAAAAAATTATTAAAAAAAAGACAGTTTGTAGCTGCTATTAGTATATAAATACTAAAAGTTAATTTCCAAATATAATTTAAATGTTGCATTATAATAATAAAAAAAATCAATTTCAAAAGAACAATTACGAAACATGTTTCTTGAAATTTGTGTGCGAATAAAAATTGTTTAAAGCAATTTCATACTAATATATATATGATACTGTCTATTGACACACTCAAAAAATATAAGAATGAAAATAATAATAATAATAATTTGCAATAAATTTAAACTTTGTAACATCTAAATACAATTAATTGGTTGGTTAAAAAAATATTAAAAGACAATTATGATAGGGGCAAAAATCTATATACCTATTATGCTTAAGAGAAACACTATAATACACCCTACTATAATAAAAACACCAATATACCCACTTTTTGCCAAATGGGACTAAAATACCCTTGTGTTCAGTTTTGGAAGGAAGGGGGAAATTCAAATCAATTCTCGGATATGTGAGAACCGATTGAACTCCCCACTACCACCCCCAACTACCCCAGCAGAGCCATTATTGCCGGACAAAACCTATTCTCCTCTCCTCTTCTTCTCTCCTCTCCTCTCGCCGTCAACTCCTCCGCCACTGTCTCTCTCGACGGAAACGAGGCCGCACCATCCCTGTCGATTACACCGCTGCACACATAATCCCATCCAAAAATGTCAAGCGGAACTCGAGGAAGCAAACGAAAGAGGAAGGATGAGATTGTTCGGCTGTCGCCGGAGATAACTGAAGAACCCGTCGCAGAGGAGACGACGAAGGTCCGGAAGAAAAGCGGCTACCCGTTCATTGATGAAGAGGTAAGAAACTAGGGTTCTGATTTCCGAAATTGAATTTTGGTGTGCAAAACCTAGGGTTTACTGTTTTCCAATCTTTGTTCTTGCTTGGGGGTTTTGATTTCTTACTGGGTTTGAGTATCGACTGTACAACACCCCCCCTTTTGTAATGCATGTTAAAAATTTGATAGATTTGCTTGGGGGTTTTGATTTCTTCCTGGATTTGAATGTTGTTCTGTTTTGATAATGAAGAGGAATAATAGTCTTTGTTTGGTAAGAATGTTGTTCTGTCTGGCAATCGCCCTAGGGTATAATGAAAATAACATGTGCATTATCAAAAAATATTGTCAGAATATGGAAGTTTTTTTTGATTAACAAGTCTTCGATTGCACAACTTTGCTTGTAAAAAACTTGAAGCTTATGTTCGGTTGTTTTGATAAAAAAAATTGTTCTTATTGGTGATGTTCTTCGTGGTTGTAAGAATCTGTATTTGTTTGTAAGAATGTAGGTTTTTCTAAGAAAAGAACTGGTGATATTCTGCTGTAAATATGTTTATAGGGAGAATCTTTTTTTTGGTAAGAATGTAGGTTTTTGTTGGTAAGAACTGGTGATATTATGATCTACATATGTTGTTAGTAAGAATGTAGGTAGTTTTTATAAGAAGAATCTGTTTTTGTCTTTAAGAATGTAGGTTTTTATTGGTAAGAACTGGTCATATTATGATCTACTTATGTTGTTAGTAAGAATGTATAATTTTTTATTAGAAGGATATGTTTTTGTTTGTAAGAATGTAGGTTTTTCTTGGTAAGAACTTGTGATATTATGATGTAAATATGTTGTTGGTATGAATGTTAAAGTTGCTATAGGGTGAATCTTTTTTTGGTAATAATTTAGGTTTTTGTTGGTAAGAACTGGTGATATTATGATCTACATATGTTGTTAGTAAGAATATAGAAGTTTTTCTAAGGAGAATCTTTTTTTTATGGTAAGAATGTAGGTTTTTGTTGGTAAGAACTAGTAATATTATGATCTACATATGTTGTTAGTAAGAATGTAGGTAGTTTTTATAAGAAGAATCTGTTTTTGTTTGTAAGAATGTAGGTTTTCCTTTGTAAGAGATATTATGATGTAAATAAGTTGTTGGTATGAATGTTAAAGCTGCTATAGGGGGAATCTTTTTTTGGTAAGAATGTAGGTTTTTATTGGTAAGAACTGGTGATATTATGATCTACATATGTTGTTAGTAAGAATATATAAGTTTTTCTAAGGAGAATCTGTTTTTGTTTGTAAGAATGTTGGTTTTTCTTGGTAAGAACTGGTGATATTATGATGTAAATATGTTGTTAGTAAGAATGTTTATGTTTTTCTAAGGAGAATCTGCTATTGTGTGCTGAATGTTTTTGTAAAACGTTGTAGGTCGAATGGAGGTATGAGAGGTTGGAGCTTCTGCCTATGTTTAAAAAGGTTATTCCAGCAGGGTACGAATTGTTGGCTGGGGAGGTTAATACATTGCTGACAAAGAAACTGAGTGTGAGAATGGCAAACTTAATTAGAAATTCATGTATGGGACAATTCACTAGGCTGGATGCGTCAACAATTCGGTGCGGGAAAATGATGCACTATGTGGTTTGTCACCAGGTATAATAATTTCATGTTCTTACATTAATCATACATAATTTAATCCATGCTATTGGTAATACTACTTTACTAGAAAAAGATTCTTACTTTCTTGATTTCTGACCAGGTTGTTCCAGAGCCTAACTTTGATCCAACGTCTTTGTTTTTCAAAGTTGGGAGGAAAGTTTTGAGGTTCTCAAGAGTCGAATACGCTTTGGTCAGTGGACTCAAATTCGGGCCTTCTACCTTCGATCCATACGCAGAGCAAACACTGCCCCCTAACTCTACTTACGAACGACTGTTTGGGGCAAATCCAGGGACACGCCTTTGTGATGTCCGTAATGCTTTTATAGAAAGAACGTTCACGGTTCAGGGGAAAGAGGTGGAGGCAACGCCCGAAGACTGGGTGAAGCTGTCGAAGCTGCTACTTTGCTTGGGGTTCGCCCTTGGGGTCGATACGACGAAAAAAAAAAATACCGCTTTGGATGTGGGTGTTGCTTGAAATTGAGGAGGAGTGAGAAAACTTCCCATGGGGGAGTCTATCATACCAGGTGCTGCTAGAGGCTATAAGGGGTATCCCGAAGAAGGAGAAAGGAAAAATGAACTACGGGATCAAGGGGAATACAGTGGCTTTTTGTGTGAGTATTGTTATTTTTTTGTTTACATTAATTAATAAAAGATGCTTTATCTAACTTCTGCTATTGTTTTTTTTTTGGGTGAACAGGCTTGGATTTTTGAGGCATTTCCAACCTTTGGTAAGGTTGTTGGCCTCAGGGGCAAGGATACGCAAATCCCGCGTTTCGTTCAATACTCCTTCGTCAAGGAAAGACGTTATCCGAAGGACGACGAAATCAAAGAGGTATGTTTTGTTAGTAACACTTTATAATCCGATTGTTTGGGTAGACATTGAATCCTTACAGTAGCAATGTGCATGCAATGTGCATGAGAATGTGTTACCTTCTAATAATGTGTTGTTAATGGTAAAAAAAATGTGTTTTATCAACTTTGGTAGGAATGTGTTTTAAAAAATGTGACAATTTATTCATGATTTGGTAGGAATGTGTTACTTACAGTTTGGTAGTCATGTGATTTATCAACTTTGGTAGGAATGTGTTCTATGATTTACAACAATTTATTGATGATTTGGTAAGATTGTAGTATTTGTGGTAAGAAACTATTATAGGAAATCAAAACATGAGAATGTGTTGGTAAGAATGTGTTTGTAAAAATTGGTCCATTTTTTATGATTTATGGTAAGAATGTATTTGTGGTAAGAATGTGTTTGTAAAAAACTGTGGTAAGAATGTGTTTGTAAAAAACTGTGGTAAGAATTTGTTTGTAATAATGTGTTTGTAGTATTTGTGGTAAGAATGTGTTTGTAAAAATTTGTCAAAATACTTATGATTGGTAAGAATGTGGTGTTTGCAGGGGCTTGTTCGTAGGCTGAAGCCAACCGAGGAAGAGAAGCTTGAAGGATTCTGGATATCCTTGTCTGATGATCCAGAAACCAAGCCATTTGCCTTCAAGTATGATCCCAGTGATGCCCTGAAGAAAAGGACGAGGGGGGAGATGATGCAGATGCAGGGGAAGAAGATGAGGATGGGGAAGCGCCAAAAACTGAATTGGCAACTGTGAGCCATGCTCAGATCTCGGCAGCTGCGGAGACGGCAGCTGCTAATGCGGTTGGTAAGAGCCTTGAGCAGATGAAGCTCATGTTTGGTGAATTTGAAAAAAATCTGCTGAAGGGGCTTGCCAAGAAAGTTGCCAAGGAGGTTGGTAAAATTCTGCTGGATGCACCCGAGCCACACAATTACTACGAAGGAGGTGCTGGATACGGGGAGGACGAAGTCATTGAGGATACACCTGTTGCGGCTCAAGGGGTTCCACGCGGGCTGGATGAAATTGTGGCCAATACTCCCGTTCAACCTACAAAACTTTTTGAACGCGGAGAGCCTTCTATGTTCTCTTTGGGTCTAACTCAAGAGAAAACATCAGAGAAGGCGCCACAACCAGCCATCGCAACAGCCCCTGCAGCAGCCCAAGCAGCAGCCCCAGCACCAGCCCCAGCAGCAGCAGCCCCATCAGCAACAGCCCCAGCAGCATCAGCCCCAACAGCTCCAACAGCTGCCACAGCCCCAACAGCTCCAACAGCAGCAACAGCCCCAACAGCAGTGCAGCAGGTCGAAGGGATGCCATTACCTCTGCCGGAGGTGAATGAGCAGGTATAAATTTGAAAAAAAAAATCTGATGGGTTTAAGGACAAACAATGGTTTACATTTGTGTGTGTGTGTGTTTTTTTTTTTTTTTTTTTTTTTTTTTCCTATTCCAAAGGGGATGTTACTTTGGACAATTTTGCGTTTTGTATCTTTTTTTTCATAAAAACATGTAATTTCCGTTGCATTATAATTCGAACGTACGAATAGTATGAATGTAATCCTTCGTACCAATATCACAATTTCCCATTATTATTAATGTGGTGCGCTAAATGGTACGGAGAACTACTTCTTACCATTCGCACCGTAGAATTGCAACAGGGATGGTAAGAATTAATTTTAATTCTTACCTTCCTTCGAAATATTTCTCATTACATTCTTACCAACATGGAATGAGTGAGTATTAAAACAATGGCATGGAATTCTGGAACAGGAAAGTTTCTTGACGGACACGCAGATAGATCGGGAGTACGATAAACTTGAGATCGTAGAAGCTGTGGAACAGCACCCTGTCTTGCGAGGGCACACAAAGAGCGTTCGACCGACAAGGATCATGTATCCTTCCCGAGTGTGTCGTAGTCCATTCCTAAGGGAAGACCGGCGTCCAGCTCCCGACAAATTCAGAACTTTCTTACAAGATGCAAATGAGTTGTAAGTTTAGCATTAACATTACAAATGAGTTTATTATCATGCTTGCATATATAGTATTGCTTGGATTGGTACCTTGACCTGTTTCATAATGCAAAAAGATGAACACATACACAGGAGAAACGTGGGCTTGCACGATGATGTTGACAGGGGGTTTTTCGAGCAAATTCTAAAAGAACGCAGCGTACTTTTGGAGGACCACGTGACTTCTTACCTTGGAGTAGTCTGTTCAAACCCAACACTTGCAGGGTTGCGCACCGTTGACCAAAGTATTGGCGTGACATGTTGTTTTTTCATGGTAAGAAGGATTAAATTATGTTAAAAACTGGTGTAAGGTATACATCCTTATCGTATTTACAAAATAAATCTGATTTTGATGTTTTGTGCAGTGTGAGGTTGAGAGTGTGTTTGAAACACTCCATCAAAAACCTGAATCGGGGGAGTACAACTATGATTTGTTCGACCCAAGTGTCGAAGAAAATATCCCGGATGAGGAAATGGAGAGGCTCCTCGTATTTACTAATGGGTCTTACCCAGCATGGGGTGAGAACTTTAAGGAGTGGATTGAATACGAAAAGGTACGAACACTATGACATATAATAAAAAATATCGATACAATCTTACTTTTTGTTGTTCCTACTATAATGCCTGACTTTATGCCTGTCATAGATGGTAAGATTATTTATACAATCTTACCTTATGTTGTACATAAGATGGTAAGATTCAAGATACAATCTTACATCCTGTTGTATCTATTATCATTCATGACTTTATGCATGTTACAGATGGTAAGATTCATGATACAATCTTACCTTCCTTTGTACATCAAGATGGTAAGATTCAATATACAATCTTACATCCTGTCGTACCTGTTGTCATGCATGCGTTTCTGCCTATTGGAGATGGTAAGATTCACGATACAATCTTACTTGTTGTTGTTCCTGCCATCAAGCATGAATTTATGCCTGTCATAGATAGTAAGATTCATGGAACAATCTTACCCTCTTTTGTACATCAAGATGGTAAGATTCAAGCTACGATCTTACATACTGTTGTAACTGTTATCATGCATAAGTTTCCGCCTATTTGATTGTCACGACCGGACTTCACTAAGGATAGTTAAGCCGGGAACCCATGACTAGGGATGGGAATTAAGAGTAGGGGAAAGAAAGGGGGTATAAGATTGTGTGTGGAATATGACTCGTATAACTATTTGAACAACACTTTATACCATTGAACGTCTCAACTCGGGATCTCAAATGAGAATACAAGGATACTTGTCATAATCTATTACATGACTTGAAACAATTCTCGAAAGCTCAAGAGTTTGCACAGCGGAAGAACACTTGAATACATGTATGAAGACACGTATTACCGAGAGTCCTAATCTATAACGACAAAAGCTCCACTCGCCACTTCACATCATCTCGCTCAACCTGCACATTTAGAAATACATGCAGGGCTGAGTACGAAAGTACTCAGTGGGCACATGCCGAAAACTATACATAATAATTGTCAAGTCATTCAACTGTAAGACATAGGGGTTTTATTGAAAAGAGCCCATGCTTACTAAAACTGTTCTTGTGATCTAAAAGTGCATGCATGCTAAGTCCTTTCGTAATCTACCATATCTGAAACTGTGGTGTCAAGGAGGTGGCCACCTCACACGACACCTGACTGGCCAACCCTGAAGATGACTCACGGTCCTGTGTACACTAGTCCAAGCAAGATAGCAAGTCTTAACAAGGACCCGAAATCGATTAACTTTATTGGCGAAGCCAATTCAGATAGGTGTCATACACAAAACAAAAATGTTTATGGCATGACAATACTTGAAAATAAGCATTTTCATCTAAACATTCTATAACTTTTCTTGTATAAGAAAGCCCACCTTAAGTAGCGTGAAAAGTGTCGATCCTGATAAAATCGCAACGTCAACCTTCCGGTCGATTTCCACCTATTTAGAAATGACAATATAAGAATTTACATTCTTATAGAATCTAATAATTCCTTATAAAGGATATTATAATTCTTTATTTCTAACTTCTCGTTTTGACTAATGTTCCGTTAATATATATCGTGAGATTATTAATCGGAGTTAATAAATCATACGGCTAGTGGTGGCCATTAATTATTCTCACATACTTCAATTAATAATTAATTGAGTTAAATCTTGTTGGATTATTAAATCCAAAGTTTTATTATAATTCTATGAATTAAATAAAACTACTTTAGGCTCAGAAATTAATCGAGCTTCGTTAACTGTCCTTGTAAGCTTTGAATAATTATTTATTTGAAGTTATATATATATATTAGATTGTTAAATCTAATATTCTTTTCATAATTCATTTCCATGAATTAAATAGGCTATTTTAGGCTCGAGAATTTCTCAAGCTTCGATAATAAACTCATATTACTCGAGTGGCTTTATTAGAATTAATAAAACATTTCTCGGTAATTTATAACGTCCTTTTCGTCTAAATTTTACGGGTTTTAATTATACGAAAATATTAAATAAATTAAATAGTTGGGCCATAAATTAATCGGCCCAACTTGAGTCCAATTCCCGGCCCAAGACTGCTCCTAACCCAGACCCAACACCCGGCCCAAACCCGACCCGAAACCCGACCCGGTTCAAACCCTAGGCATAAAAAGTCCTAACCCTCACCTTCACCCTCATTTCCCCCACCTCTCATCTCCTTCGCCCCTCAACCACCCGCCCCATCCCTCTCTCGGACTGAACCCTGCCCAGCCAACACCACCGCCGCCGGCGGCGAGAGCGCCGTCGCCGGCGACGCCGTCTTCTCCTTCCTCCCTCGTTCTTTCCCCTCTACTCTTTCTATCTCTTCTTTTCTCGAGATCTCTCTCTCTCTCTCTCTCTCGGACTGAATCTGCCGGCGCCACCCTCGCCGGCGGCGAGGGTCGTGCTCCGGCAGTAGCCCCTCTGTTCGAACTTTCCCCCTCTCTTCTTCCTCGTCTTTCCCTCTCTAGCCCGAACGCGCAAGGCGTCGTCGCCCAGCCGCAGCTGACTCGAGAAGCGCCGCCGTCACCGGACGCTGTCGGAGCAGAGGTAACACTCCCCTCCCTCCCCCTCTATCTCTTCTCTCTCTAATTCTATCTCTCTCTTTCCAAGGATTCTGGACAGGGGAGGATACGTCCGGTGCCGCCGCTGCCCAGACGAAACGCCACCGTCGCCGATGCAGAATCCGACCCGGGGCCGCCTCTGCTGCCCCGGACAGAGCCTTGGCTCCGTTCTCTTACCCGTCGGGGCGTCGAGCCTCGACGGAGGTTCGGTTTCACGTCCTTGCTACCCTCCCTTTTTCTGCTTTCTTTATGTTCTTGGTGTTTGATAGATTATGCAATATTCCTTATGTGATATGTGTTTTACGAATCAACTTGGTGGTTCTTGGATCTTATGCTATAACATGTTTCTTGTTTGCTTATGAACAGTACCCATACATGTTTAGACTTTAATATAATTTCTCAAGAATCATGCTTGGTGATTTTAATCTGTTAATCATGCTTGAGGGTGCTTAACTATGTCTTATTGTAATTTTCATACTCGTATACTAGAAGTTCCTTGAGTCTTTTACATACTAGGCTTGCTTAACACTTACAGAATTGGCTTGAGACACTTACAAGTATGTAGTAGGGCTGTTGTTGCTAGCTACTCCCTTCCTCTTTCTTAGTTCCTCTTCTTCTTCTCTTAAATTTTATCTTCTTTGAGTGATAATTATGTGAGGTTAAAACTGAGTTATGATCTATGTTGTAGTATTTATACTACTCTTTTGCTGAGGATTAGTGTGATATCAACGTGTGAAACCTGTAAATTTTAACCCCCTTTTCTTCATGATTTGATGCCTTCTTTCCCTTGTTTTAGGGGATGGTTTTGCAGGGCATGGTTGGGGAGGTTTGGGCTGATTTTTCAATGAAGCTAGGGAAGGAATGATGATGGCTAGAAGAAAGAGTTGCTGCAGAATTGGCAGCCAAGTAGCAGCCGCCTCTTCCTTTTCTTTCTTTCCTTTTCTTCTTTTCTCTTCTAGATATGTACTAATACTTTGTGTATTAAATACTTAGTGACATAATAAATCCTTATGTAATAGTTAGGGTATTCTTTTCATTACTAGCTTACTTACGTGGCATGTATTTTTAATATACATCCATTACATATTTTTTCGTTACACATTCCATTCGGTTTTACATTTCTTAAGCAGATGGATTTCTACTAATTGGGCTCGATCCAATTCATCTATTTATGGGCTTGGGCCCAATTTAATAATCTTTGGGCTTGACCCAATGATAACCAATTATTAAAATTGTCATCGCTTAATATTTCGGTATCCACTCGATAATCAATCCGATTATTTACCTTTCATCATAACATTCTAAATCATGCTTGAGTACTTGTATATATATATATATATATATATATATATATATATATATATATATATATATATATATATATATATATATATATATATATATATATATATATATATATGTCTATGATTACGAGTATTGCTCGTAATTTACTACCGTAACATAGATTTAAGACTATTGAAATTGCGGGCCATTACATTCTACCCACCTTAAAAAAAATTTCGTCCCGAAATTTGCGTACTTCTAATTGAATCGCTCGGGGTACTTCACTTTATCTTAACATCGAGTTTCCACATCGATTCCTCTTTTTCGTGGTGTTTCCACCAAACCTTGATTTAAATAATAGCTTCTTTACTAAGATGTTGCACCCTTCGTTTCAAACTTCCTTTTACTCTATTCTCGTAACTGAACTACAATTTAAGACAAACTTACCTTGATGAATTTCGCACATGCTTTCAAGCACGTGCTTTTTCTTACTTGCATACGTAAAATATCATCTAACGGATACGTTCTAATTTTGGAGATGCTCCTAACTTGTATGTTATTTTTAGCATATCATATTCTTTCCGGTTATCACAAGGTCTTAGTAAGACGAGTTCTTAGCTTTCCTTTGATCCTAAACTTCGGTATCTACTTCCAAGGTGTCACCTTCAAGAACTTTTTCTAATACTTCAAAGTTTATCTTTGTTCGACATTTGTCGGTTCAGGACTTCTGTCCATTCTATCTTCTCTCACTCTTTTACAACATATTCTATCTTGATCCTTTCATTGATCATATCAGGACCTTAAATCTTTCTTTCACCTATCTTGTCTTTATAGAGAGTGGTTTATAGTACGTCATATGGCGTCACGCCCCCTTTTTTTTTTCCGGCTAATAACTATTATTAGCAAGTCTATTTCCGCCTTTAACGAGTACGACTGTTCTCGACATGCCTTATAGGATCTAAATCCTTCTTTCCCATTGCCTATCAGTTTGGCGATGACAAGTTGTGCTATTAACTAGCTTAGTGCTTAAATCTTTCGTAACTAATCCAGGACCTGTATGTAACATAGTGTCTTGGTTTCTAGTGATAAAATAATCACATTGTGTAACACTTGACCCCTTAAGCATGTAATTGGGCTAATCTTGATCTGTGGCTGATCGAAATGGAAATAGTATAAGGTCTCTTCGTAAGTCGATCAATAACTTTATATATAAAACTTTGTTTTCTTTCTTAGTTTTGGTAGTCTCATCACAATCTCATTGTAACGTGTTCGCAGTTTCACTACGAAATCTTTTAGGGGTTGTAGCTTCCCTAAATTTTGATCATGATCTAATTTATCGTAATCAATTAGTTAACATGGTGGTTATCCATATCCTTGAAACAAGTTTACTTGTTTGACATACTAAAGCACCTTCTGGTAGTTGAGGCTATACATTTCTTCATGTCCCCTACCACAACTTTCTTTATAGGTCTTAATGCATCTTGTATTCCCAGGTAAGCGGTTTATAGTGTATCTTTAGTCTTACTTAAGATTTCATTCTTGAGCTCATCATCGTGTGGTATGCACAACCTCCCTAACAAAATTCTTCGGTATTATTATCCTTAACATCTGTATCTTCTTTAACTTCGTTTCTTTGCTTTATGCCTCTCGTTGACATTATAGTCAATGTAGTAATAATCTTTTCTACCGCCTTGGGCGAGACACTACCTTTAAATTTATATTCTTAAAATCACTGACAATTGTCTTCTCACTCGTGAGAAGAAGTATCCACATGAAGCGTGGTTTACGACATAAAGCATTGGCTATTATATTGACCTTTGCATTGGTAGTTGATACTACATTCATAATTCCCTACTAGTTCTACCCACCTTATTCGACACACATAAAAGCTCACTGTTCGAATTCGTTCTTGTAATCCGTGAGATTTTGCATTAACTCCATAAGGTTGATGCTTCTAAATTTTCAGGGCGTGCACCACTGAAAAATTTAAGTTGTGGGTAGGGTTGTGGTATAACCAACGTGGTGTATAAATTGTTACATTTCTTTCCTTTCATTGGTACTGGGATGATCCCATTCCCTGAGGCATCTATGTATGTTGTTTATTTCTTTTGTAGTTCTAGAACTATCAGAATTAGCACAACCATCGACTTCCATGTCAACTATTGAAAGCATGAGTGACGCTTAAAGGTCCACATACACTGGATCACTCGCTTTACAATCATGTTATTGGCCTTACTATCTTGGAGAATTCTTGACGAATCTCTGGTAATAACGAGTCACTCCTAAGAGGCTACGTATTTTATTTAGTGTAGATGATTCTCACCCTTGTAAAGCTTGTACTTTTGCTGGGTCTATTTAATTTCATCCGACGACACGATGTGTCCAAGTAATGTCACTTTGTTAAGCTAGAAAACATATTCTCTATTTTTTTTTTATGTATAAGCATTTCCCTTGTACTATTCTTTTTAATTTAATTGCTCATGTATAGGTGAGACATTTAATACCATATGGAGTAGAGATTTATAATAATTGGGCAGGTCATTTCGATTACTCAATCTATACATTTCAATGAGGGGTAAAAATAATTACCTCTGGTAGCAATGCTACATCTTCCAATTCTTTACTTGCTCAATTCATATGAGTTTTACATGGATGGTCCTTTGATATGCTAATTGCATATACTTTATCTCTACCAATTCTTCCTTCTCTATATCGCCTTCGTTCGACTTTTAATATTTAAGGGACCTTGGCAAGACTTTCTGTCTCCTTGGAATAGGTTTAATTACTTAAAATAGGTTTGAATCTGTATCAATTTACTGATCCATAAAACTATTGGTTATTCGATAGAGTCATAACCCTCCTATTTTATTTACGTACCGTTGTTTCCGTTATGGAGGTTTAAATTTTACATAGTCCTCTTACTTTATACTCTTGTAGATAATCTTGTCTATCCACCATTTCGAATCAATCTTCTAGATTGAGGATTTACTGAAACTCTTGGTCCATATCTCAAATGCTCCTTATTTCATATAGTTTCTTAACTGGAGGAGTTCCTTGAGGATTAGGTTCCTTGGAATGGATTATCTTTCCGTTTGTCTTACTCTGTTACATTCCGTTGCTAACTTTCATTCATACGTCTTTCATGGCCGACCAACTTAAATCTTGTTATTCGAAACTTTATTTCTAGCGGAAAAAAAAAAAAAAATTTCGTCTGATCCATGCGATTGTTCTAAGGGGTGTATCGCCCGTGATGTATGGAAATCTTAATCTAGATTTTGTCATCAACCTATGCCACCAACTACTACATTTGTTAATGTGGTGTCAACTCTTGATCATTTGCTATATTCTGTGGGAACTGATTTATCCCGTACTTTAATGCATGCATCCACTTAAATATATATTCTGCTTATGTACTCATTTCTCCTCTTTACTTATTCTCTTAATATGCCTTACCATTCTCGTAGTTTCGAACATGCTTCTTACTTTACTATCTAGTATCTCTTTTCTTGAATAAAAAAAATTCTGGGAATTCCAAAAGGTCTTTATTAACTATCTCTCCTCACACCATTATCTACTTGAGTCTTGTATCAATATCTTTACTTATTTAACAACCCCTGAACCATTTTGTAACATACTCAAGATCATATCATTGTCCTTAAACATTTTACATCTTAAATTCCCTTCCACTAATTGTAAGTCTCTTTATTTCTATCTTGTTCTATTTCATTTCCATGTTTTGGGTAATCCCTGACGGTATCATACTTTAAGTCATACTCGTGACTTGCTATTGGGCTTAGTAAACTCCATTGCTTGGATAGCTAATTGTATCAAAGTGGAATGAGAATATCGTTACACGATACTGGAAGGTATAATGACAATGGTTCAATTTTGGCACAACAAGTAACCAAATATGTTATCAATAAATCATCTGACAAGCTAGGAAAGAATAATCAGAGGGTAGAAATGAAATGACAAAGGTCAGGGGGAGGAGACCCATTTTGTCGATACCCATCCGATTTCTTGTCTGATGGTAACGCTACCGAGATTGATATTATGTGGGGTGATCAGTCCCGCATAGACACAATCTCAGTCACACGAAGTTCAAGTACTTTGGTGACTCTCAACTTTTCGGGCGGTGAAAAGAAGCTTTTGCAAAGTTTGGCGAGCTCTTCTAACTCATGATTTTTCTGGACTATGTATTTTATAATACATTTTTCTGGGCTTCAAGGGCTCACGTAGGACATCACAACACGAGGTATTACCACGATAAGTTTTCCTTTATATCATTAGCCATGCAATTCTTCTTACTATAAGTACTTATGTACAACTTCACTGAAGTAGTCTTCAATGTTCTTTTATCCCCTATAAGCTTTCACCACTAACTGAATGTGCTATCATTGTTATTCATAACCTTACAAGGGCATATAACCTTGCATTTTTATTCTGATTGTACGTTGTAGAGTACGGGGTTCTTTTTGGTACTGCCTCGCATATCAATCGAGGTGGCCTTATCAATATAAGGTTTCTTTTAAATAGCACTAATATTTCCATATTATAGACTTCTTACGAGTCTACGCTCTAGGATGTCATACTATCGGTTAATCTTAACCGGCCATAATAACTAATTTATTTTAGATATTTAGTCTGCATGATAGTCGCACCTTATGTTGAAACATACAATCTGCTCCATATGATTCTATGGTTTGGTCTTGTATAAAAACCTTATTGGTGTTAACCATACACATTAAAAATGCCTACAATCCTGGGAATGTCGTTTATTAGGTCATGGTAATGTCATCCTGAACGATCAATCTCGTATAATGTCCCCCATCATCCTTACTAATTTGTTGGCGGTAGATTTTTCAATCTCGTAATAACGTCATGTCTTACACCCTGTGATCGTGGGTGGATATTCTAAAGTGACCAAAATGGGACATCAACTTATCTAAACCATTCTTGTAAAAGGACTGATAAATTCGTTATGATCGAACTATCTCTGGTGTCGAAGCACCGGGTTGCTTCTTCCTTTTGGTGAACTTTGTTCAGGCCTAACCTTATTTAGGTTCTGATTGACATGTTCTAATATTTGAACTCTAAGAATTAGAGATCAATTAATGCTTTTATGCTCATGGATATATATTTCCAAATAGGTATAACTATTGTTACCGTCATTCTTTTCTAACTTCTATTTAATCTTTCATTTGACTGCTGTTATATTCTTTTGTTTAACCATGATGCGGTACATCTATGGTTTTGTGGTGGTCTTATCTTTATTGTGCCACAGTATCTTTGTTAACTTATAGAAACTTCATTATGTAAAAACATTAGTGAACTAACGTTGTTCGTATGTCTTGAAAAGCCGTTAAAAGGCTAAGCCCATGTCATCGAGTGACATCTGTCTTCATCGTGCCTCTTGCCTCAATTCTTTTGCACTCGTGCATCTTCATCGCCTTTTCTTCTTCTTCTCTTCTTACGAAGAGAAAGGAAATTTCATTCCCTCAATGTCTATTTCTAAGTTCTCCGAGGAAAACAACTAGTTCGAGCGAGCTATGTTCTCTAGCAAGCCTTGTTCTTTTCTATATGTGATCTTAAATCCACTATGTTCTTTCTATTCTTCGACTTTTAATCTCATGAAAGTCTTACCTTTCCTCGTTGAGCGCGATGTAGTGAAGTGCAGAGCTTTGTCGACTGACTCGATTAGTCAAGTGAATCAATACTCGACTAAACTCTGAAGAAGACTCTCGGGTTTCAGAGCAACCATTGCTCTGATACCACTCTGTCACGACCGGACTTCACTAAGGATAGTTAAGCCGGGAACCCATGACTAGGGATGGGAATTAAGAGTAGGGGAAAGAAAGGGGGTATAAGATTGTGTGTGGAATATGACTCGTATAACTATTTGAACAACACTTTATACCATTGAACGTCTCAACTCGGGATCTCAAATGAGAATACAAGGATACTTGTCATAATCTATTACATGACTTGAAACAATTCTCGAAAGCTCAAGAGTTTGCACAGCGGAAGAACACTTGAATACATGTATGAAGACACGTATTACCGAGAGTCCTAATCTATAACGACAAAAGCTCCACTCGCCACTTCACATCATCTCGCTCAACCTGCACATTTAGAAATACATGCAGGGCTGAGTACGAAAGTACTCAGTGGGCACATGCCGAAAACTATACATAATAATTGTCAAGCCATTCAACTGTAAGACATAGGGGTTTTATTGAAAAGAGCCCATGCTTACTAAAACTGTTCTTGTGATCTAAAAGTGCATGCATGCTAAGTCCTTTCGTAATCTACCATATCTGAAACTGTGGTGTCAAGGAGGTGGCCACCTCACACGACACCTGACCGGCCAACCCTGAAGATGACTCACGGTCCTGTGTACACTAGTCCAAGCAAGATAGCAAGTCTTAACAAGGACCCGAAATCGATTAACTTTATTGGCGAAGCCAATTCAGATAGGTGTCATACACAAAACAAAAATGTTTATGGCATGACAATACTTGAAAATAAGCATTTTCATCTAAACATTCTATAACTTTTCTTGTATAAGAAAGCCCACCTTAAGTAGCGTGAAAAGTGTCGATCCTGATAAAATCGCAACGTCAACCTTCCGGTCGATTTCCACCTATTTAGAAATGACAATATAAGAATTTACATTCTTATAGAATCTAATAATTCCTTATAAAGGATATTATAATTCTTTATTTCTAACTTCTCGTTTTGACTAATGTTCCGTTAATATATATCGTGAGATTATTAATCGGAGTTAATAAATCATACGGCTAGTGGTGGCCATTAATTATTCTCACATACTTCAATTAATAATTAATTGAGTTAAAT
This sequence comes from Thymus mandschuricus, assembly GCA_029379335.1. Taxonomy (NCBI): domain Eukaryota; kingdom Viridiplantae; phylum Streptophyta; class Magnoliopsida; order Lamiales; family Lamiaceae; genus Thymus; species Thymus mandschuricus. Next base: position 12,448,840 of record CM057079.1, read on the forward strand.
CTTGTTGGATTATTAAATCCAAAGTTTTATTATAATTCTATGAATTAAATAAAACTACTTTAGGCTCAGAAATTAATCGAGCTTCGTTAACTGTCCTTGTAAGCTTCGAATAATTATTTATTTGAAGTTATATATATATATTAGATTGTTAAATCTAATATTCTTTTCATAATTCATTTCCATGAATTAAATAGGCTATTTTAGGCTCGAGAATTTCTCAAGCTTCGATAATAAACTCATATTACTCGAGTGGCTTTATTAGAATTAATAAAACATTTCTCGGTAATTTATAACGTCCTTTTCGTCTAAATTTTACGGGTTTTAATTATACGAAAATATTAAATAAATTAAATAGTTGGGCCGTAAATTAATCGGCCCAACTTGAGTCCAATTCCCGGCCCAAGACTGCTCCTAACCCAGACCCAACACCCGGCCCAAACCCGACCCGAAACCCGACCCGAAACCCGACCCGAAACCCGACCCGGTTCAAACCCTAGGCATAAAAAGTCCTAACCCTCACCTTCACCCTCATTTCCCCCACCTCTCATCTCCTTCGCCCCTCAACCACCCGCCCCATCCCTCTCTCGGACTGAACCCTGCCCAGCCAACACCACCGCCGCCGGCGGCGAGAGCGCCGTCGCCGGCGACGCCGTCTTCTCCTTCCTCCCTCGTTCTTTCCCCTCTACTCTTTCTATCTCTTCTTTTCTCGAGATCTCTCTCTCTCTCTCTCTCGGACTGAATCTGCCGGCGCCACCCTCGCCGGCGGCGAGGGTCGTGCTCCGGCAGTAGCCCCTCTGTTCGAACTTTCCCCCTCTCTTCTTCCTCGTCTTTCCCTCTCTAGCCCGAACGCGCAAGGCGTCGTCGCCCAGCCGCAGCTGACTCGAGAAGCGCCGCCGTCACCGGACGCTGTCGGAGCAGAGGTAACACTCCCCTCCCTCCCCCTCTATCTCTTCTCTCTCTAATTCTATCTCTCTCTTTCCAAGGATTCTGGACAGGGGAGGATACGTCCGGTGCCACCGCTGCCCAGACGAAACGCCACCGTCGCCGATGCAGAATCCGACCCGGGGCCGCCTCTGCTGCCCCGGACAGAGCCTTGGCTCCGTTCTCTTACCCGTCGGGGCGTCGAGCCTCGACGGAGGTTCGGTTTCACGTCCTTGCTACCCTCCCTTTTTCTGCTTTCTTTATGTTCTTGGTGTTTGATAGATTATGCAATATTCCTTATGTGATATGTGTTTTACGAATCAACTTGGTGGTTCTTGGATCTTATGCTATAACATGTTTCTTGTTTGCTTATGAACAGTACCCATACATGTTTAGACTTTAATATAAATTCTCAAGAATCATGCTTGGTGATTTTAATCTGTTAATCATGCTTGAGGGTGCTTAACTATGTCTTATTGTAATTTTCATACTCGTATACTAGAAGTTCCTTGAGTCTTTTACATACTAGGCTTGCTTAACACTTACAGAATTGGCTTGAGACACTTACAAGTATGTAGTAGGGCTGTTGTTGCTAGCTACTCCCTTCCTCTTTCTTAGTTCCTCTTCTTCTTCTCTTAAATTTTATCTTCTTTGAGTGATAATTATGTGAGGTTAAAACTGAGTTATGATCTATGTTGTAGTATTTATACTACTCTTTTGCTGAGGATTAGTGTGATATCAACGTGTGAAACCTGTAAATTTTAACCCCCTTTTCTTCATGATTTGATGCCTTCTTTCCCTTGTTTTAGGGGATGGTTTTGCAGGGCATGGTTGGGGAGGTTTGGGCTGATTTTTCAATGAAGCTAGGGAAGGAATGATGATGGCTAGAAGAAAGAGTTGCTGCAGAATTGGCAGCCAAGTAGCAGCCGCCTCTTCCTTTTCTTTCTTTCCTTTTCTTCTTTTCTCTTCTAGATATGTACTAATACTTTGTGTATTAAATACTTAGTGACATAATAAATCCTTATGTAATAGTTAGGGTATTCTTTTCATTACTAGCTTACTTACGTGGCATGTATTTTTAATATACATCCATTACATATTTTTTCGTTACACATTCCATTCGGTTTTACATTTCTTAAGCAGATGGATTTCTACTAATTGGGCTCGATCCAATTCATCTATTTATGGGCTTGGGCCCAATTTAATAATCTTTGGGCTTGACCCAATGATAACCAATTATTAAAATTGTCATCGCTTAATATTTCGCTATCCACTCAATAATCAATCCGATTATTTACCTTTCATCATAACATTCTAAATCATGCTTGAGTACTTGTATATATATATATATATATATATATATATATATATATATATATATATATATATATATGATTACGAGTATTGCTCGTAATTTACTACCGTAACATAGATTTAAGACTATTGAAATTGCGGGCCATTACATTGATATGGTAAGAGTCACGATACAATCTTACTACATTCTTGACAATCTTACAACATTATTGATAATGCCTGATTCTTCGAAAACTTGTTTAATGAAAATAATCAGATTACATATATCAATATTACACACAAAAAGTAACCATAATAAAATGTAGTGGTTACACAAAATTGATGTGCGTAGCAAAATATGTGATACAATCTTATTCACATATTCTCCATGCACATCCAAAAGAAAAATAACCATGTTCTAGGTAAGATTAAAAATAATTCTTACATACATTACTCAAACCTACGAGGATCTTGACATTTTCGACGAGTGTGCCCAAGAATACCACATATACCGCATTTTTTGGGATTGCGACGTCGCTTTACAGTTGCCCCTTGTGGTAAGGGTTGCCCTCCAGGTAACATCCTTTTTTCCCTCGGCCTTCCGGCTTGCTTTGGATTTTCAGGGGTACCTATAGCCCTAGACTCAATTGGCTCAGGGATCTGCCAATCCTTAACATCGGGTAGAGGAATGATTATTCCTGCATATATCTCACGCAACGTCTTTGTTGAATAATAGGCGTTCACATAACCAATGGGATTTTCATTTTTATACCTGTTAAGTTAGAATGTATTAGGAGATTTGTAAAAGCTTAGAGTATAAGTGTACATTCTAACTATATTTCTTAACAGAATTCTTACTAACTAGGTTATAAATGTTACCTAATTGCAGCGGTAGCATGCGAGCATGGAAAAAGGTCCAGTTGAAAATTTTTGCACGAGCACTCTCTCTTGCCTAAATCCACGATATTCCTATCACAAGCAGAGATAATGTTAAATATTAAATCAGATAAAGGTTGAACTCTCATCGAATTCCATTTGGCAATTGAAAATCGCAATCTTTCCTCGGCTTTTTCAGACAACTCGTTTGCCCTCTCACCAGCTTTGTTCCTACGCTGACAAAACCATTCTAATGTGAGATTACTTGCAAATTCCAATAAGGCAGTGATGGGGAGTTTCCTAGCCCATTTCAGACGCCCATTCAACGATTCAACAGCGTTTGATGTGCCAAATGCATACCGACGAACTGGACACTTGCACTTTGCCCATTTATTTGGACCGATGCCCATAAGCTTTGCGTAAGCACCTGGACAAGACTCATTCAAATTATCCATAATCTCTTTGAAATCTTCTTCCTTGTATGCATTGGCAGCAGCTTGGAATATTTCATTGGCATCCACACCATAAGGTCTTAGATTACCCTGAATATGGTATGTGCACAAACCATGTGGGACACCTGCAGGTATGTAAAAACATTGATATTAAATTTGGTAAGAATGTATATATATTCTTAACTTTAATAGTAAGAAATTAACTATTTCATGTGACAGAATGTAAGAAGCAATTTCATCCTAATGGCCATACTTATAATCTTACAAGCTAATGTATGATCTTACCTGGGAACACAAATTCAACGGCGTTGTGTATACTAACGTGTTGATCAGACACTATCAACAAGTCCTTCGGGGTTCCAAAACTCTTCCGTACATGATCGAGAAACCATATCCATGACTCGTCATTCTCCTTGTCGCCAACACCAAATGCCAACGGCACAATCTGTTCATTTGCATCCTTAGTAGAAGCAACAAATAAAACACCCCTGTATGTTCCCTTTAGATGTGTTGCATCAATAACAATTACTGGACGGCATGCACGAAAAGCCCTTATTGAGGCAGCTAACGCAAAGTAACAATACTGGAATGACGAATCTTCAAGCGTCTGTAAATCAACCACAGATCCGGGATTCATATGCTCAAGCATGTAAACATGTTTGGCAACACCCTACAAAAAGGACAAAAAATGATATGAAAAAGAGTAATTGGTCAATACTATTATATAAAAAAGGTTAGAACTGACGATTTCTTACTTGAAATGACTTCTTATGATCTCCATATATTTTTTTCAAAGCTCGGTTCTTGCCTTTTAAAGCTGTTGAATATTTCAATCGAACACCACACTCTCTTAAACTGACCCTGAATATCACGTGGCCTCACAACGAAACCATCATCTATCATGGAAGGCGCAACGTACTCAGCTATAGCTCTTGAAGATACTTTAGGCTCGACCCCAGCAGAGTTCATACAAGTGTGACCCACATGCTCATATATTTTTCATATGCGCCCAAATGACTTACTTCGCAATGAGAAAACACAACTTAATTCGTCCTTACACTGAGCATGATATCTACGTGAATCTGAAACATTGGTACGAAACTCAACATGGTTTTTAAGATGGTAAGAATGTATTGCAGAAATCATGCTGTCTTTATTCCTGAAAAATGTCTCGGACTTGAGTTGGTCAGTGTCAATGTGATATGATCGGATAGGGATTGCAACATGATCTAACAAAGCTGCTTTCGATGAACCAGCATTATTGGGTTGACTGGATACACGTTTGGGATAAGATGAAGAAGCCAATGGGTCATAACCACGAACGTCTAAAGCAAGCATATCATTTGTAAGAATAGGCATGGATGGAATACATTTTGGAGAAGCATCGACATATAGAATTGGCATTTCGATCGTATCCAACAAGATAGACCACTCATAGTCGTCAGTCACTTTAAATCTCATAAATGAGCCTTCGTCATCTTTAACTAATGCAACTATGTCGAAATGATACATTGATTGGTCCTTCATCAAACGATCTTCAATCTTCGACAGCAAATCTATATACATTAATCCACTAACTGGCATAGGTATGTACTCTTTGGTACCGCCTTTGTATATATTGTTGCACCAAGAACCACCATGAACAGCAATCACATGAGGGTGCATTTTTCTGCACGAATATTGCAGTAAGAATATGGGTTAGTAAAAGTTGGATGAAAAAACAAATAGACAATAAGAAACTTATTTGGTAAGAATATATTTACAAAGTTAATTATTATGAATATGGTTAGAATATGGTTAGAATATGATTAAAAAATTTATTGCAAGCCTTAGTTGGTAAGAATATGGTTACAATACTGTTTAGTATGAATATAGTTGGTAAGAAAGTATAAATATTTTTCACAACCATCTTCCTCATTTATTACTTCACATTTAATACTAGCTTACGACAGTAAGTAAGAATATACGAAATATACTGACATTTGTCAGTGAAACCTTAAAAATTCAAAAAAAAAAAAAAAAAAAAAAAAAAAAAAAAAAGGCTGAAAACCACCCCGCCCACCAACCAAAAAACGAGAAATTCAAAAATCAACATCAACAGTACATCGTCGGAGTGAAGACCGTCGCCGGAGGGGAAACCCTACCTACGAGTGAAGACCGTCGCCGGAGGCGAAACCCTACCTACGAGTGAAGAAAGTCGCCGGAGACGAAACCCTAACTACGAGTGAAGAGCGTCGCCGGAGGAAACTAAAAACGAGGAAGAAAGACAGAGCTTCCGAAAGAAGAAAGGGAAGAAACACAGAACTTCATTTTTCCGGCGTCGCAAGACTCGCAACCATACCTCCGGCGACGGGATGTACGCGAAGAGAAAGGAAAAACCAGAAATTACGGGCGTCGGAACCCTACCTCCACCGTCTGGACGTTTGCGAGAAAGAGAGAAAAGGAACAAGATGAGGAAGATGGAGTTCGTCAGCTGGGAAGAGAAAGGAAGAAGAGGAAGAAGATAAACCCAGGTCTTGAAATGAGAATAGAGAGAAGAAGGTGCAAATTGAATTCATATATAACTAGGGGTATTTTGGTCCACAATTGCAAAAAGTGGGTATATTGGTAGTTTTTTTATATTTTGAACAAAAGTGTAAAAACACTTAAGAAAATAGGTAAAACACTACATTTCCTCATTATGATATACCATCAATACATTTATTTCAAAAGAAAAGTTTAAATTAAAAATAATACAAAATAAAAGTTACTATTTATAGAATATATGACTTACATATATACGGCAGCCCGGTGCTGCTATTAGTATATAGATTTCATACGTGTTATATATGTATTTAAAATATTAATTGTTTACTTTATTTTGACTAAATTACTATTGTAGTAGTAGATAAAATTTATACTTATACGTGGCAGGTAGTTGAGATGGTTATATAAATATATTATATATACTTTCATTATACAAATTACTTACGAAGCATTTTATAACCACTCATAAATATAATACATATGGCTAATAATTTTACTAAACTTCCATGTCAGCATATATATAATGTTTTGTTGCTTAGTGAATTCGAAAAGATAAAATAAAATTTAATACAAAATTTGAAACGTGATTAAATTATTTTTGTTACACATTCTTAGTGTCGAGAATTAACAAAACCAAAAAAAAAAAAAAAATCTCAATAGTTTACCTACGCATCTTTTGATTATGTGTGGTTAAACAACCACACAAAATTTTGTGTGGTTATTTTATATGTGGCTAAAAGTCTAATTTCTTGTAGTGGTTTGTAGTGATAAAAATTATGATTGTCACTACCATATAGTGACAACAAGTACCGACAATAATGTAATTTGTTACTATTGAATTTTTTGTGATATTCAAAAATCTCATCGCTATATGTATGTTTGTAGTAACAGAGATGTGATTGTCACTAACATATTGTGACGATAATCATTGACAACAATGCAATTTGCAACTAATACTTACGTTTGTGACAAGCGAAAATATTGTCACTATATGTATGTTTGTTGTGACGAAGATATGGTCATCAATTATATTGTCGTCACTAAATGCAGAATTTTTTGTAGTGACCTTAACTTGTAGGGGAAGCTAAACCCTAACCCATAGGGGAAGCTACATCAGAATTCATATGAGAAGTTAAACCCTATTTGGGAAAGCTATACCCTAACATGTAGGAGAATCTATACCCTAACATGTAGGGAAAGTTAAACCCTAACTTGTATGGAAAACTAAACCCTAATATAAAAAATTGGAGCCTCATATAAAAATGAAATGAAAATGCATCAGAATGATCTCTAAAATGCAACAAAATCGACATAATATGCATATTCTAGTCATGTTAATGCATTTTTGATTGATGTTATGATTTTTGCCAATTGTGAACTCAAATCGCAATTAAATGGGATTGAACAACCCATAAACGTGTTCTACTCTTCAAAACGTTCCAAACGGTATGTCGTCCATCTAAATCCAACTGTCGATGAGGCCGGAATCGCGTTTGGAAGTTTACGTAGCTGCGAAAGTTGCAATTTCTCTACTGGTTCGATTTCTTCGGCGAATATCTCATTCGTTTCTCCACCAAAACGAGTGATCCACCCATGAATCTCTTCGTCTCTTTGAGTAGAATAAAACCCAGTGATCCATGTTTTGATTCTCGTTAGAATTTGGCTGGAAATCGAATTAATGCTAGAGTATATTTCAGTTTTGAAAAATCCCTAAAATTAAGGAAAGTAAATATACATATTTAATGAATATTCAGTTACAAACCATATAAAAAGTCAGAAATATCCTTATGACATCAACAAAAATATTTAAAAAATCGGATAAATAGTTTTTAAATATTAAATGATATGAATTGTTAACAGTTAGATCCCTGAAATCAACGGATATCATCGGTTTCTATATTTCACTGGATATTTAATTTCTATATGATATATACCCTCTATATATATATATAATCAAACTTGGAAATGAAAGTGGGAAAAAGAAGCAAGATATTGATTTAGAATAAGGAAAATTGCATTTCTTTCATGAGTTTTAAAGGGATGAGTATTTTTAACGTGTAGTACAATTCAAGTTTGGGTATTTCAAATTTTCACACTAAAAAAATTACTATTCCACATTGGGTGACTTCGAATTTGGACGGTGGGTCTCCGTCTACCCAAACCCAACTCTCGAGCACGAAGAAAAGATGGTTTACAATTTACATATGTATATATGAGTATGACTATCATTCATAATTTAATAATTTATAGAGACGAGCGGCCGACACGTGGAATTCAGATATTGGATATATTACGCAAATTACAATTTGTTTTTATTTTCCTTCCATTTCCTTCCCAAAATCGCGCATGGCTGCTTCACTCTTCGAGCCGCCATTTTCACCCAACACTTCGCCCTTCTGCTCCTCTAAGCCCTCTTTTCAACCATTCAAGCCCAATCCCAATACCTATTTTCTCTCTCTTTCCCGCTCCCCCACCGCCTCAGCTCATATCTGCCTTTGCGCCGCCGATGAAGCCATCGTTTCGCCACCTCCGTCGCCGCCTGACGCTTCCCAGGAGTCCAAAGTTTTACTCGAGAGGAGCAGAGACCGGCGCAAGGTGGTGCGCGTGGCATGGGAAAAGCTGCTCCGCTGGTCCCGCTCATTGCGCTCTAAGGCCAAAACTGATGTTCTTGAGCGCACCAAGAAGGTCTCTCATGGTGTTCTTGTTTATATTTTTTTTGATTATGCTGTTTAATTCATATGTATTCCTTCGGGTTTTGTTTTACTTAGATGTCGATCCGCAGTCTCTATGCATCATTTTCTGTTTACTGCTTTCCTAATATGTTATTTGGTTATATAAGTTTTTATCAAAATACTTATACACCTTGTTGTATTTTGTGTTGTGCTGTTTCTTTTTTGTTTTGATTTTATACTTTCTCTTGTATAACTTTCGGTTTCGAACATGGGTAGATTGATCAATATCAATGAACTTCAAGTAATTTGACGAAAAGGAGAACTTGCATATTGATTATTCATCAGTTATTATGTAATAATATGGGAACCATTCTTGCTCGAGAGCACTTACTGTTCTAAAATGGTGAAATTGATTTCCAGCAGCAGGTTTTTCCTTCGTCGCATGTGTTCCTTCTTTGTCTGTATCAAGTTAAAGTTCACTCTCTTTTAGTCTATGTGGATAGGGGAAAGAGCTTTCTGTGCTCGGTTAAACTATCGTTAAGGAAGAGTTTAATGGAACTGCTTGCTTCTTCAGAACATGAAAATATTTCATCATGTTCGATAACAAAATTATTTTTGAAGTTCAGTGCTCATGAAATATTTCAATGTCTGATCTGTTCTTGATATATGTGATGTGATTGTTCAAAATGATGTAATACTGGAACAAACTTGTGGCATGTTTTCACCTGAGGTGCATATGCCGTTTGTTCTTCTGCAGCTTCATTTTCATTCTTTTTGCTTCTGAGTGGAATTTCTGACCGTGCTTAAGGTTGTTGTACTTGGAGGTGGTTCTTTCGGAACTGCTATGGCGGCTCATGTTGCTGATAGAAAAGCTCAGCTAGAAGTCAATATGCTTGTACGAGATGTTGAAGTTTGTCAGTCCATTAATGAGAATCATCTTAATTGGTAGATAATTCTTAATTTTTTTTTTTCGCTGTCTCATCTATGAAAAAATTTCAAGATCATCTTCTCTATCTTACTCGATTCATCTTCTCTTCCAGTAAGTATTTTCCAGCACACAAGCTGCCAGAAAATGTCATTGCTACAACAGATGCTAGAGAAGCTTTACGAGGTGCAGACTTTTGCTTCCATGCTGTTCCCGTGCAGGTTATTATCTTATTGCATTTCTTCTCTATGGTGCCCTTTTCCCATCTTAAGACGTTCTGATTTAATCCAAATAGTCGAGTTTTCATAGATGGAACATTGTAAATAGGTGCGTGAAAAATGCAGTCTCATTCAGTTAACTTATAAAAAATATTATTGCTTAACAGTTACCTTAAGCTGTAAATTTCTTGCTTATCTAACGTCTCTTGCTGCAGTTCAGTGCCTCATTCCTTGAGGGCATTGCTGATTTTGTTGATCCGAGTCTACCTTTCATTTCTCTAAGCAAAGGTTTAGAGCTCAATACATATAGAATGATGTCTCAAATAATTCCAAGAGCATTAAAAAATCCTCGCCAGCCTTATGTGGTTCTGTCTGGGCCTTCATTTGCTCTGGAGCTGATGAACAAATTGCCAACAGGTATTGTGCTTATGTTCCTATATGCGGAACTTTAGCTGACATTACGTTGTATGAACTGTAATCTAAAGAAACAAAAACTTTTTTATTGTATTACAGCCATGGTGGTTGCATCAAAGGACAAAAAGATGGCAAATTCTGTACAGCAGCTCCTTGCCTACAGGAACTTAAGAATCAATACTTCAAGGTTGTAATTCTACAAAAGATTTGATCTTGTCATCTCTGTCTACATTCTTCTGATCTTTGAATAGATTTGTGATAGTTGATGATATTTTGCATAAAGTTTTGTACCAACTCTATCTGTATTCTCAGCAGTAACGCCTGATGCTACAGTGATGTTACAGGAGTTGAAATTGCAGGTGCTCTTAAGAATGTACTTGCTATAGCTGCTGGGATCGTAGAAGGGCTGAATCTTGGAAATAATTCTATGGCAGCTCTCGTTGCACAAGGCTGCTCTGAGATAAGATGGCTGGCTACAAAGGTTCGTGTAATCTTAAGTTCTTAACTATACCATGAAATAATTTACACATTTATTCAGCTTTTGAGTCCTGTAGTTCTAAAATCTTAGTCGTATGTTCATCTTAATAGGGAAGGGTGCATCTAGTGCCTATAAGTACGTCCTTTAGTGCCTATAAGTACGTCCTTCATATCAAAGAAATAGATTTTTTCTTTTAATTTTGAATTTGATGCATCAAAAGTTTTGTCACCAGCTAATCGTTAATGACAAAGTTATGCGTACCTTCTGCAAGTAAAGTTCGGAAGAAAAAAATTTGATTGAGCTCCGGCAGTAATCTTGCAATGGAAGCTCTTTTTCTTGAAATATATCGACATATATCATTATATTACCATTCCATTTGAATACATGGATCTCTTGATGCTTCCTTTTTTACCATTGATCGCCAATCAGATGGGAGCCAAGTCGACAACATTAACCGGTTTGTCTGGAACTGGAGACATCATGCTCACTTGTTTTGTAAATCTTTCAAGAAACAGGACAGTTGGGGTTCGTCTTGGATCTGGAGAAAAACTTGATGACATTCTGAATTCCATGAATGAGGTGCTTGGAAAACGTTGTCTTCATCTATCAACTCTTTTGAATTCCTTTCCATTTTACAACTCTCGCTTTCAGGTAGCCGAGGGTGTCTCCACTGCAGGAGCTGTGATTGCACTAGCGCAGAAATATAAGGTTAAGATGCCAGTTTTGACAGCAGTTGCTCGCATTGTGGATAACGAACTGACACCTACAAAAGCCGTTTTTGAACTAATGAATCTCCCACAGGTTCGTTTCTCACGTTTCCTCAGATCTTATATGGGAGATAGATCTTTAGGATAACAGTTTGATTTCATGCTGTGTAGGTCGAAGAAGTTTAGGTTTCAAGAATGTTAAATAACGAGATCTTCGTATGGTACGGCTCTCGGCAGAGATGACAATTATTTCTTTCAGATATTCTTCTGTGAATGTAAAGCTTTGTTCTTTTACAGGCAAGATAGGCTGCAAGTTACTGCAAAATTTTGATAAAAAGGGGTGGTTTGTCAATGTGTATTTCACAAGGTTTATTGATTTTGTGAATCGTTTTGCCTCGTTTTTTAGAGTAAGAAATTGAATTCGGGTGTAAATAATATGTTTCCTTAATACTCTTTCTATGTGTTCTTGTTGTGCTTGATTTTGCTAACCAATGTAGAGCAAGTGAGCAACAAAACTTTCGTCTTGTTTCTATGCTGTCAAATGAGCATGGCCTACTACTCCCTCCGTCTCTAACGAAATGCACCATTGCTTTTGAAAAGTTCTACGGGTTTCAAAGAACGGGTGTGTTTAGTTTGGGAAGTATATAATATAGGTATTGATATACCCTTTCTGTAAGGAGTAATTGTAAAAAAAAAATAAAAAATGAAATCAAAATAAAATAGTATTAGACAATCTATATATTGTAAAATAAGAAAGTCTTTTTATATATCTATTATCTAATAATGAAAGCGTGGAATCTTACAAAAATATAATGTCTATTTTACCCTTTGATATAATTCTTTATGACTAATAAAAAGACAATGAATAAATAATTCAATAATTATTATACAAGTAAAAAGTAATTGTCCATTAAAATTTTCTTTTACATAAATACACAATTAAAAAAAAAAAAAAAAAGGAAATGCACTACTTTAGCAAAACACAATAGTGTATAACAAATTTTAGAAAAAATTTAAGAAACCCCAAATTGTAGACAATTTTCAAGTGAGTAGACTAAAATACCCCCATCCACTTTCATATGTCCCATCAATTTTTATCACTTCAATCTCCCCACACCCGCATCCCCTCTCATTCTTTTCTCTCTCTCCTCTATATCTCTCTATCTTATCTCTCTCTCTTCTCGACAGGGAGGAGGTATCTCCTCCGCCTCTCTCTCTTTCTCTCTCCCATTTCCCGGCGGCGACTCTCTCTCTCCAAGACTACGATGAAGGCTGGGATGGTGGTGGACGGGCTGTTGAAGGCGGTGGAAGATGGTTGTGCGCGGTGGTAAATCTCCGATGGGGGTTTAGGGTTCCGCCGTGGGATGGATCACAAGAGCAGATCTGGTAACGTCGGAGAAGAAGGATTCTTCCGACATGGCCGCCGCCGCCGCAGCTGTCATTCCTCCGGAGCGCCTCCTCCCTCAGCTGTCTCTCCTCTCCAAGCCACTCTCTTTGCGCTGCCTTAGTTGAACGGTAATTTTTCTTTTTCCTTTTCTTTTCCTTTTTCTTTTCTTTTCTTTTCTTTTCCCTTCTTGTTGGATTGAGTTTGTGTTTGTGTGTGTGTGTGTGTGTTTTTTTTTTTTTTTAAATAATTTGTGATTCTAAATTTTGTTGTTTAAATTGAGAATTGGGTTGCGAAAATTATTTGCAAAAATTGGATCTTTCTTAATTTTCCTTCATCTTTTTTTCTAATTTTTGATTGATTTAATTTGGTGAAATCGATGGCTTTCCTTGAGAATATCCAAGGTGGAGCTTTGATATGTAAAGGTGGAAGAAGTGAAGGAGGAAGAAGGAGAGGAAGAAGGTCCTGCATCAAAATTATTTTATTTTAATTTTCTTTTTTTCTTTTGTAATTTTTTTGTATTGTTTTTTGCACTCTTGATTTTTTTTTTTTTAATTTCGTAGTGTAATAGATCTATAATTTTCAGAATAATTGTTGTTTGATTCGAAATAATCGATGCTTGTTTCATTTAAATAGCAAAATGAAGAAATGCGATGCATACGAATTTAATAAATTTTAACCATCCTTCCGCTGTAATAAGTAAGAATATTTAGGATTCTAACCAAACCTGTAGCATTCTATCTGATTATGTCCACCAGTTATAGATATCAACTTTCTTACGTTAATATCGATTGTTACCGGTTAGAATTTTGTACATTCTAACCAATTCTGTGGCATTCTAACAGGTTCTGTCCACCAGTTAGCAATACCAACTTTATTACGTTATCATCGCATGTAACCGGTTAGAATTTATTATAACCCAACATTTAGCATTACAACTGATTATGTCCACCAGTTAGAAATACCCAATTTCTTACATTATTATCGCATATGACCTGTTAGAATCTAGTATATTCTAACCACTTCTGTGGCATTCTAACATGTTCAGTCCACCAGTTAGAAATACCCAGTTTCTTACGTTATAATCGCATATGACCGGTTAGAATCTAATATATTCTAACCACTTCTGTGGCACCAGTTAGAAATACCCAGTTTCTTACGTTATAATCGCATATGCCCGGTTAGAATTTAGTATATTCTAACCAATTCTGTGGCATTCTAACAGATTCAGTCCACCAGTTAGAAATACCAACTTTCTTACGTTATCATCGCATATGCCCGGTTAGAATTTAGTATATTCTAACCAATTCTGTGACATTCTTACTGGTCAACCAGTTAGAAATACGAACTTTCTTACGTTACCATCGCATGTTACCAGTTAGAATTTATTGTATTCTAACCCAACATTTAGCATTACAACAAGTTCAGTCCACCAGTTATAAATCTCCATGTTCTTACGTTATAATCGTAATGCCCGGTTATAAGTTAGTATATTCTAACCTATCATGTGGCATTCTAACTGATTACGTCCACCAGTTAGAAATACCAAATTTCTTACGTTATTATCGCATATGACCGATTAGAATCGAGTATATTCTAACCAATTATGTGGCATTCTAACAGGTCTCATTCACCTGTTATATTTTCTAATTTTATTAAGTTATGATCGCATGTGACTGTTTTCAATTTTGTATATTCGAACGCATCCTTTTGCATTCTAGCAGGCTCAGTTCAATTTTGTATATTACATTTCTTGACATATAAAATCACTAAATGCATGTAAGTTGTTCATAAAGCAACTCATACACAGGTAAGAAAAATTTATAGCATAGTTACACATGTGCATTGGATAATCATTGTTTTACAAAAGATTTACAAAAGAGCAGTTGGGTCGATCATGGGTTCCGGGATGACTTGATGGCTCAAAACGTACCCCAACATGGTTCCAGTCTGTGTTGCAGTGTTATCAAGCCTCGTACACAACATTATAACTTCATTTCATAATAATCAACAAAATGTGACACTAAAGAATGGTGGATAGTATATACTCCAATATCTTATATTTCCAATATCTACATATAATAACACATTCCTACTAAGTTTGTAATTTTTATAAAACACACGACAAGAATTACACTATTTTCTCATCAGCAAATGATTCAAAAGCACAATTCATTCACAATGACACAACACAATTTCCAATCGACATGTAAGCAATGTTTAATTTCTCACTTGATTAACAGAACATATTAAATAATTATCACTTAAAATAACAATTCTTACTGAAAACACATTAGAAATTAACATGATCTCATTAGAATATCAAACACAGCATAACTGATGATGGAAAATAATACAATTTCCTACTGCACAGCCACAGGAATGTATAATTTCTCACTAGTACACAACATTATAACTTCATTTCATAAAAATCAACAGAATGTGACACTAAAGAATGGTGGATAGTATCTAATATCTTATATTTCTAATAAGAATATCAGCATATAATAACAGATCCTACTAAGTTTGTAACTTTTATAGAACACACAACAAGAATTATTACACTATTTTCTCATCAACAAATGATTCAAAAGTATAATTCATTCACAATGACACAACACAATTTCCAATCGACATGTAAGCAATGTTTAATTTCTCACTTGATTAACAGAACATATTAAATAATTATCACTTAAAATAACAATTCTTACTGAAAACACAAAAGAAATTAACATGATTTCATTAGAACATCAAACACAGCATAACTGATGATGGAAAATAATTTAATTTCCTACTGCACAGACAAAGGAATGCATAATTTTATAGAACACACAACAAGAATTACAGTATTATATCATCACCAAATGATTCAAAATCACAATTTATTCACAATGACACAACTCAATTTCTCACCTATATAACCGATCATGACAGAATACTTTAAAATATACAAAATCTCATCTGAAACCAAAACTAAACCACTAAATTAACAATTTCTAACTTAATTTCTCAAAACTAAACCAAAATCTCAAAATTTCATAGACCAAACTCATTTTGAAACCCAAAACAACAATATTTCACCAATTATAACCATCAAATAGAACCCAGATCTGAAAATTAACTGTCGATGTTTCCCAAATATGAATGTAACCTAATTGAACACAGATCTGGACTTTTGAAAATTTGAAAATCTAAAATTTCTAACCTAATGTAACATAGCTAGATCTGGAAATTTCCAGTTCAAAAACATAAATTTCAACAAATTTCCCACCGAATTTGCCATACCATTTCACTGTTCGGCCGTTCACTGTTCAATTAACATATATGCACAAAATTATTTCAAAATTCGAATTTTACCTCTCCATCGGTGAATGGGTGGCCTGAGGGATTATTATCTTCATGCTGTTCGGCCGGAGCAGTGCTATCGGATTCTTCTCCAGCAGGCTCTTCCACCGGAACTGCTCTGCAATTCGTCGGGTTTTCTTCTTCTTCGTCTTCGTCGCCGGGATCTCCTCGATCTCCGAAGACTCGGCCGGCTTTTTCTCTTCAGCGCATTTCCGTTTCGCGCTCCTAGTTCTAGAAGTCATGGTTGAGACTGGACGGGGAAAATGGACGGTGAGAAGAAATTCCGACGGAGGAGGTTTTTCTGCTACTCGATTTTTGGGGTAGGTAGAAAGACGATATGGAGAGGTTTTTTTGCTACTCGATTTTTTGGGGGAAGAAGAGGGAGAGGGAGAGAGAGTGGTCGGGGAAAGTGGGTGGGTTGGGGAGTGTGAAATTAATTTCTGACTGATGTGACAACATGAAGGGTTAATTAGTCCAGAAATTGAAACTTGTCTAGATTTTGGTTTTTCTTATATTTTTTCTACTAATTGTTAAATACTAAGAGACTTAGATAGATTATTTTTTACCCCTAAAAAATATTATCGATTTAAATTTTATTTTACTTGTATTTGCACGTAACTTTCTACTAGTATACATTACAAAGTAGTTACTTTTATATACAAAGCTACTCATCACAAATACTCATGTATGTTCGCATGATTGTAGTACACTTTTGCTCCGATTATAGAAAATTATTATTATTAATATAATTTTAAGATGGTGGCTTAGTTTAAAAGGAAGTAAATAAAGTTGACAATTCGAGTCTATTTTCTTTGACGAAATAATTCATTTTCAAATTGTATCGAAACATGCACACTCGTTGGTGAGGCTTTGCGCACGTTTTTCCAATCTGGGATTTGACTATTATTACTCGGAAATATTCTATATATAATTCCTCACTCTCATTATTATCATCTTATATCACGAGAGTTAAAGAAAGTGTATAAATTGTGAAGTAGCTTCTTCTTCTTCTTCTTCTTCTTCTTCTTCTTCTTCTTTTTTCTTTTTTCTTTTTTTTTTCTTTTTTTTTTTTTTTTATAAATAATAATAATAATAATTTTTTTTTTAAAAATACGTTACCCAATAAAAAATATGCTGACCCCAATATGAAATACGCTCCTAAACCCACTTCTTGATTATTAATGTCTTTACTACTATTTGCTTAAATTTATTATGAATTTCTTATTATTTGCATATCTTCTTCATGAATTATGGATATATAATGTATATAAAATATATATTATAAAAAATAAAATGTATTTTTGACGTAACGTATTTTCAATTTTTAAGAATTGACGTATTTTTGTTCCGGTATCGTACCGTCCCCATATTTCGTATTTGTCCCATGCTTCATAGCTTGTAACTATACAGAACTTCAATAGCTAGATAATATATTCTCCCAATTTGGGATTGAATATTTTGTACTCAGAAATCGGGATTCTATATATAATACCTCCGTCTCATTATTATCATCTTATATCATGAGAATTAAAGAAAGTGTATAAATTGTGAAAAAAGGAATACGATCCATACTTTTTGGAGGGTTAATATTCATCATGTTGGGTATACGACATTTAAAATGGGACGACCAAAAATGCAAACATTACACCCCAAGGCTGACATGCAACACATGAATCATATATCAGCCAGGAAGAGGCTTATATCCCTACTCCATTAGCTTCTCGACCGAACAAGCACAAAAAAGAAGTGTCGCAACAGAACCAGAAAGGCGAGACGAGACGAATTCCAGATTGTGAAGTTTATTACTACTATTAGATTCTATAAACTCAGTTAGTGGAGTAGTGTTTACAGTGGGGAAACAAGAAGATACAAGAGGGAGTGGTAGCACTTGTATGTATATGCACATAAGCTTCATCGATCATTCTCGTTTGTCCTCCTCAAGATCTTCCCCTAAACCAAATACATGATCTGATGCAATTGATGCCTTCCTTTCTTTCCTTTCCACTTTTGATGCCAATTCTCCGCCCACTACCACTCCCGCCCCCGTTAGTGATATCCCCTCCTCTTCGTCTTCCCCTGTCTCATATGCGTACCTACAATTATTCAATCGGTTTATTATGCCACAACATACAAATGATTTTAACTTTTCAATGACTTCCAAAAATGTTAACTCAAGATATACTAATTCACAACAATCATAAAGAACAATGCTAATCCTTTTCCTTTTTAAAACTTCGAAGTCTTCTTCTACAGCCATGTTTTTGTGAAATGGAGTAACTAAAAAGTCGATAATGCACTGAAGAACGGGCCAAGGCAGAAATTGCATACCTATATATTCTGTTCTGTTTGCTCTTTTTACACTTGGTTACATAGATCCCTCGCTCAGTGACAACACATGATTAATCATGTAGTTTACAGATTATTTTAAAACCTTAAATGCGACTTGCATATGTTTGTCACATTCTATGATGCTACTAAAGTAAATTATCCAATTCTGAGCCTGGATTTTAAACACCGGTCAACAATATCGTGGGAAAAGCAGGTGACAATTGATGGAATCAAATTAAACTAGATTTAGAAGGCTAACGAGAACTGACAGAAGTTACCTTGTAGGGTTATTAGAAGGAGCGAAGAGGATGCATATGACCACCAACAATGTGAAGGCAAGCAAAGTCCAGAAAGCTGGGATAATCCAGGCTCTTCGCCAAGATTCACTAAGGGGGTCACTGGCATTGAAATACAACTGACCATACAAATAAGTCAGGACATGTTTATGCAATTATAGCATAGAAACAAATTGTCAAAAACAAATAACTTCCAAAATTCTTCTGCTGCTGCATCTATGATCATGGATAGAGCTTCCTGATGATATTGAGGATAATAAAGAAGGGCAGCGTCATGGTATTTCATAGTGAACTCCACAGCCATTCCCCCTCAGATTTCATTGATTCGGAGAGTTTGTGGAGGAATACAGCTTTATAAGTAAGAAAACAGACTGTGAGAATATAGAATTACCTCATAACCAATCCAAGCCACGGAAAGCAGAATGGAAATTGCCAGGGCATTGGTGAATTTTCGATAAAGCTCAAGTTTTGCCATGCTTCTCCGTATCTGATACAATACAGAATTAAAATTTTTATCATGGTTGGGTAGAGAATAGACAATTTGAGAAATAAAGCATGGGTTTCCTAAAATATCTAGGGAGAGAAAACTTATATGAAAAGACTTCAACATAAAGAACAACAGCTAACAAGGCATAATAATTAGTTTTTGAGCAGATACATTTTAATGGCAGTTTTAAATTTCACACAAATTGGTAATCCAAAGAATTCAAAATAGAACCTAATTTCCTCTCAACATTCACCAAGACCAGGTACAAACATATAAATATATAATTTTGAATAACCAGTCATATCACATGTATTTTTTTTAAGATCATTAACCTGACTTGTGTACATTGTATCTTACTCCTTCTGTCCTACTAATAAAGGGACCTTTTCTATTTCGGGACGTCCCACTGATATAGGAACCTTTCCCAACATAGAAAATTATAACCCAATAAAATTCAGACACATCACTTTAACCCACTACCTTTCACTTTAATAGGTCCCTATCCTAGTGGGATGGAGGGAGTATTAAACAAAATTGATACAGGGTCCATATTGATGCAATTACAAGACCACTAAAACTCGCTATCAGAGTATGAAAAGTAGATGGAATTACATGCCAACAAACCCACTTTACATGGTTCAATAATGCAATATATATACATAAATACACAAAGGGACATTATAAGGGATCAAGGAAGAAGGAAAGAAATTAACTTCTTAGGGATTATAAAGACCTTATTTGTTTTGAACTGATAAATTTCACAAACCCAAAAAAGATACAAAAATTATTAAAACTCCAACCGAGGCCAAGTTATTATGCCAATCCATCTTACTGATCCCAATTATCCATAACCCTCAGAGAGAGACAACAATATTTTTTTTTTTAAAAATAAAATAAAAAATCTTGTTACTCGGTGAAGGGAGATGAGAAATTACCTGAAGCTTCTCCAATGTTTTGGATAATGATGAAAAGATCCAAACTATAAAGCATGCATCCAGAAGTGCTACTGGTAGTACCAAAAAGAGCCTAGTTTTTCCAGCAAAGTCATTGATATTTCCCAAATGTTCAACAAGCTCTAGTGCTTCTGATGCCATGAAATAAACCAAACCAAGAACTACTACTTTCCCAGTTATTCCTCCTAAGGTTGGTCTCATAACTCCATAACCCATTGAAACCACAAGCAGCAGAAGGCGGGAGACTGTTTTTTTAATAGCAGTAGATGTAACTGCCCAAAGTGTAATTCCGATTGGTCTGCTGCCAGTGGCATTAAAGTTTGCATATTCAAAGTACCAAAGAGCCATTTCACACATTCCTAGACCAATCACAGCACTGATTTGATAATGCAATTGAATTATATCTTTCCACTGTTGTACAAACCGCAAAAACCACAAGAGGCCAAGAACAAGATACGCAAGAGACATAAGCCCATAAAATGTCATCATTGGTGCCATCTTCCCTGGTAGATAGCCTTCAGGGTTTCTCCAGACAGTTCTTCCACTTATTAAAGTGCCCTTCAGCTGTGGGTCACAAACCACAAAATATAGATAGTACATACCAGTTTTGTTAATTTCAACAGTTTGGAGGTCCATCTTAGCCTCTTCATTGTTCCCCTCGAATGCAATCTGAAGCCTTTTTGGCCACTCAGGGTTATCAGGGTGATTGTGAATAATAACCTCACCAACCTTGCACACCCCTTCCTTGGCAAGAGTAGGATTACAACAAATTGCATTGGAATTCATATAGGCTCTTCCAATCTTATCACTGTCTTTAACCTCAACTATAATGGCCTCTACCACTCCAGTACTCTGCTGCCATTCGTTCTGCTTTTGGGCGACCTCCTTTGGTCTCCTAAGCGTGACAGAATCAAATCTAGAAACAGAATACAATAAAGAAACAATTATGCTTTTTCAGACCCTAGATAATATAGAAATTTAGGTCAAGGAGAATAATTTTGGGTCTAACAGAAAACAAAGACAGCAAACCACAAAAAACTGTGCCTGGTATTACCATAGAACTTCCCACCAGCTTAGTAAGAAAAGTAACAGACCTCGTGATGGATGCTTGTATTGATTGTGTGAAATACTCTTGAGCTTCATAAGTAGTAAAATTATTTATATAGACAACAATATAGCATTCTATAAACCATATTTTGTGTGTGTGTGTATGTGTCCACACCTATCAACAATGGAAGATAGCTCAGACTAACATAACGAGAACAAACAAGCAAACACTAGCATTTGAATGTAAACTACATAACAGACTTATAAAGCATGAAAATTAAGGCTGTAAAAGAACTACTATTTGATGCTGAATTGCTGATGTCTAGGATATGTAATGACTCAGCAACCTGTGTGTCACATTAGCGTAAAGTGTTTACACAGCAGAGTTAGCACTAATTATCTCATAAATAAATCTACATCAGATGAAACGTATTCATTCAGGTAATACGCACCATAGCTCATGATCTTACCGATAACTCAAGCATAAATCTGGAAAAGTCAAGTAAACTCCAGAGAGTATCAATCTTTTCAATCCAAAAACCTATCCATCTCAATTGATATGTGCTGATTAAAAAAATTTGACAACTACAAATCTAATTGAATCTAAATCAATAGATTATAATCAGCAACATCAATACTTCAGAAGAAAAGTAACTGAGAAAACAGTAAGATGGAAACTACAAATGCCGAATGGGGTTAATGGATTTTTTTTAAGCTTCATCCATGAGCTCAATAAGCATTTCACTGCTTCGGCCCAGAAGATATGTGTCATCCGCAAGTGATTAAACCCCATTGCTGCAGTCAAAATTACACATCAAAGTTTTTATCTTATTCAGCTTAAGAGGAATAAATTAGAAGAATATGTGCTTCGTAGAAATCCCATGCCCAGTGTCTCCTTCTATCTCCTTTAATACGACTGATAATTACATTACACATCGATCACCCAGAAGAACCCCAACCTACTGATGGTAATCCACATTCAACGGTAGTTATGTAAAAGTGAACCTATTTTCCTAATACATACATAGACATTTTGAACTAATAGAGCCCTAATACAAAGCACAGAACAGTCAAGAACAGAAGAGAAGCTAGGCCAGATCTCCTTTCATAGTTACGAAAAATTAACCAAATAACAGAAATCCATAACATGACCTCAACAAAATATCATCAAAAACAAGGGGGTTCCTAAAGTAATGCAGTACTTCACATTGTGAAATATATTCAAATTTAACAGTATGCCCAAAATTGCTACCTGATGAAGGATTTCCCATTAAGGGGTTTATTATTATCATCATTGGGCGTATTTGAGGGAGGGTCAACAAGCTTAGAAGCATAGAGCCCTTCACTGCCGCCGTGGAAGAAGAAGGAATTGAAGCGAGGGATGAAAGCTTCGTTCTTGTACTCATGGATCGACGCTCTCACTCCGTTTTCTCTCACTAGAATCAACAGCAACGACAATACGAAAACGAGTGGTATTTTCCTTCCGCTGGTCAACAGTAGATCGCACTGAATGCCTCCTCTCAACACCATTTCCCCCTATCTCTCTCTCTCTCCTCTTTTCTTTTCCAAGTATCTCTGTTTCTCTTATACGTGAAATAATAATAAAAAAGTTATAGGGTTGAGTCTCCGAGAATCACATGCGAAATAGTAGTATATAGAGATGAAATTTAGAGAGGAGGAGTTACAATGCAGGAATGTACAGAGGATGGAGGAAGAAGATGAAGATCTATATAGGTAGCAATTAGAAATACAAGTTAATTTTCAATTACTTTCATTGTTATGTCTCACTTTTCTAATTGCACATATCCATTTTTACCTACCTAAAAAATATAAATAAATAAAATAAATAAAAAACTATTTTCCTACATACTATCTCCGATTTTTCACGTTTATATCTTGAATATACATGAAGTATAGAATATAAGAAGTGATAATATATAAATATGTCATTCCACATTAACAAAAACCAAATTATGTAAACTTTATAAAAAGACACAATTTTTATCAAAAGTAAGTTTTTTGGACCAAACTACCTTTACTAAGGAGAGTGTTGACCTACTCTTTTTCACTCCTCTCATCCATTTCCCTCCCCCCGACCTCCTTGAAACTCAATTTTTCCCTCCCCTCTCTATCAACTCGTAACCCCCCCCCCCCCCCCCCCCTTCATTCTTCTCTCTTCATCCCTCTTGTTGGTCCCGGACTGATAAGTAGGGTTACACGTTGGGGGGGGGGGGGGGGGGGGGGGAATACGTGTAACATAAGTTTTTCAACTTCTTTTCAAACTTATCTCAGATTGAGCAAGACTGGGGTCACTTTGAAACTTAAGACCAAACTGCAAGCTTGATCTACAGTAAAGCTTTACTCAGGACCTAAGCGGACGCTTGATCACAGAGTGACTCTCTTGCTTATATTGCTTATATGCGGAATTTAGTGAGCTAGTATTTCCTAAGTATTTAAAGCTTCGTATTAGGTTTGTTTAGATGCTTATGCAGATATGAAATAATCAAAGCAAGTAAATATTGAAAAGCTTAAGGACAGAAAAATACGAGACCAGTGTTTATAGTGTTTCGGTGGTAAAACACCTACGTCCACTTTTGTTCCTCGCGGGAACAACTTCTCTTCACTCAAGAAAGCTTTGAGGATTACGGGTTCCTCAAAAACCAAGACAGGATCGAGCTTCACGAGCTTGGATCCAATACAACAACACAGGGAGATTATGGGTTCTCCACAAAAACCTAAGACAAGAATCGAGCTACGCACAGTCGATGAACGTGCAAGCTTGGATTCTCTCTACACGATCGAGGTGTTCACTATCGATGAAAGTGAAACCTTAGATCTTACAACAACCTTTCAACTAAACACAAACTCTAACACGAACAGAACAAGGGTTTTGGTTTGGTCATGAAAACACTCTAAGTGAAGAACTCTTTACAGTAGATGCAAAGGCTAGAGTTCTCCTTCTAAGCTAGGATA
Organism: Thymus mandschuricus; assembly: GCA_029379335.1. Lineage (NCBI taxonomy): Eukaryota > Viridiplantae > Streptophyta > Magnoliopsida > Lamiales > Lamiaceae > Thymus > Thymus mandschuricus. Next base: position 12,473,135 of record CM057079.1, read on the forward strand.
TGTTTAGTGGCTTAGAATCTAAGAGAGTGAAGGTTGCAGACACAAGCTTCGATGGATTTGAAGCTTGGGAAAACTTAGACAAGGCCTCGAGCAGATGTATGCAGAAAATTCGTGAGTACTTGTTTGCTTTGAGTGCTGAATATTCAAGGAAGTATTCTATCTTTCTCTTCTCTGCACTCCACTATTTATAGTGTGAGGAGTGGACTGAAGCTGTTGAGGGTTGGTGGCTTTGTCCCTCCACACTCGACAGTACTTGGCTTTGACCTGCGGCTTTTCCAGGCGCTCGCTTGTCTTCTTTCCCGAAATGGCTAAAAGCCAAGCGTAACAGTAACTGGGCTCCTCCAGTACTGTTGCGGCTGCTTGTTGGTCTGGCCGGTCAACTATATGCTCCATTCTTCTTGTGTCACGTGAAGATCTGCAATTAATGCGGGCGATCTTCACTTGACTTCGTTTGAAACTTGAGTTTGAACTAAAGCTGGTAGTTGAACTGTCGCTTTCCACGCTTTGGAATGGGCTCGCTTCGCTTTCGTCTTAGCGCTCGCTTTAGCGTATTCAGGTTGACTCGCTTTGACTTTATCAGGAGCGCTCGCTTCGCTTTGTCCGGGTAGACTCGCTTCGCTTTGATACACACTCAAGCGAGTGGTCTTCTCGCTTCGCTTGAAATCTGCAGTCTAGACCTAAAGCGACTAAAACGGAACAAACTTTCCTAACAATATAAGCTTGAAAAATTCTAACCTATCTAATCAAAATAGGGTCGCTTGGGAATAAGATTTATATAGAGGGTTTTGGGATCTATTCAAAAATACATAACAGTTTTATTAAAGCGTCCCATTAGGTTCCCCCTTAACAAATAAATCCTTAACAATGCCCAACAATTCCCCCCTTTTTGATGATGCCAAAACCCAACACTTTGACCACAGTAAGAACCTTCAAGCGACTTAATCCTTCTCAGTCTTGTCAATTTTTTTTTAAGTTCTTATGGTTTTCGTGTAGGCTTTGTAGCATAAGGATAAAAATTCACATAAAGCTAGTAAATACTTATAAGTAAACGAGACAGGAAGCTTGACAGAAATGTAAATATCATAGATTGTCAAGCAGATCACAGAAGATTAGGATTCATCCATAATGTAAGCAGAGAGAACTTTGGGCTTCATAGATTTGAAAGTCTCCGTGCTTAGCTTGTGATGCTTGTCCAAGTGCAGGGCTTCATCAACTTCGTCTTCAATCCTTCCTCGATCAAGGATAAGAGTGCCTGCAACTCTGGGCTTTGGGAACAACATCCTCTCTGGAACTTTGATAATCAACTTCGGCAGTCTCTGCTTCAATCAGGATCCTTCTCCAAAACTTGTTGTCGTAGACGACCATAAAGTTATTTAAAGCGTCAAGCTTGGAGCAAGTCTCTTGGCCAAAAATCACCTTCCAGAAGTAGTAGGCCTTGATGAATGTCACACGGCAGACGTCCCATCTCTCCTTCATTTCTTCAAGAATAAAGTCCTTGATGAACCGCGCGTCAGGATGCTCAGCTCTCCTCCTCTCTATCTGATCAAATGGCCTTTCGGTCATCTCCCTCATTATGACGCTAAACTTCTCGCTTAGCACAGAGTTGAAGAGTGGCACTCGATCATGGATGATTCTCCTCATGAAGTCGTACTCATCGCTTGAGTAGTCCTTCATTCTCTCCACGACTATCATCGATTTCTTGCACGCTTGGATATGGGCCTCGAGATCACATATCTCAGATTCATCCGGGGTAAAAGGAATGTACCCGCTTCGCATGAGACTGCTTTGGACAAGCACGTTCTCATCGATTATGTCTGTGATCCTCACCCTAATCTTGTCATATCTCGCTTGAATCCTAGCATTCTGTCTTTGCGCCTTTTCCAGTCTGTCCTCCTTTTTCTTCTTCTCCTGCTCAAAGTGACTCGCTTTGGCTGCCAGGTCCTTAGGTCCTTCTTCACCTTTTGGCGCTTGGCCACGGGGTCCGCTTCCTCTCCAGCTGGAGCGGGTCTCTTGGTGATGACCTTAGATGGGGGGGGGGGGGGGGGGGGGGGGGGGGGGGCAGCTTCACTCGGCACAGCTTGAATCGGCTCGATTTGATGAAGTTGTACAACTCCTTCCTCCATCAGCTGGAAGGATTGCATCATCTCGAATGTGGTGTCAAGAGAAATGGAAGCTCTCTCCGACGCTTTGCGGGCGGCTGAAGTTGATGAAGCGAGCAGCTTGGTTGGTTCGACACTCTTCTTGGGCTTGTCTTGATAGACAACCACATCTTTGCCTTTGTCGGCTCTGCTTGAAGGGACCTTCTCTTTCTCTTCCCCCTTTTTGGCATCATCGCCAACGGGTGTTGCAGCTACAACCTTCTCATCAAGTGCTCGGCGCAAGCTTGCGAATTCAGCAGTGATCGCTTTCAACGCACCTTCTGTTCGCTCCATAAAAGAGCCTTCTCTGATTGTCATCAGCTCCGCAGTCTTCTCTGAAATTTCCTCCAGCAGGAAATAGGACTGCCTCTCACGCTCAGCTAGAGCATTCTCCCTCTGTGCTATCTCCTTCATCAATCCTTCGAGCGGCTCGACATTCTTTTCCTTCGCTTCAACTGCAATGAAGCGAGCGTCAAGCTCCGCTTCGACCTCCGCTCGCAGCTCCTTTAGTTTTTCCTGCACAACGAGGTCAGAGAAATTTTGTGAAGCAGCAATCTCTGCTTACGAGTTTTAAGTTCGGCCTACGAAGCGGCAATGGCTCTCTCACGCCTGGTGAGCCCGACCGCTCTATCCTCCATCTCTACTTCTTTCAAATCCAGATTCAAATGCTTCAACGTGAAAGCAGTCGCTTCCCTTCGTCTGCTTTCGAGCTCGCACAAGTTCTCATCAAATTTATCTTGAAGAGTGGCTTTCTCACTCTCCAGAGCTAGCTTGGCGGCAGAGACACGATTGCACTCTCTCCCAATTCTCATGATCTCCTCTACCTTCTCCTCCATCAGCTTCTCATGCCTTTCCTTCTCCATTTTCATCTCCTCCTTGTGCTTGCTCACAAGCGAGGCATGCTCTTCCTCCTTCTTTCTCAACTTCTCCTCTGTCTCTGCAAGCTTGGATGTCAACACATCCAACTTCTTCACCTTCTCCTCAAGCACACACTTGGCATCCTTCACTTTCTTCTTCTTCTCCTCTATCTGGGCAGATAGGTCATTTTCTCTTGTAGCGAGGTTCCTTTTTTGGCTGGCAAACTCCTCATTCAATTTGAAAATCTCCTCATCTCTCTTTCAGATTGTTCCTTGCAGATCAAGGATTTCTTGGTTCTTTCCAGAAAGCACCTCCTCGTGCTTCTCGATTAATGTTTGTTCATACTCGGAAAGCTTTCGTTCTGGTAGCTCGGCATTTGGGTATTCTCGCTTGACCACTGCGTCAAGCAGCTCGAGATACTTGGACTTGTTGATGAGGGCCTTGAACCCATCAACTCCGATAAATTGAAGTTGCAAAGCTTCTTGCTCCGCAATGAACTGCTCTGAGAAAGTGATTGGTGTGTAAATGTTAGGATTTTCGTAGTGTTTTCGAGTCCGTTTTCGTTATGTTTTTGTGTCATTTTGTTTGTCTTTTGCTATGATTCGGTTGTTTGGAGTTTGGTTCGTGTAGGATCGTTAGGTGGAAGAAATGGAAGGAAACGGGTCGAAAAGGGCGGAAAGTTGAGGAAAAATCAAGCATGGAGCGAGCACGACGCTGGACGACCGTCCAAGGCGCTGGACGGCCGTCCAGAGTACGCTGGACGAGCGCGCGGGTACCCTGGACGAGCGTCCAGGGAAGATTTGATGAGCAGAGCGAGTGCGACGTTGGACGAGCGTCCAACGTACGTTGGACGACCGTCCAACGCTCCGGCCAGCTATCCTTTCCTTATTTATCTAGGTTTTTACCTAGTATATATATATCATCCTTGTACACGAATTTGTATCATCTTTTATCATTGTTTAGCTTTAGTTTTCAGATTCAAATACTTTAGTTTAGCTTTCTATTGTTCGGATCCGAATTCTTCGTTTTTGCAATTTAATTCAAGACACTTTATTTAATTCAAGTTCTTCGTTCTTCGTCTCAATTCTCGTAAGTTACTTTATTGCTTTCGTTTACTTGTTTTAATTGCTTGCTTTCGTTTTAGATTCGTTTTCTTAATTGCTTCGTTTAAATTCCTTAGTTTAATTTCGTTCTTTCGATTTCTAGTTTAAAGTTTAGATTCGTTTTCCTTCGATTTCAATTCTTTCGTTTTTCAAAGCTTTCAAGTTAGATTAGTTTGCCTTTAATTTCCAGATTTCAATTCATCATGTCTAGATTTATTTATGCTTCTTTCTTTACTTTCGTTTTCTTCGTTGCTTCCTTTATTGCTTTCTTTTCGATTCTTGCCTAGGTAGATTAATCGTTTTTCTTTAGTTTAATTCTAGATTTATTTCCTCGTTCTTAGATTAGTTATTTATTTGCTTTTATTTATTGCTTTATTTTATTTTCTTGCCTAGGATTTAAAAACAAAAACCCCAAAATATTCTTTACTTGCTTTCTTAGTTTTAGGTTTACTACATAATTAATTGCCCTGTTAAGTTTTCCTTGAGATTCGATACTTAGGTTTTACTTGCTAGTGCTACGATAGATTTCGTCTATTGCGAACACTTTTTGGTGAAACAAATTTTGGCGCCGTTGCCGGGGATATATTGGCCCACTCTTTTTAAGGATGCCCAAGCCTTCTACCTTTCTTGTGATCGTTGTCAACGTGTTGGCTCGATTAGTCGACGCAATAAGATGCCCTTGAATCCTATCTTGGTGGTCGAGGTATTTGATGTGTGGGGAATTGATTTTATGGGTCCTTTTCCCAAGTCTCATGGATTCGAATATATTTTACTTGCCGTTGATTACGTGTCTAAGTGGGTAGAAGCCATACCCACGAAGACATGTGATTCTCACGTTGTCTTGAAGTTTGTGCAGGAAAATATCTTGTGTAGGTTTGGTTTCCCTCGTGTGATCATTAGTGATGGGGGAAAACATTTTTGCAACAAGTTGTTCGCCAAGCTCATGAAGAAGAACGCCATCACACACAAGGTGGCGACTCCTTACCATCCACAAACTTCGGGACAAGCGGAGACGAGCAATCGACAAATCAAAGGGATCCTCGAGAAGACGGTGAAGCCATCAAGGAAGGATTGGGCCGACAAGTTGAACGACGCTCTTTGGGCATATCGCACGGCTTACAAAGGCGTGCTTGGGATGAGTCCCTATAAGCTCGTCTATGGTAAGTCGTGCCATTTGCCCGTTGAGATCGAGTTCAAGGCATATTGGGCTCTCAAGCGCATCAACTTCGACCTCGACGATGCTCACGATCGCAGAGTTTTGCAAATGGAGGAGCTTGACGAGCTAAGGAACGAAGCCTATGACAACGCCAAGATCTACAAAGACAAGGTGAAGCGTCTACATGATAGACGTATAGCCTACAAGGAGTTCAAACCCGGAATGAAGGTACTTCTCTTTCACTCTCGTCTTCGTCTATTTCCGGGTAAGCTTAAGTATAGGTGGGGAGGTCCATACACGGTAGTGCAAGTTTTTCCTCATGGAGCGGTGGAAATCAAGAACGAGGATTCGGGATACATTTTCTCGGTCAACGGGCAACGATTGAAGCCATATATCGAAGGGACAACATTACCTCACACGGTGGAGACGATTCTCATCTCCGACCCCCCACTTTCCTCTTGAATATTTGGTACGTCAAGCTAATGACGTTAAACAAGCGCTTGGTGGGAGGCAACCCACTTTCTCTATTTTATTTTTGTAGAGTAGGATTTATTTTCTTTTTATTTTGCTATTTTCGTTCGTTTTTTTTTTTGTTATTCGTGCAGGGAATAGTTCCCAAGGATGGCAATGGCATGGAAGGCTTTGAGAGGGAGAAAAATGGAGAATTCGGGCAATATTTCGCGAGGGTCGCGCTAGACGGGCGTCCAACGTACTCTGGACGGGCGTCCAGCGTAATTTCGAGTTTTAAATCAAATCAGCGAAGGATGCGTTGGACGGGCGTCCAATGTACGTTGGACGAGCGTCCAACGTAATTAAGTCCTCAGTTTTCAGCGCATGACGGGCCCCCAATTCAATATTGAGTCGATTTTCTCCTAGGTTTATACTTAATTCCTCTTTTCTATCTCTTTCACGCCTCTCTCTCTCTAAAATTTGCAGAAAACTACTACTGTTAAGCCGCCGCCGTTCACAGCCACCGCTGCCTGTGTCCGCCGCCGCCGCGCCCATTGCCGCCCCTCCGTCGCCGGAATCTACGCCGCCGCGCCGTCACCAGCCCTGTCCCTCGCCGTCGTTTGCTGCACAGCCGCCGCCTCCATCGTCGCCGGTTACTTGTCCTCACCATCGTTCGCCGTCGGCCGTTGACAAGCCCACACCCAGCGCCAGATTTGCCTTGGACGAGCGTCCAAGGAGCAGTGGACGAGCGTCCAATCCAGCTGCTGCCCAATTTTGTTCTCAGCCCGTTCCGGTCCGTTTTCGTTGTCAATCCACCCCGTCTCATCCCCGTTCCACCCCAGTCACTACCATGGTTCGTGGGGAGCTCGGAGAAGCCCGCCCTCTCACCGATGCACGCATTCCGTTGCATCGCCGCCCCGACTACCACCCGGCTGGAGTTTCTCAAGAGCTTTATGGCCGTCAACGGGGCGTTCCATTCCCTACGGAGAGGTTTGAAACTACGAACTTTTATCACCGTTTCCGTGGCATGGATATTCGACCTCCTAGGCATTTCAATATTGATTTTCTTCGTCGCTTACCTATTTGGGATACGCTTAGAGGATACATAGATTGTTTGGGCCTTATGAATTTAATTACACATGCTTGGGATGGCCATGAGAGTTTATGTATTGAAATGTGTTCTAGCTTTAGGTTAGAACGTAATGAGGAGAATGAGCTTTGCATGTATGCAACTTTTCGGGGTGAGTTATGGGAAATTCCTAGGCGAGTGATGCATGAAGCGTTTGGTTTTCATTTGGGTGATGGTTTGTCTGAGTTCATGCCTTCTGATTTCAATGTGTCTGATGCTTGGTATGCGTTGACGGGTGTTACTAATTATAAAGCTTCTGGGGTGCCGAGTGCTTTTATCAAAGATCATGCTTTATTGATTCTTCATCGTTTTCTGTCTTGCATGATTACTGGTAAGAAAGAGCATAATAAGGTGAATACAATAGAGATTTATTTGCTCCACTGTGCTACTAACAATATTAGGGTGTGTATGGCTCCATTTATTTGGTCCCAACTTACTAATGTGCAAAACAAGAAGGGAGCACACCCTACCTTGAGTTATGTTGCTACAGGTTTGGCACGCCATTTGCGAGTGGATATTTCTCAAAGCGCCGGGTTAACTCGAAGCAAGGAGATTACCCTCAATGAGCTTATCAATGCTCATCTCATGCGAGGGGCGACCGAGTTTGTTCCAGTTCGGGAGAGAGCGTCTGTTATTGCCTATCATGCAGCTCGTCGTCACCGTGGTCTCCCAAGTCAAGAGTCGGGGGATGAGGAGGAGGAATATGAGGACGGAGGCGATGATGAGGAGCAAGAAGATGATGAGGAGCACAATGAGGAAGAAGAAGAGGATGGAGACAAGGAGGAGCAGCAGCACGTCCCGGACGACAACGAGCGTTTGATTCACTACTACACTCGGAGAGATCGTGTCCGGGCTCGTCAGAATATGGAGGCCGAGGTTCCCCCTTATTGGGCTGACTTTAGGACCGATTTTACACAATTCCAAGAGAATGTGTTTAATCGGTTCGATGATTTGTCGACCCAAGTGACGGGGTTGAATAGTCGGGTGTCCCACATGGAGAGTCACTTGACTCGTTTTACTGACTTCTCGGTGGCCTCTACCTCCTCTCCACCGGACCCGAACGACCCTCGTTGGTGGTCTCCTTATGATCCTCGTTGGCAAGATCCACGTTTCCGAGGTTTCTTCAACCCATAGCATGTTTGTGTCTTTTATTTTTGTTTGAGTCTTTTATTGTTTTCTCTTTATTTTGTTCGATTTTACGCTTTGGTATTTGTGTTTGGTGTTTGTTTTGTAGGTGATACTTGGAGTCTCTCGAGATTTTGGGTATTTGTGTTCGTCATATTGCGATAAGTTCTCTTTATCCCTTTCCTTTTTATTTTCTCGCAATGGGGACATTGCTTGATTTTAAGTGTGTGTGTGTGGGGGGGGGGGGGGTGTCTTTGAACTTTTGGCATGTAGTTTTTAATTTTGTTATGTCTTAGGTGTTAATTGAGTCAAATGAGCATGTGATGATAGTATTGTGGACTTGGCCAATGATAGAAAATTGCGTTGATTTTTGGATAAATTCATGATCTTTATTATGCATGGAACCTTGGCGAAGCGACGCATTTTATTTGATGAATTTGATGTATGCTATGATGTCGGGAACTAGTTAGTTTGAACCCGTGAGATTTGAGCCATTTGTGCATATTTATGCCTATTCTTTGATTGAGTGATCATGCATGCTCCATTGTTTCTAGAACTTGCCTTGTTTCTCCATCAAGACCTTAGTATATTTACGAACTAGGAGATGATCTTAGGCCATTCTTTCGTAGCCACATGATTCCTATACACTAACCTTGTTCATAATCCTTTGTTTACCCCTTTTGAGCCTTTATTAGCCGTTCTTTGTGAAACCGGATGATAGGAGGTTTGGATGATTATGGGTATCCTTAGTTGTAGTTGGTGATATGGAAGGAGATAATTGGAAAATATTTGTTGTGGTGTAGAAGGAGAGGAAGAGAAGAAATTTTAGATGCTTGTTTAAGTGTAGTTAGCTATCCCTATGAGCTTTAAAAAAAATGAGAAAAGAAAAAAAAAAGAGATGAGAAAAAAATAGAGCCTTTGTTCAAATTAGAAAGAACATTTATTAGTTGAGCTCTGGAAAAAAAAAGAAAAAAAAAAAAGAAAAGAAAAAGAGGAAAAAAATGAGCATAAGGGGATAGTTAGCTTTGATTTGATAGTTGATATTTTAGCATCTTTGAGTTTGTATTTGGTGTGTTGGAGGGTAGAAGATGGAGATAAAAATCCATACTTTGGTTGGAGTTGAAAAAAAAAAAAAAGGTTGATGATTTAGAGCATTTTGAGTCACTTAGCCTATATATTCCCTACCTTAACCAATGTCCCTACATTACAAGCTTATATAAAGACCTTTTTGATCCTAGTTTGTAAGTATTACATTAGGTGGAGATGTTGAGATTGAAGGCAAGCCTATGGTAAACATGTTGCATTGCATTGATGTTGAGTGAACCCTCTTGATGTGCATTATATTACATCTTTTCTTTGAGAGAGTTGAGTGTTCACTTTCATATACAAAATTTCACATGTTGGAAAGTGTTCTTTGATGGATTAGCATACTTTGAATTAGTTGAGTGGATTGTGTTGATTGATGCTAAGGTTGTGTGCATAGTTTTGATTATGATCATGAAAGTTTGTTTTCGAAAAAGTTTTGAGGCCTATATAGTTCACAATACTTGAGTCTATTGTTTATTTCGTTTTTGTATTGCTTGAGGACAAGCAAAAGTCTAAGTGTGGGGGAGTTTGATTGGTGTGTAAATGTTAGGATTTTCGTAGTGTTTTCGAGTCCGTTTTCGTTATGTTTTTGTGTCATTTTGTTTGTCTTTTGCTATGATTCGGTTGTTTGAAGTTTGGTTTGTGTAGGATCGTTAGGTGGAAGAAATGGAAGGAAACGGGTCGAAAAGGGCGGAAAGTTGAGGAAAAATCAAGCATGGAGCGAGCACGACGCTGGACGACCGTCCAAGGCGCTGGACGGCCGTCCAGAGTACGCTGGACGAGCGCGCGGGTACCCTGGACGAGCTTCCAGGGAAGATTTGATGAGCAGAGCGAGTGCGACGTTGGACGAGCGTCCAACGTACGTTGGACGACCGTCCAACGCTCCGGCCAGCTATCCTTTCCTTATTTATCTAGGTTTTTACCTAGTATATATATATCATCCTTGTACACGAATTTGTATCATCTTTTATCATTGTTTAGCTTTAGTTTTCAGATTCAAATACTTTAGTTTAGCTTTCTATTGTTCGGATCCGAATTCTTCGTTTTTGCAATTTAATTCAAGACGCTATATTTAATTCAAGTTCTTCGTTCTTCGTCTCAATTCTCGTAAGTTACTTTATTGCTTTCGTTTACTTGTTTTAATTGCTTGCTTTCGTTTTAGATTCGTTTTCTTAATTGCTTCGTTTAAATTCCTTAGTTTAATTTCGTTCTTTCGATTTCTAGTTTAAAGTTTAGATTCGTTTTCCTTCGATTTCAATTCTTTCGTTTTTCAAAGCTTTCAAGTTAGATTAATTTGCCTTTAATTTCCAGATTTCAATTCATCATGTCTAGATTTATTTATGCTTCTTTCTTTACTTTCGTTTTCTTCGTTGCTTCCTTTATTGCTTTCTTTTCGATTCTTGCCTAGGTAGATTAATCGTTTTTCTTTAGTTTAATTCTAGATTTATTTCCTCGTTCTTAGATTAGTTATTTACTTGCTTTTATTTATTGCTTTATTTTATTTTCTTGCCTAGGATTTAAAAACAAAAACCCCAAAATATTCTTTACTTGCTTTCTTAGTTTTAGGTTTACTACATAATTAATTGCCCTGTTAAGTTTTCCTTGAGATTCGATACTTAGGTTTTACTTGCTAGTGCTACGATAGATTTCGTCTATTGCGAACACTTTTTGGTGAAACAGAAAGCTTTGATGATATTGAAGATCTTGAAGTATTTCGTACCTCTGTACGCGACATACGTCAAGAAATTTGCAGCTTTGTTTATGAACTCATTGCTCATTTGTACCAACGGGTACCTCTTTTTCACCTTCATCACGGACTACTCCCAGTCCTCATGATATCTGTCCAGAGATTTGGTTTGAGGTGTTATGGGGGGTGGTTCAAAGGTTCTCATTGGGGGTAGGGTGGTGTCAATGGTTTCTTGAAGATTGGAGTTGGAAGGGGTATCTGGGATGCTGGTGTTGAGTGATTGTGAGGGTGAGGGCTCGAAAATTTTATAGGCGGCAGTTTCAATAGGATTAAGGAATGGAATTTTTGGTAGTGTGTGAGTACTTGCAGAATCCTCATCTTCTAGGATGACTTGTCTGTGTACTTGGATCTTTTGGCTTGGTTTGGGTTGGGTAGCTTGGGGTTGTGAAGCTCGGGTTTATGAAGCTTAGGTTTGTGAAGCTTAGGTTTGGGGTTGATTCACTTCTCCTTTCTCCGGTGAATCGGCCTTCTCTTCGTCCGTTGTGGTGTGAAGCTCTGGAATTCCAAGGGACGAAGTCTCAAGCGATGGCTCATTCTCGCTTGCCTTTACAAGCGAAGCGACTCACTTGGATTTCTTTGTAGGCGCTTTCTTCTTCGAGGGTGAAGCGTCTCGCTTCTTTCCTTTCCCCTTCTTCTTTTCTTTTGGGATGGCCACCGCAGGGCGCGCATCCACATTGATCAATCCTCCATCCACCAGCGGTCTCTCTGGCTTGATTAGGTCTGTGAAGACACTAACCTTCTTGTACTGGTGGGTCTCAGTCCATTCACGGTCTGGAAGCAGCGTCTCCAGAGTGTACGAAAGCTTCCCTACGAAACAAAGCTTTCCCTTCCTTACGATGTTGTGGGGATTTTTCTTCTCACTTTCAAAATCTTTAGCAGTCTCTTGAAGCTGCTGGATGAACCAATTACTCCAGTTGAATTTTGAGCCTGATAAACTGTCCACGATTGCAGTGATCGCAAAAATTTTGTTGTCTGTAATTTGGCCTAGTCCTCCAATATGGCATACTACGGATTTGGTGAACAGATCACCAATGTAATTGTAAGGGCTCTCCAAACCCTACCTCATATTCTTTCCACGCTTGCTCCATATGGCGGTTCGCTTTGCTGCAAAGCGAAGGCACTCGTCTTCAACGTCAAGGCCTACGTTCAAGAGGACCTCCTCTCCTTCCTCCTGGAGCTCGAAAACCTTGGCCACGAAAAATAGGCTCACGTACATGGATTCTCCTGTGTGTGGATCAATGATGCTGCTGGTGTACTCCTTCACATGAAGGTTTAACAAGAACTCAGCAACAGCTTTTTTAAGAATTTTGGACGGCTTGGCAGTGAAAAGCTTCCATAGGCCTGCAAATGTCACTGCCCTTCGGAGAAATCCGGTGGGCTCAACGATGATTCGTCAAGATGAGGCTCCACGTTGATGTAGTTTTCGGCGTTTTCTAGGAACTCCTCCATGGTGTAGACTAGTTCCTTCTTACCCATGATGCGAGTGAGAATGGCTTTTGGTGAGAGATTTAAAGGGTTGTGAAAACAGAGAGTATCAGCAAATTGCAGAGAGATTTGCAGAAGGTTTTCACGAGAATGGCAAATTTGGGGGTGATGGTTTCTGCAACAAACACAGTTCCCCTTTTATAGCTTTAGGGTTTGCACTGACGTGGCAAGAGAGAGACGGTAAAAGTATGATGTGGCTGCAAGCGAGTGGCGACGTGGCTGACGTGTCGCGGTTAAAATCGGCGTCACTATGGTTAAAGATGAACCATACAGGTGACCAAGCATGGCACGTGCCACGCTACGGTTCGCTCACTTTCTCGCCCATGATCCAACGGCTTAGATTTGAAGACTGTTCTGATTCAACGGCTGGATCGCTTTGCATTTTGGCGCTTCAATTTGACGGTGAAGTACACGCGCCCGGTTAATAGCACCCTAGTACTGTACGCATTAAATGCAAAGTAAAAAGTAAGTAGGCACTCGAGTGTACCCAGCTCGTACGAATCGCTTGGCATTTGCTAGCTTAGTAATAGAAGCCGCTTGGCTATTTTACTTGCTTGCGAAGCACTCGCTTGTCGTGACTGGAGCACACTCGCTTGCGATGGTGAGTTCGAGTGACGTGGCACACGCTTGACCATTTTTAGGCGAATAAATTATGAACTTAATTCTTCTTGCAGGTACTATTAAAATATCGGTCTTCGTAGAGAGCCCTATAAGGCTTAATTTAAAATGTTTATGACAAACATACTTTGAGAATAAACAATAGTGTTTTCCTCTTTGTAATTGTATCAGATTACATTTATATTTTCCACTTAGCAAGCGAAGGTTTCTAGCACGCTTCGCTTTGCTTAGTGTACTTAAAAATTGAAATACTTACTAGTCAGTCTAGCTTCGTAGTAGACTGATACCTCATTGTAGACTTTAAGTATGCATCTTCATGGCATTCATCTCTTCCATCTTCCTCCTCGCTTGGAGAGTCCTCCATCGAAAGAATGAATAAGCATCTAGAACCGCTCGACCCTTATGGGGAGTATACGACAATGCTTACTTAAGGAGAGGGAAAAATGAATAAGCACTCGGCAGCTCGACCCAGAAAGGGTGATTATAAAGTTAGTGTTTATCCACGACGAATGGGAGATGAGAGACGTGCCCCTCTTCAGCGGATCGAGGGAAGAAGAAGCAAGGGTCATAGTGAGAGTCCTGCCAAGCACTCACGGTTTTACGTAGGAAAGCCTGACGCAAGCTCTACAACCTTTATTAGTAAAGGTACTTGCAAGCGTTTATACCCACTTGCGGGAATCCTAAGCTAGGTAGCAGCTTTCCTTGCTCGCTTTGGAAGTAGATCACTCCTAGAATGAACAATAGTTCTCCCTTAACCATAGACTTAACAAATCTGTTAGTTGGTAGGGAACATCTTCCAACACTCCACCTAACTCCACCTTATGACTTCTCAAGCGAGTGAGAACAAAGTGACTCGCTTTACTTGGTGAAGATCCAAAGCGAGGGTTCCCCCTTGCTTTGTGCATCCTGAACTAGCACTCTTCACCAGGGTCTAATAACCCTAATTCCATGCATAGCTGATTGAAGCGGGATTCCGCTAGAGGCTTGGTGAGAATATCAGGTCGCTGGAGATCGGTATGAATCTTTTCGAGCTTGATGTCCTTCTTCTTAACATGATCACGAATGAAAAGATGCCTTATCTCCACATGCTTGCACCTGGTGTGAAGCACTGGATTCTGTGAAATGCAGATAGCACTATTATTATCACAGAAAATTGGAATCTCCTTCACTTCAACTCTGTAGTCCTTCAACTGCTGACGAAGCCATAGGATCTGAGAACAGCAGCTTCAGGCAACCATATACTCAGCTTCAGTCGTTGAAGTTGCTATGCTTGTCTGCTTCTTCGAGAACCGCGAGACAAGCTTGCTTCCCAAGAACTGACATGTGCCCAAAGTTGATTTCCTATCAATTCGGCACCCTCCATAGTCAACATCTGAATATCCAGTAAGCTCCAAGTTGTCCTCGCTTGGGTACCAGAGACCCATTGATTGTGTCTTTGAGATAGCGAAGGATTCGCTTGGCAGCTTCATAATGACTAAGCTTGGGATTGCTTTGGAAGCGAGCACATACTCCAACAACGAATGCAATATTCGGCCTACTCGCTGTGAGATAGAGAAGGGATCCAATCAAGGCTCTATAGTCCATAACATCCACGGGCTTAGCAAGCATATCTCAAGTATACTTTGCTTGATTGATGAAAATTCCATCATGCTGCTTCACTTGAAGACCTAGAAAATAGCTCATCAACCCTATCATAGACATCTCATATTTGGTCTTCATAAGCTCTCCAAACTTCTCGCTAAGCGAATGGTTTGGTGAACCAAATATGATGTCATCGACGTAGATCTGAACCCATAACATATCTTCACCATCATTGATTGTGAAGAGGGTTCGATCTATCTTCCCTTTACGGAATCCATTATCCACAAGAAACTGGGAAAGTGTATCGTACCAAGCTCTTGGGGCCTGCTTCAATCCATAAAGAGCTTTCTTCAAGCGATACACTTTATCTCCTTGCTCAAATCCAGGTGGCTGCTCCACATATACTTCTTCCTTCAGCTCTCCATTGAGGAACGCGCTCTTCACATCCATCTAGTAGACTTTGAATTTCTTGGCCGCTGCATAGGTTAGAAATAGCCTGATCGCTTCGAGCCTAGCCACTAGAGCAAATGTCTCATCAAAATCAATACCTTCCTCTTGGCAGTAGCCCTTAGCGACGAGTCTCGCTTTGTTCCTCACGACGTTGTGGTCTTCATCTGTCTTGTTCTTGAAAACCCACTTAGTTCCAATAACATGCTGGAACTTGGGACGATCAACAAGATACCATACGTCATTTCTGGTGAACTGGTTCAGCTCTTCTTGCATGGCCAGAATCCAATTTGAATCAGCTAGGGCTTCCTCCACGCTTGATGGCTCTATATTGGACATAAAGCAACTAAACATAACACTTTCTCCCATGACTTGACTTCTCGTCACCACTCCCTCAGAAGGATCTCCAAGAATAAGGCTTGGTGAATGATCTTTGAGCCATGCTCGCTTGGATCCGTCAGCTTGCTGGGGTTCGCTTAAGTCATCTTCTGAAGCGAATTGGATTGGCTCTTGGTTATCTTTAGCTTCTTGGGTCTTGGGGGCAGCTTTCACCTCTTTATCTTGAGCAATTTGATCACTTGGCTCCTTGACTTCATCATCATCTTCAAGCGTATCCCATGTAAGCGAATTGATGGGTTCCTCACTTGAAGCTTTCTCATTCGTTTGTGATCATTTAACCTGTTCATGAGAAATACTTAAAGTAGATTCATCAAAAACAACATGGGGTGATTCTTCCACAATTAAGGTTCTGCAGTTGAACACTCGATAGGCCTTGCTTGATGTGGAATATCCTAAGAATATTCCTTCATCAGCTTTTCCTTCGAAAGCTTTCAACTGGGTTTTCCCATTGTTGTGAATGAAGACCCGACAACCAAAAATATGGAAATAAGATATGTTAGGAATTCTCCCTGTCCATATTTCATATGGTGTTTTGTCGAAGCGTTTGTTAAGAAGTGTCTGATTCAGGGTGTAGTAAGCGGTGTTGGCCGCTTCCGCCCAGTACGTCATTGGAAACTTTGAATCAGCTATCATAGTTCGAACAACTTCTTTGATGATGCGATTCCTCCTCTCGACTACTCCATTCTGCTGGGGTGTCTGTGCTGCGGAGGTTTGATGTGCAATTCCATGCTCTGTGCAATATGCTTCGATAGTAGAGTTAAGAAACTCTGTGCCTTTGTCAGAGCGAATGGTTGTTATCGCTTGGTTCTTTTCCACAACGAGTCGCTTGAGCAGTTCTGGAAGCTTGGACAACGTCTTCTTCTTGCTGAATAGAAATACTACCCAAGTGTAGCGAGAGTAATCATCAACTACCACTAGTGATGGAGTCCAAGGTTCGATGAGTCAAGATCTTGTTCGTGTTCCCGAAGGGCCGGTGACGAGAGCTCGAGCTAAGAAGTTCTAGGAAGGCTTGCAAGGATTGATCCAAGAAGTTTGGGCTCAAGAATTGATGAAGAAGCCCATTGGAGAAGGCGAACCGGACAGCCCGCGAGTCATTAATTTTATCGAGTGCGTTCGGGCTGAAGAATGAAGATTGTGTTTTAATTTTCGTGTGTTTTGAGTCAGGCCACGTTTTTGGGCCTTAAAAGACTTGTTTTTGGGTTTTTATCATGTTGGTTAATGGGTTGGGCCATGCCAATGACTTTGGGTCAGTTATTTCCTAGTTAGATTAGGTTTAGATGGTTTTATTTGCCTCTCTATATAAGGGGGCCTTTGTGGACGAAAATTAGACAGATTATTCATTAATATATTTGTGAGTTTTATTCTCTCTTGAGAGTTCTTCGAATTCCTCTTGATTATTCCAAGACGAATTCATTATCCGGCGAATCAGCGAGTAAATCAAACCTCGTTGTGTGTCATTCATCATCCCCGTGTGGCTTGGCGACCGTTTCTTTGGGTTATAGAGACTTTGGTTTATCTATAGTACTTAGGAGGGTTTAGTCCATTGACGTATTGGGATTTCCATCTTTAGTTAGTTTCAGTCTTCCGCGTGCGTGAGTTCTACGATTCTCACCAAGGATCGTATCAACTAGAGTGTATTTCCTTCCGTTGACGCTCACGGAGGTGACTGGTCCAAACAAATCCATGTGTAGAAGCTCCAGTAATTGCTTGGATGATGCTTTTTCTAAGCTTGCAAAGTGCTTCTTTGTTTGCTTTCCTCACTGGCATGGTGAGCATGTGTGATCTTCGATAAAGACCTCATTAGGTATGCCCTTCACCAGTCCTTTACGAGCTATCCTATTGATAGTTTTGAAATTGAGATGACTCAAGCGGCGGTGCCAAAGTCATCCAATTTCAGTTGCACTTCTAGCGACCAAGCATGTATCTTGTTTGCAGCTCTCCCATTGAGCTACATACACATTTCTTTTTCTTTCGCCAGTTAAAGCAATTTGGAAGGTAAGCTTGTTCCTCACAACACACTTGTTGGAGATAAACTCCACATTGTATCCTTTATCACAGAATTGTGAAATGGATAACAAGTTGTGTTTGAGTCCTTCAACGTAGGAGACATTCTCAATGCTTAGCTTCCCAATCTTCAGTACGCCGTAGCCTTTGGTGCTTCCCCTAGAGTTGTCACCAAAAGTTACTTGTGGACCCTTCTTCTCTATGTAATCTTGTAGTAGAGACTTCATGCATGTCATATGCCTCGAACATCCACTGTCCAAGTGCCATATAGCTTGACCTTCATTGGGCATGAGATCCACGACGCTCACCTGCAATTAGAACAATTTTGGTACCTAAATCAGCTTGGGTCCTTGCAGGAAATGTTTTAAAAACCGAACCGGAGGTCGAACCGGCGAGGCCTTCGGTTCATGGTTTGATTGGTTGAACCATGGTTCAACCTGTCAAAACCGAAAATAACCGGGAAAAACCGCGAACCGGAACTACGGCGGTTCATGGTTCAACCGGGTTCAACCGACGGTTCGGTTCGGTTTTTAAAACACTGCTTGCAGGTTAGTGTTTTTGGGTACCCACACTTGCTTAACTCTCCTTTGAGCATTTTCTTGTGTCTTGGGTCCCTCCACCTTTCTAACTCGTGGATTCTGCTTAATCACAGCTCCACATGTGCATTTGTGTGTGCGTGGCGGGAAGGTACGAGATGAACTCGCTTGAGACACACCCTTGCTCTTGCTCTTTTGCTTATATCCTGAAGCTGGACGCTTAGGATTAGCCATGGGCTTAGAGACTGACTTGGGATTTCTAGTCTCAGCAAGCTTCTCGCTTGGCTTCCTCTGCGGGGTCAAATTTGGCTTTGGGCCTTGACTCGCTTTGGAAACCCTGGGGTATGAAGCTTCCTTTTGGAAACCTCAATTCCTTCCCCCTGAACGTAAGTACGCTTGGACCATCTCCAATCGGACTCACTTAACACATGAACATTAGTTTTCTTTAACAAGAAAACATACTTTGTTCTTGGTGTCTTAGATTAAGAGCTTGAAGCCTCAACAACTTTCCTATCACCCTTTGAATGGTGAGATTTAGCATGATTAGTGCTAGGAGGTGTTGTCATTGGCTTTCCCTTAGACGCTTCCTTTGAAGATATAGACATCTTCATAGGTCCTTTCTTAGAGATCTCAATCTTACCCTTATCCTTGTTGGTGGTCGCTTTGGAGGCAGTGGCCAAAGTGACTGATGGTGATGTGTTAGATGCACCAACAAAGACAGTGGGATTGGAAGGTCCACCCTCATATCCAAGGCCTCCCTTTCTACCAAAAGGTAGAAGCGAGCTCTCTAGTGCCTGCCTAGCATATGACGCTTTGTTCAAATTGGCAACTAGAGTGGATTGGGTTTCATACCTTTCCTCCAAGCTTTTATGTCTAACAATGAGATCCTCAAACTTACTAGTCATAGCCCTTAGATTAAGTTTGACTGTGTCAAGCTCAGTGGCTAGCTTTCGGTTCTCACTCTTGCTTTTAGACAAAGCTTGTTGTAACACTTTGTGATCACTTAACAATTTGCGGTGTTCGTTAAGCAATTCACTCCATGTTGAGGAATACACTTCCTCATCATGCTCGTGTGTTTGTGTAATTTAAGTGAGTTGGGGATAATAGAATACCTCTCCTGTGTCTTCATCGGTGAGCGCCATTAATCCTAGATCCTCTCCCTCGCTTGAGTTGGGATCCGTGAAGGCATCTAAGTCGCTTTCCTCCACTTCGCTTGGGTTGGGTGGTGACTCGCTTGCCACTAGCGCTCGCCGTGGAGCGTCCCTTCTCTCTTTCAATTCTTCCTTTTATTTTGCATTTAGCTTCGGGCATTCGGACTTGTAGTGGCCCATCTTGTGGCAGTGATAGCACTCCACATCCATTATGTCCTTAGCGATCGACTTTGAGGTCTCTTCACGCTTCCCTTTGTTGTCACGAGCTTCGGCATTCTTCCCTTTGTACTGCTTGTAGAATCTCTTGTATTTTCCTACTCTTGAGTTCATTTTATTGAAGTTTCTTGAGATGAATACGTAGTGCTCCTCTAGTTCTTCACGAGACATTTTGGTTATGGGTGAGTCGCTAGATGTCTCAGCAGCTTTGAATGCAACTCCTTTGCCAGCTATGGGAGTTTCATCTTCATCATCAAGGAACATACAGTTGAGATCGAACTCGTGCACCTTGAGTTCGGAGAACAGAATCTTTGGTGAGAACTTTGATAAATCCTTCATGGCTAGATAGAGTTCCTTCATCGTCTGCCACTTCCTAGTGAGGGCTCTCACTATCTTTAGGTTGATCTCCTTGTCTGTTAGCTCCTTTCCCAATGAAACAAGTGTTGAGATGATGTTGGTAACACGTAGCTCGAAAGCATCTTATCTCTCGCTTGGTTTCATGGTCAAGCTTTCAAATTCACCCATCAGCACAGCTAGCTTGTTTTCTTTGATCTTGTTTGTTCCTTGAGAGATCAAAGCTAGGGTTTCCCACATTTCTTTTGCAGTAGTACACTTCCTGATCTTTGGCAGATATGCATCCGAGACGGTGCTCTGCATAATGTGCCTTGCTACTTTGTCCAGATTTGCAACTTTGAAGTTGTCGGCAGTGTAGTCGTCCTTCGTCTTCTCAACGTACTCATCTTTAGTCGTAGCTGGGCGTCCTTCAGCAGTTCGTACATTGACTGTGATGATCTTCATGATCGTGAATTCGTGATAGGTCCGTCAATAACGACCTCCCATATCCTGTCATGTACTGAGCTGAGGAAGCTTTCAACACGGAAGATTCAAAGCACTGTGACTAGACATTTTCAAACGTTAGTAGTAATGCAGTATGTGTGAGTGAGATTTTAATGCACTTAGAAAAACGGATCAGTTCTGGTGAGACAACGTGAAGTGATGGGACTCGCTTCCAGTATGCAAAGCAGTGGCTCGTTAGAACCCCTGCTCTGATACCTCTTGTTGGTCCCAGACTGATAAGTAGGGTAACACGTGGGGGGGGGGGGGGGGGGGGTGGGGGTGAATAAGTGTAACATAAGTTTTCAACTTCTTTTCAAGCTTATCTCAGATTGAGCAAGACTGGGGTCGCTTTGAAACTTAAGACCAAACTGCAAGCTTGATCTACAGTAAAACTTTACTCAGGACCTAAGAGGACGCTTGATCACAGAGTGACTCGCTTGCTTATATGCGGAATTTAGTGAGCTAGTATTTCCTAAGTATTTAAAGCTTCGTATTAGGTATGTTTAGATGCTTTTGCAGATATGAAATAATCAAAGCAAGTAAATATTGAAAAGCTTAAGGACAGAAAAATAAGAGACCAGTGTTTATAGTGTTTCGGTGGTAAAACACCTACGTCCACTTTTGTTCCTTGCGGGAACAACTTCTCTTCACTCATGAAAGCTTTGAGGATTACGGGAGATAGGGAATAATATCAGCCCTACCATATAATCAATTCGGATTAACAAGAAGGCATGTTTCCCATAACCTTGGGGTATCATCCCCGAAGGGAGTTAATGCCAATAATGCTATGTAGCCATATTAGATCATAGTCGAGTCCATTTTTCTATAGCACCAGGTGCCACGTCCATGGCTGGGGTCTGGTCCCGGAGCTGTTCCCCATGGGGGTATAGCAGTAAAAGGCTCTGTAAGCTTTTGGGAAGCTTCAGATGCTGAATAAAGTTACGAGGTATGCAGAAGCCGTGAGACCATTCCTCGTAACCAGGAGCTATTCGAGTTTTGTTGGCACCTGCTAGGAGTGAAGGATCTGCGCAAAGACGCAGTCCGCATGACTCTACATGCTTTAGGGTGAGGACCACCAAATTGATGACGGAGAAGAATCTTTTCCCCGTAGAAATTCCTTTTCTGTCCATCTCTCGCACAAATGTTCACCTTTTCATCCTTTCATCACCTATAAATAGTGATCACACCATCTAAAACATAACTTCATTCAACTCTATACACACACGCACTTTGCGTACTATTCCATTCATTCCACACACCCTACCACGAGCTCCTCCGAGCTCAGGCTGTCCAAGTGTTCCGAGGTCTTTCACCGAAGAATTTCACTCGCGATCACCATCATTCTCTCCTTCTTGCCGTTGAGAAGAGCCTCTCTTTTACTCACACCATTCCGAACTGAAGGTATAACCCTCGTCGTGAAGAGAGGACGAAGCCTCGTAGAGCTGTATGCTCTTAGCTTCCCTCTCCTTTCACCCTTACTTCTTTCATTTTCCACTTGAATGAGTGCTAAACTCCATGAACTTAACTGATTTATGGCTAGAAGTGCCTTTTATTCAAGCATATATCTCTATCGCTGCTTACTATCTTTATACGAGCAATGTTGTGTATGAAATCTGTATAAAATGCCTATTTGTGGCTGATAAAACTACATGAATCTCTCATTCTCTGCTTGTATAATCCTTTATCCATGAATGCTCTCTGCAAATATGATGAATAATCTCCTAAATTGTTGTGGATCTTCAACTGGCGCCGTCTGTGGGAAAATTTGAGTCTAAGATGTCGATTTCCCCTGTTTTATGTGAAATTCTAGCTCGCTGTGATAATGCTAACTGATGATCTCTCTTATCATTTCCTTATGTGTAGAATATGAGAAAACTCGACATTAGAGTGAATGGGTATGCGGTGTTTGCTGTTTAATCCGTGGAAATCTGAGTATGAACATTATTGCTTGATTTTTATTAAGCCTTCTATGATTGTGAGTTGTGAAATGTAGCGTAATTCTTAGATTGCGCTCTCTGTATAGCAAAAATTGTGATAGATACCTTGCTAAAGGAAAACTCAAGTTTGAGATGTTCGATTATTTCTCCTTACATGCGATTTTAAACCCGCTATCTGCAAATGCTGTTAGAATTGTTGAGTATGGAGCATCGCCCTCCGCAATAGCTTGGGAATTTTAGCTGATTGTGATGGTATGCTTAGGAACTTGCTCTGTTATTCCCTGTTGCCAGAAACGCTCGAGAATAGGGGCAGTAGAATAAAGGAATATTGAATGTCAGTTTGATGTTGTTCTTAGAAAATCTGAGCATGAATATCATGAATCCATTCTAGCTGCATTGTTTATAATAGCAGGTCAAAGGAGTCGGAGGTGATTTTGAGATCATATTTTCCTTACAATATAAACTATGATAAGTAAACTGTTTTATCTGCCAAAATCTGAAGGTTATGGAGAATCTAAGGGAAAGCTGAATCCAAAATTTGCAGCAAATTTCAGAACGCATTCAGTTCACCTTTTAAAATTGGTGAGTTTACGACT
The DNA here is from genome assembly GCA_029379335.1 of Thymus mandschuricus. NCBI lineage: Eukaryota > Viridiplantae > Streptophyta > Magnoliopsida > Lamiales > Lamiaceae > Thymus > Thymus mandschuricus. Next base: position 12,495,734 of record CM057079.1, read on the forward strand.
CTGTTAACTATCTCGGAATGTGAAATTAACTTAAGGGTCCTGAGGGATTGGTAATGATAGAGGAAGCATCATCTCTCAAGCTAGTTATATGCCCCTATATTGCCGTGAACCCAAAAACCCCCGAATAAAAACACTCAAAATCGGAGAGCTGGAGATGACAAGGTCACCCCATTCACTTTGATGAAGGGGCCTTGCATCTGAAAGCAGAACCTCCCCTAAACCTTCAGAAGCCCTGTCTAACAGGCAACACCCTCATAAGCCGTGTCTAACAGGCAACACCCTCAGAAGCCCTGTCTAACAGGCAACATCTTCAGAAGCCCTGTCCAACAGGCACCATCTGCATAAGCCCTATCTAATAGGCAGCACTATCGTAAGCCCCATATAATGGGCAAGACCCCGCATAAGCCCTATTCAATAGGCACCATTTGCATAAGCCCTATCTAATAGGCAGCACAAGCCTTATCTAATAGGTACATCCTCACAAGCCCTATATAATAGGCAAATATCATCCATCAAGCCCTATCTAATAGGAAAAAATCTCGTAAGCCCCATATAATGGGCAGAGCCTCTCGTAAGCCCCATGTAATGGGCAGAACTCCTCGTAAGCCCTATTCAATAGGCAACACTCTCATAAGCCCTATTAATAGGCAACACTCTCACAAGCCCTATTCAATAGGCAACATTCTCGTAAGCCCCATATAATGGGCAGAACCTTTCAAAAGCCTTATTTTATAGGCCACACCCTAGTAAGCTCCATATAATGGGTAGAACTCTCCAAAAGTCCTGTTTAATAGGCAATATCCTCATAAGCCCCATATAATGGGCAGAATTCCCTAAAGCCCTGTCTAACAGGCAATATCTTCAAAGAAAAAGAAAGCCTTACACAGTAGGCACTATACAAAAAGCCTCGCATAGTAGGCATCATTCAAAAAACCCCCCACACAGCTGGGTATGATACATAGAGTCCTGCATGATCAGGCACCGGACCCGCGGCGAGTCTTATGAAATAAGAGACTACATGAGCCTTAAAAGGCCTACACTATAATCAGATCCTTATCAAAAGCTTCATCTCGAGAGCTGCACTAAAATGGACATCTTAGTATCAAGCCTTGCGAAAGCAGGAGTCATATACCTCTATTTTATACTGGCAGAAGCCACCCTCTAAGAAGCCCTGTAATAAACAGGCAATATTTGCTAAAGTTATTACGAGTGATTCCCAACTACAAAAGATCTGTTAAAAGTAAATTACATATATTGTTTAAGCCTCTTCCGAAGAGCATCTGAAATTAATTTTCTCAAACATTCACAGAACCCTGCGAGGATGAATACTGCCACAGATGCTGCTTCAAAAGAAGCTGGCCAAGCTACTGGAAATCCGGAAAATTCCCTACTTGGGAATAAAGGAAAAGGCACTATGATGACTGAGGCCAGTGTCAACATGGAAGCTCAGTTCTCTCCAACCATGCTCCTCCAAATGAAAGCACTCGTAGAAGGTGTGGTCGAAGGAGCTGTCGAAAAAAGACTCCATATCTTGGGAATAGACTCCCAAAACGCAGATCCCCCGGGTGAAACCCATGAGGGTGGAGGAAGCAAGAACACTTCCACAATGCACAAGCAGAAGCCTATAAACCCAGGCATAACCCAAGAATTGGTCTCAAAGCTGCCCCAATAGTGGTTGAACAAGAGGAGGGATTCTCCACTGATTGGGATTCCCCAGACGAAGAGGGACCTGAGGAACTCGAAGGGAACCTCAACGAGAATACTGACAATGCATGGGCCAAGAAGTATGCCCAACAACAGGAGCAGATGAAGCTCTTGGCAAAAGAAGTAAAAAGGCTGAAAGAGCAGAAGCAAGCCGCAGAAAGGACCTCAAAGGAAACAGAGGCAAGCGAAAGGGAAATCCGCAACTTAAATGAGGAAGGAAATCCAAAACACTTTCCAAATAATAGGAGTGGGGGAAATAAGTCAGAACTCTTCTCTTTACATATCAATGAGAATAGTCCATTCTCTGTAGATATTCAAACCGACCCCGTTCCTAGCAACTTCAAGACAATCTCTTGTGAATACCAGGGGAAAGGAGACCCTGAAGAACATTTGATGAAATTTGAAAGCTTATGCCTCCTCCATCAGTATTCGGAAGGCGTCAAGTGCAGAGTATTTCTCACAACTCTGTCAGGGACTGCTCAACATTGGTTTAAGCAGCTACCGAAAGCTTCTATTAACTCCTTCAAGGATCTGAGGGAAGTTTTCCTCCAACAGTTCGTCAATGCTAAAAGAACTACCAGAAATTCTTTACATCTGACAACCATCAAGCAAGGTGTCAATGAAAGTCTGAGAGACTACATGACATGTTTCAACGATGCCGTCCTGGAAATTCCAGGGGTAGAGCCGAAGCTAAAGTACACGCCTGTGTGAATGGCCTGAAGCCAGGACAGTTCTTTGCCTCTCTCATCAAGAAAGAAGCTACCTCTTTTGAAGAGCTACTGACAAGAGTGCAAAAATATATCCATATGGAAGAGGCTCTGAGTAGCAAAAGGGTCGAACTGGCCTCTCAAAGGGAAAATAAGCCAGAAGAGAGGAAAAGGCCAGCCCCAGATGCCAAGAAAACTGACAAAAATGAACGATTTCTGAGATCTTTCACTCCTCTTATCAAACAACCTGTAGACTTGTTAGAAGTGGTCATGAAGAAACCAGGGGTCCAGATCCCCGCTGGACACAGGCAGCCACCAAGGAATCCACCTTCTGAAAGGTTCTGCAAATTCCACAACGACTTTGGTCATATGACCAACGACTGTAGAAATTTAAGGATTGCCATCGAGAAGCTAATCCAAGAAGGAGAACTCTTGGAATATGTCAAGAGGGAAACAGAACAAAACAAAAGGCGCAAAGAAGCTCCTGAAAAATCACCTGATGTTAACCAGGGACCAGAGCCCAAAGGCGTCATCAAAATGATATATGGAGGACCAACCATGGGAGATTCCAACAGAAGTCGAAAAGCATCTGCCAGAGAGTTACATATGCACGAAAGACATGGGGTCTGGAAGGTCGAAAAAGGCCTACCCCCTCCAGAAATCTCATTTGGACCCAAAGACAATCAAAAAGTAACTCATCCACATGACGATGCGTTGGTCATCACAGTGGAAATAGAAAGGTATCAAGTTCAAAGGGTCTTTGTGGATACAGGGGTTGCGGTCAACGTCATATTTGAGAGCTATTTCAATCAAATGAGTCTCCAGAAGCCTTTGAGCAGAGTAGCCACGACTCTGTATGGTTTCTCAGGAGACCCGGTAATGTCATTAGGGTCAATTGACTTGATGCTCACCCTGGGTGAGGGACCTACACGGGTATCAAAGCCAGTCACCTTCCTGGTGGTACGGCAACCATCTTCTTACAATATTATCATAGGGAGAACTGCCCTAAAATCCATTCCAAGCAGTGGTCTCCACTTACCATCTGATGATGAAATTCCCTGTGGGAAGCCAGTTGGGACAGGTGTCGAGAGACCAAGGAGTCTCGCGAAAATGCTATATCCAATCGGTACAGGCGGGAGAAGCCAGGAAAAGGCCGATGGCAGAACCTGCCGGCTATAAAGCTGAAACGAAACCCGAAGAGAAGAGGCTTAAGGCCCTGACTCCAGCAGAAGAAGGCCAGTATCTCTCCATTTCAATGGAGCACTTGCTGATCGCCAGCACCAATTCCTCTGAAGGGCTCCTCCTATCCAGAAGCCCAGACAAGGAGTCACTCCAACAGACCAACGAAAGCAAAGGACTTGAAACCAAAACAACAAGCACGTGCCACGCCCCAATTGTGACAGGACAATGGGAAACTTTGATGGCCAAGGCGAGGGCAAAAGTCAAAGGCGCAATCGAAATGCCGGATCAAGAGTAGGCTGATGGAACAGAACACAAGGAAAAGGATAGCACCCTCAACGTATGCTGGGAAAATTGAATGTGATTCCTAAAAAGAAGGGAGTATGGCTGATCATAGCCCTTATCTATTTTGAAGTTTCTTATCTTTTAATTAGTCAATATGCGAAAAACACAGGACCAAGCCTCCTTATTTTTAAACCAGTATGTTTCGCAAGTTGTTAGCTCTAAAATGAGGAGTAATTCTTTCGGTTCCTTACGCCTCACTTGGGGGGAGAGTAGGGGATACCCTACATCCCAATACTCGTACTCCATTATCTTAAAATGCTCTACATCCCAATACTCGTACTCCATTATCTTAAAATTCTTTTAGCATGTATTCTATTACCTCAAAATGCTTTAGCAGGAGGAACATGGCAAGTAAAAACAAGACAAGAAGTCATGTAAACAGAAGGATAATATCCTAAATTGATAGGAGGTAATAAAAGCATATCAAAAGCAGGGCCTCAAAGAGCACCCAGCCAAAAGTGGAAAGAAGTAATATTGTTTATGCCCCACCAGCACCATTTCAGGGCTATGGAAAGCACATCCCATTACAAAACATCAAAAAAGTAAACTCCCTAGCAATAAAAGCGTGGTCAGGAAGACGGATCTGAAGCAGATGCCGGATCTTTAGAACTGAATGAAGCCTGATTCCCAGAAGCGGAGGAGGTTTCAGCCGAATGCAAAAGAAAACCATCCTTAGAGCAATTCGTTGAAATGCTCGGATCATCCTTCACCCTTGAACTCCTCTCCATATCTGGATAGTTATGTACAGCGAAAGTAGTTCCTCGGGGAGAAGAGGGGCACAGAACATCCTCTCTTCTTAGCTCCTAAAAAAAAAAAAAAAAAAAAAAGAGAGAAAAATCACTAAACAAAGAATAACAATAAACTGTTAGTGGGTGAACTTAACCACAATGAAAGCAAGAAAAGCACCTCATCGAAGGCCTTTTTCATGAGCCGCATGACAGTGGTGTCAGGAGAAAAGAGGGGAAAAGGGGGAGCATCCCAGGCAGGAAGATCCTTGGAGGATTGAACGGGTTGACAAAGGACCTCGGAGGCCTCTCTTAGTACGGACATGAACCAAGGTTCTCCGGTAGGAAGGAAACAATTCCTCTTAAGGGCCTCGGGTTTTGTCTCAAACATATGCACTATGGGCCCCAAGTTGATATCGGCAGCCCGCTCAGGGACACCTAATTGATCACAACACTCAAAGACAACATCAGCAGCCCAATTCGTGAGAGGATCTAGCATCCGTACCCAAAAATAGGGAGAATTAATAAACGCCTCAGGCAATTGTTTCACCAAAGAATCTATAAAAGCCTGACCGTATGGGGACATTAAGAAGTTAGACCGGCAAGCTTGTATCCCCATGGAAATGCCTTCATCTGAGCCTTTCTTTATCCCCTTAATGAAGGAAGAAGTCTGGGAACGTTCCAACTCCTGCTCATGTGTGAGAGTTAGTTGCTCTACTTGTACAGTAAAGTCTGCTTTTGCTTCCAACGCCCGTTCTAATGAAGCTTCTAGAGCTTTCTCTAACTCCCTCACTCGCTCCGATAACGAGGACATGCGCAGTTCAAGAACGGAGCAATATTTCTCCTTATCACGAAGACAGTCTTGAAGATCACAAACCTTAACTTGAAAACGGTCCCTACTTTGTTCGACCTCAGATAGAATCTCTAAGAACTGGTCAAAAGCTAAAGCTTGAGCGCCGAAGGAAGGAGTTGAAAACCGGTTCGCCCCTGTAAACACAAGGGAATGAAAATTGCCCGTTTTTTTGAAAGAAGAGGTACAGATGCTCGCCCCAGTCAAAGGGGAGGAAAGATAACAGGGTTTACCGTGTTTCTCGAAATGGCTAGCTGTAGGCGGTTTGGTAGAGCAAAAGCCCATACGAGGTTTCATCATTATTATCTCTGGAAGATTTTCTGGGAAAGATTCCGAAACTTTGGCATCCGTGGTGGATGGCACAGGGACATCATCCGAAGGGGAAATGGGCCCGAGATTAGTGGTTCTGACCTAGGTCATCCTCTGTGATAATTTCATCTGAATCTTTCGTAGTATTTCTTCGTTATCAGGATTCATAACTGAGAATAAATGCCGGCAAAACCCAATCTTTAGAAACCTTGAGAAATAACCCATACATGGAAATTTCCGTCATATTCAAAAAAAAAAAAAAAAACCCCTTTTGAGCATAGACTGTGTGAATACGAAAAAAGAAAGTAATAATAAAGGACTTACCTGATAAAAGAGGAGAACCAAGTAATCGTTCGAAATGTAACACAAAAAACGAAAATGTTACTGTTTATCTAGGAGAGACGATAGGAGAAGGAAGTTAAAAGGGCAAAAAGAGAGTGGAGTGATATCTCGCTTATTATCCCACCCCGACTTATAAAGGAGGGAGAAGAGCCTTTTCGTTTCCCAAAAAGTAATACACCTTTCCTATCAAAATATATTACTTTAATATTCTCTTGCTTGATAGGAAAAAGCAATGTCCAAAGCACAAGTAGTTCTTTTTCTCGCCAAAATCTTGGTCAGAAGCTCTCATGCAATTGCTTCTGGACCTGGGGGGGGGGGGGGGGGGAATAGCCGATAGGGACTAATATCAGCCCTACCATATAATCAATTCGGATTAACAAGAAGGCATGTTTCCCATAACCTTGGGGGTATCATCCCCGAAGGGAGTTAATGCCAATAATGCTATGTAGCCATATTAGATCGTAGTCGAGTCCATTTTTCTATAGCACCAGGTGCCACGTCCATGGCTGGGGTCTGGTCCCGGAGCTGTTCCCCATGGGGCTATAGCAGTAAAAGGCTCTGTAAGCTTTTGGGAAGCTTCAGATGCTGAATAAAGTTACGAGGTATGTAGAAGTCATGAGACCATTCCTTGTAACCAGGAGCTACTCGAGTTTCGTTGGCACCTACTAGGAGTGAAGGATCTGCGCAAACACGCAGTCCGCATGACTACATGCTTTAGGGTGAGGACCACCAAATTGATGACGGAGAAGAATCTTGTCCCCATAGAAATTCCTTTTCTGTCCATCTCTCGCACAAATGTTCACCTTTTCATCCTCTCATCACCTATAAATAGTGATCACACCATCTAAAACATAACTTCATTCAACTCTATACACACACGCACTTTGCGTACTATTCCATTCATTCCACACACCCTACCACGAGCTCCTCCGAGCTCAGGCTATCCAAGTGTTCCGAGGTCTTTCACCGGAGAATTTCACTCACGATCACCATCATTCTCTCCTTCTCGCCGTTGAGAAGAGCCTCTCTTTTACTCACACCATTCCGAACTGAAGGTATAACCCTCGTCGTGAAGAGAGGATGAAGCCTCGTAGAGCTGTATGCTCTTAGCTTCCCTCTCCTTTCACCCTTACTTCTTTCATTTTTCACTTGAATGAGTGCTAAACTCCATGAACTTAACTGATTTATGGCTAGAAGTGCCTTTTATTCAAGCATATATCTCAATCGCTGCTTACTATCTTTATACGAGCAATGTTGTGTATGAAATCTGTATAAAATGCCTATTTGTGGCTGATAAAACTACATGAATCTCTCATTCTCTGCTTGTATAATCCTTTATCCATGAATGCTCTCTGCAAATACGATGAATAATCTCCTAAATTGTTGTGGATCTTCAACCCAGATCTATCAAAGGGTTCCTCAAAAACCAAGATAGGATCGAGCTTCACAAGCTTGGATCCAATACAACAACACAGGGAGATTATGGGTTCTCCACAAAAACCTAAGACAAGAATCGAGCTACGCACAGTCGTTGAACGTGCAAGCTTGGATTCTCTCTACACGATCGAGGTGTTCATTATCGATGAAAGTGAAACCTTAGATCTTATTACAACCTTTCAACTAAACACAAACTCTAACACTCTTGACTGAACAGAACAAGGGTTTTGGTTTGGTTATGAAAACACTCTAAGTGAATAACTCTTTACAGTGGATGCAAAGGCTAGAGTTCTTCTTCTAAGCTAGGATATGTATAGTGGCTTAGAACCTAAGAGAGTGAAGGTTGGAGAGACAAGCTTCGATGGATTTGAAGCTTGGGAACACTTAGACAAGGACTCGAGCAGATGTATGCAAAAATTTGTGAGTACTTGTTTGCTTTGAGTGCTGAATATTCAAGGAAGTGTTCTATCTTTCTCTTCTTTGCACTCCACTATTTATAATGTGAGGAGTGGACTGGAGCCGTTGAGGGTTGGTGGCTTTGTCCCTCCACACTCGACAATATTTGGCTTTGACCTGCAGCTCTTCCAGGCGCTCGCTTGTCTTCTTTCCCAAAATGGCTAAAAGCAAAGCGTAACAGAAACTGGGCTCCTCCAGTATTGTTGCGGCTGCTTGTTGGTCTGGCCGGTCAACTATATGCGCCATTCTTCTTGTGCCACGTGGAGATCTGCAATTAATGCGGACGATCTTCACTTGACTTCGTTTGAAACTTGAGTTTAAACTGAAGCTGGTAGTTGAACTGTCGCTTTCCACGCTTTGGAACGGGCTCGCTTCGCTTTCTTCTTGGCGCTCGCTTTAGCGTAGTCGGGTTAACTCGCTTTGACTTTATCGGGAGCGCTCGCTTCGCTTTGTCCGGGTAAACTCGCTACACTTCGATACACACTCAAGCGAGTGGTCTTCTCGCTTCGCTTGAAACTTGCAGTCTAGACCTAAAGCGACTAACATGGAACAAGCTTTCCTAACAATATAAGCTTGAAATATTCTAACCTATCTAATCAAAATAAGGTCACTTGGGAATAGGATTTATATAGAGGGTTTTGGGATCTAATCAAAAATACATAACACTTTTAAGCGTCCCATTAGGTTCCCCCTTAACAAATAAATCCTTAACAATTCCCAACACCTCTCTCTCTCCATTCCACTCTCTTCATTATTTCGGCCTCCCCAAGCTCAGGATTTCCTTAGTCCCACACCAATCCCTTCGCAACCGCTCTTCCTTCACCGGAAATCAGTTCGTCGGTGGAAGTTCAGTCCGTCGCCAGAAGCTCAGTCTGTCGTCGCCGAAAGCTCAATTTTCTCTCAGTTTGTCGGCGTTTCTCTCTATCCTTTCGCCGGAAGTCCAAATCGTCACCGAAAATTCAGTTCGTCTGAAATTCTTCTTAATTGAGCTTCGCATCGATTCAAGATACTAATATGTCTGGAGCATTTTACTACGATGAATGCCTCAATAGTTGTTGAATTGATGAAATAGTTGTTTCAAACCTTGATGTACTTGAAGTTTCAAACATGTACTGTATAGTTATTCGTCGTCACTGGAGACACTATTAGTACCAATAGAACCGTGTTTTATATCACAAACATGGTTCTATTAGTACCATTAGTTATATGTAAGCTAAATGTTCCATTATGCAGATGAGCCAGCGTTCGATGACCATTGCCAACGGAGGTGATTGGTCTGACAACGACGAGTATAATGGCGGCCGAACAGAGCTCATTCCTATGCACGAGTTTGATATGAATTATAAAAATTTGTTAAGCAAGATTGAAATGCGTTTGAAGAGTCCGAAGGCTCGGTACTTGTATGAGATATATGCATTGGTTATCTCCCCAACAACTAACCAAAAGATTAGAATGAAGATCACCGATGATGACAAGTTGGCCTTTGTGATGGCATCAGCCGTGACTCCCGTGTTGTACATAACTACAACACCGATTACTGCGGATTCTGAATTGATAAGTTTAGTGTTGCGGCAAAATCGGGTGGCTCCAACTCCAGTTCCAACTCCAACAAGAAAAAGGAATTTGTCGATAAGAAATCCAGACAGGTTCCATTACGATCTTAACGATGAGGAGGATACTGGGTTTCTCGATCGAGAGATTGAGCACGAGGATGAGTGATCGCACTATTTTCAACCACACAAAATAGGTATAGTAAAAGGGAAGCACGAGTATCGTATCCACAGGGATTGACAAGTCGAAACCACACACAGTACCTCTACTCTAGAATTAAACTGATGTTTAAGCTTTTAGGAATTGAGATTGTGGTATTTATAAACTAGGCAAATAAATAAAAAAAACTCAATTAAGCAAATAAGGAAATAAACAAATAATAGAGCAAATAACAAATAAGGCAAATAATCAAATAAGTATAAAACTCAATTAAGGAAAAGGGTTGATTCTAGGGAAGCCTACCTAATCAAATATATGCAAGCAATTAATGAATACAATTAACCACTTTAATCCAATCTAGATGTGATACATAAAAATAACCTAACACTCCGCCTAAAGCAATGTAGATCGTTACCTAATAAGATCCTAATATCCACTCGAACTCATAGAAATCAAATCAAGTGCAAAATAGAACAAGTATTAATAATTCAATCAACTAGGTTCAACTACGACACCTAAATCGACTATATGCAAACATATGATAATCTAACTTCGGCTAAGACAATTAAATCATCATAACATGTATTCATGAAATCAATTATGCAATTATCCGGCTAAGTCATAAAAACATAACTATGCATACACAATTAGTGATCACGTAATCATGCATGAGAATAAGCACCATGAAACGTGCATCTAGATTAGAAGGCTAATTGTAAACAAAAACACTTACATAAATTCAATTAGACATTCAATCCCTAAAATCAACTAAAAGATTTAGCTAGACATAATTAAAGCAAACACAAACATAAAGAATTGAAAGAACATAATTAAAGAGTAAGAGTAAGAAAAACTTGAACACAAACGAAGAACTTCGAATCTTGAATCTTGCATAAACTTGAATAAACTCCAATGTCGAATACAAGAATAAAAATAAAAGCTCTAAAAGTAAAAGTATGTGAAAGGTGTTAGGGTTTACAATGCTAGACTAAGGAATATATATAGGAGAAATTTACATAAGGAAACATAGACCAAAAAGGAGTCTAATAAAATAATGCCTTTTATCGGCTGGACACCCCTTTCGACACCCTCCACCTCTCGATCGAGAGGCCTCTCGATCGAGAGAGGTATCGAGAGGTACAAAAAATGTTATTGATCGAGAATGAATCCAGAAACTTTCCTCTCGACAAGCCTCTCGATCGAGAGAGGTATCGAGAGGTCTTCAAATTGACTTCAACTCTTGAATTTCAACCTTCGATCTTCATGCCTTGTCTCGTCTTGGGTTTTATCATTGAAATATGCCTAAAAACACAACAAAATACCCAAAGCATAATATTGTCCAACACAATAAAAACCATATAAATAGACAACAATACACAATCGAGACTTAAAAATAACTCTTTTGGACTATAAAAATTAAGTAAATTTCACCTATATCAAATCCCCCAAACATACACATTGTTCGTCCCGAACAATACCAAAACATAAACAATAGACTCTAGCATTGTGAACTATATAGGCCTCAAAACTTTTTTCAAAAACAATCTCATAATCATGATCAAAACTATGCACACAACCTTAGCATCAATAACACAATCTACTCAACAAATTCAAAGCATACTAATCCATCAAAGAACACTGTCCAACATGTGAGATTGTGATATGTATAAGTGAACACTCAACTCTCTCAAATAAAAGATGTAAGATAATGCACATCAAAAAGGTTTCACTCATCATCAATGTAATGCAACATGTTTACCATAGGCTTGCCCCTAATCTCAACATCTCCACCTAATGTAATACTCACAAACTGGGATAAAAAAGGACTTTATAAAAGCTTGTAATGTAGGGACATTGGTTAAGGTAGGGAATATATAGGCTAAGTGACTCAAAATGCTCTAAATCATCAACCTCTTTTCAACACCAAACAAAGTATGAATTTTCATCCATCTTCTACCATCCAACACCAACTACAAAACTCAAAATATCAAAGATGCAACAATACAATTCAAGCTAACTATCCCCTCATGCTTATATTCTTATTCTTTCTTCTTCTTCTTCTTCTTCTTCTTCTTCTTCTTCTTTTTTTTTTTTTTTTTTTTTTTACTAGAGCTCAACTAATGAATGTTCTTTCTAATATTGAACAAAGACTCTATCTTTTATTTTTATTATTTTTTTTCTTAAGCTTATAGGGATAACTAACTATACTTCTAATTTTATTTATTTTTTTTTCTTTCCTTCAACACCACAACAAATATTTTTCTATTCAACTCCTTCCATATCACCAACTACACTTTCTAAGGATACCCTTAACCATTCAAACCTCCTATCATCCAAGTTCAAGAAAGAAAGGCCCATAAAAGGCTCAAATGGGGTAAACAAATGTTATGCACAAGGTTAGTGTATAGGAATCATGTGGCTACGAAGAATGGCCTAAAATCATCTCCTAATTCATAAATATACTAAGGTCTTGATGGAGAAATAGGGCAAGTTCTAGAAACAATGAAGCATACATGATCACTCAATCAAAGAAATAGGCATCAATATGCACAAAAGCTCAAATCTCACGGGTTCAAACTAACTAGTTGCCGACATCATAGCATACTTCAAATTCATCAAATAAAATTGCGTCGCTTCGCCAAGGTTCAATGCATAATAAAGATCATGAAATTTTCTCCAAAAATCATCAAAAATTTTCTATCATCGGCCAAATCCACAATACTATCATCACATGCTTATTCGACTCAATTTAACCTAAGACTCGAAAAATTAAAGACTCAACAAAAATAACTACTGAAAATACCCCAATAATAAAACTAAACTAAAGACTCTCAAAACAAGAAAACATATAAAATTGGGTTAACTTAGACACTATTTCCCTCCCCCAAACTTATTTCAAAGCATAGCAAAGAAATAAGTTTAAAGAAAAGAAGTAGGCTAAGTTAACTCAATGCAATCAAAGATAGGGAGGAGGGGGTGGGTCATTGGGATCGTACCTTTGATACCCATCCGGGTAGAAGGGGTAGAATTGATGCATGTCGTGCATCATCCTCCGATATTGCTCTTGGTACATCCTCTCGTCTTCTCTTCTTTTCCTCTCCAATTCCCGAGTTGCCCTCTCCTCTTCAAGGAATGTGTTGAAGGATTGGCGAAGACCTCCAACCTCGTCTCTCAATGTCCCCACTTCTTAACGAATTCCTTGCACTTGCTCACCAACATACTCCCGGTAAAGCAAGTGGTAGTTGTCGAATAGTTGCGAGTTCTCCTCGTGATAACCTCGCATTGCCTCGTAAAAATTCGGGGTGGACATTTGAAACGCCGGTTGTGGACCTCCATCTCCACCTTGTTCTTCTTCTTCGTGCTCTTGTTGTTGCCCTCCTTGTTCATATTGCTCGACTTCCTCTTCTTCATCTCCTTTTGCTCGACTTCCTCTTCTTCATCTCCTTCCTCATCATCACCTCCTCCTTCTTGTGGCCTTGGACCTCCCTCGGCCCACATCCATTGCTTATGGCCCGGAGAATTCATTTTGCCATTCCCTCTTTGTAGATACTTTCCCGACCACCATAGTGTAGTAAGCATTAAGCAATGGGAAGAGTTGAACACCACTCAACCCATGGAGCTTGAAAAACCACCCGGACGTGTCGAATGAGATCATCCTTGCAAACTCCAAAGTCCTTCTATCCACAAAGATGGATGTAGACACCGGGTACTCCCTAATCGGAATGTTGAAATATTGAGCAATTGGAGTGACAAACGCTCCAATCCCGATCTTTTGTCCTCCGAATAGGTAGGCTTGATTCTCCATGTGGTCGACGAGGTAGAGGGCTGCATCTTGTGAATGTCCTCGATAGGCCGTCCAAACGAGGTGTGTATCGGTAGCAAGGAAGGTGCCAGAGTCATGGCGGGAGTGAATGGTAGACGAGATCAACCGATGGAAGTAGCGAATCGTGGGATTCTGAATCGAGGTGGCCTTTGCAATTGCCGGGTTGTAGGACTTCTTCCTCTCCTCTTCGTAGTCCACGAAGTGATTCCACAAATCTTGAAGATTGGGGTGATTGTTACCCAAATACTCCCCACGCTTGTCTCCTCCAATGGCATCGTCGAGTTGATCCATGGTTAGCTCCATTGGTTGTCCACCCAACTGGAACCGAATGACATGGGGCACTTGGTTGACTCGTTCCACCACCAATGTCGAGAGGAACTCCACCGTCAAGATATGATATGTCAAGTGGTTGTCTTGAAAGATGTTGGTGAAGCCGCCTCGTTGCATTAGTTGAATGATCTCGTCGGCTATTCCCATGGCCACTATCGTCTCTTGGTGGAGGAAACGACAATGCTTGTGCTTGAGTTGCACAAGATGGGACCACCTTCTCTTCGTCTCCGCTGTGGTGATCTTTAATTTGAAGATCTTCGGGTCCAAATTGGCCGGAATAGACTTGGCCGGTGGCATTCGGTTCTCCGGGATGGTCTTATCGTTCTTCCACGTCTCCTTAGCCTTCTCCTTCCCCTTGCCCTTGCTTGAAGAAGTTGAAGCAACACTCTTTCCTTTGTCTCTTGCCATTCTAGTACCTAAAAATTTCACAAATCAATACTAGAAATACAAGAACATAGCAACATTAATTCATCTTCCCCCAAACTTCAACCAAATTCAATACTCCCCCATCATCAACTCAATTTTTCAACATAAATCCACACATTCAACATGTTATTCTTCCAAAATCATGAACTTAATATCACACAACACCAATCTCATGCATATATATATCATCGAAGCTTCATCAATTCATAGACATAATCAAGGACCCAATCGAATATCAACATGCAATCATCTTCACATTCATTAATGAATTCAATTCAAACAAATAATTCAATGAAATCCATGAATTCAATCCATAATACTCAATCTAATACCCAACCTATCAATCTAAAAATTTAACCATCAAAATCGAATTTCAATCGGTCAAAACATGCGAATTCATGTAGAGAATCAAGAATTGATAAGAAAAGGGCAAGAAATCGAGTACCTTTCGACGAATTGAAGAGAGAAATTGACGAGTGCTTGTGTTCTTGGAGAGAATTTGAGAGTTGTGTGTGTATGGTATGTGAATTGTGTGTATATGGTATATATAAAGGAGTAGAAAAACCTGGTCAAACTCGGGTTGTACGCCGTCAACGACCCTCTCGATACACCTCTCGATCGAGAGAGGTGTCGAGGTGGTGCTACTGGATCACGACATTTGACCTCTCGATAGGCCTCTCGATCGAGAGAGGTGTCGAGAGGTCATGCTTTGTCTCTTCTGTTCTCCCCTCTCGATCGAAAACATGGGGGTCTCGATCGAGAGGCTTCACGTGACACACCTGGGCACAATTTTTCAGAACCTCTCGATACACCTCTCGATCGAGAGAGGTGTCGAGAGGTCCTTACTGGAAGACAGAATTTCACCTCTCGATCGAGAGAGGTGTCGAGAGGCCATGCTCAAATTTTGTTTTCTTCACAACACTTAAAATTTGTTAGCATATTACGGGGTACGACTCTAAAATACGCAAAATTATGACTACGACTCTAAAAATATAAATAAAAACGGGATACGAATATTGGGTTACCTCCCAACAAGTGATACGTTTAACGTCTTTAGCCCGACGATACCTTTTTCTAGCTCGGGTCCTCAAGATGAATGGCCGCTTTCTTGGGGTAGAGAGGCAACGGCTTAAAGTAGTGCTTGAGTCGATGTCCATTCACCATGAATTTTTCACCGTTGTTCTTCAACACTTCGAAAGCTCCATTCTTCAAATCCTTGTAGATAACGAACAGCCCAGACCACTTGCTTTGTAATTTTCCTGGAAACAAACGAACTCGAGAAATAAATACAAGAACATCGTCACCAATTTCAAACTTATGCTTTTTGATGCTCAAGTCGTGAAATCTTGCGGCTCTTTCTTTGTAAATCCTTGAATTCTCGAACGCCTCGTTCCTCCATTCGTCAAGCTCTAACAAGTCATCGCATCTTTGACCCATAGCTTCCTTGAACTCGAAATTGATCCTTCTCGTTGCCTAATAAGCTTTGTGCTCCAACTCCATTGGTAAATGGCAAGATTTGCCAAAAAGCAATTGATATGGAGACCTTCCAATTGGCATTTTGAAAGCCGTCCTATAGGCCCAAAGTGCGTCGTCCAAGTACTTCGCCCACTCCTTCTTGTTGGTGACGGTCTTCTCCAAAATTTGCTTGATCTCTCGATTAGCTAGCTCGGCTTGACCGTTGACTTGAGGGTGGTAGGGCGTCGTAACCTTGTGCTTGACTTCATATTTCGCAAGAAGTGATCCTAACCAACGATTGTTGAAGTGGCTCCCCCCATCGCTAAGCAAAGCTCTCGAAGTTCCATACCGAGTCAAGATATTCCGTTGGAGGAAATTGATCACCACCTTCGAATCATTGGTTGTCGTGGGAATGGCCTCGACCCACCTAGAAACATACTCCACCGCAAGTAGAATGTAAGAGAACCCTTGAGATTTGGGAAAGGGACCCATGAAGTCGATCCCCCAAACGTCGAAAAGTTCCACCTCCATGATAGTACGTTGCGGCATCTCGTCCCTCTTCGTGATGTTCCCCATCCTTTGGCATCGATCACACGTCTTGATGTACTCATGACAATCCTTGTAGATCGAAGGCCAATAGAAACCACTATGAAAAATCTTAAGGGCGGTGAGATTTGCTGCGAAGTGTCCCCCATTCGGAGCGCTATGACAATCCTCTATGATCTTCTTCCACTCCGATTGTCGAACACATCGCCTTATGATTCCGTCGGCACACCTCCGGTACAAATATGGATCATCACAATAATAGAATTTGCAATCGTGGAGGAACTTCTTCTTTTGATGAGACGAGAGATCCTTGGGAACATGATGAATCACCAAATAATTGACGATATCGGCGAACCAAGGAGTCAATCGTCTAACTTGAAAATCTGCTTATCGGGGAAGCTTTCTTTGATAGCGATCCTCGAATCTTCTCCATCCACGGGCTGCTCAAGTTTCGAGAGATGATCGGCCACCACATTCTCACACCCCTTCCTATTCTTGATCTCCATGTCGAACTCTTGAAGAAGCCAAATCCAGCGAACTAACCTCGGCTTCGAGTCCTTCTTGTTGAATAGATAGCGAATGGCGGCATGATCGGTGTGCACAATTGTGTGAGATCCCACCAAATAAGGTCTAAACTTGTCGAAAGCATAGACCACAGTGAGTAACTCCTTCTCCGTGGTGGTTAGTTCCTTTGGGCCGAGTCTAATGTCTTGCTAGCATAGTAAATCACTCGGAAAAGCTTCTCCCTTTTCTGCCCCAAAACCGCTCCTATCGCCCAATCGCTTGCATCACACATGAGCTCGAACGGGGCACTCCAATCCGGTGACACCAAAACGGGAGTAGAGATAAGTGCCTTCTTCAATGTCTCGAAGGCTTCCAAGCAATCCTTGTGAAACACGAACTTGACATCTTTCTCGAGCAATCCACACAACGGCTTCGTGATCTTCGAGAAGTCCCTGATGAATCTCCTATAGAAGTTGGCATGTCCCAAGAAACTTCTCACCGACTTAACATTGGTTGGTGGTGGCAACTTCTCGATGGCTACAACTTTGGCTCGATCCACCTCCAATCCTTGAGAAGACACCTTGTGGCCTAGAACAACTCCTTCTTGCACCATGAAGTGGCACTTCTCCCAATTGAGAATGAGGTTCGTCTCTTCGCACCTTTGAAGCACCGTGGCGAGATTCTCCAAGCATTGATCAAACGATGAACTGAAAAATCGTCCCTGAATACCTCTATTATGTTCTCGATCAATCCATGGAAGATGGCCATCATGCACCTTTGGAAAGTGGCCGGTGTGTTGCACAACCCGAACGACATCCTCCGATAAGCAAAGACTCCATATGGACAAGTGAACGCCGTCTTGTGTCGGTCCTCCAGAGCGATAGCAATTTGATTGTAGCCGGAGTATCCATCAAGAAAGCAATAGTACTCATGTCCGACCAATCGATCGAGCATTTGATCTACGAACGGGAGGGGGAAGTGATCATTCCTTGTTGTTGCGTTGAGAACACGATAATCAATGCAAACTCGCCACCCCGTGACGAGCCTTGTCACGATTAGCTCCCCCTTCTCATTGTTGATGACCGTCATGCCTCCTTTCTTCGACACCACTTGAGCAGGGCTCACCCACTCACTATCCGAAATAGCATAGATCATGCCGGCATCAAGCAACTTCATCACCTCCTTCCTCACAACTTCTTGCATAGCCGGATTCAATCGCCTTTGGGGTTGGACTCTCGGGCGATGATCATCTTCGAGCAATATCCTATGCATGCAAATGGAAGGACTAATACCTTAGATGTCGGCAATCGTCCATCCAATCGCAGATTTGTGCTTCCTAAGGACCCTCAATAGCTTGTCCGTATTTGTCTCCGTGAGTTGAGAAGACACGATCACCGGGTACGTCTCTTCTTCTCCTAAGAATTTGTACTTGAGGTGCTCGGGTAATGGCTTCAACTCCACCTTAGGAGTTGCATCCTTCTTTTCTTCCTCTTCGAGAACTCCATCATCCACCTTCTTGTTGATGTCGAGGTATGGAACTTCCTTTTGGTGAGGTGATGGTCGATTTGCCTCCAATTGATTGAGATATTCGAGAATCTCGTCACAAGCTTCATCCAACTCCACGTAAACATATAGAGAGTTTTAGATACAATGGTTAAGTGCCTCCTCTGAAGTGGGTGGTACTAATGTCTCGATGGAGAAGATATCCTCACGTTGATCGTCGGGTCTCTTCATGGCTTTATAGATAGATATTTTCAGCTCTTCTCCATTGACTCGAAAGGTGAGGTCTCCATCTTGGACATCGATCAACGCTCTCCCCGTGGCTAAGAATGGCCGTCCTAAGATCAAAGGTTGATTTGCATCCTCGGGCATATCCAAAACTACAAAATCCGCCGGGAAGATAGGGTTGTGCACTTGAACGAGAACGTCCTCGACTATTCCTCTTGGATAAGAAACCGAACGGTCCGCCATGAGTAGAGAGATGGTGGTTGGCTTCATCCTCCCGATCTTGAGCCGGTTGAAAATAGAGAGGGGCATCAAATTGATGCTAGCACCGAGATCACAAAGGACGTTTTGGAATACTTGATCTCCAATCTTGCATGCTAGTGTGAACCTCCCGGGATCCTTTTGCTTCAATGGTAGTTTCTTTTGGATCACCGCGCTACACTCCTCCGTGAGGTTGATTGTCTCGAACTTTCCCCACTTCTTCTTTCCCGATACCGCATCCTTGATGAACTTCATGTGGTTGGGCATGTCTCGAAGAGCATCGAGAAGTGGGATGTTGATGTTGACCTTTTGTAGTATCTCCAAGAAACGTTGATACTTTTCATCTTGCTTCGTCTTGCTCAAGCGTTGTGGAAAAGGGGCCTTCGGAACATACGTCGGGAGTTGGAGCGGCTGTGCACCCTCTCGATCACCCTCTCGATCGAGAGAGGTGTCGAGAGGTCCCTTCTGACCTCGAACTTTGACCTCTCGACCCCCATCTCGATCGATAGGGGTGTCGAGAGGTTTTTTTTGCTTTTGCTGGGCGGCCTCTCGACAGGCCTCTCTATCGAGAGAGGTGTCGAGAGGGTCGCATTGGATCCCTCGTCATAAAGCTCTCGATCCTCCTCTCGATCGATAGGGGTATCGAGAGGACCCTTCTGGACTCCAGTGTTGACCTCCCGATAGGCCTCCCGATCGAGAGAGGTATCGAGAGGTCCTCGATTCGTCACTTTTCTCCTCGACTCCTCTAACTGTGCATTCTTGTGGCTTCCGTTTCCAGTATCTTCAGCTTCCAAGGATGGATTTGTGTACTTTGTGCCACTCCGAAGCTCAATAGCATGAACTTGATGATTGTTCTTCGGGTTTTGCTCGATGTTGCTTGGGAATTGGCCGGGCTTATGAATTCCTCCTAGAGCATTGGCTATTTGACACATTTGTGTCTCCACATTTGCATTTGCTTGGTCAAGGCATTGTTGCTACTCCCCAAGTTGTTGCTCAAAGTATTTTGAGTAAGCTCCAATGTCCTCAACTTTGCATCTTGTTGTGTCATCCTCATCTCTGATTGAGCCATATATTGACGAATCAAGTCGTCGGTAGACATCTCCTTCTTTGGCTCTTGAATGACTCAATTCTCAACATGGAAGCCGGGAGGTGGTTACAAGGCGTTGTTCGGGTTGGCATAAGAGAAGTTCGGATGATTTCGATTGTTGGGAACATAAGGCTTCTTGTATCCTCCTTGATAATTCGAGCTTCCTTGTCCTCCTTGTCCTCCTTGCCACTTATTTCCTTGATTTGGTTGCCACTTGTCCCCTTGTAGCACAAAATTGGCATCTTCCTCTTCGGTTGGAGGTGCTTGTTCATCAACTATACCATCGCACCGAAGTACTCCTTTCTTGATGGTATCCAACTCATTTGTTATTTTTGTGTACTTCTCCATCAAGTCCTCGTAAGCATCGATTCCAATGCTGGCAACTCTCCTTCTTCCAATGCGTCGGTCAGTAGCCTCTTCATAACTCGAATTCACGGTAAGCTCAATAATCTCCATGGCCACATCATACTCGTTGTTCAAAAATCCTCCTTTGGAAGCATAGTCGAGCTCCTTCCTACACAGCTTGTTCAAACCATGATAGAAGCACGTGATTTGATCCTCCTTGCTAATTCCATGGTCCAGGCATGCTCGTAGTAGCTTCTTGAATCTCCCCCACGCCTCGTAGAAATACTCGTCCTCGTATTGTTGGAATTGGTTGATCTCATTGATGAGTTTCTGAGCCCTCGAGGGTAGGAAAAACTTGTTAAAAAATCTGGTGCACATCTCGGCCCAAGTCCTAATCTCCGTCTTGTCCAATCCATCAAGCCATTCTCTCGCATCGTCCTTGAGAGACCACACGAACAAACTAAGCTTGAGTTAGTCCGAAGATACTCCATTAGCCTTGTATGTAGCACATATGTCCAAAAATTGCTTCAAGTGAGCATTTGGATCCTCCGTTGGTGAGCCTCCATATTGGTTGCATTGCACCATGTTGATGAGGGACGTCTTGATCGCTGAAATTGGTCCACGACCGGCTTGAACCGATAGTTCAAATTCCTCCTCGCTTGATCCCCCATTGAATCGAAACTCCTTGGTGAATTGGGTGGTGAAGAGGGTGGTGTATCGATCTTGCTTGCCCCCTTCTCTCGTCTCAATGCCCGTAGTGAGCGCTCAATCTCCAAGTCTATCGGAATAGGATTTATCCCTTTAGACCTTGTGGTCATGCACTACCTAAAACCAAAGAGAAGAGAAAGAAGAAATTAGATCAATAAACCAAAAACAAAAAATTTAAGCGCCTAAATCACCTATTAATTCTATTTCAAAATATGCGTATGAAATCTAATCAATCCCCGGCAACGGCGCAAAAATTTGATCGCACTATTTTGTACCACACAAAATAGGTATAGTAAAAGGGAAGCAAGAGTATCGTATCCACAGGGATTGACAAGTCGAAACCACACACAGTACCTCTACTCTAGAATTAAACTGATGTTTAAGCTTTTAAGAATTGAGATTGTGGTATTTATAAACTAGGCAAATAAATAAAAAAACTCAATTAAGCAAATAAGGAAATAAACAAATAATAGAGCAAATAACAAATAAGGCAAATAATCAAATAAGGATAAAGCTCAATTAAGGAAAAATGTTGATTCTAGGGAAGCCTACCTAATCAAATATATGCAAGCAATTAATGAATACAATTAACCACTTCAATCCAATCTAGATGTGATACATAAAAATAACCTAACACTCCGGCTAAGGCAATGTAGATCGTCACCTAATAAGATTCTAATCTCCTCTCGAACTCATAGAAATCAAATCAAGTGCAAAATAGAACAAGTATCAATAATACAATCAACTAGGTTCAACTACGACACCTAAATCGACTATATGCAAACATATGATAATCTAACTTCGGCTAAGACAATTAAATCATCATACCATGTATTCATGAGATCAATTATGCAATTATCCGGCTAAGGCATAAAAACATAACTATGCATACACAATTAGTGATCAAGTAATCATGCATGAGAATAAGCACCATGAAACATGCATCTAGATTAGAAGGCTAATTGTAAACAAAAACACTTACATAAATTCAATTAGGCATTCAATCCCTAAAATCAACTAAAATATTTAGCTAGACATATTTAAAGCAAACACAAACATAAAGAATTGAAAGAACATAATTAAAGAGTAAGAGTAAGAAAAACTTGAACACAAACGAAGAACTTCGAATCTTGAATCTTGCATAAACTTGAATAAACTCCAATGTCGAATACAAGAATAAAAATAAAAGCTCTAAAAGTAAAAGTATGTGAAAGGTGTTAGGGTTTACAATGCTAGACTAAGGAATATATATAGGAGAAATTTACGTAAGGAAACATAGACCAAAAATGAGTCTAATAAAATAATGCGCTGGACATCCCTCTCGACACCCTCCACCTTCGAGAGGTATCGAGAGGTACAAAAAATGCTATCGATCAAGAATGAATCCAGAAACTTTCCTCTCAACAAGCCTCTCGATCGAGAGAGGTATCGAGAGGTCTTCAAATCGACTTCAACTCTTGAATTTCAACCTTCGATCTTCACGCCTTGTCTCGTCTTGGGTTTTATCATCGATATATGCCTAAAAACACAACAAAATACCCAAAAGCATAATATTGTCCAACACAATAAAAACCATATAAAACATAGACAACAATACACAATCGAGACTTAAAAACGACTCGTTTGGACTATAAAAATTAAGTAAATTTCACCTATATCACTGGATTCATTCTCGATCGATAACATTTTTTGTACCTCTCGATACCTCTCTCGATCGAGAGAGGTATTGAGAGGTCTTCAAATCGACTTCAACTCTTGAATTTCAACCTTCGATCTTCATGCCTTGTCTCGTCTTGGGTTTTATCATCGAAATATGCCTAAAAACACAACAAAATATACAAAAGCATAATATTGTCCAACACAATAAAAACCATTTTAAACATAGACAACAATACACAATCGAGACTTAAAAACGACTCTTTTGGACTATAAAAATTAAGTTAATTTCACCTATATCAATGAGCATGAAGAATTTGAAAATGTTGATGATGATCATGGTGGGGACGAACATCTTCATGATGAAATTGATTCTCATGATGAAACTGATGAGGTTGGGAGTAATCAACATCAAGAACGCTCTGTTTCACCCCTCCTGGACCCGAATCAGACTTTAAGAGAAAACACTTCTATTGTTCGACAATGGACTATTCCGGGTACTTCCTTCAATGCCTCGGTTCTCGTGGAAGATTTTGGAGGAGGTCGATATGAGATGATTGATGATTGCAGAATGAGCACACTTGAAAATGATTCCATTTTAACCAATAAAGCCAGTTTGTGGTTTGTATCATCTTGTAAACCACTTTGGGTTTGTTACTAAGCGCTCCTCCAAAGAGTTACTATCATGTTGTGTGCAAGCATAATGCAGAGTCATGTTCATTCATCTTAAAAGTGACAACTATGGAAACTGCTTGGATTATTGATGAATGGATGACTCACACATGCGAGAAAGATCTCAGATATCATTCGGAGCCGACGGTATATTCTAAAGTTTTAGTTGAATACTTTGTCCCTAGTTTGATGGTAGAAGGCGTTGTGCTTAGGCCAAGGGACATGATGGCACAAGTACAAATGTTATTCGGTGTGAAAATAAAATACTCCCTCGTTTGTCAGCAAGGAATCAAGCCCTGACTTTGACTTATGGTGAGTCAAGCAAGTCATTTCAGATGCTTCCCTCATATTTATATATGTTAGAGCATCTCCAACAATGCACTAAAATAGTGTTGAACACTATTTTAGTGCAGAGTTTTGCTCCAACAGTCTGCACCATAATAGAGTAATTATAGTGCAATGAACAATATTCCTTCAAATATAGAGTAACACTATTCATTGCACTATAATTTTGTGTTCATCATTTTGTGCACTTTTTTGTTTGCGATTTTTATTTTGTGACGTAGTATTTCAATTTAGCTTGTTTTGTTGAATGAGTAATAATTTTATTTTTTCTTTTCACAATTTAATTTGATATATGCTTATTTGTTTTGTGTGTATTAAATTTTTTATTATTTTTTTGTTCTTTTCACAATTTATTACTCGTATGTTACTTGTAATTTAACTAATTTTCTTTTCTTTTTAAAACTCTATGTATAATTTACGTGTGATACAAATATATATACAAAATGATTGTGTAAATTAACGAGTTAAAATTGTTATCATTGCCATAACTTTTTTTTTAAAATCATGTTTACATTTTATTAAAAAAATAAATGAAAATGATATTTTGGAATATTCATTTTCTACTGTACTTTAGTGTGAACTATTGGAGATGAGTTACTGTTTCTGCCCTATTTTAGTGTTAGTGCAGCTGGAAAATAGGGGAAACTGTTGGAGATGCTCTTAGAGCAGGCAAACCCTGGTTCCATCGTTGATTGGTTGACCGATGCTACTGATGGAATTTTTATGTCTACTACATGGTTGGTGCTGCATGCATTAGAGCCTTCAAGGCTTGTTGTCCCGTTATTTTTGTTGATGGTACGCATTTAAAGGGAAAATACAAGGGTGTTATGATCGTCGCTGCTACGAAGGATGCTAACAAACAGGTTGTGCCCTTAGCATTTGGGTTGGGAGACAAGGAATCTGATGCATCATGGACCTGGTTTTTTCAACAGCTGCGGCGCACTTTTGGGTGCCCTGAAAATATGTTGAATGTTTCTGACCAACATCTCAGTATCAAGAATGCTTTGGATATTGTATATCCAGGGATACCTCACGGCCTATGTACATGCCATCTACGAGGCAACATCAAGATAGGGGAGTCATGCGATTGAAATGTTCAAACAAGCTGCCAATGCATATAGGTCAAGTGACTTTGTGGCGCGCATGCAAAACCTAAAAGCCTTTTCACCCGATGCACATGATAAGTTAATGGATGTTGATCCTGTTAAGTGGGCTCGTTCCAAATGTCCTGTTCGACGATATCGATTCTCAACTTCTAATGCTGCTGAGAGCTTCAACAGTCGGCTTCTTTGGGCGAGGATGTTACCCGTATGTACTCTATTCGAGTGTGTCTGCACTATGATCAGACATTGGTTTGCAGAGCGTCATGCTGTGGCCATGGCTAGAACTGAAGAGTTAACTGCATATGGAGAAGCTAGATTGAAGCGAGCAAATGAGCTGGCTCGCACCATGGTTGTTGAGGACATTTCTCCAACCAAGTACAAGGTATCAAATGGAATCACACATCACATCGTCGAGATTCAGAGCAAGGAGTGCACTTGTCTCATATATAACATGGACCTTATTCCGTGCTCTCATGGCGCGGCAGCCATACAGTATTTTATTTTCAAATAATTACGAATTTTTATTGGTACAGCTGGAACTATTATACCTGGTATTGTGTCAATAGTTCTATATTTATGGTGGATTTTCTTCTATGTGTAGTCGGACGAAGCAAAATGTCGATGCATACGTTAGTCGTTACTATAACACCGACACATTACATGAAATATATGTTGGAGAAGTGATACCGATTCCTATGCCCAATGATTGGAATGTGCCCGCTGAGGTTAGTTTGAGGATTGTTGGAGCGCCAGTGAATCCAAGCCAGGCCGGTCGGTCACGTGTTAGTCGGATGACTGCTGGATCTCAGACGACACACACAGTAACTTGTTCTCGATATTTTGCAAGGAGCCATTACAGAAGCACTTGCACTACCCCAATAGTTATTCGGGTCGAAGAAGCTTCAACTAATCAGGGGGTACCTAAACGTCGAAAACCGAAGCGATGTAGTGTTTGCGAAGAGGAGATTACTGAATAAGGTCATAGTAGTATTAGTAGTACTAGTAGTGTGAAGAATTTCTAAGTATCATCAAGTTATCCCCATCAGTTTTTCATATTTTTCTAATTGTTTGTTATTATTTGTAACCCTAAGTACTATTAATATCATCATTGGTACTAGTGACTCTTTATTAGTACCAGTAGTGTAAATTATGCATAATATAGACATGCTCTGGATTGAAATCATAGATTCGTTCATATAGGTGATCATACAAGTCATAATACTGAGTACATATCACGCATAAAATTACTCAGTTCAGTACCCCACGATAGATATATAGAGGACCTCGACATGAAATGTAGATAAGTTACTAGGTAAATTCAATCATTGCTAACATAAAAAACACGAGGGGTATCACTATCTTGATGAGCACAACCCAATTCTGATTCTTCCAACCACGATTCCCTTTGACAACCTCCTCTAGTATTGCCTTCAAAGCTTCACATTTTGTAGTTTTCAACCTCAATATGTGATGGAGCTCAGCCTCTGGTCAATTATTGACTGGAGTTGGACTTCATAGCTATCTTGCTGGATCTTAAGGCGACGCTCACAATTATTATCACAAAAAGTCAAAGGCAGTGGCCAGTCGAGCCATTGAAAGAAATCGCAGTCATCCCACTACAAAATTCAACAAGAAATTTGAAATTAACAAACTTCCTTATTTACGATGTAAGCGCTAAAACCTGAGAATTGGGGAATTTTACCTTGCGTATTGAACAACAGTAGAATCGACGATTGGTTTTTTTTTTTTTTTTTTTTTTTTTTTTTTTTTAATGTGAGATCAATACTTCAGCTGGTAAGTCATGAAGGCAATTTGGGTGGGTATTCGGCCCAGATTGCATAGAAGAGCTTGATGTAGGTGAAGAAGAAGACATCTTGATTATGAAGGTGAGATACTTTGGTTTTGACAGGCATCATGAAGACTTGAAGACTGCCTATTTACGGAAAAAATTATAGGGCGAAACGACGCCGTCTGTGGGCGTAGACTTCGTATCATACATTGCATGATTTATTTTGTGCCAGCTTTACTTGGAACTAGATACTACATTTGATAGACTAGAAATTTACTTGTTTTTATAGGTGTTTAGGAGTCGTTTTTAGGTCTCGTTTCGTGATTTAGTTCGTGTTTTGTATCGTTTTA
This sequence comes from Thymus mandschuricus, assembly GCA_029379335.1. NCBI lineage: Eukaryota > Viridiplantae > Streptophyta > Magnoliopsida > Lamiales > Lamiaceae > Thymus > Thymus mandschuricus. Next base: position 12,522,623 of record CM057079.1, read on the forward strand.
TATCCTTTCGAACTATATTACGCGTTGGGTATTTTGTCGTGTTTTTAGGTACTTTTCGTGTAGAAATAACCCGAGTTGAAACGAGGATCGAGAAAGCCAAGAAACGGAGTGTCGAAGAGCCGAAGAACGAAGTTTGAGGAGGTGGCTCGGCCAACCGCTCGGCCGAGCCAGTGGCCGAGCCAGACCTACTGTTGAAACCACTCGGCCGAGCCAAGCTTTTCTCACATGCGCGGACATGAGCTCGGCCGAGCCACTGCCGAGTGCATGGCCGAGCGCCCTATCCGAGCAAGGACACGGGATTTGTTTTAAACACGGGCTTTTTTTAACTTATTTCGATTCCTTGTACACTTACGTTTCCTTGTAAATTTCTACTCTATAAATACCTTAGGTTTAGCATTGTGAACCCCAATTCTCATTAGTACTCTTTAGTTTTTCATAATTCTCTTTAAAATTTCCAGCTTACTATATTTAATTGGCACTACTGAATGTATTGACACTATTAAATAAAAAATAGTATCTCTTTGTGAACAGTAAAAAATCTAGTGTTTTGTCCTATGCAACTTACTCATTTTCCAGCTTTTTGCATGCATGTGTTCCATCTCCATGGAATATTGGCAGCTGCTCTCATTAATTTGACCGGACTTGAGAATATTAATACCTTCTCTTGTTTGTTTGTATGGGGAATCTTACTATTTTCATTTTTGGCCACAACAATAATTACACTTGCTCTTTGCATTTAATTTAAGGAGTAACACGCATCCCTTATTTCATTCATCCCTCCCTTCCCAGCAATCACACTTATTCCCTTTTTTTTTTTTTTTTTTTTTTTTTTTTACACCAAAATGTGTTTCGACAATGTATCCTCAAAAGATGAGTGGTTCTACCTTAGTCCATGGAACAAGGAGCTCAATAAAGCCTTCATTGAAACTCTCATAGGCGCTTTGGAAGGGTCTCTGGAATTGGGGAATGACCTACCGGGTGAAGCTCTAGTCACCATGAAAGACAACTTGAACGTTACGTACGACTTAAAGTTCGAATGTGAAGATGCCTATTTGAAGTTCACTCTCTTGAGGCATCAGTACGATACCTTTATATGGTTGCTTTCCGTCGATGTTGTGTCTTGGGATCGTACCCAGAACTATATCTTCACTACCGATGATGTGTGGAAGTTTGTTTTTAAGGTATGTTATACGCATTTTATTGCTAATGTGTGGATGTTTGTATTTATGTTGAGTAGTGTTGTCTAAACTCAATTAAATGTCCATGCATGCAGGCTAAGCCCATGACTGAAGCTTACTACCGTGAAGGGAAACTCTTGTATGATAAGATGGTCCTCTTATTCGGGTTTGAATATGTGAAGAAGGAGAGATCAATCAACGTCGTCGAAATATCGGAAGACGAAGCTGTCAGAAAAGATGATGGAGAAGCGTCTGATGAGGTGACATCTCTATCGATCCTGCCCCATCGCTAACTCTTCCACGACAACGAACCATCATCAAGTCGAATGTCCACACAGCTTACAAGCACACGCCCATCAAAGTTGCCCGACAGAGGAGGCAAATTTCTATCCAAGAAACCTACTCAGTCCTTGAGCACTGGATCGTTTCCGTTGATGCGGTGGAAACCATGATATGTGAACCTATTTTAAAACCGTATTTCCTTTGTGTCGTAGTCTATTTCACATCGAACTCTTGTGTATTTAGTTCATGTTAATCTTCCTGCATTTTGACGTAATCTGTATGTTGGTTCTCATGTTAAAGTGTTAGTAGTACGATCTCTAGCTTGGTACTATCGTCACTGTTAGTGTTAGTAGTACACTATATAACATGGTACTAATGTTAATGTTAGTTTTAGTAGTACACGCTGTTACTTGGTACTAATGTTTGTTTTAGATTTTGTAGTACTACTGCAACAGTTTGGTACGAATGTTACTGTGAGTGTTAGTAAACACTTGTACTAATTACACAACATAAATATACCTGCTTTAGAAAATGGATATAAAAAAAAAAAAAAAAAAAAAAAAAAAAAAAAAAAAAAGATGCAATATAACCATGCTACTTAAAACAGCATATACATTTACCTGCTTTAGTACTAAAATTGTTTTTGGCACCCAGCCAACCATCAAAAATAACTCATAAAGTAAAACACAGGGAAAAAAAAAAAAAATAGTGTGTTTGGTACTTCCAACTTCAAATGAAAATGTTTAAACCATCCCTCCCCACCCTTAGAACTGGAGAGTACTTTCATCCGTGCTGTATTCATAGATCGTCTGGGCTATGTGCGTCCTCCAGTCCGCAATCTTATCAAGGGGCATGGGAACATCAGGCTTGTCGCATAGACGGTTCTCCATGACCTTCAGTGCCAATAGGCCGCAACTACAACTGTCATCCTAAAGAATCATGTTGGGTGCCATCGGTCCGAACTCCAGCTTCCACTCGGTGAACCTAATGGACTTACCCTCATTGAATTTGATGTGCTTCAGCAGCTATAGAAAATGCGGCCTAATGGTTTGAAGGCATGCCGTCTGAGCATTTCAAGATGATCTGTAAACTTTGCTTGGTTTGTATCCCACAACACCATCATGTCCCTTTCCTCCCTCATGTGCATTACATACACAGCCCAGTGCGCATTGAAGTGACACATCAATATCAACTGTAAAAACAAATAAATATCGTATTATCAACTAAAAGATGGTATTAAAGACACAAATTAGTACCACTATGTACATACACATGCAGAACTAATTACGAAATGGTACTAAAGGCATAATATATACGATAGTACCTTATCTGCGTCGACCCACTTCTTTAGCCCTCCCCATTTAGGCAGCAACCCTTCTGCAAACATAGCCAAGCGATCAAGCTCTTCCTCAGGCACAATCTCCTCCTTGGAAGCGTCAGGAATCCAACCCTCATGCTCCTTCCATTTCCCATGCAGTGTAGCCCACACCTCCTCAACAGCAGTCTGCATTAATTGACACATTTAAACTTTTTATGTAGTAAAAGATAAAACATACATATGTAGTGTGAGGCTAATGGAATATGCCACACTGTTTACCATGACGGTCGACCCCATGACCACGTTCCTTGGGTTGGTCTTTTTCAGGTAAGCCGCACGGGGATCCTTAGCCAAAATGGCCACGTATGGCTCGACATGCTCAAACCCAAGCGTTGTCGCCATGGCTTTGATCTCCACAAAGTACGACTTGTCTACTGTTCATGACATACCAACATTTCTCCTAATATACATCAAAGTAAGGCTAATTAGATTAGTAATTGACAACTATAATCATATTAAATGAATAATCGAAAAATAAATGTATTGCACTGGTGGATTGGCCATGGTCAAGAACTGAGCAAAGTTCTTGCCCCGCACTTCTTGAGTCCGAAATTGACTTCTGCATACTGCCGAGGGATATTTTTTCCTTACCGGGCGACCCGGTATGTTTGCAGGGGCATGGGCAAGGGCAAGGGACCGAAAGTGGGGTGGGCTTCTTCCACAACGGAGAGGGGAAGGGACATGGGAAGGGGAAGGGCTTCTTCTTCCTTGAATTTGAGGGGCAGGGGAGTGGGAGTGGGATGGGCTGCTTCCACGATTAGGCTGAAGAGGAGATTGTGGAGGGCTGTCCTCGTGAGGGGCTCGAAGGGAGGATTGTGGATGTGCATCTTCACGCCTCTGTCAGTGTAAATCATATAGTTAGTACTAATGGTACTAGAAATACATATAGTATTGGTAATTATAGCACTATTATACATACCAAGTATCTAATATAACAACTGTGTATATAGTACTAGTAACACTATTAGTACTAACAGTTCATACATCACAACAAAACACAAAGTATCCTTACCGATGTTCCAACCTCTCCTATGTCTCTCGTTGCGGCCGATTCTTTGTTGTACCTTTCCTTAAGGAATGCTGCAAAAGCCTCAAAAAACTCTTCTCCTCCAAAGAGCTCTGTTTTCATCCTCTTAAAAACATGTTCGGCCGTTTCCTCAATCCACGCTTTCGAGACGATTCACCAGTTTCTCTACTGGTTCCTGGCTCTGGAGGTGGAGAAGTTGCTCTCCTTTACGTCCTTTCATCCCTTTCTTTTTTTCGAAGCTAGGATCGTAGATGAGCTCAAAAAAATCATCTGCGGGCTCCATGCTCCTCCAGAACCTTTGCGTCATCTCGAGGAGCGTTGGCTCCAACACTCCGTGGACCTGCATATAATAATTAGATTAGTTGTATTAAAAACTGAATTAACAAGGGTATAATAAACAAATATAATACATGGTTGATGGCGATTGTGGTCCATGATTTCTCATAACCGAACCTCAACCCACGCGGCTGAGCACGGCTTGCAGGACCATACCAATGTTACGCCCAAGATTAAGAAAGGCGGAGTATATCCAAGAGAGGAATGCGAGGGTGTTCCCCATCACATGGTATGCCTCGCTCACACCGCTCTTGTTCAAAGTCGTCCGAACATGGGTCAGTCACCTGAACAGGATCTGGTACGACATGCTTCCCCACGAGAAGTCCTCCCATTGTTGTCTCTCTTCAACCAACTCCCAAACCCAATCGGGTATCCTTGAATTTGTGGGATCCAATCCCAGAACAATGAACACGACCAAAAGGACCTTGCTTATTTTCAGTATGTCACCAGGCTCGAGTACAAACTTCTCGTGCTTAGATTTCTTCCACTGCTGGTTCGGCGTCATCCCATCTTTTTTGAAGATACGGGTGTAGAGGGAGGAGTCAAGGATTCTGGAGGGCTTGTATGTGTTGAAGGTGCTGCCACCAAACCTCAGTCCAGTCATCAGGGCGAACTCCACACTGGAGAACCTCACTATATCATCCCCGACCCGGTAAAACACCGCGGTAGGGTCTGGATTGGGATTCCCTCTAACCTCTCAAGAGATTAGGTAATGAATGCACCGGCCCGATTTAACGATTGTGTCCGAATACCGCATGTATACACCGAGTGCAGAGTTAGTCAAGGTCGTCATAACGGTCAGACTATAAGTACTTAACGTCTTCCGAATTTCTCCGATAATTTTGTGTGGTATATCTATCGGTCAGGCCTATAGAAGCTCCAATTCACCTGGTGTAACAACATCAAGAGGCAGTTGTTAATTGCTTAGAAAACACATAAGCATACAACAACTGTAATAAGAGTACTGGTAGAAATTATGGTACTAGTAGTAGTAATGGTAATAGTAGTACCATATTTGACGGCTTTGAATACTGTAGAGCCAGAATAAAACCAACAACAATCAAACAACGCGCCAAAGTGAAGATCCATAACAACCAATGGTACTAGAAGTGACATTAGAACCGAAGGGCCACAAAAATCAAACAAATCCAGTACAATCTAAGCAAAATTTTGATACAAATCGGAGCAAAATCCAGTACGAATCAACCCCAAGAACAAATTTTGATACAAATCGGAGCAAAATCCATCTAACCCAAGTCCAATCTAAACTAAATAATGCTTATTAAACCGAAAAAAAAAAATACCTCTAACTCATTGTTAGGGTTACTTCTTCTCCATCGCCGGAAATTGAAGCGATGTTTTCCACCGAGGCGCTCCCCTCTTTACTACCACCGATTATGTCATCGTTAGAGGTGTTGTCGTCAATCGCGTCCGAAGAACTTGGTTCTGGGGTATCCTCGCGAATGTACTCACTATCAGAGGACGCCATTTTAGGGTTTGTTTGCTCGGGTTCGAACGACGGTGGATAAAGAGTATTTTTACGGCAGCGGTGGTGTGGGGGAGTGGATAGAGAGTGTTTACGGTGGTGACGGCGTGGGGGAGTGGAGAAGATGAAATCGCAGAGAAGAAAGAGAGGAGAGGGGAAAATGAGGTTTTGTAGGGGGAATACCAAAGATATGGAGGAGTGGGGGGGTCGGGGGGGAGGGGAGGGGGAGGGGGGGGATGAAGTGAACCATCGCAACATTTTCTGAGTTTCATTTCAAACCTATCTCAAATTTTCAGGTTTTGGGTTGGAGGGAAAGTAAGAGGTCATTTTGGTCCTGAAAAATGCTTTTAGAGGATAGTTGACAAAATTTGTGTGTTAAAAAAAAATTTACATAATTTTAATTCACTTATTCTAGAATGACATCTCAAAATTTCCCCCATATAAAAATGACTCAATTAAAATGATGAGGAAATATGTTTGAATGAGTTTAGAATAAATATTTCATCTGTCTCATTTCATTAGTCTTGTTTAGAGGTGTCCACGGTTCCGGTTCCGGTTCTAACCGGAACTGACCCGCCGGTTACGGTTCCGTCGGTGGAGGAACCGAAACCAAACCGCCAACACACGGTTCCGGTTACGGTTCGGGAACTGCCGGTTCCGGTTCCGGTTCCGGTTCTAATCGGAAAAAAACGAACATTTTTTTTTCTTTCAAATTTTAAACTTTTTTATTTCATAAGGCTTTGGACTTTCTTTCAATTATATAGGTGCATGTTCCTCCCACACCCTTATTTGCTATTTTTTCAATGTGGGACAAATGTATGTGCTTTTATAAAGGGTGTCACTCTTCTCAAATTTGATAGTTTTTCAATGTAGGATAGTGAGGATATGTTACTCTTCTCATAGTTTGGGATGTGTTACATATCCCACATCGAAAAAATAAGAAACTTGAGAAGTGTAATACTCTTATAAAAGCAATAAGCATATCTCACAATGAAAAAATAACAAATGGGTGTTTGAGAGTAATACCTATATAATTGGAAAAAGTCCAAATTTTATAGTATATATTTAGTTATTATTTATGAAGTTTAACAAATAATGTTATATTTGTTTAGAAATCATATTTAAGGAAAAAAATAAAAATAATAAAATTTATTTAAATTGGGCGGTTCCAAAATTTGGAACCGCCGGTTTGGAACCGGAACCGGAACCGAACTGTTGGTTACGGTTCCAAGCCTTAGGAACCTTAACCGAACCGACGGTTCCACCGGTTCATTTTCCAGTTCCGAACCGCCGGTTCCGGTTCCGGTTAAAAAACCGTCGGTTTCGGTTCTGGTTCCGGTTTTAACCGTCGGTTCCGGTTCTTTTGAACACCACTAGTCTTGTTAGTTATTTTGAGTTGTCTCATTAGTCATTTCACTAGTCATGTTTTCTAAAATGGAAAGAATTAACCTTTCATTTTCAATACGGAACCCTTAATTTTCACTTTTAATATGTATGGATAAAATATTGTGTATTGTGTAGAAGAAAAACGGGTGAAGTATAAGTTTACTCCAGTCTCTTCCTAATGTGTCTTCCTAAATGACAAATTTTATTACTCCCTCCGTCCCATTGATATAGGAATAACATTTTTTTGGGCAGGAAATTAAACCGAGAGTGAAGATATGGATAAAGTACTGTGGATGAGTTTTAATGGATAAAAATTTTGGCATTTTAAGTAATATCCCTATACCAGTGGGATGGACGGAAATGAAACTTATTATTTTATACATCATATATAAATATATTATATTATTATTTTGTACTTCACATATGAATATAAAATTAATCATTTAGAATAAAATTAAAGGGATTATTATATGTGAATAACTCATATATTGCATTCATTTGTTATACATTTTTGTGGATATATTATACATCCTTATATCATCTTTTCTTTTATGTGATTTACCTTTAAAGTAAATTAGGTCATATCGTATAATGCAAAAGAGAAGTGATATGCTTTTATTCATGTTGGATTAGGGACGAACCTAAAATGTGTAAAAATGAATACTTAATATTAGAATCATGTTTTTTATATGAAAAAACTAATAAGAAAATAATAACACTGACTTACCTCTTTCTAAATTCATCAATCTCAGGAATATCCCCATTCAAAAGCAACTTGGTGACATTGTAACTATTAGACACTCTAATTTCACCTGCATTGCATTGCGTGCAAGATTGCAAACTTATTGGTCCCTGTTTAGCAAGCAGGAACTCACGTCGGGGGGGGGGGGGGGGGGGGGGGGGGGGGGGGGGGAATACGTGTGTTAGAAGTTTTCAACTTCTTTTTCAATTTTGTCTCAGAGTATGCTAAGTTAGCGGCTTGAAGCTAATTAAGAACAAAGTTGACGCTTGATATTCAGTCAAGCTTTCCAGAGACCAAAGTGAGAGCTTGATCTCTAGAGTTGTTTACTTGCTTGAATGCGGAATTTAGTGAGCTAGAATCTTTCCTAAGTAATTAAAAATCCCAGTTTAAGTTTGTTTACGTGCTTGTGAAATTATGTACTAATCAAAGCGAGTAAACTTTAAATGAAAAGAGTTAAGGGAGAGAGATATTACGCGAGGGGTTATAGTGGTTCGGAGATCAATACTCCTACGTCCACTTTGTTCCAACTCCTGGAATGAATTCTTTTCACTTAAGAATTCTAAGAGATTACGGGTTCTCTGAAAAACCTAAGTAAAGATCAAGATTCATGAAGGAACCGGATCGGTGAAGATCGATTCGTCCCCCGAGGATATATTTCGGTTATCTAAGTTGTCGAATAATCCTATCATGCTCCTATGAATTAAATGTGGAACATAGGGTTTTCAGATCGATTTACCTTAGGATTGAAGAGAACTCGCGAATAGATCTTCTGATCTGTATCCCTACTCAATTCTGACGTTGGATGGACAACGAACCTCGGAATCAGCCACGGAAAGGGATCCCCGTCGTTTAGTGCTCAACGTCGACGCCGCCTCTATCTCTCTCAAACCCTAGACTCCTTTTTCTCGTGGAATATATAGAGTGCACTCGTAATTCCAGAAACTTGGGTCAATGAGACCTTGATGGGGTATTTATAGGAGAGACCAAGTGAGACTTGGGCTTAAGTTGCAGGCCGGGCCTGCAATTAATGGACTAGGCGTCCATGAGCTGTATTGGCGCCCCAGACTGGGCCCATTTACATGACGGCCCACTTATTCCTTATACTGTGGCCTATTGAGCTTTTTGGGCCAGATCATGGATCTACTAGCTGGTAAAACCGAGGCCTCCCAATGGCTAAATTCTCCATACTCAGCCCAGAGTATAATTTAGTCCATAAGTACTAAAACATTCCACTAGAGTAATAGTACTGAATTACCTCTTTTACCCCTGTCGAGTTCAGGGCTAGTATTAGACTTAGCGACCCCCGTATTTAAGATATCCCACATCCGTTGATTAACTTAAAGCTTCTGACTGCTTATGTTATTCAACTTCTTTTATCATTCCTGAGTAGTACCATTCATTCCTTATTTATCATACCGGAACTTAATCCACATGTAGGGTTTGGTATGATAATCCTTAATGAATTCCTCAGGGGATGTGATCAACCTGTTCTACCAGGATACGGTGCTCTGTTGCAGTTGCACTAAGAATCGTACTAGTTGTAGTTGTTTCCCAAGATACGGAGCATATTGAGTTACAGATCCTCTGAACTCTCACCCATGGCAAGTCAAAGAAACAGACTACAACTATACACCCTTAGGACTCAACTAGAGTCAAGGTTCATCTTAAGTCACCGAGGTCTCGATTCTTTCTACTTAGGTCAGAATAGAATACACCTCACTGTGATCCTATCAGTACACGCACGTACTAGCATAGACAAGTAGCCAAGACAAGCTACTTATGCAGCCTATGCTACAGCCTAAACCGACAGTTATATCCAGAACTATATCGACTGTGATACCCTTTTATATCTCTAGAGAAACCGGCAACTATGGTCTTCTGTGATCTACAACACACCATAAAGCCTATAACTTTGAGATAATGGATAGATGTTTGATGCATGGATAACAATTCATACTTAATCAGATAAGAGATTGTAAGTGGTTATGGACAACACATGCATACAAGCTAAAAAACCTGTTTTCTAGTATACAAATCCATCACTTCACACTATCGAGGAAAGTGTAAGCTTGGATCTTCACACACACTACAACCATTCTGTTAGGATTCTAACAAGATTCTGTGTTCAGTACCGAATGTAGAACAATACACAAAACAATACCAATGACACCAGAGATAACAATATCTATGATGATGATATGAGAGCAGAACGAAAACAGTAAATCAAGAACACGAGTTTTACGTGGTTCAGCAATATGCCTACGTCCACGGAGGGTCAACTGAATATTATCTACTATACGAGAGAGATTACAAAGTTACAATGGAGAAACACTCAAAGAAGAAACCTGTCTTCTATTCCCCAACCCAAAAGTAACTAGAAATGAGAAATATCTCCGAAAACAAAACGCAATATTGGCTGCTCTCTCATGCACCAAAATCACGCTCTTGTACTCACACAAATATCGAATACAATACACCATATATATAGTGTTTGTATATAACCCTAATTCTTGAGGAACAAGAAATCCCAAAAGATATCCTAAAGATATCATACCAAGTATATCCTAAAGATATAATAATTACTCCAAGAATATATATTCCATATATATCCATAATGGAATTTGCGATCAAATCTCACACTTTCGATCGAGACCTTCGCAATCGATGAAAGCGAGATCTTGGATCTTACAACAACCTAACAACAACCACTATCACAGCAACAACACACTTGACTAGACAAGACAAGGGTTTCGGGGTAGGGTTTGTATAACGCACACTCTATTTGAAAATCCTTTACAATGTAGAGTAAAGGATAGGATTCTTCTTCTAAGCTTTGGATATGTATGAGAGCCTAGAATCTAGAGTGTAAACAAGGCTGTAGAAACACAAGCTTCGATGGAATTGAAGCTTGGACCACTTCTTTTAGAACACGTGAAAAGGATTACTTGGAGATCGCGAGTACTTGCAAATTTGAGCGCTGAAAATTTGATGAAGTGTTAAGTGTTCACGTTTCTACATGCTCCACTTATAGTGGTAGAGACGAGTTTGAAACTGTTGATGGTAGGTGGCTTTGTCTCTTCACTCTTGACATTACGGGCCTTGACCAACAGCTTTTTAGTGGGGCAACTTGTCTTCTTTCCCAAAATAGCTAATTTCCAAGCTTAACAGTAACTGTGCTTGGACAGTACTTTAGCAGCTGCTTGTCGGTTCCTCCGAGTCAACTATTTCATCCAATCCTTGAGAGACACGTGGAGATCTGCCCTAATGGCGGCTGATCTTCACTTGACTGAGTTCAAACTTGAGTTTGAACAAGGATGGTAGTTGAACTGTCGCTTTCTCACTTGGCAGAGTGGTCGCTTCGCTTTTCGAGAGCAGCCAAGTCTGGTTCTCCTCACTTCTGTTTTCTCGAGTAGACTCGCTTCAGCTTTATCGGATGGACTTGCTTCATCTTATCGATTGGACTCGCTTCAGCTTCGAAACACACTCAAGCGAGTGGTCTTCTCAATTCGCTGGAAACCTGCAAGTTTGACCTAAAGCGACTGAAATAAATTGAGCTTTCCTAACATTACAAGCTCGAAAAATACTATCCTATAATACTAATCAATTAGGGTCTCTTGGGAATAGGATTTACACAGAGGGTTTTGGGATCGAATCAAAAGAAAATATATTAAACAATTTTATTAAATATCCCAATAAGGTTCCCCTTAACAAGTGAATCCTTAACAATTCCCAACAATTTCCCCCTTTTTGATGATGCCAAAACCCAAAATATACCACAGTAAGAACTTCCAAGCGACTGATTCCTTTTCAGTCTTATCATTTTTATTTTAAGTTCTTTTGGTTGTACGAGTTTGTAGCAAAAAGGGTAAATTGTCATAAAGCTAGTAAAGACAATAATTGAAGCAAGACGCTTGACAAAATGAGACTTCATATAAATGAGAGGATATGGATCACAGAGAGATATCAAAGGAAATTATGCCATCTGATAAGCCTCGTGCACACGCGGCTTCATCATCTTCAGTTTAGCTGGATTTGGCTTGTCAATTCCAAGCATGTGCAGAGCTTCCCTGATTTCTCTGTCAATGACGCCTCGGTCAGTGATAGTAGAAGTCCCAATCTTGGGCTTCTCAAACTTTTCTTTCTGAGGCACCTTAATGATGAATTTTGTGTCTCTTTTCTCGGCAGCTTGCAAGATGACCATCCAAAGCTCCGGATCAAATTTGATCATGAAGTTGTACAAAACGTCGAATGCTGAGACTTCAGCTTGATTTCTAACTACTTTCCAGTAGTAGTAGGCTTTGATGAATTTGACTTTACACTCCATCCATCTCTCCTTCTCGCTATCAGATAAGAATTCTTCAATGAAGCGAGCGTCCGGATGCTTCTTTCTTCTCTCCTCAACATCTGAAAAGGATCTGTTCTTAAGCTCCGACAAGATGCGATTAAATTTGTTGGTAAGCTCATTGTTGAACAGTGGCTTTCTCTCGTGGATGATCGTCTTCATCACGTCAAAACTTTCTTTTGTGAAGTCTCCCAGCCCTTCAATGTAGGTTAAAGATTCTTTGCACGCTTGAATTCCTGCTTCCAGCTTAAACACTTCAATCTCCTCAAGAGTAACAGGAACGTAACCACTCCTCATCAAGCACATTTGGATTTGGTTGTTGTAATCCACTAAAGTGTTGGTTAGTTCCTTGAGTTCCTCTTGTCTCGCTTTCCAAGCAGCTTCGGCTTCAGCTTCTCTCTTCTTTGCAGCTTCTTTTCTCTTCTTCTCCATTTCTGCTTTATTAGATCTCACATCAAGGGCCTCCTTCACCTTCTGTCATTTTGTAGGCTTAGCCTTTTCGATGGAGTGAGAGCTTCGCTTTGAAGATTGCTGAGTAGGCTTCGCTTGAGCTGGCACGACTTAGATAGGTTGAGCTTCGTGAATCTCCACAACTCCACGCGTCTGCAATTCAAGAGATTGAGTCGCTTCCAAAGTTTCTTCGCGAGGAATTGAATCTCTCAACGCAACGCTCGTGAGAGCGGCGGAGGAGGAAACGACTTGCGTCCTTGCAGGTTTGGCAGTTTGAACTGCGGAGGGTGAAGTGCCTGCAGTCAGAAGTAAAGCTTTCCCTTTTGCTTTTCTGGCTTCGCTTGGAAAGGGTCTGCTTTCCCCCTTTTTGGCATCATCGCCGGCAAGTTTGTTGATCACCTCTTGTCCTGCTTGAGGAGGGCTAAGGATACTTTTTCCTTCGATTACATTGCGGAGTTGCGAGAGCTCGCCCATCATCAGCTTCACAGCTTCGATGGTCCAGTTGGCAAGCGAATCTTCTTCATCTACTGTCAGCAAGGCAGCTCGCTTTGCTACATCATCGAGCAGGATGAGAGCTTGACGTCACGCACCTCGATGGCTTGCTCGCGTTCCTCCACAGCTTTTCGAGCAACTTCAATGGTCATCTCCTTCTTCTCCACTGCCTTTGTGCGTTCATCTAGCTCGACATTGACTTCATCACGAAGTGTCTTCTTTATTTCCTGCAAACGAAGGTCAGATAAATCACTAGCACTCGCAAGCTCGGCTTCACGAGTGATGAGATGGGCTTCCTTTTCTGCAAGCTCAGCGGCTTGAGCGGTAAGAGCTTCTTTCTGTATTGCCAACTCGGCTCCCTTGAGAGAGACCTCATTCCCTTCTCTACATCGGCTTAGCAACTTGATCATCGCCATATCATACGACTTCTTAAGGGTTTCAAGCTCACCCTCTAACTTAAGCTTATCGGCTTTATTGCGGTTAGATTCTCCAGACAGCTTGATGTAATCATTGTCTTTATCTTCCTGAAGCTTCCGCCTCTTTTCTTTCTCAACATCGAAATCCTCCATATGCTTCTTAATAAGAGAAGCCATTTGAGTTTGTTTGATTTTCAACTCTTTCTTAGTCTCCGCAAGCTTGAGCTTCACCGCCTCAAGCTCCTTTTCCGCTTTATCAACTCGAGCCTTTAGCTCACTCTCCCTCTTTTCTCCATCACTCCTGAGCTCTGCAAGCTCCTTCTCATGCCTCTTCTTTTCTTCACTGGCTTCGTCCACAGATTTGCGCAGATTCTCGAGATCTGCTGTGAGCTCCACTGCCATGCCCTCATATTTCTTTTTCAAGGCAAGCTCAACATCTGTGAGCTTCCTCTCTGGCATAGTGGCGTCGGGATACTCTCTCTTCACAACTGCGTCAAGCAGCTTGAGATATTTGGCTTTATTGATAAGGGCTTTGAAGCCGTCAACTCCGATAAAATCAAGTTGCTTTCCCTCTTGCTCAACTATTACTTCTTCACTGAAGGCCTTGATCACTCCAAACACTTTATAGAACTCCGTACCACGGTACGCGACGTACGTGATGAAGTACGCTTCACGCTTGATGGAATCCTCCGTGAGCGGGACTGAAGCGTACCTCTTTTCACTTTCTCCGCGGACTTCTCCCATTCCTCGTGGTATACCTCCAAGGCTTCAGTTTGGGCTGATTGTGGTTTTGTGGGGGTGGTTCCATGGGCTCTTTGTGGGGTTATTCTGGTTTGGTGGGATGTGGTAGGGATATCTTGGATGATTGGTTCAGTAGAGTGAGGGTGTGAGGGGCTTAGCTCGAAGGAGGTAAGTTTGAGGGTTGAAGGAATGGTAGAGTAGAGATTATAGTTTTTGGGAGTGTGGGAATCGTTTCAGAATCCTCATCTTCTTCATCATTGAAGATGACTTTCCTCTTAGCGCGGGGGGGGGGGGGGGGTGTTCAACTTCTTCGCTTTCAACTGAAGTGGCCTCCTCGCCTTCTTCAATGCGAAGCTCTGTGATTCCTAAAGAGACTGAGGGCGAAGCTTTCCTCTCGCTTTAATCTGCAAGCTTCTACACTCACTTCGCTTTAGCAATTCCTGGACGTACTTCGACGTCGATTAATCATCTGTCGATAATTGGAGTCTTCCGCACCATATCGTGGAAGACGCTGCTCTTTTTATATCCTTGAGGATTGGGCGCTCTGTGATTCCTAGAGAGACTGAGGGCGAAGCTTTCCTCTCGCTTTAATCTGCAAGCTTCTACACTCACTTCGCTTTAGCAATTCCTGGACGTACTTCGACGTCGATTAATCATCTGTCGATAATTGGAGTCTTCCGCACCATATCGTGGAAGACGCTGCTCTTTTTATATCCTTGAGGATTGGGCCAAGCTCGGTCAGGGAAGAGCTTCTCAAGCGTGAATGAAAGCTTCCCGAGGAGGCAAAGCTTGCTCTTGAGCATGACTTTTTTTCGGGGTTCTTCTCATCTGGCTTGAAGTCCCTTGCAGCTTCCTGGATCAACTGAATGAACTAGTTATGCCAGTTGAATTTGAGGCCAGCTACGCTATCAATAATGGCTGTGATCGCGTAGATCTTTGTGTATGTTATTCCTCCTAAACCGCCAATGTGGCAAGCGACGCTCTTGGTGAATAACTCACCAATGAAGTTGAAGGGCTTCTGCAGATCATCACGTATGTTGCAACCCCGCTTGCTCCACACTGCGTTATTCTTGACGGCAAAGCGTCTGTATTCATCCTCATAATGTAGACCGACATTTGACAAATCGATTTCTCCGTCAATTGGCAAGCTGAAGACTTCGGCAATATCAACTAGGTTCACTGTCACCGGCAGTTCTGTGCTTGGATCAGTGTAGCGAGTTGTGAGTTCTCCCTCACGGAGGTTGAGTAGAAACTCAGCAACGGTTATGGTGAGAATTTGTGTAAGCTTAGCAGTGACAAAGCTCCATAGTCCGGCTGCTGTTATGGCCTGTCGGAAGAAACCATTTCTCTCTATAATGGTGTCAACAAGATGGGGCTCGATGGAAATATGAGTGTCGGGTTTTGTGCGGATTTCCTCCATTGTAACTACGTTTGTGATTTTGCCCATCATGATTTGGAAGTATTTGAGGAAGAAACAAGAGTGGGGATTTCTGGGATTTGAGAGAGAAAGCTTTTGCAAAAATGGCAAATTTTGGGGGTCGTAAATTTTGCATAGTGCACAGTTGTTGCTTATATAGGTTTAAGGTTTGTGCTGACGTGGCGGAGTGGAGTTGAAGGTGAACGACGTGTCTCCGAGCGAGGTGAGTTCTTAGCTAACATGTCGTGGTGAAATTTTGAGTCACTGTAGTTAAAGATGAACCACAGTGGTGACTATCGCAGCACGTGTCAAGTTGGGAGCGGCCCATGCTTCGCCTATGATCGCTCGGCTGAGATTAAGCGCCCCTTCTGCTTCAACGCTCCAGATCTCTCCAACTTTGGCGCTTCTTTTCCGCGGTGTAGCACACGCGCCCGGGTTGTCGTGCCCTAATACTGTGCGCATTAAGTGCAAAATAAAAAGGTTAATAGGCACTCGAGTACACCCAGCTCGTACGACTCACTTGACTTGAGCTCGCTTGCGATAGTAGCCATTTGGCCATACTACTCAATTGCAATTCTAGTCGCTTGGCGTGACTGGTATATACTCGCTTGCGGTGGTGAGTTCGAGTGACGTAAGCACTCATTTGACCACTTTTAAAGCTATTAATAAATAAATACTAGATTGACTTGATTAATTTAAAATGTTTCTGACTTGCATAATTTGAGAGTAAACAATAGTGTTTATCTATTAGTAATTTGTGTCAGATTACATTTTTATTTTCCACTTAACAAGCGAAGGTTTCTAGCACGCTTCACTTTGCTTAGTGTACTTGAATTGAAATACATACCTGTCAGTCTAGCTTCGTAGTAGACTAATACCTCATTGTAGACTTTAAGCTTTAAACTTCATGGTATTCATCTCTTCTATCTTCCTCCTCGCTTGGAGAGTCCTCCAACGAAAGAATGGGGAGAGAAAAATGAATACGCACTTTGGACTCCTCAACCCAAATGGGGATTATTCGTCGATGCATTATCCATGATGAATGGGGGATGAGGCATGTGCTCCTTTTCACAGATCGTGGGAAAAGGAACAAGGTGACATATTGAAAGCTTTGTCAAGCTATTCACAGTTTTACGTAGAGAGGCCTGTCACACACCTTACAACCTTTACTAGTAAAGGTACATGTAAGCGTTTATACCCACTTACGGGAATCTTAAGCTAGGTAGCAGCTTCATGCTCGCTTTGGAAGTAGATTTTTCTGATAAAAATCAATAGTTCCCCCTTAACCATAGACTTAACAATTCTGTTAGTTGGTAGGGAACGTCTTCCAATACTCCACCTAGATCCACCTTATTTCTTCTCAAGCGTGTCCAGTGAAGTGACTCGCTTGGGGTTTGGTGAAGACTCAAAGCGAGGTTCCCCCTTGCTTTGTGCTTCCTTCATCTAGCTTTTTTCACCAGGATCTAGTAATCATAATTCCATGCATAATTGATTGAAACGAGTTTCAGCTAGAGGCTTGGTGAGGATGTCAGCTCGTTGAAGATCAGTGTGAATTTTCTCAAGTTTGACGTCCTTCTTCTCTAAATGATCTTGAATGAAGTGGTGTCGAATCTCAACATGCTTACATCTTGTATGAAGCATTAGATTTTGTGATATGCATATAACACTATTGTTGTCACAAAATATTGGAATCTCCTTCGCTTCAACTTTGTAATCCTTCAATTGTTGACGAAGCCATAGAATTTGATAGCAGCAGCTTCCAGTGGCCATATACTCAGCTTCCATTGTTGAGGTTGCAACACTTGTCTGCTTCTTAGAGAACCAAGAGACAAGCTTGCTTCCCAAAAATTGGCAAGTGCCAGAAGTTGATGTCCTATCAATTCTGCAACCTCCATAATCAGCATCGGTGTATCCAGTGAGCTCCAAATTATCTTCAGTTGGATACCAAAGTCCCATGTTGATGGTTCCTTTGAGGTAGCGAAGGATTCGCTTAGCAGCTTAATAGTGGCTCTGCTTGGGATTGCTTTGAAAGCGAGCACATACTCCTACAGCGAATGCAATATCTGGCCTACTCGCTGTGAGATATAGAAGGGATCCAATCAAGGCTCTATAATCTGTAGCATCCACGGATTTCCCTTCAAGATCTGGCTCCATCTTCCAATTTGTGTTCATAGGAATCTTTACAATCTTTGCATGATGAACACCAAACTTTGCAATCATATCCCTAGTGTACTTCGCTTGGTTGATGATTTCATTCTCTTGCTGCTTCTCTTGAAGTCCTAGAAAGCAGCTCATCAACCCAATCATAAACATCTCATACTTAGTCTTCATAAGTTCTCCAAATTTCTTACTAAGCGACTGATTTGGAGATCCAAAAATGATGTCATCCACATAGATTTGAATCCATAACATATCTTTACCATCATTGATTGTGAAGAGAGTTCTATCTATCCTTTCTTTGCGAAATCCATTATCCACTAGGAATTGAGAAAGCATATCGTACCACGCTCTTGGAGCTTGCTTCAAGCCATAGACCGCCTTCTTCAAGCGATACACTTTGCTTCCTTGCTCGAAGCCAGGTGGCTGCTCCACGTAGACTTCTTCCTTGAGCTCGCCGTTATGGAATGCGCTCTTCAGGTCCATTACACGTTGAACTTCTTGGCTGCGGCGTAGGCTAAGAATAATCTGATCGCTTCAAGTCTTGCAACTGGAGCGAAGGTTTCATCAAAGTCGATCCCTTCCTCTTGGCAATAACCCTTAGCGACTAGCCTCGCTTTATTCCTAACGACGTTGTGATCTTCATCAGTCTTCTTTTTGAATAGCCATTTGGTACCTATAACATGCTGAGATTTGGGTCGATCCACTAGGTACCAAACATCATTCCTTGTGAATTGATTAAGCTCTTCTTGCATGGCTAGAATCCAATTTGAGTCACTGAGAGCTTCCTCCATGCTTGATGGCTCAATGTTGGATAGAAAGCAGTTGAACAAGCACTTTCTCCCAAAACTTGACTTCTTGTCACAACACCTTTGGCTGGGTCTCCAAGAATGAGATTTGGTGTGTGATCTTTGAGCCATGCTCGCTTGGATCCTTCAGCTTGATCCTTTTGGGGGTCGCTTGACTCATCTTCTGAAGTTACTTGAATTGGTTCCTTGCCAGCTTCATCTTCTTGAGTCTTTGATGCAGCTTTCACTTCTTCATCTTGAGCGACTTGATCGCTTGGCTCCTTGATCTCTTCATCATCTTCAAGCGAGTCCCAAGATAGTGAGTTGATGGGATCTTTGCTTGAAGCTTCTTTATTTGCTTGAGTTTCTTCAACATATTCCTGAGAAGGCTTAAAAATAGACTCATCAAATACAACATGGGGTGATTCCTCCTCAATTAGGGTTTTGCAATTGAAGACTCGATACGTTTTGCTTGATGTGGAGTATCTTAATAATATTCCTTCATCAACTTTTCCTTCGAAAGCTTTCACTTGTGTTTTCCCATTATTATGGATGAAGACCCGACAACCAAAAATATGGAAGTAAGATATGTTAGGAATTCTCCCTGTCCATATTTCATATGGTGTTTTATCGAAGCGTTTGTTGAGCAGCGTCCGATTTTGGGTGTAGCAAGCCGTGTTGGCCGCTTCAGCCCAATACTTCATTGGAAGCTTGGAGTCTGCTATCATAGTATGCACGGCTTCTTTGATGATTATATTCCTCCGTTCAGCTACTCCATTTTGTTGTGGTGTATGAGCTGACGAAGTTTGATGTGCAATGCCATTCTCGGTGCAATAAGCTTCAATGGTTGAGTTGAGAAACTTTGTGCCTTTGTCCGAGCGAATGGTTGCAATCGCTTGGCTCTTCTCCACAGCGAGTCGCTTGAGTAATTGTGGATGCTTGGTCAGTGTCTCCTTCTTGCTAAATAGAAATACCACCCAAGTGTAGCGAGAGTAATCATCAACTACCACAAGTGTGTATTTCCTTCCATTGACGCTTACTGGAGTGACTGGACCAAATAAATCCATATGAAGTAGTTGCGATACTCGCTGGGATGAAGGTTCTTCCAAGCTTTGAAAATGTTTTTTGGTTTACTTCCCTGGCTGGCATGGTGAGCATGAGTGGTCTGTGACGTAGACTTCATTTGGTATGCCTTTCACCAATCCTTAGCGAGCAATCCGGTTGATAGTTTTGAAGTTGAGGTAACTCAAGCGTCGATGCCATAATCATCCAAGCTCTGTTGCTGATAGACTAAAATTTTACATGTTTTTATAAGTGTTTAGGAGTCGTTTTTAGGTCTCGTTTCGTGATTTAGTTCGTGTTTTGTATCGTTTTACGCCTTTTTGAACTATATTATGCTTTGGGTATTTTATCGTATTTTCAGGCATTATTCATGTGAAAATAACCCAAGTTGAAACGAGGATCGAGAAAGCCAAGAAACGAAGTGTTGAAAAGATGAAGAACGAAGTTCGAGAGGGTGGCTCGACCAGTCGCGCGACCGCGCCTAGGGTCGATCCAAACCCACTGTTGTCCAGGCTCGATCGAGCCAAATTTTCTTCATGCGCGATCACGTGCGCGACCGCGCAGGCGGTCGAGCGCGTGGGCGAGCCGTCCAGTCGAGCCGAGACACGGGATTCGTCTAATTCGCGGGCTTTTCAACTTTTTATCGAGTCCTATTACACTTATGTTTCCTTTGTAAATTTCTACTCTATAAATACCCTAGATTTAGCATTGTGAACCCTAACTCTCATTAGTTCTCTTTAGTTTTCTTAGTTTTTCATAGACTTCTTTAAATTTTCGGCTTTTATTATTGTTCAACATTGGAGTTTATTCAAGTTTTATTCAAGATTCAAGATTCGAAGTTCTTCGCGTGTTCAAGATTCAATTCCAAGTTTTTCTTACTTTACTTTTTAATTATGTTCTTTCATTATATTTTGTTTATGTTTGCTTTAATCATGTCTAGCTAAATTCTTAGTTGATTTTAGGGATTGAATGCCTAATTGAATTTATGTGAGTGTTTTCTTTTATTATAATTAGCCTTCTTATCTAGATGCATGTTTCATGGTGCTTATTCTCATGCATGATTAACTAACTGGCCATTAATTGTGTGTGCATAGTTATGTTTTTATGCCCTAGCCGGATAATTGCATAATTGATCTCATGAATACATGGTATGATGATTTAATTGTCTTAGCCGAAGTTAGATTATCATATGTTTACGTATAGTCGATATAGGTGTCATAGCTGAACCTAGTTGATTGTATAATTAATACTTGATCTATTTTGCACTTGATTTGATTTCTATGAGACCGAGAGGAGATTAGGATCTTATTAGGTGACGATCTATACTGCCTTAGCCGGAGTGTTAGGTTATTTTCGTGTATCACATCCAGATTGGATTAAATTGGTTAATTGTGTTCATTGATTACTTGCATATATTTGATTAGGTAGGCTTCCCTAGAATCAATATTTTATCCTTATTTGTTATTTGTCTTGTTTGATTATTTGCTTACTTGTTAGTTACCTTATTTGATTAGTTGTTTTCTTATTTATTTATTTCCTTGTTTGTTTAATTGAGTCTTTTATTTATTTGTCTAGAATAAAAATACCACATCTTTAAATTCTTAATTGCTTAGACATCAGTTTAATTCTAGAGTAAAGGTACTGTGTGTGGTTTCGATTTGTCAGTCCCTGTGGATACGATACTCGTACTTGTTCTATACTATACCTATTTTGTGTGGTAGAAAATAGTGCGATCAGTTGCACTTCTTGCAACCAAGCACATAGCTTCCCTGCAGCTTTCCCATTGATCGATGTAGACGTTTCGCTTGCGTTCGCCAGTCAAAGCGACATGGGATGTTGAC
Organism: Thymus mandschuricus; assembly: GCA_029379335.1. Classification (NCBI taxonomy): domain Eukaryota; kingdom Viridiplantae; phylum Streptophyta; class Magnoliopsida; order Lamiales; family Lamiaceae; genus Thymus; species Thymus mandschuricus. The sequence goes on from CM057079.1 coordinate 12,544,144, forward strand.
TTGTTCTACACTACACACTTGTTGGCTATGAACTCCACACAGTATCTCTTATCAAAAAGTTGTGATATGGATAGTAGGTTGTGCTTGAGTCCTTCCACATATGAAACGTTGTCGATCCTTATCTTTCCTATCTTCAGTATGCCAACTCCCTTGGTGACTCCTTTTGAATTGTCACCGAACGTCACCTGTGGATCCCTTTTCTCAACATAATCTTGTAGTGGAGACTTCATGTTAGTCATGTGTCTTGAACATCCACTGTCCAAGTACCAAATCGTTTGGTAGTCTCCTCTTGGCATGGGATCCACGGCGCTCACTTGCAACAATTATAGTTTTGGTACCCAAATCAGCTTGGGTCCTTGCAGGTTAGTTTTCTTGGTACCCACACTTGTTTGACTCTTTTGACATTAGTAGCTTGTGTTTTGGGTCCCTTAACCTTTCCAAAGCGTGAACTCTGCTTAAATGCAGCTTCACATATGCAGTTGTGTGTGCGAGGTGGGAAGGTATGTGAGAAGCTTGCTTTTGAAGTACCTATGCTCCTACTCTTATGCTTATATCCTGAAGTTTGGTGCTTAGGATTAGCCATGAGCTTGGAATCTGATTTAGGGTTTTTCTCTTTCGCAAGCTTTTCGCTTGGTCTCTTCTGCGAAGTCAAACTAGGCTTTTGACCTTGACTCGCTTTGGAGACACTAGGGTCGTGAAGCTTCCTCTTGGGAAATTCAACATCTCCCCCTAAATGTAAGGACGATTGGACCATCTCCAATCGGACTCACTTGATACATGAACATTAACCCTTTTTGACAAAAGGACATCCTTTGTTCTTGGTATCTTGGATTGAGAGCTTGTCGCCTCAACAGATTTCTTTCCATCTTTTGAATGATGTATCTTAGCATGTTTAGTGCTTGAATCTGTTATCATAGGCTTACCCTTTGGTTTTCCCCTTAAAGCTATAGACAGTTTCATTGGGTTACCTTTGGGTGTCTTAATCTTACCCTTTTCTTTGTCAGTGGTTGCTCTGGGAGCAGGGGGATTTTCCAAAGCGACTGATGGTTGTGTACATGAAGCACTGACAAATACTGTGGGTTTGGAGGATCCACCTTCATATCCAAGGCCAACTTTCCTACCAAAGGGTATTATTAAAGAGCCCTCTAGTGCTTGTCTAGTATATGATGCTTTGTTTAGATTAGCAACTAGAATGGATTGGGTGTGATACTTCTCCTCCAAGCTCTTATGACGTGCAAAAAGGTCCTCGAACTTTCCAGTCATCACTCTTAAGTTTGACCAAGTCAAGCTCAGCGACTACCTTTTTGTTCTCGCTTTTCGTCAAAGCTTGTTGCAACACTTCGTGGTTTCTTAACAAATCATGGTGTTTGTTAAGTAACTCACTCCATGTCGAGGAATAAACTTCCTCTTCGTGCTCGTGTGCATTTTGTAATTGAAAGAGGTGATGTATAGAGGAATACCTCTCCAGTTTCCTCGTCAGTGAGCGCCATGAGGCCAAGGTCCTCTTCCTCGCTTGAGTTAGGATCAGTGAAAGAGTCTGAGTCGCTTTCCCCGTCCTCGCTTGGCTTGGAAGTTGACTCGCTTGCCACTAGCGCTCGTCTTGGAGCGTCTCTCCTAGCTTTGAGTTCCTCTTTTTCCTTCGCACTGGGCTTTGGGCATTCGGATTTGTAATGGCCCATTTTGTGGCAGTGATAGCACTCCACATCCATGATATCTTTTGCGATCGGCTTGGATTGATCTTCACGCTTTCCACGTCCTTCACGTGCTTCGGCATTTCTCCCTTGATGTTGCTTGTAGAAGCGCTTGTACTTTCCAACTCTCGAGTTCATCTTGTTGAAATTCTTGGTCAGAAACACGTAGTGCTCTTCCAGCTCTTCTCGAGACATCTTGGATATTTGTGAGTCGCTTGAGGTTTCTCTAGCCTTGAAAGCGACGCCTTTTCTTGTTGCGGGAGCTTCATCTTCTTCATCAAGAGACATTCGATTAAGATCGAATTCATGTGCTTTGAGCTCCGAGAACAGGATTTCTGGAGAGAGCTTTGATAATTCCTTTGTGACTAGATACAACTCCTTCATTGTCTGCCACTTTCTTGTAAGGGCTCGCACGATCTTTAGATTGACTTCCTTGTCTGTGAGCTCCTTCCCAAGCGAGACGAGTGTCAAGACTAGATTGGTGACTCGTAGTTCGAAAGCGTCTATGTTCTCGCTCGGCTTCATGGTAAGGCTTTCAAATTCTCTCATCAGCACGGCAAGCTTGTTCTCTTTTATCTTTTCAGTTCCTTGAGAGATCAAATCGAGTGTCTCCCACTTCTCCATGGCAGTTGCGCACTTTCTGATTCTGGGTAGATAGGCATCTGATACGGTGCTCTTCATGATGTGACTGGCAACTCTATCCAAGTTTGCAATCTTGAAGTCATTTGTGGTATATTCTTCCTTTGATTTGTCAACATACACGTTCCGAGTTGTAGCTTCTTGTCCTTCAGCAGCTGGTACTTGAATAGTGTTGACCTTCATGATGGCAATAGGTCCTTCCGTCACTACTTCCCACATCCGGTCGTGGACGGAGCTGAGGAAGCACTCGAGACGGAAGCTCCATGTCTAGTAGCCTTCAATGGAGAATTGCGGTAGATTTGAAGCACTGTGACTAGTAGACATCTTCAAACGTTAGATCAATGCAGTATGCTCGTGGGTGAGATTTTAATGCACTTAAGAAAATAGGATCAATTCAAGTGAGACAACTGAAGCGAGTTGCTCGCTTCCAGTATGCAAAGCAGTGGCTCGTTAGTACCTGGCTCAGATACCACTTGTTGGTCCCTGTTTAGCAAGCAGGAACACACGTAGGGGGGGGGGGGGGGGAGGTGAATACGTGTGTTAGAAGTTTTCAACTTCTTTTTCAAGCTTGTCTCAGAGTATGCTGAGTGAGCGGCTTGAAGCTTAAGACCAAAGTTGACGCTTGATCTTCAGACCAAACTTTCCAGAGACCAAAGCGAGAGCTTGATCTCTAGAGTTGCTTACTTGCTTAAATGCGGAATTTACTAAGCTATAATCTTTCCTAAGTAATTAAAATTCTCAGTTTAAGTTTGTTTACGTGCTTGTGCAATTATGTACTAATCAAAGTGAGTAAACTTTAAATGAAAAGAGTTAAGGGAGAGAGATACTATGCGAGGGTTTGTAGTGGTTCGGAGATCAATACCCTACGTCCACTTTGTTCCAACTCCTGGAACGAATTCTTTTCACTCAAGAATTCTCAGAGATTACGGGTTCTATGAAAAACCTAAGTAAAAAATTGAGCTTCACACTATCGAGGAAAGTGTAAGCTTGGATCTTCACACACACTACAACCTTTCGATCGAGACCTTCGCAATCGATGAAAGCGAGATCTTGGATCTTACAATAACCTAACAACAACCACTATCACAGCAACAACACACTTGACTAGACAAGACAAGGGTTTTGGGGTAGGGTTTGTATAACGCACACTCTATTTGAAGAATCCTTTACAATGTAGAGTAAAGGTTAGGATTCTTCTTCTAAGCTTTGGATATGTATGAGAGCCTAGAATATAGAGTGTAAACAAGGCTGTAGAAACACAAGCTTCGATGGAATTGAAGCTTGGAACACTTCATTTAGAACTCGTGAAAAGGATTGCTTGGAGATCGCGAGTACTTGCAAATTTGAGCGCTGGAAATTTGATGAAGTGTTAAGTGTTCACGTTTCTACATGTTCCTTTTATAGTGGTAGAGACGATTTTGAAACCGTTGATGGTAGCTGGCTTTGTCGCTTCACACTCGACATTACGGGGCTTGACCAGCAGCTTTTTAGTGTGGCAACTTGTCTTCTTTCCCAAAATAGCTAAATTTCAAGCTTAACAATAACTGTGCTTGGACAGTACTGTAGCGGCTGTTTGTCGGTTCCTCCGAGTCAACTATTTCATCCAATCCTTGAGAGACACGTGGAGATCTGCATTAATGGCGGTTGATCTTCACTTGACTGAGTTCAAACTTGAGTTTGAACAAGGATGGTAGTTGAACTGTCGGTATCCTATAATACTAATCAATTAGGGTCGCTTGGGAATAGGATTTACACATAGGGTTTTAGGATCGAATCAAAATAAAATATATTTATTAAATATCCCAATAAGGTTCCCCCTTAACAAGTGAATCCTTAACAATTCCCAACAAAACTCGATTAAAAACAGTGCAGACTGAAATTTGAATGCTTAGCAACACCTATACAATTTTATTAGCATACCTTTAAAAATGGATGGACTGAATAGTTCTTATATAGTAGTACATGTTTATATATATGCAAGTTTAGTTGAAGAGTTTTTGTTGATTCTGATTTTTATTTTTATTTTTAAAAGGTTGCATGGTGAATGGTGAATGGTGGGCGGCTACCGAAGAATAATAGGAGTTATTGAAAAGTTTTCTGCATTAGCAAGACAAATGAAGAGTTTACCAGAATATATTTTTTCTTTTAACTAAAGATGGTTTCTAGATAAATCTTCATATGGATGTTATCTCTGTATTGCATTAATTACAAATTCTCAATTTTTTTCATTCATGATTTGAATGAATACACCACACGTCATTTACTTTGACATATATTAAATGTTTTGGTTTTTTCTTTAATTAGTAGATGATTTTAATATGCCTCGTAAGTTAAGAAAATCAGCTTTTAATATGCAACACCATTTAATAGGAGAATTAATTACAATAAACATTTGAAAAGACACAAAAGTTGGGATGTTATCTCTATATTGGAAAGACCGTGATATAGAAATCGATGTATGTGCTAGTTCAGAATAAAGAATGTAAAATTGCTTCATTTATTTTAGGAGGTAGGACAATTATTTAGATTTTAAGTGGATCGAATGTAATTAAGTGGATCACCGTAACTGTTTCCTTGCATGAATTACAAATTCTAAATTTTAATTATTCATGATTTGAATAAATATTACCACATGTCATTTACTTTGGAATATATTACATGTTTTGGTTTCTTATTTATTAGTATATGGGATTGGGCGCTACATTCCATAAAATAGTGGCAAATTACATTTTTTAAAAGTAAAGAATGTACACAATTATCTGTGAAATAAAGCATGCCGGTGCATTTAATTTATTTGGTGGGGCAAATGAAAGGTCGGAAATGCATGCAATTTAGGCGGGAAGTAGGACATTTGGGCGGGAAATTGCATGTATAGGTGATTTGGCTTTAATATATATATAGATTATAAAGTTGTAAATATAGGGCTATTGACACTAAAATACACGAACTTTGGGGTGTTTTTATTTTTCCATGAAATTTCAAGTTTGGTGAAAAAATACATCAACTTTTAATTTTTTGCAATACTTCCACGATCACCAATTTCCCCCCAAATCTAACCCTATGTGGCAAAATTCAATCCTACTTGGCATTTGAGTAGCCAAAACGATGTCGTTTTAACTACAAACATTTTTTAAAAAATGTACAAATTTAATTAAATTCCACATCATCCTCTCTCTTTTTTCTCTCTCTTGTGCGGCTACTATACCGGAAGAAACCGCCGGTGGTAGAGGACGCCGACGAATTCGCAGATGTTGTCGATTCCCCCACCACCAACAGCGGCAGCGGCAGTGCACACTCGCCGGAAGAAGCCTCCGCTGCCGCCACAAAACCCTCAAGCCCCAACGACAATTAGTTTCAGTAAATATAATCAAACAAGTAGCAACTAATTGAAATAATACATTAGTGAGCACGGTAGTCTTGAAGTTTTAGCTTCCATGTGTGGGGCTTTTGGTGGCTCCTCAACTATTTTTTTAGATATCTAATGTTCCTTCTTATGCTCTCTCCTTCTAACTTTTTCCCCCCTTTTCTCCTTCATAATATATTCACCTCAAATAGCACGAATACATAAGCACGATGCGCGCACGCCATGTGGCGGTTGGCGTGGCATTGCCACATCAGAACGCGCACGGTGTATGCTGATGCACCCGCGTAGTCAGCATATAACGTACACAAAGGTGTACGCCTGTGCATACGCGGTGAGCATCCTCCATACGCCACGTGGTGCACAACTATTGGCTCCTTTTTTTCCCTTTTTCCGATTTTTTTTTTTCCTTCTTTTTTTTTCCTTCTTTTTTTGTCCCTAATTAAACGTTTTCTTTTCCTTTTCTGATTTTTTCTTTTTTCTTTTCTTTTCTTTCATTTTTTTCGATTTTTTTTTTCTGCTGATTTTTTTTTTCTTTTTCCCTTTCCTTCCTTTTTTTCGTTTCTGTTCTTTTCATTCACTTCATTCATTATTTTATTTCCCTTACCTTTTATCTTCTAATTTCTTTCACTTTTTTTTTTCTCTGTTTTCATTTTTATTTATTTCCTTTTTTAATTTTTTTCAATTAATATTTATTGTAATTTTCTTAATATGCAATACAAATTGATTTATTTAAAATCTCGTATTCAAGTGACAAAAAACAAAACAAGATTTCAATAGCACACTAAAATGTCCAATCAACATAATTCAGTCAACACATAAAATAAACAACGCAATTCTCTAATGCAACATTTTTCAGCATCCTCCGTTCTCATTCCTAGCCATCGTACTTTTTGTCGAGTATTATAGGAAATTAGATACTTGACAAATCACCTCAAGCGATGAGCAAAAGTTCCCCCAGTACAAAAGAATAGCAACGTTTTTACAAAGTGAAAAAGAATAGATTTTCGTTGAAATGCATTCTGTTACAGATGACAAATGTTTTTCCGCAAACAATACAACACAAAATCGTCCGACCAAAAGTATGAGCGAGCCCCTTTTAGATTTAAACAAAGTGAAAGTATAAAAAAGAGAAATTTACACTCCTATAAGATGAGATCTTCCATGTGTAACAACTAACCTACGTTCCCAGATGATGTTCTGTTTATCCTTTGAGCACCTAATTTCGGGGCTGCAGGTTTGGCCCCTCGGCCTCGTCCACCTGTCATCGGTTTGTGCCCGGCTGTAGGCGGAGGAGCTGCAATGGAAGCCCAGAGATCATCATCTGCAGACCCAGTGGATTTCAGATTCAAAGACTTGGATGACGATTTTGGAACAGGGGCAGCTATTGCCCCCCAGGGATCATCATCATCGACTATTTTGCTGGATTTTGCATTCGAAGCTCTGGACGTAGATTTAGGGGCAGTATCCGCTACAGCACCCCACAGGTCATCATCATCATCCCTACTCACCTTTAATGTGCTCTTTGGTCTTGAATTTGAAGCTGAAGAATGAGTCACATTCGCTAATTATATATTTAAAGAGAGAAGAGAAAGGAAAATTACTCCTTAACTAGAGTTCTTATCATACCATCAACCGGTGATAAATATTTTTAATCTGTCTATGATGGATGTGACCATAAACAAAGAAACTAATTACCTTGTGGTTTTGGTGCAGAAACAGGGCGCTTTTGAGCTGCTTGAATACTGGCAAGGGCTGCTGATGGTTTAAGCTCTTCCAGAGGTTCAATGTCATCCCAACCATCTTTGTCACCATCGTTCTCTCCATTAATGCCATTTTCAAGTTCTCCCCACCCATCTGTCGATGTAGGTGATGGAGGTGGCAGATTATCGGACAAATCAGATAAATCTGTTCTGGAATTCACTCGGACTTGTGGTAAACTAGCATCATCCGTCACTGCATTATCCAAATACCAATATCAGCCATGACTCGTGTGCCTCATTGAAAAAATGTGTAATCATATGCTCAGATAAAAAACATTACCAAAAAGATCCAACATCTAATAGGTATCAAAGAGTAAAACAATTAAAATAATAAAAAAATCCAGCAAAAGTATGCACCAGAGCTGGCATTGGAGATTGATGATGAAAGAGGCGCAGTCGTGCTTGCTGAAGCAAGGGTACTCTGTTCAGAAGGTTTGCCTTTCAGAGTCAAAGAACTCATCGCCCAGCTGCATCATTTTAAGCATCCGACAGTGAGGTCCATGTGCAAAATACATGGAAAATAATATATTCCAGGCATTATTTTTATACATCATGACAATCTACACACACATGACATGGGGGATCAAAAAGGAATATTATTAAATCCAAAAGCTTCTTACTCAAAAAAATTCAATAAATAGAAAAGAATTCACAACAAATTTGCTTTAGAACATCTCTGGAACCTGAACACTTAAAAATCAAGGAGAGCTGAAAAATCGATAAATAGGAAAGAATTCACATCAAACTTTTCTCTTATGCAGCAAACATAATTGTAACCCAAGAAGTCCAAAGATTCTTTACTCAGATCATCCGTCTCCTATTATATCCACTCCCTTTTCTAAAACTTAGAAGTTAGAAGCATCACTATGTCTATGTGCATTGAGCCAGTTGCCAACGTTACTTTCAAGGAAAACAATATGGGAAAGAAATCTTCAGATAAAAGATTGAATAACATTCTTCAATTGATTATTCGGAGTGGGCGCTTATCAGACTTAGAAAAGGTGGTCCCAGGTTAATTAATGTATTCAATGAAATAAGTTCTAGTTGCTCACTAACCCGAGCAAACTAGCATTTCCAGGCATAGATGAAAGAGTTCCAGCTGCCCCTGTGGCATCTCCAGCTGTCTGCAAGAATCAAAAGGAGAAAGATAAATGCTCAATGCATCCATCTGATGAAGAGACGAAGAGCAAATAGATATGAAACTAATGCTCAACACACTGAGCAAACCTTTTGATTTAAACTTAAGACATTTATATTACTGATACCCAATGATCATATCCCAATCCCCAACCCTACATCCACTGCTAACCCCAACATAAATAAGAAATAAAAAACGAAACAAGAACTTGGCAAACCGATACATGAATGCAATATTATTAAGTGAAGTTCCAGGAAACTATGACAAACTGTTGGAAAATACATGCAGGAAAAACCTTATAAATATAAGGAAAATACAACATATAAAGATATGTTGTAAATATAGCTCCAAAGAGAAGTTCATGTTTTCCATAGACACATCTTCAAAGGCAATGATCGAACAGGCGCTAATTAGATATCAAAGACACCTTTAAACATCATGCACGTACTCACCGCATTTCTGTAAGTCTAGCCCACTTCCCAATAAAATAAACAGGCTGATCTTAAAAATCAGTTCAACAAATTTACAAGAAATGACATTCATAAAACACAAAAAATAATAAGCTACAAACCCTCTCATGGAATTGTTTCACTAATTGCAAGAATTGTTCCACAGCTTGGAATGCTTTTGACCGGACATCACTGTAACAGGCAAATGAATGACAAAACAACCAGCTCAGTTACAAAAGGCAATACAAGACAGCAACATCTAGGGCTACTAAACTAGCAAAATATAACTTCCAAATGTACAACGATTAAAATTCCCCAACCCAGACCCTAGAAGAATAATCGAGAAAAAGGAGAAGAAAGAGTGGGTAAAGGAAAGTGAAAAAGAAAGAACATAGTTAAATCCGACTGCTTTGAAAAGCAATGAATTGAAACTAAAAGCAACAAGAACAAAATCGTATAAGCACGTTATGGTAGTAAAATACATATTCACTTTCTACCCAACTTCAATATCTCTAATTACTTTAATCTCATAGGCTTCATCACAAGCCGCATAATGTTTCGGGTGCTTCATCGAGGTGAATCATATCATACTCTTCATTTGTGTGTACGTTTAAATTACGTATAAAGGGGGACTGAAAAATTCAATTTTTACTAATCAAACTTCACGTAAAACATACTAAGGAATTCTGGGAATGTAGAGATTTGGTAGACGTTCCTTAAAAAAATATATGAAGACATGAACCTCAGCAAAGCATACTTTATAATAATTACGAAAGAATGCCTATGCTTGAGAGAAAGGGTGAATGATACTGATTTAGGAACAAACAAACAATATATAACTCAATTAGAAGAGAGTAGTACCTGTCAGCATCAATTGTCAGGACAACAATGTTTGGCAAAATGCGAGTTGCAATCTCAGTTGCGTCGTAATAAGAACTAGTGGCACATAAGGCCATAATACCTGACACAAAAAGAAGTAGCACAAAATGCATAGGATAAGGAGACAACAAATAAAAGAGGATGATCAAAGTTCATGGGGATGGACAAGTTGAGCAGAAGTTGTCTCAGCCAAAAGACATTTACTGGTCCTGATAAGGTCAAGAAAGCAAAGTGAGGCTTTACCTGCTCCTCGGGCAGGAGAGAACGTATCTCGCAAAGCTCTAACCGTGAATGCATTTATCAAAACCCTTTTCCTTGTCTGTGCCGTAACAAATTTCAATCATCAAAGTTATCAGATATATTTCTTCCAGCAAAATGATTTGAAAGGACAGCCTCTTAGAGGTCTACCAAAGAATAATCAGCGAGGGAAACTTAGTACTAACCCCGTCATTGAGGTAACTAGCAATGTTTCCAAGCAGTATGGTAGTATTTGTACGAATGGCTGGTTCTTCATCAACCTGCATCACAAACAAATACAGAAACTAAATCCTACCCCAACACTCTATAACCGATATCATAGGATATAGGAAGAAAGTAGGGAAAAGCACAACATATCCAAGAAGCATCCTGGTTGCTAAACACTGAGAGTGCGCACCTGTAACTTCGAGAGAAACTTCAACAATGACCCTGATATTGTTCTCTGTGACAGCTGCAAGAAGATAGAGAAATAAATTAATAAGTGGTTAAAGACAACAAACCATAGAAGCATATAAAACCAATAGCGTTAACTCGATTATCAGCCTATAAATTTTATTCATCTTATTGTTGTTGATTCATCTATACCATCGTATATTAGAAATTAAATTCCAGTATGACTTTGATGCAATTAAATCAAAACCACTGTAGACCATTAAACTGCTCAAAAGTATATGATACATATATCCATTAAACTTGACTGCATTAGCAATCAAGCTTATACCGAAACTCCTTGACAACCACATACTTTCATGAACTTCAGTGGTATTGTATTTATTAAAGAGTGATTTAGAAGTTCCCAGAACAACAATATTGACTTAACACCAAATGAACATGATAGGGATTATTGACTGCCACAAACTAGTAATTTTACCTTCAACATGCCTTGTAATTGAAGCCACTACTGGATGCAATGCATTTATGTATGTTAAATCATGTACACGGAAGGTGCACTTAGTACTTACCTTTGGCGCCAGGACAAGCATGGACTTTAGAGTCAATTCTCTTAGGAAAGCAGATGTATCAGAAAACCCGTTTGCAACGTGAGGGTAGACCTATTATTAAACGAAAAAATTCTTCACTCTTCAATCTTCTAGTTGACAAATTTGAACTGTGTGCATTGCACACAGAGGATATTAAGCCATGGATTATTAATGACACATAAAATCTTACTTGTTCATCAACATTTTGTGCGGATAATGACTCGCCATATTGATCAATATGCTGAAGGAGACCGACGCGAATAGCACGGTCATTTGATGCAAAAAGTTTTATAATTGTTGGTAATACCTACACAGCAATAAATAAATAAAAGTTCATCAATAACATGCAATTGTTTAGCCCCATTTACAGGTGGCTCAGAAAAACAAATGCAAGATAATAAGATCCCCTGAAGATTTATAGAAAACTAACCTTAACACCATATTCTTCTTGTGAAAGCCAAGATCCCATTTTCAGCAATGCTGTCAAAGCAGGTGCAGTAGCAGAACCGAATTCTAAGGCTGATGCTAGCAATGGAAGCAGCTAAAGGGAAAATCAACGCAGTGAGTCAGAAGCGATTAATATAAGGTTAAACTGCAAGAGATTTTAAACTATATGAGATACCTTCTTCTGAACTATCTGACGGGGCAGCTGGTCAGCAAGATTTGGAAGCTTTCGGAAAAAATTATCCTTTTCTACACTGTCCTTCAAGTTAAGGACTTCCATAAACTGTATTGTGTCTACCAGCTTATTTTGGAAATATTCTATCAATAGAGATTAGTGGCCTTTAGATTATGGAGGGCAAAAAAAAATTTAAAAAAAGGATTTCGAAAGAAAATACATATATGCTGAAATCATAAATAAAAATATTCTCCTCTGTTGCATGAAAAACTGAATAATCTTTAGTAATTCCGGTTGCTAATCTTACAACTACAAGAAAAATAATAACCCTAATAGGAAACCACACTCTTACGGATATTTTAGAAATACATGTTTCAGCTTGGTGCAAAACTCAAACAATACAGAGTGGATGAAACAAAAAGAGAAAAAAAAAAAATAGTCTTCTATATATATTCAAAAATTAAGGAAAAGAGATAAATTTTATCAGATGCTAAATGTTAACATACATAATCATATTGAAGGATATTTTGATGCTGGTCTTTTTATACATATACAAATATTGCACTATAGGGAAAAAATCTAGCAAAAGTTTAAAAAGCCAGTTGCTAAAGTAGACATACCTAAATTACCAAAAGCAATCTTATCATCAAAAAATTAGCTGTTCTCTGCTATCTGATTCATTTCTTATATGGTGACCAAAAGGCACTTGTCCTTTTTATGCTTGTTACTGTTGAAAAAACTAATTAATTTTATTTTGGTCTTTGGAAATGGGGTTCCAGGTTTATATATGTATCCCAATAGAGCAAGTGTGTGCTTAAAATAATGACACTTTACTGCAAACCCACCCCAGCCAACCAATAAACAACAGAGGGAATCACCAGAAAGAGCAAAACACATACAAACACAGGGCCATGAAACCCTGGTGTTCCACTATCCTAATCACAATCCGTAACAGCCTCATAAAGTGCGCAAAAATAGAGTATAGGAGCCATGCCAAAACACAAGCATGAAAATGAAGTGAATTCGATGTAAATTGTATGTATAAGTAAAAACTTGAGAGAAACAGATGCAATATTATCCATATCAATGGTTGGTTGCATAAGGAAAATCTAAGTCATGCTGCGGGCATAAGATGGAGCTCAAACAAAATAGTACAGGCCTGATAGGCAAGTCCCCACTTCCAAATAAAATTAGATGAAGCCTGGGCATAAGGTCATGCTCCCAAAGACAGGACTCTTGTCTTAAAATAACAGAATCCAACAAAACTAGGGGATCCTATCATTGAGTATCATTATATAGCTAAAGTGCTGAATGAAGCATAAAGGAGATTAGCAGACAAGTTTGTGGTCAGGAGACTTCATAAGATGGTGACCACAAGAAAAGCAAAAGAAATGAAGTAGTAAGGGAAAAATATAACCTACAGAAAGTTTAGGGAGTGCAGAGGTGCACAACAAGCAAAACTTGGCGAAATATATAAGGATCGTCGATCACTAAACAACATTATCATAATACCAATAACTTCTCCCAGAAGCTTTTAACCAAAACTCATTAAATGTTGAACATGAAATGCAGGGAAGAAATAGTACTAACTCACAAATCACAAATGATGATACATCCACCAACATGTAGAGTACAAACAAAATTAGACCATCTTAATTAGAACAGGGACTCAAATGAAAGTTGAAACCCAGAATATGTAGGTGGCAATTATATTTCACCCTCTACCCTTGGAACCAGAAGAATAACTCACCACTGTTCTCTAAAAGCTTTGATGGATTCAACCTGCGAGAAGGCGTAGAACTCAAGAGACGCTGATAATCTTGAAGTAGAGACTGTCATGAAAGAATAAACAATTTACACATGAAAATGAAGAAAAATGAACCTTGCCATTTGATAAAGGAATCCTATGGCTGAAATAGTTTTCTAACAAAATTGGAATCATGAAAACAGTATTTTAAGGACAAGTAAATAAACAGTCTTCTAACCTTTGGAATGTTAGTTGTATTCCGTAATTCTTCCGTTCTACCCAGTTTCATTCCAGAAAAGAGCTCATAGATTAGGCAGCCTAACCAAAAAAAAGAAGGATATAGCATGTTAAAAATCAAAATAGAAGGAAAAATTGGGTAAGAGATGAGTCTTCCAGAGCACAATTATAGATAAGAAGAAAGTGAAAGATAGCTGCATAGTGAAGAGAAAAACAAGAAATCAAACAAAAAAAGTGGTAGATTAAGGAATAGCTAGCAAGTAAAGGACACATCAGATGAAGTCACAAAAGGAGGGATTGAGTGTAACTGGTGGATGACTGCTATCCACTAGAAGAAAATTTCACACAGAGGCTCCTTCCAGCCCCCTTTGATAATAATTCAAAACTCGCCTTTTCAAATCACACATTTCTACGTGTGGAAATTATTTTTATGAAATTTCAGACTAATATCAGCAGTGCACGCGTATGAGTTATAGATTTGTAGATTGTAGGTTATTGTATTGGTTGTAAAAAGTATAAACTTCGGTAAATAATAGATGCAAAGTCTTATGAGAATATTACATAGCTTTTTAAGGCTTACAAAGATATGTGAAGTGACAGTAAATTTAGTGATTGATTTTGAGAACGGCAATCAGTAGGGCTTTTAATTCAAACAAATACAATCTCATATATAAATAGTAAAAAGTCGAAACTTCAATTTTGAAAATAAAAATTGCGCTTTTAATTTAGATATCTCATTGTTCTGGAAACCAACAATATAAACTTCGATTACTAAACTTTTTAATGGATCAGAAAAACTGTATCCTTAAACATAATTCTTTTACAGCAACTTCTGATTTAGAAACACTCAACTTCTGCAAACGAGAGCAATCTTAGAAGTGCGCACACACATAATCGGATAATATTTCATGTTTGCAGCAGAATTGGACAATACCTCATATTCATACGTAATTATTCAGATTCCCTATTCAAGAGTCAAAATTACACACTTACCCAAACCCCAAGCATCTAAAGCCCAAGGTGAAGACTTTCTGATAGCTGACCAGTCTGATTTTGTCAACTCCAACGGTTTGTATTGTGTAGCAATAAGCCATTCATATTGCTGTGTGAAAAATAATGCAGAAATAGGGAAAAAAAAATTAGTCATTTGATCATCTACCACATCCCTCGGTTAGAAGGCAGCACGAACAGCAGCAATGAACTTTTTACTGAACATACACTAGATTAGCAAAGCACATACTAGATTAGGGGAC
The DNA here is from genome assembly GCA_029379335.1 of Thymus mandschuricus. Classification (NCBI taxonomy): domain Eukaryota; kingdom Viridiplantae; phylum Streptophyta; class Magnoliopsida; order Lamiales; family Lamiaceae; genus Thymus; species Thymus mandschuricus. Next base: position 12,559,158 of record CM057079.1, read on the forward strand.
ATACATACTATTGATTAATATATAAAAAGGATAAATAAGGGAAAAGAAAAAATACATTGTCCTAAACAGGATTCATTTGCAATTTACCAAGTACAAGTTCAATACAAGAGTACAATTTGGTTGAATTCTATCTCATTTCTATTTTTTTAAATGAAACTACATGAACTCATATACAAGAAGTCAAGGATATCTTCATTTTGCGGCCTGAAATTTCATTTGCTTTTTTTCTTCAACAAGTATTACCTAAAGATTTTTTTTTGAAAAGGAATGCCTGAAAGCTCTTCGCAAAACAGCACTTCAGTTTGCATAAGCTATTATTTGAAATTTTATAGATTATGCAACATCTGTGATATGTTAATAGATGTCAATTATTAAAATTGAATCAAAGAACAGGAATAGAGAGTATATAGAGATTATGTGGATGGAATAGATTTGTGAAATAAAGTACATAGAACTGCATTTTAGAGTATAGAATAGAGGCTGCAAAATAGAGTTAATATAAAGTTTTTTTTTTTTTTTTTTTTTTTTTTTTTTTTTTTTTTTTTTTTTGTGTGTGTGTGTGTGTGTGTGTGTTGGCTTAGCTGTATGGGTTTAATGCCTGAGACCTTTGGTCTCGGGCTCGAGCCCTCTATGGTGTGGTCTTTCATTCATGTAAAATTTTTCAAAAAAATAAAAATTAGAGTTAGTATCGGAGATGGCCTTATACCTTCTTACATTCTAGTATTAATTTGGACTTCAAGAACTAATTCCAAAATCCAGAGGCTAGGACATGTTTAGACTAACTTTAAAGAGGCAAGGTAAAGCACTTATTCAGATTTTGAAGATATAGATTGCACATAGTTCAATAAGATGGCACTTACATAATATCATAAATATCTAGCGACCAATTTTTCCACCCTTCACTAGGCTAAGCTAAATTGCAGATGTCCAATTAAAGGCGGATAAAAAATGGCAGAAAAGGGGGGTTGAGTAGAAACTCACAAGCATTGGTCCAGCTGCGGCTTCATTGTTTCCATCAAACTCGGATAAAACATCAAATGCATGGAGTTTCCAGTCCAAAGTTTGGGTGACAACAACACTAGCCATGCAAACATTACCATGAACCTGAAGCAACCACCGTAAAAAATATCATGCTAGACATACGTCTATTGATACAGCCAAGAACTGGAAATTGATACAACATCAGGGTTTTGTAATGGTAATACTCAAACATGGAGTTTACTATTACCCTACTTATTGAACTTGTCTACAAAGGAAAACGTTAAACACGTACTGTAAATTAATAAGTTTTTGTATGCATACCAATTTACAGTCATTATTCAAGAAGCTCACAGCTTTAGCTATCCGGTGCAGTCCCCATGCATAATACTCATCCCTGGTACATGGCCGGAGTAAACTTTTCAATATTTAATTCAGGAAACATGAAAAGATAAAACAAGTGTATATTCAAGTGAGGTTCCTCTAAATGAAAATAGGCCCTCAACAGTTCTGAAATGCTCAAAATAATAAAGCCAACTGTCATAAATTATAAAGTTATAACAAAATAAGCATTGACTAACTTACTGTGTGGTCCTAGGTATATCAGAGCTGAGTAATGAAGAATTCACATTTTATATGCTCATGCAAAAGAAAATGATGTAAATAGAAAAACTCTTGGAGCTGGAGATAAAGGAATGGTTCAACATTCACCTTTGACTGCCCTCCAGCCCCAATTCCTTGATCTTTTCTGAAAGAGACATAACAGGTTCTGTCACGATATAAATGGTCACCTTAGTACTAGCACCATCAACAGTTTCTGCCTCAGTACTGTGCAGAAATGACAAAATATTTGGATGTCTGACCTGAAAGAAGATAGGCATAAGCTGTGAGCATACAGACTGATACCTGAGGAAAGCAAGGACATGTTTCCATTCCACAGACTCTTAAAACTGGAACAATATCTTAAAAAATTAAGGCATTGCAGCCAAGAAAAACAACAGGTGCACATGATCTTCTACTCAAAACGTTCATGGTTAAAAGCCAAAGCAAAAATAGACAGTTCATAGTGATTTATATGCATATTATGTATATGTATCAGGGATTTCACTTATCAGCTTTTCCTTCTAACTGGAAAAGTCTCTTCAGCATTTTGAGTTTAAAGTAATTCGCTGTACAGCACTAGAGTGGGAAAAAATATTTTCAAGCCCAATTTCTGGCAGAACATCAGCTATCTTTTATCCGTAAGTAAGCAATTAATTGTTTGCATCAATTAATTATCACTTAACTAGAGTGGGAAAAAATATTTTCAAGCCCAATTTCTGGCAGAGCATCAGCTATCTTTCATCCGTAAATAAGCAATTAATTACTTGAATAAATTGCTTGTATCAACAAATCATCACTTAAAATGTTTAATCTTAATTTCATCTATTAGCTATTAGTTACTCGAATGAATTGCTTGTTACATTGTTAAAATTTACATCGACCGAAGGAAATCAGCAATGTTTAACACAATAGTTGGCCTTTTTGGTAGGTCAGGACGGCAATGAATAAGTAGCAAAAGAGATGTTTAGTGAGATGAAACAAAACTTATAGGATTGATATTTGAATAGGATATCTTGACATGTTTTTACAAAGACACCTGTTATGGAGCCATCTTTAGTCATTGATTCACACTCAAACCAGCAATTAAGGTAGTCAACAACAGTATTGAAGAATAAGTTACATTATAAATATGAAACAGAAATATCCATCAGAGGCTTACAGTTCGTAAGCGTTTAACACCATTACGGCCAGCAACTAAATGCCCATCATTCGCACTGCTGCCTGAAAGAGAAAATATTGAGACAGGTGCTCCATCATCCTGTCATATAAATAGAGCATAAAAAGAAGAGAAAGAAAACCAATAGTAAGAGGCATTTCCAATGAGAACTAACAAAGCTAATTAAGAAGTACCAACAAATTTTAACAAGATTATGAATGAATACTGAAACAAAGGCAAACATCAACGGAAAAAATCAGAAAGAACTATCTGGGTGGCTCGCTTGGTCTTCTAAATTTGTTGCATTAGGAGGTGAAAGAAAATTCATTTCTTGTAATAGCAATGATGATAATAAAAGTCTTTAACGTTTGTCTAACAAATTATGACCCTCTTGTTCATTTTCTATCCCCCTATCTTCAGAAAACTTTGTTTTCTCCCTACATTCTTTTTTCATTTTGTTTTTTGTTCTTGTGTGTCTGTATCTGTGTGTCTTCATCGGGCATAAGAACAATCTTTAACAAATACTCCCTCTGTCCCATTCATATAGGGATAAGTTCTATTTTCATGCGTCCCACTGAAATAGGGATATTATCTTAAATGGCAAAATTTTAACCCACTAAAACCCATTCACACTATTTTATCCACCACTGTCACTCTCGTCTTAATTCTCTTATTTGGGAAAAAGTTATCCCCATATGAGCGGGACAGAGGGAGTAGAAGATTAGCAAACTCAAACTAGCATGAGCAGCAAATGCACTTCCCATATAGTCATTTCAGAAAGAAACTGCTTTCAATACTTTTATGCATATAAGCTGCCAGCTATCAATCTGAGAAAAAACGATATGCAGGAAATACAAACACAAACTGTGCTGTAAAAGTTGGGAGAGGATGAAAGTTCACAAGCCCGAGCATTATAAAGTGAATAAGACAAGCTACAAGAAATACTGTTTGATCACCAATATACACTCAAAATTATTGCATATCTCGGTCTTGGCCCAGCCCCTGGGTCAGAGTCATGACCAAATCTACAACATTGTACCCCATCCAATTATCCTGTAGTGACCTGTTCATCTAGCTGCTGAAGCCACTTCTTCTAATCTAAGGTTTTCCCATCTAAGATATAGAGTTTTCCACATCAGAGTTATCCTTCCATCTCCAAAAAGTTTATGTCATGAGACCATATAACTGAGTGGCTGAGTGCATCTCATATTTGCATCCAATGAACACCCTGAAACCATCATTGAAGCAACTTCCGTTTTCTTTGGCTCTTCAGATTCTAGATCATAGATTAAGGTTCTCTGGGATATATTTAAGATGAAATCAATACACCAATTGACTAGGATTGGCAATGAGGTGCATCCTGTGAGCAGAAATTCTGAAACCAAGACAATAACTGATTTGCAGTGAGAATCTTGAGCCCCCAAAGAAAAGCATTATACAGGGTCTGGACCAACAGTGTAACATGCAAAAGCCAATGGACTTCAGCTCTTACAGATGAGTCAAATGTTTACTTAGTCTGTTAGCCCTATACTCTAGACACTTCAGAGAATTTTAGAAATCTATTTGTGGGGAGAATCAGAAAGCCCAGCTCTAATTCAATTCTTAATAAGTTGTAGAAAACAGAAGCTCAATCAAGAGAATTATCTAGTACTTGACATATCTTTTTGCACGTAAATGTCAAGGATTTACATACCAATTTCTGTTGAGCTGTAAAACTGAGACTCTATTACAGAAAATTAGTCATCTATTTTCCAAGTGAAATAATTCGAACAGATTACTGATATCATAGCTATGCTGCCTTCCTACTGTGTTTTAGCCAACTTTAGGCACAAATCATTTGGAGAATGAAGATTAGGAAAAGACAACATACGAATTCCTGCCACCAACTTATAATCTAAACCAGCTGGTGAGGATGTAAATGTTCATGGTAAGCAATACAGCAGTATGGATTCATATGAGTCCAACTCCAGAAGTGTTTGGATTAGATATTTGGGAATCTCAAAGTTAATGTAATAATCTAACCTTGTTATGATTCTCTAGTACTTAAAAGTCAACTATGGTCTACTGTGCAGGAAAAATGGTAGTAGTATTTTATTTTGAGAATGCTTACCTAATTTCATAACAGATCGAAAATTTCCAATTAAAAGAGTAAGAAAGTTGAAGAACTGACAACCTACACCTGAGTGAGCGAAGCCTTGTAATGACACTTATTCAAAGATCTAGAGTAAACTGCAGGAGATGATGACCCGTCCAAAATAGGTTATATCATTTCAGATCTCAATGGAACCAAAAGATGTACTCCAATCTGAATCTTCATCCCCTTAACCCCCTGGCATCGACTGCCAAAGATGAAAATTTCCAGAGACTACAACACCCTAAAAGTTTACTGCAATTGACTCTAATACTTATAATCTATACACAGTCCCAAAACATTAATAGAACGATACAGTTCATTGCCGGCAAAGCTAAATCTGATCTTATAAACAAAACAAATAATCATATTCCGATCTTCGCTGCTCCACAGTCACCCCCAAATCATCAATTCCAAACAAAACAAGCGAAGCCGTGCTCGAGAAAGTATGCTTTGCAAAAGCAACAATTTATCTCCGGGTATCAGAACATAACAACGCAAATGCGAGGGAATTGTGAATGCAATCCAACGAAAACTGAAGCAAATTGAACTAGTTGAAGCAACGTGATTTCAAAAGCATCGAATGGGAAGAAGGAGACACCTTAGAGGTTCCACGATAGTGCACCCAGGAGCCCCACGCAGAAGAGTACGGCTCCCCGATGTTATACGGTAGATCCTTGAGGCCGGCGCCCGATCCGCCGACCACTCCTTTCAGAAATTTCAGCATCCTCCCGGCGAGAGAGAGAGAGAGAGAGAGAGCGGGGAGAGAGGGATGATCTGATGGGAGATTTGAGGGAGAAAGGGGAAGAGCTACACTATGGTGACAGAGTGCGAAACAGGAAAACGAAGTTGATCTTGGCAAAAAGCGTGAAATTTAATTAACTTTAAATCATAAATTAAATCACCTATCAACATTTTTTGTGAGTTTTTTTATCACTCCCATTTTTTGTGATTTTTTATTACTACTATACTAGGGCTTGTCTGGTATCCATACACTAGTATATCAGATATGAGATATCTGATACATTAGATAAAGATATGAATATCAAATATGAGATATGAGTATAAAATTGATATCTGATATATGCGTTTGGTGTAGATTGTTCGGATGTGGGATATAATAATAATAATAATAATAATAATAATAATAATAATAATAATAATAATAATAATAATATATCAATTTGATATCCATATACTGATATGTCAAACACATAATATGGATATAAGATATTTTGATACCCATATATAATATATGTATATGGATACCAAACGGCCCCTTAGTATTTCGTTCGTCATGGAATCGTAGAGGATTTAGGCAATAATTATTTCCCTATACCATTAGATCATCACTGATTAGACATATCCATGGGTCTTTGCTTCGAGATCTAATGTATACGTCAAAACAAGAGGGTCATACTACAAAATTATCCATATCTCATAACACATCTACAAAAGAAAGTGTAAAAATATTCAAGTTTAAGGTAAAGTGCTCATTTTACCCTTAAATAAGATAAAATTGTGTGTGGTTTCATGAAGTGTTGACCGACAAACACTTCAAATTTAACACACATGTACTTTTTCTTTTTTTTTTTTGTAATAGTGAGTTCATGATTGTACAATGATGATGTGAATTTTGCATGCACTCTTTACATTAATTGAAGCAGCTGATTTATACAGTGGGTAAATATTATTTTTCAACTGTGAGCATGTGAGAGGTGCTCGGATTTCAAACGTAAAATTAAATCATAGTGATTTTTTTAGTGAACAGATACTCAATACCTCATATTTCTCTCACATTCATTTTACATTTGAGATTTTAATTCATATGATGTTACAAATTGAGAGTTAAATACTAAGAGAAAAGGAAAGTAAAATTATTGTGGAAAATTAAGGATTGCAATTTGGGCTACAATTTCGGTTGGAAAATAAAAACGTGCGTGAGAGTTTGAAAATTTAGAGCAATATTTCATTACTCTCAACTTAAAAGATATGCATTTGTATTTATTCCAACGTTTTAAAGCAATATTGCTACAAATTATTTGGAACAATAATATTATTTGGTCATAATGTGGCCGGCCACACAACGCGTTTTTCATAATATATGTAATTTTAAAAATAGTAAATAATAACTATAATTTATTACTTTTATATTTTAATTTAAAAACTTTTTTTTCCCCAAAAGTTACATATTTTCCTCTCTTTTTTAGATAAAAAGGTAAAAAATTTTGTAAAATAGTAAATATTATCAAATAATTAAAGGGTTAATTTTAAAAATACGTAAAAAATACGGAGTATCGCTTTTTGAGTTTTTTATAATCTAAAAAAGTTTGGGATAAATATATAAATTATTTGATACTAAAAAAATTTAAAAAAATATTTTAAAAAAAATAGATTATGGCCGGCCACAAAATGGCCGAATAGCATCACCCTATTTGGAATAACATAACTTATTCTCAAATTCCCTTCGTTCTACTCATTTTCCTGTCGCCCAGTTACCATCAGTTAAATGAAGCTTGTTTTTGTTGCGTTATTTTGAATGTTTAGAGGACGAATTTTTGTTGCATTAGATTATGATTTCTAAAATTTCATTATTTTCTGTATATTTATATATAGATATGTGTTGTTGAATAACGATTTTGAATCAATAATAGACTACACTAGAGATTGATCACTGCATATTCATATATGTTTATGTATGATTAAATTTCGATCGGAATACTAGAATTTTACGGTCGTGTATGGTTTACAAAATATATATATTATGATGGGAATATTCATTTTTTTATGGGATATGTATTTTTCAGTCGTGTTTTGCAATTTAAATCGTATTCACTAATTGTTCATGTAATTCTGTATATATGGATTCGTGGAAATGTGTAATCTAAATCCAGAGGAGAATGGGTCGGCTGTAAATATGTTGGTGGAACTGAACACGTTACGAGTATATCGAATGAACCCAATTGTTCACTTTTGAACCTCCGGTACAACATTGACAATGTTTTGCAAGCTGCGAGTTTGGGGCTAATATACAAGCTTTATTATCTATCACATTCTCGTAGCGGTTGACATGAAAAAGTTGTCCTTGTTACTGATCGACAATTGAATCAATCGTTCATGCATGAGACATATCTAACCGTATATGTTGTTCATAACAATGCAAATGTTGGAGGAGGCGAATCTTCGCAGCATGATTAATATATTCCTTCTTTTGATGTCCACGAGCCAACACCATTTGGATACGGCAGTGGATCCGAAAGTTATGAGAATTTAGAATAAGTTCGACGTATAGCGTCTACTGATTGGTTTTGTGAAGCGGGTTTTGCTTCTGCCTCTCATAGATGCGATTTAAATTTTGAGCAACCCCACTACACAGCCGATGAGCCGGAAATTGGTCTTGAGAATGATGATGACAACGATGAAGATTATGTGCTTGAATATGATACAGAGGCTTCAGAAGATGAAACTGAGGAGAACTTACAGAAGTTCACATAGATTTTGTTGCATGGTTCAGAGGAAATGCGGAATGGCATAACTTTTGGATTTAGTGCATCCGAAAAGGGGAGAGTCTGAGAAAGATGAAGACGACTCCTTAGAGGTGGGTGACCTAAATAATTGGCTAGTTCCAGTGATTTTCGATCGATGCTTCTAACTCGATGGTAGCATATGAAGAAGATGCAAATGAAAATGAAGACTTTGCGGAAGGTGCCTACTACAATAGTAAAAGGGAGCTAATTAATGTGGCCGGATCGTGGCATATTGAGCATGGTGCTGAATACAAAGTTGAACGATCGGATCCAGGTCGACTTGTGTGGCATTGCAAAAATCGAGGTGATTGTCCTTTCATTATCGAGCTATTAGTCGTGGATCTGTTTGGCGTGTGTATAAATTGAATGTAGTGCACACATGCGTACTTCAATTGGATCACATTGCTCCTTCTACAGTCCAATATAAAGTGATTGCGGCTCACGTAGCAAAGAAAATTCGTCACGAGTGTGAAATATTGAAGCAAGACCATTATGGATAACATACTTCGGGATTACGGGGTCCATGTCAAGTATAGTCAAGCATTGAGAGCACGACATGCTGCAACATAGATGATATATGGTTGATGCGATGATTCATATCAGATGTTGCCCGGTTATCTGCACATGCTTTAGACGGCTAACCCCAGAAGTATAACATATTTGGATATAGGTGCAGTTGGAAGATTTTGACATTGCTCTGCTGCACTCAGTGCTACCCAATTGGCCTACTCGTACTGTCTTAGGCCTGTGATTGTGGTAGATGGTAATCATGTGAAACGGAAGAATCGCGGTATCTTGTTTGCTGCAGTGACGAAGGACGCAAATCAGGGGGTGTATCCATCGGCATACGGGTTGGGGCCAATTGAGAATGATGAATCATGGACTTGGTTTCTCACACGGGCAAGGAGAGCATATGGTTGCAGACGCGATCAACTGATTGTCTCCAATGCTCACATCTCAATTGCGAATGTCGTGAGGGAAGTATTTTCCGATGCGACACACACGCTATGCTACTACCACATCCTCGAAAATTTGAAGACATTTGCAAAATTCGTTGGAGGAATCTATCAAAGAGCAGCGTACGCATATAAACAAGATGTTTTCGAGGCGCATATGGCCAGCATCAGGGAAGACAAGCCAGCTGCATTCGAAAAGCTAATGTTGATTGGCCCGGAGAAATGGGCAAAATCGATGTGCCCCGTACGACGTTATAGTTTCCACACATCGAACGCAACAGAGGTATTCAATTCTATATTTCTGTGGGCCAGACGTTTGCCGATATGTTCTTAGATTGAGGCAATACGACAGAACTATGGTTCGATGAAAGAAGGCAAGAGGCAATTGCATTGGAAGATTCGATCTTTGTTGAGTCAATGCAAAAGATCGCATCGAATAAGAAGAGAGCTCATACGTATAAGGTTGTTTATCTCGGTGGAGGAAATTATAGAGTAGAAAGTGGCCGATTTTTGTATACGGTTGATTTGCAAGGCCGATCATGCACGTGTCGTAAATTTGATGTGGACGGGTTGTCGTGCTCACATGCTATTGCTGCAATACAGTAAGTCTAAATCTATGAATAAAATTGTTAACCTCACTATGTTTATTAACTTTATAAATATGAATTGTTACAGGATGAGTGGTCAATCGATTTTGACGTATATGGAGCCCTACTACACGAAAGAAGCTTTCTTTGGGGCCTATAGACATCATATCGTGCAAGTACCTCATCGAGATGAATGGGGGCTTCCACATAATGTTTTAAGTATTCTTTGCTTACCTCCAATAATTGTTAAACAAGCAGAGCGGCCTAAATCTACTCGACATCGGGCTGCTGGTGAGAGAAGGACGAGATACTGGTGAACGTCGTTTTCACCAAATAATTCCTGCAACCTGCTAAGAACTACAATTAGTAAAGCAATAAGCAGGGTCGAACCACAGAGAACGGAGTAATTAACTTAATTTTCCTAAAGATCGATTCGGTGTAGCCACCACGCCTTAAAGTGAGAGTTTGAAATTTACAACTACGAAAGCACAGAATTAAATAAAGCACAGGGAAATATAAATCAATATAAAACAACTCGGCATAGAATAACTTCTCACTAGTCTAATGGCTCTGATCATCGACACAAAGATAAATCAACTCATATGGACCAATCAGTTATAGGATACCGTGAATGCAACGGACGTACCCCAATTCCTACATACTTCTTCGATAGCTAGCAAGAGACGCTGAACTAGCTATTTCTCTTATCAAAACACAACCTAGTTGGTAACGCCAGTTCTAGATTTAGTGTTTCGATAGCATTAAACAAGAAGGAACCCGAAATCAGACAAATTACCCAAGAACGCAAGTAGCAACTCGTCTGCCAAATTATTCCTACTACTCATACGATAGCTTTGCCACTAATTAGCCCTATTCCAACAATTACGGATTGGGGGAACTAATTGATTGTATCCTGATTAAATCTAAGTTGATCAGGCTTAAATAAATCGAAAATAAACACTACGAACAAGGAATAACTCGGAACCCACATAAATCAATTATTAAACGATTCGGTCTCACAGAGCTTTAGCATAGCGATTCGTTATTCCTACTGAATAAAAATCTAGCTACTCATACTCATAAAATAAATGAAAGCAGATTAAGATTGAGAAGATCTAATTCTAAATCTAAGAACACAATAATGAAAATAGAAAAGAAGAATTAAACGTAAGCAGCAAAGTAATTTAATTTCACAATTGCAGAGAACTCCAAAACAACAGTCTGGTCGCTCTCCTCCTCCTCCTCCTCTCCTGTTTTTCGAATCCAGCAAGAAGAAGGGTTTCAAGAGGGTATTCTCTTCTTTTGTTCTGGGTTTATAAACTACATGAAATCTTCATTCTTCAACAATTTTTCAACATCTATGGAAAATTCTCATAAATAATAAAATTGTATGAAATAAGTGTGAACACAACCAAGCAAAATATATATTCGAAATATTGAATACTCATAAATCTGGATATCAAGATACACAATAAGCACAATAAGTTATACGAATTCATTTGATAGGAAAATAAAATTGTACGATGGAAAATACATAGTATGAAAGGAAATTAATAGAGTATGATAGGATAAGAAGTAGTACGATTGTAGATCCTAAAAATTACGATTGTTCATGACCCCTTACTCACTGTCCACGCATAGATTGAACATAGTTTGGGCAATCATCTTTCGGTAATCAACCACATGAGAATTACCCCAATGAATAGAGGGGGAGGCGGTGAGGAGACACTCAACACACATGAGGGCCAAAGGTCCACAATCCTTCTCACGCATTTGCAATTGTTGGCTTTGGCGAATTGGGACTTTGAGAGTGAGTGGATCATATCGAATTTTGTGCCCCAACGTTTGATTCTCCCAAAAATCACTCGCAACTAGGACCATCGGAAATAATCGAAGCAATGACTCCAATTGTGTTTCCCGATTTGCTTGGACAATATACTCTCTCACGTAGTACAATGAATCGTACAACTCAACGGTCTAATTAGCAAGAAAAATAAAGTGACGAAATGTTCGTTTAGAAAGCACACTAGAATGATAACAATCATAAATGTAATGGTAAGAATTTTTAGTATATGATTCAAGTTAATACGCAAAAATATGGATAACAACTAAATTCCCTTTTTCTAAGGAGAAGTATAGATGGTTTTGTAATGGATTGATCTTATTTTCAAATTAATGCATGATTGATTTGATTTATCTCCTTGTGATCTCAACTTGTATGAATGCTTTAGTGCTTGATCACCATTGATGCATACCTTAGATGTTGAATTGAAAATTGAGAGACGAGATTCAATATTGGAACACGTTCACAAGGCATAATTACTCAATAAACCAAGAGGGTGAGAGTGATTGTGAGGATATTTGATCATATGGGCTTTTGAGTGTTATAGGTGATAAGTTAATAGGAGACTATAACCATAGTTTGTAATCAACGGTGTTTGTCGTCCGAGAGGAGGATAACACGACTAAGAGATCGTCCTCGATAGAGATAATCATTTCATTTGCTAGTTAGGTATAGGTGATTCTTATTGCTTGCCATTGACTCATAATCCTTAGAATAACATCTCTTAATCGATTCTTCATTCGTTTTAGTTCGTTTCATACTTATTTGCATTTAGCAGTTTAAACAAACCAACCAAAAGCTCATTAGCTTAGATAGATTTGGAAAACTTAGTAGTAGTAGTGACTGTCTTATCCGTTTAATTGATCCTCGTGGAAATCGACCTTTACTTACTATATGTTATAATTGCCCGTACACTTGCGGTTTATGAGCATTGAATATGTAGCTCGTCACATTTGAGAAACTAAATCATCATCATTCAACTCTAGCTCAGATATAAAGTTAAATATATCACACATTTGTTTGAAATAAATGGTCAGTGGCATAATTCGTACTTGAGACGAGGAGGGTATGATCATAAAAAGTCTTCAAGTATCCATCATCTTCCTCACGTTAACCCAATCTTCATCTAGAGGGGGTCCAATTAACACATTATTATGCTTATTTTATGTCAAATCCTTTATGTATGTAGATTAGCTACACACATGTGCATGCACTTTGACTGTCGCCTCAAAAGGCTAAGCTGACTCTAGCATCAAATAGATCGAGTTTCACAGTGTTGGCACATCTAAGCACAATGATTTCTCACAATCAGTGTTGACCCAATTTTTTGAATTTACTTCACAACTTCTCTCACGCGCCTCACCGATATGTCTATCTTTTTTAAACCATAATTTATTATCACAACGTACATGAAGATATTTCCCACACAAAATATATTAGTCTTCCTTTGGTAATTAAAACCCTTCCATGCCCAAAGCCAAACATGTCTATCCCTTTTTTTTTTTTTTTTTTTTTGTGAAAAAAGACTTCAAATTTTCTCTCTTGGATAGTTACAATCTCACACAATCCTCCCTTATTGCTTGCCTGCTTGGAATCCTAAAATCATGACATACACGAGCAACAAATTTCTTGAATCCGTCCTTTTCCACAAAATTGAAAGGAAGTTCATCAAGGATTATCACATCGCACAAAGCCAATCTACTATCCTTTTGATCAAATTTTCAACTAGTCAATGTCCCATTTTCGTTGCCCAAAAGTTGCAAGCTCAATTGTTGTTAATCACAGTTTGCTGACAATCGTTTCTTACAAATAGGCGTATGCTTCCTCAAAGCACTCGTCCATTTTATAGTTGAGTGGCTGGAATCAAAGTGCCGCAACTCTTGCATTCTCCTTTCTACTTCTTAACAGGTGTTTCCCCTCCTATATCATCAACCGCATTATAATAGTCCCAAGTTGGTGATCTTTTTTTAGTTTTCTTTCATGTCACTGTAGACTGAGTTTATTTTTGTGTGTGTTTCCTCTTCCTTGTGTATAGTCTCCTTCTCGTCATCATTCTCAAGCAATGGTTGGAGTGGGGGTGCATTTGAAGCTCGTGTCTAAGATTCCTCAATTACGTGCTAATATAATCTATATATATATAAAGAGGGAGTTTTCAATTGAAAATCAATTAAAAAGTAATTACCAATGGCAATTTTGTAATTAGAGAGGACATATATTTTTCTTTAAAAAAAATACGTTTCTCTTAAAAAAAAATTCAACATGTTTCTTTTAATTAGGAAAATGACGATTGATTAACACCCCACGTTTCTATTTAGTTTTATAAATATGTTTTAAGAGATAAATATAAAATTAAAAAAAAAAAAAGTTGCAAAATATATGATGAATATACATCCCACGTCTCTTTTAATTCTTCTTTTACTCTATAGTAGATTCTCGAGCCCCTATTTAGTTATATAAATATGTATTTAGTGATGAATATAAAATTAAAAAAATGGTTGCAAAATAGATGATGTATATAAATCCCACACGTCTATTTTAATTTTTCTTTTAATTTGTAATTAGGGTATATTTAGTGATGAAAATAACATTTAAAAAAAAAAATGGTTACAAAATAGATGATAAATATAAATCTCACGTTTCTTTATAAATCTATTATCTATTATATATATAAAGAGGGAGTTTGAAATCAACAAATCAATTGAAAATTAGTTAGAATGACAATTTTGTAATTAAAACAGCATGGTTAGTTTTTTCTACAATAGTGGACGTTTTCCCCCTTCTAATTAGATGTATTGAAAACTGAATTCCACAAATTTAGGAAATTGATAGGTTGTGCTTGATTTTATTAAGAATTTAGGGGGAACAAAATTAGTGGGTGGTTTTATTCGGTAAAAATAAATAAATAGTGAATAAATTTATATATTAAAATTTTGATATTAAAATTTATTTATCCTAAATTCCAATTTTAAATTATGAATATAGCATAAAATAGGGTGATATACTTTAGTTCTAATTACACACAATCACACGTATTAGTTAACAATTTTCATAATGTAGTTTAAATATTTTACAAATTTAGAAATAGATTAATAACATATTAATTATACTAGGATTTTTTTCATTTGTAATAATATTAGCATATTATTTTATTAGCGGTATTGTTAGCTTAACTTTGCTTTTATACATGGAGAGAAATGTATAAACTAAGGTTGCGTTCTCTTTGATGCGAAAGAAAATGAGAGAAAAGAGAAAAACACCCTATAAATCCCACCCATTTTCTCACATTTTCTATTTTTCCCCTTCATTTGCACTACAATGGAGAGAAAATATTATCTCTCCAATTTGGTGTTGAAAATATTATCTCCAATTTAAGGAGTAAAATCTCCCCCTCATTTATAAAAGGTGAGAAAAGGTGAGAAAATGGGTGAAATTTATAGAGTAATTTTCTCTTTTCTCTCATTTTCTTTCTCATCAAAGAAAGTTAATCAATTATAACCCAATTTGAAAATAAAGTTGTATAAGTATGATATAGATTTTAAGAGTAAATTGAATATTTGTAATGAGTTATTTTTAATATTTCTTTAGGGATTTAGCTAACATTTTTCCCTAAATAGTTATAGAACAAAAAAAAAATCAAAATGAAAAACTACTTTTAATTTTTGTTAGTATTACATTACACTAATATTACGATTAACATAATTTTTAAGAAACTATGAAAATCTCATAATTGTGTGATTACCACATTTAATTTTAAAACTAATTATATTAATATCTCATTAATATAAGACTCATAAATTTTAAGGATATCGACTTAAAAGTGATTAATTTAATGATTCACTTAAAAATGTGTAAATAGAATTAATATAAAACAATTTAACATAAACTTCGAGTAAATAAATAAAGATAGTAAACATTAACCGATTTGTGGTGGGTAAGGTATTTTTTGGTAGAGTATTATGTTCAAAGTAGAAAAATGCAAATTCGTTGGAGATGTAACAAAAATAAATTTGTACAATGCAATATAAGTCGGTTAAAGTATATCGTAAGACATAAATCTGTATGTAATGAGAAAGTAAATGAATAAAGAACTTATTAGATTCCTAATGAATCAAGACTAAACTTTGTAACTTATATATCACCCTTTTCTTTTTCTTTATTAAATTGGGGAGTGAAATCAGTATCGAGCATTGGTCTCACGACCTTATACGAATGAGATGAAATTATGTTCTTTATACTGTAGGTGGATCAGTCTATAGTGTTGGTAGCTGAAGTGTAGTGCTATGTAGCATTATATTTTATTATTTTTTAAAATTTATGTATATTGTGGAATGATAAAGAATACTCATTTAACTATGTCTAAAGTCAAAGAAGCATAATACTTGAACGAGAAAATCCATTAATACATCAACATATCATAAGTTTCATATGAATATATTAAACAAATAATTGATTGTTCATGTAAAATAATATTGAAGCCATTGTAGTAGTAATGTTTATCAAGTATTTGTAGTGGTCGTTTAAAATTATATGCTATGCAATTATTTTCAACATGTAAAGTTATGTACAAATTCATTGGATATAAACAATATGAAGTATTTCAATTCATTTTCATTTTATATATCCATACATTGTATTTTTAAAATATAAAAATAACTCGGATTACATTGTAAATTTAATGGCTTTGAATCGACAATCGACATTTTTCATTTTGAAATATATGTACAACAATTAATTATAAAATATCTTCTAAAATATTATAACCCCTCACTTTAGTATGAAAATAGGAGTGATGCATATATATATATATATATATATATATATATATATATATATATATATATATATATATATATATTGTAAAAAGGAAGGTAAAAGTAGTATGCGATTGTGGAAAAAAAAAATGTAATGTAAACTTTTTTTTTGTAAATTGTAAAATTAGGTAGATAAAAAGTGTTGTAAATAATGTAAATATCAAGTGTAAGAAAAATAGTGAGTAAATAATTTTTATTTTGGAAAACTACACTAATTTGGAGATCTCGAACGGGTAATAAACATATTGCTTTATATAACAGAGGAAACACTAAATTATTTTGTTATGCTCTTTAATCTATTTAAGATATTTGATCACTATGCATTACTCCATCTGTTCCTTTAGATTAGTCTCATTGAAAATTCATATGTATGTATATAATATTTTAATATGAATAATCTAATGGGACGTAGGAAGTACATATTAATATTATCTTGACATGATTACTGAATTGTACTTTAACATAATTCTATCCGTGCATCGCACGGGTGCAAAATCTAGTTATAATAAATGAATTAGTATATCAAGAAAAATGAAATACCCAATATCCAAATCAATTAAATATTCCCATGTTATTTTATCTTTTGATATCTAAATACAAGTTAACTAATTAACTAAATTTATACGTAGACTCCTAGCTAAATATTGAGTTCTAACCAACACAAACAAACACAATTAAATTCACAAAACAAATAAATTATAAAAGATCTAAAATGAAGAAACCAGATTTTAACCTTTGTATTTTATGTTCCAAATCTTACAAGTCAACTAACTGCAATATTAAATATTTAATTTAATGAATAACAATAGCATTGATTAGGTATCTACTATTTACCTTTAAGCTTCAGCCAAGAGGCCCGAGACGAGACGACTCAATTGAGAGACGGAGAGAGACCGAGACTTAGACATGAAGCTGGGCAACATGGGGAGGACGCTGGCGCTGCCGCTGCGCTTGCGTGACTAGACGAGTGACCAGTGACGCTGGAGAGGCAACGCCGACGAGGTATTTCAGGCGTAGGGTTCTAGGTTGGGGGCGAGCGAGACAGGGTGGGGGTTGTAACTATTGTTTGTGACTTTGTGTCGTATGTGTAAATTGCAATTGAAAGATGGATAATGGTAAAAATTAATTAGTTACTAAATACTAATAATGTATAATAAATAATACTTATTATTTATGTACTAACTCGGTTCTTTAGGTTTTTGGGCCGGAACCGAGCGGTTTTCGATTTACCTGAAAACCGGAATTGTCCAAAACCAAGAACCAGAATTGAACCGTCAACTGTACTTACGATTTTTCGATTAATTGGAACCGGTTCGGTTCCGATTCCATCCGGTCCTAACTGAAAACCATAAACCGTTTGGACAGGCCTACCATTCACTTTATTGAATTAATTGCATCCCCCACATTTTCTCATCGCCGCCTTTAACCTGTTCTTTCTACACTTGCGTGTCCAATTCAGACTTAGGGCCCGTTTGGCTAAGCTTATTTCAAAGTGCTTATAAGCTCTAAGTGCTTATAAGATGTTTAAGAGCTTATAAGATGTATGAGGGTAAGAGCTTATAAGTTGTTGAAGTGTTTGGATAAAAGAGCTTATAAGCTTGAAGAGATAATAAAAAAATAAAATCTGAAAATTAAAAAAAAAAATTAAAAAAAATATTTTTTTTTTTTGAAAATCATAATGTTGTAACATCAAATGGAAGTGTATATAATATAAATATAAAAATAGAATAGAATTATAGTGGTAAATAAACAAAATTTTAAGAAAAATAATTTAGGGTGAAGGAGCTTATTTTTTGGAGTGCTTATAAGCACTTTTTGCTTATTTTTGCATCTTATAAGCTCTTAAGGAGCTTATTTTGTCAAACACATTTAAAGTGCTTATCAGCAGTCAAACAACTTATAAGCAGTCAAACATCTTATAAGCTAGCTTATAAGCTTAGCCAAACACCCTCATAATCCTCATCACCACCTTATTCCAAGATTTATCTGATAAATAGAGGATTTATCTTCAGTGACCATCCACACCCAATATATACGTTGAGAGATTGACAATTTTTTTAAAAAAGAGAGAGAGTATTTTAATTTACTGAGATATGCTAAAAATTATTTATTTAATGGAAAAGTTAACGGACTTATTAGATCCACTAAATAAAGATTTTATAAAAGCTAAAATAAAAGTATAATGACTCTTCAAAACAAATTATTTGTATAAAGACCCAACGAAATAAAAGAAAATGTATATGAACCTTTTAATATATTTTCCCTATAATATAATATAATGTGTACCATCTCTTGCAATAAACTGTCAAAATACCATCATCATAACAAATTTTTTATATATATATATTTCCTATATTTCAACTTATACAATAGGACATAATTATGGAATTTTGACGGACACGGTAATAACTTTAAAATTTAAAAGAGCGGTTCAACTTATGTTTAAAAGACTCAATAATCTGACTATTTCAAAACTAAATGATTTTTATTAGTTTCCAAATAGAGAAGGTCTAGTAAAATGTAAAGTCAACTGTTCAACTACAATTCACAACACCAAAATTAGTTAAAGTACTAATATTGTTAGGGACTTGGGGACTACATCTTGGTCCACCGAATTATTTAAGTTGCACTTTTAGTTATAACTAATTAGATAATGAAATTTTAGTTCTTGTTCCATTAATTAAATTAAAACTTGAGATGAGGCCGTAATTGTTACTGTACCAGTACTCCCCCCGTTTCTTCTGAAATGACCACGTTTCTATTTTAGGGTGTTTTATTCGAAATTGTCAGTTTTCTATTTTGGCCCAACAAACTCATGTGCACACCCTATTAATCCCTTAATACACTACCTTTATACACGAAACCTCCATTTTAAGTATGTGGATCATCACTATATTACAATAAACCTCAATTTTCTTAATACGCGTGTCCAAAGAAAGTGGTTTGTTCAGAGGAATCAGAGGGAGTATCATCTCAACCCATGTTATAAAAATGTTTCAATCGTTGAGTTACGACCTTCCGTTCGCATCCCAAATTCAAAATTGATGGGAATAAGTTTAATTTTAAGATTATTATCTACTAATCCATGATTTAAAATTATCTTTTATCATTTGATTTCAGTTTTATTAATTAGAATAGGGTTGATAGATTCAAAAGTATGCTAGTTTTTTAAAAAAATTTAGTTATAAATACTAGTTATTATAAAATTTAAAGTTGTAAAAAAACAAGTCCGTCTCGTAGTTTGGGCAGGCTCGTGCTTCGAAATTCGGGGTTTGTCAAATTTTGAGCCGGGCCACTCCTATCCAAAGCACTCAAAGGCCGGCCCGATGGCCCGACCCGGCCCATTCAACTCGATCACTTTTACATCATAAGATCCTTATGGGGCGGGCTTGGGCAATGATTTTTGCGAGCTGAGCGAATTTTGGCTGGGTGTAGTAGAGGTGGCCACAGTTCCTGTTCTGGTTCGAACCGGAACTGAACCGGCGGTTCTCGGTTTCGCTCCCTTGAAACCAGAACAGAACCGACTACCTCACAGTTCCAGATCTGGTTCCTAACCGGCTATTTTGGTTCTAGTTTCGGTTCCGGTTCAGTTCCGATTTGGAACCGGTGGAACCGATTAATTAAATTATAATTATTATAAATATATATTTTTATTTTTATAATTTGAACTTTAATTATAGTATCAATAAAGGTAGAAAATGCATTAAATTATATAGAAATTAGTTTCACACCCGCTTCTACTATTTTTTCAATGTGAGACAAATACCCCCTTCTTCTTTGAGCACGTCGCACACATTTACTTGTCCCACATCGAAAAATTACTAGAGTTGAGAGGAGATAACACTCTATAAATGTAGTAAACTCCTCCCACATTGAAAAAATAGTAAAAGTGATTGTGAAACTAACATCTGTATAATTGGATGTAGTTTCTATCTTTATTGAATACTATAATTAAAATTATAAAATAAAAAATATATATAAATAATTATAATTTGACCGGTTCCCGGTTCTGAACCGTCGGTTTCGGAACCGCCGGTTCACGGTTCCGGGCATCAAGAACCGAAACCGGACCACCAGTTAGTCTGGTTCCTCTGACAGTTCCGAACCGCTGATTCCGATTCGATTTCCGGTTTAACCGGCAATTCCGGTTATGTTGGCCAGCTTTAGCTGTGTGGGCCTCACTTTTGCTTAAAGCAAGCTCAGCCCGGCCTAGGCTCTTGATCACAACTTTGATTTTCCCACAAAATTGTACTAATTTTAATCTTTACAGAAAATATACTAATACTCCCTCCGTCCTCCATTTACAGGACTGAAATCCTGGGCACAAGTTTTTTAATGAGATAAAGTGTTAAAATAGAATAATTGTGGGTCTATCTAATATTTTTAATGATATTAAAGTGTTAAAATATTAAAAATTAGGGTTATGAAGTGTTAAAGTGTTTGTGGAACCTACGTCCCAAAATGGAAAGGTTCGGTAAATGGAAGACTTCCATATATAGTAATAATGTCAGTAAATAGAAGACGAAATGAGAACTTATAGTGAAATAAATAATTTAAAACACGGTTGAGACATTCAAAGTGGGACAGAAGATTACATCTAAATTTATAAGCCCTAAGAAATTTCGGGTTGGGCCAGCCCGATCACGGACAATTTCAAGAGTAAGACTGCCAATAAGTTGCTTTGGATACCGGGTACCTCTCTAGCAATCTAGCATATATTTCTCAGGTCGTCCCGACCGCGTCCAACTCATGCCTCAGGCCCGAGGTCGGTCGAGGCGATGAGGGTGACAACCCTAATAAAAAGTGTTACTAAACCATTCCTAAATACTAGAAAAGGAATGCTTATAAACCCAACCCACTTAGTTTAGTAATTAGTACTATAAGAGTAAAATAAGGTTGTTGAACTAAGTTCAAACATTAAACAGTCAGAGCTTCGAAAATCATGGTTTCAATGAGGCCGGGTCTTCTCGTGGACTTCTAGTATGGGTTAGAAATAGAATTGAAGATGATTTTTTGCAAGAAATTTAGACTTCGACTAAGTCATTATTTTTTTTTTTCTGAAGTTTCTTCCACTCTGCGTGTTCAACTTAATCATGCATAATACTTTGAATATTGATTATTTGATTTTCCATATATTACTTAATTTCCTTCCTCTTTCCCATGCCTTTATATATATATATATATATAGCCGACACACACTCCCTCCAAAACCATAACATAAAACAAAAAATAATAATTAAAAAAATAGAGGGAATATAATGGATGAAAATTTGATATTGTACGGGTGCAAATTGGCCAAAGAGATGGAACAGAATCTTCCGGTGCTGGCCAACCGGCCGGAGGCCCTCGTGGCGTCGTGCGAGGAGATAATTAACGTGTTTAGCAGCGTTAGAGAGAGAGTGATCGTCTCTCAAGGGGAGATGATGAGCTTTCACGGCGGCGGCGGCGGTAGGATTCAAGAGTGGCTGAGAAGTGGCGGGGGCGACGCAAGTTTGACCCCGGCGACGAGCGGTACGACTAGCGGGCCTCGTGAGCCGATGGATTTGCTCAGTGCTCAGTCGATGCTCGGCGGCGGAGGCGACCGACACAAGGTCCTCGAGAGCGGTAAGATGAAAGGAATGCAGCTCGAGAGGCCGTCGTCCGGCCTCGATTTCATGTTCGCCGGTGGAAGGGATGCTGGCAGGATTGGCGTGGTCGGTGAAGTTCAGACTACTGTAAATGCACCGGATTCCATTAGGAATTCGCCTCCGCAGAGGGTTAATCAGAGGAGGAGGTAAGAATTTTACTATATTGTGACAATGGCATATTTGAATAAGTATAAAATCAAATACTTCGTTGTATTGCCATTATTTAGCTAGACACCTATTTTGAGAGAATTGATTGACCATAGAAAAATATATAGGACATCAAACTTAAACTAGAGGTGAACTTAAACTAGAGGTGGTTCAAAAATTTTAATTACGCCATGATCGATAGCTAATTTGTATAAGTATATAGGGAAATGATCTCCTGCCCACCACGGGTACATTAAGAATAATCACCGCTTATATATATGACAACGAAACGTTAATAATTTTTCCATTTAGAGTTTAATATTTTTTAGTTAGGGTTTAATTAGTTATTTTTAGTAGGCATTATTTTTATGTAATATATTAATAACATTTCTTATAAATAAATCATATTCACATTACTTGTGAACATATTAAGTATGTCCGGTGTCACGTAACGTGTATCTTTAATTACATGCAATATTTGGTCGATATCTTTAATTTTGGGGCTTGTACGTAGAGATCGTGTAGACAAAAGATCCGGCTTCAAATCATATATATAGTCTTATATTATATTCATGGTTTTCAACAACGTTTAATAATTAAATGATTTTCTTCCACTTTACAAGAACGTATGTATAATTTGAAAGGGATGGATGAGATTCTAAGATTCTAGCTTTTTTTCTAGAATATGGTATGAGAATAACAAAGACTCTAGCTCTGAACGGTCATCATGAACATGTTTAACGTGTCTATCATTAATGTTGTAAAATTTTTATATCATGCATCGACATTTGTTTTCTTCTAAAAATGTGATTTTTTTCCCTTGAGTACGTACTACACCTGCATTCTCACACCCAATATCACTTAAACCTCCTTACCTTTTTGATCAGAGGGAAATCGTTTTAATACTAAACCATGCTTCGATGTATGATGGTACAAAGTAAAGATGTGAGTGCTAATTTGATTAATTATCCTTTTATTTAAATCAATTAGAAAAGATGAAGGTGAAAATTTTGTGACGACGGTAGCAGCTCCTCAAATGGGAAATCTTGATCTTCCTCCAGAAGATGGTTATACTTGGAGAAAATACGGGCAAAAGGAAATCCTCGGATCCAAATATCCTAGGTAATTTTATTTATTTATTTATTTACAAAATTTACGCATCATCTATTTGTTAAGTATTCCCTCCGTCTTTTTATAGCAGTCTCATTTTTTAAATTTTTTTTATAATAAATGTAAAAAATAAAATAAAAATAAAAAATGAAAATCGTATAATGAAACATATGGAGTTAAAATTTCAATTTTTGGGGGTTAAATTTCAAAAAATTTGACGACATGACATGACATCACATCAAGCACGCCCGATAACACATATTCGGGGATCTATATTATTGACTCACATAAAAGTAAATTTAGTTAAATTTTTTTTGATATAATTAGTCGCTAAAAACACTCCATTGTTCACCTTAGGCACATTTAATATGACAGTACCATGTCGATAATAATTCCATATGCTCGATTCCTAACTATTGAAATGGTCAATAGGGGCATGAACCTTTTGTTTTCTTGGTACGTGAGACCTCTTCTTGTGTGAAAAACTTGAAGTCGTGGTTCACTCTAATCTTTCAATTTCAACAAGAAAGATTTTTACTTTTATTTCTCAAGTTGAATTCAACAAACTGGAGTTGACTTTGATAATTCAAAAGAAAATTGAGGGCCCATTTAAATAAATTGATATGTAAAAGACAAAACAAGTTGATGAATAGAAGCGAAGCATGCACGAAAAAGTCTATATAAGGTTAATGAAAGTTCCATACAAATAAATGTTGAGGAATTCTCATTAGCATGACTTTTCAAGAGAGTTTTTTTATAATGCTGCAAGGATGAAGAGACAAAATCGTCCCTAATACGAAACTTATGTATTCCGATGTTGTACTAAATTTATTTATCTGTTTCTAATTTATGCGCCTTTTTATCTTCAATTTTAATATATATCATGACTTAGTATAATTTTACCGTCGTTAATTAGGGTCTAATTATCGAATCAGAGTTTATATATAACTGTTTTTTATAATTTAATTTAAGTTTTATTAGTTAAAATATAGTTGATAAATTCAAAGAGTACATAATTTTGGAAGTTCCAATGTATAATCATGTGTATTATATTTAATTATTATTATTGTATGTATGCTAAATATTATAAAAAGATAGAAAAAATATTCATCTCTCCAAACAATAAATAGCATATGCTATTTCCGTCTCACTTAAAATAACCTATTTTTAAAATAATATAAACGAGTTATTTTAAGTAAAACGTGTGAGTATAAACTAACCTAAAGGGCCATACTTCCTTTGTACTTAAGTTGTCTCTTCCTAAACGACTCATTTTATTATTATAAACGACTCTTTTTCCTTAAAAGGTGTGTCGTTTCTATTTTCACACTAATTTAAAAAACGGAATGAGTATTACGTCACATGTCACATGCCTAAAATGGGTAACTTAACTAAACCACCCTAATATTTTTTTTTTCAAAAAAAACCGTTGCTAAATTAACATGGGGTTGGGAATCCCATAACAGGAGTTACTACAGATGCACACACCAAAAATTCTACGATTGCCCCGCCAAGAAGCAAGTCCAGCGCTTGGACAACGACCCCTTCACATTCGAGGTCACCTACCGCGGCACGCACACGTGCCACATGTCCTCCACTGCCCCGGCACCGCTGCCGGAACACGCCCTCCCGGCACCATCCCACAACCCTCTCTCTTCATCACTAGCCAACACTAGCCACTGGCTCTCCATGCACATAATCCAAGGTGTCCCGGGCAGTAGCAGCGGCAGCGGCAGCGGCAGCGCGGGTCCCTCCGCTGCCAGCCGGTTTCCCGACTATACTCTTCCGGTGGCGGACTTGGCCGATGCGATGTTTAACTCCGGCAGCAGCAGCAGTAGCATGGATCTTATCTTCTCTTCCATGGATGAGAAGTGGGATTCTGAGGTAAAGAAAGATTAGCAGTCGGTGGAATTAGTGATTTGACAAAACAAAATTGATTATTTTGCATTAGAGTTAATTACTCTCTCTGATGATTGACATGTGACTAGTCTGAAATTTAATTGATCAAATTTTTTTGGTAACAAATTGTAGTTGAATTCACCTGGCCACCTAAAATGAGTCTTGTATTCTTCATGTATTTTGCTTCTCACTGTATTTTGTAATTCTTGATTTGATTTGTAATGGAGAAATTATTTATTGTATTGTTTCATCAAGTGTTAAGTTTCCTAAGATATAAACGGCTTGTGGTTTGATGAATCTCGAATTTGTTGTTAATCAATCAAACAATGACTCAATGAATATGAAGTGCGAAGAATCGAAAGAACGCAAGAGATTTACGTGGTTCGATAAATAGATCTACGTCTACGGGAAGAAGAAAAATGTAAGTGATTTGTATTCAGATTATGTCTGTCTACAGAGTTCTTCTCCTACTATATCACTATCTCATAACCACCCATCATTATCTACAATCGTGGGGGTTTACGTTACTTGTGTAACTCCCTGCCCACACTCACACGTTTCTCTAGCTGGCTGGGGTCAGGGGCTGGACTATGTCTGGCCGAGCTCTCTTTGGTTGGTTTGGGCCTAACAGTTGGGCCATATCCCATCACCCCCCCCCCCCCCCCCCAAAAAAAAAAAAAAAAAAGATGTGAGAGTGTGGGCATGTTAAAGTCGTTACACCATTTCGCGAGCACGATCGCGAGAACGGTAGGTTGTACTGAAGTCAAAGTCCCACCATGCCGTTGAAATCTATCGAGGTCATTCGCCGAGGTCGAAATGACGAGCAATGAAGTCGCTGAACTTATCAAAGTTGAAGAATCTACGAAGTGGTTGTCACCGAGATCAACTTAACTTGCGACGTCGAGATTGTATCTAGCGACGTCGATGTGATAGCGCGTCAGACGCATTTAATGCGCGCCGCTTGGGTTCCCAATAGAGTAGGGATGGGACAGGTTGGTGAGGTCGAACGTCGCCGTAGGTTTTGAAAGGACTTCTTCAATAAGCTAAGTCTCTTCATTCCTCATTACTCGAAAATTATAAATATTTTTCTCTGCAAAAAGACTTATTCTCCCTCTCTCTGCACCAGCAACTATTCACCATCGTTGCCATCTCCGTCTTCTCGATTTTACAGCAAGTAAGTTACCATGGATCCTTCTAATTCTTCCTCTGCTCGTGATGTTGAATCACCATCTTCGTCTCCTTTCGTACCTCTAGACAGGTTAGAGGCTGTTACTGTAGGATCTCCTCATCCTTTTCCCTATTCTGTAAAATTTTCCGAGTCTAGATCAGCGAAAGGTAGCATAGCCATAACTGAGTCTCGCCTATCGGCGGCCAATCTTTACGAGATTGGCTGCAGATTTGGTTTTCCTCCCACTGCTATTTTGGCTGTTCCTCGCGATTGCGACAGGGCATGCTGGTCTCCCCTAGGTTTTGTAGCCGTGTTTGAGGATTCCCTCCTCGCGGGTCTTCGTGTGCCGATTCCGGCTATTTATGCCGATATTCAAGAAAAACTACGACCTTTCTTCGTCGCACTTGTACCCTAATGGTATACTGCAGATTACTGGGCTGGGTGTTGCCTGTCACCGCCTCGGTCTCCCTTTCACCATAGATTCCTTCAGCACCATGCTCCAATTTAAAGCGGGTAAGGGAGGGTGGTACTACGTAATTCCTCGCGAGGTGTTTAGGGTTATTGCCCCATCCAAAGTCCTGGACTGGCTCGAAAGATTTTTCTTCTGCCAGTTTGAGGGCGCCCTCGAATCCACGTGGAGAGAGATTACAATGAAGAACTGGAAAACCAAGTTGGACTTCGCCACATCCGTCTCGACTTCTTCGAAGTCGAGCTAATTGCTGTGGGGTTGAGCCCCCATGATCTTCCACCTCGGATGGCAAAGTCCTTGAATGATCTCGGTCACATCCGTCTCGACTTCTCCGAAGTCGAGCTAATTGTTGCGGGGTTGAGCCCCCATGATCTTCCACCTCGGTGGTACCAGGGAGGGGCGAGGCTCCTTTCTCTCATGTCTCTTTCTTTAACTATAGTTTTTACTCATAACTTTTCACTTCGTACGTTGCTAAAACGTATTTTGTGTACAGTGAACATCCTCAAAGCCCCCCCCCCCCCCCTCCCATCTCAGAAGAGGAAGGCTAATACCTCGACGTCCAGCCCCGAGGTGAAAAGGGCCACCTCGGTGAACTCGTCCGAAAGGACTGAGGACCAAGTGCGGGATCCAATGTGATCCCCCCGTCCAATCACCAAGCCATTCCAAAGGCTGAAAAGCTAGGGTTTCCGTAACCCTGTGGACGCATCATCGTTTTCCGAGCCAGATCTCCAAATCACTGGCTTCCTTGCACCACCACTGCCTTTCCCCGAGGTATGTTCTCTTGATATTCACAACTTGTCAACATGATGTTATCACATTGATCTCGGTTTACGCTGCTGATATAGGTGAAATTTACCTTGTTTTAATAACCAAAAAGAGTCGATTTTGTGTTTCGTTTGTGTAGTATTGTCTTTGATTTATATGATTTTCATTATATTGGACAATATTATGCTTTTGGGTGTTTTCTTGAGTTTTTAGGTATATTTTGGTATTAAAACCCCGAAACGAGACAAGGCGTGAAGATCGAAGAACAAAGTACAAGGATTGAGTTCGAGTGAAGGCCTCTCGACACCTCTCTCGATCGAGAGGTCGATCGAGAGGTACCTTCTGCCGCAGCTTTCGATCGAGAGCATTATATTCACACCCTCTCGATACCTCTCTCGATCGAGAGGTCTGTCGAGAGGGGGTTCCAGCCGGGAATTTTCTCCTTAATTAATTAGACTCCTTTTTGGTTTAGGTTTCCTTATGTAAATTTCTCCTATATATATACTCCTAGTCTAGCATTGTAAACCCTAACATCTTATCATCCTTCATACTTTTCTAGCACTTTATATTTTCTTTAGAGTTTTTATTCTTGTATTCAACATTGGAGCTTTTCAAGTTTATGCAAGATTCAAGATTCGACGTTCTTCGTTTGTGTTCAAGTTTTTCTTACTCTTACTCTTTAATTATGTTCTTTCAATCTTTTGTGTTTGCTTTAATTATGTCTAGCTAAATTCCTTAGTTGATTTTAGGGATTGAATGCCTAATTGAATCTATGTAAGTGTTTTTGTTTACAATTAGCCTTCCAATCTAGATGCATGTTTTCATGGTGCTTATTCTCATGCATGATTAATTGGCCACTAATTATGTATGCATAGTTATGTTTATATGCCTTAATTGGATATTGCATAATAGATCTCATGAATACATGATATGATAATTTGATTTGTCTTAATTGATGTTAAATTGTCATATGTTCGCATGTAATTGATTTGGGTGTCTTAATTGAACCTAGTTGATTATATCATTGATACTTATTCTCTTTTGCACTTAGTTTGATATCTATGCGTCCGAAAGGATATTAGGATCATATTAAGTGACGACTTGCATTGCTTTTATCGGGGTGTAGGTTATATTTTATGTATCACATTTAGATTGGATTAAATTGGTTAATTGTATGCATTAATTGCTTTCATATGTTTGATTAGGTAGGCTTCCCTAAAGTCAACACTTTTCCTTAATTGTTTAATTCCCTTATTTGTTTTATTGCTTGAGTCCTAAGTTATTTTATTTGACTAGTTACTTTCCTTATTTATTTATTTCCCTATATGATTAATTGAGTCCTTATTATTTGCCTAGTCCATAAATACCACATCTTAAAATCCTAAAAGCCTAGACATCACATTAGTTCTTGAGTAGAGGTATTGTGTGCGTTTTCGACTTGTCAATCCCTGTGGATACGATACTCGTGCTTTCTTATACTATACCTATTTTTGTGTGATAGAAAATAGTGCGATCAAATTTTGGCGCCATTGCCGGGGATTGATTAGATTTCACATACATATTTTGAAATAGAATTAATAGGTGATTTAGGCGCTTTAATTTTCTGTTTTCGGTTTATTGATCTAACGGTTTCCTTTTCTTCTCTTTGGTTTTAGGTAGTGCATGACCACAAGGTCTAAGGGGATAAATCCTATTCCGTTGGACTTGGAGTTAGAGCGCTCTCTAAGGGCGTTGAGGCGAGAGAAGGAGGCAAGCAAGATCGATACACCACATTCTTCACCACCCGATTCACCAAGGAGTTTCGATTCAATGGTGGATCAAGTGAGGAGGACTTTGAACGATCGGTTCAAACCGGTCGTGGACCAATTTCAGCAAGGAGGATGGGGGACCACGGAAGCTAACAACTATGAGTTCAAGACGTCCCTCATCAATATGGTGCAAAACAATCAATACGGAGGATCACCGGCGGAGGATCCCAACGCACACTTGAAGCAATTTCTGGACATATGTGCTACATACAAAGCCAATGGAGTATCTTCGGACTACCTCAAGCTTAGCCTCTTCGTGTGGTCTCTCAAGGACGATGCAAGAGAGTGGTTGGATGGATTGGACAAGAAGGAGGTCACTACTTGGGCTAAGATGTGCACAAAGTTTCTCAACAAGTTCTTCCCACCTTCGAGGGCTCAAAAGCTTATCAATGAGATCAACCAATTTCAACAATATGAGGATGAGCACTTTTATGAGGCGTGGGGGAGATTTAAGAAGCTATTGAGAGCATGCCCGAATCATGGAATTAGCTAGGAGGATCAAATCACGTGCTTCTATCGTGGTTTGAACAAATTGTGTAGGAAGGAGCTCGATTACGCTTCGAAGGGAGGATTCTTGAACAATGAGTATGAGGTGGCTATGGAGATCATTGAGCTGACCGTAAATTCGAGCTATGAAGAGGCTACCGATCGACGACTTGGAAGAAGGAGAGTTGCCAACATTGGAATCGATGCTTACGAGGACTTGATGGAGAAGTATACAAAAACAGCAAATGAGTTGGATTCTATCAAGAAAGGAGTACTTCGGTGCGATGCTATCACGGATGAACAAGCAAACCCAACCGGAGAAGAAGATGCCAATTTTGTGCAACAAGGAGGCAAGTGGCAACCCAATCAAGGAAACAAGTGGCAAGGAGGACAAGGAGGACAAGGAGGTTCAAACTATCAAGGAGGATACAAGAAACCTTATGTTCCCAACAACCGAAATCATCCGAACTTCTCTTATGCCAATCCAAACAATGCCTTGCAACCCCCTCCCGGCTTCAATGTTGAGAACGGAGTCATCCAAGAGCCAAAGAAGGAGATGTCCACCGATGATTTAATTCGTCAATATATGGCTCAATCGGAGATGAGGATGACACATCAAGATGCGAAGTTGAGGACATTGGAGCTTACTCAAAACACCTCAACCAACAACTTAGCGAGTAGCATCAATGCGTTGACCAAGCAAATGCAAATGTTGAAGACGCAAATGAGTCAAATAGCCAACGCTCAAGGAGGAGTCCATAAGCCTGGCCAATTCCCAAGTAACCCGAAGAACAACCATCATGTCCATGCTATTGAGCTTCGGAGTGGCACAAAATACACAAATCCATCCTTGGAAACAGAGGAGAAAGGAGACGGGAGCTTCAAGAATGCGGAGTACGAGAAAACAAGGATCCAAGTGCCGAGGCGAGGGCCTCTCCACACCTCTCTCGATCGAGAGGTCGATCGAGAGGTCCCCACTGGAAGTCAGAATCCACCTATCGATACCCCTATCGATCGAGAGGAGGATCGAGAGGTCTACGACGAGGAGATTCAAATGGAACCTCTCGACACCTCTCTCGATCGAGAGGGTGATCCAGAGGTCAAAACTCAAAGTCAGAATGCGCCTCTCGACACCTCTCTCGATCGAGAGGTCGGTCGAGAGGCCAAGCAGCCGCCTCAAATGCCGACGTACACATCGAAGGCTCCTTTCCCGCAAAGATTGACAAAGATGAAGCACGATGAGAAGTATCAACGCTTCATGGAGATACTACAAAAGGTCAACATCAACATACCACTTCTTGATGCTCTTCGAGACATGCCCAATCATATGAAGTTCATCAAAGACGCGGTATCGGGAAAGAAGAAGTGGGAGAAGTTTGAGACGATCAACCTCACGGAGGAGTGCAGCGCGGTGATCCAAAATAAGCTACCAATGAAGCGAAAGGATCCGGGGAGGTTCACATTAGCATGCAAGATTGGAGATCAAGTCTTTCAAAACGTTCTATGCGATCTTGGTGCTAGCATCAATTTAATGCCCCTCTCTATTTTCAACCGGCTCAAGATCGGGAGGATGAAGCCAACCACCATCTCTTTACTTATGGCGGACCGATCAGTTTCTTATCCACGAGGGATAGTGGAGGATGTGCTAGTTCAAGTGCACAACCTTGTCTTCCCGGCGGATTTCGTCGTCTTGGACATGCCCGAGGATGCCAATCAACCATTGATCTTAGGACGGCCATTCTTAGCCACGGGAAGAGCTTTGATCGATGTTCAAGAAGGAGACCTCACCTTTCAAGTCAATGGCGAGGAGCTGAAAATCTCTATCTATGAAGCCATGAAGAGACCCGACGATCATCGTGAGGATATCTTCTCCATCGAGACATTGACACCACCTACATCGGAGGAGGCACTCAACCATTGCATCTCGAGTTCTTTATATGCCTACAAGGAGTTAGATGAAGCTTGCGATGAGATTCTCGAGTACCTACATCAAATGGAAGCAAACCCGCCACAACTTCGACACGAGGAAGTTCCTTACCTCGACATCAACAAGAAGGTGGATGATGGAGTTCTCGAGGAGGAAGAGAAGAAGGATGCAGCCCCGAAGGTAGAATTGAAGCCATTACCCGAGCACCTCAAGTATCAATTCTTAGGAGAAGGAGAGAAGTATCAGGTGATTGTGTCTTCCCAACTCACGGAGGCGAATACGGACAAGCTATTGAGGGTTCTAAGGGAGCACAAATCTGCAATTGGATGGACGATTGCCGACATCAAAGGTATTAGTCCTTCGCTTTGCATGCATAGGATATTGCTCGAGGAAGGCCATCGCCCAAGAGTACAACCTCAAAGGCGTTTGAATCCAGCGATGCAAGAAGTGGTGAGGAAGGAGGTATTAAAGTTGCTCGATGCCGGCATGATCTACGCTATTTCGGATAGTGAGTGGGTGAGCCCTACTCAAGTGGTGTCAAAGAAAGGAGGCATGACGGTCATCAACGATGAGAATGGGGAGCTAATTGCAACAAGGCTTGTCACGGGATGGCGAGTTTGTATCGATTATAGGCTCCTCAACGCAGCAACTAGGAAAGATCATTTCCCCCTCCCGTTTGTAGATCAAATTCTCGATCGATTGGCCGGCCATGAGTACTATTGCTTCCTCGACGGATACTCCGGCTACAACCAAATCACCATCGCTCTGGAGGACCAACACAAGACGGCATTCACATGCCCCTATGGAGTATTTGCTTATCGGAGGATGCCGTTTGGGTTATGCAACGCACCGGCCACTTTCCAAAGGTGTATGATGGCCATCTTCCATGGATTGATCGAGAATATTATGGAGGTATTCATGGATGATTTTTCAGTCTTTGGTTCTTCTTTTGATCAATGTTTGGAGAATCTTTCCACGGTGCTTCAAAGGTGTGAAGAGACGAACCTCGTTCTCAATTGGGAGAAGTGCCACTTCATGGTGCAAGAAGGAGTGGTGCTAGGTCACAAGGTGTCTTCGCAAGGATTGGAGGTGGATCGAGCCAAAGTTGTAGCCATCGAGAAGTTGCCACCACCAACCAACGTTAAATCGGTGAGGAGTTTCTTAGGACATGCCGGCTTCTATCGAAGGTTCATCAAGGATTTTTCGAAGATCACAAAGCCGTTGTGTGGATTGCTCGAGAAGGATGTCAAGTTCGTTTTTGATGGAGATTGCTTGGAAGCTTTCGAGACGCTGAAGAAGGCGCTTATCTCTACTCCCGTCTTGGTGTCACCGGATTGGAGTGCCCCGTTCGAGCTCATGTGCGATGCAAGCGATTGGGCGGTAGGAGCAGTTTTGGGGCAGAAAAGGGAGAAGCTATTCCGAGTGATCTACTATGCTAGCAAGACATTGGACTCGGCTCAAAGGAACTACACCACCACGGAGAAGGAGTTACTCGCTGTGGTCTATGCTTTCGACAAGTTTAGACCTTATTTGGTGGGATCTCACACGATTGTGCACACCGACCATGCCGCCATTCACTATCTATTCAACAAGAAGGACTCGAAGCCAAGGTTAGTTCGCTGGATTTTTCTTCTTCAAGAGTTCGAGATGGAGATCAAGGATAGGAAAGGATGTGAGAATGTGGTGGCCGACCATCTCTCAAGACTTGAGCAGCCCGTGGACGGAGAGGATGCGACAATTGCTATCAAGGAAAGCTTCCCCGATGAGCAGATTTTCGAGGTGGACGATTTGATACCTTGGTTCGCCGACATCGTCAACTACTTGGTGATTCATCACGTGCCCAAGGACCTATCGTCTCATCAAAAGAAGAAGTTCCTCCACGATTGCAAGTTCTACTATTGGGATGATCCTTACTTGTATCGGAGGTGTGCCGATGGAGTCATAAGGCGATGTGTTCGACAATCGGAGTGGAAAAAGATCATCGAGGATTGCCATAGCGCTCCGAATGGGGGACACTTTGCAGCAAATCGGACCGCCCTCAAGATATTTCATAGTGGCTTCTATTGGCCTTCGATCTACAAGGATTGTCACGAGTTCATCAAGTCTTGTGATCGATGCCAAAGGATGGGGAACATCACGAAGAGGGACGAGATGCCGCAACGAACTATTATGGAGGTGGAGCTCTTCGATGTTTGGGGGATTGACTTCATGGGTCCCTTTCCCAAGTCTCAAGGGTTCTCCTATATTTTGCTTGCGGTGCAATACGTGTCTAGATGGGTCGAGGCCATCCCTACTACAACCAACGATTCGAAGGTGGTGATCAAATTCCTCCAGCGAAATATTTTGACTCAGTTTGGAACTCCGAGAGCTTTGCTTAGTGATGGGGGGAGCCACTTCAACAATCGTTGGTTAGGATCGCTTCTTGCAAAATACGGAGTCAAGCACAAGGTTACATCGCCCTACCACCCTCAAGCAAGGAGCCACTTCAACAATCGTTGGTTAGGATCGCTTCTTGCAAAATACGGAGTCAAGCACAAGGTTACATCGCCCTACCACCCTCAAGCAAACGGTCAAGCCGAGCTAGCTAATCGAGAGATCAAACAAATCTTGGAAAAGACCGTCACCAACAAAAAGGAGTGGGCGAAGTACTTAGACGATGCACTTTGAGCCTATAGGACGGCTTTCAAGACGCCAATTGGAAGGTCGCCATACCAATTGCTATTTGGCAAGTCATGCCATTTACCTATGGAATTGGAGCACAAAGCTTATTGGGCGACTAGAAGAATCAATTTCGAGTTCAAGGAAGCCATGGGCCAAAGGTGCGACGACTTGTTGGAGCTCGATGAATGGAGAAACGAGGCGTTCGAGAATTCGAGAATTTACAAAGAACGCGCTGCGAGATTTCACGACTTGAGCATCAAAAAGCGTAAGTTCGAAATTGGTGATGATGTTCTTGTTTTTAATTCTCAACTTCGTTTATTTCCAGGAAAATTGCAAAGCAAGTGGTCGGGGCCGTATGTTATTTACAATGACTTGAAGAATGGTGCATTTGAAGTGATGAAAAATGATGGTGAAAAATTCGTGGTGAACGGACATCGACTCAAGCACTACTTCAAGCCGATGCCTCTATTTCCCAAGAAAGCGGCCACTTATCTTGATGATCCAAGTTAGAGAGGAGGTATCGTCGGGCTAAAGACGTTAAACGTAGCACTTGTTGGGAGGTAACCCAATATTCGTATCCCATTTTTATTTTGTTTCGTTTTATTTTTTTTAGAGTCATAGGTATTTGTTTTCGTATTTTAGAGTCGTACCCCGTAATATACTAACAAATTCTAGAGTGTTTTGTAGAAGAATAAATTCTCGGACAGGACCTCTCGACACCTCTCTCGATCGAGAGGCCTGTCGAGAGGTGAAAACATGCTATGCAGTAGGGGTCTCTCGACACCCCTCTCGATCGAGAGGGGTATCGAGATGTTATGAAATATGTGCCCAGGTTTTTGTCACGAGAAGACTCTCGATTGAGACCCCCGTGTTTTCGATCGAGAGGGGAGGACAGTACGTGAAAAGCAGAACCTCTCGACACCTCTCTCGATCGAGAGGCCTGTCGAGAGGTCAAACAGGCGTGTCCAGTAGCTACCTCTCGACACCTCTCTCGATCGAGAGGTCGGTCGAGAGGGGTGTTGACGGCGGAAATTCCAAGTTTGACCAGGTTTTTCTACTCCTTTAAATATTCCATATACACACAACTCACATACCATACACACACAACTCACAAATTCTCTCAAGAACACACAAGAACTCTCAATTCCTCTCTTCAATTCGTCAAAAGGTACTCGATTTCTTGCCTTTCTCTTATTAATTCTTGAGTCTCTACATGAATTCAAATGTTTTGACCGATTGAAATTCGATTTTGATGGTTAAATTTTCGGATTGATAGATTGGGTATTTGATTGAGTATGATAGATTGAATTCATGGATTTCATTGTATTATTTTTATGAATTGAATTTATTGATGAATGTGAAGATGTTTATGTATTGACATGCGAATGAGTCTTTGAATTTGTCTATGAATTGATGAAGATTCATTGGTATATATATGCATGGGATTGAAAGTTTATGATGGTAAGATCATGTTTTTGGGAGGATTAAGGTGTTGAATGTATGGATTGGTGATGAAAAGAATTGAGTTGATGATGGGGGAGAATTGAATTTGGTTGAAGCTTGGGGGAAGGTGATACATATTGCTTTATTCTTGCATCTCTTGTATTAATTGGTGAAATTTTTAGGTACTAACATGGCAAGAGACAAGGGAAAGAACGTTGCTTCGACCTCGTCAAGCAAGGGCAAGGGGAAGGAAAAGGTCACCTCTTCAAGCAAAGGAAAGGAGACGTGGAAAAACGACAAGACTATCCCGGAGATTAGAATGCCGCCGGCAAGGTCGATGCCCTCGAGTTTGGAGCCCAAGGCGTTCAAGCTTAAGCTTACCACAGCGGAGTCAAAGCGGAGATGGTCTCATCTTGTGCAACTCAAGCACAAGCATTGTCGTTTCCTACACCAAGAGACGATAGCGGCGATGGGGATAGCCGACGAGATCACCCAAATGATGCAAAGAGGAGGCTTCACTAACATCTTCCAAGGGAATCACTTAACCTACCACATTCTCACGGTGGAGTTTTGATTGGTGTGTTAATGTTAGGATTTTCGTAGTGTTGTCGAGTCCGTTTCGTTATGTTTTGCGTCTCTTTCGTTTGTATTTTGCTATGATTTGGTTGTTTGGAGTTTGGTTCGTGTAGGATCGTTAGGTAGAAGAAACGGAAGGAAACGGCTCGAAAAAGGCGAAGAATTGAGGAAATATCAAGTTTGGAGCGAGCAAGACGCTGGACGACCGTCCAGAGTGCGCTGGACGAGCGCTCACTGCGGTGGACGAGCGTCCAGAGTAGAAAAGCAGCGCACAGCGAGTGCGACGTTGGACGAGCGTCCAACGTACGTTGGACGACCGTCCAACGTTCCGGCCAGCAAATCTTTCCTTATTTATCTAGGTTTTTACCTAGTATATATATACCATCCTTGTACACGAATTATAACCACCTTTTACATTAGTTTTAGCTTAGTTTTCAGCATTCAAATACTCTAAATTAGTTTTACTTTGTTTGGATCCGGATTCCTCGTTTAGTTTTTTTAATTCAAGACTTCGTTTATTTAATTCAAGTTCTTCGTCTTCGTTTAATTCGCGTAAGTTCTTTTATTGCTTTCGTTTATTTGCTTAAATTGCTTTGCTTTAGTTTTAGATTCATTCTCTTAATTGCTTCGTTTAATTTGCTTAGTTTAAATTTTGTTCTTTCGATTTCTAGTTCTAGTTTAGATTCGTTTTTCTTCGATTTCAATTTTCTCGTTTTTAAAGCTTTCAAAGTTAGATTTATTTCTCCTTTTAATTTCCAGATTTTAATTCATCATGTCTAAGTTAGTTTATGCTTTCTTCTTTGCTTTCTTTATTGTTTTCTTTTCGATTTTCGCCTAGGTAGATTTATTGCTTTCTTCTAGTTTAATTCTCTAAGTTTATTTAGTTCTATTTATTTCCAGCTTTTAGATTAGTTTTATTTGCTTTGATTTATTTTCTTGCCTAGGATTTAAAATCAAAACCCCAAAAATATTCTTTACTTGCTTTCTTAGATTAGGTTTTACTACATAATTAATTGCCCTGCAAAGTTTTCCTTCGAGATTCGACATTGGGTTTTTACTTACTAAGTGCTAGGATAGATTTCGTTCTATTGCGAACACTTTTTAGTGAAACAAATTTTGGCGCCGTTGCCGGGGAAAACTTTAGGCTTTTGATTGTGTAGTATTTTTATTTGCTTTATTTTTATTTGTGTTTATTTCGATTTCTTATCTCTCCCACTCGGTGCGTTTAACCCGTTTGTTGAGTGTTGTTTATGCATGGTCGCCGAAGTCTTCAAAGGAATTTAGCGCCCTACGTCGACAACGTCCATCAAAGGAAAGCGATCTTAGCCGTGAAGGAGAGGGAGGAGATCGATTCTCAAGACTTTTGTTTAGTCTTGTTGTTTGCAGAGCCCGAAGCCATGGCAGCTAGAGTCATGGGCGACTTTGCTCGCCCCACATTCACAGCCACCACTTCGGCGATTGTCCTGACGGAAGCGGTCAGGAATCATGAGCTTAAACCTCACCACATGGCGTTGCTTCCATCCTACCACGGGCTGGCCAACGAGGATGCGTTGACGTTCATCCGAGAGTTTTGCACGGTGGTGCAAACTTTCCCACTCGCGGGACTCACGGAGGACACCTTGAAGATGAAGTGCTTCCCGTACACCCTCAAGGATCGAGCAAGGTCGTGGTATTTGGCGCTCCCGGCCAACTCTCTCGCCACATGGAATGCGGTGTGCGAGAAGTTTATGCTAAAGTACTATCCCAACCGCAAGACTCAAGAGGTGCGGTCAAAGATTATGAATTTCTCCCAACACAACGATGAGCCATTTCACGAAGCATGGGAGAGGTTCCAAGAGCTGCTCCAACAATGCCCTCATCATCAAATGGCACCGGAGTTGCTTTGGCAATATTTCTACGACGCCCTCAACCAAACTTGCCAATTCATGGTGGATAGTTCGGCCGGAGGCAACATAGCAGTCAAGACAGCTGAAGAGTTGAAGGATATTTTCGAGACGCTTGCTGCGAGTTCTCAACAAAAATCAGTTAGACCGAGGAACGTGGAGGCGAGTGTAATTTCGATAAGCCCCGACTTGAAGAAGCAAATTGCCGACATGTATAGGGATCTCGAGAATTTGAAGGTTAAGCAAAGTGCACCGGCCCCGAAGGAGGAAGAGAGGAAGCCCGATCAATGCGAGATTTGTGGAGAGCTTGGACACATCAAGGAGGTGTGCCACAACATGGGGGAGTTTCAATACGAAGGAGGAGCCGAGGTCTATGCCGCTCAAGGATACCCACCTCAAGCACCACATCAAGGATACCAAGGGGGATACAATGGACGCTACCAAAATCCGAGGCCAACACAAGGGCAAGGTAACCCCCCTACCTATCCGAATAGGCGTCCTCCACCATATAATAACCCCTATCCTCCTCCACCAAATCCCTACTACCCTCAACCTCCACCATATTATCCACCCCCTCAATACCCTCCAAATCCATATTACCCACCACCTCCATATTATCCTCCTCAATCTAATCCTACACCACCACCACCATACCCAAACTCTCGTCCTCAAGGACCTCCACAAAAGCCCCCCGCCGATGAGGATCGTTTCCATGCACTAGATGCAAACATGAAGCGGCTCGAGACGGCCATTGGTCAAATTTCTGGATCTATGCACTTGATGCAACAACCGGGGCGGATTCCGAGCCAAGGGATTCAACCACAACAAGCTAACGAGGTGCAATATCCCCCGTATGTTCCTCCCTTTCCACCACATCAAGCCCAAGCCGTTTCGGTGCTACGGAGCGGGAGGCACGTGGATAATGGAGTCACAATGCCGCCTCAAGGCCGTTCGAATAATAGGTGGAGCCCGAATTCGCGATGGGGATCGAGCAAAAATCTGGCAGCACAGCACGCTGGACGACCGTCCAGCGTTTCTGGACGACCGTCCAACGTCACGCGTGCCCCTGGACGAGCGCCAGACACCCTTTCAGCGAAGCCCGCGCTGGACGAGCGTCCAGCGCACACTGGACGACCGTCCAGCGCTGAACAAGAGCAGACTGCGAGCCCTTCCTTGGACGAGCGTCCAGCCGACACTGGACGACCGTCCAGCGCCCAGAATGCACACACGGAGTCCGAGGAAGCTGAGAAAGAGTCCCAACCTCTACACAAGACGTCCAATCCTTATGTTCCTCCCATTCCTTATCCGAGTCGAGTGAAGAACAAGAAGCGGGATCAACAATTCATGGATTTGTACAAGCTTCTTTCAAAGGTGGACGTGAACTTGCCCCTCCTTGATGTTATTCGCAACGTGCCACCGTTCGTGAGGTTCGTGAAGGAGTTGACATCGAGGAAGAAGCCGTTCGATGAGATGGAGACGATTGCGGTATCGGAGGTGGCGACATCAATTATGCAACACCCTCTTCCACCTAAGCAACGAGATCCAGGTTCTTTCGTTATCATTATCTCCTTAGGTAATGGTAAGGAAGCATGTGGTATGCTAGATTTAGGTGCCGGTATTAATCTTATGCCTTATTCTATCTTCAAGCAATTAGAGCTAGGAGAACTTAAACCCACTCGCATGAGCCTTCAATTGGCGGATAGGTCTATTAGGTACCCTAGAGGTATTATTGAGGATATTCTTGTTCGCGTAGGGGGTTTGATTGTTCCCGTTGATTTCGTGGTTTTAGAGATAGGT
The DNA here is from genome assembly GCA_029379335.1 of Thymus mandschuricus. Lineage (NCBI taxonomy): Eukaryota > Viridiplantae > Streptophyta > Magnoliopsida > Lamiales > Lamiaceae > Thymus > Thymus mandschuricus. The sequence goes on from CM057079.1 coordinate 12,599,516, forward strand.
GAGGTACAAGAGAATGGTTTTGAGCACACACTTTTGCTAGGTCGTCCTTTCATGGCTACTACTAATACTTTGATTGATGTGAAGAGTGGTGTGATTAAGATGTCCGTTTTAGGAGAGGATGTTTCGTTTTCTGTGCATAAGAGTCGGCCTATGTCATCGGTTAATTTAATTGATAGTTGTTCTTTCATCGATAAGGTTGATGCCTTGGCCGAGTGCTCTTTTGTGCAGGATTTTGACACCGAGGAGGTGTGTTGGGGATCCGGAGATCAAATGGAATGGGAGCGAATGGAGAGGGATATTGGAATCAAGCTACCATTTCCCCCTCAAGACCCCGAGCCCGGCTCGAAGATTCCGGAGCCTTTGGAGTTGAAAGAGCTGCCATCGCATTTGAAATATATATTTTTAGAGGGAGGAAATCAAAAACCCGTAATCATCTCTTCTTCTTTGTCTCTTGCAGAGGAAGGAGCTTTGGTGGGCATACTCAAGGAGAACAAGCTCGCTTTTGGATGGAGCTTGGCGGATATACGAGGAATTAGCCCGGCCACGTGCATGCATCGCATCAATCTCGAAGAAGGCGCCCGCCCCAAACGAGATGGACAAAGGAGGCTCAACCCAATGCTCATGGAGGTCGTGCGCAAGGAAATCTACAAGCTATTGGCGGAGGGTATTATCTATGCCATCGCCGATAGTGAGTGGGTTAGCCCGGTGCACGTCGTTCCAAAGAAGGGAGGAATCACGGTGTCAAAGAACGAGAAGGACGAGTTGGTCGCCTCGCGCCCGGTTACCGGTTGGAGGATGTGCATCGATTATCGGAAGCTCAACGCTTCCACCAAAAAGGACCACTTTCCTCTCCCTTTTATTGATCAAATGCTTGATAAGTTAGCCGGGCAAGAATTTTATTGTTTTCTAGATGGCTTGTCAGGTTACTACCAAATTGCGATAGCTCCGGAGGATCAAGCAAAGACGGCCTTCACAAGCCCTTTCGGGACCTACGCTTATAGGAGGATGCCATTTGGTCTCTGCAACGCACCGGGTACGTTCCAAAGATGCATGATGTCTATTTTTTCGGAATTTATCGGTGATTTTGTAGAGATTTTTATGGATGATTTTTCTGTTTTCGGGTCGTCTTTCCATGATTGCTTGTTGAAAATAGAGAGAGTCCTTAAGAGATGCATTGAGAGTGGACTTACCTTGAGTTGGGAAAAGAGTCATTTTATGGTTAGAAGTGGAATTGTTTTAGGCCATATAGTTTCGAGTAAGGGCATAGAGGTCGACAAAGCGAAAGTGGAGGTGATTGAAAAATTGCCACCACCTAGTGATGTCAAAGGTATTAGGAGTTTCCTTGGTCATGCGGGCTTTTATAGACGATTCATTAAGGATTTTTCTAAAATTAGCCAACCTCTTTGTCGTTTGCTTGCTCAAGATGTGCCTTTCCACTTTGATGAGTCTTGTATGAATGCCTTTCTCACTTTAAAAGAAAAACTCGTCTCTGCTCCCGTTGTAGTTGGTCCCGATTGGTCATTGCCTTTTGAAATTATGTGTGATGCGTCTAATAATGCCGTAGGGGCTGTTTTGGGTCAAAGAGTCGATAAGATGCTTCGTGTGATTTACTATGCTAGTTTAACTCTTAATCCGGCTCAAGTGAATTACACCACCACCGAACAAGAGATGCTTGCCGTTGTTTTTGCCTTAGATAAATTTAGATCTTACATCATAGGGTCTAAGGTGATTATTTATAGTGATCATGGTGCTCTTAAACATCTTTTGACTAAAGCCCAAGCAAAACCTAGGTTGATTAGATGGGTCTTATTATTGCAAGAATTTGACATTGAAATTCGTGATAGGAAAGGTAGTGATAATCTTGTGGCCGACCATCTCTCTCGTCTCGATTCACCTCCCCCTTATGCTTCTCTTGATGATATTTGTGATTCCTTTCCCTTTGAGAATGTTAATGAAGTGAGTGCTACTCCTTGGTTTGCCGATATTGCTAATTACTTGGCCGATAAGGACACTAAACCCGTCCTTAACGCTCAAGAAGAGAAAAGGTTTCTTCGTTTGTGTAGGCAATACTATTGGGAGGATCCTCACTTGTTCAAGCTTGGGAAGGATGAGGTGATTCGAAGGTGCGTTCCCGACCACGAGCAAACCGAGGTGCTGCGACATTGTCACGAGGAGCCGAGTGGAGGACATTTTGGAGGCCAAAAGACTGCTCATAAGGTGCTTCAAAGTGGATTATATTGGCCTACCTTGTTCAAGGATGCTCAAGCCTTCTACCTTGCATGCGATCGTTGCCAACGCACAGGTTCCATAGGTCGCCGTAATGAGATGCCCCTTAATCCTATTTTAGTGGTTGAAATTTTTGATGTATGGGGCATCGACTTTATGGGACCTTTTCCTAAATCCCATGGTTTCGAATACATTTTACTTGCCGTCGATTACGTGTCTAAGTGGGTAGAAGCAATACCCACGAAGACATGTGATTCTCACGTTGTCTTGAAGTTTGTGCAGGAAAATATCTTGTGTAGGTTTGGTTTCCCTCGTGTGATCATTAGTGATGGGGGGAAAAAATTTTTGCCACAAGTTGTTCGCCAAGCTCATGAAGAAGAATGCCATCACACACAAGGTGGCGACTCCTTATCATCCACAAACCTCGGGACAAGCGGAGACGAGCAATCGCCAAATCAAGGGGATTTTAGAGAAGACGGTCAAGCCATCGAGGAAGGATTGGGCCGACAAGTTGAACGACGCTCTTTGGGCATATCGCACGGCTTACAAAGGCGTGCTTGGGATGAGTCCCTATAGGCTCGTCTATGGTAAGTCGTGTCATTTGCCCGTTGAGATTGAGTTCAAGGCGTATTGGGCCCTCAAGCGCATCAATTTCGACCTCGACGATGCTCATGATCGGAGGATTTTGCAAATGGAGGAGCTCGACGAGCTAAGGAACGAAGCCTACGACAATGCCAAGATTTACAAGGACAAGGTGAAACGTCTACATGATAGACGCATAGCATTCAAGGAGTTCAAACCCGGAATGAAGGTACTTCTCTTTCACTCTCGACTTCGATTATTTCCGGGTAAGCTTAAGTCTAGGTGGGGAGGTCCATACACGGTGGTGCAAGTTTTCCCCCATGGTGCGGTGGAAATCAAGAACGAGGATTCGGGATACATTTTCTCGGTCAACGGGCAACGATTGAAGCCATATATCGAAGGGACGACATTGCCTCACACGGTGGAAACAATTCTCATCTCCGACCCTCCACCTCTCTCTTGAATTTTTGGTACGTCAAGCTAATGACGTTAAACAAGCGCTTGGTGGGAGGCAACCCACTTTCTCTATTTTATTTTTGTAGAATAGGATGTATTTTCTTTTTATTTTCATTATTTTTCGTGTGTTTTTTCTTTAAGTGTTTGTGCAGGGAATGGTTCTTAAGGATTGCAATGGCACGGAAGGCGTCGAGAGGGAGAAAAATGGAGATTTTGAGCACAATTCCGCGAGGGCTGCTCTGGACGGGCGTCCAGCGCACGCTGGGCGACCGTCCAGCGTATTTTTGAGTTGCTAGAAATTTTCAGCGAGGGTCGCGTTGGACGAGCGTCCAGCGCACGCTGGACGAGCGTCCAACGTAATTCACCCCTTTAATTTTCTGCGAACGCCGCGCTGGACGGGCGTCCAACGTACGCTGGACGAGCGTCCAGCGCAAGACGGGCCCCAATTCGATTTTGAATCTGATTTTCACTAGGTTTTACTTAACCCTCTTCTCCTCTCTTCTCTTTCTCACGCCTCCCTCTCTAAGTTGCAGATTGAACACACGAACTCCAGCCGCCGCCGTTGTAACCGCCTCAGCCGCCGGAATCCACTGCCGCCGCCACCAGCCGCGCCGCACAGCCGCCGTGTTCCTGTCAGCACCTCGCCCTGCCCTCGTCGCCGCCGCCACGCAGCCGCCTTCTCCCACGTCCAGCGCTCGCCCAGCCCACGTCCACGCCGTCGACGAGCCCTCGCCCAGCGCCCAAATTCACCTTGGACGAGCGTCCAAGGTGCAGTGGACGACCGTCCAGCGCGAGCTGCGTTTCCGGTCCGTTTTTCGCCGTCAATTTCCCCATCTCATCCCCGTTTCGTCCCAGTAACTACCATGGTTCGTGGAGAGCTCGGAGAAGCCCGCCCTCTCACCGATGCACGCATTCCGTTGCATCGCCGCCCCGACTACCACCCGTCCGGAGTTTCCCCCGAGCTTTATGGCCGTCAACAGCACGTTCCCTTCCCAACGGAGAGATTCGAGACCATAAATTTTTATGCCCGTCTACGAGGTAAGGATATTCGACCTCCTAGGCACTACAATATGGATTTTCTTCGTCGTTTACCTATGTGGGATACACTTAGAGGATACATAGATTGTTTAGGGCTTATGCGTTTAATAACCCATGCTTGGGAGGGTCATGAGAGCTTATGTATCGAAATGTGTTCTAGTTTTAGGTTAGAACGTAATGAGGAAAATGAGCTTTGCATGTATGCTACTTTTCGGGGTGAGTTGTGGGAAATCCCTAGGCGAGTGATGCATGAAGCATTTGGTTTTCATATGGGTGATGGTTTGTCTGAGTTCATGCCGTCTGATTTTAATGTGTCTAATGCTTGGTTTGCGTTGACGGGTGTTACTAATTATAAAGCTTCTGGAGTGCCGAGTGCTTTTATCAAAGATCATGCTTTATTAATTCTTCATCGTTTTCTGTCTTGCATGATTACTGGTAAGAAAGAGCACAACAAGGTGAATGCGTTAGAAATTTATTTGCTTCATTGTGCTTCTAACAATATTAGGGTGTGTATGGCTCCATTTATATGGTCCCAACTTACTAATGTGCAAACCAAGAGTGGTGCACACCCTACTTTGAGTTATGTGGCTATAGGTTTGGCACGCCAGTTGCATGTAGATATTTCTCAAAGCACCGGCTTAACTCGAAGCAAGGAGATCACCCTCAACGAGCTTATCAACGCTCATCTCATGCGAGGGGCGACCGAGTTCGTTCCCGTTCGGGAGAGAGCGTCTGTTGTTGCTTATCATGCAGCTCGTCGTCAACATGGTCTCCCAAGTCAAGAGTCGGAGGATGAGGAGGAGGAATATGAGGACGGGGACGATGATGAGGAGCAAGAAGGTGATGAGGAGCACAACGAGGATGAAGAAGAGGATGGAGACGAGGAGGAGGAGCAGCACGTCCCGGACGACAACGAGCGTTTGATTCACTACTACACTAGCCGAGATCGCGTCCGGGCTCGTCAAAATATGGAGGCCGAGGTTCCCCCTTATTGGGCCGACTTTAGGACCGATTTTACACAATTCCAAGAGAATGTGTTTAATCGGTTCGATGATTTGTCGACCCAAGTGACGGGGTTGAATAGTCGAGTGTCCCACATGGAGAGTCACTTGACTCGTTTTACCGACTTCTCGGTGGCCTCTACCTCTACCTCTACTCCACCGGACCCGAACGACCCTCGTTGGTGGTCTCCTTACGATCCCCGATGGAATGATCCACGTTTCCGAGGTTTCTTCAACCCATAGCATGTTTGTGTCTTTTATTTTTGTTTGTGTCTTTTATTGTTTTCTTTTTATTTTGTTCTATTTTACGCTTTGGTATTTGTGTTTTGTGTTTGTTTTGTAGGTGATACTTGGAGTCTCTCGAGATTTTGAGTATTCGTGTTGTTTGTCTTCATGCGATAAGTTTTTCTATCCATTTCCTTTTTATTTTCTCGCAATGGGGACATTGCTTGATTTTAAGTGTGGGGGGGGGGGGGGGGGGGGGGGGGGGGGGGGGGGGTCTTTGAACTTTTGGCATGAAGTTTTTACTTTTGTTGAGTCATTAGGAGTTAATTGAGTCGTTGAGTCAAATGAGCATGTGATGATAGTATTGTGGACTTGGCCAATGATAGAGAATTGTTGATTTTTGGAAAAATTCATGATCTTTATTATGCATGGAACCTTGGCGAAGCGACGCATTTTATTCGATGAATTTGATGTATGCTATGATGTCGGGAACTAGATAGTTTGAACCCGTGAGATTTGAGCTTTTTGTGCATATTTATGCCTATTCTTGATTGAGTGATCATGCTTGCTTCGTTGTTTCTAGAACTTGCCTTGTTTCTCCATCAAGACCTTAGTATATTTACGAACTAGGAAATGATCTTAGGCCATCTTTCTTTAGCCACATGATTCCTATACACTAACCTTGTTCATAATCCTTTGATTACCCCTTTTGAGCCTTTATTAGCCGTTCTTTGTGAAACCGGATGATAGGAGGTTTGGATGATTATGGGTATCCTTAGTTGTAGTTGGGTGATATGGAAGGAGATAATTGAAAAATATTTGTTGTGGTGTAGAAGGAGAGAAAGAAAAGAAATTTGAGATGCTTGTTTAAGTGTAGTTAGCTATCCCTATAAGCTTAGAAAAAAAAAAAAAAAGAGAAAAAAAAAAAAAAAATAGAGCCTTTGTTCAAATTAGAAAGAACATGTATTAGTTGAGCTCTAGAAAAAAAAAAAAGAAAAGAAAAAGAAAAAAAAAAAAAAAGCATAAGGGGATAGTTAGCTTTGATTTGTATAGTTTAGCATTTTTGAGTTTGTAATTGGTGTGTTGGAGGGTAGAAGATGGAGATTAAAAATCCATACTTTGGTTGGAGTTGAAAAAGAGGTTGATGATTTAGAGCATTTTGAGTCACTTAGCCTAAATATTCCCTACCTTAACCAATGTCCCTACATTACAAGCTTATATAAAGACCTTTTTGATCCTTGTTTGTAGATATTACATTAGGTGGAGATGTTGAGATTAAAGGCAAGCTTATGGTAAACATGTTGCATTGCATTGATGTTGAGTGAACCTTCTTGATGTGCATTATATTACATCTTTTCTTTGAGAGAGTTGAGTGTTCACTTTCATATACAAAATTTCACATGTTTGGGAGTGTTCTTTGATGGATTAGCATACTTTGAATTAGTTGAGTAGATTGTGTTGATTGATGCTAAGGTTGTGTGCATAGTTTTGATCATGAACATGAGAGTTGTTTTTGAAAAGCTTTGAGGCCAATATAGTTCACGATACTTGAGTCTATTGTTTGTTTTGTTTTGCTTGAGGGCAAGCAAAGGTCTAAGTGTGGGGGAGTTTGATTGGTGTGTTAATGTTAGGATTTTCGTAGTGTTGTCGAGTCCGTTTCGTTATGTTTTGCGTCTCTTTCGTTTGTATTTTGCTATGATTTGGTTGTTTGGAGTTTGGTTCGTGTAGGATCGTTAGGTGGAAGAAACGGAAGGAAACGGCTCGAAAAAGGCGAAGAATTGAGGAAATATCAAGTTTGGAGCGAGCAAGACGCTGGACGATCGTCCAAGGCTCTGGACGACCGTCCAGAGTGCGCTGGACGAGCGCTCACTGCGGTGGACGAGCGTCCAGAGTAGAAAAGCAGCGCACAGCGAGTGCGACGTTGGACGAGCGTCCAACGTACGTTGGACGACCGTCCAACGTTCCGGCCAGCAAATCTTTCCTTATTTATCTAGGTTTTTACCTAGTATATATATACCATCCTTGTACACGAATTATAACCACCTTTTACATTAGTTTTAGCTTAGTTTTCAGCATTCAAATACTCTAAATTAGTTTTACTTTGTTTGGATCCGGATTCCTCGTTTAGTTTTTTTAATTCAAGACTTCGTTTATTTAATTCAAGTTCTTCGTCTTCGTTTAATTCGCGTAAGTTCTTTTATTGCTTTCGTTTATTTGCTTAAATTGCTTTGCTTTAGTTTTAGATTCATTCTCTTAATTGCTTCGTTTAATTTGCTTAGTTTAAATTTCGTTCTTTCGATTTCTAGTTCTAGTTTAGATTCGTTTTTCTTCGATTTCAATTTTCTCGTTTTTAAAGCTTTCAAAGTTAGATTTATTTCTCCTTTTAATTTCCAGATTTTAATTCATCATGTCTAAGTTAGTTTATGCTTTCTTCTTTGCTTTCTTTATTGTTTTCTTTTCGATTTTCGCCTAGGTAGATTTATTGCTTTCTTCTAGTTTAATTCTCTAAGTTTATTTAGTTCTATTTATTTCCAGCTTTTAGATTAGTTTTATTTGCTTTGATTTATTTTCTTGCCTAGGATTTAAAATCAAAACCCCAAAAATATTCTTTACTTGCTTTCTTAGATTAGGTTTTACTACATAATTAATTGCCCTGCAAAGTTTTCCTTCGAGATTCGACATTGGGTTTTTACTTACTAAGTGCTAGGATAGATTTCGTTCTATTGCGAACACTTTTTAGTGAAACAAGTTTCTCTCAACTTTGGTGGTGGAGCGAGTCAATCAAGTGCCCCACGTCATTCGTTTCCAACTTGGTGGTCAACCAAGGGAGCTTGATATGGATCAACTTAGTGATATTATCGGAGGAAACAAGAATGGCGAGTACATTGGCAACAATCATCCGAATCTTCAAGATTTGTGGGCACAATTCGTGGATTTTGAGGAGGAAAGAAGGAGATCTTACAATCCGGCTACTGCAAAGGCCACCTCAATCCGGAATCCCACGATTCGCTACTTCCATAGGCTGATTTCGTCCACCATCCATTCCCGCCACGATTCCGGCACCTTCCTTGCTACCGACGCTCATCTCATTTGGACCTCATATCGAGGTCACTCTCAATGTGCAGCCCTTTACCTTGTTGATCATATGGAGAACCAAGCATACTTGTTCGGGGGACAAAAGATTGGGATAGGAGCTTTCGTCACTCCAATTGCCCAACACTTCAACATTCCGATTGGAGAGCAGCCCGTGTCTACGTCCATCTGTGGATAGACGCACGTTGGAGCTTGCAAGGATGATCTCTTTCGACACGTCCGGGTGGTTCTTTAAGCTACATGGGAGAAGTGGTATTTATCTCTTTCCACTTCCGAACAACTACTTGACCGAGGTGATCGGGAACGAGAAGCTAAGGAGAGGAAACGGGAAGATGAACTCTCCTCAACACAAGGAGCTTATGTGGGCTGAGGGAGGTCCAAGACCCGATGAAGGGGGTGATGATGATGAGGAGGAAGACGATGAAGACGAGGCCGAGCAATATGAGCAAGGATTTGATCGAGAGGAGGATGCATATGCGCAAGGATACGAAGGTGTTCCACAGCCCGGTTTTCATATGAGAGCTCCGGATTTCTCTACGATGCGAGATTGGCACACGGAGTCAATGGAGGCGATGGACAACTACCATTGGGATGGTAGGGAGTTTGTTGAGTCTCAAGTAAGAGGAGTTCGTGAAGAGGTGCAAACTTTGAGAACCGAGGTAGGGGACCTTCGTACATACATTGGAGGTCGTTTTGATACTCTCAATACTTATTTTGAGAACGAGGCAAAAATGAGAGAAGATGAGGCGAAGAGGCATGAGGATGAAAGAGCTTACTTGGAGAATTACAATAGGATGGTGCATGAGATGCATTATTTCTATCCTCACTACCCGGATACTCATCAACGATTCGACCCCAATAACCCCGACAACCCTCCCTTCCCGCCGCCTTTTCAATGAGGTATGTTTGTTAACTTAGCCTACTTCTTTTCTTTAAACTTATTTCCTTGCTTTGCTTTGAAATAAGTTTGGGGGAGGGAAAGAGTGTCTAAGTTAACTCTTTTAATTGTTTTCTTGTTTTAAGAGTCTCTTATTTGTTTAGTATTATTTTGGGGTATGTTTGAGTCTTTTATGTTGAGTCTTAGGTTTAAATTGAGTCAAGTAAGCATGTGATGATAGTATTGTGAATTTGGCCAATGATAGAAAATTTTTGATTGATTTTTGGAGAAAATTTCATGATCTTTATTATGCATAGACCCTTGGCGAAGCGACGCATTTTATTTGATGAAATTGAAGCATGTCTTGATGTCGGGAACTAGTTAGTTTGAGCCCGTGAGATTTGAGCTTTTTGTGCATGTTGATGCCTATTTCTTTGATTGAGTGATCATGTATGCTTCATTGTTTCTAGAACTTGCCCTATTTCTCCATCAAGACCTTATATTTATGAACTAGGAGATGATCTTAGGCCATTTTTCTTTAGCCACATGAATCCCATACACTAACCTTGATCATTATCTTTGTTTACCCCCTTTGAGCCTTGTTATGAGCCTTTCTTTCTTGAGCTTGGATGATAGGAGGTTTGGATGGATAAGGGTATCTTTAGTGGATTTAGTTGGTGATGTGGGAGGTGTTGAAAAGAATATTTTGTTGTGGTATGGAGAAGAAAAAGAAAATTTTATTTTAGATGCTTGATTTAAGTATAGTTAGCTATCCCTATAAGCTTAGAAAAAAAAATAGTTGTGAAAAGAAAAAATATAGAGCCTTTGTTCAAATATTAGAAAGAACATTCATTAGATGAGCTCTAAGAAAAAAAAAGAGAAAAAAAAAAGAGAAGAGAATGAGAATAAAAGCATAAGGGGATAATTAGCTTGAAATTGTATTATATGCATCTATGATATTGATGTTGTGTAGTGTTGTTGGATGGTAGAAGATGGAGTTGAAAAACCATACTTGGGTTGGAGTTGAAAAGAGGGTGATGATTTTAATGAATTTTGAGTCACTTAGCCTATACATTCCCTACCTTAACCAATGTCCCTACATTACAAGCTTATAAAAAGACCTTTTTGATTCTAGTTTGTAGGTATTACATTAGGTGGAGATGTTGAGATTAGGGGCAAACCTATGGTAAACATGTTGTATTACATTGATGTTGAGTGAACCCTTATGATGTGCATTATATTATACATCTTTTTCTTTGAGAGAGTTGAGTGTTCACTTATACACATATAAATATCTCACATGTTGGAGAGTGTTCTTGATGGATTGACATGAGTTGAATTTATCGAATGAATTGTGTTATTGATGCTAAGGGGTGTGTGCATAGTTTTGATCATGATCATGAGAAATGGTTGTTGAAAAGTTTTGAGGCCTATATAGTTCACAATGCTAGAGTCTATTGTTTATGTGTTGGTATTGTTCGGGGACGAACAATGTTTAAGTTTGGGGGATTTGATATAGGTGAAATTTACCTTGTTTTAATAACCAAAAAGAGTCGATTTTGTGTTTCGTTTGTGTAGTATCGTCTTTGATTTATATGATTTTCATTATATTGGACAATATTATGCTTTTGGGTGTTTTCTTGAGTTTTTAGGTATATTTTGGTATTAAAACCCCGAAACGAGACAAGGCGTGAAGATCGAAGAACAAAGTACAAGGATTGAGTTCGAGTGAAGGCCTCTCGACACCTCTCTCGATCAAGAGGTCGATCGAGAGGTACCTTCTGCCGCAACTTTCGATCGAGAGCATTATATTCACACCCTCTCGATACCTCTCTTGATCGAGAGGTCTGTCGAGTGGGGGTTCCACCCGGGAATTTTCTCCTTAATTAATTAGACTCCTTTTTGGTTTAGGTTTCCTTATGTAAATTTCTCCTATATATATACTCCTAGTCTAGCATTGTAAACCCTAACATCTTATCATCCTTCATACTTTTCTAGCACTTTATATTTTCTTTAGAGTTTTTATTCTTGTATTCAACATTGGAGCTTTTCAAGTTTATGCAAGATTCAAGATTCGACGTTCTTCGTTTGTGTTCAAGTTTTTCTTACTCTTACTCTTTAATTATGTTCTTTCAATCTTTTGTGTTTGCTTTAATTATGTCTAGCTAAATTCCTTAGTTGATTTTAGGGATTGAATGCCTAATTGAATCTATGTAAGTGTTTTTGTTTACAATTAGCCTTCCAATCTAGATGCATGTTTTCATGGTGCTTATTCTCATGCATGATTAATTGGCCACTAATTATGTATGCATAGTTATGTTTATATGCCTTAATTGGATATTGCATAATAGATCTCATGAATACATGATATGATAATTTGATTTGTCTTAATTGATGTTAAATTGTCATATGTTCGCATGTAATTGATTTGGGTGTCTTAATTGAACCTAGTTGATTATATCATTGATACTTATTCTCTTTTGCACTTAGTTTGATATCTATGCGTCCGAAAGGATATTAGGATCATATTAAGTGACGACTTGCATTGCTTTTATCGGGGTGTAGGTTATATTTTATGTATCACATTTAGATTGGATTAAATTGGTTAATTGTATGCATTAATTGCTTTCATATGTTTGATTAGGTAGGCTTCCCTAAAGTCAACACTTTTCCTTAATTGTTTAATTCCCTTATTTGTTTTATTGCTTGAGTCCTAAGTTATTTATTTGACTAGTTACTTTCCTTATTTATTTATTTCCCTATATGATTAATTGAGTCCTTATTATTTGCCTAGTCTATAAATACCACATCTTAAAATCCTAAAAGCCTAGACATCACATTAGTTATTGAGTAGAGGTATTGTGTGCGTTTTCGACATGTCAATCCCTGTGGATACGATACTCGTGCTTTCTTATACTATACCTATTTTTGTGTGGTAGAAAATAGTGCGATCAGCTGCAGAGTGTTGAGTCTAGTGCGGACGAGCTCGCTCGAGCCTCTGACACCGCGGTCCGGCTACTTCGCGAAGCCGTGACCAGATTCGCGAGGGTGTCGGAGCGTGCGGACGCTCTGGAGGACGACAAGACTCATCTTGTCAAAGACATCACTGCTTCTGAAGCAAAGGGTAAGACCCTGCAAGAGCAGTTGTCCTCGGCGATAGCTGACCTCGCTGCCTTGAAGGGCGAGGTGGAATACTTGAAGTCCGAGTTGGACACTGCCCGTGCTCGGGAGGAGGATTTGACCAGCTCGCAGGGCGGAGCCTTGAACGAGGTAATGACCACGAGGAATGTGGCCGCTGCTTTGAATAAAGTTGCCGAGGACTACCCTAATCTCCCAAAGGAGAAATATGGGTACGAGGTGCTATCAGATGACCAAGTGGTCCACACCTATGCTGAGGTGCTGTTAGAACGGACCCCCTCCTTCCCCGTCGTCGAAGCTCTTGCCAACTGCCGCACTTTACTTTCTGTCGACGAAGTGCGCAATTGTGCGGATGATCGAGATGAAGAATTCGAAGCAGTGCTGGCTGAGGTGGCGAAGTAGATGAAGGAAGTTGAAGCCAAGAAGGCTGCTGGGGCCCAAGCTGAGGAAGGGACGGGCACCTCGGGTCAGAAGGTGCCCGAGGCCGAGGTGGAGAAACCTCGGGAAACCGAGGTGACAGAGACAGAGGCGCCCAACGGGGTCAGTTGATCCCTCTTTCTTTTCCCTTTGTTTCTCTGTCTTTTTGTAATCCGCATGCCCCCGTGGCCATTGTAAATCAAACTCTTCCTTTATAAATGAAATGTGTTTTTCTTCTCTTCTTTGATTGTGACCTTTACTGCTTTACTTGTAGAATGAAACCGAAATAATAGATATAAATCTGTACCTCGACGAAATCAAACGTCTTTCTCGGCTTGTCGACTCAAAAGAGGTCGAAATCCTTCGTGCCCATGAGCTTGTCGATCATGTCCGTGCTGAGTACGAAGCCAAATACAGGACCATGCAGATAAAAAGCGAAGGACTCGAAGCTTGGTACGTGGATGTGAAGAATAGGCTCGAGCTTCGAAAAAAGAAATCCAAGGTTATCAAATCTGAGCATGCCGAGTATTAGAGACTCATCCACAAGCTCGGTGGATCCACCATTTCCTAAGTCGAGGTCGAAGCCTTGCAAGTGATGAAGAAATGCATCAAGAACCGAGATCGTAGTGGGCCGGATTCATGGGAGTGTATTGAACAGGTTGCCGAGCTGAAACGTTTCACCAGCTTGTTCCCAATAATCATCGACCGTCAGCCTGATATCAAGCAATGGTTAGACGCATATCCTCGGGCTGCTATAGCCACGACTCGATACGGCTGCCCAATGCCTCGATTTCTAGGCCTTCAAGAACCTACATCCTAAAGCCGGCGAATTCGAGACCTCCAAGAAGTTAGCGATCCTTCCTTCCCGACCCAAGTTCGCCCACCTCCACCTATCCGAAACTGCAGTTCCAGCCCTCAATTGGAACCGGGCTCATCTTCCCGAGGTCACGGCGGTAGGACGGGACGAAGTTCCACCCGCGGTCGGGGTAGAGGTAGGACCAGGTTTAATTTGGACGATGTACTGAACCTTAATGTCGCTGACAAATGGTTTAACTGTGGTTGAGGACCTGATGCCGGTTCCTCTTCATGAACTTGTAATTTTTATAATCTTATCGAATTAAATAGAAACTACTGTTCTTATTTAACCATATACCAACTCGAGCGAGTACAAGATCAAGTCGACCCGTTGTTCCAGCCTACACGGCTTTGTGGATACTTGAACGGGGTCGAGTTGTCTATTTGACCGAAGTGGCTTTTAGTGCCGATCATCGGTGGGTTCCTGATTTGCCGAGATATATCGGTAGGAGTGGTCTCCTTGGGTCCCTGGTTTCCCGAGATTTATCGGTAGGGGTGGTCCCCTTATATTATATCATATCCGAGATACGTGTCTCAAGGGTGACACACTTGTTCTCGTTAGGTTCGTGTGGAGAATGGCGGAGAGGTAACATGCATAGGTGATAGAATCGTGCATGACAGAATGGAGATGCAAACAAAATTTAAAACAACAAACTTCCATTAAACTTGAGAAATCTTTTAAAAGCGGACTCGAAAAGACATTAAAATTACTTGATTGGAATGCAAAACAAAAAACTAGACTCTATCTATATGAATTCTCCACCTCTAAACGTAGTACCTCATAAGATGAACAACGTTCCAAGCCCGTGGTATGGGTTCACCATACATGTGGGTGAGTTTGTATGTGCCCCCTTTCCAATGACTTCGTGTACTCAGTAAGGCCCTTCCCACGTGGCTTCCAGCTTGCCGAGCTTAGAGGCTTTGCTGACTTCATTATTCATGAGGACGAGATCTCCCACACAGAACTGTCGGCTTTTCTAGTATCGTATCATTTGTTGCTTGTACCGAGCTTCTTTTATGTAGGCAAGATTCCGTTTCTCTTCTAGTAAGTCGAGATCGGCACACCTGTTATCATCATTGACTTCGGGTGTGAAGTGAATTGTCCGTGGGCTCGGCATCCCTATCTCGACTGGGATTACAACTTCACTTCTGTAAGCCAGGCTATAAGGGGTTTCTCCATTAGCAGTGCGAGGTGTAGTTCAGTAAGACCATAGGACGTGGGGGAGGTGCTCTAACCATCTTCCTTTAGCTTGATCCAAACGAGTTTTGATCCCCTTGACAAGGGTTCTATTCGTAACCTCTGTTTGACCATTTGTTTGAGGATGGGCCACCGAGGTGAACCTTTGTTGGATCTTCAACTCCTCGCACCATTCCTTGAAGACCCTATCGGTGAACTGCGTTCCGTTATCGGAGACTAAGATGTGGGGCACTCCGAAGCGACACACCACATTTTTCAAATGAAGTTGAGCGCGTTCTTGCTCGTGATCTTAACTAGCGGTTTTGCCTCTACCCACATCGTGAAATAGTCGATAGCGACTATTAAGAACTGTAGCTGCCCGGGTGCCTTCTCGAAAGGACCGACTATGTCAATTCCCCACTGCGCAAAGGGTCATGAGATCTGCATGCTAGCGAGGTCAGTCTGAGGCAACCTTGCGACATTAGCATGGATTTGACACTTGTCCCACCTCTACGCGAGCTTGGTGCAGTCTCGGAGCATCGTAGGCCAGTAATAGCCCCATCTCATGATCTTCCGTGCTAACGTCCGAGGTCCAATATGACTACCGCATGCTCCCTCATGCACTTCGCACATACGTAGTTAGCTGCATTGGGTCCCACACATCGAAGTAAAGGTTGAAGGTATGACTTTCTGTAAAGAATACCTTCAACAATAATGTAGCGTAGTGATCTGCTCAGCACCCTTCTAGCTTCCACTTCATCCTCTAGTAGGTTTCCTTTCTCCAAGTATTCTTGAATGGGTGACATCCAAGTACGATGATCATCGTCTGTTATCGCATTAACCTCGGTCTCCTCTATACTTCTTCTGTGTATTTCCTCGATAAGCAAAGTTCCTGGTGCAGAGGTCAGCTTGCTCAAAGTGTCAGCGCGGACATTTTGACCTCGTGGAATGCGGACGAGATCGAAGTGGGAGAAGGATTGCTGCAACTCCTTAGCCTTTTCAAGATATTTCTTCATCCTGTCTCATTTCGCCTCGTATTTCCCCAGCATATGATTCACCATGACTTGCGAATCGCTGAGTATCTGGATGGCTCGGACCTTTATCTCCCGAGCTATAAGAAGTCCTGCAAGCAGCGCTTCATATTCCACTTCGTTGTTGGTTGTAGGAAATGTGAACCGCAGTGAGTATGTGAACTCCTGCTTTTCTGGGCTAATGAGGAGTACTCTAGATCCTTTTCCCGCTTTGCCACCATCCACATACACCTGCCAACAATCCACCGGATCCTTTGCAGTTAATTCCGCTGTGGATTCCTTAGCATGATTTTGAGTCTTATCAACTACGGGCGCCTTCATCAAAAAAGTAGTTTTCACCAGGAAATCAGCGAGGGCTTGTCCTTTGATAGCTTAATGAGGGAGATACGTGATATCATGCTCCCCTAAATCGATGGCCCACTTCGCTATCCGACCCGAGGCTTCTGGTTTTGTCAGCATTTGTCGAAGTGGGCAGTCAGTACGAACGTGGATAAGTGATGCTTTCTAGAGGGTACCACAAAAGTACATTTCTAAGGATTAAGCTTGAGATTTACCTCGCGAAGTAAGAGGAGTACGGTACGGAGATCAGTGATGCTGGTGTTTCTCTCTTTGATTTTCACCACGATGTCGTCAACGTACACCTCCACCACCTTCCCGATGTGATGCTGGAAAATTTTATCCACCATTCTTTGGTAAGTGGCCCCTGCATTCTTAAGCCCAAAAGGTATCTTCCGATATGCAAATACGCCGAAGTCATTGACGAAGGCCGTCTTGGCGGCATCTTTTTTATCCATAAGCACCTGATGGTATCCCTTGTACAGATCCAGAAAACTGAACATCTCGTATCCCACCAGTGCATCAACCTTCTTGTCAATGTCGGGGAGAGGAAAGCAGTCTTTCGGCCAATACTTGTTGAGATCAGTGTAACCTACACGCATCCGCCATCCGCCTCCTGCTTTTTTGACCATGACGGGATTCGCAATCCACGTCGGATAAGTGACCTCGAACAAGATACCGGCTTCTAACAGCTGAGTCACCTCGATGCAGATGACTTGGTTTCGTTATGCGGCAAAGGAACGCTGCTTCTGCCGCACAGGTTTTACTCCAGGATCTATGTTGAGCTTGTGAGTTATCACACGAGTCTGTCATGTCAAGTGGTGACCACGCGAAGACTTCTCCGAATTCCCATAAGAGCTGGATAACCTGTTCTCGGAGATGAGGCAGCTCGGTGAAGCCTACTTTGACAACTTTTGTTGGATCATCTTCATACAGTGCTGTTGGTCCCGGTTTGTTAATAGGAAAAATACGTAGAGGGGGGGGGGGGGGGGGTGAATACGTATTTTGAAGTTTTTCAACTTCAAATCCCTTAACTCAGAGTAACAAGTAAGGAGCTCGCTTTAAACTTAAGACCTAGCTGAAGCTAGATCAACAGTACGTAGCTAGCCTGCTTGACCGAAGTGATGACTTGATCAAGAGGGAGTCCTTACTCGTGTATGCGGAATTTGGTGAGCTAAAATCTTTTCCTAAGTAATTAAAATATCCAGATTAAGTTGTTTAGATGTAATATGCAATGGATAAACAAACAAGTAAGAGTTTAAGGTTAGAGAGATACGACACAGAGATTTATAGTGGTTCGGAGATAACGCTCCTACGTCCACTTTGTTGCACGACGGCAACTGTTCTCTTCACTCAAGAACTTGAAGGTTACGGGTCCTTCAAAAACCTGGTCGAGATCGGGCTTCACTCGCCTGGATCTGACGAACAACGCAGTGATTACGGGTTCACTACTAAGACCTAAACTGGACACGAAACTTCACTCGTTTCTGTCCGAACAACAGGGAGATTCCGGGCTCTCCTTACAGCCTAGCTTCGATCGAGCTTTACACAAACGGTGTAAGTGTAAGCTTGGATCTCAACTCTATGATCGAGGCTTCTTCAATCGATGAAAGAAGAGCCTTGGATCGAAACAACCTAACGACAACACTCAAAAACCTAACAGACAAGTATAGGGTTTTTGGTTGACGACACACTATGAAGAACTCTTTACAGTAGATGCAAAGATTGGCTAGAGTTCTTCTTCTAAGCTTCGGATATATGAAGTGGGCTTAGAATCTAAGTGTGAAGGCTGTGAAGACGAGTTCCGATGAACTGGAAACTCGGAGAACACTTGGAAACAAAGACTCGAAAATTTGCTCGAAGGCTGGGAGTGTTTGTTTGCTGTATGCGCTCGAATGCTCAAGTAGTGTTCTCTCTTTTCTTCGTCTTCATCCTTCACTATTTATAGGCGGAGGGATGGCTGAGATCCGTTGTTTGGTTGGTGGCCTTGTCCCTCCTCCTCTCGACAGTACTTGCGCAGGCAGTAGCTTTTGCAGGTGCCCAGTTTGTCTCTTTGCCGAAAATGGCTAAGTTACAAACTTAACAGTAACTGGAGCGACCGGGTACTGTTACGGCGCCTTGTCGGCCTGGCAGTCAACTCCGCTGCTCCTCTCCTCAGTCGACACGTGGAGATCTCGTAATAAATGCGGAGATCTTCAGTTGACTGGAGTTCAAAATATGGGCGGGAGTTGTGCTGTCGCTTTCTGGTAGGTAGTGGCTTGCTTTGCTTTGAAGTTGTAGCGTCCGCTCTGAAGTGAGTCGCTTCAGGATCATACTGTAGCGGGTCGCTTCCGAAACGAAGTTTTGTAGTGACCGCTTTAATATGTGTTGACCCGCGTTGACTCGCTTCTGCTTTTCTTTGTAGCGTTCGCTTTGGTTAGCTTTGGTGGCTTCACTTTGACTCCACTGTAGCGCTCGCTTCGCTTCGCTGGTTTCGGCACGCTTCACTCCGATTTGCTAGACTCGCTTCGCTTTGGAAGAACACACTCAAGCGAGTGGTCTTCACTTGAATTCCTGCAGTCTAAAGCTAAGCAAAATAAAGCCATCCTAACAGATTTAGGCTTAGAAAAATTCTAACCTATTAACTACATCCAAATGGGTCGCTTGGGAGCTGGACACTTGGGGTTTTGGGATCCAATCAAAAACAAATGGCTTCGTTTATCAAGTATCCCTCAGAGTTCCCCCTTAACAAATTGGTCCATAACAATTCCCAACAATTTCCCCCTTTTTGATGATGCCAAAACCCAAAGGCTAAGATTTAGAAAATTCCAGCCTATCTAACCGTGAAGGGAACTCCAAGCGACTGCTTCCTTTGCAGTTTCGTTTGTAATTTTTCTTTTAAGTTCCTTTCCCTTTTTTTTTTCGATTAAATTATTTGAGTTTGTAGCAAAAAGGTAAAGTCATTCACAAAGCGAGTAAATGACACGAGAAGAGACAGAAATAAAGGTGAGATAGATGAACAAGGCAGTTCACAAAAAGATATGTTTTAGAAGCTTGAAACTCAAAGGTTTCCTGCAGCTTCATCCTCCTTCTCCTTCTCCTTTCCTTCTTCCTCCTTCTCCTCTTCTTCTTCAGCAGCAGTATCCACGTAAGCTGATAGAACTCTCGATTCCATAGAGTCTACTGTGTGGATACTGGGATTTCTCCAAGCGCTCTGCAGCCTAAAGGCTTCAGTCACTTCATCATCTATGATCCCTCTATCTGGAATGTCAGTTCCTGGATGATAAGGCATGGGGAATTCTTTAATAGCAGGAATCTTGACAACCAAGGGCTTGGGCTGAGCCAGTTCAGCTGTGGTGAAGATCTTCCTCCGCATCTTCTCGTCATACGTGCAAAGGAAGTTGCTGAGAGCACTCATTCGAGAGCAACGATCTTGAAGTGGCACTACCTCCCAAAAGTAGTAAGCTTTGATAAACAGGTTCTTGTAGTCTAGCCACAGATCGCGCAGATCCCTCGGAATGAACTCTTCAATTTCCCTGGCATCTGGGTGATCAATCCTTCGCTTGGCCAACTCCTCTTCTGTCCTGCTTGACAGTTGAGCCATGACCTTCTTGAATTTTGCTCCCGACTCGCTGTTCCACGATGGACGCTTCGCATTGAGTCGTTTGCGAATGTAATCTTGTTCATCATTGCGAGGATATCGACCCGACTCCACCATCTCCTTTGTAGTCACGTCGCATGCATCAAATATGGCTTGAGCTTCACATGCTTCGGACTCATCTGGCATGAAGGGAATGAACGCGCTTCGGACCAACGAGGACTGAATGAGCAATACTTCACTGAAGTGCTCCTCGATCTGTGCGTCAATCACTTGGAGACGCCTGGCGTGACTCCTCTTCTTTCTCTCCTCTTCGCTCCTTCCCTCCTCTCTTTCTTTCCTTTTTCTCTCCTCCTTTCCTGCTTTTGAAGCAACTGCTTGCTTGACCTTTTGGCGCTTAGCCGCGGGGTCATTACTTTTCATCTCTGGTGCAGTTCGCTTCATTGGCATCTTTGGTGGTGGGGGCGGCATGTCTTTCTTCGTAGCTTCACTAGAGGGGACAGCTGTAGATGAGATGAGTGCAGCTGTTGAAGCTAGTGCGGCGGATGAAGCTGGTGCGTCCACTTTGGGTAAAGCGGCCGCTTGGGAACTGGACGAAGCACCTGCATTAACAAAGTTTTTGGTTAGTTGCTCCATCTCCCATGCCAAGACAGCATCCTTCTCCACCTGCTTCCTCTTTTCCTCCTTCGTTAACACTGTCACCGGAGGATGTCGTGCAATCGATGCACTTAGCACTTTTTCTTGAAGTGGCCTCCTAGGCTCTTCGGGCTTTTTCATTAACTCCTCCTCCGTGAGTTTCGTCTTGCCCAGAGCCCTCGCTTCGTCTACTACATCCTCCTTTTCACCGGCAACACTGCCTCCTTCCAACATCATCTCCACACCAACTCTGCTTCCCCCTGAACCTCCAGTTCCTCCTAGCTTCACTTGTCCTTCCCCATTTTTGGCATCATCACTGCCAGGGGTTAGGATCATTGATTTTCCAGAGAGGGATTGTTGTAGTGAATTGACTGTGTTGAGGACAGTCTGAAGCATCTGCTGGGTTTTGTCCATGGATGGCGCTACTATCTCAGCAGTCTTGATAGATATCTCTTCAAGCAGATATTCGCACTGCCTCTCTCTCTCAACAACGGACGCCATCATACTCTCCAATGGCTCCACCTCTCTGAAGCGAGCCTCCAGCTCCGCTTCTATAGCCTTGGTGATCTTCTTGGTTTCTTCTTGAAGCGTGAGTTCCAAGTGTTCCTTGGACGCTTCAAGTTCTGCCTTCATCACTGCAAGCCTCCTTTCCCTTCGATTGAGAGAATTGTGAAATTCGGCATCTGCAGTGATTCTTACAGTGAGAGTTTCTTTCAGTCTCTTGACTTTCTGTAGTAGAATAGAAAGTTCTGCTTTCTCTAAGTCAAGATCTTGGTTTTCCTCCACGTGTCGTAGAAGATGGTTTGCTTGTTGTATATGGTCGTGTCGGAATCCGGCCACATTATTTCTGGGAACATCATTTCCAGTGCAACAGACAGTCTTGAAAAGAATTTTAATTTTCCTTTCCGAAGGATCTCGTTTGCAGTTCCTGGAACAAACGCGAAATCGTCAGCAGCTTCGTGGATTTGCTTGAGAAGCCACCCGTGCCAGTTGAATTTCGTTCCAGTGAGGCTGTCGATGATCACGGTGGTGCCGATCAGCTTCGTCTCTGACAGCGTGTCGAGGGAACCGACATAGCATGCAATGCTCTTCGTAAAGAGTTCGCAGATGAGATTGAACGGTTCCTTCAGACTTTTGCGAATGTTGGCCTCCTTGAAGTTCGGATCTGCTCTGGTGGTTGCAAATCGAACATACTGCACTTCGGCCGAAAGACCTAGATCTAGCAGAGAATCTCCTCCTTCTCTTGGTAGATCGAACACCTCGATGAGTTTACTCATATCAACCTCCACCAGTTTCCTGGTCCGTGGATCAGTGAAGGAAGATGTATTTTGTTCCTTCTTCAGATTCAGCAGAATCTCTCCAATGGCTTTCGCCAGAATCTTCGTCGGTATCAAAGTTACAAACTTCCATAGACCGGCCGTGGTCACGGCTCTACGGAAGAAACCATTCTTCTCTATGACGATAAGGTCGAGGTGGGGCTCGACGTTGATGTGATCGCCAACTTTCGTCATGAACTTCTCCATCGTTTCTGTACTCTTCTTCTTGCCCATGGTGAATTTGAAAGAAATTTGAAGAGAATTTTTACGATGAAAATAGAAAGGGGTTGAGACTCGTGAGTTGCAGAAATTGCAGATCTCAGCACGAGAATGGAAGTTTTTGAAGGCTGTGAAAGGTTTGCAGTTCTGCCTCGTCCCAAATATATAGAGTTAGGTCTTGGCTGACGTGGCAGGGGTATTCTGGTAAAATCACTCCTAGGGTTTTGTGCGTGGGCGGCTACCTCCGGTGATGGAACTGACGTGTCCGGCGTCATCACTGGAAAAGTGAACCGCCAATTTCGCTTGACGTGGCCACGTGGCTGTTGATGATTCGTCTCTCCCAACAGTAGTCAATCCAGCGGTTGAGATTTCGAGACGGTTCAGATTCGACGGCTGGATTGAGTGCGATTTTTCCCGCTTTCCTCGGCTTTGACGTCCACGCGCCTGTCGTTTCTTCCTCTACGCGCCACTGCATTAAATGCTTGGCAGAAAGTGAAATAGGCACTCGAGTGCAGACAGCTCATACTCGCTTCGTGCCTACTCGCTTCGAGTTGGGCCGCTTGGCCTTTACTCACTTGAGAGGCACTCGCTTGAGTGACTGTTCCGCACTCGCTTGCGATGGCTAGCTTTGAGTGGCGAAGCACTCGCTTGGCCATCTGAAGCTACTGGAATAAATTTCTTTGCTTAATTTAAAATGTTTCTGACTTACATACTTCGAGGATAAACAAGAGTGTTTTCCTCTTTGTATTTGTGTCAGATTCACTTCATATTTTCCACGTAGTGAGTGAAAGTTTCTAGCACGTTTCACCTCACTTAGTGTACTTAAATTTGAAACGCTTACCAGTTAATCTCACTTCGTAGGAGATTGATACCACAATTTGAAGACTTCATTAGGTTTGGACTTCATGTTGAATCCACTTGTTGGAATGTTCATCACTTGTTGTGTGTCCCATCTTCTTGGCGTTCGTCTTCATGGCATTCATCTTCCTCTACGAATTAGAGAGTCCTCCATCGAAGTGAATGAGAGAGAAAATGAATATAGTACACAAGCTTACTTCAACCCAGAGGGGAGCTTCACGTAAGTGTACATATTCACGACGAATGGGGGATGAGTACAAGTCCTTATCTCAGAGCAGAAATGGACAGGATGACAATGAGAATGCTCTGACAAGACAATCTCGTATTTTACGCAGAAGCATGTCACCAGCCCTGCAACCTTTTGTATAAAAAGGTAAACCTTCAAGCATCCTCCTACATGCTACAGAATGAACTTGCAGTCGACTCGCTTTGACCCAAGATTGGGCAAATTGAAGCGATGCAAAGTTCAAGGTGAGAGGGGAATGGATAGACATCCGGCAGCTCAACTCAGTGAAGAGTGAGTAAGAAATGGACATTTATCCATGATGAAGGAGATGAGAAGACTTGCTCCTCTTCGACGGAGAGATGGGAAGAGGACACAAGGTCTAGGTGCCAGCCCTGCCTAAGCTTTCACCATTTTTACGTGGGAAGGCCCGATACAAGACCCCACAACCATTACTAGAAACGGCACTTGCGAGTGTTTATACCCACTCGCTAGGAATCCTAGGCTAGGTAGCAGCTTTCCTTGCTCGCTTTGGAAGTAGCTTGCTCCGAGAGCAAACAATAGTTCCCCCTTAACCAATGGCTTAACAATTCCTGTAAGCGGGTAGGGAACGTCTTCCAACACTCCACCTTGCTCCACCTTATTTCTCCTTCTTCAAGTGAGTGAGATTTTGAAGTGACTCGCTTGAGTTGGTGAAGATCCGAAGCGAGTGACGCTACGAAAAACTAGCGACCACTCCTTCGTGCATCCTGGATCTAGCATTCTTCACCAGGGTCTAACAACCCTAATTCCATGCATAGCTGATTGAAACGAGACTCAGCTAGAGGCTTGGTGAGGATATCTGCTCGCTGGAGATCGGTATGAATTTTCTCGAGCTTGATATCCTTCTTCTCGACATGATCACGAATGAAGTGATGTCGGATTTCCACGTGCTTGCATCTGGTGTGTAGCACTGGATTCTGCGAGATGCATATAGCACTGTTGTTGTCGCAGAAGATCGGAATTTCATTCGCTTCAACATTGTAGTCCTTCAACTGCTAACGAAGCCATAGAATTTGAGAACAGCAGCTTCCTGCGGCCATATATTCGGCTTCAGTCGTTGAAGTGGCTACACTCGTCTGCTTCTTTGAGAACCATGAGATCAGCTTGCTTCCCAAGAACTGACACGTGCCCGAAGTTGATTTCCTATCAATTCGGCACCCTCCATAGTCAGCGTCGGAATATCCAGTGAGCTCCAAATTGTCCTCCGCTGGATACCACAGACCCATGTTAATAGTGCCCTTCAAATATCGAAGAATCCTTTTGGCAGCTTCAAGATGGCTGTGCTTGGGGTTGCTTTGGAAGCGAGCACAGACTCCAACTGCAAAAGCAATATCTGGCCTACTTGCAGTGAGATAGAGAAGTGACCCAATTAGGGCACGATAATCTGTAGGATTCACAGATTTTCCTTCTTCGTCTGGCTCCATCTTCCAGTTGGTATTCATTGGGATCTTCACAGCTTTAGCATGCTGAATACCAAACTTGGCAAACATATCTCTAGTATACTTCGCTTGATTGATGAAGATACCATCATCCTGCTGCTTCACTTGAAGACCTAGAAAGCAGCTCATCAAGCCAATCATTGACATCTCATATTTGGTCTTCATTAGCTCTCCAAACTTCTCGCTAAGTGACTGGTTTGGTGACCCAAATATGATGTCATCTACGTAGATCTGAACCCATAGCATGTCTTCTCCATGGTTGATGGTGAATAGGGTTCGATCTATCTTTCCTTTGTGAAATCCATTTTCCACTAGGAATTGAGAAAGTGTATCGTACCAAGCTCTGGGGGCTTGCTTCAACCCATATAGAGCTTTCTTCAAGCGATACACTTTGTCTCCTTGCTCGAAACCCGGTGGCTGCTCCACATACACTTCTTCCTTCAATTCACCGTTCAGGAATGCGCTCTTCACATCCATTTGATAGACCTTAAACTTCTTGGTTGCTGCATAGGCTAGAAATAATCTGATAGCTTCAAGTCGTGCCACTGGAGCGAAAGTCTCGTCAAAGTCGATTCCTTCCTCTTGGCAGTAGCCTTTGGCAACGAGACGCGCCTTGTTCCTTACTACGTTGTGGTCCTCGTCCGTCTTGTTTTTGAACACCCATTTGGTGCCAATGACGTGCTGAAATTTGGGACGATCCACGAGGTACCATACGTCGTTTCTGGTGAACTGGTTCAGCTCTTCTTGCATGGCGATCACCCAATTTGAATCGGCTAAGGCTTCTTCTACGCATGTCGGCTCAATGTTTGAGAGAAAGCAACTGAACATGGCACTTTCTCCAAACACTTGACTTCTGGTCACTACACCCTTGGATGGATCTCCGATAATTTGACTTGGTGAGTGATCCTTGAGCCACGCGCGCTTGGATCCGCCAGCTTCATCTTCATCGTCTTCCTTGTCACTCGCTTCACCGTCTGAAGCGACTGGATTGGGTGCTTGGCCTGTACTTGCTTCAGGAGTCTTGGGGGCAGCTTCATCTTTTCCTTGGACCTTCTGCTCGCTTGAGCCTTTGATTTCTTCTTCATCCTCAAGTATGTCCCAAGTAAGAGTGTTGATGGGTTCCTCACTTGACTTTCCGTCTTTAGATTGATCCTGTTCCTGTGGATGACTTAAAGAAGATTCATCAAATACGACATGGGGTGATTCTTCCACGATAAGGGTTTTACAGTTGAATACCCTGTAAGCTTTGCTTGATGTGGAATATCCTAAGAATATTCCTTCATCAGCTTTGCTTTCAAAGGCTTTCAACTGTGACTTCCCATTGTTATGGATGAAGACCCTACAACCAAAGATATGAAAATAAGATATGTTAGGAATTCTACCTGTCCATATTTCATATGGTGTTTTGTCGTGTCGTTTGCAGAGAAGTGTTCGATTCTGCGTGTAGCATGCTGTATTGGCAGCTTCAGCCCAATACTTCATTGGAAGTTTCGAGTCTGCAATCATGGTTCGAACAGCTTCCTTGATGATTCGATTTCTTCTTTCAGCAACTCCATTCTGCTGTGGTGTGCGTGCTGAGGAAGTCTGATGTGCTATGCCATGCTCCGTGCAGTACGCTTGAATGGTAGAGTTCAAGAACTCTGTGCCTTTATCGGAGCGGATGGTCACGATAGCTTGATTCTTCTCCACAGCCAATCGCTTGAGTAGTTGTGGTAGCTTGGTCAGAGTCTCCTTCTTGCTGTAGAGAAATACGACCCAAGTGTAGCGAGAAAAGTCGTCGACTACAACTAGAGTGTACTTCCTACCATTTATACTAACTGGAGTAACTGGACCAAACAGATCCATGTGAAGCAGCTCGAGCACTCGCTTGGAAGAGGCTTCTTCAAGACTGGCGAAGTGCGTCTTTGTCTGCTTCCCTCGTTGGCATGGTGAGCATGGATGGTCTTTGATGAAGACTTCATTCGGTATGCCTTGCACCAAACCCTTACGAGCTAAGCGATTGATTGCTTTGAAGTTGAGATGGTTCAAGCGTCCGTGCCATAGCCATCCAATCTCTGTAGCACTTCTTGCTACTAAGCACGTCTCCACTTTGCAGCTATCCCATTGTGCTATATAGACGTTCCTTTGTCTTATTCCAGTAAGCACAATCTGGGATGTGAGCTTGCTCTTCACAATGCACTTGTTGGAAATGAATTCTACCTTGTATCTCTTGTCACAGAATTGTGAAATGGATAACAAGTTGTGCTTAAGTCCTTCCACGTAGGAGACTTCTTCAATTGTGAGTTTTCCAACTTTCAGTGCGCCGTACCCTTTGGTGCTTCCTCGAGAGTTATCACCAAAAGTAACGTGTGGACCCTTCTTCTCAATGTAGTCTTGAAGTAGAGCTTTCATGCCGGTCATGTGTCTCGAACATCCACTGTCCAAGTACCAGATTTGATGACCCTCACTTGGCATGGGATCCACGGCGTCCACCTGCAATTAGACAGATTTTGGTACCCAAATCAGTTTGGGTCCTTGCAGGTTAGTTCCCTTAGGTACCCACACTTGCTTCACTTTCTTTTGTAAGAAAGCTTGTGCTTTGGGTTTCTCGACCTTCGAAAACTGTGACTTCTGCCTTAAAGCAGCTTCACATGTGCAGCAGTGTGTGCAAGAGGGGTAGCGGCTCGCTTCAGTCCTACCTATGCTCTTCCCACTTTGCTTAAATCCTGAAGCGACTCGCTTCGGATTAGCTTTGGGTTTAGAGACTGACTTAGGGTTTCTAGTCTGTCGAAGCGGCTCGCTTGGTTTCCTCAAAGCGGTCCAACTAGGGTTTTGACCCCGACTCGCTTGAGTAACTTTGGAAGTTCGAAGCGGCCTCTTTGGTCCTTCGAGTTCTTCCCCCTCAATGTTAGTCCGGTTGGACCATCTCCAGTCTGGATAACGTGACACATAGACATTACTCCTTTTTTTGAAAGGGAGATCCTTTGTCTCTCGTGTCATGGCTTGAGGCTTAGAAGCTACAACTGGTTTCCCTTTACCTTTGGATTGGTAGTCTTTAGCATTGTGAGTGCTAGGGATAGTTGTATTTTGCTTACCCTTAGATTCAGTCCTTAAAGATATAGACATCTTCATTGGCTTCTTCTTAGGGCTCTCAGCCATTTTGCCTTTGTCTTTGTTAGTGGTCGCTTTGGATGCAGTGGGCATTTCCAAAGTGACTGATGGTGTCGTGTTTGAAGCACCAACAAAGACAGTTGGCTTGGAAGGTCCACCCTCATATCCAAGTCCTCCCTTTCTACCAAAAGGTAGAAGAGAACTCTCTAGTGCCTGTCTAGCGTATGATGCTTTGTTTAGGTTGGCGACTAGAGTGGATTGGGCTTCATACCTTCCTTCCAAGCTCTGATGTCTCGCGAAGAGATCCTCGAACTTACTAGACATAGCCCTTAGATTAAGTTTGACTTGGTCAAGCTCAGTGGCTAGCTTTTGGTTCTCCTTCTCGCTTTGAGATAGAGCTTGTTGCAGCACTTCGTGATCACTTGACAATTTAACGTGCTTGTCAAGCAATTCACTCCATGTTGAGGAATTGGGTTCCTCTTGGTGCGAGTGTGCGAGTGTAATTGAACTAGATGGGGGATAGATGAATACCTCTCCAGTTTCTTCATCGGTGAGCGCCATAAATCCTAGATCCTCACCATCACTGGAATTTGGATCAGTGAATGCATCTGAGTCGCTTGGTGGATCTTCAGTTGTAGCGACCGGCACTTCACTCGCTACGAGCGCTCGCCTTGGTGCATCCCTTTTTGCTTTCAGTTCTTCTCGCTCCTTCGCACTCAGCTTTGGGCAATCGGATTTGTAGTGGCCCATCTTATGGCAATGGTAACATTCCACTTCCATCATGTCTCTCGGGATCGGCTTTGTCGTCTCTTCTCTCTTCCCTTTTCCTTCTCGAGCATCAGTGCTCCTCCCTTTGTATTGCTTGTAGAATCTTTTGTATTTGCCCACTCGAGAATTCATTTTATTGAAGTTCTTGGATAAGAACGCAATGTGTTCTTCCAACTCTTCCCTCGTCATCTTGGCTAGCGACTGCTCGCTTGGCCCTTCGGCAGCTTTGAATGCTACTCCTTTTGACGTAGTGGGTGCTTCATCCTCTTCGTCGAGGTTCATTCGATTCAGATCGAATTCATGAGCTTTGAGTTCAGAAAATAGAATCTCTGGTGTTAGCTTTGATAGATCCTTGGTTGCTAGATACAGCTCCTTCATAGTTTGCCACTTCCTTGTGAGAGCTCGGACAATCTTCAGGTTGACTTCCTTATCCGCGAGTTCCTTCCCAAGCGAGTTGAGAGTTGCAGTGATGTTGGTGACTCTCAGTTCGAAGGTGTCGATGGATTCTCCTGGCTTCATTATCAGGCTTTCAAACTCCCGCATTTGTACGGCGAGTTTGTTTTCTTTGATTTTGTCAGTGCCTTGAGAAATGAGAGCTAGAGTTTCCCACATCTCCTTCGCTGTTGCGCACTTCCTAATCCTTGGAAGGTAGGCGTCCGACACGGTGCTCTGCATCGTGTGGCGTGCGATCTTGTCAAGATTGGCAATCTTGAAGTCGTTGGGAGTGTACTCATCTTTGTCCTTGTCTACTAGTTGTTGTCGAACATGAGCTGCTCGTCCTTCCGCTGCTGGAACATCCACAGTGATGCTCTTCTTGATTGTGATAGGTCCATCTTCTATGACCTCCCACATGCGGTCATGGACGGAGCATAAGAAGCTCTCCACACGGAAGCTCCAGATCTCGTAGCCTTCAATGGAAAACTGTGGAAGACTAGAAGCATTCATGGTAAACAGTTAGTAGTAATGCAGTATGCGTGGGTGAGATTTTGATGCACTTAGGAAATAGGATCCGGTTCAGTGAGACAACGTGAAGTGAGTGGGGACTCACTTCGGATATGCAAAGCAGAGGCTCGAAAGAACCGCTGCTCTGATACCACTTGTTGGTCCCGGTTTGTTAATAGGAAAAATACGTAGAGGGGGGGGGGGGGGTGAATACGTATTTTGAAGTTTTTCAACTTCAAATCCCTTAACTCAGAGTAACAAGTAAGGAGCTCGCTTTAAACTTAAGACCTAGCTGAAGCTAGATCAACAGTACGTAGCTAGCCTGCTTGACCGAAGTGATGACTTGATCAAGAGGGAGTCCTTACTCGTGTATGCGGAATTTGGTGAGCTAAAATCTTTTCCTAAGTAATTAAAATATCCAGATTAAGTTGTTTAGATGTAATATGCAATGGATAAACAAACAAGTAAGAGTTTAGGGTTAGAGAGATACGACACAGAGATTTATAGTGGTTCAGAGATAACGCTCCTACGTCCACTTTGTTGCACGACGGCAACTGTTCTCTTCACTCAAGAACTTGAAGGTTACGGGTCCTTCAAAAACCTGGTCGAGATCGGGCTTCACTCGCCTGGATCTGACGAACAACGCAGTGATTACGGGTTCACTACTAAGACCTAAACTGGACACGAAACTTCACTCGTTTCTGTCCGAACAACAGGGAGATTCCGGGCTCTCCTTACAGCCTAGCTTCGATCGAGCTTTACACAAACGGTGTAAGTGTAAGCTTGGATCTCAACTCTATGATCGAGGCTTCTTCAATCGATGAAAGAAGAGCCTTGGATCGAAACAACCTAACGACAACACTCAAAAACCTAACAGACAAGTATAGGGTTTTTGGTTGACGACACACTATGAAGAACTCTTTACAGTAGATGCAAAGATTGGCTAGAGTTCTTCTTCTAAGCTTCGGATATATGAAGTGGGCTTAGAATCTAAGTGTGAAGGCTGTGAAGACGAGTTCCGATGAACTGGAAACTCGGAGAACACTTGGAAACAAAGACTCGAAAATTTGCTCGAAGGCTGGGAGTGTTTGTTTGCTGTATGCGCTCGAATGCTCAAGTAGTGTTCTCTCTTTTCTTCGTCTTCATCCTTCACTATTTATAGGCGGAGGGATGGCTGAGATCCGTTGTTTGGTTGGTGGCCTTGTCCCTCCTCCTCTCGACAGTACTTGAGCAGGCAGTAGCTTTTGCAGGTGCCCAGTTTGTCTCTTTGCCGAAAATGGCTAAGTTACAAACTTAACAGTAACTGGAGTGACCGGGTACTGTTACGGCGCCTTGTCGGCCTGGCAGTCAACTCCGCTGCTCCTCTCCTCAGTCGACACGTGGAGATCTCGTAATAAATACGGAGATCTTCAGTTGACTGGAGTTCAAATATGGGCGGGAGTTGTGCTGTCGCTTTCTGGTAGGTAGTGGCTTGCTTTGCTTTGAAGTTGTAGCGTCCGCTCTGAAGTGAGTCGCTTCAGGATCATACTGTAGCGGGTCGCTTCCGAAACGAAGTTTCGTAGTGACCGCTTTAATAAGTGTTGACCCGCGTTGATTCGCTTCTGCTTTTCTTTGTAGCGTTCGCTTTGCTTTGCTTTGGTGGCTTCACTTTGACTCCACTGTAGCGCTCGCTTCGCTTCGCTGGTTTCGGCACGCTTCACTCCGATTTGCTAGACTCGCTTCGCTTTGGAAGAACACACTCAAGCGAGTGGTCTTCACTTGAATTCCTACAGTCTAAAGCTAAGCAAAATAAAGCCATCCTAACAGATTTAGGCTTAGAAAAATTCTAACCTATTAACTACATCAAAATGGGTCGCTTGGGAGCTGGACACTTGGGGTTTTGGGATCCAATCAAAAACAAATGGCTTCGTTTATCAAGTATCCCTCAGAGTTCCCCCTTAACAAATTGGTCCATAACAATTCCCAACAAGTGCAACTTCTTTCATCGGGCTAACCTCGACAGGTGATGTGTTTTCCAGATCTTCAGGGTTCTGTGATTGCTACGCTTGGGGTAGCTGGAGCGAAGGTCCCGCTCCTTTCAGTGCTACATGCAGGGACTCCTTAGCTGCAATCTGGTCACCTCGTAGCACTGCCACTCCGCCCTTAGCTGGAATCTTCATGGTGAGATGATAGGTGGAGCACACTGCTTTGACTGCATTCAGCCAGTTGTGGCCCAGTAAGACATTATAGGGCGACTTAGCATGGACCACAAAGAATTCCACCATCTCGGTCGAACTAGTTGGCGCTCTCCCGACCGTGACAGGTAACTCCACAACACCTTCGGGGTGTGTCTCTTCTTGTGCAAAGCTCCGGAGTGGTTTGGTAGTCGGGGTGACAGGTGACTTCTCTATTCCCATTTGATCAAAGCATCCTTTGAAGATAATGATTACTGACGCTCCGCCGTCGATGTAAATCCGTTTGACAAGCTTGTTTGCTATCACCGCTTCAATGATGATAGCATCGGAGTGGGGGACGACAGGAGGCACTAGATCTCTCTCATAAAATGTGATCATCTCTTCCGGCTTGAACCTTTTGTTAACAGGCTCAATGGATGGGAGAGTTCTCGCTTCGGTCTTCAAGGATGACTTGGTTCGCCCTTTAGGAAGATCGAAAATTGTGGCGATGACCCCGTCAAACTGGTAATCCCCGTCACCATCACCATCAGCGTCATCTTCATACTTCACCTTCTTATCAACTTCTAAATTGCAACTGCCTCCTCTTTGCTGTTTTCTCTTCCTCTGACCTCGGGGAGCGTCAAACTGATTCACCCGGCCACCTCGATCCTGATATCTTCTCAACGGGCCACTTCGAACCAGCCCCTCAATATCGTTCATTAGATTTCGACACTCTTCCATCTCGTGACCAAAATCCTCGTGAAAGTTGCAGTACTTGTCCCTTGGCTTCTGCTTTGCTGACTCCCTCATAGGTCGAGGCTTCTTGAAAAGGTTAGCATGCAACTCAAGAATCTCAAATCGAGGCTTGGTCAAAGGCGTGAACTGACTCCGAGGTGGCGGTACGGGATTCTGGCGAGGTCATAGGCGGGACTCTAAGGGACCGCGCTGAATTCGGTCCATCACGCTCTTGTGAGGTTGTTCTTCTCTCTTCTTCATATCCGCGGTTTCACCTCGGTCTCCTTCTCTTCTTCTCCGAGCAGCTTCATCTATCATCGCGAACTTGTCTACGATGGCTCAGAGCTCCGTGGTGGTTTGGGGCTCCTTGGCGAGGATTTCTTCATAGAGAGCGTCGGAGAGAATGGCATTTTGGAATGCCGAGACAACGAGGAGATCATTAAGACCTCGGGTCTGCAAACATTCCCTGTCGAACCTCGTCATAAAATCATGTATGGACTCGCCCCTGCTCTGGTTCACCGTGAGCAGATGTGCCGGAGTGTGCTTCACCTCAGCCCGTTGAGAGAAGCTACGCAGGAACGTGTCCATCTACTCATTATAAGACCTGATAGACCCTGTCGGCAAGCTTTCGAACCAATCTCGAGCATTGTCGACGATCAACTCGGGGAATAGTTTACACATATTGATATTCCGAAGTTTTTGATTTAGAATGTTGTATTTGAATTGACCAAGGAAATATTTGGGATTGCCTACCCCGTTGTACGGGGTGATGTGAGGGACTTTATATCTCTCCGGCATAGGCATGTTAAGGAACTCGTCAGACAGTGGACTGGGAACTCGTCCATGTGCGTCAAAGATCCCTGCACCTCCTATGCGGTTAACCCGAGGTTGCACTCCGCACGGAGGAGGTGCTTCTGGTGCACGATCTCGGTTCCGCCGGATTAGATCACATAGATCGTTTCCACCTCTCATCGGTGGGGGGTTGACACTGCGCTCGCCGGTGATTTCCATGCTTTGCTCACGATCTCGGGTTTCCTCTCAGCCTTGCTAGGCTCCCCTCCGTTCTTCCTCGTATTGTCGAAGAAGTTCCCTGGCTCTGTTAGTATTGAGAAAGTCTCGCAACAAATCCTCAACACCAGGCTGGGCTCGATTTCCTGCACCGGGGTCAGCATTTCCTTGTCGAATATGAGAGATCACCCGGTTGACTCCTGGCCCGAACTGCTCATATTCACGAGCCGCGGTCAGAGTCTCTATGTGTCCATCCGGTGTCCGCATCCTCCGCTGTCTGCTAGGAACGTTGAGCGATGATGGATTATGACGAGGTCCCAGGTGTAATCTCACAGGACCTCGCTGAGACGGAACTGTTTGGATTGGTGGCAACGGTAACGCAACATTTTCATCCAAATGCTGGTCATTTTCCTCGCCATACTCTTCACCTGGATTCTCTTCATAATACTCCTCGTGACCTTCAAGAGGTTCTTCATGAGCGCGATTAGGCTGAGATTCTTCATGAGTACGGTCAAGGGGAATCTCCTCCTGTGGTACACGATTCCGCCAGCTTCGCTGAGCACCGACGGGAGCTTTCGATGTACTTCCTCTGAGTAATTGCTTCTTGGGAGCCATGGGGATCGATTAACTAAAAAAAAGACGAAGATTCAACTAAAAGAATTTCTAGATTCCCACTGACGGCGCCAGTAATGAATCTCGAATTTGTTGTTAATCAATCAAACAATGACCCAATGAAAACGAAGTGCGAGGAATCAAAATAACGCAAGAGATTTACGTGGTTCCATCAATAGATATACGTCCACGGGAAGAAGAAAAATGTATGTGATTTGTATTCAGATTCTGTCCGTCTACAAAGTTCTTCTCCTACTATATCACTATCTCATACCACCCATCATTATCTACAATCGTGGGGGTTTACGTTACTTGTGTAACTCCCTGCCCACTACTCACACGTTTTCTCTAGCGGGCTGGGGTCATGGGCTGGACTGTGTTGGGCCGAGCTCTCTTGGTGGGTTTGGGCCTAACAGTTGGGCCATATCCCATCATGGTTTAAGATTGAACTGATTCAAGTTGGCTAACAGAAATAGAATGAAATCAAGTCAAGTAGGGGAATGAAAACAATAATGGTTACTTTTATAAAGTGTTTGGGTTAATGGTATTAAGGGAGTCACTTGTTAGGGGATTCCCTTTCCCTTTGTTTCTCCTCCTTCTTGAGAGGTAACAACTTAAGGAATTGAGTTACCCTCAAGTATGGGTAATGGTTAACTTGTTGCTCAAACCAAACAAGTAATGGATTCACTTAATTGTTTCCATTTCCTTACCCAAAAAAAGTTGAAGCCCTCGTTTGGTTCAAGTTGGGTAACGTAAATAGAATGAAATCAAATCAAGCAAGGGAATGGAAACAATAAGCGTTACTTTTATTGCATGTTTGGTTTAATGATAGAGAGAGAATCACTTACGAAGAGATTCTTTTCCCCTTTGTTTCCCTTTTATTGTATGTTTGATTTAACCTATTGTTCAAACTAAACAACAAATAATAGATCCACTTAATTGTTTCCCTTTCCCCACCCAATAAAAGTTGAACTAGGGCAAGAGTAAAATTTCATTGTATTTAGCATTTCAAGAACGTCTTTATTTATATATACTATCTCATGGAATTAAAAATTCAATTATAAATGGTGTTGAATATATATTGATAAAATTCGGCTTCAAATTTCACCCCAAGTTACCAAGTACAATGACATGTATTTTTATGCTTCAAATTTATGGCAATCTCGAATATTGAGCATCCAAAAAACAAACATAACTGTAATTAAATTATGCTAAATAAACATTAAATAGATTAATAGGTTACCCTCCTCGCCTAAAACATCCTCTTTTTATATTTAAAGCAACTAGAACATTAGCCAACAGTAAAGAAAGAGATACTTAATCCTTATATAGTAATTATTTTGGTAAACATTTGTTACTGCTAGATACTACAAGGTTTTTTCTTGTAAGAAGAAATCTTAGAAAAATAATAGGCCAGATAATAGTTATAGAGTAGTGATATGATACTCACATTATGCTAGTCACCTTCGTGGACACTTTCGACGTTTTTTCATTTCGACATTATTTTGTTTGATTTTTTTTTAATTGTAATATATTCTATTATCTTATAAATTAATATTGGAATCATTAAATCCACAAAAAGTATAATTATCATGGCTCAATTTATTTTATTATTCATTTTTTGAACTTAGAAGGAAAAATGCGCAAATCGAACCCAAGATATTTACATTTTTATTGAATTAGTGATTTCAATATTATTTCATAAGGTATTCGAATATACTACAATTGAAAAAATTGAACAAAATAATGTCACTTTAAAAAAATGAAGAAGGTACTTACGAAGGTGACTAGCATAACATAACTAGCATAACACTTCTCAATAATAGTCATTCTTTATTATTGGGCCAAAGGAAGTCCACTAAGAAATAGCAGCGGCTAGGCCATTTCAAGAGATTACTGAAGATCCATCCCAAACTAGCCCAATCGACCTATAAGCCTGCCCAAGAAGCTTGAAGGATTAATTTGTAGTGAGATAGAAAACTATATAAGTGGTCCCCTTAACAATAGTTTGATGTCTTGAACTTGAGAATGGGCTGGAAACTTAAAGAACGAGTTGACTTTAAGACGAGTTGTTCTTTTATAAGCAAGGCTGTTGAGAACAGCCTTGGTCTTTACATGTCAGAACAACTTTTCTAGAATAAAGAGCACATTGTTCTACACTATACGTTGAGAACAACCTTGTCAACATCTAACTCTATAAAACGATAAATAATGCCTAAGTGTGATTTTGATAATCATTATTAAAATTAACTGCAGAGGGTTCCCCAAAATTATTTCCCCTTTGATGATGTTAAAACTCAACACTTTACATGGAGATTCCTAACCAAGTAAATAATACTCCCTCCCCCGACCGACTTGGCCACATTCAAGTGACGAATGTGGGCAAGTCGGTCGGGACGGATGGAGTATTAAGAGCTTATTCTAACTAAGCTGTAAGAACAGTTTATGAGGAATCAAAGTTAAGACATGTAGATAACGAAAGCAGTAAAGGGAGGTTGTGCTTAGACAATGAGAGGTTGTCATATTTGACAATAAAAATATGACTTTCATTTATGACAAACTATTACAAGAGATATAGATAGAAGTTTACCACAATTTGGCAAGAATAAAAAAAAAACATGAAGCTAGATCTAACTACCTATAAGAACCAACAACTTGATCTTCACTTCCACTCGGCGGCAGCCCCATGCTCGAATAAATTCTATCTATAATCTAGCGATATTTAGTATTATCACTAATCGGAACCCCTAACATGGGAGTGGAGTTTTGAACGCCCTCATCGATTAGAGTAAAATCAATGTGCTTCCCATCAGGCAGGAGGAGAGGGAGGAAGGTCTGCTTCCATGGAACTGGGATAACGGCCTGGGCGTTCTTGACAATCTGCTTCACTCTTCTTAGCATCGCCTGATCGTGGTAGTGCCTTGTGAATAGTGAGAAGGCCTGGCGGTGATCCTCACTGTCGTATGTCGGGAACCGGATCCAGTAATGCTGCAGGATGAATGAGCTCACCATCTCTTCCCATTCGGCACGCGTCTCCTTCGACATCCAGTTTTTTCCCTCGGAAAGGGCCTTGGTCTTCCTTCGAATGTACTTCGAATTCAGATGCTGCCAATTAGCTTGAACTTGCCTCCTTCTCCTATCTTCTTCTGCCTTTGCTTTAGTCGCAATGCCTTTGCTTTAGTCGCAACAACTTCTTCTACAACAATGGATTTTAGGGTAGCGGCTATGGCAATAGAACAATATCTATCGTAGATAGAACTAGTAAGCTAAACTCAATGTCAATTCTCAAGGAAAACTTTGCAGGACAATTAATCGTGTAGTAAAAATAAGTAAAACCTAATCTAGAAATTAAAGCAAGTAAAAGGATTTTTGGTGATTTTGTTTTTAAGATCCTAGGCAAATAAATAAAGAGGAAATATACCCTTTTACTTAAGTAGCTTAGCCAAAACTTGAATTTGAGCAAAACTTAATAAAACACTACTTCTACCCAATTTTGATGTGATGAGACCAAAATACCCCTCAATTCAAAATTAAAAAAAAGTAAAATCCCCCTCCCCCAACACACGTTATCTCCTCCACTATGAACTTTCTCTCTCTCTGAACATTTTCTCTCTCTCTAAACCTTTTCTCTCTCTAACCCTTCCTCTCCCCTGCAAGAAAACCCTCCATTCCGCCGTCGTCACGAGGAGGACAACGACGGCGCCGGCCACCAGTGATGTACCTGCTCGACGACGATCCTCTCTCTCTTCTCACATGTGCTTTTCTCTGGTAAACCCTAGACCCGATCCAAATCCTACCACAAATTTTTCACCGAGCGTTAATGGAAACGATTCAAACGAAGACAATGACGGCGACGCCACTAGGGTTTTTGGCGACAGCGGCACTACTGAACCTGCTCGACGGCGGCGCTGCTGAACCTGGTGTAGCAGAAGGAATGGCCCAAATTGTCCATCGGGTCGGAGATGACCATACCCGCCGCCATCTCCTTTCTCCTCCGCCGGGCCTCGTCGGCGGTGGGTCCCGACGACGAAGAATCAAGAATCCGTTGACGGTCCACCAATACGACGACGTCTACCCTCTCTTCTCCAACGAGTCCGACCACATGCCCCTCTTTCTACCTTCGGAATCTCGCCTCTCTATTCGCCGGACTGCTCTCTCTCTTATCTCTCAAGTAAAATTCAACATTCTTTCCCTGCACTCTCTCTCTCTCTCTCTCTCTCTCTCCCTCTCTCTCTCTCTCTCTCTCTCTCTCTCTCTCTCTCTCTCTCTCTCTCTCTCTCTCTCTCTCCTCTGATACAGGTAATGTTAATGTGTTGTATCTCTTTCTGCAGTTGAGTCCTACAACATTGAGAACAAAGAAACAGGGCTTCAACGGTGACGACTGTATTAGTGTTTCGACGGTGACGACCTCGACGGTGGTTAAGGGTTTCGACGGCTGTATTAGTGCTTTGAAGGCGATTTTTTCTTCTTCTTTATTTTCTCTTCTTTTTTCATCTCATTCATGTAATTATTAATTCTTACTTAAATGTAGGAAACATTATATCTTACTTAAAATGTAGTAAACATGATATTTTACAAACAATTATTAATTCTTACTCGATGATGATATAAAAACATGATTAAATCTTGAGTGAATCTGATGATGTTTTTTGTTGTAAGATTTTTGAATTATCTTACTCTAATATGTATCATAATTTATAAATATGTTTTCGTATCGAACAATAGATATAAATCGTAAGAAATTACGAAATGTGAATAATAGACAATAGATAAGAATTGTAAGAATGTGAAATGAATAATATGAAATCGATTTTTTTAATAACAATATTGGGTGAATATCTGGATAAATTATCAATTAATATATATTTATTTTTATCTCATTGGTTTTATTGTGGGAATATTTTGAGAAAATAAGAGAGAACTATTTTGTTTGTTGTTCTCCCCTTATTTGAACTGAAATTAATTTTAGTTCTAAAAAACAGATAAGAATATATGGGGAATATAGGAATTTACATGTTATGCTTTTGGTTCCCCCTATTAAATAAAAGATAATAATGGTAAGAAATGAGAATAAATGGATAAGTACGGTAAGAAATTCTAATAAAAAGATAAGAAAATTGTAAAAAAATAAATTTATATTCTTACGTTTATATTACATTTGTCATTACCAATAAGATGTTGTAAACATAATACATTACAAATAAAGATTTCTGTAAAATTTTACCACCCAACAACACTAATGTAATATGTTAGGTCGTATATTAATGAAATCTTACTTTGGAAATATTAGAACATAATAATATATTTTTTACGCATGATTTTATTGAAATGTCGTATAAGTTATATAACATATATGAATTACTATCAATGGTCCCAGTAATATCTTTTTTTCTTTTAAGTTTACATTTCATTGTTTAAGTTATCTTACATCATTTTATTTGTGTTTGGGTTGTATCTTATCATGTATTGTTACAATATGTTACCAGCTAAATACTGTTTCTTACGTAAAATGTTGTAAACATAAGATCTTAATTCGTAAACAAATATCAAATTTGATTCATATCTTATTAGCATTGACATCTATCTCACAGATGTCCATGCTAACAAGATACGAATCAAATTTGATTAATGTTTTACGAAGTAAGATTTTTATGTTTGCACCATTTTCATGTAAGAAATAATGTTTTGTTGGTAACATATTATAACAATATATTATACGATGTAACCTAAACACAATTAAAGAGGTAAGATATAACTTAAACAACGAAATGCAATACAATGATATTACCGAAACCAGTAGATGTACTTCATATATGCTATATAACTGTTACGTCACTTGCCAATAAACCATACGTAATACATTACTATGATCTATTATTTCATAGTAAGATAATTGATAGGAAATGGCCCATCTCCCTAGGCCCAAAGCCCAACTGCTGCGGAAGCCCAAAGCCCAACTGCCTCACCTCGGCACAAGCCCAGTTCGGCACAAGCCCAATCGAGACAGTCCAGCCCAACACCAGTTCAGCCCAGTCTACATCAAATACAGGCCCAGGGAGTTGAGCCCTAAACCCCAATACGTGGAGTGATGGAGAGAAAGGCGGAACTGAAAACCACCCATGATCTCCACGATCTCACTTCAACCACCGGCATCAACATCGACTATAAATAGGAGAAATGTTTGTATTGTACACACTCATGCTATTTTGCATACATAAATTCCCTCTTTCTCCCCGTGGACGTAGATCTTACGATCAAACCACGTAAATCTTGCGTTCTTTATTATTTCCGCACACAAATTCCACACAAACAACTAATCTCAACAGGCAACAAATCGAGGGTTCATCACTGGCGCCATCTGTGGGAACCGAAATTCGTGTTTGAATTCTCATTTTTGCTGCTCATATTCACCATCTATGGCGCCTGGAAGCCGATCATTGCTAGGAACTCCCCGACGCCGACGAAGCCGCCGGAGGCAACCAGAAGAACCTGCCGCAGCGGCAGGTCATGAGGAACAACCACACCTCGACGTCCCCGTCGACAACCAGACTGAAGCTGGAGAGATCCCGGAGATTCCTCATCCCGGCGAACAGAACGTAGGAGGAGGCACAACGGCACCGCCTTCTCCGCAAGCACAACCAACCCAGACACGCCGAGGTCCTGTGAGCTCGCGCTTAGGACCTCGGGCTCATCAGCCAACACCGGAAGGCCATGTGGAGGACCTCACCTCGGACCGCGAACGTGAATTGTTTGAACCAGGAGTGGCCCGACGCCCATCCCCAGTCATCCGACGTCCCTATCCGGTTTTTCGACCGAACTCAGCAGCTGTGCCCCCTCCACCTCCTGGAATCGAGGAACTGCTGAGAAACTATCTCACCACTGCCTCAGGACGCGAATTCCTTAATCAGTATACCGGGGCACAGGGAGCCCCTCAGTTCGGCTCCGAAATCCGCACTGGGCCATATGGGATGCCAGGGGGACAAGACTTGCGGCACCACCTCCAGCAGATCCGAGGTCAGCCTCAGGGAATTCCTCAGCCGAACTACGTGGTTGCGCCACCCCACGGCGCACCCCCCCAAGGACACCTAGCTGGGGGTGCACAAATTTTTTATGCGCTCGTAAGGATTGTTAGTCCGCTCTCCGAAGACATTCTCAACACACCCATGCCTTTTGGGTACAAGGTGCCGAATATCAAGCCATACAATGGGATAGGGAATCCTAGCAATTTTCTAAGTCAATTCAAGTATAACATGCTAAACCAAAACTTGGGGAGTGTTCACATGTGCAAGCTGTTCCCCGAGCTGCTGATCGATAACACACGGGAATGGTTCGATAGCTTACCGGCCGGGTCGATCAGGTCGTATGCCGATCTGATGAATGTGTTCGCTCGGAGTTTCTCGCAGCGTGCCGAAGTGAGGCACACCCCGGCCCACCTGCTAACCGTGAAGCAGAACCGGGGTGAATCCCTCCAGGACTTCATGACCTGATTTGACAGGGAGTGCCTGCAAACTCGCTGCACCAATGATCTTCTCATCATCTCGGCATTTCAGAATGCCATCAGTTCGGACCTCCTTTACAAGGAGATTCTGGCAAAAGAACCACAATCTACCACCGAGTTGTGGGCAATAGCGGATAAGTTCGCCAAGATCGATGAGGCGACCAGGCGTCGAAGAGAAGTGGACCGAGGTGAGACCTCGAAAAAGAAAGAAGACACACCGCGGAAAGGTGTGATGGAGCGGATTCAGCGTGGTCCGCTAGAATCTCGCCTCGGACCTCGGCAGAATCTGGCTCAACCACGAGGTCCGCCCACGTCTCAGCCCGCTCAGCGGTCCCCTCCACAATTCACTCCACTGACAAAGCCGAGGACCGAGATCCTCGAGTTACATGCCAACTTGTTCGAGAAACCCAGGCCGATGAGAGAGGATGGGAAGCCTAGGTCGAAGAACAAGTTTTGCCAGTTCCATGATGACTATGGACACGAGACGAAGAACTGCAGGAATCTTTCTTATGACATCGAAAGCCTAGTCCGCAGTGGCCCACTCAAGAAGTACCAAGACCGAAGTGCGGGACTCAATCAAGTAGACGTCCCCCGAGGACAGAAGAAGAAAAGGCAATACCGAGGTGGTAGTTGTAGTGCGGAAGCCGAAAAGAAGGTTAAGTATAATGACGATGAGGCTGACGAGGACGGAGATTACCGGTACGACGAAGTTGTTGCTACCATCTCCGCACTCGCCAAGGGACAGACGAAGTCCTCTCTCAAGAATGGGGCACGGAACCTCCCGAACAGGGAACCAGCTAGTAAGAGATTTAAGAAAGAGGAAGCAGTGACCTTCTCTGCCGAAGACCCAGTGCCCCCTATGGTCCCGCACTCCGATGCCATCGTCATTGAGGTTGTAGTGGCCAACAAACTAATCAGAAGGATACACATCGACACCGGGGCATCAGTGAACATCATGTTCAAGCATTGCTTCGACAATATGGGGTTAGATAGATCAAAGATCATGCCGACTACACGGCCTCTGCGTAGCTTTGCCCAAGAGGAAACACATCCGGTGGGAACGATCGAACTCCCAGTTACTATAGGGAAAGGG
Organism: Thymus mandschuricus; assembly: GCA_029379335.1. Taxonomy (NCBI): domain Eukaryota; kingdom Viridiplantae; phylum Streptophyta; class Magnoliopsida; order Lamiales; family Lamiaceae; genus Thymus; species Thymus mandschuricus. The sequence continues at coordinate 12,642,177 of CM057079.1, forward strand.
CTGAGGAGCTCCACCGACGTGACCAAATTCATTGTGGTAGAAGCCAAGTCCCCTTACAATATCATCCTAGGTTGAACTTGGATGAATACGGTAAAAGCAATTTGCTCCACCTATCACTTGGCTCTGAAAATCCCGACTAAGGGGGGGATAGCCGTGATCCGAGGTGATCAAAAGGTAGCAAGGGAGTGCTTACACGTAGCACTCAAAGGGCAGGGGGCTCCATCCCAACTGCCCCAAGCATAGCAATTACCGAACTCCGAAGAGCCGAAGAAGACGTCGTCTGCCGAAGATAGCTCAGTGAAGGAAATAGTGTTATACGAGGACGACCCCGCCAAGGTTGTCAAAGTAGGCTTTACCGAGCTCCCACATCTTCGTAAGCAGGTCATTCGGCTCTTAAAGGAGTATAGAGACGTCTTCGCATGGTCCCCTTTGGATATGACAGGAGTGTCACCTCGGTTGATTACACATCGGCTTAACATTGACCCCGAGGTCAGGGCAATCAGACAAAACAACGCTCTTTCGCTGCGGAACGAAATCAAGTCATAAAGGCCGAGGTGACGCAGCTACTGAATGCCGGAATCTTGTTCGAAGTCACATATCTGACTTGGATAGCGAATCCGGTGATGGTAAAGAAAGCTGGGGGAGGGTGGCGAATGTATATTGATTACACTGATCTCAACAAACACTGCCCTAAAGATTGCTACCCTCTACCCGACATCGATAAGAAGGTGGATTCTCTAGTCGGCCACAAGATTTTCAGCTTCCTTGACTTATATAAAGGATATCACCAAGTTCTAATGGACGCCGAGGACGCAGCCAAGACAACGTTCATTACAAACTTCGGCATCTTTGCTTATCGCAAGATGCCATTCGGATTGAAAAATGCATGAGCTACGTATCAGAGGATGGTAGACAAGATATTCAAAGAGCACATTGGGAAAGAAGTTGAAGTCTATGTCGATGACATCGTAGTGAAAAGCAAGGAAGAGAGTACCAGTGTCACCGATCTCCGAACCGTACTCTCCCTACTCCACGAGGTCAACCTAAAACTTAACCCCCAAAAGTGCACCATTGCTGTGACCTCGGGGAAGTTTTTAGGTTGTTGGATCACCCGATAAGGGTTAAAGGCCAATCCGTCAAAGGTCAAAGCTGCGTTAGAGATGAAGGTCCCGAAATCGATCAATGACGTACATAAGCTCACTGGGTGCCTTGCCGCACTGAGCAGATTTCTCTCCAAAGCCACAGAGAAACAGCTACCCTTCTTCAAAATTTTGAAGAAAGCGCCCGAGTTCAGTTGGAGCTCGGAACACCATCTCGCACTTAACCAGCTGAAAGAGTATCTCAACAACCTGCCAACCTTGTCGGTACCAAAGGAAGGGGAGGTATTGTTCTTATACCTAGCCACCTCGGAGGAGGCCATCAGTGCCGTGCTCGTACGAGAAGAAGCAGGATGACAACTGCCCGTGTATTTCATAAGTAGATCCCTTAAGGGACCCGAGGTGCGATATCAACCACTGGAAAATCTCGCCCTGGCACTAGTCAATGCTGCCCGGCGTTTACGACCCTACTTTCATGCGCACCCAATTCAAGTCCGAACAGATTCTCCACTCCGGCAAGTACTAACAAAACCCGAAGCATTAGGACGAATTGCGAAGTGGGCCATCGAGTTGCTACGTTCCTCGTCAGGCCATAAAAGGACAAGCCCTAGCAGACTTTCTAGTTAAACCTCCATAATCGATGTCCTGACCTCGGCATCCGAGCCAACAGTCCTAGCTCGCACAACCACAGTAGAGCCTCAAGATTGCTGGCACATGTATGTTGACGGCGCTTCCGGGAAGACGGGCGGAATTCTCCTCATCAGTCCGGAGAAGAAGGAATTCACTTATGCACTTCGTTTTCAGTTCGCAACCACCAACAACGAGGTGGAGTATGAAGCACTGCTGGCCGGACTCCGAATCGCCACGAATTTGAAAGTCACCGCCGTCAAAGTACACAGTGATTCACAAGTAATTGTGAACCACATGTTGGGTAAGTACGAAGCGAAGGGAGAAAGGATGAAGAGATATTTAGCTAAGGCACGGGGTATGCAGGAAGCCTTCACATACTTCCAGCTTGAACGCATACCCCGAACTCAGAATTCCCGAGCTGACGTTCTCAGTAAGTTGGCGGCGGTACCCGGCTCTTCGCCGGTTGAAGATATCCAGCACAGGAGTATAGAGGAGGCCGAGGTCAACGATTTGGATGAGGAGCAACAATCGACGTGGATGACGCCCCTACTCGCTTACTTAGTGAGGGGGGAGTTACCCGAAGACAAACCGGAGGCAAGAAGGATATTGTCCAAATCATTGAGATACGCTATTCTGGACAACGTCCTTTACAAGAAATCGTACCTCCAACCCTTGTTCAAGTGCGTTGGCCCCACCTCGGCAGATTATGTCATGCGCGAGGTGCACGAGGGGTCTTGCGGAAGCCACATCGGACCTCGGGCCTTAGCCAAGAAAATCATGAGAGGGGGTAATTTTGGCCTACAATGCTCAAAGATTGCACCGAATTGGTGCAGAAGTGTGAGAAATGCAAGTTGCATGCAAATGTAACAAGGGTGCCCCAGAGCGAGTTAGCAGCGATGCAAAGCCCTTGGCCATTTGCGCAGTGGGGAATAGACATTGTGGGTCCATTCGATAAGGCACCTGGCCAATTGCGGCATCTCATAGTCGCAATAGATTATTTCACGAAGTGGGTTGAAGCGGAGCCTCTAGCTACGATCAAAAGTAAGAATGCTCGCAACTTCGTGTGGAAGAACATAGTGTGCCGTTTCGGAATACCTCATGTTCTAGTATCCGACAACGGGACCCAGTTCACAGACAAAGTCTTCAGAGAGTTGTGTGACGAACTGTGAATCCAACAGCACTTCACCTCGGTGGCCCATCCTCAGGCGAACGGTCAAGCCGAGGTGACGAATAGGACGCTCGTCAAAGGCCTTAAAACCCTGTTAGAGAAAGCAAAAGGGATGTGGGTAGAGAACCTTCCCAATGTCTTGTGGTCTTATCGGACTACACCTCGCTCTACAAATGGAGAAACACCGTACAGCCTAGCTTACGGGACAGAGGCTGTTATCCCAGTCGAAATCGGACTGCCAAGCCCGCTCACGACTCATTTCATCTCCAAAGTGAATGACGAGAACCGATGTGCGGATCTCGATCTATTAGAAGAGAAACGGGATACAACTTACATCAAGGAAGCCCGGTACAAACAGCTCATGGCCCGATATTACAATCGGCGAGTCCGAGGCCGGCAATTCTGCGTAGGCGACTTAGTCCTGCGAAATAACGAGGTCATCAAGGCTTGCAAGCTCGGCAAGCTCGAAGCCACATGGGAGGGCCCCTACCGAGTTGACGAGGTCCTCGGCAACGGTGCCTATAGACTTTCTAGCTTGTCCAGGGAGCCCATACAACGACCATGGAATGTTATCCATTTGAAGAGGTACTATGCATAGGAGTGGAGTATCATATAAGATAGAGTCAAGTTCTTTGTTCGTTTGTTGCTTAGGAAGTGTCAGTCAAGTAGAGACTGTTTTCAGTTCGAGTCTCATCAGTTCGGGTCTGTCTTTTCCAAAATTCAATGAAAAGTTTGCAGTTTCTATCTTCTATGTGTTCGCATTGTCTTGCATTACTCCACTTATATGCACATTACCTTAATTTCATACACTATCCTGACGAGGACAAGTGTTAAATTACAAAAATAATCGTACGAATAGGGGACCACCCCTCCCGACCTAGTCGGCAAATCAGGAACCCGATAAAAGACCCAAGTGTCACCTCAGCCACGGATAATAGGCTCAGGCCATCCCAGAGCCGAGGGAAGACCCAAGTGTCACTTCGGAAGCCGAAGTCAGGCCCCCTGGCCACTTCGGAAAACCCGACATCGACCCAAGCGTCATTTCGGAAGTCGATGATAGGCATTGCCGCCACTTCGGAAAATGGCCTAAGTGCCAAATAAACATTGAACAAAGCTTTAAGCCGAATTCGGACAAGAAAAGCAAATATTAAATAAGTCATACAACAAAAAAAAGAAAGAAAGAGGTTTTTGTCATTTATTGTGCAGGTAATGTTGGAACGGCTGCTTGAAAGCCGCCCCGACCCCCAGATCTTGGTTCGGATGTGTGATTCGATCGTGCACATAATGTCATGCAAGGGCTCGAGTACATACCTTATGATTACGAAGAACGTGCAATCTGAGTCGTGTCTGATCGATCTACGGTTCTGATCTTCTAGGATGTGATCCCACACCTTCAGATCTGAGACTTGGTGGACGTCTCGAGATCACTGGAACCTCGATCTCCCTCACACTCAGACTCGGCCGACTCTCTCTTTCTCGTCTAGGTTTACGTAAAACCTCTGACAACTCTAGATTGTGTGCTAGGGTTTAGATGAGAGACTTGAGAGTATATATATGGTTCATAAATAAGGAGATATGATTCCTTATTTATCTCCAACCATATCTATGCCAATCCCATATTTATTCTCTTTCCATAACTTACAAATCCTATTCCTTTATTAATACGGAATTAATAAGGAATTAATCTGTTCAGTTATGCAACTGTATATCCGGAATTAATTCTAACAGATAGAATTTATTCTAATTCCAGTAGAAGAATAAATAAATAAATATATACTAAATATATTTATCTATATGATATTTATCCCCATAAGATTTAAATAAATAAATCTTATCCTACTGGATTTAATCTTATCCGTGAATAATTAAATCTAAATTAATTAGATTTAATATCCATCCAACGGATATAAATCCAATATATATCATATACTGGGCCTGAGTCCAATTATTGAGCCCATACTCAATAATACTGTTTAGATCGATTCCTGAGGTCTGTTTGGGCCATCCTAGGGATCGGATACCAGACAGAGTTGGGCCTTATCTAATTCGATATTTCCATGTCCACCCCTGAACATGTATCTCATTAGAACTATGACGCACTCCACTAAAGTGTCATAGCTGAATCACCGCTCTGTCCCAATTATGTAGATTGGGTTGGTATTTTGTATAGTTCGACCCCCGTGTTTAAGACCTTCCATATCCGTTAACCAATTAGAGCTACCATGACTGCTCCTAATTGTTAACATCTATTCCTCATGTAGTACCCGTTCACTCCTCATTATTATACCTGAACATAATCAGCATGCATGACTTGGTATAATAAACATTGTGAACTCCCTAAGGGGATAACGTCAGCCTGCACTCACACAGGACACGGCTTATTGATAACACTTATTAGACATACTATGCATCTCCGTGTTACCCAAAGTACGATATGATTAAGATGAACTAGCGAGAAGTTCATATCATCGTAAATCAAAGTAACATCGAAGAGTACATATACATCTAATAGTTTACCAAGGTTACGATCGAAGCTAAAGCCTGAGATCTATAGCTCTTCACCTATATCACCTTTGATACAGGGTCAGTATCAGAAAAGCATTATCTCTATTGATCCTCAATACGTTCCACCGTACCAGCATAATTAGTGATTAGGACTCATCACTACCATTAAGCTGCAGTCTAGACCGACAGCTCAGCCCTAGCTGTCTCGACTGTGAACTGTTTATATCTCATCATTATCAATGACCTTCGTGATCCTCTCCGAACTCAGATCGACACGTGGTCTAAAACATGAGATAATGGGCTTTATTCTTGCTTAAACATATTCTTCCAGATAGGGATTGTTAACAGTGGACCTGTGTCGTAACCACTAAAACAACCGGTTTTGCTTTAGGTATACAACAACCCCAACAATCTCCCACTTATACTAAAGTAAAACCTTTTAGTATACCAACGCGTCTACAGGAAACCATATGACTTCATCCATGATCCATGTTAACAATCGCAATCGTTAACAACCATCATACACTTCTTCTCCCACTTATACTCAAAGATTTTACCCTTTTAGTGTATCCTGCCGTGGGAGGCTCACTAAGACATGTCAGCCACGTGCTACAGTATACCTGACATGGTGCACTTAGTGAAGGAACCGTCATCGTACATTCCTCTAGTGTTTCTATTTCCTCCACGATATCGCCTTAGTAATGGTACTCACTATGTTGTTACCGGCATTTCCAAATCTCAGAAAATTTGTTACTGCACTTAGAATTCTCCAGGGGGTGTAAGAATTCTAACAAATTGAGATTACTGCCAATTCACGAAGCCAAGCCCTGAATTATCTAGTTCCCTCTCAGCATTTTATTGCGTGAGAATCTTCAAGACAATTCTGCTTCTTACGTGAATCCATAGTTTAAGGTCGATGATGTCGTTTCTAGCTACCATTCGATTATCCGTGTCCACAAACATGATGGACTATGTCCGTTACCATGCACACAGCACTAACATATATTTGGCTCCTTATGCAACACCCAGGTGTATTGCAAGCTTTGCCAAGACAGTAGTCTATGAAGAGTACTTGAATAATGTTATACTATCCAACTGTAGGATATATCCAACATTACTCCTAACCTTCATTATAAACTGTACGGATAATCACCACCTATTGTGTCAGATAATACTTTCACATTGTCTCCAAGTGCTAGTAATATTATCTCACAATATACAAGACAACCAATTCAACGTCTTTTGTAGATGAAAGATATACCATTTGTCAACACATTTCATAAACGGACTTTTATGTGTTGTTCGACAAATGAATGTTTTAATCATTGAACTACACATTTCAATGTGTTTATCCCGAAGCATAGAACTGTTGAGAAAATTCTTCCCTTTTCTCAAACTACATCCATGTTCGCTCATGTATGTCCTCAATGAATATGAGCATACAACTTACAAGTCTTTCGAGTGTTAAACTCATAGACTAATCAATGATAGGCAACTGCTTTCATCTAACTTATCCTTTACTAGTCAACTTGGTCTGTTCATTGTCCAAGAAACTAGATTTCTTGATGAACAATTCACAATTTTTCGAGACACACCTGAAAATACTCCCACTGTGACAAGGATTCTTAAATAATCTTGTGCAGATCCTTTCGGTTATCTGTCTTGTACTTCTGGCCTTATGATGTTCCAATCCACAATTTCTATTTATTCTTGGACGTTAATCAAGAATAAATGATTGTCTTTCCTTCGAAAAATAACTACTTGTCCAACTAATCACTAAATCTAACATCAAAATTGCGACACTTCGTGTGCAAATTATCCTTATTTCCGAACAGATTTAACAAATGAAACTTACAATTAGCATCTCCGTAGGGAGGAAGACTCATTGTCAACGCGAATGCTAATTAATTCATTTTAAATCACAATGAAATCTATGATCAACATAAATGCTGATCACTTCATTTCAAATAAGGAAAGGAAATAGATTTAGACATAGTGACGTAGTATTTTGTTAAAAGACAACATTAAACAAAAAGTACCACATTTATCATAACACATTTTGGAATATCCTTCAAAATTCACAGTTATCACTCCCACTACGAATGATATATCAAAACAACCAGTATTAAAGAAATAAATCCTTAATACAATGTAAGAAAATAATCATCCATCAATATGTAAAACATAAGTATCCTGCCAAAACAAGGCAACTAAATGTAGTGTAAAAGTAATAAACCAGAATCTAGTATCCAAAAACCAAGATAAAACGTAAGATAGAAATCTCCATGTCTGCTAGACAACTGCATCAACTGAATGTTGCTTGTCGAGCTCAAGAACTTGAAGTCGTCCTACTCGTTCCTTGTAGCTGAACCTACAAAGATTGCAACAAACCACAATTAATATCCACCAGTTAAATCCTTCCGTGAGGACTGAACTAGTATAATTTGGTTTTTGATGTTACAAGAGTCTGACATACCTCCATCTACCTTCAACTTCTTGTTCCTCCTTTCATAGACCTTCACGATTGGAAGTCTATTCTTACTTCTAGCCCTTACAGCCTTTTTGACTTTCCGAACGAGTCGATCAAAATCTAGCTCTTTCTGCCACTGGCGAGCATGCCAGATCATGTTATCCCTAACCTTTTCAACCTCGAGCAACTCGTTTTCAAGAGTAGAAACATGCTCATGGTCTACTTGGTTTTTGACAACCCCATTTCTGAATGCTTGGTACCATTGCGGTAGATACAAGAATAATCTCGCATTTTCCCCTTTCCGTCATGTATCCACCATACATCTCATACTGAGTAAAGAGATTTTTGAACCTCTTGAGATATGCCCTCGTGTCAGGGTAATCACCAAAGTCCATAAAATCCATCTCTTTACGGGCTAGGAAGCTAAGTAGTCGAAACCGAAAGGATTCCGGAACACCATCGGAATAAGCTAAACGACAAATTTTCGTGCGAATAGAATCAATAGACATATCTGAAATAAATAACAAGTAAACAGCTTATAAGCGCAAATAATTTATGTTATCAATGTTAGAAACCCAATAATAACATTGAACCAACAAACGAGTAGCCCGATACTATTTACAAATAGTCCACTATAGGTGAATGCTATCCATTAAATTATCGACCATGACCGCAGTCTATTTTATTTCTTATCCCATCACACGGACATAGTGAAACAAAGAAATAATAACCCGTGCCTCAGGACCCTGCTAATTCGAGAAGTGACCTCTATAGGAGGATTCATCAATAAGCAGCTAAGCTACAACCATATTTTAATATTCCGAAAAATTAATTCTATTAAGAGTAACCCACCCGTTAAGGAGGAATTACCTTTATAAAATCATTTTTCCATATTATCAATTTTGAATTTAACCAATGAACTATAATCAGTGTCTCCTTTAGGGAGGAAGACTCATTGTCAACGCAAACACTAATTTTTCATTTTAAATCAAATTATTATTTTGAAGTCTAAACCAATGAAATCCATAACCAGCATCTCCTATAGGGAGGAAGACTCATCGTCAACGCGAATGCTAATTATTTCATTTTTAAACCAAATATGGAGGTCCTTTAAATCAATTAACCAATAATCGATTAACTATACCGCTTAGTCTTTTTAAGGGTTTGTGTGACAATCGTAGCACATAGACAATTAAGTCCTATCACATGATTTCTAAGCGCAAGTAATAAAACATGCTCGTATTGAAATCATTAAAACCGGCATGCTATGACCCCTATGCATGTTATTTCTATTACGCAAACAATGAAAAGCAACTATAACATGCAAAACATGCTGATCATCTCATCGCGTAATTTAAAACCATCCATAGCATGCATAATAATTAAAACGAATAAATAGGCTGCCGACCGGGAATAGAAAGCCCTATCTATTACATTTAATTAAATAAAATCCCCGGAACAAGCTCCGGTCTTTAATCTTCGATTTGGAAGCCATCCCCGGTCTTCAAGTCCACCTTCCAAAATTAGCAAGTGCTCGAAATAATTAGGGTGCGGAAAACCCCTAATTACCAAAAACGGAAAGCGATTTAATTTCGAACGAACTAGGGTACGAAAACCCTAGCCGTCGACGATCATGCCTAGGTTTCGGAAAACCCTAGCCGTCGTCAACGTCATGGGCTGAACGTCTTAAAAACGGACAGCCCTCGTACGAAAATCCGGCCACGCGCCGCCGCCGAGCCACGCGTGTAGCACACGCGCCGCCGCGGCTCGTACCGGGACCACCGCCTTGGCTCCACGACGAGCCTGACGTGGCTGGGTCCGGGCTGGGCGCGTCCGTTGCAGCCCTGCCCGAGCCACTGCTCGTCACCGTCGCCGAAACCCTATCGCCGTCGCCGTTTTCGCCGTTATCCGCTGCACACTGCAGCGCCGCCGCCGCGAGCCGCCGCCGGTGTGGCTGGAACGCCACCGGTCGCTCCCACTGGCTCGCCGGCGTCGCCAGCACCACCGGAGGTGCTGGGTTCGAGCCTGAGCCGCCGTAGCTAGATCCGGCAGCAGCGCGCGCGCAGGGGAAAAACCCAGCCGCCGCCGCTGCCGTTGATCGCGCCACAGCCGCCGCCGCCGGTGGTCAGGAGACCACCGGACCTGCTGTCCTCCTCCGTCTGCGCCCCCGTCGCCGTCGAGCCACCGTCGGGCCGCGGGCTTGAGCCCAGCAGCGCGCGAGCACGAAAACCCATTAGGGTTTCGGCCGCCGCTGCAGCAGCTCGCCGCCGCAGCCCCTGCCGCGCCTCCACCGCTCGTCTGGCGCCGCCGTGGCCTCTGTTCGACGTCGAGCCGGGCGCTGGACCGTCGGGCAGGCCACGGTTCAGGCCCAGCAGCGCGTGCGAGCTAGAAACCCTTAGGGTTTCACGTCGCAGCCGCTGCCGTCGCCCGTCCCGCTGTCCGCCGCCAGTTCTGCCACCACCATCCCTCGTCTCCGGCATGCCTGAACCCTAGGATGAACCCTAGGGTTCAGCCGCCGTGAAAACGACGAGAGACAGCCGCGCAAAACGCGGCAGATTACGCCGCCCGCCGTCGTGCGCTCGACGCGCCGCCGCCTGCGGCCGTCGATCGCCCTCGTCTCTTGTTCGTTCCTCGGACCTCGTTCCTCAGCAATTCTCCGATTTACAGCATACAATACAATACGAAAATCGAAAAACACAAGAAAAACGAATCATATTCTAATCGGCACCTTATTATCTCGCCGATTCAAAATAAAACGAACAACGATAAATCGAAAAACGATAAAACAACGCACGTAATTCCCGGACAGCAGCATGCACACATAATCATAATGACTCGAATACATGAACATTAAATTCGACTCAACACAGAGCCGATCCAAAAACCGGGCTCTGATACCAATTGTTGGAACGACTGCTTGAAAGCCGCCCCGACCCCCAGATCTTGGTTCGGATGTGTGATTCGATCGTGCACATAATGTCATGCAAGGGCTCGAGTACATACCTTATGATTACGAAGAACGTGCAATCTGAGTCGTGTCTGATCGATCTACGGTTCTGATCTTCTAGGATGTGATCCCACACCTTCAGATCTGAGACTTGGTGGACGTCTCGAGATCACTGGAACCTCAATCTCCCTCACACTCAGACTCGGCCGACTCTCTCTTTCTCGTCTAGGTTTACGTAAAACCTCTGACAACTCTAGATTGTGTGCTAGGGTTTAGATGAGAGACTTGAGAGTATATATATGGTTCATAAATAAGGAGATATGATTCCTTATTTATCTCCAACCATATCTATGCCAATCCCATATTTATTCTCTTTCCATAACTTACAAATCCCATTCCTTTATTAATACGGAATTAATAAGGAATTAATCTGTTCAGTTATGCAACTGTATATCCGGAATTAATTCTAACAGATAGAATTTATTCTAATTCCAGTAGAAGAATAAATAAATAAATATATACTAAATATATTTATCTATATGATATTTATCCCCATAAGATTTAAATAAATAAATCTTATCCTACTGGATTTAATCTTATCCGTGAATAATTAAATCTAAATTAATTAGATTTAATATCCATCCAACGGATATAAATCCAATATATATCATATACTGGGCCTGAGTCCAATTATTGAGCCCATACTCAATAATACTGTTTAGATCGATTCCTGAGGTCTGTTTGGGCCATCCTAGGGATCGGATACCAGACAGAGTTGGGCCTTATCTAATTCGATATTTCCATGTCCACCCCTGAACATGTATCTCATTAGAACTATGACGCACTCCACTAAAGTGTCATAGCTGAATCACCGCTCTGTCCCAATTATGTAGATTGGGTTGGTATTTTGTATAGTTCGACCCCCGTGTTTAAGACCTTCCATATCCGTTAACCAATTAGAGCTACCATGACTGCTCCTAATTGTTAACATCTATTCCTCAGGTAGTACCCGTTCACTCCTCATTATTATACCTGAACTTAATCAGCATGCATGACTTGGTATAATAAACATTGTGAACTCCCTGAGGGGATAACGTCAGCCTGCACTCACACAGGACACGGCTTATTGATAACACTTATTAGACATACTATGCATCTCTGTGTTACCCAAAGTACGATATGATTAAGATGGACTAGCGAGAAGTTCATATCATCGTAAATCAAAGTAACATCGAAGAGTACATATACATCTAATAGTTTACCAAGGTTAAGATCGAAGCTAAAGCCTGAGATCTATAGCTCTTCACCTATATCACCTTTGATACAGGGTCAGTATCAGAAAAGCATTATCTCTATTGATCCTCAATACATTCCACCGTACCAGCATAATTAGTGATTAGGACTCATCACTACCATTAAGCTGCAGTCTAGACCGACAGCTCAGCCCTAGCTGTCTCGACTGTGAACTGTTTATATCTCATCATTATCAACGACCTTCGTGATCCTCTCCGAACTCAGATCGACACGTGGTCTAAAACATGAGATAATGGGCTTTATTCTTGCTTAAACATATTCTTCCAGATAGGGATTGTTAACAGTGGACCTGTGTCGTAACCACTAAAACAACCGGTTTTGCTTTAGGTATACAACAACCCCAACAGGTAATACAAGTTACAAATCAGCCAGAGGGACCACTCCCATCCAGCTTCTTGCTACAATAAAAATAGCTAGCCAACCCGGTGGTCGGCGGATTAAGCAAAGTATCTATGTTTATGTTCTCTTTTTTTCTCGAACATTGCCCTCCACTGTGGCCAGCTCCTCCACCTTGGCTTGTCCCCCCTCCCCGGTTCCCGAAAGATCGACCTCTATAACTAATCCGAGGAGCAGTGTAGTTGCCATCTCCGCGGTTCGGAATAGGTGGACGTTTCGATGGAGGCAGAAACATGTCTATGCAATCTTTGACGAGCCGAGAAGGTACGGTTGGGCTTAGTGCTCGAAATCGGGACGCATTCTTCTTTGCCGCTTCTATTTGCGGATAGGCATCAAGCCACTCCTTCAACACGGGTTGCCTTGAGACAATGATGGGGAATAGACTGGCTAAATACCGCATCTCGGCAACATACTCAGCTACTTCCCATGAATCCGGCCCGCGGTATTTTTGTTCTCGGCCAGTGTGCCGCATCACTTCAAGGGCTTCGGCCTCCACTTCGGATATAGTCTTGCCACCGAGCTCATGAATCACTCGTTCGTACTCGGCATGCTCCTCAGCAGTCACTTTGGCATCGGCATATTCTTCTTTAAGCTGAAGGTACCGAGCTTTATTAACGTCAGACTTGGTTTGCAGTGCTTTGTACTTTGCATCGAACTCATTTCGGAGGTGCTCGGCACGTTTGTCAAGCCGAGCAATTTCAACATCCTTAGAGTCGAGAAGATGTTTCAAATGTTTGATTTCATTAAGATATATGGTGACATCGGACGCGAAGTTCTACAAAATTTAATGTAAAGAGATACTCAGGATTGCGAAAAGAGACCATTTCATTAATTGAAGAAAGTACAAGGTGTTTACAGTTCAACAAAAAAGACAAATTACAAAGGGAGGGGGGATCAACTGACCCCGCTAGAAGGATTAGCCTCGGTGTTCGGCCGCTGCACTTCGGCAGTTTTGGACACCTCCGCCTCGGCATCCCTCTCCCCAATGTCCTCCTCCTGCTCTACCTCTTCATCAGACACGTAAGGGGAGAGCGGGCAAGTCTCCAGCTCCTCCCTGAACGGTCCGAGAAAGGCTTCAAACTTCAAGTCCAAAAATGGGACACTCACGCACCTCCTCCTCGTCAGCAAAGTGCTCTTCCCGGCAAGGTGCTCAACGACCGGGAAGGCGGACGTATTCTTCGCCAGCTGCCGGAAGTAGATGCGGAGCATCTCTTCATCCTCAATATTTTTGTAGCCGTATTTCCCCTTGTCCAATTCAGGGAAATTGGCGGCCACACGATCGAGCACCTCGGCAATGGCCTGAGCACTCGCAGGTTTGGTCAGATCCCTGACCAAGGCACTAAACCTCTTACTGAGGAACATCCTCTCAGCAAGAGCTCGGAGAACACCGCCTTGCGTCGCGGCGATCTCCTGTTCTCGGGAGCGGGCCGCCGCCAGCTCCTCTTCGCTCTTCACCGCTTTCTCCTTGGCGGCGGCGAGCTCGGCAGCAGTAGCAACGAGCTGTTCCCTCAACTGCTCCTCGCGAGCAACAGCAGCAGCCAACTCCTTGGTAACCTTAGCCTTGTCACTGGCCAAGTTCTTCACTTTTTTGGTGGCTCGGTTGTACTTTGACACCGAGCCCTGCAGTAGTTTTACAATCACGCTCGAAGCGAGAATGTAATCTTCCAGCGCGGTATCTACTCCCTACACAACATGATCCCATCAGTACAGTATCAAAAGAAAACATGATAAGCTGGTCAAAATCTTACCGCTGGGAAAACCGGGGATGGAGCCCGAACACCGGTGATAGCAAAATCCGGTTCGGACGAGGCCGAGACGACAACCAATTTCTGAGCCCCCGCTGCGCCGACTTCCTCTACGGCAAATGTGGGCGTGCCGTGAGTTCGGGGGGTTGGGATCTCGGACGGGGTCCTCTCCGAGGATCATTGGGGCTTGGTTCACTGCAACATAGACAAAAGAAAAGAATCAGTGCTGAAAAAAAAAAAAAAAAAAAAAAAAAAAAAAAAAAAAAAAAAAAAAAAAAAAACACACTAAGGGAAGGGGACCTCACCCCTCCTCGGCTCCACCGTAGTGGAAGGATCATTGGGGCTCGGTTCGGCCGACTCGAGCTCGGCCAGAGACATCGGCATTTGGCCGAGACTATCAAACCGGTCCTCCAGCTCGGCAAAATGCTTTTGCCTTGGCAAGGGCTTTACAACACCACTATGCCATGCGACGTCGGTGGCTCCCTCGAACCGATAGAAGAAGAATTTCTTCTACCAGTTCGGCACCTTTGAAGGAGCAGTCACAGAAAAATTTTGCCGGGATGCAACATAATACCATCCCTGCTTCCTATCCTTAAACAGAAAAAGAGCCCCAAAAGTCTTGGCCGAATAAGAAACATTCAACCGAGAACAGGCTATCTCCAGCCCGGTAATCTGTAGAATACCGTTCGGAGTAATCTGAGAGGGGGAGAGGCCAAAATGTCGGAAATCTCGGCGTAAATAGCCGGATAAGGGATGCGCAGACCGACTTTAAGATGGTCGGCGTAAACTGTAACATAACCCCGGGGAGGACGGTAAGCCCTATCACCGGCGCGGGGCTGAAGAAGAAGAACAGAAGGGGGAAATTTGTATTTTACAACGAGTTTATGAAGAAATGAAGAAGAAAGGATGGAGTCAATATCCCCCACTTTCCCGATGACACCAGGACAGATAGGGAAGTCCACATCTTCGGGGTAAGCAGTTTCACAATCCGACCGGACGCACGGGCGCGTATGGTCGGGAAATATGATAGGTTGGGAAGAAGATGATGCGGCGGCGGAAGAAATCGCCGCCGTAGAAGATAAGAAACGGTGGCAACAGGCACCGAACGGACGGAAGAGGAACGAGAAGTAGAAATCGACATGGAAGAAGACATAACTTACTTTTGTTAAAGTTCTTGGAGGACTTGCAGAGAAGTTGAGGATGGCGATGATGAACAGTGCAGAGAAATTTGAAAGTTAGGGTTTCTTTTGCTCAAAACAAAGGAGTGAATGATTTCTCTCTTTTCCAATCATGGTACATTAAGGGGGGAAGAATTAATGCGTACGCAATACGCCATTCAATGCGACGGCATTTCGGGTAACGGCCAGTCCCATCCATGCTTTATCGGAACCCCAAGCGTCCGCATTTAATGCACCTGACAACTTTACGCGTCTTCGGCGGACAACCTACTTCGCACTTCGTCATAAACCGAATTCCAATCTTTTGAAGGGGGTACGCCAAGTGTGAGTTCGGCATGCCCCACCTCGGAAAGTCCAATCTTTCGAAGGGGGTACGCAAAATCTAATAAAATATCGCTGCCTCAGGTCAGAGTTCGGCTAAACCTGAATCCCGAACTCCGATCTTTCAAAGAGGGTACGCAAAGTTAAGTTCGGCTAAACCTGAATCCCGAACTCCGATCTTTCGAAGGGGGTACGCAAAGTGTGAGTTCGGCACGTCTCACCTCGTCAGAACAGAGCGGCAAATTGACATCGCCAAGTCTACTATACCAAAGAGGGGGTACGGGAATCCGACAAGACGACAACAAGCAAGTAGCATCCACTTTGGTCAACACCTCCATCACCTCCACGTCTTTTTTTTTTTTTTTTTTTTTTTTTTGGGGGGGGGGGGGGATGTGATAGGAAATGGCCCATCTTCCTAGGCCCAAAGCCCAACTGCTGCGGAAGCCCAAAGCCCAACTGCCTCACCTCGGCACAAGCCCAGTTCGGCACAAGCCCAATCGAGACAGTCCAGCCCAACACCAGTTCAGCCCAGTCTACATCAAATACAGGCCCAGGGAGTTGAGCCCTAAACACCAATACGTGGAGTGATGGAGAGAAAGGCGGAACAGAAAACCACCCATGATCTCCACGATCTCACTTCAACCACCGGCATCAACATCGACTATAAATAGTAGAAATGTTTGTATTGTACACACTCATGCTATTTTGAATACATAAACTCCCTCTTTCTCCCCGTGGACGTAGATCTTACAATCGAACCATGTAAATCTTGCGTTGTTTATTATTTCCGCACACAAATTCCACACAGACAACTAATCTCACCAGGCAACAAATCAAGGGTTCATCAATAATATTACTTACGGCCTAAGATATTACATTAGTGTCAATAGGCTATAAGATATAACCGGAAACTGAAATCTACCAACTTCTCAATTGACATCTCTTTGCGCAGATCACCCCTTTCGAGCTCCATCATCACCTTTCTACCTCCATCATCTTGACACAAACTCCTTTTGAGCTCCTATTGTATCTACACAATAATCTTCATGTAGACTTTTTTTTCGACTTTATAGGGGGTGTCATCTAGGTTCATCAGACTCTTCGAGGGGTCTTATGTATTGTTATAATATGTTACCAAGTTCTACATCTGATAAATAGTAATTACGTATGAGAAATTATACATCATTACATCATTAAGATAGAATGAAGTCACAAATACCTTACCAAACACAAATCGTATAACAGGTAAGAAAACAAAACACATAAGCATTCATCAGATTAACACATCAGTTATGAGAAATAATACATCATTACATCATTAAGATAGAATGAAGTCACACATACCTTACCAAACACAAATCGTATAACAGGTAAGAAAACACAACACATAAGTATTCACCAGATTAACACATCAGATAAGATATTACCACCGTTTTCATGATCAACTAATAGCATTTTGTAACATTTCTTGTTATAATACAGAGCTTGTGATAATAAATTATAAACCAACGTAGTAAGATATTACTTAATATCAACACAAGTAGTAAGATATTACATAAACCAGTTATTACATAAGTTATAACGAGCGATAAGTTCGTATATCATTAACTTATGGTTAGAATTTTTATAATAGATGGTAATGTACGATTGAATCAATTCTTACTACACAATCTTAATAAAAATCGTACAAGTTAATGTTTTTTTTTTTTTTTTTGACAAAACAAAGCCTGTAAACAAACAATCACACAAAATCAAACAAACAATCACACAAACAATCACCCAAAATCAAACAAACAATCATACAAAATCAATATCTTTAGTACCAAATGGATTTTGTACAGTAAACCCTAATTTCCTTACCTCGTTACTAACGAAGAGTTTGTCGTTGGGTGTACGAGCCTCGTCGCCGAAACCCAAGCAATTGTTGCCGTCGTCGTCCTCGCCGTTGATGAATCTCCACCGGGCCTGTCGACGGGTTTATGGGCCTTCTTCTCCAGTTCGGACGGACCCGAGGTTTCCGACCCTCGTCGTTGTTGTCATCGCCGAAACCCTAGCAGTCGCCGCCCTCGCCGCCGTAGCCGTTGCAAAAATCTAGCGACCGTCGTCGCCCTTGTCATTGAAACCCTAGTCGTCATCGCCGTCGCCGAAAGACTAATGAACGTTGGATATAGAAGCAGGGAGGGGGATGATGGGCGGTGGGAGAAGAGATCCCGTTTTTGCGAGAGAAAGAATAGTTAGAGAGAGAGAGGGTTTTTTCTGAAAATGGGTGGAGATAATTGGGGGAAGGTGAAAGCTCAGCTAAAATGTGGGGTGGGTGGGTGGTTGTTTTTTTTTTTTTTTTTTTCCCCTCCTTTAATTTGAATTGAAGGGTAATTTTGTCTCAATACACTAAAATTGGGTAAAACTAGTTGATTTTTAAGTTTGTGTCAAATTTAGAATTCTCTTAAGATAATTAGGTACTTTTGTTTTTGCCCCATAAATAAATATCAAGTAATTATATCTAAAACAAGAACAAGAAAATAATTTATCCAACTTAATCAAATAAACCATAAACAAAGATAATCAAATTACGTACCTAGACATGGAATCGAAAAGGAAGCAATAAGAATAACACAAGCAAAAATGAATCTAAACGTGATTAAAAATAAATCTAAGAACTTTGAAAATAAATCTTAATCTAAAACTTTTGAAACTAAGAAATCAATTTTAGAAAATAAATTTAACTACGAAACTTGAAACAAATGATTAACTATTACTAAGAACGAAGAATTCAAATAAGACTAAAGAATGCAACAAATTTAAAAGTAATAAGTAAACTTACGAAATTGAATGCGAAACCGAAGAACTTGAATTAATAAACGAAACTTGAATTAACTTGAAGTCTTGGATCTAAAATGAAACGAAAGCAATAAAATCTAAAAACTAGGGTTTCGAAAATGAAAACTAAAAGTAAAGTGGATCATAAATATGTGCCCAAAAGGCTACATATAAATATCCTATCAAACAAGGAAACAAATACGAAAATAGGAACAAACCCACGTCGCTGGAATACATGCCAGCGACCGCTGGCTTCCTAACCCCAGCGGGTGCTGGACTCAAACCCAGCGAGCACTGGAATACTCCTTCGCTAGTGCATTGGTTTTCTTCGCTGGAAGACCTCCGCGCTTTGCTTGCCTCATTTTCTCTGTTTTCTCCTCGTTTCTTCTATTTTTTTCAATACTTCGACTCCTCTCAACACCTATTTCTTAAAACACTAACATGCACCGGTATCATAGCAACACACAAAGTAAAAGAGAGAAAATGACACAAAAACGGACTTTAAACATCAACTAAAAACTAACAAATCGACACCAAACAAATCCCCACACTTAGATCTTTGTTTGTCCTCAAGCAACACAATCAATATAATCTAAAACCAATTCAAATAACTCAAATCATAGAGCACTCAATCACTAGAATTATCAAGCTAATAAATTAAGTCACCTTAATTCCAAGTTGTAAAACAATTAAACATCAAAAAATTATGTTACTTACTATTCAATTCAAGTATGAGGATCAAATCAATGATAAAAGTAAATCCTTCCGTAACCGTTGGGAATTGGCGATAGGAAATGGAAGGAAAATTATTATTTCCATTTCATTTGGAGCCAAAAATGTGTGGAGCCTAAAAATATATTTATATAATGTACTACTAATAAATAAATGCCATTAAAATCTTTATTAATTAGGTTTGCCAATTGAGGCCCAACTTGCACAAGTGGAGAGCACGACACCTTTTATGGAACACACAAGAGGGATTGGTGGGTGCTACTTGTATTTTTATTATTTCATTGGTGGGTGCTACTTGTGTTTTTTATAGTTCTCCCAAATTAATGAACCAATTATTCATACTCTAGCATATGATGGAATAAAAATTAAATTTGGATAAATAAACAAAAAATTACAATACAAGGTGTCTGCAATTTGACATTTCTTAAAATATGAAACTTCTGAATTTGTAAGTTCTAGGTTTAGGAGGATTTTTTCTATTGGAAAACTAGTATGTTTGTTTAATTGAATATGAGAATACCGTGTAACTTGTTAAGTTATGGATTTTGAAGGTATTAGACAGCATCAATTGCCCTCTCGGCGCCCAATTATTTGTAGGCTAATTTTTTTTGTATTTCGGCACGAGTCGAAATCATTATTAGGGTTTTATATAAATTTATCTTCTTCTTTTATGATTGTATCCAAAAATATACTACTCCCTAGTCCCTCCGGTCTTTTGAAGTTGAGTCGTTTCTTTTTAACAATTTTGTCACGCATTTCCACGCTTCTTGACAATGGGTTTTGAAATTGACTTTTGAAGAATTTTTTCTTTTACGGCATACTACAACTGTCATAGTATCACGCAAAATAAAAAATTCTTCAAAAGTCAATTTCGAAACTCATCGTCAAGAAGCATGAAAATGCGTGACATAATTGTTAAAAGAAATGACTCAACTTCAAATGATTGAAGGGAGGGGGTAGTTAAAATTTTTGACTTGGTAGGGCCCCGTAAGCAGTCACTTCGTGACAACTCAATAATTAATGGTTCTCATCTATTTTTCTTGTATCTATTTGGGATCATTTTCTTACATGAATGAACCCCCAAAAAATAAAATAAAATCCCATCAAATTCCTAAATTTGTTCAAATTCAAGTAACGTAAAGGCATAAATTTAATCAGTGGGAATGAAATCACGTTCAAGGTAGAGATTCCTACTCAACTAAACATGCCCAGTGTTGGGGAAATTGTTTGGAAGATAATTAGAAAAGTATATTAATTAATTTGGCAATTACGCCAGTGATTTATGTTTAACTCATTGTGAACATACTCATTGGGATTATTGGGATGATATACTCCCTCCGTCCCATTTAATTAGTTCCATTGGATATTCATATGTGATTTATATAATATTCCAATGAGATTAATTAAATGGGACAAAGAGAGTATAATTAAGAAAATTATTATAAATATCCACCCTAAAAATAAACCCGGCAAATAAAAAAAAAAAAAAAAAACTAAATCCTACTTAATAATTCAAAGTCAACTATGAATAAAAAAACTTATTAATATGCTACTATTACATCAACCGTGAGCACATTAAATATAATTAAGGTAGATTAAAGAGTGTTTGGTTTATAAGTATGAAATACATTTTATCGAGCATTCGATCATACATATATACTGTAGGTTTGATTAATCCATTCATTGAGATCGAGCCTTTTTATTTATTTACTTTTGTTTTTTTTAGGATACCAACTGAGATTACGCGCGATTCACATATAATTTGGTTATACATATAATATTTTATTTTAAATATAATTAGTTTATTATTAATATTTGTATGAATATAAATGAATATATTAATGATGATATTAATATTTTAAAAGATTATTCTGAAGAGCAAGATATACTTTTATTGGATGTATATTGAAATATATCAAGAATTAATATTCTAATGATATAGTTAATGTTCTAAAGATTTATTCAAATGATAAATGCAAATCAAATTTATTAATAATACACTTCTTAAGTGTGGTCATATTTATTGTGTATTGTAAACACATTAACTGCCATAATCGATTAATCATCACAGCTGACGTCCAGATTTATTTATATTTCTCACGTAAAACCTACTGTATTTGTATATGAACTCATCTATGCATTATACTAAATTCTAGTATTATACGAAAATGAATTACTAGAGTTCCATTTGAGCAGAGAGGCAAGGAATCAACATTATTACACAACAATGTATGAACATTTAGTATGTACTATACACAAGATTGCAAAACTAATCAAAGTGAAGGATAAATTTAATCATAATATCAAGCTCAATCAATACATCTAATTATCAAAATAGTGGAAATTATGGATATCCAAGAGCTGATCAACCTCCATGTCAAGCCCATGCAAACTAGTAGATTCGACTTCATCCTGATAGGGCGTCCAAACTGGCTTGTACCCGAGAGGTTCGAGCCCGGTGATCTCGTTCCACGGATCCTCCAACGTTGATTTCGCCTCGTGGGACACATCATCACTCACACTATCTTCACGTTTGATCGACGAAGTAGTAATCATGCGTTGATCTTCTTTGTCTTGTCTCGAAGGGAGACTTGTCTGGAAGCTGATTAGGGTCGGGTCCACGGGATCCGATTCCACCAAGAGTGGTCGAGCCCTCAGTGTTTCCTGGCAAGTATGGTGATTGATGTATGTGATTTGGTACATGGTTTGATCCCCAGCTTCTTTCACTCTTTGCACTTGTTTTAGGGCTTTGCACCCTTCTTGCTTGTGGGTACACCTGTAGTAGCTTCTGTTACAACAAAAAGTAATAAGGAATGAATATAGATAGATAGATAGATAGATAGATAGATAGATGCAATTTTTGTATTTTCCAATCTTGTCAAATAGTGTCTAATACGACATGTTTCTTGAGTATATATGTGATATATAAAATAATAAAAATGTGCCGTCTTAAACAAAACGAAGTAAGTGTGTATTTACCTGGGATGATCGGAATTCAAGATGCTCTTCTGTCCATACTTTCTCCAGGCGCAACCATCTTCAACAGTTGGAGAGACAATTACCCATGACTCTGCGGTCCTCCTGAATAATAAAAAATAAAATCAATTGATCATTGCGAATTTACTCCCTCCGTACCTTTATACTAGTTACGTATTTTTTTTAATACGTCACGCGGAACACGTTACGTTTCCTTATTTGGTAAAAAGTTACAAAAGGAAAAACACTTTTTGCACATGCACTCATCACATTAGTAACAAATTAATCCACCGTTTCATAATTTTTGTGCTCAAAAGAAAGGTAACTAGTTTAAAGGGATGTAGAAAGTATTTTATATTTCACAAACAAAAGCAGACAAGGAAAAGTAGACCTAACCTATGTAATATAAGAACCGTGAAATTAAAATAAAAGAGGAGTTTCAAATGGATGCTATCCAATAGAAAGAGTGTAAGAGTTGCCGAAATGGGTAAGAACACATAGTAGTAATAATTATTCTCTCAAAAAAGAAGCACAAAAAATATAAGAGATGAGTGCTGCACCAACAACTTTATGGTTTACTACAGGGTAAAAAATCTAGTGAAAGCAGTGATGTATAATTAGTTAAATATCTTCACACATGAAGGGGAAAAAGCAGAAAAGCAAACAGCGACCTCTTGTTTGTTTTTTTATCTATCAAGTTGCATCAGCAGCTGCTGATGATTTTTTCCAGTTTACACACAATCAACGTGATAGTATAGATTAAATAACATGTGGCCGAAATATAAAGGGTTAATGGGTTCGAGTTTTCAGTGACGCTATCTTTAAATTTCATGTTACAATCGTTTAAAAAAAAAGCAATTACATGTGAAGATTATGCATAAAATCCCCGATAATTTGTAGTTATAGCAAGATCTTAATTAATAGCTGGGTTAATTTTTCCAGATATAAAAATTATATTAATGCAAGAAAAATTAAGGTATTTAGTGAGATTTTATGTCAATTAGACTCACTCAAATCTAGATCAAGAAAGGGAAAAGAGAGAAAATAAAATTTTCGGGCCCCATTTAAATCGCAGCCCTAATGTAATAAAAAAAAATCACAAAATAAAAAAAAAATGAAAATATAGTTTTATCAACTAATTAATAATCCATATTAATAAAAATATTCTCACCTCCTCTTGTAACAACCCCTCCGATCTTTGACCCCCGGCTTCTTCTTGGTCTCACCGGAGGAGGCGGAGGCGGAAGCGGAAGCCGAGGCACCGCCATCGACAGCTTGGATCTGGTCAGAACCGGTCGGACCGGTGCAGGAACTGAGCTCGGAAAGAGTAGAGGAGAAAGATCTATAGATTTGGAAGGCGAGCTGCTGAGGCGAAACCGGTCCGTGATCTCGAACCGGGTCGTCAAGTAGGGTTTGAAGCTGGACAGCCATTTCTTTCCCCTTCACCAGCTCCACCATAGCTCTCTTCTTCTTTGCATGAAAATTGTCAAAACTCAAACTTCCCATTATCATTTATTTATTTATATATAAATCTCGTTACAGAAATCACACAGTGAAATTTTTTGTGGTTTTTTGGTAGTATAAAGGCTTTAAAGGGGGGAGTTGGAGTTGGAGGAAAGAGAGAGGTAAGTTATGGGAAGAAACGGAGGAAACCAGACGGAAAAAACCCTCTAAACTTTCAAGGGTTTGGGTTAAATATAATAAAGAAAACTCGAGGAAAAAAGGGACAACATTTGCGAGTGACGTCACTATGCATGCGTCATGCGATGACGTGGGTTTGGGAGTGATCCGTTTTTCCGGGTTTTGGATTGGCAACTACGAGGGTCGGCTGGTCTCCGTCGATCCTGGCCGTTGGTTACAGCTGTGGGCAACGGATCGACGGCGAGGATGGGATGTTGGGATTAGTGGACCACCTTTCTAGATCTATGGATACTTAATGTGTTGTGGGTACCAATAATGCAACGAGAAAAAATTGGAATAGGTTTTGGGTTAATCTGAGTACATGTAATGTAATGTAATGTAATTATCATTTCATTTTGGTTGCATTTGCATTGATAATAAGATTTGATAGAGTGATTCTTGTTTTGGCTCACCTGGCTTTTTTTTTTTTCTACCTCCATCCAAATTAATTAGTCTCATTTCTAAATTTCTAAATGGCATAAGAGTCAAGGAAAATGGGATAAAAGAGTGATGTGATGGAGATGTGATGTTAAATTAGAGTTTAATTTAATTTAAATTAGTAAAACTACTCCGAACCACTTTTAATTAGAGTTAATTTAGGCTAATTAAGTGTGATATAGATGACGATGTAATGTTATGGAAACGAGACTAATAACTGAGAAATCTCGAAATGGAATACGGGACTTATTAACATAGATGAAGGTAGTATTTTTTACTCTCTCGTCCTATCTTACTAGTCCAATTCGTAATCAATATCAACTTTTAGAAGAGTATGATTAGATAAAAGTGTAGTGTATAGTTTAATGTAAATTTGATTATTTTAATACTAAAGCATTACAGGTATATAAATATATATTGATGTTTGATCTTAAAAAGATAGTATCATCAAAACATATAATGTGATATGAAATTATAAAATTCGGAGAAGAAACGAACAAGTTATGATAGTTTAAAATCCTACAATTTTCATTATATTGAAATACTTGTTGAAGATGATATGGATGATATGATGATGTATAATTGGTGAGCTAGAGAAATATTAATCTACCCACCGTGTACAATCTTAAGAGTGCACCACTGATGGGACATTGATAAGGTTTACATTTTTTAAATAGATCAGTGTATATGTTTAAATCTTTTATCCATTAATAGTATGACACGTCATCCGTGTACACATTAAACACACGGTGGTTAAGGGAACATGCTTCTAATGTGCTAATTATTTTGGTTTAGAAACTGGACTATTAGTATGAGACACTCCCGATCGAGTATACTAGAGTAAGGTGGGAGGGAGGATTACAATTTATGTAGCTTTCAATCTATCAATTAAAAATAATCGCACCTTATAAAAATATAGATATTTTCGTAAATTTTTGTAAAAGAGTCCAACTCATGCACATCGATAATGCATTCAATCTCAGTTCTAATGTTTTGTGCATTATAATACTACATCCTTCATATTATTATAATGCATCGTTAATGTATTATATTAATGCGTCTGTCATCATAATATATTTTCAACGCAGTTATAATTCAGTAATTAATTTAACCACAGATCATACAAAGATTCATAGTATTTTGATCATTTCTCATTTTATACGGATTGGGTCTTTTAAATATGATCTCTTTGTGTGAAAGGGTTTATATACAAATATATCATAATGTGAAAACAAAAGAGAACTTTGCTTAATATATAGTGACTAATGAATTAAATATACATGTATATAATTATCCGTGTTATAGTAATGTTGTGCTTTTTTATGTACTAGTAGAGAAACATTTGTTGTTCTCTATATGTTGCACATATAACCTCTTATTCAATAAAAAAAAAAGTTTAAAGTTGTGAGTACTATTAATTGTTGATTGTTAACATAGATATAATATTAATGAGTTGAATAATACAAAAAGTAGACAAAACGATATATATGGAATTTTTTATATAGATTAGTGGTCTAAATATGTGTATTCCTACTTGTCACATAGCTCTAATTTTTATACGAAATGAACTCTTCTATACATATACCGTGTGTTGGGAATTGTTAAGGATCACATGTTAAGGGGGAACTCATATGAGACACTTTGAAGTGAGTGTATATTTGTTTTGATTTGATCTCAAAACCCCTAAGTATCCTACTCCCAAGCGACTCATTTTGATGTAGAATAGGTTAGACTAAGCCTATACTGTTAGGATGACTTTGTTTTTGCTTTAGTCGCTTAGGTTTTTAGACTGCAGAAGTTGCAAGTGAAGGCCATTCACTTGAGTGTGTTTTCCAATCGAAGCGAGTCTACCCAACCGAAGTGAAGCGTGCCGGAGAATAGCGAAGCGAAGCGAGCGCTACAGTAGATTCAAAGCGAGTCTGCCGAAGCGAAGCGAAATTGCGAGTCAACGCGGAGTCAATAAATACTAAAGCGGACACTCGGGAAATTCATTTTCTAAGTACCCGCTACAGTATGACCCTGAAGCGACTCACTTGAAGGGACGCTACATTTCTAAAGCGAAGCGAGCCCCTACCTAACAGAAAGCGACAGCACAATTCCCGCTCCAATTTGAACGTCGAGTTCAAACTCGAGTCAACTGAAGATCGCCGTATTGAATGCAAGATCTCCACGTGTCAAGTGAGGAGAGGAGTAGCGGAGTTGACTGCCAGGCCGACAAGGGCGCCGCAACAGTACTGGCTCGCTCCAGTTACTGTTAAGTTTGGAACTTAGTCATTTTCGGCAAAGAGCCAAAACTGCGCGTCTGAAAAGCAGCCAGCCTGTGCAAGGACTGTCGAGAGGAGGAGGGACAAGGCCACCTACCAAGCAACGGATCTCGGCCAACCCTCCGCCTATAAATAGTGAAGGATGAAGACGAAGAGAAGCAGAACACTACTTGAGCATTCAGCGCCTACTGCAAACAAACACTCCCAGCTTTCAGCTTATTCATCGAGTCTTTGTTTCAAGTGTTCTCCAAGTTCCAGTCCCATCGGAACTTGTCTTCGCAATCTTCACACTTAGAGTTCTAAGCCTACTTCATATCCAAGCTTAGAGAAGAGCTCTAGCCTACTTTACACTTACTGTAAAGAGCTCTTCATTAGTGTGTCTGTCGAAACAGAAAACCCTAACCCTAAAAGTTCAGTTAGGTTTTGTGTTCGTCGTAGTAAGGTTGTTTTCGATCCAAGGCTCTACTTTCCTTGATAGTAGAAGCCTCGATCATAGAGTCTAGATCCAAGCTTACACTTTCCTCGATTGTGTAAAGCTCGATCAAAGCTTAGGTTTTAAGGAGAACCAGTAATCTCCCTGTCGTCGGACTGAAGCAAATGAAGCTTCCAGTCCAGTTTAGGTCTTGTGTGGTGAACCCGTAATCACCCAGTCGTCGTCAGATCCAAGCAAGTGAAGCTCGATCTTGACATAGGTTTTTGAAGAACCCGAAATCTTCAAGTTCTTGAGTGAAGAGAACTAGTTGCCTAGTCCAACAAGTGGACGTAGGACTCCGAACCACTATAAATCGATGTGTCGTATCTCTAACCCTAATCTCTCTTTACTTACTGTTTGATTATCCATTGCACAAAGCATACTAAACAAACTCAAACTGCATTTTTAATTACTTAGGAAAGATTAGCTCACCGAATTTCCGCATCACGATTAAAGACTCACTCTTGATCAAGTGAAAACTTAGGTCAAGTAGTCTAGCTAAACACTGTAGATCTAGCCTACATCTAGGTCTTAAGTATTAAAGCGAGCTCTTTACTTGTCACTCTAAGTTTGAGGAAAAGAAGTTGAAAAACTACAAAACACGTATTCACCCCCCTCCCCCCCCCTCCCTCTACGTGTTTTTCTCTAACAAACCAGGATCAACAAGTGGTATCAGAGCAGCGGTTCTTTCGAGCCACTGCTTTGCATATCCGAAGCGAGTCCCCTCTCGCTTCAGTTGTCTCACTGAACCGGATCCAGTTTTTCCTAAGTGCATAAAACCCTCACCCACGCATACTGCATTACTGCTGATAGTTTGCTATGTCTACATACAGTGCATCGAATCTTCCACAGTTTTCTATCGAAGGGTACGAGACATGGAGCTTTCGAATAGAGAGCTTCCTCAGTTCCATCCACGACAGAATGTGGGAGGTCATAGAGGAAGGACCGATCGAAATCAAGAAAGCTATCTCTGTGAATGTTCCAGCCGCTGAAGGCCGCGCAGCCCATGTCAGGCAAGAATATGTCGAGAAAGACAAGGACGAATACAACTCCAACGACTTCAAAATTGCCAACCTCGACAAAATCGCACGTCACACAATGCAGAGCACTGCGTCAGATGCCTATCGGCCAAGGATCAGGAAGTGCGCAACGGCGAAAGAAATGTGGGAAACCCTAGCCCTCATTTCTCAAGGAACGGACAAGATTAAGGAGAACAAGCTCGCCGTACAGATGCGAGAGTTTGAAGGCCTTATAATGAAGTCGGGAGAGTCCATAGACGCCTTCGAGCTGAGAGTTACCCACATCATTGCTACTCTCAACTCACTTGGGAAGGAACTCACAAGGAGGTGAACCTCAAGATCGTTCGAGCTCTCACACGAAAGTGGCAGACCATGAAGGAGCTGTATCTGGCAACGAAGGACTTGTCAAAAATCACGCCGGAGATCCTGTTCTCCGAGCTCAAGGCTCATGAGTTCGATCTTAATCGAATGAGTCTTGACGATGAAGATGAAGCCCCTACACCTTCGAAAGGGGTCGCTTTCAAAGCTGCAGAAGGGCCAAGCGACCAGACACTCGCTAAAATGTCTAGAGAAGAGCTGGAAGAGCATGTTGCATTCTTATCTAAGAACTTCAACAAGATGAACTCACGTGTGGGCAAATACAAGAGATTCTACAAGCAGTACAAGGAAAGGAGCACTGATGCTCGTGAAGGCAAAGGAAAGAGAGAAGAGCCATCCAAAACGATCCCCAGAGACATGATGGATGTGGAGTGTTACCACTGCCACAAGATGGGCCACTACAAATCTGACTGCCCAAAGCTGAGTGCAAAGGAGCGAGAAGAACTGAAGGCCAAGAGAGAAGCTCCCCGGCGAGCGCTTGTAGTGAGTGAAACACCAGTCGCTTCAACTGAAGATATATCAAGCGACTCGGATGCATTCACTGATCCCAACTCCAGTGAGGGAGAAGATCTGGGATTGATGGCGCTCACCGATGAAGATACCGGGGAGGTATTTTTCTATCCTTCATCTAGTTCAATTACACTTGCACACACTCATGAAGAGGAAGTTCATTCCTCTACATGGAGTGAGTTGCTTGACAAACACTACAAACTGTCAAGCGACCACGAAATGTTGAAACAAGCCATGTCTAATAGCGAGAAGGAGAACCGAAAGCTAGCCACTGAGCTTGACCTAGTCAAACTTAACTTATATGACTAGTAAGTTCGAAGATCTCTTCGCTAGACATCAAAGCTTGGAGGGAAGGTATGAAACCCAATCCAATCTAGTGGCCAATTTGAACAAAGCCTCGTATGCAAGGCAGGCACTAGAGAGCTCACTTCTACCTTTTGGTAGAAAGGAAGGACTCGGATATGAGGGTGGACCTTCCAAGCCCACAGTCTTTGTTGGTGCTTATAACACAACACCATCAGTTCCTTTGGATGTGCCCACTGCTTCCAAAGTGACCACCAACAAGGACAAAGGCAAAGTGGTTGAGAACCCTAAGAGGAAGCCTATGAAGATGTCTATATCTTCAAGGGCAGAATCTAAGGGTAAGCAAAGTTCAACAATCCCTAGCACTCACAATGCTAGAATTTACCAATCAAAGGGTAAAGGGAAAACTGTTGAAGCTTCTAAGTCTCAAACCAAGACACGAGAGAAAAGGATCTTCCTTTTAAAAAGAGAAGTAATGTCTATGTGTCACGTGAGCCGGATTGGAGATGGTCCAACCGTACTCATGTTGAGGGGGAAGTATTTGAAGCACCAAGGAGGTCGCTTCAAAACTCAAAGGTTCCTCATGCGAGTCAGGGTCAAAACCCTAGTTTGACCGCTTCAAGGAAACCAAGCGTGCCGCTTCAAAAGACTGGAAACCCTAAATCAGTCTCAAAGCCTATAGCTAATCCGAAGCGAGTCGCTTCAGGAAATAAGCAAAAGGGCAAGATCATAGGTATGTCTCAAGCGAGCCGCTACCCCTCTTGCACGTGAAGCTGCCTCTAAGCAGAAATCACAATCTAAGAAGGTCGACAAGCCCAAGACACAAGCTAATTCTCAGAAGAGAATGAAGCAAGTGTGGGTACCGAAAGGGACTAACCTGCAAGGACCCAAACTGATTTGGGTACCAAAACTTGTCTAATTGCAGGGTAGCACCATGGACCCCATGCCAAGTGAAGGTCAACAAATCTGGAACTTGGACAGTGGATGTTCAAGGCACATGACTGGCATGGGAGCTCTACTTCAAGATTATATTAAAAAGAAGGGTCCACACGTAACCTTTGGTGACAACTCTCGAGGAAGCACTAAGGGATATGGCGCACTGAAGATCGGAAAGATCAAGATTGAAGAAGTTTCCTACGTGGAAGGACTGAAGCACAACTTGTTATCCATCTCACAATTCTGTGGTAAGGGATACAAGGTGGAGTTCATCTCCAACAAGTGCATAATGAAGAGCAAGCTCACATCCCAAATTGTGCTCACTGGAATTAGACAATGGAATGTTTACATAGCACAATGGGATAGCTGCAAGGAGGAGACGTGCTTAGTCGCTAGGAGTGCTACTGAAATTGGATGGCTATGGCACAGACGCTTGAACCATCTCAACTTCAAGACAATCAATCGCTTAGCTCGGAAAAGCTTGGTGCAAGGCATACCTAATGAGGTCTTTGTCAAAGACCATCCATGCTCACCATGCCAACGAGGGAAGCAAACGAAGAAGCACTTCACCAGTCTTGAAGAAGCTTCATCCAAGCGAGTGCTCGAGCTACTACACATGGATCTGTTTGGACCAGTCACTCCAGTCAGTGTAAATGGAAGAAAATACACTCTTGTTGTAGTCGATGATTTCTCTCGCTACACTTGGGTTGTATTTCTCTTTAGTAAGAAGGAGACACTGTCCAAGCTACCTCAATTGCTCAAGCGACTTGCTGTGGAGAAGAATCAAGCGATTGCCACCATCTGCTCCGATAAAGGCACTGAGTTCCTGAACTCAACCATTGAAGCATACTGCACGGAGCATGGCATAGCACACCAGACGTCCTCAGCATGCACACCTCAGCAGAATGGAGTTGCTGAAAGAAGAAATCGGATCATCAAAGAAGCCGTTCGCACCATGATAGCTGATTCAAAGCTTCCAATGAAGTATTGGGCTAAAGCTGCCAACACAGCATGCTATACACAGAATCGAACGCTTCTCAACAAATGCTTCGACAAAACACCATATGAAATATGGACAGGGAGAATTCCTAACATCTCTTATTTCCATATATTTGGTTGTAGGGTATTCATCCATAATAATGGGAAGTCACAACTGAAAGCCTTTGAAAGCAAAGCTGATGAAGGAATATTTTTAGGATATTCTACATCAAGTAAAGCCTACAGGGTGTTCAATTGTAAAACCCTAATTGTGGAGGAATCACCCCATGTCGTATTTGATGAGTCTTCTTTAAGTCTTCCACAGGAACAGGTTCAAGCGAATGAAGAAAAATCAAGCGAGGAACCCGTCAATTCATTAACTTGGGACATGCTTGAAGATGATGAAGAAATCAAGGATTCAAGCAAGTAGATTGCCCAAGAGAAGGTTGAAGCTGCCCCCAAATCTCCTGAAGCGAGTACAGGCCAAGCACCCAATCCAGTCGCTTCAGATGGAGAAGCAAGCCACCCAAATGAAGAAGAAGAAGAAGCTGGTAGATCCAAGCGTGCATGGCTCAAGAATCATTTACCAAGCCAAATCATTGGAGATTTATCTAAAGGCATGGTGACCAGAAGTCAAGTGTTTGGAGAAAGTGCTATGTTCAGTTGCTTCCTCTCAAATATTGAGCCAACATGCGTGGAGGAAGCCCTAGCAGATTCTAATTGGGTGATTGCTATGCAAGAAGAGTTGAATCAGTTCACCAGGAACGACGTATGGTACCTCGTTGATCGTCCTAAATTCCAGCATGTTATTGGCACCAAGTGGGTGTTCAAGAACAAGACGGACGGGGATCACAATGTTGTGAGAAACAAGGCTCGACTCATCGCTAAGGGCTACTGCCAAGAGGAAGGAATCAATTTTGATGAGACCTTCGCTCCAGTGGCACGGCTTGAAGCGATCAGACTATTTCTTGCCTATGCCGCGGCTAAGAAATTCAAAGTCTATCAGATGGATGTCAAGAGCGCGTTTCTCAATGGAGAACTGAAGGAAGAAGTGTATGTGGAGCAGCCGCCGGGTTTCGAGCAGGGAGATAAGGTGTATCGCTTAAAGAAGGCCCTGTATGGTTTGAAGCAGGCGCCTAGAGCATGGTATGATACCCTATCTCAATTCCTAGTGGATAATGGATTCCACAAAGGAAAGACAGATCAGACTCTCTTCACTATCAATCATGGAGAAGATATGTTATGGGTCCAGATCTATGTGGATGACATCATATTTGGATCACCAAACCAGTCGCTTAGCGAGAAGTTTGGAGAGTTGATGAAGACCAAATATGAGATGTCTATGATTGGCTTGATGAGTTGCTTCCTAGGTCTTCAAGTGAAGCAGCAAAATGATGGAATTTTCATCAATCAAGCCAAGTACACTCAAGATATGCTTGCCAAGTTTGGTGTTCAACATGCTAAAGCTGTGAAGATCCCTATGAACACCAACTGGAAGATGGAGCCAGACATAGATGGGAAGTCTGTGGATGCTACAGACTACCGAGCCTTGATCGGATCCCTTTTATATCTCACTGCAAGCAGGCCGGATATTGCCTTCGTAGTTGGAGTATGTGCTCGCTTCCAAAGCAATCCCAAGCACAACCATCTTGAAGCTGCCAAGCGAATCCTTCGCTATCTCAAGGGCACCGTCAACATGGGGCTGTGGTATCCCGCTGAAGATAATCTGGAGCTCACTGGATATTCAAATGCTGACTACGGAGGATGCCTTGTTGATAGGAAATCAACGTCGGGCACTTGTCAGTTCTTGGGAAGCAAGCTGATCTCATGGTTCTCGAAGAAGCAAACTAGTGTAGCTACTTCAACGACTGAAGCCGAATATATGGCCGCTGGAAGCTGCTGTTCTCAAATTCTATGGCTTCGTCAGCAGTTGAAGGACTACAAAGTTGAAGCAAATGAGACTCAATCTTCTGCGATAATAACAACGCTATATGCATCTCACAGAATCCAGTGCTTCACACCAGATGCAAGCACCTGGAGATCCGACATCACTTCACTCGTGATCATGTCGAGAAGAAAGATATCAAGCTCGAGAAAATCCATACCGATCTCCAGCGAGCAGATATCCTCACCAAGCCTCTAGCTGAGTCTCGTTTCAATCAGTTATGCATGGAATTAGGGTTACTAGACCCCTGGTGAAGAGTGCTAGATCCAGGATGCACGAAGGAGTGGTTGCTTGTCTTCAAGCGTCACTCGCTTCGGATCTTCACCAACTCAAGCGAGTCACTTCAAAATTTCACTCGCTTGAAGAAGGAGAAATAAGGTGGAGAAAGGTGGAGTGTTGGAAGACGTTCCCTACCTGCTTACAGGAATTGTTAAGCCATTGGTTAAGGGGGAACTATTGTTTGCTCTCGGAGCAGGCTACTTCCAAAGCGAGCAAGGAAAGCTGCTACCTAGCCTAGGATTCCTAGCAAGTGGGTATAAACACTCGCAAGTGCCGTTACTAGTAACGGTTGTGG
Source organism: Thymus mandschuricus (assembly GCA_029379335.1). Classification (NCBI taxonomy): domain Eukaryota; kingdom Viridiplantae; phylum Streptophyta; class Magnoliopsida; order Lamiales; family Lamiaceae; genus Thymus; species Thymus mandschuricus. Next base: position 12,675,970 of record CM057079.1, read on the forward strand.
GGTCTTGTATCGGGCCTTCCCACGTAAAAATGGTGAAAGCAGCTTAGGCAGGGCTGGCACCTAGACCTTGCGTCCTCTTCCCACCTTTCCGCCCAAGAGGAGCATGTCTTCTCATCTCCTTCATCGTGGATAAATGTTCATTCCTTACTCACTCTTCATTGAGTTGAGCTGCCGAATGTCTACCCATTCCTCCCCCACTTTGAATTTAGCATCGCTTCAATTAACCCTAATTTGGGTCAAGAGAGTCGATTGCAAATTCGTTCTGTAGATCATAGGAGGAAGCTTGAAGAGTTACCTTTTACTTCAAAAGGTTGCAGTGCTGGTGACATGCCTCTGCTTAAAAACGAGATTGTCTTGTCAGAGCATTCTCATTGTCATCCTGTCCTATTCCGCCTTGAGATAAGGACTTGTACTCAACTCCCATTCATCGTGAATAAGTGCACTTACGTGATGCTCCCCCCTTGGGTTGTAGTAAGCTTGTGTACTCTATTCATTCTCCCCCTCATTCCTTCGATGGTGGAGTCTCTAATTCGTAGAGGAAGATGGAAGAGATGAATGCCACGAAGACCAAGCTTGAAGATAGATCCAACAAGTTGTGAACAAGTGGAGTCAGACTCTACAATGTGGTATCAATCTCCTACAATGTGAGATTGACTGGTAAGCATTTCAATTCAAGTACACTAAGTAATGTGAAGCGTGCTAGAAACCTTCATTTACTATGTGTAAAATATAAAATGAATCTGACACAAATACAAAGAGGAAAACATTCTTGTTTATCCTCGAAGTATGTAAGTCAGAAACATTTTAAAATTATGTAAAGAAATTTCATTTATTATTCCAGTCGCTTCAGATGGTCAAGTGAGTGCTTCGACACTCAAGCGAGACATCGCAAGCAAGTGTGGAACAGTCACGCAAAGCGAGTACTTCGCAAGCGAGTAGAAGCCAAGTGGCTACACTCGAAGCAAGCGGGTACGAAGCGAGCGTATGAGCTGTCTGCACTCGAGTGCAAATTTTACTTTTGCTTTTGCATTTAATGCAGATGCACGTACATAGGCGAAAATCCGGGCGCGTGCAATTCAATTCAAAATTGAAGCGGGAAAGTCGGAAGATATCTAGCCATCGAATCTCAACAGTTCTCGAACCCCAGCCGCTAGATCAACGCCGATTGTGGAGACGAGTCACAGACGGCCACGTGGAGTGCCAAGTCAACTTGACGGCTCACTTTTACTATGATGACGACGGACACGTCAATCAAATCGCCGCTCTCCGCCGTATACAAACAGAATCCTCGACGATATTACTGTCTTGCCCCTGCCACGTCAGCCGAACCCTAAATCTATATAAAGGGAGACACCAGATTTGCAGAAATTTTCATCACTCTCTATATTTGCCATTCTCGTGCAAGATTTCTGCATCTCTGCAACTCACGAGTCTCATCCCACCCTTTTAAATCTCCGTTCAAATCCTTTCAAGAACCTCACCATGGGAACGAAACAGAAATCTGAGACGATGGAGGAATTCCTGACCTCAATCGATAACCATATCAACGTCGAGCCGCACCTCGACGAGAAAGTTGTTGATAAAGATGGCTTCTTCCGCAAGGCCGTGACCACGACCGGCTTGTGGAAGTTTGTCACGACGAAGCCGCAGAAGATTCTGGGCAAAGCAGTAGCCGAGATTTTATTAAATCTGAAGGAAGAAGAAACCTCATCAACATTTATAGACCGGGAGAATGGGACGCCGGTGGAAGTAGACTTGAGCACAATAGCCGGAGTTTTTGACTTGCCGGAGGAAGGAGCGGACTCCTTGATGGAGTTGGAGCTATCTGTTGGCGTAGAGTTCGCACGGTTCGCCGTCGAAGGAGCTGTGTTCAACGTGAAGCACGGCAGTATTAGAACGGATCTGAAACCCCGTTCAACTTGATCTACGAGCTCTTCTCAAAATCCATAGCTTGCTATGTCGGAAATCTGGGCCAACTATCCGACACCAAGCTGTTCGCCACCACGGTCATCGTCGACAGCCTGACCGGGACGAAGTTCAATTGGCATGGATGGTTTTTCAACCAGACCCATGAAGTTGCCAAGGACTTCAAATTTGTGAAGGGAAGCAATGATCAGATCCTTCGCAAAGGAAAGCTCAAGTTCTTCTCGAGAATTTCCTATGCTCTGGAAGAGCTATTAAAGAACAAACGATGGACAGACACGTCTAAATACAAGAAGAATACTGTATTCTTCAACACTTGGAAGTGAGACAAGATTCCAATCGATCTGGGAATCATTGATGTGATTGTGCCGGCCGCCGCTCAGTTGCCGAAAGGCAAAGCGAGGCAAGAGAGGCAAAGCGAACCGCTTCACCAGCGATGCGATGAGGCGTGAAGCGAGCGGGGTCGAAGCGACCCAAGAAAGTGAAACAAATTGCTGCTCTATTTGAAGCGAGCGAGGCTAAGGAGCAGCCGCTCGAGAAGGAAATTGAAGTGGAACAACCCATCCCCTCCCCAGCAAAGGAACAAACCCTACCCCAACCTTCAAACACTCAACTCCAAATCCAAACACCCCCAGCACAAATCCAGACACCCCAAGAACCTCAAACCTCAACCACCGCCCAACCCATCACTCAACTTGAAGCGACCACCACCCAAAAACAATCCTCACCCCAAGAATCTTCCTCATCCTTCCAAATCCCAAAAATACCCTTCCTCAGCACTGATTTGGAAGCCACCTACACTCTCTACACCCCAACCACTCAACAAAACAGTAAACACCATCCCAAGCAGAAACCACCCAAGCATCAACACCAAACTCCCCTTCCGAATCGGCAACCTCAGCCGATACCGCCCAAACAGCCGACACCGATCTCACCATCATTCCACCACCAATCCAACCCCCTCCATCTGCAGAAGAGAAGGCTCTAACCCGGTACGTGAGGGACAGAGAGCAGGCTGTAGAGACAATCACCAACCGCTACCCCTCCGTGGAGATGTCAGATGACTTCTTCACCAAAGCCGTCGACTTCCTCACGTACATCGCGTACAGAGGAACGGAGTACTACAAGATCTTCAATCTCCGAAAGGCTTTTTCAGAAGAAGTACTTGAAAAGAGGGAAGCGGAGCTGCTCAACTTCATTGGCGTGGATGGATTCCACGTCTTCATCATTGAGACCAGCTACTAGTGCCAAATTCAACTCTATCATGGAAGAATTTAAAGGCAGAACGGAGGAGGAGCTGGTCGTACGAAGAAACAACCATCCCGACGCTCGAGAGATTGAAAACTTCATCTCTAGTGATCTTCTTGAGATGTGGCTCATCTGCAAGGAAGTTTTCATCAAGGCCTATTACTACTGGCAAGTAGTACCCTATCAGGATGAGTGCTCAAGGATGGATGCTCTCAACAACTTCTTGTGCTACTGGAATGAAGGGCTGCGGCGGAAAATCTTCACCCAGGCGGAGGAAGCTGATCCCAAGCCTATCATAGTCAAAGTCCGCAGTGAAGGATTTCCCCATGCCGTTTCTGCCAAACTCAAGTGTTCCTAACCGGAAGATCATTGATGAAGAAGTTGATGAGGCTCTGAGGATGGAGAGTAGCTTTAGACCCAACCTTTACAATATCAAGACCATGGAGGAGAAGGTCCTTTCTGCCTACTACCTGGAAGAGGAGAAAGAGGAGAAGGAGGAGAAAGAAGAGCAGCTGAAGACCCTTGATTTTGATATCCATGTATTGTAAACTGTCTTGTTCATATATCCAATTTATTTTTCTGTCAACTTGTGTCGTTTACAAGCTTTGTGAATGACTTTCCTTTATGCTACAAAACTCAACAATTTAACCGAAAAAAAGGGGGAAAGGAACTTTAAAGAAAATTTTCAAACAAGCCTGCAAAGGAAGCAGTCGCTTGAAGTTCTTTCCACGGTTAGATAGGAAATTTAGTCTCAAGTATTAAGTTGGGTTTTGGCATCATCAAAAAAGGGGAAATTGTTGGGAATTGTTAAGGATCACATGTTAAGGGGGAACTCATATGGGACACTTTGAAGTGAGTATATGTTTGTTTTGATTTGATCCCAAAACCCCTAAGTATCCTATTCCCAAGCGACCCATTTTGATGTAGAATAGGTTAGAAATTTTTCTAAGCCTATACTGTTAGGATGGCTTTGTTTTTGCTTTAGTCGCTTAGGTTTTTAGACTGCAGAAGTTGCAAGTGAAAGCCACTCACTTGAGTGTGTTTTCCAATCGAAGCGAGTCTACCCAGCCGAAGTGAAGCGTGCCGGAGAATAGCGAAGCGAAGCGAGCGCTACAGTAGATTCAAAGCGAGTCTGCTGAAGCAAAGTGAAGCGAGAACAACAGTATCAAGCCAAAGCGAGTCAACGCGGAGTCAATAAATACTAAAAGCTTATACTCGGGAAATTCATTTTCTAAGTACCCGCTACAGTATGACCCTGAAGCGACTCACTTAAAGCTGACGCTACATTTCTAAAGCGAAGCGAGCCCCTACATAACAGAAAGCGACAGCACAATTCCCACTCCAATTTGAACGTCGAGTTCAAACTCGAGTCAACTGAAGATTGCCGCATTGAATGCAAGATCTCCACGTGTCGAGTGAGGAGAGGAGCAGCAGAGTTGACTGCCAGGCCGACAAGGGCGCCGCAACAGTACTGGCTCACTCCAGTTACTGTTAAGTTTGGAACTTAGCCATTTTCGGCAAAGAGCCAAAATTGCGCGTCTGAAAATCAGCCAGCCTGTGTAAGGACTGTCGAGAGGAGGAGGGACAAGGCCACCTACCAAGCAACGGATCTCGGCCAACCCTCCGCCTATAAATAGTGAAGGATGAAGACGAAGAGAAGCAGAACACTACTTGAGCATTCAGCGCCTACTGCGAACAAACACTCCCAGCTTTCAGCTTATTCATCGAGTCTTTGTTTCAAGTGTTCTCCAAGTTCTAGTCACATCGGAACTTGTCTTCGCAATCTTCACACTTAGAGTTCTAAGCCTACTTCATATCCAAGCTTATAGAAGAGCTCTAGCCTACTTTACACTTACTGTAAAGAGCTCTTCATTAGTGTGTCTGTCGAAACAGAAAACCCTAACCCTAAAAGTTCAGTTAGGTTTTGTGTTCGTCGTAGTAAGGTTGTTTTCGATCCAAGGCTCTACTTTTATCGATAGTAGAAGCCTCGATCATAGAGTCTAGATCCAAGCTTACACTTTCCTTGATTGTGTAAAGCTCGATCAAAGCTTAGGTTGTAAGGAGAACCCGTAATCTCCCTGTCGTCGGACTAAAGCGAGTGAAGCTTCCTGTCCAGTTTAGGTCTTGTGTGGTGAACCCGTAATCACCCAGTCGTTGTCAGATCCAAGCAAGTGAAGCTCGATCTTGACATAGGTTTTTGAAGAACCCGTAATCTTCAAGTTCTTGAGTGAAGAGAACTAGTTGCCTAGTGCAACAAGTGGACGTAGGAGTTTTATCTCTGAACCACTGTAAATCGTTGTGTCGTATCTCTAACCCTAATCTCTCTTTACTTACTGTTTGATTATCCATTGCACAAAGCATACTAAACAAACTCGAACTGCATTTTCAATTACTTAGGAAAGATTAGCTCACCGAATTTCCGCATCACGAGTAAAGACTCACTCTTGATCAAGTGAAAACTTAGGTCAAGTAGTCTAGCTAAACACTGTAGATCTAGCCTACAGCTAGGTCTTAAGTATTAAAGCGAGCTCTTTACTTGTCACTCTGAGTTTGAGGAAAAGAAGTTGAAAAACTTTAAAACACGTATTCACCCCCCCCCCCCCCCCCCCCCCCCCCCCCCCTCTACGTGTTTTTCCTCTTACAAACCAGGACCAACATCGTGTTTCAGATAAATTAGATCTTTTTGTTCAATAGGATTGACTATTACCCTTCTCACTGACAAAAAACAATTTTGTGTGTTTGATTTAGGGGGAATTTAAACACAACCACACTTTCTCTCTTTATAGCCCCTAAATAATAAATATACTATTTTACTCTTACTTTGTCCATCTGCAAAAATTATAGCCACCCCTTGCCAATATTCATAGCCTCGTCATCGTCAACTACGTAACCAATTTATAAATAAAGTAAATATATAGTATATACTGTATAATGTTATAGCCCGTTTGAAGAAATCAACATTTGAAGGAGATGGGAGATGGAGAAAAATAAATGAATAATCATGCTCTAAAAGGGTACTTGCTTGTTGAAAGTAATTGAGATTTATTGAATTTTCATGAATTGTTGCCTTCTTAAATTTTCCAGAATCTCAAGAACTAGCATCTCCGTTTTCTCTTGAACAACCAATTTCTCACTGTTAATCTCTAATTCCGCTTCCGACCACCGGCTCGATCTCCCCTCCTCGTCTCCACCGCCAACCACCGGCTCAATCTCCCCCCTCCCCCGTGTTCAATGCCACCAACCACCTGAACACGCCCCGCACCATTCTTTGAGGTGTTCTTAATTCACACAATTATCTTTGCATCATATTTTTTTGGACACCGAAATTCGAACTTCCATTTCTTGTAAGCAATCTCCGCGATTGGGTGCTTAGTGCTCATGGGATTTAATTTTGCAATTTTCATAACAAACACACTTACACAGTGAATTTGGGGGCTAATATAAGTGTTGAGGCTGCATGGAGGGTAATATAGTACATTTTCTTATTTGAGGCTATGGTTAGAAAAAATTGGGCTATATTTAAAATCCCCCTTGATTTATTAGCACGCAACGAGGGAAATTTTACTCTCTTTGTCATATTGCAAGCTATTTGTTGGAAACCCTCTGCAGATAATTTTGTTGATGTTTCTGTAAACATAAAATTTATTTATTTGATAAAATAAATATACAAAATGTGTACAAATATAAATTGAAGAATTTGAGTAGATTGTAGGTTGCTATCTCTATGATTCCTCTGATTCTCTCTCCGATTTGCTTCTTGAACTTTGGGTGGCTTCGAGATTTGCGGAGAATTTGACTCCACTTGATCTCTTCGAATTTGATGTATGGATTTAGGTATAATCCGAAGGTCTTTTGACTTGTTTCCGGATTAAGTGCTGATTTGGGATGATTTTGGTGAAGAACGTGGAGCTTCGAAGGACGTGTGAATCTAGCGTAGATTTTAGCAGACTTTGACGAAGAACGCAGTGATTTGGAGGAAGTTCGGATCTAGTGTAGATTTGAGCAGACTTTGGCGAAAAACACGACGAATCCACGAAGAACGCGAGGATAGATGACGACCGACCACTTTGAATATTGTAGAGAAATCGTAGAGAATTTGTATTCTTCTCTTTAGAGCTCTCTAACTAATTCTTGTGGTGATTTTTGAGCTATCCTTTGACCCATATTTATAGGCGTAGAAGTAGCAGGCTTTATGGGTTTTTGGGCTCTATATTGGGCCTCCATGATGAGGTGTCACAATTCTATTGGTTATCAATTATTGGTATTTATCAATAAAAGATTTAACTTGCTGGCAAAGAAATTGATATTTATCTTCAATATCTTCATTAATTAAATGCAATATTTAATTTAGATATCATAATAATCCAAAATAAATAAATATATATAATTAATGAAATATTTCTTTTATTTTTTTCTCAAATTTTCGATGCCTACAAATTGCCCCCTCGAGACTTGTTCTTGAATGACATTTGTCGTGGAAATGGACGAGTCTCGAACATTTAAATAGTTTATACTCATATTAAGGAGTTCTTGATTTTCAATTTGTGAATAGTTTATACTCATATTCAAGAGTTCTTGAGCATGAGATTTCTTTGAAAGTTTATACTCGTTCTAATGAGTTCTTCGATTTGAAGTTGAATTTAGATAGTTTATGCTCGTATCAAGGAGTTTTGGATTTGCATTTAGAAAGTTTATGCTCATATCAAGGAGCTTTAATGAACTTGATTTAAATTTAGATAGTTTATACTCGTATCAAGGAGTTCTTGATTTGAATTTGGATTTGACTTTGTAAATAATTTATACTCGTATTTAGGAGTTCTTCAATTTGGATTTGGATTTGTAAATAGTTTATACTCGTATTTAGGAGTTCTTTGATTTGAGCTTTGATTTGTAAATAGTTTATACTCGTATTTAGGAGTTCTTTGGACTTGAATTTGAATTTGTAAACAGTTTATACTCGTGTTAAAGAGTCTTCACTTGATTTGGTTTTATAGACATTTAATACTCGTGTCAAGGAGTCTTCGCATGATTTGAATTTGTAGACCTTTTATACACGTGTCAAGGAGTGTTCATTTGATTTGGACTTATAGACATTTTATACTCATGTCAATGAGTCTTTGATTTGACTTGAATTTGCTGACATTTTATGCTCATGTCAAGGAGTTTTGATTGTTTTTTCGAAGAGTTTGATTAGATAGTTTTGGCTCTTGTCTAGGAGCTTTATGAACAGTTTAGAGTCTTGCTTAGGAGTACATTTATGTTCATAGATCGCCATATGGATTGGAAGATTTATTTGCCTCTTCTTCATCTTCACTTGGAGTTTCTTCAAAAGATTTGGCCCCATGTTCTATTTCTCGACTTTCTTGTAGTTCGCGGGGCTTTTGTGTTGATATTTCTTCAACTTCATATAGATTCATGCTCAACTCCATGTCGTGAGCTCTAGTAGCCAATTCCTCAAAAGTTTTTGGTTGGATTCCTTTCAAGATGTATTGTAGACTCCAATGCATGCCTTGGATGCACATTCAATCGCAGAAGTTTCAGATAGCCGATCTTTGCAATTTTAACTCAAGTTCCTCCAACGGTTGATTTAGTAGATAACAGATTCATCTTTGAGTTGACTTGACTTTGTAAGCTCGACCATGCTCACCATTCTTCGAGTGCTGTAGAAGCGATTAAGGAATTCATTTTCCAATTGCCCCCAAGTGTCAATTGAGTTTGGCTCCAAGTTGACATACCAATCAAATGCATTTTCTTTAAGGAGCGTACAAATTGTTTCACCATGTGATCTCCGTATGTGTCGGCGTCATTGCAAGTCTCAACAAAATGGGCCACATGTTGCTTCGGATTGCCTTGACCATGAAATTGTAGAAACTTTGGTGGTTGGTAGCCGAGTGGCATCTTCAAGCGATCAATTCTTGGGGTATATGGTTTGCTATATGTCCACGACGATTTGGAGCTTACTTCAAGTTTTTGTTTGATTGTTCCCACGATGAATTCTTTGAATTGATCAACATGGATTGAACTATCAGAATGAATTTCACCTTTCATGGTTGGAGGTTTTCCATGTTTCTCCATCTGCAGCTTTTCGAAAGTTTCATCTTCATGGTCATCCTCTTCTTCTTCGTTGTTTGCATCAACGATTCTTTTTTTCTGCAATTTCGCAATTTTAACATCTTGCTCGTGAACTTGTATGGCGAGCCCTTCAACAAGCTTTGTCAATTTTGCGAATTGTTCGTCCAAAGTTGAAGACATCTTGATGTTTGGTTGATTGAGCGAAGAGTAGAAATGAGAGGTAGAGATTGTCCCACTGGGCGTGCCAAAATTTGTAAACACAAATTTTATTTATTTGATAAAATAAATATACAAAATGTGTACAAATATAAATTGAAGAATTTGAGTAGATTGTAGGTTGTTATCTCTATGATTCCTCTGATTCTCTCTCCGATTTGCTTCTTGAACTTTGGGTGGCTTCGAGATTTGCGGAGAATTTGACTCCCCTTGATCTCTTCGAATTTGATGTATGGATTTAGCTATAATCCGAAGGTCTTTTGACTTGTTTCCGGATTAAGTGATGATTTGGGATGAATTTGGCGAAGAACGCGGAGCTTCGAAGGACGTGTGAATCTAGCGTAGATTTGAGCAGACTTTGACGAAGAACGCAGTGATTTGGAGGACGTTCGGATCTAGCGTAGATTTGAGCAGACTTTGGCGAAGAACACGACGAATCCACGAAGAACGCGAGGATAGATGACGACCGACCACTTTGAATATTGTAGAGAAATCGTAGAGAATTTGTATTCTTCTCTTTAGAGCTCTCTAACTAATTCTTGTGGTGATTTTTGAGCTCTCCTTTGACCCTTATTTATAGGCGTAGAAGTAGCAGGTTTTATGGGCTTTTGGGCTCTATATTGGGCCTCCATGATGAGGTGTCACAATTCTATTGGTTATCAATTATTGGTATTTATTAATAAAAGATTTAACTTGCTGGCAAAGAAATTGATATTTATCTTCAATATCTTCATTAATTAAATACAATATTTAATTTAGATATCATAATAATCCAAAATAAATAAATATATATAATTAATGAAAAATTTATTTTATTTTTTTCTCAAATTTTCGATGCCTACAGTTTCTCAAAATCACATTTTGTTATTTTTCATTATATTAGAGTTAAAAGTGTATAACATAGAACAATGAGCTTATCTTCTAGAAAGATTGTTCTACCTTGTAAATGATGAGACTCTCCTCACACAGCCTAACCTATAGAGATACTGCCTTAATCAACCTTCTCTTTGATCATTCAGCTCGTTCTCAGTTGAAGACATCTACCTGCGGGAAGATCTCACTCGGGCTAATGATCCACCTCCATTGATCAAGCTACCACCTAAGCTACTACGTCAGGTGCCAGCTAGGACAAATCCCAACGGAAAGAAATGAGTCAACATGCACCAATGACTCTTTTGTCACGTCATCGAGACTCTAATGGCTAATTTTCAAAAACTAAACCTATATGTACTCTTACAACTTAATAGAACAGTACGGGAAATTCGTTGTTCAAAGCCGAATTGCTGCAAAAATTTTCTCTCTGGCCAAATCCAATCAACACTCGAAACTCCTAGATATTTCCCAAGTTTTGTTGGAGAGAATTTCTCCATTGAAGAACAAGCCAACTTAAAGTGTTTACTGTTGCTTCAAGCATACTCATCAACTCACTCTCTCGAATAGTTTGTTAGTTTGAATCAATTTGATACTCTGTTATTTTGTTTGTAAGTTTGTTTGTAATGATTGTAAGGGTCACAACCATTATAATATACGATACACCACATTCTAGTTAGAGTGTGTTTAAAATTGATACTCAGCCAGTATAAAGAAGAGAGAGGTAGAATCCAAAGGTTCGAGAGATTCACAGATCGAGCTAGATCTGTCGTGGACGTAGGAGGATTATCTCTGAACCATGTTAAATGTTTCACTAAAAAGTGTTTGCAATAGAATAAAATCCTATCGTAGCACTAGCAAGTAAAACCCAATGTCGAATCTCGAAGGAAAACTTAGCAGGGCAAATAATTATGTAGTAAAAATCCTAATCTAGCCTAAAACTAAGAAAGCAAGAAAAGAGTATTTTTTCGGTTTTGGTTTTTAAATCCTAGGCAATAAAATAAATCAAAGCAAGTAAATAAACTAATCTAGCAAGCAAGAAATAAATAAATCTAAGAATTAAACTAAAAGAAAACAATTAAACTACCTAGGCAAGAATCGAAAAGAAAGCGATAAAGAAAGCAACAATAATAAAGAAAATAAATCCGAAAAGAAAGCGATAAAGAAAGCAACAAAGAAAACGAATCTAGACATATTTAATAAAATCTGGAAATTAAAGCAATTAATTCTAACTCTAAGAACTTGGAAAACGAGAGAATCGAAAACTAAGAAGAACGGATCAAATCTACGAATTTGAAATCGAACGAACAAAATTAAATAAACGAAAGTAAAGGAAGCAATTACGAATTGAATCTAGAACTAAGAAAAGCAAATAAAGCAATCAAACGAAAGCAATAAATAACTTACGGCATTAAACGAAGAACGAAGAACGCAAATTAAAGAAGAAGTCTTGAATTAAATTGAAACGAAACGAAGAATCCTGATCCGAACAAAGGAAAGCTAATCTAAAGTGTTTGAATGCGAAAAAAAAAGCTAAACGAAGGTAAAAGTGTTGTAGAATTCGTGTACAAGGAGTAGTATTTATACTAGGTATGAAAACCTAGTTATAGAAGGAAATTACAGCTGGCCGGAACGTTGGACGGTCGTCCAACGTACGTTGGACGCTCGTCCAACGTAGCACTCACATTGTATCTTCAAAACCTTGGACGGTCGTCCAACGTACGTTGGACGGTCGTCCAACTCTGGACGATTGCGCGCCTTTCTTGTTTCGGTCGTATCTTCCTCGTCCGAACTCCAAATTGACCTCCGTTTTCACCTACATGCTCCTATCAAACCCCTCTTCGATATAATGCTTCTTTCTTCTCATTTTCTTCTCGTTTACGTCCTTTTTATCATACAATACCAAAGACTCTAAAGCAACCAAATCATAGACACAAACAACAAAAACACACGAAAACTAACGGAAAACGGACACGAAAAGACAACTAAAAACCTAACATCTAGACACCAATCATTAAATGCTGCTCTCTCTCTCTCTCTCTCAATTTAATATTATCTATCTGACTAACGATCTCATTAATCTGCATATCATACACACAACCCTGCATTAATCTACAAGGCTAAGCACAAGATTTCAAAGAGTTAGAATAACCTCCCACCATATTTTACATTAGCACAACCTAATACATCATGCTTGTTCTAACAAGCTTGATAGGTCAGACTGAATTTCTGAGAACAACATTGATGAGTCGCTCTTAGACAGTTTGTTTTAAATTTTAAAACGGTTGGCTATTGGTGTATCTCCCCACCCCCACCCCCCCAATACACCAATTAACTCTTTCTATGAGGACTGGAGCTCTCAAATCATGATGTGCCTCCAAGCACATCACGTCTTGATGCGGGAAGGGACTGATACCAGGAAAGCTACTTATGTCAAAACCCTTGAAAGGTGTGAAATTTACATACTTTTATTGGTATTTAGAAGTCGTTTTCTTGTCTCGTTTAGGTAGTATTTTTCGTGTTTATTTGATTTATATTATATCGAACAATATTATGCTTTTGGGTATTTTTGAGCATTTTCAGGTCAATTTGAGTAGAGAAACCCGAGACAAGGCGAGAGATGAAGTATTGAGTGAAGAGTCATAGGAAAAGATGAAGATTTGGGCGAGTTTCAGGTGTCTTGACCTGCCTCTCAACCGAGCGGTCGATCGAGAGACACGTACTGGAATGCCTCTCGATAGGCTACTCGATCGAGAGAAGGATTTGAAACCTCTCGATCAGCCTCTCGTGAGAGCTTGGTCGAGAGGGCCTTGGTTGAGAGCCTTGGCAGATTTTCTTTTCCTTATTAGATAGATCCTTATCTCTTTATACCTTGTATGTAAATTTCATAACTATAAGTATTTCAAAGATTAACATTGTTTCGGACCCCAGTTTTTGGATTTGAAATTTCAGAGTTAGTATTTCATACTTCGTTCGAGATTGTTACTACTTTGAAGATTGAAGATTCAGTTTATTCCAAGTTTTTCTTACTATTTCTCTTTAATTATGTTCTTACAATATTTTATTTTGATGTTTAATTTAATTATGTCTAGCTAAATCCTTAAGGTTAATTCTAGGGATTGTATGCCTAATTGATTTTGCATGATTTATTTTAATCAAAATTAACCTTTCAACTTAGATGTATGTTTCATAGTGCTTGATTCATGTGTGAATACTTGATCACTATTTGTGAATGTTTAGGTGTGTAATTAATACCTTGATAGGATAATTGCATGATAGAATGCATGAAACATAGTACGACTTACTTTAAATATTTTAATAGAATTTTGACTAATCGTAGGTTTAGCATGTAATTGATTTAGGTGTCTTAGTTGAACCTTTATTGATTATGTTTATAATACTTGAGCTTTTTGTATCTAGTTTATTTCTTATAATATCTAGCGATGCATGAGTTTAGACTAGTTCATTGTCTTAGATTGTCTTAGCAAAAATCTTTGATTACATGTGTGAGTAAAGTTGCATTTAATTGATTAACTGGATTAATTGGTTCTTTGTGTAAATTGAATTAGATCTTACTTCCCTATGATCAACCCTTTTGTCTTATTTGCATTCCTTATTTTTTGACTTATTTTCTTAGATTCTTTTTAATTGATTATTTGTTAGATTTATTTTTATTTAATTATTTTCTTTATTTGATTTTAAATATTTGCCTAGAATTTCAGAAAACCCAAAATCCAAATTCTTTGTGCCTAAACATTTGTGAGAATCTAAAGTAAAGGTAACTTGTGTGATTTCGATCAATCCATGTGGATACGATGCTCGTGCTTACACTTTACTACGCTATTTAGTGTGGTGAAAATAATGCGATCAACCCTAAAAAATCCTCATGATTACATCACTAAGGAGAGGAAAGAGGCAGGCCTTGACAGCTACGCCAATGGCCTCTTTTATCCAGTCTAGTCAAAGGGATCTACCTCGCCCAGATCCAACATTTAGATACTGCAAACGAGATGTAGGATACACTCAAGGCTCTCAGTCTGGGATATGAGGAGATCAAGGAGAACAAGCTCTGCATCGCATGCATCATGTTTGATGACTTCAAGATGGTGGTTGGAGAAAATAATGAAGGAATGAAAATTTCCTTCACAAAGATCATTCTCGAGGTTAATGTTACCAAACGCTACAAATACTATCAACGCAAGAAGAATCTCAAAGTGATACGCGCCCTTCTTACCAACTGGCACGTGTATGCAACTCTTATACCCTCAAGAGTTGACTTCAACACTCTCTCTACCGGAAAAAAAAAAATGACATTCATGTCGAAATTGAATATGAGATGATCCGTGTTTGGTGTCTAGATGTTAAGTTTTTGGTTGTCTTTTCGTGTCCGTTTTCGTATTTTTTTTGTGTCTTTTCATTAGGTTATAGCTATGATTGGGTTGTTTGGAGTTTGGCTATGATTGGGTTGTTTGGAGTTTTTGGTACTTGTAGGTAAAAAGGGCAGGAATGAGAAGAGAAACGGGATGAAAAGGTCGAGAATCGAAGAAGAGTCGAGAAGGGGACAAATTCAGAGTTGGACGACCGGCCAACACTTGGCCGGTCGGCCAAGAAGAAGGAGAAGAGGTTTGAAGGCAGAAGGTGATCTGGACGATCAGCCAAAGTTACTTTGAACGCGAGCATCCAGAAGCCAATATGGATGATCGGCCAGATCTGGCCAATCAGCCAAGCCCCCGATTTCAAGACTTTGTTTCCTTGTTAGACTAGGTTTTCATACCTAGTATAAATACTCTTACATTAGGTTGAATTTTAGACACTTTTTATCATTGTTTAGCTTTAGTTTTTCAGCACAATACATTCTAGCTTTATTTTTCCTTTGTTTGATCCGGATCGCGACTTTGTTCTTCGTTTTTAATTCAAGACAATTTAGTTCTCGTTCTCTCGTTTCCGCATTCAATTCGTAAGTTGTTTATTGCTTTATTTTTGCTTGATCAATTGCTTCTTAGATTCTTAGATTTAATTCTTAATTGTTCGTTTAATTTGTTCGTTCGTTTTCAAGTTCTTAAATTAGATTCGTTTTCCAAGTTTTTGTTTCTTCGTTTTCCAAGTTTTCAAAGTTAGATTCGTTTTCTTATATTTTCAAATTTAAAGTTTTACATGTCTATATTCATTTTCTTCGTTGCTTTCGTTATTTTTTTCTCTACGATTTTTGCCTAGGTAGATTAATCGATTTTGCTTAATTTCTCTAGATTAATTAGTTAGATTTATTCTTTGCTTCCTATATTAGATTTATTTACTTGCTTTTGATTTATTGCTTATTTATTTTATTTCTTAGGATTTAAAACACAAAACCAAACAAATCTTTTTACTTGCTTTCTTAGATTTAGGCTAGTTTCGGATTGCTTTGCTACACAGTTATTTGTCCTGCAAAGTTTTCCTTGGGATTCGACGTTGGGTTTTTACTTACTAAGTGCTAGGATAGATTTTGTTCTATTGCAAACACTTTTGGTGAAACAATCCATATCCACGGATCATCATAGTCTTCCACAAACTAGAAGGCTGATGACAAGAAAAAAAAAAATTAAGGATGTTGTCTTCAACGTTGATGATATCAAGGAAGCAGCTCTCACCTCTATTGAAGAGTCTCTCTTTAAAAAGGTTAAGAAAATGGCTCTCAATGTTGCCGTGATTGCCTGGAGGAATGGGAAGCTCCTAAGCAAAGTCTCAAAATACAAGACGTCCAATTAAAAAACAAGATGAAATTCTCAAACCGCAACCCCGACTGCTCTAGTAAAAAGTGGTAAGGTAAACCCTAAACTTTCAATTCTTCTAATGCACCCACAGGTGCATGCTTTGGTTGTGGTAGGCCAAGTCATTACAAGACGGACAGATTGACTTGACCAAACAAAAGCTGAAAGGGACGAGGTCCAAGCCAAGAGAGACAAGAAGCTTAAGGAACAATAAGTTGCCATGATCGCTGAAGAAGAAGCCAAAAAAGTTCACTTCTCCGACAACTCGTTAGATGATGACAAAGGTTACATCGCCTTTAATGAAGACGATGATGAAGATGAGTGCTTCTTTGGAGATCTCGCTCCCATCGACGAACAACCTTAGGTAGTTCCTTGGCCCATTTCATATTCTTTATCTAACAGTGAGTGTGCAGATGAGGAAGATGAAGACCTATATGAGATCGTGTCTTGGGAAGAGGTCAAGAAACAACTAGAGGACTATGATGACCTCGCAACCATGCTCAAAGAGGTTGTTGAAGACAATGCAAAACTCATGGATAAAAATGAAAGTACAAGCTTGTGCTGGAAGAAAGATTCTCTCCTTATGATGTTGAGAAAGAGTAGGATATCAAAACCCTAAAGTCAAAGGTTGAAGAGTTGACTTTAAAGGAGAAGGAGCTTGAAGAGATGAAAGATCAAGCTCAACAATTTGCATCAAGGGAGCTAGCTCAGGCCGAACTATAGAGGGCCAAAAATCTGTAAATTCAAAGCTTTAATGTTAAATTGGCTGATCTGGTTATTCGACACAAGTCTCTTGTCAATAGAGAACTGATACTATGATCGCACTATTTTCTACCACACAAAATAGGTATAGTAAAAGGGAAGCACGAGTATCGTATCCACAGGGATTGACAAGTCGAAACCACACACAGTACCTTTACTCTAGAACTAATCCGATGTTTAAGCAAATAAGAAATTTAAGATGTGGTATTTATAATTTAGGCAAATAAATAAAAGGACACAATTAAACAAATATGGAAATAAAAAAATAATAAAAAAAATAATCAATTAAGGTAAATAGCAAATAATCAAATAACTCAACAAGGAAAAGTAAAATAAGGAATAAAGGTTGATTCTAGGGAAGCCTACCTAATCAAATCTATGCAAGTAACAATTAAGCCGATTAACCAATTTAATCCAATATAGACGCGAAACACGAAAATAACCTGTTGGGAACCCCTTGCAGTTTGATTTTGATGATGTTTATCGAAACCACACTTAGGCATATTTTACTTGTTTAGGGTCAAGGCCGATAGATCGACCTACTACCTGTTAGTGCAGGTCGATGCTCTCTATAGTTTAAATGCAAGTTTGATCCACTCTGTAAGAGAAAGGTCGTTTATCGACCTGCCTCATTCGGATCGAGCTGGCATATCTGCCTGTCTATCGACCTTCCTTTAAGCTTCCAGCCTGCTTTGACTTAGAAGATTTCAAGAGCTGGATTATCATATCAAGGTCGATGCTCCGCCTTCATGGAGCAACACGACCTGATCCTTGCCACGTGGTGTGCCAGCAAGGACGAACTTTCCCAACGGCTAGAAGTGAGTCAGCCTCCAACGGATAGTGCCACATCATCCTGACTCCAACGGCTAGTTTTTCAAAACTGCCTATATATACTTCAGCCATTATCGGATTCAAACACGGGAAACTCAAGCTATCAACGCAAAATCTCTGCCAAAATCTCTCTCAAGTTCATATCCATTCAAGTGTTCGAAATTCCATTAGTTTCCCAAACACTTGACGAAGAGAGATTTTCTACTCCGATAACAAGCCAACAACGACGAAGCGTTCACTGCTACTTGTCGTTGATTCAAACATCTTCTTCTCCGACCCGTTCGAAGTTAGAAAGATTTTTTTGTGTTCTTCGCCATTATAGAGTTAGTCAAGCTCTGTAATTCGTGAAAGGTTGTTTGTACGTTTTTGTACGAAAGGTTGTAAGGGTCACGACCCAAAACTCGTGTCTAGATATATTCAAGTTAGAGTGTATTTAGAACTGATACTCAGTCAGTATAAATAAGAGAGAGGTTGAATCCAAAGGTAAAGGGATTCTCAGGTCGAGTCGACCTGACGTGGACGTAGGAGGGTTTCTCCGAACCACGCTAAATCGCGCTGTCTCTCTCTCTCTCTCTCTCTTTACTTATCGCTCTTTCAATATCTTATCAAACTGACGAGCATCAACCTGCATTTCATGAAACAACCTGCATTGCCTTAAGGAAGATTTTTCAAAGAGTAATCAACCTCCACCAACTTCCGCATAAACAGTTTGATAAATCAAGCTTGTTCTCAAACGAGCTTGATAGATCAATCTGCCTCTGATAAGGATCGACCTTGACAATCGACCTTCTGATCGACCTGATTTTATAAAACGTCAAAAACAGTTGGCATTGGTGTATTCCCCCCCCCCCCCCCATACACCAATTACTCTTTTCCGGGACCAACAAGTGGTATCAGAGCAGTGGTTCTTTTGACCGCTGCTTTGCATACTAAAGGTTTTATCAAACTTTTGGTCATTTTGAACCGATCCTTTAGAAAAATCTTTTCATTCATATCATATCATATTATTTGCAATGGAGGCTTCTCTTCTCAGGGTTTGTGAAGACTTCTCCATCCAAGGCTATGACGACTGGAGCTTCCGAATCAAGATGTGTCTCAAGGCACATCACGCCCTTATGTGGGAGATCATCGAAAATGGCCCCTCTCCCATCTATGCAGCGAAGATCATCGTTGATGGAACGTCCCCCGGGGAGGCCACATACGAGAAAGTCCTCAAAAATCCTCGCGACTACACAACCGAGGAAAGGAAGGAGGCCAGCCTCGATGATTACGCAAAGGGACTCATCTCAAGCACCGTAAAGGGCGTCTACCTTGCCAAGATTCGAAATCTTGAAACTGCCAAAGAGATGTGGGACACCCTACGGTCCATCAGCCTGGGTTCAGAGGAGATGAAAGAGAACAAGCTGTCCATGGCGTGCAGCAAGTTCGATGACTTCAAGATGATTTCGGGTGAAACCATTGAAGCAATGAAGATTCGCTTCACCGAAATAATTCTCGAAATCGCTGCAATCAACCCTCTCAAATATACGCAGCGCGAGAAGAATCTTAAAGTGATGCGTGCCCTACCCGCAAACTGGCACGTATACACCGCCATGCATCCAGCTCGCCCCGACTTCAACTCTCTCTCCACTGAAGATCTTTTCGACATTCTTGTCGGAAATGAATATGAAATAAGGGTTCACGAACCGGCTCGTAACCATAAGCCTTGTAGATGGGCAGGTTACGGTTCGTGATTTTTGGAACAATGAACCGTCAGGCCGCGACCCGCAACCAGCAGGCCTAGGCCCTTGTGACAACTCAGAGAGAGAGAGAAAACCGTATAAAAAAGTGTTGATAGCAAAGAAAATTAGATAGAGAGGTGACATATGGGTCTTACAATTAAAAAATAAAGACAGCTTGGGTATAACTTATAGTCTTTATAATAATAATAATAATAATAATAATAATAATAATAATAATAAATATACTCTTTTTTATAATAATAATAATAATAATAAATAAATAAATAAATAAATAAATAAATAAATAAATAAAGAGAGATAGAGAAAGAACGCGATTGTTGCCCAACTGTAATGCACGGATTCTCCTCAAAACTTTATATTGCAGTATCGGATACGCCTGGGGTGCGGGTGGGATTCGCTTGGGATACGCACCCGATACGCCACCTGGCATATCCTGAGAATAAACTTTTAAATGATTCGGATACGCGAGTCGGGTGCGGGTGGGTCGCGAATCGGGTGCGTTTGGGGTGATTTTGTAATTATTTGATTTTTTAGATTTCTTTTTTATTCTTATTTTACCTTAAAAATTGAAATAATTCAATGGAGAGGCTGCTTTATCTGACTTATTAATATATTTTAAGTTAATTTAAGCAATGTAGTATTTGATTTATGAATTTATTTTTATTTTTAAATATATGTGGTATATATATATATATATATATATATATATATATATATATATATATATAATAAAATATAAAATATACAAACGTATCTATCACGAATTGCATCCTAATTTTTTAAAAAAATTCGTATCCACATATCGTATCGCACCCTTTACGAATTGCACCCTAATTTTTTTTAAAAATGCGCATCCACATATCCGTATCGTATCGCACCTGCACCCGCGTGCGTATCCGTATCTGTATTTGTATCTGTGCAACATAGTTGCCCAGCTATCGTCGATCTTGAAAATAATCCTAAACAAGAAAATGGTTTTCTCAGTACAACATGTTCCATTACACCCTCCCACTCTCCTCTCTAACAAAAGAGCAGCTTCAGCGGCGGAGGCGCTCAGGATGTTATCTTCTTCTTCTTCTACCTCCTCAACAAACCTAAACCCCTCTCCCAATATCTCCCGTCCCTCTTTGACTAAATCTAATTTGGATATGCCCCCCAAATGTCCAAAGTTACATCCTTTTCACGGTTCTGCTCAACCCCTTTTCGCCTCGCAGGGTCTTTCTCTCTCTACCAGCACCATCTCAATTGGTGCGGCAGCTGCCGCCGCCGCCGGTAGCGCCGAGAGTCCGTTGGTGGTGGTTTCTTTTTACAAGTTTGCTGATTTTCCTGACCATGCTGATTTCCGGAAGCCATTGAAAGAGCTGTGTGAGCGACTGGTAGACTCTCTCTCTCTATTTGCTTCTCAATATGCAGAATACCGAGACGGAATTTATTCTAATTCATGTGCTCTTTTAACATTAATTGATGCTTTGTAATGCCAATATGTTGAACTTGAATCGATGGTTCTGTTGTACAAGTCTAACTAAATACACCCTCTGTCCGCCCCAGATAATATGTTTCATTATTTTATACCTCGCCTTATTCAGTAAATGTATTATCTTGACGAGAGTCAAGAGACGAGTTGGAGGGAGTACTTTGATGGAAGAGCACAGGTGTAGAAGATGTTGTCTGTCTATCTATGTATCCAAGTTTGATAATACTCCTTCCGTCCTTGTCCACGAGTCTCATTTGCCATATTTGTTTGTCCATTAATTTCCTCCGTCCTTATTTGCCATTTTTGTTTGTCCCATTAATTTATTAGTCTCATCTCCTAAAATGACAAAGAATATTTGACCACAATTCACCCTCTCTCCTCCACTTACTTGGTTCATGTGCCGAAAACAAATGGGACTAATGGATAGGGACGGAGGGAGTATTGAACAGTTTCTGCTATATCTGGTAATCATGGCATAATACTGAATCTGATTTGTGATATGTAGAGGGATGGAAAGAGTTAAAGAAGTCTCGTGTTTGAATCTGTTATGCTGCACATTAGTTTCATTAGTGTTCCATTCTTTTGCATGCAAAATCTCGCCTTACAGTTGTGAGAAACGAAATTATTAAGGTTTCTAGCTGCAACGTATTTGAGTCATCTGTATCGTTCCTTCTCCCTCAGCGTGTGTCAGGTGGCATAATCCTCGCCCCCGAAGGAATCAATGGGAGCATATGTGGAAGCTGTGATTCTGTTGAAGAGGTGCTTAACTTCATCCAAGCAGATGAACGTTTAAAGGGGCTGAGTTGTATTGAGTCCCCAGTTAGTCCCGAGGAAGAAGCTATTCACCACGGACATATGAAGAGCTCTCCTCTTGCTGCAGGGGAAGATGCTCCCTTCCGATGGGATCATGTGAGGGTCAAGCTGAAAAAAGAGGTAGCTTTACTATCGGGAGAAAATACTGTTTTGTTATCTGATTTTTAGTGTACACTGCTGCAAAATTTGCTCCTTTTTTTGCAGATAGTCACACTTGGAATGCCTTCTGTATCACCAACTGAAAGAGTTGGTACATATGTGAGTCCAAGGGAGTGGAATGACTTGATCAGTGATCCAGATACGGTACTTTTATGTTAAATGCTAATTACTTTTGTGACATAGATTGGGTTAAATTAGATGTAGTGTTTTCCCTTGCAACTGAGAATTTTCATCTTTTCCGCTTAAAGTTGTTCTGAAATGCCACTTGTCCAAACATTTCAAATTTTTGTTATGATTACCGTTAAGATGTAAAAGTTGGGATTCGTTTAAGTCACCGAAAGTTCATGTTGTCTAAGTATCAATATTATGTGCAGCAAAAATTTTCGGACTTAATTCATAGTTTTCATATTCTAGTTGGAAACTTCAGGTTGTTAAATTAAGCTAATTTCTTCTTCTTTGGGTAGGGAATTGCCGATGAAGTTGGTTCCTGAAGTTTCATTTTAACATCAACATACTGATACATATCTTCTTTTCAAGTCCTTTAAATGCATTAATGACTTTCGTTACGTTTCCTTTATTGTTGGTAGATGTGAGTAATTTGTGCCGTCTCTCTAGGTGGTGATAGATGTACGCAATGACTACGAAACTAGAATAGGGAAGTTTAAGCAGGCAGTTGATCCTTGTACAACAGCATTCAGAGAGTTCCCGTCGTGGGTGGATGACAGTTTCAAAAACGAACTGGATAGTGGAGTTAATGAAGCCATTTCAGAACAGTCCAGAGACGAGCAAGTTGAGCAAACAGAAAAGAAGATGCCCCGAGTGGCAATGTACTGTACTGGTGGGATCCGGTGTGAGAAAGCCTCGAGCTTCCTCCTCAGCCGGGGATTCAAAGAGGTTAGATACTTTTAATAACAACCTTCATTTTCCTAAGTAAATTGATATTTCTGAGAAAGGAAAATCTGACTGAAACTTCAGCTGAAGATTAGGATTTCTTACAAATATGTGAAGTTACCAATATGTTTATCGTAATTGTCCTCATCTGTTAAGGTAACAACATTCTGAACAAAGTTGAAAATTTCTAGGTTTATCATCTCAAAGGTGGAATCTTGAAATACCTTGAGGAAGTACCCAAGAACGAGAGCCTCTGGGAGGGGGAATGTTTCGTGTTCGATAAACGAGTCTCGGTCGAGCATGGGCTGGTTCAGGGGACACACAAACTTTGCTTTGGATGCAAGAAACCGGTGAATGATAAGGACATGGAAGCTCCAGAGTGGGAGTACGGTGTCTCTTGCCCATATTGCTTCTCTTCCAAGTCGGAAGAAGAGAGAGAGAGGGCGAGGGCAAGACAGAGGCAATTCGAGAGGTTTGGCATCATCGGTGGTCCAGACAAAGGCCGTAAACCAATCAAAACACGGCAAAATGAGGAGACCGGTAGCAAGCAGATGTCGAGCTCAATATAAGCCAACTACGATTTTGTTTCGATAGAGGATTTAGATTCTTGTCTGTAGAGTGAGTTACTCTCGAGCAAACTATCAGACAGAAACTACTTGTGAGTTTCGGCAACATTGGTTCCTTTGATTCTATCCTATCCTATCCAAACTCCTTTTTGATATTTATTACTCCTTTGTTCTAACTCAAAATAATATTTTTTGAATATACATGAGCGTAAAATAATAGAAATAAGTTATTTTTTAGTGGGACGGAAAGAGATTCATAATTTAAACCTCGTAGTCCTAGTATACTTAGACATTGCACTCCCAGTAAGGGTGTGTTTAGTAGTGGTGATAAGCCTGGTTAAGATCATTGTGTATGATATGTAGAAACATGGGGGTGTATCTTAGATCATTAATCTTTACTATCAACATTGATAATATTGCAATATATTGGGATAAAAGCACTGTGATTGATGAGAGGAATGGTTTGTACAAAAGCACATGCATATAGTTATAGTATATAGTTACAGTATACTGGTAAATTGTTTATTGTACATATTAACATATGATAGTTCCTTCTAACATTATTGAT
This sequence comes from Thymus mandschuricus, assembly GCA_029379335.1. Taxonomy (NCBI): domain Eukaryota; kingdom Viridiplantae; phylum Streptophyta; class Magnoliopsida; order Lamiales; family Lamiaceae; genus Thymus; species Thymus mandschuricus. The sequence continues at coordinate 12,699,852 of CM057079.1, forward strand.
ATTTGAGCTTTATTATTATTATCTTTAATTAAGTTAGTACATAATTCAAAATGTCTATGTTGTTTTCTATGAAATTATTTAATGCACTTATTCATATGAAAATTCATATTTATCGGTTAAAGCCCAACATATTGATTTAACTGTCATTATTATTTTAACTTTGATTTTTTTTTTTTTACTCCTTCATTATAATAGTGACTGTATATTAGGTTGTATTTAATATTCTCTTTATACACGTTTTTGAAGATATATGGAAGATTAAACATGATTTACAGAAGAAGTAATTAGAGAAAGACGAAGAAGATGAACTTTTAGCTAGGATATTTTCTCATTCTCTCATTCTGCGTAAAGTTGGCGCAACAACAGTACATCAAAAAGTACTTATTCTCAAAAACACTAAAAGTCGCTGAAAGAAATAAAATGCGACTAGAACTAATCAGAATAAAACACGTGCCCGTCAATAGTAATAACTAAATAACATAAAAAACAAGGTAATGGGTTCGACTCCTCTTAGCAGCAAAAATGTCATAAAGATCGTCATCTTCATCTTCATCCGCAATTCTTCAATATGAAATCCTCAAGATTAATCTAACTAGAATACTCTGGCTCTCATCAACATGCATTTGAGCATAAGTTTCACCAAATAGACAAATATAACAAGCTTCAAAAAGCTCCAACTTCCCGAGGATCAAGAATAACAACAATAGTCATCAAACCATGAATCTTGTGCCAATATTTATCAAATTTATTATTACGATCTCACTTTCACACCATGCATTCATTTTTTATTCCACCACATATTTTTGGAATAAAAGTATTGACCGTCGCATACTTTGTCCTAGAAAATAGTTTAGTGAGGCCATCAAACACAACTAATATTTCACAAACATGAGAAACGAAATTCCAATCTTCAATATTAGGGCAACAAAGAAATTTCTTGTCAAGTTGTTTCAAACGATCAAAAACCTTTTTATATGGCAAAGCAACACTAAGCATGATATAGGTTGAATTACATCTAGTTTTGCAATCAAGACATAACTTCTTAGCCACTCAACCTTTCGTTGTTGTGCAGTTTTCTCAAATCTCTCATACCTCTTCGGTGTAGCAATCCAATAAGCACAACTATTACAAAAAAATTCAATGTTCTTTCCTATGACATCTAATCCATCCTTCACAGTCAAGTTGAGAATATGTGCACAACAACGCATGTGTAGAAGCTCCCCACCCAACAAAAGATTAGACGCCCCAATCATGTTTCCATATTCTCAACCAATTTATCATTTGTAGAGAAATTATCAAGAGTTAAAGTAGGTACCTTGCAATTAAGATCTCAACTTTGAAAGCTCTTATACAATGCTTCACTCAAAACTTCCGCTGTACGAGGGCATGACACATATACAAACCTACATTCCAATAATAAATATTACAAATAGAAAATCACAACATCGTAATATGAGAAAATGACAACATCATTACATATGTTAATTGGAATTGATAGAAAAAAATGACTTAGGAAGGAACGAATTAGAAAATTACCTCAAAATAATACTTCTAAGCTTCCAAGAATCATCAACAAAATGACTAGTGATTGCCATGTATCCTCATTTTTTTTATTATCGGTTGTCCAAAGACAAGTGGTAATCGCAGCCCGACCATTATTTTTTTGCAAGTAATTAAGAGCTTTTTTTTTTCCCCTCTCTTCATCATAAAAATTCAATATATCCTTCATAACCGTGTTCCGAGTAATCATTTTGAACAAAGGTTGTTGAGCACTAACAAAGTTATGAAACCCAACATGATCAGCAATAGATCATGAAGCATAACCATCGAATAGAGTGCTTTCCTTGCAATTTCTGGATCAAAGACATAATTTTCAATAGAAACTTGCCCCTTCTCGTTAGTAGATGTAAACCTCAAATTAGATTGTTCTTTCTCACCTTCTCTTTTTTTTGAAAATGCAAGACTTCAAATGACTAGACAAATGAGAAGTACCATATTTTTTGTTTCACCTGATAGAGTCTTCCACAATGGAGACATTTGGCCTTTTCCAAACACCATTCACTTTCGTCCGTTTGAAATCATTCCAAACCGGTGAAGTTAGCTTTCTCTTTATTCCACGATTTTTTAACTTACATTTCCTCTTCATTTCCACCTTATACATGTTCACCTTCTCCTTCATCATTCAGGTCTATCTCTATAGTTCTTGGAGTAGGAGCCGAGGCTTGCTGCTTTTCGGAGTGGACATCGACAAATCTATTAAAAATATTCAAATAAAAAATTCATGTCATAAGTACTAGAAAACTCATAAATACACATAAACTACATTTGAGGGAGTAGTAGAAAACACATAAATACACTGTATACACGTAATCCTTACGATTAATTCATATAAATACACAACAATGTTTCTGCCATGGTAGGGAAGAATATAGCAAAAGATCAAAATTATTAAAAACATTACAAAGAATTTGGTAATATTCAATCACGACATTTGTGCAAAATTCCAAATGCCCTTTGTGATAGTAGCAAATGAAGATATACAAAGGAAAATAAATTTGGCGTCCATGCATACTATCGATAATCCATAGAACTGTTTACACTTACAAAATCAAAATGTATAAATGTATGCATATGAACTTATGAAGCTATGATTCAAACCTTAATTGTATATAGACGACGGGCTATGGAGGAACGGAGAGCCCAAAACAGTGAAGGACGAAGCAACAAAAATGACGGAGCCAAAGAGCAGCAATGGAGGAGCGGCGTTGACGTTGAAGCCAAAGATCGGCAGCGGAGGAGCGGTGTTGGCGGCGTTTCTATTAAGTTTAGGTTTTTGAAGGCTTCCGTTACTTCTGTAGAAACACACGTTAGTTCATTAGTTCTTACATATTTAATTAATTTATGTGTTTTAATGTTTTATAAATGTATTTTTTTCTTTATTTTATAATAATAATATAGGAGTATTTATATTTATGAACATTAAAAATTAACTAACGGATAAATGAGTATAGTCGCGGGTATTCTTGTGAGTATTTTTACAAGTACTTTCGCGGATATTTCCACAAGTATATTTGCGGGTATTATTAACGGGTAAACGAGTATTGCGGGTACAAATAGTGACTGTCCATATCCATACTCGCGAACTCAATGGATAATAAATTTGTACCACGAAGCTACCCGCAAGAACCATATGCCCCTCAAACCCGTATCTATTAGGGTTGGGTACCCGCGGGTAAATTGTCATCCCTATATACAATGATAGTGTATTTGAGCAACTATATTAATAATATTAGGAATACTATAAAATTATTAAATTCATCCATACTTTAATATATTAAATAATATACGAAATTGAGGTATACATTTGCAATTTAATATAAATTGTATAGTTACATTAGAGCTAGCAAATGAGACCCGACTCACTGGACCATCCCGGGGCACCTTGGATTTGGGTCAGGTTGGGCTGAGCAAAACACAGCCCGAAAAAAATTGGGAGCGTCCCGCCCAAAATGAGTTTTTAGGACAAAGCATTTGAGTTCTTCTTCTCACTACCACCCCTACTTTTCCCTATTTTTTAAAAGCATTTGTCCCTCCTCTCTCTACACTAATATGAAGGACAAAGAGAGTAGTCAAATATTATATTTCTTTTCTTTTATGGATTATTACTAATTTTGTTCGTATTTTTTAGGTTTAAAGGGACTTCAAATATGTGATGCAGATGAATTGGTCCAAGTAAACAACAGCAACAATCAAATATCAGCAGAGAAACTCAAGATTCATTGTCAATGGAAACTTGAAGTGATGTCTGCAAATTTGGAGTTGAAGTGTTTACTCTGATAAATTCTTCTATAATTTTGAATTTGAACTTGGTAGTATTTATTTTGATTTTTGGATTTTATAGTGCATGCACTGCATGGTGACTACCTGCTTGCCTCACGAGTTTGGATGTTTGATGATGATCATGAATTATTGAAACTTTTTAGTTTTAATGAAGTTCGATGGTGAATACTTAATAACTACATTTCTTGTCCATTTTTTTTATTATTATTATCTTAGTTAGTCACTTGACTACATTGCATCTCAATGAATAAATGGAAATTGAAAAGTATGAAATATTAGATGAAAATCTCTACATCAATAATTCGGTTTGGCCAAAATCGAACCAAAATCGATTATCGGTTTTTGGCTGGTTGAGTACACTCACTTTGGCTAGTTTGGTTACAAGTTTTAAGTTTTTCGGCCCATCTGTTATATTGGTTACGGCCAATAACCGGCCAAACCGACCGTATGCTCACCCCTAGGATTTCGAGCTAGCCCTGTCTGAGTTAATCGGGTTTTTTTTTTTCTTTTTCTTTCGGGCTAATATTTTTTGCCATAATCCAACCCTCTCGGTTTTGGGCTAGCCCACCGGGCATCAAGTTTATAAAAAATAAAATTGATATTGTTCCACCTAAAACTGTTCGCAATAGAACGAAATCTACTGTAGCACTAGCAAGTTAAACCCAAAGTCGATTCTCAAGAAAAACTTAACAGGGGAAATAATCGTGTAGTAAAAACAATAAAATAGAATCATAATCTAGCCTAATCTAGGAAACTAGGAAAGCAAGTAAAAGAATTGGTTTGGTTTTGGTTTTAAATCCTATGTAAGAAAATAAATATGCAATAATGGAATAGCAACTAAAATAAATCTAATCTAATAAAAAAAAAATCTAATTATCTAAACTAATTAAATCAAGCAAAAGTAATAAATCTACCTAGACATGAAATCATAAAGAAAGCAACAAATACGAATGCAAAAATGAATCTAGACATGAATGAATTTAAATCTAAAAATCTATGAAAATAAATCTAACTCTAGAATTTGAAAAACACATAAAAACCAATTTTGGAAAACAAATCTAAACTACGAAGCTCAAGAACGAAACAATCGAATAAAACAAAGAACCTAAAGATTAAATTTAAGAATCAAGAACACAATTAAATAAACGAAAGTAACGCGGAAACGAAGAACTGGAATAAACGAACGAAACTTGAATAACTTGAAGAACTCGATCCAAAATAAATCAAAAGCAAATAAAACTAAAAACTAGAATATTGAAAACTGAAAACTAGAGTAAATTGTGTCTAATCTTGACTCCTAATGGCTACATATATATATATGAGTAGAGTTTGAGATAAATAAGGAAATAAACTTATAAAATAAGCAGCCTCGCGAGCGGCCGTTGCAAACTTCCGAGCGGGCGCTCGCTTTAGTTGACTCCGAGCGGCCGCTGCAAACATCTGAGCGGGCGCTCGCAAACTCCTTCGCTGAATTGCATGAGATGCTGACTAGCCAGCGCTCGCTGCCAGCTAGCCAGCGGGCGCTCGGCCTCTTCCGCGAAATTCCAACTTTAAACTCCAATTTCTGCTCTTTTCTTCGTCATCCTTCCTTCTTCGACTTCCTGGAATCCTAACAATCAAAACACTAAAAGCACCCAAATGATAGCGACACACAAATGAAACAAGACAAAAACGACACAAAAACGAACTACAATCTAACAAAATGACACCAAACAGATATCATATAAACATTTAAATAATTATTGTTTCAACGTATACTTGTATAAAGAAAATAAATACTACAGTATTAAAAATTGTGAATTTAGAAAGATATTTCTAAAATATTAATCTTTATTTTAATTTTCACCAGGTGTTAAAGAAAAGTGTATAGAATTTAAAATAATGGTTACATTTTCATTAGATTTTTTTTTTAAAAAAAATACGCAATAATAATTAAAACACGACATAAATTATCAAATTTTTAAGGAGAGTAGTGAAATGTCACATGAATTCATGAATTATGTTAAACCCACCGGGCCAACCCACGGGTTTTTGGGTCAACCCTATCGGGCTCTGGCTTTTTTCGGATTCGGCCCTATCGGACTTTTTTTACTTTCAGGCTATCATTTTCTGGCCTTAACCCACGATTCTTTTGGGCTATTGAGATCGTCACATCGATTCGAACTTTCTTGACATCCCTAATTATACATGCTCTTAAGCCACTTTCTACAACTTCTCTAATCCAATAATGACGGTGTAATGCATCCTAGTGCAAAGCATCATAAGGGCAAAACAGTAAAACAACATAGTAATTCTATATTCTATTTCCATATTATACTATTTCCCGGAAGAGAGATTGAGCGACGACCTAGTTTATTCTGTTGAACATCCCCATTTTTAAATTTGTCTTTTTTTCCGCTTCTACTCCTCAATTATACGCATTCTCCTCAATTTCTGCCATTCAATCGATCTAGGGTTTTCTCCTCCGTCTATCATGGCATCTCCAGCTGCAGCAGGATCGGGACTTTCCAAGTTTCTCCGTCCCCGAATCCAGGTCACCCAGGTGCAGGCCGTCGCCCTCTGGGGCGTCGCCGCCGGCTCCGCCGCCGTTTATCTTGTTCAGGTACCTATATTTTCCTTACCCTGCCTTTTATTTATTTATTTATTTATTTATTTATTTATTTATTGTTACAATCTCCGGTTGTTACCTTCTGGGTTTAGTCCTCGATTGCATCATTTGATTCTATAATCTCGTGTTAGTATATCGTCATTATTTGTTTGGGGTAGATCTCGAGCCTCACGCTTCGTACCTGCTCGTTTCTGTGGATGTCGTCGTATGTCCTACCACACGCACACAATAGAAAATGATTGAATTTGTCGCTAAATAATATCTTATGTAGAAAAAGGGTTCCAAAATCTAGATTCAAAAAATGGAATGTGATCATCACGGGACCTTACCAACTTATTTCATTAGGTTGTAAGCAGATAAAGTTCCCAGTTCTCAATTACCGTTTTATTTCATTCACCCTATATACCCCTTCTAGTTGCTATCTTCTAATTTGTTCAGTGCCATCTACAAAGTACCTTTCCTGCTTTGGCAGGTGCCATGCTTAAATGTTACAGGACGAGATTAATTCTTTACTAAGTTTATTGTATCAATATCTGAATATATGGTTTCCATCAAGCTAAGATCTCCTGTTTTCAAAGAACCTGGTGATGCTAACTTAAGTGCAATACACAAATTTATGCTGAATCACCTGTTATTTCAATGTCTGGATGCTTGATGTCGGCTGTATATGCATTATTGTGTGTGGGACTATTGGTGAAGGGTATGCAAGGTGTGGTACACTACCACTTTGGTTACAGAAATGTCTTGTTAATCATGTGAGGCTGTTACTTCTGTTAATTACTTGTGGCCTCTTGGGAAAATTTACTTTGTGACCCTTGGATGTGGGCCGTGTGGAGAGATTTTCGTTTTGCACACGTTGGGTCTATATGTGAACTATGTTTCTGAAGTGCACCTAAAGTCTGGCTTGTAAGTTTGGGTTAGATAATTGGCATCTACAGTATATTGCTATAGAAGTTGGGTATTAGTGTAGTCTGAATAAGTTATGAAATATTAGACGAATTATTCGATGCCCAGTTCTCATAGTTTTACATCTGTACTAAAAAATATGGCTGCCAGAAATAAAAAGGGAGATAAAAAGCATTGAGCTGCTTATCATAACTAATGTTCAATACACCCATCAGTTTTACATATATGCAAAAGTAACTATACTCAGTGTGACGTATTGTTTAAATAGGTCACCTTAGTGTGAAGTGTTACTTTATACTCCCTCCGTCCCTTTATACTAGTTACGTATTCCTTTTTAGTACGTCCCGCGGAACACGTTACGTTTCCTTATTTGGTAAAAAGTTACTAAAGGAAAAGCACTTTTTGCACATGCACTCATCACTTTAACACAAAAATCCATCATTCCTTAATTCCCGTGTCCAAAAAGAAATGTAACACTTATAAAGGGACGGAGGGAGTATGAACGTAGATGTTTTGAAAAATGAAATATTTTAGCCTGTTCGTTCCCACCCTGCCATACTTTTATCCCTGTTTGTTTCACTATCTTCACATAAGGGGCGTTTATTTAGAGAGATAGCTCAATTTAGGGATTGATAAATTTCGGGATAAGATATGGGATGGGATAGGATTAGAGTTATCATGTGTTTGGGTGGGGTTCAAATCCCATGATTTGTCCCAAATCCAAGGTAAAGGTGTGGACTTAAACGGGCATTGGTTAACACTAATTTGCAATCCTACAAAGCGAACATGAGGTAAAGGTGTGGACTTAAACGGGCATTGGTTAACACTAATTTGCAATCCTACAAAGCGAACATGAGGTTAATCCACAGTCCACTCAATTGTATTTAACCAAACTATAGAAATTTCTATATTAGTTCCCACGGTGCATAGGATGCTCAAGATTCTAACTACTACCAAAATTTCCCCTATCTAGAGACGTTAAATACATATAACACGTTTATTTACCTTGATGTTTACATTTAACAATAGAGCTCACATCAACTCAATCTCCCCTCGAGCCCTCATCCAGCAAAAGAAGAAACAAGAAGAGAGACATAATTAAAGGAAAAAGAAGAAATTAAGCTACATAATTATTCAGGTGCATGCAACTTTTGTCTACAAACTTCTTGTGAGACTTTTATATACCGACGAGAATTGAGAAAACTAACTTGAGCATCTAAGCGTGCATCTGCATGGTTTACAGAACATAAAAGTATCACCAAATTACAGGATCAACAACTGATGCTGTACAAGTATATCCAGGATAACTTTAATCATGCCTTATATTCATGACATGGAATGAATTAACTGAATCCACAAGGTGAGTAGTTTGTTCTCTAGTGCTAGGATCAGCTGTTCATAATCTAGTACATTAACAACAGTAAAAATATACCCTTTTGAGATACCATACTCTTCCTAATGTTTCTCACTCTCTCCCCAATTTCTTGTAAGAATAGTAATCAAACTACTTCACTTAGGTCCTGAATTTATCAAACATCCAGTTTCTTCTCACCAAGCTAGAAAATAACAGACACAACTTTCTAATGTTTAGCAGCTGATAATGGATAGCAGTATACATGGCAAGAAATCAACGTCGACACTTCTGCAAATATTATTCACATGATTTAAAATTCAATAATGCCAGATATTTCCTAGTCTTTAGATGCTAAAACTGAAAGACCATTTATTCTTAATTTGGCACAAGTACGACAAGTCAGCAGCTGTCATGACTATAAACAAGCTTGATCAACAAAGTGAGTGGACTTTCGATTTCGAACAATAATTTAAGAAATGTATAGCATTTAATGCATGAAGACCATGCTGGGATGGAGCAATTCAACGTCAAGACTGCAGTCTGTGAGCTTGGTGCAACAGACTTTATTTTTGTTCTACTTATCATAAGTGTTCCTTTGATTTATTTTCCCATAATTGCATGCAACCGCAAGGGTTGATTAGGCTGCTTTGACTTTGTTAAATTGGACTCACATGCTTGAAGAAGATCAATCAATAAAAACTCAACTGCCAATAAGTTGGCTATTGTTCAATTTGTTCTATGCTAATCTTCCTTCAGGCTCAAGTAGTGTTAAACACAATGGCTAATTTAAAAATAAAAATGTTATCGTTAATTGAAAGCTCCCAAGATATAAGAAAATGAAGAATACAAGAGACTCAGGGAGTGAGATATTTGGTTGGATTAATCCCTGAAAACCTAACTCTTATGAGTTATAACGAAACCTAGCTTCCAGTGAACATCTACCCCTGTCCGTAGTAAACATCTCTTAAGAGGACTCAGAGTGGTCCTTCCCTATCATTATCCATTAAGTTTCTGATAAGTTCAGTCCTACACTCCTACATCATCAACATACTTGCTCTTTTGAGAAAATGTGTTTCTTTTTGGGTCTCATAGTCATAGGACATCCATATCACACTTCAACTCCCTTTCTCTGTTAGTCCCATACGACCAAAAGTGGAACTTATCCCAAAAATATCTCCGGCAGTTGAGATAGAAAAAAGTGAATTGTGATATATTTTGAAGGACCAAAAAAGTAATTTGTTGTTTTGTAGGTCTGTTGTGCCCATAGTTGTCAATTCATGTTGTATATAAGTATGTCTTTTGTATCATTTCTGGCATGTAAAAGATGGCTGATTATAACAATTGTGATTCTTTCAGTGATTAATTTTATAATGTCCACATTAGTGTTTGTAAGTCCTCGTCCATATAATCTTATTTGCCTTGGTTTTTGGGATTTGAACAGCCTTTTGACTGGCTGAGGAAGACATTTTTTGAGAAACCTGCGACTGAAGAGAAGTGAAGAGCATTGTGTCTGAATTCCAACTTTTTTGATATAATTTGCTGATGCAACTCTGAGCAGCGCTTAGGGAATAATAATGATTTTGTGTAATCACATTTTTCACAGTAAAAAAGCTACACTAAACTGGCCTTTTGGATTAATTTGCTGAAGTTGTTGGTTTTTCTCTCCGTCCTCCACTTTCTGCCCTTTTGTATTTCTTGTGCTCGCTCATTACTTGGTATACTGAGTTGTTGAAATGTTGGTTTATGTTTGTCCTAATACGGTGGTATAGTATTGGCATCACTGAAGATCTCTAATTTTGATATTTGTATGTTGATTTGGAATTTAAACCTTGGCCCCTCTATATTCATTTTGTGATGCATCTGTAGTAGAATTCAAACAGTGGAGATAGTAGAATTCAAACATACTCCACTGATCTTATTGTACCAGTTTTGTAATGTCCGATCCTTTTCTATTCTCCCCTGTGATACAACTTACCAGAACTCGAGTAAAATTTACTTGTATTTTGTCCTTTGAACTGTATAGATCGACTCCGATTTGTTTTGAAAATTTTGCCAAGTAATGCCAGTCAGAATACAGAAAGAGCGAAGTCCAGATTTTTTATTCTTTGTCCACATAATTTTGCGATCTTCAATTGACATAGCCAATTATTCTTTAGTTAGTACGAAGGAATTCAGATCGGTTGGCAAGGCGGTCGATTTATGTGGCGGAAGTTTAAAAGTTCAATATTGGCAATTGCTCATACTTGTGAATTTATGTGTGTGAGTTTAACTGAGCCACAAGAATTTGAACGTGCGATCTTTTCATCTACTGTTGATCCACACATACTAACACAAAATTACACAGGATTATTTTATTACATGGACTGTGACAACATTAATGATTATGACATTATTATGTGGTAGAAATTGAAACTGAAATGGGGAGTTTCATATATTTTTTTTTATCGGGTAAATGTTAGATTAGAAGTTAGTACGCCTAGCTCCCAAACACTCCAAGAAAATCTTCAAGCCATCTTATATCTCCCAAATTCGCTCCCACCAGGGATCGAACCCGGGTCACTCCTTCAAGGGAGGAGCCCGATGGCCAGGTGCGCTAAGTCACTTGGTTAATGGGGAGTTTCATATGACTCAAACTCCAGACCTATTAAACTGGAGAGGAAGTAAAAATTGAGCGATAAATGTTGAGCTTTCCAAAGTCTGTATGGAATTTAAAGTTGTTCGAGAGTTGGAATGACTGGTTTAAGCTAAATCTCCGAGCCTCATTATTGATTGTGGCGATGGATGGGGGTCGGAATAGTAGGCAACGCTTACTCGTGGGATGATTATCTGAACGTTCAAATTATCGCAATTACTGCAAGATCGACAATATCACTACACAAGTACAGTATTGTTGAAATGTGCTCTTATGATTTTAGGAAGAGAGAGAGAGAGAGAGAGAGGAGGAGGAGGAGGAACTGATTTGGAAATTACATTCTTAGATAACGTGTAGCTCTGCTTCAAAAAGAGGTGGATAATGGAACAATTTGAAGAAATCACATTACTTATAATTTGTTGGGTTATCAAATTTAATGAAGTCAGTCATGGCCCCATTTTGCCTCCAGGTACTCTAATTAAGGGGGTGTTTGGGCTTATTTTAAGGAGTTTATAAGCTCTAAGTGCTTATAAGATTTTTTCAAGAGCTTATAAGCTCTTAGATTTAAGAGCTTATAAGATTTCAAAGTGTTTGGATAAAAGAGCTTATAAGCTCCAAAAAAATTAAAATCAAAAAATAAAAAAAAATATGAAAAATACAACCTCCATCCCATTATATTAGTCCACAATGAGATGGGCACAATAGCCAATGCAAAGAGGGATATGTGGCTATACTTAATTGAGAGGAGAGAGAGCTAATTGCGGTCACATATTCTTTGACATTTTTAGAAAGTGGACTAATATATGAGACGGGCCGAAAAGGAAACGTGGACTAATATAATGGGATGGAGGTAGTATATTTTTTGGAATTCATAATTTTCTACAATCAAATGGAAGTGTTTATAATTGAAATATGAAAAAATAAAATAAAAATGAAGTTATATAATGAAAAAGTCAAGTTTTGAAAAAATAAGTTGGGTGGAGGAGCTTATTTTTTGGAGTGCTTATAAGCACTTGGAGCTTATTTTTGGAGCTTACAAGCTCTTTAGGTGCTTATTTTACCAAACACTTTTAAAGTGCTTATAAGCAGTTAAACACAGCTTATAAGCTTAGCCAAACACCCCCTAAGTTCTGTTGGCATTAGTTTTATCAAATCAATACGATCTTAGAATAGAGTAAATTGTAAAAGATAAACAAAATATTTCATTAAGAAAAATGATAAAACAAAATCAAAATATACTAATATGATTTATACCACCGTTCCATAGATTTAAAGATGAAAAGCCATTCCCCACCCATTATTTTAGCACTAGACACATTAAAAGTACTATGTAACTGACATCCCCCTAACTTATCTAAAAAACGTAAATCTATAACTGTCACATTAGTTGTAAATATATTAACATACGGTGGGTAGGAGAGTGTTTATGTAAGGTCATTTCCTTTAATATAACGTAGAAACATAAAATCAGAGAATACCTTTAATATAACGTAGAAACATAAAATTAGAGAATAAATGAACAAATTATTACAGTTTAAACAAATTTTATTAGAATGCGTGAAGAATTATATGTAGAAAGAATTGGATAAATATTTTCATTTTAAGCAATGAGACTAATATAATAGTCATCCCTAAAAGAAAATTGAGACTAATAAGTAGTATAAAAGTATAGAAAACTAAGACTAATAGTATAAAAATATTGAGTTCGAGAGTATTTCGTAGCATGACCTTTAATTTCTTATCAATTGTTTCAGACTAATAAACTATCAACACATGTGCGTGTGTTTGTCTAACGGCAGGGGTTAAGTTTCGGAACTAAAGATCTCGAGTTTGAATTCTCAGTGGCACAACTTTTAAATTTTCTATTGTTAAAACATCAACGAGTTCTCCAAAAAAAAAAGATTATCTATACTAAGAGCATCAGTAGCAGCAAACTCTCCTCTGCATGCGCACATCATGTGGCGCTGGCGTGGCACTGCCACGTCGGCGTGTGCACCCCGGACTCTCGACGGACGTTGATGCAGCATGCCACGTATCGTACGGCGTACACTTCGGTGTACTCCTACGCATACGTCTCATGCGTACACCATAAGCCATGTGGCGTGATGCTATTCGCTCCTTTTTTTTTTTTTTTTTTCTCCCTATTTAAATGTTTTCTTTCCCCTTTTTTGTCCGATTTTTTTTCTTTGTTTTCATTTTTAATTATTTCCTATATTTAATTTTTTTCAGTTAATATTTATTGTAAAATTTCAAATATGCAATATACATTGATTTATTTAAAATCTCGTATATAAATGATGAAAAAAATTAAAATAAAACAAGAATTCAATCACACACTAAAATGTCCAATCAGCATAGTCCAGTCAACATATTAAATAAACAACATACATTGTTCTTTAATGCATCACTTTTCAGCATCCTCCGTACTCATTCCTAGTCAGCACACTTTTTGTCTAGCATAAGTTGTACTCCTGTACTCTAATACTGATGCTCTAATTGTTTTTCGAACTCCAATACCTAAGTTATCGAAGATTCGCAAACCGACAATATCTACAATCTATTTGAATTTGAATGTGATTAAAATAAGACGGTAAATTTAGAAGTCAAATACCATAAAATAAAGAATAATACGTTAGTAGTATATTTTTTAATTTCTCCCTTAGGGGTGGCCCAGTGATTGAGGGGTTTGCCAGTAATGATAGAGATAAATATCAGTCTTTGCTAATGTAGCATCTGCAAGAACCTATCTCTCTCATCCTTTCAGAAGCCACACACGATTGGCTTGACAAAGATGCTTAAGCCATAGGTGCTATAGAGTTTTGAACAAGTTTTGACCCGCGGTGGGGCTTCTGCGCAGGAGCTCAGTCCATACAGAAGTTGTGCGGGTCCTGCTGGCACCTGCCGGAACCTGGGGATCTGCTTGACACATGATCGGCGTGACCCTACCCATCTTAGAGTGAGCACCACGAAATTAATGGCAAAGAAGGAATCTGTCTCCATAGGAATTACCTTTCTTGTCCTCCTCTCGCACAAATGATCACCTTTTCACTCTCCTCACATCTATAAATACCGAGCAGTCGGATACCTCATCATTCATCACCATCCCAACACATCACATTACTACTCTTCATACACACACGCTCTTAGCGTACTGTTTCATCCACTCACACACTCCTCCACGGGCTCCTTTGCGCTCAAGCAGTCAAGGCTGCCGAGGTCTCCTTCCGGGAAGTCTCTTCCACGGCCGTTGCTATTCCTCCCTCTCAACGCCGAGAAGAGCCTTCTTCACCCCCTACCTTGAACCTAAGGTAAAACCCTCATTATCCAGAGGGAATGAAGCTCAATTGAGCTCCGAGCTCCCTGTTTCTCTTTTTCTCCCTACTGCATTTCTTCATTCTCTGCTTGAACGAATGATCAACTCCATGGATTTTACTAGTTTATGGCTGAAAATGCCCTTTATTTCAGCACACAGCTCGATTATTACTTGCTATTCTTGTGCGAATAATGATGTGTGTAAATCTGTATGAAATGAGTAGTTAGGGCTAATAAATCGCGCGAATCTCTCACTCTCTATCGTTATAATCCTTTATCTATGAATGCTCTTTGCAAATACGATGAGTAATTACACAATTGTTGTAGATCTCCAACCCGGATCTATCAACTGGCGCCGTCTGTGGGAAATTTTGAGTCTAAGATGTCGATTTCCCCTATTTTTATGTGAAATTTTAACTAGCTGTTATAGTGCTATGGGTGATTTTCCCTTGTTATGTCCTTATATGAGGAATATGAGGAGGCTTGATATCATATTGACTGGGTATGCTATATTTGTTGTTTAATCTGCGAAAACCCAGATGTGAATGCCATTGCCTGATTTTTGCAAGGCTCTCCGTTATTGTGGATTCCAGAATGCGGCGTGATTTTAAGATTATGCTCTCTCTCTTTGTTGAAAACTGTGATGTATACCCTGCTAAAGGGAAATTTGTGTTTGAGAGGTTGATTTTTTCTCCTTGTATGCGAGTTTAGATTTGGTAATTGTAAATGCTTTAAAAGCCTATGAATCTGGAGTGCTAACCTCCTACCTATCTTTAAAGCTCTAGTTGATTTTGATGATGCGTTTATGAATTTACTCTGTTATTTCCCCTGTTACGAGAGATGCCTAAGATGGCGGTCGTATTATAGAAGGAATATATATTGAATTCAAGATTGATGTTATTCCCAGAGAATTCTAGCATGTATACTGCGAATCTGTTCCAGCTGCATTGCTCATAGTAAATAAATCAAGTAATCAGAAGCGGTTTCGGGGCTGTATTTCCTTTATGGCATGAAATGGGATAACTAAACTGTTTTGTTTGTCAAAATCCTAAGGTTGCGAAGGATCTGAAGGAAAGCAGGGTCAAAAGTTACAACAGTTTCAGAACACATTTAGTTCACCTTGTGTAATTGGTGAGTCTACAACTCCTGTAACTATCTCAAAATGCGAAATCTATTGGTGGGCTATAAGGGATCGGTAATTATAGAAGAAGCACCATTTCTTAAACCTTTCATATATGCCCTTGTATTGCTTTGAATAAAAAATCCACCTAGTAAAAAACATTAAAAAGCGGAGAGCCGAAGATGACAGGGCCACCCCATTCAGTTCGATGACCCAGCATCTGAAAGCAGAACCTCCCATAATATTCTCAGAAGCCCTGTCTAACAGGCAACATCCGCATAAGCCCTACTTGATAGGCAGCACCATCATAAGCCCCATACAATGGGCAAGACCCTTCGTAAGCCCCATACAATGGGCAACACTAGCATAAGCCCTATCTCATAGGCAGCATAAGCCCTATCTAATAGGCACACCCTCAAAAGCCCTATCTAATAGGCAACGCCTTCGTAAGCCCCATATAATATGGGCGAAACCTCTCACAAGCCCTGTCTAACAGGCAACACTCTCGTAAGCCCCATATAATGGGCAGAATCTCTCAAAAGCCCTACTCAATGGGCATTATCTTCACAAGTCCCATACAAGGGATACGATCCTTCATAAGCCCTATTTAATAGGTAGCGCTTTCACAAGCCCTATCAAATAGGCAATGCTCTCATAAGCCCTATTTAACAGGTGATACTCTCATAAGCCCCCTATAATGGGCAGAACCCTCAATAAGCCTTATTCAATAAGCACTATTCTTGCAAGCTCTAATTAAAAGACATTCTCCTTATAAGTCCCGTATAAGGGATATCATTCTCCTTAGACATTGTCTAACAAGGAGTGTCCCTCCAAAAAAGCCCTGCAAAATAGGCATCACATAAAAAGCTCTCTATAGTAAGTATTATACATAAAAGGCCTGCATGGCTAGACATCTTGCATTGAGTCTCATAAAATAAGAGGCTATACGAATCCTAAAGGACCTCCCACCACAATCATATCCTTTTCAAAAGCTTCACAAAGAATGCTTTAGGAAAATGGACACCCTAGTAATGGGTCTTGCAAGAGCGGGTATTATTTATTCCAACCTAATGAAGGCAGAAGCCACCCTTAAAGAGCCTGATAATAAACGGACAATGTTCGTAAAAACTACCATAAATGGTTTGTGATTATAAAATGATCTGTTAAGTGAACAGTATCACGTAACAAAACTCTGATGGAAAGAGGGAATTATACGAAAACCCTGCATGGCAATTAGACTCTTGTCAATAAGGCCTCACCCGATCAGGCCTCACAGGACAAGGTCATATGAAGATATGGGCCGTGATATCGAGTCTTATAAAATAGGCCAACACCCACTTTTGTCATACATGGGCAGAAGCTATCCTATAAAAATCTTGCGTAAATAGGCAATATCTGCTTAAGCTAATACCGATAAGCTCCAACCACATAAAGCCTGCCAAAGAGCAAGGCATGTCATATCTTAAGACTCATCCTGAAAGCATTCGGAGACTAATTCTTTGAAAATCTTCAAATACTTGCAGAACTCCGCAAGAGATGACAATTGGTCCAAAGGCTCATCTGGAAAAGGCATCTGCTATAACAACCAATCCTCATAAGGAGCCGGGGACCAGTACTACCATGCCAAGAATATCTTTCGGACTTGGGGACAACCAAGCCATTATACATCAGCACAACGATGCCCTTGTGATAACAGCTGACATAGAAGGGTACCAAGTGCGAAGAATCTTCATCGACACGGGGACCCCCGTCAATGTGGTCCTCATGAGCTGTCTCAATCAGATGCCCCAAAAGAGACTCCTGAAACCCACCAGAATATCCCTCCAGGGTTTCTCGCAGAAGCCTGTGATGACAATAGGATCAGTAGTGTCACGGCCCCTTATCCCTAAGGACGGCTCAGCCGGAGCGTGACTAGGGGTTGGATAAAAGAATAGGGGAAGAAAGAGGAAAAGACCTATAACTCTGTAATTAACAAAAATGAATAACCGAATAGACTAAATCAATAGAAACTCAAAAGAGGATATGATATGATACATGCAACTCGAGGCTCCAATATTATATAAGTGTTTAAAGAAGAAACCCTATAAATGTAGATTATAATCCAAATTTATTAAAGACATGAGAATGAAACAATTCCCGATTTACTAACTTATGAAGTTAGTTACACATTTTTTTTTTTTATAAATCAAATGTTGAAGCAAATAGCGGAAGACTATAGCAAACTGGATACATATATGAAGATATGTAACCCCTCTGAACCAAATTCAAAATATACAAATTCTTCTCTCAACACAGCCGCCCTTGCCACCTCGCTCAATCTGCAAGTTTTTGAAAATACGAGCAGGGCTGAGTACTTGATATACTCAGTGGGGTTATGCCAAAAATAGTTTCATAAAATAATCATCAATCATGCATTTTGAACAGTTACCACAAGGTTTTATCGAAATGACTTGTGAAACTAAATATCATTTTCTTCGATAAAATATTGGAGTGCACCCCCTTTTCTTCCATTATTGTATTGCCATATCTGTAAGTACGCTGGGCAAGGTGGCCACCTTCCCGGATGTTTCCATTTGCATAAACCGGCCCTTCTTGGGAGCACACAGTTTACGACTTCGTGTACACATAACCTGGCTAGTGAACTTCGGCTAGCTCAGGGCGATCGAATTATTCTCACACAGATAGGCATCATACATAAAACCAAAACATTTTATGCATGAAAGTGTTCTATTGTTCTGTTTTGGTTTTAAACATGCTTCACTATAGCAAGAGTATAGATTTTCATAAAAGAACGCCCACCTTTGGCAAAGGTGATCGAGTGAATTCTGGGTTCTTCTCCACATCGCACAATCTCCACCATTTTACTTGACCTTTAAGGAGAAGCCTCGCTTTAGAAGAGATTCGAATCGTAATAAAAAGTGTTATTCTTAATTCAGAGTAATTATCTCATGTACTTGATAAATTTTGAGATTTTAGGATTTGATATATAATTCTAACTCTTACACACTTTAGAGTTATAACCTTTATCCCATTAAATATTTTAGTGAGGGTAGGAAAGTTCCACGGAAAAATCCGGCATGACCTCTACTTATTTTAGCCTTTCCAATTATTCTAGAACTTCAAGCATCAACTAAAGGTCGACTAATCCAAATGAGAACTCCATTTCTCCATTCGAATTAGTCCCAAGACTTGATTTTTGTCAAGACACTTTACAAAGTAGTACAGAGGTCCGTTATATTTAAACAATTCCAAAGAGGCTTCAACCTTGCATAATCAACAACTTACATTTGTAATTCAATTACCTAAACTTCAATCTCGTATATAATTCAGTATCATTATAATAATTCACCCTCCTAAAATAATTACAGGCAATTTATCAAACTACTACTCAAATTATTCAATTAATTAATTACTCAAATCAATCTAGTTCACCTAATTTAAGATTATAGTCCCTACTAATTCACTCAATTATATAAACATAATAATCAAATTAAGACTAGTTTAAGTTCCCACCATACTAAGTCAAGATATATTGTCTTTAAACAAAGTCTGAATTAATCATCACACTCTTTTCGTTTTCTTTATAACGTTGGCCTAAGTGTCAATTTGATATAGAGTACAAGAATCAATTATTCTGAGCACCCCCAAGTTCTTCCAATTTAATAAAGCAAAATACTACAATTTCTCAGTAATAACATATTACTAACAACAGCTACAGCAGGAGTAAGACAACCCCCAATTTCAAACATGACTCCTACTCCCCCCCCCCCCCCCCCCCTTCGATTCCCTCACTCTCTCTCTCACTCTCTAACGATGCAGCCCCCGATGTAGAAGCTGTGCAAAAGCAGCAGCTGCATAAAAACACAGCAGACAGACCCCAATTCTATTGTGGACGATCAGTTCCGGACCTGAGCAAGACTCCGCCAATCGAAGGCAAGATCTACCCTTCAACGCCACCATTCTCTCTATCTCTCTCTCTCTCGTACTAGGCTAACGTCCGACAACAGCAGCGCTGCGCTAACCCCCTTCTCTATCTATCATGGAAAACATTTTAAGATAATGGGAATATGGGGGTATCCCCCTACTTCCCCCCCAAGTGGGTTATGAGAAATCGAGTGAATCATAACTCATTTAGTGCATGATTTCATACTAAGCATAATATTTCTTTAGGTTGTTAACATTCCAGGGCCGAGGTAGCACCCTTCCCTCTTCATCTTGAAGTTCATAGGCTCCTCCTTTTAATACCTCCCTTACCAGGTAAGGTCCTTCCCAATTTGCGTCTAGCTTTCCCATGGGCTTGAGAGCATCTGCCCTTTTTAGGACTAGGTCTCCCTTGCAGAACCTTCGGATCTGCACTTTTTTGTTATATGCATCCCGCACCTGCTGCTTGTATCTTTCTGCCTTCTGAAGAGCTTTGCTCCTGAGCTCCTCGACCATGCCTAGGTTCTCTCTCATCAAGGATGAATTTTGATTTTCATCATAAGCCATTATCCTTAATGACTTGAGCTCTGCCTCTACCGGCGTTACCGCTGTTGCCCCATAAACTAAGTTGAATGGAGCTTCTCCTGTGGCTGTTTTAGGACTGGTGCGATATGCCCATAGCACCGAATCTAATTCATCAGCCCAGTTTCCTTTAGCTTTTTCTAGCCTGGCCTTGATGCCACTTACGATGGTCCTGTTTGTGACTTCGACTTGCCCATTAGCCTGGGGATGAGCCACAGCTACAAACCTTTGCTCGATGCCAATTTCTTTGCACCAAGCTCGTACCATGGATCCCGTGAACTGAGCACCATTGTCAGCGACCAGTATCCTTGGGATTCCATATCGGCAACATATATTCCTCCATATGAACTTCTTTATCACCTGTTCCGTGATTTTTACTACGGCTTCGGCCTCAACCCATTTGGTGAAGTAGTCTACAGCTACGATTAAGAATACTCTTCCTCCCGTAGCTGTGGGGAATTTTCCCACTATATCAATTCCCCATTTATCAAAGGGATAGGGTGCCATCATGGCCCCTAGTTCTTCAGCAGGCTTGTGAATGAGCCTCCCATTCCTTTGACAGCTATCACACCTTTTAACTAGGTTTTTAGCGTCTTTTTCCATTGTAGGCCAGAAGAACCCAGCCCTGAGTAGCTTCCTGACCAAATCTTTAAATCCAGTGTGTGCTCCTGCAGCGCCTTCATGTATTTCTCGCAGTGCATATTCTCCCTCAGGCTCTGATAGGCACTTGAGGTAAGGATGTGTGAACGCCCTTTTGTACAGTTTATCTCCTATTAGGCAGAATTTATCTTTAAATGCGCGGGGCAATCTTCCTCCACTGGCTGGAGTTACAGCTTCTGGTTCTCCAGGAAGCTCTTTTAAGGCTCGGATGATTGGAGTTCTCCACTCTTCCATTATTTCGATGGCCTGCATTTCGGCTTTGACTAACTTGGCATCTGCGTTGCACAGCACAATTTCATCTGTCCAGGTTCCTTCTGCCGCGCTGGCTATTCGAGCCAGTTTGTCGGCTTCAATATTTTCTTCCCGAGGGATCTGGATCACCTCAGCTTTGGCAAAATGTCCCATCAATTCATCCACAATTTTTGCATATGCCACCATTCTCTCTTCTCGCTTTTCACAAGTCCCTAGGACCTGATGCGTTACTAATTGGGAATCTGAATGAACCATTACATGGGCAGCGCCCATGGTTCGTAGCACGTCTAGGCATCTGATCAGACCCTTATATTCTGCCTCATTATTGGAGACATGATAGTTTAACTTGATAGCAAATTTATAGGTGTGGTTTTTGGGGTCCTGGATGAAGATCCCTACCCCTGCACCATCTCTAGTAACAGAGCCATCCACATAGGCTTTCCACCATTGGAATTCCTCTTCTTCTCCTCTGGTGGTTTCTTGCAGGAAATCGGCCAGAGCTTGGGCCTTGATAGCCACTCTCGGCTCGAAATCTACGTCATACTCACTCAGCTCTATGGCCCATTTAACTAATCTTCCCGACAAATCAGGCTTACCCAGTACTTGCTTCAATGGCTCATTCGTCCTGACTATCACTTTGTGTGATAGAAAGTAGGGTCTCAGTTTTCTAGCCGTTACCATTACTGCTAAGGCAGCCTTTTCGATACTAGGATACCGCATCTCTGCTCCCTGTATCATCTTGCTTGTATAGTAAATGGGCTTCTGCACCAACTTTTCGTCTCTCAGGAGTACTGAGCTGATGGATTCTTCTCCCACAACTATATATAGATATAGAATTTCCTGTGGTAGCGGCTTAGTGAGCAGAGGTAGTTCTGCCAGATGCCCTTTTAGTTCTTCAAAGGCCTTTTGGCACTCATTAGTCCATTCAAACCTACTGCCCTTCCTCAATATTTTGAAAAAGGGGAGACTTTTATCTGCTGATCGGGAAATAAAGCGACTGAGCGCTGTAATTCGCCCATTGAGCCTTTGGATTTCTCGAATATTTCGAGGAGGTGTCATATCTAATACTGCTTGTACTTTGGCTTGATTTACTTCAATCCCTCTGGGAGTAACCATGTATCCTAAGAACTTCCCAGCCTGTACGCCGAATGAGCACTTAGCTGGGTTCAGCTTAAGATGACATAATCTGGCTACAGCAAACACTTCTTCCAGATCTTGTATGTGATTCTGAGCATACACGCTTTTGGCTAGTATATCATCAACATATACTTCCATATTCCTGCCTATTTGGCTTTTGAAGATTTTATCCATCATTCTTTGATAAGTAGCCCCCGCGTTTTTCAAGCCAAAGGGCATGCTTTGAAAACCAAATGTCCCTGCACAAACTCCAAATGCAGCTTTCGGGACATCTGATGGATTCATTTTTACTTGATGGTAACCTTGATATGCGTCCATCATGGATAGCAGTTTGCAACCTGGCGTGGAATCCACTAATTGATCGATCCTAGGCAGAGGGTAATGATCTTTTGGGCAGGCTTTATTTAAGTCTCTGAAGTCAATACACATCCTCCAGGTGCCTGTGTTTCCCTTGGCCACCATTACTGGGTTGGATAGCCATTCCGGGAATTGTATTTCCCTGATGTGTTTAGCCTCCAATAATTTGGCGACCTCCTCCCTGATGATTTTATCTTTTTCAGGGCCAAATTGCCTTAACTTTTGTTTTACCGGCTTCACCGAGGGGTCTACATTCAGACAGTGTAGTGCCACGGTTGCATCTACCCCCACCAGGTCAGATGACCCGAAAGCAAAGATATCTGCGTTCCTCCGTAGACACCTTATTAGTTGTTTTGATATGTCCCGAGGCATCTGAGTGCCAATTCTTGTGGTGAATCCCTTCCGATCTGGGACCAATTCTATTTCTATCAGTTCCTCTGCGGGGACCATTAGGCTCTGCCCTTCTTTGACAGTATCGGCCTCTTTGATCTTGCCCTCTTCCTTTTCTGGCTTGTGTCGAGGGGCTACAGGTTCTGGGACAGCCCATTTTTTGGCCTCTCCCATTTTAACGGATTAAACATAGCAGTTTCTTGAGGTCATTTGATTCCCTGATATCCATCCTACTTGATCCCCCACAGGGAATTTCATCATCAAGTGATAGGTGGATACGATTATTTGGAAAGAGTTCAGAGCAGCTCTTCCTAGAATAACATTATAAGATGACTCCTGGTCGACTACCCAGAAGGTAGTCACTTTTGATGTTTTAATATGTCCCTCTCCCAGAGTGAGTGCAAGATCCACTGATCCGACTGTCATGACAGGCTTCTGCGAGAAGCCTTGAAGGGGTACCCTGGCGGGTTTTAGGAGCTTTTTCTGGGGCATTTAATTAAGACAACTCATGAGGATTACATTGATAGGGGTCCCGGTGTCTATAAAAATTCTCCGCACTTGGTACCCTTCTATTTCAGCTGTTACCACAAGAGCATCATTGTGTTGAGGTATGATAGCCTTGTTATCCCCAAGTCCGAAGGATATTCTTGGCGCAGTATTGCCAGGCCCTGGTTCCTTCGGAGGATTGGAGACCTTGTCACCTGCCCTTTCCAAATGAGCTTCTGAATTAACCATCATCCTTACAAGATTCTGCAAGGAGTTGAGAATGTTTTAGAGAATCAATTCCGCAAGCTCTTGGAAGGAGACTTGAGATGTATGTAATTTGCTATTGGCAAACTTCCTGCGTTTGAGCCTTATTTATGATGGCTTTAACAAGTATAGCTTATTTATCATAAGATTCTTGGAAGGGGGGTGGCCCTTGCCAGTATATGATGAAGGTAAGTAATGATTTAAAGATAGGAATTTGATTATGACAAAGGGTTTTGACACAGTTCCCTCCTCTTGACATGAGGCCTCTGATCATGTGAGGTTTAGTTGTGATATACTGTTGGTTTAGCAGATCCTTTTATAATTGCCAACCATTTAAGGTGTCTTTAACAAATGTGGTTTACTTAATATAAGGCTTTTCAAGGATGGCTTTTGCCAAAGTGAAGCTGAGGTTGATGACATCTATCTTTTCGAAACTTGTTTTATTGGGTTGTTTGTTTTCCTGCAGCTTTCTCTATGAGGCCACCGGAAGGGATCTGATTAGAAGGAGAGGTTATTAAGAATTTGTGCAGCATCTTATTTTATTAGGCTTAATACGGGATGCCTTGGCCACATAGGCCCTTCTTATGGTTAGCCCCTATTTTATAGGACCTTCTTATAAGATATTCCCTGTTAGCCAAGGATTGTGAGAGTATATATCTCTTATGTGATGATTTATGAGAGCATTACTTATTGAACCGAGCTTACGAGAGCTTGGTCTATTCCATAGAGCTTATAGAAGCGCTACTTATCAGATTAGGCTTATGAAAGTAATATCCTCCTTAGAGGCCTATAAAGGTGTTGTCTATCAAATAGAGTCTTTCGAGAATGCCACTTATGAGGCAGGATTTAGGTGAGATGTTACCCACCGGAATGTAATGGGTAAAACTTATGGGAATGACACACAAAGACGTCGCCTTTAGAATAAGGCTTAAGTGTGCACTGCCCATTCAATGGGGCTTATAAGGGTGTTGCCTACTGAGTAGAGCTTAGGAAAAGTTCTGCCAATTGCGTGGGGCTTGCGAAGGAGTTGCCTAGCTAATAAGGCTTTGTAGAAGGTTCTGCCCATTGAATGGGGCTTACGAAGGAGGTTCTTATTAGATAAGGATTTGCGCGAGAATCACCTATTAAATAGGGCTTACAAAATGTTTTGCCCATTATATGGGGCTTATGATGGTATTGCCTGTTAAACAGGGCTTTTTTGTTGAGAGGATTGCCTACTAAATAGGGCTTACGAAGGGTTCTGCCCATGGTATGGGGCTTACGATGATGTTGCCTACTGTGTAGGGCTTTTTGAGAAGGTTCTGCCCGTTAGACGGGGCTTATGAGAGAGTCGCCTGTTGGACAGGGCTTCTGAGAGGAGGTTCTGCCCGTTATACGGGGCTTACGAGAGAGTTGCCTGTTAGACAGGGCTTTTGAGAGAGGGTGTTGGTCCCGGTTTGTTAATAGGAGAAATACGTAGAGGGGGGGGGGGTGAATACGTATTTCGAAGTTTTTCAACTTCAAATCCCTTAACTCAGAGTAACAAGTAAAAAGCTCGCTTGAAACTTAAGACCTAGCTGAAGCTAGATCTACAGTACGTAGCTTGCCTGCTTGACCGAAGTGAGCACTTGATCAAGAGGGAGTCTTTACTCGTGTATGCGGAATTTGGTGAGCTAAATCTTTCCCTAAGTATTTGAAATTTCCAGATTAAGTTTGTTTAGATGCAGTATGCAATGGATAAACAAACAAGTAAGAGTTTAGGGTTAGAGAGATACGACACAGAGATTTATAGTGGTTCGGAGATAACGCTCCTACGTCCACTTTGTTGCACGACGGCAACTGTTCTCTTCACTCAAGAACTTGAAGGTTACGGGTCCTTCAAAAACCTGGTCGAGATCGGGCTTCACTCGCCTGGATCTGACGAACAGTGCAGTGATTACGGGTTCACTACTAAGACCTAAACTGGACACGAAGCTTCACTCGCTTCTGTTCGAACAACAGGGAGATTCCGGGCTCTCCTTACAGCCTAGCTTCGATCGAGCTTTACACAAACGGTGTCAGTGTAAGCTTGGATCTCAACTCTATGATCGAGGCTTCTTCAATCGATGAAAGAAGAGCCTTGGATCGAAACAACCTAACGACAACACTCAAAAACCTAACAGACAAGTATAGGGTTTTTGGTTGACGACACACTATGAAGAACTCTTTACAGTAGATGCAAAGATTGGCTAGAGTTCTTCTTCTAAGCTTCGGATATATGAAGTGGGCTTAGAATCTAAGTGTGAAGGTTGTGAAGACGAGTTTCGATGAACTGGAAACTCGGAGAACACTTGAAACAAAAACTCGAAGATTGCTCTAAGGCTTGGGAGTATTTGTTTGCAATAGGCTC
The DNA here is from genome assembly GCA_029379335.1 of Thymus mandschuricus. Classification (NCBI taxonomy): domain Eukaryota; kingdom Viridiplantae; phylum Streptophyta; class Magnoliopsida; order Lamiales; family Lamiaceae; genus Thymus; species Thymus mandschuricus. Next base: position 12,726,041 of record CM057079.1, read on the forward strand.
GTATGCGCAGGTAGTGTTCTTATTCTTCACGTCTTCATCCTTCACTATTTATAGGCGGAGGGTTGGCTGAGATCCGTTGCTTGGTTGGTGGCCTTGTCCCTCCTCCTCTCGACAGTACTTGCACAGGCTGGCTGCTTTTCAGACGCGCAGATTTGGACTTTTGCCGGAAATGGCTAAGTTCCAATTTCAACAGTAACTGGAGCGACCCAGTACTGTTACGGCGCCTTGTCGGCCTGGCAGTCAACTCCTCTGCTCCTCTCTTGAGTCGACACGTGGAGATCTCGTAATAAATGCGAAGATCTCCAGTTGACTGGAGTTCAAATTCGGAGCGGGAATTTGTGCTGTCGCTTTCTGGTAGGTAGTGGCTCGCTTCGCTTTGTAGCGTCCGCTTTAGTTGAGTCACTTCATAGTCATTCTGTAGTGAGCCGCTTCGGGAAATAAAGTTCCCTAGTGACTGCTTTGGAAACTGCTGACTAGAGTTGACTAGCTTTGACTCTTCACTGTAGCGCTTGCTTCGCTTCGCTTTAGTGGGTTCACTTGATTCCACTGTAGCGCTCGCTTCGCTTCGCTTCGCTTTGAACTGTAGCGCTCGCTTCGCTTCGCTTTGGCAGACTCACTTCGAATCTACTGTAGCGATCGCTTCGCTTCACAGTTCTTCGACACGCTTCACTTCAGTTTGCTTGACCCGCTTCGCTTTGAAAAACACACTCAAGTGAGTGGCCTTCACTTGAAATTTTGAAGCCTAATCTAAGCAAAATAAAAGAGCCATCCTAACAGAGTAGGCTTTTAGAAAAATTCTAACTTATCAACTATATCAAAATGGGTCGCTTGGGAACAGAACGCTTGGGGTTTTGGGATCAAATCAAAACATTAAGATATCCCTTATAAATTCCCCCTTAACATATTTGTTCTTAACAATTCCCAACAATTTCCCCCTTTTTGATGATGCCAAAACCCATACGACTTAGATACAAAATGAATCTAGTCTATCTAACCGTGAAGGGGACTCCAAGCGACTGCTTCCTTTGCAGTTTCGTTTGTAATTTTCTTTTAAGTTCCTTCCCTTTTTTTTTTTCGGTTAAATTGATGAGTTTGTAGCAAAGATGTAAAGTCATTCACAAAGCGAGTAAATGACACAGAAGAGAAAGAAATAAAAGTGGGATATATGAGCAAGGCAGTTCACAAAAAGATATGTTCAGAAGCTTGAAACTCAAAGGTTTCCTGCAGCTTCATCCTCCTTCTCCTTCTCCTTTCCTTCTTCCTCCTTCTTCTCTTCTTTTTCAACAGCAGCAGTATCCACGTAAGCTGATAAGACTCTTGATTCCATGCTGTCTACTGTGTGGATACTGGGTCTTCTCCATGCACTTTCCAGCCTAAAGGCTTCAGTCACTTCCTCATCAATTATCCCTCTGTCTGGAATGTCCGTGCCTCGATGATACGGCATGGGGAATTCCTTAAGAGCAGGAACCTTGACAACAATCGGCATGGGTTGAGTTTGTTCAGCCAAGGTGAAGATTTTCCTCCGCAGTTTGTCATCATAGGCGGCGAGAAAATTGTTGAGAGCACTTATCCTAGAGCATTGATCTTGCAGCGGCACTACCTCCCAGTAATAATAGGCCTTGATGAACAAGTCCTTGTAGTATAGCCACAGCTCAAGCAGATCTCTCGGAATAAACTCCTCAATTTCCCTTGCATCAGGGTGCTCGTTCCTTCGCTTGGCCAACTCCTCTTCCGACCTCTTTGACAGTTCAGCCATGGTAGCTTTGAATTTCTTTCCTGAGTCGCTGCTCCACAAAGGACGCTTTTCATTGAGACGCTTCCTAATGTAGTTCTGCTCTTCCTTTTTGGGGTAGCGACCCGACTCGACCATCTCTTTTGTAGTCACGTCGCATGCATCTGATATGGCTTGTGCTTCGCATGCTTCGGACTCATCTGGCATAAATGGAATGAAGGCACTCCGCACCAATGAAGACTGGATGAGGATCACCTCATTGAATTGCTCCTCAATCTGTGCTTCTATCACTTGGAGTCGCCTATCATTTGACCTCCTCTTCCTCTCGCCTTCGCTCCTTCCTCCTTCTATTTCCTTCCTCTTTCTCTCCTCTCTTCCAGCTTTTGAAGCGACTGCTTGCTTGACCTTTTGGCGCTTGGCCTCGGGGTCATCTTGCTTAGAATCTGGGGCAGCTCGCTTCAATGGCTGCTTCGGTGGTGGGGGAGGTGGCATGTCCTTCTTCGTGGCGGCACTAGAGGGGACAACTGCGGATGAAGCGAGTGCGGTAGTTGAAGCTAGTGCGGCTGTTGAAGCTGGCGCGGCGGATGAAGCGGGCGCTTTGGGTAAAGCAGCCGCTTTGGAGCTAGATGAAGTACCTGCACCAACAGAAAGTTTTGTTAGTTGCTCCATCTCCCACGCCATGGCAGCATCCATCTCCACCTGCTTCCGCTTTTCCTCCTTCGTCAGCACGGTCACTGGAGGGTGTTTTGCAATTGAAGCGGCAAGCACCTTCTCCTGAAGCGGCCTGCTGGGCTCTTCAAGATTTTTTAATAGCTCCTCCTCCGTGAGCTTTGACTTGCCAAGAGCCCTCGCTTCATCTACTACCTCCTTCACACCTCCATCACTACCGCCTCCCTCCAACATTCTCTCCACTCCAATTCTACTTCCCCCTAAACCTCCATCTCCTCCTAGCTTTATTTGCCCTTCCCTCATTTGTCCTTCCCCCTTTTTGGCATCATCACTGCCAGGGGTTAGGATGATAGACTTTCCGGAGAGGGATTGGTGGAGTGAATTGATTGTGTTGAGGACAGTCTGAAGCATCTGCTGGGTTTTATCCATGGATGGCGCCACTAGTTCAGCAGTCTTGATAGATATCTCTTCGAGCAGATATTCGCACTGCCTCTCTCTCTCTCAACAACAGACGCCATCATATTCTCTAATGGCTCCACCTCTCTGAAGCGAGCCTCCAGCTCCGCTTCAACGGCTTTAGTGATTTTCTTTGCTTCTTCTTGAAGTGTGAATTCCAAGTGTTCCTTGGAAGCTTCAAGTTCTGCCTTCATCCCGGCAAGTCTCCTCTCCCTTCGATTGAGAGAGTTGTGAAATTCGGCATCTGCAGTGATCCTTACTGTGAGAGTTTCTTTCAGTCTCTTGACTTTCTGCAGTAGGATGGATAATTCAGCGTTTTTCAAGTCAAGAGCCTGCGCATTTCCCCTTAGACTTTCGAGCTCTCTTTTGTCAATTGCACTCTCATCTTTGACTCCCTTCAACTCAGTTCGAAGTGAGTCAAGAGCCTTCTTGGAACTGAGTAGTTCGCTTCCCTTCAACACTAGTTCTCCCTCCCTATTCTCCACCTTCTCCTTCAGCTCCTTCACATCCTTCTCTAACACCTTCTTCTCTTTGACTAGAGCAATCAACTTGGCATTGACCTCCCTCAAGCGGCTTCTTTCTGCCTCAAGCAAGCCCTTGAGTTCGGTGATGGTTTTGGTGTTGTCATCCACTAGCTTCACCTGCGCCTCCAGCGCCTTCTCTTTCTCCTCTAGAAGCCTCTCCTTCTCCTCCACCTTTCCCTCCAATTCCTTCTTCTTCTTGTCAAAGTCTTCTCTAAGACTAATGACCTCCCCCGCCTTCCTCTCCAATTCATCGCTCTTCTTTGTAATCTCGCTTTGGAGACTGGCAATCTCAGCATCCTTCATCTCCATCTCCTCCTTATACTCCCGGATGAGCTTCCTCTCATGGGATGAGGGCACTCGCTTCGGAACTGTGGCGAGTGGATATGATTCCTTCACCTTGGCATCCAGCTTCTCCCAGAAGCTGGTCCCTTCAAGGAAGGCATGGAAGCCATTTTCGCCGATAAAATTGAGCAGTTTGGCTTCCATCTGGATCAACTCCTCCTCTGTGAAGGCTTTGAGGAGCCTGAAGATCTTGTAGTATTCCGTTCCTCGGTACGTAATGTACGTTAGAAAGTCTACTACGTTGGTGTAAAATATGTGGCTCCATTCAACACTTGCGGAGCGAAGATTGTAGCGAAGGTTGATGTCTCCGCGGCTTGCTCTCTGTCTCGAACATAGCGTTCAAGAGCCCGCTTGTGTTCGGTGAGAGCAGGGGTTTTGAATTGAGGGATGATGGGAAGTTCCCCTACGGTTTGGGCGGTATCGGCTGTAGCTGCCGATGTAGAGAGGGATTGGGTAGGTGATGAGGTTTCTTGGGTTTCGGAAATCTGGATGGCTTCTGTGGGTGGTGGTTGAATGGTTTCGGTGGGTGGTGGTTGTATCGGCTGGGATTGAAGTGGGGTGAATATAGTGTAGGCAGCAGCTTCATCTGTGCTGAGGAATGGAACAGTGGGAATGTGGAAAGAAGATGCTGATTCTTCTTCACGGGGAGAGAGGGGGGTTATCTGTTTTGGTGGTTGTTGGGTTGATGAAGATTGGGGTTCTGGTATATGGGTGATTTGGAGTTGAGGGGATTGGGCTTTGGTTGGTGAAGGCTGGGTTTGAGTCACTTCAACGTTCTCAAGCGGCTCCTCCACCGCCTCGCTTTCTTGAACGAGCGAAGTGACTCGCTTCATCTTTTTGCCTCGCTTGGACCTGGCTCGCTTCACGGGTGAAGCGACCTGCCTCGCTTGGCCTTCTTCAGCTTGCCTTTCGGCAACTGGTCTAGCAATGGGCACTTCCACCTCGATAAGTCCCAGATCCATCAGAATCTTCGTTTTTCTCCACGAATCGTAGAAGATGGTCTGCTTGTTGTATATGATCGTGTCGGAGTCCGGCCATATCATCTCTGGAAACTTCATCTCCAGTGCAACAGACAGTCTTGAAAAGAATTTCAATTTTCCTTTCCGAAGAATCTTATTCGCAGTTCCTGGAACGAATGCGAAGTCGTCAGCAGCCTCATGAATTTGCTTGAGGAACCACCCGTACCAATTAAATTTTGTTCCGGCGAGACTGTCGATGATCATGGCGGTTCCGATCAGCTTCGTTTCCGACAGCGTATCGAGGGATCCAACATAGCATGCGATGCTCTTCGTAAAGAGTTCGCAGATGAGATTGAACGGGTTCTTCAAGCTTTTGCGAATGTTGGCTTCCTTGAAATTCGGATCAGCTCTGGCGGTTGCAAATCGAACATACTGCACCCCGGCTGAAAGACCCAAATCTAACAGAGAATCTCCTCCATCTCTCTGCAGATCGAACACCCCGATCAGTTCACTCATATCCACCTCCACCGGCTTGCTAGTTTGTGGATCAGTGAAAGATGAGGTATTTTGATCCTTCCTCAAATTCAGTAAGATTTCTCCCACTGCCTTTGCCAGAATCTTCGTCGGCACCAACGTTATGAACTTCCATAGACCGGCCGTGGTCACGGCTCTACGGAAGAAACCATTTACTTCGACGACGATAGGGTCGAGATGGGGCTCGACGTTGATGTGCTCGCCAACATTAGTCATGAACTGCTCCATTGTCTCTGTATTCTTCTTCTTGCCCATGGTGGATTTTGAAAGATTTTAAAGAAAATTTTAACAATGAAGTAGAAAGGGTTGAGACTCGTGAGTTGCAGAGAATGCAGATCTAAGCACGAGAATGGCAATTTTAGAAGGCTGTGAAAGGTTCTGCAGTTCTGCCTCGTCCCATATATATAGAGTTAGGTTATGGCTGACGTGGCATGGGTAGGACGGTAATATCGCCGAAAATCCTGTAGGTAGGCGGCGGACGTGCGGTGATGGATCTGACGTGTCCGGCGTCATCACAGTAAAAGTGAACCGCCACTTGCTCGGCGTCGCCACGTGGCCTGCTGTGGTTGGCTTGTCGTATACGGCGCTAATCCAACGGCTGCGGATTGGGGCCTGTTGAGATTCGATGGCTGGATCTTTTCCGCCTTTTCCCCCTTCAAATTCAAACGTGTGAACACGCGCCCGTTATTTCGTTGTTCCTGCACCTGCATTAAATGCACAGCAGAAAGTAAAATTGCACTCGAGTGCAGACAGCTCATACTCGCTTCATGCCCGCTCGCTTCGAGTTGGGCCGCTTGGCCTTGACTCGCTTGAGAGGCATTAGCTTGAGTGACTGTTCCGCACTCGCTTGCGATGGCTAACTTTGAGTGACGAAGCACTCGCTTGGCCATTTGAAGCGACTGGAATAAGAAATTGAATTTCTTTGCTTAATTTTAAAATGTTTCTGACTTACATACTTCGAGGATAAACAAGAATGTTTTCCTCTTTGTATTTGAGTCAGATTCACTTTATATTTTCCACGTAGTGAGTGAAGGTTTCTAGCACGCTTCGGCTCACTTAGTGTACTTAAAATTGAAATGCTTACCAGTCAATCTCACTTCGTAGGAGATTGATACCACACATTGAAGACTTCATGTTGAATTAGATACCACTTGATGGGTTGCTACATGTTGAATTAGATACCACTTGATGGGTTGCTACATGTTGAATTAGATCTTCATGGCATTCATCTTCATGGCATTCATCTTCCTCTACGAATTAGAGAGTCCTCCATCGAAGTGAATGAGGGAGGAAATGAATATAGTACACAAGCTTACTTCAACCCGAAGGGAGCATCACGTAAGTGTACTTATTCACGACGAATGGGGGATGAGTACAAGTCTTTATCTCAGAGCAGAAATGGACAGGATGACAATGAGAATGCTCTGACAAGACAATCTCGTATTTTACGCAGAAGCATGTCACTAGCCCTGCAACCTTTTGTATAAAAAGGTAAACCTTCAAGCTTTCCTACATTCTAGAGAATGAATCTGCAATCGGCTCGCTTTGACCCAAGCTAGGGTAAGTTGAAGCGATGCAGAATTCAAGATAGCAGCATTCTTGCTCACTTTGGAAGTAGCTTGCTCCGAGAGTAAGCATTAGTTCCCCCTTAACCATATACTTAACAATTCCAGTAAGTTGGTAGGGAACTTCTTCCAATACTCCACCTTTCTCCACCTTACTTCATTTTCTTCAAGCGAGTGAGATTTGAAGTGGCTCGCTTGAGTTGGTGAAGATCCGAAGCGAGTGACGCACAAAAAGAACAAGCGAACACTCCTTCGTGCATCCTGGAACTAGCATTCTTCACCAGGGTCTAATAACCCTAATTCCATGCATAGCTGGTTGAATCGAGACTCAGCTAGAGGCTTGGTGAGGATATCTGCTCGCTGGAGATCGGTATGGATTTTCTCGAGCTTGATATCCTTCTTCTCGACATGATCACGAATGAAATGGTGTCGAATTTCCACATGCTTACATCTGGTGTGAAGCACTGGATTCTGCGAAATACATATGGCACTGTTGTTGTCGCAGAAGATCGGAATTTCAATCGCTTCAACTTTGTAGTCCTTCAACTGTTGACGAAGCCATAGGATTTGAGAACAGCAGCTTCCTGCGGCCATATATTCAGCTTCAGTTGTTGAAGTGGCTACGCTTGTTTGCTTCTTTGAGAACCACGAGATTAGCTTGCTTCCCAAGAACTGACACGTGCCCGACGTTGATTTCCTATCGACTCGGCAACCTCCATAGTCAGCATCGGAATATCCAGTGAGCTCCAAATTGTCCTCCGCTGGATACCACAGACCCATGTTGACAGTGCCCTTCAAATATCGAAGAATCCTTTTGGCAGCTTCAAGATGGCTGTGTTTGGGATTGCTTTGGAAGCGAGCGCAGACTCCGACTGCAAAAGCAATATCTGGCCGGCTTGCAGTGAGATAGAGTAGTGACCCAATTAGGGCACGATAATCTGTAGGATCTACAGATTTTCCTCCTTCGTCTGGCTCCATCTTCCAGTTGGTATTCATAGGAATCTTCACAGCTTTTGCATGTTGAACACCAAACTTGGCAAGCATATCTCTAGTGTACTTGGCTTGATTTATGAAAATTCCATTATCCTGCTGCTTCACTTGAAGACCTAGAAAGCAGCTCATCAAGCCAATCATTGACATCTCATACTTGGTCTTCATTAACTCTCCAAACTTCTCGCTAAGCGACTGGTTTGGCGATCCAAATATGATGTCGTCCACATAGATCTGAACCCATAGCATGTCATCTCCATGGTTGATAGTGAATAGAGTTCGATCTATTTTCCCTTTGTGGAATCCATTATCCACTAGGAATTGAGAGAGTGTATCATACCAAGCTCTGGGAGCTTGCTTCAACCCATACAGGGCTTTCTTCAAGCGATACACTTTATCTCCCTGCTCGAAACCCGGTGGCTGCTCCACATACACTTCTTCCTTCAATTCGCCGTTGAGGAACGCGCTCTTCACATCCATTTGGTACACTTTGAATTTCTTGGCCGCTGCATAGGCTAGAAATAATCGGATCGCTTCAAGACGTGCCACTGGAGCGAAGGTCTCGTCAAAGTCGATTCCTTCCTCTTGGCAGTAGCCTTTGGCAACTAGTCGCGCCTTGTTCCTCACTACGTTGTGGTCCTCGTCCATCTTGTTCTTGAACACCCATTTGGTGCCAATAACATGCTGAAACTTGGGACGATCCACGAGGTACCATACGTCGTTCCTGGTGAACTGATTCAGCTCTTCTTGCATGGCGATCACCCAGTTAGAGTCGGCTAGGGCTTCCTCCATGCTTGAGGGCTCAATGTTTGAGAGAAAGCAACTGAACATGGCACTTTCTCCAAACACTTGACTTCTGGTCACTACACCCTTGGATGGATCTCCAATGATTTGGCTAGGTGAGTGATCTTTGAGCCATGCACGCTTGGATCCGCCAGCTCCATCTTCATCTGCTTCCTTGTTGCTCGCTTCACCATCTGAAGCGACTGGATTGGGTGCTTGGCCAGCACTAGCTTCAGAAATCTTGGGGGCAGCTTCGACTTTTCCTTTGGGATCCTGCTCGCTTGAGTCCTTGATCTCATCATCTTCATCAAGCACGTCCCATGTGAGTTGACTTGAGGGTTCCTTGCTTTGATCCTTTTCATTTGCTTGGGCCTGTTCCTGTGGAAGACTTAAAGAAGATTCATCAAATACGACATGGGGTGATTCCTCCACAATTAGGGTTTTACAGTTGAACACTCTGTAGGCTTTGCTCGATGTAGAGTATCCTAAGAATACTCCCTCATCAGCTTTGCTTTCAAAGGCTTTCAACTGTGACTTCCCATTGTTGTGAATGAAGACCCTACAACCAAAAATATGGAAATAAGATATGTTAGGAATTCTCCCTGTCCATATTTCATATGGTGTTTTGTCGTGCCGTTTGTTGAGAAGCGTTCTATTCTGGGTATAACATGTTGTATTGGCAGCTTCAGCCCAGTACTTCATCGGAAGCTTCGAGTCAGCAATCATGGTGCTAACGGCTTCTTTGATGATTCGATTTCTTCTTTCAGCAACACCATTCTGCTGAGGAGTGCGTGCTGAGGATGTCTGATGTGCTATTCCATGCTCCGTGCAGTACGCTTCAATTGTAGAGTTCAAGAACTCTGTGCCTTTGTCGGAGCGAATGGTCACGATAGCTTGATTCTTTTCCACCGCCAATCGCTTGAGTAGTTGTGGCAGTTTGGACAGTGTCTCATTCTTGCTGAATAGAAATACAACCCAAGTGTAGCGAGAGAAATCGTCGACTACAACTAGAGTGTACTTCCTTCCATTTACACTAACTGGAGTAACTGGACCAAACAGATCCATGTGAAGCAGCTCGAGCACTCGCTTTGATGAGGCTTCTTCAAGACTGGCGAAGTGCTTCTTCGTCTGCTTCCCTCGTTGGCATGGTGAGCATGGATGGTCTTTGATGAAGACTTCATTCGGTATGCCTTGCACCAAACCTTTTCGAGCTAAGCGATTGATAGCTTTGAAATTGAGGTGGTTCAAGCATCTGTGCCATAGCCATCCAATTTCTGTAGCACTTCTTGCAACTAGACAAGTTTCCTCTTTGCAGCTGTCCCATTGTGCTATGTAGACGTTCGTTTGCCTAATTCCAGTGAGCACAGTCTGAGACGTGAGTTTGCTCATCACAATGCACTTGTTGGAGATGAACTCCACCCTGTACCCTTTATCACAAAATTGTGAAATAGACAACAGGTTGTGCTTGAGTCCTTCCACATAGGAGACTTCTTCAATTGTGAGCTTTCCAACTTTCAGTGCGCCGTATCCCCTGGTGCTTCCTCGAGAGTTGTCACCAAAGGTTACGTGTGGACCCTTCTTCTCTACGTAGTTGTGAAGTAGAGCTTTCATGCCAGTCATGTGTCTTGAACATCCACTGTCCAAGTACCATACTAATTGACCTTCACTTGGCATGGGATCCACGGGGCTCACCTGCAATTAGACAGATTTTGGTACCCAAATCAGTTTGGGTCCTTGCAGGTTAGTTCCCTTAGGTACCCACACTTGCTTCACTCTCTTTTGAGATGAAGCTTGTGTCTTGGGCTTCTCGACCTTCGAAAACTTGGTGTACTGCCTAGAAGCAGCTTCACACGTGCAACAGTGTGTGCAAGAGGGGTAGCGGCTCGCTTCCGTCCTACCTATGCTCTTCCCACTTTGCTTATATCCTGAAGCGACTCGCTTAGAATTAGCTTTGGGTTTAGAGACTGACTTAGGGTTTCTAGTCTGTTGAAGCGGCTCGCTTGGTATCCTCGAAGCGGTCCAACTAGGGTTTTGACCCTGACTCGCTTGAGTAACCTTGGGAGTTCGAAGCGGCCTCTTTGGTGCTTCGAATTATTCCCCCTCAACGTTAGTCCGGTTGGACCATCTCCAGTCCGGATAACGTGACACATAGACATTACTCCTCTTTTTAGGAGGTAGATCCTTTGTCTCTCGTGTCTTGGCTTGAGACTTAGAAGCTTCAACAGTTCTCCCTTTACCCTTGGATTGGTAAGACTTAGCATGTTGAGTGCTAGGGACTGTTGAACTTTGCTTGCCCTTAGGATCTGCCCTTAAAGATATAGACATCTTCATTGGCTTCCTTTTAGGGTTCTCAGCCACTTTGCCTTTATCCTTGTTGGTGGTCGCTTTGGATGCAGTGGGCAATTCCAAAGTGACTGATGGTGTAGTGTGTGATGCACCAACAAAGACAGTCGGCTTGGGAGGTCCACCCTCATATCCAAGGCCAGCTTTCCTACCAAAAGGCAGAAGCGAGCCCTCTAGTGCCTGCCTAGCATATGATGCTTTGTTCAAGTTGGCAACTAGAGTGGACTGGGTTTCATACCTTCCTTCCAAGCTTTGGTGTCTAGCGAAGAGATCCTCGAACTTACTAGTCATAGCCTTTAAATTAAGTTTGACTTCATCAAGCTCACGGGCTAGCTTTCGGTTCTCCTTCTCGCTTTGAGACAGAGCTTGTTTTACCACTTCGTGGTCGCTTGGCAATTTTTGGTGCTTGTCAAACAGCTCACTCCATGTAGAGGATTGTTCTTCCTCATTGACAGTGTGTGCTAGTGTAATTGAAGTGATTGAAGGATAAAAGAATACCTCTCATGTTTCTTCATCGGTGAGCGCCATAAATCCAAGATCCTCACCATCACTGGAGTTTGGATCTGTGAATGCATCTGAGTCGCTTGGTGGATCTTCAGTTGTAGCGACCGGCACTTCACTCGCTACGAGTGCTCGCCTTGGGGCATCCCTCTTGGCCTTCAATTCTTCGCGCTCTTTAGAACTGAGCTTCGGGAAATCGGATTTGTAGTGGCCCATCTTGTGGCAGTGGTAACACTCCACTTCCATCATGTCGCGCGGGATCGTCTTGGTCGTCTCTTCTCTCTTTCCTTTTCCTTCTCGAGCATCAGTGCTCCTCCCTTTGTACTGCTTGTAGAATCTTTTGTACTTGCCCACTCGAGAGTTCATCTTGTTGAAGTTCTTGGATAAGAACGCAATGTGTTCTTCCAATTCTTCTCTCGTCATCTTGGCTAGCGACTGCTCGCTTGGCCCTTCGGCAGCTTTGAATGCTACTCCTTTTGACGTAGTGGGCGCTTCATCCTCGTCGTCGAGGCTCATTCGATTCAGATCAAACTCGTGAGCTTTGAGTTCGGAGAACAGCACTTCTGGCGTGAGCTTCGTTAGATCCTTGGTAGCTAGATATAGCTCCTTCATAGTCTGCCATTTCCTTGTGAGAGCACGAACTATTTTCAGGTTTACTTCCTTGTCTGTGAGTTCCTTCCCAAGCGAGTTGAGAGTTGCAGTAATGTTGGTAACTCTCAGCTCGAAGGCGTCGATGGACTCTCCTGACTTCATCACCAGATTTTCAAACTCTCGCATCTGGACGGCGAGCTTGTTCTCCTTGATTTTGTCTGTGCCTTGAGAAATGAGCGCTAGGGTTTCCCACATTTCCTTTGCCGTTGCACATTTCCTTATTCGTGGTAGATAGGCGTCCGACACGGTGCTCTGCATCGTGTGGCATGCAATCTTGTCGAGGTTGGCAACTTTGAAGTCATTTGGAGTATACTCATCCTTATCCTTCTCCACGTACTGCTGTCGAACGTGGGCTGGACGACCTTCAGCGGCTGGAACCTCCACAGATATGGCTTTCTTGATTTCGATTGGTCCGTCTTCAATGACTTCCCACATCCGGTCGTGGATTGAGCACAGGAAGCTCTCGACTCGGAAACTCCATATCTCATATCCTTCGATCGAGAACTGTGGAAGATTTGATGCACTGTACGTAGACATAGCAAACTATCAGCAGTAAATGCAATATGCGTGGGTGAGGTTTTGATGCACTTAGGAAAATAGGATCCGGTTCAGTGAGACAACGTGAAGCGAGTGGGGACTCGCTTCGGATATGCAAAGCAGAGGCTCGAAAGAACCGCTGCTCTGATACCACTTGTTGGTCCCGGTTTGTTAATAGGAGAAATACGTAGAGGGGGGGGGGGGGTGAATACGTATTTCGAAGTTTTTCAACTTCAAATCCCTTAACTCAGAGTAACAAGTAAAAAGCTCGCTTGAAACTTAAGACCTAGCTGAAGCTAGATCTACAGTACGTAGCTTGCCTGCTTGACCGAAGTGAGCACTTGATCAAGAGGGAGTCTTTACTCGTGTATGCGGAATTTGGTGAGCTAAATCTTTCCCTAAGTATTTGAAATTTCCAGATTAAGTTTGTTTAGATGCAGTATGCAATGGATAAACAAACAAGTAAGAGTTTAGGGTTAGAGAGATACGACACAGAGATTTATAGTGGTTCGGAGATAACGCTCCTACGTCCACTTTGTTGCACGACGGCAACTGTTCTCTTCACTCAAGAACTTGAAGGTTACGGGTCCTTCAAAAACCTGGTCGAGATCGGGCTTCACTCGCCTAGATCTGACGAACAGTGCAGTGATTACGGGTTCACTACTAAGACCTAAACTGGACACGAAGCTTCACTCGCTTCTGTCCGAACAACAGGGAGATTCCGGGCTCTCCTTACAGCCTAGCTTCGATCGAACTTTACACAAACGGTGTAAGTGTAAGCTTGGATCTCAACTCTATGATCGAGGCTTCTTCAATCGATGAAAGAAGAGCCTTGGATCGAAACAACCTAACGACAACACTCAAAAACCTAACAGACAAGTATAGGGTTTTTGGTTGACGACACACTATGAAGAACTCTTTACAGTAGATGCAAAGATTGGCTAGAGTTCTTCTTCTAAGCTTCGGATATATGAAGTGGGCTTAGAATCTAAGTGTGAAGGTTGTGAAGACGAGTTTCGATGAACTGGAAACTCGGAGAACACTTGAAACAAAAACTCGAAGATTGCTCTAAGGCTTGGGAGTATTTGTTTGCAATAGGCTCGTATGCGCAGGTAGTGTTCTTATTCTTCACGTCTTCATCCTTCACTATTTATAGGCGGAGGGTTGGCTGAGATCCGTTGCTTGGTTGGTGGCCTTGTCCCTCCTCCTCTCGACAGTACTTGCACAGGCTGGCTGCTTTTCAGACGCGCAGATTTGGACTTTTGCCGGAAATGGCTAAGTTCCAATTTCAACAGTAACTGGAGCGACCCAGTACTGTTACGGCGCCTTGTCGGCCTGGCAGTCAACTCCTCTGCTCCTCTCTTGAGTCGACACGTGGAGATCTCGTAATAAATGCGAAGATCTCCAGTTGACTGGAGTTCAAATTCGGAGCGGGAATTTGTGCTGTCGCTTTCTGGTAGGTAGTGGCTCGCTTCGCTTTGTAGCGTCCGCTTTAGTTGAGTCACTTCATAGTCATTCTGTAGTGAGCCGCTTCGGGAAATAAAGTTCCCTAGTGACTGCTTTGGAAACTGCTGACTAGAGTTGACTAGCTTTGACTCTTCACTGTAGCGCTTGCTTCGCTTCGCTTTAGTGGGTTCACTTGATTCCACTGTAGCGCTCGCTTCGCTTCGCTTCGCTTTGAACTGTAGCGCTCGCTTCGCTTCGCTTTGGCAGACTCACTTTGAATCTACTGTAGCGATCGCTTCGCTTCACAGTTCTTCGACACGCTTCACTTCAGTTTGCTTGACCCGCTTCGCTTTGAAAAACACACTCAAGTGAGTGGCCTTCACTTGAAATTTTGAAGCCTAATCTAAGCAAAATAAAAGAGCCATCCTAACAGAGTAGGCTTTTAGAAAAATTCTAACTTATCAACTATATCAAAATGGGTCGCTTGGGAACAGAACGCTTGGGGTTTTGGGATCAAATCAAAACATTAAGATATCCCTTATAAATTCCCCCTTAACATATTTGTTCTTAACAATTCCCAACAGAGGGTTCTGCCCATTATACGGGGCTTACGAGAGAGTTGCCTGTTAGACAGGGCTTTTGAGAGAGGGTTCTGCCTTCAGATGCGGGTACCCTTCATCAAAGTGAATGGGGTAACCTTGGCGTCTTTCGGCTCTCCATTTTTTAATGTTTTTATTATTTTATGGGTTTTTAAGTTATGGCGATTCAAGAGGCATTCGATTAACTTTAGTAGTGATGCTTATTCTGTAATCACCAATCCTTTGCAACTCATAAATGGGTTTCATATTGAGCAGATAATAGACAGAATTGTATTCTCACCAAGTAGACAAGGTGAGTCAAATGTGTTTTAAGATTGCTGCAGTTTGTGACCCGGCTTTCCTCCGGATCCTTCACAACCTTAAGCTTTTGACAAAACAACAACAGATTAGTCAACACAATTCATGTCATGAAAGAGATATGGCCCTGAGATTGTTTTCAATTACCGGATTCATGTATCACAAGCAATGTAGCTAAAACGAATTCATGGTATATATACTAAAATTTTCCAGGAATAATGTAAATCTCGCATTCAATACACATTCCTCCTAATATATGGCCACCATTTTAGGCATTCATCGCAACAGAGTAAATGACAGGACAAATTTATGCGCCTATCATCAGAATCAATTAGAGCTTCAAAGATGAACAGGGGATTAGCATTCTGACCCCATGGGTTTTAGCAGTGCTTACATATATCAATTCTTAGTTCATGTTCATGGCAAGAAAATCAGTCTTTCAAGCACGAGTTTCCTTTCAATCAAAAGGTTTATCACAATTTCCGCCTCACAGAGAGCATAATCATAAAATCACATCACATTTAACATCTCATAGCCGTGGAAAACTTTAGCAAGTATCAAGCAGTGGTGTGCACATTTGGGGTTTTTGCAGATTTAAACAACAAACAGAGCATTCCCAATCAATACAACATCAGGTTTTCTCATATTTTCCACATAAGGACATAATAAAGGGAAATCACAGACAACATTATAACAACGAGCTAGAATTTTGCATAAAAAACAGGGGAAATCAACATCTCAACTCAAGTATTCCCACAGACGGCGCCAGTTGATAGATCCGGGTTAGAGATCCACAACAATTTAGGAGATTATTCATCATGTTTTGCAAAGAGAGTTCATGGGTAAAGCATTACAACAGCAAAGAGCAAGAGATTCATGCGTATATGAAAACCATAGCTAGGCATTTTGTACAGGGCGAGACGTATATAGCAACGGCAAGTAATAGTTGAGCGATAGGTAAAGGGTAAAAGGCGTATTTAACCATAAACTAGCAAGATCCATGGAGTTTTGTATTCATATGAGCAGATAGCGAAGAAACGAAGTAGGAAAGAGAGAGAAACGAGGAGCGCGGAGCTCCGTTGAGCCTCATTCTCCTTTAGGTAATGAGGGTTTTACCTTAAGCTCAAGGTAGTGTACGTAGGAGAGAGACTTTTCCCGGCGTCGAGAAGAGCAGATGGAAGTGAAAGAGAACTAAAACTTCCCGGAAGAAAGCTTTGGACGCCTTGACTACTTGAGCTCAGAGGAACTCGTAAGAGAGAGAGTATGGAATTGAATGGAACAGTACACTAAGGAGTGTGTTGTGATCATGCCCCTGAAGTGTGCATTTACTTAGTATTTATAGGCGTAGAGAGGATAGAAATGGAATTCCCCTAAAGACAGTATTCTTTCTTGCCATTAATGTCGTGGTCCTCACACTAGGAGGACTAGAGTCACGCCGATTTCATGTTTAGGCAGATCTTTAGGTTTTGGGGAAAACCTAATAGGATCAAGACGGCTTCTGTGCAGACTGGCTCCTATGCAGAAGCCTTGGCATGAGTTAAATTAGGCACCAGGCCCTTATTAGTGAAGTTGGTATTTCTCTCTTATCAGAAGATGTTATTTAATACTCATTCTTATTTAGGGGTGATACTCTTAAAGTTTAGAGAGGTTGATTTTCTCCAGCATTCAGATTTACTTACACGAGAGAAGCTAATATTAGTCCCTATCAGGCTAGAAATAGTCTGATCGCTTCAAGTTGTGCCACTGGAGCGAAGGTCTCATCAAAATCAATTCCTTCCTCTTGGCAGTAGCCCTTAGCAACGAGACGCGCCTTGTTCCTCACAACGTTGTGGTCCTCGTCCGTCTTGTTCTTGAACACCCACTTGGTGCCAATAACATGCTGGAATTTGGGACGATCTACGAGGTACCATACGTCGTTTCTGGTGAACTGATTCAGCTCTTCTTGCATGGCAATCACCCAATTGGAATCTGCTAGGGCTTCCTCCACGCATGACGGCTCGATGTTTGAGAGAAAGCAACTGAACATGGCACTTTCTCCAAACACCTGACTTCTGGTCACTACACCCTTGGATGGATCTCTAATGATTTGACTTGGTGAGTGATTCTTGAGCCATGCTCGCTTGGATCCGCCAGCTTCATCTTCATCTTCTTCCTGGTCGCTCGCTTCACCATCTGAAGCGACTGGATTGGGTGCTTGGCCAGCACTCGCTTCAGGAATCTTGGGGGCAGCTTCATCCTTTTCTTGGACAATTGGCTCGCTTGAGTCTTTGACTTCTTCATCATCCTCAAGCATGTCCCAAGTTAATGAATTTATGGGTTCCTCGCTTAACTTATTTTCCTTGGATTGAACCTGTTCCCGTGGAAGACTCAAAGAAGATTCATCAAATACGACATGGGGTGATTCCTCCACGATTAGGGTTTTACAATTGAACACCCTGTAAGCTTTGCTTGATGTAGAGTATCCTAAGAATATTCCTTCATCAGCTTTGCTTTCAAAGGCTTTCAATTGCGACTTCCCATTATCATGGATGAAGACCCTACAACCAAAAATATGGAAATAAGATATGTTAGGAATTCTCCCTGTCCATATTCATATGGTGTCTTGTCGTGCCGTTTGCAGAGAAGCATCCGGTTCTGCGTGTAGCATGCCGTATTGACAGCTTCAGCCCAATACGTCATTGGAAGCTTCGAGTCAGCAATCATGGTTCGAGCGGCTTCTTTGATGATTCGATTTCTTCTTTCAGCAACTCTGTTCTGCTGAGGTGTGCGTGCTGAGGATGTTTGATGTGCAACACCATGCTCTGTGCAGTAAGCTTCAACGGTAGAGTTCAAGAACTCTGTGCCTTTGTCGGAGCGAATGGTGACAATCGCTTGATTCTTCTCCACAGCCAATCGCTTGAGCAATTGTGGTAGCTTAGTCAGTGTCTCCTTCTTGCTGAAGAGAAATACAACCCAAGTGTAGCGAGAGAAGTCGTCAACTACAACTAGATTGTACTTCCTTCCATTTACACTAACTGGAGTGACTGGACCAAACAAATCCATATGAAGCAGCTCGAGCACTCGCTTGGATGAAGCTTCTTCCAGACTGGCGAAGTGCTTCTTTGTCTGCTTCCCTCGTTGGCATAGTGAGCATGGATGATCTTTGATAAAGACTTCATTTGGTATGCCTTGCACCAAACCTTTTCGAGCTAAGCGATTTATGGCTTTGAAGTTGAGATGGTTCAAGCGTCTGTGCCATAGCCATCCTATTTCTGTAGCGCTTCTTGCAACTAAGCACGTCTCCTCTTTGCAGCTTTCCCATTGTGCTATGTAGACGTTCCTTTGTCTAATTCCAGTGAGCACAATCTGGGATGTGAGCTTTCTCTTCACTATGCACTTGTTGGAAATAAATCCCACCTTGTATCCTTTATCACAGAATTGTGAAATAGATAACAAGTTGTGCTTAAGTCCTTCCACATAGGAGACTTCTTCTATTGTAAGCTTTCCGACTTTCAGTGCGCCGTATCCTTTGGTGCTTCCTCGTGGGTTATCACCAAATGTAACGTGTGGACCCTTCTTCTCTATGTAGTCGTGAAGAAGAGCTCTCATGCCGGTCATGTGTCTTGAACATCCACTGTCAAGTACCAGATTTGTTGACCCTGGCTTGGCATGGGATCCACGGCGCTCACTTGCAATTAGATAGATTTTGGTACCCAAATCAGTTTGGGTCCTTGCAGGTTAGTTCCCTTAGGTACCCACACTTGCTTCACTTTCTTTCGAAAGGTAGCTTGTGTCTTGGGCTTCTCGACCTTTGAAAACTGTGAGTTCTGCCTTAAAGCAGCTTCACATGTGCAGCAGTGTGTGCAGGAGGGGTAGCGGCTCGCTTGAGGCTTACCTATGCTCTTACCTGCTTGCTTGTATCCTGAAGCGACTCGCTTCGGATTAGCTACAGGCTTAGAGACTGACGTAGGGTTTACAGTCTTTCGAAGCGGCTCGCTTTGTTTCTTCGAAGCGGTCCAACTAGGGTTTTGACCCCGACTCTCTTGAGAAACTTTGGAAGTTTGAAGCGGCCTTCTTGGTGCTTCAAGTTCTTCCCCCTCAACGTTAGTCCGGTTGGACCATCTCCAGTCCGGATAACGTGACACATAGACATTACTCCTTTTCTTGAAAGGGAGATCCTTTGTCTCTGGTGTCTTGGTCTGAGACTTAGAAGCTACAACTGTTTTCCCTTTACCTTTGGATTGGTAAGATTTAGCATTGTTAGTGCTAGGGACAGTTGGTCTTTGCTTGCCCATAGTTTCTACCCTTGAAGATAAAGACATCTTCATTGGCTTCTTCTTAGGGTTCTCAGCCATTTGGCCTTTATCCTTGTTGGTGGTCGCTTTGGATGCAGTGGGCATTTCCAAAGTGACTGATGGTGTCGTGTTTGAAGCACCAACAAAGACAGTCGGCTTGGAAGGTCCACCCTCATATCCGAGTCCTCCCTTTCTACCAAAAGGTAGAAGTGAGCTCTCTAGTGCCTGCCTAGCATATGAAGCTTTGTTCAAATTGGCAACTAGAGTGGATTGGGTTTCATACCTTCCTTCCAAGCTTTGATGTCTAGCGAAGTGATCCTCGAACTTACTAGTCATAGCCCTTAAGTTAAGTTTGACTTGGTCAAGCTCAGTGGCTAGCTTTCAGTTCTCCTTCTCGCTTTGAGACAAAGCTTGTTTCAACACTTCGTGGTCGCTTGACAGTTTGATGTGCTTGTCAAGCAACTCACTCCATGTCGAGGAATTTGCTTCCTCTTGGTGAGTGTGTGGGAGTGTAATTGAACTTGGTGAGGGATAGATAAATACCTCTCCAGCTTCCTCGTCGGTGAGCGCCATGAGTCCAAGATCCTCTTCCTCACTTGAATTAGGATCTGTAAATGCATCGGAGTCGCTTGATGGATCTTCAGTTGAAGCGACCGGCATTTCACTCGCTACGAGCGCTCGCCTCGGAGCATCCCTCTTTGCTCTCAGTTCCTCTCGCTCCTTTGCACTCAGCTTCGGGCAATCAGATTTGTAGTGGCCCATCTTGTGGCAGTGGTAGCATTCCACTTCCATCATGTCCCTTGAGATCGGCTTAGTCGTCTCTTCTCTCTTCCCTTTTCCTTCTTGAGCATCAGTGCTCCTTCCTTTGTACTGCTTGTAGAATCTTTTGTACTTGCCCACACGTGAGTTCATCTTGTTGAAGTTCTTGGATAAGAACGCAACATGTTCTTCGAGCTCTTCCCTCGTCATCTTGGCTAGCGACTGGTCGCTTGGCCCTTCAACAGCTTTGAAAGCTACACCCTTTGATGTCGTGGGAGATTCATCCTCATCGTCGAGGTTCATTCGATTTAGATTGAATTCGTGAGCTTTGAGTTCGGAGAACAGAATCTCCGGTGTGAGCTTTGATAGATCCTTGGTAGCTAGGTACAACTCCTTCATTGTCTGCCACTTCCTTGTGAGAGCACGAACAATCTTCAGATTTACTTCCTTGTCTGTGAGTTCCTTCCCAAGTGAGTTGAGAGTTGCAGTGATGTTGGTAACTCTCAGCTCGAAGGCATCGATGGACTCTCCTGGCTTCATCACTAGGCTTTCAAACTCCCGCATCTGAACGGCAAGCTTGTTTTCTATGATTTTGTCTGTGCCTTGAGAAATGAGGGCTAGGGTTTCCCACATTTCTTTCGCCGTTGCGCACTTCCTTATCCGTGGTAGATAGGCGTCCGACACGGTGCTCTGCATCGTGTGGCGTGCGATCTTATCGAGGTTGGCGACTTTGAAGTCATTTGGAGTGTACTCATCTTTGTCCTTCTCTACGTACCGTTGTCGGACATAGGCAGCCCGACCTTCGGCAGCTGGGACGTTCTCAGAGACGGCATTCCTGATTTCGATCGGTCCTCCTTCAATGACCTCCCACATCCGGTCATGTATGGAGCACAGGAAGCTCTCAACTTGGAAGCTCCAGATCTCATAGCCTTCAATGGAAAACTATGGAAGACTAGAAGCATTGTATGTAGACATAGCAAACAGTCAGTAGAGATGCAGTATGCGTGGGTGAGGTTTTGATGCACTTAGAAAGATAGGATCCGGTTCAATGAGACAACAGAAGCGAGTGGGGACTCGCTTCGGATATGCAAAGCAGAGGCTCGAAAGAACCGCTGCTCTGATGCCACTTGTTGGTCCCGGTTTGTTATAGGAAAAATACGTAGAGGGGGGGGGGGGGGGGAATACGTATTTTGAAGTTTTTCAACTTCAAATCCTTAACTCAGAGTATGAACTAAAGTGCTCTTTTGAAATACTAAGACCTAGCCGAGAGCTAGATCTGAAGTAATCACGATTCTCTTGACCTAAGCTTAGAGCTTGATCAAGAGTGAGACTTTACTCTTAGTGCGGAATTCGGTGAGCTATAATATTTCCTAAGTAATTAAAATTCCAAGTTATGTTTGTTTAGATGCAGATGCAGTGAATAATCAAACAAGGAAATAAAGAGTTAGGGTTAGAGAGATACGACACGAGATTTATAGTGGTTCGGATATAAAGCTCCTACGTCCACTTTGTTGCACTCGGCAACATGTTCTCTTCACTCAAGAACTTGAAGATTACGGGCTCTTCAAAAGCCTGGTCAAGATCGAGCTTCACTCGCTTGGATCTGACAGACGCTAGGTGATTCCAGGTTCACACCAAGAACCTAGACTGGACTGGAATCATCACTCGCTTCAGTCCGATGACAGGGAGATTGCGGGCTCTCCTTACAGCCTAGCTTCGATCGAGCTTTACACGAACGATGTAAGTGCAAGCTTGGATCTAGACTCTATGATCGAGGTTTCTACAATCGATGAAAGTAGGGCCTTGGATCGGAACAACCTAACGACGACGAACACAAAAACCTAACGAACAGATTAGGGTTTTTGGTTTACGACGACACACTATGAAGAACTCTTTACAGTAGATGCAAAGATGACTAGAGTTCTTCTTCTAAGCTTGGATATGGAATGGGCTTAGACTCTAAGTGTGAAGGTTGCGAAGACGAGTTCCGATGTGACTGGAACTCGGAGAACACTTGGAAACAAAAACTCGAAGATTGCTCTAAGGCTGGGAGTGTTTGTTTGCAGTAGGCGCTCGAATGCTCAGGAAGTGTTCTACTTCTCTTCGTCTTCAACCTTCACTATTTATAGGCGGAGGGATGCCGAGATCCGTTGCTTGGTTGGTGGCTTTGTCCCTCCTCCTCTCGACAGTACTTGCACAGGCTGGATGCTTTTGCAGGAGCGCAGTTTGTCTCTTTGCCGAAAACGGCTAAGTTACAAAACTAACAGTAACTGGAGCGAGCCAGTACTGTAGCGGCGCCCTGTCGGCCTGGTAGTCAACTCCTCTGCTCCTCTCCGTGTTCGACACGTGGAGATCTCGTAATTAATGCGGAGATCTCCAGTTGACTGGAGTTCAAAATCGGAGCGGGAATTGTGCTGTCGCTTTCTGGTAGGTAGTGGCTCGCTTCGCTTTGAAGTTGTAGCGTCCGCTTCGAATTGAGTCGCTTCAAGGTCACTTTGTAGCGAGTACTTGGGAAGTGAGTTCCCGAAGTGACTGCTTTAGTAAGTGTTGACCCGCATTAACTCGCTTAGGTTTTTCACTGTAGCGCTCGCTTCGCTTCGCTTTGGTGGACTCGCTTCAATTCCACTGTAGTGCTCGCTTCGCTTCGCTTTGCTTCGGCACGCTTCACTTCGGCTGGATAGACTCGCTTCGATAGAAAACACACTCAAGAGAGTGGCCTTCACTTGGAATTTTCTGCAGTCTAAAAACTTAAGCAAAATAAAGCCATCCTAACAGAGTAGGCTTAGAAAATTTTTTTAACCTATTTTCTAAATCAAAAAGGGTCGCTTGGAATAGAACACTTTGGGGTTTTGGAATCAATTCAAAACTATTTGACTCACTACGATGTGACTCATAGGAGTTCCCCCTTAACACTTTGTTCTTAACAATTCCCAACAACCCACTATCATTTCCCGCCAGAGTACTAAACCAGAAGCTTATTAAGCACGCTTCTGGACTTTGGGGGGGGGGGGGGGGGGGGGGAAGTAGCTGATAGGGATAAATATCAGCCTTTGCTAATGTAGCATCTGCAAGAACTTATCTCTCTCATCCTTTCAGAAGCCACACACGATTGGCTTGACAAAGATGCTTAAGCCATAGGTGCTATAGAGTTTTGAACAAGTTTTGACCTGCGGTGGGGCTTCTGCGCAGGAGCTCAGTCCATACAGAAGTTGTGCGGGTCCTGCTGGCACCTGCCGGAACCTGGGGATCTGCTTGACACATGATCGGCGTGACCCTACCCATCCTAGAGTGAAGACCACGAAATTAATGGCAAAGAAGGAATCTGTCTCCATAGGAATTCCCTTTCTTGTCCTCCTCTCGCACAAATGATCACCTTTTCACTCTCCTCACATCTATAAATACCGAGCAGTCGGATACCTCATCATTCATCACCATCCCAACACATCACATTATTACTCTTTGTTGGGAATTGTTAAGAACAAAGTGTTAAGGGGGAACTCCTATGGGACACCTCGAAGTGAGCCAAATGTTTGTTTTGATTTGATCCCAAAACCCCAAGTGTTCTATTCCCAAGTGACCCATTTGATGTAGAAAATAGGTTAGAAATTTTTCTAAGCCTACTCTGTTAGGATGGCTTTATTTTGCTTAAATTTTAGACTGGAGAAAAATTCCAAGTGAAGGCCACTCTCTTGAGTGTGTTTTCAATCGAAGCAAGTCTATCCAGCTGAAGTGAAGTGTACCGAATCAAAGCGAAGCGAGCGCTACAGTGGAATCGAAGCGAGTCCACCAAAGCAAAGCGAAGCGAGCGCTACAGTGGAATCGAAGTGACTCCATCAAAGCAAAGCGAAGCGAGCGCTACAGTGAAAAGCCGAAGCGAGTCAATGCGGGTCAACACTTACTAAAGCAGTCACTTCGGGAACTCACTTCCCAAGTACTCGCTACATAGTGACCTTGAAGCGACTCGATTCGAAGGGGACGCTACAACTTCAAAAGCGAAGCGAGCCACTACCTACCAGAAAGCGACAGCATAATTCCCGCTCCGAATTTGAACTCCAGTCAACTGGAGATCTCCGCATTGATTACGAGATCTCCACGTGTCGATCGCGGAGAGGAGCAGAGGAGTTGACTGCCAGGCCGACAGGGCGCCGCTACAGTACTGGCTCGCTCCAGTTACTGTTAGTTTTGTAACTTAGCCGTTTTTGGCAAAGAGACAAACTGCGCTCCTGCAAAAGCAACTGCCTGCGCAAAGTACTGTCGAGAGGAGGAGGGACAAAGCCACCAACCCAGCAACGGATCTTGGCATCCCTCCGCCTATAAATAGTGAAGGATGAAGACGAAGAAAAGTAGAACACTTCCTGAGCATTCGAGCCTACTGCAAACAAACACTCCCAGCTTTCTAAGCAATCTTCGAGTCTTTGTTTTCAAGTGTTCTCCGAGTTTCCAGTTCATCGGAACTCGTCTTCACAACCTTCGCACTTAGAGTCTGAGCCCATTCCATATCCAAGCTTAGAAGAAGAGCTCTAGCCATCTTTGCACTTATTGTAAAGAGCTCTTCATAGTGTGTCATCGTCAACCAAAAACCCTAAATCTGTTGTTAGGTTTTTGAGTTCGTCTTCGTTAGGTTGTTTCGATCCAAGGCCCTTCTTTCATCGATTGAAGAAGCCTCGATCATAGAGTTTAGATCCAAGCTTGCACCTACATCGTTTGTGTGAAGCTCGATCGAAACTAGGCTGTAAGGAGAGCCCGCAATCTCCCTGTCTGTCTGTTGTTCGGACTGAAGCGAGTGAAGCTTCCAGTCCAGGTTAGGTTTGTGTAGTGAACCCGCAATCACTACTTCTGTCGTTGGATCCAGGCGAGTGAAGCCCGATCTCGACCAGGTTTTTGAAGGACCCGTAACCTTCAAGTTCTTGAGTGAAGAGAACAGTTGCCGTGTGCAACAAAGTGGACGTAGGAGCTTTATCTCCGAACCACTATAATCCCTTTGTCGTATCTCTCAACCCTAAACTCTTTACTTTGATTATTCATTGCACGTGCATCTAAACAAACGTAACTTGGATTTTTAATTACTTAGGAGAAGATTATAGCTCACCGAATTCCTCACAAGAATAAAGTCTCACACTTGATCAAGCTCTAAGCTTAGGTCAAGAGATTGTTGATTGCTTTAGATCTAAGCTCTCGGCTAGGTCTTAGTATTTCTACGAGCACTTTACTTCATACTCTGAGTTAAGGAATTTGAAGTTGAAAAACTTCAAAATACGTATTCACCCCCCCCCCCCTCTACGTATTTTTGCTATAACAAACCGGGACCAACAAGTGGTATCAGAGCAGCGGTTCTTTCGAGCCTCTGCTTTGCATATCCGAAGCGAGTCCCCACTCGCTTCACGTTGTCTCACTGAACCGGATCCTATTTTCCTAAGTGCATCAAAACCTCACCCACGCATATTGCATTTACTGCTGATAGTTTGCTATGTCTACATATAGTGCATCAAGTCTTCCACAGTTCTCTATCGAAGGATACGAGACATGGAGTTTCCGAGTCGAGAGCTTCCTATGCTCCATCCACGACCGGATGTGGGAAGTTATAGAGGACGGACCAATCGAAATCAGGAAAGCCGTCTCTGAGAACGTCCCAGCTGCCGAAGGTCGGGCTGCCTATGTTCGACAACGGTACGTAGAGAAGGACAAAGATGAGTACACTCCGAATGACTTCAAAGTCGCCAACCTCGACAAGATCGCACGCCACACGATGCAGAGCACCGTGTTGGACGCCTATCTACCACGGATAAGGAAGTGCGCAACGGCGAAAGAAATGTGGGAAACTCTAGCCCTCATTTCTCAAGGCACAGACAAAATCAAAGAAAACAAGCTTGCTGTTCAGATGCGGGAGTTTGAAAGTCTGATAATGAAGCCAGGAGAGTCCATCGACGCCTTCGAGCTGAGAGTCACCAACATCATTGCAACTCTCAACTCACTTGGGAAGGAATTCACAGATAAGGAAGTCAACCTGAAGATTGTCCGAGCTCTCACGAGGAAGTGGCAGACAATGAAGGAGCTATACCTAGCTACCAAAGATCTAAATAAGCTCACACCGGAGATTCTGTTCTCCGAACTCAAAGCTCATGAATTCGATCTGAATCGAATGAACCTCGACGAAGAGGATGAAGCTCCCACGACGTCAAAAGGTGTAGCGTTCAAAGCTGCTGAAGGGCCAAGTGACCAGTCGCTAGCCAAGATGACGAGGGAAGAGTTGGAAGAACATATTGCGTTCTTATCCAAGAACTTCAACAAAATGAACTCTCGAGTGGGCAAATACAAAAGATTCTACAAGCAATACAAAGGGAGGAGCACTAATGCTCGAGAAGGAAAAGGGAAGAGAGAAGAGATGACCAAGCCGATCTCAAGGGACATGATGGAAGTGGAATGCTATCATTGCCACAAAATGGGCCACTACAAGTCCGATTGCCCGAAGCTGAGTGCGAAGGAGCGAGAGGAACTGAGAGCAAAGAGGGATGCTCCGAGGAGAGCGCTCGTAGCGAGTGAAATGTCGGTCGCTTCAACTGAAGAAGTCTCAAGCGACTCGGATGCATTCACAGATCCCAACTCCAGTGAGGGAGAGGATCTTGGACTCATGGCGCTCACCGACGAGGAAACAGGAGAGGTATTCATCTATCCCTCACCTAGTTCAATTACACTCGCACACACTCACCCAGAGGAAGCAAATTCCACGACATGGAGTGAGTTGATTGACAAGCACATTAAATTGTCAAGCGACCACGAAGTGTTGAAACAAGCTTTGTCTCAAAGCGAGAAGGAGAACCGAAAGCTAGCCACTGAGCTTGACCAAGTCAAACTTAACTTAAGGGCTATGACTAGTAAGTTCGAGGATCTCTTCACGAGACATCAAAGCTTGGAAGGAAGGTATGAAACCCAGTCCGCTCTAGTTGCCAACTTGAACAAAGCTTCATATGCTAGGCAGGCACTAGAGAGCTCACTTCTACCTTTTGGTAGAAAGGGAGGACTCGGATATGAGGGTGGACCTTCCAAGCCGACTGTCTTTGTTAGTGCTTCTCACACGACACCATCAGTCAATTTGGAAATGCCCACTGCATCCAAAGCGACCACCAACAAGGATAAAGGCCAAATGGCTGAGAACCCTAAGAAGAAGCCAATGAAGATGTCTATATCTTCAAGGGCAGAAACTATGGGCAAGCAGAAACCAACTGTCCCTAGCACTTACAATGCTAAAGCTTACCAATTCAAAGGTAAAGGGAAACCAGTTGTAGCTTCTAAGTCTCAGGCCAAGACACAAGAGACAAAGGATCTCCCTTTTGAGAAAAGGAGTAATGTCTATGTGTCACGTTATCCGGACTGGAGATGGTCCAACCGGACTAACGTTGAGGGGGAAGAATTCGAAGCACCAAAGAGGCCGCTTCGAACTCCCAAGGTTACTCAAGCGAGTCGGGGTCAAAACCCTAGTTGGACCGCTTCGAGAAAACCTAGCGAGCCACTTCGACAGACTGTAAAACCTAAGTCAGTCTCTAAGCCCGTAGCTAATCCGAAGCGAGTCGCTTCAGGATACAAGCCAAAGGGTAAGAGCATGGGTATGCCTCAAGCGAGCCGCTACCCCTCTTGCACACACTGCTGCACGTGTGAAGTTGCTTTAAGGCAGAAGTCACAGTTTTCAAAGGTCGGGAAACCCAAAGCACAAGCTACCCTTCAAAAGAAAGTGAAGCAAGTGTGGGTACCTAAGGGAACTAACCTGCAAGGACCCAAACTGATTTGGGTACCTAAATCTGTCTAATTGCAGGTGAGCGCCGTGGATCCCATGCCAAGTGAGGGTCAACAAATCTGGTACTTGGACAGTGGATGTTCAAGACACATGACCGGCATGAGAGCTCTACTTCATGACTACATAGAGAAGAAGGGTCCACACGTTAATTTTGGTGATAACTCTCGAGGAAGCACCAAAGGATACGGCGCACTGAAAGTTGGAAAGCTCACGATTGAAGAAGTCTCCTACGTGGAAGGACTCAAGCACAACTTGCTATCCATTTCACAATTTTGTGACAAAGGATACAAGGTGGAATTTATTTCCAACAAGTGCATTGTAAAGAGCAAGCTCACTGCCCAGATTGTGCTAACTCGAGTAAGACAAAGGAACGTCTATATAGCACAATGGGACAGCTGCAAAGAGGAGACGTGCTTAGTAGCAAGGAGTGCTACAGAAATAGGATGGCTATGGCACAGACGCTTGAACCATCTCAACTTCAAAGCCATAAACCGCTTAGCTCGAAAGGGTTTGGTGCAAGGCATACCAAATGAAGTTTCCATCAAAGACCATCCATGCTCACCATGCCAACGAGGGAAGCAGACAATGAAGCACTTCGCAAGTCTTGAAGAAGCTTCATCAAAGCGAGTGCTCGAGCTGCTTCATATGGATCTGTTTGGTCCAGTCACTCCAGTTAGTGTAAATGGAAGGAAGTACACTCTAGCTGTAGTCGACGACTTCTCTCGCTACACTTGGGTTGTATTCCTCTTCAGCAAGAAGGAGACACTGACCAAGCTACCACAACTGCTCAAGCGATTGGTTGTGGAAAAGAATCAAGCGATTATGACCATCCGCTCCGACAAAGGCACAGAGTTCCTGAACTCTACCATTGAAGCTTACTGCACGGAGCATGGCATAGCACATCAGACTTCCTCAGCACGCACACCTCAGCAGAATGGAGTTACTGAAAGAAGGAATCGAATCATCAAAGAAGCCATTCGAACCATGATTGCAGACTCGAAGCTTCCAATGAAGTATTGGGCTGAAGCTGCCAATACAGCATGCTACACGCAGAATCGAACGCTTCTCTGCAAACGGCACGACAAAACACCATATGAAATATGGATAGGGAGAATTCCTAACATATCTTATTTCCATATTTTTGGTTGTAGGGTCTTCATCCATGACAATGGGAAGTCGCAGTTGAAAGCCTTTGAAAGCAAAGCTGATGAAGGAATATTCTTAGGATATTCTACATCAAGCAAAGCTTACAGGGTGTTCAACTGTAAAACCCTAATTGTGGAGGAATCACCCCATGTCGTATTTGATGAGTCTTCTTTGAGTCTTCCACAGGAACAGGTTCAATCTAAGGAAAGAAAAACAAGCGAGGAACCCATCAATTCATTAACTTGGGACATGCTTGAGGATGATGAAGAAATCAAGGGCTAAAGCGAGCAGAATGTCCAAGGAAAGGATGAAGCTGCCCCAAAGATTCCTGAAGCGAGTGCAGGCCAAGCATCCAATCCAGTCGCTACAGAAGGTAAAGCGAGCGACCAAGAAGAAGATGAAGATGAAGCTGGCGGATCCAAGCGTGCATGGCTCAAGAATCACTCACCAAGCCAAATCATTGGAGATCCATCCAAGCGTGTAGCGACCAGAAGTCAAGTGTTTGGAGAAAGTGCCATGTTCAGTGGCTTTCTCTCAAACATTGAGCCGTCATGCGTGAAGGAAGCCCTAGTCGATTCAAATTGGGTGATCGCCATGCAGGAAGAGCTGAATCAGTTCACCAGAAATGACGTATGGTATCTCGTGGATCGTCCCAAATTTCAGCATGTGATTGGCACCAAGTGGGTGTTCAAGAACAAGACGGACGAAGACCACAACGTTGTGAGGAACAAGGCGCGTCTCGTCGCCAAGGGCTACTGCCAAGAGGAAGGAATCGATTTCGATGAGACCTTCGCTCCTGTGGCACGGCTTGAAGCGATCAGACTATTTCTAGTCTATGCAGCGGCCAAGAAATTCAAAGTTTATCAGATGGATGTGAAGAGCGCGTTCCTCAACGGTGAATTGAAGGAAGAAGTGTATGTGGAGCAGCCACCGGGTTTCGAGCAAGGAGATAAGGTGTATCGACTGAAGAAAGCCCTATATGGATTGAAGCAAGCTCCCAGAGCTTGGTATGATACTCTTTCTCAATTCCTAGTGGATAATGGATTCCACAAAGGAAAGATAGATCGAACCCTATTCACCATCAATCATGGAGATGATATGCTATGGGTTCAGATCTACGTGGACGACATCATATTTGGGTCACCAAACCAGTCGCTTAGCGAGAAGTTTGGAGAGCTTATGAAGACCAAATATGAGATGTCAATGATTGGCTTGATGAGCTGCTTTCTAGGTCTTCAAGTGAAGCAGCAGGATGATGGCATCTTCATCAATCAAGCTAAGTATACAAGAGATATGCTTGCCAAGTTTGGTGTTCAGCATGCCAAAGCTGTGAAGATTCCAATGAACATGAACTGGAAGATGGAGCCAGACATAGATGGGAAGTCTGTGGATGCTACAGACTACCGAGCCTTGATCGGATCCCTTTTATATCTCACTGCAAGTAGGCCGGATATAGCTTTTGCAGTTGGAGTCTGTGCTCGCTTCCAAAGCAATCCCAAGCACTGCCATCTTGATGCTGCCAAGAGAATTCTTTGATATTTGAAGGGCACTGTCAATATGGGGTTGTGGTATCCAACGGAGGATAATTTGGAACTCACTGGATATTCAGATACTGACTATGGAGGATGCCGAATTGATAGGAAGTCAACTTCGGGCACTTGTCAGTTCTTGGGAAGCAAGCTGATCTCATGGTTTTCGAAGAAGCAGACGAGTGTAGCTACTTCAACGACTGAAGCCGAATATATGGCCGCTGGAAGCTGCTGTTCTCAAATTCTATGGCTTCGTCAGCAGTTGAAGGACTACAATGTTGAAGCAAATGAAATTCCTATATTCTGCGACAATAACAGGGCGATCTGCATCTCTCAAAATCCAGTGCTTCACACCAGATGCAAGCACGTGGAAATCAGACATCACTTCATTCGTGATCATGTCGAGAAGAAGGATATCAAGCTTGAGAAAATTCATACCGATCTCCAACGAGCAGATATCCTCACCAAGCCTCTAGCTGAGTCTCGTTTCAATCAGCTATGCATGGAATTAGGGTTGCTAGACCCTGGTGAAGAGTGCTAGATCCAGGATGCACGAAGGAGTGGTCGCTAGTTTTTCGTAGCGTCACTCGCTTCGGATCTTCACCAACTCAAGCGAGCCACTTCAAAATTCCACTCGCTTGAAGAAGGAGAAATAAGGTGGAGTTAGGTAAGTGTTGGAAGACGTTCCCTACCCGCTTACAGGAATTGTTAAGCCATTGGTTAAGGGGGAACTATTGTTTGCTCTCGGAGCAAGCTACTTCCAAAGCAAGCAAGGAAAGCTGCTACCTAGCCTAGGATTCCTAGCGAGTGGGTATAAACACTCGCAAGTGCCGTTTCTAGTAACGGTTGTGGGGTCTTGTATCGGGCCTTCCCACATAAAAACGGTGAAAGCTTAGGCAGGGCTGGACCTTGTGTCCTCTTCCCATCTTTCCGTCGAAGAGGAGCAAGTCTTCTCATCTCCTTCATCGTAGATAAATGTCCATTCCTTACTCACTCTTCATTGAGTTGAGCTGCCGGATGTCTATCCATTCCTCCCCCACTTTGAATTTTGCATCGCTTCAATTTGCCCTAGCTTGGGTCAAAGCGAGTCGATTGCAAGTTCATTCTATAGCTTGTAGGAGGAAGCTTGAAGGTTTACCTTTTTCTACAAAAGGTTGCAGGGCTGGTGACATGCTTCTGCGTAAAATTCGAGATTGTCTTGTCAGAGCATTCTCATTGTCATCCTGTCCATTTCTGCTCTGAGATAAGGACTTGTACTCATCCCCCATTCATCGTGAATATGTACACTTACGTGAAGCTCCCCTCTGGGTTGTAGTAAGCTTGCGTACTATGTTCATTCTCTCCCCCCATTCACTTCGATGGAGGACTCTCTAATTCGTAGAGGAAGATGAATGCCATGAAGATGAATGCCAAGAAGATGAAGTACTCTACAGGTGGTATCAACAAGCTTCAAAGCAATAGCCATCAAGTGCTATCCAAATCCTCAAAATGGAGTCTTCATTAAGTGGTATCAATCTCCTACAAAGTGAGATTGACTGGTAAGCGTTTCAATTTTAAGTACACTAAGTAAGCTGAAGCGTGCTAGAAACCTTCACTTACTATGTGGAAAATATGAAATGAATCTGACACAAATACAAAGAGGAAAACATCCTTGTTTATCCTCGAAGTATGTAAGTCAGAAACATTTTAAATTAAGCAAAGAAATTTCATTTCTTATTCCAGTCACTACACATGACGAAGCGAGTGCCACGTCACTCAAGCAAGTCATCGCAAGCGAGTGCGGAGCAGTCACGCCAAGCGAGTACTTCGCAAGCGAGTAGAAGCCAAACGGTTACTCTCGTAGCGAGCGGGTACGAAGCGAAGCGTATGAGCTGTCAGCACTCGAGTGCAGAATTTCACTTTTTACCTTAGCATTTAATGCAGCGGCGCGTAGAAAGAGGAATGACAGGCGCGTGCACGTCAAGCCGAGAAAAGCGGGAAAATCGCCCTCAATCCAGCCGTCGATCTGAACAGTTTTTAAATCTCAACCGCTGGATTGACGCCTGATGGAGAGACGAATCAAAAGCTGCCGCGTGGCAACGCCAAGTCAAGTTGGCGGTTCACTTTTCCTGTGATGACGCCGGACACATCAGATCCATCACCGAAGGTCCGCCACCTCCGCACAGGATCTTCGAAGATATTACTGTCTTGCCCTATGAAACGCCGAAGACCTGCAGAAAAAAAATTCACAACTCTCAAAAATTGCCATTTTCGTGAAATCTCTGCACCTCTGCAAATTCACGTAGCCTAAAACCCCTCAAAATCTCAAACTTTTCTCAAATCCCTCTACAAAATAACCATGGGAAAGAAGGAGAAAACCGAAACAATGGAGGATTTTCTGATATCCCTCAACGACAACATCAACGTAGAACCACACCTCGACGAGGACGTGGTGATGGAAAATGGTTTCTTCCGCAGGGCTGTGACCACGGCTGGCCTGTGGAAGTTCGTAACGGCGAAGCCACAGCGGATTCTGGCCAAAGCCGTCGCAGAGATTCTTTTGAATCTCAAAGAAGGAGAAGAAACATCAGTCTTCACAGATCCACAGGAGAGAAAACCTGTGACGATTGAGTTGAGCCGTCTAGCCCGTGTGTTCGATCTGCCGATGGTCGGACCAGTTTCTCTGTCAGAACTTGGTATATCAACCCAAGTGGAGTACGCCCGATTTGCCAAACGGAGAGGCGTGAAGTTTGGGAATCCAAAACTGAGCAACATCAGGAATGATTTGGCGGCTCCGTTCAACTTGATCTGCGAGCTGTATACAAAATCTGTACTCTGTGGAGTTGGTTCGCTGAGCCAACTGTCAGACACCAAAATTTACGCTACCTCTGTCGTTGTTGATAGCTTGACAGGGACAAGCTTCAACTGGCACCGCTGGTTCATCAACCAGATACATGAAGTTGCGGCGGATTTCAAGTACGAGGAGGGAAGTACCAGTGAAATCGTTCGCAAGGGAAAGTTAAAATTTTTCTCCAGGATCTCCTACGCCCTGGAAACACTGTTCGAGAACATGAGGTGGACAGGCAAGAAGGATACGGCACCATACAAGAAAAACACCATCTATTTTGATTCATGGAAAACTAAGAAGCTTCCGATGGATCGGGACTGCATCAACGTGATAGTCCTCCCTTCCGCTCCAGTCGCTGAATCCTGTAGCGAGGCGGAAGAAGAAGTCCAAGCTCCTTCACCATCGAAGCGAGTGTCGAGGAAAGCGAGGTCAAGACGACCTCAGAGATTGAGAAGCGTCACCACCATTATCGGAACGAGCGAGGCTGAGGAGCAGCCGCTCGAGAAGATAGCTGAAGAAGAACAACCCCAACCCTCACCGGAAAAAGAGCCACCCCAGCCTTCACCAACCAAAATCCAAACACCTCCTACTCAAATCCAAACCCAAACCCAGCCTCTACTGGAACCCCAAACATCAACCACCACCATTCCCACCACTCAAACACCATCCTCACCACAGGAATCAACTCACTCATCCTTTCAGATTCCTGACCTACCCTTCCTAGGCACGGACCTCACCGATGCCTACAAACTCTTCTCCACCCCACTCATTCCTCAAACAGACACCACCCAACCTGAAGCTACCGAAGATTCCACTCCCAGCTCTCCATCCTCATCAGCCAAAAGCGCTGATACCGCCCAAACAGCCAAAACAGCCGAAACCATCCCCAATGTCATCCCAGAAACTCCCTCATCTCCAACTGAGGAAGAAAAGATCCTCGAGCGTTACGCTAAGGACCGGGAGCAAGCGGCCGAGCTCATCCGCGAACGCTACCCTTCCTTGGAGATGTCCGATAGCTTCTTTTCCAGCGCTGTAGACTTCCTCACGTACATCACGTACAGAGGAACAGAGTACTACAAGATCTTTAATCTGCGCAAGGCAATGGAAGAAGAAGTGATCGAGGCCAAAGAAGTGGAAGTGCTGAAGTTTGCCGGAGTTGATGGCTTTCACACCTTCATCAATGAGGCCAACTACTGGGAGGTGCTTGACGCAAGGGTGAAGAAGGAGTACCCTGATGCGCCCATCCCAGAACGTGAGCCCTCACATCATGAACTTCAGATGATCAAGGAGCGTGAAGAGGAGGTGGAGGTGGAGGTGAAGGAGGCGGTGATCTCTAATCTGCAGAGTGAGATCACCAAGAAGGATGCTGAGCTGACTACAAAGGTGTTGGAGGTCACGAAATTGCGAGAAGAGGTTGATAGGAGGAAGAAGGAACTAGAGGAGAAGATAGAGGAAAAAGCCAAGCTTGTGGAGGAGAAGGCAAGCTTGGTAGAAGAGAAATCAAAGAGGATAGAGGAGTTGGAGAAAAGTACCCAAGAACTCAAACAATCCCTAGATGCTGAGAGGAGCAGGCTTAGGGAAGTAAACACGAAGATGGTGAAAGTAAGTGGAGAGAAGGAGAAGTTAGAGAAGGAGTTGGAGACAGAAAAGGAGGAGAAGAGGAGCATGAGAAACAGGTACCGAGAGAATATCAACAAAGCAACCGCTAATGTTGAGAAAATGGAGAAGCAGATCTCCAACCATGAGGCAAAGATAGTGAATTTGGACGGCGAGCTGACCAGAGCTAAACTGAAAATTCACGGTCTTGAGAAGGAGATTGAGATCCTCAACAGCAGACTTGATGAAGCAAATGTTGAGTTGGAGAGCAGAAGGAAAGCAGGCAAAGATGTAGCTCTCAAGCAAACTCAACTTGCCGCCAAAATTAACAAAGCAGAGAAGTTGGCAGGAGAATTTTCAGTCAGAATGGCCGGCGCTGCTCAATTCTATGTCATGTTGAAACAAAAAGAGAACGCCGTAGCTACTGACAAAGCAGAACTTGCAGCTTCCAAGGATTTCTGGTACTTCAATCTGCAAGAGGAAAGGAAGAGGGTGAAGGATGAGATTGAAGCGGAGCTGGACGCTCACTTCAGAGAGGTAGAGCCGTTGGAGAACTTGATGAGTTCAGTAAAGGAGAGAGAAGATCAGTGCAAATATCTTCTTGAAGAAATCTCTGTAAAGACGGCAGAGCTCGTCCTCTCCCAGGAAAACGTGTTTGCAGCACGAACAGAAAATATGCTTCATGACGTGCTTAGCAAACTGACAGACATCCACCAATCCATCAGCAGAACGGTGATTACAACCACCCCGGCAGTCTTGATGATGCCAAAAAGGGGGAAATCATTGAGAGAGCAACCATTCAAGCTAGAGAAGTTGGAGGGTCGAGTAGTAGAAGGATCGAAGCGAGAGGCTTGATCGAAGGGGGAACTGGATTGTAGAAGGTAGTGCAGTGGAATAAGTGGTCGATGAAGCTAGAGCCGAGTTGGCTAGAAAGAAGGGCAAGGAGAAAGTGACAGAGGAGCCTCACATGCCGATCGCTGGAAAGCTTCTTAGCTCCTCAATCACCACTCACCCTGTTGTTGCTCCTTTAACCAAGGAACAGAGGGAGCGATAGATTGAGGCAGATGCGGCCCTGGCCCGTTCATTGGAGATTGAGTTCGAGCTCAATAGAAATGCCACTCTAGCTGGTGCATCTTCGCAAGCACTCGCTTCGGCCTCTGCCCCTGCTCCGAAACTGTCCTTGAAGCGGTCGATGCCTGAATCAAGG
Organism: Thymus mandschuricus; assembly: GCA_029379335.1. Lineage (NCBI taxonomy): Eukaryota > Viridiplantae > Streptophyta > Magnoliopsida > Lamiales > Lamiaceae > Thymus > Thymus mandschuricus. The sequence goes on from CM057079.1 coordinate 12,762,096, forward strand.
GAAGACGATCCTGCTGCCAAATGCCAAAAGATGCAGCAAATGGTCAAAGAGAAGGCTAGTCGCTTCGAGAGGAGGTAGAAGAAGAAAGAGGAGAAGAAGAAGAGAAAGGAGAAGGATGAGGAAGTAAGGGAGAAAAGGTTGAGAAAACTGGATGAACGGATTGAGTCCCACTGGAATGAAGTGAGACTTATCCAATCCGCCATCGCGCGCAGTGCCTTCATTCCTCACACGCCTGAAGAGTCTGAAGCCGTCTCACTCCAAGCCTGGGTTGACACTGGCAAAGTAACACTGAAGGAGATGATAGATTCCGGTTGCTACCCACCAGAAGAGCACGACTTTATCCGGAAGTGAGTGACTGATATGAGTCCCAAGTGGAGCAGTGTTGCCAGTGCTCAATTCAACTCCATCATGAAAGAAATGAAGAGCAAGACGGAGGAGGAGCTGGCAACTCGAAGAGATCATCATCCTGACTTGAGACAGATCGAGGACTTCATTCCGAGAGACCTTCTCGACACTTGGCTGATTCTGAAGGACAAGTTCATAAAGGCCTACTACTGGTGGAAGGTAGTGCCGTACCAAGACAAGTGATCGTGGATGGAAGCGCTCAATAACTTCTTGCGCCAATACAACGAGAGGTTGCGTCGGAAGATCTTCACTATGGCAGAGGAAACTAAGCCCCTACCTCTCATCGTCAAAGTGCCAGCAGTGAAGGACTTTCCCATGCCTCTCCAACCGAATTCAAATATTCCTTATCGGAAGATAATTGACGCGGAAGTGGATGAAGCTCTGAGATTGGAGAGAAGATGGAGGGAAAACCAGTTCAACATCAGGACGATGGAGTCAAATGTCCTATCTGCTTACTACTTGGAAGATGAGAAGAAGGAGGAGGAGAAAGAAGAGGAGAAGGAGGAACGTGATGAAACTGCAGTAAACCTTTGAGTTTCAAGTTTCATAATTGTTTTGGTGAACTGCTTGTTCATTTATCCAAATTTCAATTTCTGTCAAATTGCGTCATTTACTTGCTTTGTGAATGACTTTATCCTCTTGCTACAAACTCAATAAATTTAACCGAAAAAAAAGGGGAAAGGAACTCAAAAGAAAATTACAAACGAAGCTGCAAAGGAAGCAGTCGCTTGAAGTTCTTTCCACGGTTAGATAGACTAGATTTCAATAATCTTAAGTCTTTGGGTTTTGGCATCATCAAAAAGGGGGAAATTGTTGGGAATTGTTAAGAACAAAGTGTTAAGGGGGAACTCCTATGGGACACCTCGAAGTGAGCCAAATGTTTGTTTTGATTTGATCCCAAAACCCCAAGTGTTCTATTCCCAAGTGACCCTATTTGATGCAGAAAATAGGTTAGAAAATTTTTCTAAGCCTACTCTGTTAGAATGGCTTTATTTTGCTTAAATTTTAGACTGCAGAAAAATTCCAAGTGAAGGCCACTCTCTTGAGTGTGTTTTCAATCGAAGCAAGTCTATCCAGCTGAAGTGAAGCGTACCGAATCAAAGCGAAGCGAGCGCTACAGTGGAATCGAAGCGAGTCCACCAAAGTAAAGCGAAGCGAGCGCTACAGTGGAATCGAAGCGAGTCCATCAAAGCAAAGCGAAGCGAGCGCTACAGTGAAAAGCCGAAGCGAGTCAACGCGGGTCAACACTTACTAAAGCAGTCACTTCGGAAACTCACTTCCCAAGTACTCGCTACATAGTGACCTTGAAGCGACTCGATTCGAAGCGGACGCTACAACTTCAAAAGCGAAGCGAGCCACTACCTACCAGAAAGCGACAGCATAATTCCCGCTCCGAATTTGAACTCCAGTCAACTGGAGATCTCCGCATTGATTACGAGATCTCCACGTGTCGATCGCGGAGAGGAGCAGAGGAGTTGACTGCCAGGCCGACAGGGCGCCGCTACAGTACTGGCTCGCTCCAGTTACTGTTAGTTTTGTAACTTAGCCGTTTTCGGCAAAGAGACAAACTGCGCTCCTGCAAAAGCAACTGCCTGCGCAAAGTACTGTCGAGAGGAGGAGGGACAAAGCCACCAACCCAGCAACAGATCTTGGCATCCCTCCGCCTATAAATAGTGAAGGATGAAGACGAAGAAAAGTAGAACACTTCCTAAGCATTCGAGCCTACTGCAAACAAACACTCCCAGCTTTCTAAGCAATCTTCGAGTCTTTGTTTTCAAGTGTTCTCCGAGTTTCTAGTTCATCGGAACTCGTCTTCACAACCTTCACACTTAGAGTCTGAGCCCATTCCATATCCAAGCTTAGAAGAAGAGCTCTAGCCATCTTTGCACTTATTGTAAAGAGCTCTTCATAGTGTGTCATCGTCAACCAAAAACCCTAAATCTGTTGTTAGGTTTTTGAGTTCGTCGTCGTTAGGTTGTTTCGATCCAAGGCCCTTCTTTCATCGATTGAAGAAGCCTCGATCATAGAGTTTAGATCCAAGCTTGCACCTACATCGTTTGTGTGAAGCTCGATCGAAACTAAGCTGTAAGGAGAGCCCGCAATCTCCATGTCTGTCTGTTGTTCGGACTGAAGTGAGTGAAGCTTCCAGTCCAGGTTAGGTTTGTGTAGTGAACCCGCAATCACTACTTCTGTCGTTGGATCCAGGCGAGTGAGGCCCGATCTCGACCAGGTTTTTGAAGGACCCGTAACCTTCAAGTTCTTGAGTGAAGAGAACAGTTGTCGTGTGCAACAAAGTGGACGTAGGAGCTTTATCTCCGAACCACTAAGGTAAAACCCTCATTATCCAGAGGGAATGAAGCTCAGTTGAGCTCCGAGCTCCCTGTTTCTCTTTTTCTCCCTACTGCATTTCTTCATTCTCTGCTTGAACGAATGATCAACTCCATGGATTTTACTAGTTTATGGCTGAAAATGCCCTTTATTTCAGCACATAGCTCGATTATTACTTGCTATTCTTGTGCGAATAATGATGTGTGTAAATCTGTATGAAATGAGTAGTTAGGGCTAATAAATCGCACGAATCTCTCACTCTCTATCGTTATAATCATTTATCTATGAATGCTCTTTGCAAATACGATGAGTAATTACACAATTGTTATAGATCTCCAACCCGGATCTATCAAGTAATATTATAGGTCACGGGTTCAAATTCGCGTCAGGTCTTGCCTGATTAAAAACAGAGAGAATATTTTCTAATTTGATGTTAAGTTTTAGGTGATTCTGGGAATTGAAAACCAGAATGAGATACCTCAAATGGTATACGAGTATCCAAATTCTCGGCATCCAACTCGTACATAATTTTTACACAAGGAGTGAGCGAAAAAAGTAATTATGGGTTCCAATTAATGTAGCGCATATCAACGTAGAATAAATATAAAATATAGCATACATTTTATTTAATTTTCGAAATAAAAAGTGAATGATCGATATAGATGTGATCCACGTCAAAAATTGGGTTATCACAAGTAGTAAGGAAGATTGAAACGTAAATATTGTGCAAGAAAATATATTATATATGAACTTAAAGAAAATATTATAGACATGAGGATCAAGTTGAAAAATAAATTGTTCAGGTAATCGGTGAACGACCAAGAATAGAAATGTTCTCATCTATTTTGTAGATTGAAAGAATTAACAAAAGAGATAATAAAGGAGATAAAATGTTATATAAATTTATGAGGCAAGGACGAAAATAGCCCAAATCTATAAGTAAAGGTTAAAAAAAGTAGTAAATGGTATAAATGTGCCTCTAAAATCAATGATTGTTTATATTGGGGGATGATGGGAAAATCAGATTTATGTTGGGGGTGAATCAAGATTTGCACTTATTCCTGCCAACAGTCTTTACTTTGAGAGTTTGTTGCATAAACTTGAGAAATCATTGTATTTGATAGGAAAACGTTTAATATTTCGATCAGATATTTGTTGCAACAACTGATGTTAGAAGCTTGAAAATGGATATAAAAAATGAGTTATACAGTGATACACGACTACACACGACCACGACCAGGCCCGTCTATGAACAGGCCCAACAAGTTCTACAGAACAGGGCCTCCAAAAAAATAGGGCCCCTTAAAATTATTAAGCCCAATTTTTTTTTTAAAGCCCAAAATTTTTTATTCTCAAATTCTCTCTTGTTGAATCTTAGTTAACACTCATTTTTCCTTCTATATAAAGCCCATTTTATTTTAAAAGCCCAACTATCTCTCTCTTTTCTCTCTCTGCTCTTTCTTTTCTTCATTCGTTTTTTGGCTTTTATTTTTCCTTTTATTTTTGTTTTTTTTTTCCCTTTCCAGCCGCCTACTTTTTTGTTTTTTTTTTTTCTTCTCATTTTTTTTCTTCTCCCCCACAACTAAATCTATAATCTTTAACTTTTATTTTGCAAGTAATTTTGAATTCTCTTAAAAAAATCTATTTGCATATTTGTTTTAATATTTTATTAAATATTATTTTAAGACATATTTTAGTAAAATTTAAAGTACCTAATTTTATATTGACACAGGGCCTCAATATACATTGAAACGGGCCTGACCACGACCTCACATGACTATACACGACTACGACCACTCACGATCATACACGACAACGGCCACATTCACACACGATCACGACTACTAACAGTCCAATTATTTTTAAATTTTGCAAACAACAATAAACCCCTAACCCTTATAAACCCTAAACCCTACACACTAAAACCTAACCCCTCTACACCCTAAATCATTTACACTAAAAACTAAAAAACTAAAACCTAACCCCTCTAACCCCTAACCCCTCTAAACTCTAAAATACTAAACCCCAACACCAAGTTTTATATAGTGATACACTACTACACACGATCACGATCAGACACAACCACGCCCGCTCACGAGAATACACGACTACGACCACATTTACACACAACTAAATATAACGACTACGACTAGCTAGGAGCCGTGTCACACGACCAAGGAGAACGGCAGAGGAAGAGCTCGGTAGTGTGCCACTTCGTCGGAGGTAGGAAAACGGTGAGAATCACAACAAAGGAGGGGCGACAACGGAGGAGGAGCGACGCCTCTTCATCGGAGGTTGGAAAATGGTGATAATCACAATAGAGGAGGGGCGACAACGGAGGAGCAGTTGCGCTCTTCGTCGAGGAAGCAGAGGAGATCGGAGCGACGAGCAGCAGAGGAGACCGGAGCGACGAGCAGCAGAGGAATATGGAGCAGCGCCGTCAACAGAAGAGTAAACTATTATAACTAAGTATAATATAAATCCCTTTATCAACTACATTAGATATTGTGCCGTTTCTATAGTGCACAATTAACATGGAACGGAGGGAGTATTTAAACATTTTATGAAACAAAAATGAGTACTGTTTCTAACGCATGTTTGTATAGAACTTAATAATAACTTCGTTAATGTTAAGATTCAATAAACATTTCTCTTAATATAATAGAAATTACTAAGCACAGGGGAAAGATAAATATAATTGGAAATGATGATTATAATTTCAGATAAAGAAAAAACTATAACATACTCTCTGGTCCACTTTATAACAAACTCTTGTTATTCAAGTTCAATCTATTATTATAATAAAAGAGGTCATTATAAAGAGGCAATATACATGACTTTATTAAAATTTAAAATTAAAGTAATGAAATGTCCCATGAATTTTGATTTAGCCCGATTTATGGATTTTTCGATCTAGCCCTGTCAAACTTAAGGTTCTTTCTATTTGCTCCATCCAAGCTATTCTGTTTTCAAACTAAAATTTTGTAATCCTAACCATCTTTTGTTTTCGAACAATATGAATGAGCATGATTGTTTCAAGAGTTAAAAAAACATTTTTCGATACACGAGTCGGGATGGCAAGTGATCTTGGACCCGATTCAAATTCGTAGGTTCGAAATCGATTTTTAAGAATCGGGTCTTTTATAATTTGGACCCAATAAATCTAATTTACTATCTAATTTTTGGATCCGAATCTAAATTTAAAACCCAATCCCGATAATACATATATAAATATATTATTTTATATATAAATATTGAGAAGTGAATTTATACTTTTCAACGTTATATGTATTACTATTAGTTTTAAAAGATTGTAATTTTTTATACTAATTTAACTATACTTTAATTATTGCAGAATATTAGATAATATACAATTGATTTTCTATGATTTTTTCATTTTAAATTTTTAATGGCAAAAGTCATGGATTCAGGTCCAAATTCATAGACCTATTGATCTATTAGATCTAGATAACTTTTAGACCAGATGGATTAATGGGACGGAGGAAGCAATAGGATATGACCTAATCATTAGACTCAAGCCTTAAATCCAATATAAATGGGCCCAAAAAGGAGCTCGACCTATGCAATTCGGCTAAAAGAGAAGTAGACCGGCCCAATAGAAGCAGTTCGGCCCATGAGGAGTTCGGCCCACGAAGAACTCTCTCAACCAATACAATTCGAGTCCTAAGAGATGTAGAAAACTCGGATATCTATCACAAAATAAGAGATAGACTCAAATGAGTCCTTACAGTCGAATTCCACATACTTGTATATAAATAGAGGCTAGGTTAGAGTTAGATGATTCATAACACTTTTTTATACTTTCTATGCACGATACATCAATAAAGATCATCCCCTTAACTCCGTGGACGTAGATCTATTCAAACTTATCTATAATATATTAAAACAAAACAATTATGCAGTTACTTTTGCCGCCAAATTTAACTAATAACTACCCCTATCATCTGCACGATATCACTCTACACATAATCAGCCACACATAATTATGTGTGGTTATTTTAGCCACACATAATTAAAATAAATGTGTAGGTAAATTTTTAGGTACACATAATCAATACACATAATTATGTCTAGTTATTTTAGTGACATGTTATTTGAGGTTGTTATATAAAAGTGATTATTTTAAGGATATCGTCTATACCATTATTCCAATAATTAATAAATATATAATAAAAGTTTAAGAAAAGTAAAAGAAAAAAAACATGTCTGCAATCTATTCGTAAATAAGCCATTTACGTCTCTCTGTTGAGATTTTTTTAGCAACTAAATCCTTTCATATACATGCTAATGTAGAAACATGTAAATTAAAATATATTTTAATTTGTTATAACCAACCCACGTTCTCATCCATCTCCAAGGAAAATAAAAAGGAAAAGCACGTCTCAACATATTTTAGACTGTAATTATTATTATTATTATTATTATTATTATTATTATTATTATTATTATTATTATTATTATTATTATTATTATTATTATTATTATTATTATTATTATTCTTATTATTATTCTTATTATTATTATTATTATTATTATTATTATTATTATTATTATTATTATTATTAAAAAAGCATTTTTTTTGCATATATTATTTTTTAGATGCCTCCAAATTTTGTATAATGAATTAGATGAAATTTTAAATTAATTCTTAATTATTAAGTCTACTTCTCTGCTCGAATAATTCAAAGGTATTAAATCAAATCTATATATTATATAAAAGCAAAGTACAAGGGGTATTGTCGTAATTTCACTTCTCAAATTTTATATTATTTTTATTTATTTTTGTTTTTTTAACAAAAATATCTATAATATTAAACATAAAAATCGGAGGGTTGTGTCGTTTAACAGTTTAACTTTGTGAATATTTTAAAATGGATGGTTGTATCTACTAAATTGATATTAGTATTTTTTTTTGAAGTAAATTAGTTTTTTTTTTTTTTTTTTTTTTTTTTTTTTTTTTTTTTTTTCCAATTACTATTCGGATTTGGACGAATCCAATAGAATAATAATCCAACCCTCTTTATCTTTATGTATGAAGATGTATGTATTTCGATAACTTAAAAAAAATATTATTATATCTAGAAATAAAAATAAAAACGATAAATTAGATATAAATTAGATAATTAGATAATACTGATGAAATGTAACCGCTTCACTTCTATAAGGCCGGATGAAAAAGCGCTCTCGCATCCTAACCATCGCGACTCCTTCCATTCTATAAAAATCTGTTTTTCACCGTAAGAATTGAGCAGGTCGATCGTCAACATATGATGGTGATGGGGTAGCATCTGCGTTATACATGCTTTTCCTCCTTCCTAATGTTCCAAATGATACATTTGTGGCGTTCATATTCAACATAATTTTCGAAAGGAGCTTTTCAATACGATCCTAAACGATGACAATACGTGTATGGACGAAGCTGCTACCAAATCTGAATCTTCATTGTTGGATTTGAAGTGGAGAATTCCTTTTGATTTACCGCACTCTCATACTTTTGAGATCATTGGATACGGCCAGACTAAACAACACTCAATTGCTTTACTCTTCTTTAATTTGCTCCTCGCAGTATTCGATTTTGATTCTGCCTTCTTCTCATTCTAAAAGTTGTAATCCCCTTTCTTTTTAATTATAACTTTCTTTCGGTGTATTAATCCCATAAATTTCCTGCAATCTTTTTCATCCATAAATTCCAACAATTCCTGTATATATGATTGATCTTCATTCGATTATCTATTTTTATTTATTTATTTTAATCAATTTCCACATTAGTTTTAAAATATAGCCGGTATATTCTCAAGTTTCACTATACATCCATTATTACATGAAAATACATATATCAAGCATGAATAGTTACATGCTTGCATGTTTTCTAATTATTTTTTACTTTCTTTCCCCTAAGATATTTTGATGTCATTATGTTTTGGGTATTATCAATTTTTAAACTTGCAGGGATATTGTTCATATAGAGAATTTGTAAATCGAAAGGTTATAAAAATAGGCAATATTTTGGTAGGTTTGAGTTTATCCCATCTTAATAAGTTATCTCTTTTGATATTATCTATGATATGAGTCAAGTTTTTTTTTTTTTTTTTTTTGTTTTTTTTTTTTTTTAATTATTTATTTTAATTCCTAAATTATGTTGGAGTATATTACATAATAGTTTTAGTGGTGGAACATTAAAATTTGTATTTGTATTTCCCTACTTACGGGTCATTGTTGTTTGTGCATTTTATTTCTTATCTAGATATATACACTAATTATTGAAGTGAAAAGGGGAAAAAAAAATAAAACCCTTTTTTACATTGAAAATATCATTTAAAACTGTATTTCAATTCTTACTCTTGGGACAAAATTAAAGTATCGTTTATTGGCTTCTTGACAAGACATTAATACATTTATAAAAGGGGGAAAAAATGAGATGTCATTCTAGAATAGTTGAAATTAATATATGTCAGAAATATAAAAATACACAAATTTTGTCAACTATCCTCTTAAAATTTTTTTTTTTGGACCAAAATGCCCTCTTTACTTTCCCTCCATCACAAACCTGAAAATTTGAGGGAGGGTTTGAATACAACTGTTGCAGTCAGTTTAATCGACGGTTCAACCCACCTACCCCCCCCCCCCCCCCCACGACTCCCCCCCTCCCCCCCCCCCCTCCTGCCATGCCTCGAATAACCCCCGCAAGTAACCTCTCCTCTCCCCTCCTCTCCCATTTCCATTCGGACCATTCCCTCTCCTCTCCTCTCTCTTTCTGCATCTTCTTCACTCTCCCACGCCGCCGCCGCAGTCCCGTCTCTCTCCACTCCCTCACGCCGCCGCCGCCGTCGAGTCTGTTCTCCACTCCCCTCACGCTGCCGTCGCCACCTTCCCATCTTTTCTCTCCACTCCCCCACACCGCCGCCGTCGCTTGTTCTCCACTCCCCCACGCCGCCGCCGCTGTCCGGTCTATTTTTCACTCCCCCACGCCAGCGCCGCCGTCCGTTCCAAGCCCGAGCGAGAAAACATACAATGGCGTCCTCAAATTCTGAGTACGTACGTGAGGATACCCCACCAACTGACTCCGACGCCGCGATTGACGACTACGCCTCAAACGAGGCTAGCGGGTCGGCGGAGGAAAGCAACGGCGGTTCCGTTTCCGGCAACGACGTAGCAGAAAACCCTAACAATGTGCTCGAGGTAATTTTTTTGTTTTTTTTTAGGGTTAAGATGGATTTTGCTCCGATTTGTCCCAATATTTGTTCTTGGGTTGATTTGTAGTGGATTTTGCGGCGATTTGTACCAATATTTTTGTTCTCAGATTTGTCATTGGGTTTATTTATTCGTTCTGGATTTTGGTCCGATTTGTATCAAAATTATCGTACTGGGTTTAGATTGTAATGGATTTGTACGATTGGCCCTTGGGTTCTAATGTAAATTATAGTACCATTGGTTGTTATGGACCTTCACTTTGGCGCGTTGTTTGTTTGTTTGTTGTTGGTTATGTGGGGCCCACATTATTGAAAGGCGTCATCTGGCATTACTAGTACCATTAGTTCTATTAATACCATGTGCAGTGAGCGTGAGGTATTTTGTTTGAGGTATTTTGTTTGCTAAACACAGCTGCTTCTTCATGTTATACCAGGTGCAGTGGAACTACTTCAGGCCCGACCTCATTGATGTACCTCATAAGGTCATGATGAGTGGCAAAGAGAATCTGATCGGAGCCATCCGGAAGAAGCTACTCAGCTACAGTTTTGCCGTTTCGACGGCCTTGGAAAACTCTGCGCTCGGGGTGTACATGAGGTACCCCGACACGATCGTTAAATCTGGGAAATGTATTCATTACATGATCTCCAGAGAGGTTAGAGGGACGCCCGATCCAGACCCCACTGCTGTATTTTACCAGGTCGGGGACGAGGAGGACATAGTGAGGTTTTCCAGGGTGGAATTGGCCCTCATGACCGGGCTGAGGTTTGGAGGCAGCTCCTTCGACCCATACAAGTCCGCCAAAATACCTCCCTCGTCCCTCTACACCCGTATCTTCGGAAAGGTGCCTCAGACGCCGAACGAGGTGTGGCGGAAATTCAAGGACGTGGAGTTTGTACCTGATGATGGTGATGTTTTGAAATTATGCAAGGTTTTGTTGGCAGTTTTTATTGTTTTGGGATTGGATCCCACGAATTCAAAGATACCCGAGTGGGTTTGGCTGTTGATTGAGAATAGGAAGCAATGGGAGGAGTTCCCCTGGGGAAGCATGTCGTACCAGATCCTGCATAGGCAGCTGACCTATGTTAGGCCGCATTTGATGAAGGGCGGCAAGGGGGAGTCGTACCATTTGCAGGGGAACTCCCTTGCATTCCTGTCTTGGATATACTCTGCCTTTCCCGCTCTTGGGCAGCACATCGGAGTGATACGGAGAGCGGATGCTCTGCCACGTGGGGCGAGGTTCCGTTATAAAAAATCATGGAGCGATGTCGATGTCGCCATGAACCACGTCAACCAGGTATATATTTGTACATCTTACCATTGTTAATTCAGTTTTTGATACAACTCATTTAATTTGTTATTTGCAGGTCCACGGAGTTTTGGAGCCAACGCTCCTCGAGATGACTCAAAGGTTCTGGAAGAGCATTGAGCCCGCTGATGCACCGTACGAGCTTATCTACGATCCCAACTTCGAAAAAAAGAGAGAGAAGGAGGAAACAGAGAGAAGGACAGAAGATGAAACTGGTGAACCCTCCCGGAAGCGCATGATTGAGGAGACGGCTGATGAAGTTGTTAAAAAAATGAAAACTGAGCTGTTTGGAGGAGTAGATCTGTTTCAGGCATTTGCAGCATTCCTCAAGGAAAGGTACAACAATGATCCGGCTGCATCGGGAGACGGGGGAGAGGCTGGAACATCGGTAAGGATATTGTATTTTGTTTTGTGGAATTTATTAGAACTGTCAGTACTAATAGTTTTGATAGTACTATATATACAAGATGGTCCTACTAGTACTATCCGGGTGTAACGGTGCTAACGTATTTTGATTTCCACTGGCAGAGGCCTGAAGATGCACATCCACACTCCCCCTTCCGAGTCCCTCACGAGGATAGGCCTGCACAGTCTCCTCCCCAGCCCCAGCAAGAGGACAGCCCCATACACTCCCCCCTCCGTGATGACCATGTGGAAAGCCCTGCAACACAATCTCCTCCTCAGCCCCATCAAGAGGACAGTCCCATTCGATCCCCCCTCCTTGATGTTCATGAGGAAGTCCCTCCACAATCTCCTCTCCAGCCCCACCGTGAAAGCAGCCCAACCCCCTCCGAGTCCAGGGCCATTGTCCACTCCCATGGCCCTCCAAACAGCCCGCCTCCGGGTCGCCCGGTTAGGAGAAAATTTCCCTCGGCGGTTTGTAGAAGTCCATTCCGGACTCAAGAGGTGCGGGGCAAGAATTTTGCCCACTTCATGAGCATGGACGATCCACCAGCGTAATACATTTCTCGTATTTTTCATCTAAATTTTAAATATGATTATAGTTTTCAATTACCAATCTAATTAGCTTTACTTTGATGTATATTAGGAGAAATGTTGGTCTGCCCTACACAGTCGACAGGTCGTACTTTGTGGAGATCAAGACCATGACGACAATGCTTGGGTTTGAGCATGTCGATCCATTCGTGGCAATTATGGCCAAGTCTCCCCGTTCGGCTTACTTAAAGAAGGCCAACCCAAAGAACGTGGTCATGGGCCCGACCTTCATGGTAAACATTGTGGCATATTCCACTATACGTATGTTTTGTCATCTTTTCCTACTTAAAAAGTTTAAAATTGTGTCATTTAATGCAGACTGTTGTGAATGAGGTGTGGGCTAAACTACATGGGAACGGGAAAGAGCCTGAGGGTTGGGTTCCTGATGCTGACGAGGAGGAGATTGTGCCCGATGAGGAGCTTGATCGACTGGCTATGTTCGCGGAAGGGCTGATGCCTGAATGGGGAGGGCTGAAGAAGTGGGTCGACGCGCATAAGGTATTGTTGTGCATAGTATGTTTTTGACCAACTTTTATTGGTACAACCTGGTACTAATTTGTTCCTTTAGTACTATCTGTTAATTGATTATTCATGTACTTGTTCAGCTGATATTGATGTGTCACTTCTCCGCGCATTGGGCTGTGTGTGTGCTTCATATGAGGGAGGGCAGGATGGTATTGTGGGATACAAATCAAGGGAAGTTTACTAACCATATTGAAGCGCTCAGACGGGCAGGTATTCAGACCATTAGGCCGCATATTTCCCCAGGTGCTCAAGAACATCAACTACAACCAGGGTAAGTCCATTCGGTTCACCGAGTGGACGCTGGAGTTCGAACCAATGGGCCCTGACCGGATTCTTTAGGATGACAGCTGTAGTTGTGGCCCATTGTCACTCAAGGTCATGGAGAACCGGCTTTGCGACAAGCGTGATGTTCCCATGAACAATGATGCCATTGAAAGCTGGAGTACGCACATAGCCCAAACGATCTACGAATACATCACGGATGGAAGTACTCTGCAGTTCTAAGGGTGGGGAGGAATTTGTTTAAACAAATTATCATTTGAAGTGGGATGTACCAAACACACTATTTTATCTTTTTTTTTTGCGTTGCTTTTATAAGTTTTTATCGGTGGTTGGCTTGGTGCCAGTAACATTTTCAGTACTAATTCAGGTATGTAAGTAGGTGAATGGCAGTAGGTAGGGACCAAGATAATTTTGGCCCCTGCTATGTATTTATTTATGCTATGTAATTATGCCGTGTATTTATGATGTGCCATGAGTACAAGTGTTTAGTAACACTCACAGTAACATTAGAACAGACATGAACAATTTTGTTATGAAAGACAAAACAACCATTACAGCATAAAATAACAGAGTGTACTACTGAAACAAACATTAACACTAGTACCATAAGAGAGAGAGTATTACTAGAACTAACAGAGACGATAGTACCAAACTATAGTACGTACTATTGACACCTTAGTAACATGATTACCAACAGACGATTGAGTCAAAATGCATGAAGATTAACATGAACGGCTACACTTAAATAAACACACATGAGTTAAGATAGGTTCACACGTCATGGTTTCCACCACATCAGCGGAGAGGATCCAGTGCTCGAGGGCTGAGCAGGCTCCTTGGGTAAAAACTTGCCTCCTCTGCCGGGCAACTTTGGCGGGCGTGTGTTCGTAAACTCAGTGGACATCCGGCTTGCTGTTGCTCCGCTGTCGTGGAAGAGTCGGTGACGGGGCATGATCGGTGGTGATGTCACCTCATCAGACGCTTCTCCATCATCTTTGTTGACATTTTCGGACTCCGATATGTCAACTATGCTGATCGATTTCGTCTCCGTTTTCACGTATTCGAAACCAAATAAGACGACCATCTTATCGTACAAGGGCTCTCCTTCACGGTAGTAAGCTTCAGTCATGGGCTTGGCCTGGATGTATGGACATTTAATAGAGCATAAACATAAACCCCCACACTATTGTCAATGAAATGCATATAACATACCTTAAAAGCAAACTTCCACACAACGTCGGTAGTGAAGATATAGTTTTGAGAACGATCCCAAGACACACCATCGACGGAAAGCAACCATCTAAACGTATCGTACCGACGTCTCAAGAGAGTGAACTTTGAGTATGCATCATCCCACAAGAGCTTTAGGTCGTATGTAGCGTTTAATTTGTCTTTCACGAGTACTAGAGCTTCACCCGGTAGGTCATTCCCCAACTGGGGAGACCCTCCCAAAGCGCCTATGAGGGTATCAATGAAGGCTTGATCGAGCTCCTTGTTCCATGGTTTACGGTAGAACCACTCTTTTTGTGAGGATACATTTTCGAAGCACATTTTGGTAACCAACAAAATGGGATTAAGTGTGAATGTTGAGAAGGGAGAAGTGTTCATGTAATATGGGATGCATGTTGCCCCTTAAATAAATTAAATTAAATGCATGTTGCAAAATGTAAATATCAACTGCAAAATTAGTACGATTCCCCCATATAAACACGCAAGATTATGGGTCAATATTCCTTGAGAGATGGATGGAACTCGTGCATGCAAAAAGCTGGGAATGAGTAAGTTGAATAGGACAAAACACTAGATCTTATTACTGTTCATAAAGATATTATACTATTTTCACAGTTGTAGTCTATAGGGCGAACTAAAGCTGTCATAAAAAAGGTGGGAAATGAGTAAGTTGTATAGGACAAAACACCTAATTTTCGGCATTTCCTTGTTTCTTTTACCTTAAATAGGCGTTCTTCTCTATCTTCAACAGTGACTCTGGTGAACGTCGTTTTCACCAAATAATTCCTGCAACCTGCTAAGAACTACAATTAGTAAAGCGATAAGCAGGGTCGAACCACAGAGAACGGAGTAATTAACTTGATTTTCCTAAAGATCGATTCGGTGTAGCCACCACGCCTTAAAGTGTGAATTTTGGAATTAACAACTACGAAAGCACCAAATTAAAGTACTGCAAAGAGATATTAATCGATATAAAAGCAACTCGGCATAGAATAACTTCTCACTAGTCTAATGGCTCTGATCATCGACGCAAAGATAAATCAACTCATATGGATCAATCGGTTATAGGATACCGTGAATGCAACGGGCGTACCCCAATTCCTACGTACTTCTTCGATAGCTAGCAAGAGACGCTGAACTAGCTATTTCTCTTATCAAAACACAACCTAGTTGGTAACGCCAGTTCTAGATTTAGTGTTTCAATAGCATTAAACAAGAAGGAACCCGAAATCAGACAAATTACCCAAGAACGCAAGTAGCAACTCGTCTGCCAAATTATTCCTACTACTCATACGATAGTTTTGCCACTAATTAGCCCTATTCCAACAATTACGGATTGGGGGAACTAATTGACTGTATCCCGATTAAATCTAAGTTGATCAGGCTTAAACAAATCGGAAATAAACACTACGAACAAGGAATAACTCGGAACCCACATAAATCAATTATAAAACGATTCGGTCTCACAGAGCTTTAGCATAGCGATTCGTTATTCCTGCCGAATAAAAATCTAGCTATTCATATTAATCAAAATAGAACAAGAAGAAACAGAGGAATCAACAATACGACTAACAAATACCAAAGGAATTACTAAGAGAAATTTACTATTAAAAACACAAGCTTACTACGTAAAAACAAGTAGAGTAATTCAATTCACAATGCAAAGTATCCAACTACAATAGTACGGCTCTCTTCCTCTCCTCCCCACTCTTGTCCGAACGCAGCAGAAGCAAAAGACAAAGAAGAAAGAAAACTCCCGTCCAGAAACTGACTAACTCCTCGGTGCGGTTTTTCCTTTTCTTTTCAATCTTTTTACCGCCCAGAAAAATAAAAACTAAATACTAATAATAATACTAATAATAATAATAATAATAATAATAATAATTATCCTAATATAAATAAAGTCCTTGCTTGATTCTTGACTCCTCGATTTTTCTCATATTTGCAAACTAATCCATGAATTCCACGATTTTCCTTTAAGCTCCTTTTTATTCCAATATTGCAATTTCCTGCACAATATCACACCAAAGTATAAATTAGATCAAATGAAGCTCATGAGAAATACCAAATATATGAACAACAAATACAATACATCAAACATCCTCACACTTGAATCATACTTGCCCTCAAGTATGAAGTGAAGAATAAACTCAATCGTCAAACCATGTTGTTCATATTTTTCAACTCCCTCCATGACTCGACATAAATAACAGAAAGATGGAAGATAAGAAGATGAGACACGAACTGACTCAACACACAAAATAGCCAAGTAAATACCAATCCGCCTTTGCTCACAAACTTTCCCCTGCCAAGTATAAATCGAGCATCACACTGAGCAATTCTCAACTTTCAAGTGACAATTTGAAGATTTGAAATGCAGTTCATTATTATCAACTTGGTCAAAATCGGGCAAAAATCAAATAATGCTCAAGGATTTCACTCATTCACTCACCATACTAATCAAGGAGATTCCCACAAATTCACAAGTCATAACATGGAGAAGTTATTGTGCAAATCAGGAAGGTCTTTCTCTTTTGGTTGTAATGGGGCTAGGGACCATTATAATATTTGGGTAGATCTACAGGGTTCCTAGGCTTAGAAAATAAGAACAATATATTATGCATGTTCAAACTCTAATCATCATCCATGAACAATATTAGGCATCTCACACAAATCAACAATCACGTGCAGGCTACACAATATAATCATCATGAAACAAGCCTCTGCACAACTCAACTCCATTCAACTAAGGTGCAACTCTCTTTTTTCCTTTTTTTTTACACTTTTTTTTCTTTTTTTTTCCTTTTCTTTTCAGCACCTTTCTTTTCTTTATTCGATACACTTTTTTTTTGTACAAACTAGAACAAATATATTGTTCTGACTTTAAACTGTATCCTGTATCTCAATGATAAGCAAAATAGAGCAGGAGTTACAGTAATTCCATCTGTCTGGCCAAATTGAAAAATCATGAATCTGACAGTATATACAGCCAATCTGGGCAAACTGAGCATATAGACGATGATGCCTTTCCTCCAGCAAAAACAGGACTATGGATGACTTTTCGAATTTTACAACATGCATAATAGGGTCAAGAGAAAGTCAAAACAGGCCTTGGCTTAATATTTAGTAGCTCAATTCAAAGGAAATGGTCAAGGCTTCAAAGTGGCTCACTAGGGATAACCGTAGAGGTTAAGGCTATGAAACTCAGGCCAAAATTGGTTTATCCTAGTGCCTTCCATCACTTTTGCACAAAACATACTCCAAAGTACAACATTGTGATCACTCAGAAAAGAACTTAGTAGAGAGTGCTCTACTCTAGGCTCAAACCTCATATAGTATGGGTAAAATATTCAATTAGTGCCCTTTTTAATCATCCCAAGTCTCTTCTAATAACTCTCCACAATTTCAAATCTCATCTCATCACTTGATAGTATATTGACTCACCAAGTATATAGCAAGACTCAAACCGGCAGAGTATATCCATAAACATCAACAAATGAGTACTACTTGGCTTTACTTCACACACATGCATGACTCGAGGAATGAATACTAACTAGAAACACATACACACACAAGACGACACACACAAGAGAACCTCCTCACACTTAAGCTTTGCTTGCCCTCAAGCAAACCAAACAAAGTATAAAGAGAAAAAAGAGTTACATAAATTAAAAACGAGGGAATAGGAAACTGCCCCTTTTATGATCAAATCTGGATTCTGGAATAGGGACTGTCTGAGCAACCGGAAGGATTTCCAAGTCTGCAGCTTAATCTGAAAATCTTCAACTTAAATCTCATGACCTAAACAAGAAACAACACAAGACTTTATTTATTTTTATTTATATTAAAAACAAACTAAATGAAAATTTTGGGTTGCCTCCCAATAGCGCCTTCATTTAAAGTCTTTGGCTAGACTTTCAATGCATTTAAGAGCTTGTCTGAGGTGACTGTGAAATCTCTTTCACAGACTTCTTAGAAGATGCACCGAGATATGGCTGCAACTTGTGACAATTCACCAAAACAGACTGTGCCTTATCCAAGCTCTTCATCATAATCGCCCCAGTGTCATAGACAGACTGGATTTCGAATGGACCGAACCATCCTGTCTTCAATTTTCCAGGTTCCGGTGGCAACTTGGATTCATAGAGAACTTTCTGACCAACCTCGAATGTCTTCCCCATCCTCGTCTTATCATAGTACATTCTTTGAAGATCCTCGTACCACTTGAAAGCATCATAGAATTTCGGAGGAGGCTTTTTCTTCTTGACTCTCTTCTTCTTTCCTTCCTCACACTTGTTTGATAGCATATGAGAGGAAACAAGTCTGTTGCAAGTGCTCCGTTTGGGCAAACAGACAGTATTTCCAGAAACTGCTTCTTCCAAATAAGCAATAAGAGACGGGACATTCGTTTTCATGCCTTCATCACCAATCCCTTGAGCATCAAATTCATTCAAACTCTTTGTCAAGGTAAGCTCTAACTTGTCCTGCAAAAGATTAGTCTCAAGAGGTTCTTGGACACAAGGATTAGTCACATTTATGGCAGAAACACCTTCAACATTAGGCAGATTTTTCATGGTATCATCAATGTTGAAAGTAAAATTTTCTCCATTATAGTCCAAGCAAATAGTACCGCTAAACACATCAATGACTGTTCTAGCAGTTCGTAAGAAAGGACGACCCAACAGAACACCAGTCGAATCCTTAGACTCCATATCATTCATTTCAACCACATAGAAGTCAGCAGGATAAACAAAATCATGCACTTTCACAAGAACATTCTCTAACAATCCAACAGGATAAACACACGACTTATCAGCTAGTTGAATCACAACATTCGCATCTACCAACTCCACACCATTTAATCTATTATAAACAGATAATGGCATAACATTGATAGAAGCTCCTAAGTCACACATCGCATGCTTAATTTTTGTATCACCAAAAGAACAAGGTAAAGAGAACATACCTGGATCCTTGCACTTTGGAGGCAAATTCTTCTTTATCACAGCTGATACATTCTCACTCATCACAATTTTGCTTGCCTTCTTGGATTTTCCAGCAATGAATTCTCTCATGAATTTGCTCAGTTCAGGAAGCTTGATCGCCTGTAAGAATGGCATGTTAATCTCCATCTTTCCAAAAATTGACATAAAGTCCATGGGATCTCCTTTCGGCTTCTTCCCTACTAATCTCTCGGGAAAAGGTGCAGGAATCTTAATATCAGGTACATCCAAAATCAAATGCTCATGAACCTCAACGGGTGTACCCAAATCAAATTCCGCATCAACATCTTTCTTTAGCAAGAATTCTGGAGCAGTCGCTTGTTTGGCCAAACTGGGCGTATTTCCAGACTGATTCTGACTCATGGCCTTATCAGATTCGACTCTTGAGCCAATTTCTGACCTTTTGCTCGGTGGATTCCTCAATTCTTTGCCACTTCTCAAAGTGACTTGGCTCACTTGCTCCCTATGAATAATTCCTCGACTCTCTTTAATCTCATTCACCGAGTTTGTGAGTTGAGAAACTTGATGAGCTAGTCCATCAATGCACACCTTCTGCTCCTTTTGTGCTTGCTGAAGTTTATGAACTGCTTCGACGTTGGTTTGCAAATTATTAGTAAGCAACTGTTGTGAGCCTATTAAATCTCCCATCATATCTTCAAGAGATTTTCCTTGCTTTCCTTGTGGATGGGGTGGTGCCGGTTGAAATCCCCTTTGATGAGGTGGTCTATAACTTTGTTGATGTTGTGCATGTTGAGGTTGTTGCTGCACTTGATTGCCTTGACCTCCCCAACGGAAATTAGGATGATCTCTCCAGCCGGGATTGTAACTGTTCGAAAACGGATCTCTTTTTGGCTGCTGGGATTCCCAAATTCCATCGACATGCTCTTGAGTAAAACTATCTCCTTCAGTCATGCGGCATTGAATGGTTGAATGATCCAACTTTCCACATGTGCCACATGGTATCTCCTTCTGTCCAACACTTGCTACTTTCTCAACAACAGTGTTCAGCACCTTTTCAATTCTTCCCATCCTCTCTTCGAACTTCTCCTCGAAGTTAGAGGAGCTTGTTTGCGCAACTCTCTTAAGCAACCGTACATTAGGCTCATCATACTCCCTCGTTGCTTCTACCAAGTTTTGAATCAACTTCTTGGCTTCGCTCACGGTGTTGCGAGAAAATCCTCCTCCACTCGATGAATTCACAAGATTCTTAGTCTCGGAGTTCATTCCTTGGTAGAAATATTGCAGCAAATCACCATCAGAGAACTTGTGGTTGGGACAACTATCCACCAATTTCTTGAATCTCGTCCAATAGCTGCTCAACGACTCCTCAAACTCTTGATGGACTCCTGTAATCTCTTTCTTCAGAGCATTCGTCTTGGTTGGAGGAAAGAAATGCTCCAAAAACAGCTTCTTCATTGCAGTCCATGAAGTGACAGAGTTTGGTGCGAGACTATTGAACCACGCATTCGCTTCTGCTGTGAGAGTGAACGGAAATGCAGCTAACTTGAACTGATCTTCTGTAATTCCTTCAGGGCGTTTCTGCACCTTACAAATCTTGATGAACTCACTCAGAAAGTTGTAAGGATCCTCGTTCTTCTTCCCATAGAACTTAGGTAAGACATTGAGAAGCCCGAGCTTAATCTCAATCGACCTTTCAATCTCAGTCATCCTAATCGGTGTTGGAGGATCTTCTTCATCGTGACTTGCAAGATCACACAATCTTGGATCAGCCATTTCACCTTAAATATCCTCGAGAAAAGTATGGACTGGTTCCTCTGTTTCGACTTCCTGAACACCTTCTGTTTGGGCAAACAGATGGCTTAAATCAAATTCAGTGTACAGCTATCAGTTTCTGAAACTCGCTCCACCTGGTCAGACAAAATAGTTCGAGATTCAGACAATCTTAGCAACTTAAGCTGTTTCCTTAACCCCTTCACAGTCTTCTCGATTTCAGAATCAAAAACATGATTCGGCTTGGAAGATCTGCTCATAAACAACACAATACAAAAACAAAAAATCAATAGGAAAAATAAGAAACAATTAACAACCGTTCCCCGGCAACGGCGCCATTTTGGTGAACGTCGTTTTCACCAAATAATTCCTGCAACCTGCTAAGAACTACAATTAGTAAAGCGATAAGCAGGGTCGAACCACAGAGAACGGAGTAATTAACTTGATTTTCCTAAAGATCGATTCGGTGTAGCCACCACGCCTTAAAGTGTGAATTTTGGAATTAACAACTACGAAAGCACCAAATTAAAGTACTGCAAAGAGATATTAATCGATATAAAAGCAACTCGGCATAGAATAACTTCTCACTAGTCTAATGGCTCTGATCATCGACGCAAAGATAAATCAACTCATATGGATCAATCGGTTATAGGATACCGTGAATGCA
Organism: Thymus mandschuricus; assembly: GCA_029379335.1. NCBI lineage: Eukaryota > Viridiplantae > Streptophyta > Magnoliopsida > Lamiales > Lamiaceae > Thymus > Thymus mandschuricus. The sequence goes on from CM057079.1 coordinate 12,783,781, forward strand.
ACGGGCGTACCCCAATTCCTACGTACTTCTTCGATAGCTAGCAAGAGACGCTGAACTAGCTATTTCTCTTATCAAAACACAACCTAGTTGGTAACGCCAGTTCTAGATTTAGTGTTTCAATAGCATTAAACAAGAAGGAACCCGAAATCAGACAAATTACCCAAGAACGCAAGTAGCAACTCGTCTGCCAAATTATTCCTACTACTCATACGATAGTTTTGCCACTAATTAGCCCTATTCCAACAATTACGGATTGGGGGAACTAATTGACTGTATCCCGATTAAATCTAAGTTGATCAGGCTTAAACAAATCGGAAATAAACACTACGAACAAGGAATAACTCGGAACCCACATAAATCAATTATAAAACGATTCGGTCTCACAGAGCTTTAGCATAGCGATTCGTTATTCCTGCCGAATAAAAATCTAGCTATTCATATTAATCAAAATAGAACAAGAAGAAACAGAGGAATCAACAATACGACTAACAAATACCAAAGGAATTACTAAGAGAAATTTACTATTAAAAACACAAGCTTACTACGTAAAAACAAGTAGAGTAATTCAATTCACAATGCAAAGTATCCAACTACAATAGTACGGCTCTCTTCCTCTCCTCCCCACTCTTGTCCGAACGCAGCAGAAGCAAAAGACAAAGAAGAAAGAAAACTCCCGTCCAGAAACTGACTAACTCCTCGGTGCGGTTTTTCCTTTTCTTTTCAATCTTTTTACCGCCCAGGAAAATAAAAACTAAATACTAATAATAATACTAATAATAATAATAATAATAATAATAATAATTATCCTAATATAAATAAAGTCCTTGCTTGATTCTTGACTCCTCGATTTTTCTCATATTTGCAAACTAATCCATGAATTCCACGATTTTCCTTTAAGCTCCTTTTTATTCCAATATTGCAATTTCCTGCACAATATCACACCAAAGTATAAATTAGATCAAATGAAGCTCATGAGAAATACCAAATATATGAACAACAAATACAATACATCAGACTCCGATTGTGAATGGAAAATACCCAAATGCCCTTTACAATTTTTATAGTTACACTGAATTGAATCAAGCCTCATTTCATTTCTCCAGCCACCCTCTCCCTCTCCTCTCCCTCTCCCTATCGCCATCTCAACGAAAAGGAGAACTCCCATGACGAGCTCTGAATCCGATACTGATTCTGGTGACACCAAGTATCCTGATTCTGATGAAGGAAATCCCTTTGAGTTTTCAACGGAATGCCTTTCCAGTGTCCTTCCGTACTTTGAGGTTGAACTTGTGAAAACACATGTTGCAAAGAGATACAGATTGGTAATGCTCTCTAACCCGATCTTGATGTTATGAAATATTTTCATGGGTTTTTATGCTGGAATGTGCTGTGATGATGCAGCTGATGCCCCGCACGGCTATAAGGTTGCTGCCGGCCGTTGATGTTGCTGTTACATTGCGTCACGGGCTAAAAGAATGGAAGGACATTTACCATGGAAGCTACAAACGTCCTGTCATCAGCAAGAGCGCGTGGCAGCCGTTCGTCGACGACAACCAGCTCAAGGCCGGGGATATTTGCACATTCGAGCTTGAGAAGCTCGGTGACAGCTGCGGCGTGGGGCTGAAGGTGTTGTTGTTGAAGGGCATTTTCGACACTCCGGCAGAAAGGCTTGCTTAGAAAATGGAGGGCACCAGTGAAGATCACGCAATAGTTATTGATTAAGTTGATGTTGTGGATTAAAACTAACTTTACGTATATTCTATCTATTCCCTGCATTTGTATGTCCTAAAACACAGTTATATCCCCTATGTTTATGTACATTCACGAACAATTTCTCTCATTCCTCAGCTACATCAAGCTCTTCCATGCAACTTCTGGTACTACCAAAGAATCACTAGTACCAACTCCTATACTAATAGTACTTAGAGGGGTACCAAGAGTTCCAAAAGAAGGCACATTTTGGGGTACCAACAGTAGTAGATATAACTACGAATTTTGATAACTTACACGTGGCAGCCTCTTAGAAGGGAATAATACATGCGAAAGGTAGCCATTAATAGTCCACTAAGCAACTGATTAACCAATAGTAACCTTAATCAAAACAGTTAAAATCAAAACTAAAAGCCCAAGTTTCTTCATCGCATTCCACTTCTTTTGTGCTTCGACCTGAACTGTAACCTCAAATTCAGCCTTAAGAGCTTCCAACTCCTGCTCTGTCAACCTCAGTTTCTCGATTAATGATTTCTCAACTTGTCGTGCTTGATAAATTTCTTCACCGTACTCGAGAGTCTGCAAGTTCATGCGGCTTTGGCAATTGTTTCGGCAGAAGCTGGTAGGTTCAGGCAAATCCACCCATTGGAAGAAGTCGCAATCATCCCACTGCATAAAAGAGGAATTTAAAAAAAAAAAAAAAAATCAAACTTTATTAAACCCCAAATACAGAGTGCGTGCGTTGCATACCTTCCTCAATGGACAGCAGAAAAATCTACGCCCAGGGTTTTCTTCCGTGTGAGAGGTTAGAGTATCAGCAGCCACTCCGTGCACGCAACTTGGAGGGGTTGGAGGGGAGGTCCATCTAGGTGGCCCGCCAGAGGAAGAGGAGCTCGAGGACGACATTCTTTCAATTTTGAAGAAGAACCCTAACTTGTAGAAATGGGCCTTGAGTTCTTTAAATATAACATGGACCAGAAAACGACGTCGTTTGTTTTAGTGGTTGGCCCATTAAATTGTAAATTGTATAAACAAACTATAGCTGAAGGAACAGTGTATTTGTGGTAACAGATGGAACCTAGGTAAAGTTGGTACATAATTTACATTACTATTGGTACTACCATATAGCAATCAGTACGAACAATGACACTAACAGTACATATAGTTCCAGCTAATAGTACACATGATGATACTAATACTGCTAAATGTTACAACAAACACAAACAGTTTGAAAAATCTGACATTAGATGGAAATGCTTAGAAATGCTTCTACTACTGATACTACTATGGCCTTATGGATTAATCCCTTGCATACATTTCGGACGTGTATGACCAGCCTCTCCGCAAACACTGCATCGCTTCGGTTTCCGACGCTTAGGTAACCTCTGATTGGCTGAAGCTGAGGCTGAAGCTTCCTCGATCGTCATATGTATTGTGGCAGTGCAAGTGCTTCTATAATGTCCCCTTGCAAAACATCGAGAACAGGTTACTGTGCGTGAGGACTGAGAGCCAGCAGTCATATGACTAACACGACGCCGGCCGGCCTGGCTTGGATTCGCCGGCGCATTGACAATCCTCGAACTAACCTCCTCGGGCACAATCCAATCATCGGGCATAGGAATCGGCATCACTTCTCCAGCATATATTTCACGTAATGCGTCAGTGCTGTAGACACGACTAACGTATGCATCGGCATTCTGCTTTGTTCGGCTACACATAGTAGAAAGTGATAATCCACCATAAATAGAGAAGTAATGACACTGTACTATGTATAATATTTCCAACTGTACCGAAATAATCATAATTGTTTGAAAATAAAATATCGTATGGCTGCCGCGGCGTGAGAGCATGGAATAAGGTCCATGTTAAATATCAGACAAGTGCACTCCTTGCTCTGAATGTCGACAACGTGATGCGTGATTCCATTTGATACCTTGAACTTGGTTGGAGAAATGTCCTCAACAACCATTTTGCGAGCCAGTTCATTCGCTCGTATCAATCTAGCTTCTGCGTATGCAGTTAACTCTTCAGTTCTAGCCATGGCCTCAGCACGACGCTCGGTAAACCAATGTCCGATCATAGTGCGGACACACTCGAATAGAGTACATACGGGGAGCATCCTCGCCCACACAAGCCGACTGTTCAAGCATTCGGCAGCATTAGAAGTTGAGAATCGATATCGTCGAACAGGGCATTTGGAACGAGCCCACTTAACAGGATCAACATCCATTAACTTATCGTGTGCACCGGGTGAAAAATCTTTTAGGTTTTGCATGCGCGCCACAAAGTCACTTGGCCTATATGCATCGGCAGCTTGTTTGAACATTTCAATCGCATGACTCCCCCATCTTCTGAGATTGCCTCGTAAATGGTATGTGCATAGGGCGTGGGGTATGCCTGGGTATACAATATCCAGAGCATTCTTGATACTGATATGTTGGTCGGAAACAATCAACATGTCTTCAGGGTGCCCAAAAGTGTGCCGCAACCGTTGAAAAAACCAGGTCCATGATGCATCAGATTCCTTGTCTCCCAACCCAAATGCTAAGGGTACAACCTGTTCGTTGGCATCCTTCGTAGCAGCGACGAACATAACACCCTTGTATTTCCCCTTTAAATGCGTTCCGTCGACAACAATAACCGGACGACAAGCCTTGAAGGCTCTAATGCATGCAGCAACAGCCATGTAGCAGTACATAAAAGTACCATCAGTAGCATCGGTCAACAAATCAACAACGGAACCAGGGTTTGCCTGCTCTAACATATATAAATATTTCGGAAGCATCTGAAATGACTTGCCTGACTCACCATAAGTCAAAGTCAGGGCTTGATTCCTTGCTGCCAAAGCGAGAGGGTATTTTATTTGCACACCGAATAACCGTTGTACTTGCGCCATCATGTCCCTCGGCCTAAGCACAACGCCGTCTACCATCAAATTAGGGACAAAGTATTCAGCTAAAACTTTAGAATATACCGTCGGCTCATTATGATATCTGAGGTCTTTCTCGCATGTGTGCGTCACCCATTCATCAATTATCCAAGCTTTTCCCATAGCTGTCGCTTTTAGTACGAATGAACACGTATCCGCATGATGCTTGCACACAACATGATAGTACTCTTTGGAGGAGCGCCTAGTAACAAACCCAAACTGGTTTACAAGATGATACAAACCACATGATGCTATCAAACTGGCTTTATTGGTGAAAATGGAATCCTTTTCAAGTGTGCTCATTCTGCAATCATCAATCAATGAGGATCGACCTCCTCCAAAATCTTCCACGGGAACTGAGGCATGGAAAGAGATGCCCGGAATAGTCCATTGTCGAACAATAGAACTGTTTTCTCTTAAAGTCTGATTCAGGTCCGGGAGGGATGAAACAGAGCGTTCTTGACTTTGATTACTCCCAACCTCATCAGTTTCATCATGAGAATCAGTCTCATGCTCATTCTCGTGCTCATCATCCACATCTTCAAATACTTCATGCTCATCCTCATCCTCAACCTCAACATCAACATCTTGCTCAATCTCTCGATGGAGTAACCCGGTGTCCTCCTCATCGTTAAGATCGTCATGTAACCTGTCTGAATTTCTCATCGACAAGTTCCTTTTTCTTGATGGAGTTGGAACTGGAGTTGTAGCCACCCGGTTTTGCCGCAACACTAGACTTATTAATTCCGAATCAGCAGGAACCGATGTTGTAATTATGTAAAACACCGGAGCCGAGTCTGATGCCATTACAAAGGCCAACTCATAATCATCAGTGATCTTCATTCTAACCTTTTGGTTAGTTTTTGGGGAGATAACCAGTGCATCTATCTCATACAAGTAGCGAGCCTTCGGCTTCTTCAAAACGCATTTCAATCTTGCTTAATAAATTTTATAATTCATATCAAACTCGCGCATAGGAATGAGCTCTGTTCGGCCGCCGTTATACTCGTCGGTGTCAGCCCAGTCACCTCCGTGGACAATGGTCATCGATCGCTGGCTCATCTGCATAATGGAACACATTTACATATATCTAATGGTACTAATAGTTACTTCAGTACCAACGAGTTACTATACTGAACATACAGGTTTGAAACTTCAAGTAAATCAGGGTTTGAAACAAGTAATTCATCAATTCAGCAGCTATTGAGGAATTATTCATGGAAGTAAAATGCTCCAGGCATATTAGTTACCTTGAATCTCGATTAGATAATCAAGGGCGACACAAACTGAGATGAAATCTATTTTCCGGCGACTGTATGACCTACCGGCGACGGCGCAAGGACGGAACCTGTACTTCGGCGACGATTTGGACTTCCGGCGACAAGTTTTTGGACTTCCGGGGCCGGTCTGACCTACCGGCGACGACGCACGACTGAAGAGAGGTTGAAGAGAGGTCGAATTGAGCTTGGAGAGAGGTTGAAGAGTGTCGAATTGAGCTTGGAGAGAGGTTGGGGAAGCCGAAATAATGAAGAGAGAGGTGTGGCCGAGCTGAAAAATGAAAATGGGAGAGGAGGGAAAAATTTGGGGGTGGTTCGTCGGGGCTAGGGGGGGGGGGGGGGGGGTGGTTCGTCGGTTCGTCGGGGGGGGTGGGGGGGTGGTCGTGGGGGGGGTGGAGGGGGTTGGGGGCGAGCTGAAAATGGGGAGAGGAGGGAAAAAAATGTCGTTCAAAGAAGGTCGAAAAGGGGGGGGGGGGGGGGGGGGGGGGAATGGGTTTGAGGGAGTGAAAAAGAGTGGGCCAACACACTCCTTGGTAAGGGTATTTTGGACCAAAAATATTACTTTTGACAAAATTTGTGTGGTTTTATAATTCTGACATATATTAATTTTTGCTATTGTGGAATGACATTTTACACAATTATCACTTTATAAAACGTGCTCATAACTTGAATTCAATATCATTAAATTATATGCATATGTTTTTACCTTTCTCTATAGGTTAATTAGTAATTTCTTGAAAAAAAAATAAAAATAGATGACGTTTGTATGTTGTTGCATTACGGATAAGAATTTTTTTTAGACATCAGGAGATTATAATCTTTGATACTGTAAATTTTAGGAGTGTTCCTTCTTTTTTTTTGGAATATATATGGGAGCCAGATCAGGTATTTATTTACACTAACTATTTTCAAATACTTGAATAGAAAATTCAAACACAACGTTGCAAAATGCCTTAAATTAAATGTCTCTTACCACGGGGTCGACACACGTACACAATTATATAATAATTCATTTAAAATTCTGATATGAATTATTCAATTATATTTAAAATCCGTGTATATCATCACATTATTTGTATCATGATTACAAATTTTAATGTATTAACATTATAAGATAAACGAAAACTCGATCCGTGCATCGCACGGGCGAAATGTTCTAGTTTGATTTTAAAAGTGAAATCTTCCTATTTCCCGCTGAATGCCAAAATATCTCTCTAATTTAAACCCGCTTAAATAAAAAATTCAAATGCAGTATAGATAACCACTTTGTTGTTCACCTAAATGCAAACCGTCTAAATCAATTATTCCTCAAGCTTTCTCCCACTTATGTTTATTCATATCCAAACTTCTTGCTCTTCTTCTCTTTTCTTTTTTCCAAATAAGATCTCGAAAGGTTCATCTCTAATTACTGTCAACATCTCAACGTTATGACAGTAAAAGATGTGTCGACGCAAGCTCTCGGCACAATACTAAGACGACTGTTATTGTGTGACTCTAGTGTAGCAACAAATGATCCGCAAGAAGCAACCAAAATACTTATATATTTTAGGAGGTTGTAATTGTTTATTTTGGATTTCACTACCATTTTGAACCTTTGAGTTATTTGCTTTAATTTCTGATTTCATATATATATTTTTTTAATTGGCTATTTTAATTTTCTCTAGGCATTGGAGCAAGTTCAAGGCCAAATCTCATGTTTTCACATACGGTAGATTTTTTTCCTCTTTATTTCTTAAAATGTAGTTGAACTATAAATAATAATTGGTATTATGATTTTGTTGTTAGTATGTATGTTTATCTACATTCTTAATTTTGGTAGTTAATAGTGATAGGCTAGGGTGATGAATCTGCGGGTATTATGTTGATTCATTGCTGACCTCAAGGGAAAAAGTTATTGAAGTGTAATTTGCGTATTATAGACTTATTACTTTGGTATCTACACTAGTTTATTATGTAAATCAATGATCGGTTGTACCCCAAATTAATATGGTACCCTCTAATTTTGCAGTTTGAGACTATTATATGCAATATTTTGGGATCAAGTGATAAGGTCCATCCTCCTTAAGGTGCAAGTCCCGCGTTGAAATCCAAGTCAGATTTATACCAATGGCAGTGGATTTTGAATAAGGCATTCATATTGCAACTTAGATTGATAGGACTAGTTTGGACTTTGGTATCACTTGTTTTATTTCTGTCACACTTCTTCATAAGAAAATACTCGATATTGCTTACCAATTGTATTTCATGTCGGTTGAATATTGTTCTTAATAAAATTTATATTTTAATTAGTTACTGTTTGTATAAATAATAATAAAAATATACAATACAAACAATATTAATATAAAAAGTAATATTTTATATGTTTGTGGAAAAATATTACTTACACATAATATAATATTTACCCACACATATCATTGTCCACGTAATATCCATATCATCATTACATTTTCACGAAATAAGATTTCGTCACACATAAAATATACATTTAGCAACACATATAAATGTGTGGGGTAAACGGTTTCTCCACACATACAGTTAAGTGTAGGTAAAACTCTTCAACTACAGAAATATAGCCACACATGGTGACACTTGCATTATGTGTAGGTAATGGTAAATAGTCACACATAATCATATTTTCAGCCACACATGCATGTGTGGGTGAAACACTAATTTTTTGTAGTGTATAGGAAGTTTTATACGATTCTTTATAGATCTCTCTTGAACCAGAAACCCTAACATTAAAGACACCACTACCTCGGATGATTCTCAAATAAATTTGAGTATGAGAACAAGTGACAACCGACTCCAATCAAAAGTCGAGAAGAAGAAAGGTATGGCCCAAAAACTATAGT